>OZ025292.1:174950750-177566250 GCA_964019185.1 Maratus speculifer | reverse complement strand
GTCTTTTTCTATAAAACTGGATATTTTCTATTGTTTTTATTTAATTAATACTACTCATTAAGATGTCTATCAAGCAAAATTCAAATATATGTTTAACTTTCTTGTGTTAAATTGATAATCTCATCTTGTAGTTGAAGAAATCTAAATAAAATGGTTAAAAACTGAGATTTTAATTGTTTCGCTTAATTAATAATACTCATTAAAATTACGGTTGTTCAAAATTCAAATATAAATTTAATCTTCATCATATAGTATGATTTCGAGTTGAGATGTGATTGATAATATTTTTAATTAGGGAAGGTTGTTCACCTATCCTGTTAGAATAGAATGTTCCTTTTTTTCCACTAGGGGGCGTTTGTGGAGGGGGATGTATGGTGGGGGCAGGAGGTACCGCAGGCGGCACCGCAGGCGGGACGTGGAGGGATGCGGAGGGACGGTCCCTCTGTCCCTCCGGCTGAGCCCGTACTCTTATTTTCCTACTACTTTCGTCAACAGAAAGCTGAAAAAACGCAAATTCTGTCTATGAATTGCATAAAAATAGCAAATTACGTCCATAAATCATGTAAAATGTAAATTACATTCATTAATCGCATAAAAATTGCGAATTATGTCCATAAATTGCTCAAAAATGCAAATTAAATTCATAAATCGCATAAAAAACATGAATGATGACCATGAATTGCGCAAAAAATATGAATTACACCCAACATTAAATTAATTTGCAGAAAGTTTTTGGTTTTATACAAGTCTGCCAACAAGAACCTACAAGTTATCCTGAAACCCATTCTAAACCAACAAAAATTTAATGGAAAGATAAATTTGTCCAAGAAAGACAAAATAATTTCCATTGACATACATTGACTAGAATCGAAAAATTCCTATTGAAATCTATCCTATACAATCCAAAACCGGAAAGAAAAAAATCCCTCCAAGAGTAACTCAATCTATCTGCTGCAAAATAAAATACATTGAAATGCAACTGAACAAGAACCTGAAAATTACATTTGAAGTCAAACCGAAAGCAGATTCAACCCCCCCCCCCCCCCAAAAAAAAAAAAAAAAAAAAAATTATCCAACCATATCTCGATTTGGGAAAAAAAACTTAATTTCCATATATATGCGTGATCAGAAATCTGGAAATTCCAATTAGTCTATCTTAAACCTAATCTGAACCTGAAAAAGGAAATTCCATACAACCGGAGCCCAGTATCTATACAGGACAAAATATTTTCCATTAAAGCGCAACCTGACCAGAACTTGAAAATTCCATTTGAATTGAACCTGATTGAAACCTGAAAAAATTTTCCATCGAATCTTAACCTAATCCGGAAAAGAGAAAATTATTTCTGCCGATACACACTGACAAGAGTCTGAAAGTTATCATGAAACCTAATCCAAACCCGAAAAGGAAAAAACAATGGAAACACAAGTCTGTCCAAGAAAGACCAAATAATTTCTGTCCACATACACTGACAAGA
Source organism: Maratus speculifer (assembly GCA_964019185.1). Lineage (NCBI taxonomy): Eukaryota > Metazoa > Arthropoda > Arachnida > Araneae > Salticidae > Maratus > Maratus speculifer. The sequence goes on along the minus strand of OZ025292.1, from coordinate 177,564,772 downwards.
ATTTCAATTGAAATCTATCCCAAACCCAGTTCAAACACTACCCGCCCCCCCCCCCCCAAAAAAAAAATTCCAATTGTAACCCAATTTATCTGCGACAAAATAATATACTTGAAATGCAACTCAACAAGAACCTGAAAATTCCATTTGAAGTCAATCCGAAACCAGATTCAATCCCCCCCCCCCCAAAAAAAAAAAATTAATCAAATCGAGATTTTAGAAAAAAAAAGAACAATTTATGTCGATATGTATTGACCAGATCATGGAAATTCCAATAGAATTCTATCTCAAACCCGATCAGAATAACCTGAAACCCAATCTAAACCCCCCCCCCCCAAAAAAAAAGTAAAATAAAAAAATTAGGAAATAAAAATCTGTTCAAGAAAGACAAAGTAATTTTTGTCCCCATCCACTGACCAGAATTGAAAACTAGTACTTGAAATGCAACTCTGCTAGAACCTGAAAATTCCAATTCAAGTCAAACTGAATCGAGATTCAAACCCGAAAAAAAAAAAAAAAAAAAACAATTATCTAACCAAATCAAGATTTTTAGAAAAAAAAATTATGTAAATACGTACAGACTAGAGCATGGAAATTTTAATAAAATCTTAAACCCGATACAAACTCCTCCCCCTCCCTTACATAACTAACAAGAAGCCTTGATGACCCCACAAAACATAACTAACAAGAACGAAGAGTCATGCATACTGCATCGATTATGATGCATTTTCTGACTCATTCTGAATATTGTAAACTTATTGTCATTCATGTACAATAATTTTACCATTCTGTGCAAAAAAACAAAGCATAATTAACGAGAGTAAAAAATTTTCCTTTAACATGTTTATATTACTTTCCATTTTATTCTGAATGCTTTAAACCTATCAGTTTCATCTTTGTACAGTAATCTTCCCATCCAAATCTTCCCCCCCCCCTGTTAGTTTATATATGTTTTGTGCAAACAGCAAAAAATAAATAAACTAACAAGAATGAAAAGTTACACATACAGTATAGATTATGAAACACTTTCCAACACATTTTCATTATTGTAAACATATCATTTTAATCCATTTGCAGTAATTTTACCACTCTATATAAAGAACAAATCATAATTAACAAGAAAGAAAAACCTGTGTGCACCATAGATTATTAAACACTTTCCAGCATATTCTGAATATTGTAACGGATATAGTCTTAATCAATCTGCAATATTACCAACCTATACAAAGGTTGAAACATAATTAACAAGAATCATGCACGCAGCATAGATTATGAAATACTTTCCAGCACATTCTGAATATTGTATTCCTGATCGTTTTAATCCATCTGCAGTATATGTATCATCATGTGTAAAGAATAAACATAGTTAACTAGAATGAGAAATGATACATACAGCATAGATTATGAAATCCTTTCTTAGAAATACAGTGCTGAATGTACATTACTTTCTTATCTTCTACTAACGTACTTTACTACAGAGTTGTTTTTAACGAAATCAAGTAGCACAGCATATATTAATAATAAAATATGAAATATCTTTTTTTAAGTGGGTGGGGAGGGGTAATTAAAGGTGATCAGAATTCATGAAAATGAATTCTTTGCATTAGTCTTTAATTTTTTGTTTTTATCTTTTTATTATTAACCTAAAAAAAGCACTGATATCAGTACAAAAAACCCTGAACGGGTTAAAAGCTTGTGACGCAGCACTTTATCTTATATATCTAAGAATTTTAAATTTGGGACTTAAAACTAATGATATCAAAATTTATGTGACGCTATGCTATTAATTAATATATACATATATTAAAATTTATTCATTAAGATTTTATCAATTACATCTTTCATAAATTCAAAATATGAATCTTAAAAGATATGATATCAAAATTTAAGTGACGCCTTGACGAGGCTTTAAACAATGTTTTAAAATTCCATTTATTTATTTATTGTCTAAATACATTTTCATATCTAAACAATACTTTTCATTTTCCAATACACTGTTAAATACATCACTTTCACTGAATATATATAATGCACTGAAATGTATTTATTTGAATAAATAGATTTATCTTTTGGGCTACGCTATCCAAAATCAAAAATAACATTTAAATAAATAGTTTTTGCGTCATTGTATCTATTTGCATACTTTGGATACAATGACGCAAAAAATATTTATTTAAATGTTATTTTTGATTTTGGATAGCGTAGCCCAAAAGATAAATCTATTTATTCAAATAAATACATTTCAGTGCATTATATATATTCAGTGAAAGTGATGTATTTAACAGTGTATTGGAAAATGAAAAGTATTGTTTAGATATGAAAATGTATTTAGACAATAAATAAATAAATGGAATTTTAAAACATTGTTTAAAGCCTCGTCAAGGCGTCACTTAAATTTTGATATCATATCTTTTAAGATTCATATTTTGAATTTATGAAAGATGTAATTGATAAAATCTTAATGAATAAATTTTAATATATGTATATATTAATTAATAGCATAGCGTCACATAAATTTTGATATCATTAGTTTTAAGTCCCAAATTTAAAATTCTTAGATATATAAGATAAAGTGCTGCGTCACAAGCTTTTAACCCGTTCAGGGTTTTTTGTACTGATAACAGATACACTCCTGTCCGGAGGCAAAGGACATTTCAGTCAATTGCCAGTTTGGTTCCAAACTACTTCGGTTGCTATCCATTTCGATGACTTTCAACTTCGGTCCTTTGCTATTTCGATCCTTTGCACGTGTTCTTGAAAGCAGTTATAAATTTTAAATAAAAAACTCTTCGAAACATATTTTATTTTTATTAAATATATTTATTAATAACAATTCAAAATTATTTCAATTTTTAATTATTTATATAAATAATTTATCAGTTATTTGTTAAAAAATATCACATAAATTATACAATAGTTATTACACGGTAAATGAAAATATAATCTTTTAAAATTTCCGTTACTATATCATTATTAACTTCATTAGGATATATAAAAATTTTTAGGATTGTGGGGAAGCATATGTTGTTTATTTATTAGTTACTTTATAATACTTTTGTTGCTTTTTAAATATAATTAATTAACAATATCTTGCTCTTTGTGAATTGTAAACTATAAATGTACTTAAAAAAAAAAAAAAAAAAATCAAAATCAAAATTTATATCTGTACAATAATATGACCTAGCACTGATTTTCTTTATTTTTTATTTATTTATTTATTTATTTATTTATTTATTTTTATAATTTTTTTTACGTATTTGTACAATGTTGTACTGGTTTTTTTTTTTTGGGAATAATAAATCAAAAATTTTGTTATTAATTTATTATTAATAAAGTTAGTAATTTTAGTATAAAAATTAAATTAATATTTTATTAAATATATTTTTAATGCAATATATTCTTAATTTATAAAAAAACACATTATTAAAAAAATTACACATTTTTGCTTTAAAATGAACTTAGTACATAGTTTATCAACTATTACGTTAATCATTATATTTTATCGTAGTTATAAACTGAAATTTATCCCTTACCTGTTTATTTATTTCGCATTTAAAGTTAATGAAATTTAAAATTATTAATATAGGGTAGATGTGCCAGTAATGGACCCCCTTAAAGAATTTCTCTAAAAAATAATTTTTTATTAATAGTTATAATTATTATATTCCAATTTTTTTCATATTATATTAATCTTTCAACAATATTTAACTAATCCCATAGTTACATTTCCCAATAGAAATAAAAATTTAATTTTAAATAATAGAAATATGTCTTAACACCCAAAAGCCCAGTAATGGACCGCCTATGTTCCAGTAATGAGCCACCCTACAAAAAATAACAGATAATTGTTTTTAGGTGCGTTCCTAATTATGTAAATACGTAACACCTATTGTTGTGGTTCAGTCTGTCCGTCTGTCTGTCCATCTATCTGTCCGTCTATCTGTCTGTCCGCATATAACAAAGCAAAAACTATCCAACCGAATCATTTGAAATTTGAAATACATAATTATTACATAATTTTGTCGAGTCATTTCAAATTTTATGAAAATCAGATGAATAGATCAATTACAGGGAAAATCAAAAGGATTCCGTTACATTACGGTCAATGGAGAAAAAAATTTAAAATGCATTTTAATCGTTTGAAATTTAAAACATATAATTACTACATAATTTTGTCGAGTTATTTCAGATCTTATGGTAATCAGATGCATAGATCAATTACAGGGACTATCAAAAGTATTTCGTTACATTACAGTTAATGGGGAAAAATGATGCAAATGCATTTTAGTGGTGTTATACTCATTCGAACACAGTAAAATTGACATGAAATTAAGACGTATATATATACTAAAATATAAATTCTGTACAATCTGAGATGCAAAGAATATTTATTATTAAATTACAGGGCCACACAAAAGTATTCTACTACATAATGCTATACAGGGAAACATTGTTTGGGACATGTTTTAATTATATTAAACTGTGCCACATTTTATGAATATGACATACGTTGCTGAGGTGTAATGAAAATTAATTCCTGTATGTTTATAGGAACACAAAGAGTTCAACCACTGTACTGTATTCGAAGTATTGTCTACTATATCAGGAAGATCTGTATATTTTTAAAACTTCGTAATCGTACGAACGCACTTCATTTGCTACGCTTCACGTGCAATTTCCAACTTGTTTCAATTGTATTTTCCTCCAGAACTTAATGAAAGCATACTAATAAAACAAAATATTAAAACTTAATTTAGAAATCCATTATATTAAAGGATTTATAATGAAAAAACAAAACAAAATATTTAAATTTAAGTTATGAATTTATTATCATCAAGGATTTATAATGTGGATATAAAACAAAATATTAATGATATTATTAACTGTTTATTATTAACTAAAATTAAAGAATTTATATTGTAAAGATATAAAACAAAATATTTAAATTTAAAGGATTTATAAGATAAAGGCAATGTTTTACTGAAATCAAGTTTAGATAAAGTAAGGCATTAAAAAAGAGTTTCCAATCTTCATTCATATCATTATCTAAATGATGTGCTGTGCAACTATGAAATATAAATAACAGATCTTCACTTTTATCATTCCTTTCCGATAGTCCAAATTATTCAATATGGAATTTTAGAATATGCATTTAAAATGATAAATGTTCTTGCACTCTTGCAGTATCCATCCATTTTCAGATAATCATATAGCCCATCAATTTGACACAGATCTATTCTACAATTTCACTTCAGAGATGCTTATATGGATATATTATCACAAATGGAACAATCTCATTATTTGCCGAAAAACATCCCATAACAGTGATTTGTTCTTTTTCGTTATTTGGTACTACATAATACACATCTTTAACTGATTTTGGTCCCAAAATTTTCCTTGTTTTAAGAGCACAAAAGAAACCTTGTTTTAACCTTATTGAAAATTCTCTCTGTATGCTTCAGAATTCGGAAGAAACTATTAATAATATCTTCTTCCAAATATGATTTTACATTTCTGAACCAACTTGAAACAACTTCTTTTGTAATGGCACATCTAGATTTTGTCAAATGTTCTGCTTGTTTTTTGTACTAATTTGGACGACTTTTTAAAAACAACTATTTATAAAGAAATTGCCTTTATTAAACTCTAATAAGTAAAGTTTAAGTATTAAATTTGATTATTTAGCTTTTCAGTTAAATCAAAATATTTTATCTCTACTGAAATTACACTTTTTGTATTGGTCACTTTGGGTGGTCCATTACTGGAAAATCACGAAATAAGCAATCCAGTAATGGACCACCCCTTTAAAATCTTAAAAATAAATAAAATTTTGTAAATGGCCATTGGTATATTAAATTCAATGTTTTAAATTGCTAACCAAACAATTCAATCAATTCATTCAATTTTTACGCAAAACATTCAATTTTTACGCAAAAATGAAAAAGATATAAACTAAGTAGGTAAATTCAGCTCTTAGCATGTTCATTAAGATTTTCAGTGAAAAACAGATAAACTGTGAAACTTTATTTTCTGCTTCCTAGTTGTTTTGACGAAAAGTGTAAAAAATTAATCCAGCTTATATAGCATGCGAGTTCAGAAAAAAATAATAAAAGCTTAACTATCATTTATTATTTTTTTATAAACCAAAAAATGCAAGGTGGCCCATTACTGGAATGTGGTCCATTACTGGCACATCTACTCTAGTTAATAACAAAACTAAAATAAATTTTTAAACTTATTTTTTGAGAGAAAAGGACATGGTTGCTACACCACATGGAAAACCTGGAGAACTTGGAAAAGGCAGGGAATCAGGAAATTGACCAAATAAGTCGGAGAAAAGCCGGGGGCTTTCATTATTTTTTCCAAAATCTGGAAAAGTCAGAGAGTTTGATAAAATTTGATTGTGATGATCATGAAAGTACCATCTTTGTTATATCAGAGATAAAAATTTTCCATAATTTGGCAAATTCCATGGGGGGAAAAAAATCTACCTTTGTCTTTTGCTATTTCCGACTCACCCGCATCTATCATACCAGACAGTTTGGAGTTTTTAAAATTTATTACTGCAGATTTTTAAATACTTTCTATCACTGTTTTTTATTTTCAAGTTAAAATAAATAAATATGACAAGGTTCCATCTCTCCCTTAAGAGGCTACTTCAGTCAAATAAAAAAGACCTGTTCGCTAATGCTAATCCTATGAAAGAACTTTAAAAAGATATCTTGCTTGCATTTCAATATTTTAAAATTATTTTTTTTTACTTTTTTTTTTTTTTTTGTTGAAATTGATCTATATGTAGGCTCGTTTTTACTTTTTCGATTTTGAGTGTAGCAATTTTTTACGAGGATGCTTTCAGTTTCCAAACCGTTTCTGGAAATAAGAGGGGTACACGACATTTAGGTCCCGCCGTTTCGGTCCCGAGACATTTCGGTCCCTGGCCATTTCGGTCCCGAGACATTTCGGTCCCTAGACAATTCGGTCCCAAGACATTTCGGTCCCCAGCAACTTTGGTCCCTTGTTATTTCTTTGCTCCCTTCCTGATAAGTCAGATTCTAATTGTTGTGGGCCTGCAAAATGGTATAAGTTCAACATTATTCGGGCCTTTTTTAATTTTTTTAATTCTCTCCCTCCCCCCAAGTTTTATAAAAAGTTGAATATAAGACTCCGATAAATTTAAACTTTTATAACTCGTGATAATGAAATCACAGCAAGCTGAAAATTTTCTTTGATTAAACAATGTGATATGAATTTAGGGGATGTTGTCTTTTTGCTTTTGGTAGTATTATTATTAATCAGAATAATTATTTTAAATTTTATTATTAAGTATTAGTATCAGTATTTTATATAAACTTCTACAAACTACTATAAACTAAAACGTATTTTATATAAACTGCCATAAATTTTTTTTGGCTGTTTACGTACATTTTTTTAGAACCTTTAAATTAGCATTAATTAAATAATAAAAGAAAACAGTGCTTATTTTTTTTCTTCGAATTAGTTTAATAATAAATGTCTTTAATAATTCAATCAGACAGGTATAAGTTTATAATATATACGTATTTCCTCAAATCACCCACCTACACCCTCTCCTTTGATAATTCAGAAATGAGACATATTTATTGAAGAACAAATTTTTTATTTGTTTTATTATTTTTACAATACAATGTTGCATCTTATAAATTTGTTTTCATAAGTTACTTTCCATTATTAACATTGCGAAAGCAATAGTGATCTAGTAACTGGGTATGCTATGAAAACAATTTGTTTTTAGAAATTTGCCTCCGCCACTTTTTTGTTTTCCTAACAATAATAGTATTTAATGATTGCATTGTTTAACAGTCTTCTCATGCCATGAAGACAATTTTTCTGAGTTAATTTTATTGAAACTGGACCTCTAAACAGATGATTATTTTTTTTATTTACATAAAATATAATAATATTTTAAAAAATAATAATATAAATATTATATATAAAATATAGTGTATAATTTAATAAAATATATTAAAATGTAATATATTGTTATTTTAAATAATTTTATTTTCGATTTTTAAGTGTCAAAACTAAGCTTTTTATTTATTTATTTGTATCACCTTTTCGCTCTTACTTTCCGAGAAAAAACAATAATAATACTTATTTTAGTTTAATTTTTAACTATACTAATTGTTTTAAATTTCTGTAGTTTTAAATATACAATAAATAAGCAAGTAAAAGATAATTTTCTGTTTAGAACTACTAGGAAATATAATGATGTATTGAATATAAAATTAATTATGTATTGGGTTTATTTTAAAGTAAAAATCATTATGTAAATTGATAATGTTATTAATTAATAAATATATTTAGTAAAATATTAATTTAATTTTTATATTAAAATTACAAACTGTTTTGAGAATTAGGATTACCAATTATCATTAGGATTACCATTTATTATTAGGATTACCATACAGAATTTGTGTGAATTGTAATATTTTGGATAAGAGTTATACGTGTTTGCGGCTTTCGGCACTTATAATCCCATTATACTAAAATTTTATGGCCTTCAATTTAAAAACTCTGCAATGTTCCCTTTAAAATTATGTCTTATTTCATAAAATTTCAGTGTGCAGGAGAAGGGACCGAAATGACTCGGGACCGAAATGTCCTGGGACCGAAACAGCTAGGGACCGAAATGTCTTGGGACCGAAACGGCGGGACCGAAATGTCTTGGGACCGAAGTGTCTCGGGACCGAAACGGCAGGACCGAAATGGCAGGACCGAAATGGCGGGACTGAAATGGCGGGACTGAAATGGCAGGACCGAAATGGCGGGACCGAAACGTCCTGCTTCCAAATAAAAGTAGCTCATAAAAATTGTTGCAATCAAAATAAAAAAAGTAAAAAAAGGCCTGCAAATCGTCTCAGCTATTCAATGCATTTAAAAAAATGCAGTTAAAAATATTGACATGCAACTGAAATATCTTTATAAATTTCTTCCATGGGATTAGCATTAGTTAACGACTCTTTTCATTTGACTAAAGTAGCCTCTTAAATGACTGCCTGGTCTCTCGCTTTCCTTCTGTTGGAAATGCTGTTTATCTGGGACATTAGGAATTTTCTGATACATTGTGTGTGATTTTGTAGTAAAGTTTAGCTCAATGCACAAATATTAAATAACAATTTTAAATAGCTTGTTGGAAACTTAGAATTATTATATATTATTAAAATGAGTATTCCATTTGTAGTCGTCAGAGCAATTTGTGTGTGTGTGTGGGGGGGGGGGGGGTGTAAAAAAGATCTTTTAATTTTCATCATAATTGAGGAAATTTTTGTACTTTATGAGAATGCAATATTTGTTTTCCCATTTTTACTTTTCTACTATGCACTACACCGCTAATATATTTTCATGCAATACACCTGGAAAAGTCAGGGAATTTCATTCTAGCAATCATGGATGGAGGAAAAAGGCAATAATAATAATAATAAAAGGGCAAATGCTAAAAAACTTAGTTTTGTCAGTTAATAAATGATAGTGATATTTATTAAAATATTAATAACGATATTGCATAAAATTAAAAAAAAAAAAACTTTTTTGTAAAAAGAAATAGACCTAGCTTCAATAAAAATTGCTCACAAAAATCTGCTTCAAGAGTAGGGAGAATTGTTTAAAAAAATATGTATGCAAGCAACACTTATTAAAAAAAAAAAAAAGAAAAGAAAAGAAAAGAAAGAAAAAAGAAAAAGAGAGGAAGAGGAGAGGGGGGGGGGGTCTAAAATGTTTTCTGGAAACAATGCTTCATATCACGTCTAGTAAATAAATCGCTATTGCTTTCCAAATGTTTATAATGATAAAGTAATATATGAAAGCAAATTTTTAAAATTCAACACTGTAATGATAAAAATAATAAGAAAGATGTTTGAAAAACTGCGCTTCAATGATTGCATCTCAGTTTTGATTATTAAAGGAGGGGGAGGGGGGAAAGGGTGTAGAGGTTTTTTTTTTTTTTTTTTTTTTTTTTTTTTAAGAAATATCTACTTGTAATAGTTTATATGCATCTAATTGAATTGGAAGAAAACAAATTAAGCACAAAATTGTTTATTATTCGATTGAAGATAATTTAGAGGTTCTAATTCAATATATGAAATTTTCCAGAAAAAGAAAGAATGCATTTAAGGTATAATTTAAGATATAGATACAATATCTAATAATGATTATAAATTTTAAAACTTCAAACATCTCTTCTCTCTCACCCTCCTTTTTTTTTATTTACATTATTTGCGAATATTAACATTATCAGTACAATTTTTACATTCATTGATAATTTTTATTAATACCTTTGTATTCTAATATGTAAATTTAAAGATGCATGAAACTGACATATGGTTAGCATATGTTCACCTTAGAGGTTTTCTGTTTCTGCACGCCCATTGTTGTAAAACTCATTATTCTTTTCTAAGCATAATAACACACATTGCATTTTATTTTAAGATTTCCGAAGTTAATTTTGTAGCTTTAGCGAACAAATAGCCGTGAGTAGAGTTTTTGAAAATCCGATTATCTTCAAATACAGATCTATCAGTCATGCAAATATCTAGTGATTACCAAAGTTAACTGTGACCGAGATTATCATTCACTGAAAATCTTAAGAACTAAATAAGAACTATCGGAGATGTTAATCTGCTTTATTCTAAGCACTTCTGTTATGTAATTTGATTTAATTGTTAGCGTTAATACACTGTAAAAAAAAAAGGGTCGATCTACTAAAAAAACTTTAGTAATCCTTATAATTACTAAAAAATGTTTAGTAATCTTAGTCGGTTACTAGAAAATCTGTAAGAATTACTAGAAAAAAGTTAGCAACGAATAAGAGTTAATAGTTTTATATTTTTAATAGCTGTTACTAAAACTCACTTGGCGTGGCCTCGATAGTATAGTGGTTATAGTAACGGACTCCAGGCTGAAAGGTCTCGGGTTCAATACTGGACAGCGCCAAGTACGCCACGAATGTATGTAGTGTAAGTACTCTATAATAAAGGGGTTATGAATTTCCGGTTGGAGCTGGTCGCAATGTTTGGTGCTGCCATCTATTGCGTTTTTGCCGAAAATCTATCGCTTCAGAAGTCTGGATGCAGCTCGAAGGAAGCTCCTGCCCTTCGGACGCACGTTATTGTTATTAAAAATAATTTTGGAGCTATTACTAAAATTTGCTTGGTGGCTCATACTAAAAAATTTTAAGTTAGTTATACAAAATATTCTTTTGTTCAGTTTACAAAAGAAATGCTTGTTTCACATGCAAAAAAAAAGTTTGTAATGGTTGCTAAAAAATTCTGTGGAATACAAATTTACTAAAAAATTTTTAGTAACCTCTTGAATTTTTTTTACAGTGTAAACCTTCATTATTATCATTATTATTGTCTTTTTAACTGTATATTTTACTGTGTGTCAAAAACGATGAAAACTTAATTATAAGATACCTGAGGATATTTGAAATGAAATGTCGTAATTGCAATATGTAGAAAGAAATTTATTGTAATAAGAATGATTCGATCAAATGATTAAAATTAATACACTTTATGTTTAAAAAAAAAAAAATACAAAAAACAACTGCCCTTATGATAAATCACAATAATTTCGTAAAAAACTAAAGGAAGGACAAATTTAAATACAATACAGATGGAATTTTAAATTAATTAAAATTTGATTTATGAGACTTACCTTGGTCACAAGAGTCTCGTAAAACCAATGTTTTCTGTGCAATGTTTTCTTGTGTAGAAAACTTGTAGTCTTTTTTAAGGTTTCGTCCATCTGACGATATGCTGTTCGTCTCTGTCCCATGTTTGTCTGCCCGTCACAGAATCCGTACACAAAAACTGTATAAGTCAGTGAATTCAAATTTTGTGTATTTATAGCTGAATAATTTGTCTCGCACAACAAACAATAATTTTTTTAAAAAAAAATCTATTATTTTAATTAAATTACTTTTTTCAATGTCATCCGTTCATTTTTGCAATTTAAATTTTAAAAGGGAACATTAATTCGAACTTTTTGCGTGACGCTATCAAAGCTTGGAGATAAAGCGTCCAGCTTTACCTCCAGTAAAGCTTAGTAAACAGAAAGTTCTTAGTTCGAACCCCGTAGCTGAAAGTTAAAGTTTCCATATTAAGATGGAATAAACGATAAGAACTTTCGTATTTTTTGTGAATTTAAGAAATCATATTATTTTTTATGCTGTGATAAATAATCATTAACATTCATCATATTTTTGGGAATTCAATTTTCTTTCTTTTTTAAAAATTATTGTGATTTATTAATGATTCAGCATTTTAAATTTTATTTTAACAATTTTTTTCGTTTTTAGATATTTAATTTTTTTATATCTCTTCTAAATTGTTTTAATTTCAGATTTTCAAAAAATTTGGAATTTTGGATTTTATTTAAATAACCTGATTAAAATACCTTTTATACTACCTTTTATAATTATTTAAAAATTAAACTTATTGGTGCTACCATCTATGTTAGAATTTAATAAATTATAAATTAACAGTTTGGATTTATTAATTAAATGATAAGTTGTTTTGAAAGAAATCTTAAATGAAATCTTCTGTGAGGTATTTGATCACACTTACCCACTTTTTTTCTTTGCTGAGACAAACGCTACAGCTATAGTAAATTGTTTTAGATGTTCCAGATATGGCTCATTCCGCAAAAATACTGATACATATGCAATGCATTAGTGAATACGAAAATGCTTTATAATGTCCGGCTAGAAATACATTAGATCAAGGCTGTCCAACGCGTCGCCATTTGAAGTCTTTTTTGGCGCCCTTTTGAAGGTTTCCTGTTACTAGCATTTTTCAAAAACAAAATTCCATTTAAAAGGATGCTTCATTTAAAATCTTTATTAGTTACTTTATATGTTTTTAAAACCTCCGTAAGTGTGTTTCACACATCAAAAATAAAAATCACTTTAAAAATTCAATCATGTGTAAATGCATTTCTTTACTAATGTGTATAGTTATTCTTAATAAAACATATTATAGAAAATATGATTTTTGAAATTGGCAAAAGTTTGTATTAACTAATTTTGAATGCTAAGATGTGAAATGCAGAAAATTAAATCCTCTCTCCCCCACACCTGCCATGCATGAAAGTTCAGCCTTTTTCTATTCTTGATGTTGTTACACTGGCGTACTGCTGTTTTACATTACGGGTAAATGAATGTCCGTTCCTCTCCCAAATCTTCAAATTTTTGGTATTTTCTCTCTCTCTCTCTCTCTCTCTCTTTTTTTTTTTTTTTAAATCTACAAAATAATGGGAAATAACTTCCATTAATGGGAACCCTTCCATCTTATGTCTTTGTATCCAACTCACGGTTGGTCATTTCTTTGTTTTTGTATTTTTATAATGGTATATTTGCGCCTCCAATATAAATCAAGGACTATTTTTGCATCCAAAAAATCTAGCAATATCTCTCTTTACCATTTTATTTTAATTATAAGCGATATTAAAGTTTCTGGATCACTCTACTAGAAAACGTTTTGAGATAATCCCTTGCAGAAATACATTGCTAAAAAATTCTAAAATCCACGAATTTTTTTTTTTTGTTTTTTTTTTTTTGTTTTTTTTTTTTTGTTTCCTGAATTTCACAGAAAAAGTCCCTTTTCGCAACAAAGGGCATTTTCCGTTAAAAATCAATAAACTTCACCATATTTCCTGAAAATAATGATACGGATGGAAATAGAAATAAAAAACGGGGATACTCCGTTATGTGAGGTGCTTTGTGGCCGAGTGGTCAAGGCATATCTAGCTAATCTTCTGCGAGCGCAGATTGAGGTTTCGAATTCCACTGATGCCATGAAATAATGAAAACATAAAAAATCCCTTTTAAATTACATTTTTTTCTGTCTATTTTTCTCTCATTTCTTAAAAAAAAAACAAAAAAAACAAAAAAAAACTTTTAACTAATTAGCCAAAAAATAAATAAATAGTGTACGACAATTTCAAAAAATTGTCTATAACATTATTTTGTAAAAAATGAATAATTTTTTCATTCATTCATTCATTAAAAAAAAAAAAAAAAAATACAGTGATTTTTTAAAAATTTAAACTAGTTAAAAAATTAAAATTGATCTTAGAAAATAATAAGTATTATGCATCAGTCTAAAATAAAATAAAATAAAATAAACCGTTTAACAAATATTCTAAGGAATATATTTAGAAGGAAATCTTTGAAAAGCACAACAGATTTTCCCACTAACTCATAAAGGACATACTTTGTACTATCTGGTGTCAGCAGCTTTGGCTCAGTCAGTAAGGATTTTTCCGCTATCAAAAGATCTCGAGTTTGATCCTCAGAATGACTTGAGGTAAATTATACAGAGAAATAAAATAAATTAAGTAAAATAATATAGCAGCTTAAAATCACTCGGAAATTTCGAATTCTTTGACGATTAATCGATTCATTAATTTTAAAAATTATATTGAATTATTATGATTAGAAACCAAACTTTGTAACAGAAAGTTACTGTTTCTTCAAACGGAGTTTTCCTTTCTTTTATTTTCCAAAACGGAAAATCTACTAACGGCTACTTTGCTGCCAGTAGTTTCACCCTGAATTCACAGATTTATTTTTAACATTGTATGGTGTAATTTGAAATTTACTACGAATTATATACACTTATTTATTTTATTTTTTTCCTTTTATATGGAGCTCGAAATTCTTTTGGGATGAATGTCTTTTTTTGTGTTAAACATTTGCATGTGTGTAATTTTATTAATATTGTAAGATAATTTTGTTGCGGGTTTTGAGCCTTGTTAATAATGGCGCCTTTCATTGTTTGTCAAGAGCTAAAATGTGCCCGTGTTTAGTGAAAGGTTGAACAGGCCTGCATTAGATGATAGATTGGACCTGATATTCTTTCTCAAGAATTGAACTTAAAGAAATGGTATGGCAGAACGGTACTGGCACACTTAGGAACTGTTCATATCTGCTGCAACATAGTCTGTTCGCAAGTGTCCTACATGTGGCTGTAAAAGTTCAATTGTAAATCATTAATATTTCTAAATTTTAGGAGATAAAAAACTTTATCAAAAATATTTATTGGTATTCATAGTATATATTAAAACATTAAAATGCAGATAAATTTATAAGTTGTGAACATATCAAAGTTCGAACTGAAATTTTACTTTTTAGTTTTATAAATTGTCTTTCTGAAAAGAGTTCAAAAATTTATCATAATATGTCTACGGATGTTGCCATTTTTGGTAATTTGTTTTCAAAATGGTAATAATAATAATAATAATAATAATAATAATAATAATAATAATAATAATAATAATAATAATAATAATAATAACAATAAAAAGATAAAATAACTATGGAAAATTGCGATGTTCACAACCCATGTTCGCACATGTCTCATTCTTCCCTATATCTCGGATGTCTTCCGTGTGACCAAGAAAAGTTGCATAGAGCTGTTAACAGAATAGTGACGTTCATTCTGCACTGGGTTCTAATTGCTTGCTTATACGGAGAGTCTCACATTTTTTCTGCGTTTTTATCGAAATTTTTAACAGTGTATTTTCTCGTTTTAGTCGTACTCACATTAACAAGTTTGACTGTATATATACATATATGTTACAAAAATGTGCGTGAATATGGTATCATTTCTTACTCAGAATTCTAGAGGCACTTTGTTTACAACGATGTTTTTGCTATCAAAATTAGTAAAACTCAATTTGTATTTTATAATCGCATTTTATTTATAAAAATACTTCCAGTTGAAACGCTATTTTAAACTTTTCTTAAAGTTATATTTTAACCTATGAATATTCACCTTACGACAGTTGCATGCAATTTTCATTTTTCCACCAGTGTTTACGAATAATACATTTTGATTTACTTGATTGTAGACAAATGTTTGTAAGATTAAAGAAGCCGAAGTTCACTACCGAACCCAAGTGTTCGCGGAATCGCACAAAATCTACACTCTATAGAGCATGGCCTATAAAATATAATTGATTAGTCAGTGCCTCTAGAATTCTGAGTAAGAAATGATACCATATACACGCACATTTTTGTAACATATATGTATATATACAGTCAAACTTGTTAATGTGAGTACGACTAAAACGAGAAAATACACTGTTAAAAATTTCTATAAAAACGCAGAAAAAATGTGAGACTCTCTGTAAATGTACACTACAGCTCATATTCAAAATATTAGAATAATTGAGAAAAAGTAATAAGAAAAAATTATTTGTCATTTATTTATTTTTTATACTAAGTAAATGCAATTAAATTTCTTATAAATTAAATCTGGAATGTTTAGATAAGATTTTAACATTTATGAAATATAAAATACAGCACAATAAATTAGGTATACAGCTTCCTTAAACACACCAGAATATTAGAATAAAATTTAGATTGGTTCAAAATATTAGAATATTTTATTTTACGCAACAATATTACCTTATGAATATGAAGTAAATGGTAGTTAATATTTTGTAGCATCCCCTTTAGCTTTCATAACAGCGTACAATCGATCTTGCATACTATATACAAGGTGTTTACAAACATTTCTATCAATATTAGCCCAAATAGACTTTATGCGTGCCACTAACTCAGTTTTACTTGAAGGAGGATTTTCTTGAAGTTTTTTCTTCATTATACACCATAAGTTTTCGATGGGATTAAGATCTGGTGAATTTGGTGGCCAAGGAAGTACCTTAATGTTGCGTTGGCGGAACCAATTCTTAGTTGACACCGAGGTATGCAGGGACGCTAAATCTTGTTGAAAGATGAAATCATCTTCAAATAAATCTTCTGATGATGGAATCATGTAATATTCTAAAATTTCTTGATATATCAGAGAGTTAACCTTTTCGTAGACGATGCATAACTTTCCAGGTCCTTCTGCACTCATACAACCCCAAACCATGACACTAGCAGCAAATTTTACGGAACGTCTAAGGCATTCTTTATCAAATGCTTCTTGCTTCATTCTCCAAACTCGAATACCTTGATTACCATATGAAACACAAAACATACTTTCATCACTAAATAATATATTTTTCCAATCTTCATTGCTCCATAAACGTCTTGATTTACACCAATTCAATCTTATACGCTTTTGTCTTGCAGTCATGAGAGGTTTTGTTTTCGGTACACGAGATTCAAATTTAAATTTATGGAGACGTCTTAATGTTGTCGATGTAGAAACTTCAACTCCTTCTTCTTTCCATTTTCGGTGCAAGAATCGCACACTTTTAAAACGGTTTTTCTTAACTATACGCTTAAGTTTCCTGTCATCTCTAGCAGATGTTTTTGATTTTCGGGCACCATTTCGGCGATTATTTCGAAATTTTTCAATTTTTGAATATTGTGTTAGTATTTTACTAACGCTGGATTGCGAACAATGTAAATAATTAGCTATAAAACATTGATTTTTACCGTGCCGATACAAATCAACCATATGAAGTTTAGTAGATTCAGGAATATCACTCACACGGCCCATTTTAAGACGAAAAAGAAACAAACTGCAAAAAAGAATACTGATTTTAAATAAAATAGTATGAATTTAATCAATGATGCCACCAGTTAAGAATTGGTAATAATTAAAGGAGAATTAATGTGAAATATTCTAATATTTTGAACCACTTGAATAAATATTCTAATATTTTGACTTTTCAACATAATTTTTTTTGCAATTAATCTTTTCAAAAATGATATTAAATTTAAGATAACAAGTAAGTTTAATCAACAATAAGTTCTTAATAAAAATATCGTTTGCATATTTTCATTAAAAGACATTAAATTACCAAACGATATTTTCAATTTCTAAAAAAAAGGTAATTATTCTAATATTTTGAATATGAGCTGTAGTTCTCGGTTAAATGCATTCAATAGAGTTTATCGGTCATCATTTTACAGACATTTCTCTTATATTATATCTAATTCGCTGCAGGGATTTCCATGCTTTTATTGAAAGGCATTCTTATCTTTGTTAAAACTTGTAATTCAAAATATACTCTTTTGAAATTATTTTTTTATTTTTATTAGAAATATAGAAGAAAATTTAGTTCAATATATATATTTTTTTAATTTAGAAAGAGAAAAATCATCTCCTCGGAGTTAGTGTTGATTTTTATCGACAATCATTTTGCAATTTTTTCTTCACCATATGTCAGAAATTGTTAATATCAAAAGTAAACTGCGTAGCATAATTTCAAAAACCTTAGTATTATTACAATGATATTATTATTACTTCATTGATAAATGACTTATAAAAAATCTATTAAATCTTCTGAAAACATTATACACAAAAAGAATAAAATGATAAAAACGTAAAAAAGCATGTTTAAATAATAAATTATATTTTTTTCTTTTATTTATTGCTAAAAAAAATCTTTAAAAGAAAAAAATTAAAGAGTCGCACATTAAAGAATAATGTGCGACAATTTCGAAAAATTCTCTATAACATTATTCTTATAAAAAACGATTTAGATTAAATGTTTTCCATTGGAAAGAAAAAATCCATTGAATTATTTTATTTATTACTTAAATTAGTTAAATAATAGACCTTATGTATCGGTCTAAAATAAATTAAAATAAAATCTTTTACGGATTTTCTAATGAATGTATTTGAAGCGAAATCTTCGAAAATCACAGCAGATTTTCTCCGTTGAATCATAAAAGACATACTTTGTACAGAATAACAACAGAACAGCTTGTATAGCTCAGTCAGAAAAGTGCCTTCACATTTGCAAGAGGTCACGGATTTAATCCCCAGGACAACGGCTAGAAACAATTTGTGTAAAAATTAAATGACACAGCAATTCTAATTCATTCGGAAAGTTCAAATCCTTTGAAGCTCACTGAAGACTGAGTGATTCACTAATTTTGAAAACTAAATTAAATTAACATCATTAAAAATAAACTTATAAAGTCTTGTGTAATTTTTATGATGTTAATTTACAGATTCTATTGTAATTTTACCCAATAAATTTTCTATTATTTAACAGACTACATGTTTTTCTGACCTCTGTAATTTTACATAAGACAAGATAATGGATAACCCGTAGATTCTCTGTAATTTCACAGAAAAATTTTATAACTTTCTTGCTAAAAACTGTCCTGTTAAAGTTTTGTACTTAAAACGATCAATTTGCATATTAAGAATGGTTTCTAATTTAAAATATATCGAAATTTTCACACTTTTTGCGAAATCACGCGGCTAATACGAGCAAAACGTACTCATTTCAATGTTATTTTCGGCGAAAAGTAAAGTAAAAATTAATAACAAAAGGAATTCCAATCTGATCAAACCTGTTCTCTTCCACTGATAATATTTTTATATTTATCTGTCAAAATGAAGTAATTTATCAGTTTTACCAGGCATGATTTCAAATTAAAGCATGAAATATTTTTAACTGGTGGGGTGGATTCCACCCCCTCTTCCCCCAAGACAGCTAAAGAAATTTCACAAAGTCTTGGAAATAAATAAATAAATATGGGATAGATATACAGCTTATTTGTAAGATGTACAATAGGGTGGAGCGAAAAAATTTTTTTTTTGAAAATCAAAAACGGGTAGGTGCCAAAAGTTGCCTTTATACTAGTACATTAACTGCGTGAAATTTTACCGCTGAAAAAAAAATGGCTTGAGTCTGCGCTTTTGCTCCAAAAATCGAAATTTTGGGTAAAATTTGTCTTTTTTTGACATTTTTTTCAAAAAAATTAAAAAATTCCTACAGAGCTGATTAGTATTTAAAAGTGTTGCTTAGATCTTTATATTTATCTGCTTAACATATTTAAACTATAAAACAATATCTGTAGTCTGTATAATTGGAGTAAATCTGACAACTTTTTGTGAAAAATCAGTGTTAACCCCTCTATTGGAGCATACAACGAAATGTTGTTTTGAATGCATTTCTTACCTAGTTGCTTTCAAAACTACTGTGTATATAACTCATAGAGGTGGTTGCATTATTCCACCCGTCTCAACCATCCAATCATCTACTTCCCAGTGTTTTATTTATGTATTGAATTGTTATTTTTTTCCCAAAGACGAGTATAAGTTTTCTATATATCAAAGTAATTTATCTCTTTATATTCACTGACTTTGGATGATTTGGATCATGCTGGTGTGACCTGCTGCACGTATACTTTTATACCATGTATAACAGAAAAGAAGCTGAGCAATGTATTGGGTATGTTCTTAATTGAACCTATTCAGCAGTCTATTATCTTCATTAAAATATCATGAAATTAGTACATTATGATTGGAAGTTTTGTTATCACAGCATTCTTTCAATCAATTACATTTTATATGCAATGATTTGCCTAAAAATTGATTGTATGAATTTAATTTCTAGTATGTCATCATTTATTGAACCTATTACATTGAATATATGCTGAGAAGCTAGCTGTTTAATATTATAACGATTGTCACAGAGGATTGCAAACAAAATTTGCAAAAACTACTTGTTGTAAAACAACAATATTTCTAAAGAAGTTTTAGTATGCTTTGTGTGGTTTCCTGTGTTGTTCCGTAATCTAGTAATTTCTAATCAGATTTTAGATCTATTATTTAGGTGTGTAGTACATTTGGTATAAAACATCCCGCGGTATAATTTTGGATTATACATTTTGTGAGTGAACATATAAACGCTGATTGACAATCTGTGCTTATATAAAGCGGAAAATTTTATTAACTTTATGAGCTGTCTTTTGTGTGAGATGTTTTCTAAATTCCTATTCCCCATTCTTTCTGAGAAATAGCTTTCCTTATGAATTAGTTTTGCAATCTCCGACAGAAATTTCTAGTGTGTTCTGAGTATCTTTTTCTCAATTTGAGAAAATAATTTTTCAAAATTATTCTCTATTTTATATAAAAAAAAATTGCAATAGGAAGTGAATAGTACGCAGACGAAGATTTTCCTTATTGATCCGGTGAATCCATGTAGCTTAGAAAGTTTTATATCGACTTCTCAAATAATTGACGCAGAGGAAATTCACTGGAGTTGAAGTAGCGAATGATTCAATATTATACACAATTCTAAGCTTACCCCATGCAAAATGGTTCACAGTGACAAATAAAATTCTCCTAATTTTAAATGAGCACTTATAGTCGATTAGAATCCGTACATTCCCTCATAAAGTACTATGCATTATAAGTTTATGCCCAGGACATTTCACCATCAAATGTTGTCCGCTCATAAAAAGGGGATCTAAATGTTAATAGGAAATTACTTAGATACGAAAACACTTAGAAAACGGCATAAAACTAATGCAAAAAAAAAAAAGTTATTTACAACAGCGGTTGCTTTACACATGGAGAACAAATTTTCATTGCAGTTCTCTCTGACGATCACCATCACATGAAACAGCTCGCTTCTCAACATATAAAAAATGCAAAAGTAGAATAAATGATGGCATACTTATAGTTGAAATATCTGAAATCATCTTTGAAGCAAATCATTACGTAAAAAAATACAATTGACTGAAAAAATGTGGTGGTAACAGAACTTCCAATCACTATTCATCAACTGAATGTAAGTTTGATAAATATAATAGATGGCCGAATAGATCCCTTTAATAATATTCCTGTGCATTACTCTGCTTGTCATTTTTTTGTATAAACTGTAAAAATATACATGGAGATAGTTACAGCAGCATGTGGATGCAAAGAACAGATGAACAAGGTGGAAGCATCGAAAACATGCCAAATTTTTATAAAGAAAATCACAAATCGATGTATAAATAAAACACTGTACTAAGATGATCGAATAGTTGGGCCGAGTGGTATAGGAAATATAGCCACCTCCACGACGCATGTCCAAGGTAGTTTTGAAAACAAGAGCTGTATTAAAAACAATAATTCGTTGTATGACCCAATAGAGTGGTAATGCTGTTTTCTTACTAAAAGTTGTCTGTTTTGCTCCAGCTATAGGGAATAAACATATTGTTTTATAGTTTAAATATGTTAAGCAGATAAATATAAAGGTCTAAGCAACACTTTTAAATACTAACCAGCTCTGTAGGATTTTTTTTTTTATTTTTTTGAAAAAATGTCAAAAAATGACAAATTTTACCCAAAATTTCGATTTTTGGAGCAAAAGCGCAGACTCAAGCCATTTTTTTTCAGCGGTAAAATTTCACACAGTTGATGTACTAGTATAAATGAAACTTTTGGCACCTACCCGTTTTTGATTTTCAAAAAAAAATTTTTTTCGCTCCACCCTAATGTACAAGTAAGTCATGCAAATGAATGGTTATGGTATAGAAATTTTTATTTGTTTATTTATCTTAATCTGGACTTTGGGCCGTATTAACAAGACTTTTAAGGTATATTATTGTATTGTTAAAATGAAAAGAGTATTTGATGGCAATTACTCAAAATTTCTGTAATTATTGCAATGTTAAGTCAATTTTTCTGGGTAAAAGGTAAGTGAACAGTTCCATTATTCCACACCGTTCATGTCTTCTGTATTTACTTTTTCTTTAGAGGATTAGGGCTTCAAACTTTTAGACTTCAGTACTGTGCTTTTGTTGAAATAAAAGACTCATCTAAAGAAAATGACACTTTCAGAGGTATGAGATAATATTTTACGTTGACCATACAGTCTTAAGTTTGTTTTAGCATTGAGATAATGAAAGTAGTTAATAGTTGTAAATAGATTAATTGTGTGTGTGCCTTGCATTATGAGAAACGGTTGTAATTCACACTCTTCGGGCTTTTTGCATTAACCTGTTCTGTACCAAATTATGAAGTCCTGAAAATTTTACCTTCTAAAACAATTTTCATGATTTTTCGGAACTACATTAGAAGATTTATACAGTCGTTTAATAAGTTTAGATGGATTTTGTAAACTAAAATTAAATAATAAAATTTGAATTGATAGAAAATTTGCGCAATGCATATAACTCCACTTATTTATCCATAACTCCACTTTTTTTTCAAATCTTTTATTTAAAATATTTATTTTCTCATTTTATTGAATTGGGAAATGTACAAATATAATGCTCTCACGACAGAAATATAAAAATATTTCCGAGCTGAAACTTTCTCCCTACAATATTTCCAGTTTCAAGAAATTCGAAAAAAGCTAGTGAAAAAGAAATAATACTTATAATTATTTTATTTATTTATTTATGTTTTGCGATACCAATAATGCTTTTGAAACAAGGTAAAGTAAAGTATCTACAACTCATTGTAAACCATATTTTTACTAATCGATGCATTAAATGAATTTTAAAACAAGTTATTTTTTATACAGGGGGGCAAAAATCAACGTGCCAGCAGACATTCTCTTACCGCTAATTTTTTTTCATCTAATATTTCATGTAAAATTCTTGCTAGAATGCTATTAAATTTTCAGCGAAGAAAACTTTTGAATTTTAGTGGTGAAAGATTCCCCGCTGGCCCCTAGATGTTTGCACCTCTGTTTTAAGGATACTTTAAATTATTTTCGGAGCATAAAGAGTTAATTGAATTCTACTGTACTATGCGAATAGATTCTCCATTGTGACCTCTTTGACGGTGTCTTTATTGCATAGTTTGAAATCGACCAGTCTTAGAATACATTTTCCGTAAAGATAGTGCTCCTTTGGATATTTCATGATATAGAACACACGTTACATATATGGTAAAGGAAAGATTTGTCTTGCTTGCAATTAATGTGATAGCATTCATTTCATTGAAAACTTCGTCGATTTCATTCCTTATTTTTCTTTCGGTCACCTGTAAGTTCCTGGGTCAAGCATTGTCAACTAGCTGTCACTCCGTTCGTTCCTAAAAAACACGTCTACCTTTTCATTTTCGAAAACTCCTTTTACAGTACTTCCGCTCAAAAACTCCTTTCTTTTTTACATATATATATAAAAAAAACGGATAGCTCCCCCACTTCAAATGTATCCCTTCTGTAACTCTATTCCAGATTATGATTTTCACATTTCGATTATGTTCGTAAACATCAATGGACTTGGAACGGAAATGACGACTCAGCGTGCGGCCGCCATTTCTTTTCGGTGTTTGTTTATGAATGCTGCCTTCTGCTTCCTCGATGATCCGGAAGAAAATAAGTTCACTGGGACTACTACCATCCAAGAAAATAACGAGTTGAATGGAAAGCGAGAAAATAGAAAAAAGAAAAATGGAATTTCAAGAGGAAAGTATACAAAATTTCCTCTCGGTCAGATATTTTATCATAGAAATGTGCGCAGGGCGCTATGAAGTCATCCTTTTTAGATCGTCAGGTACCAAAGTAACTGGATTATAAAGAAAAAGAAAAAGTTTGGCGTGGGTGGTATTTTGTTTGAGTCAGGGAAGAGTAGAGAATATTGATGTCTTTGCTTTTCTCTAAAATTACGTAGGGATTAAAATAGAGAAAGAATATCCTGCTTCTTGCACATGAGATTATCATCAATCTAATTCCGTTACTTTTTAACGGCATTGTGAAAAGTTTTTATCTCCCGGCTTGACCCCAGGACCATACCCTGCCCGGTACGGCGGAATGTATTTGAATTTTCAAACAGGCCGGGCTGGCCGAATTAGAATACTCATTTCAATGGGCTGCGTAGGACCGGTAAAAAAAAAAAATTGAACGAGCCATACGGGCCGGGCTGGGCCGATAGAAAAATTTAGCGGGCCAAACCGCCCGATATAACGGTTTGTGCAGATACTATAAAATACAGTTATTTTCAATTAATATGATTCACTAGCCGATGCTAGTTTGACAACATCGATACAGAAATGTAACTTGCCAAATGTAGATATATAGGCATCGCACAGTTACATGTGTGTGTCTAATCCGGGCTTAATATTTTGTTTTAACAGACTTGTGTCGGGTCGAGATCAGGCTTGCATTGTTTTTCTACATAGTCGAACCGGGCCGAAACTGCACTTAATTGTCCTCAAGATGTATAAGGCATATAATATGTTTTATAAAAGTACTAATAGCTATAATGAATTTCTGTTAACGTAATCTTTAAAAATATTCTTCTTGATGGTTCTTAGGTAGTTCTTCACTACTCAACAACGCGAAACTTTGACACATTTTCTGACTAATGTTTAATTGTAAAGGTGCAAAGTCGACAAGCCTGAATATTGAAGGAACTAGGAATCGAATAGTGTTTTCCAATTTTGGTAAATACATTTATAATCGAGATATAAAAGACTCTTGTCCCGTTGTTGCAGTTTTATCTTTCGTCCCATGATGTCTGTTCGGAAATTCAATTCAAAATGCAGACTTAGACAATATTTTCTCAAATATATATTGCTTGTACAAAAAAAGGGTTAACGCCATTCGATTACATAGTTTCTGAATAAGAACACGTGCTAATATAAACATTTTCGAAAAGAAATGAACTCAGAAATGTTTCAAAAAGTAGCTCCTTTGGATTTGAGAAAATCTTTAATAAATGATATAGAAATATTTTCATAAATCTACTTTTTATTATGCAGCTTCAAAAGTTATATATATATTTTTTTTTAACTTCCTTCTTTTTTTTTTAATTCTAAAACCGTATAATTTTTTAATGATTCCTTATTTGAATGTAGAAAGTGTAAGAATGTAAGTATTATTAATGTTGATGCTGTGCATTTTCTGTAAAATGTACTGTAAAATCATCCCATAAATATGTAAGCAATATTAACAAAAAAAAAAAAAAAAAAAAAAAAAATCTTAATTATATGATAAAAATCTGAAGGTTTTCGAAATAGTAGAAATGTAAAAATATAAACGGGCCGGGCTGAATTCGGGTGGACATTTGATTTTTACACCGAGTCGAGTCGGATCAAAATAACTTTCGTTCGGGCCGGTCCGGGCTGGGACCTGAAAATTCTGGTCCGTGCAGACCTCTAATCCACGCATACAAGAAAATTATTTAAAATTATTTTGTGAACACCATGGCAGAATGTACAACAAGAAAACAAATTAGTGGTAATAAGTAGTAGTAAATATATGCTGAACAACAACATGATAACAAACGCTGCTTTATCTAGATTATATTTAGATGCTGGGGGGTGGGGGGGGGGGAGGCGATACAAATTCTGTTTAGTGAAAGCAAATTATGTTTTGTATGAAATTTTTATCAAAAGTCCATTATAAGACAGTCTGTTGAAATTGAATATTTTATTTCAAAAACCCCATAAGACAAGATTTTTTTTTTAATATACTTTTTTTGTCGCAAATGCTTCCTTAAGATTGCATTAAAAGAAAAAAAAAAAGATCGTCTTTTAATAGCTTGAAATTTTCTGCGAGATTTTCAGACTCATTTTTAAAAGTAAAAACACGAAACTTGCTGAAGTGATTTTGGAAGTGATGTATAAGAGGCCGTCTAATTTTATTTTTCACTCAATTAATTAGAATTTAATTTATAAACAATTATGACCATTGTTTTCGTTCCCAGATCTTCCACTTCGGAAAATAGGTTTTAAAACGCTAACTTTGACAAATTTTTTTTTAATATTTTCGGCATTTTGAAAATTTTCCGATTTTATGCATTCGAGAGCAAAAATGAATTTAAAAATAAATCAGAAAATAAGCAGTTTGAATTGAAATACACCCTTAAATCCAATTCTTATTACTCCAAATGAGATTCATTAATCGAAAAGTGAAAAAAGAATGATCGATTACCAAATCATTCGATAATCATGTGTGCAAATGTTGTGATATTTTGTTTAAAAATGTATCAGAAAAGCTCCGAATTGTTGAGCAGTGAAAAATACGCATTTATATTTTTTAACTCGTCTTAAAAATTTCGATTGTATGTATTTTATTTAAATGTTGTTTCTTAAAAAATCCTTTCTGAAACGTATAAACAATGCTTTACTCTGTTTTGTTTTTTCTCTTTTTTTCAGATATCGGAAGTCGGGAGAAATCGGAAAAAACATCACTGGACAAAGCAGAAATATCCACAAGCGGCTTAAAAGGGAGAGGTTTCTAAAATGTTTTGTTGACTTTTGTTGCTGCGGATGTACATGAAAGGGTTAAAAAAAGGGGGAATATCGATGGAAAGTTTATGGAAAGCTAGACAGCAATTAGTTCAGTTCGTCTATAAGTCTCAGTTTGTTTCTTTCTACTTTTCTAACATGCTTCTTGCACTAAAAAATAGCCAAAAAAAAAAAGAAAAAAAATTAACTGTCTGTTGATTTAAAAAAATCTTTAGTGCATCACTAGCATTCAGATATTTTTTAGATATGTTCGTAATTATGTAAATACGTAGCACTTATAGTCCTTGTTCAGTCCTACCGTCTGCCTGCATATAACAGAGCAAAAACTATTCAATCAAATCGTTTGAAATTTGCATAATTTCGTTGAGTCATTTCAAATTTTATGAAAATAGTATGAATAGTTTTAATTATAGGCTATTTCCATGCGAACTTGTCATGTCTGTCACATACTACGATTTTTTTTGGCTACCAGTATTTTAGAATGGAAAAAAAAATATGACTTATTTTATCGGAGATATCTCATCAACTGAATAAGGCAACGCAAACATTTCGAAAATAATGGTGGCCAACAAGCATAACGATTTTCAGCTATGTGACAGACACGACAAGTTCGCGTGGAAAGAGCAACAAGACACAAACGTATTCTTTTATATTACGGCCAATGGAAAAAAAAAAGTTTCAAGTGCATTTTAATGCTGTTACACTTTTTCGAACATAGTAAAATTAATATGCATTTATGAAATGTATACTAAAATATACATTCTGTACAATCGGTGGTACAAAGAATACTTTTTGTTAATTTACAAGGCCACAGAAAAATATTCCATTGCATAATGGTATGGGAGGGGGAAACAATGTTTGGAGCGCATATTAATTATATTAATTTATTTCACATTTTATGAAATTGATATACGTTGCTGAAGTTTACAACAGGTTACATCCTGTAAAATAGATTGTAAATTAGATAGTATTTACAGGGACACACAAAAGATTTCAGTTACACTGTATACTATTATATCAAGATCTAAGTATTATTAAAAATTCCTTATAGTAAAAACGTACCTTACTTGCTAAGCTTGACGTGCAATTTCCAACTTGTTGCTGAGGGAAATTGCTGGTTTTTCATTCTTTTCTCTTCTTCCTCTATCTTGCTAAAATTTAAAAATATTCCGTTTTTGGCCTTCAGAATATTTTGATTATTCCTACATACACACACAAGCATGTACTATTTTACAAGAAAAGGTACGAAAGATTATCAGAAAAATAGTTTGTTTTCGAAATATATTAAAGAAAGAGCATCGTATTTTTCTTCTCTTGTATTTCATAAAATTGCGCAAAAAAAAAAAAAAAAAAAAAAAAAAATTGCAGGCGAGAGAGAGAGAGAAAGAACAAAAATACATGTAATATTTTTAATTTGAGTTATTACTGAAAAAATATCTTTCTTCTGGAATAAGTAAAAAGGAGGGGCGTTGTCATTTCCTGTCTGCTTGTGGTTATTATTAGGTGCTTCGTGAATATAGTAAAAGTAAGGATGATTATTAAAGACTGATTGTAATAATAAAAAAAAGGTGATTATTAAAAAATGTAATCATGAACAAATAGTGATTATTACAAGCTATGTCAAAAACAGATTTTTGTCCTTTTTTTTTCTTTTCTTTTCTTTCTTTCTTTCTTTTTTTTTTTTTTTTTTTTTTTTTTGTAGCTATGGTTATCTTGAAGTGTTTGTTGGAAACAGATTAAAAGTGGTGGCTTTGCATAGGACCTTTTTCCAGCTATGTTAAAGATTTCTGATAATTGTGAAAGACAGATTAAAACGAAGTCATTATTATAGAAAACAGTGATTATTAAAGAATGTTGATCATTACAGAGTGTATTAAAAGGAGGAGTTTGGTTTTATTTCTGTTGTACTTGTGACTACTGATAAATGCTTAGTGGATATGTATAAAAATAATTTTGATTGTTAAAGAACTATAATTCTTGAATAATGATGATTGTTGACGAATGGTGATCATTAAATTGAACACTTTGATAGTTCCCCTTTATAACTTGTGAAGTGATTGGTGAACATAAACAAGCAATGATCTTTTTAGACATAGGACTGTTTTCTATAAATGTGTCGATTTATGACTAACTAGCGACCCGCCCTCGCTTTGCTTCGGGTAGAGCAAGTCGTCCAGTCCCATGTCCAAAAGGATTAATACTAAGGTAAAAATAAAAAGCTTTTACTAAGACGGCATTTTAATTATTTTTTAATTAAAAAAAAAAACACTTATTGGGACGTAACTATAACAGCCATATGCTGTCGCGAAATTTTTTTGTAGATAATTATACGTACTGCAAAGTCGTAGTACATTATTTTGTTTTATAATTAATAATGTTCGCAGCGCACGCGATGTAAGAATTTTTAAGGTCATTTTTCTACACCTTGGGTTACATTATTGGCATTTTAGTAAAGATCCCTATTTTTTTTTTTTTTTTTTAATATAATATAGCCTATGTTCACCGGAAATAGTGTAGCTGTCCCACGGTGAAAGAATTTTTTAGTACTACTCTGTTATCCTGTCGACCAATTTCGCCAAATTATACAAATCGCCAAACTAATAGCCAAATTGTACATATTGACGTAATTTTTATTTTAAATAACAAAAAAAAAAAAAAAAAAAAAAAAAAAAAAAATTAGTAGAATATTAATAAAAATACAAATAAAAAGCCGAAATAAAAATCAATGACATTTTAAACACGTGAATCGTGTTTAATGTCATTGAATGTGACATTCACGATCATCCATTATTGGCTATTTAATTTTATAGTTTGGCGATAATTTTTTGGTCGACGGGTTAACCTAGTAATACCGAATTTTTCAAATCCGCCAAGTGCTATCGGAATCTATTCAATTCAAACAAACAAACAATCAAATTTTTCTTCCTTATAACATTGGTATAGATGTGACGTCATTATTTACCGATTTTTAATTAGTTACATATATCCATTCTTCTTGTTCTTTTAACAAATACTTCAAAATTGTAACTTTTAACAAATACTTCCTATGTTATTTAAAGTATGACGACATGTTTTTTCAAATCAAATATTTTATTAATAATTTAATTCTTTCTCGTTCACTTTACTTCTAATTATGTCGCCATTTTTCACAGAGAACCTCTTATTAACGTAACCGATATTCGTACGTCCTATATAATAAAATACTTTTTTTTCCAAGTATGACGTCACATTTTTTTCCCTTTGAATTCTTTTTATTTTAATTTTTCACGTGGATACTGTTCAACTGAAAATTAATTGCCGAAGAGAAATTATTCCAGTTTTTTATTTTCTTGGCAACGCGAAAGAAAAATGGTTATTTTTTATCGGAAAATTTTTCATTGATTCTGTATGAAAAACATTGAAATTTTGAATTATTAAGGAAAATATTTGAATAAATCAAATAAAAAATAGCCTATGTTCACCGAAAATAGTGTAGCTTTCCAACGGTGAAAGAATTTTTCAAATCCGTCAAGTAGTTTCGGAGCCTATTTAATTCAAACAAACAAACAAACAAACAAACAAACAAATCTTTCCTCTTTATAATATTAGTATAGATATGGAGTGATTATATGGTATAGATCAAAATGAGGTGAATTAAAAATGGTAAATGTTGAAAAACGATTATTGTTAATGGTGATTATTTCGGAATATATCAAGAGAAAAATTGCTGAGTTTTTTTTCTATTATAAGCGTAATTTTGAGAAGTGGTTCTTAGACAAAAACCAAAACCAATGAATTTTGATATTATCGACCTATTACTGGATGCATGTGTTGTTTGTTAAAATTTCTTACATGCTTAAAAGTGTTTAGTGATTTTTAATGATTAATTAATTTGTAGTTTTACTATAGCATTTTTTTTCAATGTTGACCTTTAATTGCTGTTCGTGCTTACAGAACGCTGTTTTTTTTCCTTTCTTTCTTTTTTTTTTTCATTTTTCGCAGTTTAATTTATAGTTTTTAACTTAACTATAGTTACAGTCGGCCCCGCATAAACGAATATTGACGGTTCCAGAAAAAATATTCGTTTAAGCGGGGTATTTGATTAAACGGGGAGGCATATAAATGTAATATTTAAGGTGTAATAAAAGGACAAAACTATTAAATATAGTATATTCAATTACCAGAATAAGAAAATCGTTTAAAACTTTAAAAGAATAATACAAACAGAAATTTTAAAAAATGACAAGTAAATACGCAATAGCTCAATGACAATAAACATGCATTTTGTTTACATTACATTTAATGCAGATCGTGTGAATTGGGTCCAAATTTTGTTATTAGAATTTAATTTACGTAATTTATACAGTTTTAAAAAAATAGATGAAAGTGGTTTATTTGAAATTTTACAATAAAAAATGGCTAGATTTTTTTCAAATGGTATCATAATTACTATTTTGAGCCTCTAAGTAACGACACATTATTATTAAAGGGCTATTTCAATCACGCGAAAGGATTTGCTCGCTAATGCTAATTCTATAGAAGAAATTTATAAATATCTCTATCGCATTTCAATATTTTTAAATGATCTTTTTGCAATGAATTGCTCAGATCAATCTGTACAAAGGGCGTCGTCGTTTTTAACTTTTTTGATTTTTATTGCTGATATTTTTAATGAGGATGACTTGAGCTTCGGAACCGATTTTGAAAATGAAAGTGTCTCCCTTAAAGATAACTGTAAAAAAATCGGAAAAATGAAAAAAAAAAGTCCTTCGACAAACAAAAAGTAAACAAAATATAAAATTTATCGAAATTACTGTCCAATTTATTTCACTATTTTTGAAATTAATTCAAAAAAAAAAAAAAAAAAAAAAAAAGAACAAGGAAGCGAACTCACTTGACCAGTCTATTTTATACCTACCAGGCGAAAGCCATGCTGGGAGTTCCGGAAATTTGTTTTTGGTGTAACAACCAAAAATGACAAAAAGTGTGGAGAAAATTCCAATTGAAACGTGTTTTTCACACCCATTTTTCAAATTGTCACACTCATTTGTTATTCGATTAAGCGAGGACATTTCGTGAAAACTATTTGGTTAAGCGGGGTAAAATAACATTAGCCCAATGGGATTAAATTCGGTTCCGGAAGATTTTATTCGAATAAGCGGGGTATTCGATTATCCGTTACCCGATTAAGTGGGGAGGACTGTACTAATGAAATCTTGTTTCTTTGAAGCTTATTGCTAGACTTTTGAATAAATGAATTTTAATTAAAACAGACTTGCACACAAAGTTAAATAGAGAAACATTTTTCAATGAGTTAATCGAGTTTTTTATTCATCCTTTGATAAAAGTGGTCCCAAAAATCGTTGATACCTGTCTCACAATAGTTCAGGCTGTTCTCAAATCCAAAGGAAGAACTTTCTGACACATTTCTGAATAAATTTTTATTCGGAAAAAAATGTAATTTGCAACTGCTTCATTCAGAAACCATGCAATCATATGACTTTTTCCATTTTTAAAGAAAGGCCGTAGACTTTTCAGAAAATACTGTTAAATTGGGTGGTTTGAACCGGACTGCCGACGCAGCAGTATGAGAAAGAGGAAAAACTTGCTATCATGTGACAAGAATAATGTGTAAGTTCTTAGATGATTTAGTTATCGAAAAATGGAAAACGCTATTCTATTCCAAAACTCCCCATTAATCAGGTTTGTCAATGTTAGGCTTTTATGTTTACATTTAAAAATGTGTTAAGAAATATACCAGAAAATTTCGCGACGTTCAGTGAGGAATTTAAGAGTTTAACAAGCAGATAAATAGTTTGGAATTTGTTTGTTTTACAATACCGAACTTACGACGAGGCAGTACGAGAAAGGGAAAAGAGCTTGTCATTATGTGACAAGAACAGCTTATAAGTCTTTAATTATTTGTTCATCGAGAAATAGAAAACTCTTTTCCATTCTGAAATCCCTTATTAATCAAGCCTGCCAATGTCGTACCTTTACATTTAAAAAAGAGTTAAGGCCCTTGTCCTCGCTCTTGGAAACGCTCGTGAACTAATGCTATTCCTAAGGGAAAGCTATTCCTCTTTCGCATTTTGACATTTTTTAAATAATTTTTTTTGCATTGGATAGCTGAGGTGCATGCCGACAGCGCACCTTTTTACTTTTTCGATTTTGGTTGCAGATATTTTTTTTTAAAAAGCAGTTTCAGTTTCGAAACCAGTTTTGAAAGTGAAACTAACTTTGTAAAAAATATCTGCAACCAAAATCGAAAAAGTAAAAAAGGTGCGCTGTCGGCATGCACCTCAGCCATCCAACGCAAAAAAAAAAAAAAAAAAAAAAAAAATTATTATTCAAAAATGTTAAAATGCGAAAGAGTTATTAGAAAAAATGCTTCCCCATAGGAATAGCATTAGCTCGCGAGCGTTTCCTCGAGCGAGGACAGGGGCCTTAAGAAATGTGTCATAAAATTCAAGGTGGTTCAACAAGGAATTTCAAGGTTTAACAAGCAGATAAACAGCTTTAAATTTGTCTGTTTCACAAATCACTACATACATGTCCATTTCCTATTGTGAGATTGACATACGTAAAAATCAAGATGCCGTTCTTCAGATTTTTTTAAAGGTTAGTCAGTGAGTGGAAAGTTTTCATTAATAAATGTCCCCATCATTGAATCGACATTAATGGTTTCCATCCCAGGTATTTAAAAAGTAAGTTTGTATAATACTTTGCACACTAGCTGCAATCAGTTCGTCTAGAAATTTCGCACATATGTTCTGTTTTACAAAAGTTTGTGGTTTGGTATTGGCGTCGTTACTGTTTAAACGGCTTTGTTCAATTTTTAGTCAGACTTACTGTCGCCGAGACTTACAATAAAAAAACCTCACACCTGTTTAGAATATTAGTTTCAATAACCTTGCGTGTTTTCAATTTCTATTGAACTGTGGTCATTTTTTCACCGTTCTGCAGTCGGCAATACTTTTTTGCGGTTCATATTTATTCTCCGAAAGAGTATCCGACAGTACTACAAAGTATCGCCGTCTCTTGGGTAAATATCTGGCTAACGACCGTGAGAATATTTAGTTTTAAATACGACAAACTTTTATTTTTAAATGTTGTGCGTGGATAATGAGTTTTTCTGCTCTTCTGGAACATGTATGGACGGCAAGTCACAACTCTTTATTGTGTAAAAGAGGTAAGACCTCCGGCGAAGTATTCTTTCAAGGTGAAAAGGATTACCTGCATTTGTTGTCACTGTCGTAAGAGGGGAAGAGGTGGGACAAAGAAAGTATTGCAAGAAACATAATAGTGAAAAGGGGTGTTCTTAATTGCTCCGCTCAACAAGCGAAAAACGTTTTGACACATTTACGAATTCATTTTTTAACAGAAATATATAAAATTGAAATGCCTGACTATAGAAGCGATTTCGAATCGAACTTATTTTTCCATTTTATGATAATCAAATTACCTGTCTAGTTCTAAGCTATTTCGACTTAGCTTTTCGGCCATTTTCTGTTTTTTTTTTTTTTTTTTTTTTTTTTTTTTTTTTTTTTTTTTATTCCCTCAAAATTTTCCCAACATTCAGCTAAGTTCAGTACCATTGTTTAGGCTCAAAAACATCCAGTCCCATTTTGTCTGGTAAGATGAGTACAAGGTGTGCGGCAACAAATCACAAAGTTAACCCAATGTGCAATAAACCACAAAGATTACCAACAAAGCACTTAACCTAAACAGCCGACCCGGGTACTTGTCTTAGTGGTTCGCCACTTTGCCGGCAAAAATTACACCATGTACGCTAATGGCACCTGGTGCATGTAAAATCCGTCGTGGGTGCAAAGTCCTCCAAGTTACCTGTGAATTATACCTCTGGAGGTGCCTTGCCAGGTGAAGGTCTCGTCATCTGATCAAGGCTCTAAATTACGAGACCATCTTGCGAAGCCAATTACAGTTCAAACAACAAACAGGCGAAACAAAGTATGCTCAACGACAAGCAAGTACTGCAGAAATGATGGCATGCGTAGCAAAGAAATCAGGTTTATTGCCGCTTCGCGGCAATTAGGCGGTCGACCACCCCGATACCAGGTATCTAACCCGTTAAGCTGAGATAACTCGGCAGGTAGGGGCCTGGCCATCGGTTAGAAAGAAAGAAAAGCTATTTCGATTAAATGATCACCCGTTTTTCTCCTGCTTTTCGACTGATTTTTCTGCTTTCGTCGGGAAATGTGCTCAAAAGTATCAACTTTGAAGGCTTATTATGAAAAATATTGTGTTAAAAAAAAAAAAAAAAAAAAAAAAAAAAAAAAAAAAAAACAGAAAATTGAGTGCAATTAGACAGTTTCTGAATAATAACACCTTCTATTTTCATGCATTTCCGAACAAAAATAAATTAAAGCATGTGTCACAAAGTTGGCCTTTTTGATTTAAGAACACCCTTAAGGCCAATTTAAACAGCATGGTGAGGAGTAACCTTTACCCTTACCTTAACCCTTTTTTATTACCTTATTGAGATGGCTATATTCAAATGGGAATATTTGCACAATTTGCAACTCTCTCGATGAATTGAAGTAGCAATTTTAAATACTTCCCATAGATCTAACTAACAGTTTACTATGTAATTTTTGAGAAAATGTAACTAGATTTTTTTTTTCTTATAATTTAAGATATTGCGACTTTTTTGAGGAATTATAATTCACAAAATAAGCGCAGAGTACATTATTACATTTTTTCGGATGCACTCCAAAATAGTAGGATGATACAATAAGATCATGCCTAATACATTGAAATGCAATGAGTTTAAAAATGTCGTATTCACACCAATAAGAGTTTTATTAAAGAGCATTCAGAGCTTTCAACAAATAAACAACAATATACTCACATACATTTTCCTTAATAACGCATTTTACTCATTTAAAAATACATGAAAATAACTTGGTTTTAAAAACTCAGGAAGTTTTTGTGTCAAAATAAAAATAAACTTAAACAATACATAATTAAAATTTAATTTTAAATGTATTCGCACACGAATTAATGATAATAATTTTTATTATTATCATTATTATTAAACAGGGAACTCTGGGAGCTTCTCTAACCGAATGATTGAAAGGTTATCGAACTTTCAATAGTAAGCACCTGCTTTCTCTTACTCTCGATCACTGTCCAGTTTGACCCCACCGAAAAGAACGGAACAATTTCCTTTTATAAATTCATTCTAAAACATTCTTATTTCTTAGACGGAAGTTTATCCGGAAATAGTATTTACATTTTACCATCATTTCCTCTTTAAAACCACCTTTCCCTCTACCTAAAATTTTGAAACATTGTCCGATTTATATTTAAACATGAAAAGCAGGCATAAATATTGAACTGATTTCTAATCGGATTGTTTTTTTCCTTTTCGATAAATATGTTAACTCTTAAGTTATAAAATTGGGTCGCACAATAGTGGTTTTATCCATTTCTTGCACTGTTCTGTCCAGAAATTCGGTTCAAAATACCAATTTAGACAACATTGTTTTCCTTTAAGGAAAAACAAAAACAAAAAAACCCTGTTAAATTATGCGATTTCTGAATAAGATCACCTGAAATTTCTTGAGTCTGCAAACAAAACTAATTAAATGATGTCCAAGAAAATAGCCAGCTTGGATTTGAGAATAGCCTTAATTTATTAACTCTACTCAAAGCGGAGGAAACTAATATACCTTCGTTCTAAATTAGAATTGCAACTAACAAAATAAGTTGATGCATGTCTTTTCTTAATAAGGGAATTTTGCATCAAAAATAATAGTAATAATAACTGGTTTTAGAAAATTATTAGCATTAACACCGAAATAATGTTTAATGTTATGTAACCGAAATAAATAATTTGAAGAAGAAGATCTTCGGAAAAACTTTCAAAAAATCTGTTATATATATATGTATGTATGTATTTAACTCTTAAACTGTCTAAAATATGTCCTCAAAACTGTCCTTTTTACTCAAACTATAAAAAATAGTATTTGAGTATTTTGAGCATTTGAGTATTTTATACGCGGCACTTACTTTAACTCTCTGGATTCGAAACAGCCCGAGATATTTTGAAATATTTTAATTCGTATATCTTAATTTCCACCAGAAAATTAGAACATCAATATTTGCTTTAATTAATAACAGAACATTCCGTATTTAAATAAAACGAAATTAGCAATTGAATTTTTCTGGTGTTAAATCAGATTTTCTGAACTACATAATTTCTAGAACGTGTTCTACCATGGGATTTAAAGGGTTAACGGATTGTTGTCATGGATGAAGAAAGGGCTGATAAAAAAGCTAAAACGCATTTTCCTTAAAACGATTTTTTTTTACAGTTTTGGTTTTTATGCTTAAACCAATAAAGTTATCCATATTTTATTGTTAAAAAATCAAACTTGAACTTTTGAAATTAAAGGTCATATCTTTAATTACTTTTTATCATTAAACAGTTCGGAAAAGAAAAACAAAATATGGTCAAAAGTGAAGCTCATACTTCACATATTGAAATCACATTTTGACTATCAATTTTATGTTTAGCCTTAAAATGCTTAGCTATATTTAAAGTCCCCACCCAACAAATGTTTATTAAGAGATCAACAAACTACACTATGTGCAACCCCCCCCCCCCCAATAATGAAATTTAGAAGAGTTTACTATGCGTGGAGTTCATATACAACAGGACTTCTTATACAAAACACTTAGAGGGAAAAAAAGCCCACGAAATTTGATGGCAAAAATCTTTTTTCCCCTATACCCTTATTTAAACAATCAATGCAAAACAACAACGACTGCAGTGAAAATGGCCTACAAATCAAGCGGTTTCGGAACAATTTTCCCTTAAACGTATTTTGATAAGGATCATTATTATTATTATTAATTATTTTCATCATTGTTATATTATTATTATAAATATAAAACGGATAAATGTAGAAGACAATCTTCTGTCCTGATCGGTTTAAAGGTTGCTGAACTTTCAGTAAAGGTAGCACCTGCTTTCTCTTGCCCTCGACCACTGCCCAGTTTGGCCCTTCTGAGAAAACGGAACAACTTCCTCTTATAAATTTATTCCAAATCTTTTCTAATATCAAGACGGAAGTTTGTGAGGAAATGCTTAAATTTTACCCTTTATTCTGTTTGAAATGAAAATGTTTAAACTGGGAGGAATATATCCCCTCTCCCCACACACACAGACACTTCCTGTTCAAAAATAAACTTTTTGTAATACTAGATGCTTCATTGTACAAGTAGATTAACAAAATAAGTTAAATTATTGTCATAATACATAATTCATATTCATAATTTGTTTTTGTGGAAGTGTGGACAAGTGCACAAACCAGTGCAATACTCGGCGTGTTTTTCCAGAAA
Source organism: Maratus speculifer (assembly GCA_964019185.1). Taxonomy (NCBI): domain Eukaryota; kingdom Metazoa; phylum Arthropoda; class Arachnida; order Araneae; family Salticidae; genus Maratus; species Maratus speculifer. Next base: position 177,526,493 of record OZ025292.1, on the reverse strand, counting down.
GGGTCCAAAACTTACAATTTTTATGCTTTTTTATTTTTATTTATTTTTATTTTTTTTTTAAATATAGGAAAATATTCTTCCATGTTTGCAGAACTTTACTTTTAACTAATTTAATTTATTTTGCTATTAATTTTATACTCAATATAAAATGGAAATCTGTCTTGTGTAAATAGTAATTAAAAATCAATTAATCGAGCTACAAATTTCAAACAAATTTTTGCATTTTTTCCCTGTATTATGATATCAAAGCTAAAATTATGCGATTTCTAGAAGTTGTACAAGAGAAATTAAACAAAAACAAAAGTATAGGTCGTCAGAAATTTTTAAAAATGCTTAGCTCCATCTAACATCAGTCTATATTATTAGCTGCTATCAAGCAATCTCTCAACTTCTATAAATTTATAACGCAGAAAAAAAAGAAAAAAAAAAAAAAAAAAAAAAAAAAAAGGAAAAGAAAAACTGCCGCTGAAAGAAAAAGTAAATTGAAATTAAAAATAATGAGATAATTTTTAATTTTTAACAATTACTATTACAGTTTTTTATTGTTTTGGAGTTTGGTTCCAAATAAATTTATTTACACGTACCTAGATATAAAATCAAATAAAAATGATTTTTTAAAAAGTCACATTTTTAATTTTTTTTTTTTTTTTTGTTTCAGATATTTTTGTATCTCCTCAAAATACAAGCTAGATTTTCTGCTTGAGATTATAAGCTAGATTTTTAGCTTCTCATCTTCAGTAGAAAATTATAAATCCACTTATGTATTCTGTATACATAATTAGTAAAGTTTATGTTAATAGTGGTTATTCTATTTATCCTAATAGTGATTATTCTATGACTATTGTGGCACTGCACTGTGTCACTCATGCCATTTTTGAAAAATGAGTCGCGTTATTTGTTTCATGCACAATGTACATAGTACTCTATCATACTCTTTTACTTTTTAAAAAGTATAAATAATATAATCCTGTCCCAAAAAATTTAATATCATTTTTAAAAAAAAAAGATGTATGATAATTTGTAAATGTTCTTAATGAGATAAACATTCAAAATACCCTCTTTTTCTTTATTTTTTTTTTTAATGATGGTTCTTAAGTTTACGATAACGAAATGCTGTTGCAAAAAATTCCTACATTAAAGATAGATTCTTTGGTAGTTCTATAGATTTTTCATTTATATGTAAATTAAACAAAAGAAATTTTGTTTATTCAACGTCGCGAAAGTGGTATATAAGCCTTTAAAAACGTCGGAAAAAAAAAAAAAAAAAAGATGGCTTTTTTACCGGATAGTGTTAAAGGTTTTACGAATTTCCCACTGCCACTGAAAACTACGTCTTACAAGAACAGATGCTGTTTAGTATGTTCAGCGTTACATTCTGCCTGTTTAATTAGCAAACATAAATATAATGGTGATTATTATACGTATTGCATGCCTTTCATTGCGTTGGGTCACTTTTGAGTCTACATACTCATTTTCGGAATGCTATACCCTGCGGCTTCTCTCACTTTTTTTCTCTTTACAATAAACACTCCAATTTAACCCCCGAAAACCTAATACTATTTCAACTTGTGAAACGAAACACTTTCTTTTTTACGAAAATTCCCACATTAATCAAATGTTCTTTAGTACTGCAATTTAAATGTCTTTCTCGCCTTCACCGTAGCGAAAGTGATAGACATGTCTTTAGTCACCTTACTAAAAATAAAAATCGTTTCTTCGCTAGAAAGGGTTGACAGTTTATAAGCAATGATTGCTCAATGTAGGCCATTACAGGTAACAATTGCAGAGTTGCAGGATTTTTTTTCCGACAGACTCAACCATTTTTCAAACTTTTGTATGCAGATGACATGTCATATGTAACTCTTCCCTCAAGCGCGTAAGGCCTAGACGTTTTTAAATCTCCTCCCGTAACGAATCTTTCCTCCCACTAAAAATTACTCTTTAACAGAAGGGAAACTTTTCAGACACAAAATCTAGACTCATTTCTATAAAAAAAGAATCTCCCCCCCCCCCCCCCCCCGAAAAAAAAAGTCAAGGGTTGTGCCCTGAAAGATTATAATAATACGGACTTCAAGTGTTTGTCTACCTGTATTTTGAGGGGAGGCTTTCGTTCAAAATAGAGTTCCGAAACTGACCCTCGAGGGGTCGATCGCCGTTGAGGGGCATCTGTTTTCTTTTAGGGCACCCAAAATGGTATCTTGACCTCATGGAAAGGGAGTAACTTCGGGGTGTGTTTTGAAAAAAGCTTTCTACAATGTATTTATCTTGCAGATGTTAAAGGGTTTTTCGGAAGTGAATTTTTTACTTTTGATTATGTTTTGGATTCTGAAAGAGAATAAAACAACAAGAGAAATAAAGGAAGAAAAAATACACAAGTGTTTACTTTTTTGAACAGAAACTTGGATCAGTGTGGTCAAGGGGTGGAGAAGGAAGGGGGGGGGGGAATCTTGTGGTCTTGACCCCTTATAAAAAAGTAACAAAATGCGTTTTTTATTGATTTAAAGAAATATTTTTAATTTGCTTCGCGTAATATGACCAAATAAACATTTCAGCAAGATAGCAAACAAACCATCAGACCGTCTACTGTTTACTTATAGGCGAAAACTCATTCATAGTAATTCGACTAAACATGCCGACAGAAAATATTATATATGTATGAACCAATGAGAGCTATAAGTAAATTAATTAATTAATTGATAAATTGAAAATTTAATGAAGACATTATTTAAATTGAAGCGGAAAACACCTTTAAATGTGAATTATAGATAAAAATGTAAAAATAAATAAATAAATAAAAAATGAAGATATTTATAAAATCAACCTTTCACTTTCTTCCTTAAATTAAATTTCAAAACTGCTTAAATATTTAAAAAATTGTTAAAAAAAAAAAAAACAAGGATTGATTTTTTAGTCATGGAATTATTTAGGATTAGTGCTTTTAAAGAGTCCAAATACACACAAAAAAAGTGTATTTCTATCTTTAATTAGCAAAAAAAAAAAAAAAAAAAAAAGAACGATAAAATTTGCAAACTACAGCATAATAAGATTATTTTAAAATGGAAGTTGAGTAGTTACAGTCGAACCTATATTTAACGTACTATGATTTAACAAATTCTCCGATTTAACGAATATTTTTTCTGTCCCGACAAAAAGGATGCTAAAATGCTCTGATTTAACGAATTTTTATCTTTGATTTAACGAACAACAATCGCTGAAAAAATTCGCATTCGCAGATAAAATTTAAACTTTGAATTTTTTGCACATAAAACTTTGAATTTTTCACACCCTAATCCAAGTATTACATTTTTTTTTCTCATTTCTGGTGGTTAAAAAAAACCCCGTCTTTTCCCTTTTTCAACTTGAAATATGAAAAAGATGTAGAGTTAAGTACCTGCGATATTGAATAGAAAGAGAATGAAGATTCAGAAAGTAGTCAAGATGATGAAGAAATTTAAATTCAGTTAAAAAAGTGGCATTCCAAGAATCAATTTGCACTTTGAACACTTTAAAAAATTATTTTTTGTCTCAAGATTTTAATGGTGTTGTTCTTACAGAGGTAGAAAATATCGACAAAGAACTTTGGAAAGTCAAAACAAAGCACTATCAAGGATTTCTTTCCAAAGTGCCAATAAGTATGTATGTATGTATTATGTAATAAATTTCAAAAGCAAATAACATTAAAGAATTTAGTTGATCTCCTAACATATAATTTTTAAGCTCGTACCAAACAATAATCAATCTTTTTTTGAATCTGTATATCCAAGGGTATATTGTATTGATATTTTTATACCATACTCTTTACAAAAACTGATATTCGATTTAACAAATTGCTTTGATTTAACGAACGCATTTGTGGATCCCAATCAATTCGTTAATTCGAAGTTCGACTGTATTCTGTATGTTTTCTAACGATCATGAGTTATAGATTTCGCTGTAAAATCGCGTTTCTTCATCTACCAGTGAGTTTAAACTAATTGCATTGTTTTCTTTACTATGCTTTTATTGTTATAATAGTTACACATGCGGAAAAAATTATTCGAACGATAAAAAATAAGTGTAATGCTAAAAAAAATATGACTTTTTTATTACTGTAGGTTTTAGAATTAAAATATGTAAATTTATTTTTCAAATGCGTTCATATTTTAATATAGTTCTGTAGGCAGATTACGTTGAGCTTAATGTTATATAAATTCTTTGAAATATTTTTCAGTATTGAAAAGATGAAATAAATGCATCTAAGAATTGTATATTAATTTGCAAAATTATTTAGTAATTTGATCGATTCTTAGTAAACATAGTGAATCATAGTAAATATATTACTAGGACTTCCCTCAGAGGGATTAGTCTGAGCGATATTGCTGAGAATACACATTTAATAACTTGCGATAAATAAAGAAAATGAGATGTTACCTTTAATTGGTCATTCATTGTGATAAAATATAATGATGAAAATAAGCATATCGAATCGTAGAACTACAAAATCTTGTTGCATATACTATTTTTATAAAAGAAAAGCAAACCATGCATGGATATAAAATTGGAAATATGCAAAATGTTAAAAGTAATACAGAAAATAAAACACCAAATTTTCCTATATTGGAAATAATAGCGCTTTGAAATGATGTCATGAGCATAAACAGAAGCTTCGCACCGATTTGAGAAACTATAAATAACATAAACTATTATAAATATATATAGGACAGTTGCACCATAAAATTTAACTAATAACACATTGCTCAGTGGTGCATAAAACAGGAATTTTAATATACATTAGTACATATTAAAATAAAATAAAACTTTCAAAGTTTCGCGCCGTCTTCTGCGGGCGTCTTCAGGAAGATATGAAATGGAAGGACTACGTTTGCATCTTGAGATCAAGAGATCGTTTGCATCACAAGATGCAAACGTAGTCCTTCCATTTCATATCTTCCTGAAGACGCCTGCAGAAGACGGCGCGAAACGTTGAAAGTTTTATTTTATTTTAATATGTACTAATGTATATTAAAATTCCTGTTTTGTGCACCACTGAGCAATGTGTTATTATTAGATAAACTATTATGTTTGAAGAGAAATGGAGTGTATTTTATATGGTGTGAAATCCGTCCGAATAGTTACAGATATGTTGAATATCTGTTTTCCACGGATACAATGAGGTTGTCGATAAGAGTTAAGGAATCCTTTTTTAAAAATTTGTCCTAAACGAGCACTTACATCTTATAAGTTACTGTGATGCCAAAGTTATAGTTTCTGACCCCAACAGTATCCTAGAAATTGCAATATTCTCAATAAATTGGGTTTAAAACATTTTCTAGAAAAAAATTGTTTAATTTGTGAAATTAAATTGTCGAATGTTTTAGAAATCGTTCATAACGAGAATATTATATCTTAAAAGTTGCCAAAAAAAAAAAAAAAAAAGATTTTAAATTTTTAGTCATATCAACATCAAAGAATTCTCAATTTTAGTACTTTTTTTGCTCGTGCATTGATGGTGATTATTGTTCCTACGCAAAATATAGTATATTTTGCAGCAAAGATGGTTACCAACATTTTTTGCCCACATTATTTTTTAAATGGGCTAGGTACTCCCAATGCTAACGAAAAACACACAAACGTTAATGCTTTATAGCATAGAAATACAGAATCAAAAGCTATTTATCTCCTATTATATACACATATAAATTATCTAATTAGTGCTAGCAGATGAATTTTTAAATATACATAGATCAATATAATGCTTCATTTTTCTTTTATTAGTATTTCTTAGTATTCATTTTTCATTTATTTGTATTATTCAGTAAAAAATTCACTTTCTTAAGCCCGAATTACATCAAACTTTTTATAAAAGCGCCTAAGTCCATATAACAGCGAAGTATTGCGAAGAGTATTAAATACAAGGTAGTAAGACACTTAGAGAAACGCAGGTAATAAATCGCCAAATATTGTCCTTTTCGCCCTCTCTCGAAATGCATTTTTTTTTTTCGTATATTTAAAAAACACGATTTTGAGTCATCTTATTTAAAATTCAAATAAATAAATGAGAGGAAGCAATAACAGCATAAGTCAAAACATTCATAAGTCAACATCAAGGAATTGTATCGTAGTTACACATGTGGAAAAAAGCTGCTTTTGGCCAAAAAACCTTGTCTTCACTAAATTTGAATCCGATTAAAAAAAGTACCGTGAATTATTAAAATGTTATAGGCAGAGCTGCCAAGTCTCCGGCATTTCGGGTACCGGTATTTTAATACAGAAAATGTTTTATTAAATTGGAACATTCTGCGGATTTAAAAAATAACTTTTACTATAAGAAAATTCTGCTATGCAATAAGCGAGGGTTTGGCATCTCTGTATAGGAATATTTCGTAATCTACTTTTTAACATTAAAAAAAGCAACGACCATTTTTCGGGTACAAAAAGTATTGCTAATTGTTCCATTTTGCATACAAGGTACTGATTGTAATATTGATACATCTATGGTGATAAATTTCCAATAATTTTTCAAATCCCATTTATTTCATTAAAAATATAAATCTTTTATTCATTTAGTTTAAAATAATTGGTTTTTAACTAATTTCATAATACTTTTGAAATATCACTTTTCATTGGCCATTTTTTTAAAGCATTTAGAAAGTGGTTGTTGTTTTCAGTCAAATGTAGACTTTGGTCTGTCCACATTTTATTTTATTATTATTATTATTTATAAATGGTGGAGAAATATTCATACTTAATTCATAACGTACATAATATATGACTCTTTTATTACATAAGTTACCTTTTTATTATCATAAAAATTATGTTTTTACTGATTTTTATTATCTCAATAGGAAAAATTTTGTGTTTTGAGCAATAGATGTCCGCATTTCCTTTATTTATTTATTTTAACAAAATTCTTTGTATTTAGAAGAATTTTTATTTAAATAGGAAATCCAGATGTCGCTGTTAATAAAGAAGAAAGTTACAAAAAAGGGTACAAAACGAGTAGACACATATTATCAAATATGGAAAAACGACGAATGCCAAAAAGACGTCGTATGAAATATCATATTTTAAAGCAAAAAAAACGAGGTCTGATTATCGAGCCTACTGATTACAAAATGTGCATTACATTTAAAAAAAAATGCTGCAAATATTGATTATATTTCTTTTGTGCAGTTTTGGCTTCCAAAGGTGCGCTATGTTGCAAAAAGATATAAGCGCCTATGAAAACACACCTGGTAAACGTTTATGCTCAGTTTTACAAATAAATATGGCACATATATGCCCTATATACACCGAGGTACCTAATTGGTGCCAAAATGGCGTTTAGTTGCCTAATAAGTTGGTTATCATATAAATGTTATAATAAATTGTTTGTTCTAAAAATATTATCATTTATTGATTGTTATATCTTTTTTAATAACAGAAAATGCTTCGTTTATTCCTTTTTTTTTTTTTTTTCATTTTGAAATAAATAAATAACGTGCTATTATAGCATGCTATATGCATCTGGTAATCAAAACAATGTTTTCGCCTAATTGGCATAAAAAATCTCGCCAAACCCGGTGCTTATATCTCTAGTATATTATCTCAAGTATTTTATTTATGTATACTATAATTGTTTTTACATACTACTTACTTCTTCTGGTATATAGAAATAGGTAAGTGGCTCCTTTATGCAGTATAAATTGTATAAAACTTTAAAAAATAGCCCCGTTGCCCCTTTTTGGATCGAATAAAAAAAAAAATCAATGTCTAATTCCAGTATTGCTCCCAGGTATGCATACATACTCCATATTTCAAAGTTGTATGCCAACAGGAAACGGATGAAAAATGGGAAAAGATGTCACATATGCACCAGGGTTCATAATTGGTGTCAAAATGGCATTATTTTACGATTTTACCTGAGATGATAACCCGGCTTTATTTATTTATTATTTGTTTATTTACTCATAAAATGTTTATTTACTTTCACTTCCTTCTTTTAATTATATAAAATGTTTCTTTTTTATAGTTATTAATTATTATTATTATTTTATTTACTGTAAGTTCTTTTTTAAAGTAGAAAATAATTTAAAAATGTGTAAGTAAGCGTTATTTGAAAAGGGAGTTTTCGCCAAATGGACTTTGAAAAAAATTGCGCCAAATCTGATGCGCTTGTGGTATCCGTGCCGAAAAATTAGTGACCAGAATTGACTTCCATACACAAACAAAATATAAGTTAAAAGAAAACATGCAATGAAAATAAACATAAAGGGAAAATGATGTCATAAAAGAAACTTTTTTTATTTAAAAACGTAATTATTTCTAATTTTCACACGCGTAATATGTAAAACATTCTTTTAGCGATCAAAAAGTGCTGTTAAGAGATTATCACAAAATCTCAAAATCAAAGTTTTTAAGACATTTTTTAATATAAAAAAATAACAGTTTTATTTTCCTGCATAATTAAATTTTAAAATGTTTTATTGCATTCAATATTTCTGAGTGCATGAATGATTACTATTTACTCCATGTACTGATTCGGTTATCTACGAAAATGTCCAGCCGGTGAAAATCACGCTCACCAAATTTCTGTGACGTATGCACATAAATTGTGCTTTTTTATCAGTTTTTTTAATATAACTTTTAAACTATTTGGAATTAATTTTTAAAAGTAGGTGCATTCACCAGATTACCTTCATAGGTACCTATTGGTACAAACAGAATCAAAATCCGAAATACTTTTTGAACCAAAATACTTTTTGAGATTTGCTTGACGAAAGAATTTTTTTGAATTTTAATATCGTTACGTATCTCTGAGTATAAAGACTTCGCTTCGCTCAGACAATAACTGCACGTTTGGACCTGAACACTACAGTAGTAATGTAGTAATAATAATTATCTTACAGCAAGCATAAATTCAAGTTATTAAAAATGTTATTAATGCATCAATTTTAGTATACAATTTTTAAAGTCTAAATAGTTAGATCGAAAGAGAATGAGTGTTGCTGAATCAAATTTATTAGAAATAATAATAAAAAAACTTAAATAGTTTAACTTAAAAAAAAACATTTGCTTTGTTTTTGGTTAAGTTTATGTACGTCTGGTGTATATATATAAGTTTCTTTATGTATTTTGATTATTATGTTGAATCTCAGAAACTTAAACATAATTACATAATAATTAAAATGCCTTACTGATAGAAATTTGGTCAGTTGGACTTTCGAAATCTTGGTCATACACAAGTTGAAAAGAAAAAGTTTGAAATTGGTTTTATCCTTAACATTATTATTAAAGAAGAGAAAACATATAATGTATATTCAATCAATTGCGAGGGTATAGAAACAACAAAAATTAAAAATAGTTTATTAAACTGTTTTCTTGTTTCGGTTCTATCCCAACCCTTTAGCTATCTCAGCGTTTGAAGTCGCTACATGATAGATCATGCAATTTCATAATGTTCTTATTTATATGTTTTGAAAATGGCTTGAATATAGAGCTGAAATATACAAACACACTATAATAACTAACTAATTTTACTGTTTTTAAAGTTTTAGATGTTTTAGGAATAAGCAGAAGCATATGTTTCATTATTTGAATTTAAAAATAGGAACTGCTTATCCGAATAAAAAATTATCGGATTATAAATATATAATGACAAGGATTATAAAAATACAAGACAGTTATTAATATTTTCATGCTGTTTTGATGCACAATTTTCCAAACACCTTCAGAAATTCTTTCATGGTCTATTGTAATGTTATCAGTATGCAAAGCAACTACTGTCATATTCGATTACTTTTAGTAAACATTAATTTTTGTTGTTCGGAAAGGGGCTATGCATATATAACGTTATCAATTTAGGGGGAGGGGGGAAGGTTGACACATGATATCGTATGATATCTTTAGGGGAAAGAAGATCTTTTGATATCGATATTATTATTTTTTATCTAATCAAAATTGTTTCTTATTTATAGCATGGTCTTAAGTTCAAAATATAGTATTATCTTTTTTTAGTGTGTTATCTATTTTTATGAAAATACAAAGTTATTATTAAAACCATTAAATTATAATAATATTATCTAATTCCAAATACACTGTTAAAATTTTTGTCCTAGTTTGAACCAAATTTTGGTGCTTAGTAGCTGCCACCATCAAATGGTGAAATCTCGTGCCAAAATTTGGAGCTGTGGTTGAAGGAGAGTTCCAATACTTGGAACAACATTGCAATAGGAAGCTCCAAATGTTGGTACGAGGTTTCACCATCAGATGGTGGCAGATACTGTGCACCAAAATTTGGTTCAAACTAGGACAAGATTTTTAATGGCATAAGATTTGTATGGCATAATATCCCAAAATTTGACATACATATTTATCTTTATATGTAGTAGGTAGAACCCGTCAAATTTTGACGAAAGAAAATGTTTAAGAAGGAATCGTTTGATTGATTTATAATAAAGCTACAAAATTAGTTATATTAAAAAATGTACTTTATATTGGCAAGTCTAACACTGAAACAAATCATATTTAACCTAAAGTTAACAAAATATTATTTCTATAAAACTCAGTTGTAGAAATTGTTCAAATTAAACTTTATTCGTGCATGTAAGCAGTAAGAAATATTAAAGATCTGTTATTATGATAAAGTTATCAATTAAGGATCTTATGCTAGTATTTTAAAATGAAAAAAAGCAAAATTTATTCCACTTTGACTCCATCAGGAAATTTTTTTCCTGTGAAATCTAAACCCGACATCATTTTCCCTTATCAAAATTTGCAAATGCACATTTCATATTTGCATTCCTCTTTTCAAAATATTGTATCTTAATTTGATAATTTTGTCAAAACTCCAAGTCTCGATGCTAATTGATGAAACAGATATTAAACTATTGATATTCTTTTAAGTATAAATCAAATCTTATAAATAAAATCAAAATTCACTGGGTTTTATAACAGACGATATTCTTGAAATTCACAGCATGTATTTAAATTTCAAAATTTTCCCCTTTTAATCAGAAAATGGCAACATAAAGATATAATAATCAATTTTATCCCTTTTCTCCTTTGCTTTTTACTCTATGGCTTTTAATAGAAATGGTATACTGTTGTTGCCACATTTAGAAAATCGGTATTAAAAACTACTAAAAAAAAGAATATTTCAAAAACAAATTAATATACAGCTTTCAAATAAATTGCATTTGAATGTATATTTTTCCCCCTATACGATGGTGTAAAAATTGAAAATCTACGATCTTTATAAGTGTAAAAATTTGCAGTAGGAAAAATTACAATACCGAAATTTCATTTAAAATTTGAAAGTGTTGCCATTCCCAAAATGATGTATGCGTTACGCACAGAGACGTTTGGCCTTTATAATATAGATATGCATACATAATCACAGTTTGAGAAACATATGTAAAGTATATTTGAAATGAAGCTTTTGTTTACTAATAAATAAAAGAGAAAGAATGTTGTCCACTTGTTTTGTTGATAAGAATTTCTATCTGTCCCTCCTACCCTCCTTCGTTTGGACCAAGTGCAACAACACTTTATTACTGTTCAATGCATTATGTAACAAAAAGCTATTATAAAATATTTTTAAATAGTAACTACTTCTTTTAAGCATTATTTGAATAAAGCGATATTTTATTGAATTATCTTCATTTGAATCAATAAAGTATGCGAAAAATAAATTTAATAGTTTTGTATATTACTCCAAGCAAAAAACTAAATTCTTAAAAAAAAGAAAACACTTTGATAACAATATAACAAAATTATTTTCGGAGAGGGAGGGGGCTCGATGGATATGATAACGTATGATATCGAAAGGGAAGGGGGAAGGGTGTCCAAAATTACCAAAAAATTGATAATGTTATATTTACACAGCAGTTGTAATTTCATAAAAACTAAAACAAGCCTACGACAGATAAAAATTAAAATAAAATGAAATAAAGGAAGAAACAAAGAAATAATAGGTCTCTAAATAGTTGAAGGATTTATTCGATAACTGGAAAAGTTAGAAACTTTGTCGACTACGATTGTGTTATTAGTTGATACTTGTTTGCTGGAGTATTTTTTTTATTTTGTAAATGTGGTTTGTTATATTTGAAGTTGTATTTTGTTACTTTTAGAAACATAGTTTAATAGTATGTGTAAAGATATTTTAGCAGTGGTAGATCCATATGTGTTTGCATATCAATAAATTTCAATGCTTTCCCCTTTCGGATATCAACCAAACTCATATATTTATTATTACCTCCTTCCATAAGGTCAAAACTAATCCTTTAAAGCCGCGTTCTTATTCAGGCCTTACAGTTACAATTTAATCTGGGCTGCACCCACGAAAAATCCTTCCTGTACCTACACACCTTGTTTACAACTAGTGTCGCGTAAACAAGACTGGTACTTTACTGGTAACTGACATTATTAAATACACAATGAATTCTGATGCGTTACAGGAGATTTTTTCATCCAGAACCACCATCAGAAAATATATGTTCGGTGTCGATGTAGTGCATCTTAGAAATCTGTCGCAATAAATTTTCACATTTTATTAAAAATACATCAGATTTTCCCAAAAGAAAAAAGTCTATAGTTTAGGGAAAAAAAAAAAAAAAAGTAACCATATTAGGTAATTAGTAACAATTTTTTAAAGATTAAATTTACGTATTATCGACAAGAATATTCTTACGAATACATATTTTAAATATATAAGCTTTATATAATACTACTATTTAATATCTACAATGAATAAATAATAATAAAAATTTAGAAGGCATTTTTTAAAACTCATTCCATCTTTATGCATTTGCTTTCTAATTGCGAAAAATTTGATAATTAGAGTACCTGTAAGGAATTTTTAATGTTCTGCACCTGACAACATTTGATTTTGTAATCAGAGAGGCTCTTTGTAGCATTCCGCACATACTCGTAAATACTATGTCTGTAAGCACAAAATTTGCACACGGAGATGCATAATGATGTTTTATTAATGGAAAAATAAATAAAAAAACAATTCGAAAATATAACAATTTGAAATGATTAAAAATGTTTATGAGTTTGATTCGATTAACTATTTTTTTTTTTTTTTTTTTTTTTTTTTTGCTGCTATTGGGAATTTTTTATTTCTCTAAATAAATAAATTTAGTTTTAATAAATGCATAAAGAAGTTTTACTGAAACTTAATTGAAAAATTACCTTCTAGACTGTGAGACCATTAGCTTCGAAAAAAAATCTTTTTGAATTTTTTTTTTTTTAATTTATGTTTTATTATTAATAATATCTCTCCCCACAAAGAAAAAAAATAAGATTTTTTTAGAATATTTTCAGTGTTCTCTTTTAAAGATATTTTCGAATCCAAACTTACTATTTTCCAATACATCCATGAAATCATTTTAGTCCTTGTATGCAAGAAATATGCAGGTCTTCCTATTAATAAATTAAGAAATCAAAAAGAATTTTTCAATAAAAACAAAGGATTTTCCAGCCTTCTTTCTTTCTTTCTTTCTTTCTTTCTTTTTTTTTCTTTTTTTTTTTTAACTTTTTGAGCTGATTTTCGAGAAGCAGCATGGTAATCCGTTAAAGGTCTTAATAAAACTGTTCGATTTTTACTGAAGATGAAATACACTTATCGAAAAAACGTAAAACATTGTTGAATTTCAAAATACTTGAATACTCATGCCTCTACATTATGTGTAACAATGAGGCAGTGAATATGCCAGAAAATTTCTTGTAGTTAAGCGGGGAAAAATACTTTTTAAACCATTTTAAACAAACATTTAAGATAAATAATGCGAATTTTTAATAGAGGATTAAATAAAAGTATTATGAGATGATAGTCTTAGTAAGTAATAAAGCATTAAATATCAAAAACATTTTTCTTATTTTATTTATTATACTTCTAAAAAGTGTATCGCTACCAGGAAATATATTTGTAGTTATATTATCAAATTTTTAATGAATTTCAAATTTTAGTCTTCATGCTAACGTTTGTGGATGTATACAAATATCGATAGATAAATAAAATTTTTTATTAAAACTAATAATCTTATGATATCATATGGTAACTAATTAGTATTCGGTCTATGTTTATTCTTTTTGTCAATATTCAGTTGTTCGAATATTTTGAGCAGAATATTATTAGATATTTCGCAAAATAAATAAGGTTAATGATTTTTTCTAACGCTATTCTCAAATTTAAATGAACTCATTTTTGTCACAATTATAAAGCTATTTTTTACGCACAGAAAAAAAAAAAAAAAATACTAGTCTTATACGGGCCCCCTCCCCCACCCCCTCCAAAAAAAGAGAAATGAATAAATAAATAACATAAAATAAAATAGCATTTCCTAAGGCTAAGGAACTTTTAGAAACTGACAAGGAAAGGCTTTCGTTGTGTAATAACTGTTACAACTCAAAATATGACACACTTATAGAAAAATGAAAAACTACTATTCTATTCTAAAGCATTTTGATGCAGATTCTAATTCAAATAAAAATATAAGTAAGAAGAATCATGCGTTAAACGTAGATTATGAAATACTTTCCAACACTTCCAAAAATCTATAACAAAACTTCATTATTAAGTTAACTAAGCAAACTTAGAAAACATTTAAAACATTTGAAAATCTAATTGCTGTAGTTACCTTCCGTAGCCAAATATGTAAAAAAAAAAAAAAATGTAGAACTTAAACTTTTAAAAAGATGAACTTTAATTTGTTCTTCAAAGTCATTTTAATGCTTCTAAAGTAAAGTTGAAAAGAATAAACAACCAAACGTTTTCGAAAAGTCAAAAATAGAACTGTTTGCTTTTAAATTATTTAAACATTATATAACTGAACTGGGTCATTCAAAAGGATTTTAAATTAAATAGAGAATAGAGACAAAGAGAGAATTTTGTTTGAGTGCAATTTATATATAACAGGATGTCTAAGAGGAAAAATTTGTCTATCACCATTACTTTTTTTTCTTTTTGTGAAATAGGAATTACTGCCGTATAACGCGATAAACTTTTAATGATAAAAAGAAGCCAATTTAACGTGGCGAAGTTGATATAAATGCAGTGGAATTCCAACTATCCTGATGGATGTATCTCTGAACTCTCTTTTATACTTCCATAAAAGCAACGATGACAAACAAATAATATTGCAATAATTCAACTTAATGTGGTATATATTGCCCATTGAAGTAATTTGCTTTATAATAAATAAGAAAGAAAAATTCATGCATCAAGCATAGATTATGAAGCACGTTCCAACACATTCAGAATAATATAACAAAACTGCATCCTTTATAAAATTAAAATATTATGTCTCATTTCACCGTTCGGAAATGTCTAACACATTTCAAAACCGAATTTAAGAAGTTTTTATCTACAATTGGAAAATTATCCAAACTTTTTAGCAGCGCTGTACATACCATAGAGATTTGCACCTATTAGACATGCATCCCAAAATTTAGTTCATTTAAAAGATACACATATTTCAGTTGAAAATTCCTCTTCAACAATTTCCTCTAAAAAGCAGAATGGTATGCGAATACTTTTGTGTAGTTCCGTATATGAGATATATAATTTATATATAAAAAGTAATATGCAAAAAACTAATTAAATTTAAAAGCGAATACCGAATTTCAAAACGTACTCTCCAGCAAATTTTACACAAAGAAAGTATTGTAACCGATTTCTTTTGTATGTCCCTGTAAATATAAATAAAGAAAATGCCATAAATGCTCTATTTGAACTTGATCGTAGTAAAATTCGGTGATTTATATCAGTAGGGGAAAAATGAGAGTCCGACCTCAGGAGGAGGATTGAGGATCGGTGGTGGTGGTGGGATCCTCCTCCTCAATCCTCCTCCTCACACCTCCTTTTCAATCCTCCTCCTCAATCCTCCTCCTCAAGCCTCCTCCTCCACAGCCCTCCTCCTCACACCTCCTCCTCAATCCTCAAGGTTGTCTTATAAGAGAAGGGGTTAAAAGGGGGGGGGTAAATTTTTTTCGTGAAATTTGAATATTTTATGCTATAAGAGAGGGGTGAAAGGCGGATAATTTTTTTAAGTATTCTCCAGTACGAGCGGTTCTTTTGATTTTAATGTGGGGACTTTAAAATTTTCGGCGTGTTACGTGGGGTATGTTTTTCGATTGAATTTTGCTGTTGTTCATTTAAAAAGGTAATTAAAAAATATGAGTGAAATTTTTTCAACATACTGTAGTTTGAGGGATTATTTTTCGAGTGGTGATTTATTAAGAAATTTTTAATAATTTAAACTTTAAAATTTTCTACAGTTTAAATTTATTTTGAGTCAAGTATAAAAGTTAATCCAATTTAACAAATGAATCATTAAAGTTAATTTCAAATAATAATTAAAAATAATGAGAGAAAAATAATGAAGACACTTCAATTATTTCGGCGTGCTGTAGTATGATAGGTTATTTTTATGTGGTAATTTTTTCCGATTGAATTTTGCTGTTGTTCATTTAAAAAGATAAATGAAAAGTAATTAAAAATAAAGAAAGAAGCGACTTGTTTTTTTCACCGTGTTTTAAATAAGGGGTTAAGCGGATATTTTGGGGACATAGAATTTTTTTTCTGTACTATTGTACGAGTGGTTTTCAATTTTAATGTGGCGACTTAAAAATTTTCAGTTTGGTGTAATTTAAGAGTTTATTTTTTCGATTTTAAGTGGGAATTTGGGGAGATTGATTTTTTTATTTTTTTTTCACTCTGCTCTTACATGATGAGTTAAGCGGGTATTTTGGAGGAAATTATTATTTTAGACTAATCATTCACGAAGGATATTTTGCGGATGTAAATGTTTAATAGGGGGACTTTAACTTTTTTACAATGGGATTGACGTGCGCTCGTCAACCTAACCGTACGGAGTTTGTAATTTTCTTCGAATCATGTGTGCATATTGGCTTAGAATATCTTAGAAAGACCTCAATAACCTTTATCTTCACCAACCGTCATAAATAACACATTTTTGTAATGGGAATTTGAGAATAATAACTTTAAATATTAATTTAATGAAGGAACTTTAAAATTATTTCGAGTACTATTTTTAGTCAACTATGTTATACACTTGATATTTTAGAATAATTAAAAAATAACTTTAAAATTTGAATGAGAAAATATGTTTCAAAATGGGATTTTACGTGCTAGCATTGAATCGCAATCGTCGTCATAACGGTTTGGAATATGTGGTTTCCTTCGAACCTTGGTGAAAATGTTATTGAATTGATTATTATTTTGTGTGTGTGTTGTATGTATGTGTGTGTATGTATGTATGTGTTGTATGTATGTGCGTGTATTGTATGTATGTATGTGCTGTATGCATGCATGTGTGTTGTATGTATGTATGTATGTGTGTTTCATGTATGTATGTGTGTGTGTGTCGTATGTATGTGTATGTTGTATGTATGTGTGTGTATGTATGTTTGTGTGTTGTATGCATGTGTGTGTATATGCGTGTGTTGTATGTATGTATGTATGTATGTATGTGTTGTATGTATGTATGTGTGTGTGCGTTGTTTGTATGTGCATGTTGAATGTATGTGTATGTATTTTTTTTTTTTTTTTGCCGATAGGTGTGATCTTTAGCTGAAAGTGACCTAGGGTCAAAACTTTTACCCAGGAATCGCCACGGGGAGGCAGATCACATGATTCCCGTATTGCACACATTCACATACATTATTTCGAGCGATATTTTTAGTGAAACATAATATGCAATTGAATTTGTAGAATAATTAAAAAATAATTTTAAAATTTAAATGAAAGAATGTTTCAAAATGGAATTTTACGTACTAACATTTAATCGCGCTCGTCGGTTTTTACTGTTTGGAGTCTGTCATTTTCCTTTAACCTTGGAAAACCTTGCGTCAATAAGGATATTTCAGAAAGACCCCCCCCTTTGGGTACTCTTTTAAACTAATATTTGTAATGAGATGTGTTCGCGCGCGTCGGCCTAACTGTTTGGAGTATCAACATAAAATCAGCAAATTAATACAAAATATTTCAAATAGTAAGAAAATGATTGATTAAAATCACCAAGTAAGATCAAAATACTTCAAGCAATGAGAAAATAAATGTTTAAAATCGACAATTTAACATTAAATATGAATGAATGAATTTACTTATATTAATGAATTTACATTAATAATTATTATTTCTAATAAAATTAAATAATTTAATTAATGAATTAAATGATAATTATTATTTCTAATTAATAATAATTAATTAATAATTAATAATTATTATTTCTAATAAAATTAAATTATTTAATTAATGAATTAAATGATAATTATTTTAATATTTAATAATTAATTAATAAGATTAATTAATTAACAAAGCACCGGTCATGTGATATACATCACGTGACCAGTTGATGACATATGTTCTATGACGTCACCTATTTTAAGATAAAATTATCTGATAACATTTTCTGATAAGGACTTTGAATCTCTCATTTCTTCCTAAACCTTGGAGTGAGTAGGACGTGTATTTGTGAAAGTGTTGGATTAGGTGAGTATACAATGTTAAATGTGTCTTTATTATTAAAGTATTTCAATTTAATTATGCATGAAAATTAAATATTTTTTTCCAAATTTTAGTACAACTTGAAAACAATAATTTGAAATAATAAAATGTGAAAATTAGAATTAAAAGTTTAGCATGCACATTTCATAACACTGGGATAAACTGGCATCAGTAATAATTTTATTTAAAAATGTTTTTTAAATAATAGAAGGGAAAATAATCATCTTTAAAAGACTTATTGAATTATTCGCATATTTTTAAACATTGATATTAAAGGTTTTTTAGATAAATTTTATAAAGATATGCTGAGACATAACCAAATAGGTTGAATATCATATAAAACTTATGAATATTACTAAGCTGAAACATTGAAAACCTGCTTTGACAAGTTATTTTTTCAAGTTAGTTAAGTTATGTTATTTGCATGTGAGACTTTTTTTATAAAACCATACTGGGAAATAACCAAACAGGTTGATTATCATATGAAACTTATGATTATTACTAAGTTGGAATAATCAAAACCTGCTTTGACAAGTTAATTTTTTCAAGTTAGGTTAGTAACGTCACTTACAAATGAGAATTTTTATTAAAATAATTTGTTGATTTCTTAAGATATTTGATAAAATGTTAGTAAAATACTAAAAAAAGTATGAAGACCTTGTCCGTTGACTTTAAATTTGGGTATTAAATGAATTTTCCAAGTTTTAAAATACACATGCAAAGGTTTCATTTAAGAAGGAAAAATTATTACATATGTCATTGTTTTTTCGATCAAAAATGACAAGTCTTGCATCTTAAAAATTTTGTTCATGTGTCAATAACAGCTTTTTGGTTACTAGGGCAAACAAATACCTGATTGTTAGGGTTGATAAATAGTTGGGTGGTTGGTTGTTGAAAACTTATCAATGAGATGAAATTGAGGGGGAGGGGATGTAATAATTTAACAGTTAAAACTGAAAATCTAACTGACATACTAGTTATTTGCGGAAACAGTTGAATGGTTGGTTGGTTGGTTGGTTGATTAAAACTTATCAATGAGATGTAATTGAAGGGGGAATCTAATAACTTAACAGTTAAAACAGAAAACTTAAGTCACATATAAATGATTATGGCTATTAAAATTTGTCGATTACTAAATATTAGTGAATCATTTTTAAATAATTTGTAAAGTTTTGTAAAATTTTTTTAACAATTTGTTTAAACCTTTAACACGAACTTGTATTTTTGATATATTTAACTTTTTTTAAACTTTTTTAATGATACTAAAATTACTAATAAGTAATCACACTATGACTGATAAATTAAAATATAATACATTTCATAAGAAGTGAATATGTCTATTTAACTGATGAGGTGACTCATAAAATCTCAAAGTAATCCAAAACATATGTGATTTTTTTTCTTTTCTTCGTGATTTTTAACTGATAAGTCACAATAAAAATTATTTTTGCATGTGTGAAGTAATCACTTTCGACGATCTTTCTTACTTTTTAGTTACTAAATTACAGGCTTTAATGGCCAAATGGTTAGCGTCGCGTGTTAAAAATGAGAAGTATGATCAGATGTTTGTGGTTTCGAAACCTGCGAGAAAAATTACCAAGAAAATGTTGTTATGTTAATACATCTTACCAGCAAATAACGCTTATCATCGAAAGGGCATAAACTAATCTTATTCTGTGTTAACGTGTGCAGACGTTGTGCATCATAATTTTTCAAACTGTCGAAAAACTTCGGTTATAATATTGTGTTAATGAAAATTCAAATTATATACAACATAAACAGCTTCTCTATACTACTCAGTGATGTGAACGTGATCACGTGTGCATTTCGAATAAAAAGAATGCTTTCAAATGTGACACAACTTTGTTTCTTGAAATGCCAATTCTTGCACGGGTATAAACTTTAAAGACTCTATATTTAATAACTTCTGTCCTAATATATCCTTCTCTCACACCATTTGAGTTAAAAACCATTCAACACAGACTTTTCATCAATATACTAAGTAATGATTGTTCAGAATAAACACCTATTTGATAAATACTAGTATATATATAAAACATTGAAAATGAGAAGTTTGAATTGTATTGTGATTGATTCATTTGATGAAATCGTGTGGATTTCTCGATAAAGTTATGAAGAGAAAGCTAAATATCCAACTGTGATAGTCTTTCATTGAAAAAATTTAGGAAGACATGCTTAAAAATCATTAAATTTGGTTACTAAGTACATTGTAAGATGTGAGTGTAAAGAGTGCATGTTCATTATTTGATATTTAATACTCAATTTTCTTTGTTGATTTGGAAACGCTTATAATCTTTTTGAAAACTTTAGTGTTATATTTTTACTAACATGCATGCGAATGTTCAAGGGAAGAATTTTTATGAATGATTAAGTATTCCTTTTTATTGTGTGATTCATATATTTATATTTATTCATCTCTTAATTATAAGTTTGTTGTTGTTGTTTAATATTTTTAAATGGTGTTTTAATTTTTTACATAATATAAATTTTATTTTCTTTAGTAATTTTAATAAAATTATGCATATTATGAATAAATGTTAGTACATCATATAAATAAGTTTAAAAATGCGAAAGTTAAATGATTGTTAAATGAATAATTTTAACGGTAATTAGTAAAGAAGGAACCAACACACAATGAAATATATCAATAAATTTGGGTACTTAAACTTGTTTTTATAACATATGAGAAGAAAAGATCATTCACAGGGATGACTCATCATGATTAAAGTTTGTAGTTATTCAAAATATTGCTTAATAATAATTTAGTGTTTCTTGAAAATTTTGAAAAGAATTCCCTTTTTATTTTATATATTTAGTTTAATTATGAAATTTTTAATTAAACACTAATTAATTAGAAAAAATCCTTTAAAAATGTTAATTACACATTCATTAAGAAAAATAATCTATTAAGTATTCGATAACATGTGTGTTTCTTGAAAATGATGAAAAGAATTTCAATTCTATTCTATTAATAAGATTTAAAAAAATTATATTCAGGATTTAATTAAATTCTTAATTATGACGTATCAAATAAATTAAGTCCCTTTTTAATTGCATATTATATTAATTATATTCCATATGAATAAAGTAAATTCATTAACATAAGTCTTAATTTCATATTTGAACGTGACATTTTAAGTTATCTCATGATTCAGAGTATTGGGAAATAACGTTAAAGATAAGGCGTGGGGTCAACAGTCTGATTCATTCATTCAGTATATTGTCACTGACTGGTTATGAAGTATGGTTTGTAACGTGTTCAACTGTTGATAGTAAAACGAATTTAAGTAAGTCAATTTACTTCTTATGTTTTATTCTTAACATTAATTGTAAATAAAATATCGCGATTTTGCTAGCAATAAATGATCCATCACATTATCCTTAAAAATCATTTTTATTATGAAATAGTCATTTCTTATTTATGTTGGAAAAATTAATATTCTATTGTACTTACCTAAAGTGTGTTAAAAAGAGTTGAAGAGTTATAATTTAACATTAAGATTAGTCTTCTAAAAGTGTAATATTTATATTTTAAAGAGACTCTTAAAATTCATTAAGATCAGTTGAAAATTACTGAAGAATTATTATTATTATTATTATTTAATTTTTAATTGTTTTAACAGTGAAAAATTACCCATGTGAAAAGTTCTCTCTACATTAAAAATTGCTTACACTTACAGCTCATAATTATTTTATATGATAATGATATTAATTAAATTAAAAATTAAGCGAATAGTTATTCGGGTGGGATAATTTAAACTTTAGTATGTTTACTACAGATTACTTACTGAGACAAGTTTTAATAATATTCTTATTAAATAAACTTACTAAAGAAAATTTTGACATATTATTGATATTATTATTATTGTAAATTCATTTGAAGTATTTCCGATTGCATGTTAATTTTTATATAAAACCTTGGAAGATTAATGTTGGACTAAATTCAAATATTAAGAGTAATTTTGGGGGAATTCGTCTTTTTCTGGGTTGAGTCTTATCAAGCAACTGGTGAATCATTGTTTGTTTATCTTTCTTTGCAAGGTCAATTATTAGAACAGCATTATAAAATTCATAAGAAAAATTAATCTTTGATGTTGATACTTCGAAAAATTTTTTACTTAAAATTTTTTATGTGATATTCCAAATCTTTAGAAGTTTTAATTAAATTTTGAACGAAAACTTTCTTCAACTGGAATTTTTGAGTAGGTCTTTCACATTATTTATTGTGAGATAAGAATAATCTTTTAATTTGGCGATTTTTTTAATGTTTTTATTCTAATTGCATGAGATTTCATTTTGAGTAGGCGATTTTAATCTTTCGTTTTTTTTATTTTGTGAAATATTTAATGTTACATTGTCGATTTTAAACATTTATTTTCTCATTGCTTGAAGTATTTTGATCTTACTTGGTCATTTTAATCAATCATTTTCTTACTATTTGAAATATTTTGTATTAATTTGCTAATTTTATGTTGATACTCCAAACAGTTAGGCCGACGCGCGCGAACACATCTCATTACAAATATTAGTTTAAAAGAGTACCCAAAGGGGGGGGGGTCTTTCTGAAATATCCTTATTGACGCAAGATTTTCCAAGGTTAAAGGAAAATGACAGACTCCAAACAGTAAAAACCGACGAGCGCGATTAAATGTTAGTACGTAAAATTCCATTTTGAAACATTCTTTCATTTAAATTTTAAAATTATTTTTTAATTATTCTACAAATTCAATTGCATATTATGTTTCACTAAAAATATCGCTCGAAATAATGTATGTGAATGTGTGCAATACGGGAATCATGTGATATGCCTCCCCGTGGCGATTCCTGGGTAAAAGTTTTGACCCTAGGTCACTTTCAGCTAAAGATCACACCTATCGGCAAAAAAAAAATACATACACATACATTCAACATGCACATACAAACAACGCACACACACATACATACATACAACACATACATACATACATACATACATACATACATACATACATACATACATACAACACACGCATATATACACACATGCATACAACACACAAACATACATACACACACATACATACAACATACACATACATACGACACACACACATACATACATGAAACACACATACATACATACATACAACACACATGCATGCATACAACACATACATACATACAATACACGCACATACATACAACACATACATACATACACACACATACATACAACACACACACAAAATAATAATCAATTCAATAACATTTTCACCAAGGTTCGAAGGAAACCACATATTCCTAACCGTTATGACGACGATTGCGATTCAATGCTAGCACGTAAAATCCCATTTTGAAACATATTTTCTCATTCAAATTTTAAAGTGTATAACATAGTTGACTAAAAATAGTACTCGAAATAATTTTAAAGTTCCTTCATTAAATTAATATTTAAAGTTATTATTCTCAAATTCCCATTACAAGCATGTGTTATTTATGACGGTTGGTGAAGATAAAGGTTATTGAGGTCTTTCTAAGATATTCTAAGCCAATATGCACACATGATTCGAAGAAAATTACAAACTCCGTACGGTTAGGTCGACGAGCGCACGTCAATCCCATTGTAAAAAAGTTAAAGTCCCCCTATTAAACATTTATATCCGCAAAATATCCTTCGTGAATGATTAGTCTAAAATAATAATTTCCTCCAAAATACCCGCTTAACTCATCATGTAAGAGCAGAGTGAAAAAAAAAAAAAATCAATCTCCCCAAATTCCCACTTAAAATCGAAAAAATAAACTCTTAAATTACACCAAACTGAAAATTTTTAAGTCGCCACATTAAAATTGAAAACCACTCGTACAATAGTACAGAAAAAAAAATTCTATGTCCCCAAAATATCCGCTTAACCCCTTATTTAAAACACGGTGAAAAAAAACAAGTCGCTTCTTTCTTTATTTTTAATTACTTTTCATTTATCTTTTTAAATGAACAACAGCAAAATTCAATCGGAAAAAATTACCACATAAAAATAACCTATCATACTACAGCACGCCGAAATAATTGAAGTGTCTTCATTATTTTTCACTCATTATTTTTAATTATTATTTGAAATTAACTTTAATGATTCATTTGTTAAATTGGATTAACTTTTATACTTGACTCAAAATAAATTTAAACTGTAGAAAATTTTAAAGTTTAAATTATTAAAAATTTCTTAATAAATCACCACTCGAAAAATAATCCCTCAAACTACAGTATGTTGAAAAAATTTCACTCATATTTTTTAATTACCTTTTTAAATGAACAACAGCAAAATTCAATCGAAAAACATACCCCACGTACTGTAACACGCCGAAAATTTTAAAGTCCCCACATTAAAATCAAAAGAACCGCTCGTACTGGAGAATACTTAAAAAAATTATCCGCCTTTCACCCCTCTCTTATAGCATAAAATATTCAAATTTCACGAAAAAAATTTACCCCCCCCCTTTTAACCCCTTCTCTTATAAGACAACCTTGAGGATTGAGGAGGAGGTGTGAGGAGGAGGGCTGTGGAGGAGGAGGCTTGAGGAGGAGGATTGAGGAGGAGGATTGAAAAGGAGGTGTGAGGAGGAGGATTGAGGAGGAGGATCTCACCACCACCACCGATCCTCAATCCTCCTCCTGAGGTCGGACTCTCATTTTTCCCCTACTGATATAAATCACCGAATTTTACTACGATCAAGTTCAAATAGAGCATTCATGGCATTTTTTTTATTTATATTTACAGGGACATACAAAAGAAATCGGTTACAATACTTTCTTTGTGTAAAATTTGCTGGAGAGTACGTTTTAAAATTCGGTATTCGCTTTTAAATTTAATTAGTTTTTTGCATATTACTTTTTATATATAAATTATATATCTCATATACGGAACTACACAAAAGTATTCGCATACTATTCTGCTTTTTAGAGGAAATTGTTGAAGAGGAATTTTCAACTGGAATATGTGTATCTTTTAAATGAACTAAATTTTGGGATGCATGTCTAATAGGTGCAAATCTCTAAGGTATGTACAGCGCTGCTAAAAAGTTTGGATAATTTTCCAATTGTAGATAAAAACTTCTTAAATTCGGTTTTGAAATGTGTTAGACATTTCCGAACGGTGAAATGAGACATAATATTTTAATTTTATAAAGGATGCAGTTTTGTTATATTATTCTGAATGTGTTGGAACGTGCTTCATAATCTATGCTTGATGCATGAATTTTTCTTTCTTATTTATTATAAAGCAAATTACTTCAATGGGCAATATATACCACATTAAGTTGAATTATTGCAATATTATTTGTTTGTCATCGTTGCTTTTATGGAAGTATAAAAGAGAGTTCAGAGATACATCCATCAGGATAGTTGGAATTCCACTGCATTTATATCAACTTCGCCACGTTAAATTGGCTTCTTTTTATCATTAAAAGTTTATCGCGTTATACGGCAGTAATTCCTATTTCACAAAAAGAAAAAAAAGTAATGGTGATAGACAAATTTTTCCTCTTAGACATCCTGTTATATATAAATTGCACTCAAACAAAATTCTCTCTTTGTCTCTATTCTCTATTTAATTTAAAATCCTTTTGAATGACCCAGTTCAGTTATATAATGTTTAAATAATTTAAAAGCAAACAGTTCTATTTTTGACTTTTCGAAAACGTTTGGTTGTTTATTCTTTTCAACTTTACTTTAGAAGCATTAAAATGACTTTGAAGAACAAATTAAAGTTCATCTTTTTAAAAGTTTAAGTTCTACATTTTTTTTTTTTTTTTTTTTACATATTTGGCTACGGAAGGTAACTACAGCAATTAGATTTTCAAATGTTTTAAATGTTTTCTAAGTTTGCTTAGTTAACTTAATAATGAAGTTTTGTTATAGATTTTTGGAAGTGTTGGAAAGTATTTCATAATCTACGTTTAACGCATGATTCTTCTTACTTATATTTTTATTTGAATTAGAATCTGCATCAAAATGCTTTAGAATAGAATAGTAGTTTTTCATTTTTCTATAAGTGTGTCATATTTTGAGTTGTAACAGTTATTACACAACGAAAGCCTTTCCTTGTCAGTTTCTAAAAGTTCCTTAGCCTTAGGAAATGCTATTTTATTTTATGTTATTTATTTATTCATTTCTCTTTTTTTGGAGGGGGTGGGGGAGGGGGCCCGTATAAGACTAGTATTTTTTTTTTTTTTTCTGTGCGTAAAAAATAGCTTTATAATTGTGACAAAAATGAGTTCATTTAAATTTGAGAATAGCGTTAGAAAAAATCATTAACCTTATTTATTTTGCGAAATATCTAATAATATTCTGCTCAAAATATTCGAACAACTGAATATTGACAAAAAGAATAAACATAGACCGAATACTAATTAGTTACCATATGATATCATAAGATTATTAGTTTTAATAAATTTTTTTATTTATCTATCGATATTTGTATACATCCACAAACGTTAGCATGAAGACTAAAATTTGAAATTCATTAAAAATTTGATAATATAACTACAAATATATTTCCTGGTAGCGATACACTTTTTAGAAGTATAATAAATAAAATAAGAAAAATGCTTTTGATATTTAATGCTTTATTACTTACTAAGACTATCATCTCATAATACTTTTATTTAATCCTCTATTAAAAATTCGCATTATTTATCTTAAATGTTTGTTTAAAATGGTTTAAAAAGTATTTTTCCCCGCTTAACTACAAGAAATTTTCTGGCATATTCACTGCCTCATTGTTACACATAATGTAGAGGCATGAGTATTCAAGTATTTTGAAATTCAACAATGTTTTACGTTTTTTCGATAAGTGTATTTCATCTTCAGTAAAAATCGAACAGTTTTATTAAGACCTTTAACGGATTACCATGCTGCTTCTCGAAAATCAGCTCAAAAAGTTAAAAAAAAAAAAAAAAAAAAAAAAAAAAAGAAAAAAAAAAGAAAGAAAGAAAGAAAGAAAGAAAGAAGGCTGGAAAATCCTTTGTTTTTATTGAAAAATTCTTTTTGATTTCTTAATTTATTAATAGGAAGACCTGCATATTTCTTGCATACAAGGACTAAAATGATTTCATGGATGTATTGGAAAATAGTAAGTTTGGATTCGAAAATATCTTTAAAAGAGAACACTGAAAGTATTCTAAAAAAATCTTATTTTTTTTCTTTGTGGGGAGAGATATTATTAATAATAAAACATAAATTAAAAAAAAAAAAATTCAAAAAGATTTTTTTTCGAAGCTAATGGTCTAACAGTCTAGAAGGTAATTTTTCAATTAAGTTTCAGTAAAACTTCTTTATGCATTTATTAAAACTAAATTTATTTATTTAGAGAAATAAAAAATTCCCAACAGCAGCAAAAAAAAAAAAAAAAAAAAAAAAAAAAAAAATAGTTAAACGGGCTGTGGAGGGGGGGAGTGGGCTGTGGAGGAGGAGGCTTGAGGAGGAGGCTTGAGGAGGAGGATTGAGGAGGAGGATTGAAAAGGAGGTGTGAGGAGGAGGATTGAGGAGGAGGATCTCACCACCACCACCGATCCTCAATCCTCCTCCTGAGGTCGGACTCTCATTTTTCCCCTACTTATATCAGTTTCAATACATTTGAAATAGCGTAATGTCATTAAAATATTCTCCAACGATTTTCCCCCATATACCACAATGTAATCGAATAATTTTGAGTGTCACTTTAAGTGAACCAATAATCGTATATACTTCATGCAATACCAAACAAGCTTTGGTTATTCTAAATAAGCTTTATCATTTGCATGAAAATTCAAGTGTATTAACAGGAGTTAGACTGACGGCCAGACGGGCAGACAAATCGAATGCATAAGCATTTTTCAATTTTGTTGGATAGTGCAAAAAACATTTTTATGACGAAAATATTGTTTGGTAAAATATTTATGTTCTTTTCACGCAGGTTTTGTTTAAAAAACATAACCTGTTTAAGTATTGAAAAAGACTCTGCATAATTGTTCTATTTTTCAATTTGATCACTTATTTGGTGTTTAATAAGCAATGCTTTGATAAATTAAACATTTTAAACTAAAATTGTTTACACTACATTTTTTTTCCTCAATCACACTGATTAGACACGTACGAATTGAATTTTGTTCAACTGAGCGAAATAATACCTAAGCCAAACTCGAACTCAGAATCGTAACTTAAATTGTAAATCATCAACTGTTTCAGCTAACTGATCTTTCAACAACGTGACATATGATATGCTGGCTCGAATCCCGATTCAGACATTTTTTCACTTAGTTGGAAAAATTAAATTCATATAATATTATTTATTTTTTTGTATATTTTTATATAGAATTTAGACGAAAATCCTTTCACTGATTAGGGAAAAATATTTTGATTATGATTATTATTTTACGTACAAATATTAAAATATTGAAAACAATCTTATTTTATTGTTATAAATAATAACATTTTCACTCAAACGAAATCCTAGAATAAAAATATATTGCTCCTTTTGCTCATTTGAGGGAAAATGATTGTAATTTTGCAACTAGTAGTTATTTTCTGTTGAAATTTGAGTAAATTGAAGGATCTTCTTTATCCACCCCTCTCTAAATTTGCCTAGAATGGCATGATATTCTACTTTAGGCATTCTGTGTATACTTTCAGAGGCACGTTCTTGTTAGCAAGACAAAAAATTAATGGGAAAAAATGCCACATTATCTTTTCACGACAGTACAGAACCATCCTAATTAAAAATAGCGAACGCAATATTGATGGTTCTTTTACAGAGTTTCACAAATACATCATCGTCTAAATTGCTTGGAATTCATTATTTAATGATATTACAATAATTTAATAGCTGTGAAATTTTTGTCATTATAGTTGAGGATCATGGCTTCTTATTCCTTAACGAAAATGGTGTATTTATTATTCGTAGTTATTTTACAGAGACATACAAAATAATTCCGTGACATTATAACACCTGAGAAATATTTTAATGATTTTAATATTATTATATTTTAATATTTTAATGATATTTGAAACATATTTCAATGATTTGAGATTTCATCAATATCAACGGAATTTTAATTTGTTTCTTAAAAAATATTTTTTTAAATTGATTTGTCAATCCATCTGTCTGAATATATATGTTAAAACTTGCAAAAAACTGTTTGGGTCACTGCAAAGGTTGATTAATCAAGGAGTTGAAAGATGTTTAAAATTTTAAAGGTATCTTTTCAATTAAATAAAACGAAAACTTATTTAATATATTCTATATATATGATTTTTCCGTCTCTGTTTAAAGCAATATTTATAAGATGAAATTCTCCGTTTTCCAGACCTCATTAAAATTGGATTATAAGGTATACGACATTCTACTTTACACATTGAAGGTACCCGTTGGGCATATTCTTCTTCGTATTAGAAAAGGAGGATGGATGTGATTATAGAAAAAAAATCACACGTTTCTTTATAGCAACACTGCGACAAACTTAATGAAAAATTATTCTCTTATTATATTTATTATTCGTCAGATTCTCACAAAATACATTATTGTCTATCAGTGGCAGTTGACTCAAGCTCATTTTAATTATTTACATTATTTTAAATGCTGGGAAATTTATACATATAATTAAAATTCGATGTATCATATTTATTAATGAAAATGGGTTATGTAACATTTATAGTTATTTTACTGAAGCACAAAAAATAATTCCGTTACGTTACAACACCGATAGCCATTTTTTGCTTGAAATATATTTTGATGGCATTATATTTTAACAGTACCTGTGAAATTTTAACTAGTTGCTTAAAACGTGCTTTTGAGTATGGTTTTTCTCATGGAAGCTTTGAAATCGAACAGGCACAAATGTTTGGATCGTAGGGGCGTAACGTGAAATTTTTGTTGGGGGGGGGGGGGGGAGAACCAAAATTTGGCGCCTCTTAATGTTTTGGCGCCCTTGAATTATTTGCACATTTTTTAGGAGGGGGGGGGGTAGTTATGCTACTTTTTATGTTTAGTTAATTATTCATGGCAATGGCATCTATTTAATTGATATAAGTGATGCAGCCATGATTAAACTTCCATTTCCAGCGTGCATGCACATGTGCTGATAAAATATCTCTCCCAGCTCTTGTTTTTTTCAAGGTCTAAAAAGGCAATGTAGAATGTTTGAAAAGAATCCGAATCCTGGATCCTTAAATTCATTTTCCTGACATAACAACAATTGTATTTGGAAGAAAAATAAAAATACAGAACACAAAGTTAATTACAATAGAGTTATAGTGGTTTCAAAGCCGCAGCTTCCGTCCGAAACTTACTGGTCAATATAATTGAATTTAGCCTTCAATTTTTTCTGGTGACATCCTCCGAGATCGGGCCCACCATTATCACTCCCACCAATGTGGTGGGAGTGATAGTAGTAATAGTGATAGTAGTAGTGATAGTAGTAAAAAGGAACTATGTAAAAAAAGAATGTTAAATCTCTGGACGAACATTCGACCCTTTTTCAAGGAAGTAACGGTGGTCTATATACCAAATATACTGAATATTCCAGTTTCTGTAAAATGAAATAACATGTTTTCCCTTTTATAATCCTAGTTTCCCAGTAAATACAGATAAGTAAAAAATAACCTGTATTGGACTGCAATTGTAACACAAAATTTTAAAGAAGTTATTTTTTTGTAATGTGCATTTTTTAAATCGGCTGCACGATTATTCTATTAATTATACAGTACATTAACGAATACTTTTTTCCTGTCACTTTTTAACATTAAAAGACAGTCGTTCAAAATAAATTTAATTCTCTCGTTTGACAATGGCTACTTTAAAAGCAAAAATCAATTATTTCCAAATCCCTTTATCCAATCACTTGAACAAAAACATTTTAAACCCCTTAAGCAACATGTTCAGTTTAGCACAATAGTATGCTAAATACCGGATATCATTAAATTTCGTCAAAAGTAATTTATCACGATAGCAATTAGCGACGCAAAAAACTCAGATACATAGAATATTTCAATCTGGATTTAAAATAAAGACATATACACATATATTTTGGAATTTCAGATAGAAGAGTTCACTTTGCACGTCGGTACATCGTGATGTTTTTATATAGTTAATTGAAAACTTATTTTTCAGATAAATCAAATTTAAGCTGTAATGTCCACCGCAAGGCAGAAAAAAGACCCATCAGAAGAGTGACAATAACTTGAAATGTATATGTACAATTGATAAAACATAACAAAATTATATTTAGGAATCATATTATAAAACAAAAATAGAACAAAAAAAAT
Source organism: Maratus speculifer (assembly GCA_964019185.1). Classification (NCBI taxonomy): domain Eukaryota; kingdom Metazoa; phylum Arthropoda; class Arachnida; order Araneae; family Salticidae; genus Maratus; species Maratus speculifer. Next base: position 177,494,706 of record OZ025292.1, on the reverse strand, counting down.
ATTGCTCAGTTGAAAATGTTTTTGAAAAACATTTTTTTTACCACATGATCAGTAACCCTTGCAAGATTGAAATCAGTACCACTTGATCATAAACAATGCATTTTTAACTATAATGTTGCAATTTAATATGCAGTGTTTTATAAAATAAAATCTGTGAAAATGCAGTATGTGGATACCAAAAACCTAAATAATAATAATAATAATAATAAATAACCTAATAATAATAATAAATCATGTAAAACTGAATATTTGTTTGGTTCCATTCGATTGCATCTTACTATGTTCGATTGCTATTTCGAAAAACATTTGTAAGTAATGGTGTATTCCGATCCAAACTGCTTATTTTCGCATTTAATTTTGAATTCACTTTTGCTCTCAAATTCATCAGACTGGCAGATTCTCTTATTCAGAGACTATACAAGGTGCGTAAATCTCGATATTTTGATAAAGGCAGAAAATAGAGGGGAAAATGCTGTCAAAGTGGACGTTGTGAACCGATTTTTCCGAAGCGGAAGACCTGGAGACGAAAAAAACCATGCTGAAGGAATGATTGTTTATCAATCAAATTCTAATAAATGGAGCGAAAAATAAGATCATACGGCACCTTGTACATCTCTTCAAAAATCACTCCAGCAAGTTTCATGTTTTTTTTTTTAAAAATGAGTCTGAAATTCTATCAGAAAATTTCGAGGTGTTGAAGGTAGAAAAGCATGTTTTCGAGTACACCCTTAAACATATATTTCTTTTAATTTTGGGGGAAAGCTTCATACCTGCCCAGTCCTGGGTTAAAACTAGGTCGATTATTAATAATATAAAAGTTTCAGAAATCACCATTAATCAAAAAATAACTATCTGTTTAGGAAATAATAATAAAAATCATTAAAACTTAAATTTACCGGAAAACTGAGAATGCTATTCGATTTTGTTCCTATAATAATAGCAATGATTGGTAGTAAATGAACTCACAATTGCGTCAGAAATATAAACATTGTACTTTAAGAACATGCTTAGTTAAAGGAAAATATGTACATTTTTTACCTTCGACTGCATCATCGTTTTTCATCCACTTTTTCATAAATTTGCGTCATTTCTTCGCTTCATAACTTCTTTTTCTCTTTTATTCCTGGTTTTTTATTTTTATGTTTTATTTCAGTCATCATTCATGACTGAATTTCTTCTCTCAGGATGACTACGAAAGACAGCTTTTTATTTTTATTTTAAAAATTGAACGAAAAAAATCGCTAGTTTTGAAAAGTCGCGTTATTAGCTTCAGTACAATCTGTCAACGCTAGACACTGGACAACAAAGATACATGTAGGTGACGCCCGGAAATTATCTAACTTCACACAAGGAAGGACATAAAAGGGGAGTTAAAATAATTAAGGTCAGATGACCCTGTCGAGTACCACCAACCTTGAATTGGAATAAGGGGAGAGCTTTTCTCCGAAAAATCACATTACATGTAGTGATCGAACAATGTCCATTTCCGGAATGTGTTCTTGTTTTCGCACTGGGGATAGCGCCTAGTAGTAATCTTAAAATGTCTCAAATGTAATGGATTGCCTATATTTTTTTGAAACCATAATTTATTTTCTTATAAATTTACAATAATATTAATTCCAAATCATATTACTGCTATTTCATTATTTTTTCTTTTTCCTTTTTTTTTTTTTTTTTTTTTTTTTGTGTGTGTGTGTAAAAAATAATCTAAGAATGCCACATTAATAATAAAATTTTAGGTGCATAAACGGCGCCTTTAAACCTTCCATGGCGCCCTTTTTGAAACCCTCTCTTTTAGGTGCCTGACTGCACCTCTAAACCGTTTGTGGCGCCCTACTACTAAAACATATTATAGAACCATTCAAACGCACTACAGTCGTTTCCACACTTCTTTTCCCTTTCTATCTATTTCTAAGGGTGACCAACAACTACTATAAGAGGAAATAACTGTACATCTATCCTGGAATTCATTACAAGCCTGTTTTTGAAATTTTTTATTTTGGATGCATAAATTTTCTTCGGTATAGGAGTGGGGGAATAGAGGTAGTAACAAGTCTAAAATTAAGTGCCTTTTTCATGTTTTGTAAGTGAATAGTAATTTATTTTGTAATTTTACATTTCAAATTAAGTTATTTTATAATTACTTATTACTACTTACAAAGCCTTTTTTTCCGGGCGACGAACGGCGTCCTTAAGCCTTCTTAGGCGCCCTACTGCCTGAACATATTGGGAGGGGAGGCTCCCCCCCTCCCCCCCTAAAGCTACGTCCCTGGGATCATGCCAAAATTTCAGCACGTTTTAGGGTACTGAAATCTTTAAATGTTGACTTTTATTAATTATATTTGATATCGTATAAAATCAATAGCAAATTTTATAATTTGATACGATAGTGAAAAGTTTTTTACATTATACGATTGAAATTTTGGAAACGGTTTTAGTATTCAATGCTTAATACTTGATTTTTCGTTCCTCTGTTTCCAAATTGAAATTCCTCTTTTTGCACCCCTCATTAAAATCGTATTACAAGGCCCGACATTTTACTTTACATATTGTACGTACGCACTAAAGGGCATATCCTTGTTAGCAGAGTGAAAAATTATAGAAAAAAAAAATCCCCACATTTCCTTGTGACGACTAACCCACTTGGAAAAACGATTTTTTAGCCCTTTTCCAGCAGTTCAAGGTAGGAACTTCTGAAATCCCCCCCCCCCTCCCCTACTTACCTAAGAAAAAGACCGGATAACTATTACAGAATCCCAGCTGCACTGGCACAACTGGAATTGAACAACTGTTATTGTTGAATTGCGAATGGTTTTTTGGCAGGGGCACACCTCTAACCACCAAGTGTACCTACGTCTGTGTCAGTGGGTAACGATGTTTACACTTTTTTCCAAAAGACGGCTTCATTGGTTTCAAACTGCTTGTTTTGCGCCTTGTTGTCTGTTTGTTGCTCGAGTATGGGTCAGTGGTAAAAGAAGAGGGGGGATTTATCGAAATGTGAATAAAGAATTGCACACGAAATGAAGAGTTACGAATTCGGAAGTGAAGTTGTTTGTGAATGGGAGTGTTTTGTGATGACTTAATCTGCGGGTTGGTTGAACTTGAGATGAAGAGGTGCTATGTTGCTTGTGGTACAACGGGTTAGTAGTACTGAGAGAATATCAAAAAGCGAATAACAGTCCATAGATTTCCTTTCCTGCAAGTCGGAAGTAAGGTTTATTGACTTGTTTATTAAAAATAAATCAACATCTTGCTACTAGTAACCCAGGTTATTCCCCCTATGCATTGGGTCAACCACATTAAAAATATTTAATGAAAATGAAAGAAATGTTGCTTGCTGTCCTGCTATGTTACTACTCAAGTAAAAGAATTAATTTTCTTATTGTTTTAAATTATTAATGGAATCTGAAATAATAGTGTCTTCATAATTCGGTTAGTTGAACTTGAAATGAAGAAGTGCTGTTGCTTTCTTTCTTTCTAACCGATGGCCAGGCCCCTACCTGCCGAGTTATCTCAGCTTAACGGGTTAGATACCTGGTATCGGGGCGGTCGACCGCCTAATTGCCGCGAGCGGCAATAAACCTGATTTCTTTGCTACGCATGCCATCATTTCTGCAGTACTTGCTTGTCGTTGAGCATACTTTGTTTCGCCTGTTTGTGGTTTGAACAGTAATTGGCTTCGCAAGATGGTCTCGTAATTTAGAGCCTTGATCAGATGACGAGACCTTCACCTGGCAAGGCACCTCCAGAGGTATAATTCACAGGTAACTTGGGGGACTTTGCACCCACGACGGATTTTACATGCACCAGGCGCCATTAGCGTACATGATGTAATTTTTGCCGGCAAAGTGGCGAACCACTAAGACAAGTACCCGGGTCGGCTGTTTAGGTTAAGTGCTTTGTTGATAATCTTTGTGGTTTATTGCACATTGGGTTAACTTTGTGATTTGTTGCCGCACACCTTGTACTCATCTTACCAGACGAAATGGGACTGGATGTTTTTGAGCCTAAACAATGGTTCTGAACTTAGCTGAGTGTTGGAAAAATTTTGAGCGAATTAAAAAAAAAAAAAAAACAAAAACAAAAAAAAAAACAGAAAATGGCCGAAAAGCTAAGTCGTACCGCTGATGGAGGAAAATTTTTGCGCCAAATAGCAAGGCAAACGAGAGCGTTGCAGAGAGAGAGACAAGAACCCACCTTTCTACCGTACCCCACCGAGAAAAACTGGCTCCCTGGGTTGCCCCATTAGAGCGGGTCCGGTATTTTGTGCGGACAGAGTCCTACTGCACCAAATAAAGAGGCGAGCTGTCAAAAATAAATAATTAAATAAATAAAAATTAGTAATAATAAAATAAAAAAATAGTTAAATAAAGAGTTAAAAGAAATTTAAAATAATAAATAAAAAAACTTAAAATAAAAGCAGTTTTTATTTTTTTATTTTTATTTATTTTTTTTTTTTTTGATTCTAGACCTTTTATATATATATATATATATATATATATATATATATATATATATATATATATATATATATTTTTTTTTTATAACACAACACAGTGGACGGACAAGCAGTGTCGGGGGCGTTTGAAGCTTCTTACTATGTCATATTGCACAACTTGCTGAACCGTTGTTGATATTCGTTGTGCATGCAATTCATATGTTGCGGGGCTCCTATTGCGGGCCATGGTTACAGCTGATGTTGTGCGACTACCGCACACTGCTAAAGGACATAAAACATATACAAACAATTTTTTTTTTTTTTTTTTTTTTTTTTTTTTTGGCAAAAGAAAAAAAAATTCTAAGCCTTTTTTTTTTTTTTTTTTTTTTTTTTTTTAACATACAACATATAACACATAACATACAGTATTATGTTTGTGCTGGGTTATCAAAATGAGAGGGCTTTCTGTTTTATGTGTTTGTTTGCTTTAATGTTATGATACTATCGCAGTTTTCTTGGAGCCACCTGATTACTGTTTTTGCTTTATTTTGTACATGTTTGTTTTTACCTAATTGTTCGTGCCACAGTTTATCATTATTTGCTGTTATGTTTACCAGGTGGTACTGTTGGGTGAGTGGGCAGTGGAGGAGATAATGTTTAGGCGTACCCTCCGTGCCGCATGCACAGTCCGGAGTGTCCGCTTTATTAAATCTGTGGAGATACGCTGGAAATGCTCCATGTGCTGTGTAGAGTTGTGAGAGTAAAAAGTCACTTATGAGTCTGCTTTCACCTACTGTTGGAAAGTACTGATGTGTTTCCCTGCCTGTATCCCCGTAATCCCACTCGAACTGCCATTGTTTCATTGTTAGCTCTTTGAGTGTCCGTTTCAGTTTTGAGATTGGCTTTTTCATATAGTATTTGTTTTTGTTATTTGTGTTTTCCGCTGCGATTTTGGCTAACTCGTCTGCATCCTCGTTTCCTTGGATGCCCACGTGCGCCTTGACCCAGCTGATTTTAAACTTATTGTTGGATTCTTTAATTAAGTTTTGTATTTTATCTACTGTTTCATTGACATTAAATGGCTTTTTTAGTGATTCTATGGCTGATCTGCAATCCGAGCGTATGCTGTATGGCTCACCTGTTGTGTTGCCCCATTCCGCTGCTTTTTGTATTGCCAGTAGTTCGGCCTGGAAAACGCTGTTGCATTCTCTTAGGGGCACTGACCATGTCATTATTTTTTGGTTATTTTTGTATGCTACAAAGGCCGAACCTGTAGCGCCTGATTCCAATTTGGAACCGTCCGTGTAGGTGACTACTTCGTGCATGTTATATCCAATCCTTGGTTCAATTATTTCGGCTGGGTTATTTGCCCATATATTGATTTTCTTTTCATATTCAAGTTGGTGCAGGACCTTGTTGTGTATTTTTGTGTTTTTTCTAAGTCTTGCGATTGTTCCATAGGCTGCCTCGTAATATATAGTGCTGTTGCTTATGGTACAACGGGTTAGTAGTACTGAGAGAATATAAAAAAGTGAATAACAGTCCATAGATTTCATTTCCTGCAAGTCGGAAATAAAGTATATTGACTTGTTTATTAAAAGTAAATCAACATCTTGCTACTAGTAACCCAGGTTATTCCCCTTATACATTATGTCAACCACATTAAAATATTTATGATCTTTCTTTTTTAATATTAATGTAAAAACTATTTTAAACTCTTATATATATATATATATATATATGTGTGTGTGTAAAAAAAAAAAAAAAAAAAAAGTCAAAATGTTTTTAATATTCTCATTCATGCATTTTCGAAATCAGGTTTCTATTAAATTCCTACTTGATTGTTCAATTGAATTCTAAATTTTAACTGTCCGCTTTCACAGCGTTCTGTTTTGCGAAATTTTCAAAATTTATCCTTTAAGGCCCCTGTCCTCGCTGATGTGATATAAATTGCATTTTAACTAATGTGAAGGGATCTGTGAGACCGTAAGATCAAAAGATTGAATAAAAGGTATGATTAACTCATAGAATGGTATTTTGTACTAAATATTTTCTATAAGACGATCATAATTAATATTCATCTATTTAAAAATGTCTGGTAATAGTACTAGAATTCCAAATGAGACAAAATTTTGGTAGTGTTTGTAGTTAAACTGAAAATTACAAGTTAAACTATCAAAATTGCAAAAAGAAATGTTCAGGGAGACCGGTAACATTAGTTAAAGGTTAAAAGGCGATCTATGGTTAAGGCCCCTGTCCTCGCTCGAGGAAACGCTCGCGAGCTAATGCTATTCCTATGGGGAAGCATTTTTCTAATAACTCTTTCGCATTTTGACATTTTTGAATTTTTTTTTTTTGCATTGGATAGCTGAGGTGCATGCCGATAGCGCACCTTTTTTTACTTTTTCGATTTAGGTTGAAGATATATTTTTTAAAAAGCACTTTCAGTTTCGAAACCGATTTTGAAAGTGAAACTAACTTTGTAAAAAATATCTGCAACAAAAATCGAAAAAGTAAAAAAGGTGCGCTGTCGGCATGCACCTCAGCTATCTAATGCAAAAAAAAAAATTATTCAAAAATGTCAAAATGCGAAAGAGTTATTAGAAAAATGCTTCCCCATAAGAATAGCATTAGCTCCAGAGCGTTTCCTCGAACGAGGACAGGGGCCTTAAAACTCATAGAGTACTATTTCTGCTCTAAACTTTTTGTACAGAGTTAAATCTAATTAAATTTAATGTATTTAAATATTTCAAACAATAGTACGAGGACTTCCAACGAAAGAGAATTTCAGTTGTACTTATAGTTAAATTGAAAACTACAATTTAAAATCTAAAATTTGTCTCCCCCCCTCCCCCAAAGAAAAAAAAACAGCGTTTAGTGAGATTGCTGACAGCAGTTAAAGGTTAATTTTGTTATTAATATAGAGATAATTAAATATAACCGCATGAATCATGTGCAAATTTCATAAGGGATCTCACACGGATATTGATAATAGAGAAATCTTATTTACTTAAAAATGCAAATTTATCAAAGAATGTTTAATATAATGTCGACATTTTAACTTTAAGTTTGAGTTAACCACATTTATGTTGGGTTTACTGGTTAAAAGTATTTAAAAGACTTCTATAACAGTGTTAACAAAAATATTTATTACACATAACTCTAGTTATTATAAAATTTCACTAGATAAAAATATTACATTATGATTACAAATAAGATTAAAACCGTGCAATGTTTTCTATAATTATATTTAAGCGGGACTTTTTAAATAAACAGAAGCTCAGGGCAGTGGCGCAGCCAGAGTTCGGTTCTGGGGGGGGGGGGGGGGGTTGATTTTTTGATAAAGGTGATTGTCGGTTATTTGAATCGCCGGTTAATAGAATCGGTACTAGTTAGAATCAAAGTGCTTCCGTGTGGCAGCAAATCACCGTTATTTTAGCATAATGTATCTCAGAAAAGTGATTTAGTTCAAATAACCAATTTTTACTTAACTAATCCATGTAATGCGCAGTTTAACAATTTAAAGTAGAATTTTCGCCATTTATTGAATAACTTTATTAAATGAAATCCCATTCACTAAAGCGGTGGATTTCGAAAAGCGCCATAACAATGAAATATTAAGTTTGGTTTTGATTCATATAAACGGAAATTATAGCGATTTTTTTTAGCTCTGGGAGGGGTTTTAACCCTAAAACCACCCCCCTGGCTGCGCCACTGGCTCAGGGTGTTATATACTGTAGATGCTCTCCCAATCTCTTTTTCTTTTCACTTTCACAAAAAATTGAATATTTTCTATCGCATAGAATGCATATATGGGAACATAAATACTGATTTAGATAAACACAGTTAAAACTGTGCAATGTTTCCAAAAATTTTATCTAAGCGGTCCTTTTTAAGCAAAAAGAAGATCAGGATTTGATATTCTTTTGCCTCCCCCCCATTTTTTCCTTGCATTTTCACAAAAAATTATACATTTTCTATCGCCTTGAAAATTTTTTGTCAACAATTTGTCAATTTCTAGGGCTAAGGAGTTTGTATTTTAGAAATGGGCAATCTACATGGAATTATTCCATCTTATATTATAGATTTGTTTGCATGGCGTTATTACTCGCATAGGTGAGTAATAACGCCAAATAGCATTGATCAAGAAATCACGCCATTACATTTTATGAATGCCATATCTGTTAAATTATTTTTTTTGTATAGATAGACAATGATTTGCTGTATCAAATCCTATATGTGTTTCAAAAATATAATTTAAAATTAAGCCGTGAAAATTGGTAGAACCTTAACGTGGCGTTATTACCCCAGGATACTTTACTTTAATTTAGTATTCAAAATTAGTGAATCTCTCATTCTTTAGTGACCTTAAAGAATTTTAATTTTTCAAGTAAATTTGAATTGGTGCATCATTTAATTTTTGCATAATTTGTATCTAGCCGTTCAGGGGTTTGAATTCGAGATCTTTTGACAGCGACAGTACGCCTTACTGACAGTGTTATAGAAGTTGTTGTTATTGAGAATAAATTATGTCTTTTATCAAAATTATATGATTGTCGATAAAAATCTCCACTAACTTCGGGAAGATGATTTTTCCCTTTCTGAATTACTCTAAGTTTTCTTTTTTTTAACAATTTTGAAATTAATTTTTTTAAATATGTCTAATAAAATTACAAAAAAATTTAAAAGTGCATATTTTGAATTACACGTTTTAACATTGATAAAACATTTTTAAATAAAGGCATGGAAATATCTACAAGGAATTAGGTATAAGATTAGGAAAAGATCTGTAAAATGATGACCGAGAAATTCGTTAAAATATATTTAACCGGGACCAAGAGTAAATTTACTGAAAGTCTCGCATTTTTCTGCGTTTTACAGAAATGTTTAACAGTGTGGCTACTTCTATTAATAAAAAACGTGAATAATCTCTGTAATTAGGTTGGCTAAACGTAAGACGAAGATATGCTGTTGCGCTTGTAAGTATAATGAGTTAGTTGTACGAAGGGAGTATGAAAAGCGAGTTAACCTTTTGCACTCGAGGTGTGATCCTCATTGACTATTAATGTTCCAAATAAATGTGTGCTTCAAATGCTTTGCACACCAGTATTTTAAACTAATTTTCTTCGCCTTATCTAATGGCTGAATAATCTGTGATAAAAGATGGCGAAATATATTGTAAGATTTTAGTGGTGTCCATAGGGTACGACTTATGCAGGGGCAAGCGGGGCAGCCCCCCATGAGAATTATTTCCCCTAAAAGAAATACGTTATTAATGTTTACCTCGTAGTGTGGCAAGTTAAAACCATTATTTATGACCAATTTGCAATATTTTATTTTAGCCATCTTTTAACATACGTAGAAAAGCAAAGAAAAAGTTTACAAAGAAATACTTGTGTCAACCAATTTATCATTTTTTTTTCTACAATTATCCTGCTAGTACCTTTTCTTAAAGATATGACTATATTTTTATGATATCCTGTATGAAGATGGGAACTGCAACGAGTACAAAATTTATACATACATACAATATGTATGAAGTTTAGTACTAGCCATTTCCACATTATTTACAAAAAAAAAAATTCTATTACTAGATAGAAGAGCCCCCCCCCCCCCCTTCAGGATGATGCTTGTCCCGAAAACCTTAGTCGGGCCCTCGGGTGTCCAAGGCATATGGCGTCAAGATTTACGAGGGACACCTGACAATAGTGGTGAGTGAGAGTCGCCTTTCGAATGCAAAGGGTTAATAGGCCACATATTTAATTTCCTGAAAGACGAAAACCAGTTTTTTGTCTCGTTTATTTAAAAATAAATGGGCAACTATTTGCTTCTTGTTACTAGTACCCCTTATTCCTCTTATACGCTATAGTTCATAATTATAAGATAAACCACATTTAAAATATTTAATAAAAGCTTAAAGATTCCTTGTAAATCCATAAATAAATATAAATGAACTTTCATTCTTAAAAAAAAGTAGCTATAGCAAAAATGTTATTTATTATTATAAATAGAAATAATACACTTTAATCATAAAAGAGGTAATACACAAAAAATAACGAAAAAAAATCTATACAAAATGGAAAAACAATTTAGCAATTCTTAGAAAAAAAAGGAGAGAGAAAGATAAGTTACATTATTATAAGAATATATGATGTAATAATATTAACAAAAAGAAAGGGATTTCCTGTCATTCGTTAAACTTCCCTTTTTCCTATTGATAAACTAAATTATATGAACATAAATAAATCATAAAAATTATATAGAAGCATTTTTTATTCCTCTCTTTTCTGAATGATATCTTTAAATTAAAGCACTACAGGAAAAAATATAGATAATAATAATAATAATAATAAATAAGTAAATAACAATATCGCTTATTAATGATTACTGGGAAACTGAAATAATTTTTTTGATAGGATATTTATTTTTTCTTCGGAATATAAAATTAGGTTTAGCTGCAAAATGTCTAATCATTTCTTTGTATTACTCATTCGATATTTTAATTTCAAAATATGACAGTTAAAGGAAAAAAGTCTCCAAAAAGGCCGAAGAATTGCATAATTTTCATTCAAAATAAATAAACAAAAATGAATAAATAAATAAATAAAAGTCCTTTAAAAATTTTACATATTATTTATACGATTATTGGCCTTATGTTTGATTGATTAATGCTCTTCAGTAAATGGATTTCTTAGACGTCTAATAAATAAAATTTCTGTCCAGCAGTGTTGAACAGTTTGCATCTCTGCTCTGATTCTTGTATACTGGAAAAAAAAAAAAAAAAAAAAAAAAAAAAAAAAGAAAAAAAGAAAAAGAAAAAGAAAACAAATCTGTAAAGTTGCTAAAATTTTTATAGAAAACTGGGATTGCTAGAACTTTTTATGTAACGGCAATAACAAAAGTTGATGTAACAAATACACTTTTGTGCTACAAATCAAAAATCTGTAAGGTTACTTAGAATTTTTTAGGAAACTGAAATTCCTAGAACATTTTACATCGCAGCAATCCGGATTACAGATAAAATTTAAGTACATTATTTTAATTTTGGCGGATTCATTTGTAAAATTACAGATTTCAGTAGCTTTATAAAAACTAGTTTTGTAGATTTACATCTTTTTTTGTACTATGTATAAATATAATTTTAGTAGGTGTAGAGATTTCTATAACTTTCTATTTGTAGAATTCCAGACATTTTTTTTTTTTTTTTTTTTTTTTTTTTTTTTACAGGGTATTGAATAATTAATGATAGTGATATTTTTAACAGGCAAAAATTCAATATCATTTATTTTTTATATTCAATATCATTTATTTTTATATTATTATAATTTTTTTTGTGAATATTTTTCTTATTTCAAGTATTTAATAAATGCTTGATTCTTTATTATGGATTTATGGCAGTCTAGTGATTTTTTGAAATTTTTTTTTTTTTTTTATTAAAAACAAATCTTTATTTTCTAAAAATTGAAATGTTTTTTATACACTGTACACTGTAAAAAAAATTCAAGAGGTTACTAAAAATTCTTTAGTAAATTTGTATTCCACAGAATTTTTTAGTAACCATTACAAACTTTTTTTTTGCAAGTGAAACAAGCATTTCTTTTGTAAACTGAACAAAATAATTTTTTGTATAACTAACTTAAAAATTTTTAGTATGAGCCACCAAGATAATTTTAGTAATAGCTCCAAAATTGTTTTTAATAACCTTTACATGCGCCCGAAGGACAGGAGCTGCATTCAAACTTCTGAAGCGATAGATTTTCGGTAAAACCGCAATAGATGGCAGCACCAAAAGTGCTACCTGCTCTGATAGAATTTTCATAATCCCTTTATTAACGAGTACTTACACTACATACATTCGGGACGTATTTGACTGTGTCCGGTATCGAAACCGGGACCTTTTAGCCTGGAATCCGTTACTATAACCACTAAGCTATCAAAGCCACACCAAGTGAGTTTTAGTAATAGCTATTAAAAATGTAAAACTATTAACTCTATCCATTGCTAACTTTTTTCTAGTAATTCTTACAGATTTTCTAGTAACCGACTAAGATTACTAAAAATTTTTTAGTAATTACAAGGATCACTAAAGCTTTTTTAGCAGATCGACCCTTTTTTTTTTACAGTGTATACATATTTTGTTGTTGGTTGACCCTACATTTATTGCTGCAATAGTTTAGATTTTAAGATAAAATCTCACACACTATTTGGAAAACGAGATTTCAATCATCTTACTGCTGTAGATACTGCAATATCAAAAATTAATTTAACCCAACTCAAAAATTTTAACAATATACACAGCTAAATAAACAATAATAAAGAGAAAATATTATACAGAGTGGTCAAAAAAAAAAAAACTTTCAAAAACTCAACCAATTTATAAGAAATTTTAGGTACAGTAGAACCCCGCTAATTCGGACCTCGTTAATCCGGATCGGATGGTTGATATTTATTTTTAAGTTTGAGAAGTGATCGGCAAATTTCCATAACATAAATTTATTTCAGTTTCACATTATTAATAAAAAAGTATTTTCTGAAATCTTTTCAGAAGAATACCCCAAGCTGTCTTATTTAAAATCTTTAATGTTATCTATGAAAGGAACAACTATGCATCATTTTAGCTTTGCCAATTCCAATTTTCACAGTTTTTTATTTAATCTATTTAGAAATGTCATCAAAAGTTCACTGCTTAATAAAGTTTTACTCAGAGCATTGCAAGAAAGCAAAGTAAAAAAGTCCCTATAGACACACTGATTGATAAGGATGGCTTTCCGATCTTTGTCAGTCAGTCCATAGGTCTCTTGGGACTGCTTCCTTGTCTTCCTGTCAAAACCCTTCAACAAATCACTTGCGGAAAATCGAAATAGAAGGAGGATTAAAGGAGAATGAAAGAGAAATTACACCTGAAAATTTTGTCAGCTTGTTTTAAAAAATTGATGGTTGCTCAGAGTTTGATATCAGCGACATTGGCAATTGGTTGGAGCAGAAAATAATGAAGAGTATGCCTCGATTACAGATGACTTAATAATCGCTTGTGCACAACTGAAGAAAATGAAGAAGATGCAGATGAAAACCATTATCAATGATGATCAATCAGAAGTTATAAACTATAATGCAGCAACTTCCCATTTTGAACAATTAATGATTTATTTTGAATGTAATGTGGTGACTACATCCAAAGAACTACTTATGCTCAAGGGAATGTGTGAACATGCGGCCAGGAAAACTGGCACAGCAGAATATGATAAATTTTATAATTACAAAGTAAACATTTTTAATGTCTGTAAAAATTGAATATGTTCAGTATAAAGGTAATTTTCAGTGAATATGCTTTATTTTATTTCATTTATTCACATTCTCCGGATAATCCGGATTTTCGACAATCCGGATTGGGTCTGGTCCCAATTAATCCGGGTTATCGGGTTCTACTGTACTAGCCACACTTGACGACCGTTTGCTTTCCCTTGAATATATACTAAGTATTAAATCATATCGCTTTTATTCGTAATTTATTTTAATTGCTCAATTTTTTGTCGAATTAGAAGATTCTGCTAGAGAAATAGACACAGATGTCATATACGCACCACATTGGTGCGATTGCGACAAAACTGCAAATATATGTGCCTCACATGGTAACCCGGATATTGTTATTTATTTATTAATAAACTGTTTGTTTACTTTTATTTTCTTCTTTAAAATGATATGAATTGTTTTATTCTATAATTATTAACTAACTTTTTAAAATTTATTATTATTTCCTTTTTAAAACAATAGAAATTAGTTTAAAAGTATGTATGTAACTAGTATTTGAAAAGTTTTCGCCAAATAGATGTCAGAAAAATAATCCACCATTGTGGTGCATATATGACATCTGTGCTGATAAATCAAGAACTTATGTATTTTATGCTAGCCTGGCGAAGATAATAAATGACCAAATATTGCACCCGTAGGATTTTTTCGTATTTCATTGATTATTTAAAATATAATAATAAAATAATTTCACTCATTTCATTTATAAAACTTAACTTTAATTTGAAACTGAAAAGTTTATAATTCATGACTTTTATTTATTTTTTCAAGGAAAAAGAACAACAACAACAACAACAACAACAAAAAATAAATAAATAAATAAATAAAAATAAAAATAAAAATAAAAATAAAAATAAAAATAAAAATAAAAATAAAAAAATAAAAATAAAATAAAATAAAATAAATAAATAAATAAATAAATAAATAAATAAAATAAATAAAATAAAAAATAAATAAAATAAATAAAATAATAATAATAATAATAATAAATAAATAAATATAAATAATGATTTTTTGGAGTTCCATTATTGCAGTGAAAGAACAAAACATAAATAAATCCAACTTACCACAGCCGAATTCTTATCAAAGGACTTTTGCTCAGTAACCATAAGATGTGTTTAATGGCAATTTTTAAATGAAAATTTGAACGTTGCCATTAAACAATTAACAAGTAATCGTGTTTTTTGTGCCACATACGTTAGCATTTTATGTATACAGATATTTATTTGAAGGTATGCGCTCGAGATCGTGATGATTTAAAACAATAGAGCACTCATAGCTACGGTTAAAGCGAAACAATCTTGAAATTTTCGAAAGACAACACCCACATTTTTTCATGCGCAAATTCATTAGCGTATTGGAAAAACCATAAATGGCGTTAGAATGATACACATACAATGAAAATTGCAGGCTTAAATCACTTGCAAAAAAGATCATTGCTTCAACGGAAGAGTGGCTACAAGCAGTGGTGTAGCAAGCAGGGGGTCGTCCGTCCCGGGTGACACCCAATCTTTATTTGCAAATATATATAATCTTCTAAGATTTTGGAAAGTAATTCTGAAATAAAATGAAATTTTTAGCACATGACGTATTAGTTTTCCTTTCTTTGAGAATGTGAAATTTTATACAGAATGATGTATCTAAATAAGACATGCACTAGGAAATTAAAACCTACCAATCCAATGAGTGGGTAGCAAAAGAAAATTTTAAAAGAAAGAATCTTCTTCGACATATAGACACCACATTGACATGCGGACTATAAGTTAAGTAAAAAAATCATTCTGTGGGGAGACAGAAAGTTAATAAGGAATGATATAGTCATTTGTTATAATCACATAGAATTTTGATTGAAAAAATATGACAGATCAGAAGGGGGAGGGGGATTGACACCATTTACATCCGCCCCGGGTGTCACTCATCCTAGCCACTGCTACAAGGCATGCTTTTCAATAGCCGAATTTTCTTTTCACTTGTGAACTGAGGAATGTTGAACAGTTTGTTTTAAAATGTGTTTTTGGAGTTGTGTATCTGCACACATATTGAAAATGAAAATGTAATAATTTGTTTTACAGTGCTAAATATTACGTTACATAGGAACTAATTAGGATTGAATGCCACGATATTAAACCCGCAATTTTAGTCATACGTGTATCGCTGCAACGCCATTTATGGTTATTCAACACGCTGGTAAATTTGCGCATGAAAAAAAAGATGGGTGTTGCCTTTCGAAAATTTCGAAGTTTTTTTACTGATACCGTAACCGTGAAAGCCTCTAATAATTTAAATCATCACGATCTTGAGCTCATAGCTTCAAATAACTAAATTTGAAATTTACTTTCGATTGGTTGAGTTGGTTAGGTCTCTAGAGGTACATATATCGGATAATTTTTTTAATGACTATCCTGTATATGAGAAGAGGATGTGCAAAACGATCCTTTATCGAAATAAATAATAGAAGAATGCTGAAATCATAAGAACTTTGATTTAATTCCTCGAAGACATTTCATTTTACAATACGTTATTACTAGTTTTTCTAAGTAATTTCTGTAGAACATGGTTAACTAGGCTTAATAAAACTAATTGCTTTATAAACAGCTTTAGGGTCGGTGCTTCTTGAATAATAAGAGATTGACTCTTTTCCAATTTTCAAAGTTTAAAGTCATTGTGTTCGTATCCGTTAATTTTGCTTTGATATCTTATGCGTTCAAATCATAAACATAAGACAATAATAAATACGAGAGAGTTAATTGATATTATCACATACATTATAAGTAAAATGAATGATGCTACCAAAATTCAAATCACACATACACACATATATATATAACTATTATAAACAAATACGAATTATCAATAATAAATGTAAATGCATAAATTATATAAAAAAAAAAAATATTCAAATTAAAAATGATGTATAAACAATTATAAAATTATGGGAAACAATATCATGTATCCTTTAGATAATATGTATATATATATATATTTTTTTCTTTTTAAGTATAATCAACAAAATATTCTGAAAATGTTTTATAGTAAGTTGTTGTTGTTGTTGTATGTATGTCGGCCAATTATCTACACTATGGGATATAGGCCCTAAGGGGTGGGATGCCCTCCGTGGGAGTCTTTCTAAGGGAACCTAACCCGTATTTACGCAAGGTTCGAAGAAAACCACGGAAAACTCCGAACGGTTAGGCCGACGCACAGTGGGGCAGGAAGCCTCCAAAGTTGGCAAAAAATAAAATTTACTTTGAACAAAAAAAAGCACATCACGGATTCTTTTGTAGAAGAAAAGTAGTAAAATTTTAAACTTTTACATAAGCTAAATAGTAATTTATTAATTAATTTACAAACCTTTTTCAATATTTTTTGTAGAAAAATGAGTTAAAAACAAGAATTTAAGATAGTTTTGTACTAATTAGATATTTATAAATCATCCATAATATCGCATTAAAAATGTAAGCATAATTAGTAATTTTAATTATTCTCAAGCAAACCTTATAATGAATATTAGCGATTCGTTTTGAAGGATTGGATCAACCTTTCTTAGGCAAAATGTACGTATTACTATAAAGACAGCAGAAGAAAAACTGTTTCTGTTGTTTTAGTGCTAACACACACTTTTTGTTTTCCTGTTTTTCAGATTTTAAACTCATACATGTCACGTACACTAACGAATATGTAGAGTTAGAATTGTATAACCGTTTTACTCTTGATATTTTTGATCGTCCAGAACAAATTCAGACGGAATATGAAGATGGGCACGTTTGCTTTTCATTGACGCTTCTGTTTGTTTTTCAAATCGAGGAAATGAAAGCGATTTGCCAAGCCACTCTTTGTTGATTCTAAAGCATTTCCCTTGTTTCGTCAGGCTTTTGCTCATCGGAATTTATATTAAACTTTAAAACATTTAATCTTCTTTTCATTTAAACTACTTGTTCGTAGTTTCTCCGATTATGGAGTTCTTATACCATAAAATCACATTACTTTTCAAAAGTTTTTTGTTAAAACGTTCCATGATAGTCAGTTTCATTTAAAAAAATTGTTTTGTGAAAAACAATGCATTAAAATTCGTATTTAACAAAGAAAATATTTATAATCATGTTTGGCACACCCGTACACTAACAAAAATTTAAGGATGATTAGCTATAAAAATGACCATACAATTAAAAAAGTGGCAAAAAGGAGCAAGATTTTCTGGCATATTTGTCTTTTTAAAACTCATACTTAGTAGAAAAAATTATAATTAACACTTAACTCGTCTTAACTCATAACTAAAACCTACAATGTTTTTAGACAGTGTTATTTTTTTTTTATAAATTTCACCACTATATATTCTAAGCGTCTGTATATCTATAAAAATCGTATTAAAACAAATTGAAAGTTAATGAATTATTGTTACATACTTGTAGTTAAAGGTTCCATAGTCAAAAAAAAAATTATTTTTTAATTATTATAGCGAAATTAACAAACGAATATTGAAACAAAATTATTGATTTTTTTTTATCAAAGCACAATATGCAGTTTAACTTCTTTCTCTAGTGACTATCAAAATAACTTTGTGCAAATTTTAATACTAGGAAGATGTGTACTGACATCTGCTCTATTAAAGTGACGTATGTCGGTAGTTCAAAATAAAATTTCATTTTTTCGATTTTTTGCCAGTTTTGAAGGCTTTTTGCCCCACTGTGGGCGGTCTCGATTGGGTTCGAGCCCAGCACCTACCGTCTACCAGTTTGAGGTCAGAACCTCTCGGCCACTGGTGGGGCCTGTTTTATAGTAAGAAAATCCGCGGCTTTACTTGTGTAGTTGTTAAAATAAACCAAACTATATTTGTGTGTCTGTTTTTATTCGAGAAAATTATACTGTTATAAATGATTTAATTATTCACATTTGAAGTAAATTTCATTCTTGTAAATTTCTTGAAGTAAATTTCACATTGAATTAAACGACAATGAGATTTAAACTAATGTAAAACACAAAATTCTATTTCCAAATAAATCGTAATTAAATATATTTCATAGGTTTTCTGCTGATTTTGGTATTTCATTTGAAATTTAACTTTTTTAGAAACCTTTTATAGCGAGAATCGTAAGTTCCTAAGTAGCTGTTAAAATAACCGTATGCCAAATTTCTCGTTTCTAGTTAAAAAATATAAATTGTAAGAAATCTTTGGCTATATACAGTAAGTTACACCTTATTTTATAACAAATAACTTCTATTTTCTAGAAAACATATTTTATTCGTAAATTCGTCACAAAAGCCTAAAAAAGTATTTCTCAGAGTGTATCGTAGAAATAGCAGTTTTAGAATTTTTTCTTATACATACTTTATATATTTTTTTTTCAAACTGATTTGTGTTGTGTTTACGTCTTTAAAAAGTAACAACTATGCCAAATTTCATGTCTATCCCTAATAATTTTAAATAAATCATACCTTAAAAGGTTTTTAGAATGTTTTCCCCTTTTTTGATTTTTCGAATTTTTTTTAGAGAGCGTTAGTGAGCACTTAAGTTTTAAAAAATCATTAATCCAGCATCAGAAAAGTAGCGTTTTTATAGCATTTTTTGCCTCTGTATAATTTTAAATTTCGCATTTTTGTAAAAATTGTTCTGTGACCACATTTTTGCCTTAAAAATATAACAGGCAGTCGATTTTTAAGTTCTTTCCCAAACAAATTTAAATAAATGGTAATTTTCTACGTTTTTCTCTCATTTAATAGCTTCAATCAATACATTTTTGTAGTCAAACAATATAAAACACTTTAAAAATGCATTAAAACAATTAAAATACAATTTGACGACGTTTTTGACCAAAAAGTGGTCCCTAATCAGAACAATAAAACGTTAAAGTCATAAAGGTTACATGACTATAACGATTTTCATGAAAAAAAAAAAAAAAAAAAATCATTGCACTGAGGAGAGACCACTTTTTGATCTGAAACGTCTTCCAATTTCATTTTAATTGTTTTAATGTATTTTTAAAATGTTTTATACTGTCTGACTTCTAAAATTTTTATTGATTATATAATTTTCTCAGAAATATTATAACCTATCTTAACACCTTTAAATTTCTAATTTATAATCAATTGTTTAAACTGTGCATTCACATTTTAAAAGTTACTATACTATACTAAATTTCATGTTTCTAAACTGAACAAGTGTTTAAAACTAAATATTAACTTAGAATGTTTATCGCTCGTTTGAATGTTTTAAATTTCGATTGTTTAAAAATCGTTCTTAGAGAACAATAACATCTTAAGGCTATTCTAAAATCCAAAAAGGCAACTTTATGACATAAGTTTTAATTTATTTTTGTTCGGAAATGCATAAAACTAGCTAGTATTGTTGTTCAGGAACTATTTAATCAAGCTAATGTATTCTTTTTTTTTTTTTTTACAAATGCAATAGATTTTTCAGAAAATATTGTCAAAGTGGGCGTTTTGAAACGAATTTCTGAACGAAAAATGAGTAACCACTCAAACAGTGGTGAATAACATGTTTTTCACTCTAAAGGTAATTTATTTATCAAATAATCTAAAACACAATCTGATTCCAAATCGCTTCCATGATCAAGCCTACCAATTTTATATATTTCCGTTAAAAAATGCATTTTTAATGGGTCAAAATGTTTTGCGTTTGCAGTTGAGAAAAGCCTTGAAAGTAGCTATCATGCTAAATTCCAGGCTTCTATATAAACTGCATCACATAAATCGCAATTTTAGAGCGTTTTTTACTCCTGCTCACTTCTAATTTTCTAATTTTTTGAAAAGTGTTCTGGGAGAGTATTTTTGTTTCTAAAATAACAGCCATGAACAATTTTAAACTTAGCCCTATCATTTCTAAATTAACCCTAATTTAGAGCATTTTTTGAACATTTTCTTCTCATTTTACAGAAATTATTTTCAGCAAGTACTTACATTTTAAAAATAATCATAATTCCAAATATTAAATTTTTAGGCCCAACAATATCGCAAATAAATCCCAATAAATCGCAATTTTAGAGTGTTTTTTGTACTTGCAGCCTTTTTAATTTCGAATTTTTAAAAAATCGTTTTCGTTAAGCAATTACGTTTCTGAAATAATAGCCATGCCAACTTTTAAGTTTCTAGCTCTACTTATTCCTAATAAAGAACAATTTAGAACGTATATAGAGGATTTTCTGCTCATTTTATCCTTTTAAATTTCGATTAAAAAAAGAAAAATCGTCATAGCAAATATTTACATTATAAAAATAATTCCCATACTAAATTTTTAATTTCTAGCCGCAATAATGTCACAGAAATCGCAATTTTAAAGTTTTTTTGTTCCTATGCTTCATTCACATGAAAATACCCGATCGCTAATGTTAATACTATGAAAGAAATTTTTTACTCATTTGGCGGTTAAATACTTTTGAATGATTTTTATTTTACATTGGATAGGGAAGTCGATCTTTACAAAGTCCTTTTATTACTTGTCTATTAAACACCGTCCCGGTGATATAAATGTTGCGTGAAAATACTGCTTAGTCCATTCTTGTGATGAAGAAATTCATCCTCAGTAATATAAATAATTTGATAAATAAATCGTTGTCTATTACTTGTGATGTAGAATCACATATAGTTTTCTTAAGTTTTACATTTTTCTAAATTACCGTTAAAACTAATCTTTAATTAAATGTCCATTTTATCTTAACGTTTATTTTCGATTCCACAATAACTTTCCGTTCAAAAGAAAAGAAAGAAAAACATCTAGCATCTGCCTTATTACTGAAAAACGGCTGTCAGATAAAGAGAATTCATTAAGATGCGTATTTCACCCTTGCTGGAAACAAATAAAAAAAGAATAAAGTTCGAATGTGTTTGCGGTCAGTGAAATTTCATTTTCCTCTCTGTGTAATTTTAAGTCTAACTTATTCGTTGCATATGAGTCTTTTTATGTACATAATGGTTGTTTTGTCTTATGAGAACATTTTCCCAAAATATGCTCCTAACGTACGAATTGGCAGTCGGATTCCTTTTTGGCGTATTTTTTAGGACTGCTGTTTTCTGGTTGCCCTGCTATTAAATTCAAAATCTTTTTATTGTTTAAGCGTAACAGACAATTTTGCGTAGATGATATCAGTCATTTTTCATATGCTTAATATCGCCAATTTTGTGATGCCAATGTGTGAATTTTTCAGTGAGGAATTAATTGCCTCCCTCTCGCTTCACGGCGCAGTCATGTGAAGACTGTTTTCTTGATAATGCGTTCAGGCACCATCCCTAGCTTTTCTGTATGAAAACCTTTAAAATTTATAAGTTACTGCAAATAAAGAATTTTCTTAAAACGCATTTATTATCTTAAGCGATCATAGCCTACAACTCCAGCGAATGCATTTTTAAAAGGAACCTGGTAAATATACTTAAAAATACAGATCTACAGCATATAAATTTATGGTGCCTAACACCAGGCATTCGCAAATTTTTTTTAACGTCAAGGGATGGTGCCTGCTTCGATTTGCTTGAAAGTTTAGTTTCTGGACTATTTATTAGCACTTATCTGGACTATATCTGGACTATTATCTGGACTATTTATCTACCTGAGTAGTATGACATTATCTTATTCATTGGATGTTTACATGATTTTTGAAAGCCTATTCCCCCGACAGATGACTATCTATTACGTTTTCGGAATATAGACTATTAGCTATTACAAGTGTTCTCAGTTCATAGAATATAGTTTGGAGTGCCTATAGATTGCGGACTGTCGCTGCCGGATTTTTCCCTGATGGATCGCATTGGAATTGTGTCCCGGCTGATTTTTCTGATCGAAGAATTTCACGAGGCTCAGCGTAAACAACTCCCGCTCGTTAACGCCTGGTCCTGCCGATGTAGGCCTAAGAATCTGCGGTAGATTGTGGTGACTCATACTTCATCTCCGTTCAACTCGCAGCCTTGCTTTCGGCAATATAGTGCATTTTATTTCTACTTTGTGTACTTCAGTAGTTTTTGTTTACTTCAGAGATGGATCGTGCGCAGTGTGCTCAGTGCTACAGATTTTCGTGTTTGATCTGCAATTTAATCTACATTCATAGATTAGGTGTTTTTGCGCTGGATTTTGTGTGTCTTCGATTGCCAACGTACATATATTGCATTTCTTCAAAAATTAAGAAAAAAGGAATTGTCGAAATCTATTATGAAAAGAAGTAAAAAAATTAGCGCACTCGTGAGAATGCTGCCAAATTAAAACAATGGAGTGATTAAAAAAAAAAAAAGATAGTGAAGAAAATAAATAAACATCTGCGGTATAAAATGTGAGTACGAGAAAATATATGCATTTTATATTTTATGATTTTAATGCTCAATCTCTATTTTAATTACATGACTTTTTTGTTATTATTTTAGAATAATATGATGAGTGATTTTATTTCAATTATTGTTTATTATGCATTGTTTTCTCATGCTCATATTTATTTTTGTGAATAATATTAGTTAGAAGTTTTCTTAGATTACGTCGAAATATTTCATAGTCTTACAAATGCTATTTAAGAAATAAGACGCCAAATATGATAACAGGATAAAAGGATATTTTTCATATAACTAAGTATCTATCAACTGTGCACTCTTACTGAAATTTCATTCAAAGTATTAAGACAATCTTAAAAAAAAAAAAAAAAAAAAAAAAAAAAAGAATTCAGAATATTGACTTCATAAATCGTATTTTTTTGGATGATTGTGCTAAAGAAAAAAATCTATTATTTTACTTATTTTCTTTAAATATTACATTTTTATTTACTTTGCAATGCCAGTCTTTTTGAACTATTACAATCTGACATTCATATGTATACATTTACAGTTTTATATATTTCTTTACCTGATTTTATAAGATTATTAAAAAAAAAAAAAAAAAAAGAGGTTAAAGGTAAGTTAATGGTGCATCTAAAATATTCATGTTTCTAGGCAAATAAGACAGAATGTTTTGTGTCAGACTATTATTTTTGCAAGTTAGGAAGTTTGAAAAAAAGTAAAATGAAAGATAGATATGAATACTTTTAATGAATAAAGATGTATGCACCTCTCTAAATTTTTGACACTGCCTTCATCTTGAGATACATAAAAGTGTATCATTTGAGTTATATTTTATTATGCTTTGAAAATTCCATAATCAAAGGGTAAGTTATGTTTTACTGTGTTTCTATTGAGTATTATTTACAGATAATACATTATTTTTATATTTGTACTTAAAAGTATTTACCATTTTTCTTTATTGCATAATTGAATATATGTAATCAATATCTTTAAAGCAGCATTTTCTATTAATTATATCCATTTAAGTAGAGCTATTTCTTGCAGCTAAATATTAAGGAATTTTGTTTCTTTATTCTGAGTATATAAAGAAGATGACGGTTTTATAACATATAATATTTAAACTTACTACTCGCATGATTGTTGTTCATTAATAATTATAACATTATAAGAATTTTCATTTTAAAGGTTATTTCATAAAAAGATATCTAGGTAATTTTCTTGAAATATTATAGTATTTCTTAGACATTTATTTGATAATATACAGAATGGTCTTACAATTTTTATATAATCAATGTGTATGTTTGTTTTATTACATAGATATAGGTAATTAATTTTATATGCCTTTTACATATTAGTGTATAGATATCTTATTTTAATGTTCATAACATATAAAGTTCATTATGTGGTATATCACGTCATACCATTATAAAAATATTTTATATGTTGTCATGTTGACAAATTTAGAAATATAATGAATGAGGCGAGAAGCTTAAATTTGTTTTCGCTTATGGTAAATTTTCACTTGTTTTTTTACTAAACTTTAAATTATTGACAGCAATTAGACATTGCATAATTTATATTTTAAAATATTTTCGCAAATATAATATGCTTTTATATTTGGAGATGTCATATGTGAAATATCATATTTTCTTTAGTTATATTATCTCAACCTGTCACAAGCTTTCCTCTTAACATTTTAATGCCTGCTCGAGTCATCAATATTATTATTAATAATAACAGGAAGAGAGATTTTATTTATTTCATTAATGCAATTAAAACATATAACGTACCAGTAGATATTTTAAGTCAATTGTATGCCGTGTTGTTGCATACCAGCACACATTTTTAGATGTGAAATCTCAGTATTTTTAAAATTCAGTTAATATTTTTATTTTTGTTTCTAATATTTAGTGACTGTTTTCGATAGATTTCTTCTTGCATTGTGTTATTTTCTAGAGGTAGCACAATGCCAAGAATGTTTTTTCCTGAGGGGTTTCTTTTCCTTTTGGGGTAAGATGGCCACTTACCAACAAAAAGGGAGAGAATGTTTGTCTTCATTTACAAAATCCATTAATTCATTTTTTAAAATTTACTATTATTCGACACTTTGCTAAATTCTCACCGTTTTTTTTCATGTGCAGAACATTTTTAATTTTTTTTATTTGTTTAGACATGGCATTACTGATGAATGGTCTCGCGCGACCTCGCGGTTTTCAAATTAATTCGTTAGAAGATATTTCACAGAGATTTCCTTTTTTCTTGCAACTCTTGTACATATTTGTTGTGGTTTCATATTCAACCTGGCTTTACATGCATACACATACTTACACTTCATTCTCACAAAATTATTTTTGGTTATGGTTCAAAGATAACACTCGCCTTGGTTGAATTCAGTCATAATTTTTATGTACTTCTGTAATATTTTTTTCTACATACTGTGTCATGATCACATTCCTTTTATTTTACTCTGCAGACAAAAAAAATATTTTGTTTTACATAATTTTTACACTCATTCATGCTGGTTGGTTTACTGTTGGCATTTTTCCTCTTTTGAAGTTTAAATTGTTATAAATACACTTTATTTACATCTTCAATTATTTTAAACACTTGTTTTTTTGTTTTGTCATATAATGTATTAGTTCCTGGTACACATGAGAATTTTGTTCATAGAAAAAACACAGGAGTTCATCGCGCATTCTTTGTTCATTGATGTTACACTAGTTCATCGCTTTACTTTCCATTCTTGTTGTACATGGGGAACTAGTTACATTCATTTTTGTTAAAACAAAAAAATCGCTTTTTCCTGGACATTTTAGTTCACTGAATAAACAACTTAGTTCATAGCATATTTACATGTTAGCTATAGAAATTCTACACATTAGTTCATCGATCTTTTCACATTAGTTCATAGAATATTTACATGTTTGTTTATAGAATTTTACACGTTAGTTCATCGATGTTTTTCACATTAGTTCATAGAGATTTTATACATGTGTTCAGTCATGTCGTACGTTATAGTTCATAGAGATGTACACTTTAGTTCGTTGACGTTTTATATTATTGTTCATAGATTGTTTACATATTAATTCATTGAAAATACACATCTTTGTTCATAGAATATGTAACACATTAGTTCTTAGAAAGTAAACCACATTTTAATGTACATTATCTTTAAGATATAATTTGGAACCTCTTTTTAATTATTTTTGTTAGATAAAACAGTAGTTTTTTTTAATGTATTTTTTTCTAAAAATCCATACAACACTCAGGAAACTGCCAGCACATACGTTAAGGATTTTAATATAGGAAATAAATTATAATATGTACATGCCTTTCCACATACATTTTTCTTTACTGATAAAATTTGACTGATTGGACGCGGATGGTGACTCGATGCTAATTATATCATTTCACATAATGATTTTTCTCAGAATATTATAGTACATCTTTAAAATTGGACATGTTTCTGATACAATATTATTTTGGTTGTTGTCACTAGTTAGATATACTTTTATCTTTAAAAGTATATATGCTAGACCAGGTATGACCATTACATCATTTGTACTTTTCTCTATTTTAAATGACACTTTAAATTTTTACACATTTAAGCTTTTAGAAATACATGCACTTACTGCAGTTTGCTTAGATCACCATGTACACACAAAAACATTGTAAGCATTTTTATTATTGTACAATAATCACAATTGTTTTGGCATGACTCTTAGCTATACCTTAAACATCAAGAGTATTTAAATCGAGGAAGTTAAATAATTTTACAGTTTTAATAGTACATATTTGTCACATTTGATATTCCGGTAATATTTTATGCCTATACACTTAATTTTTAACCTTTTGCTAACCATAGTATTCGACAGTTTTTTTTTTTTCACTTCACACATAGTTCATAGTTAAAACACGTAGTTCACTGTAGCTGGTTTAGAGTTTAACCAGAGTTTCTTTTTACATAATACATTTAGTTCATTGAGACAAGTTAACCCTTATTCATCGAGTTGTTTAATGATTGTTAATTCATTAATTACGTAATTGAATGTCACTCATTGGTAGGTGTTTTTGGGTTCTTGTACACATACTGTCTGTTTCTTACGTTAGCAAAAAAAAAAAAAAAAAAAAAAAAAAAAAAAAAAAAAAATCCTAATTTGTTTTTCTACACAATCGCGAGAGCGTTGCTTGGCATGCGGCAATGGTATTTACAATGGTATTTTATTTTACAAAGGTTTTACAATGTTACTTTTGCGGCATGCTACGCGGATGAGCTTGTGGTCTGTGGATAACAATTTTGTGGGATTTCACCTTTCTTATTTTTCCCTCATCAATGGCATTCCTTGTGGTCCAAGACATTTCACGTGAATATATATATATTTATTGTTCACGAATTTTCTTATAGGTAATGCACAGGTTTTCATTTTTCTTATTACATACATGCAGCCTTCTCCTGGTTTATACCAGTTAATTCTTTAGCACATATTAATTGAGGCTGAGTTCACACACACACACACAATTTTTCTCTTCAGTATTACCTGTTGTACAATTCACTTAAAATTTCATTTTTCTCATACATTTTTACATTTAAAAGATTACATGATGGAATAACTCAATTTTTTTTTTTTACACAAGTAAAGGCTTATTAAATCACAGTTTTATTTAAACTACATTTATATTAAGACAGGGGAATACAGTTGTCACATGGAATTAAATGGCTTAAGACAGTGTTTGAGGTATTTTTTTATATCCTGATTTTCTACAGTTTTTATTACTGTCTTCTTTACCTTATATCTATCTCATGAATATACATTTGTTTAATATTCATGTTGAGAGATTAAAAAAAAAATCTTTAAAAAACAGAAAGAAGCTTAAAACCCATACTTTCGGTCATTATTATGGGCATTATTTCTGGATTCTTAATTATTTACATTATTTTTTTATCTGTGTGTTATATTATGTCTTTTGTTGCATTATATTACACGAATATCTTATTTTATTTTATTATAATATTGATCAATATATATATATTTAATGTTTATTATTGA
Organism: Maratus speculifer; assembly: GCA_964019185.1. Lineage (NCBI taxonomy): Eukaryota > Metazoa > Arthropoda > Arachnida > Araneae > Salticidae > Maratus > Maratus speculifer. The sequence goes on along the minus strand of OZ025292.1, from coordinate 177,466,647 downwards.
AAACATTTTGAAACTTAGCCAGCTGGTAAGTGACCTGTTTATTTAGGCCTAATGTATTTTTATTTTGTATGTGCACATTTCTGATACAGGTCATCGTCTAAATAAGACGAATTTAAAAAGTGATCACAAATTTTATTAAGGAAGCTGCAGCTGTTTCTAAATAGAAACAATATATGATGTCATTTGTATGACAAAATTTATGGTACCAATATATTATATCATGATATATATATACTTTTGGGATGGTTGCCTGCTTAGAGAAAAGTTCAATTGCTGTTTACTTTATGTAGTAAAGGTTTGGTTTGTTTTCATGAACATTTTACACATTATTACTTGTAAGAGCATATGAAAATTGATTTTTCTCCCTTCATGTACATTTATAGATTTTTTTTTCGCCTGTGAAAGGGGTGATATATGTGATGTAGAATCACATATAGTTTTCTTAAGTTTTACATTTTTCTAAATTACCGTTAAAACTAATCTTTAATTAAATGTCCATTTTATCTTAACGTTTATTTTCGATTCCACAATAACTTTCCGTTCAAAAGAAAAGAAAGAAAAACATCTAGCATCTGCCTTATTACTGAAAAACGGCTGTCAGATAAAGAGAATTCATTAAGATGCGTATTTCACCCTTGCTGGAAACAAATAAAAAAAGAATAAAGTTCGAATGTGTTTGCGGTCAGTGAAATTTCATTTTCCTCTCTGTGTAATTTTAAGTCTAACTTATTCGTTGCATATGAGTCTTTTTATGTACATAATGGTTGTTTTGTCTTATGAGAACATTTTCCCAAAATATGCTCCTAACGTACGAATTGGCAGTCGGATTCCTTTTTGGCGTATTTTTTAGGACTGCTGTTTTCTGGTTGCCCTGCTATTAAATTCAAAATCTTTTTATTGTTTAAGCGTAACAGACAATTTTGCGTAGATGATATCAGTCATTTTTCATATGCTTAATATCGCCAATTTTGTGATGCCAATGTGTGAATTTTTCAGTGAGGAATTAATTGCCTCTCTCTCGCTTCACGGCGCAGTCATGTGAAGACTGTTTTCTTGATAATGCGTTCAGGCACCATCCCTAGCTTTTCTGTATGAAAACCTTTAAAATTTATAAGTTACTGCAAATAAAGAATTTTCTTAAAACGCATTTATTATCTTAAGCGATCATAGCCTACAACTCCAGCGAATGCATTTTTAAAAGGAACCTGGTAAATATACTTAAAAATACAGATCTACAGCATAATTACTATCATTATATACATCATTTTCTTCCTCTCAGTTTTTTTTTTAAATTCCATTCGTCTAAGAACTATTCTAAAAAAAAACTCTTCTAAAAAAACTTGCATAATTTTAATATTAAAAATATGAGATAATATATCACATAATAGCGGTGGGATTTCCACGGTATCTATCAATCACTTGCCACTTGCATATTTTAATTTTAACTTCTACTTTCAAGTCACGTTTAACTTTGACCCTGTGGATTGGAGCAAACAAGTTCTCAAGTTCAACTTTCATTCTTCCCAGCCCCCTTCAGTTTTATTTTATTTTTCAAGCCGGCAAGAAAGCATGAAAAGCAATTGTATGAAACTCTATCTTATCATCGATCGTAAGATTGTATGCCTGTGTTATAGGTGCAGGTTCCCAAAATTTTTCATTAACCAGTGGCTCCTAAACCCAAATATTAAAATCACCACCAAGGCTTAAGGGTGCTTCAGTGACTTGAAATCACCCGCTCCGTAATGTTAATCCTATGGGTAGGTTGTTTTCAAATTTCTCGCTTAATTTTGAACAATTTTTATTTATATTTTTTTTTCACTTAGGATAGCTGAGCTCGATCTCTAATTTCGATATATATATATATTTTTTTTACTTTTTCTATTTCAAATGCAGATTTTATTTTATTGAAGGTACTTTCACTTTCGGAACCGGTTTTTTTTAAAAAAAAGTACCTTCATTAAAAAAAAAAAAAAAAAAAAAAAAAAAAAAAAAAAAAAAAAAAATTCCGCAACCTAAACTATATTAGAGATCGAGCTCAGCTATCTTATGGGAAAAAAAAAAAAAAAAAAGTTAGTTAAAATTAACAACCTGCCTATAGGATTAACATCACGGTGTGAGTGTCTTCAAGTCAGTGAAGAATCTCTTTAATTTCTAAGCAAAATTAAGGAACAACGGAGAAACAACACGAATTTCGTTAACAGATCGGAGAAAAAAAGCAAATTTTATCAAAGGATCGCAAAAAAATGCCGCTGCTAGAATAGCTAAAAAGTGCGACTTTCGTTAAATGATCGCGGAAAAAATGCGAAATTGATCAGAGGACTGCTAAAAAACATGCGATTTTCGACAGAGGATCGAAAAAAAAAAATCCGTCGGATTCTCGTCAGAGGACTGCGGGAAAACGCAATTTTCGTCAAATAATCTCGAGAAAAAACGCAAAATTTGCCAAAGGATGTCAAATTAGACGCCAAAAATTAGCCCCAAAGTCAAAAAATTTAGTCGCCACGTTCGACTGGTGACCATAAATCTGCACTTATAGTGTGTTAGTGTTATTTATGACGGCAGATTATCTGCACAAGAGATATATGGATTAGAGGGAGTACCCTCTATGAGGGATCGTTCAAAAAAGAACCTAACCCGTATTTACGCAAGGTTTCTCAAGGTTAGACGAAAACCAGGGAAAACTCCGAACGATTGGATCGATGGGCACGATTGGGGATCGCGCCCGTCCACCCTCCACCTCCAGCACCTCCAGAATCCAGCACCTCCCGTCTACCAGCTTCGAGAGCAGAACCTCTCAGCCACCATCGATAATAAGATTTAACAATGTTTTCTGCTACACCAATTCATTAATTTAGATAATCTGTGGTTAAGTTTTATCAGTTTATTTTTATTTTTAAAATTCAATATTTCCAAGATAAAAGAAAAACAGCTTATCCTCTAATTTAGGGATGCACAATCTTTTCAAGAGAGGGGCCATTTACAAATATGTCTGGATGGTCGAGGGGCTCATCAATAACACAGAGATAATTCTTTTTCGAAGGAGTGATCTCTGGCCTAATAAAAAATATGGTTCCACAGGTGAGTGGGGGCTTACCCTTTTAAGTTCACTTACCCAATCAAAATCTCCATTTTTTTTTTTTCTAAATTTTCGATTTTTCTTCATATGATCAATAAAATTCGCAATTTGTGATTTTTACGACGAAATTCGACGAATTCACGAATTATCGACGAAATTCGTGATTTTTTTAATCTGATCTGCAAAATTCACGATTTTCATAAAGCCAATCAAGAAAATTCCCAATTTCTTTGCGTCTGACAACAAAATTAATGATTTTTATTAGACCAATTTGCGAAATCGCAATTTTTACGAAACCGATCACAAAATACGCGATTACTACGAAGCCAATCAGCGAAATTCGCGATTTTTACAAAACTGATCGATAGAATTCGCAATTTTTCTTGGAATGATCAACAAAACTCACAAATTTTACGAAACCGATCGAAAATTTTCGCGAATTTTACGAAATTGATCGACGAAATTCGCGATTTTTACTAAACTTATAGACAAAATTCACGATTTTTATAAAGCTGATAGACGAAACTCGCGATTTTTCTTCTTAAAATAATCACGATTGTTTCACAGCTGTTCAATTAAATTTTCTATTTTTTTCACGCATTACCGCAAATTTGCGATTTTTCCATGCCTTATCAACGAAATTTGTGATTTTTTTTCGTCTCTAATTGACAAAATTCGCGATTTTTTCTTTCCGATCAACAAAATTCGCGTTTTTTTTTCACGCGATAAACCGAGAAAACATGCAATTTTTCCGCAGCCGATGAATTTGGTGTGCAATTTTTTTCGTGCATCATCAACAAAACTGAAGATTTTTTCTTGCCGTATCAACAAAATGTGCAATTTTTTGCGTCCGACAGAAAAATTTGCGATTTTTCCGTACCCGATTGGTAAATTTTACAATTTTTTCTGAGCCTCATGGGCAATACTCACGATTTTCCATACATGATGAGCGAAATTTGCGAATTTTCCGATCTTCATCGACAAAGTTTGCTGTTTTCCCGCATTTCATCAATGAAATTCATGATTTTTCAATGCCCGATCTACGAAATTTGCGATTCTTAAGTGATTGACGAAATTTTGTGTTTTCCCGTTATAAACTAACAAAATTTATGATTTATTTACTTCGACCTATGCACAAAAATTAGTTTTTTCCAGTTGTAAATTGTCGAAACTCGCGAGCCACACGTTAACCCATCGCCGGCCAATTTTGGCCCGCGGGTTGCAAGTTGTGCATACCTAATCTAATTTTAAGAAAGTTCGCTTAAAAATAAAATATAATAAAATAAAACGCAAAATGTATATCAAAACATCAAATAAAAATAAAATTGATTATCAAATATCAAATGAAATAAATGAATAAAGATTTCTTGAAAATAAAACAAAGTGATCTGAGATGAAATACTTAAATAAATAAATAAAAAGAAACTTATGAAAAACACACTCAATTTTTCAAATACTCCCTTTTTTTTAATTCCATATTTATATACACAAAAAAATCTACCATTATTTTTCGTTGATCAACTTCATTTTTTTTTCTCTTTTCCCGAATAACTGGAAATTATTTTAAGGTATTGACAGGCCTCTTAGGTTAAAAATATTATTAATTTTAAATACAAATATTTTTCTTGATAATTAAATAACTGTTAAAAGCACGTAAATGAAACGTAAACAAAAATACTTTGCCATTGAATACTTTTTCAGAAAATATAATTTGTTTTTCTACCAGTTTTAAATATTATTTCTTATATTTTTATTTCGTTTCCCTTAGTTTCTTTTTGCATCAATTTATTGCCAATAATAGCAATTAATTTAACTATTTTAATCAATTCAAGGGAACGCACTTTGTTTAGTATAGAGAATTAGTTTAGTATTAGTATGTAATTCTCTTACTTTTTCTTTTGCATCAATTTATCCCCATTAATGATAATTAATTTAATTAATTTAATCAATTTAATAGAACGTTTTTTGTTTAATATTGAGAACTAGTTTCAGTATTGGTTTCCATGATAAAATGTATCAAGATTGAAAGAATTTTTAAAAAAATAAATGATGATCAAATTAAACTAATTTATAATTTAAAAAGACATATGTTTCAAAATTTCCAAATCCCATTGTTAAACTGTGTGATTCGTTGTTTAATTAGAAAAAAATAATTAATAAACGTTTTATATTCAAATAAATAATAATAAAAAAAAAAACTAATTGATTGTGCTATTCTCAAAACTTTCTTCTATCTCATATGTGTTATTACTTTAAACTTCTGCATCGCAGTTTAAAAATTAAATGACAAATAGTGTCCATCATCAGTTCGTTGAATTATGTTAACTTAAAAAGGATACATAAGCATCGAATTTCTCAAACAAATAATGGAATTTCATCACTCAATTTATTAGATATCTACAACCCAAATTCTCAATCCAAAGAGCACAAAAGCGGCACATGTTGGGCAATATACACTCAAGCCTAATTAAATGACAACTTATGTGAAAATGTAAGAGAATATGAATTTGATTAAATACCGTGTATTAACTTCTGAGATACAGCTATCACAAAAATCGTGAAAATTACAGCATAACAGTGCTATGATTTACACGAAATCCTAATCAACACCAACTTATACAAGATCTAACAGAATTTGGATTTCTATGAAATTTTGTGGATAGTTCTTGACATGTTGACTATGGCTATAAGGCTGCTCTCAACTGCCCTGCTCAACAAGTGTAAAATGTTTTGACACATTTACAAATTCATTTTTTAACAGAAAGATATAAAATTGGAAAGCCTAAATATGCACGCAATTTGGAACCGAACGGAATTTGCCCTTTATTGATCAATAAATTAGCTATTGAGTTGTAAGCAAATTCGATCACATGACATACATTTTTTTCAACCAAGTTTGAGTGAGTCTTTTTCTTCCATGTGAGAACTCTGTTCAAAACGCCCACTTTGACACTATTTTCAGTAAAATCTATTGTGTTTGAAAAAAAAAAAAAAAAAAAAAAAAAAAAAAAAAACGGGAAAGTGAGTGCGATTAGATAGTTTCTGAACTACAACACCTGCTAGTTTTATGCATTTCCGAGCAAAAATAAATTAAAACTTATGTTATAAAGTCGTTCTTTTTGATTTAAGAGCAGCCTTAATCGTTTGTATCCTGAAAAATGCAGGGTATCAGCGTCATCTGTTGGGTGATTTACACCAAAATCTAATCAGCAAAAATGTATGTCGATTTCTAACTCAATCTTAAGTTCGATGAAAATAAGTGCATTAGTTTTCGAGATAGAGCTATTGCAAAAAAATCGTGAAAAAGGTAGAACAATAGGGACATTTATTGCGCAGTTTACACCAAAAACTAATCAGCACCAGTTTATATCAATTAATTAAAACTTTAATTAAATTTGAAGTTGGATATAAATTTGTACATTTGTACGTCAGATAGAGCTATTCAGAAAATCGTGAAAAATGAAACATAGAAACATCACTGGTAGGACGATGTATAGAACAAAACCAATCACACCAAATTATATGATGGACCAACTGAATCTAAGGTTTTATTAAATCTCGTGCATTAGTTCTTGAGATAGAGCGCCTGAAAAATTTGTGTTACTGCAGACAGACAGACTCATAGATAGACATTTTGTAAAAAAGAGAATTTTTTTCGCTATCTCTGATCCCTAAAATTTTTAAACCAGTCGAAAACAGGATTTCGAAAATTTTCACGAATCCTACGTTCTTCTTGTAAAGGCAGAAAAAGTAAAGTTGTATTAGATTTTATTCATCAAAGTAAACAGAGTTAGCAGACGTTAGTAAAAACTGTCATAATTAACGCTAATGTGTTATTTAATGTGCTGTGATGTGCTCTAGAGAATGCGACAGGTTTTTTAATATTGATATATCTTCTTTTACATGATAAGTCGAGTGTATAATGTAAATGATAATACATTTTTATGCTCTTTTTGTACAAGGTATGGAAAGGTGAGAGACAGTTTAGAAGAAACTAGTTGGATATGTCAATCCTAAAACTTTCTTCTATCTCATACGTACATTTTAATGTTTCAAAAAGTAGTTATGCAGGTCAATACTTCAATATTATTAATTCAATATTATACCAACTTTGACTTTCATCTTAAATTTCTGCTTCAGTCAATTAATTGAAGTAAAAACAAGTTAATGTAGGTCGTGATATTAAAATCTATAGTTTTTTTCTTAATCTGTTATCATCAGCCGTTTCTATATAATCGGCTGAGTAGAATGCGAATTTCCGTTTTTGCACGAGTCGATGGATAATAAAAATACAAAGAATCGTAAAGATGATATAAAAAGTGCTATCACAGTACTTGTTTCCCAAGTTATATTTCCAAATTCAAGGAAAATCTGCTGACCATAGTCAAAATCATACACATAAAATTTGGCTCAATTCTGTACATAACATTATAAATTTTTCGATGGTTCAATAATGAAAATAACACAGAAATCGCTTCTACAGCGCCTCCTTCGGGCAGATTTCTTTCAAATTCAGGAAGGAGCTGCTTCCCATGCCCAAAAATAATCATACACAAAAAATTAGTTCAGTTCTATGCATAACTTCATACACTTTTTGATGGTACAATACTGAAAATGACATAGACGTCGCGAGTATAGCGCCCTATCCGGCAGATTTTTTTTCAAATTCAGGAAGAACCTGCTTGCCATGCTCAAAAATAATCATACACAAAAAAATTATTTCAGTTCTATGCATAAATTCATGCATTTTTTGATGGTACAATAATAGAAATGACGCAGACGTCATCATAATAGTGCCCCTTGCAGCGAATTTTTTTCAAATTCAGAGAGGGCCAGCTGATTATAGCCAAACACTTACACAAAAATTTTGGTTCAATTCTATGCATAAGTTCGTACACTTTTCGGTGATACAATATTGAAAATGGCACAAAAATCGCAATTACAGCATAGAACGCTCCTCTTTAGATGGAATATTTTAAAATTGAAGGAAGACCTGCTTCCCACAGCCAAAAACATTACACAAAATATTTGGTTCAATTTTATGCATATCTTCATACACTTTTCGATGGTACAATGGCGATACACGAACATACGGATACATATACACCACGAACAAACATGCATTTTGTAAAAACATGTTTTTCGAAATCTATGACCCTTAAAATCGGTAAATCCATCGAAAATTCGAAGTCGAAATGCATTTCGATTACAATTCTTTTTTTCTATTGAAGATAGAAAAAGTAAAAAATTACAAAAAAAAAAAAAAAAAAAAAAAAAAAAAAAAAGGAAAAATTACTAAAAAATTATAAAAGTTTTATAATGTTTATCATACTGCTTTTTTTTGCTTTTTTCAGTGAAGTCATCATATATTTCAATATGTTTGAAATATATGATTTAGTGAGTCTATACGTAAATGTGTTCGTAGTTGAAAAATATGTCTGAGGAATAATAATGTTTAAAAAAGTATACATAAAATGTGTTAAGCATTCATTTTAAGAATTCAATTTCTTTTTTATTTTTGTGGCATAGCTTACTGATTCTTGTTATAGTCTTATTAATCTGTTTTAAAATTGCTGCTAAATGTATTGTGTCAAAAATGTTACCTGCTGAAAAAATTATTTTGGTACAATATACCTTTTTTCTTAACAAGAAAAAAAAATTGAACTTCCGGTTTTTGGTGTATTTATACGTTTTAGAAAGTTCTATACTCGATTTGATTTTTTTTTTTTTTTTTTTTTTTTTTTTTTTAGAAAGTGCCTGTTGTTTGTCTGTGAGTCTATCTGTCTCTGACTTTTAGATACTCTATCTCAAGAACTATACTGCACGGATTTCCATCAAATTTCAGATTCAATTAGTTCCTAATATAAATTGGTATTGATTAGATTTTGCTGTAAATCGCACAACAGGTTTTGCCACAAAGCTGTCTTTTTCACGATTTTTACAATACCTCTATCTTAAAAACCAATGCATGGATTTTCATTTAACTTCAAATTCAGTAAGACGTTGACATGAGATGTTGTTGATTTGGTTTTGGTATAAATTAGCCCAAAAGAAACGCTGATATATATACTGCATTTTTTAGGATTTCCAAGATTAAAGTGACAGTCTTATGTCTAAAACTAATCCAAGGAATTTCACGAAAGTTCATCTTACGTTAGATCTTGATATAGGTTGGTGTAGATTAGGTTTTCGTATAAATCATATAACAAGTGGTGTTATTATGCTGCATTTTTCACGATAGTTATACCTAAAAAATTAATGTACATAATTTAATGGAACTTCATATTCTGTTACACTTTCTTATAAACAGATCCTTATTTGGTTTTAGGGCGTACATTGTTTAAATCTTTCACTTTTATTTTCTTTGATTTGGAAATTTTAGTTTCAGACTTTTATTTCTTAACTGGTGAGGTGGGGTGTTTTGTGCATTAGAGAAATTGTTTATGAGCTCTAAATTTGCAAATAAAATGTTTATGGTATTTCGATACGGGAATTTATATGTATATGTTTGTTGATTTACAGTACTTCTCCAGTTGTTTTTATGTAAGTAAACCATACAAAATTCACAGGAATTTCTCTTATTTTAATTCGCTAAATTTTAAAAAGTGCACAAGAAATCAAATTTTGGGGTTACATTACACTCCCTCTCACCACTTAAGGGTTAAAAAAGTGGCTCGTGAAATTCGAGAATTTGTTTGAGAATGGCCATGTTTATGTCATCTTTTTAAATGCACATAATTCAATGAACCTATACCTTTAGAATCCTCATGATGCGAATAGCTTGACATTTAATTTGCGCATTGTAAGCATTAACATCTATGAGATAGAAGACAGTTTTGGAAGTAGTACATCCAATAAGTTTCAGTATGTCGGAATTTTTCTTTCTATTACCTTTATTATTACTTCTTACGTAAATAATGCAGTGAAAAAATTCTTACATAGTTTGATGTTTAACCCCTTTGCGACGGGAGCTTTTTGTGAAAATCTTAATGTTTTGCCACCGGTTTTTAAAAACAGAAACTTGTGCCTTATCGAATCGAGAAAATGCTCCGATTAAAGAAGACAAATTTTGCAACAAAATTTTACTGGTGGGGATAAACAAAAATTCTTGAACCTTTTTTCTCGGCACGTATACGAATAAGAAGACATCTATGCTACATTAAAGTAGTAGTAGAATACAAGAATTATAAAATGTGATGTTATGTAAGTAATGTGATGATGCAAATTTAAATACGCACTTTCATAATAAAGAAGATCTCATTGCAACAATCCGGAGGTTTGTAGGACAGTTAAGACTATAGATCCCCGCAAATATGAGAGACCAATGTAAATAAATGCTCTTTTCTTTTACACAACAGTATAGCTCTAAAAAAAAAAAAAAAAAAAAAAAAAAAAAACATTCTTTGATATCTTTTACTTTTAAGTAAGGGTCTGAAATGTGATTTTTCTTCTCTTTTTCCCTAAAAAACGTTTTCTCTCTTAAGATGACGTCATTTATGCTGACCCGAAAATCTCCCGCAACAACAATGTACCATATTAAACTTTCTTTGCTTCATTGTAAGTCTTGTAAATTGAAAGTTTCCGAAATCGACAATGGAAGAAGTAACAAAAAGAAAAAAAAAAAAAAAAAAAAAAAAAAACCGCTTTAAGGTGAAATCATTAAAATTGACCTGAAAACCTTGAAAACCCAGTGTAGTAACCACGTACCAATATTTTAACGCCTCCAGAGCTATCGTCGCTTCATTTTAGGTTTTATAATCGAGACTCTGCTGCAACAATTATTTTCGTATAAATATACCCCCTTTTTTTTCTTTGTCTTTGCGAGAAAAAAATATTAGATTCGTACGAAAATTCGACTTCCAGTTTTTGACGGATTTATACATTATGAAAGTCCTATACGCGATTTGACTATTTTTAGAAAATATCTGTCTGTGAGCCTGCCCGTCTATCTATGACTTAACTTTGTATATGCTCTATCTCAAGAACTAATGCACGGATTTCCACCGAATGTCAGATTTAATGAATCCCTAATATAAATTGGTGTTGATTAGTTTTTGATGTAAATCGCACAAGGCATAAAAATTAATATCTCAAACCTTAATTGAAATGCTTTCAAACAAAATGCAGTAAAAAGCCCTTTTTTCTTAATACGAAGGCGCAAAAATTGAAATTTGGGAATGTTTAAAAATTAAAAAATTGCTATAGAGATTATCCGTGTTTAAGGGTGCATTCCAATCCAAACGGCTTATTTTCTGATTTATTTTTAAACTCACTTTTCCTGTCAAACGCAAAAAACTAGCAAATTCTCTTATTTAGAAACTACTGAAGGTGCCGTGTTTGTCGATTTTTTGATAAGTGCAGAAAATATTGCAAAAAAATGCTGTCAAAAACGGCCTTTCGAACCGAATTTTCCATAGCGCGAGAAAATAATTGTTTATAATTCAAATTATAATGAATTGAGCGCAAAAGGAAATCCCCGGTAGCTTGTATGTCTCTTCAAAAATCATCTCAGCAAGTTTCATGTCTTTAATGTCTTTAATTTTAAAAATGACTCTGAAAGTGCATCGGAAAATTTCGAGCTGTTGAGGGTGGGAAACTATTTTTTCGAATACACCCAGTAAAACTATAGAATAGCTGAAATTCTCTCTGAAATTTTATCATTCATGTTTTCTTACAAATAATAAAAGACTAGCAAACGACAATAAATGACAGTAATTCACTTTATGATAACACTGGTATCTATAGGAGTATGTAGTTAATTAATTATATATTTTTTAATACAATAAAACTCTTATTGTTGAAAGTAAATATATACTATATTTTTAAAAATACTAACACGACGTAAATGTCAATGTATGAAAATGACAGAAAATCTTTTAAATATGATTATGATGTTGGAATGACAATGATGTAAATTGTACAGTAAAGTAAGTGAAGATATATTTTTTCGTAATACATAACCTTTTTATCTTTAGTAAGATCAACTTTATTTATTCAATATTGGTAACTTTCATAAACTGAATTTTGACCCGCTAGATTGGCAAAATCTTGTGCAGCGGCGGTCTTGGTGCAAATGAAGATTTCGGGCGCCCCCTTATATCCGTGACTTGGGTAAATGCCCTCATAAATAATAATAAAATCTCATACCTTTTACTTTTGTGTACTAAAAAAAAGTAAGGCGTTGTCATGAATATTGACCCGAAAAGCCTTTGCAATAACGATATTACCACATTTTATCTCCTCTAAAACTTTCTTTGCTTCATGGTAGATCTTGTAACTGAAAGTTCTCGAAATTGCCCATGGAATTTTTTCTCTGCAGTCCATGACGTCATTAATATTGACCTGAAAACCTGGTGCAACAATGACGTACAATATTTTAACGCCTCTAAAACTTTCTTTACTCCATTGTAGGTTTTGTAGCTGAAAGTTCTCGAAATAATCCTTATGATATAAATCTCGTGTAGCTAGAAACAACCGAAAAAAGAAAAAAAATCTATTTTTTTTAAAGTTAACCTAGGTCAAATTAAACTTCCTATATCTGAGCGTTGTGTTCACATTCTTTTCTTCACTTTCGACCAATCGGTCAGTTGGAACCGGATTTTATGAACTTTCTATCTTCTTTTTATTTTTTCTTCCTTTTGTTTTTGAGAATCTGTTTTAAAACAGAGAAAATTTGGGAGCTAAAACAGAAAGGTATTAAAAAGAAAAAAAAAGTAAATAAAAGAAGACCTGCAGAAGGTGAATAGACAGGTGAAAGGGGGGAAACTCAAACCGTCTTTCTATGCTTTTAATAAAAAGAGAAAGAAAAAAAAACTGTAATAAAAAACCGCACTGTGCTGCAAACACGGAAGAGCCTGAAACGGTCGTCGAGTTCAAGGGGAATCTGTGGCTGAGTTTCATATGCAAGTTCATTTAACGCCATCTATCGGACAGGTACTGTACTATCACTCGATCCGAGGTGATGTTCTTTTCTCCGCATACATCTATGTTTCTTCCTAGACTAATCGGAGAAATCGAATTAAAAAAAGATCTGAATGTAAAAGACGGAAAAATTAAATCATCTATAAAAATCAGGAGCGAGTTAAAATACATTTATATAAGTATCAAGAAGTTTCATAACATGGAAAACGATCATTTATTTTGTATACTCAGTTATTTGATAAATAATTTCTCGTTTGAAAAAAAGAGTAATCTCTATAAATAAAAGGAATTCCGAGGATAATTAATTAATTGAGGCACAGGGGAAAGCAAATCTTGGCAATGCGCCAACTCGGTCCAGAGGAAGCAAATCTTGGCAATGCGCCAACTCGGTCCAGAGGAATATCATTAAGAAATATAAAACAGATAATGTATTTATCACAAAAAATCGTCTGCTAAGAAAATATCAACACTTTAACACGAAACTAACGCAATCGTTGGATACATGTTCCCTCCCGTGTTTCTCATTGCTCATTTTAAGTATTTTTAGAGTTTAATATTAGTTGTTGTTTTTAAAACTGATTTTTCACAAAGTCAGCTGCGACGTATTTCAGACAATGCATTTCTGCATGCTTCCAGTTATTGATAAAATCATACAAATTTCAAGTTCGTTTAATATTGCTAATACGGACCCGGGCAACGCCGGGCGGGTCAGCTAGTAATAATAATAATAATAAAACATAGAGTGTTTTTAAGTGATTTTTTTTCAATTAAAATGTGAGATTGCTGTAAAAATAAATAAATAAAAGAAGAAGAAGAAGAAAAGTTAGATAATATTTGTTGAAAATCTGCCGAAATACGAAAGATTTTTCCTTCTGTATTTGTCTTATTTACTTCTAAATTAAAGATAAAGAATGGTTTTTTAATAATTAAACAAAATCTCATTTGTAAGTCCATTCCCCAAATGTAACTTATTTTTGATTATGAAAGAGGGCTTACAATCGGGATTTATGGTAATTATCAGCTTAAAAATTTTAATTTCTTAAGATATTACCGATAGTCATCTTCAATTAAAGCATCTTATACAAAGCTATTCTAGCGATGAAAGTAAGCCATCATTGCAAGTTTGGAAGAAATGAATAGAAAAATTTGCAAAGTTTTTAACGTAATACATTTGCATTAAAAATGCATAAAAAATGTTGTTGTAAACCGTTTAGTAAAATATTGCATAACATTATTTCATTTGAGAAAATATAAAATTTATTTAAATTACAATTGATCGTAAACGAGCTTTAAGTATTTTTTGACAGATGTTTTTGAGAAAGTTTCAATGCAAAAATCAAATGTTGTTTGACGATAAATGCTCTATTTCAGGAAAATTATAGATAATGGATGTGACATTATTTCTTTCTTCTATCTTCAATCGAAGAAAGTATTGTAATCGAAATTTTTTTCGACTTCCGGTTTTCGACGGATTTACGCGTTTTAGGGGTCAGAGATTCCATAAAACATGTTTTTACAAAATGTTTGTCTATCCATGACTGTGTGTGTGTCTGTGTGTCTGTGTGTGTGTGTCCGTATGTCGCCATTCTACCATCAAAAAGTGTATGAAGTTATGCATAGAATTGAACCAAACTTTTTGTGAATGTTTTCGGCAAGCAAGTCCTCCTTCGGTTTTGAAATTTTCTGCCGGAAGGGGGTGCTGCAATCGCGATGTTTGTGCAATTTTCTATATTCTACCGACCAAAAGTATATGAAATTATGCATCGAATTGAACCAAGTTTTTTGTGTAAGTGTATGACTATGGCTAGTTGGTCCTCTCGGAATTTGAAAAAAATCCGCCGGAAGGGGGCGCTGCAATCGCGAATTTTATGCCATTTTCAATATTGCATCACCTAAAAGTGTATGAAGTTAGTTCTAGAACTGAACTAATTTTTTTGATAAGGCAAATAGGTCCACCCTCAATTTGAAAAAAAAAAAAAAAAAAAATCTGCCTATCATTTTACTGTCCATCGGCTCGTGCAGAGACGAAAATTCGTTTTTACTTCGATTAATTGACTGAAGCAGAAATTTAAGATAAGAATCAAAGTTGGTATGGTATTGAATTAAAATTATTAAACCATTAAAATGAGTAACTATTTTTTTTTTAAATATTAAAATGAACGTATAGATAGAAGAAAGTTTTGGGATTGGCACATCCAACTAGTTTCTCATGAAATTTAGGGTATTCTTAAATCAAAAAGGGCAACTGTATGACATAAGTTTTAATTCATTTTTGTTCGGAAATGCATGAAACTAGCAGGTGTTGTTATTCAGAAAATGTGATCGCACTCATTTTTCTACTTTTCTGCAAGCGCAATAGATATTTCGGAACAAGCCGTCATAAACGATGTTTTGAACTGCAATTTCCGAGGAAATAAGAACAAGTTGGACGCACGTGAAGCGTAGCAAATGAGGTGCGTTCGTACGATAACGAAGTTTTAAAAATATCACTCTCATATATGTATCTCATAAAATTGTAAATAATTACAATTAAAATGCGCACCAAACAATGTTCTCCTTATACCATTATGCAATGGAATAGTTTTGTGTGGCCTTGTAAATCAATAACAAATATTCTTTGCACCACAGATTATGCAAAATGTATATTATAATATCTACTTTATAGAAGCATATCAATTTTATTACGTTCGAATGAGTGTAACACCATTAAAATGCATTTGAAACATTTTTCCTCATTAACCGTAACGTAACGGAATTCTTTTGATTGTCCCTGTAACTGAACTATGCATCCAATTTTGATAAAATTTGAAATAACTCGACAAAAATGTGTGACAATTATGTATTTAAAATTTCAAACGATTAAAATGAATTTGAAACTTTTTTTCCCCAATGACCGTAATGTAACGAAATCCTTTTGATTGTCCCTGTAATTGACCTATGCATCCGATTTTCATGAAATTTGAAATGACTCGACAAAATTATCTAATTATTATGTATTTTAAATTTCAAACGATTCAGTTGGGTAATTTTTGCGTTGTTATATGCTGACGGACAGACAGATGGACGGACTGAACGACAACAATAGGTGCTACGTATTTACATAATTACGAACGCCCCTAAAAACCTGGCATGAAACGTAGAAAATCGTGTGATCACGTGATCAAAATAGCTTATAACTCGGTAGGTAATATAATTAGCATAAAATAGAAAACTCAGTTCGATTCGAAAATGCTTACATACCCAGACCGCACAATTTTATATCTTTTCGTTAAAAATGAATTTTTTAATGCGCCAAAACGTTTCGCGCTTATTGAACAGAGTAGTTGAGAACAAACACTCTTAACTAATCGCAACAGAATCATAGAATAATTATTGGGGCACTTAACTGCTCATATCTGCTCCAGCTAAGTCTGTTCACAAGAGCTCCACATGGCCACTAAAGTTAAATTGACAAATTATTAGCGTTTCTCAATTTTGAAAGAGTTATTATTTTTTTTATCAAAAATATTTATTAGTATTCATAGTATATGTTAAAATATTTAAATTTAAAATAAATAAATAAATAAATAAAATTAATCACTTAGAAAGTTGGAAATGAGATCTCACTTTTGAAATCTATAAACAGTTTTTTGGCTATTGCGGACAAACAAAATATCAAAGAGATTCAAAAAAATTTTGTCATATTTCTATAGGTGCTATCATCGTTGGTAATTAAAAAAATATATACATATAATAATCAGTAAAAATTGCTATGTTTACCCATGGCCCATGTGCCCCAGTATCCCTTATATAGTAAAGTTTTTATGCAACAAAGGAGAATAAAAGTTCTGAGTGAATTTATGCTATCGATATGTGTGAACCATTTTTTATATGGATTATGAATCAAGAGATTGCCCTAGCTCAGCAATTATTTTCATTAATGTTTGAAGATATATTAGACAGATTATACAAGAATATCAAATTTAAGTAAACTTTTCATTAATATTGATTTAATAACTATAAAAATATTTATTAAATTTTGAAAAATATATACTAGAATAATTAGATTAATCAACAACCGCAAAAACAACAAGTTGGAAATTGCACGTAAAGTGTGGCAAATGAGGTACGTTCAAAATATAATGAAGTTTTAAAAATATTCAGGTCTTGCTGTCTTAGTATACAGTACTTTGGATACAGTATAGCAGTCGAAATCTGTTTTGTGTTCCTGTAGATATACAGGAAGTAACTTCTATTAAATCTCAGCAACGTTTATCAATGTCATAAAATGTGAAATAGTTTAATTTAAATAAACACGCCCCGAACAATGTTTCCCCGTGTACCATTATGTAGTTGATATACATTGTCTGACCCTGTAAATTAATGATAAATATTCATTTCATCATAGATTATACAAAAAGTATATTTTAGTATATACTTCATAGATGCATTTGAATTCTAATATATTCGAAAGAGTGTAGCATTATTAAAATATACTTGAAACTATTTTTCCTATTGACCGTAATTTAATGGAACTTTTGATTGTATCTGTAACTAAGCAATACATTCGATTTTAAATAAACTTAAAATGACCCGATAAAATTATGCAACAACTGTACATTTTAAGTCTCAAACGATTTAGTTGTTTAGTTTTTACTCTGTTATATGCTGGCAGACAGAAAGACAGACAGACGGAGGAAAATACAGAACGATGACATATGTGTTACGTAATGTATATAATTACGGAGGCACCTAAAAATATTAAGACCTTTATGTATAATATTATACCATATTTCGGATATAGTATAGTAGCCAAAACCATTTGTGTGTTTCTGTAAATTCTATCTGCTTTCTATTGTACAGAAAATAACTTGTAGTATTTCTCAGCAACGTATATCAATACAATTACAAAGCGCACCAAATAATGTTCTCCCAATACCATTATGTAATGGAATACTTTTGTACGGCCCAGTAATCAATAACAAATGTTCCTTACACCACAGATTTCACAGAATGTATATTATAGCGTATATTTTATAGATGGATGTCAATTTTATCATGTTCGAAAGAATGAATGTAACACCATTATAATGCATTTGAAGCTTTTTTCCCCATTGGCCGTAATGCAATGGAATACTTTTGATTGTCCCTGTAACTGAACTATTCATCCGATTTTCATAAAATTTGAAATGAATCGGCAAAATTGTGTAAAAATTATATATTTAAAATTTCAAATAATTCGGTTGGGTAGTTTTTGCGTTGTTATATGCAGACGGACGGACAGACGAATGCATGGGCTGAACGACAATTATAGTTGCTACTTATTTACATAATTACGAACGCGCCTAAAATTGTTATGAAAATACCGCAATTCTTATCAAAATAATTAAGAAAGATGTATCCTATCTGTAAATGGAAAGGTTTTTGTAATTGCAAATTTTTTAATAAGATAACAACTACACCTATGTAATAAATGGTTAAAAATAAAGCATTAAAAAATATTTAACTTTGACTGTTTCACTATCTCTGTGCTTTTTAAATGTGATCGAACGAAGTATTTTGCATGAAAATTCCACTTTTATAAATAAGCGCATTTAGAAAAATTTCATATTAAATTTTTCTTAAGGATATTTAAAAGATCATATCATGTATTGCAATGTATGTATTGTGGAAGATAATTAAGATAAAGATTTCAGTTAGTTTTTATAAATCAACTTTCAGCTTGCGAAGATCATCATTTCATGTGCACGATAATCATTATTAAAAATTTAAACCAGTTAATCGATTTTGGTTAGTTAATAAGAAAAAAATATTTTTAGAAGTTTTTTCTTTTTTTTTTTTTTTTACATTTTTAGCTGTGATATGAAAGAAAAGTACAACACATTAAACTGAGTATATTTCTGTATATGAGAAAATCGAAGCCTGATATTTATCTAGAAATTTTTATATCAGTATTTGAAGTAAAAAAAAAAAAAAAAAAAAAAAAAGTAGTTTAAATGAACTTTCCATTTAAATTTTTGTAATTTTTAAAGCAAATTGAAATATAACAAATAAAAAAAACTTCTAAATAATCTTTTTTTTTCTTTTTTTTTTTTTTTTTTTTTGATAATAAAAAATCACTCTTAGTTTAATAAGACATGAAAAATGAAAAGAAATATTAATATATTTATTAAAGAAAATTGTACATTAAAGATGTTGTCAAATCCCAAAAAAGCTGAGCAACTTTCTGAGTTCATTTTTGCTTGGAGACACATAAAATGGGCATGCTGTTTTGATTTACATGTAATTGAAATGAATTTTCTAATTTTTGGTAAAGGCAGTATATCTTTCAGAAAATGCTCTCAAAAGAGGCGTTTTGAACTGAATTTTCTATGAGGCAGCGCGAGAAAGGAGAAAAGCTTTTCGTTATGTAATAAGAATAGCTCATATCACGATAAATAATTTATTAATCAAAATTTAAAAGCTCTATTCGATTCCAAATCGCTTCAATACTTAGACCTACCATTTTTATGTTTTTACGTTTAAAAATAAGTCAGAAAATGTCTTAAACAGTTTCGACCAGAGAATTCGAGGTCCACCTTAAATAAAAAAATAAACATTTTCATATATTGTTGAAAATTATCATACATATCATTTCTGGTACCAACATCATAGTTTCTTCATTATTAGTTCATTCATATTTCGTTAAAGACATTGTTAGGTTAAAAATGACAGTTAATTTAAAATCAATGAAAAAATACATCATCAAATGTATCTTTCAAAAATATAATTTCAAAGGCTGATCGGTAAAAATCTCGAACGTGTTCAATGGTAAAGGAAGATATCGAATGATTCAAACTAAAGGAATAATTAGAGGCAATTATCTCTTAAAATCGCCAATGAGTGAAATTGAACATCCAATCGCCAAAAAATATATAAATCAAATACAGCTTTGGGCTTTAATTTTATAAAAGACACTATATGTATATTAAAATGCGTAATTAATTTTATTCAACCTCCATTTTCTGCTATTTAAGCTATATTAAAAAAAAAAAAAAAAAAAAAAAAAAAAAAAAAAAAAAAAAAAAAAACTCTGCGTTTAAAACGAGCATAAAAAAAAAATCAATTTTTAATGATCCAAACTCCTTTTGCTTTTCGAATGAACCTGCATATTACCATTTTTTTAAAATAAATTTTTGTTCCAAATATATATATTATATATTTTCCTCTTTTTTTTCTCTTTCTCTCTCTCTCTCTCTTAATAAAAATGTTTAAGTGTAAATAAAATTGCTTGTTTATAACAATATCTGCACGCTATTTATTTTATGCTCTGAAATTTAATTTAAATAGCATACTATTCATTAGTTTTCCTTTTCTTAACATTTTTTTCTTTCATTTGTATATCAAGGTTTTTTGGCTTATGATAGTATTAATTTTTTGAATTATCAGTGAGTTTTCTGGTATTAAAAAATTCATCTTTTCCGTAAAAAAAAAAAAAGAAAAAGAAAATTTAAAAATGGCTGTTTTTTTTTAATGTATAGTATACGTGTGATTAACAAAAGAAGGAAGAATATGTCAACTTTCAATTAAAAATTTAAAAAAAATTGAGCATTTAAAATATAATCCTTTGATAAAGCATTTGTAACTTATCTTAGACAGTATAAAAAGATTCAATTCAGTAATATAATCAATAATTTTTTTAGAAGGAGCTTTAATAAAATTCCCTTCTCTATGTAGGCAATTAAAAGAGGGGCTAGACCACAAAACCCCTTTGCTTAATCCTTATGCATCAGACTGCCTTAAAATTTAACCTTGAGTTAACCTTGATTATTTCTGTCTTATGTCCACCTGGCTATTTCTGCGGTTATACTGTCTAGAATAAATCATTATGTTGTCTGAAATTACTATGCAACTGTTCGAATGAACCTGCTTAGCACCACTCTTCCCCAATTTTTAGTTCATATACACATTGGGTATTTTTCCTTTTTGTCCCTCTTTCTCTTTTTTTTTTTTTCGTCATTAAAAATCTTAATGGACACACAAAATTGCCTGTTTATACCAAACTCTGCATGCTGCTTATTTGCAGTGGAATTTAATTTAAACAATACTCAACATTCCTCTCATCCTTACTTAAACGCTTTTTTTCGTTAGTTTTATGTGACATTTTTCTTTTTTCTTTTTCTTTTTCTTTTTCTTTTTCTTTTCTTTTCTTTACTTTTTTTTTTTTTTGTATTTATGTGTTATTTGTGCTAGGAAGATAAGTAGCTAAAAAAAAAATTAAAAATCACTAATCGTATTCAAAGCATTTTACATTTATTAAATACATATCATCATTCCATCATTAAAAATGATAAATAATACAAAAATAAACTAAAATAATACACCGTGCGTAGTATTTATAAATAAATAAATAAATAAATATATATATATATATATATATTTCTAAATATATTATGAATTATATAGTATAATATATGTTTTACTAATTTTTATAATTATTGTTACAACTTTATTTTATTATTTATGTGATTTATACTATGACCATAACCTTGACTGTTAGTAAGTCACATGTAGTTTGTATCTGATTGCACTACAAATCTTGCTAGGATATGGGTAATGGTAAATATCTTAGTATATATATCCTTTTTTTTTTAAATGGAATAATGTATTATTGTTATTTTGTCATATTGATTTTATTTTCTTCTATGTGTATCTTTCTACTAATTTGTCATCTGAATAGCTTCCAGCCAGTCGGGTGTATTGTGAGTCGAATTCTTAGCTTTCAGCACGACTCATAACAGAAACTGGTTGGATGTTTTTGCTTTTTTGTTGAACTATACACGCCTGACGAAGTAGTTTAATAGAAAAGCCTTCTACTGCCTTTTTATCCATTTATCTTTCATTATTTTGGTAATCTGCCTTCTATTTCACTTCAAACTTCAACTGTTTTCAATAAGATGATTGTAAAAATACTGGTTTCATTGGTTTATTGTATGGTAATATATGAATTACTCTGGTTATATAATGTCCATTTCAGGGGCGTATTCAACTACAATTCATTAGGGGGGCGTAAATGATGATTTTGCCGAGTAACTTAAAGTGTATATGTATATATCTTTAAAAGTATGTTTTGGTATTTGTATACATGCATCTACCGGATTTTCTAAAATTGACTGACTGATTTTAAAACACAGTAACTTGCAAATTGTGGTAGTTGTAAAATTAAATTCCTACAAAAGTGTAATGTAAGATAGCAGAAGTTTTTTACCGCGATTCTCGATTTTAATTTAAAATAGCAGGGATAGATGGTACTGTTAGCAATAGGCGTTAAATTTGAGCTTTTTTGGTCTCTCTTCTCAATACTGATGTGAAAGAAGGAGATTAAATATTTGCAGTGGACTCCTAATAACAAAATTACATTGGCAACTGAGAGTATCCATATATTTAATCTCCTATCGCAACAAAACAGAGTGAAGAGAAACAAAATATCGGTTCCCAATTTAGCACCCATTGCTAGCAATGTCATGTATTTCTTCTATTTTAAACTAAAGTCGAGAACCGCTGTAAAAAAACACTCCGCACATCTTACCTAACCTTTCTGAAAATATTTATTAAATAGCTACGACCATTTGTAAGTTATTGAATTTTTAAATCAGTTAATTCATTTTAAGCCATCCTGTATGTTCTATGTAAAATTCAACATTATTAACCCACCGAGATTAAATTTTTCACTTTAGAACATCAAATATTTTACACTTATTGAGGAGACTGTAACATAGATTTAAAGATGGCCATACATACTACCCCTTACATTACATTGCTATAAATATTACGTTAAGTATTTTGATATTAATGAAAATTTGTTTATTTTTTGCTGACAGCACAGCCGGAAATTCGAATTCAGACTAATTAAACAAGTTGAAATTTTTAGAAGATGTTTCTTTGAATTTATTTCAAGGAACTCAACTTATATATATATTTATAATAAAAAGGATTAAATCAAAAATTATTTTATTGCTCCTCCTGGAATGGGCTGAGATAGGGACTTATTATTCCAAGGATCGGATATGGGCCGGGCCTAATTTAATTTTTCCGTACCGAACCGGAACTGATATCATTCTTCTAAGTTTTCACGGGCCAAACTATTTAGTCCCAATTTTGAGCCAGCCTATATGATAATCATTGTCTCGGTGGTTACAGGTCTCTTGAAAGGTCAGTAAAATCTGGCCTAACACAAAAAATTTTGGGAAAAAAAAAAAAAAAAAAAAAAAAAAAAGCACATAGTTTAAGAACGCCTTTATTCATCAATTAAACATAAAAATTTATTCTTTTTAAAGAATCGTAGATTTCTAAGCTCATTAAAATGCAGTAAAATGTATAAAAAAATACTTGCCTAACACAGAATATTGTTTTAAATTGAAAATTGCGTTTCATCTATATAAAATGAATGCGATAATATGTGAGGGAAAAAATATAATACGATTTTATACCTGCTAAGAAAGAAACATGTCTATAACGATTTTTTTCTTTCCTATGTGATTCCGTTTTAGAAGATTTTACAGCATACCATGTTTTATATATTTATGTCTCCAATACATGGAATACGGATTATTAGTATTAAGGATAACTGAAACATTTACATACAACAAACAGAGGTTTATTAAAAACATAAACTATGGCACTTCTATATAAATGAAGGTTATAAACGTTATAAAAATTCTAAGGTAATTTTTTTTTTTTTTTTTTTTTTTTTTTTTTTTATCAGAACTTCGCCGTACAAGTAAAAATCAGTATTTTGTAGAAGTTCAATCGGACCGGGTGGAATTTTTTCTTTTTTGCCGGACGGTCTTGGTCGAAATTTCAACTTTTATAGCGGGCCGGGCCAATATTTTTTTCGAACGAGTCGAGCCTGAAAATTTCGGCCCGTGCAGAGATCTCTAGTTTTTAAAAGGAATAAGAAAAACACTTTATTCATCAGACTGGTTAATTTTTCAATAATCGGCTTTAGTCGTAAACTATCGACTAAATGATTCAATTTTTCAACCCATTTCATTGAACTTTACCTATGTCACGTCAGCTGCGGATATCTAGAAGAAAACACCATCAGACTGAGAATCAGCTGCATAGATCACCACCTTATCGAGTTGACGGCTGAAATTTCAAGATTCGCATGATAAAATGCAACTGGTCTCCAAAGTCATACTTAATGCCACCTGCAGACCAGATTTTTATCATCGGATTATTACAGATAGGTTTATCATCGTATTTTCCTGTATTAGAGTCAGAATTTCACTACGTCCTGGAACTTTTTAGGCTCAGGCCCCGCTCGAACGATAGTTCTCTTGGACCGGCTTATCCGATGTAAAAAATTAAAGTTCGGTCCGTTTATATTTATAGTACACGGCACAGCGCTTCCCAATCTGGCCCAATTCATTTTCTATTTTAAAAAAAATTCAAAATTTTGACTTAATAACAATTAAGATTCCTTTAAGAATATCGCATACATATTTATATAATAAATTTACAGTATTAAAATTACGAAGCGTTCGCACGACAGAAAGTACATAAAAGCAACATAAATGACTATTTTTCCTTGACGTTTCAACATTCAAATAAGGATTCATAAAAAAATGTAGTTTAGAATACTTTTGAAGCTGTCTAATAAAAAGTAGATTTGTGGAAATATTTCTCCGACATTTATTAAGGTGTTTCCCAAAACAAAAGAGCTATTTTTGAAAACACACTTCCGAATTCATATCATCATATCTTTTCGGAAATGCATAAGATTGGCAGGTGTTCTCATTTAAAAACTATTTAATCGAATGACGTTATTAATTTTTTGGTAAAGACAATGCAACTTAGATAAAATAGTGTTAAAGAAAGCGTTTTGAAACGAATTTCCAGTTGCGACTTCATGAAAAAGGAGAAAAACGTGAAGCCATAACAAGAATCTCTTATATGTCAGCAATTAATTTATTTATATTTATATATGAAAAAATAAATAAAGGGAAACGCTATTGGATTCCAAATCGCTTCAATAGTCAGGCTTGTCAGCGTTAAGCTTTTACAGTTAAAAATTAGTTTAAAAATGTGTTATTTAGCAATACATTTGACTACCTTACGATATATTTCCAAAGATTACTTTAACAGAAGATTATAGTTCTTAATATTTTTACACAACATATTGCCTGCACTATACATCCTGAGAACAATTAAGTACAGTTCCATCCCGTCTCGAGTAAAAAGCAAGCCTGATTTAAGCACTGCAAGAGTCTGCTAAAAAAGAAAAAAAAAAAACTCAGTTTAGACTTTATTCCTGATGCCGACCTCTACGGTGAACATGCTACATTTCTGTATTGATTTGCCAAATTAGCATCGGTTCATGACGAACATTTACACTTATTCTCACGAAAATCATATTCATTGAAACTAGCCAATATTTTACAGGTTCTGTCTACTTTTTTATATCGGGCCGGCAGGCCCGCCAATTTTTTTTTTCTTTTTTCTTTTTTACTAGCCTGGCTGGTCCGTTTAATTTTTTTGCTGTCACGGTCCGTATATTTCGTTTATCAGCCCGTTGATAAAAATGTCTTAATTCTGTCGACTCGGCCCGTTTGAAAATAGTCTTTATTTCGCCTGGCCGGGTACGGGCCTCGGATCAAGCCCGGTCCCGAGCAAGTATATCTTGTACCCTAAGGTATGAAAAACATGGATGACTGGGAGCAGGAAAACGCAGTAATAAACCTACCAATTAAATACTAAAATAAAGTTTTTGCAAGTAGTTTCCACAAAGTTATGAATTTGGCAGATCAGTTGCATTTTAATAAGATAATCGATTTCTGCCCAATCCTAGAATTTTAGCTACAAACACAATGAGATGATTGTATATGTAATGGCTTTCCCGTCCAATAAGAATGAAGAACGTTTTTACTCAACTTTCCATTCATCCAATAAACAGTCTTTTTCAGACGGTTACATATTCGCCGAGGTCTGATTGTTGCCACTCGTGGGTTAAGTCCATGCACACGACAAATATGAATATCTTCACCGAAGTCGTCAACATCTTTAATACTAGTTGATCTGCTAGAACTCTACTAATCTACTGCGGATTCTCAGAAAGACTAGCCTTTCCCGAATTTTTTCTCAATTTATTTTCAGCTGTCACGTAAATTCGAAAAATAATAAGGCGAAATTCGGATTTTTTGGAAGAAATTCTTTAGAAAAATGCAAAGGATTGGTGTTTTTTAGTTTTTGCTTTAAGTAAAAACATGTAAAATTGAAAAAAAAATCGGGTGTTTTATAGTTATCGACTGATATTGACAACCTAGAATTTGCCGACTGCCATCGAAGTTGCCGACATTGGGGGGGGGGGGGGGGGGGGGCGAGACGCCCCCCTACGCCCCCCCAATAGCTACGCCCCTAGTCCATTTATCCACATATTTCTTAGTAATTTGGTAATCTGCCTTCTATTTCTCTTCAAACTTCAACTGTTTTTAATAATATGAATGTAAAAATACTGGTTTCATTGGTTCTTTTATTGGTATTGTCTGAATAACTTTGGATGTATTTATAAAAGTACTTATATATATATATATATATATATATATATATATATATATATATATATATATTATTTATTTATATACAATACATATATGCTATACATACATATTTATCTTATTATACTATATATATGTTTATCTATAGGCGGAACTGGGACACATTGATACGGTTTTTTGGTGTCCAGAAAATAGAAATTTCAATTTATTTTTCCATGTGGTGTCAGCAAGACTTATGCAGTGTGTTATTAATATATATAATTGTTGTTTTAAATAGTATTTTTGCATGTATTTAAAAAAAATCTAAAAAAGTCATTTGTATCAATGTACCCCATCTCCGGGGCAGACACTTCGTGGGGCACTTTGATACGTTTGAAAAAAGCGGAGACAAAATAACACCAATATATATTTTTCATAGGAAATGAGTTAGCAAACCATTTTATATTTATTTATAGAAATTCAAATCGCCCACAATTATTTGTACGCAATATTAAAGCAATCAAAATTAAATGTATAATGACCTGATGTTCTGACTGTTCCTTGTCTGATTAGCAGTGGTAACTTTGTTGCATTTCAACCCCTGCATTACCTTCTTTCTTAAATAAGGTGAAAAAATTACCAGGTTTTCTGTTTATAAACAGAAAATAAAGGATAATTATATTAAAAATTCTGTTTATAATATAGTTATCCTTTGCTGCGCTACAGCTTGTTTCTCTTATTTAAAATTTCTGATGTCAAAAATACTTTTTTTCTCTGGAGAATCGATAGAAATTCGAGATTTGCCAAGGCGTACCACTATAGCTGTTGGGTAAGTTCGTACGTCTTCTGCATGCAAAAATACTATGAAATTTTCTAATATAAAAAATTTGGAGCTACCTCACTTCAATAAAAACTAATATTAGAAATTTTGGGCGGGAAATGTTTGGATTAAAAAGTGTATGGTAAAAATAAATAAATAAATAAATAAATAAATAACAGGTAATAAAAAAATAAGCTAAAAAATATTTAGGTTGTCTGTAGCTAACATGGGGCAGATTGATACGTATCTATGTTCTCCCACATAGACTGTATCAATGTGCCCCATGCAACCATTTTGAATAACATGAGTCTCAAATTCACCACTTTTTAATTTAACTAACAATATAGAATAAGAAACTGATAAATAGTAGCTTTACTTACCAGGGAGAGTATTTTTTTTTTTTATTTTGCGGGGGGGCGGGGGGTTTGAAAATACTGGAATGGTTGTATAATAAATACCATTGTGCAACTCAAATTTACTTTTGACCTACAAAAACAATAAATCACCCATCTCATTTCGTCAAACTACTGAATCGTGCCAAGAATTTCTGTATGTAGTTGTGTACACTAGCATAATCTTTTGGAGCTATTGTGAAACTTCCTATAATGAATTTGTGAGCAGTAGAGGCGGGGGGGGGGGGGGGGGGGTATCAATGTGCCCCATGTATGTATGTGCCCCAGTTTCCCCTATATATATTTATCTACATCTATATTTGTACTATAGCATAATAAATTGTTATAGATAAATACCGCTGTATTTGACTTTAATGGGGCAACTGTGTAATACTATGTCAATGCAATGTAGAAAGGCAACAAATAAGTTATATATTCTGTTTAAATAAAATTCAAGTATATGAAAACGTATGTAACCATTCTCGGGGTAAACCTTGTTATCTATATCTTTGAAATACAAGGCTGTTATTTTAGTCAATTGCCGTGATCATTCTACTGAATTGATTTTGCTAATTATTATTTTCAAATGAAAGCTGTTTATTTGTAGATATTTCTGTGCTATTTATTTTTTAAAATTAGTTCCGTTTTTATATTCCATTATTAATTTTAAATATTCTTGTACGATATTTCTTCAAAATGATTGCAATATGATAATAATGAAATGTTTTTGATGAAGAATGTGCATTTATGAAGTCTTATGAAAATGAAATGCAGAGGTTAAGAATTATTACTGTTATTTTTGACTGAGATTGTATAATAGTCGCAATCAATATCATAGATATCACTGTTGATGAAGAATAATTTTTTGTTTCGGATTGATACATAAGTACCGTTTTCTCTACATAATAGCAGTTATCTTAAGGCTGTTCTCAATTACTCTGCTGAACAAGCGCATAGTGTTTTGACACATTTACAAATTCATTTTTTAATTTTTTATTAAAAAGGTGAAAAGTAAAGGTGAAAAACCAGATTATGGAACCGATTTGGAATCGAACTGTGTTTTACATTTTGTAATCAATAAATTATTTATTGAATTATAAGCGATTTTGATCAATTGACAAGGCATTTTTCTTCCTTCGCAGACCGGTTTTTCTACTTTTATCGGGAAATTTGGTTCAAAATGCCAATTTTGATACTATTTTCTGAAAAATCTTCTGCGTTTGGGGGAAAAAAAAAAGAACCGGGAAAATGCGTTTTATTACATAGTTTCTGAATAACACCTGCTAATTTCATGCATATCCGAACAAAAATAGATTAAAACTTAATATAAAGTTGCACTTTTTGATTTGAGAACAGCCTTATCTCTATTGATATTATGTAATATAAATGTGTTAAACAAATGCTATTGTCATTCAATGACCTGTTACACCGAGATTGCTTTGAGTGTGTAAAAATTGCTTTAGGAAAAAGAAAGAAAGAAAAAACGGCAATAATAGAAGATTCCCGACAAATTCACCCCATCTCTTTAAACAGCGGAAAAAATAAAAAATAAAAATGACAATTCAATATGTTTAATGCGGTTTTCATAATTCAGTGATGCAATTGTATGTCTTCCACCCTAATTCACTTTCCAGTGCTGTAAATCGGGTCACAATTTTATGACACACAAAGTTCGGGGAATATTTGGAAGAAAAAAAATAGCCATGGAGAATTTTACGCTTAAAGTATAAGGAGATAATATTGGGAGAAAAATAAGAATGGTGGATGAAAGAGATGATCCTGAAAATAAACTTAAGTATGTTGGTCAGTAAGGTCTCAAATTTCCCTGATTAATGTTAAAGTTGCGGGTACGGAATGAACTCGTATTTTTAAAATATCTCCTTATGAAATTAATATTTGTAACTTCTTTTTATTGTATGTTCTTCTTAAGGCTTTTATAAAATCAAAAAAGACAACTTTGACGTAAGTTTTAAATTATTTGTGTTAGGAAATACTTGAAACTAACAAATGTTGTTATTCAGACACTAACAAACCGAACTTATTTTCTCTTTTTAATTTTTTAATTTTTTTGCAAAAGCAACAGATTTTTCCGAAAACAGAGTCAAAATGTGCGTTTTGAACCGATTTTTTGCGCGAAAGAAGAATAGCTATTCAAACAGGGGTGAAAAGCGTGTTTGTCACGATATCAATATCGCTTATAACTCAATACGTAATTTATTCATCAAGAAAATGAAAATTCAGTTAGATCGCTTCCATGGACATGCTTTGCAACTTTATATCTTTTTGTTAAAAATTGATTTGTAAATGTGTCAAAACGTTTTGCGCTTCTTGAACAGAGCAGTTGATAACAATCTTAAAGGCTGTCTGTTTTTTTCCTTTTTATTTTACACTTTTTAACAAAGTTAAAAGGTCCATTAATTTTAACACAATTACTCTAATTCGTGCATAAATAATATTAATTTTAATTTTCAAACTGAGTGAAAATAAGTTTTTTTTCCAATTAAATAAAGATGAGTTATTATTACATTCGTCCTTCATTACAAGAAGAGAGTATTCGATTTCCATTTTCGATGGATAACACATTTTAGGGGTCAGAGATAGCGAAAAAAATTGTTTTTACAAAATATCTGTCAATGAGTCTGTCCGTCTGTCTGTATAAGACACAAATTTTCCGGCCGCTCTATCTTAAGAACTAATGCATAAATTTTCATCAAACTTCAGATTCAGTTACGAGTTTTCGTAAGTTGTTGCTTATTAGGCTTGGTGCAAATCGTTCAAAAAAGTAGCACTGATGTGCTGCATTTTGCAGGATATATACTGTTTTAGCAATAGTCGTAAATCAATAACTAATGTACAGAAATATAAGTGCGTGCTATATTGTGTCTACTATACTTACACCAATGAATGGATATATGAATACAGCTATCTTTGTTTTTGTTTAATTTTGGAATAACGGATTTTGAGCTTATTCTATCGGTAATAATTTCCAGAATTTTCAAGCTATGTTTTTGAGACTTTCACACAAGTTGCTCTATACATTTAGCTACCAAATTATGCAAATTATATTTAATTGCTTTTTTACATGTGCAGTGAAACATTATTTATTAAACCTGTTCATTTTTCATACAATTTTTATTATTTTTATATTCTGATTGCAGGTTATTATGCACAATGTTATTTGTCATGTTTTCTGAAATGAACATTTTTTATATCAAGAATTCTGCAAAGTATACATAAAAACTTGGCGAAATTTGGGACTGATTTTATAAAAACTTTAATTTCTATTCGAGTATATGTGTTATCATCATAAAAAGGAACACAATTAATTACAATAAGCCACTTAATCAAAATCAGCTTGAATGCTTTTTCTATATTAGTTTTTACAGTTATAGAAATATCTTCGTTCTTTTTCAATTTGTTGACAGTCCTCTATGGGATTTCGCGAAAAAAGCTTTGCGGAAAAATATGACCTGCACTATTCTATTTGTACACCACCTGGAGCTTCAGAATAATTCGTCATATATTTTTCTAGATATTTAATAAATCTCCTAAAATCGCAAGTACCCGTCCCCTTTGGCCATATAGTGTGTGCACTATTGGGATAAAATTAAACATGATTTTTCAGGAGTTTAGAATATTTAGCTAATAATCTGTTTGTAGGAAAAATTAAAAGGTTTGGATTGCATTGTGATCTATGGAAGAAAATTGTTTGCGGTGCCTTTTAACGATGTTAGCATGATTCAATGCATGAATAGATAACTAATATATGTATTTAATACACTTAAAAATAGTATTTTAGGAACCCAGTTTGTTAAAAGTTAGGTACATGTTATGCATGGAAATTAATTAATTTAGATAAATAATATTAATAGAAATTAATTGATGTAACTATACAATTATCCATACATTAGTGTCAAAAGAACAACTGTATGAACTGTTTTGCACAATTTAGAAAATGCCTCTCCCCTTCTAATTTTTTAAAAATATAAATAAACATTGCGTATTATCCAGACAACACCACCCTCCGCCTTACTGTAATATCTGCACACCCAGCCATCCTTTTATATATATATATATATATATATATATATATATATATATATTATATGTTTTTTACATTTTTAATGTATTATTATTAATTTTGTGTTTTAATAATTTTTTATACATTTTTTACGCGATGTGTTAATTATTTTTAAGATCATGTAATAACTAATTGTATATTAAAGAATATATGAATTTTTTAGGACAAGCATTATTTAGTGCATCATAAATTAGTTTTTTAATATTTGCATTAATAAGATGAGAGGAACATAAACATTTTATTCTATACTAGCAGGCTAAGCCCGCTGCGCTGGTCTATTTTTCAAAACAAAACATGAATCAAACAAAATATTGAATATGATTGTGTTTTTTAAAGCAACTTCGCCTCGAATGCTCTTTCACATTTCTGAAAATTATACAAAACGCCGTTGTATTTAAAGATAGAAAACCAACGATTATAAATGCACCAAAAATGCATTAAAAGTTAGCAAACAGCTGTTTCGAATCTACTGTCTATATTCTTCATCAGTGCAAAACTCAGCGAGCTAGAAAAAACAAATCTGAGCCAAAAATAAAAACAACAACAATGGAATCAAGGCCCGTTGACGCCAAAATATATTAAAATAATAATAAAATATTATGTTGTTGTATCAGCTTATGCATTCGATAAAATTCGGTTTTTTAAGAAAAAAATATTTCAGTTGACCATTTATTGTAGAGTTTGATAGATAAATAAGGCAATTATGAAAAGAGCAATTTAAATATTGTCTATTCACCATACTTCTAAAATAGCGAGCATTATGATCGCAGAGATTGACCATTGAATTTAAACAATTTTCAAGTGATTCATTTTCATTTGATAGTTTTTGAACTCTAAACCTCTCAACTTGAGGATATGGGTATCTGTGGAAACCTTAATACATCCTCTATCAATATTATATTATATTTCGCAACGTACATCTGCTCTTGACAAATCTATTACAGTGTTCCGTTTTTCGAATGCAGCAGAATAAATAAAGTTAAATAAAGTTTTCCTTAGAAAAATAAGGTGAATGTTTTTTTTTGAATGTGTGAAATTCATTTTTTGATACAGATGTCATATACGCATCACGTTGGCGTCATAGAAACAAAACGAACATTTTATGCCTCTTATGGTAATCCAGCTTTGTTTTTAATTTATTAATGAATTATTTATTTACTTTCATTTGCATTTTAAAATGATACAAAATGTTATGCTCTATACATAGAAAAGTAAAATAGAAAATAGAAATGTATCTGTCATTTGAAAACGAAGTTTCCGTTAAAGTGGCGCCAGAAATGTATCACCCCAACGTGGTGCATATATGACATTTGTGCCTCTTTCTTACAACATGGGTGTGTGCATTTGTACCTAAATTTAGTTATTTAGCTCTATTTTCGTAATATTAACTGGAGTTTGTACAATGTACGGTACTACTTGATTATTCTGTCGAGAAAAAAATTAATAGCTGATTATAGGAATAAATGTCAATAATCGATGATCGTAATTATGATAGCAATTGATATTACACGTGATACACGTATTTGCTTTACGTCATTAGTGCTTTTTAATTCGACTTTTAATTTGTATTTTTTATTTATGTTTCTTGTTCTTTCGTTATTTAAAATGAATTCATGTAAATTTGAATACTTTGGCGAAATTGTCCGACGTGTTAATCAAGTAGCACTCAATTTACATTTGAAAATATCATATTTCACAAAAAACTCCGGCACAAACCCGGATTTGCAAAATTTCCTTCCAGTAGCAATGCGGCAAAATCCTCGTTTTAGAATAGCGAAGAAATGTACATTTTTTTAAATTATTTTTGTTATTTTAAAACGAAAATATTAATAAATAAAAAGTTACTGTAGCACAAAACAATTTATAGAATTTCTAAAAAGAAAGTGAAAGTAATAAACAATTTATTAATACAGAAACAATTATTGCTGGGTTACCATATCAGGCAAAATAACACCGTTTTGGCGATAGTCAGATACCTCAGTGTGTATATAATATATGTGCCAAACATGTTTGGAAAAAACAATAATCGTTATTTATACAGCATGTTTAAATACAGTAGTATAGTGAAAAAAATGTATACATGACATATACGCACCATATTGGCGAGTTTTTTTTCTTCTGATGCCGATTCGGAGAATTTTTTTTTTCAAACACCAGTTACATATAGAGTTTACAATTATTTTCTGTTATTTTAAATAGAAAATAACAAAACATTTTAAAAAGTTTAGTTAATAATTATAAAACAAAACTATTTATATCCTTTAAAAAATAAAAGAAAATAAAAATTTATTAATAAATAAACAACAGCCAGGTTACCAAGTGAGGCATAAAATCGCCATTTTATTGCAGTCGCGCAAATGTGGCGCATGTATGACAAATGTGCCTAAATTAAAAAAGTTTATATAATTGGAAAAAAAATTGTAAATAGACAATTTATTAATAAATAGACAATAACATCCGGGTTGCCAAATCAAGCAAAATAATGACTCTTTGGCGTCAGTTAATTACCCTGATGTATATATGGTATTTGCGTAAGAGACAAATCGCACCGATGTAGTGCGTATGAGATATCTGTGCCAAAAAAATTTTTAAAGTTGCAGTTAAATCACATTCATTCACATTAAAATTATTTTACAACTCAAAGTCGTTGTCACGTAAAACTTTCCCCCGTATACCGACTTTACAGGCAACCAATTTTTTTACAATATTCATTTTTGTGGTATTAACTGCTATATATGTATTTAAGTTAAATGTAAAATTTTTTCCTAAAAATGCTCTCACTCATTAAAAGAGAGAGAGAGAGAGAGAAAATAGTTCTTGCGACAAAAGTAGATTGAAACACCCAATTGATCAAACAACATGCGAATAACAATTAGAGCCAGTAGCGTAGCTATGTTTTTTGGCGCCCGGGGCCAGCAAGAAATTTTGCGCCCCCACCCCAATATAGATATATAACAATTTCTCTCAATTTGGCGCCCCTAGGCCTCGGCGTCCGGGGCGGACGCCCCCCTTGCCCCCCCTCCACCCTTAGCTACGCCACTGATTAGAGCCTTTTTTAAAAAATTAATTCTGCGAGTTTCTTCTGTAAAACACATAATGGAAAATTAGATTTGAAAATATTTTTAAAAAAAGAAATTAAAAAAATACTTATGTTTTACTTAATGAAATTTTTGAGATGTTGTTTTCCTTTAATCTGGCTCGAAAGAAATAAATAGCCAAATATTGTGTCACTACAAAACTTTTTTTCACATTGAGTTACTTTTTAAATACTATAAATATTTTTTTTTTCGCTAAAGATAAATATTTTCCTTTCATAATATTATTTTGCATTAAACGGATTTTTTTTTATCATTATTTATTTTAAATCAATGAATTAACAGGTTTTTTTTTCGAAATATTTATATTATTTTCCATTAGAGAAAGCATTTCATTTCTTTTTTGAAATATAATTATCGCCAAAAAATTTGTTGTTGCAACCCTTGCGTCAAAAATTACCGAAAAATACGAAATTTAGTACGAAAAATCAGAGTTATCCCTGTATATTTGTATCATAAACCTCCGCAAAAATATTTCCTATCGAATGATCTAATCTGCAAAAAGATCCATCTTGTAGTTTTTGAAAACACTCGTTTGGAAGTTTCAGAACTTCTGCTTTATAATATAATAGCATGCTAAGCCCGCTGCGCTGGTCTATTTTTCAAAACAAAACATGAATCAAACAAAATATTGAATACGATGTTTTTTAAAGTAACTTCACCTCGAACGCTATTTCACATTTCTGAAAATCATACAAAACGCCATTGTATTTAAAGATAGAAAACCAACGATTATAAATGCACCAAAAATGCATTAAAAGTTAGCAAACAGCTGTTTCGAATCTACTGTCGAGATTCTTCATCAGTGCATAACTCAGCGAGCTAGAAAAAACAAAACTGAGCCAAAAATAAAAACAACAATGGAATCAAGGCCCGTTGACGCCAAAATATATTAAAATAATAATAAAATATTATGTTGTTGTATCAGCTGATGCATTCGATAAAATTTGGGCTTTTAAGAAAAAAATATTTCAGTTGACCATTTATTGTAGAGTTTGATAGATAAATGAGGCAATTATGAAAAGAGCAATTTAAATATTGTCTATTCACCATACTTCTAAAATAGCGAGCATTATGATCGCAGAGATTGACCATTGAATTTAAACAATTTTCAAGTGATTCTTTTTCATTTGATAGTTTTTCAACTCTAAACCTCTCAACTTGAGAATATGGGTATCTGTGGAAACCTTAATACATCTTCTATCAATATTATATTATATTTCGCAACGTACATCTGCTCTTGACAAATCTATTACAGTGTTCCGTTTTTGGAATGCAGCAGAATAAATAAAGTTAAATAAAGTTTTCCTTAGAAAAATAAGGTGAATGTTTTTTGAATGTGTGAAATTCATTTTTTGATACAGATGTCATATACGCATTGCGTTGGCGTGGTTGAAATAAAATGAACATTTAATGCCTCTTATGGTAATACAACTTTGTTTTTAATTTATTAATGAACTATTTATTTACTTTCATTTGCATTTTAAAATGATACAAAATGTTATGCTTTATACATAGAAAAGTAAAATAGAAAATAGAAATGAATTTGTAATTTGAAAACGAAGTTTCCGTTAAGGGAGACCCGTAAGAAAAAACCCAAAATTTTTATTATGGATTTTAAAGTAATGAATTTTGGTGTACTATTAAAGAATCTTTTTGTAAGGAATAATTAGCAAAAAAATTCACTTTTTATGAAAAAGTACATTTTTTGGAGATTTTTATGATTTTTTTTTTTTTTTTTTTTTTTTTTTTTTGTCGAAAAATACACTTTTTAAAATTACTACTCCTCATTCAATTTTCAATATTTTGGTATTACTAAAATTTCTTAAATAGTGTTATAGTATATAAAAAAGAACTAAGGAGAGATATTTTTAATTTTCTGTTTTAATCGGCTAAAAAAAATAAAATACGCATGGTAAATTTCCTTAAATTCGTTATAATTTTCATGTTTACCAATTTATGTACAATTTTCAGAAATAGTTTTAAAAAATATCTCTCCTTACTTTTGTTGAATTTTTTTTTAAGATTCTAAAAACATAAACATTTTGTTTCTAAATCATTTTACCACTGAGCCTTAGTACTTTGAACTTAGGCAAAATATGAAAAAAGTCATTTTCAGGAAAACACGTTTTAAATGTCCGCTAGTCCTTTAAACTCTATAGTGAGTATAATTAAAAAAGCTCATTTTCTACCTGTTCCAAGTGTCCCCGAGTTCTGAAATTTTGCATGGATATTCGCAAATATGTATTTTATCGTTTTCCGAGATAATTTTTTTTTTAAACTTTTGATGATTTTTGGCCGAAAATGGGGTTCGAGTCTCCCTTAAAGTGGCGCCAGAAATGTATCACCCCAACGTGGTGCATATATAACATTTGTGCCTCTTTCTTACAACATGGGTGTGTGCATTTGCACCTAGATTTAGTTATTTAGCTCTATTTTTGTAATATTAACTGGAGTTTGTTCAATGTACGACGATACTATACTTGATAATTCTATCGAGAAAAAAATTAATAGCAGATTATAGGAATAAATGTCAATAATCGATGATCGTAAGTATGATAACAATTGATGTTACACGTAATACACGTATTTTTTTACGTCATAAATGCTTTTTAATTCGACTTTTAATTTTTATTTTTTATTTATGTTTATTGTTCTTTCGTTATTTAAAATGAATTTATGTAAATTTGAATAGTTTGGCGAGACTGGCCGACGTGTTAATCAAGTAGAACTCAATTTACATTTGAAAATATCATATTTCACAAAAAACTCCGGCACAAAAACCCGGATTTGCACGATTTCCTTCCAATACCAATGCGGCAAAATCCTCGTAAAATAACACCGTTTTGGCGATAGTCAGATACCTCAATGTGTATATAATATCTGTGCCAAACATGTTTGGAAAAAACAATAATGGTTATTTATACAGCATGTTTAAATACTGTAGTATAGTGAAAAAAAAGTATACATGAGATATACGCACCACATTGGCGAGTTTTTATTTCTTCTCATGCCGATTTGGAGAAAATTTTGTTTTCAAATACCAGTTACATATAGAGTTTACAATTATTTTCTGTTATTTTAAATAGAAAATAACAATAAATTTTAAAAAGTTTAGTTAATATTTATAAAACAAAACTATTTATATCCTTTAAAAAATAAAATAAAATAAAATAAAAATTTATTAATAAATAAACAACAACCAGGTTACCAAGTGAGGCATAAAATCGCCATTTTATTGCAGTCGCGCAAATGTGGCGCATGTATGATAAATGTGCCTAGATTAAAATAGTTTATATAATTGGGAAAAAAAGAAAAAAATTGTAAATAGACAATTTATTTATAAATAGACAATAACATCCGGGTTGCCATATCAAGCAAAATAATGACACTTTGGCGTCAATTAATTACGCAGATGTACATATGGTATTGGCGTAAGAGACAAATCGCACCAACGTAGTGCATAGGAGATATCTGTGCCCCCCCCCCCCCCAAAAAAAAAAAATAAATAAATAAAAGTTGCAGTTAAATTATTTTACAATATCTATGTATGTGGAAAAACATTTACCTTAAAATTTAAATATTATTCATTTTTGTGGTATTAACTGCTATATATGTATTTAAGTTAAATGTAAAATGCTTTCCTAAAAATGCTCGCACTCATTAAAAGAGAGAGAAAAAAAAATAGTTCTTGCGAACATCGCTCCGTCTTGTGCTTTTTTTGGTTTAGAATCGCATTGATTGGCGACAAAAGTAGATTGAAACATCCGATTGAACAAACAACATACAAATAACAATTAGAGCCTTAAAAAAAAAAAAAATAATTCTGCGAGTTTCTTTTGTAAAACACATAAAGGGAAAATTAGATTTAAAAATATTTAAAAAAAAAAGAAAGAAAAAAATACTTATGTTTTACCTAATGAAATTTTTGATAGGTTGTTTTCTTTTAATCTGGCTCGAAAGAAATAAATAGCCAAATATTGTGTCACTTCAAAACTTTCTTTCACATTGACATACTTTTTAAATATTATAAATATTCTTTTTTTTTCGTTAAAGATAAATATTTTCCTTTCATAATATTATTTTGCATTAAACGGATTTTTTTCTTTTTATCATTATTTATTTTAAATCAATGAATTAACAGGTTTTTTTTTTTCGAAATCTTTATATTATTTTCCATTAGAGAAAGCATTTCATTTCTTTTTTGAAATATAATTATCGCCAAAAAATTAGTTATTGCAACCCTTCCGTCAAAAATAACCGAAAAATACGAAATTTAGTTCGAAAAATCAGAGTTATCCCTGTATATTTGAATCATAAACCTCCGCAAAAATATTTCCTATCGAATGATATAACCTGCAAAAAGATCCATCGGGTAGTTTTTGAAAACACCCGTTTGGAAGTTTCAGAACTTCTGCTTTATAATATATATGATATGATAAATAATTAAGAATTATATTACGATATATAGAATTATGAAGACATGATTTAAAATTAGTAAATGTATTAACTTTAAAATTAAATTCGTCCCATTTGTCATATATATCAGTTATGAATTTGTTTTATTTTAATATAATTTTAAGATATAAAAAGTTAAAGGCATTGTTAGAAAGCAGGTTTTTTGTAATTTCTAAATTAGCTGGATAATCTACTGGAAATCGAGATATGCTGATATTATCAGTGTTAATTGAAATTATTCATCAATATATCTATATGAATATATTTTATTATTAATATATTTACGTTCATAATGATATAAGTTTAATAATATACTAGTTAAAAAAAAAAAAAAAAAAACTGCGTGTTATACACGAGTAAATTTGTTATTCTATCCATTTTAATCTTGCTATTATGATTTATTTTTAATGTTTTCTCAGCTTTATGTGTGTTGTCCAAATTCATATTATTTTGCTTTTTCGTGGAAGATACGGAGATGAAACCATACATTTTATTTGTAGTTCCAAAGTATTTGGGATTATGATGTATGTAGTTTGGTTCTACAAATTTCGATTACATTCCTTTTAATTCATTTTTTCATGTCTAAATGATTTATAATTAATAGTTACATATGTATATATATATACATAATAGAAAGAATGAAATTTTCAGATTTTATAGTGCTGAAAATTCAAAATAATGTAATGAATACTGTTTTAAAATATGAAAATTAAGAAATAAATAATTTTTTTTTATAAAAAAAAAGGAAAGAACGAACATTTCTTGAAAACTCGCACATTATTCTAAAGAAATTTATTAACTATTATTGTAAAGGACTACAGATGAAGATAGTATAAAAGTAAAAACTTTATATACTCTTTTTTAAATAATTATCAGCGTAAATAAATAAATTTTCTGTTACATAAAATCTGTTTCCAACCTCTGTCCTGAAAGATTGCGTTAAGAAATCGAAATGTGATTACACTCGCAAAAGATCTACAGAAAAATCTCGTTTTCTGAGGTTTATATTTTGTTATTTTGATTTCATTTGGCATTTATTGATCACTGCGTCAGATCATCCGCAGCAATTCATCCAATCTCGGAAAGGCTTCACTTTTCCATCCCCTTTGTTTTCAAAACACGACACCGGCTGAATGGGTTTCCTCCCGTTCCAGATCAAAAACTCGTATTGTATTTCTTCATCCGAATGTTTAAGGAGATGTTATTATTCTGTCTCATTTACGCGAAAACCACGCACTATCTCCTATTCACTTCACTTCCAACCCTGCCCCAGAGGCAGATGATGATCGGTTTCCAAAAATAACTTTTTCGAATTCAGATCTAGGTTACTCTCGTGTTCGTCACCGTTTCCGCAGTGGGACATAAAGGGTTGGCTGGTATGGTGGCGTCCCCGTTTGTACGTACAAACATAATTCCTGACCCTGGACGCGATCCTGTCTGGCCTAGAAAATCGAAAATGAGAATATGAAAAGGAAATCGTGTGCGAGTGATTTCTAACCAGGTGTGGAAGAAAAAAAATGGAAGTGAAGCCATCTCCGGTAACTCTTTCGCATTTTCAGCTGAAGTGAAGTGGGCATCATGAGAAA
This sequence comes from Maratus speculifer, assembly GCA_964019185.1. Taxonomy (NCBI): domain Eukaryota; kingdom Metazoa; phylum Arthropoda; class Arachnida; order Araneae; family Salticidae; genus Maratus; species Maratus speculifer. The sequence continues at coordinate 177,425,722 of OZ025292.1, read as the reverse complement.
GTTCGAGGAGAGTAAAAGCGAATAAATAAGAATGATTTTTTTTAAATGTAATATCCAGCTGTTTAAGAAAAACCCTGTCCTTATGTCGATACGTTTTGTATTCCATTGTATTCATTAAAACATTCATCAAGGACTTGTGATACCGTGTGTGAGCTCCGCGTCAAAGGGAGAAACGGAAACCATATTTGTTTTGGTACTCTGATCAAATAGAAAACGTTAGGGTCAGGTGGGGTAATTATGACCAACTCCATGTTGGAGAAAACTGTGTATGATAAAATTCTGCTTCATGCTTAGATATTGATGTCATAATGTATTTTTCATTTTAGATATTTTTTATCATTAGTCTGAAGCATTTTTGATATCCAGATAGCAATTTGGAACAGTCTACCAAAATTTCTCATAAATGAATTTGTCAGTTTGGACTTTTAATGGTTACAAACATGTATAGGGAAGTATAAAGAGAGAATATACATTGGTCATAATTTCCCCACTAGTGGTCTTAATTACCCAAACTGGTATGATTGTGAGATTTCCATAACTACCCCTTTTAACTTAAAAAAAAAATAGAGACAATTTAAATTTTAAAGAGGTGTTCTTAAAGGGTCAAAGTTACGTCCTGTTACCACTTTTCCAAATAGAACAGCGTAAAAAAAGAATAACAATGGTGAAACTGTACAAAGTGCGTGACCATTTAAGTTTTTTCCACTGCGAAAAAAAATCAATAAATTTACTAAATTTTTATCTAGGAAACTGGTATTTCTAGACCCTTTTATGTAACAGCAACAACAAAAATTCATGCGACAGCCACACATTTGTAAATCAAAATAATCTGTAAGGTTATTAAATTTTTTTAGGAAACTCAAATGCGTATAGAACATTTTATGTAACTGCAACCCAGGTTACAGATAAAATTTTAGTACGATTACTGTAATTTTAGTAGATTTCTTTTGCAAGGCTACAGATTTCTGTAGTTTTACAAAGACTAGTTTCGTATATGTATATCTTTTTTTTAAATACAGTGTATACATAAAATTTTAGTTTTATAACAGTCCTGTGTCATTACAACAGTTATAGTGTCCTCGCCATGCCACAAAAAAACTAAGCAAAACAGTTGTTATAGATGCGGGTAACATTCTATGCGATATTTAAGCGGAACCCGTAAGACATGGTGACGTCACTGCAACGTGTGAAGTCACATTGTGACTTTGTGACCATCGATTGTCGATGTGACGTCACGTGACGTCGATGTGAAGTCACAGTGACTAAAATGTGAAGTCGTTATGGCCGTTTTAGAGCTTTTTTGTGACGTCACATTGTGACCACTTTGTGACGTCACAATGTGACCAATTTGTGAAAAGTGTGTCATTTGTGACTACTTTGACATTAACATTGTGACGATTTTCTAAAAATTTTTAAGAAAGTCGCATCTCAGTCACAATGTGACGTCACTGAGTGGTGGCATTTTGGTCACAGATGTGATGTGACCAAAGTGACTCACAGTGACGTCATTGTGACGTCACTGTGACCATGCATGCTTTGAGGGAAGGCTACATTTTTCAAGTTTCAATTTTTTCTCATTTTTGATTTTAGGCAAGTGGACAATTTCTTAGTTATAGGTAAATAACCTTTAAATGATGTGTGTTTGAAAACGCTGAATCATGTAGCTTAGATGCTATACCATAATTTTTATAATGGCGTCTTTCCGGTCAAAGTGATTATATAAAGAGAACCAGATGGCCAATTTGCCCCAAAGAAATTTTTAATCATTATATTTCAAATTTTCATTAATTTCACAAAATATTATTCAACAGTAATTTCTTTTTAAAAAAGATGACGGATTAGGGCATTAACCCCTTTCCGATGGGAGCCATTCACGAAATATTTAATGTTTTGTCACTGTTTTTTAAAAACAGAAATTTGTACCTTATTAAATCGAGAAAATGCTCCGATTAAATAAGGCAAATTTTACAGTAGAATTTTACTGATGGGGATAAACAAGGATTTTTAAGCCTTTTTGCGATACGTATACGTGTCGCTCGTCCCCAAGGGGTTAATTTTTGCAAGCAATGAAAGGCTTACCCTTGACATTTGCAGCCTGCTTTGTCTGCTGGAGGCATTTTTGCCTATCCCACCGAAGCTAGCACAAGGAAGAAAATACAGGATTGTGATTGGTTGAATAATTTAAAGAGCATTTTGTTTTGGTACATTTTTGAGTTTACATTTATTTAATCATCACTTTTAGAAGATGGATTTTGATTAATTTACTTCTGATTTTACATATTTATTAACAGATAAGAAGAAAGATTTTCTGGAATTTAGAGTTAAAGAAGTTACAGTCAAAGTTCTATAATCTGCACACCCATAATCCACTGTTTTCTCATTATTTTCTCATTTTTTTTTTACATTTTTTTAAAAAAATCGTTTTTGGATCACTAATTTGTAAATTTTTTAACTGTTTATTTCATTGTTTACATTCGTAAAATAACGTGTATTATAGAAAACAGTGGATTATGGGTGTGCGGATTTATAGATCTTTGGCTGTAATGATGATGTTTCTCAATTGTTCTGTATTACTTAAAAAATAATAAAAATGAAATTGGAATTTCTTCTTAATTTTTTTAATATGATAGAAAAATAATCTTATACAGACAATAATCATATTTCCTTTTAACAACGTCAATTATGCGATATTTACAAACCCAATTGTTCTATATTATTAAAAAAAAATTTCTTATTGTTCTTATTATCTCTTTTTTATTATTTTAACATGATATACCCATATATACCCCTAATACGTACATCCACATTAAGAATAATTTATTTATTAACAACAATTGCTCTTTAAGTTATTCAACCAATCAGAAGCCCATATTTACTACCCTATGCTAGCTTCGGTGGGATCGGCAAAAATGCCTGTTGGAGACTTTTGTATTTCTCCATTCGTAATATTGGTATGAATTACTGTTTATTTTAACTTATGATTTAGTACTTAAAATATACAAAACAAAATGCTTATTCTTTTTGTGTCTTACTTTAACTTGTGTTGTTTAAAAAGAAATCCCAAATTAATGCGATTAGTTCATTTACCAATGCTGGTCATTTATTTCACTTAGTCTAATCTGGCAAAGTGTCCATTTTGTAATTTTTGTTTTAAAATAATGAGTACATTAAAAAATAATAAAAAAAAGCTGGAAATTGCACGTCAAACATGGCAAATTAGGTACGTTCGTACTATAACGAAGTTTTAAAAATATTCAGATCTAGGTGTAATAGTATACAATACTTCGGATACAGTAGAGTATCCGAAATCTTTTGTGTGTCCCTGTAAACTATCTGATTTCTAGTATACTGGAAGTAATTTGTAGTAAACCTCAGCAACATATATCAATTTCATAAATGGCCGGAGAAATATATTAATATAGTTAAAAAATGTCCCAAACAATGTTTCCCCAATACCATTATCCAATGGCATACTTTTGTGTGGCGCTGTAAAGAAACAGAAACCAAATAGAAAGTAATTTTGCGGAATATATCTTAGCCATTTACCATACTATTTATTAATTGTAAGATAAGTATCAAAGGCTGGTCAATTTTTTCTATCAATTAGAGTCGAAATTTAGTGTATGTTTTCAGAACGATAAATAAAAGATAACCGTTTTGAATATTTATTTAGAATGGTAAAAGAATGTCTGAAGCGTTAACACATTATAGAAGACATTTAGAATTTATTGATATTTAATAGTTTATATTATGTATAGACAAATTTCTATTTTGTAAGTATGTACAAAAATTAGACTACTTTGGAAGATTTTTAAAAAAGGAATACAATAAGGGATTCAAGATAGATTTTCCTGTGCTTCACATCGAATCTATTTTGCTAATATTTCTTTTCATTTCGCTAGTGTTTTTTATTTCTTATTCGCCAAATTGCTAATGTTGGTCAAAAGCCACCGAGAATCCTAGTTATACCCCTGAATCTACGTTCTTGTGGTTGTTACAGTGGTATTTACATAGCTGTCAACGTTTTCATTTTTCGTTTTTTTTCTTTTGGCATTACTTTTTTTAATATAAATTTTTTCTAATATATTATAATCCTCGAAAAGGATACGAATTATGTGTATTTTAGAAGTCTGTTACTAATAAAGATTTATTTTTAATTTTCAAGGTATGCTCAGTCAGTGAGATTCTTTCGATAATTGTTTTCTTATGTTTCCTGAATAGGAATATGCAAATTTTATCTTTTTGTTATCCTGACTGCAACAAAGTTTTTACACGGAAGTAAAATTTTTTCATGTTTTTATGATAAATTCAATCAGAAAATTATGTTGATCATTCAGAAATAAAATTGTGTTGCATGAGAAAGAAAAGAGATAAATTTGTTTTAGATAAATTTGTTATAGTCAATATGAAAAAGAAATTTCGAGATAATATATATATTTATTTTTGCGATTAGAAATGCAAACCAAAAACTAAAGACGATTAAATATATCTATTGTATAAAACAGTTCAAATGATTGATGAATTAATTTTGCCATTGGGATAAAAAAAATTGTACAGTCTTGTTAATCTTTAATAATTGTGCAATATTTGGATAGTTTTTCATCGAAAAGGTATTTTCGATTATTATTAATTATAGAATACTATTTAACAAAAAGTATGGACTTCCATTTTATATCGGCCTTGTCATGATGGATTGCTCAGAAATGTAGTAACAATAATTAAGGAAAGAACACTTATTATCTCTCTATATATCTATAATTCTCATAATTAAGTTATTAAAGAATAAACCCTCATAAACGGGAAAAAAAATCTTTCAGAATCTTTTCAGAGAATTTTTTTCTGAAAAGATTCTCTTTCCTCATTTATGGAAGTTTATAACGCAATTAAAACGATGTTCGGAAGACTATTTTTTTTCTCTTCTATAACAATCTAGCAGCATACGAAATATCTGCCAAAGAAATTGTGCGCGTGGATTGTGTGTGCCACAGATGGAAACTGGACTGGGAAAGTATTCACCTGGATCTGAGGTAAGATGAATTTTTTCCTTACCTTATACTAACTGTTGAAATTATTAAGAATGATAATATTTAAAGAGGTAAAAATAAGATACCAAAGTAAAAATAAAAATTAATGATTCTGTTTAATGTACTAATGTACTAATATGTTTTTTAAATAAAAAATTTTCATCACATCATTTTCTAGTTTTACGAAACACTAAAAAATATGGTCTGTTGTATTACATTTTTATTGCCTCGTATAGACAACATTTGAAATTCTCAAATTTTGGGTGATGGAAAGGTTTTTTTTTTTTGTTCCATTTTTGAGATTAAAAATTTTTTGAGATCTTAGTAGCCAAAGTTACATCAAAGTTACTATATATATATATATGCAATGGCGCCTACGGTAACAATACTCTACATACTGGTAGCAAACATATATATATATATATATATATATATATATATATATATATATATATATATATATATATATATATATATATATATATATATACGATCAGTTTGCGAATAAATTAAACGCATTATCTGCTTTAAGCGATGGCTTTAAAGGAATTGAAAATAAAAAATGTGAAAAGCAAATATTTTTATTTTTAGTGTCTTCCAAAGGTATCGGAATTTTTCGTACTAACGATGTCACATTGCAGTTCTGTTATATTAGAGCCAATTTTCTATGTTTCTTACAGTTCATATTTTAACTTGTTAACATTTAGATATGGTGTTTTTTAATTATTATTTTAGAAACCCAGTTTGCAGTTTTCTATAAAACGGTTTGCTGTTGGGTTCAAAATTTTAAACGCGTTGACTTAAATCTGTCGTACCCAATTCACATTAAATGAAAATAAGTAACTAAAAAAACTCAAAAGTAAACATAGCCACATTCAAATAGAAGTTTCTAATCTAGACCAACTGAACGTCTCAGAAATAAAAACTTCTTCAAAACATGGAAATGGTATTTGTATAGATACATATTTAAAAGGTTCCGACGAAAAGGAATGTTAAAAATAGGCCAAAAACGTTAGCATACAAGTTTACAAACGAAAGCGCCTAGATTCCAACTGGACTGACTCTTTTTGCTAGGAAAATGACATGCATCCGTTTGCTAAACAGGTCAGTTTGCATAGAAAAAAATAAAAATAAAAGGGAAATGATTAGACGACTCCAATATGGAAACGGCTTTCAATTTGTTCAAAGCACAATCTTTTATTTTGTATTTTTCCATTGATGACCATGCTAAAAAGAAAAGTTCAAAAAATTAAGGCTATGGTTCAGTTTTGTGAAAAGGTCAATGTTAGTCAGTTTGTGGTCACATTATGGTGTGTTTTCTAATAAAGTCAATGATCACTATCGTTTTATTAAATGATGTTTGTAAGTGGTCATTATTTTATTAAATGATGTTTGGTGCGTTGCAGAGAATTGCATAATGGATTTTATCTGAAGTAATGAAGAGTACATTTAAGAAAATGTTTCTGCATTATATTAGTTAAAACTACTGAATTGAAATGATTTGTGTTTTTTAATTCGTTATTGTTTCTAATAAAGGTTAAGTATAGAACTGGCTGAATGAAATTGTAAAATAGAAATATAAACTATTCCATATAAATATTAATTTTTGAACTTCAATCTGAAATTTTTATATAAATAATATTTAAATAATATGAAAATGACACATGCATCCGTTAACTAAACATGTCATATTGCATAGTTTGCATAGAAAAAAAAAATAAATAAATGGAAAATGATTAGAGAACTCCAATATGGAGCTGGTTTTCAATTTGTTCAAAGCACAGTTTTTTCATTCTGTATTTTTTCATTGACGACTATGATAAAAAAGAAAAGTTCGAAAAATTTAGGGTATGATTCAGTTTTGGGAAAAAGATTAGCGCTAGCCTGCTAGACATGTTTTCTAAAAAAATCAGTGATCTCCATCGTTTTATTAAATGATGTTTACAAGCGGTCCTTATTTTATTAAATGATGTTTGGGCATCGTAAAGAATTTTATAATGGAGTTTATTTCAAGTAGTGAGGAGTATTTTTCAAAAAATGTTTCAGGTATTAAAATGGTTAAAATTATTCAACAATTGAATTCAAATGATCTGTGTTTAAACAATCTTTATTTCATTGTTAGTAATAAAGGCCAAGTATAGAACAGTTTTAGTAGGTAGGAAACTGTAAAGTAGGAATATATTCTATTCCATATAAATATTAATGTTTGAATTACAGTTCATATAAAACTTTGATATAATTAGTATTTAAATAAAAATAAAATGAAATTAGCAATAATCCGTGTACTAAGCAAGTCACTTTGCATAGAAAAAAAATAAAAAATAAATAAAAGGGAAATGATTGGCGAATTCCAATATGAAAACGGTTTTCAATTTGTTCGAAACAAAATCCTTTCCATGTATATTTTTTCCATTAATGGTTTATCTAAAAAAATAAAGTTCAAAAATAAAGGCTATGGTTTAGTTTTGGGAGAAGGTCAATGTTAGCTCGTCATCAACTTTATGGTGTGTTTTATAACAAAGTCAATGGTCACTATCTTTTACGAAATGATGTTTGAAAGCGGTCGTCATTTTATTAAATGATATTTGGTGCATTGTAGATAATGTAAAGTATCATGGTGCAACAACATCACGTTAAGGTTCTACCAATTTTTATGGCTTAGTTTTAGATTTTTTTTCAAACAAATATAGGATTTAATACAGAAACTTACTGATTATGTATCCAAGGAAAAATATTTTTGCACATACGTATTCATAAATGTAATGGATAAATGAGGGAATTCAAGACCAATGCTGTTTGGTGTTAATGGCATGCAAATAAAATTATAAAATAACTTAGAAAAGGGCATATAAATTGTTCAATTCTAACTTTACAAACTCTACAGCCCCAGAAATTGACAAATTTATGCTACTAATTATTAATTGCTATATTAGAATGCAGTTATGTTCATGGCGTTCGCATTATTTTCCTCAATATGAAAGGACATGCCAAATAAAAGCCTCTGTTAATTTTAAATACAATATCAAATTAAGTCAAATTCACTATTTCGTGTAATTTATGGCTCGTATGCAAAAAAAAAAAAACCAGTACAGTGGGCATATGTGCTAGTAAAATTATAAATACGAAAGCATATATGAATGTTTGGCTGATGTCAGCAACATATCGGAAGATTTAATGGCTTTATGTATTTGTATATAAGTAGATTAAAATAGGGAAAAGATTTCAGGCATTTTGTTTTCGTTTTTTTCTCTTTTTACTTTATTCCACTGTTTTATTATTATTATTATTATTCAAAAATTTCATTATTTTGATAAAAAATCAATGTTTTTTTACCTTATAAAATATAGCCATTTTTTCTTGATAAATCTACAAATACAGAATAATAATTTTTTCACAGTAATTAATGCTCAAATGAAACATTTTCAAGTAAATATATGAAGTATATAAATCAATTTGTATTAACTAGTGTGTTGAGAAATACGAACAACAAATAAAATCATGTTTTAAAACGTACTGTGTAAGTAGTATTGACTTATGGATATACAGTCACAGCAAAAAAAATCTTGACATTTTCGATTTCAGATGTTTTGTTAAATATCTAGAAATATACATGAGGAATGACTTTGAAACTCCAGATGTATAAACAAAATTGTACAGGGGTATATTTTCGAGAAGATTTTTTTTTCCAAAATCCAATAGGGGACCGTCAACAAATTGAAAAAGAACGAATATCTTTTGAATAACCCTGTCAAAACTAATGTTGTAAAAGCGTTCGAACTACAGATTATGATTATGTGGCTTATGGTAATAAACTGTGTTCATTTTTATGCTTACAGCATACTCGTATATTCGTAGAGAAATTAAGTATATTCGTATCCTCGTAGAGAAATTAAGGTTTTTATCAAAACAGTCCCAAATTTTGGTAAGTTTTTTGCTTATAATTTGCAGAGTTCTTAATAAAAAACAATGTTCTTTCCAGAAAATATGAGAAACGACATTGTACATATCATCCATTGTACATTGTATCATACCATTGTACATACACATCCTGTAATCAAAATTAAAAAATATTAATAATTGTATGAAAAATGAGCAGGTTTACTAAATAAAATTTTACTGCGCATGCGTCAACTTTACAAAAAAATTCATTTGCATATTGTGTTAGCTAAATGTATAGAGCAACATTTGTTAAAGTTTCAAAATCATAGATTGAAAATCCTGAAAATTATCGTCTAAGGAATAAGATCAAAATCCGATATTCTCAAAATGAAGCAAAAAGATGAGGAGCTGTATCCAAATATAGTACGTGTAATGCTGTGTAGACACTAATCAATGGAATATGGATATAGCCCCTCATTTTTTTGTTTCATTTTAAGAATATCGGATTTTGATCTTATTCTTTAGACGATAATTTTCAGGATTTTAAATCTATGATTTTGAAACTTTAACAAAAGTTGCTCTATACATTTAGCTAACACAATATGCAAATGGAATTTTTGTAGAATTGACGCATGCGCACTGCGCGGTGAAAATTTATTTAGTAAACCTGCCCATTTTTCATACAATTATTAATAATTTTTAATTTTGATTACAGGATATTATGTACGATGTCTTTTCTCATATTTTCTGAAAAGAACATTGTTTTTTATTAAGAATTCTGCAAATTATAAACAAAAAACTTGGCAAAATTTGGGACCGTTTTTATAAAATCCCTATTTTCTCTACGAGTATGCATGCTATCAGCATAAAGATGAACATAGTTTAATACCATAAGCCACTTAATCATAATCTGCAGTTTGAACACTTTTGCTACATTAGTTTTGACAGGGTTATTCAAAAGATATTCTTTTTTTTTTTTTTTTTTTTTTTTTTTTTTTTTTTTTTGACTGTCTCCTACTGAATTTTGGAAAAAAAAAATCGTCTCGAAAATATATCACCTGTACTATTTTGTTTATCCATCTGGATTTTCAGAGTCATTCCTCACGTATATTTCTAGATATTTATCAAAACATCTAAAATAAAAAATGTCAAGATTTTTTTTTCTTTTACTGTACTCCAGATCTGCAATACGGGGATACAAAGGATTAATACTATCGGAAATACTATTCATCTCAATAAATTGCTTATTTTAGAAAGGAAGGGGTGTAAGAGAGTAATTCATTATAAATGCACACACATTTAGAGAACATTAGTTAAAATTTTTTGTGTTGTATTCACCTAGAGAAAAATATCGCTTATTCATTGTTCAATTATCAGAAAATAATATAATAATAAATAAACATATTGATTCTATAGAACGTGAATCAGAGTATATAAAAATTTCAAGAATATAAGAATGCACATTGTTTTCATAATTGTATCGCATAAACTCGTGATATGAATGTGATTTAGAACATTTTCCATATAAATATCCTATTTAATATTTGAAATACGATTGGTGCCAAGATTTTATCTAAATGAGATACAAAGATGTCAGAAAAAAAATTGTTTACTTTGAAACAATAATTTTTTAATTAATTGTAAGCATGCCATCTTTTTACACAATTATCAATTTTATTAACTCTTGAAAAATTGCAACATAAAAGAAGGAAAATACAAATATATTTTAGCTAGATTTTTTTTAAAATGAAATATTTAGACACACGGCAGTGTGTCAGCCAAGTTTACAAAGTAAAAAGGCGTAACACCGGCCGTGGGTTATATTACACGAGCTATTTCGGGCCACATTTGACTCCCCCCCCCCCCCAATAACTTAAATTATATTTGACCTAGACACTTGCAATTTTTTGAGTGGTGTAAGAACATGTTCTAATTACCGAATCCTTAAAGTAAAAAAAATATCTTATCGTTCACGAGAATTTAAAATTCGAAAATCATTATTTTTATCACTGACTGACTGATTGACTGACTCACTCATCAAAATGTTTGACTAAATTCCAGGTGACTTAGCAAGTTGAAATTTGGTGTGGAGGTAGGTTATTGGATTTACAAATAGAAAAAATATCAGAAATCACCGCATTAAACATTAATGGTTAGTTAAAAGATAATTTATTGGATTACAATAGGAGTTTATGGGAACTACGCGAAATGCCAGATATAGTGCCAAGTTGGCGTCACCTTTGTCAAGTATTGACGCTAATCTCTAAAACTATCAAACCAATTTCAAAAGTAATGGTGGCAAAATTATGGTATTCGCCCCGGTTCAAACATAGGATATATCTTACGTCGGTGCCACTAACCTAAAAAAGAGTGCAGGAGCAAAAAATTTTAAAAATGCGATTTTTGCGTTACTGAAGGGCCTAGAAATACAAAATTTGGCATGTTAATTACTAATAAGTTATAAATGATCACTAAGAACATATGCTAAAATACGAAAGTTAAAAAGGCGTGAAAATGCACGAAAAGCGTTCTTAAAGTGCGATCACACACACTGTCTAAGTGAAACATTAAACTCATCACGCAGTTTTAGCTGCAACAATTTCTCGGAAAGCGGTGTGCGATTGAGATTTCATACTTGAAACATTTCGTGCAACTCTTTCCACTTCTTGTGGAAAATGTTGCGCTTAGCTCTGTGCTGCACGTAATCTGACCAATAGCGTAGAAGCAGATTGTCTACGTCACTCCTCAAAATGGCGGTCGAAATTAAGAGGCCAGGCTGTTAGTATGCACGAGCACGCTTGTTTGTATTGAAAAGAAATAAAGCATTTAAGAAATTAGACGCAAGAAATGGCTCTTTATAAGCGATAAGGAGTTCAAATTAAGAAATATTTTAATTGGATGTTACACACCCGCACAGCACACACACACAAAAAAGGATCGTTCGGCTATTACAAATAGCAAACGCCGTTCATTTTAGGCGAGAGTAAGGTACAAATGTTCTAAGTAGTAAGTAAACATTCATAAAATTTAAAAGTTTTTTTAATTATTAATCTTACATTTTGTTTAACAATGTGATTAATTGCAGTGTTAAGGAGTTTTGAATATATATTTTACTGTTTGTGGAAATTTGATAGTGTTTTGTTTATATTTGTCGCCAAATTCGCCAATGTTAGTAAACAAAGTTTTTTTTTTTTTTCATCTTGAATGTAATATTACACAAAAATATTAGATGAATGTTATTTCTTGTTATATGAATCTTACAATACATCCGATTACAATATTTTTACTGTTCCCAATTTTTAAGAACATTGCACATTTATCCTTTTTATCTTTTATGCACATATCCTGTTAAATTATATTAGTTAACTAATCGTATTTTAAACAAACGAATTAGTAACTGGAAAACATTTATCAGTTATACTGTTTAAATCTCTTTCTAAAAGTGTTTTGGAATTTTATTTGACGAATTATTAATGTAAACATTGACTTAATTTCTTTATTATTCGGTACTTTTCGTATGGATTATTGTATAATATTAATATTAAATATTGTAAATATTAAAAAATAAATATTGTACATATTAAAAAATAAATATTGTAAATATTAAAAAATAAATATTGTAAATAATATAACATTTACATATTGTATTAAAAATTAAATAGTGTAAATAATATAATAGTTTTTAATCATTTAAGCAGCAATTATATTTTCCAATCATTTTTATTCATGCAGTATATCCAAAATTTCTGAGAAATAATTCAATTGTTCTAGATTATTTATCAAAGATACTTTTTTTCTGTGTGAGGCAGACGTGAAATATATAATGCTCTTTACTGCACTTTCGTGCTATATATTTTCAAAATCATTTTTCTTTTTTGGAAAAAAAAAAGGGGGGGGGGGCTTTGAAAATTTGAAAAAGAATTTATTTCTGATGGGTACAAGAGGAATGATATAATTTTCATCTAATTCAGAGGTCTTTACGTAATGTGTTTTAGTAAAATGAAGAAGCCGTGGGATATCCCTTATCTTTCCTTTTTTTCTATTTAAAGTCCTTTTTCAGAATAAATGGAAATATAATTAGTGTATTTCTGCCTAGTTTTACAATGATATTTTATAAGAATAATAATTATGTTTTTCAAATTTCTGCCAATGGTTAGATACAAATAACAAATTTGCTATTTTTAACATATTTTCAGAGATATGAAAATCGACAAAACACTATCAAAGCTTATAAAAAAGTAAAAATTATCAAAAATCACTTGACATTGCAATTAATATTATTGTTAAATAAAAATGTAAGATTAATTATTATAAAACTTTTTAATTTTATAAAAAAAATATTTACACAATTGATATTAAACATAAAAAGTATATGAATCAAATTTACTTTTGATTCTTGAAATAATCTTTTTCTTCATACAAATGCAAGCTTATACAGATCAAAAACATTTTTGAACTGAAGATTGGGGTACCATAGCTTCATCTTGTGTGTAATTGATGAAATATTTAGAATGATGCATAAAAAGAAAAACCTACTGCCCCATTCCCCTCCATTGTCCCACTTAACCCCACTCTCCCCTATATATATTTAAATTTTAAACATATATATATATTAACAATATATATAAATATAAGAAGTATATATATATAAACATATATATTAACTGTTGTATAATCTATCCAATATTTATTACATTTAAAGTAAATTACTCAAAAATTATCTATTGACTTAAAATCAGCATATGCTTTAGCATTTTTTAAAAACTAATTGAAGCACTCATTTTATCTTTAAATACGCAAGTTTTAATCCTTTTTTGCCATGTTTTCTTCTTTTTCTGAATTTTTTTCTTTTACTATCTTTTGAATTTTAAATAAAAAATAGAATGCCCAACTATATAAGGGACATTTTTACTTTTGAAACCGGTTCCGAAAATAACAATGCGCCTATTAAAAAGTATCTTTAAAAAAATGGCCTATGTACAGATTAATCTCAGCTATCCAATGAGATATCTTCATATTTTTTTTTTTTTTTTTTTTTTCCATGGAATCAGCACTAGCGAATGGGACTTTTCTCTTGATTGAACTAAATTCTTAATGACGAAGTATAAATAAAACAATACATCAGTTTTTAATTCTTGCAAAGTGTGGTAACACCACAGGTTTTCTTTTAGCTAAAAAATAAATAAATAAATATTGCTGCTATTAAGGAAACTCAACTTTTTATTTTACACTTATTCCTAAATTAAGTAAATCTTCAGAAAAGTATGCCATATTTTCTATACTATCACATTACTTTTGCTCAGGTATTTCGTTTTTGCCATACCTTTTTAAAAGTTCAAAAATTAAAATAGATATGAAACGAATCGAAAAATTAACGAAAATGGTATCAGATTAGATAGCTAACAACGAGAACTAGCCGAATGCGCCAACTGAAAAGCGGTCGACTCGACTATTTATTGAGGTAACCCTGCTTCCCAAGCTAGGAGAAACTTTCTATGCATCATCCAGCAACCCTTCGTGGCTGACTCCACCTCTTTTGCATCAGAAAATGTTTCAAGTTGTGTCTAAAGTTGAGCTTAAAAACTGAAGTGATCGTGCCTTAAAAATGTTCTAAATTGCGATCTTTAAACAATCTCAACAAATAACAAACTGATCTTAAAATTAATGATATCAAAATGATGGTGACAATCCTTGCTCCAACCTAGGCTATAACTTTTATCGATGCAACTAAAGGGGTGAAGGAGCAAAAAACGTTCTAAAAATTCGATGTCTGTGTTACTGAAGGCTCTAGAAACAAAATTTGACATGTTAATTACTTATAAAATATATATGATCACTAAGAACATATGTCTTACGTTAGATATAAGGCCATTATATGTACAAATACTTGTTAACATATACGATATTTAAAAAGGTTGAAAATACGCGAAAAGCGTTCTAAAAATTTTTTAAATGGCGATTTTTATGAGGGAAAGTTAATGAACCGATTAAAAAAATAATGATGTCAAAATAATCGTGACAGTCCTTGCTCCAACAAAATTATTGGATAAATTATGGGATTGCAATAGGAGTCTATGGGAATTTGGCGAAATACCAGAAATAGCGCCAAATTAGCATAATTTTTAGCAAGTAATTTATGTCGCCAATTTCGCGATATATACCCCAGTTGGTGAAAAACTTTTTTGGTCGATGGGATAATCAAGTAGTACTGAATTGCATAAAGGAAATATCCTTATTAGTGGGATTTAAAGGAACATAAGCAGCTCTAATATAAATATTTTTTTAAGTATGAATGAAATTTTCCCCGAAATATTCCTTTAATAAAGCTGAAGGAGAAATGCACTATAACAATACAAATCCATAAGAAAATATAGAAAAGTGAATAAATGCAGGAAAAAGCTGTGAGGAAATTAATGTGAGTGAATATTTAATAAAGGTAATTTAATATTAATCCTATTTATTTCAAAAAGGAAACATATACCTACTTATTTGACAAAAAATAATGATATCCCATCAAAAACATAAATGTGAAAGAATACCAAGTTCGTTAACGGTTTCGCTAATAAAAGAAGTGAAATCTAACTGGAAACCAAGTTCTTTCTAAGCTCCTTAAATCACAGCTCCTGTCATGCGTAATGTTCTTTGATTGCTTAAAATGATTTATGAATGATTAATGAATGGAGCACCATTGAAAAAAAATTCGGGGCACCTTTGAACAGCGAAAAAACACCGAATAAACTGGTGAAAAATAATAATTGAAATAATTTAAAGAGAACACTTAAAACTATGAAGTAAAGAGTTGTTAATAAATCTAAATATTATTATTTCTGATAAATTCTTTTATGTGAAAAGAGGTTAATTAAGAAAGTCAAAGAACATGGATTTATACTGCTATCAATTCCCCTTACTGCACACATATATTCCAACCTCTGTATGTATCAGTGATGGGAAGTTTCAAATCTAAATTGAATCAAATCTAAATTTGGATAATAGCAAATCCTGGATACAGAATAATGATTAATGATTTAACAGGTTTTCAAACATTATTTCTGGTTTCCGTAACGGATAAAACGGAATTTTATATCAGGTCTCTTTAAAAAAAAATAGCGAATGAAAAATTTTAATTTTCCAAAAGCATCAGATATCAGGTTAGTGTATTTCAAGGATATTGTAAAAAAGTTTTCACAACAAACAAAACTGAAGGAACACTTTGTATTTTATCAACAATGAGTTTTGACATCAACTTTGATGGATTTAAGTTTGGTTAAATAACACACACACACACACAAAAAAAAAAAAGCGATTTCAACAAAATGTAGTTATTTAATTTTATTCATATTAGTTTATATTACTGTAAAATATGCAAATTTTTATAAAAACTCTCAATATTTTCATATTTTATTCATTTGTTTAAAGGTGACCCTTGCTTGTTCAAAGGTACCCCTACATGGGGAAGGTTTGAACAAAAAAATTTCAACTTTTTAAATCCTCACAACTTATTTAATTTCTTTGGAAAATGTTTAATTTATGGTTCATATGATGAAGAAATGCGTTGTTTTTATTATGTAATATTTAAAATTCAATAAATATAATTCAAGTATGAAAGATATTGATTTTCTGAAAAAATATTTAAAGGTGCCTGATATACCTGACCAAAATAATGGTTACTTTGTAATGGAACATTTCATTTGTTAACCAAATAATTTTACAATACGTATAAAAATAATACTTTTAGTGCCTGTTATATGTATGTATGTATGTATATATATATATATATATATATATATATATATATATATATAACTATTTTATGTTTTATTTATCTGTATATTTATTTAATAATAGAAATTTGGTTAAGTAGCAAAACTTTTCGCGAAACTTTGTTGTTTAACGGTATCTCCATCATCCCTTAATTTCTCAGTTTTTCTTCTTCAAACTTCTCAAATGTTTTCAGTTCCTCATTTATATCTTCTGGAATCTATACTATGTAATATTTGTAGATAGAAATTGTTCATATAATTTGAATTCTTTGAGTGGACCCTTTGTGGAACTATTTTGAAAGTGGCTGAGTTGTATCATTAAACTCATCTTTCCAAGGCTTACAATACAATTTGAAGTTGTTAGGAAATTTTGCTGAATTCTCTGTTAACTGAAAGCAATGTATTCTACTCTGTAATAGAGGTGAGTGAGCGATAGCGTATAAAATATTACATTATGCGATATGATAAAAGAAATATATTTTGAGAGTTATTTTCAGTGGGTAAAATAAATTAAAATATATGCATTTTATCGGTAATATTTATAATTTGCATATTGTGTAATGCATACATTTATATTATTACCACAAAAAGCTATTACAATAAAGAAGCTCCATAAATCATTAAAACACAATAAAAAAATGTAACAATTTTGTAACGATTTTAGAAAAAGAAATATATAAACAAAGATTAGAATTTAATTTTCTATTACGTTCAATCTAATAGCTGTCTTAGTGAACTTTTAAATTAAATCTTAATTTAAAAAATGAAATAGCTTTTCCTAAAATATCAAAGTTAAATTTTTCCAATCTTTGACCACAATTTTCTCGAGTATATCAGTAGTACAACGAAATATTTCTATTTCAATCGGATAAAAATATCCAACCGCATCAATTATAACTACTTAATTTAATTTTTACTCAATTATAACTTCTGTTATCCTTACTTTATACCACTGTATAGTCATTCAATAAATAAAAGGATTTTCTCAATTTTGCATTTAAAATTATTATTTTAACAATATTTTAAATGCGTATCTGAAAGGAAAAAATTTTGAACATTAGTGTACAGTACTATATTATCTGTCATTAATTGTGGATATGTATAAATTCAATTAATAAAAACATGTTATGGTATTGGTTTTAGAAATCTAGTAATTTTAGCTGGTTCAGTTAACTAACAGCACCTAAACTGTATATTTCTTTTAAAAATATTAAGACAATAAAATAAAATAAAATAAAATAAAATAAATAATTCAATAATAATAATTGTCACACACTAATTCTACAGAATAATATTATTAAAATTACGCAGGCTTATGAATTAAATTGAAATTTTTATGTAGCTGAGTATTTCATTATCGTTAAAAAAGTCATTTAGATTTTGCGATAAAGCGTAACAGAAAATTTACATAAGATATCGTTTTGTATTGCTCTATGTGGAAAATGTCTTTTTTTGTGTGTTTGTTTACAGAGCTAATAGAATGAAATATTTATAGTTTCTAATTATTTCCGTAAAGCATCTCACATTATGTGTGAATATAACGATATTTCATAAAAATAATGTAAAACCCACATCTACAAAAACTCAAGAGTTGGTATATACAGATTTCTCCCGTTGTTTCACCAATGCCAGTGTTTCATCAGTTTCAGATATACTGTTTTCCACTGTTATCATATTTTAAGAAAATACCAAGAATTGTTATATACACTAGTAAAAATTTGAAACTTTTGCTATATCGTCATTCCACTGTTTTATAGAATATTTATATTTTGACCAAAGAGAATGCTCTATAATACAGCGGAGTAATCATTTTCTATAAAAGCGATGGAGTGACGATGCAGCAAAAGATTCAAATTTTTAAAAGTGTAGCTTCCAACTTGAGGGGATTTTTTTTACCTCTAAAATATAATAGTAAATTTTACATAGAACAATCACCAAAACGTACTAATGATTCAAAAATTTCTATTAAATGTTAGTGCTAAACTAAAATCTGCTCAAACTGGCAGCTACGCTTTTAGATAATGAAATTAAAATTTTAAATAAAAAAAATGGGCAGTGCTACTTTTTTATTAAATACATGAGGAATAAATGAATAAGGAAAATAACAACTTAAGATCAAGTGTTTCAAAAATCGACAGTACGCCTACAATTGTCTATAAATAGTAATAATAATAATAATAATAATAATTATTATTATTATTATTATTATTATTATAACAATAATAATAATAATAATAATAATAACTTAGTTGTAAATATATACAAATATAACACCCCTAAATACATATGAGTAGCCCAGTGAATTTGTTTAATGGTATGTAGTAAAAGGGATCTCATTTTCGACATGCATCTAATCTATCTTTTATTATTATTATTATTATTATTATTATTATTATTAAACAAACGTGATTTTAGAAACATTTTATTTTATTATTTAATGTTTTGTCACGATAACTCCTGTAATCCTTACTTCAACCCACTGTACAGTTATCTTGGTGCATACATGACAGTCCGCTGAATTGGACTTTCGCTCTATTAATACTACGCAAAAAAATGTAGCATTCATAACTGGAGAAAACAAAATCTGTTGCTTGTCCTATTATTCAGAGAATGTTTAATACCCTTCACAGTTCATGTAAACAATGACGTCATTGCATATGTGCATTGACCAGAAAGTATTACCCCTATATTCTGAGCCGATGACTCATATTTTTATTTCTGCCGAAACATATTTTATTTCTGTTTTTCTTTTCATTCCATTTTCACACGCACACAAAATAAATAAATAAATAAACGGGATATAGTTATGTAAAACATTACATTATCTATTATATATTAAAATCTTTAGTTTTCTCCATCTATTTAGAGAATATTTAATGCTATTCGTAATTTATGGATAGAATGAACGCAATTCTTATATTTTATATCGTTAGATTCAAACATTTTTTCATTTTGTTTTATTTTATTATTGATCCCATGTTTTTTGTTTCTAATTCTTCAGTAATTATTGAAAAACTTCTACATACTTATATTTATAATTAATACAAAACTATATTTAAGAATAATCATTTGTGAAATAAATATCCCAAAATTATACAATTCCATTGAAAATTTCCTAAAGAAAAAAAAATATTTTTGAAATACAAATAGTTTCGGTCGAATTTTAGTTCGGTCGAACAGCCTTTTCAGCAAAACTCAAGTTTTGGAACAAAAACGAAACTAAATTCTCGATCGATCTCTTGTTTTAATCTGTTTAAACAGATTGCCTGCACATTGAAAGAGGAAAAGTTGATTCGTAGAACATTTGTTCATGAAACACATTGACTCGTAGAGCATTTCTTTCAAACATTGTTATTCAATGAATTTGGTCCGAAATATGACGATAAACTTTGTGATGATATGCAGCAATCAAAGTGAATTGAAATAAATAAATATTTTTTTTTTTCGAGACAAGAATTTTAAGGATGGTAAATGAAAACTAAATCGCTGTTAAAAATGGCAGATTTTTTTAAAATTATTATTAGTTTTACTTTGTTTAAATTCGATAGATCTTGTTTCTTTCCATATCACTCTCAGGTCTCGATTTCGACAAGTAAATTTAGAGATAATTGCATGCGTTAATCCTGCATTTGCGTGTCGTAAATTACGTAGCCTGCTTTCTATGTTAGTTTGTTTATTAATTTGTAACTTGTTTTCTTACTTCTGTTGATTTTGGTTAAGTTCCATCTGATTATGTTAACATAGTACTTCATTTCCTATAGGTTATCCCACTAACTTGGAACTTACGGAAAACCTTTTATCAAACAATAGTATTATTTTTTTAGATTTAAAAATTACATTAGTGGAGAACAAAATAATTATATATCTATATGACAAACGTAAAAATTTTAAATTTAAAGTTAATACCTTTACTCATTTTAAATCTTGCCTCCATATTTCTGTTTATCGAAATACACTGCTCAAAACAATTAAAGGATATTTGAAGTTTTATATAAAATAAAGATATAAACGACTTTTTTTTGCCGAAAATAAAAGAAGAGAATCACAAATGCAAATTTTTCTGGTTTTCAAACTGTGGAGTATGCAAATTTTGAGTTCGATTCAAAAACGTTGCTTCAGCGGCAGCGAATGAAATTTGACTTTCAACTGGATAAAAGAGAATGAAGACAAGGATGATCGGCATTCAGTGATTGCCTTGTTTTGATGAGTACGATGTCTCAGCGAAGTCATTTGACAGATTCAGAAGCTTGGAGAATTGTTGGTAGGTTAGAAAGGGGCCAAACTCAAGCCGAAGTAGCGCAAGCCATTGGAGTGTCACAAGTGTCATTTCCAGGATCTGGAACCGTTTTTTGGAGAGTGGATGTGCAGGCCGAAGACCAGGGCAAAGTCGTAGACGGGCAACAACGCCCAATGAAGATCGGTATTCAGCGTTAACAGCTCGGAGACACCGAAACATGAACGCTTCTCTTCTCCAACAACACCTTCGCACAGCTACAGGCACCACGAAACCATACCCCCTACTGAAAATGATTTTCTTTGAAGAAAACACCTTTTCTTATTCTTTTTTTCTCATATGCACAAATTGTGTTTTTTTCCTTTTGTACACAAATGCGCAATAAAATGTATTTTTTTTCTGCCAAACATGCGTTATTTATTCTCATATAACCTACTATGTCTGTCGACCATGTATCAATCAGCTAAAAAGTTTCCCAGATACAAAATCCACCTAAAACTGCAATATCCTTTAATTGTTTTGAGCAGTGTATACTCCTCAATCACTTGCTCAGAATCAAAAGTTCATGTTCTCCTCATCTTAATAACAAAAACATTAAACAATTAATATTTGGTGCGATAAATCACGATTTCCCAACGAAATTCATTTACTCTTTATTATACAATTAATACTTTTATTACTTATAATTTGCAGTTGGATGTATATTGTCAGTTACTTTTAGCATTTTGCGCATTAAAAATATAAATAAAAAAATATATAAAACATAAAAATTACACAAAAAAATAAAAAACTATAAAATGTTAAAAAAAAAACAAGGTCAATAGGTAGGCTGGGTGGGAAGTTGTTAGATTATGGAGGTAGGGAGGAGCTGCTGGAAAATATATGAGCATATGTT
The DNA here is from genome assembly GCA_964019185.1 of Maratus speculifer. NCBI lineage: Eukaryota > Metazoa > Arthropoda > Arachnida > Araneae > Salticidae > Maratus > Maratus speculifer. The sequence continues at coordinate 177,403,930 of OZ025292.1, read as the reverse complement.
AATATATTTAATCATATATATAAACAAAAAAAGAGGGGCGGGTGGTGGTAGGAAATGGTACAGTGTAACAATAGTAAAGTGTTAATTTATTATTTATGATAATGTGTTGTTATAGCATTCCTTGTTTATTCCTCTGTCTTTAATATGCCATATATATATATATATATATATATATATATATATATATATACATATATATGCATGTCAAGACAACGAAAACGTTTAGTCTTTCGTGTAATGATATCGTAAGAGAGATCCCGAATGAATACCAGGCTCTCTGCAGGATCGGGCCTTCCGTGTAAAAGTATCATAAAAATACTGTTCTCCTTAAAGCCGATAAATTCGCCCAATCTTTAGCTTTCTCCCGTTATTTAGAGAACATTTAGAGCTCTTGACAATGCCTGTATAAAATGACGTCACTGCATCTGTGCATTGGCCAGAAAACATAACCTCTATATCTTGTACCTACTGACTCCAAAAAACATTACAAAAGAATTCTCACCTGCCGCAGCAAAAATATGGGGGACAAAATATCGGTTATGAAACTAACGGGACTGCAGAAACCCGGAACACGGAACTAAAATCTGAAAGTGTGGGGCCTTTTTTGCATCCAATATTATTCAGGAGAATCAATGGTGTAAGGAAAAATTGAACAAAAAATTCACTTGCTCTTATGCGAAAGCTCTGCTTTTATATTCAAACCCCCTGTTTTCCTTTCATGACGTAAGAAAGAAAGAGCGGAGTACAAAACCAGGTTTATAAAAAAAGCCGATAAAAAAAAAAAAAAGTTACGTTATCTGGTTTAAAAAATAAAGCAAGTGAGTCCACAAGTTGGGTCAAGTTCACATACAGCGAGCTTCCGGAGAGCAATTATCGCTTGTTTGGCAATTGTTATTTAATAATTTTTTTAAAGGATGCTGGCAACGTTTTGTTTTTAAATTGTGAATAATCTGTAGCAGATGGTTTTTGGTTAGTTTTACCTGATTTTCTGAAAATATTGTGGCATAAAAAAATGAAGCGGTGAATAAATTATAAAGAAATGTATTCATAGCATGTTATTTTGGAGCAGATGCTACCTTGTAACCTAAAAAATGATTTATTAAATAACAACTATTTAAAGATTTGCTAAACTACAGAGTATAATGATGCATTCTTGTTTCAGAATGTAATTCCAGTAAATTTAAATACTTTTTTCCAGGTAATTAAAGTATGTTATCACTTCAGAAATAATTTTAAACAATTCTTTTTATTCTTTTTATTTTATATTGATATATATTTTTACCAGAAGTTAGTTGCGATCACATATAGGGTAGTTTTAAGTACTTTTAATGTAATTTGCTTTTTCATCATTTAATTTTAACAAAACTAACTTGCGGCAGGCATTTTTATAATGCTACAATATTTATCTTCTTTCATCATTATTTATTTATTTATTTCTTAAAAGACACAATCAAATTGTGCAAAACGAAGTGACAAGTTTGTGATGAAAAAATTTTATATATTCTTCTACAAAGGTGTGAGATTTTGGAGATTCTTACATTTATTTATGAATATGTAAAAACAAAAAATAGAGATACATTTTAACACAAATTTCATTAAAGTATTTGATTGTAAAAATATTAAAAAATAACACTTGGGATTCTGTTATGAAATATATTCGATTACATAACTTGCTGCTTTAAAATTTGTGGAAAATTAAAGTTGTATAAAATGAGAGAGAGAGAGAGAAGGTGGGGGGGGGGGGGGGAGGGGCGTTTGATAATAAAGGGAAAAAATGATTAAGAAATTTTTAAAAAGACTTTCTTTAGTATCCAAGTAATTGTGAGATTCAAATTACAGTATTTGGATATTCAAAAATGAAGTTTTATAGCTTTGAAGCGTTATTTTAAGACATTGAAAATAATAACCCTTTTGACATTGATGAAAGCATTTTTTAAACACCTTATTGCATACAGCATTAAAGACTAGAGGATATCTGACTTGTTATTCATATTTGTTGCTATTAAAGTAAATCCTAATGCTGATGAACAGCTATTCAATTTTTCCATCCTTTTTTAAATGTATTTTCCTGAAAAAAAAATTACTAAATCAATAATAAATATTGTAAAGCTTAGCACTAAACCCAAGATTATATTTAAACAAATTTAGTTATAATAAAAGTACCCATATTGTAATGTTTCTTATATCTTGTCCTATACAAACAGAACCAGATCTTTTTAAAGATAGTTATTAAACTGCTCACGTGATATCAAATCACGTGTTTGGAACTTTCTACAGGATGGGTGGTACACGGCCTTGACTTTTTGCAGTGTCTTACATTAAGGTCAGTTACACCTCTCCACCTACTTTCTTTACTTTTATCATAACATTTTAGCCCGTCACTTTTTCTTGATGTACTCAAATTCCTTTCCGATAGGTAAAATGATTTTTTTTCCCTCTCCTTTCAGTATTTTTTTCGGTTTTAATTTTATAACTTTTTTGGTGCATTTAAGATAAGAAGATTTCTCTTAAGTAAAAGTAAGTCTTCTTTTTTACGATCATTTGAACCATCAAATGAGATGTAATCTCACAGCAAAATAATAACCAGTTAGTGATAGTAATACTCGAGAACAGAGGCTTAGGTACAACAAATTTATGAATTACTAACTGGGCATTGCATTACACAAACACACCAATAAAAGTTGTTACCTAAGGTTTAAAAGCGATAACGCATAGGGTACAGTACACTGTCCGTGTTTTTATATGTATGTCCAAACCGTCCGCTTTTTAAGGATTATTATCTCGGCTAATTATAATTACTATTTTTAAAAAAATTATTATCAACAATCCTTTTGTGCTTCTGCGACTGTAGGTGACACCAGTGCTCTTCAATTTCTTTGTTGAACCCTTCAAATCGAAAATTTGTGAAACAGAAAAATGCGATTTTCTCAAAAACTAGGTAATTATTATAGTTTTTCTGCAAGGTTTAAATTAACTTATACTACCCCTAATTCTTTCTTAGTTTTAGTTTCGGTAGATTCGAAAACAGATGAGGAAGAAGAAGGACATAGTTTTGCATTACATTCTCGACGATATCTTTGAAAATATACCTGAAATTAAAATAAATGTATTTTTGAGTTTGGAGCTACGAAAGCTTTCATACGATACCTGATACGATGTACAAAGAACAGTTTTTTTCCCCCCTAAGTAACCTAATTAGCCCCTCTACATTTTCCATAAACATATTTTTGAATAGTTAAAAACCTATAAATATGAGGGTCAATAGCCTTTTTTACTTTAGCCAACTTGAATTTTCCACGTACCATAATTTATGAATAAAATGACTGTGACAGACGGGCAGACAGATCTTATAATGGTTCCGTTTTTACTTTTTAAGTACGGGATTTTAATATTAATAATAATAAAAAGTCGGAATTTGTATGTCAAACACACAATCGAAGTGCGTTTGTACTATAACCAGCTTTATTGATATTCAGTGCAACAGCTGTTGTACTCTTTTGCCAAAAGGCATTAATGGTGTATTCGAAAAAATGATTTTCCACCTTCAACAGTTCAAAATTTTCAGATACAATTTTGGACACATTTTTTAAAGTAGAAGCATGAAACTTGCTGAGGGGATTTTTGAAGTGACGTAAAAGGTGCCGAGTGATGTAATTTTTCGCTGATATAATTAGAATTTGATTTATAAGCAATTATTTTCTCAGCGTTACCCCTTTTTTCGTTCGCAGACCTCCCGCTTCGGAAAATTTGGTTCAAAATGCCGTTTTTGACAGCATTTTTTGCCACATTTTCTGCATTTATCAAGGAATTGATAATCACTTCACCCTGTATAATTCCTGAATAAGAGAATTCGAAAGTTTGGTGCATTTGAGAGCAAAAATGAATCTAAAAATAAATCTGAAAAAAAGGCAGTTTGGATCGGAATACACCCTTAAGAGTCCACACTAGTCACTCAAAAAGACCCGGATGATAATGTTAAGTCTATGAAGGCATTATTTTCAAATATCTCGCTCAAATTTGAGTATTTTTACATGATTTTTTTTCATACAATAGCTGAAGAAGATCTAAAACTGGGCTAATTTTTACTTTTTTGATTTTGGTTTGAGATTATATATATATATATATATATATAAATGAAATTGAAAACTATAAAACTAGCGTGGTTCTAGATCGTCCTCAGCTATCCTATGCAAAAAAAGTCATGTAAAAATATTAAAATTTAACCCAGATATTTGAAAATAATGCGCTCATAGATTTAACATTATCATCCGTTTTTTTTTTTTTTTTTTTTTTTTTTTGAGTAACTCGAGTGGCATATTAATGCAAAATTTATTACGGATATAGATATTAAATTCAGTAATATTTAAATAATATGACTCCATCTTAAATAGAACGTAATGATAATGGCAACATAGCGTCATTACCTATCATGGGATAGCATTGAATTAATTACATTTGATAGAATTTTTAAAAAATGAAGAAAAATTTTATTAATATATTTTTAATTTTTGATTCGATAAAAAAAGAAGAAATGATTTGACAAAATTCTACAACGTTTATATATTTATTAACTTTCAAAGCATTTGGTTCCGTATTTTTTGTTCTGTTAGATGCAGACAGACAGACGGACAGTTCAGGTGACACCTAGGTGCTACTCATTTACCTAATTATGAACGTATCTAAAAAGAAAAAAAGCAATTATTCAATATTTTTAATTTTGTTAACTCTTTGAGGAGCGGTGGTGTATTATAAATCCCACTTAAATTTTTCTCTCAAATTCCACAATGATGCTAGAATATTTTGAAATAAAATTTCGCGCTGATAATGTATGTGAGGAAATGTTATGTTATTATTTATTTCGAAACAAATTCGGCTTTAAATTTTTGTGTCGATGTATTTTAATGGCAAGATGCCAAAATGATACTTCACCTTTCCTTTTAAGGGTGTATTCGAAAAAACGCTTTTTCACCTTCAACAGCTCGAAATTTTCCGATACATTTTCAGACTTATTTTTAAAAGTAGAAACATGAAACTTGCTGGGGTGATTTTTGAAGTGATGTAGAAGATGCCGTGTGAAGTAATTTTTCGTTGAATTAATTAGAATTTGATTTATAAGCAATTATTTTATCAGGATGCTCCTTTTTTTCGTTCGCAGACCTCCCGCTTCGGAAAAATTTGTCCAAAACGCCGTTTTTGACAGCATTTTTTTTGCAACATTTATCAAAAAATTGACAATTACGGCACCTTGTGTAGTTTCTAAATAAGAGAATTTGAAAGTTTGGTGCATTTGAGAGAAAAAATGAATCTAAAAATAAATCGGAAAAAAGGCACTTTGGATCGAAATACACCCTTAAAGCTCCTGTCCCTGCGATTGAAGATACTCCCGAGGTAATGCTATTCTTAAGGGGAGGTTGTTTTCTAATAACACGTTTACATTTGAGCATTTTTAATTTTATTTATTTATTTATTTGCTATGGATAGCTGATGTCCTTCCCCACATCGCTTCTTTTTTACTTTGTTTTACTACATCGTTTCTTTTTTCGATTTTGACTGACACTTTCATTTTTGGAGCCAGTTTTGAAAGTGAAATTAACTTTATAAAATATATCTGCAACCAAAATCGAAAAAGTAAAAAAGGTGCGATGCGGGGAGGACCTTACTTATCCAAGGCAAATATAAATGAAAGGATAAAAAACTAAACCCTTTTCTTAAACTTAATATTAAAATTAAAATTCAAAAAATTAAAGTCTCAATTAATATTTTTAACTTTAATTCTGAAGATTAAAAAGTTATTTTGCCCCTGATATCTTTCTTTCCCAGTCTAACATTTATTACTTTCAGAGATCATTTTTGGATGCTCTTTAAGATTAAAATTGTTTAGCTAAGGGTTTTTTGCATCCATTTGTGGTTAGGGCCTCATACGTCACCGACGCGGGAATTGTGAGGGCTTTGACCACTATCAATCAAAAGCTGATGAACCAATTAAATTAAATGTTCCTCCCTAATTCACAACTGTGCCCTCTGCTGGAAAATATTACAATCTCCAACAATTACTCAGAACACGCGCGAAAAATGGGAGACTTTGCAGTTTTGAAATGCCTGCCTAACCTACGGCCATGTAAACTCTCCATAATCGACGCATCTGGCTCTGGGACCCTTGAACGTTCTCGCGAATCCATCTGTTCGAAGAGCGGCCTAATAAAAAGAGTTCGAACCAACAAGAGGCTCCCGAGTCCAACTTCTTATGCCACGACTAACACCCCTGAAGTCGTTACATAAATATATGTATATTTAAAAATATCGAAATGCAAACGAAATTTTGTAAAATAACACCCCATAAGAAAGCATTAGCTCGCAAGTGTTTTGGATAGCAGGGACAGGAGCTTGATGCCATAAGGTTTTCCCGGTCAATGGAATCCAAGGCAACAAACACTTTGATTTTGTATTATTTATTAACAGTTTCTTGGTCTACATCTATATAGATCTGCGTCTCTGTCCCTTAACTGTATCTTCAGCACTACTAGGGTAAGAATAAAATTGCTGGCTACTTTAACCCTTTCGATTCCGGCGTCTTACACAAATTTCATTTGGTCGGCATCACTTTTTCTAAAGAAGTTACTTTTAATTACACAATATCAACAATATTCTAGTTAAATAATGCGTATTTTCTTTCCTTTTATTACTGATATTACCAAATAAATAAATTTTGCAAAGAAAGGCGATGTCCAGTCAGCCTGGAAATACAAGTGCAAAGGACTAAAAAGTATTAATAATGTGGGCTTTCCAGGTTACAGAATACAGATGAAAACCATATGTATCTTTTTTAGTTGAAAATTATATTAGATATTTTACGTTTGATATAGATTTCTTTTTAAAGATTTATTACGAACAATACAAAGAAATTTTTATATGAAAAATATCAATTATGTATTAAATTAATTCATTAAAAGCAATAATTTATTATTAACCTCGTGCCAGAGTTTAATAATTGAAGAAATCCTAAATGACAAGCCTTTTTGTTATTCTGATAATTTCAGTGGTTTAAGAGCAGTTCGATTACTTGTCTTAAATTTGGGTTTTATTTCTATTTTATTATTTTATTTATCAATTGGTAAAAATTTAATTTCTTTATGAAACATCACCTGGAAATAAAAACCGAGCTATTTTATTGTATTAATTTTAGTACAACCAGATTTATTAGTTGAGTCGTTTGTCGGCAAGTGAAAGAGATAGATTTAAAAAAATCATGAATAAAAATTATTTTTAGAACAAAAAAACAAAAAAAAAAAAGAGTAAACTGCGATATAGTTTTGAAGCAAATTGGGATATATTTTTCAAAAAAATTGCACTGGAAAGTACATTTTTTTTCTCTCTATTCGAGTGTAAAAATGAAAAGTATGCGGCATTTAGAAATTTTTTAAAATGTAATAGCAGATAATGAAAGCTAGATTTAATCGTCTGCTGTTTTCATTCGCAGACACGTTTGTCCTTTATAATATAGATAGATATCCAATCATGGAAGACAAATATGAAGTATGCTTTATAAATTTATTTTATTTATTTATATTTTTTTCTTGGCATTTAGTATATATAAAAACATTACATAGTAAAAAAAACGCTATCTTGAATATCAGATGAAAGAGAAAAATCGGATAAAAGACCACGGAGAAAAAACTGAGATTAGAATCATAACGCTCTTTCGAAATATCAAGCTTATAAAAATACTATTTCATGGAAAATTAAATAAATAAATAAATAAATAAAAATAAATAAATATCTTCCAGGAGATAGAAAATGATTTTACTGCCAACATTTCCCCTAACTCATATAAAAAAATCCCCCAAAATTTTAAGATATGATATTGGTTTACATAAATTGTGTATTACTGTAGGTATAGATATATTTTTTTTCATTTTTTCAAGACTGCTTAACTTATGCGTGAGTTTATACGGTACATATTAGTCTGAGATTGGTTTTGTGAAGATCTTTCTATTTGTAGTGAAAGTTATTCTATCTTGGGGAATTATGTAATGCATTATTAAAATTGAAATTAAACTTATATTTTTCAGTATAATTTTTCCAGGTCCTAGATTGCTGGGTCGGAGATATTCTATTCCCCTGGTATCCTCTAATAAAAATAAGAAGCATTATTATAGGTAAATTATAATAATTTTGGTTATCCTGGACCAGTTACGCCAAATTATACAAATCAGCTAACCAAACTAATAACCAAATTATACCTATTGACATAATTTTTTTTTAAATAACGAAAAAACAAATAATTAGTTGAATATTAATAAAAATACAAATAAAAAGAATGAATGTTGAATGTGACATTCACGTTCATCCATTATTGGCATTTAATCTTATAATTTGGGGATAGTTTTTTGGTCAACGGGATAACCAAGTAGTACGGGTCAATCCATTTCAAGTGGTCCAGAAAATATTTTTTTGGTCACTCGACCATTTTTAAAAAATCTGAAATTTTTTGTACTACAACCCTAACATGACGGAAGTTCAAAATGATCGTTATTTTAATTTTACTATTTTTTGTTTGTGCTTGGCGGCCATCTTTGTTTCATCGTGTTCAGCGATTTTCTCAGATACTAGGATACACAAAATTGTAAATATCTCGTCTTTTATAAAACCCAATTGAAATGGGGTTTGCAGCATTTTGTTCAGAATAAAATAAGCTAAATGTACAGTGGTAGAATAATTTTGAAAAATAAATTTTTACAAGTAAAATTTTAGCACAAAATTTAAGATTTTTTTCCAAAATCTATCCATTTGCAAAAGGAAATTTTTATGCAAGGAAAACTGTCAACCTTACACAATTTTTTCTAGAAATAGGTCAAAAGTGCGTGTACTTATACACCAAGTCCCAGATCTGGGATTTAATTTCTGTTTGCGAAAAAAATTCCGAAATTCTTCAAAAATTTCAAAAATCGCAATTTTTAGGCTTTGATATCTCTGGTGGGGCACGAGATAAAAATTTGAAATTCTGGCTTTTGATAGTATTATGTAGTAGTGTTATTTACAAAACATTTCAAGAAGGAGATTTGACTACAAGCTGAGATATGACATGGGCAATATGTGAAAACAATATTGTCAAACTATTGTAACCTACTATGCAATTGTTCCACAAGACTGTCAACCTTACACAATTTTTTCTACAAATAGGTCAAAAGTGCGTGTACTCATACACCAAGTCCCAGATCTGGGAGTTGATTTCTCTTTGCGAAAAAAATTCCGAAATTTGTCAAAAATTTCAAAAATCGCACATTTTAGGCTTTGATATCTCTGGTGGAGCGCGAGATAAAAATCTGAAATTCTGGCCTTTGATAGTATTGTGTAAAAAAAATTCAAGAAGGAGATTTGACTACAAGCTGAAATATGACATGGACAATATGTGAAAATAATACTGCCAAACTATTGTAACCTACTATGTAATTGTTCATATCTCCAAAATTTTAAATTAATTATTTATGGTACAAAGTTAATTGTTAATTATAAATATCTTCTTCAAATGCGTCTGTGTGATTTAAACAATTCAGAATGTATGCTAAGCCAATACACTATTTGTCCAAAGGAACAAACCTACTAGAAATGCTATTGCAACAATTTTACTCGGTACACATTTCAGGAAAAGTAAATTTCAGACAATGGGTTGCAACTGATCGAGTTGACATGGTTTCAATTATTAAACCTAGAGAATTTCATTCAAGTTAATAAGGGATGACAAGATTTGGATGGCTTCAAATAAAATTTTGATAAAGAACCAGCCTAATGGACTGACAACAGTAACTGGTCGAACTCACAACATCTCTCATAAATAGTGTTAATGTCTTTGTTGAGCATATATAGTATCTTTGAAATTAAATGTTTATTAATTAGCTGTTTTCAAGAAACGATATTTTCTATGTAAATATTGTAATAAAAGAGACATCTCATTTCTCCTAATGTACTCGTAATAGCATTTCTTAAAATTTTTTTAATCACCGTATCTCAGCTTATAGTCAAATCTCCTTCTTGAAATTTTTTGTACATAACACACAATACTATCAAAGGCCAGAATTTCAGATTTTTATCTCGTGTTCCACCAGAGATATCAAAGCCTAAAAAGTGCGATTTTTGAAATTTTCGACGAATTTCGGAATTTTTTTCGCAAAGAGAAATAAGCTCCCAGATCTGGGACTTGGTGTGTGAGTACACGCACTTTTGACCTATTAGTAGAAAAAATTGTACAAGGTTGACAGTCTTGTTGAACAATTACATAGTAGGTTACAATAGTTTTGCAGTATTGTTTTCACATATTGTCCATGTCATATCTCAGCTTGTAGTCAAATCTCCTTCTTGAAATGTTTTGTACATAACACTACTACATAATACTATCAAAAGCCAGAATTTCAAATTTTTTTCCATCGTGCCCCACTATATCGTGCCCCAATTATAAATCGTGCCCCACCAGAGATATCAAAGCCTAAAAATTGCGATTTTTGACATTTTTGATGAATTTCGGAATTTTTTTGGAAAAGAGAAATTAACTCCCAGATCTGAGACTTGGTGTATGAGTACACGCACTTTTGACCTATTTGTAGAAAAAATTGTATAAGTGTGACAGTTTTCCTTGCATGAAAAATTTCCTCTTGCAAATAGATAGATTTTGGAAAAAATCTTAAATTTTGTGCTGAAATTTCACCTGTAAAATTTTATTTTTCAAAATTATTCTACCATCATACATTTAGCCTATTTTATTCTGAACAAAATACGGCAAACCCCATTTCAATTGGGAAAATAAAAGACGAGATATTTACAATTTTGTGTATCCTAGTATCTGAGAAAATCGCTGCACATGATGAAACAAAGATGGCCGTCATGCACAAACAAAAAATAGTAAAATTAAAATAACGGTCATTTTGAACTTCCATCATGTTAGGGTTGTTGTACAAAAAATTTCAGACATTTTAAAAATGGTCGAGCGATCAGTGCTGGACCACTTGAAATTGATTGACCCGTACCTAATTTTATGACTAAAACTAAAAGCTTTATAAAGGTTTTAAGTTCAAAGCGAACTTAATGTTCTCGCGCACAGCAGGGAAATTTTAACGCCACACCCTTTCAAATAGCAGCGTCCTAAAGAAGTACTGAATTTCCAATTGTGTTTATTTTTTACATTATTATAGCTATTTATGAAATTAGAGTACAACCTATTTTAATTAACATGTTCGGATATTCACACTTCGAATCTTAAGGTCAAGAGAAATAGTTTTGATTTTCTGAACTCATTGAACGTTTATAATAATCACCGGAAACATAGTTTTCTTTTTTTTTTTTCAAGGTTTTCAATTTTTGACACGATATGTAAATGTAATTCACTTGTTTTAAAATTGTCGAGCGAATAGCAGAGGATTAAAATAAAAAATCGGTGCACTAAATTTTGATAGATATCGTTAATAATTTTGTAATATTGCTTACCATGGAGAAATAAGATAGAGCTAGGTGCAGTGTATCACAAAATTGGCTCGCAATATGATGTGCTTAATTGCTCAAATTTAAATGACCTTCATTATGCCCACCGAAAAGAATCACGTGGAAATCGCACCAAATTCTTTCATATCAGCCGTGTATTTTTTCTCTAAATGAAAATGATCTGCTTTAATTTAAGCATTCTAAAGTAGAATTTCATTGTTTTATGAATTAAAAACTGTATTATTAAAAGTTTTCTTTTTTTTTGCGAACACGTGGTTGTGTTTGGGCTTAATGTAGCGAATTTTAGGGTTACGTTTTTGGGGTCACCTCCAGCCACTATACTTCACCTCTATTCTTTCTTTTTACTCTATGGGTGTTTAGTTCTCATTTTAAAATCTTTGTTTACTCTATAACATAGCAAAATCATTTTTTTTTCGATTATTTCATGACCATTTAAAGTGATTTCTAAATTTTATTGTGATCCTCTTTTTAATTGTTATTTATATTTTGCTTTGTTTTATTACATAATATTGCACATGCAGGGAATAACTTGCTAGAAGTAAGAATGTGTGAAATCTCATGGTCAAGAAGTGATGGTGATTTGATAATCCCACGCACTGAACTTCAATGATAATTACGGGAAAGAAAGCCTTTCTTCGTGGTTTTCGATTATTGTCACGAGACGCAATTCACTCTTCTTAATCTTTTCCCGAACGCATGACCCAGTCCAGTGCTCTCCAGATTTCATTCTTAGCAGAAAAGAAGATGGAGAACTAAATATAGAACATTCAAGAAAGCGTTTTTGTTTTCCCCTTTTCCGTTCTTCCGCAAGTTCTTCCGAACATCACAACACAACCCACCTGCAGACGATCGTGGCACACATTTTCTCGCGCCATCTACCGGCTGCTCCAATGCGGGCCAAGTTCAGATCATCTGCTGTTATTATCTCCATCTTTCTGCGAGACGAAGAAGGGATTTTTTTTTTTTCTTTCTTTCTACCTTCCGGCAAAATTAGAATAAATGATAACAAAAATGAATGCAAAAAATTCAGATTGTGTTACGGTCAGGTACAAATACCAGCCTCTCTTGAATAACCGTAGATTTGTAACAGAAATAAATAAACAAACTTGAAGATCCCATGCATTTGCGTTTCTAAATATAGAGTTTGACAATAGGGGAAACATAATATTGTGGTAACGTAACAATAAAAAGAATAGGTAAATACGAAATTTGCGGTATGTTACAAAAGAGAGAACAGTTTTGCACTTCCAAAAAAATGTATACTTCTTTGGGAGTGTTAAGAAAACAGATGGGGATGTAAAAATACATGATGATACATTGTAAGATATTTCCAGAATTTTGCTACACTTCCGTCTGTAGGTCAAGCAGAAAAGTCTGAAAGAACATTACAGCACTACACATTTATATAAATTTTCTTTAAATATAAAGAAAACTGGAGGAAATGAAATAATAACAGTTTTTTTCTCGTTTTCTTCACTGTACGAAATGTATACTTAAATTTGTCCGAAGTGGAATAAATAGAAAAATAGCAATAATATTTACAAAATAGCTGTCCCGGAGTGGGGCCGGAAGAGCTCAGGCTGGAAAAGTAAACAAAAGAAACTTAGAATGTAAAATTAATAATCTGTGACTATTACTAAACCCTTTTCACTCCCAATGTATTAGTATATTAATTTAAATAGTGCAATTATATACTAAAATAATTATAACCATTATATTTTTTATATTAGATTTTTTATATTAGAAATTATATTTAGGAATATAAAGTATAGTGCACTTATTTGTATCTAACACTTGGGTTAGAATAATCCTTTTTAGAATAAATAAAAACGGAAGAGGATAATTTCACGGCAATGAGCTCACAGTTATTCACACTAATTGTGTATTATACTTCTATTTATGTCTATTATTTATAAAATAGAACTTACTCTTTTTGAAAAAAAAAAAAAAAGGTTAGTAATCATGGAAGAGCCTTATCAGAATAAAGCGGTATATCAAATTTGAAGCAAATCAGATAATTCTGCATGGGAAACCTATTTATCTAAATTGGTGGGGATGAAACCCGCATCCCTTCTTTTATACTTAAGCACTGAACCCCAAATCCAATCAGGGAAGTGTCTTATCGAATAAACCTAAATACAAAATTTGACTCAAATCAGAAAATTCCTCTTGAAAAATCTAATTATCTAAATTAAGGAGGGGGGAGGGTTAGGAGCCATTCACCTTTTTATACACAATAATGAACCTTTAAAACTAACTAGAGAACAGCCCTATCAGGATTAATCTATTTAAAAATTTTGAAGCAAATCTGATATTTCTAAAAAAACATTGATATAAATTAAGGGTGGGATTAGCCGCCGTTACCTCCTTTATAGATAGCTAATGAACCCATAAAACTAATCCGTGAAACACATTGAAAACTCTGCCAATTACAAGCAAAAAACTTGGCAAAATTTGGGGTTGTCTGTATGAAAAACTTAATTTCTCTTCGAGTATACATGATATCCTCATAAAAATGAACACAGTTTATTACAATAGACCACTTAAACATAATCTACAGTTGAACACTTTTGCTTGACAGGATTATTAAAAAAATATTTGTTCTTTTTCAATTATTGACGGCTTCCTATGACATTTCGGGAAAAAAAATCTACGCGGAAATATATGACCTGTACACACCTATTTACATACCTAGAGTTTCAGGATTATCCCACATGTATTTTTTTAGATATTTAACAAAAGTCTGAAATCGCAAGTGACCAGTCACCTTTGGCCATGTAGTATATATTTATACTAATATTAATAATCTGAAATACAAAATTTGGTGCATTTCTAATAATCAGAAACGCAAAGACGCGTATAAAGTTCATCGCAAAAAGCTCAGCATCATCATATGCGGAGTGATCAAAACTAAACATTTCTGAACAATTATTAAGCATAACGTTACATTGTGGTAACAAGTAGAGGATAGGGACAGCTTAAGGGGGCTCAGGGGTTGAAAACTTTTTAAAAAATCGATTTTTTTATGATCTAGTTTTATTATTCAATTAATTCTGAACTCAATGCAAAAAACCGCATAAAAACATTTGCATTTTTAACGGAGTTATAAGCATTTATGTATAAACATTTTCAATGCCGCATCCATATCATTTCAATTTTAAGTCGCGTTTTCTCAAAACTTGATTTTTGACGACTAACACTAAGATAAAAAAAAAAAAAAAAAAAAAAAAAAAAAGCTATTTGATGGAAAAGCTTATTTTTTTTTTTTTTTTTTTTTTTTTGCATGCATATAATATCATTATCTGTAGAATGAATTAATATAGCTTAGATAGTTTAATATTTTGAGTATTTTTAATGAAAAAAAGTTGTATTTTTTAGGAGTTTTTAAATTTTTAAATTTGAGAGTTTTTTTTAATAATGTTGTTTTTGAGTGATAGTTATATCCTTAATTCATTCTATAGAGTAAAGTTTCCGGATCATTTTAAAGCAAAAATTAGGTTCTTATGTCAATTCAATGTTAAGATATCTTGGTTTTGGTGATATAATACATAATTTTTTTTTCGAAAATTGTGTTACATAAATTTTACTATATTTCTTATTATATTACATTGAAGTACATCATTCTATAATTTTATAAGAGGACAAACATAGCTTTAAAATATCAGAATGTTTAAATTAATTGCATTGAATACTTCTGTTTTTATATGGAATCGTAGCGAGAGCTCTGTTTTCACGTTTTTCCGTATCGATCATGTTAAAACTTAGACTGCATAGCGGAACAGGGAAAAAATAAAAAAATCCCTATCCAGTTTCGGCGGGTTGTTTTCTTGGCATTGATGCTTGTTTCGGTTACTTTTCCTTGTGTTTTAGATTTTATTGTGATTTTATATTTTATTTTTCTCATAATTTTATTACGCTTAATACACTGCTCAAAACAGTTAAAGGATATTTGAAGTTTTATATAAAATAAAGATATAAACGAAATTTTTTTTGCCGAAAATAGAAGAAAAGAATCACAAATGCTAATTTTTCTGGTTTTCAAATTGTGGAGTATGCAAATTTTGAGTTCGACGTCAAAAACGTCGCTTCAGCGGCAGCGAATGAAATTTGAATTTCAACTGGATAAAAGAGAATGAAGACAAGGATGATCGGCATTCAGTGACTGCTTTGTTTCGAAGAGTACGATGTCTCAGCGAAGTCATTTGACAGATTCAGAAGCTTGGAGAATTGTTGGTAGGTTAGAAGGGGGCCAAACTCAAGCGCAAGCCATTGGAGTGTCACAAAGTGTCATTTCCAGGATCTGGAACAGTTTTTTGGAGAGTGGATGTGCAGGCCGAAGACCAGGGCAAGGTCATAGACGGGCAACAACGCCCAATGAAGATCGGTATTTAGCGTTAACAGCTCGGAGACACCGAAACATGAACGCTACTCTTCTCCAACAACACCTTCGCTCGGCTACAGCACCACGATTTCAATTCAGACTGTCCGAAACCGGCTCCATGCTGTATGTCTGTATGCTCGTCAACCGATGGTATGTGTTAGATTAACATCAAGGCATCGTCGCGACCGCAGGGAGTTGGCAACCGAGCATGTCAACTGGAGGAGAAATGAATAGAGCAATATTCTGTTTTCTGACGAGTCCCGTTTTTCTGTGCATTCGGATAATAGGCGTATTTTCATCTGGAGGGACCGTGGCAGTAGGAATAATCCTGCGTTCGTGCACGAAAGTGTCAGATTTGGCGGTGGAGGAATGTTGGTGTATGGTGGCATCTCCATTGACGGGCGCACTGACCTCTACATCATTCGAGATGGAGCTCTGACAGGTCGCCGATATAGGGATGAGATCCTCAGACCTATTGTAGTCCCTTACGCTGCAGCAATCGAAGATAACTTCATTTTAATGGACGATAACTGCAGGCCACATCGTGCAAACCTGGTGGAGGATTTCCTTTTCGAGGAAGGAATCGTTCGAATGGAATGGCCAGCGTGTTCTCCAGACATGAATCCAATCGAGCACGTTTGGGACGCTCTAGGAAAACGAGTTTCTGGCCGCCAACAACCCCCACAAACTCTCCAAGAACTGGAAAGAGCTCTTCTGGAAGAGTGGGGCAGAATACCCCAACTCGTCATTAATAGCCTCATTGAGTCAATGCCTCAAAGGTGTTCAAAGTTGCTGGCTGCCCGTGGAAACCATACCCCCTACTGAAAATGATTTTCTTTGAAGAAAACACCTTTTCTTATTCTTTTTTTCTCATATGCACAAATTGTGTTTTTTTCCTTTTGTACACAAATGCGCAATAAAATGTATTTTTTTCTGCCAAACATGTGTAATTTATTCTCATATAACCTACTATGTCTGTCGACCATGTATCAATCAGCTAAAAAGTTTCCCAGATACAAAATCCACCTAAAACTGCAATATCCTTTAACTGTTTTGAGCAGTGTATTATAACGTGAGATGTTAATACGGTAGCGCATTCCTAAAACAGAAATACTTTTTTCCTTATTTAAAAATTAGCATAATTATGCCTTATAAATATTAGAGAAATATTTCAAAATTTTATCGCGTATTTTTGAACAAAATTATACAGATTTTAATAGTTTGGTTCGTGCGTTAGTAACCGCGGCATTAACCAGTTCTGTCCATTTTAGAAATTTCTACAATGCGACTTTCGTGCATCCAGAGATGTTTCTTTGGGTTTTAGTGTCGTTAGAGACTGCAGCTTTGACGTGTTTCGTTGTGGCACAACCAGTTGTGTGCATCCAGTATTTTTTTCTCGTTGTTGTTTAAATGGGCGCGCAACGCGCATAGGCGCGCTGACCGCGGCACTGACGAGTTTCATGCACTTTAAAGACTGCTGCACAGCGAGTTTCATGCGTCCAGTGATTTTTTAATTGTTTAAATGAGCGCTCAGAACTCATACGTACATTAATAACCGTGACATTGATGAGTTTCGTGCACTTTAAAGATTGCTGCACATCGAGTTTCGTACATCCAGTGATGTTTTTTGTTTGGTTTAAATGGACGCGCAGCGCTCATAAATACGTTAGTCACTGCGGCATTGACGAGTTTCGTGCACTTCAGAAATTGCTGCACAGCGAGTTTCATGCACTTTAGAGATTGCTGCACATCGAGTTTCGTACATCCAATGATGTTTTTTTTTTGTTTAAATGGGCGCGCAGCGCTCATACTTACATTAGTAACTGCGGCATTGACGAGTTTCATGCATTTCAGACATTGCTGCACAGCGAGTTTCGTGCACTTTAGAGATTGCTGCACAGCGAGTTTCATGCACTTTGAAGACTCCTGCAGAGCGAGTTTCATGCATTTTGAAGACTCCTACACAGTGAGTTTCATGCATCCAGTGATTTTTTTAACTGTTTAAATGAGCGCTCATCGCTTTAACGTATATTAATAACCGCGACATTGACGAGTTTCGTGCACTTTAGAAGTTGCTGCACAGCGAGTTTCGTACATCCAGTGATATTTTTTTGGTTTAAATGGGCGCACAGTGCTCATACGTACGTTAGTGACCGCGGCATTGACGAGTTTCTTCCATTTTAGAGCTTGCTGCACAGTCAGTTTCTTCTACCCAATGATGTTTTTTTTGTCTCGTTTTAATAGGTGCACAGCATTTAGGAATCATCGTTGGAATTGTCCACGTCGTTAATTGTCTGCCGAAAATACCGCGTTGTGACTGGGGAGAATTTTGAGGTTTTTGAAATTTGAGTTCGCTCGAGAGTGCTTGTCACTAAAATCGCCAAAATCCAGTGTCTGGGCTGGTTTAGGATTATGTCATTAATGTTTGAAGAGAATGCATTTTAATTATTAATATTCTAAAATTAAAAAGATTACAACAAGCTTTAATTGTTTATTCTATAAAATAGCAATTAAAATCATCATTAAAAAAATAAAATTGAAGAAATAATATTTTCATTATAACCTTTGTCTAAGTTTATAAATGTATAACATCGCTTTAACATCAATACCAAGAAAACAATTCGTAGGGATTGTTCTCATGTAGGGATTTTTTTATTATAGCACAACATGTAGGGATTTTTTTATTTTTTCTCCATTTGATTATGCAATCTATGTTTTAACATTGTTGCATTAAGCTGTCCCTATTCGCTACTGTGGTAACACAACAATAAAAAATCATTGCTGAAATATTTTAAAAAGAATAGGACAGTTTTGAACTTTCAATATGAATGATTGTTGAATGCTTCTATCATTTTCCTATATATTTTGGTTTCTAGGCAAATAGGAAAACATGAAAGACATTAAGTGAAGAGAAATTTCAGCAGTGCCAATTTTTAGGATTTCATTCATCTGACAAAACACTATTCGTTTCTGTCTTTTGTCTGTTCGTCACAGAGTCCGTACACTAAAACTGCATAAGTCACAAACTTCAAATTTTGTGTATTTACATCTGAATATTTATCACACGACAAATCCTAAAATTTTGTAAAAGTCTATTTTTTTAATTAAATTAATTTTTTACCTGTCATTCGTTCAGTTTTGCGATTTGAAATTTAAAAGAGAAACTTAATTTCAACGCTTTTCGTGTAGACATCGTAGCTTGGGGTTAAAGTGTCTCGCTAGTAAACATAAGGTTCTTAGTTCGAACCCCGGCGCTGCAAGTTTAAATTTTCATGTTGAAATGGATTTAATTAAAAGGCATTTCGAACATTTTGAAAATATAAGAGTTTATATTATTAAGGTTTCGTTTATCTGACATTCATAATATTTTTTGAAATTCAATTTTCTTTCTGCTTTAAAAACTATTGTGATTTATTAATAATTCAGCATTTTAAATTTCGTTTAAACAGTTTTTTTCGTTTTTTGAAATTTGAAATTTTATTTATATTTCCACTATTTTTTTTTATTTCAGATTTAAAAAAAATAGAATTTTAGATTTTATTTAAAATTTGATTTAAACATTTTTTATTTGATTAAAATAAATAACTTCCTTTTATAAATATTTTAAAATTAAATTTGTTGATGCTACCATCTATGTGAGAATTTAATAAGTACAAATTAACAATTTGAATTTATTAATTAAAGGATAAGTTATTTTGAAAAAAAAATATTAAAAGAAATATAAAAAGTCTGCGATTAGCGATCACACTTATCCACTTGTTTCTAAAAAATGTCTGGGGTGTTTCTAATTACAGAATCATAAGAGTACACGCAAAAGAGAATAATACATAAAAAGTACATAGAAATGAGAAATGAGAATTAAGGAAGGAATTATACGGCAGCTGCTCTGTTAAATGTGATTAGTTGGATGACAGCATGACAGATGACATGTTTGGTTTTACTTTTACTTCCGTGTTGTGTTGTAATGTAGCCTTTTCATTTTTTATAGTATATTTATTCAACCGGTGTATCACTGTCATCTAATGGATGAACTTGAAATAAGAATCTTTAGACAGATTTTTTTCTGACCTTTTAGGGTCCATTTTTTTTTTTTTCAATTTTTAGAAAAAAAAAATTATGTTAATAATTTTAAAACTAGCAATCAAAATAGGTTTATTAGAGTTTAACAAATATTTAATTGTCTGAAAAATAAAGAATGTTGCTGTTTTGTGTTACATTCAACTCATATTCATATGACATTAGGCTAAGGAAGAGTTTTTGGTGATGTTTAGAAAATGCTATGTTACAACAAGATTTAACTGATATTATATTTTTCTAATACTTTTTGCGCTTTATTATTCATGATTCTTTAAGGAAAGTAAACTTTATTTTAAATTTAATGTGTGAAATATGTGTTTAAAATAAAAGAATCACAAATGGTGCAAAGAGAATTAAGCAAATATTTATTAATATTACTAAATGCCTAAACATTGATGATATCATATAGTAAATGCGTAGACAAATACTAACATCACTACTTATAAACAGTAAAAAAAGAATTTGTTAAAACAAAATAATACTCCATTAAAAGACATGTACTATTAATAGTACATCAGACCCGAAGGGGTTAAACTAAGTACAATGTCGAGGTTACGGCCTGATTAAAGCATGCGCTGACAGAACTATCTCGCTGGATCCCACGATTTTGGAATCCAAAATTTGATGCAACATGTTTTAAAGTTTTGCCAATATTAAATTATATTCTATAGCAGAGAAGGGATATAAAGTTCCATGTAGAATTAATTTCTTTGTTAATTTCGGGTATGCAACAAATTGTGATATTGAAATTTTTATTATTAAGTTTATATTATTATTGTTATTTGTTAAATATACGGGATGGTGCAAAATGAATGAGAATGCTAATGTGATTTGTCCCATTTATTTTGTTTTACATTGTATATTAATATTTGTATACTTGATTTTTTTAACACTAAACATGCATGATGGTAATTCAAAACTGTTAAAATCTGAATTTTATAATTGAAATTAAGTTGAAAATCTACATGTACTACTTAGCAATAAGAGGAATGTACTCTTATGATTTTTCCTCCAATATATATAGATAATATTCGTTATATTATTGTATTTTGTATATTTCTATGCTAACTATAAAATTTTTGCTTCATCTTCCATTGTAAGATTCAAGGGGTGAATCTTATGACTAGTTTTCGATTTGTAATTTAGAGAAATAGGAGGCTAAAGTTTAAAAAATCTTTAATCACATATGCTAACATAAATATCACCTGTATTCAACAATTAAATGTACATAGTACAAAATATTCTACAAACATACATGTAATAAATGCAATAAACCCAACTAGAGTGAAAAATTAGCCAAAGATTGGGATGGAATCTGGGACCACAGCGTAGTAGGCTGTTACTCTTACTGTGCGCTCCCGAAGTTTGATTAAGAGATCAGCGCCACCTAGCTGATAAATGATGTAACGCTCAGTTGAGCTTCGTTGTCCTTCGAACAACACGTCTATATCGAGCGCCCTCGCTCTCAAATCAAAAGCTCATTTAATTGTTTGCCCCCTGGCAATAATCAATAAAAACCTATGGTGAAATAAAAACAGTCCACTTGTCTCTAACGCTGTCGACATACGGTCCGTCGAGCCGGAGAACAGCAAAATAAAAAATGACTACTTTAACTACTTTAAATCGCCAACGCGGCGTATTGAAAACTAAAGTAAATAAAATTACGAAATTCATTAATGAATATGAATGCATTCATCTAAAAGGATCGCAAGAAGAACGACTCGCTTAGAAAGCAAAAGGGCTTCTATTTTGGAAATTAAAACGTCATTACGTAATTTGATAGTATCGTATACAACTCTTCCGGAAGATGTCGACATAACTGATTCTTTGGAACTAGCAACGGAGCTAGAGGATGAACTGGAAGATTCAGAGGTAAAACTTAACATTATTCTTTCTAAATATGAATGTGTTAATGTCAATAAAGAATATCCTACTGTTAGTAATAGCTTTAAAATTCCAGACTTACCTCTACCCAATTTTTATGGAAAATATGATGAATTTCAAAATTTTAAGTCTCAATTTATGTCTATTATCGGAAATAATAAAAATCTGAATTCAACTCAACAGTTATGCTACTTAAAGGGCTGTTTAAAAGGTGAAGCCAAAAGGCTTGAGTCAGCTCAAGATACTTACGAATCTCTTTGGCAATCTTTAGAAGAAAGATATGAAAATAAAAGAGCTGTCATTGATTGCCATATTATTAAACTACTTAATTTTTCAAAAGTACCCGATTCTCCTAATCATTTAATGCAATTAATTGATAATACAAAATGTGATTTGCGTGCATTAAAATTACTTGAATTTGAATCTAATGATCTGTCAGATGCTTTAATAATGCACATCTTGTTTCAAAGATTGGATTCTGAAATAAAAAAATCGTTCGAAATGAAATTAAATAAAAACGAAATTCCGAAATTAGCTAGCTTTTTAAGCTTTTTGGAAGAAAGAAGTCGCATTCTTCAAAATACTGTTATTTCAAAAGAACAAAAAAAGTCTTATAATAATTGGAAATCTGGCACTAAGCCAAACATGGAAAAATCCCTTTTAACAAAATCAAAACAGCGAAAAGGGTGTATTTTAGGATGTACAGATTCGCATTCTTTATATAGATGTGAGAAATTTAAACAAATGAATGTGATAAAGAGATCAGAAGTTGTTAAAAGTAACAATTTATGTCAATCTTGCTTGAATAACCATTTACCTAATCCTTGTTTATCTAAAAATAAATGACTTTCTTGTGACAGCAAAGAGCATAATTCATTACTTCATCCATTAAATGAAAATGATATTATCAGAAGGCAATTCATAGTTGAAGACCAGACAGATAGGCGCCAGGTGGTTTCACCCCCCTCCCTTTCTCCTGATAATCAAACATTTTTCGCGAAGGAAAATGAAATAAATAAATCTTGTGTAATTTTAAACACAGCTGTGATATATTTGAAGGACGGTTCTGGGGAATTTCAACCTTTAATTGCTGCATTAGACAGTTGTTCCTCCTCGCATTTATTGACTTCTCATGCCGCAAATCTATTAGGATTGCGTAAACAAAAAACTCATATTTCCATTTCCGGACTTAATGATTTATGTTTAAACGCTAAATCATTTGTTAGTACGGAATTAACGAATGAAAACAAAACTAAATCTTATAAATTAGATATGTTAGTTGTTCCTAAAATCGCTAATCTACCACCCAAATATATAAATACGTCAAAATTAAAATTGCCGTCGAACATAGAATTAGCGGATAATAATTGGAATAAGCCGAAACGCGTACATGCACTGATTGGAGCACAGTTATCCTATGAATTAATAGGGTCTAATAAAATTAAAATTGATGATTCCCAATTAATGTTAGTAGAAACGTTTTTCGGGCACGTTATATCAGGAACTGTATGCAATTCTATCACAAATTTAAGGGAATATTCTGATTCTTGTTTTTTAGTAACAGATTATAAAAATTTGGAAAAAGAAATAAGTTCTTTATGGGAAATGGAGAAAAGTAAATGAAATAAAACCCTTAGTTAGTGAGGAATTAAATTACTGTAATGAACATTTTTTAAAGACTCACTATCGGAAACCGGACGGCAGATATGTAGTTGAATTACCCTTTAAGATTCAAATGTTAGATAATTCTCTGGGGGATTCAAAACAAATTGCCGCTAAAAGATTAAATCAGTTATGGAACCGTTTAGAGCGGGATCCCAATTTAAAGGAATTATACTCAGAATTTCTAAAGAAATACACTACTTTAGGACACATGGAAGAAAACTCCGATGACATAAATCCTGACAAAGGATATTTTTTCCCTCATCACGGTGTTTTGCGACCATCAAGTACTACAACTAAACTGAAGGTTGTTTTTGATGGGAGTTGTAAAACTACTAATGGGAAGTCTTTAAACGACTTATTGTTTAAAGGAGGGATAATACAGGATGATCCTTTTTCAATTATGATTCGTTTTAGAAAACATATTTTCGCATCTACCGTTGATGTAAATAAAATGTTTCGACAAATAGAAGTAAATCCGTCGCATACTAGATACCAAAAAATATTGTGGAGAGAAGGGAGAGAGGAACCTGACAAAATCTACACTCTGAAAACGGTCACCTACGGTTGTGCAAGCAGTCCATACCTTGCCACTAGAGTGCTCCAACAGTTAGCGGTAGATGAAGCAAGCAATTTTCCATTAGTGGCCGAAGTTGTAAAGAACGATATGTACATGGACGATTGCCTGTCAGGTGCAGCAGACATTTCCGAATTTTTTGAAATTAAAAAACAATTAACAGACATTTTCAAAAAAGGTCAGATGGCCTTGCATAAATGGCGTTCTAATGTTATTGAAGAAATAAATCCTGATTATCAAACATTTCCCTTTAATCAAAATGCCGAAGAAACTTCAACAAAAACTCTCGGAATACTGTGGGACTGCACTAGTGATACATTTAATTTTAAAGTTATCGTCAATAGAAGTCCTGACTACACAAAACACGAAATTCTAAGTCAAATTGCAAGACTCTTTGACCCCCTTGGCTTGCTCGGTCCTGTAATTTGCCGTGCAAAAATCTTCATGCAACAACTATGGTTGCTAAAGTGCGACTGGAATGATAAAATTCCACTTCATGTTGCTCAAGAGTGGGACAATTTCCTCAATTCACTAGTTCATATAGAAACCATCAAAATACCCAGATGTATTCTTATTAAAGATGCATCAACTATCCTCTTACATGGGTTTGCTGACGCGAGTGAGAAAGCATTCGGAGCTTCTCTTTATCTTCAAACGAACACTGACTCAAATTCGCCTGTTTGCCACCTCATTTGCAGCAAAAGTAAAGTTGCCCCTATTAAAACTGTCAGCATACCGAGGCTTGAACTTTCAGCCTGTTTATTGTTGTGCCAACTTGCTCAAAAGGTAATTAGAGCCATGAAACTTCAAATCGACAAAGTCATACTTTGGTCGGACTCTACGATTTCCCTAGCATGGATAAACATGTCCCCACATCTTCTAAAAACTTTCGTTGCAAACCGAGTGTCTAAGATTCAAGAACTTACCAAAAACTACGAGTGGAGATATGTGCCGCCAAAACTAAATCCAGCGGATGTGTTATCCCAAGGTCAAAGATGCAAAATCGCTTGCTACAAATAAACTGTGGTTTGAAGGACCCGATTTCCTGAAACAAGACATTGTAAATTTTTGTCCACAAAAAGACTCTCATAACAAAGACGAACAATTTTTAAAGGAACTAAAGTCAGTTCCGGTTCTCACTTCAATTATAAATTATGATTTTTTGAATTCTTTTCTTACCATTTCAAATAGTTATATTAAATTAATGAGAGTGTTAGCATTTATTTTCAGGTTTGTCCACAACTGTAAAAATCAGAGTAAACTTAAGGATTCCTTAACTCTAGATGAACTAAGAGTTTCTAGAAATTTCTTAATTAAGAGAGCTCAAAGTGAGTATTTTTCATCAGAAATTTCGGCATTGAAAAAGGGTATGTCTGTCCCTGTAAAAAGTAAGTTGAGATTTTTATATCCCTTCTTAGACAAAGATGATCTATTAAGAGTGGGTGGTCGTTTGACCAATTCAAATTTAAGCTATGACCGATCTCACCAAATAATTTTATCCCCAAGCAGTAAATTGACTAAAATTATCTTTCTTTACTCTTTTCTTTATAAGAGAGACTTGCATGTTGGTCCTCAAGGGCTATTAAATAGTATAAGACAATTATTTTGTCCCATTAATGGAAGAAACATTGTTCGTCAAGTTGTACGCGAGTGTGTTCAATGTTTCAAAATAAAACCTTCAATTGTAAGTCAAATAATGGATAATTTACCCCCTGAGAGAGTAATACAAGGGCCACCGTTTTCCAATGCAGGTCTTGACCTATGCGGTCCATTTTTTATTAAATATCGCAACCAGAGAAAAGGGATATTTAATAAAGTTTATGTGGCCATTTTCATATGCATGGTTACAAAAGCAGTGCATTTAGAACTACTTTCTGACTTAACTTCTGCTGCATTAATTGCAACACTTAAAAGATTTTTTGCTCGCAGAGGCAAAAATAATACCATCTTTTGTGACAATGCATCCAACTTTGTTGGAGCATGTGCGGAACTAAAGAGATTATTAAATTCTATAAATAAAAACAATGATGATGTATCAAATTTTCTGTCATCCGAGCAAGTTCTCTGGAAATTTCTTCCCCCTCGTTCCCCAAATTTTGGAGGACTCTGGGAGAGAGGCGTCGGACAGTTCAAATACCACTTAAAAAGAACTATTGGTGTTACGAAATTAACCATTGAAGAATTTTTAACTATTACTACTCAAATCGAAGGTATTCTAAATTCGCGCCCTCTTTCCCCATTATCTTCTGAATTAGAAGACTATGAATTTTGACCCCAGGACATTTCTTGATTGGTAGACCAATTAATTCTCTTCCTGATCCAAATTTGATTAATGTAAGAGAAAACTTGCTCGACCGATGGCAGAAAACTAAAAAAATCGTGCAACTAATTTGGAAAAATTGGTCCAATTCTTATTTAAGCCATTTTCAGCAGAGATCCAAATGGCTCTTTAAAAAACAAAATGTTGCACCAGGTATGATGGTTCTGGTAAAGGATGGAGACCTACCAGTTTGTAAATGGATAGTAGGTTGTATTTCAGAAATCAATTAGGGAAATGATGACAATGTTAGGGTTGTAATAGTCCGGACTCCAACCGGAACTTACAAAAGAAGTATCTCTAATATTTGTGTTCTACCAATTGTAAATAACGAAAATATTAATTAAGCTTAACCTATTTCTATTGAATTTATTATTTCTTATTATTGTATTTATATTAAGTGCTTTATGTGTAACCGTTAATTTGTAATAGTATCTGTATGTTATTGTATATTTAATTGTTGTGTATCATTGAACTATCAGAATACTTCAATGGGGGCCGGTATGTGCGCTCCCGAAGTTTGATTAAGAGATCAGCGCCACCTAGCTGATAAATGATGTAACGCTCAGTTGAGCTTCGTTGTCCTTCGAACAACACGTCTGTATCGAGCGCCCTCGCTCTCAAATCAAAAGCTCATTTAAATGTTTGCCCCCTGGCAATAATCAATAAAAACCTATGGTGAAATAAAAACAGTCCACTTGTCTCTAACGCTGTCGACACTTACCACTGAGCCATTCCGGCCGGTACCTGGGTCTGCAACTTTTTACTAAGTTGGAGAAAGTCATCAGCCATTGATTAGACAGCCAAGGATGACAGGACAACGATTAATATATTTTATTATTCCATCGATTTACAATATACTTTAAAACACACGTACACAAAAGCTATTGTACATCGATGAAATAGTAAAATATATTAATAGTTGTCCTGTCATCCTTGGCTGTCTAATCAATGGCTGAGGACTTTCCGCAAATTGGTTAATTTACAGTTGGGTTTATTGCATATATGTTAGTAGAGTATTTTAATACACCTTTAAAAATACTTGTTTATCTATATATGTATGCATATGTTTATAATCTACTTTTGAAGCACCGATCACCCCTTCCCGCCCCCTCTTCCTTAATATAGGGAGAAATTACATTTGAACATACAGCTTTGTGGTCCATGTTTTTTGAGGTATTAACACCGCTTCCTCTACCATCAGCATCCCCACCACCATCGTCATTATTATCCATATATTTAAAAATAAGAGGTGTAGAAAAATTGTTATTATATCTTTTACGGTAAGCATTTGCATATATGTAAAAGAGAAAAAACTGACAGGCTTTCATTTACAGGAAATGAAGATTTTGATAATGATATGTTGTTTCAGAAAGATTTTTTAAGGATTTATTTTCTAAAATTTCTTTAAATTAGTGAATACTAAAAAGATGCCAGTAAGAAAATATTGGTTTAAAATTTAGCTTTAGATTTTAATTGTTATCAGTGACATAAATATCTTGTATATGAATGTTCTGAATGTACAATTTTTGTAATTTTGAGCACGCTATACTTATAAATTATAAAATAATAATAATAATAATTAATAAATAAATAAACAAAGTGCCATGCATTTTTATGTTTAATGTAATTTGTTTCACAAGTATAGAAAAGTATATATTGTCTTCTACCCTCCCCCCGGTCTTCTTTTTATTTGAATTGGAATAGTACAATAATCTTTTTCTTTATGTTACATACATTTATAAACGAATTTTTGCCAATTAAATTCTTAACAATTACCTCATCAGTAAAGGTAAATAATACGCAACAATAGTTTTTAAATTCTTCGATGCGGTTAGTTTCTATAAATAAACTATTTATTTATTTTTCTTCTTATTGTAAAAAACGAAGAAGAACAATTTAAAGGATATAAAAGTTTACAAGACTAAATGCTTTATTTGATGAAATGTGCATTTTTTAATCATTGGAATTACGAATTAAAAAAAAAAGTTGCAGGAAATAAATATAGTCAATAACAAAATAATAAAAAATATAGTTTTGAAAACCTAATCGAATAAACAGAACTTAAGTCATTAACTACAGGCCAAAAATTATGCTTGTCATTAAAAAAAAAAAATCTTTTTGCCAACAAATTCCCATTTCTTTCCCTACGGATTTTTTGTCTTCGTCAAAAAATCACAGCTCACTTTTGGGAGTTTGCCAAATCCCACTTCGTATTTTTAGAAATCCTTAAAAATGATGGCAACGGAAGTACTGCTTTTGCTTTCAGCCCTTTCATATGACTTCTAATTATCACATAACATCATAAATAGTCAAAAATGTTGTATTTGGTGTTTTTTATAATTAAAAAAATAATTTTCACTCATAATGGGAAAAAAAAACCTCCATCTCAACAACGAGCCTTTACATAAAGATACAATATTTAACAATTTCAAGGGTTTTTTTTTTTTTTTTTTTTTTTTTTTTTTTCTGGTGATAAACTGAAATACGACAACAAAAACCCATTTTTTTATTTTACGTAAAAACTAATAACAAATTAAGTTGAAATTATTAACAAAAAAAATGTTGCATTGGAATATACTCGGAATTGTTTTCTATTTATTTATATATTTTTTAATTTATCATTCATTATATACATTCATTCATTCATACATTACATTCATTCATATTTCTACATTTATTATTCTGACCTAACAAAAACAAACTATAAATAGTTTGTTTTTGTTAGGTCAGAAAAATGGCCAAGAGTAGAAAGATTTCTACCTCGCAATGGTTGCTTAAATCTGGAGTGATTGTGTTGAGGTTAAATACCTGAATTCAGGTATTTTTTAAATTTATAGTGCCAAAATTCCGGGTTTTCCGATAATTCAATTCATAAAATAAGATTAAACTATCAATTTCATATGACTGCTACATATAAAATATACTGCTATAGACAAAAAAATTAAAATTTATATATTATGTAATTTGACCTCTTTGTAATAAATTATATTCTCTCTCCCCCCCCCCCCTCCCTCTCTGCCTGTTCCCTTACAGAAACATTTTCTCGTTAAAATTTCAGGTATTTCTTCATGAACCCACAATCACCCCTGTTAAATATTGATGTAATATTTGTACTCACAGAAGATTTGATATAATGGTTGGTCTGAAAAATGACGTACATTAAAGGAAGAAAAGAAAAAAAAGTAAATTGTTCTGGCGTCCCGATTACCAATACAATTTCCGTAAAATCGTAACAGTGTACAAATTGTTTGTTTTACAGTGCAACCGCGTATCTGTTACGTGAATTTCTTTTGTTGCAGCTGCACAAAATGTTCTACGCATCCAAAATTTGTAGAAAATTTTTAGAAATCTTAAAGATTTTTTTCTTCAGTGAATGAAAGATTAGACGATACAAATTAGGAAATTACCAGTCACCTCTGTTACCAACAGGGTTGCTGCCATACTAAAATCGTACTGCTTTTATATTAGGGAATGATTACCAACTGGATTACTGATGATATCTTGAGACGCAATAATTTCAATTCCTAGTATATAGGGTCATGAAATGTTGCTATGGAATCATCCCCTATCAGCGCCCTATATCACTGCCAGTTTCGTTAATTGTACTATTATATACCTTTTAGTCTTAGCCGGATTCTGTCCGTTACCAACGTTTGAGATTTCCCTGGCAGGACCGGTCTTAGGTCCAGAACTTTTCGCACGAAAAAAATATTTAAATACCACCCATTGTCTCGTTTTCTAGCGGTTTCAGTTCTGACCGAAATTCTTAACTTTTTCAAAAAAAATCCCAATAAAGGCGACCGGGAGGAACATCATACTTTACAGACTTTGTTTCTTTGTCTAAGCAGTCCATCTTAGGCAATCTAAGCAAGTAAAACACCAAAATCATTGACACTAAAATAGGTTACTAAAATGGGGAAAGTGTATTTTTATATGTTCATACTTAGTTCAAAAGTTTTAATCTTGAGAAATATATTGCTGTATTACACATGGAATAACTTCATAACCGAATAAAATGACTTATAAGAGGCCAAAAATATTGCAATTTCTTATAGAATGAACTAAACTTTTTTCTTTAAATAATTATATTAAAATTACAAAAATAATCTGGCGAAATCGAACATTACAATATTATTAGAACTAAAAAAGAAAAAAAATATTCCGAGATATATATTCCAAGGTATTTTTACTTTCTAAAATATCTTTCAGATTTTAGTTCAATGTTTAGATATTTATTATATTTACTCCTCTAAAAATTTCAAAGCTTTTCATTCAATATTTGTGAAGTTATTGGGTGCACAGTATCGTGATATATATTAATAAATAAAACCCTTTATAACTTTAAATAAAAGTGAAATTTATAAAAACAGTTCTTGTTTTATTGTGTGTGCGAAATAAATCTGAATTACAAAATTGCTGAAACATCAATCTGTAAACAAAATTTGAAACAAAAAAGTGGTAAAAACCGAAATCCTAACATATAAAGTTATGTGTAGGCATTTAATTTTACATTTCGAGTAACTTTTTCAATGGGTTATTTATTTTATTTATTTATTGTATTGTTTCACGTTGTTGATGCTTTAAAAAATAATTCATAAAAAGATCTCAGTTTTCGCTAACGTGTACTTTTAAAACGAAAGAGTGGATTTGCCTTCTCAGGAAAGAGCTGTGATTTATTGGATCGTGAATGAGTTGTTTTTTAAACGTTTTACTCGTTTTGATTTCAATTGCTTTTTTTAAACTACTCATCGTGATTTAAATTGCTTACAAACAACTCGCTACTCGAGTTGTTTACACTCTTTTTGAGACGCTGCCTTTCAAAACACGAGATGAGTGAATTTCGACTCAACTTGAGTTATTTTGTGGCTGCGGTTTTAAGAGAGTGTCCATTAAATTAACTTTAAATCACTTTTATCGATGATTAAAAATGGATGTTTCAGAAAAAAAAAAAAAAAAAAAAAAAAAAAAAAGGAGAAAGAGAAAGAAAGAATAAAAGAATAAAGAGTAAAAGTATACTAGCAAAATAATTTTTAATATAGTGAAATTACGATTTCATATAGTCTAAATAAGTTTTAAACAAATCAGAACAATTTCTTATAGAACGACTTACATTCTTTCCTTTTAATAGCTATCTAATATTCAAATTACGAAATTAATATGACGAAATTGAACATTACAATATTACCTGAACTTAAAAGAATGGTCAAGATATTTTTATTTTTCAAAATATATCCCAGATTTTAGTTCAGTGTTCAGATATTCATTATATTTGTATCCTCTTAAAATTTGTAATTTTTTCACTCAGTATTTGTGATTTTTTTCTGCACAGTACCGTGATATATATTAATAGATAAAACCTTTTATAACTTTAAATAAAAATGAAATTTATAAAAATAGTTGTTGTTTTGTTGTGTGTGCGAGGTAAATTTGAATTGCAAAATTGCTGAAACATCAAACTGTAAACAAAATTTGAATTAAATAAAAAAGGTAAAGTAAAGAAACCTAAAAAATAAACTGAAACTATGTCTAGGCGTTTAATTTCACATTTCGAATACTTTTTTCAATGGATTATTTATTTTATTTATTTATTGTATTGTTTCACGTTGTTGATGATTTAAAAAATAATGCATAAAATGATCTCAGTTTTCGCTAACGTGTCCATTAAACCCACTTTAATTTTTTTCGATGTTTAAAAAATAAATGCTTCGAATTATAACAAAAAAAAAAAAAAAAAAAAAAAAAAAAAAAAAAGAGAGAGAGAGAGAGAGAAGAAAAAGAAGAAGAAGAAGGAAAAATAAATCACAGAATTAAACAATAAAAAGTAAAAGTTTATAAACGAAATAAGTTTTTAACAAATCAGAAAAAACCTATAGTTTTCACACTGTGTCATGTTGTTATAATTTATTTTTAGACGAGAGTTCAAACTTGCCTTATCCCGAAAATAAAATTTTTGGAAATCGCTGACTCCATTGGTTTACTTTGCAAAAGAGGATTTTACAAAGCCAGAAATATCAGATAAAACTTTTTTTTTCCTTGATTGTAATTTTTTTTCGATACAAGTTCATCAATAGAATAGATTGAAAAATAAATCTCGATTTTTTAAATTTTGGATAAAGGTTTGAAACTCATGTCCCTCATTTATTACTTACCCATCATACGTAGTATATGTTAAGTCTTGCAATCGTTTTAAAAATCAATTTTTTTTTTCTTGACTGATTTACAAGTTTTAGACACTGGAGATGAAAAACATATAAAAAAAAATTGCCGTCCATCTGCCTGTCTGTGCGCGTTGTCTGTAAGCGCTCTATCTTCCGAAAAAATTGAGATAGCGAAATTTCGTATGTACTTCGTATGTAAGAATGGAACGAAGCCTTTTTAATATTAAGTAACTTCGATTATCTGGAACTATTTTTTTCGCACTCTCGAAAAATTCTTTATAAAAGTTATATAAAAAATTTCGAAAATTTATTTTAAGATAAGAACGTAAAAGGCAATAAAATGACACAAAATTCGCATAAAAACAAAGTCGATTTGATTATTAGTTGCCGAGATATTTGCAATCCTGTTTTCCACATTGATTGATTTTTCATGACTCTGTATTTAATTAAAATTTCAGTTCAAAGATATATTTTTATTGGAAAAGAGACGCTTAATCCGACGCAGTAAATTGTGAGTTAATATGATTATCACTTTTGGAGTTATAAGGATGTTTCTTTTACGCAATTCGGTACTACTTGAGTAGTTTGCCATTTTATATAATTTGTCGAAATTGGTTCATCAGCAACTCATTAATAAAGCATTAGTACGTAACGTAAATTAACAATGTTTAAATGTTCGTTTAAATTTTGTTTTAGAATTGCGATGCACTTTATAAATAGTTTGAATATGTTTTATTTTCATATATCATAGTATGCATATCCATGATGGGTAAGTATTATGGTGGCCCCCAACGATTAGTTTATTTTATGAGTCAAGAAGTTTAAACTCTGTATCATCTTTGTACTAAGGCTAAAAAAACTATATTGATGCTTTATTTAATATTTAAGTTATTTAAATATTAAATAAAAGTTATGCATATATATATATATGTATACATACACAAATAGCACCTAATCTCTAACAAAATTGTGCATAACTCTTATTTAAAAGCAAGGGTGGATCTATCTATCCATTTAGAGGGAAATTAAAGCCCTTTTTTGGTGGGAGATTAGGGGGAAGAACCACATCGCTTAAAAAGAAATTTTTATAATAAGGATTGTTTCCATATCTGAAACAGCTACTTTTCTGATACTTTTGAAAATTCGTCTTCATTCGAAAAAAAAAAATTGCATTAATATTCTTAAAAATATAGAATTTGTGTATTTTATTAGATACTAAGAACTTGAAGAATTTCGCATTTTCTTATAAAAACAAAAAAATCAATCAGAAAGCATTTTTGAGTCATTAAAAATTGACAGAACTTGAAAATGTTGTCACAAAGGAGCCATTGGCTGTCGCGACCTGAAATTCAGTTTAGACTCCACATTTTTAGTAGATTTCCCAAAATATTCTTTGCCTTCATCGAGAGATTGAAAACGCTATTAATCATGTTTGTTCTGAATAAGCGCAATTGAAAATCTCTTTGATGTGAAATTGAAAATGACTTCCTACATGTGTCAAAAATTATCTGCTTTGGATTTAAATACAGCTTTAAAGAGTCATAAAAATTCTCATTGTTGGGCAAAAGGTAAATTTGGAGGAATTTAATATATACAGTCGGCTCTCGTAAATTCGAATTTGTCGGGACCACGAGAAATATTAGAATTATCCAAAGTTCGAATTATGGAAAGTATGAGAAAAAAACATGTTTTAATGGGTGCTAATACAAAGAAATTAATGTTATAGTATTTTTAAAAAATTTTGTAGGCTGTTATTAGAATATGACTTAATATTAAATTAAAAGATATAAATACATAACTAACTATGGAATTAAAAACAGGCACAATGGAAGAAGGGGTTGAGGTGTCATTGATGGACAGACGGGGCCATAAGAAAACGGGTATCAAATGAGTGGGCTCATTTGGGCTCATTTCGTTAATTATACTAGTTTCAGAACAATTCTGACGAAAATGAAAGAAAGTTATTTCAAGAATCTGAAGTCCTTAAGAAAGTAAGGAAAAATGAGAAATCGGAGTTCTCCATAGATCGAATTAAACGGAGTCAAAAGAAAATGAGTTCGAATAAAGGAAATTTTTAAACTTTATTTGTCATTGAAAATTTCGGGGTTAATATTAATAGGGGTTAATAGTTCAAATTAAGCAAAGAGTCGATTTATCCGATTTAGAATTAACGAGAGACGACAGTATTCCATTTAAAAAATGTGTTTTAGAAATCATTTGCATCCAGGGGAGGGTGGGAGGTTATGATACCCTAGGATCCGCCACTGTTTGGAAGACATAAACAAGAAACTTTATTTGCCGGCAATGTTGTTTCCGAGTCGAGACTATCGTTCACCAGGGAAAAAAACATCCATGACAGTCACCGACTTAGGCGAACGTTATTTTCGATTATAAACAGGTTTCAATCGGGAAGGCCAAATGTATTGTGTTTCACAAGAATGTACGTGATGTACATTTTTGTACATCAATGATGTACGTATGATCGAGAGTTCTAGAAGATAATAAAATGTAAAGGTTGGTTTTTGCAAACAGATAAAAAATGACCTGGAGTTTTACTTATTTATTTATTTAAAGATTAATTTTAAAACATACAATTATTCCAAGTTAGTGCGTACTTACAACAGCTCTAATTTTAAACATTCTGTATCAGATGAAGCTTATACTTAATTAACGGAAAACAAAAAAAGAAGTAAAAATAGTTTTATTTTGTTTTTAATTTTTCTTTTATAAGCATTCACTGTTTATCTTTAAAATAATGTCTAATTTCTTGAATGCAATTCATTTAGTTAATAATAATAATAATAATAATAATAATTATTATTATTATTATTATATCTGTGGACACGATGCTGATTCTGATTAGTAAAAATTCAGCCATTTGATTTATAAAAATCTCGCATTAGTGAATTTAATTAAAGAAATTATAATTTTTGCACAGTTTCTATTTTTAAGACATAGCCATATAAGCCTAAGTAAGCCTAAGTAAGCCCTAAGTAACCTTAAGACTAGCGAAAGTAAAACTAGTCGGATGTGGCAATCCCAAAACTTTCTTCTATCTCATGCATGTTAATACTTTAAAACTTTGGCACTGTGGTAGCGACTACCACAGTGCCAAAACTAAACGGCAATCTATGATCACTGTGAAGATTCAAAAGACATGAAATTGTGTCCATTAGTTCTTGAAATAGGACCACAAATTAAATTTGTAACCATATTTTTTACAGATTTTTTATAATTTATGTATTTAATTTATTTTTCATATTATCTTACGTTGTTCTGAGTTTTAAGTAAACGGTATAAATATTTTTTATATTCATTGCCAATCTGATTTTTTTTTTCAAAAGTTTGACACATATTATTTTTAAGTCTCTATATATATTCTGCAGATCATATAATTATAATGAACTTTTAAAAATAAAGTTGCGATTGCCTTTTAAAATATCGCGAATTACTGGCTAACTTTAAAAAAAATGATAGCTCTTAATTTTAATCATTCCCACAAAGGGATCGATATCATATTCGTCTGCATTTCTGCTTCTGCTGTACATTCTTGCGCAGTTTATACTAGTTCTTTCGTTCATTAACCATATCATAATGTTATGTCAATCTCGTGTAAATTAGTAAATCTGTTATGCAAGATATTTCCGAGTAAATTTAAATATGCAACGGCTAAAATATATTCAGTAAATTTTATTCAGCTATTAAATAACGGTTTTTTATTCATTTATTTATTTTATTTATTTTATTTTATTTTAATATATATATATATATTTTGCTGTATATCAAACTTTTCTACATTTAAACTGACATTCCATAGTCGTAGTGTCATATGATTTTTGTTAGCATTTCCACAAACAATAGTGTCTGTATAATAGCTTGATTTGGAATATCTAAATTATAAAGCAAAAATATGGCAGTGAGTAATTTGGGCGTTATATTGATGGTAGCAGTATCTGACACATAAATTTCGCTTTTAAAGCAATTTTCGGATATGTAAATATCGAATAATTTAAATTGCTACATCGGCAAATAAATAAATAAGTTTCATTTTAAATTATTTGTTTAAAATTCGTTTCTCAGTTGACTTCTTTTTAAAAATAAATAAATAAATAAATAATTTTCCTGCAATTTTTTTTTTTTTTTTTTTTTTAAATAATGTATAACGAAACTAAAATGTCCCCATCAAATAAATATAAACATGCTAATGAAATACAAATTTAACAAGGATTTAATTAAACAACAAAATTCAAAGTTTTAATGTTTGATTTATAAAATAATGAAACAAAAAAAAAAATTAATGATATATATGTATAAAATTGTTCATTTAAACCTAAAAAGTGATTGTGTTTGTTGAAATTTAAATTTACTCCACTCCTTAATCTTTTGTATTAAACTTTGATTGCGTTTACGTTTGAATGTATTTCACATTCAATTTTATAAGAATATCGTGAATTATAAACTGTTAAGGAACTTAATTATTCATAAAGTTCCGAGATTTTTGCATTTGAGGTGGTATCTGGAAATTTTGGAATTTAAATATAATTTCTGAGATATCATTTAAAAAAAAAGATTTAATGAATTTTATACAATAAATTAAAAATGCAGAAATTGTGTATTGCCTCATATTAATAAAAAGTAGAAGGAGAAGGAGAAAAGGGGAAAATATGATAAATTATTATTTTATTGTTGATTCTATTGTCATTAACCTTTAATTATTCTTTCAAATTTTAATACATAAAATTTAATGTTACTTAATATTAAATATATCATTATCATTAATTTTATTATTATTTAAAACTATTCATATTTATTAATATTTTTATTGTTTTAAATTTCCCATTTTTTACAAAATGGAATTGCTTCGCAGGTCAAAACTACATAATTTAAAAAAGGAAGCTTAAATTTTAATTTATAAAACGGAAATATTTTTCAAATATAATTCTGTTAGTACGACGTCATTTTTAGATTATTCGTTGCACAAACTTCAGAATTACGAGCTAAACTTTTTTAACAACGAAATACTTTAATCTGCAAAATTTTAATTGAGAAAACTGCAAAGTTTGAGATTAATTGCATCAAAATCCTCAATGTTCGTACTTTTTCAGTAACGTATTTAGTATACATTTTTACCGAGATATTATAAGAAAATTTAGAAAGGTAGATGTGTTATAAAATTTTTCTGAAGATAAATCAAATTATAATATTTTGATAAATCAAAAAGGGCAACTTTGTGACACATGCTTTAATTTATTTTTGTTCGGAAATGCATGAAAATAGCAGGTGTTATTATTCAGACACTACCTAATTGCACTCAATGTTCAGTTTTTTAAAACACACAATAGAGTTTTTATAACAAGCCTTCAAAGTTGACACTTTTGAGCCCATTTCCCGACGAAAGCAGAAAAACCGGTGGAAAAGCAGGAGAGAAACGGGCGATCTCCTGATCGGAATAGCTTAGAACTGGATAGATAATTTATTTATCATAAAATGGAAAAATAGGTTCGATTTGAAATCGCTTCCATAGTCAGGCATTCAAATTTCATATCTTTCTGTTAAAAAATGAATTTGTAAATGTGGCAAAACGTTTTTCGCTTGTTGGGCGGAGCAGTTAAGAACACCCTTAAATAACTCTCGCAATGTAAATGTTACACCTCGGGTTGACATTAAGATAATATAATAGCATTGCCTCAAATTTAATTGGTTATAGAACAGTTCATGTCAAGAAATCTTTAACTACTAAAATTAAACCTAAAATATTGTACTCGTTTCGGTAGAAATTAGAATATTAAGCTGCCCCATCTTCCTACTTTCACATAACCCGGTTATAAAATGATGTATAATTAATTCCCTTATATATAAAAGGTTATTTATTATTCATAGCGAAGCTTAACAAGTTTTTTTTTTCGCTATCAATTTATAGCAATTATCGATTTAAATTCTGCATTTTATCTTTCACGATGACATTGGCTGGAGGATGTATAATCATGTGCTTGAGCTATGAGTAACTATTCATAAGCATAATTAAGGGGGTTCATTATTATTTTTTATTATTATTGCCGTTGTTCTATATTTTTTCGCCTACAGGGAAATGTGACCCTGTCGGCAGTTCTCATAAGCAGAAACTACCCATTAAGATAGTATTAAATGAGGACACTAATTATAAGTGAAAAACTCGGATGAAAGCGTGTGTTGTGAATATAATAGGAAAAGTCCTTATTCACGTTTTCAACGGATGATTTCCATTTTCAAATTGCTTCTTCTTTTTTTTTTTTTTTTTTTTTTTTTTTTAGCAGACTGTTTACTGTTTTATTCATTGTTTATGTTGTCTTTAAAGCACTGAGTGTGTATTATTAAGTAATCTTACCTTAATCGAATTTTACGGTATTAAAATGAAGCAAATTTGAGGTTAGGGCAAATTTGAATCATTTAGAAGTTCATGAGAAATTTTGCATGTTGTGAGAAATTTACATAATTCAAGAGGTTATTTTTGGATAGTTGTACAACGTTCGCAGAAGCATGCAAAATAATACGTAAAAAGAAAAGTTTTTATTTGCATTTATTGGTGTATGTGAGTGCTTCATAATGTACAAAATAAGAAAATTTAATATAACATTTATATTTTTAAAGTTTTCAGTAAAGTTGAATCATTGTGATTATTAGAGAAGTGATATTTATTAATAATCGGCCAGTTTTAGCCAAAATGCTTTCAAGAATGACTTTTCAAGTTTTCTATGGAATTTTCTTTCCAAATTTTCCTATGGAATTATTTTCAATATTCTGATGACCCGTAAGAGAAAATTCGATTAAATTTTTGAAAAATATTGCCATGTGATGTTAAATGCACATTTTAAAGAATTATAAAACACAGTGTACATTAAAATATGTGTACAAACAATAAAGAAAATCTTAAATAAGAAAATAAAAGCAACAAATTGTTCATCAATTAGGATAAACTTTTATTTTATTTGTATCATATTCAAAATACAACAAATAAAGATAACAAAATAAATACAGAATTTTAAACACAAAAATCATTTTTTTTAAAGTTGTTCACAACTGTCTTCTTCTTCTTCTTTTTTTTTTTTTTTTTTTACATTGATTAAATAAAGTTTCGAAACATTTGAATACTTAATTTCTCTGTTTTCAATTTGCGAATATTTTCATTCATATATCATTGAAGATAAAACATGCATTTGCATAAATATATAAAGATAGAAAACCACAGGTTAGAAATACACAAAATAGCTCATGAAAAAGTAACAACTTTTGAATGCATTTTTTGTGCATTTCTACGCGTTTTTTTCTATCTTTATACTTTTTTGCACAGAGACTTTATTTGTTATTTTAATTTGCATAAATAATAATTATAATACATTACAACAAACATATATACTCATAATAGTAAAATATTAAGGTACACTTCAGGTTTTTATTAGCTAATTGCTTTACAAATATTGACACACTTTAAAATGTTATATGGATATAAATAAGATATTTACTGGACTATAAAAATACGAATTATACTGTAGAATTGTATATTTTTAACTACCAACCTTCTATTTTTTTCAATTGAAATAAACATACTCAACATAGATAAATATTCATTGTAATGCTTCTTGTTTTTATGTACTTAATAATTTCTATTGTTTAATAAAATTTTTCTCATTTAATCTGAACGAAAATTAAAACAGAAGATTGACGGGTATGCATATTTTTTCCCAATAAGGATGGATATCTAATCTGGAAATACTAGAAAGTGGCATTACGGTAATACTCACATATTTTTTCTTTTTCTTTTTTTCTTTTTTTTTTTTCATCTCTTTCCCAAATAACCATAAAATAAAATGAAATAAAAATGCAGAAAATAAATAAATAAATAAATATAATTAAATTGAGAAAACGGCAAAAGTATACTTCTTTGTGACGGGCAAAGGCAATGGAAACTTCTACAACACAAAAACCACTGAGAAACGCAATAAATTGGTGTACTTTTTTTCAGAAAACATTTTCATTTATTTTAGAATTTAAAAAAAATAAAAATAAAATAAAATAAAAATAAAAATAAAAAAAAAAAACGTTGGGGGGAGGGCACCGTAATAATTACCCATCATGAATATGGATAATATAAAATATGAAATTAAAACCTATGTAAACTATTTATTAAATGCATTGCAATTCTAAAACAAAATTTAAACGTATAATTAAACATTTTTAATATACATACAAATGCTTTATTAATGAATTGCTGATGAACCAATTTCGACAAATTATATAAAATGGCAAACTACTCAAGTAGTACCGAATTGCGTAAAAGAAACATCCTTATAACTCCAAAAATGATAATCATATTAACTCACAATTTACTGCGTCAGATTAAGCATCTCATTTCCAATAAAAATATATCTTTGAATTGAAATTTGAATGAAATACAGGGTCATGAAAAATCCAAGAATGTGAAAAACAGAATTATAAATAGTATGTCGACAACTAATAATCCGATTGACTTCGTTTTTTACGAAAAATTTGTGTTATTTTATTGCCTTTTACGTCCTTTCCTTAAAATAGAAAAAAATTAAAAATTTTATACACCTTTCATCAGAACGAATATTTTGAGAGTCCGAAAAAAAATAGTTCTGATAATCGAGGTTACTGATATTAAATAGGTTCGTTCCATTCTTACAAACTAAGTACATACAAAATTTCAAGTCTCTACCTCAATTTGTCCGGGAGATTGAGCGTTTCCAGACAGACAGACACACAGACGGCATTTTTTTCCTCTAAAACTATGTGTTTCGGAATCCCCAGTATCTGAAACGTGTAAATCCGTCAAAATTTTTTTTTAGATTTTCAAAACGATCGCAGGACTTACCCTATACTACGTATGATGAGTAAGTAATAGTATGCGATGATAATCTTTAAGTTTTACCTTCTTAGTGAAATTTATAGAACTGGGAAAAATGAAAAAGTACTCCTTCAAACAAAAAACAAAAGTAATGGACATTTTTGACGTCTTCTACGCATTTTCTTTTTTATACATGTAAAGTGTTTATTCTGAACAACATTATTTTCCCGAATTCGAAACC
Organism: Maratus speculifer; assembly: GCA_964019185.1. NCBI lineage: Eukaryota > Metazoa > Arthropoda > Arachnida > Araneae > Salticidae > Maratus > Maratus speculifer. The sequence continues at coordinate 177,362,298 of OZ025292.1, read as the reverse complement.
GATAGCAATTTGCACACTAATACTTCAAGGGGGAAAAATTAATGGATAAAAAGGGAAAAAGTACTTTTTTAAATATAAAGCAAAAATGATAAGCACTTTTAACCCCCCCCCCCCTCCCACATAAGCTATAATACAACAATAAAAATATAACATAAGTATACGTATTTTCACTAGAAGAAAATACAATTTATATAAGGATTATCAAAAATGACATTGTTGTGATATTTTTTTACTTTCTAAGTAAAATTTCTGAAATTGAAAAAGATGCCTTTTCAAACATAAAGCAAAAGTAATAGCCGCGCTAAATAAAAATAAAAACATATGATAGAACGCAATTTTCGCGTTGTTTTTAACACAAAATATATAATATGAATTTTAAAATGTTCAGATATACTTAAAAGGTGATAAAATGTGCAAGTATAGATGTTAATATTTAATTTTATTTAAAATCATCTTAGTACTTTCAAGCCTTAATCAGGCTTTTCCTCAGAGAACATTTTTGTTTTTTATACAAATGCATGATTTTGTTTTGAAAACGAACGAGCCAATAATTATTACAGTTGGAAGCAGAAGTATAGTCTTTTGGATTAAACTTAATGAGAGACGATATATATTATTATTAATTGCAATATTTGTATAAATAAACAAAAATATTTTCTGAGGAAGAACCTGATTAAGGCTTGAAAGTTCTGAGATGTTTTAAAATAAAATTTACCATTACCATCTCTAATTATTTTAATCGCCTTTTAAGTAAGTCTGAAAATTTTAAAATTCATATTATACATTTGAAATAATAGCTGCATTTAGACGTTCAAAGAATTTTCTTTCTTTTATATCGCTCACCCGCAAGAAAAGTGTCACATCTCGACAAAACTGAATTTCATAGGAGAGGCGAAAGGAAATTTGCATTAGTTTATTGGGTACTACTCTGTTATCCCGTCGACCAATTTTGCCAAATTATACATATTGATATCATTTTTATTTTAAATAACGAAAAAACAAATAATTAGTAGAATATTAATAAAAATTCAAATAAAAAAATTAAGTAAAAATCACTTAATGACATTTTAAGCACTTGAATCGTATTTAATGTCATTGAATGTGACATTCACGGTCATCCATTATTTGCATTTAATCTTATAGTTTGGCGATAATTTTTTGGTCCACGGGATAACCTAGTAGTACCGTTTATTGTAATATCAGATTAAATAATTTAGCTTTGCATGCACGAATAAAAACTCGCATAAAAATACAAAACGCTTAAGGGTGTTCGCAACTGCTCTATTCAATAAGTGCAAAACATTTTGACACATTAATAATTTAATTTTTTAACGGAGAGATATGAAATTGGACGGTTTGGGCTAAGTGAACACCTGCTAATCGAACAGTTTTCCATTTTATGGCAGTTAAATTATCTACCAAAGTATTGCCTATTTTGATCACGTGATAACTCGATTTTCTACCTTTCATTGACCGGTTTTTCTGCTTTCGTCGGAAAATGCGGTTGAAAGCATTATTTTTGACGGCTTGTTCAGAAATACGTATTGCATTTGTACAAAAACAGAAAAATGAGTGCGATTAGATAATTTCTGAATATAAACACCTGCTAGTTTCATGCATTTCGGAATAAAAATGAATTAAAACTTATGTCACAAAGTTGCCCTTTTTTTTTATCTAAGAACACCCTTAAGGGTGTTCTTAAATCAAAAAGGGCAACTTTGTGACACATGCATTAATTTATTTTTGTTTGGAATAGCATGAAAATAGCAGGTGTTGTTATTCAGAAACTGTCTAATTGCACTCATTCTTTTGTTTAAAAAAAAAAAAAAAAAAAAACAATAGATTTTTCATAACAAGCCTTCAAAATCCACACTTTTGAGCCTATTTCCCGACGAAAGCAGAAAAACCGGTCGAAAAGGAGGAGAAAAACGGGTGATTGCGTCATCGAAATAGCTTATAACTCGATAAGTAATTTAATGATCATAAAATGGAAAAATAAGTTCAATTCGAAATCGCTTCCATAGTCAGTCATTCCAGTTTTATAACTTTCTGTTAAAAAATGAATTTGTAAATGTGTCAAAACATTTTTCGTTTGTTGAGCGAATCAGTTAAGAACACCCTTAAGAATGAAGACATAGGATGAGGTTTGGGGTGTTGTGTAATCTTATCTCCCTACATAATCCACCCCTGTTCTGTGGTCACATATGGACTTATATGGCAATAAAGCGATTTTCCATATTGCTACACTTATGAAACATTTCATATAAGCAGTACTCACCCATGACAGGTCTATTATTGGAATAAAGCGCAAAATGAATTTTTGCAAGATGTGTCACTTTTCTTAAAAATGAGTGATGTGTAGTGTTTTTTTTTTTTTTTTTTTTTTTTTTTTTTTTTTTTTTTTAATAAAATTTCTTTTACGGATTTAAATTAAAAACCGATTCACACGATTTTACTATGACAAACTTTAGGGAATCGGAAATACAGCAAAAATTTTTTTTTTCTGATATAAGGTACCCTGGGGTAATAACGCCACGTTAAGGTTCTACCAATTTTCACGGCTTAGTTTTAGATTGTATTTTTCAAACAAATATAGGATCTGATACAGCAACTCATTGACTATCTATATAAAATAAAATAATTTAACAGATATGTATTCATAAAATGTAATGGCGTTTTTTCTTGACCCATGCTATTTGGCGTTATTACCCACCTATATGGGTAATAACGCCATGCAAACAAAATTATGAAATAAGATGGAATAATTGCATGTAGATAGCCCAATTCTAAAAGTACAAACTCTACAAACTTAGAAATTGAAAAATTGCATTCTAAGCTATAGAAAATGTTCAATTTTTTGTGAAAGTGTAAGAAAAATAAAGGTGTGGTGTGGGAGGGGGGGATGAGGCAAAAGAATATCAGACCATGAGCTTCTTTTTGCTTAAAAAGGACCGTTTAAATAGAAATATGAGAAACATTGCACAGTTTTAACTGTGTTTATTTGAATCAGTATTTAGGATGTAGCTCGGCCACTGTAGGGAATCAACCGGGGTATTAATGTCAAGGATTGGCGTTATTACCCCGGTATAGTTATTGCGCAGTACATTTTAAATTACAAATTATCTCGAGAAGATATCCAAAATCTTCAACAACATTTTAAAAGTACATGAAATGCACTGCAAATTTATGTAATTAACAAAGTATTTCCGGATAAAAACATAGTCTTCACATCACAAAACGTATCTCGCAAATTTTAGATCAAGCGTTAATTTTAGTTGTTTGTAAAAACAATAAGACCTAAAAATGAAACAAATTAACTTGAAGCTGTTTTTTGCGATTCATAAGACTCAAAACCCTTCTGCGCAGAGCACATGGGTGTCATTTACCTGATTATTTCATAATTATGCAAAATATAAGCACTTGGCGTTATTACCCCGCCTGGCGTTATTACCCCAGGGTACCTTAAATAAAAATTAATAAGCATGTATTTAAGCACAAACCCAACATGCCAATATAACAGAATTTAGAATGTTTTCGAGAAAAGGATGGCATTTAAATTAGTATTAACAAAATAGCAATGGTAATTTTTAAGTTTTCCTTTCTTCGCAAAATTTATGAAATTGAAAAAAAAAAAAAAAAAAGGAAAATAGTATTTTTACAAGCATAAAGCAAAAATAATAGGCATTTATACACACTTCAACGAATCTTTTTTCTCATATACTTGCAATTGTCTTCTGCGAACAACATTACTTCTCCGGATTCAAATCAGAAAATTATTCATACAATTTTACTTTGTCAAAATTTTAAAATCAGAAGATTAGCAAAAATACTTTTCTGATAAAAAGAAAAAATAAATGAGAATTTCTTTAAGCACACACAAACCCATCCGTAAATATAACAGAATTAAGAATTTTTTCCAGAAAATAAAGACATTTAAATTAGGATTAACAAACTAGCAATAATATATATTTTTTTAAAGTTTTACTTTCTTAGCAAAATTTATGAAATTGAGAAAAATGGGAAAAGTACTTTTAGAAGCATAAAGCAAAAGTAATAGGCACTTTTGCACACTTCAACGAATCTTCTTTCTTATATACTTGCAATTGTCTTTCTGCGAACAACATTACTTTTTCCGGATTCAAATCAGGAAGCGATTCGCCCAATTTCACTGGCTGCCATTATACCAGCAATCACCACCAACCATCTCAAGTTTCTTTCTTCATTCAATATGCCTTCTCATTTTTTTTTTCTTCTTCTCTGGGTCAATCGCTCAACTTATAACCCACTTCTCCGATAACCCTTTGTTACACTGCATTCGGAAGAGCTGATAAAAACAAAGCTAAAACAAATAAATGAATACATACGCATACCCATCTACATAGACGAGAGAGAGAAGCTGTTAAAATAATAAAAGAAAATCCACGTGTTCGCCCTGACCTTGAAAACCGAGTTTCCAGGTCGAAAGAGTTGAGATGAGTTGTTGCAGGGCAGCTAAAAATAGCCTGATGGAAAAAGTTTGAATAATAATATGCAAGATTTCTTCGTATATTAAGCGTGGGATTATGGAAAGGGTGGAATTAAATTGCTAGGTTCCTAGGTCACAAAGGCAATAGTGGTGGGTTGATATTTCTCTGGGAGGACTGGCAAAGTTCACGAAGGAACTGTGTTTTGACTATTCTTTTTTGCGTGACCAGATATTTTATTATTGACTCCAGCAATTTTTTAAGCAGCTCGGACTGAGATAAACACTTTTCTACAATAATTACGCAATGTTTTTCTATAAAGTAGGTAACATAAACAGATTTATTTAATAACGGTTTATGAGGAAAATAATATTGAAATTTCAAAGATTTTTTTTTAATTGTTATTTTAACGATGTGCATCTGCGCATATTACATTGGTTGCAACAAACTTTAACTCGATCTGATTAACAATTTAACTTAACGATTAGAGATTTTTTTTATGATTTAGGTAACGTAGATATTTTTATCAAACAATAATTTATCATGACAATATTTAAAAATCTCAAAAGTATTTTTAGAAGCTTTTATTAAAACAAAATTTGAAAGGGATTTTTGTGCATTTAAACAATTGCACATGAATGCATTGCACTGATTGCAATAAATTTTAAGCATTTGTGATTACTGAAATAAACATTTTTATAAAATGATTTCATGATATTTCTCTGTTATGTAAGCCGTATAAAGAGATTTTATACGGCTTCTTTAAAATTAATGAATTGCATTTTGAGCAACTTTCAGCTACAAATATATGAGCAAAGAATTATCTATTTATTTTGATATAAGGGAAACTATTGCTATTAATAAAAAAAATTAAAAGACTACTTTTTTTAAAGGTTTTTTATTTTTATATTATTCTAAAAGGTCGATAAGAAACTATCTGAAAGAAGGTTTTCGTGCATTCCTTCATGCAGTTTGTTTCCCATAAAAATGTAAAATTGTTGGAAGTGAATGTCAAATAAGAAGAAGTGAAACTTTTACATAACACACTTATATATATATATATAGTTAGATGACTTTTTAGAATATAAAATTGTTATATCATCAAGATATCTGTATTAAAAAAACAATTAACAATAGAAGTATTACGTTCATAATAATGTAAGTAGAGATCAGCACCGATGGATGATACAATACCACCTTGTGGAAGAACCGACAATTTGCTTAAATATTGTATTATTAAATAATATATAATTATGATAAAGGATAAATTTGGTTAAAGATTTGAAGTAAGATAAAGATACTTGTATGTTAAGAGAATTCCCATATTCCTTGAATAATAAATTTATGATCCTGAACATATCTGCGATATCAATTGTATTAAATAAATCATTAAAGTCATATGTTATATATATATATATATATATATATATACGTGACATTTTGAAGTTGGGAGCCAGAAACATCATCGTCGGTTTCACCGTTTTACAACACAGAAGTTGTAGCAAGTGAGTAAAAAAAATAAATAAATGTAGAAGCTTCATTAAACTATACAGTGGCTGCCCCAAAATAGTTTATTAAAATGCGTTCATATAAAGCGGATAATGCTCTCGCCGGGGCAGATATTTCATCAACAACAAATATATATATATATATATATATATATATATATATATATATATATATATATATATATATATATATATATATATAATTTCCGCAAGTCGCCTTGACCCGAAACATCGAATAAAAGGATCCATCCATCTCTGGTCTCCTCACTTAAGTAAAAAAAAGTTTCAAGAACTTTCGATAATCTCTAATTGCGATTCTTTTATGTAAATAGAATTTAATGTCTAGCGCCGAGATTAAAAATAGCGGTCTCGAATCGTCTGCAACACGACAATTTTATTTAAAAAGATGGTTATTTAACTAATTTATAATCGAAATCAAAATTCGAATATATTCTACAGACGATAATTTCACACAAAAAGAAAAGAAATGAATTTATTGACACGCAATAAATATCAAACGCGAAGAAAAAATAAAAAGAATGATATTTTTGAAAAGAATGATTTTGGAATAAATTTAATAAGACTTTCTTAAAACAGGATTCATAAATACAGGGAACAAATGAATTTTATTAGAAATTTTGAGGAATAAAGTATAATTAAGAATATTTTTAATTTAGGGCCACTTTTTAAAATTAAGCATATAGGAATAAATGTTTAAAAAGGCGAATTAAGAATTTATATCATTTCTATGAAGATTAATAGATTAGATCTAATAACAGGATTTTAATTTAATAAGTTGCAATACATACGGAATATTATTAAAAGGAAATTAATATAGTATAAGGTTAATTTTAAAAAAATTAAATTTGTAATATATATATATATATATAACATTGTATGATGACTAGAAATTTTCTTTGACTGCAACAAAGTTTAGGTATTTTAATTTTGTTAACAATTTTATGTTGCAATTAGATTTTCTATAGATTTACATCACTTAAAGTTATCCTCATATTAATCACTTAAAGTCATCTAACTCAGTTAATACTTGCCAAAAATGATAAAAGTTACATTTATAAGGCAATTAAATGGGGTCAAACTTATTTAGATGATCATGTTTCATCGTTCAAACGGCGACATTATTAAAACCTATATTAATTCGAATAATTTCCTTAAAAAAAAAAAAAAAGTTTAATCGGAAATTGGTAAACAAAAAACACATGATTTCATGTACAATGAAATCAAGTGCGGCAATAAAAATAAATATTTTTGTGAACATGGATTACTTTTTACGATTGTTTTTTATTCCGCAAAGCATCAGTTCCAAATTTTAGGTAATTCCATAGACACTGAATCATTGCATACATTTAATTAGAAGCTCTTTTACAGTGTAGATAACATTAAAAAAACTTTATTTTTATCTTTGTTAAAATGACTAAATAATTTTTTTAATACAATCAGATACTCATTTGATATTGACTGTAAAATAAAAACATTTTACTTTTTTATTTTGTCAGTGAAAATGTTACTTTTTATAATTTTATATAACATTATTGTTGTTACCATTATTATTTTTATATGACTAAAAAAAATGACAATCATGCTTGTGATTGGAGGAATTTAATTTATTTGAATGATTATATATTGATATTTTTGTCGTACTTTTGAGTTTTAAGATAACGTTTACTCATTTAACACTCACTTAAATTTATTTTTCTCATAATTAAACATGTGCAATTTCACTATGAGAAATATACATTTTGGTGGGTATTCTTAAATTGGGTTAATAATCTCTGGGGAAAATGGCGAACTTTATGGTGGAATTGTGTATTATAAAATTAAAATGATATAACATATCAAATATCTAAAAATCCATCAATTCACTTTACAATTATAATTAAGCCAAAATAAAATACTCAAAATACTTAAAGGTGTTTTTATTTACAATGATTATTAAAACCTAGGAAATTTCGAGCATATCATACCCATCATCAAAGTTAAAAAAAAAAAAAAAAAAAAAAAAAAAAAAAAAAAAGAGTAACAACAAGTGTAAAAACTTTTACTCTTTTTGCTGTTTTTAACCCTGATGATGAATATGATATCCTCGAAAGTACTAAGTTTTAATAATCATTGTAAATAAAAACACTTTTAAGGAATTGGGTATTGACTGTTATTTTTGTCCGACCAGTTATTTTATTAACTGTATAAAGTTTTAAGGAGCTCTCGTGCAGATAACTTCTTCTATATAAAAACTAATCATTTGTATAAAGTAGGTAACTGAAGCAAATTTGTATGTTATAGTTAAGTTGCTGAATTTGAAAGTTTGAATGTCAGTCTTGGAACATTTTGTACATTTATCTCCTTTAAAACTACACACTTTACATATTCTGTTTCTTTTTGATTCAATAAAATATAAAATAACCTTATAAAAGATTATAATACCTTTGATAGTTCTGAGAAAAAAATACAAAATTTTAAAAAATAAACAAAATTTCGTTTTTAAGATACAGATGTGGTGAAGGAGGGGGGGGGGGGGGAGTATGTAGATGATTTAATATTCCAGGGTATTTTTTTCTTAACTCAGTCTATGCTTTAAAATCATATAATTGATATGAGACACTTCTTAAATTTTTTTCTTCTCCAATAGTTAATAGAAATTCTTTTATATGCATTCCAAATATTAGAAAAGGAAGTTTTATTTAAAATGTCAGAGTCTTACGCTAAAATGTGGGTAAGATAAATATCGTATTTCAAGGCGTATAATGGTGTGTTTTGATACCTCATGCCCGTGGGGTCCCGTGATATTCCACACCTGAAAATATTTATTAACAGATAATATTTATTAACACATACTTGAAAATATTTATTAACAGTCTCTCCCTATAAAACGAAGTAGTCAGGTCCATTAATACTTGCTTCAACGATTACTTTCCGTGCGTAACATACCAAAACAGCGAATTCACGCTCTTTTTACATACATCGATTTTGTGTGAAAAAATTCCAAAGTTTCTGATTAATGTACACCCTAATTATTACGAAAATTCAAAAATCTCAATACTTCTATCCTCAATAATGTATAATTTTATTATAATAAAAATTTAAAAAATAATAATAATTACTTACTTAAAAAAAAAAAAAAAAAAAAAAAAAAAAAAAAAAATTCAGGATTTTTGAATAAGAAAATTAAAGGTAAGTCCTTTTTTTATTACTATTTTTTAAAGTAACAATGATTTAATATTTCAGTTATCTTTTTTTCACAAGAAAGTACAATTATCACGAATTTCATTTAAAAGATATAATTCTAAAGATTTTTTTCGTATTTATGCCATTTAATATGTTTGGGGTGTGCTGACACCCCCATGTCCGTTATAATGTTACGTTTCACGGTGCTCGACCGGCCGGGTTAAATAAAACACCCGGGTCCAAATACGATTGTTTAATCCGAGGATTATACGCTGGAAACTACGGTATTTATTACAGGCATTAATATGCCTATAAAAGTTATTGGACACAGTTTACAAATTTGTTCTGAAACGCCTATGTGGCAGTAAATTACATTAACCCCCATCTAGAGCCTGTATCCACTTTTCTTCTACTCTTAAATAGTATTTTAACACTTTAACAATGGAATAAAAGTGTAGAATGTGGTAGAAATTATACTTTAGCAAAAATAAATAAATAAATAAAAAATAAAAAAACAAAAAATAAATAAACAAATAAATATAAATAAATAAATATAAATAAATAAAATAATAAAAAAAAATTGAAAACATATATTTATCAAGATACTGAGCAGTATAAAAACTTTCTGAATTTTTTTTTCAGTTTGTTATTTGGATGGAAAATTTGTAATCGCATAACGATAATTTTTAATATTTTAATTCATATTTATTGTAAAAATTTTATTTTACACTGTTTTTTTATTATGTTTGATTTAAATATCACAAACGTGATTTTATTTCTCTATCTTTTCTATAAATTTTATCCATACAATATGAATTTTGAAATTAAAATGTAAAAAAAAAAATAAAAACGAAAAATAAAAAACATTTAAATTGTTTAAATATTTCAAGAGAATATGAATATTAGAGTCATTTTAAGTGTGCATAAAATTTTTCAATTCATTCGTTCAAACGTCGTTTTAATTATGATTTGAAAAAAAAAAAAAAAAAAAAAAAAAATCCTCATTTAGTATGAAAGATCACAACTTCATGACCAGTGAAAAAATACGAATGTTACATATAGCTCTTATAAAATGTAGAAATCTTTTTTTCTTTTTAGTAGAATATTTAAATAATTTATTTAGCTTTCATTCTAACAGTTTCAGTCTCTAATAACTCATTATATTTAAACCTTGCATTAAATTATTTCACTTTTGAAGCCACACTTTAAATATTGCATAGCTATGAAACAGTAACTTTTTTTAAATATATATTTCGTTTATTTTTTTATTCTTATTTTTTTATTTTGTTCATTTTTAAGGATAAGTATTTGTTTACTTGTAGTAAAATAGTTTTATTATATATATTAATTATATTCATTCATCGTAATCATCATTAGTAAGTTTGTCGTTAAATAAGAAATACAAGCTACTTTTAAAAATTGTAAATGCTGCTAATAGTATTTGAACATGGAGGCGACCCTGTAAACTTATTGTATATTTAAAAAAATACAAAGATGACAAATTCTTAATAGAATGGTAATTTTTGCTTTTAAATGACTTTTGTTATTATATAGTAAGAGCTGTTATTATTATTATTATTATTATTATTATTATTATTATTATTATTATTATTATTATTATTATTATTATAAATTGCAAACATTCTATTTAAAAAAAAAAAAAATATATTTTTTTCTTTTCCAAAAAGAGAAAAAAATGAAAGAAAATAAATGCATTCAAAATTATACAAATAAATAATTAATGTCAAAAACATGGGTAATTCATAAAATTTAAAAGCATAATAAGATAGTAATTTTTTTTTTTTTTTTTTTTTTTTTTTTTTTTTTTTTTGTAAAAGAATGAAACTTTTCTAAAAATTTCTTATGAAACATTATTCCACATATAAATTAGAAAAATATGGTTCAAATAGAAAATTAAATTTCGTATTTCAATTGTATACAGCTTCGAGTAAAAAATATAGTGTGTAATTATTTAATTCTAATTATATTAATTATTTAATATCAATTATATTAGTTATTTAATACTTATAATATTACCTATTAAGTACTAACTATAGTAATTGTTTAACAATAATTACATTCATTCATCGTAATCATCATTAGTAAGATTAGTTTTTCGTTAATAGAGAAGAATCGAATTTAACTTTAATGAGAATAAGAAACTGATACATTTAAAATTTTATAATTAGATAGTAAAATTAAATAGGAATCATCGAATACATTCACAAAAAAAAAAAAAAAAAAAAAAAAAAAAAACATGCTTCATATTTAAAAAAAATTAAAAAAATATATAAATACAATCTAAATTTTATTAAATTTGAACTTTGCCGACTCAAGTGAATTTAAAAGTAGCTTTTTTCTGCTTTTCGAATTAATTCTAGCTTATCTCAAGGTGTTCAAATTGCGTTTTGATTGCATAGAATGCTTTGATTTGACATTTTTCTTGTTTTGGATTGCCTGCAGAGAAATAATTTTTCAGCTTACAGTGCAAATTTTTATAGATTTTTCGAAGTAAATTTTTAGAATTTCGAAATTTCAAAAATTTAATAAAAAAAAATATGAAATATGGCATTTTAAGCCGAAAAACACATTCTCTGGCAGCAATCTAAAGCAAGAAAAATGTCAAATCAAAGCATTCTTTGCAATCAGAACACATTCTTTTCAAAATATTTACCGTTCGAAACTTTTGTATAAGATTTTTACAGCTTACCTGATAAACAAACCGTTTACTGCATAATTCTATTGATCTTTGTTTTTGAGAAATTTAATTTTGAAATCAGGGTGTCATTTGCTGGACACCCTGTAAGTAAATAAATTTTAAAAAATGCATACATTTTTTTTCGTAAACTTCTTTCAATAATTTTAAGTTTAGAATTGCGAAGAAGTAAAAACGAAACAAATCAGAAAGTAAAAAAAAGTCAATTCCACCCCACTGCTTATCGTAAACCGATCTGGGACCCACTGCTTATCGTAAACCGATCTGGGAAGCAATTACTTGTAAAGTTCCCCCCCGCGCCTCACACTACAGTAAAAATCTTTTTGACCTCAATGGTGCTGAAGTAGAAACGAAATGGTTGCCTTTCACAGTTCGTTATCAGTATCTTAGAGGTTTTCCCTAACTATCCCTAAAATTTCTTCCCTCTCAGTTGCGAAAGCACTATAACACCGTTCAAACACAGTTAGTTCTTTGATGAACTATTCTAGGGGAAAAATCGTTAACTGCTTTCCCTTCTCCAAACTGATATAGTTGGAAAACTGGTTTTACAGTTATGCAACTCTCTTAGTAAGGTGTTGCTGTTAATTGATGTATACCCTCATAGCATGCATGGTCACAGTGACGTCACAATGACGTCCCTGTGAGTCACTTTGGTCACATCACATCTGTGACGAAAATGCCACCACTGAGTGACGTCACATTGTAACTAAGATGTGACTTTCTAAAAAAAATTTCACAGTTCGTCACAATGTTAATGTCAAAGTAGTCACAAACGACACACTTTTCACAAATTGGTCACATTGTGACGTCACAAAGTGGTCACAATGTGACGTCACAAAAAAGCTCTAAAACGGCCATAACGACTTCACATTTTAGTCACTGTGACTTCACATTTTAGTCACTGTGACTTCACATCGACGTCACGTGACGTCACGTCGACAATCGCTGGTCACAAAGTCACAATTGGACTTCACAACGACGTTGCAGTGACGTCACCATGTCTTACGGGTAACAGCTTGTAGTGCGATTATTTGTCGCGATGAAAAGCGACAAAATTTCGGAAGGAAGCTGGTACAAATAAAACTTGCTTTTAAATACATATGTAGAACATTTTTTCTTTTAGTGTAAGAAAGCACGCACAGTTCAAAATATTAAAAATCAATAAATGTTTTCCTAAAACAATGAGAATTATTTAATGTCCTATAGAATAGGAATAACATTTTTTCCCGTATAAATTAAGAAAAATGGTTCAAATGCAAAATTATATTTCATATTTAGTATGTACCGTAAAATGGGGTGAATAGGAACAGCAGGGTGAATAGGAACGAAACTTCCCGGTCGTACAAATAAATTCATTATAAATATATCTGATGGTATTTTTAGTTGCCAATTTTTTTATAAATAGGTAATAACAGTGAGAGCTGGGAAATTCAATTTTGACATGTTGGCACCACTACTGGGGTATTTAAAAAACTTCAAGAGGAGCCTCAAAAACCTCATTTTTTCAATGTCTTCAAAACTTTGTATGTAACTACAGTATTTTTCGTATTCTAAACCTGAGAGAGAGTATTTTTAATTAATGATAGACCGGTAAACGTTATACTGTATCAAATTTTACTTATGTCTAAACTACATAATGAAAAAATGAAAAATGGCTTGTAACATCAGAGGTTTAAGATTTACGGTGTGAATCGGAACACGTTTTCTATCATGGTTTTTTTTCTACATAGTAATGGTTTCATGTAATATATTAAACATATGTATAAATATGTATTGTAATAATATTTTGTTTGTTCTAATTACTTGGAGAGTTTAAAGGGAGCAAGAAATTACTTGGTTAAACAAAAAAGTCAACGCCTAATTTAACAGACATGGAACACACAATAAAAGAATTTAAAAATGGCAAATTAGTTAGAAAAATTGCACAGAATTATTCTCTGACATTCGCAACATTACACAAACATCTCAAAATGAAAAACCAATAAAAAAGAGAAAGATGCAAACAGTACTTAGGACTGGGGATGAGGGCGTATTATTAGATCGTTTTAATATATGCAGCGATTGGGGCTACTCAATAGATTCACTTACCCAATGACTTTTAGTAAAGGATAACACAAAACAGGACTGAATTTGTATTAAATTCTACATCTGCAATTCGATATAATTTCTTAAAATATATTTTAATTTTTCTTGATTTCAAAGTTGTTTCCTAATTTTTAAAAAGGCATATACTTACTTGTATATAAAATAAAGGCTTGGTTTCACAGTAATTACGTGTTCCTATTCCTCCCTTATCATTATTACCTGTTTTTATTAATCCTATTAAAGTTTGAATTGGAATAAATAAAGATTATAACACTTGTTCCGATTCATCCCTATCTGCGGGGTGAATCGGAACATTAAATAAATAAATAATATATATATAAACAGTAAAAATGTTTCGTTTTTGCTTAAAAAGTAAAGAACAAAACAAGACCAAAGTTTCTAGTAGGAAAAAAAAATAAATAAATAATCAGTTGTTGCTTTTTTTAACGTTAAAGTTGAAAAGTATTCCGATTCACCCCATTTTACGGTATACACCCTCTTGTAAAAAAAAAAGGTCATTCAAAATTATTTAATAATAATTATATTAAATATATTTTTATGTTATATATTAATTATATGTATTCATCCTAATCATCATTAGTAAGTTTGTCGTTAAATAATAAATACAGAATTTAAAACGAATAAGCTGTCCATGAATTTATAATTTTATAATTACTGTTTAATAAACATAAGCAAAATATAAAAAAGTAATAAAAAGAAGCTATAAAAATAAAATACGCTTTTTATGGAGAAAAAAAAAAACACACTTTCCTTTTAGTGCCCCAAAACACTGATAATTCATAAAATTCAAAAGCATTATAAGGCAGTAAATTTTTTCGATAGAGAAGGAGGCTTTTTAATTTTATGTTCTGCTTAGAAACAATGAAACTTTTTTCTACAGATAAATATGGAAAAATAGTCCGGAAAAAATTCAATTTCCTATTTTAGTGTTTATATAGCCCCATGTAAAATTAATGCCAAATATAATTATTCTTATATTGATTCTAAATGTATTAATTATTTACTTATTATATTAATTCATTATAATCATCACTAATGGGATTAGTTAGTCGTTAAAGATGGAGTCCCGAATTTTATTTTAATATTAATAAGTAGTTCATGCAATTTAATTTTTAGATATCCTATTTAATCAACATCAAAAATAGACATTTATATTTTTCAAATTTAATTTTATTGCAACAAATTTGATAAATGTTGTATAATTTTAAGGCGAATATTCAATTAAATGTGTTTTTTAGAATTTGTTACACGAAGTGATAAAATTTTAAATAGTTGAAAGTGATTTCTTAACGATAGATATAATTTAGATTTGTTTAAAATTTCAACCGTGATATTATTCGAATTTTTCTTTTTTACAAGAATTTCCTCCACGTCAGTTAATTCATCTTTTTGTTTGTTTGTTTGTTTGTTTACATTATCAATTGTTTTGATCCCTACAAGGTTTTTTTTCCACAAGGTGCGTTGCAACCTTTTGTGTTGCATTCGTATTTTATGAGACCTTTCGCGATCTTTATTGAAAAATAGCTACAAATGTAGTTTTTAAATTAAAATATCCACGTGTAAGAACATATAATTAATGTAGTTTATTAATATTAACTAAATATTTCAAACGTCATAAGAATATTTAAAATGGATCAACTAGTCCTAGAGTTTTTGAGCATGGAAAGATTGTTTGATTGGTTTGTTGTTTTTTTTTCTTGTTTTCTCAAAACCTATTTTAAATATTGGAATGAGATAAAGTGCAGATTGTGGTTATAATAACAATTCATAAATATCAATTGGATCTTTTAATCACCGTCAGATTTTTTTAAAATGGATCAATTAGTTCCCTATTTTTTTAGTATTGGAAGATTGGCTAATTAATTGATTCTCCAAGTTTCTTCCTATCTTCTCGAAAACTATTTTAGATGTCGGAATGTAGCCAGAATTATTATTTATAAATATGAATTGGATCTTTGAATCACCAAAAAATCCTTATAATTGTTCAATTAATTCCCGAATTTTTGAGTTTTGAAACATTGGTTAATTGATTGATTCTCTGGGATTTTCATCGTTTTCTCGAAAACCAATTTAGATGCCGAAATGCGATAAACTATAAATTGTATCAAAATAATTTAGAAATTTTAATTAGAATTTTCAATCCTTGTTAGATTTTTTGAAATTGCTCAATTAGTTGTCAATAAAAAACATAAAAAATTAATTGATTTTATTTATTTATTTATTATTTTTTATTATTTTTTTACCGTTTTTACAAAATGTTTTAGATATTGGAATTAGAGGTCTGCACGGGCCCGGGCTTGGCACGTGGCCCGTACCCGGCCCGGCAGAATCAGAATAGTTTTCTCAACGGGCCGGGCCGGCAAAAAAATTGAACGGCCCATACGGACCGGGCCGAGCCGATAAAAAAAATTTTCGGGCCTGCCGACCCGTTCTGGAGATTTAAGCAGAAACGATAAAATATGATCTATTTTCAACGCAAATGGTTTTAACGAGAATAAATATAAATGTGCGTCACGAGCCATACTAGTTTGACAGCATCAATATAAAAATGTAACTTGTACAGTGTGAGATCGGCATCGGACAGTTAAATTGTGTGTAACCCGTTTTAATATTTTTTTAGCTGACTCATACCGGGCCGAGATCAAGCTTGCATTATTTTTTTACACATAGACTTGCCGGACCGAAACAAGACTTAATTGTTCTCAAGATCTGTAGGGCAGACAACATGATTTGTAAAATTATTAACAGCGATAAAGAACTTATGTTAAATTAATCTTTGGATATATATACTTCTTGATGGTTTTTAAATTAATTTCTCAATAACGAGAAAGTTTGACACATTTTCAGATTAATTTTTAATTGTAAAAATATAAAAGTGATAAGCCTGACTATTGAAGGCATTTGGAATCAAATAGCATTTTTCATTTTTGATGAATAAAATACTTGCATAACCTTGTTCAGATACAATAGTTTCTCAAATGATTGCAGGTTTTTCTTCCTTCCCAAGCTATCGCTTCCGGAAATTCTATTGAAAACGCTAACTGTAACAATAATTTATTTCCATTCCGTATTCTTAAATTGCTTGTATCAAAAAATGAATAATGCCATTTGATTATATAGTTTCTGAATAAAGATACCTGCTATGCGTTTCTGAGAAAAAAATGAATTTAGAAATGTATCAGAAAGGCGCATATTTGAATTAACGAATGAATTTGGATTTAAAATCTTTAATAAAATGATATAGAAGTATTTTTAATAATCTTCTTTTATTAAACAGCCTCAAAAGTTACGATATTTTTAACTTTCTTTCTTTTTTCTTTTATTCGAAACCATATTAATTTTTTGATGAATCTTTATTTGATTGTTGAAAGCCTAAGAATCTTAGTAATCACTAATGTTGCTAATGTGTATTTTCTGTAAAATATACTGTAAAATCATTCCATATATATGTATGCAGTATTCTTTAAAAAAATCTTAATTATATGAAAAAAATCTGAATTTTTTAGAAATTGTAGAAATTGTAACGGGCCAAAACGGGCCGGGCCTGTTTTCACTGATTTCTGTACGGGCCGGGCCCGGGCCGAACTTTTGAGTTTTACAACGGGCCGGGTCGGGCCGAAAATTTTTTCCTTCGGGCCGGGCCCGGGCCTGGAAATTCCGGCCTGTGCAGACCTCTAATTGGAATGCGGTAAGCTGAAGCTGATAGTTAAAAACCCCTTTTCTCTACTCCTAGTAAATTTATTTTTCGTTACGTGATAGTTTCTAAGTATGTTCTGGAAATACTGACAATTTTTTTATGTTATTTTTGATTGTGCATCATCTAAATAATAGAATGAAATTAGAAATAGGTATTTGTCTAAAAATCCCAGACATGAACTTTCATGTTATAAATATTTATATATAAGATTAAAAGAATATCCCAACTACCTAATTAAGCTTTCTTTGCATCCATCTTGTTACCTTTTTCACCTGAAATTGAATTTATTTTGGATTCTGGCAACGGATCACTTTTTCTTTGACCGATCCATCTTCTACAATTTTTGAAAATTAAAAAATAAAGCAGCAACCGCAAAAAGAACTGCTGATGTATGTGGTATAGGGCATATGTGATATGTGGTATTAGATATAATAATCTTGGTATACACTGTAAAAAATAAACTGTAGTACTACTAGAAAATCTCTAGGCAACTGGGATTCCATAAACTTTTCTAGTAACCAATACAGCTTCTTCTTAAGTAACATTACTGCATTAAACTTAGTAAACAGCACACAGACTTCCTTAGTGAACTTACTAAGAAATTATTAGTAACCGTTACAGATGCTTTTTTAGTATGTTTACCAAATAAATAATTAGTAGATTTACAGATAATTCTCTTGTACCTTCCACTAAGAAATTGCTAGTAGCTGTTACCGGTGTATTTTTAGTATGTTTACTAAGAAATGCTTAATGCTATTACAGGTATTTCTCTGGTATATTCACTGACAATTATAAGCAGAAATTACAGATATTTCAAATGAAAATCAAATTTCAAATTTTTAATTGCTTAACAGGCATAAATGCCAAATTCTTTAATAATTATTTTTCAAATCTGATAAATTCTATTTCTTTCGTACATATTAGAAAATAGAAAGTAAATATTGTACAACAGATATTTATTCACAGGAGTTAAATCCCATTAAAAATGTTTAAAGAGACCATTAATAGATTAAAAAATAATTTTAAAGATTAATTAAGGCAGTTGGTGAATTTATTTATAAAAATCCCCCCCCCCCTAAAAAAAAATGTATCTCACCCTTTTTCCTCCCTCACAAAAGAAAAAAAAAACTTATTCAAAAATAATAATTTATGAAAATAACTTTTTTTTCTCTCTCTCTTTTTCTATTTCTCTCCCGGTTTCAAAATTATTTTCAGTCATTTCTGAAAAGTAATATTTAAATCTATTATTGAAAATTTCAATTTGTTATAATTTATTTTGTTCATTTTTAATATGTGTTTTATATTGATATTGCTTAAAAATTGTTTGTGTAATCTATTTACATCACTTTCTTCAAATATTTTTACTTGCATTTGATGGCATTGAACATAAATTGTCTAAAAATATCTAAGTGAATATAATAATAATAATATTGTAACGGTTATTACTTTTAATTCAAAAAACATAATTTCTTATAAACCGAATTTAAAATGCAAAATTTTGATTAAACTTGATGAGATTTAATAACATTATACTATTAGAAAATGTAAATTAAACACTAATAGTTAATTAAGTACTAATAAATAGTTAACATTTTAATAATATTATGCATTCTTTAAAGCTATTTAAAATTAAGTTTGAAGGAAAAAAAGTGCAGCATTGATTGACTTAACTGACTAAAAAACTATTTTCAGTATTTATTCTATAATTCAAAAACCTCAAAGCTATTGCGATTAAAGCACATTAAAAAGTTTTAAAATATGTCCAGACCTAAAATTTGTAGATTAAAACAGCAATAAATTAAAAACGAAGCATTTGCAAAACTTAAAGAATAAAATTAATAAATTGCAATACTAAAATATCTTATTTAATGTAGTTTAATTTGGTTAAAAAAATAGTTTTATTTATTTGATTATTATTAGCATATTTATTCTAAAACTTATTTAAAACAATAAAAATAATATGCTAAATGAAATATTATTCACTTAATTTTGTATAACGAACTTTTGTATAACGAAGCATTTACAAAACTTAAAGTAATGAAATTAATAAATTGCAATACTAAAATATCTTATTTAATGTAGCTTTATTTGGTTAAAAAATAGTTTTATTTATTTGATTATTATTAGCATATTTATTCTAAAACTTATTTTAAACAATAAAAATAATATGCTAAATGAAATATTATTCACTTAATTTTCAAGCCATTGTTAAAAACATAATAAATTATTTCACAAAGAAACTAAGTTTTCGACTATATATAATATACATGTGTGTATTTTTTTTTTTTTTTTTTTTTTTTTTTTTTTTTTTTTTTATCATTTTACTATTATTATTATTTATAATTTTAAATTTTGTTACATTTTTACTATAAAATTTAATGTAGTAATATAAAAAATTACAATGCTAAAATTAAACAACTTTAATATAATAGAAAGTGTAATTTGATTGTTAAAAAAAGTATAATCTCCATTAAATTTATGACTCTAATAACTAAAAATCTATTTTTAAAATGTATTTTATAACATAACTAAAATTACCAAAAGGTATGCCATTTTAAAAAGCAAAAAATCATTCTAAATCTTAAGCATTGATTTTTTTTAAAAATGTAATAATTGAAAATTATATAAAACACTTGATTTTTAAGCATCCAAACACGTGTTAAGTTATACAATAGCTTATCAAAAGCGAGCAAAAGTATAGAAGTATGTGATGTAAATACGTAAATTCATACACATATATATCAATATAAAACACTTACCTTATTTTAAATGTATTATCCTACTTTAAATATTCTGTAGTGTGATGTAAATGTAAAAACACGCATTGTAACACACACATGTAAAAGCAACGGGCATTTCATTCCTTATGAAGCTCAAAAATAACCTTTTTTGGGTCTGGGGAATGATAACATAACCAGTTTTGCTAACCAGATGTCACTTGGACGGACACATTTCAAGGTTATTGAGGGAGACATTTAGCCTGAAGGCTTTTAGAGTAGGAGTAAGATGTTGTTTAATTACATGCATTTCGTTAGTGGCATTACTAGCAGTGATTAGTTATTCTATAGTTACTAGAAATTTTTTAGTAATTGCTGAAAATTTAGTAAAAGTACTAAGCATTGTTAAGTAAAATGACACATTTTTTTTTACAGTGTAGGTGACATTGACTTACAAGCAAACTATGGTAATCTAATAAAAACTTTTACTTTTAAAAATGTGTATTTTGTTCCTTATATGGTAAGAAACCCTTTTTTTCACCAGTCTATAAACAGGTGCCCAAGGGGGACTTAATTTTAAGGTATATTTTTCGGGTAAAACTTATCGTACTACATGATATAGATTTTGCAATTATTTTCAAAAAAGAGCTGTAAAATGTTTGCATTTTCAAGGAATTTCGACTTAAAAATGCTCTTATTATTTAGTCTCTTTTGTATCACAATAAAGTTTTATTGACGAAGTTTAACTTTTTCGGCAACATTTTTGATAAAGATGACATTTTTTATCTTCAATTTAGAGAAAATTCATTTAATCTGCAAATACATTTCAAAGGAAATTTTTCATAATGTATGTATTTTAAAAAACTGTTTATATTAAGTGGTATCCAAATTTTGTATTATTTTCAGTATTTTACAAAAGGTTATTAAACAAGGGCTTATGCTGCGATTTTCGAAATTTTAATACTTTTATCCTGATTCCATATCATTCCTACATACAGTGCTGTAATTGGGTGGGAGCGAGTGGGAACGCCGTTCCCAGAAATATTTGGCTTGTTAATGAGAGAAAAAAAAAAAAAAAAAAAAAAAAAAAAGAGGGAGAGAGAGAGAGAGAAAAGAAAAGAAAAAATTGCTTATGAGCCCCCCCTTTTTTTTTCTTTTTTTCAATCGAAAAAAAAAAGGACCGCAGAGGACTTCCCTAAAAATGTTTTTTGCCTTGAACATTATGTGAAATCTCTGTTGTGATCAAGAAAAAAATTAGCAATCGAAAAAGTTGTCATAAATCTGAAAGCAGAGAAAACGCCTCTCATTATTGATAGAAACTTCTAGGATATAGATGTTCCAGTAATAAATATATGGATTTATTTCTGTTATTTAAATTTATTTTGATTCATAATGAAAAATGTTATTATGAGATTGATTCAATATTGTTTTAAGATGGATGCTATATAAATGAAATAGTATAAAAGCTAGAATGTACTAATTATAACTGTAAATTGAAAAAATAAAATTGACTTTTGGCTCAATATTTTAAACGGGATTTTGGTGTAGCAGTAACCAACATCTATTTTGTGAAAGGTAAGTTCCCACAAATATTTTTTTCCAATTACACCCCTGCCTACATACTAATAAATCTATCAGCGATGTTTGACTTCTTAGCGCTTGTATGCTTTGATACTGATGACTCTATTTTTCATTTTAGAATGAATTATTAATCCCCCCCCCCAAAAAAAAAAAAAAAAAAAAATAAAAGAAAATTTCTTTTCATGGTAAATTTTAAGCAGCTTTCATTACAAAAAGGGAAAAAAATATCAGTTGCAGCAAGAGGAAAGAAAATTTTGAAAATTTTAGTATATTTTCATTGATTATGTTCCATGATACCAAAACTACCCTTCGTTCAAATGTTGATTTAAATGTATATCTGATATTTGTTGTTCAGCAACTCTCGTATTTTTAAACTGATTTGGATATGAAGGAAAATTTGTACAGGACATAAAAAGGTTTGCACTGAGTTCATTAGTCAGCTTCAAGAGACATTTTGTTTCAAAATGATAACTATTATTATAATTATATTTATATATTTTTAAGATTTGAAAGAGGTACAAAAACTTATACAGTGAAACCTCCGAAAAATCCCTTTCGGCATGGCCTATAGGCGGAGATAGATTTCAAAAAGTTTTCATCTCAAAAAAAAAAAAATTAAATGATTAGAGATAAACCCAGTTTAACTACTTTATTCAACCGTTTTAAAAATTTTTTAATTTCATTTTTCTGTAAGAACTGGTTTTATCGAAATCCTCTTAAACGAAATTCTACTCAAATGCCCACTTTGGAAACATATTTTGAATTATATTCTTACTTTATTAAAAAAATTGACCAATATGCTCATTATATAGTTCCTAAATAACAAAAAACTGTTAATTAAATTCGTTTGACAGCAAAATTGAATTTAAAAATGAGTAATAAAATAACCAATTTATTATTTTAATACATCCACAATTCTTTAATCAAGATTGCTTTGAGAAATTTTGTACGAAGTGCCCACTTTGACAGATTTTTTTTAAATATATATTTAGCCTTTATCAAAAATCTGACCAATACGGCACATTACACAGTTCCTAAATAACGAAAAACTGTCAATTGAATGCGTTTGAGAGCAAAATTGAATTTAAAAATGAGTCATAAAATAAAAAAATTGTTATTTGAATACAACCTCAATTCTTTTATCATGATCGCTTTGGGAAATTTTTTTGCGAAGTGCTTACTTTGACAGCTTTTAAAAATATGTATATTCACCCTTTATCAAAAAATCAAAGAATACGCACATTATATAGTTCCTAAGTAACAAAAAACTGTCATTTGAATGCGTTTCAGAGCAAAATTGGATTTAAAAATGAGTCATAAAATAAACAATTTGTTATTTGAATACCCACAGTTCATTAATCATGGTCGCTTTGGGAAATTTTGTGCGAAGTGCCCGTTTTGGCAGCCTTTTTTTGAAATATATTCTGCCTTTATCAAAAAACTGGCCACTCCGTCACATAATATAGTTCCTAAGTAAGAGAACCTGTAAATTGGATGCGTTTGAGAACAAAAAAAGATTTAAAAATGACTCGGTAAAAACGCAATTTTTTTAATTTCCTCAAATTTCAATCATGATAATTTCGTGAAATTCTGTTCAAAATACCCTATTTGGCAGCCTTTTAAAAAATATATTCTGCCTTTATCAAAAAACTGGCCAATACGTCGCATTATATAGTTCCTAAATAATAGGACCTGTAAATTGGATGGGTTTGAGAACAAAAATGAATTTAAAAATGACTCAGAGAAAACGCAATTTGTTATACTTAATCAA
The DNA here is from genome assembly GCA_964019185.1 of Maratus speculifer. Lineage (NCBI taxonomy): Eukaryota > Metazoa > Arthropoda > Arachnida > Araneae > Salticidae > Maratus > Maratus speculifer. The sequence continues at coordinate 177,338,556 of OZ025292.1, read as the reverse complement.
TTTTTAATGACGATAATTTCGAGAAATCTATTCAAAATACCTTTTTTGGCAGCCTTTTTAAAAATATATTCTGCCTTTATCAAAAAATTGGCCAAAACGTCGCATTATATAGTTCCTAAATAAGAGGATCTGTCATTTGGATGCGTTTCAAATCAAAAATGAATTTTAAAATGAGTCAGAATATAAGCAGTTTGGATTTAAGGTTTTTACTCCAACTCCTATTTTTGTTTAATTTATTTTTGCTATAAGAATGGGTTCTATGAAAAACTTGTCAATATAAAAGTTGTAGATCTTATTGTGAAAAAGTAAAATAAATTTAATTAGATTTGATTGTTTAAGAATTGAGTAAGTTATGGGTTTTTTCTTTTTCCTGCCCCCTTTTTCTTTTCGTTTTTAATTTTTTTCCTCGGTAAAAATTGGTCCTATCAAAAACTTGTAAATACAAAAGTTTTAGATAATATTGAGTACATTTATATAAAATTTAGTTGGATTTAATATCTTGAGAATTGACGAAGTTATGAATTTTTTTCTCCCAAAAACCATGTTTTTTTCGCCCCTTGAGCCCATTTTTAACTTTATCAAAAATCTGTCATGCATAAACTTTTTGCCCATTTCTTAGAAGTAATATAAACTTTAAACTGATTCGATATCTATTTTAATTAAGAAGTTATCGCGTTTTTTCTGTTTTCACAAAAACCCTCCCTATTTCCACCCCCTTTGTCCGATTTTGCCCATTAACGAACTCGACCGAGATTTTAGGCTCCTTGATTTTATGTAAAAGTTTGAAGAAGATCTGAGCATAATTATGGAAGTTATCGTGTCTAGAAGAAAGTGATATACACCGATAGATAGATAGATAGATAGATAGATAGATAGATAGATAGATAGATAAACTTTTTTACTGATGGTGGTTTTGGGGTCTAGGAGTCATGATTCGTGTAGATCCGCAAAAATTTCAGAAATTCCAACATGGGAGACAATGCAATAGGTAGTATTTCCTACGAAATCTACGTAATAAGGGACACACATGGGACCGGAAATTTTGTCCCTTAAATAGAGGTGTCCCTTTTTCGGAGTGTCTCTTATTTGGAGGTTTCACTGTAATTAGAAAATGTTTTTCTTATTTTATTCCGAAATGGAGGCAATTCAAAATTTAAAAAATATTCAAATTATAAAAAAATATGAAAAGGTATAAATTTTAGAATTTTTATTTTTATATGTTTGGTTTTGATACAAGAATTCAATAGCATTTTCAATTTCGTCTTTATCAAAAAAAAAAAAAAAAAAAAAAAAACCTGTGATATACCACAGCAGTTTGAATTTCTAGACCTTGGTGACATTTTGAAAGAATCTATATTATAAAAAATCTGTATAATTTATAAAGTTCATATGATCTTTTAATTTTTAAGGCGGTTTTACTCTATTTGGAAGCAGTATAAAGATGTTTTCCTGATAAAGATCTCAGATTAAGATCGAAACGTTGTATTTCTTAAATTCACTTTAATATTTGTATAGTTTTTAAATTTTGCAACAGTTTGTACACCATTCAATAATCATGTTATTTTTATTTTCAAGTCTAGTTGAAACATTTCATGGCGTAAATGTTTAACTCTTTCACTGTAAAAAAAAAAAAAAAAAATCTATTATAGTTATTGATTAAAAATAGAGTTTTTACATTTTTTTCGTATCCGAAAAGCTCGGGGTGTTGTCCGAGAGCCCCTTCTTATTCTAATACTAATATATTGTCATTGTAAAATACTAAATGTCACAAAAATATAAAAATTTGATTTATCTGTTTGTCTATTTAGCTGGGCTTGCATTAACTACATTCTACAGCATTATAAGAAAGTTTGCAGTAACATTTAAGTAAAAAAAAAAAAAAAAAAAAAAAAAAAAAAAAAGATAATCACCTGTATAATATTGTTGTATGCATTTTATCATCCCGTATTATTAATTATTTCCTGTTACGTGTGTAATCATGTGGAATGACGCGAGTTTGACATGAAAGACATCTGCCAATTTTGCTTCGAGCACTTTTAATTATAGTGGTATTTCCCTTTCGCTTTTAACTTTACCAGTGAAAGTTCAGGATCAGCAAAATATGTATTAACAGTTTTAGCGTAATATTTTCTCTTTACGTGATTTTTTCTTAATTCAAACAAAATTCAAAATAAAGAATTTTTTTTAAAAATAGGTTTTTACTGTTTAATAGATTAGGTCATTTATCGGTATAGTAAACTATAACAAGATTAATATATACATATATATATATTGAACTTAAAAGTAAAAACATAAAACTTGCTGAGGGGATTTTTGAAGAGACGTATAAGGTGCCGTGTGATGTCATTTTACGCTCATTTCATTAGAACGTGATTTATAAACAATTATCTTCTCAGTACGACCCTTTTTTGACCCAAATCTCCTGCTTCGGAAAAATCGGTTCGAAATGCCGTCTTTTATTGCTTTTTTTTATTTATTTTTTTTTTTTCATATTTTCGACATTTATCAAAGAATTGACAATTACGGCACCTTGTGTACTTTCTAAATAAAACAATTTGCCAGTTTGATGCATTTGAGAGTAAAACTGAATTTAAAAATAAATCGGAAAATAAACAGTTTGTATCGAAATACACCCGAAATACAAGCGAACTTTACCACTATCTAAATAAGGGGGAAAATATCAAAATGATTGCGCGACCAAATGTCAAACAAGCCAAAATTGACAGCTATTTTTTCAAAAAGTAATTTTTATGACATTATTGACTTCAGTAATTTTTTTTTAATTGACATTTAACTTATTTTTTATTTGCAGCACAACATTAGCAACATTTTTTATTAGCAACATTTTTTTATTAGCAGCACAATTTATTACCATATCTATCTGTTTTGTATAGCTAACAGAGATTTCAATTTTGTTAACATTGGTTTTAGTTAATATGATTATCAGAATTTTTTGTGTTCGTCTTATTTAATTTTATGTCTCATACATAATAAATCTAAATTTGGAAAGATACAGGATTTTTACTTGAGAAAAAAACGATTATTTAAATTTTCAGTTTTCAAACTTCCTGTTTAATAGGCACATAATGAATAAAATAAAATAAAATGTCATTTTATGTCTTAAAAATGGAAAAAATTGACAAAAATGTATTTTTTCCTCTTAAATTGTTATTATATAGACCACTCGACGAAAATTCGGGACCTTCGGTTAATACACGAATTTTGATCGGAACCCTGTTTCACGTATTAATAAGGTTCGACTGTATAAGAAAAAAGAAAAAAGTAACCCAGTGTTTGTACACTTAAAGGACTTACAATCACCTTTTATCACAACTTTTATAAAATAATACTTTTCTTACTTAAAAAGAAAAAAAAAATCAGACTTTATAGAATTTTTTGTACTAAAACATTTATATACCCCTGAATCAATTCGTATGAATCCTGGCACAAACAAAATTTTTAATAAAAGTTGAGTTATTTTATGTTCAGTTTGATTGTCCACCGTTCTTTTAAAATCGCAAAATTAAAAAAAAAAAATCATCGATAAAAAAAAAAAAATAATCGATTTTTTTTTTTTTTTTTTTTTTTTTTTTTTGAAAGAGGGAATATACCTCAAAAACTGATACACGAAATTTTATATCTTTTAGAATCCTCTATTTGGACAGAGATTGCTATTTTATTTTGGTACTGTGATAGCGAATTTTAAAGTATTTACATGTATGAGGTAAAAGAAAGTTTTAGGATTGCCCCATGCGATTAAATCGTAATTGTCTGAATATGCTTTATTTTTTATGCGTAAAATTGAAAATTAAAAAAATTCGTAGTATGTTTCTTTTTTTTTCTTTTTCTTTTTTTCTTTTTTTTTTTTTTTACCTCAGTGTTACAACAAATGATTTAGTTTTATACTTTACTCTTCTTCCCCTTAATCTGGTTACGGGTTCACTTAGACAATAATCATCAATGTACAAACCCACTCTTGAACTTTAAAATAAAATTCTTTTCTTCCTCCACAATCTACCGTTCATTCAATGATGCGGTAACTGATTACATAATATACAACTGAAAAAAGAAATTGGTGCGAGAAACAGGTTTACAGTCATTTTGTGACCTAAGTGTAAATTTGAAGATAGAAAAAGTGATTTTTTTTTTCTCCTTCCGTTTTGTTTATTATTTGATATTTGGTCATGTTTTTCGATGAACCGTGGAAATATTTAGAAAATTTCTTATTTGAAGGTTTATTTGTTTAATTTTTTTTAGTATGAATTCGGATATACAGCTAAATTGTAACAGAAGTTATTGTAAATTACTTTTTCTGTTTAAAGACACCTGTTGATAAAACTTATCATGAAGGGAAAAAGATCAGATTTTATATTTAGACTTTTGAAGACGTAAGGAGGTGAATTTCGTAAAAGAAAATTTAGAACCATGTTATACAAAAATGACCGATAAGAAAAATGTTATTACTCGCAGAGTCGATGAATTCCGTAAAAGAAAATTTAGCACCATATTGTACAAAACTTGCCGATAAGGAAAATTTTGTAACTTACAAAGTGGATGAATTCCGTGGAAACAAATTACTACCATATTGACAAAGAGTTGCCAATAAGGAAAAAGTCATATTTCCAAAGTTGATGAAAAGATGAAGTCGGTGATGATTCTGTGAAAGAAAAATTAGTTCCATATTGTACAAAAGTTACCAATAAGAAAAATGTTGTTAGTCCCAAAGTTAACGAATTCGTGGCAAGAAAATTTAGTACTATATTGTACAAAGATTGTCGATATGTAAAATGTTGTTACTCCAGCAGCCCGTGAGTTCTGAAAAAGAAAATTTTGTACCATATTGTACAAATGTTGCCCATAAGCAAAATGTCGTTTTTTCACAGAGTCTATAACCGTCAAATAATTGCATTAATGACTTTTAAAATGGATTATGCAATTTTTATGTGCGCACGTGACAAGAGCGCCACTAACTTACCTTGAATTGGTAATGGGATTGCTCATGCATATAATTCATTTGAATGACTGGAGAATTTTTATCAGTATGCGTCTGAGGAATTAATCCAAGATTATTTCAGGAAATTCAAAAATAGATTGATCAGGAAGTTCAAAATTGAGTTTGGGAGAGCAAATATTCAAGATATCGCGATTACATTAATTTTCATGAAAGTTCACATTACTTCGAAATCAACGTTAAATAAGGTTTGATCAAGCATTAATAAATACGTCAGTACGAGAATATTTTCTTGATTATAATGTAAAATTAACATTTTCACTTTTGATGTATGCATATATAAATATATATGATTGAGATTTTTATTGACATTTGTGAAGGATTTTGAGAATATCAATATACTTTACTTTGTCCTTTATTTGGAAACTTATAGTTTTTCAAAACATGATTTGAAATCGCATTGTTTTTTCTAATTCACATATGCAATAAAATAAAGAAAATAAGACTTTTTAGACCGTTTTTATTGAGACTTTTCAACAAAGTTGAAAAATGTTTATGAATTCGGTTTGTCTGTCCGCACTCTAACTCTCGTAAATGTACTCAGATTACCCTAAAATTTTTAGAAATTATTGATTTTTACTCTAGAACGAACCCTTTTCCAGATAAAGTTTCTAGCATGATTAGTTTATTTACAGGGACAGTCAAAAATATTTCGGTGTATTATGGCCTATGGGAAAAAATCGTTTCTAATGAATTTTAAAGATGTTACACGTTAAACCCTGTCAAATGTAATGAAATTGATATATATTTACGGAGTGCACTAAAATATGCATTCGGTAAAATATGTGGTGAAAAGAATAATTATTATTAATTTACAGGACAATATAAAATAATTGCATTGCATAATGGTAAAGGGGAAAGAGAGATTTTTTGCTATATATTTTAATTGCATTAAACTATTTCATGTATAATAAAATTTGTGCACTTTTCTGAGGCTTATTTCACGAATAATACATAGTGCATAGCATTTACCGGGACATGCAAAAGATTTCTAATAATATATCCATCCGAAGTAAAGTATATTAGCGGTGATAGCTGATGGATGGGTGAAATGCAACTTTAATAGTAATATCGATCTTAAGTTTCTCTAAATGCATACTTTAATGCATACCTCAATAACCTTATGCTCATAATATAATATCCAATAAAAAATATTCTTTGTACCACACACAGAACAGAATGTATATTTTTGTATATATTTCATAGATGCATATCAATTTTATTATGTTCGAAAGAGTGTAACATCATTAAAATGCTCTTGAAACTTTTTTCCCATTGACCGTAATATAACGGAATACTTTTGATTGTCCTGCAATCAAATTATACATCCGATTTTCATAAAATTTGAAATGACTCGACAAAATTATGCAACAATTATATATTTTAAATTTCAAACGATTCTTTTCGGTAGTTTTTGCTCTGTTGCATGCGGACAGACGGACAAGCAGACGGATGGAAAGACTGAAAGACCGCTATAGGTGTCACGTATTTATATAATTAAGAATGTACCTAAAAAGAACAGCAAGAGTATTTCGATGTTACATGCATAATAATTTGAAACTTCCCATTTCTCCAAGCTAACTATGAGAAGCAAAACAGTTATGTTTCCTGCCACATTCAGCATTTGAAATTCGGGAATAAAAGATATCCTATCCTTTCACATTTACTCTCGCCTACTCCCCCACGTACATAAACACTGAGAACGGAAAAAAAAGAATATTCCTTATTTTTTGAAGAAATTTTGACAAAATACATCCTCCCACCGTTACAGTATACCTCATATTCCGTTACATGCTTCATTCATAGTTCACTCAACACAAATAAATAAACTTATTGATTTTCAAATCAATCATAATATTTCAAATCTATTGTACACCAATCCATCATATTAACAATGTATTTAAAGCCCAAGTGCCGTGTTAATGCCAATCCATTTTTCGGCAAGTGAAAATCTGAGTGAAACGTAGCGTCTATGGTAACTATAGCAACCAAAGCGGAAGGAGCTCTCAAGTTTTTGTTCAAAAGGACAACGACCGGGAATAACCTGCGTTCACCTTTCGACAATCAGGGGAGAATTTTTTTGTAGATTCTTATTTGCCATTGAAAACGAGTCGACTAATCCATCCTGACCTTGACAGAATGCAGGGTTGCCTGCGAATAGTGGTCGCAGCTGATTTTATTCGCCAAGTGTTTCTATTATAAGTGCATTTCTTTTGTTTTAATTAAAGATTAACTTACATGTATACATAAAAAAAGAAAAGAACGGAAAAAAAGAAACATAAAGTTCAAGATCTTATAATGGAAGTAATTTGTTCTTAAGAATAAACACATATTTTATTTTATTTTACTTCTCATATTATTACTTAAATTATTTTCTTCTAGACCTCATTGCTATTTATTCTATTTATTTATTTATTTTACGATAAATGCGATTTCAAGCTTTTCAAATTTATCACAAATATTTATGAATGCTCTGCCCTCACTCTGTCCCCTTCATTTTCTTCTTTCTTTTTCTTTTTTTTCCCCTTCAGTTACTTGAATTAACTTGCGCGACATGAATAAAAAGTATTTTTTTTTTCTTTTCTAAGGGCATAATCTATTCTGATCATGACAAAATATGGTATTGTCTGTAAGTGCAAATAGTGCTCCATCTGATTTTTTTTGCCAAGTGTTTCTATTATGAATACATCTGTTGTATCCAAAATGAAACTTATCTAAATAAAAAAGGTAGAAATTTTTATAATGAAAATGATTTGCACTTTAGAATAAGCACATACTATTTACTTGCGTAATATAAGGTAAATTAACTTAAAGTGCGCCACTAATTTTTAAACATTAAAAACAAGCCAAAATACATTTCTGAAAAATTACAGAAATAAAGCTGATTGACTAACATCTTTAAATATTAACTTTTCATAAAGTATTTGAAACATTTTTTTTTTTTTTTTTTTTTTTTTTTTTTTTTTTGCTGCTGGTACATTTGTTTATTTTCTAGAGCGTCTTCAAAAAATAGATTTTTTTTATCTTTCGGAAAATTCTTAGCGATTTCATTAACAGATAAATTTTTATTCAAAACATCGTTTCTTTAATATCATGCTTCATTTTAAATTAAATTACTGTCGATATATTCTGCCACACAGTAAATAAAAAAAAATAATAATAATAATAAAAAAAAAAATGATACATCGAAAATTTAAAGATTTATATATCAGAAATTTATTTGTGACACTACTGGAGCATATTATTACGATATTTCTTCAAAATGGTGGCAACCCAGTTTAGCTTTTCTCTTGATAATAAAAATTTATTTTCATTATCACTTACCACCAGTCAGAAGCTTTATTTCATCAGTGAACATGTCCTCGCATTTAAAAGAAAAAAGTAATTGTTTTCGTAAAATTTAACCACAATAAAATGATTGCGTATAATTATGTCCTATTGAGGTAAAAAAAATATATTTACTGAAAAATAATATTAATAATGTAAATAAAATAACAGAAAATAATTTATGGTTAAAATTATCTTCTAAAGAAAAATAAGAAAAATTTCAAATGAGGAAAATGATGTCATTCAGCAACCAGATAAATGGGAATTACAATATTATTACGGATGCCTTTTTTCATATTACTAATAACAGTAACTTTTAAAAAACATTTGAAGAGAAAATGACGTCACTATTTAAAACATCGCATTTTTACTCATAACGATATTAGGTACTCTGTTATCCCGTCGATCAATTTCGCCAAATTATACAAATCGCCAAACTAATAGCCAAATTGTACATATTCACATAATTTTTATTTTAAATAGCGAAAAACCAAATAATTAGTAGAATATTAATAAAAATATTAATAAAAAGTCGAAATAAAAATCACTTAATGACATTTTAAACACATGAATCGTATTTAATGTCGTTGAATGTGACATTCACGATCATCCATTATTGGCATTTAATCTTATAGTTTGGCGATAATTTTTTAGTCGACGGGATAACCTAGTAGTACCCTATATTACATTTCAATATTTCTTTTCATTATGGACACTGAGATTGAGATTTTACTTTCAGATGACTTCAGTTAGTGAAAATAATGTCACAGTAAAAATGAAATTAGTTTATTATATATTGATTCAATAATGTAATTACTTTTGCTTTTTTAAAAAACCAAATCGATCGGGTCTTTTAAACATTTCATTTGTCGAATACGACGGATTCCACTCGTTTTATTGTTAAAATGCATTTCCCTTTTCTCAGAGTCTATAAAAAAGCGTTTAAACTAAAGAAAAAACCCGTTTTTGATGAATCTAGTCAATGAAGAAGTAGCACGTCAAATTGTATCTCTTTATTATTCCCCAATTCCAATGTCTCAGAGATAAATTGCTAATCAATTGGGTATTTCACGCCGTTCTGTTTACTATTATATTGATAAACACAAGGAAAATGAAGTTAGTTCATTGCAGTCTAAACGGGGTCGCCCTTCTAAAAGACCTCAATCGATTTTTTTTTTTTTTTCTAATCGGAGGAGAAACTGAATTCTGCAATTCCAGAATCTACATTCAACTTGTCTTGAATTTTTTCTCAATGTCTTCAATTCGTACGTGCGATATCTACACTATAAAATAATAATAATAATAATAATAAATCCGCGATTAGTATTGACTTTTATTGACAGTGGCAACACCTGGCTATTCAATTTAGCTTTTACGGATATTTTTTGACTTCTACACATCGCACAACTTCAATTTTTATACGAATGAATAGAGAGAAAAATATTTCTTCAAATTCAACTTTTTTTCCCCTTGAAAACCGTATCTTAATTTATAGATTTTTATATTTCTTAATGCATTTCCAGCGTGAATTTCCCAAACATCTCTCTCCATCACGTGCAGATTTATTATTAAAGATTAACTCGTTTGCAAATTAAAATTTCCCGCTAAAATCCCCTAACGGAATTTAATAAAAAGGAAAATAATAAAACAAATTGAATGTAGATTCTGCCATTGCAGAATTCAGTTTCGCCTCCGATTAAAAAAAAAAAAAAAAAGAAAGAAAGAAACGAAAGAAAAAATGATAGAGGTTTTTTAGAAGGGCGACTCCGTTTAGATTGCAATGAACTAACTTCATTTTTCTTGTGTTTATCAATATAATAGCAAACAGAACGGCGTGAAATACCCAATTGAATCGCAGTTTCTCTCTGAGACATTGGAATTGCGGAATAATAAAGCGATACAATTTGGCGTGCTACTTATTCATTGATTAGATTCATCAAAAACGGATTTTTTCTTTAGTTTATATGCTTTTTTATAGACTCTGAGTAAAAGGAAATGCAATTTAACAATAAAACGAGTGGAATCCCATCGAATTCGACGAATGAAATGTTTAAAAGACCCGATAGATTTAGTTAAAAAAAAAAAAAAAGCAAAAGTAATTACATTATTGAATCAATATATTATAAATAAATTTACAAACTAAATGTCAAGTTTGCCTGTTACAATTTTGCATGCAAATATTCGCACATCTTCAGTTAAAATTGTAATCTGAGTACCGGCGAAATCCAGAAATTTTGTTTTATATGCACTCATAGAAAAATAGTTTTATATATATATATATATATATATATATATATATATATATATATATATATATATATATATATATATATATATATATAAATTTCATTTTTACTGTGACATTATTTTCACTAACTGAAGTCATCTGAAAGTAAAATCTCAATCTCAGTGTCCATAATGAAAAGAAATATTGAAATGTAATATAGGGTACTACTAGGTTATCCCGTCGACTAAAAAATTATCGCCAAATTATAAGATTAAATGCCAATAATGGATGATCGTGAATGTCACATTCAACGACATTAAATACGATTCATGTGTTTAAAATGTCAATTAGTGATTTTTATTTCGACTTTTTATTAATATTTTTATTAATATTCTACTAATTATTTGGTTTTTCGCTATTTAAAATAAAAATTATGTCAATATGTATAATTTGGCTATTAGTTTGGCGATTTGTATAATTTGGCGAAATTGATCGACGGGATAACAGAGTACCTAATATCGTTATGAGTAAAAATGCGATGTTTTAAATAGTGACGTCATTTTCTCTTCAAATGTTTTTTAAAAGTTACTGTTATTAGTAATAGGAAAAAGGCATTCGTAATAATATTGTAAATCCCATTTATCTGGTTGCTGAATGACATCATTTTCCTCATTTGAAATTTTTCTTATTTTGCTTTAGACATTACTTTTTATCATAAATTATTTTCCTGTTATTTTATTTACATTATTAATATTATTTCTCAATAAGTATATTTTTTTACCTCAATTAGTGCATAATTATACGCAATCATTTTGGAAAATAAATTTTTATTATCGAGAGAAAAGCTAAACTGGGTTGCCACCATTTTGTAGAAATATCGTAAAAAGCATTTAAAATTAAAAATAAAATATAAAAATGGAAATAAATTAAAAAATAACTAAAATGGGCACAACTACAAGTAAATAGTTTTCATTTAAAAAAATAATTATCAAAATCGGTTGAGTAGAAAATACAGGGCTGATGACACGACATTTTTTAGCTTGTCTGAAAGAAATAGCATCGGATGCTAACAACATAAATAAAACACAAAATTAAGACAAGTAATTGAAATATGCACTTAAACCTATGAAAAATTCCGAATAAAAAATATAGCTACAAGTGGAGAAAAGTTTCGAATATTAACCCCGGGCAATTGGCGAACGCGATTTTTTTTAAGTATATTGCATTCAAGAAATTTCCGAACTCTGTTCAAGTATATTATTGATGTTTTTATATGAAAATTCTTTTTGTTCTTGTTAGTGAGTAATCTAAAACGATATATAAATTGTAAAAAAAAAAAAAAAAAAAAAAAAAAAAAAAAAAAAAAAAAAAGATTAATTTTTAATAATAATAATAATAATAAACCTGTGTTTTCTGTTAAGATATCGTTTGTAAAGTTCATTAGTAGTAAAAAATTATTAAATATCTAATTATTTCCTTTTGCCATAGTTTTTGCAATGCAAAAAGAATAAAATAAAATAAAAATTCCAAGAAATTGTAAAATATATATATATTTTTTACATATATATATATATATATATTATGCTTTTTGTATCCCAACTTTCTTTTTATGATGGAAATAATTAGCTCGGAAAAAAAATAATTTTTTCTTATTTTTGTTGAATTCCCATGCCCGCTTTGGAAATGAATTCTTTATTTGTAAATCAAGAAAAAGATTAAAAGTATGAAATACTAGATTATTTATTCTGCATTAATTTTATTTTTATTTTTTATTAGTTAGACTTCCCGATTATTATCCTTTTTATTGTTCTTTTTATTTTTTTATGAATGTGAATTGATTATCATTATTATCGGAAAATAGTAATCGCAACTGGTTTACCGTTATGAAAGAAAAAAAAATAAGTAAAAAAAGCATTTTTTATAATGTAAATAATTTATTAATATGTATGTAAATGTAATATATATGTATATATGTAATGTAAATAATTTGTTAATATATATGTAAATAATTTGTAAATAATAATAATATTAGTTATCTATACCTTTTCAGAAATTATTATGCAAAATATTGTCATTCTTATTCGAATGCTACTTATATCTTCTTTTTTTACTTTTTTTTAATTTTCTTCTAAAATGTTCGTTTCTATCATTAAAGCATTTACAAAATAAATAAACAAATAAATAAATTAAATTAAATGAAATAAATTTTATTTAATGCGTTATTAATAATATTAGCTCTTAGACTTATTTTTTTTCACCTACTTAATATATCATAGATAAATTTACCCCATTCTCATTCTTCCCAAAAGAATAAATAAACTAGTAAATCTGCAGATCAAGAGCCTCAACCTCAGCTTTTCACTTCTTTTTTTTAAAACACACTTAGCGTAATATTCAACTTCCTGGAAACTGTAATTTAAAATTCTCGAATTACGTAATTATTTATAACAATAAAATAAGAATAAGAAATTTGAAGCCATCAAAAGCCGTTAAATTAAAGATTTAGTTATGTTAGGATATTCTGAAAAATTCATGATCTATTATTTTTGTTTTTTTATTATACCACAGTAGATTTCTTCAGGGGGGCGGAGCCCCCCTGAACCCTCTGTAGTATCATTAAATTTAAATTTCTAACCTTCTATCAATCTGCTAATGGTTATCATATATCTTGTATTTTTTTTCTACATTTTGATTTATAAGGATAAGTGACAGTTTTAATAAGCATTTTTCATTATCCTCATACTTCTAGATATCTGCCCACCACAAACACTGATGTATCAAGAACTTTTGAAAGTGTAAACTCAGCAATCTAGGGTTTTACAATTTTGTTTACGAAAAAAAGAAGTTTTGATTGTATCTTGTGGCAGTTATCGGGGACTGACAGACAGACAGAAGAACAGACTGAGAGATGGAAAACAATAAATTTTGTGTCGCCAAAATAAGCCTTCGCCGAAGTTTCGGCAATGACGTCATTATTCATGAGTTATTGCTGTCCATGTTTTTTGTATTTTTAACGACAACTATAAAATACCTGTTTTATTTCAATTATGACGTCAAATTTTATCAATTGAAGTATTTGTTAAAAATATAATTATTTTTTATTTCTTTTACTTCTAATTATGCCCCCATTTTTGTCAGAAAAATTCTTATTAACGAAAAAATTCCCGTGTTTAATATTTAACAAAGTACTATTTTTATTTTTATGTTAATTCTGACGTCATATTTATTTTTTATTAGTTTAATTTTTCGAATGGAAATTGTTCAATTGAAGCTTATTGCCGTTAAAAAATTATTCCCTTTTTTTTTTTTTTGGCAACGTTAAAGGAAATTGGTTAAATTTTATCTAAAAAATCGATCTTGATTCTGTATGAAAAATAAGGAAATTTTGAATTATTAAGGAAAATATTTGAATAAAATTAATAAAACATAGCCTTTTCTGGGCTATGTTATATTTATCCGCAAAGATACAAAGACATTAATTCATCAGTTATGACGATGACTTCATTTAAATTTTCGTATTTGCTTTCAAATTTATAGCATTAAAATATAATAAGGATTAGAATGAATGGTTGCTTAGCAACCATTAAGAGAAAATAAAGAAAATGAAATAAATACATTTGAAATAAGTAAATTTCTAAAACAAATTAGTTTATATTATTGGAACACATTTATAAAAAATCTCCAAAATTTACAGTAATAACTTTAAAAATCTGACAAATGCTTAGAAAAAATTTCAAAACAATATGAATAATTTAACTGGTAAATTTCAGTGTCCATTTATCATTGAATTCCATTAATGAAATGTGTCATTTTCTCTCAAGGAAAAAAAAAAAAAAAAAAAAAAATGAAAATCATTGGATTTGCCATAGAAAAGCATTATTGCGCAAAATAAAATATTCTATATTTTACGAACGAATGAATCAAATCTAACAAAAAAACTATACAGCTTAATCCCAGTGCCTCACAAACATACCCACTTAATTTCAAGTCAATCGGATGTATTTTGTGTTAGTTATCACGGAACAGACAGACTGACTGACAGACAGACAGAAACCAAAAAATTTCATGTCTTCAAAGTAAGCCTTCACTGACGTTTCGGCAATTAATTTATACTGTGTGTTTTTTTTTTTTAAATATAAATATATATATATATATATATATCTGAAAAGTTAATAGTTTCTTAAACCTGTACATATGAATGGTTTTTATGCTATCGAAAAATTTCCTATTATAATTTTCTACTTTATCTTCAGATGTTGAAGGTAAAAAATTTTGTAGTGAAACTTTTCTTAATTTTTTAATTTTAACAATAGTTTCTATTTTGTATTATTATTATTGTTGTTATTATTATTAGTAGTAGTAATATTTTGAATAAAAAATAAGGTACCCTGGGGTAATAATGCCACTTTAAGGTTCTACCAATTTTCACGGCTTAGTTTTAGATTGTATTTTTCAAACAAATATAGGATCTGATACAGCAACTCATTGACTATCTATATAAAATAAAATAATTTAACAGATATGTATTCATAAAATGTAATGGCGTTTTTTCTTGACCAATGCTATTTGGCGTTATTACCTACCTATATGGGTAATAACGCCATGCAAACAAAACTATGAAATAAGATGGAATAATTGCATGTAGATAGCCCAATTCTAAAAATACAAACTCTACAAACTTAGAAATTGACAAATTGCATTCTAAGCTGTTGAAAATGTTCAATTTTTTGTGAAAGTGTGAGAAAAATAAAGGTGTGGTGTGGGAGGGGGGGGGGGGGTGAGGCAAAAGAATATCAGACCGTGAGCTTCTTTTTGCTTAAAAAGGACCATTTAAATAGAAATATAAGAAACATTGCACAGTTTTAACTGTGTTTATTTGAATCAGTATTTAGGATGTAGCTCGACCACTGTAGGGAATCAATCGGGGTATTAAACCAAGGATTGGCGTTATTACCCCGGTATAGTTATTGCGCAGTACATTTTAAATTACAAATTATCTCGAGAAGATATCCAAAATCTTCAACAACATTTTAAAAGTACATGAAATGCACTACAAATTTATGTAATTAACAAAGTATTTCCGGATAAAAAGATAGTCTTCACATCACAAAATGTACCTCGCAAATTTTAAATCAAGCGTTAATTTTAGTTGTTTGTAAAAACAATAAGACCTAAAAATGAAACAAATTAACTTGAAGCTGTTTTTTGCGATTTATGACTCAAAACCCTTCTGCGCAGAGCACATGGGTGTCATTTACCTGATTATTTCATAATTATGCAAAATATAAGCACTTGGCGTTATTACCCCAGGGTACCTTATATGAAAAACATTATTAATTATTAACAATTATTATTATCTTTATTATTTTAAATAAAAATTATAAAAAATTATTATTATTATTATTATTTTAAATAAAAAAATTGTTTCACCCATTTTGAACTTAAATGATTTCATGAGTTGCCTGGTAATAGTAGTCAGGCTGCCATTGATTCTTAATTGCCGAGTATTATGAGTGCATTTTTTTTTTTTGTTTAATTTAAATTATATACATATGTGTGCGTATGTATATAAAGTAGATGGGGTTTGTTGAGCTCATGCCTTACGGTAGAACTCCCCACCTAGTTGAACTTGTATGTATAAAAATCATTGTCAATTGTAAAAATAATGTATAAACCATTGAATTTATACAAAATTATCACATTGAAACATGGAAAAAAATAATAAATTATATAATATATTCATATTTATTTATATATATATATGTATATAAATTAAGCTTTTTCCGATTTATCACCTGTCATTAAACAATTAAGATTTTCATATCTTCCTTCTTATAGTACCTGATAATTTTCTACAACTATATTTTGTATTACCTTAAATGTACACATTTTGACGATTTATTTGAAATCAAGGTTTTGAAACAGAACGGAATTAAAAGTTGAAAATAATCGTTATTTTTGAATTAATGAAAGTGGAAAATAGCTTAAAATAGTTATTTTTAACATATGTTCATACTCTCAAATAGTTGCTTTTGAAAAAATGTTCAATTTCTTTTTATTGTTATTATTATTATTTAAATTAAAATTCAAACATTTAGGATTCCAAGGATGCTTTACTTTTGGTTCAGCTATTATAATGTAAGAAGCAAAGTCATAGCCCAAAATAAATATAGGAAATGACCATTTAAAGAGCCACATAAAGGTAAACAATACATTTTATTACACAAACATATAATATATATATAAATTTATAAACACCCATAAATATGGAGGATTTTAAAGTTGTAAACCTTATGCGTAATTTTCTGTACTCTGTCAAAATCTTTACGTTTTTTAATTCTGTACGTTTATAAGAAACATTTAAAAATAAAATTTAGTGAAATTAGAAATAAAATTGTGTGACATCATTCTGTTCATCTATAAGTATGTTATGAAGCAAAACATAGCTTGTAAGTTTGTATATATTAACTTCAGAGTTATTTTTATTAAAAAATGCACATTTAAATCATTATTCGTACACAAAATTTGGAACATGTTAGTAAATTAAAAAGGTATTGCAAATCTTTTGCTTCATAACACAGGCAAGAGTTTTATTAATATACTGTAAACAAAAAGTGAAATATATTGAAAATATTTAGTTATAGAAGGTTTCACATAAACGAAATTTCTTTAAAATTTGACTTAATATTTCTCAAATTTGAAAATTAAATTAAAATTCCATTAAAATTTATATGAAGTCGTAGTTTTATTTTCTGTTTTGACTATAATCGTATGTGTTTGATAACAATTTCATATTTTTCAAAAAAAGTGGCCCAAAGGTAGGCACATACTTTAAGGTAGCAGAAAACAAAACCGATCTAAAATAGTTTTTCTAACTCAATCGGAGAAACAACATACGATAATTATCGTTCTATGTTTAATTTAATCAAGTGGCATCTTTTCCATCTAACGTCTTTCATGATTCCACTCTAGCGACGATTATCCAGTAGCTATAATACCTTTGTTACGAAACAAACTTTACAGGCAAGTAAAAATTTCACCCAAACATTCCCGCGTTTTATTTTATTGTTAAAACATCATGCGGTTTAATAATAATAATAAAATCATTTGTAAATATTTTTGTAAAAAATAAAAATTATTTTACAGAATGTTTCAAAAAAGTAAAAAAGCAATTTGTTACTAAATGAAATTAATCTTTATTATTCATTTTATTAATATATTTTGACTTTTTTAGAATTCATATCGGCTACTTTCCGACACATTTTTTTAATGCATTTTCATGCACAAGCACATGAAATGAACAGACATTATGATCCAGAAATATTAAAATCGAACAGTATTTTACTTTTTTAGGAAAGGTAGAATATATTTCAGAAAATGTTGTCAATAATGCCCGAAATAAATAAATAAATGATAATAATAATAATAAAATAAATAAACAGACGACATGATATGAAAATTGCTCATACCTCAAGATTTTATTAATTTATTAAAAAATAAAAAAAGAAATTAGATTACAAACCACTCCGATATATACTTTCATGTGCCATTCTTTTAAATTCAATCAATTTATGGCGAGCGTTCATAACATGAAAAAAATGGCCACAAATTTTTAATTTTTCCCCCCACTATATGTGCAAAATTTCAAGTTTTGAGATGCAAGAATTATCTAACCAAGCAAAATCAAATATTAAATGAAAATATAGTCCAGAATTTAAAGGCGGTATTTTACATCAAGCGGTAACGTAATTTATTCATTAAGGTTTAGGAGAAAGGGTAGAAACAAATTTGCATTTTGCTATTATGGGGTTTCTGGAATAAAATGCACTTCTCTTATATATTTTAATCTGTTTTACTATTTTGCTTATTTACTGATTTAATGATAAGTAATAAGGTAACTCAGTATTTCTCATGAGAGAAAAGACAAAAATGTCAAAATTTAAGTTTCGAATATAAAATGAACTTTAATAAATCTTGGTTCCTAACTACACTGTGCACAAACTTCTTTACAATCTGATATCGTGTGATTCTGAATCGTTTCATGTAAAAGAACATCTGGTTAATTTTACGTGCTTTGCTTAGTACATATGTATCTCTCTAATTTTATTTATTTCTTTTTCTTTTATTTCTTTTTCTCATTTTATATTAAAGATGTAATAATTGTTTCAAAATAAATAAATAAATTGTCTGTTTTTTTAACTGTATTTTTAGATGTAATGATAGATAACGAAATATTGATTTTTTGATATCCTTGAAACAAAAAAAAAAAAAAAAAAAAAAAAAAAAAAAAAAAATTGAACATAATTATATGCGATTTTTATACGTATATTCCATATATATCCAATTTTTTTTTCTCATGATGTAATATTTCAATTAAAAATAACATGGAGATTTGTAGATCAATTTGTAGAAAAAACTATCTTCAATTCAATTAAAAAATTTGAAAATTATCAACAAAAAAATTAATTTGAAATGCTAAAACTGAAAAAGAAGAAAAAGAAATTAAAATTGTTATTAAAAAAATCATTTTTTCAAATTATTAGTTTATTATTGTTAACAATATTTTATTAGGCAAAAATGTCTTACATTTGAATACAATTTATTAAAATATTTTTTCGAATTCTAGATTTCCGAAGCTTGTGTTCTTAATATAAGATCAGAATGGTTCTTTACTGTGCTGGCTGAAATTAGATATGACTGGAACTCTTAAAAAGCTTTGGTGGCTTAGAGTAGATATAAAATCGTAAAGAATAACCTGTAATAAGAAGCGACCAGTATATGCGGGCCACTTAACATGCCCAGAATCCTTCATTGCAATTTTTTATTGAAAGGTTTGCCCTATTTAATCTGAGCATTTTCACGATTCGATTGAGGAAGTTTTTTTATATTTTAAAAATTAATGATAAAAAATTAAAAATTAAGAAATAAATTTCATATAATAAATTAATAAATTTTAAAACTTTATTTGAATGCAATTTTTTTTTTTTTTTTTTTTTTTTTTTTGAAATAAAAATTATGTTTGATGTTCTAGTGGACAAACTAAAAATATATGTAAGAATTTCTTTAAAAAATATGTAAGAATTGTTTAAAATATTATTTTTTCGTTTAATCTCCTGGTACTAATTAAAAGAGAGAGAGCGAGAGAAAGAGAAAGAGAGAGAAAATATTACTTTGAGTTTCGCAGTTATTTATTTTGATCTGCATTATTCCTTTTTTTTTTTCTCCAAAGCATCAAAACTATATAATTTTCAACTCCATCCCAAGAATTTTCTTATATCACCTGACTTGACATACCTCTAGAAACGTTAACTATTTTCACCTATCGCCAATATATCTTCCCGAACAGTCGCCAAAGACAGATGTTTGCGAAGCGTAACCTGCAATCGCGTGGCCTCAGCTGCACGTGATTTTGTTTTTATTTTGAAGGAGAATTTGCTTCCCTGCATGTGGCAACTGGGTTACGTTGTTAGTGGGACTTCTACGGTATGATGGATTTTCCCCACAGATAGTTTATTGAATACAATCATGATTATAGTCTTTTTAAACTGTTCTTTTATAATCTTTAGAAAATGAGGCGTAAAAGAATATACCTGTTCTGATGAGCATAGAATCATCTTGATTATTATGTGAGTTCTATTATCTTGTGTGGTATTTCCACACAGATACACTTGAGCGTACCTTGTGTTCTGTTGCCCGTACGTGTTTGACAACAAATTCTTGTTAAATAAATTGCATGTATATCGGCTTAAAATAATTCTGCCGATACAGAAATATTAATAATTAAGATTATAATTTTATAAATCTAATTATTTTTTTAATTATGCATAAATTATGTACTAACAAAGTACTTAAATATAATATAATGAAATTTGCTTCTTCTATTAATTTTATGCTTTTATTTCGTAGTGAATTTACAATTTGAAACAAATGCATTCGCTCAAAAGAATAAATAAATAAATAATGAATATATGAAAAAGTAAATATATTTTTTAATTAAATAAATATAAAAAAAATACAAATCAATTTATAAGTGTGACCCTCATCAAATATTTGGCTTCAGAAACACACGATTTTTTCTTTTTAATGTGAAGGGGAATTTCCTTTACTGTATGTGGCGACTGGTTTTCTTTTCCAGTATGAGAGCTACCTTAATCTTGAAATGGATCCCCCCCTCCCCCCAAAGATAGTTCATTAAATACAACCATTATTATAATATTTTGAACTTTTATTTTGTAATTTAGAAAAAAAAAAAAAAAAGAATCAGGAAAAATATGCCTTTTTGGAATGAGAAGGGATTATTTGATGTTGGTTACATGATCCTGAGGTACTTTCAGAATAACAGTTTCAGTTAACTTCAACGTTTCACACGACTGTCATAAGAGAAATTATTAAATAATAAATTATGTAACATAAGAGCTATGAAAAGTTAAGATGAAAATATACAAAAATAAATATGATTTGAACAAACAACTATTTAAAAGGAGGTAATCAAATATTATTTTATGTGTAATTGCTGTCAATTTCCATTTTTCATACAGAAAAATAGAAAATACTATTTAATATTTAACTAATTTAATTTAATTAAAAAATAATTAATTTAAATTAATATATGTGCATAGTTTTATTTTTAGAATTCTTAAACAAAAACCAATTTTAATATGTTGTGTTTATTTATCTAAATTCATAATTAAAAATAATTATAATAATAATAGTAAAGAAAAAAAAAGAAAAGAAAAAATTCTCCGGAAGAAAATAAACTAATTAGCAAAATAAAACTTTTGAATAAAAAAAAATGTATAAAGGCTTCATACAAATAAACGGAATGAAGATTTTATTGTTCAAGAGCTTGTTTTGCAGAAAAGCACATTTGAAAAATAGCAAAAGATTTCTACAAATACAAATGATAAAGATACATATTTTTTTCTTTTTTACTTGATATTCAATTTATGAAATAGTTTAAAAAATGGGTTAAAAAAAAAAAAAAAAAAAAAAAAAAAAAAAAAAAAAAAAACGGAGTAGTATTTATTACAAAAATAATAATAATTAGCAAAGTAAAAGACAATTTCTGAAGATTTCACAAAACATTAAAATTAAGTAGTGAGTTTTTTTACATTTTAAAATGCATTATTTTTATAAAAAACAATGACTCAGCACCAGTTTTAGTCATAGATATAGTACGGATATAAGATAGATTCCTAGTTCGGTGGTTTTAGTCATCGATTAATGAAGAATGAAGCTTTATGTTTTGTTTATAAATATTTTGTAGCCATTTATCAGCAGTTAATATAAGTTAATAAATAATAAGCAGTTAATAAAAACAAAAGAACTTTTTGGTAATACTGTAGTTTCTTAAAGAAAATATACAGAAACAGAAGGCATTGGTTTAAATCAAAATCCACTTTTAAAAACTTCAGCTATGTAAATTTAAAAAGTCATTTCGTATTAATGAAAATCACAATTGTTATTATTATTTCTTTCATAAAATTTTAATTTAATTATACTAATATTTAAAAGTTTAGCTTACGTCCATTTGAAATTTGCTTGCATTGTAAACAAAATTTATATTTCTTATGAAATGTCATTACAGTGTAAGGAATATACAATAGCATATATTACATATATTAATTACACAAAAGAAGAAAAAATTTGATTTTTAGCATAATAACTTTTTAATATAACTTTTAAAGGCAAAAAAAAAAAAAAAAAAAAAAAAAAAAAAAAAAAAAAAAAAAAAAAAAAATTAATTTAATAATAGAATGTGGAAAAATAATTTTTAGTCTTACTAATGTAGTTATGATAATATCTCATTTATCCATTACACATTGAGGGGGAAAAAATTACATTTATAATAAAAATCAAAATTTGAAAAAAAAAAAAAAGTGATTAAA
Source organism: Maratus speculifer (assembly GCA_964019185.1). Classification (NCBI taxonomy): domain Eukaryota; kingdom Metazoa; phylum Arthropoda; class Arachnida; order Araneae; family Salticidae; genus Maratus; species Maratus speculifer. The sequence goes on along the minus strand of OZ025292.1, from coordinate 177,316,103 downwards.
TGTTAACATTTAAAAAATAAAAATGAAACTAGATTTAAATTCTATCAAAGAAATTGTTATAAAAATATTCCATTTATTTATACCTATTGAATGATACATTTAAATTACGTAACGAAAACGTTTAAAAAAGATCTCTAACCACATTATTACATCTTGCATATCATTATCATTATTATTATTTTTTTTTTTTTTTACTTTAACTTCAATGGAAAAATTCTTCATTCATATTGATGCCGATAGATGACACCAAAACAAAAGTTGAAGTCAGACTTCAGAGCCTACTCGACAAAAAAACCGTTCACTTGAGAATCATTTTTTTTTTTTTTTTTTTTTTTTTTCAATGTTGTAAAATTACTGCATATAAATGTAAAAATGTAAACGAAAGTGAAAAATATAATTTCAAAATATATTTAAAGGCTTTAATACTCAATATCTTACTCAAATATTACTACTTTACTTAATACTACTATAATTACTTAATTTACTTAATATTATTACTCAAATATCTTAAAAACAAAATTAAACATACGACTTTTTTTTTTTTTTTTGATGAATCACTCAGAGTCGCTTTCTACATTTGGAATTTGTTCTTTTAAATGGTAACGGTGTAACGTTCGTTTGTTTATATTGTTTATAATAGCTCAATTTGAATTTGGAACTTAGTATATTATAATTGGATATCATATGCATGTTTCGGAGGAAAATGTGCTTAATAAACTTTTTTTCAAATAGAAGAACTTATAATTATCATCATATGTTAGCATATGTTTTCAATTAACCTTTTCCGGCACACTGTGCCCAGTCCGGGATACCTAATTTTAATTCCATATTTGCAACGGCACCAATAATATTTTAATAAAACTTTACTTTTACAATGAAAGCTTAAATTAAAAGACTTTTCTAAAAAAGTCGCTTGTAAATTCCTGTGACGGTCGATATTTCTGATTTTACTAACAGAATTTGTCCGCGCCGGAAAGGGTTAAGAATAACATGGCGTTTAGCTACGGTCGATTCTCAGACCAGAATGGATTGGTTACGCACACTATTTTTCACCCAGATTTTATTATAAATGGATAATTATGTAGATTAGTGTAATTTTTTATTGCTAGATGAATATTCAACTTTATTCCAATTTTAGCTTCTTTTTTTTTTTTCTTTTTTGTCCTCTCCCTTTATCTCTCTTTCTGCTTTTTTTTTTCTTAAATAATCACACATTGTTTAGTATACATATATCTTAAGATTGGTCATACAAAATGGGAAAATTGCAGATGAGTTCAATTTATCTAATCGATAATTGCATTTAAAATATTTCAATTGAATTTTTTTAAATAAAACAAATAGTAATTTAAAAATATATTGTTTAACGTTAAATTTAACTTAATGATAATTGTAAACCATTAGTTTAAAAAAGAAATGTTATAATTTCGTCTTCTCAAATGAAACAGGACATTGTAGAAATGAAATTATCTTATCGCCAGTTAATCGGATTTTGAATTCCCCTTTTCCGAGAAAAACAATTTAATCTTGGAGCTTCATTCGCTCAGCCAACTTGACCTCAGTTTATTATTATATTTTGAATTCCTTTCTATTCATTAATAGTGATGTATCAAGTGAATGAAAAACGGATCTCTGTGTTTTAATATATTGGATAATGCTCCTCCTCCCATAAAAATAAAATGACAGCAGCGATAATAAATTAAATTAGTTTCATATCAAAATTTGCAAATGCGATGTGTTCAAGCGTGTACCCTGTTAACTACCTTGTTACATCTCTATCAGTAGCGCTGACGTATCATTTAACACGCTTTTAAAGTATTTAATGCGTAATGGCACTCCTCAAATGTGCAACGAAAACGCTATCATGCAAAACACTCAAGGAAAAAACAAGTTTCTTTATGTCGGAAAATAACCTCAACCCAGTGATCGAGTCAGTTAAAATGTAACTTCCCAGTTTGAAAACAGGAAGGGCAGTCATTTTACAGTTCACCTTTCTCTCTTTAACGGGTGAAGGTGCAGAGATGTTAGGGTTCGTTGTCATATTGAAATTCGCATTGTACATTTGGAAAGGAAAAAAAGCTTTTCTCTTTATCTGTTTTACATATACATACTTTTCAACTCAGGAAAGATTTTGATGCTTATATTTTTTCTACATAAATATAACATTGCAAATTAAAGCTTAGATCCAAAGAAGTAGACATAAAACCTTTGCTTCATACTTTATAATTTTTAATTTATTATCTTTATACACATATACATGTATATATACATTCATTTATTTATTTATTTCAAATAAAAGAACTTTTGTGAATAGAAATAGACAGTGTGTACCATAAGTTTTTTAACGATTCAAAACATTCAATAAAAGTAAAAAAAGAAAAAAAAAGAAAAAGAAAAGAAAAGAAAGAAAAAAAAATGCCATATTGGAGTGCGGTTCGCAAAAAAGATTTAGAAAACAAGCTTTTTTGTTTACCTTGAAAAGTTTTATGGTATATACCATACGGTCATATACCAATTAATTAATTTTTAAATGCATTTTTTCTCTGTAAAGGAACTTGTGGAACATCCTATACTTTAAATCTTTTAAAACTTAATTTTTTGATTTTATTTTTAGTTGCATTCGTAATTATGTAAATACGAAACACCTATAGTCGTCGTTCAGTACGCCCGTTCGTCTGTCCGTCTGCCTGTCTGTTTGTTCTCATATAACAGCGCAAAAAATGCCTAACCGAATCGTTTCAAATTTGAAATATATGATTCGTTGATTTTGTCAAGTCATTTTAAATTTTATGAAAACTGGACGTACAGTTTAATTATAGGGATAATCAAAAGTATTCCGTTATATGACGGCCAATGGTGAAAATAACCTCAAGTACATTTTAATGATGTTACACTTTTTCGAACATAACAAAATTGATGTGCATCTATGAAGGATTTACTAAAATATACATTCTGTACAAACTGTGGTGCAAAGAATATTTGTTATTAATTTACTGCGCCATGCGAACAGTGGCGGATCCAAGGGGGAGGTCACGGGGGTCATGACCCCTCCCCCCCTCTGAACGAAGAAAACTTTTAAAGAAAATTTAAAAAATGAAATATATATTGAATTTTTTAAATATATCCCTTGCTTAACAATCAAAACCTTTCTAATATTTTTAAAAACCGTACTTAAACCTAGTAGGTAGTTTCTAACATACCCCCATAAAGTATTTTTTAATCTTAGATGCAAGACGCATTTATTTAAAAAAAAAAAAAAAAAAAAAAAAAAAAAAAAAAATATATATATATATATATATATATATGATTAACATTTTTCATTTTTCAATAAAAGCAAAGAATCTTTCGCGAAATCTCCGTAAACTGTAGAATTTTAAACTGAATTTTAGGTCGTGGCAGCCAATTGCTCACTCATGAAGGCTTTTAGTAACTGTCAAGTCCTAAAAAATTGCATATAATGCTCAAGTTCTTGTAAAATTGTTCGATTTTATATAGAAACGGAAAAATCTGAAATTTCTTGGCATCTGAATAAAATGCATATATTTATATTTTTACGAATATTTATGTAACTTTGTTACGAATAAAAATAACTTCCCTAAAGAATCAGAAATTTAGCTATTTTGGATGTGGAGACTATCTTCAATATAAAAATTGCTTAAAAGACGTGACCCCTCCCCCCTCTAAAAAAAAAAGACGCATGACCCCCCCCTCTGAAAGGAAGACTGGATCCGCCTTTGCATGCGAAAGTATTCCATTACATAATGGTATAGGGGGAAACATTGTTTGGGGCGCATTTTAATTATATTAAACTATTTCACAGTTTATAAAATTGATATACGTTGCTGGAGTTTACTACAAGTTATTTCCTGTAGAATAAGAAAGCAGATAGTAACAAGGACACACAAAAGATTTCGGCTATTATACTGTATCCGAAGTACTTGGTGTATACAACTACATCAAGATCTGAATATTTTTAAAACTTCGTTATAGAACAAACACACCTTATTTGCTACGCTTGACATGATATTTCCGACTTGTTATACTTAAATTTGAAAAGTTCTTCTACTGAATATTCAAAAATATCATCAAAAGATTTTAGTAGTTTTTTGAATAATCACTGCAAAAAGAATAATAATAAAAAAATAATAGCAATAATTATTATTATCATCATCATCATGGAGAATGACAATAACAACAATAATAATACATTTATCAAGAACAAAAAATCATGCATCAGGCATAGATTATGAAACACTTTTCAATATTAACAGATTGTTATTAAGAACTTTCATCTTTTCATACAATAAATCACAGTCCATCCCGTAATCGAATTTTTTTATAACGATAAATGCTACGCATTCCATAATGTAAAGAAAATATATATTTCTTTATGACAACATGATTAAAATGCACTAAAAAGGTTTTTTGCTCTTAGATCATAATATAACAAAAAGTTTTGAGTGTGTCTGTAAGGAACTAAAAATGCTAGTTACTTCATTTTCAGCATGAACAACCTCACACGAACACGAAACCTCAATATATAAAACTTGCATGGCATTCTGAATATATTTACGAGAGTTACAGCGTAACCAGAAAGACAAACTGAATTCATAAACATTCTTCTACTATGCTGGAAAGTGTTAAATAAACAAAAATGTATCATATTTCTTCCTTTAAGTTAATAATTGATAGTCTTTCCTATCGTGTGTCAGTGTCCCATTTTTTTCTTTCTTTTTTTTCCATTTTTATTTTTTGAGATAGAAAGGATGCAACAAGATGTGTTGTATAATTGTTTAAACAACCTTTGTCCAATGTAATGAGTTTTTTCATTATATGTCAATTATACATTTAAAAAAAAAAAAAAAAAAAAAAAAAAAAACTTTACTCTAAAAAAACTTTTGATGGATTAAAAAAAAATCTTAGAAAAATTGGAGAAAATTTGAGCACGATAATGTATTATTATTATTATTATTTTATTCCTAATTTATTATTAATTTTGCTTTATCATTATTAAGCAGTATTAATGCCATTAATTCATTAATAAGAACAAATGCGTTTTTTGCCATATTGTAATTGCAATAATTTAAGAAAATCTTTTATGCGTAAAATTCAACGGATAGTGCGGATAGTTTTTTTTTAATAAACTAAAGAATCAGAATCTAAATTAATTTCGACATTATTTCTCCAAGAAAAAGTCTGATGTACGTTTGGTTATTGAATAATCAAGATATTATCAGAGACAGTGATAAAAATATTCTACGTAACAAAAAGAAAAAAACCCGGCTGTTTATTTATATAGTAACTAATTAAAATGTGATGTAAAGGACCAAATTTCCGAGTGGGCCACAAAACAAGAAAATAGCGTTTCAGAAAGACTATTTCTTGAATTGGAGCAAAGAAAAGTGGGATATTTTGTAACGTCTTGGTCAATTTATTGTTTTTCTTAATAAACTATTATTACTAACTTCTAAATTTCTAAATTAAAGCATAGGCTGCATCTTTTAACAAAAAGCTTTAAAATTTTATGCTATTTAATTTCTATCACAAACTGAATTTGATTTATTCACCGCATTGAGTTTATTTCATTCCATTACTTACAAAAAATGCGGAAGAAAAAAAAAAATAAAAAGAATATTGCCCAGTTAAACTAATGGCATTGAGCTCACAGGCTACTCATATTAATTGCACATTACAGCCTTATATTTTCAAGGGTTAATTCCATTCCAAAAACAAATTAAGGGAGGGGGGAGCAGCTCCCTCCATTTCCCCGTTTATACTTAGTCATTGAACCCCTTAAACTAACCAGGGATATGCTTTATCATATAAATGGAAAGGAAATTTATATGAATTAAGGGGAGGGGCATGAGCCCCCCGTTCCCCCTCTTTATACTTATCCCATTAACACCTAATACTAATCACGGAGGGGCCTCATCAGAATGATCCAATATCTAAATTTGGAACGAAAACTAATGTATCTGCATGAAAAACCTATTTATATAAATTAAGGTTAGGGGCATCAGCCTCCGTTCTTCCTCTTATACATATCAAATGAATTCCAAAAACTAATCAGGGAAGCGCTTTATCAGAATATATCTATATCCAAAATTTCAAGCGAATCGGATATTTTTATCATGAGTTATCACATCACGGACGTATGCACATGCGAACACACATACAGAACGTGTGGGCACATAAGCTCTCAGGCTTTGATAGCTTGTGAGAGGACTTCTTTGGAAGCTTACAATGAAATTAATTTAGTATATTTTCATTATTTATTAATATTTTCATTCATTTATATATTTGCTTTAATACAAGAGTGCCAATTTTTTCAATCGTTGAATTATTGTCGTGATAAGACATTATCTTATTACATTAAATTTGAAAAAGCAAAGTAAGTAATGAAGTGTCGTTAAGATGAGAAAATGCATAAAATAATAATGAGTGTTTTCAGATAGTAAATTTGGTTATAAAAATGACACCTAATATTTCAAATCATTTAAAAATTAAAAGATATGAAGTAGAATAAAAAATAATGCACTGGTTATGAAATCAAAGTCTATTTTTAAGTTTTATTTACGTTATGAAATCAATACTTGGCGCGTGATCATAGAAATGCTTTATTGAAACATAGTTAAGTATTTAAAAGGATGAAAACTCAAGTAATATTCGTAAATTACGTCGTTCGTTCAAGAAATATTAGGTAGAGGAGATTAGATAAACACTTTGAAAATTAGGAAGAATGTGTAGAAAAAAACCCAGTTCTTTACTGATCAGAAGAAATCTCGTCCTATAATATTGGACAGAATGTTAGGGAGATTGGAATAATTTAATTTTGAAGTAAATTTTCGGATGATTATAATATTTTAAACTTAGAAAAAATATAAAAAATATATTAGTGTATTAAGAGATTATTTTCAAAATGCTTACGTTGAATTTTTACTGAGCAATTGTAAAATTCTTAAATACTTGATTGCACGTTAACGTAATTGAGCATTAATGATGTTCTTATTTAAGTGTATTCTGCCCTTATTATATGCAACAGATAAAATATTTTTAGTAGTGTGATTTTATTTTTCTATAAAATACACAATTCTAAGATGAACTCTCTTTCACAATTCGAAACATATTTCAACCTATGTAAAAGTCCTTGGCTTTTTTTTTTTTTTTTTTTTTTTTTGGTATTATTTTGTGTAGGCAGAGCTGTAGGTGTTTTAATGCCCTAACATTAAAGTTGAGTGTTCAAACCTCGACCAATAAGCAACGCCAAGTAAAGCGTAGAGCTATAGATGTCTTCTATATTCTTATTTGAACAAACAATTTACTCCATGCAGGTAAAAGTTCATCAACTGCATGCTAGAGGAAGCTCTAAAGATATTTTCCTTCTCTTGAAGATCAAAATATCGGGGCCCCCTCATAAGAGCTTGAGTAGGTTGGCCGGTTGCCTATATGGTTATTTCTAAGTAAAAAGACCAAAATAACCTGGTGAAAATACTTTAAAGTGTAAGTGTCACATTGCCGGCACGAATGCATAGTTCACAAAGTACAAACGCCCCACCAGTGGCCGAGAGGTACGGACCTCTCAACTGGTAGACGGCAGGTGCTGGGTTCGAACCCAATCGCGGCTGTCGGCCTAACCGTTCGGAGTTTTCGTGGTTTTCTTCGAACCTTGCGTAAATACGGGTTAGGTTCCCTTAGAAAGACCCCCACGAAGGGCACTCCCCCCTGGTCCTATATCCCTAGCGTGTATAATCGGACGACAAAAATAAACCAAACCAAACCACAAAGTACAAATAGCACATACTGCACGTCTTTAAAACAATAAAAATTTAAAAAGCTATGTAATATGTAGAAATTGTAAAATTGTAAAACATGCGCTTAGAACACAATTTTACACGTTTAACAACACGTTAACACAAACAAAATGTTTTAATTTATTCATTGCAGCATAATCCGCATTCCGTAATTTATAGCGTTTATTTTTGCGTAGAAATATACTACTAGATTAATTAAATTGTACCTTGAAACAAAAATTGGAAGCATATATCATCGTTATATTTCAATAGTATATTAATTAAAGAAGTAAATGTTTAACTTTTTTCTGTTATCATAATTAAAAAATGTTCCCGTTTTAATAGCAATTTTCAGTTCACAAATGATTAAATCTAACACATCTTCAAATCCTTATGTATATATATATATATATATATATATATATATATATATATATATATATATATATATATATATACCATCAGTTGTATTACAGTATATGAACCATTGAATTTAATAGAAAATTACCACCTTTATACAAGGGAGAAAAAAATAAAAAAATAAAATAACTATATATATTTATACACATATTTATAATAAATAAATGAAACATAAAGGATAATTCCTTGCTCAGATTTATTACATATATAATAAAGAACATTTACAAAATTTTTTTAAATATTTATCTAAAAAATAAATAAATAAATAAATAAATAAATAAATAAATAAAATAAAATAAAATAAAAATAAAAAAATAAATAAACCTTAGCATTTTTAAAATATGAAAGTGAAGAAAAAAACATTTAAAGATTTAAATGTGTGAATAATTGCGCTGAGTGTATTAACAAAATTTACAGTATCTCGCGATATAATTTACCGCAAGATTGAAAATGAGTTGTCAAAATATTTATTACAATTAAATAGGCTTTCATTTAATGTTTAGAAATAAAAATCAATTTTTTAAACAGTTTTGAAAAGTTTTTAAACAGCTTTTAAGTTCCCCGTAAAGCAAAAACATGCGTTGCAAAGCGCTCACAGATCGCAATTCCCTGTTTTAAAATAACGCTTATGAAACACTAAACTTGCTTGCACTTCTAACTCCAACCTAATAATAAACATGGAGTATTTGGTATACAATCCCTCATGAACTTGAACACTGAGTCAATTCTAACAATTGCAAAGGTGAGGGTGAATGTAAAAAGAGCTGCAGTGCTCTTCTCACTGACACTTCCTGGCTCGCCACTAGAGCAGAACGATTATTCGGTAATCCAATTGTTTCGAGACTTGTAGTTTACCGTGTTGTTCATTTTCACTCCACACACTTCCATTTAAGTGGCTTTCTGAAATGCCTATAAACATCCATTTTACAGCTCTGAACATTCCATTGTTCTGGGGATGCTTTAGTTTAACGTTTGACCGACGTTTCTGAACGAGGAGGAAAAGAAAAAGAGTTTGGTTGATGAAAATTGAATAAAGGATTTTTAGACATTTTATACATTTTTTTATTTGGCCGGACAGTGACCTTTCTAATAACTGTTTTAAAATAAATGTGTGACTTCAAAGTAAATTTTTAAAATATCACTTATTAAAATGCTGTTTTGTAAACTTTTTAATAAATGAAAGCAAAAGATTGTAATTATTCTAATTAATATTCTTTGAAATAAATGTTATTTTACACAAATTGTTAAAATAGTGTTAATAAAAATTTACCTTAATAAATATTAGACAAATAAAAGAAAACAATGCTTGGTTAATAAAAATATATATAATAATAATAATGAATGTATGACAATTGTTAATTTTTTCCGGTAAATAGTGGCTCTTTCTAAACCCGTTCAAAAAAAAACTTATTGTTATTTTAATGTTTTTTTAATAATCGAATTAATTATAATATTAATAAAAACAGCGGTTTTAGGACGTTGAACAGCAGGTTGCCATTAATTAACATATATTTTTTAAAATTTGTCAGAGATTTATGGACGGAAAAAGTTAGATCAATGAACAATAATGAACAATTTCTATTATTTTGTGGAACAGTGTGTATTTCAATATATATGTATATATATTATACATATATATATACATCAATTCAATGCTAGTTCAATATAAAAGTTTTCCAAATTAACATTTATCAAAATGTTATTCCAGCATAATTATTCATTTTATATTCATGAACACTCCATTGTTTTATGTTATTTAATTTAACGTCTAATGAACATTTTTGTAATGTATGATTTTATCGAATAAAAGTTTTGACCTCCCCCCTTTTTAAAATTTTTGTTTATTTATTTTATTTTTTTATTTCTTATTTCTTCTTCTTCTTTTTTTCTTTTTTTTTTTTTTTTTTTTTTTTTTTTTTGCGTCGGACAGCAGAATTTTTTGACATGAATTCTAACTATCAAACATTAAGTATACGTGTTATATAACACATATATTGCCGTAGTATACAGATATGTGTGCCAAAAATCTTGGTGTGTCTATATCCCGAGGCATCATACCAAACATATTTGCTATCAATATTTTCACTGAAAAGAACGTATTGCTATGAATCACGGCTGTTGATGTTTTACCACTATAAATAATAATATATGTAAACAGAACCTCTAAGCCAGACATACGCTTAACGATATCGTTTAGCGTTCGGAATGAAAAAATTATTAAAATTTGATTCTTTTGATTTAAAAATATTTAGAATTAACACTTTGTATGAAATTAATAAACATTGACTGATTGCAACAATTAGAACGACCTGTTAAAAATCGAAAACCATGGAACGTCCACTGTTAATCATGTGACCATTCAAGAAAAAATTCATAAATAGTTCCAATTATTTTCTTAAAAATATAATTAAGATAAAAATTGGTATAGCCATTTAAATACCATTATGTTCTACATTCATAAAATATATCTAATATGTAACAAAATGTATTTTGCTTGTCTGTACAATAAATCAAAATTTTGTTTCTGTTGTGATATTCTGGTCACAAGAATAACGAAATTTTCATTTAATATATAGACGAGTAAAATGCTTTTTGTTGCAAATTAGATGTATGTTACGTGAGTGGTACACAATGGCATTTATCTGGTTACATGGATTTTTATCTTAATTGTATATTTTAAAGAAAATAATTGATATTATGTATAAATAAAAATTTGCACGAATTGTCACAAAATATCTGAATGGACGTTCCCACCGCTTTGTATAAATTTCACAAAAAAGTCTCTTGGACAGAATCTGTAGCTGTCAACGTGTTAAATAAAATGAAAAATAAATATTTAAATTGTCACATTATGCATTAAGATAGTATTTTTTTTAAATATTATGTTAATATAAACATTTATATTACACAGTAAAAAATATATATACCGCCTTCATCTTAAACGAATAGGCAGCCATTTTCTAAATTCTTAAGTTAAAAGTAGATTTCCGCATTGTGCAAGTAAGGTAAACAAACAAAATGATTAAACAAAATTATCGAGAATTCCTAGTCTGTAGATTTCCGAGTGATGGAACGATACATTACGAATCGTTTTAATTGCGAAAAATTAACACTTGATTTCTATAATTAATTCCTAGAATAATAGTCATTAAAACTCACTTCTTTTGTTCACAAATATTTACAGAGATTATCAGAGCAGTTTGACTGCAATAATATCCCTGAATATAACTAGAGATAACTAGAACTCTCTAGCAAAGGGAAGTAGAATTTATAAGGATGATATGGAACTCCTTTTTCTAGAGCCACAATTTATTTTCTAGATGCCAATGGCCGATTTTTTTCACGGTAAAGTATGAATAACACATTGCACTATGATTATCGATTTAACATTTAATTATTAATTTAACATTTGTTTATTAAATTAGGATTTTGAAGGTGAAAAGGAAACTTTTATTAGTCAAAAATTAATAAAGAGATTAAACTAAAATTTCATTTTTTTGGGGAAATGATATTTTTGCTATAAGTTTTAAACATTTGTTTTATAAAGTATTATGTTCAAAATCAAATTTCATTACAACTTGGATTTTTTTTAGAGAATTTGACGAGCTGAAATATTACTATGAAGGAAAATGAAATGTTCCAAAATAATTTCATTTATTTTATTTTATTTTGTTAAAGGCATATTTGAAATTTTTCATTTTTCAGAAGATGATGAATATTTGATCAAATATAGTATGTCTCTTTCGTTAATTTGTTATGCATTTCTCTTTTTAACACGAAAAATATAAAGTTTGTCGAACCTGAATTACTTCGTTAAAATTAAAATTAAATCAAAATTCCTTTCCTCAAGCAGCTATTTTAATGTTACCATAAGTATGAATAACAGCGCCAACTTTTGTTTAACAATATTAAATTGAACAGAATAATGATAAATGAATTTTCAATGTTGCTATTATTTTTATTTATTTTTATTAGAATTGTTTCCTGCATAAAACTTTATTCGAAGAGCAAAAATATTCTCGCTTCCTTTTCAAATGGATAGTTCTGAATTTTGAATTTCTGTGGAATCCTTCTCACCAATATCATATTTAATAAAGTAGTATTTTTGTTTTTAAAAATTATTTGGCTTAAATCTGCTAAGTGGCAAGTTTCAATTTATGGATTGTTATAAATAAAGGAATATTCTCAATGTGAAATATAAAAGCAATAAGTCTTGATTATGTCCCATTAATAATAATATCATAATAATAATAATACTATAGACTCCCTTAAATCTGCATTGTTTGGGTCCAGAGGTTGTGCGAACTTTAGAATTTTGCGGATTTCTGGTCATTGCTTTGTTTACATTTTTTTAAATAGTAATTTGAATGTAATTAACAATGAGATCTAAACTATAATAAATTCTTACAATGTAATAAAATATTAAAATAAGTAATTAGCTAAAATAATAAAAATGTAGATAATTTTTTAAATGATTAAAATATTAAACGCAAAGGTCAAATTATTAATCAATAATATATAATTAAATATTTATTATAAAGATGAGATGTATTTTTCCTATGAAACTTGTCTCATAGATCAAAATCAGAAAATCTTAAAATTTTATTTTAGCTTTAACCAAACTTAATAACAAAAAAAAAAAAAAAAAAAAAAAAAAGTTTTATTAATGTATAAATATATTTGGCAGAAAGATTAATTACTAGCGATATCAGTAACATCTAGATTTTTTTTTTTTTTTTTTGAAACAAATTTATTTTTTCCTTTATAAAATCAACATGAATTCACTAATATTAACAAAAATTACAAATAAAAATATACATGAAATTGATAGAAAAAATAAAATGTCAAATTTTGTTCCCACATCTGAGCTGAATGTTTCATCGTTTACATCTGTAAATTATGAGTCGATTTTAGAGAGTTGCGGATTTTAGAATTGTGGATTTGAAGGAGTCTACTCTATACATTCTACAACGAAAAGACAAGAACTTATATTGTAAATACAGTAAAACCCCTATAATTCGGATTAATTGGGGCCAGACCCAATCCGGAGTATAGAAAATCCGGATTATCCAGAGAATTAGAAAAAAATGAAATAAAATAAAACATTCTTACAGAAAATCACCTTAATGTTAAACTCATTGAATATTTATTGACAATAAAAATATTTACTTTGTTTAATTATTCCGAAAAGATTTCAGAAAAAGTTTTTTTTTTTTTTTTTTTTTTTTTTTTTTTTTTTCTAATTCAGAATACGACGATGGAGCAAGTTAATGTTATGGAAATTAGCCAATCGCTTCTCAAACTTGAAAAAAAAAAAAAAAAAAAAAAAAAAAAGTGACCAAACCGATCCGGATTATACGGAGATCCGGATTAACGGGGTCCGAATTAGCGGGGTTCTACTGTAAGTATTTTGCTTTTAAGATGTCACTTTAATAAGGAAACGTCAAAAATATCTTAAAAATCGACATGTTTTAACTTATTTTCATTGAGTCGTCTTTAGTATGTAAATAGAAAATTACAAACACAATGAACGTGAAAAACTGGAATAGATAATTATTGAATTCAATTAAATATAAAGCCCTCTGTATTTTCGAAACCATCCGTATACTTGCCATATAATTGTCCTGCAAACCGTCAGATCATTGAAAAATGAATGAAAAAGAGATCAGTAACATACTTTTTAACGAGAGTAGACTAATTTAAAGATCTAATTTTTATTTAAAGTTATTCATAAGCGAGTCCATTAAAATTTATTTTAAAAGTTCATATGTTTATATTGATACGCTATCTTTTCGCATCCCGACTATGGATTTAATGGTTGAACGGTTTGCAGGGTAACTACCTGGTTAGGACACGGACAATGTCAAAAATATAGAGGGAGTTATGTATTTAATTTGAATTCAATAATTATTTATACCAGTTTTTCACGTTCATTCTGTTTGTAATTTTTCTATTTACATTCTGAAGATGACTCAATGAAAAGGAGTTGAAACTTGTCAATTTTTAATATATTTTAAATGTTTTACTATTAATGTGACGTCTTATAAGCAAAATATTTATTTATAATATAAGTTCTTACATTTTCGTTGTAAAAAAATATTTTACTGTTATTATGATAAAGGAATATTTTCTAAATAATATGTTTCCAACAAAACATAATAAATATGAAAACTTTTATACTTTAATAAATATGAAAAACTAACGTAAGGTCAAGGACAAGTAACCATGCTAAATTTATAATAAAATAAGATTCTCTCAAATCTGCAAATACCTGAAATCTTCACATTATTGCAAATGTAAACAATAAAATTTTCAGCTCAGATGAAAGGACAAAATTACAGAATTTTTTTTTGTCTTATATCACTTCGTATGTATTAAATATGTAATTCGCGAAAATATGATTGAAATTTTGGTTTTTTTCATAAAGTAAAAAAGAGAGAGAGAGGGAGAGAGAGAGAGAGAGAGAGAGAGAAAGAGAGAGACATTTTGATGCCACTGGTAATAGCCTTTTTACAAAATGTATTTATGGATTAATCAAAGTTTTTGTGTTATTAAAACTGTCTAAATATGAAAAAAAAAAAAACTTTCTTACTTTATACTTTTATGAGAAAAGTTTCATAGAATAACTCAAAAAAAAAAAAAAAAAAAAAAAAAAAAAAAAAAAAAAAAGTAGCTCATCTTTTTTAATGCATATTTGGCTATAAATTATTAATTATTTACTTGACCTTTACTTTTAATAATTTAATAAATTTTGATATGATCTTATTTTTTACCATTTTAGTTTATTACTTCAATTAATTGTTTTATGATTTCACTATGTTGTAAACATTCATTACAGTTTTGATTGCATTATTCCAATCAAATTAATGTTGAAAAATTTAAACAAAATTGTGACTACAAATTCGCAAAATTCTAAAATCCGCAAAACATCTGGTCCCAGAATTTAAGGAGTCTAGTGCACTCTTTAAGTATAAGTATGGCATCTTTTGACTGTACAAATAAAGGAAATTTAGCTTAATATTTTAAATTATATAATCTCACGATTTCAATAATAGAGAAACTAATCGTCACCTGAGAATAAGATGGTTCTATTTGGCCAAAAATCAATTTCGAGTTAGAAGACTTTGAAAATCAGTATCCTGTGTACGTGCAGCTATTACAGTTTACAAAGAACTTTTGGCATTAATAGGTTCATATGAAGGTATTGATAGTAATTCTATAAAATCAAAGTTTTAAAATAATATTCTCATGGATTTTTTTTTTGTATTTAAAAATTTTGATAGAACTATATTGTTCTCAGTCGTCATGTTTTTCTTAGAATAAGATGGTTCTATCATGAAAAAACCATATTTTTCTTTATTTGGGAAATTTTTTTATACTTTAGCAAAGTGAAATTTCGTTGATTAATTCGAACAAACATCAGTAGGTAGTAAAATATTTATTACTATCTATATTGTAGCACAATAACAACAAATTGCCACTTCCATTTATTCATACTAATTAAACCATTTTCACAAAATTAATGAATGTGCGTAAGTTAAATATATTATTTAACTGAACATAAAATAGCTTTAATATTAAGTTATATTAAATAGGAACCCAACAGTTTTCCCTTTTTAGCGTACTATTTCAGTGGGGGAGTATGAAAATTATTATAAAAAAATGTGATTATGTTGATAAATGAAATTGAAATGAATTATAAATGAATTTTTTCGTATTACCGCCAGGAATACTCTTGATCAAATAAAAGATTTTATATCTCTAATGAAAAGACTTTCTTATTCTTTTTAAATCAACAAAATAAATTTGATACTCTTTTGTTAGTCGAAATTTTGGAATATTCCATAAACCATGTTTTATTTTATTTTACACTTAGGCTATTTTCTCTTAAGCATATTTTGAAAATACAACCTTTTATCTCTCATCTTTTTAACTCAATATTATAAATACTCAATATTATAATACTCAATATTATATTATATGTGTTTCATAACAGATTCACCTTGGTGTACGGGACGAGATTTTAAGCAATTTTTTTGCTACACGAGTGGAAATCTAAGAATTGTTCTGATTTCATTCTCAGGGTTGTAAATGGATTACTGTGATTTACTCTCAGCAACAAACATATATAAAAGAAAGTGGCGAAAAAAATTCTACTACATTCATTGCTTTTTCTATTTAGCTCTAAATATTATCCACTTCTTGCACACATGTATGTCCAGGTGTACAATATCTTAGAGTAATGTCCATAATATGTGGATGAGATTGTATCAGTATTGCAATTACATAAGATATCATTTGGTTTCTATACCGAGGAACACAACTGTCACAATATAAAATTAAATCAAAATTAATCAATATAAGATAAAAAATCACTATAAATTAAATCATCATTTCTGAGATTTTTGGTGGATTCAACTTCTTTTCTGTGCACATCATATTTAAATTGCACGTCATTATTAATTTCTCCCCTGGTTTCAGCATGTTTATACTCCTCATAATGATCACTACACCCTTTCATTGGTTTTTTGAATTCTATGTTGAACTACGTATTAAATATGTGCCTATAGCATGAAAATTTCATTGGCTCTTCATTGCTTTCTCTGCTTTTCTGAAAGTATAAATCATACATTTACTATAAGTTATTCCCTGATTCTAAGTATGTTTTTACAGTGCTTGCTCTGTTGTAGTATGACTGAATCTTGGAAAAACTTTCAATGTGAGCTTTTACTTTATTCTTGATATTATTTGAAATTATTCTGCTTGAAAATTTATCTCGAGGATTTTGTTCACAGCTGGAGACAAGGTATTAACAATAGGATGTACATAACTACATAATTACAAACAGACACTTTTAACTTACGAAAAACCCATAGTCCTAATGTGAATTGAAATTTGTAGGAATTACTTTTACTATTTCTTTTATTATTGTTCTTTTAGCACCAAGACTATCTAGATCTTGTGCTCCATCTAAACTGTCACCCATTCTTCCTACAAGATTTTGTAAATCTAAATCAATTAGGATTAGTCCTTCATCCCTGCTTGGATCAAGTCCATTAATCAAATTAAATACAATTCGTTTTGCATATCGATGCGCTTAAAAAACACATTTAAAATAATTTTAACTGATAAAAATTTCCTCTATATTTTACCGAAAAGCGATTTAATTATCGAAATAATATATTCTTTCACACAAGGAATAAGAGACTGTCGGTTTTCATTATATATTATAAAATAAAATAATAAAATATTATATTATATGCTGTCTGCGATTGCTCTGCATATAGAACTCTCTTATTCTGACTGCTTTCAATAATTTCTGAAGGAACTATATTATTTTATTTTGGAAGCGGAAGTAAATTATATATATCGAAATTTTAATGCAGAAATGCATTAATTGATACAAATACAACATTCCTATGCCAAAAAGTCAATTGTTTTTAAAATGTCAGTTAGAACCTTATTATTCTCAGGTGACGTAATGCTACCGCCGAAGCTGATGTAATTGAACTTCATGTGGCCTTTAAATTTTCTTGGCTCTTAATAATAATACAAACTGTTACATATAAAAAAACATGAAAACTGATAATTTCGTATAAAAAAGCATGTTAGACACGCTGAAGTAGGCATTTTCGACAGAGAAAAATTATTTAAAATGTTATTTGAAGTTAAAATCGGTCAAAATAGTCTAGTTAAATAAGTTTTATGCGATAAAAAGACATCATGCACATCAAGTAACAATCTTTCAATTGTGAAATTCATCAATTTCAATTGTGAAAATTAATTTTGTTCTACTTTTAGCTTAATCCCTTATGTAATATTCAACATTTGTAATCTTAAATACAAATTTTTATTAAACATTTCATATCTTCGAAAAAACTTTTTACATTTCATAGTTGGCTCTCACCAAAGGGATGATTGCAATTAATTTCGACGAGAAAACGCAGCAAAAAAAGAAAGAAAAACAACAACAACAATAGTGGAAAAATCACCAAACACTAGACATTTTTAAAAATAGAACCTAAAATTACTTGAACAAAAAATTTTCTTTCTTTTTCTTTTTCCTTTTTCTTTTTCTTTTCTTTCTTCTTTTCTTTTTATTTTCTTTCTTCTTTTCTTTTTATTTTCTTTCTTTCTTACTTTTCCTTTTCTCTCTTTTTTTTTTTTGTATTATTTTTAACAACATTATTTTTAACAAATCGGTGTTTAATTTAAAGAAATAATGTAACGTTTACAAGAATAGAATGTAGGCATATACTACTTCATAAATAATTTTTAACATCGCAAAAAATATTTTAAATTAATATGTGTTTACATTAAGATAATGGAAATATTATAAACGTGGTCGAAAATTATTTATTGGTAATTCTGATTGTCTGGAATTTGAAACGATTGACCCTTTGAAACGATTTTACTGAATCAGTAACTAACATTTTAAAATATATGTTTAAAATGAGGCAGATTAAAAAAACACAGCATGTAAGAATGCATTTGTTTATAAACTATCTCAAATATCGCATAATTATTCTAAATTTCGGATATTCTATAACATTTTTCTCTTCGAAACGATTTTTATAAATCAGAAACTAATAGTTTTATTTTTTTTTTAAATAAATAAAACACCAAACTTATTTTTTAAATATCATATAGGAATGCCCGAGTTTATGAATTATTTTGAACATTGTAACATTAATCTAAATTAAGGTACTTTCGTTGAGATGATAAAATTTTATAAGCGTGGCCAAAAATTTTTTCCTTCAAATATTGATGTATTTTTTTTTTTTTTTTTCTTTGCCTAAAAATAATATTTTTACAAAAATCAGCATAAATTTTTCTAAAATAATTTAAAAAATATAGTAGAAAAAGCTATTTAAAAATATAGCAATTAATCATGGTTTTGTTTTTATACATATTTTTTTGAATGTTGCAAAACATTTTTTATTACCTATTTTTAAGCATAATTTACATTGAAATAAATATGTAACATGTATTCAAAAAAAAAAAAAAAAAAAAGGAGGGGAAGAGATAATTAGAATAAATAAATAAATTTTTCTTCTGCCCCATATGCCACATTTGGCATTTTCCTAAAATCACTAGAATTCTCAATATGTGTCATAAATTTCGCTAATATGATCTCTGTCCCTCATCGGAATAGTCAAAGACTGGAATAACACTTATTTTGTCCATGTCAGATGGTTGCATTTGACAAAAATTCAAAATTTGTTCTTCGGAATAAATAAATAAATAAAATTAAGCTGTTAAAGTAAAATTTGCTTTCGTTATTTTTACTGAATACTTAAAAATATTAATGTAAAAAATATTGCAGTGTGTTTAGCAGATAAAATTAACTAATTTAAGTTCATTTCGTTGAAAAATATAGCAATACAATATTTTAAAACGCTGTAATTGTGAAGATAGAATTCACGCCATAAAATGTCAAATTTAAGCTGAAAATTTTATTACTTTTTTCTATTTTTCCCATCATTAGACCAATATATAGATTCAAAATATTTTATATATATATATATATATATAAAAGAAAATTCGAGCATTGAAGGGTTAAAACCCTATCAGCTTGATGCTCAAAGTAAATATACATAAAAATAATTGCTTGGGTCAAAGAACTGGTGCGCCGAATACACACTGGATAAATCTTTTGAAAGTCTTTCACTTTTGGGGGAGAAGATTTGGGTGAACTCATGCACAATAAAAGGTTTCTATTTAGGGTGTGTTATGTCAACACCTTGATATCGGCTTACATAGGTCACTAGACTACCTTGACCGTTCTGTAAGGACCAGTAAACTTGACCGGGAGGACACAAAAGTATACATATGTAAAACTCCTCTGAAGAAGTAAGCAAATAGTGAAGCATGTTGGATATCAGTATGATGGCCCAGCTGCAGAAAACCGATCCTATCTCGTGTTACTCAAATCCAACCCTTTCGAACCAATGACACATCCTTATTTTACTAACAGTTCTACGACACACGGCAATATTTTGCTTTCAATTTACCTGGATATGTGCGTGTATGTATTTTTTTTTCTTTTTTAACAAACAGCTGCAACAGCAACAATAATAACAATAATCAAAATATTAATAAAAATGCAAGAGTATTTTAAAGTTTTAATTTGTGAAACAGCATATACAGTTGAAAAAAAAATGTCTGGTTGACAGATTCCTGCTTAGAAGAAAAATGCTGTATTTTATGGTTAAACTACCTTAATCGGATCCATTTTCAAAGGCGTATATGAGCAAATGTGATTAATCAAACTAGATATATTTTTTAAATTTCTTAATAATATTCACATTTTTTTAAAGGATATTGTGGCCATGGTAGCAATATTTGGAAATGGGTACAACTATTAAAGATCATTATAACAAATCAAGTGATCATGATGCAAAATCAATCCATAAAAGCTACTAAACTGACCAACCATCTAAAAAAAAATTCAAACGAAAGTGTATTTTTTCGTACTAAATCGAATATTTCAAAACTGAGATCTACCAAAAATTCGTTTTCGTATTCGTTTTAAGCCCTAAATATGAGTTCCGCCGAAATTCGGTTTCTGCGAAACTGTAGCTGAAGATTCGGCCTGGCCGAAACTCGACCGAAGCTATCTGTATTCCCAAAATCTCGTTCCGTCCTTTTCAAAATTTTCAACATGACACATGGATTTCAGCTGCATTGGCTCAAATGAGACTATTTATTGCTATGAACTTCATTATTTGCAATGATCAGTCAACACTGATTAAAGACGTAAATACAAATAATAAAGCAAGCAATGCATATACTACTAAACATTTTCACGTGCCCATTAAAATTTGCAGACTTAGAAAATTTTTTAGTTTGAAACCGCAGAAGTGTTTCGAATACTCTCTGAGAAAGTTCTAGTTCAACAGATCAAGTGTAAAATACCTAAAACAAACATTTTTAATTAAATTAAATTCGTATAGCTAGAGAATTATTCCGCACTGTTTATGAATGTATTACATTTTATTTTGTATGAAAATAAAAAGTTTTAATATATAGTTGGCACACAAAGCAACTTGGGCCACACATGTAAATATATATATTTAATAAATATGTATAATTAATAGTTGAATATATTTAATAAATGCGTACAATTAATTAATAGTTATGTATATTTATATATTTGTTATTTCTTCAGAAACCTGCACGAATTTAAGCAATTAAAAAAAGACCTGGCGGTTAGATTAGTTTGTCCTCCTTGCGAAGAAGAACACAACTCCTTATTGCCTGTGTTTTATAATTATTTTGTTTTAAAAATAATTTTTTTATAATTAAATGTTACATATTTGGATATACACTTTTTTTTTAGATTTTAAAACTGTATTTGAATTTGTTTACTAGTGAAATATGTATGCATTAAATATCATTATTATTATTTTTAACATTTTCGTTTCCGTTTTCATTTCTAGCCGAAAATATTAAAATCACCAAAATTCTGTTATGGATTCTGTTTCAGCATTAGAAACTTTTTCGCGGTCTATCCATAATAAATATGTGATCATTAGAAGCGGTGTGTCGGGCGTTCAAGCGAAAGGAACAGTAGAAGTTGCGGAAAATTTTCATGATTCAGCAGAAAAAAAGTATGAAAATTTAATTTAACCTCATATGTTATCTATGATGCCAGAAACATTTCTAATATTATCAGAAACCAGCTATAATAGCTTTCCGTAATTTACAGAAACTTTTCTAAAAAGGGAGCTAGCTCTTTTATAGTCAGTAAATTTCTAAAAAAGAAGTTCCTAATAATCCAAGAAAAAATAATTTCTAAAATTCTGACTGTTTTACTTAAAGTTCAATGAAATTATCTCAGAATCATGGTTAACTACGACTTTACATTGACTTTGTATAAATGTTTCTCTCTCTCTCTCTATATATATATATGCATATACAGGGTGTCCAGCAAATAACACCCTGATTTCAAAATTAAATTTCTCAAAAACAAGGATCGATAGTAATATGCGGTAAACGGTTTTTTCATTAGGTAAGCTGCAAAAATCTTATACAGAAATTTCAAACAGTGAATATTTTGAAAAAATTGCGTTCTGATTGCATAGAATGCTTTGATTTGACATTTTTCTTGTTTTAGATTGCCTGCAGAGAAATATTTTTTCAGCTTACAGTGCAATATTTTAAAGATTTTTCTAAGTAATTTTTTAGACTTTCGAAATTTCAAAAATTTAATTTAAAAAAACTATGAAATATGGCACTTTAAGCCAAAAACACATTCTCTGGCAGCAATCTAAAGCAGGAAAAATGTCAAATCAAAGCATTCTTTGCAATCAGAACACAATCTTTTCAAAATATTTACCGTTCGAAACTTTTGTATAAGATTTTTACAGCTTACCTGATAAACAAACCGTTTCCTGTATAATTCTATTGATCTTTGTTTTTAAGAAATTTAATTTTGAAATCAGGGTGTTATTTGCTGGACACCCTGTATATATCGCGATGTGATCGTACGATCGCTGATGTGAATCTGTTTTAGTCATAGGTTTTTCTACTTATGGTCATTACTTTTAAATTTTATATGTTGCATTTTTTTCCCAGAAAGATACATTCATATTTAACAATTAGTATACTATGCATATACATACATTGATTAGAAACCGTATCATTATTACATATAACCATTTGTAACATTAACACGGATACAGATAATGACAAAAGAGCAATTCCATCTCAGCTCAGGCAGGGCATGTCAATTCACCATCACAGATTTTTTTCAAAAAAATTCAGTAGTTAGAACTAAGTGATTTATAAAATTTCCTAAAAGGATTTTTCTCTAAAAAATTTACTTCTTTGATTACAGCACTTCAAAGTTCATGATAAAATTGACAGTTTTTAGAAAAATTGAAAAACGCTTCATTTTGAAATGAACACAATACCAAAAATATTCAACATATTCAGTCAATTTATTTTTTATAAACAGTTATTAAACTGAATTTTACTTTGGTATAATTAAAAAATATATAGTGACATTTTTACTTAATTAAAAAAATTTGATTTTAAGTACAAAAAATATAATTATTAGTGAATTTAAGATATTTTTTCAAAATGGAAAAAAATATTTTAAAGCTAAACATTGATGTCAATCCAAAGACCTTTAATGGGAGTTTTACAGCCAATTTTATTTTAACTCTAAGGTGCTTACAACTTTTGTAATTCAATTTTAAATTATGCAAAATTTTGTAAAATCACTACTTTTGAAATGCAATTTCTCAAAAACACCATTTTTAAAAAATCTGATAATATGTTCAATGGATACCTAATTAGTCTCTAATAAATACCTTACAAGCAAATCGTGTGTTTTTGCTTAGAAAATTTTATATGATTTTTTGAAAATAACATGTTGTGTGTATTTTTCAACAGACCACAAAGTCAAGCTCTTCCTTATTTAACCGAACTTGTCATGTAATTAATATTTCAAACTAAAAAATACATCGCTAGTACATTATTATTACTGTTAAATTATAGCTAATCATTTGCTTAAATTTAAAATTGCGTGAAATACAGCCAATAATGAAATTAGTATTGATCATATGTCATTTCATTCCATACTCATAAATGTGTTAAATTCATCTACAGTGTGTTAAATATTTTGTTATATAGTATGGATATACTATATTAATATGCAAATACATACATTACAGCTGAATTAGATTTTTTTTCAAGTTTAGTTTTTTTTTTTTTTCTAGAAAACCAGAAGATCAAGCTTTTTCTTATTTCTCTGAATTTATAATATTATTTTGTAATGAAAAAATTATAATATGCACATTATTATGGCAGATAAATATAAGCTAATCTTCAAAAATTTCTATTCATAAAATGAAATAGGCAAAACCCCTTAAAAAAAAAAAAAAAAAAAAAAAAAAAAAAAAATCTGCGCTTGTGATGCATTTTGATTTTGCTGAAAATTACTCACTAATACTGCTAAATGAAGTACAAAGCTTCCACTGGCAGAATACTCAGATATCGTTATTTACCTGCACAGCATATTTTAGAGAAGAAATAAAGAGTTTTATCATAGTTTCTGATGATTAACTCATGATAGAGCTCATGCTGTTTGTGATATAGAAAAAGTAAAAAAAGAATTATTTAAGTTGTACCAATTACAAACACTGGAATCACGTGTGTATATGTCAAATGGAGCTGGAGCACATTTTAAAAACAAGTATCATTTTTATGAATTGCACAAAAATAAAATTGTACTGAAGTAGTGGATATTTTCAGGTACTGGCCATGTTAGAAGTGCATGTGATGCTATTGGGGAGTGATGCAAGCACTATGCAACAAAATTTAATCTCCAAAAGAAGCCAATAAAAGCTATCCAAGATTCTGTCTCATTTGTTGCTGAACTATCTTCTCTGCTAAAAAATATCATTCTAGTCCATCCAGACAGAAATATTATTATATTATTCAATCCTATAGAGCTAATAATGAGAAAGAATATGCTAATACAAAATCTATTGTTGGTATTAGATCTAAACATTATGGGGTGATTTTAAATAATGAAAACTATATGGAACGAGCAAGTAAAAATGAATTGACAAAAGTTGAAACCTTTAGCCAAATGAAAAGACAATATTCAATACATAGTTTCCAAATCGGTGATTTCATTGGATGTATTTATGAAAATAATTGGTGGATAGGGCAAATCAATGGTATATCAATCACAAGAAGTAAATGACATTAAAGTATCATTCATGTACCCAACATGGTCCATAGCTAAAGCATTCCAGTGGCCAAAAGAATCTGGAAAGAAAAAATATGAATTGCATTACCATTGGAAAATGTGCTTCTAGAAACAGAAAAATTAGTTACAATAGGATAATCTGAGCGACTTCATTACCTTCAACGATAAGGAGTTGAAGTTAATTTAAGAAACCTTCATTATCTAATTATGTATGTATTTGCATATTAATATAGTATATCCATACTATATAACAAAATATTTTACACACTGTAGATGAATTTAACACATTTATGAGTATGGAATGAAATGACATATGATCAATACTAATTTTATTATTGGCTGTATTTTACGCAATTTTAAACTTAAGCAAATGATTAGCTATAATTTAACAGTAATAATTATGTACTAGTGATGTATTTTTTAGTTTGGAATATTAATTACACTACAAGTTCGGTTAAATAAGGAAGAGCTTGACTTTGTGGTCTGTTGAAAAATACACATAACATGTTACTTTAAAAAATCATATAAAATTTTCTAAGCAAAAACACACGATTTGCTTGTAAGGTATTTATTAGAGACTAATAAGGTATCAATTGAGCATATTATCAGATTTTTAAAAAATGGTGTTTTTGAGAAATTGCATTTCAAAAGTAGTGATTTTACAAAATTTTGCATAATTTAAAATGCAATTACAAAAGTTGTAAGCACCTTAGAGTTAAAATAAAATTTTCTGTAAAACTACCATTAAAGGTCTTTGGATTGCCATAAATGTTTAGCTTTAAAATATTTTTTTCATTCTGAAAAAAAATCTTAATTTCACTAAAAATTATATTTTTTGTACTTAAAAACTAATTTTTTTAATTAAGTAAAAATGTCACTATATTTTTTAAAACTATACTAAAGTAAAATTCAGTTTAATAACTGTTTATAAAAAATAAATTGACTGTATATGTTGAATATGTTTGGTATTGTGTTCATTTCAAAATGAAGCGTTTTTCAGTTTTTCTGAAAACTGTCAATTTTATCATGAACTTTAAAGTGCTGTAATCAGAGAAATAAATTTTTTAGGGAAAAATCCTTTTAGGAAATTGTATATATCACTTAGTTCTAACTACTGAATTCTTTTGAAAAAAATCTGTGATGGTGAATTGACGCATATCAGTACTGTCTGCCTGAATTGAGATGGAATAGCTCAAAAACAAGCTGTAGTGAATGGCGTAACTAACATTGTTGATCAAATATGAATGCTTATCTGGTTTTCTTCGAGCATTAATCAATCCCATATATGGCAATAAATTCTAAATGACAGTTTTATAATAACTTTTTGAGGCTTTTGAAATTTCGGCCTAGGGGGATATAACTTCCTGTCTTGACCATTATTAGACAATCCTAATTTCCCTTTGTCAACTGACTTCTTATAAGGGGTGAATGTCCCTTTTTTATCCCCTGGTAACTCAAAAATCTCTCCCTTTAATACTGACCTCTTAAAATATTCTACAAATTTCCTTCTTTATTCCTTACAATTCTGAATAAAAGGAACCTGGGACTGAATGGGGTGCGAAAGGCACCCTTTCGTATAGTTTGCTTCTGATGTGGGGTCAGTGGTCCGTCTTGACCCGACCCATCCCAAATGGTCGATGAACTTGATAGACCCTCACCTGTTATGGTCATCTTTGACTGAAGTCCAGTTTGACCTATGTGAGAAAAATGGACAAGGAATAACAAATTGATTCCGAAGTATTAAAAGGTCTTACAATAGATGTTTGCAGGAAGTTTGTAGAAAGTTTAATAGATTGATGAGGAGTGTATCAGGAAAGTAATAGAAAAAGAGTATATTTAGAGGTTCTGGCTATCAATAGATCAGAGAGAAAACTTCAGATACTTGAATATAAATAGGTATGTATTATGCGGCAAAAGCTTCCGTTTAATTCTCAATACGTAATTCTACAGATTGTTCAGACGGAAGTAATATTATAGGAAACGGATGGTCTTGCAGTAGAAAAATAATTTTTATTCAGTTTGTAATAATATTTTACGAGATATAACACACTAGTAAAAAAAAAAAAAAAAAAAAAAAAAAAAAAATTGATTTTTACGGATATATTTCCCCTCAATTTCACAGAAAAAGTCCCTTTCCACAACAAAAGGGCATTTTCCGTCAAAAATAGGAAAAATTCATCATATTTCCTGAAAATAATGAACGGGTGGAGATAGAAAGAAAGAACGGAGATACAGTCAGCTCTCGTTAATTCGAACTCGTCGGGACCACAAGAAATGTTCGAATTATCCGAAGTTCGAATTATCGAAAATATGACATGAAAACCATGCTTAATATGGTACTAATACAAAGGAATAAGTGTTATAGTTTTTTAAATTTATTTCGTCTAAAAAAGAAAAATGAAATTCACAGAGCCTTTTTTTCAGGCAATCTAAAGCCTTTTCGACAGGAGCATTCGTAAATAATGATGAAACATCAAAAGAAACCACCATGTGGCCTTGTGGCTTAAAACTGTGAAGTTTCTTAACAAATTCAAAAGAATTTTTAACAGTGAAAGAATTACCGCTTGAGAGAGGAGAAAATATGGAAACAAGATATTTAGCAAGTTCATAAGAAGCCGTACCGATACTGGAGACAATGGGTCTAAAAGGAATGTCAGGTTTATGGACCTTAGGTAAAGCATAAAACCTGGCATAGTGAGCAACTGAAGGAATAAGAGACCTCTTAGTCTAAGAGGTAATAAGAGGTCTCTTATTCCTTCAGTTGCTCACAATGCCAGATTTTATGCTTTACCTAAGGTCCATAAACCTGACATTCCTTTTAGACCCATTGTCTCCAGTATCGGTACGGCTTCTTATAAATTTGCTAAATATCTTGTTTGCATATTTTCTCCTCTCTCAAGCAGTAATTCTTTCACTGTTAAGAATTCGTTTGAATTTGTTAAGAAACTTCACAGTTTTAAGCCACAAGGCCACATGATGGTTTCTTTTGATGTTTCATCATTGTTACGAATGTTCCTGTCGAAGGGGCTTTAGATTGACTGAAGAAAAGGTTCTGTGAATTTCATTTTTCTTTTTTCAATGCTCCCTTTTCTTACTTTATTTGTGCATTTATAACCGTTGGTTTTCTTTCTTTTAACATTTTTGCACAAAGGCTTTATTTACTAATTTAATATATTTCGTCTGTTATCATTAGAATATGACTTAATATTAAATTAGAATGTATAAATACATAAACTAATTAAAAGATTAGAAACAAGCACAATGGAAGAAAAATTTAAAGCATCACTGATGAACAGAAGGGGCAGTAAGAAAGTGTATATCAAATGCATTGGATTATATGTATACGCGTTCGGAACAGCTTTCACACAAATAAAAAAAAAAGTCATTCAAGTGATCTGAAATCCGTGAGAAAGAAAAGAAAAATGAAAAATCGGAATTCTCGTTAGTTCGAATTAAGCGATGTTAATGAAAATTAGTTCGAATTAATGAAAATTTTTAACGTTATTCTGCCATTGAAAATTTCGGGACTTCATGTTTTGTTCGAATGAAGCGAAGATTCGAATTATCCGATTTCGAATTATCGAGAGTCGACTGTACTTCGTTATCTGGGGGCAAATTTATTTTGAATGTTTACAAAACTGACATGTTGCTTCATAGAGATGGAAAAATTCAACGAAAGAATCCTGGCTTTTTCGCGAGACTTGTATCGTTCTGCTGAATTGCAACTGTATTGTTTTTTTGCCATTGAGATTAAAAATTATTATACTTCTTATGAAATTTCTAGCAACTTTATAATACCAATTTTATACAGTGATAAAAATTTCTGTTAGAACATAGAAAAAAAAAAGAAAAAAAGGGCGAAACTGTTCTATAAATTTACATTAGTTCTTGGTTAAATGCTTCGATTAAGTTTGTCGGTCATCATTTTGCACACATTTCTCTTATCTTACATAAAATTCTCTGTTTTGATTTCTATATCTTTAAAGATATTTTCATGTTTTTTAAAACTTGCAATTCAAAATGCACATTTTCTTTGCAATTTTATTAGAAAAAATAATTTTTCTTTTAGAATTTTATTTATTTATTTATTTATTTATTTATTTTTTGAATAATTTAGAAAAGGAAAAATCATATTCTCAGAGTTAGTGGGGATTTTCTTCCACAATCATTTTGCAATTGTTTCCCTCGTAAGAAGTTTGGTAATGTTAAAAATAAATTGCGTAGAGTTACTTCAAAGGAGTTATAATTATTACATTGCTATTATCGTCATTATTATTATTTCATTGGTAAAATCTTTATGAAAAATTATTAATTTTATATATATATAAAAAAAAAAAAAACATATTACACAAAATGAATAAAATAATGAAAATATAAAAAATCACCTTTAAATAACATTTTTTCTGTTTATTTCTCTCTTATTTCTTATTATAAAATCTTTTAATTAATTAGCCCACTAAAAAAAAACCCCAAAAAAATAGTGTGCGACAGTTTGAAAAATTTTCTCAACATTATTTTTGTAAAAAATGAATAAAAAAAATACTTTATTCATTCATTTATTTATTAAAAAAGGGATTTTTATTTTTTTTACTTAAACTAGTTAAGAAATTAAAACTCATTAAAAAAAAAAAAAAAAAAATAAGTATTATGCATCGGTCTAAAATAAAGTAAAATTAATCGTTTACAAATATTCTAACGAATATATTTGAAAGGAAATCTTTGAAAAAAAAAAAAAAAAAAAAAAAACCAAGATTTTCCCCCACTGACTCATAAAAGACATACTTTGTGCGAATCAGCATCAGCAGCTATGGCTCAGTCAATAGGGAAGTATTTTGCTGTTAAATGATCTCGAGTTTGATCCTCAGGACGGCTTGAAGTATGTTGTACATAAATTAACTAATATTCCAATTCTTTGATGGTTGATTGATTTATTAATTAAAAAAATTAAACTATTATCATTTAAAATCAAACTTTATAACGGTTACCATTTCCTCAAACGCAACTTTTGCTTCATTTATTTTCCAAAACGGAACAATAAATGTCTGGTAACTTTACTGCCAGTAGCTGTATCGTGAATTCACAGATTTTTTTTTAACAGTGCAATGTAATATTATGTATATTTTTAAATTTCTTTTAAAACGTTCAAAGCAATTGTATTTCCCTAAATATCAATTTTTCGCTTGTAACTTTATTTGATTTTTTAAATTTTATTTATTTATTTATTTATTTATCTATTTTTGTAATTTAATATTAGGATATTTTCGAATAGTACATGTACTGTTGAAAGCGGCATAACTCCCAATCTTTCGTTTGTAACTTTAACTTAATTCTTAAACTTTCTTTTTCGAAGTCCTTATTAGAATGTTTGCAAATTACAGAGCTGCCACACAGGATGTCATTTTATAATTCTGTCTCGCACCACTTTTTCAAAACAAAAATCTCTTGCATACAATTCAACAACTTTTGCAAAAGGAAAAAAGACTACTAAATTTATTTATTTTTTTAAAATAGTGGTGATCAGGCTTTTCGCTGGCTTTTGACGGACATTAGCAATTTGACGAATAAGAAATAAAAAAACAGTCGCCAAGTGAAAAGATACCGTATTTACTCGTATATACCACGCACACGCGTATAACGCGCACTCTCTACTTTACAAGAAAAAATGGCGATTTTTTAAAATCTCGTATATAATCCGCACCAAAAATTTGATATGCAAATGAATAAATGACTAAATGAATTTCAGTAAAGAAAGTCCAAACAGACATTACATCAGGCAAAAAACAAGGCGAAAATACATTTTAAACTTCCGGTAGGGAGTGAAATACGGGGGGTAGGAGTGAATTTCTAATTAGCATTTCTATAATGTTAATGTATAAAAAAGTGCAAGGAGTGAAATAAAGATGCAGTAATATTTCGATTAAATAAGATTTTCTGAGTGATTATGTCTTCTTTGAATACATTTCTTGATTCCTAGGTATATCCTGTGATTATTTCCGACAGTAAAAAATTATTCCGAGCACCTAAGAATTTTGACCTTTTTTTTTTTTTTTTTTTTTTTTTTTTTTTTTTTTTTTTTTTTAAGTGCGCGTTATACACGAGTAAATACGGTATGCTAGCAAAATAGATTTGGTGTGAAATACTGAAAAATGTATCTTTAACCCGTTATTATGACTTTTTTTCCCCAAATGCTCTAAAACAACTTATTTTTTTAATTGCTTATAAAACAGAAAATCCACGTTTTGCTACAGAAACTATTAAAAATAAGTACATTCTAAATATCTCCTGCACAAATGTTTCAGACTTTCTTTTAGCAGTTTAAATAAAAATTAAAAATAGATATTGTTGATTTATCTTTGTGAAATGTGTGCTAAAAATTGTTATGAGATTTCGACCCTTAATCGATGGAAAAAATTTGACAGACCAATTATTAATTTGCATACAACTAATAAATAGTATGGTAAATAATTAATTTCAACACTGCATCGCAGGTAAATTTTTCTCGATTTGGCACTTGATGCTAGTAATTTTCTTTGTGATTTTATCGGCGTGATACATTCACATATATGGTGATTAACTGAGAACAGATAAATATACATAGCATAATAATTTCTGTCTTTGGTGTTTAATCAGTATCTATATAAATGAAACAATATAAATGACACGATTCGATTGGATATGTAAAGCGTCACTAATCATTCAGCAGCGCGACTAAGTATGTCCATTGCATTGACGCGCGCCCGTACACACGCATACACACGCACACACACACAAAAGAAAAAAAACAGTAATTAAATACTCACAATTTGCCGAATCTAATTGTTGTTTTACTCCCCAAATGGAGCATTTTGTCGCGATTTGCACAATGTCGAGCGACATCGAGAACCCTGTAGGTGAGAATATAATAGAAAAATAGTCTCCTGCGGCAACCCTGATATTACATGTATATTGTTGAAATATTCTAAAGTTTCTTTAATCTGAAAAAGCTGTTTTAAAAGGAAAAGTTACAGTCTTTTTCTGTTTTTGGCTCTTATAAGATTAAGTCTGATATTGTCTGATATTGGCATTTCTAATAATTTTTTGAAAGCACACGATAAGAAATGAATCTGACTTATTCTATTGCAGACTGTAAAAAAAAGAGTTTTTGAATGTATGGGGTAGCTACGGTGCATGTAATTTTCAAAAACGTTTCCGAGTATTTCGGAAACCTCTTTCTGCAATATTCAGAAACGTCGTTGACAATTTTAGAAATTATAAGCAAACATTAAATTTCTAAAATAGTTAACAATATTTTTTAATATTGCAAATAGAAGCTTCCGAAATACTCAGAAACGTTTTTGAAAATTACATGTACCGTAGCTGCTTCATATGATCAAAAACTTTTACAGTATGCGGCATTTAGAGATATTTGCAAAATTAGGTGGTGCAAATGTTAGTTATGATGGCTGATTATCTGCATGAGGCATATATATATGCCCTAGGGGAAGTGCCTTTCGTGGTTTTCTGGCTAAGAAAACCTAACCCGTATTTACGCAAGGTAATGCGAGTTTCAAAGAAAACGACAAAAACTGTGAATATTTGCAAAATAATAAGTTATATATGAATAATAAGTAATAAATTATCTTCAAAAAGTACATTTTTTTGGTTTGAAATATTTTTCTAATGACCTTTATTTTTTATTTTTTGTAGTTATTTTATTTTATTTATTTTTAGCTTTTATATAAAAGCATAAGGCTGAATAGTTACCAGATGATATTGAGATATCGCCAATTCTAAGAACAACTAATCTCATGCAGATAAAGTGATAGCTACATAAATTTTAGAAAATACAAAACTCTAGCAATGATATTTGTAAAAATCAACAAAAGTTACTGTTTTATAAAAACTCTACTTAAAAAAGTAATTATTTCCGAAAATAAATGAATGTAAAACATGAAACATGATTTAATTTAATTTCACAGCTGAAATTTTCTTTTAATCAATGGTGCAATCAGTTTTAAAAAATATGAATTTTAACTCATTCAAATGTATTCACAAATGCAGGTGACCTCGCGCCTCACGGATACGATATTTTATCATAGAAGGCGGCAGCCTTCAAGTGACGCAGCTTTAAACCTACCATCGTCAAAACCTACCATCGTCATAAGGGTAGATGCGGAACTTCATATATACAGCTAACTCAACATCAAAGAAAATCGGAAAAGCCGCCTTCTAATAACTCAGCAAATATTGGTCAGAATGGTCCAATTTTTTTAATATAGTCTTATATTCCCAGTCTAATCCTACCCTATAATTTTTACATTTCTACGTGCTGTATATTTTTAGATCTCGATAATCATTTTAAAACTGAAATTGATGGTGTTTGTTCCTGATAATGAGATCTAGATAACGGGCTGGGAGATTTTATTAAAACTTATATATAATATGAATCTCTTTAAGATAGAGGTAATAAGACTTGCCTTGTTTCTAGGAAAACTCTTGTTTGTTATATATTGGTCTTGGAAAATTGGACTATATTAGCTCGCGGATTACATGTTATTCTATGGGTTAGCAGACGGAGCAGGAGTGAAAAACCTTATGTACTTATGGTCACAGTTAAAACACCCAAATCGAAGCAATAAATGTTTTTTAAACTACAAAAACATCTTATCATGTGCTTTAAAACATTCAATAAATATATACTAAATCAAATTTCTATTTATATTGCCTTTATTTTTCGTAAAAAGAAAATATTACGTTTCTTACATTGGATATTTTTGCATTTTGTGGAAAAAATATTTTGAATCCTTTTTTAAAATAGGAAAATATTTTTTAATTATACATATTCAATATACTTTCGACTTATGATTTTTTTTTTAAGTTTTCAAACAAAAATTATTTTAAATTATTTGTTGTTGGAAAGTCATGTATTCATACGCCTAGGGGCGCCACTTGTCTAGTTTTGTTTTGAATCCGAATCCGAACGCGGCAAGTTACACGGAGCATTTTTCATTCAGGTAGTAATATTCTTACATAATGTCCATTAAATTGATATAGAAAATGCACGAATTAAAAAATATAAACCAGACAAGATAGAATCATTAAGTAATTTTCAGGTTTTAATAATCCACATGTTGTTTCTTGTTACGCCAATTGAATCTCGCAATGTCAATATACAACGAATAAGCTCTGCAATAAAGTTAACCGGAGAATCTTGCAATGGATTATTAATTAATACAGAATGTGTAACTTTTCAGTAAAGTTATTTGCTTGTATTTTTGAAGACTTATGGATTACAGTGTGGAGGCAGGATATATTCAAAATTTTACGAGAATGCCAGTTAAAAATCTGGATTGCATTTTGTTTTGTTTTGTTTTTTGTCAGTAATTTTGGGTGAAATGCAGTTTACTCTCCTTCGCCAAGGAACTTTTTATGTGTATTGTTTGATAAACAATTTTACCTCTATATATATTTTGTTTATTTTTTTAATTTTTTCGCTGCTTGAGCAAAGAATAGGTTTGCATTAATCATAATTAATAAACGGAAACTTACTGGCTTGCTTAAAGTATTGTTTTTAAATACAGGGTACAAAATACATGAATTTTCTTAAATCCCAGTTTATTTTATTAAAATTTGTCATTTCATGAAAATAAAATTATTGCATATCTTTTATCTTTGAGTTTAAGTGTTAAAACACTTTTCAATGTTTACATTTTAACATGTTTTGCAGATAATACATTTTGTGAATTTCACAGAGTTGACTGTATTATACTCTATTATAAGCATTCATTAGGATTTCTAGTACATTATTACATTCAAATTACTCTTTTTAAAAATGTAAACAAAAGATGAACACATTATATTTCTGCAATGTCTGGTTCCAAGTTACACACACTTGATGGACTTTACAATTTCTATATATTGCTTGTTTTAAACTTAAGTGAAATGTTGGCTAAAACATTTTCAGTTTCATAAATTATTTCAATTTGAAATATTTTAGTAATCGCTACTACTGTTATTCCGTCGACCAATTTCGCCAAATTATACATAATCACATATTTTTTTATTTTAAATAATGAAAAAACAAATAATTAGTAAAATATTAATAAAAAGTCGAAATAAAAATCAATGACATTTTAAATATACAAATTGTATTTAATGTCATTGAATGTGACATTCACAATCATCCATTATGCGAATTTAATCTTATAGTTTGGCGATAATTTTTTGGTCGACGGGATAACCTAGTAGTACCTAGTAATCTATAAAGCTAACAAGTAACATTTATACAACATTTCATTAACTCGATTCCTCTTAAGTAAATTTGAATAAGCGACGGCAAAAATCCATTGCAAGATTCTCTGGTTAACTTTATTGCAGACTTTATTCATTGTATATTAAGACATTGCAAGATTGTATTGGCATAACAAGAAACATCCATGTGGATTATTAAAACCATGAAATATACGTAATGATTCTATCATGTCTGTTTGATGGTTTTCAATTTGTGCATTTTCTTTATCAATTCTATTCTAAATAAATTCTACCTGAATGAAAAATGCTAATAACGCGTTCTGATTAAAAAAAAAAAAAAAACTAGACAAGTGGCGCCTTCTTAATATGGAATATAATATAGAATGTATGAAAACTTATGAATTAGAGGGGGGAGGCAGGGTATATTCAAAATTTTATGAGAATGCCAGGTAAAAATCCTGTATTGTACTTTTTTTTGATTTGTTGTCAAAAACTTTTTTTCTCATGTCTGAGTAAATTACTCCTTGCACCAACATAAGATTTTGTTGTCAGTGGCACAGCCAAGGGGGTGTTTTTGTAAACTACATCCATGAATCGCTAAAAAAAAAAAGCAAATTGCATAAAAAATGGGAATTACGTCCATGAATCATGTAAAAAAGCGAGAATTATATTCATAAATTGTATGAAAAATGCAAATTACGTCTATGAATCGTGTAGTAAAACATAAATTATGTTCATAAATCGCTCAAAAAACACGAATTTTGGCAGCAAAAAGTTGAAACGGAAATTACCTATATAAAACGCATAAAAATAGCGACTTGCATTCATGCCTTGCATAAAAAATGTGAATTGCGTTCATGAATCACTCAAAAAACGCAAATTACATCCATGAATTGCATAAAAACATGAATTACGTTCATAAATCACTCAAAAAATGCGAATCACTTCCATGAATTGTGCAAAAAAACACGAATAACGTTCAGAAATTGCAAAAAATGCCAATTACGTCCAAGAATTGGTAAAAAAAAGCGAATTACATTCATAAATCCTATAAAAACAAAATTAATGTCAATAAATCGATCAAAAAACGCAAATTTCGTCGATAAAAAGCTCAAAAGATGCATATTATGCCTATGAATCACATAAGTATAGCAAATTACGTCCATAAATCATGTAAAATGTAAATTACATTCATTAATCGCATAAAAATTGCGAATTATGGCCATGAATCGCTCAAAAAAAGCAAATTGCATAAAAAACATGAATTGGGTCCACAAATCGCTCAAAACGTGAATTACGTCCATGAATTGTTTAAAAAAGTGAGAATTACGATCAGAAATTGTATGAAAAACACAAATTATGTCTATGAATCGTGTAGTAAAACGAGAATTATGTTCTAAATCGCTCAAAAAACACGAATTTTGGCAGCAGAAAGCTGAAACGCAAATTACGTCTATAAATCGCATAAAAATAGCAAATAGTGTTTTGCATTCATGAATTGCATAAAAAACGCGAATTATATTCATGAATCGCTTAAAAAAACACATTACGTCCATGAAAACATGAATTACATTCATAAATCACTCAAAAAATGCGAATCACTTCCATGAATCGTGCAAAAAAACACTAAGGACATTCATAAATTACAAAAAATGCGAATTACGTCCAAGAATTTGTGAAAAAAAGCAAATTACATTCATAAATCCTATAAAAACACAAATAACGTCAATAAATCGATCAAAAAACGCAAATTTCGTCGATAGAAAGCTCAAAAGATGCAAATTATGTCTATGAATCGCATAAGTATAACAAATTATGTCCATAAATCATGTAAAATGTAAATTACATTCATTAATTGCATAAAAATCGCGAATTATGTCCATGAATCGCTCAAAAAAAGCAAATTGCATAAAAAACATGAATTGGGTCCACAAATCGCTCAAAACGTGAATTACGTCCATGAATTGTTTAAAAAAGTGAGAATTAAGTTCAGAAATTGTATGAAAAACACAAATTATGTCTATGAATAGTGTAGTAAAATGGGAATTATGTTCATAAATCGCTCAAAAGACACGAATTTTGGCAGCAGAAAGCTAAAATGCAAATTAAGTCTATAAATCGCATAAAAATAGGGAATAGCATTTTGCATTCATGATTTGCATAAAAAACGCAAATTACATTCATGAATCGCTCAAAAAATGCAAATTACGTCCATGAATTGCATAAAAATATGAATTATGTTCATAAATCACTCAAAAAATGCGAATCACTTCCATGAATCATGCAAAAAAACACGAATAACATTCATAAATTGCAAAAAATGCGAATTACGTCCAAGTGTTGTGTAAAAAAAGCAAATTACATTCATAAATCCTATAAAAACAAAAATAACGTCAATAAATTGATCAAAAAACACAAATTTCGTCGACAGAAAGCTGAAAAAATGTAAATTATGTCTATGAATTGCATAAAAATAGCAAATTATGTCCATAAATCATGTAAAATGTAAATTACATTCATTAATCGCATAAAAATTGCGAATTATGTTTATAAATTGCTCAAAAATGCAAATTACATTCATAAATCGCATAAAAAACACGAATGATGACCATGAATTGCGCAAAAAATGCGAATTACACCCAACATTAAATTAATTTGCAGAAAGTTTTTGGTTTTATACAAGTCTGCCAACAAGAACCTACAAGTTATCCTGAAACCCATTCTAAACCAACAAAAATTTAATGGAAACATAAATTTGTCCAAGAAAGACAAAATAATTTCCATTGACATACATTGACCAGAATCGAAAAATTCCTATTGAAATCTATCCTATACACTCCAAAACCAGAAAGAAAAAAATCCCTCCAAGAGTAACTCAATCTATCTGCTGCAAAATAAAATACATTGAAATGCAACTGAACAAGAACCTGAAAATTACATTTGAAATCAAACCGAAACCAGATTCAACCCCCCCCCCCCCCCAAAAGAAAAAAAAAATCCAACCATATCTTGATTTGGGAAAGAAAACTTAATTTCCATAGATACGCGTGGTCAGAAATCTGAAAATTCCAATTAGTCTATGGGTTAGCAAACCTTAATTCGATCTGAAAAAAAAAAATTCTGACAATACACACTGACAAGCAGAGTTGTATAATATAGATGCACGCCATGTGCAGAAAATTTTATGAAGAAACAATTTTTATTTATTTATTTCGACAAAGAATTGCGTAAAAAAAAAAAGTATCTCAACAAAGAATCATGTAAAAAAAACCAACATTTCGACAAAATACCACGCGAAAAACGTGAATTCCGTGCAAAGACCGCAATAAAAACATTAATTCAATCCATGAATCGCATAAAAAATACGAGTTCCATGCATGAATCGCATAAAAATGTGAATTACATGCATGAATCACATAAAAAATTTGAACTACATCCATGAATCGCTAAAAAAAAAAAAAAAAGTAAATTGCATAAAAAAAGGGAATTACGTCCAGAAATTGCTTAAAATGTGAATTACGTCCATGAATCATGCAAAAAAGCGAGAATTATATTCATAAATTGTATGAAAAACGCCAATTACGTCTATGAATCGTATAGTAAAACATGAATTATGTTCATAAATCGCTCAAAAAACACGAATTTTGGCGGCAGAAATCTGAAACGGAAATTACCTCTATAAAACGCATAAAAATACCGAATTGGATTCATGAATTGCATAAAAATTTTTATTAAGTTCATGAATCGCTCAAAAAACGCAAATTACATCCATGAATTGCATAAAAACGTGAATTACGTTTATAAATCACTCAAAATATGCAAAAAAACATGAATAACGTTCATAAATTGCAAAAAATGCGAATTACGTCCAAGAATTGGTTAAAAAAGCGAATTACATTCATAAATCCTATAAAAACACAAATAACGTCAATAAATTGATCAAAAACACAAATTTCGTCGACAGAAAGCTCAAAAAATGCAAATTATATCTACGAATTGCATAAATATAGCAAATTACATCCATGAATCATGTAAAATGTAAATTACATTCATTAATCGCATAAAAATCGCGAATTATGCCCATGAATAGTTTAAAAAACGCGAATTGGGTCCACAAATCGTCAAAACGTTAATTACGTCCATGAATTGTTTTTTAAAAAGTGAGAATTACGTTCAGAAATTGTATGAGAAACACAAATTATGTCTATGAATTGTGTAGGAAATCGGGAATTATGTTCATAAATCGCTCAAAAAACACGAATTTTGGCAGCAGAAAGCTGAAACACAAATTATGTTCATAAATCACTCATAAATTGCGAATCACTTCCATGAATCATGCAAAAAAATACTAATAACATTCATAAATTGCAAAAAATGCGAATTAAGTCCAACAATTGGTAAAAAAAGCAAATTACATTCATAAATCCTATAAAAACACAAATAACGTCATTAAATTGATCAAAAACACAAATTTTGTCGACAGAAAGCTCAAAAAATGCAAATTATATCTACGAATTGCATAAATATAGCAAATTACATCCATGAATCATGTAAAATGTAAATTACATTCATTAATCGCATAAAAATCGCGAACTATGCCCATGAATAGTTTAAAAAATGCGAATTGGGTCCACAAATCGTCAAAACGTTAATTACGTCGTGAGAATTACGTTCAGAAATTGTATAAGAAACACAAATTATGTCTATGAATTGTGTAGTAAAACGGGAATTATGTTCATAAATCGCTCAAAAAACACGAATTTTGGCAGCAGAAAGCTGAAACGCAAATTACGTCCATAAATCGCATAAAAATAGCGAATAGTGTTTTGCATTCATGAATTGCATAAAAAACGCAAATTACATTCATGAATCGCTCAAAAAACACAAATTACTTCTATGAAACGCATAAAAACGTGAATTACATTCATAAATCACTCAAAAAATGCGAATCACTTCCATGAATCGTGCAAAAAAACACTAATAATGTTCATAAATTACAAAAAATGCAAATTACGTC
This sequence comes from Maratus speculifer, assembly GCA_964019185.1. Classification (NCBI taxonomy): domain Eukaryota; kingdom Metazoa; phylum Arthropoda; class Arachnida; order Araneae; family Salticidae; genus Maratus; species Maratus speculifer. The sequence goes on along the minus strand of OZ025292.1, from coordinate 177,275,923 downwards.
CAAGAATTGGTAAAAAAAGCAAATTACATTCATAAATCCTATAAAAACATAAATAACGTCAATAAATCGATTAAAAAACACAAATTTCGTCTACAGAAAGCTGAAAAAACGCAAATTCTGTCTATGAATTGCATAAAAATAGCAAATTACGTCCATAAATCATGTAAAATGTAAATTACATTCATTAATCGCATAAAAATTGCGAATTATGGTCATAAATTGCTCAAAAATGCAAATTAAATTCATAAATCGCATAAAAAACATGAATGATGACCATGAATTGCGCAAAAAATGCGAATTACACCCAACATTAAATTAATTTGCAGAAAGTTTTTGGTTTTATACAAGTCTGCCAACAAGAACCTACAAGTTATCCTGAAACCCATTCTAAACCAACAAAAATTTAATGGAAAGATAAATTTGTCCAAGAAAGACAAAATAATTTCCATTGACATACATTGACTAGAATCGAAAAATTCCTATTGAAATCTATCCTATACAATCCAAAACCGGAAAGAAAAAAATCCCTCCAAGAGTAACTCAATCTATCTGCTGCAAAATAAAATACATTGAAATGCAACTGAACAAGAACCTGAAAATTACATTTGAAGTCAAACCGAAAGCAGATTCAAATCCCCCCCCCCCCCCCCAAAAAAAAAAAAAAATTATCCAACCATATCTCGATTTGGGAAAGAAAACTTAATTTCCATAGATATGCGTGATCAGAAATCTGGAAATTCCAATTAGTCTATCTTAAACCTAATCTGAACCTGAAAAAGGAAATTCCATACAACCGGAGCCCAGTATCTATACAGGACAAAATATTTTCCATTAAAGCGCAACCTGACCAGAACTTGAAAATTCCATTTGAATTGAACCTGATTGAAACCTGAAAAAAATTTCCATCGAACCTTAACCTAATCCGGAAAAAAGAAAATTATTTCTGCCGATACACACTGACAAGAGTCTGAAAGTTAACATGAAACCTAATCCAAACCCGAAAAGGAAAAAACAATGGAAACACAAGTCTGTCCAAGAAAGGCCAAATAATTTCTGTCCTCATACACTGACAAGAATTTCAATTGAAATCTATCCTAAACCCAGTTCAAACACTACCTTCCCCCCCCCCCCAAAAAAAAAAAAAAATCCAATTGTAACCCAATTTATCTGCGACAAAATAATATACTTGAAATGCAACTCAACAAGAACCTGAAAATTCCATTTGAAGTCAATCCGAAACCAGATTCAATCCCCCCCCCCCAAAAAAAAAAAATAAAAAATATTTAATCAAATCGAGATTTTAGAAAAAAAAAGAACAATTTATGTCGATATGTACTGACCAGATCATGGAAATTCCAATAGAAGGCTATCTCAAACACGATCCGAACTCTTAACCTGAAACCCAATCCAACCCCCCCCCCCCCCCCAAAAAAAAAAAAAAGGTAAAATAAAAAAATTAGGAAATATAAATCTGTTCAAGAAAGACAAAATAATTTCCGTCCCCATCCACTGACCAGAATTGAAAACTAGTACTTGAAATGCAACTCGGCAAGAACCTGAAAATTCCAATTCAAGTCAAACTGAATCGAGATTCAAACCCGAAAAAAAACAAAAACAATTATCTAACCAAATCAAGATTTTTAGAAAAAAAAATTATGTAAATACTTACAGACTAGAGCATGGAAATTTTAATAAAATCTTAAACCCGATACAAACTCCTCCCCTTCCCTTACATAACTAACAAGAAGCCTTGATGACCCCACAAAACATAACTAACAAGAACGAAGAGTCATGCATACTGCATCGATTATGATGCATTTTCTGACTCATTCTGAATATTGTAAACTTATTGTCATTCATGTACAATAATTTTACCATTCTGTGCAAAAAAACAAAGCATAATTAACGAGAGTAAAAAATTTTCCTTTAACATGTTTATATACAGTAGACTCCCTCAAATCCGCACAGCTTGGGACCAGAGGTTGTGCGGATTTTAGAATTTTGCAAATTTCTGGTCATTGCTTTGTTTACGTTTTTTAAACAGTAATTTGAGTGCAATTAATAGTGCATTCAGGACTATAATGAATACTTACAATATAATAAAATGTTAAAATAAGTAATAAATTAAAATAATAAAAATTTAGATAATTTTCAAAATGATTAAAATATTAAAAGCAAAGATCAAGTTAATGATCAATAGTGTATGATTAAATATTCATTATAAAAATTAAATATATTTTTCCAAAATTATTCAACAAAACTTGCCTCATAAAAGTACATTACTAATTCACATCAAAATCATAAAATAAGGATTTTTTTTTTAAAGTTTAGCCAGGCTTAGTAACCAAAAAATCTTGATTAATGCATAAATATATTTGGTAAGAAAATTGTGATTACCAGTGATATCAGCAATATCTTGATTTTTTTTTTTTTTTAATTTTTCTTTCTTCATGAAAAAAAAAAAAAAAAAAAAAAAAAAAAATATGAATAGAGTATTATTGAGAAAATTAAAAATTAAAAAATATATGGAATTGATACAAAATTAAAAAAATCACATTTTGTCCAAATATCCAATCTGAAAGTTTCATTGTTTACATCCATAAAGTATGTGCGGATTTTAGAGAGTTGTGGATTTCTGGTTTGCGGATTTGAGGGAGTCTACTGTACTTTCCATTTTATTCTGAATGCTTTAAACCTATCAGTTTCATCTTTGTACAGTAATCTTCCCATCCAAATCTCTCCCCCCACCCTCTGTTAGTTTATGTATGTTTTGTGCAAACAGCAAAAAATAAATAAACTAACAAGAATGAAAAGTTACACATACAGTATAGATTATGAAACACTTTCCAACACATTTTCATTATTGTAAACCTATCATTTTAATCCATTTGCAGTAATTTTACCACTCTATATAAAGAACAAATCATAATTAACAAGAAAGAAAAACCTGTGTGCACCATAGATTATTAAACACTTTCCAGCATATTCTGAATATTGTAACGGATATAGTCTTAATCAATCTGCAATATTACCAACCTATACAAAGGTTGAAACATAATTAACAAGAATCATGCACGCAGCATAGATTATGAAATACTTTCCAGCACATTCTGAATATTGTATTCCTGATCATTTTAATCCATCTGCAGTATATGTATCATCATGTGTAAAGAATAAACATAGTTAACTAGAATGAGAAATGATACATACAGCATAGATTATGAAATCCTTTCTTAGCCTTTCTAATCCTTTCACTGCTGAATGTACATTACTTTCTTATCTTATACTAACGTACTTTACTACAGAGTTGTTTTTAACGAAATCAAGTAGCACAGCATATATTAATAATAAAATATGAAATATCTTTTTTTAAGTGGGTGGGGGAGGGGTAATTAAAGGTGATCAGAAATCATGAAAATAAATTCTTTGCATTAGTCTTTAATTTTTTGTTTTTATCTTTTTATTATTAACCTAAAAAAAGCACTGATATCAGTACAAAAAACCCTGAACGGGTTAAAAGCTTGTGACGCAGCACTTTATCTTATATATCTAAGAATTTTAAATTTGGGACTTAAAACTAATGATATCAAAATTTATGTGACGCTATGCTATTAATTAATATATACATATATTAAAATTTATTCATTAAGATTTTATCAATTACATCTTTCATAAATTCAAAATATGAATCTTAAAAGATATGATATCAAAATTTAAGTGACGCCTTGACGAGGCTTTAAACAATGTTTTAAAATTCCATTTATTTATTTATTGTCTAAATACATTTTCATATCTAAACAATACTTTTCATTTTCCAATACACTGTTAAATACATCACTTTCACTGAATATATATAATGCACTGAAATGTATTTATTTGAATAAATAGATTTATCTTTTGGGCTACGCTATCCAAAATCAAAAATAACATTTAAATAAATAGTTTTTGCGTCATTGTATCTATTTGCATACTTTGGATACAATGACGCAAAAAATATTTATTTAAATGTTATTTTTGATTTTGGATAGCGTAGCCCAAAAGATAAATCTATTTATTCAAATAAATACATTTCAGTGCATTATATATATTCAGTGAAAGTGATGTATTTAACAGTGTATTGGAAAATGAAAAGTATTGTTTAGATATGAAAATGTATTTAGACAATAAATAAATAAATGGAATTTTAAAACATTGTTTAAAGCCTCGTCAAGGCGTCACTTAAATTTTGATATCATATCTTTTAAGATTCATATTTTGAATTTATGAAAGATGTAATTGATAAAATCTTAATGAATAAATTTTAATATATGTATATATTAATTAATAGCATAGCGTCACATAAATTTTGATATCATTAGTTTTAAGTCCCAAATTTAAAATTCTTAGATATATAAGATAAAGTGCTGCGTCACAAGCTTTTAACCCGTTCAGGGTTAATTGTAGTGATCTATGCTAACAGTAACAAAATGTGCGTAATTTAGCAGAATATTTATTTAGCATCTGAATCTGAATAGATCAGACTTACATCACCTGCAAAAATTTTGGTAAACGTTCGAAAAGGTAGAAATATATTTTACAAAATAAAAATGCATGAAAATGTCGAATAAATCAGTAAAAACCTTAATGTATCTCCAGGATACCGTTTGCATAGGGGGCAGGGATGTAGTCGTAAAAATAAAAGAGGATATACGCTCTAACCTGAGGGTATACTCTAGAGTGTAATACTATTAGCTTTCTTGAGAATCAGAGAGTATACGGTGCTCCTTTAAAAAATCCAGAAAGTTTACGGTGTATACCTCCGTATACCCTCCACTACATCCCTGATAGGGGGTATGTATAGATTCCAAAAATAAAATTAAACAAAAAATAAAATCCTGAATAGCATATACTTTCAATTCAATATTTTTTTTTCAGAGATTTTTGAATTGAAATGTAAAATCAAGAAAATGTAGTTAAATATGTAAAATCATAAATATTTAAGGTTCATTTAAGGTCATTCATCACGGGCCCGGGCAATGCTGGGCAAATCAGCTAGTAAGCAATAACAACATGTGTCATTAAAGAATTGTGCTTTCTTTATACAATATTTTCATATTAATGTTACGCAATCAATACAGTCACACTTTTTCTTTTTATTTGCAAGATAATGAAAAATTATTCGAGGATAAAAATGAATCAAACATGCATCAGTGTTGATTTCAGGGGGTGGCCCGGGGGGGGGGGGCATTCCCTTTCGGAGTAATAAAATGTCCCCCCCCCTGGAAAATTTGAGATTTTGTATTTTCAATGATAAAAAAGTACAATTCTCCCCCCCCCCTTTCCCAGAACTCTGTAATGCCCCCACCTTGGAGCCACAAAATTCCCTCCTGCAAAAAAGGGAGTGAATTCAACACTGATGAACGTTGCTACGTTACTGTTTATCAAAAGAAACGATTTTAATTTGTGATCTTCACTTAAAAAATTTCAAAACGTAATCGATTATTCTTTCTCTCTAATTAGATAAAAACTTCGGGATAAATCAACAAGGACGCTTCTTGAAATGGTGTTGTTTAATTTATTTACTCTATCAAAATTATTTATTGATGAAACCATTTTGATAAGTTGACATTGCACAATGACTGAAGTGGATGGGAATATGGAAAACTTTTCCTTTGCACTTCCTTCTTACAGCCAGTTAGAGGAAGTAATGGAAAAAAAAATCTATTTGCACACGAGGGTCGAACTGGACTGTGGTCAAGGGCAGACAACAGCAGGTGTCATTTCCTCTGAGTTCAGTGACCGTTAGGGGCGTAAAATCAGGATAGTTTAATAAAACAGTATGATGTTTATTTAATATCATTTAGTTATAAAATAACTATCTGTTATTAGTATTAATAAGTAAATGATTACAGTGAATATGCTTTTTGCATTAAGATCTCTCACAAGGGAACTTCTTTTGGCATTGCTCGCACTTAGCACTGAGACTTGGTGCTTTTTAAAGCAATATATTAGGAAGTTTGATGATCGATTTTTTTTTTTTTTTTTTTTTTTTTTTTTCAGTTAAAATAATACTTTTTTGATTTTGCAGCTGCATAACTTTCAGAAAATGATATTTCCGAGGTTACTTATAAACTACTAATATAGTTTTTTTCCCTTTACCTTTCTTTTCTTTTTCTTTTTTTCTTTTATTTCTTTTTTTTTCTTTTCCTTTTTTTAAATAAGAAAAACTTTTAAAAATATTTTGTTAATAATAAATATAAAATATTGAATTGAAAAAAGTTTAAAAATTCCTTCAAAAATTTTGGTATTGAAAAATTACGACATTATATTCGCATTTTTGGCGTGGAAAAAGTTAAAATAAATATATAAAATATGATTTCAACAGAGAATTTTTATCGATTCTCTAACTTTTATGAATAGGGCTACAAAATACATCAGGTCTCGATGTTAGGTGCGAACAAAAAAAAAAAAAAAAAAAAAGTGATTCCCTTGTTAGTTATAAAATTACTGTCCATTATTAGTATTGTAATTTAATAATTGCAATGCATAAGCTTTTTGCATTAAATAATAACAAGGTAGAACCCGTCAAATTTTGACGAAAGAAAATGTTTACGAAGGAACTGTTTCATTAACTTATGATAAACCTACAAAATTAGTTATAGTAAGAAATGCATTTTATATTGGTACGTCCAACAAAGTTAAACAAACGGTATTTATCGTCAAATTAACAAAATACTCTTTCTATAAAACGCAGTTGTAGAAATTGTTAAAATTAAACTTTAATTGTATATGTAAACAGTAAAAAATAATAAAGATATGTTATTATGATAATTTTATCAATTAAGGTTCTTATGCTAGTACTCCAAAATGTTAAAAAGCAAAATTTATTCAACTTTGATGCAATCATAGAACTTTTTCCCGCGAAATCTAAACCCGGCATCATTATCACGATATCAAAATTTACAAATGTACATTTCACATCTGTATTCACGTTTTAAAAAAATTGGCATTTTAATTTGATAATTTTGATTCAAAACTTGAAGTCTCCATGGGGGCTGTTAGCTGAAATAGATATTAAACTGTTGATATTCTTTTAAATGTAAATCGAATTTTGTAAATGAAGTCAAAATTTACCCTGTTTTATAACAGAAGATATTTAAATTTCTATTTTTTCCCTTTTGATGAGAAAATGGCAACATAAAGATACAGCACTCAATTTTTTCCCTTTTTTCTCTTTGCTTTAAACAGAAATAGAGTACTCCTGTTGCCACGATTAGAAAATAGGCATTGAAAGCTACAAAAAAAAAAAAAAAATAATAAAAAAAATAAAAAAATAAAAAAAAAAATTAATATTTCAAAAACAAATTAAAATACAGCTTTCAAAAAAATTTCATTTAAAAGTACATTTTTTCCCTACACGATGGTGTAAAAATTGAAAATATGCGACATTAAGAAGTTTAAAAACTTTTAGTAGCAAACATTGCAATACCGAAATTCATTTAAAATTTGAAAGTGTTGCCATGCGCAAAATGACGTATGCGTTACGCACATTACGTTTGGCCTTTATAATATAGATAGTCCGGGGAGCCGATGAAATCAAAAGTCTCGTAATCGTAGAATTGATTTTTTTTTTTTTTTTTTTTTTTTTTTTTGTGTGTGTGTGTGTGTGTATGTGTAAATTGATAATAAAAAGTCATACGAACAAAATGAGCTAGGTATGACAAGGTTTGATAAGCCAAAAAGCTGTTTAGTTGAATTAATTATTATTATCCCTTCATTGCACGAATTTTTCTTTTTTTTTATGGAAAAATATTAAAATCTACATATTGGTCTAATAATGAAAAAAAAAAAAAAAAAAAAAAAAAAAAAAAAAAAAACAGTAAAAAAAAAAAAAAAAAAAAAAAAATCAGTAAAAATGTGGTATTTAATGGCGCATACCCTATGTACACAATTAAGATTTTTAAACATTGTATTGCTATACTTTGTATTGAATTCTGTTAAATTAATTTTATCTGCTTCACACTCTGCATTCTTTTATATTAATATTTTTATGTTTTTAGTAAAAATAATAAAAGGGAATTTTGGTTTATTAGCTTGATCAATTTTTTTTTTTCCAAAGAACAAAAAAATTTTTTTTTGTCTATTGCAATTATTTAACATAGACAAAATATGTGTTATTTCATTCTTTGAATGGTTCTGAATCAGTTATTTTGATCAGCGGTCATTATGACCAAATTCTTGGCACATAATGAGAAATATAGTATTTTTAGGTATTTGCCAGATGTGGCTCACGGTGCAGAGAAGGGTTAAAAGTACATACATATACAGTCGACTCTCGTTAAATCGTAATCAAATAATTCGAATCTTCGCTTAATTCGAACTAAATATGAAGTCCCGAAGTTTTGAATGGCAGAATAACGTTAAAAACTTTCATTAATTCGAACTTATTTTCTCTTGACAACTAAATCGAACTAAAGAGAATTCCGATTTTTCATTTTTCTTTTCTTTCTCACAGATTTCAGATCATTTGAATACTTTCTTTCTTTGATTTTTGTGAAAAATGTTCCGAACGAGTATACATATAATCCAATGCATTTGATATCCACTTTCTTAGTGCCCCGTCTGTCCATCAGTGACATCTCAAATTTGTCTTCCATTGTGCTTGTTTCTAATCATTTAATTAGGTTATGTTTTTATGCATTCTAATTTATAGTCATAGTCTAATGATAACAGACGAAATAGGCTTAAAAAACACTATAACATTAATTCCTTTTTTAATAGTATCATATTAAGCATGTTTTTATTTCATATTTTCCATAATTCGAACTTCGGATAATTCGAACATTTCTTAGGGTCTCGACGAGTTCGAATTAACGAGAGCCGACTGTATTGCGGATATTGATCCACTCTTATAGCATTTTATGTAAAATTTTGTGCTCTTTCATGTGGTTTCAGAACGAAAAAGACCCTGCGTTGATATGGGATCGAAGGAGTTTATTTACAGTAGGTCATGACAGAGTACAAGCAAGAAAGAGCAGAACAGAACATAATGGAAAACACATGTATTTATAGATTTTAGTTAGGATTCTAGATTATCCAATAGTAACTCTTAATAAGAGAACCAATAGAGATCTTTGATAAGATAGCCAATCATCATTTTATGCATAAAGTGATGTAATATAAAATCAGTATGATGTCATGGGCGATTAGAATCCAACATTTCAGAAAAAACTTGGCATGACAAATTTTATCAGAACACTGCTAAAATTCGCGTCAGCCATATGTTTTTGCAGACACTTGACCAGCATCCAAACATCAAATTCAGATTCCTCCGGTAAAAAATTGAAGCAAAATAACTGTGAAATTTTATCAGTGGCCATTTTCTTAAAATAGTTATGGCAGACTTTTCCAACAAAATAAAGTTTGTCATATGATTTTTTTCTAAAAAGAGCTTAGAATTTTCTACAAAATGATCTATGATTGATCATTATTCGCGACAATGGCAAAATATTATAGCTTTTAAATAATAATTAATTTAATTCAACAAATTTTCGACTTGTTAAAGGGAGTCATACGTAGCTATTTTGTTCATGCCAACCAACCAAACAAACAAATCTTGCATCAGACAAAATGTATTGGTGAATGTTACAAATTTTAAGGCAATATGGATTAATATCTTTAATGTATTACCGGATTTCTGGACACGTTTTAAGTGTCACCGCACTATTACATTTTCTAATGTGTTGGACAAAATTTGATTTATGTAAGTTGATCCTTCAGATTCGTCACACAGCAGAGCTTTGGTAGCTTCAGTCAAGGGCCCTGGTTCGAAACCTCGTATGGATATTTTTCGCGCAGTTGAAAAATTCAAACTCACATAAATTATTTATCAATTTGAATATTTGTGATAAAATTAACGTAATGTAAAAAGTAAGTTATTCAACACCAATTATTTTAGCTTGATCCCTTACAGTCAGGGTTCTCGTTGGCTTTTGAGTGACATTAGCGATTTTGCGAATAAGAAATAAAAAACAGCAGACAAATGAAAAAAATATTAGCAAAATAGATTTGGTGTGAAACACTGAAAAATCTACCTTTAATCCCTTATTATATCATTTTTTTAATGTGCTCTAAAATACCATAATTTTTTATTATTGCTTAAAAGATAAAAATTCTACTATACATTATAAAAAAAAAAAAAAAAAAAAAAAAAAAAAAAAATAATAATAATAATAAAAAAAAAATAAATAAATAAATAAAATAAAATAAAATAAAATAAAATAAAATAAAATAAAATAAAAAGTACATTTTAAATGTTTATGAAATATCTAAACGCTTCAAATCTTCTTTCAGCGATAAATTGCTATGAGATTTTGACTATAACCGATAGAAAAAAAAAATATATATATATATATGATTGGCAAATGATATTTTGCATTACGGTAAATGGCAAACTCAACGCCGCATTTCAGCAAAACTTTTCTCGGCTTGACGATTGATGCGAATAATTTTCGTTGTGGTTTTATCGACGCATAGGTAGTGATGAACTGACAACAGAGAAATATTTATCGTATAATCCTTTCTATGTCTTTGACTGCTGCTAAACTGAATTTGTGTTGCGTCAGTGTATCAATAAATAATAATGTAAATGTCATGGTGCAATTAAAGATGAAAAGCGACATCAATCGTACAGTAACGTGGATAAGAATCTCAACTGTAACAACACAAATAAAAAAGAGCAGAAATTGAGCCATAGCAATTTGGCGAGTCTGATTGTTCATTTATTCGCCAAATGAAGCATTTTGTCGTGATTTGGCACAATGGCGAGTGTTATCGAGAAGCCTGCTTACAGTAAGAATTGGCTACTAAATGAAAATCAAGCTGCTATGACAACAGGAATCAAAATATTCGAAATATTTTGCTCTCTCCAAGCGAAATTTAGTTTGGTTTAGTTTTGTTGTCCGATTATCTACACTAGGGATATAGAACCAGAGGGAAGTGCCCTTCGTTGGGGTCTTTCTAAGGGAACCTAACCCGTATTTACTCAAGGTTAGAAGAAAACCACGAAAACTCCGAACAGTTAGGCCGACAGAAGCGATTGGGTTCAAACCCAGCACCTGCCGTCTACCAGTTGAGAGGTCAGAACCTCTCGGCCACCCAAACGAAATTTAAAACGACACTCCTGGGCTAAATACACCAATGTCAGTCTATATTTTCAGCGGTGGTGTTTCAGACTTTGATTGAAGTGGACAAAAACCTTTAATTGGTATTGGTAAATTAATTTTTTTGTCTATCTGAAATTAATTATTTTATTGTAATTTATTTAATCGCAGACATTAAAGTAAATCGATTCTGACTATAGTCTGACACATTTAAAAAACCTTTTTGTTTGCAAATGCAACAAATTAATAGGTAACTCTTATTAAGAAACTATGTAATCTAACTGTTTTCTTCCCTTTTTTTTTTTCGATAAAGGCAGAAGAATATAGTGGAGGGTGTACGGGGGTATACTCCGCGTACCCTCTGATTTTTTTAAAAAGCTCCGTATACCTTCTGTTTCTCAAACTTAGCATTAGCGTATACCCTAACTATGAATGTCCATGATGTTAGCGTATACCTTCTGCCTAAACAGTATACTCTCTGCTTTTTTTACGACTACAATACTGCGTTTTGGACCGAGTTTTCGGACGCAACAGAGCTAGTAATAATAATAATAATATTAATAACAATAATAATAAGTCGTCTTGATAAAATAACTTCTTATAGCTCAATATTGATTTTATTTATAGAAAAGTAAAACTAGTCGTTGGGGGACCACCGTAATACTTACCCATCATGGATACGCATAATATAAAATATGAAAATAAAACGCATGTAAACTATTTTAAAATGCATAGCAATTCCAAAATAAAGTTTAAACGCATATTTAAATAGTTTTAAAATACATAGTAATGCTTAATCAATGAATTGCTGATGAGCCGATTTCGACAAATTATATAAAACGCCAAAATACTCAAGTATTACTGATTTGCATAAAAGATACATCCTTATAACACAAAAAATAATTATCCTATTAACTAACAATTTACTGCGTCTAATTAGAAGTCTCATTTCCAATTAAAATGTATCTTTGAATTGAAATTTGAATGAAATACAGGGTCATGAAAAATCGAAGAATGTGCAAAACAGGATTACATATATCTCGGCAACTAATAACCCGATTGACTTCGCTCTTTATTCAAAATTTGTGTTATTTTAATGCCTTTTATGTCCACTCCTTAAAATAAAACATTTCGAAAATTTTTGTATACCTTTTATCAGAACGAACTTTTCGAGAGTCAGAAAAAAATAATTCCGGATAATCGAGGTTATTGATATTAAATAGGCTTCGTCCCATTCTTACATATTAAGCACATACAAAGTTTCAAGTATCTATCTCAATTTGTTCGGGAGATAGAGTGGTTACAGACAGACAAACAGATAGACAGACACACAAACGGCAAAATTTTTTTCCCTAAAAATATGTTTTTTGGAATATCCATTATCTGAAATGTGTAAATCCATCATAATTTTTTTTTTTTTCGATTTTCAAAACGATTGCAATACTTACCCTCCTATACTACGTATGATGGGTAAGTAAAACTATTCAATTCATTTCTTCAATATTTCCTATCTGGAAATGCCAAAAGATTTCACGTCGTTGAGCGGGATTTTTTTTTTTTTTTTAGATCATTTTTAATATGGGGACAAGTCCGATATCCTGTGCTAGATTTTTGGCGATTTTTTTGGCGCGCCTTTTTGGCGATAGGCAATTCGATCTGGATTACGCTAAAGCGGCGGCCTGAGAGCGCCTTTAGGGTTGCTTTTTTTTCGGAAATGCGTTTGGGAGCCGGAGTATGAGCTCTTTAATCTTATTGGTTTATTAGTATCACGTGAACTATTAGCCAGCGTAATTTTAAATTTTGCTAGATCATCGTTACACTTGCCGCTTTCAACGGATATCAGTTGGACGTTCTTGGTCTAAGTGAGTCTCGTTTGCAAACTGCCTTTTTTATTTCTTTTGTTTTATTTCTTTGGATTCTTTTTTTGTTTGTTTTATTTGCATTTTTAAATTAGGTATTTCCCAAAATGCACCCATAATTAGAGAATATTTCCATATTTTCATGGCATAAAATTTTAGCGACGGAGGAATTAGCAGTCAATTTTGCAACTGAAGTTGGTCTTTTGTCTAAATTTGATAAAAATCCCAGTACCTTGTTACGGCACCGTTAATCCTGTCTATAAAACTTTTTTTGAAAATTCAAAAATCCCTGTTCGCGACCTTTTGGCTGTAATTTTGTCATTTGCACTCAAAATGCCAACAAATTTTTTATATGATCAATTATGTAACTGAATTTAAAAATCCCTGTTCGCGACCTTTTGGCTGTAGTTTTGTCATTTGCACTCAAAATGCCGACAAATTTTTTATATGATCAATTATGTAACTGGAGAAAATATAGAAATGAACCGACCCTATCAAAAGGAACGCTCTCTAAAACTTAACTGCTTTTTTTTTCTTTGCTTTTTTTATTATTTTTTATGTATATTTTTACTTTTTTTGTATGAAATATTTACCCTTTTTTTGATTCTCCGTCGTATTTATTGGTATTTTTTATGTAACACCCCCAGTTTTTTTTTTTTTTTTTTTTTTTTTTTTTAATATTAAATGAATTTTTTGGCAGTTGTGAGCGAGATTTTAAGCATTTAACTGCACCTTACTCTTTGGTAAGTTTTTTAACATTGTTATTGTATTAGAGTTAAATTGTTGTATTATTATTAAAACGGGGGGTTCAGGGGGGCGGAGCCCCCCTGACAATAGAAAAACTTATTTAGAATGCTTAAAATTGTGTTTTTGTTGTATTTATTGTTTGTGTTTATTGTTTAATATTTAAAATTGTGCATCGAGGAATTTTTCAAGATGGCGGAAAAACATCGTTTTTAAATCTTTGTTATTTATAAATCAATGATTTTATATAACTTTCTATTTTTATAAAATAGTACAAAATCATTGATTTATAAATAACAAAGATTTAGAAACGTCGTTTTTCCGCCATCTTGGAAAATTTTTCATGTCGCCAAAACGGCATTTTGGCGCAAAAATTTTCGCCAAGTTTTCCAACCTAGCGCAGGATATCGGACTCTTCCCTTAATATGTTTAAAAAAAAAAAAAAAAACGAAACAAATCAGTTAATTGTAAGAAAATAACAATAAAAAAATGTTTGAAAGCGGTATTGACTTTAACTTGCTCATCCTAAGCGATCCCTTTATTTTACTTTCTAGTGCTGCCATCTTTTGGAAAATGTGGATTATTAATATTGTGTTATCGATGACTGGCTGATCAATATTTATAGATAACATATTACTCTTTGGATGATAGCAGACAAAATATAATTAATTTGCCAGACACAGATTCGGGTGCAAAGTTAATGCCAGAGGCCTTTAAATATGGCAACGAAAGTGCCTGTTCGAAGAGAGGTTTATAATTAAAAAATTATAAGACCTCTTTACGTCATTTTATCAAGCTTAAAAATTACAAGATATTACTCTTGGGATAGCAGACAACCTATATTTAATTTGCCAGACACAAATTCGGTTGCAAAGTTAATGCCAGACGGCTTTAAATATGGCGAGGAAACTGCCGGTTCCAAGAGTGGTTTATAATTTAAAAAATATAAGACCTCTTTACATCATTTTATTAAGCTTAAAAATTATAGGATATTACTCTTTTGATAGCAGGCAACCTATAATTATTTTGCCAGTCACAAATTCGATTGCAAAGTTAAGGCCAGACGGCTTTAAATATGGCAACGAAAATGCCTGTTCCAAGAGTGGTTTATAATTTAAAAATTACAAGGTAAGAACCCGTCAAATTTTGACGAAAGAAAATGTTTAAGAAGGAACTGTTTCATTAACTTATACTAAACCTACAAAATTAGTTAGAATAAAAAATGCATTTTATATTGGTACGTCTAACTCTTAAACAAACGATATTTATCGCCAAATTAACAAAATACTATTTCTATAAAACGCAGTTGTAGAAATTGTTAAAATTAAACTTTAATCGTATATGTAAGCAGTAAAATATAATAAAGGAATGTTATTATGATAAAGCTATCAATTAAGGTTCTTAAGATAGTATTCCAAAATGATAAAAAGCAAAATTTATTCAACTTTGACTCAATCATAGAATTTTTTTCCCGTGAAATCTAAACCCGGCATCATTTTCACCATAATTAAATTTACAAATGTACTTTTCACGTTTAAAAAAAATTGGCATTTTAATTTTATAATTTTGATTAAAAACTTGAAGTCTCAATGCTATTAGTTGAAATATATATTAAACTGTTGATATCCTTTTACTTGTAAGTCAAATTATGTAAATGAAGTCAAAATTCACGGGTTTTATAACAGAAGATATTTCAATTTCTATTTTTTCTCCTTTTAATGAAAAAATGGCAACATAATACAGCACTCAATTTTTCTCCTTTTTTCCTTTGCTTTAAATAGAAATGGAGTACTCCTGTTGCCACGATTAGAAAAGAGGTATTAAAAGCTACAAAAAAAAAAAAAAAAAAAAAAAATTAATATTTGAAAAACAAATTAAGATACAGCTTTCAAACAAATTTAATTTTAAAATACACTTTTTTTTCTTATACGATGGTGTAAAAATTAAAAATGTGCGACATTAAGAAGTTTAAAAACGTTTAGTAGCAAAAATTGCAGTACCGAAATTCATTTAAAATTTGAAAGTGTTGCCATGCGCAAAATGACGTATGCGTTACGCACAGATACGTTTGGCCTTTATAATATAGATAAGACCTCTTTACGTCATTTTATCCAGCTTAAAAATTACAAGATATTACTCTTTGGATAGCAGGCAAACTATATTTAATTTGCCAGACACAAATTCGGTTGCAAAGTAAATGCCAGACGGCTTTAAATATGGCATCGAAAGTGACTGTTTCAAAAGTGGTTTATCATTCAAAAATTATAAGACCTCTTTACGTCATTTTATAAAGCTTAAAAATTACAAGATATTACTCTTTGGATAGACACAACCTATAATTATTTTTCCAGACACAAATTCGGTTGCAAAGTTAATGCCAGACGGCTTTAAATATGGCGACGAAAGTGCCTGTTTTAAGAAATGGCATCTTTTGTAGGGATTTGGCTTCATTTAATGACAGTGAACGCTTAATTGTTACCATATTTTTCATAAAATATTTACTGACGCAAATTAATCAGGATTGAAATTCCATGGCATACATTGTCATTCCTTATCTCTTTTTTTAATCTCTTTTAATTTTTAAGTATCAAATAATATTCTGTATTATTTTTTAAATAATTTATTATACAGAGTGTGTCTGAAATGCTTGATAATAGTACTCATCAAAATGAGCAAATTTGCAATTGAACATAGGGTCGGAAACCACTTATTTTGTCATAAATACAGAATGTTTCTCCCTATTTGATGTAGGCTTGTCGGTATAAAAATTTTGCGAAAAATTAAAATGATGCAATAAAAATCTAACAATATGTCCTGATTTTGCATGAAATGTGATAACACCCGAAAAGATCTCAAAGATTCAATCGATGATACCGTATGAAATAATAATAATAATAATAATAATAATAATAATAATAATAATAATAATAAACAGGTAAAAGGTTTTATTTTGCGCGCCAGCAGTATGCATTGGACGCTCCCCATTTTTGACTGATTATCATTTCATATGGTATATTTAAAGCTATCTCGCATTAACTTTACAACCGAATTTGTGTCTGGAAAATTAATTATAGGTTGTCTCGTATCCAAAGAGTAATATCTTGTAATTTTTAAGCTTCATAAAATGACGTAAAGAGGTCACATAATTTTAGGTAGCTTTCATTACAAAAAGTAAAAAGCTACCTATTGCAGCCGTCCGGAGGAAAGCACTTCCGTAAAATTTTGGTATATTTTCACGGATCATGACCCCCAGACCCCAAAACCACCCTCTGTTCAAATGTTGACATATATATATATATATATATATATATAACCATATATATATATATATATATATATATATATATATATATATCTGATTTTTGTCATGCGATAACTAACGTATTTATGAACCGATTTGAATGAAACTTGGTATGTACATAGTACATACAAATGTCTCGACCGAGTTCGTTGGTCAGCATCATCCGCCATTTTGTTTCAAAATGGCGGCCATTTTAAATTTTAAAAAAATTTAAAATTTAAAATTAAATGCGAAAAAAATTAAAAGTTGAAAAATATTTTCCTTTTACGTGTTAGAACATAAAACAAAGATTCCAGAACACTTTTTATTTTGTCTATATCTTAAAAAATGATTGAGTTATAGCACTTTGAATTTTTCTTATGGCTGACATTTTGAAACGATCTGATTTTTGTCACGTGATAACACGCGTATTTATAAACCGATTTCAATGAAACTTGGTATGTACATAGTACATACAAATGTCTCGACCGAGTTCGTTGGCCAGCATCATCCGCCATTTTGTTTCAAAATGGCGGCCATTTAAAATTTTTTAAAAAATTTGAAATTTAAAATTAAATGCGAAAAAGTTAAAAGTTGAAACATATTTTCCTTTTACGTGTTAGAACTTAAAACAAAGATTCCAGAACACTTTTTATTTTGTCTATATCTTACAAAATGATTGAGTTATAGTACTTTGAATTTTTCTTATGTCTGACATTTTGAAACGATCTGATTTTTGTCACGTGATAACACGCGTATTTATGAACCGATTTCAATGAAACTTGGAATGTACATAGTACATACAAATGTCTCGACCGAGTTCGTTGGCCAGCATCATACACCATTTTGTTTCAAAATGGTGGCCATTTTAAATTTTAAAAAAAATTTAAAATTTAAAATTAAATGCGAAAAAATTAAAAATTGAAAAATATTTTTCTTTTACGTGTTAGAATTTAAAACAAAGATTCCAGAACACTTTTTATTTTGTCTCTATCTTAAAAAATGATTGAGTTATAGCACTTTGAATTTTGATGGCTGACATTTTGAAATGGTCTGATCTGAACGATCCACAATGTTGCTTTAAAATGGCATACACTTTATGATATCGTGGAATTTGGTGACTCTCTAAATCGCTTAAAATAAAACCAGGTTGAATAAAAGATGACTAACTTCTAAAAATTCCTATTAATATTCAGTCTTGACAAAAACTAGTTTCAATCTTATAAAATCACTAATTTTATAAGATTATTTCCACTAATTTGAGCTTAGTATTCTTGAACAATGTAACTTACCTTAAAATAAATAAATAAGTATATGAAAGCTACCTCTTCCTCCCGGCATTGCCGGAAGGACTTTTTAAATTATAAACTACTCTTGGAACAAGCACTTTCGTTGCCATATTTAAAGCCGTCTGGCATTAACTTTGCAACCGAATTTGTGTCTGGCAAATTAATTATAGGTTATCTGCTATCCAAAGAGTAATATGTTATCTATAAATATTGATCTGCCAGAGTCTTAGTGACAATGGTACCGTCTAGCAACAATGGATTAATATCACAAATAATTAGTATAAACAAATGTTACAAACAAAAATCTGCTAAAATGGCGTAATTAAAGTTCTTGGGCCTTCATAACGCCTTCTCTCACAGGTAAACGCAACGTCTCCTGACTGGCAGACCGCTTGCAAAAGTACTCTACCATAAAAGGGAAAAACATATAAAAAATAAGCCTTGATAAAATGACGTGATTTTGAAGTTTTTTGACCTGCATAACCCCTTCTGCCACAGGTAAACGCAACGTCTCCCGACTACCAGACCGCTTGCAAACGTATTCTACCATAAAAGGGAAAAACATATAAAACTAATCGTTGAAGGCCTCCGTAATACTTACCCATCATGGATATGCATAACATAATATATGAAAACATAACATATGTAAACAATTTATAAAATGCATTACAATTCCAAAATAAAATATAAACGTATATTTAAGTATTTTTAACACATCATCATGCTCTATTAATGAATTTCTCATGAACCAATTTCGATAAATTTTATGAAACGCCAAACTATTCAAGTAGCACTGAATTGCATAAAAGAAACATCCTTATAACTCTAGAAATAATTATCATATTCACTAACGGTTTCTTACATCGAATTAAGTGTCTCATTTGCAATTAAAAGATATCTTTGAGTTGAAATTTGAATGAAATACAGGGTCATGAAAAATCAAAGAATGTGGAAACAGGATTAGAAATATCTCGACAACTAATAATCCGATCGACTTCGCTTTTTATGCAAAATTTGTGTTAATTTATTGCCTTTTACGTCCACTCCTTAAAATAAAAAAGTTCGAAAATTTTTATGTACCTTTCATTGGACCGAATTTTTCGAGAGTCCAAAAAAAATTGTTCCGGATAATCGAGGTTACTGATATTAAATAAGCTTCGTCCCATTCTTACATACTAAGCACATACAAAATTTCAAGTCCCTATCTCAATTTGTTCGGGAGATAGAGCGGTTACAGACAGACAGACAGACATACAGACAAACAGACAGACAGACACACAGACGGACGGACGGCACATTTTTTTCCCCTAAAAATATGTTTTTCGGAATCTCCAGTGTCCGAAACGTGTAAATCCGTCAAAATTTTTTTTTCGATTTTCAAAACGATTGCAAGACTTATCCTATACTACGTATGATGGGTAAGTAAAAATGAGCCTTGATAAAATGACGTGATTTTGAAGTTTTTTGACTTGCATAACCCCTTCTGCCACAGGTAAACGCAACGTCTCCCGACTGCCAGACCACTAGCAAACGTATTCTACCATAAAAGGGAAAAACATATAAAAAAATGAGCCTTGATAGAATCAGGTGACGAAAACCTTGTTAGCTCTTAGAACTATTACGAACGCACCTAAAAAGTGGGAAACATCGTTCATCTGCATAAGTCAGTCCTGGCAATTTTATGCGTTGACTAATGTCAAATGACTAATTTATTTATCAAACTAGTTGGATGTGCCAATCCCAAAACTTTCTTCTATCTCATACATACATTTTAATATTTTAAAAAAAAGTTACTCATTTTAATGCTTTAATAATTTTAATTCAATACCTTACCAACTTTGATTTTCATCTTAAATTTCTGCTTCAATCAATTAATCGAAGTAAAAACAAATTTCCATCTCTGCACGAGCCGATGGAGAATAGAATGATAAGCAGATTTTTTTTTTCAAATTCAGGGAGGACCTACTTGCCTTACCAAAAAATAATCATGTACAAAATGTTTAGTTCAGTTCTAGAACTAACTTCATACACTTTTATGTGCAACAATATTGAAAATGGCATAAAATTTGGTATTGCAGCGCCCCCTTCCGGCGGATTTTTTTCAGATTCACGGCGATCCAACTAGCCATAGCCATACACTTACACAAAAAATTTCATTCAATTCGATGCATAACTTCATGTACTTTTGGTCGGTACAATATTGAAAATGGCAAAAAAATCGCGATTGCAGCGCCCCCTTCCGACGGATTTTTTTCAAATTCAGGGAGGACTAACTAGCCATAGTCATATACATACACAAAAAATTTGGTTCAATTCGATGCATAACTTCATAATCTTTTGGTCGGTACAATATTGAAAATGGCACAAAAATCGCGATTGCGGCGCCCCCCTCCGGCGAATTTTTTTCAAATTCAGGGAGGACCAACTAGCCATAGTCATACACATGCACAAAAAATTTGGTTCAATTCGATGCATAACTTCATATACTTTTGGTCGGCACAATATTGAAAATGGCACAAAAATCGCGATTGCAGCGCCTCCTTCCGGCGGATTTTTTTGAAATTCAGGGAGGACCAACTAGCCATGTCATACACATACACAAAAAATTTGGTTCAATTCGATGCATAACTACATATACTTTTGGTCGGTACAATATTGAAAATGGCACAAAAATCGCGATTGCAGCGCCCCCTTCCGGCGGATTTTTTTCAAATTCAGGGAGGACCAACTAGCCATAGTCATACACATACACAAAAAAATTGGTTCAATTCGATGCATAACTTCATATACTTTTGGTCGGTACAATATTGAAAATGGCACAAAAATCGCGATTGCGGCGCCCCCTTCCGGCGGATTTTTTTCAAATTCAGGGAGGACCAACTAGCCATAGTCATACACATGCACAAAGAATTTGGTTCAATTCGATGCATAACTTCATATACTTTTGGTCTGTACAATATTGAAAATGGCACAAAAATCGCGATTGCAGCGTCCCCTTCCGGCGGAATATTTCAAAACTGAAGGAGGACCTGATTGCCACAGCCAAAAACATTCACAAAAATTTTGGTTCAATTCTATGTATAACTTCTTACACTTTTTGATGTTAGAATGGCGACATGCAGACACACAGACACACGGACCGACAGACATTTTGTAAAAACATGTTTTTTGGAATCTCTGACCTCTAAAACGTGTAAATCCGTCAAAAACCGGAAGTCGAAAAAATTTCGATTACAATACTTTCTTCTATTGAAGATAGAAGAAAGTAATAAAAATGGGAAATATCATTCAATTCCAAAGTGCTACGTAAGTCAGTCCTGGCAATTTTATGCGTTTACGTTTCAAAATTATCAAATGTGTCAAAAATCAAAATATATCAAAATGTTTCGCCTTTGCAGAGCAGAAAATTTGAGATCATTTTATGGAACATTATATACAGTGCTGCCATCTATTGAAGATTCAATTTAATATTTTCTCGTTTATAAACCGTTAATAAATTTCATTTTAAAACTAACTAGATCAAATAAACCATAGAAAATTAAATCATTATTTTAATAATAATTTTGGTTTAAACTTTAAAAGTTTTTATAATATAAAAAACAAACATTTATCGGCTGGGAAATAAAATAAGTATTTTTTAATGTTTGAGTTGTTGTGGCAGACAATAGTAGTTAATTACGTGTATGCTTTTTCTTTTTTTTCAAATCTTATTCATCAAAAATTATGCTTTTTGAAGAAAATGAATTGTTAGTTTTCTATTTTTATTCAACTTTTTAGTGTTGTCTTCAACTCGATGTATTTACATCTTTCGGCCCTTCAGTTTCTTTAAACTGCCTGGTGCTGCCATCTTTTATACGCAATGAGAAAATAATATCGCATGACTTCGAAATTACTAAAAAGACCGTAAGTAATAAAAGACAAACAAACCAGTATATAACCACAGGCCCTTATTACCTCATGGGCAAATCGGGACTTTCCCGGACCTTAGGGGTACCCCGAATCTATACATTAAAGTATAAAATATTTACTTTCTTTTTCCAATTCCAACTCTTCTATATGCTGAAGTTATTTAATTCATCTTGAAGTAATATGGCAAATTGCTAAAGTTATATAAAAGAGTTTTGTTCTGCACTAATTGGATAAAAATGTACTTTTATTAATTAAAGTATTTAATTTAGAATTGAAGGAGCTAAGATTTTTCTTTTATTTATATCTAAGGTACGAAAATATGTTTGTCTTACACATACATATATGAGTGCACATCAGTTCTATTTGAATAACGTTGCAACGATTCAAAAGGGGACCCTCAAATTTGTATTTGGCCAATGGCCCAATTAGTCATAATCTGGCCCTGCATAAACAGGGGCCTTGCTAAGGGGGGACGGGGGGGGAGCCTCCCCCCAAACATTTGCTCATGCTGTTACATTTGGCAAATTTACAAACTGAACTGGCAAATCGGTTCAATACTTTAATAAAAAAACTATAATGCACTTTCTATCACTGATAGATTTGACGAAAGTTACCGATATAATTAGAAATATTAATAAGCTCTTCATAAATAGAAACTCTATTACATTTTCTAATTGTGATAACTTGGTAAAATTATAAAACTAGTGGGCAAACACTGAATTTTGACTTGGCAATTCAAGGCTCTCCCCCCCACCAATAAAAAGTCTTCGCGAGGGCCCTGTGCATAACTAAACCAGCTTTTTACTGTCTTTGCATGTGCGTGAAATAAATATCGTATTGGGCAAATTAATTAATGACCTATTTTCGTGCATTTTTGAGTAAAATTTTCATAAATTAAAATAATAATAATAATAATAATAAACTAGAAACTATCAAAAATATTCATAACCTTTTCCAGAATTTTTACGGAAATATTGAATAGAAAATACTTTAATTTTCACAATGAATTTAATTGTACTTTACATTAAAGTTTTGAATAAAATTAAGGTTTTTTTTTTCTTTTCTTTTTTCTTTTTAACCATTTGAAAAATGGTTGTTGTTTTCGGGAGAATGGACCCGATGATGTTACCACTTTTGAATGATGTTACCACTTTTGAATGATGTGGTCACTTTTGAATTTAAATTAATTTCTTTACTTTTAGAAGAGTTTTTATTTGAATTTAAATTAAATTCTTTACTTTTAGAAGAATTTTTATTTGAATAGTAAATTAAAATGGTTAAAATCATTGTAATAAAGGAGAAAACTAACAAATTTAAAAATGGGTAGACGGAAATTAACAGATACGGAAAAAGCCGAAGCCAAAGAAATGAATGAACGTGAATATCGCATTCAATGATATTAAACACAATACGCGTACTTAAACAATCATAAAGTGATTTTTATTTCTTCTTTTGCTATTTAAAATAAAAATTTAGTCAACATGTATAAGTTGCTTATTAGTTTGGCGATTCGTATCATTTGGCGAAATTGGTCGACGGGATAACTGAGTAATACTGTATTTGGTTTGGCGCAAAAACGTCTTTCAATGCAGAAAATGATAAAATCAAAAGATTATTGAGCCGCTGAAAACCAATTACGTGTTGAAAGGCGATCACGAAAAAGGAAGCAATTTAATGCCGAACCGATTAATTGTAAAACATCATGTCGCCAGGGCGACCAATCCACTAGCCATGGCGTTTTACTATCGGTCGGTTCTAACCAGGAAAATTTGAGTGCCAATAGTGATTCTAACAAGCCGGAAAATGTTATAGCTATTACTCTTGATTTTCCACCACCTAAAAAGAAAACTAAAAAGCAATCGGCTTGGGAAAAACTGGGAAAAAACTTTTTTGATTCGATGTCTGATGGACCCATTCACAGATGCATGTGCTGCGATCGATTTTGGTTTAAAACCTCCATCACCAAAATTCTGCTCTGTAAAATCAAACAATATATGCCAAAGTCTTACAAGTATAACAGTATATGCCAAAGCTGTATTTTAATAATGATTACTTTTGCACCAACAATGTTAAATAGTTTGAAATGTTTCTTTCGTCGCCAACTTTTATGCTTGGCGACAATAGAGTGATATAACTTAAACGAACCGTACCTTCAAATTGCAGCATGTATAAAGTCATTTATAGCAGTGGCACGGATAATACACAATAAAACAACTGGTATTTAGCTTAAAATGATAGATGAATGTATCGAGTGAAACATTTTTCAAATGGTTGGGGTAATTTCTTAAATTACAATTTTTTTTTTCTTTTTTTTTTTACTTTTTTCTTTCTTTTCTTTTTTCTTTTTTTTCTTTTTCTTTTTTTTTCTTTTTTTTTCTTTTTTTTTTATTAAACATTACATTTAAGTTGTTTTATGAGCCTGTTTATTCTAAGAGAAAATCGAAGTTTCCAATACTTCGTTTTTTATATCTCGCAACTGAAAAATAAAGACATATTTTAAATCCGGAAATTCGTTTTATAAAATATATCTTTTTGTTTTGTGGCATGTGTTTAAATGCATTTATTACATACAATTTTTATATCAAAAGACAGAATTCACAAAAAAAAAAAAAAAAAAAAAAAAAAAGAAAGGAAGAAAGAAAAAAAGAAGTACAGTATTTCAGACTGTGCTTGACAGAGAATCAGCCTTTTTAGCGATAAAAAGAAGGTCAAATATTTACCGAGGGGATGGCAATATTAAGATCAGGGTGTTCTCAACTATTTCGCTCAACAAGCGCAAAACGATTTGATACATTTAAAAATTCATTTTTTAACGGAAAGATGTAAAATTAGAATGCCTGACTATGGGAGCGATTTCGAATCGAACTTAATTTTCCATTTTATGATAGTTAAATTACCTTAAGATATTTCGATCATGTGATCACCCGTTTTTCTCCTGCTTTTCGACCGGTTTTTCTGCTTTCGTCGAGAAATGTGTTCAAAAACGTCAACTTTAAAGGCTTGTTATGAAAAATCTATTGTGTTAAAAAAAAAAAAATGAGTACAATTAGACAGTTTCTGAATAACAACATCTGCTATTTTCATGTATTTCCGAACAAAAATAAATTAATGCATGTGACACAAAGTGGCCCTTTTTGATTTAAGAACACCCTTAAAAGTAGTCGTTGGGGGGCCACCGTAATACTTACCCATCATAATATAAAATATGAAAATAAAACGCGTGTCTATGGCAACTCCAAAATAAAATTTAAACGCATAAATAAATAATTTTAACATACAATAATGCTTCATTAATAAATTGCTGATGAGCCATTTTTGACTAATTATATAAAACGCCAAAATAGTAGTATTGGATTGCTTAAAAGAAACATCCTTATAACTCAAAAAATAATAATTATATTAACTAAAAATTTACTGTGTTGGATTAAGCGTCGCATTTCCAATAAAAATATACCTGTGAATTGAAATTTGAATGAAATACAGGGTCATGAAAAATCGAAGAATTTGGAAAACAGGATTACACATATCTCGACAACTAATAATCCGATCGACCTCGTTTTTATGCAAAATTTGTGTTATTTTATTGCCTTTTACGTCCAGTCCTTAAAATAAAAAAAATTCGAAAATTTTTATATACCTTTCATCAGAACGAATTTTTCGAGAGTCCGAAAAAAATAGTTCCGGATAATCGAGGTTACTGATATTAAATAGGCTTCGTCCCATTCTTACATACTAAGTATATACAAAATTTCAAGTCTCTATCTCAATTTGTTCGGGAGATAGAGCGGTTACAGACAGACAGACAGACACACAGACGTACGGACGGCAAATTTTTTTTTTCTAAAAACATGTTTTTCGGAATCTCCAGTATCTGAAACATGTAAATCCGTCAATTTTTTTTTTTCGATTTTCAAAACGATTTCAAGACTTACCCTCTACTACGTATGATGGGTAAGTAACAAATACAAAAACAATGATGTCGGACGTTCCTCTCAGCCCGCACAACTTTGAAGAAAGTCCGTGGTAGTTATAGCTGCCACCACCGATATTATTAGGTGATATCGGTCACCCACTGTGAGGATTGTGTAAATGAACACTGACGCTGTCAATTAAGTGAACTAACAGTTTATTTATACTATATGTATGCAAGAATTACATTATTTACAATTATATACAATTACAACTCGGATATAGATGATCCGGTTCAACATTAAATTAAATACCATAAAAAGTTGGTTGTGTACTGTTCAGATTACACCTTCTCCCTCACACTCAATGCACGTTATATTCACTTTATCGGAGATCAATTTCGAATCTCCCAACACATGTATACTCGATTTTCGCTATCCGGCCCAGAGCACAACACACCAGGACGTCTGTGTTCCTTGCTCTCCAGATACGAACTCAGCCTACGCACTCTGCACTAAGACCTCTGTCCTACACTCCTCTAGTTACGAACCCCAGATACGAACTGCTTAATCTCAGACGAGACTTGACCTTCTCAAAATCACTGTTTTTCCCCAATGTCAATCCCCTTTGGAGCTTATTCATTGGACACATTCCACATTCCTTTCTTGATCCGTGACATGTTAGTTGTTTGTTCAACATCACCATACATCCCTGACGGATGAACACGCCTCTCAGCAATCTCCTCTTTCTCTCATTCACCACCTGTACATGATACCTGTCAATTCTCACTTTAACAAAGAAAGAATGTCACCTTGAAAATTCCAGTACACAGCCGGTACAACATATAAAATATTAAGATAGAGAAATAATAGAAATTCCATTTTGTAGCAGATGTTTACTTAGAACCTGACAAATGAGATTTCCCAACATGTATTTATTTGTATTTTAGAATACAGTATATAATATACAAGTCGCAAGTGTTAATAAATACCTATTGTATAATCCATAGACTCGATAAAATTCGAATGCATGACCATAAAAAAAGATATATTTTTACATCAATGAGAGAAGAAACATAACAATCGAATATGCATTTATAATGAATTAATTTTACATTGGATTTTTTTTTTTTTATTACAGCTTAATATTTCTCTTTTAAATGCTCTTAATTTTTCTTCTCTTTTTTCTTTTAATATTTCCCTATAAAATTAATGTATAGCAAATTAACATCTTGTAAAAATGTATATTTTTTAATTGCTGAAAGATGAAAATTAAAATTTTAAGACCAGTAAAAAATAAATTTGAATGACAGTAAGGTAATTTCTCCCCTTCAACTCTATATACTGTAAGAGAAACCACAGAAATATTAACGCACAAAAAATCAATATGGTAACGATGCAGCATCATTTAACACACCAAAATTGTCTCGAACTACTCAATGGCTACGAAAATAAAACAAGCATTCATCCAAAATAAAAACGATGTGCAATATGAAACAAAGCGCGAAAAATGGAAGAATGCGTTTCATAAACTGTGCGGTTGGAAATATTTTTATTGACCCGGGTAGTAATTGAAATGTGAAAACAATCCAAAATAAACGTTTTTTTAAAAATAGTTTTAATTTATGCATTTTAGCAATTGAAAAAATTAAAATAATGGTTATGTAACAAACAATGTGTGATAGAAATCAAATTTAAAGTGAAGACAATTCTTTTTCTTTGAATTAAACACATGTATTTACATATGGAATGATTGCACAAATTAAAATGACAAAAGATAAATTTGGGCTACAGTTGCTATGCTGTGCGATCATTACTAAATAGAAGGGCTTTTTTTTTTTTTTTTTTTTTTTTTTTTTTAAACATGAATAATTTGTTACTGATGGGTGGCAATTTTAAGATCCCCGTTATTAAAAAAAACATAACAACATTGAGAATTTTGAACATGTATTTATTTGAATTTTAGAATACAGTATAGAATATAATAGTAGCAAGTGCTAATAAATATCTGTTTCATAATCCATATACTGACGATAAAATTCAATTCACTAAAAAAAAAAAAAAAAAAAAAAAAAAAAAAAAAAAATATGCATTTTTAATGAATTAATTTTACGTTGCATTTTTTTTCTTTCAAAATTGCAGTTTAATATTACTCCTTTAAACTGTAAAATTAATACATAACAAATTAACACCTTGTAAAATATATTCTTTTCAGTTACTGAAAGATGAAAATTTAAACTTTAAGATCAATAAAATTAACTTGAATGAAAGTAAGGTAATTTTCCCCTCCAGTTTTAAACTATCCATACATTATAAAAGAAACCACAAAAATTGTAATATGCAAAAATTCAGTATGCAACGATGCAGCATCATTTAACAAACCAAAATTAAGAATCGAACTACTCAATGGTTACGAAAATAAAATAAGCATCCATGTAAAATAAAAATAATGTGCAATGCGAAACAAAACGTGAAAAATGGAAGAATGCGTTTCAGAGATTGTGTGAGTGGAAATATTTTTAGTTGTTCCGAAAACGACTCGGGTAGGAGTTGAAATACTTTAACAGTCGAAATAAATGCATTTTTACTAGTTGTAAAGTTTTAATTTACATCTTTCGGCAATTGAAAATTTTAAAATAATAATTACGTAACAAACAATGTATGATATGAATCAAATTTAAAGGGCTACTTCAGTCAAATGAAAAGAACCGTTTGCTAATCCTAATTGAATGGAAGGAATTTATAAAGGTATCTCGATTGCACTTTAGAATTTTTAAATGATTTTTTTTTTTTTTTTTTTTTTTGGCTTCGGATAGTTGAGATTGATTTAAATGCAAGCCATTTTTTACTTTTTCAGTTTTGGTTCCAGATATTATCTTATGAGGGTGCTTTCGCTTTCCAAAACCGGTTCTGAAAATAAAAGCGACCTCATAAAAAAATATCTGAAAACAAAATCAAAAAGTAAAAAATAGCCAGCATACAGATCGATCTCAGCTATCCAATGCAAAAAAGAAAAAAAAATCATTTAAAAATATTAAAGTGCAACCGAGATAGCTGTATAAATTCCTTCCGCAGGATTAGTATTAGCGAACGGGTCTTTTCAATTGAATGAAATAGCCTCTTAAAATGAAGCAATTTTTTTTCCTTTTAAGTTCAATACATATTTACATATGCAACCTGAATATATAAACTAAAATGACAAAAAAAAAAAAAAAAAAAAAAAAAAAAAAAATTAGAAATAGAGCTGCTTTAATGTTGTGCGGTTTATTATTGAACAGACGGGCTTCTTTTCTTGAATCTCTTTACTTTAACATGAGCCTCTTGTTTCTGGCTGGCACACATAAATAGCAAATTCATGAGGTAGCCGTGGACATCCAAGAATGAGATACCCAACCAAAGACCGATGTACCCTCCAATGACGCTGAAGACTGTTATGCCCTAAATATAAAAGGCAAGAAAACAGTTGTAATTTTTGTATGTACAAAAAATATCAATACACACTATATAGGCCAGTCAAATTGTCATAAATAAATGCAACAATTCTGCTAGAAGATGTTATGTTTTTAAACTGTTTATGGGGATGCTAGTAACAAGAATTAATGGTTTTCCAACAAAATATCTCGAGGCTAAATTTTGTGGAGCTAAAAAACCACAAAATTTTCGGGCATTTTTCAGTTTTTTGTCTATAACTCAAAAATTATAAAACTTTAGCGTACTATACTCAGTTACAAAAAGAAAGAACATTAAATTCTCTACAAATCTTTATATATAAAAATGTTCTGTGCGTGTGTATGTCACTGAACTCCTCCTAAACGACTGGACCGATTTTAATGAAATTTTATGTGTGTGTTCCAGTGGGCTCGAGAATGGTTTAGATTCACATTTCATCTAAATTGATTCAGTATTTTTTTAGTAATTAGGCAAAAACTAATAGTTAGTGATTTTTCGCTAATTAAAAGTGTTTAATAAGTTCGACGTACAGAGTGCGTACGGAATATCCGAGCAGTCTAAGGCGGCAGATTTAAGCTCTGCTTCTTGAAGAAAAAGCTAGCGTGTTCGAATCCCGCTCCTGACATACGTGTATGCTTTACAATAATATTTACTGTATTATAATTTTTATTAACCGACTTCAGAAAATCGTTAACTTTTAACTAAAAAGAGAAAAATAAACTTTTCTGTCAAAAATTGAACCGACTTCAAAAAATACTGAAGAGTGAAAAATAATTTCCTTACATAAATGTAATAAGAAATTAAATCAAGAGCGTAGTGTTTATCGGGCGTATTACTATACTTACGTACATTTATTTGATTTTCTGGAGTCGGTGCCAGGAGGACAACGTCTGTCGGTTCCGCTAGTTTCATTATAAAACTGTTTTTCCAAAGCCATTATGAGCGCGCTACAGCTTTCTGAAACTGACCCTTTTTTTCTAACTTAGTGGAAAAATTGCAAAAACGAAAAGTTGACACAATTTTTCATTATTTTATCTTCTTTAATGTAACTTATTTAAATTATAGGTATTTGCATGATAACAATCATGATGAATTACAACGGTAACATTGTAAAAAAATTAAGAACATTGTAATTTTTTGTGTATTTAGAGCTTTAGTGGAGAACATTAATATTAGGTATTTAACTGAATGTAAGTAAAAAATATACTTACGGTGACATTTTTATATGCCCTCCTTCTGGATAAATATTGTCGTCGACATTTTCGTAATTGATCCCATTACATTTTTTACAAATTGCCGAGCATTCGAGTCTTAATTTATGAAAAGAACATGCTTTGCTGCGCACTTTTTTAAAACTACATGACAACATGTAGCAAGGATTCAGATGCCGGGTCTTGGCTCATTTGAACTGGCTGAAAGAGATCGTCCACCCCCATTCTTCAGGAGGGATGTTGTTTCCTAGCCTAGTTTGTACCTGATGATAACATCGGAGAAAAAGATGCTGCGCAGCCTCTTGTGTTGGTGGTAGTCTTGCAAAATGAACTTTGCTTTTTGTGGCAGATTTACCAAATAACTGGAACATTAAGCTATTCAATTTTTGTATGGTATCTATGCGTCCACTGTATAGTGCAATAAGGAATTTTTCTCCAACCTTGATGATTTCTTGACGGGTAGAACCTAATTTATTGAACACGCAGGCTATTTCTCCAAGCTGATCATGTTCTTTCAAAGTGTTACAAAACTTTGACTTTCTTTGCCCAAAAAGAGCGGATGTTATATCGCATCCGCTGACTACATGAGTGAAAAAAACAGTGTTGTAATTGTATTTGAACGATATGGTTTAAAACCACTTGGAAAAATATATTTTTGGGCGGATAGCCTAATTTCATTATGAACACAAAAAGGTCAATAAATCTTCTCTGACAATTGCGACGCTTTCAAAAGATTCTGCTCTTGAAATGGCTGAGATAACTATCATGTCATCAGCTTCTTCTTTTACCTGCTCAACTTAAATTCTGTTATTTTGAAATCCTTGTTTTGAAATTTTTTATTTGTTTTAAGCAATGAAACAAGCGGCTCTTGTTTCTGACATTGGCTTCTTCAACGGATGATGCGAGTTGACGCCCTCTTTTCTCTCCACTTGTTGCACATTGATCAAGTTTTATGCGACAAAAACTATGATACCATGCACCTACAAGTCAAGTTCGTACTGAATACGTTCAATTATTGTCTTCAATTAATTTCGATTATTTCCCATGTTTTTCTGCAGCTTTCAAAAATGTAATTTTCGCTTCTAACTTCATTACTTTGTGAAACAAATATCTCTTTGAGTAGGGCTTTTTGTATTGTTTTTCGTTCAAGTCACCAGGATTTCCTTCTTCACACAATAATCAATTATCTTGAAACTTGAAAGAAGTGCTCGATCTGAGGGACAAACTAAAGTCTGTGTAGAATCTTCACCCCACGAACATATGCTGCTATCATTCTCTGATTCGCATATGTTTTCTGCAATCATTCTGTATTCTAACTTCTTTGCTAATTTTTAAAAAACTGATGAATATTACTTTATAACTGAACGCTATGTTCAAAAAGCTTGGCAAGTTCTTTCTGGCTCACAAGGTGAGTATCACTACTTGTAGCGATTCTGCAACGCTGGGCACGGGCTTTATTCTTAAACAATAAGAAAACCATTCATCAAATTTTCCCCACCACGCAGTAAGAGGATTAGAGGAAGAAAGATTAATCGTTCTTTTAAATAGTAGGTTTGCCTAGAGAGGACCTATTTCAACAGCCATTTTGATGCCTGGAAGAAGAAAAAGTAGGTTTTTAAAACTTTCCTGCAAAGTTTAACGTGTTTATGCTTTCGGTTATTGTCTGGCCGTCTGTCCGCACTCTAACCCCAGTAAATATACTCGGATTGCCATGAAATTTTAGGAAATTACTTATGTATAACCTAGAACGATTCCTTTTGAAAATGAAGTTTCTAGCATGATTACTTTATTTACAGGGACAGTCAAAAAGTTAAAACACACTATTTAAAAAAAAAACAAATTTTAACTTATAAGGCAGCTAAGCTTTTTCAGTAATTGCCACAATTTTCCATAGAAACTTATTA
The DNA here is from genome assembly GCA_964019185.1 of Maratus speculifer. NCBI lineage: Eukaryota > Metazoa > Arthropoda > Arachnida > Araneae > Salticidae > Maratus > Maratus speculifer. Next base: position 177,243,228 of record OZ025292.1, on the reverse strand, counting down.
TATTTTATTCCTGTAACATCTCATAGATTTTTGAGATAATAGTTTTTCACCATGAGTTCATTTTTCACTATTATTTTCGTAAGGGTTTACGCATGATGTTGATTCTAAAAGATAGTGACATTCATTCAGTAGGAGAAAAAAGGGGTATTTTTCTGTAATCAAAGTGAAAGATATTATAGTATTGGAAGCATTGCAACTTAAGCTGTCAAGAATTTTTTCGATATTAAGAATTTTTTACGATAAAATATGAAAATAGCCAATTCTTGGATATTTATTTAATTTAGTCTTTTGCAAATACTCAGCTATATATTCCAAAAATAAATATTTACCCGGTGGGTAATAATCATTTTTCACTATCACTGTATCCAATCCAACAGGCCAAAAAGGTTAATTTTTTCTTCTTTTGAAAAATTTCCTTGAAATCAATAATTTATAGTGTTTGTTTAAAAAGTTCTTGGGAAAAAAAATCCAATAAAAAAAAAAATGCGTATGTAATGTTTTTTTATTTTATTTTATTATTATTTTTTAAATATTTTTAACTTTTTTTTTTTTTTTTTTTTGCTACAATCAAACACTTTTGCAAAGTTTTTACGGAAATTACTATACGCGAAATTTTTCTAAGTCTCTTTTAAGAGGAGAAATTTATCAAATATGTTTAATTAAATTATTAAGTATTATAATATGTAATAAATATAATAATTATATTATTATATAATAATTATTAATATATTGCTTTAATTAAAATATCATTAATATATTTCTTTTCTTCATTGTAATGGACTTGTCCTTGTGACAGTAAAACAAATAGCTCCGTCCTGAATCATATTTCCCTTCTAAATTTACTACAGGAAAGAAAAATTTTTAGACACAAATTAAAAAGTGAGTTATTCAAGATATAATGTTACTTTAAACAGTTCCATGAAATCTTTAAAAAATATATTTATTGAGTTAGAATTTTATTTCTTTCCCTCGTCTGTGGTGGTTAAAAATATAATTTGCAATCAAAATCACATCCCAAAATTTCTCATAAAATTTTTATAAAAATTTAAATTATTATTATTATTATTATTATTATTTTAAGTGGGGTAGTTTAAAACTGAACTCTAAACAATATTTTTCGAATTTCAAAACTTTTTCATTTATTTAATGAAAAATATAGTTTACAGGACTTTTTTAATATTATTTTTAAAATATAAATTTTAAAAGGAAGTAACTTATTTTAAAAAAATCATATAGTCAAAATATTTTTTTTTTATTTCCCGAAACATAACTATTGTAATTTAGTCAAAAATACATGCTCTAAGATTGTGCTCTTTTATTATTATTATTATTATTATTATTATTATTATTATTTCTAACTTATACTAATTTGATGCTGATAAATACTTATGAATACAAATCCCATTTGTATTCATATTCATATTCATATTTTACTTCCATGTTTAATGTACTATAATTTATTAAATTCAATGGTTCATGTTCATATATTGTAATAATATTAATGGTTATATATATATATATATATATATATATATAGGTATATACATCTATTTGAAGTTATAACTATAAAATACATTGCTTTTTGATGGCATAATTTATCTTTTAGAAGGTTTGCTTCGTAAAAATCAAGGACAGAGAAAAAAGAATTAAAAGCCAAGAAAACTAATCCACATCATATAATCTTGAATGATGTCTATATATATGTATACACACAATAATATTCTTTAAAGGAATCTCAACTGTATTTTAATTAAAGCCTGAATTTTTTGTCGAAATTGAGTCGGTCCACATTGGGCCTCACCCGCACTGTTTTCCTTGATATTTGTACAGGCCATGAACTGAGAAACTATGAAGAGACCGAGCCAGGCTCGGGTTGAACTTTTAATTTCGGCACCGGGTCGAGTCGAAATAAATTTCTTTCGGGAATTTGAAATCGAATAGTGTTTTTCATTTTTGGTAAATAAAATATAACTTTTTTGAGATATAAGAGATTCTTGTCAAATGGTTGCAGATATTTCTTCCTTGCGGTCCCTTGCGGAAATCTATTCAAAACGCTAACTTTCACAGTATTTTCATAAATTGATTGTATCAAAAAATGGATGTCGTTGTCGCCATTTGATTACATAGTTTATGAATAAAAATATCTGATGCATTTTCTTAAATGAAAAAGAAAAAATAAAGAAAAAGAAATTAATTCAGAAATGTGTTCGGAAACTAGCTCCTTTAGATTTGAGAATGAATTTGGATTTGAAATCTTTAATAAAATGATATAGAAATATTTTCTTAAATCTACTTTTATTATACAGCTTCAAAAGTTACGATGCTTTTAATTTTCTTTTATTCTAAACCTAATTAATTTTTTATTTGAATGTTAAAATTTTAAAAATTATGTAAAGGAAGAGAAGAGGATTTAAGATTCTTTAAAAAAGTCTTAATTATACGATAAAAAACTGAATGTTTTAGAAGTAGTAGAAATTGTGAAGGGGCCAGAACTTTCCGGCCCGGTTTTCATTGATTTGTGTGCGGGTCAGACCGAGCTTTTGAGTTTTATAATGAGCTGGTTTGGGCCCGGTCCTGGAAATTCCAGCCTGTGCAGGCCTCTGATTGTTTAATATAGCCTTAATTTTTTGAAAGAATAATTCCCCTCGATAAACAATGTGAAGGGATTAACTTCCCCATTTCCCACCTTTATACTTTATCATTGAACCCCCAAAACTAATCAGAGATACGCCTTATCAAAAGCAAAAATTATCTGAAATTCGAAGCAAATCCGATAATTCTGCATAAAAACTCATTTATGTAATTTGAAGGGGGCAATCCCTGATTTCTTCCTTAATGCTTAATCGTTAAACTTCCAAAACTATTCAGGGATTTGCCTTATCAGAAAGAACCCGTATCCAAAATTTGAAGAAAATCGGATAAATCTGCATAAAAACACATTTATGTAATTTAAGGACGAATATGAATCGTCTGTTCACCTTTATACTTAACCAAAGAACCTCCAAAATTATCAATGTACAGCCGTAACTCATATCCAAAATTTCAAGCTAATCGATTATTTCTGCATGGAAAATGCATTTGCCTAGATTAGGAGCGAACCCCTTTGTTCTTACCCTTTATACTTAACCAATGAACCCCGAAATTTATGGAGGTGCCTTATCAGAATGACCGTATATCCAACAATTTATGTCACAGTACAAGATATCCGACTATTTATACAGTTTCCAGCATTAGTTATGTGGCACAAATTGACGGATATCTCGAAAACGTTTCATTTCCAATGGGTGATTACATTGAGTTTTTTAATCCTTACAATTATATCTTTTTAGCGATACCACTGTCGTTAAAATCGAGATTAAATTTTTTTGCGGTTCCCCTTTAAGGGGGTTCAGGGGTTGAAAACTTTTCAAAAAATCGATTTTTTTCATGATCTAATATATTATTCATTTAATTCTTAACTCAATGCAAAAAACCGCATAAAAATATTTGCATTTTTAACGGAGTTATAAGCATTTATGTATCAACACTTTCATAGCCGCATCCATATAATTTCAAGTCGCTTTTTCTCAAAACTTGATTTTTGATGACTAACGCCAAGATTAAAAAAAAACTATTTGATAGAATGGCTTTTTTTTTTTTTTCATGCATATAACATTATTTAGATTTCGAATTAATATATTTTAGATAGTTTAATATTTTGAGTATTTTTAATGGAAAAAAAGTTGTATTTTTTAGGGTTTTTTTAAATTTTCAACTTTGAGAGATTTTTTAATACTGTTTTTATTAAGTGATAGTTATATCCTTAATTTATAATCTAGATTATGATGTTATATGCATGCAAAAAAAAAAAGAAAAAAAAAAAAAGCCATTTTATCAAATAGTTTAAAAAAAAAAAAAAATCTTGGTGTTATTCGTCAAAAATCAAGTTTTGAGAAAACACGACTTAAAGTTGAAATTATATGGATGCGGCTATGTATAAGTATTGATACATAAATGCTTATAACTCCGTTAAAAATGCTAATATTTTTATGCGGTTTTTTGCATTGAATTAAGAATTAATTGAATAATCAAACTATATCATAAAAAAAATAATCGATTTTTTGAAAAATTTTCAACTCCTGAGCCCCTTTAAGTGGGCACTAGAGTTACGTGGCATAAATTGTCGGATATCTTGAAAACGACTCATTTTCGACGGGTGGTTCTATTAAGTTTTTCACTGCTCACGATCAGATCTTTCCAACGATACCTCTTTCGTCAAAATCGGTGACTTACACTTCTTGCAGTTCCCTAGTTAGTAGAAGCAGTTTGCTACTTCATTTAAAATAAGCTTAGTTTCTAATTTCTAGCTTCCCAAGTCCTAAATAATTTTATATACATTCAGAATTGAATCTTGGAAATCTAACTTGTGTAATTTTGATAGTTATAAATGTAATAAATTAACAAATACGAATGAAAATGTATAACAGATAATAGGTAAGTATGTTAATAAAATTTAAAACACAAAACTATTTGTTATTTATATGCAATTGAAGTTTTAAGAAATAATACATTTTTAAAATATATTTCGATGCAAGTCATAAAATAGCATATTTATTTACATAAGAGCCTCCTTACTTTTGAGATTAATCTTCAGCTATTGAGAAAGAAATTGAATTTAAGAAAAAATATGCAAATATTCTTAGGTATCAATAATTACAGTGTAAAAAAAGATGATTTAGAGCAAAAACAAGTACAGCATTACTGAAGTAACATCACGGTAACTAAATTAGATAATATCTAAATAATTGAAATCTTGAGCAAAATTCTAGTTCTACATTTAGCAAATTAGATATAATTTATTACAATCGTACCAATAGAATGTTTTTTTTTTTTTTTTTTTTTTTTTCATTGCAATGGCAAATATAATATGTTTGTTTGAGCTTATAAATAAATAATTCCACAGTAATTTAAAATTTCAAACAAATTTATTATAAATGTATGAGTTTGCTGACCGCGTCCATATAATTTAATAAGGAAATTTCTTCATTTATTATTTTCTCTTTTAAACTCGCCAAATGGGCATCAAGTAATCTGTACTTTGGTTTCCCAGTTGGAAATTGATGCCCGGCATCTATCATTCGCATTACAGCTTAATTTTCTCTCTTCTCCTGTTTAAGGAGCAGAACAAAGTTATAAATGTTTAAATGATGGCTGTGAGCTCTTTTGTTACTTACCCATCATACGTAGTATAGGGTAAGTCTTGCAATCGTTTTGAAAATCGAAAAATTTTTTTTGACGGATTTACACGTTTTAGATAGTGGAGATTCCGAAAAACATATTTTTAGAAAAAAAAATTTGCCGTCCGTCTGTCTGTCTGTCTGTAAACGCTCTATCTCCCGAACAAATTCAGATAGAGACTTGAAATTTTGTATGTAGTTAGTATGTAAGAATGAGACGAAGCCTATTTAATATCAGCAACCTCGATTATCCGGAACTATTTTTTTCGGACCCTCGAAAAATTCGTTCTGATGAAAGGTACATAAAAGTTTTCGAATTTTTTTGTTTTAAAGAATGAACGTAAAAGGCAATAAAATAACACACATTTTGCATATAGAACGAAGTCGATCGGATTATTAGTTGCCGAGACATTTGTAATCTTGTTTTCCACATTCTTCGATTTTTCATGACCCTGTATTTCATTCAAATTTCAATTCAGAAGTATATTTTAATTGGAAATGAGACGCTTAATCCGACGCATTTAATTGTTAGTTAATAGAATTATTATTTTTGGAGTTATAAGGATGTTTCTTTTACGCAGTTCGGTACTACTTGAGTAGTTTGGCGTTTTATATAATTTGTCGAAATTGGTACGTCAGCAGTTCTTTAATATAGCATTACTATGTATGTTAACAATATTTAAATTTTGTTTATGAATTGCAATGCATTGTATAAATAGTTTTCACATGTTTTATTTTCATATACATATCCATGATGGGTAAGTATTACGGTGGCCCCCAACGACTAGTTTATTTTGCTGTGCCAGCCTTCAACGTTGTTTGTCGTTCTTTCTCCTGTATTTTCGAAGTGATTCCACAAAGAACTGAAAATACATCAAGATTTATAATTCTAATTATTAAATGGGGAAAAAAAATATCTGATAAAAAAAAAACAATTTAAAAAAATGCATTTTTTTTTTTTTTTTTTGTGTGTGTGTGTGTGTACCAAGAGTTGTTTTTGACTATACTATTTCATTCAAAGCTAAATGAAAGAAAGATATGAGGTAGTTTATTAAATAATTAATTTACATCAATTAAAAACAAGTGATCTAATTCAGATTTCTCGGTGTACAGAATATAAATGCATTGCATTTTTTATTGAAAATCTAATATATGTGTTACATTTAATATATTTTACTATACTTCCAACTAACAGCAAAAAGCATTAATGATATACAATTTTCAGACAAATTGCATTTTTAAATATATTTCTTGCTATTTCAAGATGCAAAGCAGGCATAAAATTGCATAAAAATAAAGAAAAGCGCGTGAAATGGGAAAATGAGAAATAATTTAAAATAGTATTTTAATGTCTGCCTTTTAGATAAGATTATTTTTTCCACAAAAAAAAAAAAAAAAAAAAAAATTATGCTTTTGTTGAAATGCTGCTTTATTTTTAGGAGAAATGGGGGAGAGAGAGAGAGAGAGAGAGAGAATCAACAGTAATACACTATATGGCCAAAGGTGACTGGCCACCAGACTTCGAGTCGATTACAGAGGACTGTAATCGATTAGGATTACGATTATTTTCAATTTCTAAAAACCGATTACGATTATGTCTCTTTTTATGCCAGTTGGATTACGATTACGTTTAGATTACGATTAATATTTTTTGTTGGATTACGATTACATTTAGATTACGATTACAATTTTTTTGTTGGATTACGATTACATTTACATTACGATTACAGTTGACATTTTTGCAGGTCATGTTGACTTTAACCCTTAACTACTGTTAGCGGTCTCATAGACCGCTGTTTTTCAGGTTTTGAAGTTTAACTCGTAATTTTTAGTTTAACTTTAAATACTGGTCAAATTTTGTTTCGTTTGGAGCCTTTACTATCTCTAGAGACTTTTGAATAACCGAATTTTATTTATAATTGTCCTATATATAAAATTTAATACAAAAATAGTATTCCGAGATTTAATTTAACTTTTATTCATCTTTATATTAAGCGGTCTGACAAACCGCTCTCAGTAGTTATGCGACAATTTTTGTTACAGCAGTTAAGTATTAAATCTGTTGGCTTGTGTCTCAGCCATTTGTGACTCTTATTAGAATTTACCCAATTTTTCACAAAACAAAATATTTTTCCGGAGAAAAAAGTGTATTATTAAATATTAAGGTATATTATATTTATGTATATGCGCAATATCGGGTACATTTCTTCCATTATAAAAAAGATAAATTTCTATTAATTATTAGAGTAATTAATTAGAGCAGCGGTTCCCAAACTTTCTTTGTACGCGACCCACCTTTCAGGGGAAAAACTTTCGTGACCCACTTTTCAGTAAAAAAAATTTTCGCGACCCACCCAAGATAAAGTTGTATGTTAGTATAGCAATTTCTGTACGATCTCTGTACGCTCAGCTATTCTATCCTAAGAAAAACGCAAAATTTCGTACGGAAGATAAATTATCAATAGAAACCAGAATCGGTAATCTCAATGTGTGTAAATGAATATGGATTAAAACAATACACAAACTATAAAGATGGTTAAAAGTATGTTTAATTATCATGAAAACATAACTTTGTAATGAATGAGATTTCTAATTGCTGTTTACCAATGTGGGAACATATATTAACTCACAGTTTGTCTCAGTACTTGTCTTTCAAAAACAGCAAAGTAGAAAAAACATGTTCTCATTAGCACAAAGTATTGAATTTCATCAAGGATTTCAAAGTTGATTTAAATATTTCTAGATATTCTGTTCGTATATTAATCTAAAAGGAAAATAAGGATACTCCCATTATTTCCTTTCGAAATTGTCTTATCTTTTTAAACAGAAATAAAGTATTTTTATGACAAACTTAGATTGTTTCGCGAGCCACCAAAACAACTGCCGCGGCCCACCAGTGGGTCGCGACCCATAGATTGGAAACCGCTGAATTCGAGTATTTTATTATAGTAATTTCTTATTAGAGTTTCTTATTAGTTTCTTATAGGCTAATATCATAATTGCATTAAATTAAAAAGTCAGTCTGAATCAGTTTCGAGTGGAAGTATGTTGAATTTGAATCGGGTTTCGGATTGACGAAAAATAAAATTCCAGGACTCTGATGTGGTTTAACCCGAGTTGTGCAGAGTTCTATTACGAACAACTCTTGTTTCGAATTCATTGTTTGACTATCTATATGCAATATTCACATTTTGTAATACAATTTAAAACCATTTCAAATTTCCCATGTTTTATGGTTATTATTATTTTTATTGATTTTTGATGATTTAACTTTACGGATTTCTTAAGAAAAATTCAGCCTAAATCACATTTTTTTCATATTATTATTCGATATTGGGAAAATACCTCTTTAAAGTAGTCTGAGGTTTTGCTTTGAACCTTCTCATTCACATTATAAAACATTAAATTTTCTTCTTTTTATAAATTTCTATATGTGTGCCTTTTAATATGCAGTGCATAGCATACAGAAGCTACTTCAGTAAGGCAAACACACCCATTCACTAATGTTAATCCTTTGGAAGATTTTTTTTTTTAAATATCTTCTTCGCATTTTAGTCCTTTAAACGTTTTTACTTTCTTCTATCTTTACAAGAAGAAAGTATTGGATTCATGAAAATTTTCGACCTCCGGTTTTCGACGGATTTATACGTTTTAGAAGGTCCTGAACACGTTTTGACTATTTTTAGAAAATGTCTGTCTGTGAGTCTGTCCGTCTGTCTGTCTGTCTGTCTGTCTGTCTGTATGTGACAAAAAATTTGTGGGCGCTCTATCTCAAGAACTAATGCTCGAAATTTAATAAAATTTTATATTCAGTTAGACCTTGATATGAATTAGTGCCTATTGGTTTTTGGTGAAAATTGGCCTGCAGGTGGCGCTGCTATACTACGTTTTTCAAGATTTTCAAGATTGCTATATCTCAAGAACTAATGCACAGAATTTCACGAAACTTCAGATTCTGTGATCCCTTGATATACAAAGACGCTGATTAAGTTTTCGTGTAAATTAGCCAGCAGGTGGCGCTGCTATGCCACGTTTTTCATGATTTTCATGATAGCTATATCTCAAGAACTAATGCACAGAATGTCACCAAACTTCAGATTCCGCAATACCTTGAGATACATAGTCGCTGATAAGGTTTGGTGTGAACTGCCCTATAGGTGGCGCTGTTATGCTACATTTTGCACGATTTTTGCGATAGCTATATCTGAAGAACTAATGCAGAGAACTTCATCAAATTTTAGATTCTGTTACACTAAAATATATAACATAATTAGACGCTGATTACATTTTGGTAGTAACCTTGCAACAGGTAGTGCAGCTATGCTGCATTTTGCACGATTTTTCCGATAGCTATATCTCAACAACCAACGCACAGAATTTCATCAAACTTCAGATTTTGTTACAAAATGACATATAACATGATTACACGATGTTTACGTTTTGTTATAAATCCTTCAACTGATGGTGCGCTACTGTGCTATATTTTACACGATTTTTTTAAACTAGCTATATCTCAAGAGCTAATGCACAGAATTTCATCAAACTTCAGATTTTCTTACACCATAACATAATTAGACGCTTTTTTACGTTTTGGCATAAATTGTCCAAGATATGGTGTTGCTGTGCAACGCTTTGCAAATTTTTTGTTATAACTATATCTCAAGAACTAATGGACGAAATTCCATCAAATTTCAGATTCTGTTAGGTCTTGACATAAATAGATGCTTATTAGGTTTCAGTATAAATTACCCAACATGAGGCACTACTAAGCTCTTTTTCTCAGAATATTACTTAAATTTTGCGTTTTAGGCTTTTCGGATACCAGAATCTCATTAGGCTAAGTCAAATGTTCGAGGAAATTCGATAGTGGATAACTTTGGGGTCACCACGTTTTTTTTTTTTTTTTTTTTTTTTTTTTTTTTTTTAAATATATATATTAAAATGTACTTATGAGATAGAAGAAAGTTTTGGGATTGACATATCCAACTAGTTTTCTGCATTGTTTAGCTCAGATCGATGTATATAAAGACCGTTTTCTACTTTTTTGATTTTGTATGCATTCTTTTTATTATGGGTGTTTTTAAATCAAAAAGGTAAACTTTGCGACATAAGTTTTAATTTATTTTTGTTCTAAAATGCAGGAAAATAGCAGGTGTTGTTATTCAGAAACCATCTAATTGCACTCATTTATCTGTTTTTTTTTTTTTTTTTTTTTTTTTTTTTTTTTTTTTTTTTTTTGAGGGGGGGGGGAGGGGGCAAACGCAATGGATATTTCAGAACAAGCCATCAAAGTTTATATTTCGAACGCATTTTCCAGCGAAAGCAGAAAAACCAGTCAATGAAAGGGAAACAATCGTGAGATCACGTGACCAAAATAGCTGTTGGTAATTTAATTGTCACAAAATGGAAAATTCAGTTCGATTCAAATTCGCTTCCATACTCAGCCTTCCAATTTTTTATCTTTCCGTTAAAAAATGAATTTGTAAATGTGTCAAAATGTCTTGCGCCTGAGAACACACTTAAGATGTTTTTACTTTAGGAACCGGTTTTGAAAATGTAAATATACTCATTAAAATAAATAAATAAATAAATAAAAACCGTAGTGGAAATTGAAAGGGTAAAAAAAAATCCTTTATTATACAGATCGACTTTAGTTCTTCAATGAGAAAACATTTAAAAATATTGAAATGCAAGTGATCGTAAATTTGTTATCATAATTTTTTTGCCCATAAAATTAACATTAGCGAAGGGGTGTTTTGGGATTACTAAAGTAACCCTTTAATAATTACATTGCTTTCGGAGAAAAAATGAAGAAATACAAACTAAAAAATATATACTGATATTAATGATTTTCAAATTTCATAAATTTTAAAATAAATTTCAATTACATGAACAGCGGCGTAGAAGATGGGGGGGGGGGGGGAATACAGATGCACTGGTATCACTAATTTTATAAAGTTTTCTTTGCCATATCTAATCAGAGAATTTGAAGCTATTAGTAAGGCGGAATAAACTTTTCGATTTTAATGGTATGAAGAGCATTTGAACCCTCCCCCCGGCTATGACTCTGTACAAGAACATTTAAAGGAAGAAAAAGCGCATTGTCTTCTAGTAGGACAGAATTTAAGGGGTGTGGGAATGCAGGATATAATGTTCAATAGTAAAACCATAAATAAAATTATTTTCTTTCTTTTCTTTTTTACTTTTTATCCTTCACTACTTCCAATCAATGACCCATACCTCTGGATTGACCACATGTTGTTTTATTTTCTCACTTCCCATATCACTGACAAACTCAAGTCAAATACTATTCCTATATCCTATTACAGTGTGCGGTATACATTCTGTTTCACTTTACCCCATTAAAGGCTATCTCTATCTCTTATGACCTCTGACCTTCACACTCCTACTTTAGGGCCATTTAATGAGTTGAAAACATGAACCGAACTATTCCTTTTCCGGTGGTACAATGTTTAGCAAACCAACCAAGTATATTTTGGTTTGGAAGAGAAAGGAAGGGAAAAAAGAAGACGTAATCCTAACGTAATCGCATATTTATTTAAGATTACGATTACATTGCAGTTACATTAGGGTTCGATTATGATTAGATTATGATTATAATCGAGATGAAATCTCTTGATTATGATTATGTTGCGATTATTTCAAAAACCAAAATCTATGATTACGATTACAGTGCGATTACACGGTTTTTGTAATCGATTATAATCGACTACGATTACACGATTACGATTACTCGAAGTCTGCTGGCCACTTGCAATTTTAGACATTTTGTGTGTGTGTGAAAATAACTTTTCCAGCGATAATTTAAATAACTGTATTTTAAATTCTCTTCAAAAATCGAAACCCAATATCTGCAACCGAAATCGTAAAAGTAAAAATACACATCGATCTCAGCTATCCAGTGCAAAAAGAATCGTATAAAAATATTGCAATGCAAGCGAGATATCATCCATTATTGGCATTTAAACTTATAATGTGGCGATAGTTTTTGGGTTGACGGGATAACCTAGTAGTACCGCTTTATCTCCCCAACGAATTGATCTAGAGACTTGAAATTTTGTATGTACTTAGTATGTAACAAGACAAAGAAGCCTATTTAATATCAATAACCTCGATTATCCGAAACTATTTTTTTCGTACTCTCGAAAAAATCGCTCTGATGGAAAGTATATAAAAATTTCCGATTTTTTTAATTTCAAGGTATGGTCGTAAAAAGTGATAAAATAGCAAAACTTTTGCACTAAGAACGTTATCGATCGGATCATTAGTTGTCGAGATATTTAGAATCGAAAAATGAATCCCGCAGATATTACGTCGAATTTTTACGTCCCTGTATTTCATTCAAATTTCGATTCAAAGATATATTTGAATGTGAAATGAGACCCTTAACCCGACGCAGCAAATTGTTAGTTGATAGGATTGTTACTTTTTAAGAAAAAGCGTGGCAAATGTGGTGCGTGTTCTTTATTTTCTTTTTAAAATAATTTCAATTTTTTTTTTTTTTTAAACACAATATATTTTTCATACCAGCCTACAAAGTGGATGTTTTTGAGCACATTTCTCGACGAAAGCAGAAAAACCGGTCGGAAAGCAGGAGAAAAACGGGTGATGACGTGATCGAAATCGCTCATAATGTCTCTTATAATTCTAATCGCTTAAGAATGTATAAATACATAAACCAAATAAAAGATTAGACACAAGTTCGATGAAAGAAAAATATAAAGCGTCACTGACGGACAGACGGCATTCAATCTTATAATTTGGCGATAGTTTTTGGGTCGACGGGATAATCTACTGTATCTCACGAACAAATTGAGATAGAGACTTGAAATTTTGTATGGACTTACTATGTGCGAGTACAAACAAGCCTCGATTATCCGGAATTATTTTTTTCGTACCCTCTAAAAACCCGTTCTCATAAAAAGTACATAAAATTTTTTTGATTTTTTTAATTTCAACGGATGGACGTTAAAGGCCTTAAAATGGCAAAAATTTGACAACAAGAACCGAGTTCATCGGATTATTAGTTGTCGAGTTATTTGCAATCGAAAAACAGGTTACGTCAATATTACGGAGAATTTTCCTGGCTCTGTATATCATTCAATTTTCGATTCAAAGATATATTTGAATGCGAAATGAGACGCTTAATCCGACGCCGCAAATTGTTATTTCATAGGATTGTTAATTTTGGAGTTATAAGGATGCTTCGTTTAAACAATTCGTCCCTCCCGGAATAAATGTGACTGATTATATTAAATCGCCAATTATAGTGCCAATTAATGTGATATAAATTTATTATAGCGTTACAATGCCGTACAGCGCGGGGCATGAGGGGGGGAGGGGCAATCGCCCCGGATTTTCACGAATTTTTGAGAATTTTGGATTTTAATATCTCTGTGAAATTTTTAGATATGGAGATTTTTTTTATTATTTAGGAATGGATAAGGAATAATTTCCTAATTGGGAATTTTGCCATACGGGGGAATACGTATAAAAAATTAATTTTCGTATTTTTTCAAATAGACCCCCCCCCCCCATGGAGTTGCAACTTATCAAAAAATTCACCTTTTTTGATAATTTTTTGCAGCTGGAAGCCTGAGTGTAGGGGCAATATTTAAGGAGATAGCCTATTGTTTCGATATTTATGACTCACCCTGTATATACTGTAATTAGATATTTAAAATTTCCTTAATTTTTTAAATGTTGAACAGAAAACTTGTTTTTATTTTCCCGTTTTCTTTCTGGTAAAAATAAATTAAAATTAAATGATTATGGGTGAAAACGAAAATTATTAAGAAGGTTAATTAAGAAGGTAAGATTTTGTATAGAATACTACCTATTGCGATCGTTCTTATGTTACAAATTCTGCATTTTTTTTTTTTTTTTTTTTTTTTTTTTTTTTTTTTTTTTGCAAATCTACACTGATTATGACCCCTAGACCCCAAAACTTCAATTAGTAGAAAACTTCATTAATCTATCTAGCTATATGTATGTATGCATATAAATATAGAGAAAGGGTGAGTCGTAATTAGCAAAACAGGCTAGCTCCTTTAATATCGCCTCTATAGGCACTTACTTCCAGTAACAAAGTTTCATAAAAAAGGCGGCAAAATGTGATGACATTAATTGCAGCTCCATTTTGGGGGGGGGGGGGTGCCTATTTGATTTTAAATTATTATGCGGCCCCGTAAGACAAAATTCCCGTATTATGGGAAATTATTCCTTATACGTTCCTGAATTGATCAAAAAAATTTTGATCTTTATAGCTAAATGTCTGACAAAGATATTCAAATCCAAAGTTGCTGTGACTTACAAGAACTGAAGAATATTTCAAAATATGCTGCCAAAGTGGGCGTTTTGAACAGAATTTCTGGAAGCGATCATGATTGAAGAATATAGAATGTATTCAAATAACAAATTGCCTAGTTTCTAACTCATTTTTATTTCGAATTTGTTCTCAAATGCGTATTGGTCGATGGTTGGATAAATCCAGAATATATTTCAAAATATGCTGTCAAACTGAGGATTTTGAGCCGAATTACGCATAAGATGATTCTAATAAAACCAGCTCTGACAAAAAATAAATAAAATAAAATAAAAACAAACAAAAGAAAAATTCTTTAAAAGCGGCCAAATAAACTTGTTAAAACTCGGTTTACCTCTATTATATTTTATTTTTTATTGTTGAAATGAGCACTTAACTTCAAAATCAATCTGCGCCTGTAGGCCAAGCTGGCAGGAATTTTCAAAAATTTGGTATGCTAGTTTCTTTTAAGGACGAAATCTTTTAGTCACGAATAGAGATGGGAATGCTCGGAAAAAAACCGGAAAAATTGGGAAAAAACCCGGTTTTTTTCGTTTTTTTTTTCCCCGAAGGCTTATTTTTCAATTTTTCCGAACTGGAAAAATTGAAATTTCATTTATGAAATAATATAGTGAAAATTTTGTAATAGCTACATTCTCATACTTTTTATTTTACTTATTTTTATGTTAAGTGTTTCATATGAAAATTTTAATGTGGGTAATCTGATCTCTGAGCAGAAATCTGATTGAGAAAACTTGAAAGGATCCTTCACATTTTTTTCTTGCTTGAAACACAAGACCCTTTGCAAAATTTCCCTTGAAAATAGACATTTCAGAAAAAGTTTAATCAACAAACTGAATCTTTTGCAAGTGCAGTGATTGAAGAAAAAAAAAATCTCATGTCATACAGCAGCTGAATCTTATTAAGTTGCATATATATATGTAAATAACCTTATTAAAAATGTCTAAATATGAACCTAAATATAGTAATAATTTTTTATTAAAAAATTCTGAATATATTTTGTACAAGTATATACAAAAAAGTTCACAATTTCACAAAAACTTGATTACATGAAAAAAAATCTAGATATGTAATTAAATGCAACTTCTCTTTCTAAAAATTAATTCATGTGTAAAATTATTGCAATAATATGCCGATTAATGGAAATGATAAAATTAAAAATTCAACGTAAAATTTTGAAATATGCATTTATTACTTTAATCTATCTTTTCAAGAAGTAAGTATTGAATTTGTCAAAAATTTGACTTCCAGTTTTTGGTGTATTTAAAAGTTTTAGAAGGTCCTGAACACGTTTTGATGATTTTTGGAAAATATCAGCCACTCTGTGAGTCTGTATATGACAAATTTTATGGGCACTCTATCTCAAGAACTGATGCACATAATTTCACAAAACTGTAGATTCAGTTACACCTTGATATAAACTCGAGATGTTTAGTAATTAGTGTATATCGCCAAACCGATGGTGCTGCTATGCTGCATTATTCATAATTTGTACAATAGTTCTATCTCAAACTAATGTATGTATTTTTATAAAATTTCAGATTAAGTTAATCTTTGACATAACTTCGTGCTCATTACTTTTTGGTGTAAATTGCTCAACAGATGACGCTGCTATGCTGCATTATTCATGTTTATCGCAATAGCTTTACCTCAAGGACGATTTTTTTTAAAAATCAAACTACAGCTTTCGACAGTTTCCGATATATATTAATGTTGTTTAGTTTTTGGTGTAAATTGCCCTATAGGTGGCACTACTATGCTGCATTTTTCAAGATTTCGTTATAGCTGATTAATTGAATGTTTTTTCAAGGTGTTGAATCTAAAATTGACCTCCATTTTGCCTCCATAATGTACAATAATGTTGCAAAAATATGGGCAGTTTGCATTAGAAAACTACAACTGTGATTTAAAAAAAAAAACATTTTATTACAAATAACTATGTTCCAAATTATACTTTCCCTCTTGATTAAACTTTGAATTTTTGTAGTTTTCTAAAGCACAGTAGAAGTTTATCTCTGTATGTAACTGCTTTTGTTAATGCCTCAAATAGTGAGCATTTTCTATTTGTAGTGTTCTGTTTTCATAACTTTTGAGTTCCACTCTTAGAAATATAAAATTACCATGTGGAAACATTATTGAATATGATTTCTTACTCGAGAATAGAATACCAGATTTCAGGGTAAAAAGAAAAAATTACATTTATATATATATACATTTTTTTTCTTCTGGTTTCAGTGAGTAAAAATCTAACAGTCAATAAATCCTACGCTATTTTTTAGTTGCAGACCTGAGTAAGCCAAAGTAATACTTAGTTTTGTTTGAATTTAGATTATAAAACTAAATCAAAACTTTTTTGAGGTGAGATTGGAAAGCTATACCAAAACTAAACATATTTTATAAAGGAAATAAAATTATAATTCTAAGAAAAAAAGTATTAGTGTAAAAATATATTTTTTTAAACAAACAATGGAATTTTTGAATACTGATATTCATAATAATGACAAAACTGCAATAATTTCTTTAAACTAGTATCATTTACTTAAAAACTATACTTATGTAAATGGAATGCATAATTTATTTCATTCCAAACTGCAGACATACTGGCTCAGATTTTTACATTAGGTCAATTGGTAGTTAAACATGTAACTGAAAAATCATTTCAGCAGAGATATGATATAACAAACAATAGCGTTTAATAAAAATTCTTAGGCTGTGGAAAAAAAAACTAAACTTTTAAAAGCAGGCTTTGCTACTTTCTTTTTATTTTGTAATATAAAGTGAAAATAATTTTCATTTAATACATATAAATGGGAAAAAGTATTTATTATTTAGTATTCTCTAAAAAAATATAATTTTTTTGGGAGAAACAGTCATGAAAAATCAAATTTTCCAATTTTTCCGTTTTTTCCGAAAAAACCAGTTTTTTTCCGCCACTTATATTTTTCCGGAAAATTTACATCTCTAGTCCCGAATCCAAACAGATTCGTTTACTAATGCTAAATGAGAAAAATGTGCAAAAGTATCTCGGTTACATTTCAATATTTTTATATAATTTTGCAATGGATAGCAAAAATTGGCCTGTACAAGACATTTTTTTACTTCTTCAATTTCGATTGCAGTTTTTTTTTGAGAATGCTTTAATATTTGAAACTGGTTTCGAAGTATGCTCATTCAAATAAAATATCATTTAAGTAAATTAAAGTATACTCATTAAAAACATCTGTAAACAAAAACAAAAAAGTAAAAACGTCCTTTGTACAGATCGATCTCATCCATCCAGTGAAAAAAAAAAGTTAAACATCGAAATGCAACCCAGATATCTGTATAAAATTTTTTTATAGCATTAGCATTAGCGAATGGGTCTTTTCGCTTGACTGAAGTAGCCTCTTAATGGCTTGGAAGGCGTAAAATCGTTTGGTAATCTTCGACAGAGGAATAAAATGAAAATAATTCTTTGAAAATGCAATAAAAGATGACTGTATAACAATACTTGTGAATTAACTCGCAGGGACTAGTTTATGGTTTTAATCATTTTTACCTTCTACCCATATATCCCATTTTTTCAATATGTCTGTTAAATTGTATTCCTAGAAACTTTTCAAATTATCGGCACCTTATATTTATGATATATTAAAATATGGAGCATTTATTTAACAGATACCCACATCCCCTCTCTGCCACATATATATATATATGTGTGTGTGTGTGTGTGTGTGTGTGTGTGTGTGTGTGTGTGTGTGTGTGTATATATATATATATGTATGTGTGTGTGTGTGTGTGTTACTTGTGATTTGCAATGGCTCCATTATATTTAGTATGTTTTAAAATTTACGGAGTTTTAATTAAAAAGGAACACAATGCATTTATTAACGCTAAAAAGAGAGAAACACTACAGTCACATTTTGTTTTCTTGAAGAGCTGTTTAAAATTCTATAATTCCACCAGGCTACAAAATGGATGCCCGGATACTCCTTACAAATTCACGCCAATGCGCTAATCCGGTTTAATCCAAAGGTGACAGCTACTTTGCACCCCGTCTGACAGTCCGGTACTCCCCTATCGACCCTCCCCCCGTGCAGTATGATGCGTCCCCCTTGTTGGCTCAGTACCGATCTTACATATGGGGATGCAGGAATGGGGAAAGAAACAACAGATAAGAGCCAACTGACTTGTAATTAAGAGAGGTTACCACATTGGCGCTTATTCGCTTCTTTCAGACAAACACTTTTTGGTATACGGGCCCTGAAGTAAGATAAGACGAATGATAGTTTTTTTCCTCATTAGACATCTGTTTTCGCACTCTTTCCCGTCCCAATGATTCTTCAATGTCATGGTCATCAGTTACCCTTTCGAGAGGAATTCAACATCCTGCTCTGTTTTCACAGTACATATCTAAATAAAGAACCATTTTGTAGATATAGTTCCCATATGAAATATAACTAACCTCCGTAACGTTTTACAGCGTTAACGGGAATTATAATCCATTATGAATAACTTAAAAATATACGAAATGTATTACGTATAAATAAAATTACAAACATGCAAACATTTTTAGAACAATAGTTTTATTTTTTTTTCACATCATTAATATTCTAAAATTCCATTAAGAGGTTTAATCAATTAACTCCCCACCCCCTTATTAATGTCAAATGTATGGGAATAAAATGCATTCGTATAGTAAATTAGAAAGTTCAAGTGCTTAAAAGGATTTGCACATTCGTATATTTAAACAAGTTGGAAATTCCACGTAAAGCGTGGCAAATGAGGTGCTTTCGTATGATAACGATGTTTTAAAAATATTCAGATCTTGCTGCTAGTAGATAGTACTTCGGATAAAGTATAGTAGTGAAATATATATATATATTTTGTGTGTGTATGTGTTCCTGTAAATATACAAGAAATAATTTTTATTACACCTCAGCGACGTATATCATACGCTATACTATCTACTTTCTTTTATACAGGAAATAACTTGTAGTATTCCTCAGCAATGTATATGAATCTCATGTTAAATAGTCAATATCAAATGTTAAATAGTCAATTACAATTATCGCACCAAAAACATGTTCTCCCTATACCATTATGTAATGGAATACTTTTGTGTGACCTTGTAAATCAATAAAAAATGCTTTTTGCACCACAGATTGTGCAAAATGTATATTATAATATGTATGTTCATAGAGGCATAACAATTTTATTGTGTTCGAATTAGTGTAGTCCATTAAAATGCAATTGAAACATTTTTCTCCATTGACCGTAATGTAACGGAATAATTTTGATTGCCCCTGTAATTGATCTATGCATGCGATTTTCATAAAATTTGAAATGATTCGACAAAATTATGTAATGATTATATATTTTAAATTTCAAACGATTAAAATGCATTTGAAACTTTTCATCTTATTCACCATAATGTAACGGAATACCTTTGATTATCCCTGTAATTGATCTATGCATCCGATTTTCATAAAATTTGAAATGACTCGACAAAATTATATAATAATTATATATTTTAAATTTCAAATAATTCAGTTGGGTAGTTTTTGCGTTGTTATATGCGGAAAAAAATCTCCCTAGAAAATTAACATTTTTGTCTTATTTATTTGTACTTTTCTTAAAGGATGTTTCAAAATTGTCAAAATATTTATAAAATATGTGTTTAATTTAATATTTTATGCGTTAAAAGCTAATGAGCGGTGATTAATATTTTAATCCTTCCAGATAAATTTCGACAAAAACATTTGCAACTATGAATTCCAAAAAATGGAGTGCATCTCACTATTTTGCGTTAAACGTTAGGTTCTCATATTTATCGCTTTTTAGGTGCATTCGTAATTATGTAAATACGTAGCACCTATAGTGGTCGTTCAGTCCGTCAGTCTGTCCGCATATAACAACGCAAAAACAACCCAACCGAATCGTTTGAAATTTAAAATGCATAATTATTACATAATTTTGTCGAGTCATTTCAAATTTTATGAAAATCGGATGCATAGATCAATTACAGGGCCAATCAAAAGTATTCCATTACATTACAGTCAAAGGGGAAAAAAGTTTCAAATGCACTTTAATCGTTTGAAACTTAAAATACATAATCATTAAAAAATTTTGTCGGGTTATTTCAATTTTTTTGATAATCGGGTGCATAGATCAATTACAAGAGCAATCAAAAGTATTCAATTACATTATGGTCAATGGGGAAAAAGTTTCAAATGTATTTTATATGTTTGAAATTTAAAATACATAATTATTACATAATTTTGTCGAGTCATTTCAAATTTTAAGAAAATCGGATGCATAGATCGATTACAGGGACAATCAAAAATATTCCGTTACCTTACGGTCAATAATAGGTTTAAAATATTGATTTACTTTCGGAGATATTTTAAATATAAAAATGCATCAAACGTCTATATACTTAACCTTACGAAAGGGAATTCGGAAGCTGACTGACCAGCACCCTTAAACAATATTTTTCCCCTCCTGACTTTTTTAGTCCAGGCGAAATAAACATTTTACATATTTAATTTAAATGCTTTAAGTGATAAATTAAAATAACATAAAAAGATTATAGCTTGACATGTTTCATTGCTCTTACGGCAACATTTTCAAAAGCAAATAAATGATAAAAAGAAATTTCTCGAAATAAACAGAAAAACACAAATCACGTGAACATGAGCATATAAAAATAAAACTGGAAATAAAAATGAATAAAAATATTTGTGAGCGTGAAATATTACAAATTATTGTCTTAAAAACCTTTGAAGCATTTCCTTCCATATTTTAGGTAGCTCCATGGAGGTAACTTCATTGCAAACATGTTTATTTCGAGAAATTTCTTTTTATCATTTATTTGCTTTTGAAAATGTTGCCGTAAGAGCAATGAAACATGTCAAGCTATAATCTTTTTATGTTATTTTAATTTATCACTTAAAGCATTTAAATTAAATTGGTATTTTAAAGTGATGTTTATATTATATGTAACATTTTACCTTTCAAAAATCGGGTGGAAGATTTTTTTTCTGATTTTTTCATAATGATGCTAACATGGATAAACCACGTTTTCGAATAAAAATTTCTCAAGTCTAAATTTTCTGTGGTCAAAAAACAACAAAATTTTGAGATTTTATTTTATTTTATTTATTTATTTTTTTTTTTTTATATCTCGAGATTTGTTGCCATAGCAAAATATTTGTCAGTTACAATATTAAATAGGACAAAATTCTGTATAATATTTCTTATTTACAACTTTTTTATACACTAAGTAGCAAGCGCAGTACGCCAAAATCCCCCCAAATGCCATTCTATTTAAAATTAAAGAGCATAAATAAGAAAATTTGTTTGTGTTTGTAGCTTTTGTATTGAGAAAAACTAATGCCTGAAAGTGAGGTACATATGAAATTATAAATAATAAACGGACATTAATATAATATAATAATTCTATTAGGTAGAATTGTTTAAAAAAATAATAAATAAAAAAGGACATTTTTTTTTAATTTTCTTAAAAACCGTGAAAAAAGTAGTTAAGCCACGATTATTCAAATGTATTCATCGGATTTAACCGTGTATATATATACAGATATATATATATATATATATATATATATATATATATATATAGATAGATAGATAGATTGGTAGCAGTAAATTATTTATTTCAAGTTAATAGTAGGCTTTTTTGCATCCGTAGCAAACTCGGATTTTGGTGCCCGCTTTTCCTCTCTCACCCCGTTCAAAAAAAAACTTATCATGAGAATATTAATAAATCTGTTATAGCCGGATTTGGGAAATCTTTAGTATGTAATCATTAAATACGTAATCAGCTTTGTTAAACATTGATTCAATAAAACTTTGAAAATTTAAACGAAAGGAATATATCCAGTTTTATAAAAGGTTTCCATCTTAGCAGGTATAATTGTTCACACATTTTTTTTTCTTGAAATAATAATAACAATAATAACTAGTCGTTGGAGGCCACCGTAATACTTACCCACAGGAGATGCATAACATAATATATGAAAACATAACATATGTAAACAGTTTATGAAATGCATTGCAATTCCAAAACAAAATATAAACGTATATTTAAGTATTTTTAACACATCATCATGCTCTATTAATGAATTTCTGATGAACCAATTTAGATAAATTACATGAAACGCCATACTATTCTAGTAGCACTGAAATGCATAAAAGAAATATCCTTATAACTCTAAAAATAAATATCATATTCACTAACGGTTTCTTGCATCAAATTAAGTGTCTCATTTCCAATTAAAAGATATCTTTGAGTTGAAATTTGAATAAAATACAGGGTCATGAAAAATCAAAGAATGTGGAAAACAAGATTAGAAATTTCTCGACAACTAATAATCCGATCGATTTCGTTTTTTATGCAAAATTTGTGTCAATTTATTGCCTTTTACGTCCACTCCTTAAAATAAAAAAAAAAATCGAAAATTTTTGTATACCTTTCATCAGAACGAATTTTTCGAGAGTCCGAAAAAATAGTTCCGAATAATCGAAGTTACTGATATTAAATAGGCTTCGTCCCATTCTTACATACTAAGCACTTACAAAATTTCAAGTCTCTATCTCAATTTGTTCGGGAGATAGAGCGGTTACAGACAGACAGACAGACGGACGGACGGCAAATTTTTTTTTTTCTAAAAATATGTTTTTCAGTGTCCGAAACGTGTAAATCCGTCAAAAAAATCGATTTTCAAAACGATTGCAAAACTTACCCTATACTACGTATGATGGGTAAGTAATAATAATAATGATTCAATGGTAATTCAATAATTTCTAAATTTACAACTATGAGACTAAATTAGTCACCCGTAATATTAAACCTATTGAAGTGTTCATGTCTAATATCTTGCTTGCTTTTATTACTTTTATATATATATATATATATATAATACCATTAAAAGTAGACAAGATTCACCAATGTATTTTATCAATAAAACAAAAAACCAAAACGAAGAATTAGAATTGAATTGAATTATAATAAAATAAAAAAATAGTGTAACGAGTAAATCTGAAAAAATAAATAAATAAAATGAATGCAAATAGAATTTGTAGCTCCAAAAGCAGAATCATCAGGCCCCAAATGCTCTGGAACTACAATTGTAGTGTGCGGTTTCATCCACATATTAGCCATGAAATAGCAGAATAATACGTATTTGGGGCTACCAGCACACAAAAACCAAATTATTAAACAAGGAACAAAGATATTTTACAAAAAGGAGTTGAAAGTAAGTAAAAATAATAGTTATCCATAACAGACAAAAAAGATAAAGCTGAATGGAAATATAATTGAACCGGAGAAAAATAATTAATAATCGATATTAACATAAAATTAAATTAATAAAATAATTAAAATTAGAATTAAGAAATAACATTCATATTAACATATAACTTAAAATACCATTTTGTTACTTTAATCAGTAACATTTATTGTGACTTTACATGGTAAAAACTCATTATCTTAATATAGGATAATAAAAATTAAAAATAAAATAAAAAAAAATAAAAAAAAAATAAATAAAAATAAATAAAAAAAAAACAAAATAAAATAGAATAAAAATAAGTAAAATAATAATAATAATAATAATAATAATAATAATAATAATAATAATAATAATGATATTATTAATAATAATACCAAAAATTATATCAATAACATTAAAATTAATTTGACAATTAAAATATAGCTATTTAACTATAGATATAACTAGACAAATAACCATATATTGGTGTCAATTAAACAGTTTAAAAATTATGTTAAAATGAATAACCCACTCTCAATTATATATATATATATAAATATATATATATATATATATATATATATATATATATATAATTTCGGAAAATTGTTTGGAGCGTTTTCTGAAATTAAAGTAGCTTCTTTAAAAAAATTCAACCAAATTTACAAAATTAAAAGTACGCAACGTTAGATAGCGACCTTAAATATCAAATGAACAACAACAAAATAATCATAATAATAATATTAAATAAAATAAACGTCAAAATTCGAGCTTGAATTCTAAAAAGAATGCTCCCATAGGTTTAACATTAGCATGCAAATGCTTTCCCGTGAAATTACACTAGTCATACGAACAAACTAGAACGCTAAACTTAAACCTATAGGAGCGTTCTTTTTTTACAATTTCTCGCTTGTAATTTAATAGTTTTAAAAGGTCTTTTTTCTGTTTGAGATTACAATTGCTGATGGACAATTGCTGCTAGAATTCTAACGGGATTAGTGTTTACTTTATCTATTTTGGTTACTTTAGTTTTCTATTTTGATTACAGTTTTTATTTATTTATTTATTTATTCATATATTATTTTTCTATAAAGTTACAATTGATTATTAATACGAAAATATATATTTGGAATAAAAAAGAAACATATAGTACAATATTTAAATATATTTCTGAGTAAAACTTGCTCTAAACATTTTTCAGATATTTTTTATGATCTTACTATGACTAGACTTAATCTTTTCAAAATAAATTTACTAAAAAACCCCTAAAACTCAAAATACTAATACTCAAATGGTAATAAATTTTTCTAATCACATATTTAATAAAATCAATGTAAATTCTATAATAAATGATAAAATCTGAAAATTTCCTATAAATAATATTCAAATATCAAAAACTTCAAAGTATTCAATAACTATAGGAAGAAAGATATTTAACTATAATTCGTTCTTAAAAATACTTCTGATGATAGTGCTTTCCCCTGCAAATGCAATGACCCCTCTCTACACAAATACATTAATAATGATCATGGGCATATTATTACTGGAAATCTAAATACTGTATATGACTTAACACTGAAAAAATTAATGGGTTATGGTACTAAAAATAGAATTACATTCAAATAAAACATTAATTCTGTAATAAAACAATTTACTTATGATATATATGTGAGATATTGAGTGATTAACTTATGATTTAAGCAAAACTAATATTCTTGAAAGTATAAAAAGGTTTAATAGACATAAAACATGTACGTAACATTCAAAGATAATAGTAGAAATGAATAATATTCAGTATAAATAAGCTTCCCTGAGTTTTGCATTAAAAATCCATCAAACTCGTCGCATCGCTGAAATCTATAGAACACCTCGTTCTTTTCACGTATCATCACATGAGTCTCGTTTGGGATATCACGTTCATTAAATCATTGAGTTTATTATCTTTTATTGCTGAATACTTCATTCTTTAATCCCACATATATATTTTTATTTATAAAATTGCAATATATTGTAACAAACCTATTGAATATTTCAATCAATGGAAAATTTTAGTTATTGATAAATTAACTAAGACTTTAAAATACAATATTTCACATCTGGATTATATAAATACAAAGCATCTTTTCCAGCAAATCACTAAATTGCAACAAAACTGTAATAACTTATGTTGACAAATCTCCAAATAATTATGCAATTATATATAAATCCTATTATCATCAACTGCTTAAATCTAGTATATCTTCTAATAACACATTCCAAAAAACTAATGATAACATAATTGTAAACAATCGTAAAATTAAAGGCTTTTATGAATTATTAGACATTAACTCTACTAACTTTAAATATCCTTAACTAGTTCTTATACTCAAATTTGATAAGAATCCTGTTAAATTTAGAACAGTTACAATTCGTTGCAATACTTATAAAAATGCTGCTAACAAACTTCTATTAACAGTTCTTAATCAAATATATAAAATTACAAAAACCAGTGATAATAATAAATACTACAAAGAATAGTTATGAATTGGTCAATATTATGAAAAATCTTAAATGTATAAAAAATATAACTGCATATGACTTCAAAGATCTTTCTAATAATATCGATTTATTAGATTTGCATAATATAATAAATGCACTTTAAAAAAAAATCAACATGATTTGGATCGATCAATGAACATTGAAACTGATTATTTTCGTACTTTAACTAATTTCATTATCTAAGGTACCCTGAGGTAATAACGCCACATTGAGGTTCTACCAATTTTCACGGCTCAGTTTTAGTTTGTATTTTTCAAACAAATATATAATTTGATACAGCAACTTATTTACTATCTGTATAAAAAAAAATAATTTAACAGATATGTATTCATAAAATGTAATGGCGTGATTTCTCGACCAATGTTATTTGGCGTTATTACCCACCTATATGGGTAATAACGCCATGCAAACAAAACTATGAAATAAGATGGAATAATGGCATGTAGATTGTCCAATTCTAAAAATACAAACTCTACAAACTTAGAAATTGATAAATTGCATTCTAAGCTATTGAAAATGTTCAATTTTTTGTGTAAGAAAAGTGTAAGAAAAATAAAGGTGTCGTGTGTGTGTGTGTGTGTGGGGGGGGGGGGGGTGGAGTTTGTGGCAAAAGAATATCAGACCGTGAGCTTCTTTTTGCTTAAAAAGGACCGCTTAAATAGAATTATTAGAAACATTGCACAGTTTTAACTGTGTTTATTTGAATCAGTATTTAGGATGTAGCTCGGGCACTGTAGGGAATCAACCGGGGTATTAATGCCAAGGATTGGCGTTATTACCCCGTTATAGTTATTGCGCTGTACATTTTAAATTACAAATTATCTCGAGAAGTTATCCAAAATCTTCAACAACATTTTGAAAGTCCATGAAATGTATTACAAATTTATGTAATTAACAAAGTATTTCCGGGTAAAAAAAAATAGTCTTTACATCACAAAACGTATCTCGCAAATTTTAGATCAAGCGTTAATTTTAGTTGCTTGTAAAAACAATAAGACCTAAAAATGAAACAAATTAACTTGAAGCTGTTTTTTGCGATTTATATGACTCAAAACCCTTCTGTGCAGAGTACATGAGTGTCATTTACCAGATTATTTCATAATTAAGCAAAATATTACCCCGCCTGGCGTTTTTACACCAGACCACCTTATAATAATTTTATAATGCAAGATAACATAATATATATACAAAAAGTTGGTATACCACAAGGTGGTTGTACATCTAGTATATTATCTGACTTATATCATCATGAACGTAAATATTTTGATAATAAATTACATTTATATCGATATATTGATGATATAATTTTAATTGATACTGATAATACCAGTATATCTCAATTCCCAGTTGATTATCCATCTAATCTAGAAATTACAAAACACCTGCTTTATAGTAATGCCATTAACTTTTTAGATCTTAAAATTATGTTAAAGGAAAACAAATTAATAACTGATATTTATGATAAACGGAATGAGTTTAATTTTAAAGTTAATACATTTACTAATTTTAAATCCTATCTTCATAATTCTGTATATCGTAATATAATCATTAATCATTTATATAGAATAAAATGTTTATGTTCTTCTCATTTAATTAATGCAAATATTAAAAAGCTTGTTTATGATGCTATAAGTAATGGTTTTCCTAAAAAAATCACTTATTCTTTAATTTACAATTAGTTGTTACATGATTTAAAAATTAATTAACTTTTTGCGTAAAAATGAACCAAAAAATTAATAAAACATAAAAATAATAATAAAAAATTAAAAATGTAAAAAATATTAAAAAATGCATGTAATAGGATGGTTAGGTGGGTAGATGTTAGAGTACGGAGGAGGGCGCTATTGTCTGGATAAAACGCAAAGGTTGTTTTATATTTTTAAAAAAATTGAGAGAGGGAAATGCATTAATTAAATTGGAACAAAGTTTCTATGGAGTTTAAATAACACCAATGTATGGATTATTGTTTAGTTATATCAATTACATTAAAATAATTTTATTCATTTACATTATTAAATTGCACTTCACTTTTAATAAATGAAAGACCTATAATACTACTAAATGTATAGGGTACATATATTAATTATCTATTTTTTAATCTTTTACATCCTAAATTAAGATATTGGTTTTAGCCTAGCATAGTCAAATTAAATGTTATTGATTTAAATATTAATAGGGTAAACTATGGTGTATGATATAACAAATTTAATATAGGAGGAAATATGGTGTATGGTTTATTTTTTCTGTTACCACTTTACTCTGCTTTTAATTTATTTATTAATTTATTATTATCATGTGTACGATAATTATTTTTTATTTTTTCCCTTTTCATTTTTCATTTTTCTATCGAATTTAGTAATTTTGTTGTGCCTTGTTTTTAATGTTATTTCTTGATTGAATTTTGGTTTTATGTGGATTGGTAGCCCCAAAATCGTATTATTTTGCTTTTTCATGGCTAATACGAAGATGAAACCACACACTTCTTTTGTTAGTTCCAAAGTATTTGGATCTTGATAATTCTGCTTTGGTTCAACAAATTCCATTTGTATTCATTTTATTTATTTATTTAATTTTTTCTCTTGTTCAATATGGTTTTTTTCTATTAAATTCAAATGGTTCATATTATAATATAATTAATGGTTACATATACATATACATACACATACGCATGTAAATATATATATATATTAACCGAAAAAATGTAAAATGCGTAAAATCTTTAAAAAAGAGAATTGTATTATTTAAAGCGGAATATATTTCGGTTCTTTTTCGGTTTTCAAGATTTTATTGAATCAATGTTTGACAAAGCTGATTATGTATTTATTGATAACACACTTAAGGGGGCTCAGGGGTTGAAAACTTTTCAAAAAATCGATTTCTTTAATGATCTAATTTGATTATTCATTGAATTCTTAACTCAGTGCAAAAAACCGCATAAAAATATTTGCATTTTTAACGGAGTTATAAACATTTATGTATCAACACTTTCATAGCCGCATCCATATAACTTTAAGTCGCGTTTTCTCAAAACTTGATTTTTGATGACTAACACCAAGATTTAAAAAAAAAACTATTTGGTGGAATGGCTTAATTTTTTTTTCATGCATATAACATTATTATCTAGATTATGAATTAATATATTTTAGATAGTTTAATATTTTGAGTATTTTTAATGGAAAAAAGTTGTATTTTTTAGGGGGGGGGGTTTAAATTTTCAACTTTGAGAGATTTTTTAATAATGTTTTTTTAAGTGATAGTTATATCCTAAATTCATAATTTAGATAATGATGTTATATGCATGCAAGGAAAAAAAATAAGCCATTCCATCAAATTGGTTTTTTTTAATCTTGGTGTTAGTCGTCAAAAATCAAGTTTTGAGAAAACAAGACTTAAAATTGAAATTATATGGATCCGGCTATGTAAATATTGATACGTAAATGCTCCGTAAAAATAACTCCGTTAAAAATGCTAATATTTTTATGCGGTTTTTTGCATTGAGTTAAGAATTAATTGAATAATCAAACTAGATCATAAAAAAATCGATTTTTTAAAAAGTTTTCAACCTCTGAGCCCTCTTAAAATTTTCAAGATCCGGCTATTACAAATTTATTTAAATTCTCATGGTAAATTTTCTTTTTAAGAGGAGGGGCAGAGAGCTCCAAAACCCGTGATTGCCACGTGTGTGAAAAAGGGTCCTGAAACACATTATTTACTGCTACTAATATATTGAGGGTGACATACGTGATTAAATCTGTGGGAAACATTTGAATAATCGAGGCAAAACTACGTTTTTCACCGCTTTTAAGAAAATTGAAAAAATGTCCTATTTCTGAAATAGTGTACTGCTCTTGCTATTGAGTGTATAAAAAATTGTAAGCATGAAAGTTATAGAGAATTTTGTCCTGTTAAATATTTTAACTGAAAAATAATATGCTACGGCCACAGGTCTCAAAATATTTAAAATATATATATATTTTTTAATTTATTGTTTTTTGACCACAGAAAATTTAGCCTTCAGAAATTTTGTTCGAAAAATTGTTTTTTCCATGTTGATATCATTATAAATAATTCAGAAAATAATCATGTAAAATATGACAGTTAGTTATATTATAAGAATAATGTGTAAGTTTTTTTTTTTTTTTTTTTTTTTTTTTTTTTTTTTTTAACGAGCTTGAGAAACAAATTCACGTCAATTTTAAGGCGATTTTGGAAAAAAAAATCCCCGTTCAATAATTAAAAAAATGTGCACATTGGCATGCTTTGGAATATATTTTTTTTCCTATAAAGGAATTAAACCTGAAGTTATAAGCTACTGTTGTCTCACAACATTTTAAAAGCTGAAGCGTCCGGAAATTCTGTGCAAAATGTCATTCTAGATAAAATTCTGTTTTTAATTAATTCCGAGAAAAAAGAAAAAAAACGAAGAATGGGAAAGCTATTCGATATCATTGTTTCTGAATAGCATCTGTTAGTCTCATGCGTTTCAGACCAAAAACGAATTCACAAATATATCAGATAATAGATCTTTTGGATTTCAGAACAATCTTAACACAGAATAATTTTAGCTTAATGCTCCAATTTTATTATTTTTAAATATTTATTTTTAATGTAATTTCGAGATTCAGAGTGAGAACAAACTTGCAATTTGACAAGTAGATAATAAAAAAAAATTCCATTACATCTCAAACTCTAAGTAATAGTATTTAATAATTAGCGATTTTTCTCGTTATAAAGACATTACTACAATTCACAATAAATATCAATCAATTTTCATTTTATCATAAATTATGTTACAGATTATAGATATTACTTGTTTTTTAAAGTTTTCTTTTTCAATTTAAAATTTCATATGATAAAATAAAAACGCATGTTTAAACAGTTTAATGATTTCTAAATATTACTTTTTAATTCTTATTAGTTTTTTTCCTTTTTTAAAATATCTTGCAGGTCTTAAATGAAAATCTTTTTCTTTAAACTAGCGTAGTCTGAAATCTGTGGGGTTTCTCTCTCTCTCTTTTAATCATTGAAAGTATTTTTCTAAAATATTCAATGCAATCATTTGAGTACACTGGAATTCATTTTAGTGCAAAATTAATAAGTCAAGATTCCATTTATTAGCACACTACTTTTAAATTAGATATCACAATTTTCTAGATTCATGTACAGTTTTTGACTCCTCTCACTCAAAGAAATGTTTTGGGGTAAAAGCGTCTGATAATAAAATGAAATATACATTGGAAATTAAAGTCTAGTTAATGTAACTCAACGCCTTAAGGGTGTTCTTAACTGATCCGCTCAACAAGCGAAAAACGTTTTGACACATTTACAAATTCATTTTTTAACAGAAAGTTATAAAATTTTAATGTCTGACTATGAAAGCGATTTTGAATTGAACTTATTTTTCCATTTTATGATAATTAAATTACTTATCGAGTTATAAGCTATTTCGATGACGCAATCACCCGTTTTTTTCTCCTTTTCGACCGGTTTTTCTGCTTTCGTCGGGAAATAAGCTCAAAAGTGTCAACTTTGAAGACTTGTTATGAAAAATCTATTGTGTTTTTTAAAAAACAAAAGACTGAGTGCAATTAGACAGTTTCTGAATAATAACACCTGCTATTTTCATGCATTTCCGAACAAAAATAAATTAATGTATGTGTCACAAAGTAGCCCTTTTTGATTTAAGAACGCAATTAAGTGTACTTTTCTTATTTTCTCTGAAATTAAGATAAATTCTATAAATATTATGACATGTGAAATTACTTGGACGCAAGTTTAAAATCATTAAAACGTTTATATATAAAAATTTGATTCAATCCATAAAGATTTATAGTTTACAATGACATTTAGTATTCAGAAATTCACTCTAGTTTACTATAGAAATGTCAAAAGTGTTTTTATTTTTTTAACAGATCGCCAATGATGGTGCGAGAAATACATTCCGCATTTAAAATATGAGATAGAGTAAATAAAATGAAAGTAAAATAACAATACATAAAACTGAGCATAAATTTGGTAATAATTTCTGTATTTACAAATTCATAGTGTTTGTTTTTTACTGAAATCTCAATGTAAAATATGCTGTTTCCAAATTATGTATTTCACACAAATAATTTATTTTAACCAGTTTATTTTATTTGAAAAATTAAAAGTTGTCAAATTATAGGTACAATAACTCAAGTAAAAGAAAAGATGAGATTGATGCGTGGGAATATGAGAAATCTTAAAGGAATCTATGCTGTAGTTTAAATTTTATTAGCTATTGCCAGTGTAGTTATTTTCAAGAAGCAAGAAGCAATAATTAATCTTAATAATAAATCCTAATTTCACTCAATTTTAATAATAATATATAAAAATTATCTTAATAATAAATCCTAATTTCACTCAATTTTAATAATAATGTATAAAAATTATCTTAATATAATAATTTAAAAAAGATAATTTAGTTTTAAACAGAAAGTGTTTCAATTTCCACTCAGGTTTAAAGGACAGCATTTTAAGAGCCTTCCATAAAAAGCAAATACTGCAAAATAACAGATAAAGCAACACGTGCATTTTTGCGGAAGTTAAAATGATTATTTCTAGTTGCTAAAGCAAAGAGAACATGTGGCAATTACCATCAATATCCTTTAGCTGAAAAGGGACCATCTCTGGCAAAGAATTTGCATAAAAGTAAAGAGTTCTCAACCTCTTTATTATTTCCGGCAACCATCTAGTTAATGAGATAGTTGACGCACCGTGTCACACCTTTGATTGATAGATATGTGGATTTGGGACATTCCCGTAGCCGTTTGGCAAATGAAACACAATTTTGAGTCGAGCTGACTCATTTTTCATTACTGCTCGAGAAGAGATGCAGTAAACTGAATAGCAGCATTAGAAGCTTATGTATTTTTTAAAAAAGAACACTTGCATCTGAACAAAAGCGGCTCGGGAACGTCACATGGCCGCAATCTTCCATTTGCATTCCCCCTTTTTTTTTTTATCCCCGGACCTCCCTTCCTTTGTAATTGTTTTTCTTATAGGGTTTCTAGAATTTGTGATTCTTCTGTCCGCCTTTCTTAAAATTTTCATTTGTCATCGATCAATAGGTGTGTTTTATTTTCATTGTCAGCGATGAAAAAAAGTTTTTTGGTATAGGAGACGAAAAATACGTCACTTTCTGTAAAGTAAAAAAAAAAAAAAAAAAAAAAAAAAAAAAGTGGCATTTTCAAAAAATCATAGCGCGCTTAGTAATGGGTTTAAAAAAACGTTTTTATAATAAAATTTATAGAGAATTTAATGTTCTTTTTCTTTGTAATTGAGTATAGTACGCAAAAATTTTATAATTTTCGAGTTACAGGCAAAAACTGAAAAAAGTCCGAAAATTTTGTGGGTTTTTTTTTGGCTCTACAAAGTTTAGCCTCGAGATATTTTGTTGAAAAACCGTTAATTCTTGTTACTAGCATTCCCATAAACATTTTAAAAACATAAAATCTTCTAGAAGAATTTTTGCATCTATCGTCCCTTTTTTCTGACAATTTGACTGGCCTAATATAGCCATTAAGGGTGTTCTTAAATCAAAAAGGACAACTTTGTGACATAAATTTAAATTCATTTTTGTTCGAAAATGCATGAAACTAGCAGGTGTTGTTAAAACTGTTGAAACTATCTAATTTCACTCATTTTTCTGTTTTTGTGCAAACGCAATAGATATTTCGAAACAAACCGTCAAAAATGATGTTTTCAACCGCATTTTCCGACTAAAGCAGGAAAACCAGTCAACGCAAGGTAGAAAATCAGGTGAGCACGTGATCAAAACAGCTTATAACTCGGTAGGTAATTTAATTATCATAAACTGGAAAACTGAGTTCGATTCGGAAATGCTTACATAGCCAGACCTTCCAATTTTATATCTTTTCTTTAAATAATGAATTTGATAATGTGTCAAAATTTTGCACTTATTGAGCACTTTCA
This sequence comes from Maratus speculifer, assembly GCA_964019185.1. NCBI lineage: Eukaryota > Metazoa > Arthropoda > Arachnida > Araneae > Salticidae > Maratus > Maratus speculifer. The sequence continues at coordinate 177,208,900 of OZ025292.1, read as the reverse complement.
ATTATAGAACTTTTGTCGAATGTTTAAAGATATACTTTTTGGATTCTTCTGCAACTTCAGGATCTATATAATAAAAGCATAAGTCATGTGACTATCATCACTGTTCCGGGCTGACGGCTTCAATTTTTATATGCTTGGCGGGCATTTCGGTATTTTAATTTTATCCGCCTAATGATAAATCATTGCTCCATCGTCATCATTTCATGTATACTGTAATAAAGACACATAGAAATAATATACAGATACATAAACAGTAAATACAGTAAACCCAACTAAAGTGAAAAATTAATCAATTTTTCCCCCCTGGTTCTGGCTAAATTTTCACTCCACCTGGGTTTATTGCATTTACTGTTTGTATGTCTGTATATTATTTCTATGCACCTTTATGATTTCAATGCTGGTGTTATTTCTGTGTGTATGTGTGTTTTTATATATATTGTAATAGTTCATGTGACTGCCATAAACAATTACAGATGATCCTTTCACTTTTTGTATGAAAGACGTCCATTTTAACCCAAAACATTAAGAAAAAAATAAAATAAAAAAAAATAAAGCTAGGATGATGTAAAAAAAAAAAAAAAAAAAAAAAAACTTGGAACTTTTATGTTATACGGTCGTAACTATCGCCAACAGTATTTTTAACCCGCTAAACATCATATTTTATCTTTCGCGTGGTTAATTAAACAATACTTTGATCTTGAAGTTAAATATTATGGTTTATGTTATTATTTGTTATTTTTCTTTTCTTTTCTTAAAAAAATAGAAAAAAATAGCTGAAAGTCATGAATTTAAAATTTTACAGTTTTTATTAAAGTTACTATTTAAATAAAATGAGTCAAATTATTATATTTTAAATGAAATTAATGAAATGCGAAAAAATGTGACTTAAAAAATGTTTGGCGATTTACCATCTGCGCCTGACTAATATAAAAATACATGAAAATTGTTTTTTTCCATAAGAATCTACCGATCTGGCAAAAGATTGAGGAAGTAAATTAAATTATAAATAAAAGTAACATGTTGCAATACATAACATGCGTTTAATGGAGACCAAACTGGTCGCCAAAGGCGGCTAGTTATAAAGAATATTCTTGACCTAATATATCAACGTCGATTTAATAACAAAAACAGTTAGGGGGCCAAAAAGTCAAAGAAAAAAATAATATTTGGCATTACCCTGTAAATTAAAATGCATTGAATGATCTATCGCTGCAGAATGCAAATATGTGGATAATGTATAACATGATGATTACTGATTAGTATAAAAACAGAACATGTATCCATGAAACAACAGTTCTAATGAAATTGTTTTCATATTTTTAGCGTATATCATGCGGGATTTTCAACCAAATTTAACTAATCAGTATTGAAAAAAAAAAAAAAAAAAAAAAAAAGCAAAATGTAGTAGAATAAAAAATCCAGCAATTTATTATTAACTGCCTTTCAGAAAAAAGTATTTAGTGAAAAGAAGCTGTTTACATAGCACCTTCCAATTTTATATCTTTCCGTTAAAAAATGAATTTGTATATGTGTCAAAACGTTTTGTGCTTATTGAGCAGAGCAGTTGAGAACAACCTAAAATTATTTTTCTGTTTAAAAAAAATGAAAATTTTATTTATATTTCCGCTATTTTTTTTATTATTTAATTTCGGATTTTTATAAAAATTGGAATTTAATTTGACTATTTTGAATTGAAGTAAAATAAATAACTTTATTTTATTTTAAAATTAAATTTATTGGTGCTACCATATATGTCAGAATTTAATAACTATAAATTAATAATTTGAATTTATTAATTAAGGGTTAAGTTGTTTTGAAAGAAAAATGAAACGGAACGCTCTGTACGATCTCCGATTACGCTTGTCCGTGTGCTGTTTTTAAAGGAAACGATTTGATTTTTAACCAAAATTTAAATTATACTTACTTTTAAATTTGTACACAAACCACTAAATATAAAGTGGTTATGATAGATTTTTACTTACACTGTATTTCGGTTTGTGGCTATAAACTTCAGATTCAGCTGATGAAAAGTAGACTTTCAGGCAAAGTAAATTATCCCTAAAAGCATACATAGAAAAAATATTTATTTAGAAAATGTTTTCATAAATGCATATGAGAAAGAAAATAAAATAACATTAAAAAGAACTTTACAGTGATAATTTAAAGAACTTACTACTATACTGTTACAGGGTGTCCAGTAAATGACTGACCCATTTTGAATGTAAATAATAAAAAAACGGTTCGAGATAAAAATGTGCGGTTTGCTGCATTCTGATCAGAAAATCAATAAATTTTTAGATATGTACTTTCTTAAAATAGTTCGAATTTCGGCCAACAGATGGCGCTAGTGGCGGCAATAGGATGTCAAAATTCAGACATTACTCTAGTTTTCATATGCTTTACGGCTCATTTCGCAGAGTGGAATCTCACTCAACATGTTGAATCGACTCTCCACTCACCTGCAGAAATAGAGTTTATTGGATGGAAAGAGATTTATAATAATATTTATGATTGAATAATGTCTATTATACTTAATAAAAACCAACAAAACATGCTTTTTAATAAGCATTGACTTTTCACATATTTACCATAAATAAATGTATTCAAAAGATGTTTTTGTAACCGGTTAACTGATTCTGTTTTTAAGTGCAATAAATTGAAATTATGGGATAAACACCGTTTTTTTAAGTTAAAAAAATTTTACTGCTTAATTTAAACATTCTTTCCACTAAATAGTATGAAATTGTATTTAAAAAACTGTTAAAAAGCTTTAAGTGATGGATCAAGCAAAATCTTCTTGCCCACGTCGTGCAGTAGAAACACTTAAGTGGTTAAAAAAGTGGTACGGAAATAATGTTGACAAGTTTCTCGTCTAAAACAAAGAGCGGCAGTGACTTATAAGTCGGCATATAAAAATATAATGAACCTTAGAATGAAGGAATCCGTTTATAACAAATCTTGTTTTAAACGTAAAAATATATTGTTTTTGACGGAGAAAGTAACATACAAAACCAGCTGATAAGACGGAAACCTGCCTAAAACGAAATATTGTTCATTTTTCCCAAAACAGAATTCATCCTTACATTATATTCATACTTTAACATTTAACATTATTTGAAAGAAAATGATTCTAAAAACTTTTTGAAAATTATATATGAAAAACACTAATGTTCCAGCAATTTGGTAATATTTATATTTATAAATTGAACTAAAATAAGTAGAACAATGATGATTCTATGATGATTTAGGAAATATTATGCTTTGTGTAGTGAAATTTTTAAAAGGGGTGACTCGCAGGATACAAAAATAAGTAAGTCACTTTTTTTTTCAAGCATTTTTTTGTTTTTTTTTCATATTAGCATAGATGAGTTTGCAGTCAAGAGAAGAAGAGGGAAGGGTTGTGTGTAAAAGGCATTTTAAAATCTGTCGTGGCTTTCGTATTAAAATTTTCAGTTATAAGGTACCCTGGGGTAATAACGCCACGTTAAGGTTCTACCAATTTTCACGGCTTAGTTTTAGATTGTATTTTTCAAACAAATATAGGATGTGATACAGCAACTCATTGACTATCTACATAAAAAAAATAATTTAACAGATATGTATTCATAAAATGTAATTGCGTGATTTCTCGACCAATGCTATTTGGCGTTATTACCCACCTATATGGGTAATAACGCCATGCAAACAAAACTATGAAATAAGATTGGATAATTGCATGTAGATTGCCCAATTTTAAAAATACAAAGTCTACAAACTTAGAAATTGACAAATTGCATTCTAAGCTATTGAAAATGTTCATTTTTTTTGTGAAAGTGTAAGAAAAATAAACGTGTGGTGTGTGTGTGTGTGGGGGGGGGGGGGGGGAGGATGAGGCAAAAGAATATCAGACCGTGAGCTTCTTTCTGCTTAAAAAGGACCGCTTAAATAGAATTATTAGAAACATTACACAATTTTAACTGTGTTTATTTGAATCAGTATTTAGTATGTAGCTCGGCCACTGTAGGGAATCAACCGAGGTATTAATGCCAAGGATTGGCGTTATTACCCTTTTATAGTTAATGCGCTGTACAATTTAAATTTCAAATTATCTCGAGAAGATATCCAAAATCTTCAACAACATTTTGAAAGTCCATGAAATGTACTACAAATTTATGTAATTAACACATTGTTTCCGTATAAAAAAGATAGTCTTCACATCACAAAACGTATCTCGCAAATTTTAGATCAAGCGTTAATTTTAGTTGTTTGTAAAAACAATAAGACCTAAAAATGAAACAAATTAACTTGAAGCTGTTTTTTGCGATTTATATGACTCAAAACCCTTCTGCGCAGAGCACATGGGTGTCATTTACCTGATTATTTCATAATTATGCAAAATATAAGCACTTGGCGTTATTACCCCAGGGTACCTTATTAAATGTCAAAATATGAATATAACGTAGGGATGAATTCCGTTTGGGGATAAAAGGAAAAATATTTCGTTTTAGGCAGGTTTTTATCTTAGTAGGTAGTTTCGTATGTTGCTTTCTTCGTCGTGATCAATAATTTTTTATGTTTAAGAAAGGATTTGTTATAGACGAAGTATAAACGAGCCTTTATTCTAATGTTTAATGTAATTTTATTCGCTGATTTATAAGTCACTGTCCCGCTTTTATTTTAGACAAGGAACTTGCTTCCCCTATTTGCGTACCACTGTTTTAACTTTTGATTTCACTACATGACGTACAGGAAAGAAGAGTTTGCTTGATCCATCTCTTAAAGTTTTTTGACATCATTAATTTTTTTAAATACATATTTAGATTAAATATTAAGATTTTTTAACCTAAAAAACAGATGTTTATCTAATAGTTTCAATTTATTGCACGCAAAAATAGAACCAGTTAAACGGTTACAAAAACATTTTTTAATACAATTTACTTATAGCAAATGTGTGAAAAGTCAATGCTTATTAAAAAGCACATTTTGTTGGTTTTTATTAAGGATAGTAGACATTATTCAATGATAAATATTATTTTTTATCTCTTTCCGTCCAACAAACTCTATTTCTGTTGGTGAGTGGAGAGTCGATTCAACATCTCGACTGAGATTTGACTCTGCGAAATGAGCCGAAAAGCTCGTGCTTATGAAAACTAGAGTAATATCTGAATTTCGACAGTCTGTTGTCGCCACCAATGCCATCTGTTGGCCGAATTTCGAACTATTTTAAGAAAGTGCATGTCTAAAAATTTATTGATTTTCTAATAACAATGCAGCAAACCGCGCATTTTTATCTCAAACCGTTTTTTTTTTTGTTATTTAAATTCAAAATGGGTCAGTAATTTATTGGAGACCCTGTATATTGCAATAAAAAGATCGCGTATCGGTATAAGAGTTATAACCTTAAAAATGAAAGCTTCTAATTAGACGACTACTTCAAAAAGAATTTGAATTTTTAATGTTTTTGTTTTTAAAAAGTTTTAATCACCAGAATTTGATGAAATTGAAATGGGACCACACGGGCATCTTACACTTTCAAAAAAAAAAAAAAAAAAAAAAAAAAAAAAAAAATCGGTTTATATTTAGGGAAGTTATGAGTGAACAAGAAATACATAACGGTCGAAATCATAACCTCCTCCTTGAAGTCGGTTAAAATATTTTTTATATTTTTTTTACTGAGTTATAACTTACATTTTCCCTTGATTCAAAAATGATGATGTTTACTGCAGTGCTAAGAAACAGTTACAATTTCATATTTGCAGTTTAGATGGAGATATTGAAAAAATATTTTATTGCAAATACTTGTTTGTTCTTTTACTTTCTATATATTTTTTGGTTTATAAAATAGTACTCGAAACTATGCAATTTTGAGATGCTATATTTTAACAAAATATGCTTTAAAAAAATAATAACCAACTTAAAAAAAAAGAATCAAGCTTGGCGACAACTTGGCGCTAACGCATATGAATGCATAGTTTTAATATGCTTATGATTTGAAAACAGTTGCAACAATGAAAGATAATTTGCGATAAATCATTATTTTTTATCGAATCTTAGGCATATTAAAATATTGCCTTCATATACGTTAGCGCCAAACTGCTAGAACAAACTAACGCCCATCTGCTTTCACTAACTTCACAAAATCTATCTAGATCCCGAACTCTTTTTAAGTCCAGCTTTCGCACTTTGAAGAAAAAAGATCTCGTATCTGTGTAAGAGTAATAGTTTCTTCTGGTAGTATCACATTTTTCGTATTTTTTGGTTACTGTTAAGTCTATTATCCATGCTTTTTTTTAATTCTCTCATCTTTAATTCTCGTGACACGTTTTGTATATGATGTATCGTGAAATTAAATTGTATTTTTTAATGTTTCAATATATTTTATTGAAAAGAATGAACGATTGCTTGAAAAAGGGTTTGAATTTTTAAAATTTTTATTTTTAAAAAGTTCTAATTATCAGAATTTAATAAAATTAAAATAGGACCACATGGGTATCTTATACTTTCAAACAAAAAAAGAATTATCAAAATCGGTTCATATTTAAAGAAGTTATGAGTGAACAAGGAATACACACAGGTCAAAATCATAACCTCCTTAGTTGAAGTCGGTTAAAAATTACAAAGTACATCTAAAACTAAAAAAAAAACTTTTTAAGAACAGATTTTTGTAACTAGCAACTTGTTTTTCTTCTTTTCGGTCTTTAGATTAAAATAAAATAACAAATATGAGGAAAGAAATAACTCTTTTTCAAATATTTTGAGCTAAAATCATTTGTAGTATTTCAAAAAAAAAAAAAAGTTTAAAGAGCAGATTCTTGTAATTAGCAACTTGTTTTTATTCTTAAAAGCAAAGCTTTAATAATGCGATAAAATAACATCACTAACTGGATGATAAAAAATTAATACTTAGTACTTTAATCATACATAAATAAAAATAAAACTATTTACAGTCATTTAACTAAGGTACCCTGGGGTAATAACGCCAGGCGGGGTAATAACGCCAAGTGCTTATATTTTGCATAATTATGAAATAATCAGGTAAATGACACCCATGTGCTCTGCGCAGAAGGGTTTTGAGTCATATAAATCGCAAAAAACAGCTTCAAGTTAATTTGTTTCATTTTTAGGTCTTATTGTTTTTACAAACAACTAAAATTAACGCTTGATCTAAAATTTGCGAGATACGTTTTGTGATGTGAAGACTATCTTTTTTATACGGAAACAATGTGTTAATTACATAAATTTGTAGTACATTTCATGGACTTTCAAAATGTTGTTGAAGATTTTGGATATCTTCTCGAGATAATTTGAAATTTAAATTGTACAGCGCATTAACTATAAAAGGGTAATAACGCCAATCCTTGGCATTAATACCTCGGTTGATTCCCTACAGTGGCCGAGCTACATACTAAATACTGATTCAAATAAACACAGTTAAAATTGTGTAATGTTTCTAATAATTCTATTTAAGCGGTCCTTTTTAAGCAGAAAGAAGCTCACGGTCTGATATTCTTTTGCCTCATCCTCCCCCCCCCCCCCCACACACACACACCACACGTTTATTTTTCTTACACTTTCACAAAAAAAATGAACATTTTCAATAGCTTAGAATGCAATTTGTCAATTTCTAAGTTTGTAGACTTTGTATTTTTAAAATTGGGCAATCTACATGCAATTATCCCATCTTATTTCATAGTTTTGTTTGCATGGCGTTATTACCCATATAGGTGGGTAATAACGCCAAATAGCATTGGTCGAGAAATCACGCAATTACATTTTATGAATACATATCTGTTAAATTATTTTTTTTATGTAGATAGTCAATGAGTTGCTGTATCACATCCTATATTTGTTTGAAAAATACAATCTAAAACTAAGCCGTGAAAATTGGTAGAACCTTAACGTGGCGTTATTACCCCAGGGTACCTTAGTTTAAGTTTCTTGAATTTTTCGTCTTCATAATTATTATTTTAGTTGGACATTTTATTTGATATTTGCATATAATATAATAGTTATTTTCGTTTAAAATCTTGATTCGAAATTCATATTAAACGCTTTATTAATTAGTTTAGAAAATTTAAATCATTTGCTACTGTACTGCTATATTACAAAAACTACAATACATATCCAAAAAAGATGGAAAAAATTAAAAAGAAAAAGGTTTTAAGAGCCATTTTTTGTAACTAGCAACTTGTTTATATTCTTAAAAGCAAAGACTTAACAATGAGATAAAATAATATCACTAATTGAATGATAAAAAATTTAAACAACATTGCTAAAAGGAAAAAAGAGAACATTTTTTCTAGTCGTGCTATTAAAAAATGATATCAGGCTGAAACTCTTACTTATCTTGTAGTTTCCACCCAAAAATTATTTGTAGAAAGAATTATAATCGAATCGATTAAACGAAGAATAACTATCCAGGTTATTAACATTAATGAACAAAATTGCAACCGAAAAATTGCAACAAATCCCTTACATTGAATTCCAACTTCGCTATATAAAATGTTACAGGTAATTATAAGAAACTTTCTGCAATAGCCATTATGAGATCTGTGGATAGACAAATAAGGAATGCAGAATACAATGTGATAGGGTGAGAAAGAACAGTTATGTGTATCAATATTATTTCATCGATTAACCATCAAAATACAAAAATACTTAGTGATCAAATCTCGTGAATTATATTTATAACTGTTTCAGCAGTAATAAAAATATTTAAACTTGATATTCTCATGGAAAATAAGTTGGAAATTGCACGTAAAGCGTAGCAAATGAGGTGCGTTCGTACGATAACGAAATTTTAAAATATTCAGATCTTGCTGATGTAGTAGAGCGTACTTTGAATGCAGTATAGTGGTCGAAATCTTTGTGTTCCTGTAAATATGCAGGGAGTAATTTTTATTATACTTCATTAACGTATTTCTTATTCATAAAATGTGTAGTAGTTTAATATAATTAAAACACGCCCCAAACAATTTTCCCCTTATAACATTATTTAGTGGAATACATTTGTGTGGCCCTGTAATTTAATAATAAATATTCTTTGCATCACAGATTGTACAGAATGTATATTTTAGTACATATTTCATACATTCATGTCAATTCTATTATGTTCAAATGAGTGTAACACCATTAAAATGCATTTGAAACTTTTTTCCCATTGATCGTAATGTAACGGAATATTTTGATTGTCCCTGTAATTGATCTATGCATCCAATTTTCATAACGTTTGAAATGACTCGACAAAATTATGTAATAAATATGCGTTTTAAATTTCAAACGATTAAAATGCATTTGAAATTTTTTTCCCCATTGATCGTAATGTAACGGAATCCTTTTGATTGTCCCTGTAATTGATCTATCCATCCGATTTTCATAAAACTTGAAATTACTCGACAAAATTATGTAATGATTATGTATTTTAAATTTCAATCGATTCAGTTGGGTAGTTTTTGCGTTGTTATATGCGGACAGACGGACAGACAGACGGACAGACGGACGGACTGAGCGACAACAATAGGTGCTACGTATTTACATAATTAAGAACGCACCTCAAAATGATAAAGAAAAATATTAATTTTATTTGAAAAAGCAAATTTAATAAAAAAAAACAACAACGTATTTATAGTTTATTGAGAGTACTGTTCGCTATTAAAAACGATATGAGACTGAAATTGTTTCTTATTCTCTAGGTTCCACCTAAATAGTTATGTATGGAAAATGGGGGAGGGGGGTAATCGAATTCATTAAACCAAGAACAAATGGTCTTCAGATTATTATTTATACTAATAAGTGAAGCTGGAAATCAAACTTAACGATTATATAATTGGACGATTTTATAATTATATGCCATATCAGACAGTCTCTAACATCGTGATTCAACTTCGCTAAACAAATTTCTGCAAATAGTGCATAATTATGAAAAAAACTTTTCAAAACGATTTTTTATATGTTGATAGTCAAATAGAGAATAAAAAAAAATACAATATGGTGAAAAAAAAAATAATGTTCTAGGTCAGTATTGTTACATCTAGTTACAATCAAAATGCAAAAATGCTTAGGGATTACATCTCATGCATTACATTTATGGCTACTTCAAATGAGGTAAAAATATTTACACCTGATATCCTAAAGAGAAAAAAATATTAAATTTAACAGATTTCATGATTGCATGTAATTCATAAATTTCTCTGAAAATATTATTATTGTTGCAATACAATCATGCAGAATACAATATGACGACAAAGGAAAGTTATCTGCGCAAATATTAAAATTTAATTACAGACAAAATACAAAAAAGTTAGAGATCACTACTTGTGAATTGCATTTATAGCTACTTCAACTGTAGTAAACGCATATTATGTCTGATCGTACCAAAAGGTAATATGAGTAAAATAAATAAATAAATACAAATAAAACAAAAATAAAAATAAACATGATTGAAACAACCCAAAACAAAACAAAAAACAAACAAGCAAACAAAAATAAACAAAAAATAAAAATAAAAATAAAAATCAGATTTTATTTAAAAAATAATTTACAAATAAATCAAAATTTCATTGATTTGCACATTTTCAAGTGTTTTTACGAAATTATTTTACAGATTTATATCCGAAATTTTACAAGAATGGAATTATTCTGAAAGGTTTTAAGGTTTAAATTTTTTTTCTCTATTCAATGACTTGAAAACAAGTACTTAAATGATATTTTCTTCAAAAGATTTCTACGAATGTAATACTTCTATTGCAATATGATCAAAATAGCTACCTAATACAACTATTCATGGTTAACTTTTTCAATCACTTATAAAGAAAAAAAATGTGAAACATTTAAAATTTTTTCCAACAAATCTTAAATGAGTGAAACTTACCTGTCTTTGGTTGACAGAGTACGGTTGTATAAATCTTCAGAATAACAGGCACCCTGAAAAATAAGTAAATAAATAAAAATTCAAAAAAGAAAGAAAAAAATCACGCATGAAGTGTAGATCATGAAGCACTTTCCAACGCATTCAAAATAATGTAACAAAACTGCAAAACTGCGTTTAAAAAATGAAAATATTACGTCTCATTTCACCATATGGAAATATGTAACACATTTTCAGTTGTTCCCATCTACAATCGTATAACTGTCCAAATTTTTTAACATCCCTGTAAATGATACAGAAATTTGTATCTGTAAAAAATATTCATTCCATAATTAAGTTCATTTAAAAGATACATATATTTCAGAAAATTCCCCTTTATTAATTTCCTTTAATAAGGAGAATGGTATGTGAACACTTTTATGCAGTCCTGTATAATGAGGTATAGAATTTATATATAGAGAGTTATATGCAAAAAAATAATTTAAAAGAGTGTACAGAATTTTAAAAAGGACTCTCCAGCAATTATTATGCAAAGGCAATACAGTAACCGATTTCTTTGTGTGTCCCTGTAAATTAATAAAAAATGCTAATGCTATGAATGCTGTGTTTTAACTTCATCGTATTGAAATTCCGTAATTTATACGAGTTTCAGTACAATAGTGTAATGTCATTAAAGTACTCTCAAAGCGATTTTTCCCATATGCCATAATGTAATCGAATTCTTTTGAGTGTCCCTGTAAATGAACCATTAATCCTACATACTTCATATGCAATAAAAAAGTATGCCTTGGTAACACTAAATAAACTTCATCAATTGTATGAAAATCCGAGTATATTTAAGGGTGTTAGAGTATAGACAGACGGCCAGACAAACCGAATGCATAAGTTCTTTTCAAACCTTGTTAGAAAGTGCTAATATATATATATATATATATATATAATAAGATTGTCTAGGGGTTTTGTTTAATAATGTTTATTACACATCTTGATTATATGAAAGCAGGTGAACTATGTACAAATGGAATAATAATGGTGGGTTTGGGACGTTCGGTTCCGTACTCCGGAACATTCGGCGATGCTCCGCCGCAGGTCCAGGAGCATGTCTTTCTAGCTTCGCTACGAGAATGAATCTGTTTCGCTTTTCTCTGCTATCAGGCTAATTGGATAAAACTTGACCGTCAGCAGATAAACAAATATGAACAAGTCACTTGCTTCCCGTGAGAGAATGCTTAGTACAGCAATAATACTAATTAGATGTTTTGTTTCCATTTTAACTATCTTTAAAAATAATAAATAACAATAGATAATAATAATAATAATAATAATAATAATAATAATAATAATAATAATAATAATAATAACAGAAGCATTTTCTTAAAAAATTAAAACATAATTTCTGTTTTCACACTTGAAGTGTTAACTGTAAATTCAAAATTTAATTTTTACGTTACGTTTTAACAAGGATTTAGATTCGTAATAAGAAAAAATATACTTTAGAAAAAAAAAAAAAAAAGAAAAAAAAAACATTACTTTTAAAATTAAAAATATTGAATTCTGAATTTTGTCGGACCATTCATAAAAGGGAAATTACAGGAGAAAAATATTCAATAATGGCAGTTAAGGATTTCATAAACGAACGACAAAACGAAAGTATTTTTCTTTATTTATATTTAAAAAACTAAAAGTGGTTGCTTTTAGTATGCAGTTTTAAATAGGTAAAATACAAAAATAAAATAAAGTAAAGAAAAAAGCTAATGATATTTAACACTGTTTATTCATAATATATGAATTTTACAGAATATATTAAATAAAATGAATCAACCCTACAAATTGTTTTTGTGTTTCTTAAAAACGTAATAACATACTAAAGTAACAGACTTTCCTCTTCCTTCTAGAGTCATGCGTGGATCGGATTATTCCCAACCCAGAAACAAAAATTCTCTTTGAAATCAACTTGGAATCCGACTCCCCTCCCCCCCCCCCCCAAAAAAAAAAAAAAAAAAAAAAAAACTCAATGGGAAAGATAGAAGCAGTAAGTAAGTTACGTTCGTTAATAACATATCGTAATAATAAGGTACCCTGGGGTAATAACGCCAGGCGGGGTAATAACGCCAAGTGCTTATATTTTGCATAATTATGAAATAATCAGGTAAATGACACCCATGTGCTCTGCGCAGTAGGGTTTTGAGTCATATAAATCGCAAAAAACAGCTTCAAGTTAATTTGTTTCATTTTTAGGTCTTATTGTTTTTACAAACAACTAAAATTAACGTTTGATCTAAAATTTGCGAGATATACGTTTTGTGATGTGAAGACTATCTTTTTTATACGGAAACAATGTGTTAATTACATAAATTTGTAGTACATTTCATGGACTTTCAAAATGTTGTTGAAGATTTTGGATATCTTCTCGAGATAATTTGAAATTTAAATTGTACAGCGCATTAACTATAAAGGGGTAATAACGCCAATCCTTGGCATTAATACCCCGGTTGATTCCCTACAGCCGAGCTACATACTAAATACTGATTCAAATAAACACAGTTAAAATTGTGTAATGTTTCTAATAATTCTATTTAAGCGGTCCTTTTTAAGCAGAAAGAAGCTCACGGTCTGATATTCTTTTGCCTCATCCTCCCCCCCCCCCCCCACACACACACACCACACGTTTATTTTTCTTACACTTTCACAAAAAAATGAACATTTTCAATAGCTTAGAATGCAATTTGTCAATTTCTAAGTTTGTAGACTTTGTATTTTTAAAATTGGGCAATCTACATGCAATTATCCCATCTTATTTCATAGTTTTGTTTGCATGGCGTTATTACCCATATAGGTGGGTAATAACGCCAAATAGCATTGGTCGAGAAATCACGCAATTACATTTTATGAATACATATCTGTTAAATTATTTTTTTTATGTAGATAGTCAATGAGTTGCTGTATCACATCCTATATTTGTTTGAAAAATACAATCTAAAACTAAGCCGTGAAAATTGGTAGAACCTTAACGTGGCGTTATTACCCCAGTGTACCTTATATATTTTACAACTAAAAGGTGAGAACTTATAAATGATTATATAGCTTATAAAACACTACTTTATTGATAAAATATTTAAAATATATTAAAAATTGACATGTTTCAACTCATTTTCATCGAGTCATATTCAGAATATAAATAAAAAAATTACAAACACAATGAACGTGAAAAACTGGAAAAAATAATTATTGAATTTAAATTAAATATGTAACGCGCTCTTTATTTTTGACATTGTCCGTGTTCCAACTAAATAATTACCCTATAAATCGTCCAACCATTCAATCCATATACTCGGGATGCGAAAAGATAGCGAATCTATAAGATCTTTTCATAAAAATATATTTTTAAAAAATGACTTAAAATTTTTAATTCTATTTTATGACTAAAATTTCATAATAATAATTATTATTACATAAAAAGTAAGTGATTAATTATTAATAATCCTTTTTGAAATAGTTAATTAAATAAATTTGAAAAAGTCATACATTATCATCAGTAGTTATATCATTGCATCGGAGAAAAAAAAAGTCTGTGTTGAAATGGATAAATTGTTTATTTAAGGAGCTTATACACAACAATAACACACTAAGCAACTTTATTACATAGAGGCATCTTAAAATTAAAATACTTTTTGCAAACAAATTGTTCTTAAATTCTCTATTTTTTTGTATAGATATTTTTTTTCGCAAACACGATGAGAAAATCTATAAATTAAAATTTCGTCAAATTTGTTGTTACGTTGATTTTGTTATTCTCTAGATTATTTTTATTTATTTATTTATTTATTTGAAAAATTACTTAATTTGAAAATATCAATACATTTTTTGAACACCAAAAAGTCGCTTTGTTTTCAAAAGTAATATTTAATGTTGTTATAATAAAAGACAATCTTTTTTAAATATAAGTTGATATTTATCATTAAAAATTTTTTATTTCTATTGTGTTAAAAGTTTGTCAATATACTAAACTAGACGTTTTATACTCACTTGCTGCAATTCAAATGAATCAGCAGATATGTAATTATACGTTATTTTTCTAAAAAGGAAAATACATAATTAATTATTTAAATAGTGTAAAAACAACTTATTGGATAATGCAATAATATCAGATGTCACTTTTGCAGCAGTAAAAATTTGCAGAAGATTTTTTGTTTATTATTTGTATAGAAAATACAAGAATATCTATGGAGACTTAAGTTACGAACAACGAAATATAAATGTAGCTTAATAAAAGCTGAGCTAAAAAGTAAGAGAGTTTGAATTAAGAAAAAAGATTATTTGAGTTAAAGATTACTTAAAAAAAGTGATTTCTAATTATTTTAAATTTGTCACCCTTTTTATACATTTAATAAATGACAACTAAAAAAACTCTTTTTTCTTTATTATCAAATCAACACATTTTATAAAAAATGATTCATATAAAAGTTTTCATTAATGTGCTTTAAAAAGTACATTACATTAAAAAAAAAACATTAGTTAAAAAATGCATAATATTCTGCATTCCGCTTTATTTTTTTGGAAATAGTTTTCATCGAAATATTTATTATTGACTTAAACTGTAGGTAAAAAAGGCAAAAAAAAAAAAAAAAAAAAAAAAAATTACAAAATTTTGGTGCCACTATGGCACTTGAGAATTAAAATTAAATGGGATATATAATATCCCAAAGCTTTTTAAAAGTTAACCCACAAGCGACTGCCAATTTTTTCATGAAATCTGCAATTTAGAACAATAGAAGCTATTCATAAGCAAAATATCTACATACGTAGTAATTATATTTGTAATATAATATATAAGTACTTTTATAGTTATATAATATTCTTAGCAATGTATGTGTAATGTAACGTAATAATAATAATACAATAATGCGCAATGTAACGTAGAATATTCGAAATTTAATAAAGACTAATTTAAGGTAAATGCTTTCCTACACGGGCATCGTTCCACGTACGTTCTTCTAGCAGCCACTCCGTTTCCTTGTGTAATCCCATGCATGAAATGCATGAACTCAAAAGAATTTATCACGCTCAAAACCCCCGCATTATGCAACGATTCGTGTTGCTCGAAATGCGTGCGGAGAATGACGATTCAAGCCAGCAAAATTCTTTTATCCACCGAACTCAACAGCGCCATATACAGGGTGTTTCTAAATTCATGGTCCAAACTTTAAGGGGTGATAATACACATCAAGACAAACAATATTTAAATAGGAAACCAAGGGTCCCAAAGTCTTCCGAAGGAGATAGGCGCCATTAAGCGTTATTTTTTGTATCTAATTAAATGCTTGCAAATGCTTAGATTTAAATTTTGAGCTCAAATTCTAAATCGATGGAAGGGTTAAGAAGCGGAAACTGAACAGTGTTCAGGAGTTAAAATGTTACCCTCCCCACCCCTCGAACACATTTCAAATTTCCGCACTTAATTACTCAAAACGATGCAGATTTTGAGCTCAAAATTTAAGTTTGAACTTTTACAAGCATTTAATTAGATACAAAAAATAACGGTTAACACTAGAAGCGCCGTTGGGGTCATTTCGCATTTTTTTTTCAATTTCCAATGCTTTATTTCAACATGTAAGCGAACAGCGCAGCTCATATTTTTTTACTTTTTCTAAAATTATATTAAGCGTACTGTGACAGTGTTTCATCTTTCTATATTAATTATTAAAAAAAATAATTAAAGAAATACCTAAAACAGCCAACAGGTGTCATTTTGACCCCCATAAGAAAAATGATAAATTTTCAAGACAAAGTCTGTTTTTGAATTCGCCATATCTCGGTTTTGATTACTGCGCATGGGGAACACACATTTCTTATCGCGATGACAAAAAAGAGAAAAGTAAACTCCAGTTTTACTTTGTTTCGATGACGCATAGCGATGCGGAGAGGGGGGGGGGGGTTGGGAGTAGTCTTCTCTCTATTGCGCGCGAGCCTTCAATTAGGGGGGGGGGGGGGTTCTTCTAAGCATACTGACTCTTCTCTGAAATGCGCACGCATCCTAGCAACGCTGGCGTGCTACAGAATTTTTGGAGGGAAAATCCGTTCTTCTAGAGCTACGGCCGAAAACGAAATTTGAAACCATTTTCCACAGCAGTGTTTTTCTCAAAGATTTCGATTGCGACAAAAGTGTAGTCTTTTTCCTTTATAATAAAAAAAAATGTGGAGAGGATTGAGTACACAGGAGTGCCTTGCGCTCCTGGATCAGTTAGATTCTGATATGAGTGATGATGACAGAAATGATGAAGATTTTCGCATAGATAATGTGAATTTACAGAATGCGTCGTTTTCTGAAAGCAGTGACAGTGATGGTGTAGAATATATTACCAATGTGATTTCCCCTGTTTCTCGAGGATCAGGAACCTAACGTGGACGTGGACAAAAAAGAGGTAATCAGATATCTAATCTTTCTGTTGTCAGCAGTAACGAAAAGTACACGTCATCCAGCGGTATTCTTTGGACTCTGATGAACTTTAGCACCCCTACTTCTACTACAGATCGCACACCAGCTCGAAATATTATAAAAATTGCGAGTGGACCAACACCTTATGCTCGTCGCAACATTGGGGCTAATCCAGCTTCAGCCTGGCGTTTGATGGTGACTGAAACAATGGTGAAACACATTCAAACATGCACAGTTGCTGAAGCACGACGTCAGCTAGGAGATGACAGCAACTGGTATGTTACTCTGGTAGAACTGGATGCTTTTTTCGCACTCTTATACGCCCGTGGGGCACAAGGTCATTCAAAGCTTTGTGCAGATGACTTATGGAATAAAAGTTGGGGACCACCTGTGTTCAAAGAGACAATGCCACGCAATCGTTTCCGTGAAATCATGCGACATCTCAGATTCGATCTGCGAAGTAGCAGATGGGAACGCCTGGCCACGGACAAATTTGCTCTCGCTTCAGAAACTTGGAAGAAGCTGATTGAAAACTGTTATTTATGTTATAATCCTAGTGAAGAAATAACCGTTGATGAACAGTTGTTGCCTTGTATGTCAAGGTGCAGATTCATCCAATACATTGCAAATAAACCGGAAATTCGGCATCAAGTTCTGGCTAGCAATTGATGTAAATTCGAAATATGTGTTAAATGGCTATCCTTATTTAGGTAAGGATGAAGAGCGGCCAACTGATTTACAACTTGGAGAAAGTGTAGTGCTGAAATTACTACAACCATATCTAAACTCCGGTCTCAATGTCACTACTGACAATTTTTTCACGTCTGTAAAGCTTGCCGATGAACTTTCGGCAAAGAAAACCACAATCGTTGGGACGATGCGTCTAAACAAGAAAGAATTACCATATATTGCCCGCGACATATCTTCCCCACGGTACTCATTTTCTGCACTGAAAAATGGAAATAAAATACTCACGATATACAGGTGCAAGACCAAAAAGAATGTCGTGATTCTGAGCACTATGCACACGAATGTGTTTGCAGAAAGTAGTGCAAAGAAAAAGCCGAACACTGTTGTTAACTACAATAAAACTAAATGTGGTGTAGATGTAGTTGATCAGATGCTACGAAAATATTCTACAAGATGTGGAACTCGCAGATGGCCTCTTCACGTCTTTTATAACGTCCTTGATATTGCTGCACTAAATGCTTGAATAATTTTCAAGGAATGCTCAGAAACCTGAATTTCACGTCGGGAATTTATTCTTGCCCTTGTAAAAGAGTTTAGAAGTAGCGCGTTGCGCAACAGATGCCCCTCAATTGATCGACCACAGACCCTGAAGCGAAAGAAATGTGCTTTTCAACATTGCAAGGGACGAAGTAAAATTTCTGCAAGCTGTGAGGGATGTCAGAAACAAATTTGCGGTAAGTGTGTTGATGTCACCATCAAGCAAGTATATTGTATTACTTGTGCTAAAGTCTAAATAACTTTGGAACACATTTATATGCTTATTCAGGAATTATGTTTTTTATTTTCTCTCTTTGAAACATGTTGTACGCTAAATTTCTATTATTTGTATTTTTATTTTTTGTTTCTTTTCTTATCGATTTTATTGTGTAATATTATATATATGTATATATTATTAAATCTATTGTATTTGTGTACTATTGTTTAGTAAAATATTTTGAATTATACATTGTCATTTATATACTGTCATTTCAAAAGAATGTGAAAATTGGGATAAACGATCTCTAAAAACTAAATAAATAAAAAAGAAAAAGTTATAAAACCTTTAAAAACTTTTATATTTTTCAATTTAAACCTCATTTATCATTTAAAAAATATATTTATTTTAATATGGCTTGAATTTCACATGGGGGTCAAATTGACACCAAACGGCGGTTTTAGGTATGTCCAAAATCCGGCTGTTCTAGTGTTAAAAATAGTTGTTGGTTACTCCAAAGTTTAAGGCGCCCTCTAACGGTATTTTTTAAAATTAATCTTTAAAATTTATTTTCAAGGAAATATTGACATAAAGAATAGTTTTAGCGAAAACGGCAAACGAATCGAACAATTTTTCCGTTTTTTATAATCATTTGAAATTTGAACCTCCGACCCCCATTGAACACAGTTCAGTTTGCGCTACTTAACCACACCCAACGATTCAGATTTTCATCTCGAAATTTAAGTTTATGTCTAAGCTTCTACAAAAATTTTATGAGATGCGAAAAATAATGGTAAAATATAGTTGTACGTTACTCCAAAGTCTAAAGCGCCCTCTATCGGCATTTTTTGAAATTTATCTTTATAATTCATTTTCAATAAAATACCGACATAAAGAATAGTTTTAGTGAAAACCGCAAATCAATCGACCAATTTTTCCGTTTTTTATAATCATTTGAATTTAAAACCTTCTGAACACAGTTAAGTTTGTGCTACTTAACTGCTTCCAACTACAGTCGAACCTCTATATAACGAAACTCCATGCATCGAATTTCTCCATATAACGAATTTTTAGTAAGAACGGTCCCCTTTTCGCATGATTACATTAAAAACAGACTCTATATAGCGAAATATCTATCTCCATATAACGAATTTTTTCATAAATTGATCTTAATTAATTCAGTTTTAAAAAAGCTTCGAAATCATATGGAATCAATTTTCCATCACTTATTTTTGATTTATCGTTCAGTGGAGAGGTTTTTTTTTATTATAAATATTACTTCTCTCCTTATTCTTTAAATCTAATAAGTTCATCCCACCTCCCACACACCTTTCAACATCCTTCTCAAAACACAGTCAATTGAATTGTTACACATATAAGAGAGGAATCAATGAGAGCACATAAAAGAGACCTTCAAATGGAGGAAAATATCAACTACAATTTTTCATTCCTTGCTAAAATTTGAGAATTTTTTTTGAGAGCGTAACAATTGTAATTTTAAAATCAAAACAACAAAAAATTACAGATTTCTTCCTCTGAAATTTATGTAAGTCTTCCTCATTTGATTTTCATTAAGCTTTCAAATAAATGTCTTTTCTCTTTTTTGAAACTGCTTAAATAAGTAAGAAATAAAATATTAGGTTAATATATACTTTTAAACATTTCAAATTCTTAATTAAAAAGATCAAAAATAATATTTGTTCAAAATTTACACATTAAATACTATTTTTAACATCATACTCTATACATCGAATTTCTCTATATAACGAATGTTTTACTGGAACGATGGATTTCGTTATATAGAGGCTCGACTGTATTCAGATTTTGAGCTCAAAATTTAAGTTTAAGTCTAAGCTTACGAAACCTTTAATGAGATGCAAAAAATAACGGTAAAAAATAGTTTTTCGTTACTCTAAAGTCTAAAGCGCCCTCTATCGTCATTTTTTGAAATTTATCTTTATAATTTATTTTCAAGACAATACTGACATAAATAATAATTTTAGTGAAAACCGCAAATGAATCGACCAATTTTTCTGTTTTTCATAATCATTTGAATTTTTGGACCCTAAACTTTAATGGCGCCTATCTCCTTCGGAAGACTTTGGGACCCTTGGTTTCCTATTTAAGTATTGTTTGTCTTGATGTGTACTATCACCCCTTAAAGTTTGGACCATGAATTTAGAAACACCCTGTATATGACGAAGCTATAAAAAGCTCAAATTAGACGACTATGCACTGTCCTCTCATTGTTTTCCTACAACTACGTAATTAATATAGCGAGGTTATTTGCTGTTTCTAGATTTTTGCCATTTAGTTTTTTATTTAAGTTACATTACTTGCTACCATTTTCCTATTCTTATTCATTTGTTTTTAATGTCAAAAGAACTCATGATGTTAAAAACTCCGCATTGATGCGACGAGTCATGTTGCTCGAAATGCATACAGAGAACGACGATTCAAGCCATCAAAATACTTTTATCCACCGAACTCAACAGCGCGGCCGTACTGCCTCAATGCTATATTTCCGCTCTCACATTCCTGTACGAAATCTGCTTGCTAAGGTTCCCTCTACCCGCCTTTATAATTCTGACATAAAATACAGATAGATGGCAGCGTGATAAGAAGCTTAAATTAGGCGACTATGCATTATTCTCTCATTGTCCTATCATTTTCCTCCTACAATTACATGATTAACATAGCGAGTTTATTTGCTGTTTCTCGATCTTCACCAATTCGTCTTTTTCTTTAAGCTACTTTACTTGCTCCCATCTTTAGATTATCATTCATTTGTTTTTTATGGTTTTAATATTTTTTAACCTTGCATTTAATATGGATATTTAAAATCTCTTTAAATAGCTTAGTGCTCTCTACAGAAATTTGTGCTTTCTATCACTTAACAATTTATCTTTTATATCTTTGTCTTTCTTTTTTGAAATTTTTTTCTAAGAACCTTTTATGAATCTACAGTTACAAGTTAATCTTTTGATATCAAACAAGATTAGAAGTACTTTGGAATTTTATTTGCATTGAAACTGGTGACTAATGGAAACATTATTAATATTTAGAAATTTTTTAAATACCTTAGCTTAAATAAAGTCTTTGAAAGGAAATTTTAAAATAGCACATTGTGATACAGAAAAAAAGACTTTTATAAAAAAAAATGAGAAAAGAGGTTACATACGAGCAAGGCATACCACAGCGTGGATAGCATTGGCTTTTGACGAGATCGTCATTCTTTTTAAGACATTCCACTGAAAAACAAAAGTTTGCACTCATTAGATAAAATATTTAATTGATAATTCCAGATTTTGTTACTCGTGGTATCGTTAACTGCCGTAAAGGTAAAGAAAAATGTACGAATTAGCTTCTTAATACAACCATTCCGAGTTACGAAGCAATTTATTTCGTGAAACCATGCATAAGGTTAAAATAAAAAAGAAATTGGATTTCTTTAAAAGTGGTAGCATTGTAAAGATATTGTGATGTAAATCGGATCGCATGAACTATAAATTTACAAGAACTTACTAACTGTGAAAATTAATTACTACTTACTGTGGAAATTAATTAACACTTTGCACTCGAAAATATGACTCACCTCTAGTGCTGTCAGGTGTCTCTCGTAAATTGAGACGGCAAATGCTTCGAACATCACTAATATTTTACAGTTTATTTTGCCATCTTTTATCACATATTATTCGGCCATTACACTGTTAAAAAAAATTCTGAAATTCACGAATATTTTTCCCTGAATTTCACAGAAAAAGTCCCTTTTCACAACAAAAGGGCATTTTCCGTTAAAAATCAGAAAACTCCGCCATATTTCCTGAAAGTAACGAAACGGATGGAAATAGAAACAAAAAACGGAGACATTCCGTTACGTAGGGGCTCCGTGGCCGAGTGGTCAAGGCACCACACTGCTAATCGCTTGCGAGCGAAGATTGTGGGCTCGAATCTCACCGGTGCCATGAAAACATAAAAAATCCCTTTTAAATTAATTTTTTTTCTGTTTATTTTTTCTTATTCCTTATTAAAAATCTTTTAACTAATTAGCAAATAAATAAATAAATAAATAAATAAATAATAATAAAAAAAATATAGTCTGAGACAGTTAAAAAAAAAGTCTATAACATTATTTTTGTAAAAAACGAATAAATAAAAATTTTCATTCATTCATTCAGAAAAAAAGGAAAAAACAGTGATTTTAAAAAAATTTAAACTAGTTAAAAAATTAAAATTGATTAAAAAAATAATAAGTATTATGCATCAGTCTAAAATTAAATAAAATGAACTGTTTACAAATATTTCTAACGAATATATTTGAAAGGAAATCTTTAGAAAGCACAACAGATTTTACCACTAACTCAGAAAAGACATACTTTGTACAAACTGGTATCGAAAGCTTTGGCTCAGCCAGTAAGGATTTGTTCAGCTATTTTGATAGCTGAAAGGTCTCGAGTTCGATCCTTAGGATGGTTTGAGGTAAATTATACAAAAAAAAAAAAAAAAAAAAAAAAAAAGAAGTTATATAGCAGCTTAAAATTGCTCGGAAATTTCCAAATCTTTGATGATTAGTTAATTTAAAAAAGTATTAAATTATTATCATTAAAAATCAAACCTTGTAACAGAAAGTTACTGCTTCTTCAAACAGAGTTTTCCTTTCTTTTATTTCCAAAACGGAAAATCTATTAACGAAACGGTTAAAGTTCGACTACTTTGCTGCCAGTTTCACCGTGAATACACAGATTTATTTTTGACAGTGTAGATAAGGCGAAGAAAATTAGTTTAAAATACTGTGTCCAAAGCATTTGGTTCTCCCATTTACGCGGGACACTAGAGGTCAGTAATAATGGCCTTTCTAGGACAAAGGGTTAAAACTAATTGTGGAATTAAAAAAAATAAAGTTCCGAACACCACTGTTTACGATATATGTATTTATTTCTTTGGTAAGGTCATGCACACAAAAAATATGTAAGACTCTATTAGAAGCTCGTTTTAATCCCATTCGTATTTAATTGTGGTAATGTTTCTCCAAGTGAAAAGTGTTCGAAACATACTTTTTCCTACAGCAGACACAAACAATGAACGTCTCTTTTCCGTTTTTGTTTGTTTTGTGTATGATAACATGAAGAAATGATACCGTGTGAAAAGTGTTTTTCGGATTAAAAGTTCATATACTTCTCTTACTTCTACTGAAAAAGACACTTTAAATAATACTATATTTTACGAAATCTTATTTCTTCTTTATTTCTCTTTGGATATGACGTCATTGGAGGCATTGGTTCGTATTTCGTGAATGGTTGGATATGGGCAGGTAGTTTCTATATGTTTTTTGATCTTCATGGAAAAAAATAATAAGCCTGTTTAATATGATATTAATTAAAAACTATGTTATCTTTTAAATGTAAATTATGATCAAGAATGTCAGGATCTGATAGCACCTGTGCTAAAGAATGTAATGTCTACTCTTTCTCTATTTGAATATCTAGTATTGTATGGTTGTGTACAGAATTTCCAAGGTGACATTCCCTCTTCGTGGAAAGGGGAATTGCCAGCTAATCCTTTGCAGGTGGTGTGTTAGAGAAAGGAGATGGCTCAGAGGCATGTCCATCTGTCAGTGAAGTATGCGGATGATGAACAGTTTAGCAGCATGTCAATCAGCAAGAAAAGAATGGAGTATGTGTCCAATGGGGAAGCTCCAAAGGGGT
Organism: Maratus speculifer; assembly: GCA_964019185.1. Classification (NCBI taxonomy): domain Eukaryota; kingdom Metazoa; phylum Arthropoda; class Arachnida; order Araneae; family Salticidae; genus Maratus; species Maratus speculifer. Next base: position 177,184,469 of record OZ025292.1, on the reverse strand, counting down.
TTATGTTGGGGAAAGCAGTGATTTGGAGAGGGCAAGTTTGCCTCAGATCATTCATTCGGTACCTAGGTGTCGTACCTAGAGGTTGCTCTGTGTGGAAGAGCGTAAAGTGTGCGTTTTCTGGTGCGCAAAGGACACAGACGTCCTGGTGTTTAGTGTTCTGGACTAAGAAGTGCAGGCCCAGTATACTTGTGTTGGGAGACTCAAGGTTGAGCTCCAAAAAAGTGAATTTAACATGTATTGAGTGTGAGGTGGAAAGTGTAATTGGAATAGTACACAACCAATCTTTACGGTATCTAATTTAATGTTGAACCGGATCACCTATATCCGAGTTGTAGTTGTATATATTTGTAAATAGCGTATTTTGTGTGTACATATATTCTTAATAAACTGATAATTCGGTTACTAGCGTAAGTCTTCATTTACACCAATCTCACAGTGGGTGACCGATATCACCTAGTAATATCGGTGGTGGCAGCTATATCTACCACGGACATTCTTCAAAGTCGTGTGGACTGAGGGGAACGTCCGACAAATTGTTGGCAGCGTCGGGATAGAATCGCCTGAAACCAGTGACCAGCGAGCCGTGTTGCAGTCTGTTAATGCCGGAGTATCCAGTGGAATTCTTGTGTGGTCGTGCCATATCGTCGAGTGTGTGCTAAAGCACCGTGCCGGATCGTCGATTGTATGCTAAAGTGTCGTGCCATATCGTCGAATGTGTGTAAAGTGTCGTGCCGTATCGTCGAGTATGTGCTAAAGTATCGTGCCGGATCGTCTAGTGTGGACTAAAATGTTGTGCGTATCTTTATTAGAAAGAACTAAACTGAACTGTTGTGCCATATTACCGCTACATCGTGGAACTACCTGTGATTAGAAAAGTACCCCAGCAAAGAAAGTATAAGGTAAGGTGTTTTGATCATATCTTTCTGCTGACATCTCGAACCAAAATTTGTTTTTGTATAATTAATAGTAATTGAAGTAAATTGTCTATATCATTTATGTGTTTTATCAATACCTCCTACCTATAAAGTGTTAATAACCATATTGGCTATTGTTTTAAGGAAAGGTCATAATAACTTGAGCTAGTATTGGCTTTCTATATATTTCTTTTTACTAATTGTGGTAATAGTAGTTGAAAGGAATAATTAAATTTACTTAAAGTTAAATTATTGTTAAAGTAATATTTAAATGAAGCAACATTTTTAAGTTTGAAGAGTGTATAATAACATTTGCTTAGAATTTTAATTGGCCAGTAGTAGAAAAAAAAAAAGAGGCTCAAAAGAGAGCCATAGTGGGAAAAAAAAGGCCCAAAAGAGAGCCATAAAAAAGGCCCAAAAGAGAGCCATAGAAAAAAAAAGGCTCAAAAGAGAGCCATAGTGAGGAAAAATAAAAGTGAAGATTTTCAGTATATTTGTTTTAAGTGTAAGAACCAGTATTGAGTTCGGAAATATTTTAGTGAGGATAATTGAAGAAATTTATATATGCATGTTTTACAATTTTCCTTTATGTGGATTTTTTGATTGACATCAATATTTCTATTCAATTTCAACGTATCAGTATTATTATATAAATTGTATGTTGTTATCTAAGTGTATATATTGGAATCTATATTACATAGTAGTCAAATCGAATTATTGTTTTACCTTTTTGTTTTATTGGAAGTAAATTGTGTGATATCAATGATTGAGAAAAATTAGAGTATTAAGTAGTTTAATTAGAAATGAAAGGTATTGATTATCTGAAGGGTATTAATTAGTATAAGTGGAGAAATATCTGTACTAAGTTAGAAAATTAGGAAATATTAATTGGGTAGGTTTAACTATTCTTGTAGGGTGGTAATAACAATCGGTGAAGGTATGGGTTTCTTATTGAAACTAAAAAAGGTTGATCTTCAGGGGATAGAGGAAGAGTTGGGTGTTGAATTCGCGGAAGATGATACCAGAATTCAGCTTAAGAAAAAGATAATGGACAGTGATGAGTATGACGAGGGGGTTGTTAAGGAATTATCTGACACTATTGTTGTAAAACGATTAGAACAGGAAAAATTAGAGCGCGAAAGGTTAGAAAAACAGGAAAACTTAGAGCTCGAAAAGTTAGAAAAACAGGAAAAATTAGAAATGGAAAAATTAAGAATGGAACATGAATTAGAAATGGAGAGACCAAGGGTTCAAGGATCGGCAAATAATTTTAATGGGTCTAGGGAATCTAGTAATGAAAGTAACATAGAAAAATTGATCAAAAGTGTTAAAACTCTATCTATCAAAGTACCAGAAGGGACTGAGGGATGGAATTTATTTTTTAACAGTTTAGAAAGGGCATTCAAAACTAAAAATGTACCGGAAAACCAGCAGGCCGAAATTCTACTAAATATGTTAGGAGATAAGGCGGATAATTTGTTAATTTATACGACTACGGAACAAATGGAGAATTATGAGGAATTAAAGGAGTTAGTTCTAAGGGAACATGAGCCGACACCGAAGGCGTGTTTGGAAAATTTTAAGAAAGCTAAGAGAAACCAGAATGAAACTCATGTATTATTTGTATCGCGTTTAATAGCGACATGGGAAAATTACTGTAAGATTAGAGGTGCTGACTCTTATGAAAAGGTCAACTAGTTAATAGTTACGGATAAATTAGTAAGTACGTTAGATGAGGATACCGCGTCATATATTGGATTAACTCACCAGGGTAAATGGTTAGAAGCTTCTAAAATTGCTAGAGAATGTGACCATTATTTTGACCATAAAAATAAGTCTTACGCCGTTACGTATAAAAGTTTTAAAGGCAAAGATAAGTATGTAAACAATGAAAAAATGAGACCGAGGGAGGATAGCAAAGTAATTGGAGGCAAATAAAGTAATTGGAGGTAATTGGAGGCAAAACGGGAGTAATGAGACTAATTCTTTTTCGGATGGGAAAATAGATTTTAAGAAACCTAGTGATACTTCAGCTCCTAAATGCTTTAAAGATGGTTTGAGAGGTCATTACCAACGTTTTTGTAATAAAGTGGGTAATGAGGGAAATAATGGTAATAAAGGGCGAGATCCGAAAGCGGGTGTGCATAAGATTGTGGTAAAAGAAAACAAAGAGTTACCTAATGGAGCTATTGTGGCGAGAATATCGGCAAAGGCCGAACAGAGAACTAACGTTATTGGTGAGAAATTAAATAAACTCGAGAAAATTGAAGTTAGTGTAAATGGGCAAAAAGCAAAGGGATTGGTTGATTCTGGATGTGAAATTAGTGTTGTTCATAAAGATTTGGTACCGGAAGAGAAATTAAAAGGAGCGGGTAGTATTTATTTACAAGGGTTATTCGGTGAAGCAGTTAAATCGCCGTTGGTTAAACTACCGTTAGCTATTCCGCAATTCGGACAAACTAATATAATTCATCAGGAAGTACTTTGCGCAGTGACTGATAATATTAATGAGCAGGTAATTTTACATCCTGAAGTGATTAATGAGTTGTCAGGTGTCAACCGCGAGGAGCCATTGCTAGAGGCCCAAGAATTAGAAAGGTCAGAAATTATTGTTGATAACTTGAATGAAAAGGAAGGTATGAATAACGATAGTTGTAATGTTTACGCAATAGAAGCGAGTTCGCAAAATGTACAAACTCAGAATACGGAAAAAACGGAAGTGGAGAAAGGTAATAAAGCTATTGTTAGCAATTCCGATATGTTTAAGGAATCCCAATTAGAATGTAAAGAGTTAGAGAAAGCTTGGGAATTAGCTAAAATGGATAAAGGGGATTATTATATTGTAAATGGCTTATTATATCATAAAAAGAAATTGTTAGGCGAAAATATAGCGCAATTAGTAGTACCCAAAGTCAGAAGGGAAGAAATCTTAAAATTAGCGCATAGTTCGGTATTTGGAGGGCATCATGCAGCTAAGAAAACTTTACAGAGAATCAGGTATTCATTTTATTGGGAGGGGATGGCGAAAGAATCTAAGCAATTTTGTGAGTCATGTTTAGAGTGCCAATTGACTAGGGGGGTTAAAGTAAATGATAGAGCTCCTATTTCCCCAGTGTCACGTCCGGAACTTCCATTTCAGGTAGTTAATGTTGATTTAATTGGGCCTATTGATCCTAAAAGTTCCCAAGGGCATCAGTATATACTAACCTTAATTGATCAACATACCAGGTGGGCGGATGCGATCCCTCTAAAAAGTTTAAGTGCTAAAACCGCGTGTGATGCGTTACTTCAAATATTTATGAGGACAGAAATTCCGAATATAATTGCCTGTGATAATGGAACCAATTTCACTGCCGACTTAACGAAAGAATTTGAGAAAAGGTTAGGTGCTAGTCCAAGATTTTCGACCCCACAGTATCCACAGTCTAACGGGCTCGTGGAACGATTTAATCAGACCCTTAAACGTATGTTACATCATACTATTAGAGAAGAAGGAAAAAAGTGGCATGAACAAATACCATTTGTATTATGGGCGTATAGGGAAGTCCCAAATTCTACGACGGGAATCGCACCTTTCCAGTTGTTATATGGTAGAGCGCCGGAGGGTCCTTTATCGATTCTCAAGTCATCCTGGGCAGGAGAAAATAAGGGGGCGCAGTTAGATACTACGCCGATTCATGAGTATCTGAATAAACTTAGAGGACGTTTAGAAAGAGCCGCAAATGAGGCAAAATTATCGTCTGAGGTGCAACAAAATAGAATGGCGTATCATTATAATTTAAGGTCAAAGGAAAAAATGTTTGAAGTACGTGATAAAGTAATACTGTTAATCCCCGAATCGACTAATAAATTATATTCTAGGTGGCAAGGGCCGGCAACCATAGTCGAAAAACGAAATCAGCATTCGTTTATAGTTGAGTTAGCCGACGGGAGTAGGAAGCATGTGCGCCAAAATAAAATAAGAGAATTTATTGCTAAATGTAATATAGTTAATATTGTTTTCGAGGGTGATGATGAATTTGGAGAAGTTGGGGAAATTCCTATTTTGAACCGGGATTAGGAAGTAGAACGAGATATAGAGAGGTTCGAAATAAAAGGGTTATCTAACAATCAAGTTAAAGATGTAAAGTCTATTTTGTGGGAGAATAAAGAGGTGTTTATGGGTCCTGTACGACCAGCTGAAGTAGGAGAACACCGTATTGATCTTAAACCGGGGGTGGAAAGGAAAAAGCCAAAGTTATATAGCGTGCCGGTAGCTTACAAAGAGGAAGTAGATAGGCAGATTCAGGAGTTATTAGAGTTAAATCTAATCGAAGTGTCAAATGCTGAAATTAGTCATCCAATTGTTTGTGTGGCGAAAAAAGACGCAACTGTTAGGCTTTGTATAGACTATAGAGCTTTAAATTCGGTAACTCAGGTGCCAACCTTTCCGATGAAAGATTCTCAAGAAATCATGTATACCGCAGGGGCGGCTAAGTATTTATCGTCGATTGATTTATTGAGGGGTTATTGGCAGATTAAAATGGCAGAGGAGTGTAAACATTTGACAGCTTTTACAACGCATAATGGAACTTATCAGTGGCGTACAATGCCTTTTGGATTATCAGGGGCGGCTGCCACGTTTCAGAAAGATATGAATGAGGTTCTTCAAGGTCATCGGAGGTATGCGGAAGCATATATTGATGATGTCATCATTTTCTCCGACACCTGGGAAGAACATTGTGAGCATGTTAGGGCTGTCATTGAAGAACTTAAAAATAGAAATTTTACGATTAGGCTAGACAAATGTAAATTTGGAGAGAAATTGACTAAGTTTTTAGGTCATGTTATTGGGGGTGGAACTCATGCACCTGATGAGGAGAAAATCGGAGCAATAAGGGACTTAAAGAGACCAAAGACTAAAAAGGAAGTTAGATCAGTTTTGGGATTAATGGGATTCTACCGATCTTATATTCCAAATTATGCTGAGATAGCTATACCTTTAACCGAATTAACCAAAGGAAATGTCAAAAATACTGTACCATGGGATGAAAGGGCAGAAAAAGCATTTAATACTCTTAAAGATGAGTTGTGTAAAGTGACGAGTTTGGCTACTTTTAGGTCATGTAATTGGGGGTGGAACGCATGCACCTGATGAGGAAAAAATGGGAGCAATAAGGGATCTAAAGAGACCAAAAACTAAAAAGGAAGTTAGATCTGTTTTGGGATTAATGGGATTGACAAAAGGGAAGGTTAAAAATACTGTACCATGGGATGAAAGGGCAGAAAAAGCATTTAATACCCTTAAGGATGAGTTATGTAAAGTGACGAGTTTGGCTACACCTATCGTAGGCCGGGAATATCAGCTCCACGCAGATGCTTCCGACCTGGCAGTAGGATGTTGTCTTACTCAAAAAGATGAAAAGGGTCAGTATAAACCGATAGCTTTTGCCATTCAGAAATTGTCAGGGGCTCAGCATGCTTGGCCGAGTATAGAGAAAGAGGCTTGGAGTGTTCTCTTTGGGTTGAGAAAGTTTGAAAAATGGACCTATGGATCTCAAATTGAGATCATTACGGATTATAATCCATTAAAATGTCTCACTGAAACAATCCCAAGATCGCCTAAACTCACTAGATGGGCTCTTGCCTTGCAACGCTGGAACCTGAGTATTTCTCATCGTCCGGGAGCTCAACATTTAAATGCTGACGCAATTTCTAGGCTACATAGAAAGAGCTGGGAAGAACAACCAGTTGTTAGCCCATCAACATCAACGACCCAATAGTGGACAACCTTAAAGGGATGTCGTCACACATTTAATTTTTTTTTCTGTGTGTGTAAATATTTTTTGATTTTTTTGTTTATAATATTGTATTAACATGTGTATTGTTTATGTAATAATAATATTAGTAAAGGTTCAGTAGAAATGTCAGTAGATAGTGTTCAGACACCTGGAAATACCTATGTAATAAGCATAATGAAGAAATCTGTAAAGAGCCTATTGAACTCTTCTGCGATATTACTATATGTTTGGGGAAAATTAGCCCCTAAAAGGCATATTTTCCGCTAAGGTGGGGGGTGTCAGGATCTGATAGCACCTGTGCTAAAGAATGTAATGTCTACTCTTTCTCTATTTGAATATCTAGTATTGTATGGTTGTGTACAGAATTTCCAAGGTGACATTCCCTCTTCGTGGAAAGGGGAATTACCAGCTAATCCTTTGCAGGTGGTGTGTTAGAGAAAGGAGATGGCTCAGAGGCATGTCCATCTGTCAGTGAAGTATGCGGATGATGAGCAGATTAGCAGCATGTCAATCAGCAAGAAAAGAATGGAGTATGTGTACAATGGGGAAGCTCCAAAGGGGTTTATTTTGGGTAAAGCAGTGATTTGGAGAGGGCAAGTTTGTCTCAGATCATTCATTCGGTACCTAGGTGTCGTACCTAGAGGTTGCTCTGTGTGGAAGAGCGTAAAGTGTGCGTTTTCTGGTGCGCAAAGGTCACAGACGTCCTGGTGTTTAGTGTTCTGGGCTAAGAAGTGCAGGCCCAGTATACTTGTGTTGGAAGACTCAAGGTTGAGCTCCAAAAAAGTGAATTTAACGTGTATTGAGTGTGAGGTGGAAAGTGTAATTGGAATAGTACGCAACCAATCTTTACGGTATCTAATTTAATGTTGAACCGGATCACCTATATCCGAGTTGTAGTTATATATATTTGTAAATAGCGTATTTTGTGTGTACATATATTCTTAATAAACTGATAATTCGGTTACTAGCGTAAGTCTTCATTTACACCAATCTCACAGTGGGTGACCGATATCACCTAGTAATATCGGTGGTGGCAGCTATATCTACCCCAGACATTCTTCAAAGTTGTGTGGACTGAGGGGAACGTCCGACAAAGAATATAATCGATATTATTGTTATTGCTGTCACTACTAATATCATTATACTTCCATATCACGTTTTAATTGTAGTGTTTGAAGTTCATCTTAAAATTTTAATAATTACCATTAAAATTCATAATAAGAAAATAAAATTATTGTAATTTATATTAACTATAAGAAAGGATTTAAATGTTTTCGAAAAGGAAACTGATTAATTTTATTAAAACGTTACTTCTGAGAATTTCATTAAAAACCCAATGTCTGGACTAATTTACAAAATCTAAAGGGTAGTGACCGGACGCTTTCGATCGTACATGCTTGTCAAACATCCACTAAAATTCTTGACGAACTGCGTTTGAAATTCGTGGCTGTAAAGAAAATGTTTGGCTTCATATTTTTTAGAGAAGATTTAGTTGAGGGAAAAATTAAACGGCCAAATAATAATTTTAATAAAAAATAATGTTCATTATTACCCATGTAATAGAGAATATTCAAAATGACCTGTCATTATATAAAATGACTATGTTGTTCTTGTTTAACATTTGTGCACATTTGTGTAAAAATAACACGCATATTCATTAAAAAGAGGAAAAAGAAAAGTGTTAAAGGAAAACACTACTAGGACTTCGAGTCCACTCACTTTAATTTTATTCTAACATATATTATAACATATTATTATATGAAACTAAGTTTCATCCAAATGTTTACATATGCTTTAACTCATGTACTATTATTTTAACACAATCAAACTAATTGGTAAATTTATCATATGAATTCAATGTAACCAACTGGGCGAAAATTTGCCCAGGCCGGGAATCGAACCCAGATACTTGGCTTACAAGGCCTATGCTTTACCTGTTAAGAAGGTTTAAATTATTGCGCAGATGACCAGTACGGTCATTTGAGCGAAAATTACAAGCCGGCTATCGCCCAGTTAGTTTAACAGGTAAAGCATTGGCCTTGTGAGTCAAGTATCTGGGTTCGATTCCCGGCCTGGGCAATTTTTCGCTCAGTTGGAAATATTCAGTTCGTTTAATTCATGTATTAGATAAACGGTGCAAGTTCTTCACACAAGTTAAAAGTGTCTTAATCTTTTTGTTTTCCAAAAAATTGCACTTTTTGGCTACAAACTGCATTAGCTTTAAAGTACTCGAGCGATTTCGATAGAATTTTTTTTTGTGTGTGTGGTAGAATATAAATATAAGATCATATGCAGCTTAGAAAAAAAAAGAAAAAGAAAATAAGGTACCCTGGGGTAATAACGCCACGTTAAGGTTCTACCAATTTTCACGGCTTAGTTTTAGATTGTATTTTTCAAACAAATATAGGATGTGATACAGCAGCTCATTGACTATCTATATAAAAAAAATAATTTAACAGATATGTATTCATAAAATGTAATTGCGTGATTTCTCGACCAATGCTATTTGGCGTTATTACCCACCTATATGGGTAATAACGCCATGCAAACAAAACTATGAAATAAGATGGGATAATTGCATGTAGATTTCCCAATTTTAAAAATACAAAGTCTACAAACTTAGAAATTGACAAATTGCATTCTAAGCTATTGAAAATGTTCATTTTTTTTGTGAAAGTGTAAGAAAAATAAACGTGTGGTGTGTGTGTGTGTGGGGGGGGGGGGGAGGATGAGGCAAAAGAATATCAGACCGTGAGCTTCTTTCTGCTTAAAAAGGACCGCTTAAATAGAATTATTAGAAACATTACACAATTTTAACTGTGTTTATTTGAATCAGTATTTAGTATGTAGCTCGGCCACTGTAGGGAATCAACCGGGGTATTAATGCCAAGGATTGACGTTATTACCCCTTTATAGTTAATGCGCTGTACAATTTAAATTTCAAATTATCTCGAGAAGATATCCAAAATCTTCAACAACATTTTGAAAGTCCATGAAATGTACTACAAATTTATGTAATTAACACATTGTTTCCGTATAAAAAAGATAGTCTTCACATCACAAAACGTATCTCGCAAATTTTAGATCAAGCGTTAATTTTAGTTGTTTGTAAAAACAATAAGACCTAAAAATGAAACAAATTAACTTGAAGCTGTTTTTTTGCGATTTATATGACTCAAAACCCTTCTGCGCAGAGCACATGGGTGTCATTTACCTGACTATTTCATAATTATGCAAAATATAAGCACTTGGCGTTATTACCCCGCCTGGCGTTATTACCCCAGGGTACCTTAGTTTCAATTTTTTTTTTCTGGAAAATGAAAAATGTCTGCAAAATTGTCGTTACTAAAATAAAAAGTTTTAGTTGAAGAAAAAAATTGTCGGCCATAAGTCTTAAGAATAATTCAATGAATATGGATTCCAAATTTCATCAAAGTCGATCGGGTAGTTTACGAGGACACGGGTCTTAAAGTCCGTATATTTCCGATAGGATTGCACCCAATCTTGTCTATGTTAACCCTTTCGAGTCCAATTTTTTTTTCAATTTTGAGAGAAAAATACTTTTATGTTAATAATGTTTATACTAGTATCCGAATAGATTTACTGAAGTTTAAGAAATATGCCATTGTCTGAAATGTAACGAATGTAGTTATTTTGTGTACTATTCAATTCATTGTCATATGAAAATAGACCAAGGAAGAGTTTTTGGAAAACATCGAATTTCAACAAAATTTAACCGATATTACAACTTTCTAATACTTTTTTGCATTTTATCACATGTTATTCTTTCTGAAAAGTAACTTTTATTTTAAATTTAAAGAGTGAAATATATGTTTAAAGTAAAAGAATCGCAAACGGTGCAAAGAGATATAAACAAACATTTATTATTAGTATTATTACTAAATGTCTAAACGTTATTGAAGTCAAATTGTAAATGCATAGACACATACTAACATTACTACATGCAAACAAAAATAAAAGTATTTGTTGAAACAGAAAAATGCTCAATTAAAATACATGTACTATTAATAGTACACCAGATCCGAAAGGGTTAAGGGTGTTCTTAAATAAAAAAAAGGCAACTTTGAGACATAAGTTTTAATTTGTTTTTGTCCGGTATTGCAGGAAACTAGTAAGTGTTGTTGTTCAGAAACATCTTATCGCACTCATTTTTCCGGGTTTTTTCAAACGCAATAGATCTTTCAGAACAAGCAGTCAAAATTTGCATTCTGATCCGTATTTTTCAACGAAAACAGAACAGTCTTACAAAGAGAGAAAAACGCATGATCACGTGATCGAAATCGTTTATAATTCGATAGGTAATATAATTATCATAAAATGGAAAACAAAGTTCGATTGTAAATCGTTTACATAGTCAGGCTATCCAATTTCCTATCTTTCTGTTAAGAAATGAACTTGAAAATATAACAAAACATTTTGCATTTGTTGAGTAAAGCAGTTGAGAACAGCCTTAACGTTCGTAAGGAAAGAAAAAAAATGTTCGTATGAATAAAATGAATATTTGAATTTATGAAAAATTCAAAAGTTCTTTATTTGTAACATGCACAATCTTGAACAAGATTTAACGCCACTTTCCAAAAATATGAGAAAGAACAGTAGAAATAGTATACTGGAATCAAAACATGAATATATTGAATGTTTGAGGAGGTATGTTATATGCATAAAATAATTTATAATTGCGCATGCGCGAAAGATTCGAAAATTTGTATTTCATAATTTGGTACAGATTGCATCTTAGAACAACTTACACTGTTGAAAATTTCTGTAAAAACAGAGAAACAAAAGCGAGATTCTCTATAAATTTAGCTCGTTCACCGTTAAATGTATTGGATTGAGTTTTTCAGTCATCATTTTATAGACATTTCCCTTATATTTTATTAAATTCTTTGTAGGAATTTCCAAATATTTATTTTAAAATACTTTTATCTATGTTAAAACTTATAATTCAAAATACACATTTTAAAAAATTTTCTGCCGTTTTATTAGACATATTAAAGAAAAAAAAATAGTTTTAAAATTGTACTTTTATTTAAACTTAAAACAATTCAGAAAGGGAAAATCATCTCCTTAGAGTTAGATTAGTTTATCGACAATCACATAATTATGATAAAAGACATACTTTGTTTTCAATAATAACTGCTTACATAATTCACTTAGTTAGGTGTCCTCTAATTGTAAAGATGTGCAGGGCGGTTCGGTACAAATTGTATAAAAATTAAATGTTACACTAATTCAAGTTTACTTGAAAAAATAAAATTCTTTGAGGTCACTAAAGAATGAGTGATTCGTTAACTTTTAAAACGAAATTAAATTAATATGATTAACAAAAAGTCTTGCGTATGTCTAACGATGTAATATATAGAATCTATTGTAAATTTACCGAATAACTTCTCTGTTATTTAACAAAATCTCAGTTTTTCTAATCGCTGTTGTTTTACATAAGACATAAGATTAATAGATTACTCGTAGATTCTCTGTTATTTCCCAAAAAAGTTTTTAACAGTATACTTAAAAAGTCCTGTCAAATATTGTGAAAGTTCAGAAATATATAGTGGACTAATTGTGCAAATCGTGGAAAATCTTTTATAATAAAGCTATTTTTAGAAAGCAACTAACTGTATCTCTCCTATCTTAGCTATTTAGGGCAATTTATTAGTCGTCTTTTTTATGCAGTAGGGAATATTTATTTTTGGTCTGACTTTCTAAAAAAAAAAAAAAAAATCCTCTGTTTTTAACAAAATGATCATGATTGATCGTGTTACCCCTTTGTCAAAATTAAGGAGACTTTCTTGTGTTTCTTTTTTAATTTCAAACTATGATTTTTCTGCTGACACTCTTTGCTTCTAATTTAATGTTATTGGTTCAAAAGAGGGTTCCTAATGTTGTGATTAAACTGTTTAATTGTTTAAAAGACAATTAATGTAATGGGACTCTATTGTAAAGGAATTTTGTATTTTATTTCACTTTTTCTAAAGAGCTTCCGACCGGGGTCGAATATACATATTTCTATGCTTAAAATTAAAACATATAATTCTGCAAATTGTCTGCTTCTCCTCTTAAATTTTTATTTACTAGATTTTAATTTGTCATTAATTTATTTTTGGTGTATATAAGCACAAATTATATAGAGTGTGATAAAATGTACAATGTTTTAATAAATGTGAGTAAATATACAGTGTTTTTGATTTTTAAACCATGTTATATTTTCAATTATTGTTTCAATACAGAGAAAGCCTTAAATATATATATATACTGTAATAATATATATATACTAATTAATTAAATATATATATATACTGTAATTTATATTGTAATAAAAAAAAAAAAAAATGCGCCATTTTTTTTTATTCTCTCTTAGCTTCAATTCTAAATTTGTGGAACATATTTCAATCTTAGTTTCGTAACTTGTAACAGCTAAAATTCTTTTTCTTACTTTAGTTATTAATAAATTATTTCTTGCTTCTCAAAAAGGCGGGAAGTATTTCGTAAGCTTTTTACTTTCTGGCATATTCCTGCGATTTTAATTTTATTTTTTATTTTTTAACATCGCGTGACAAGTGTTACTACGCGTTGCTAAAGGGCTTAGTGTTCCGAGGAAAAAATATAGTTCTTGCCAATAGACCGCCTATTACGGCCAATTAGAATTGATCATTTTGTCCGTTAGAGGCTCGAGTCCATCCTGATTGGATTTTTAAAATGATTGACGCGGAGTAGGAGGGCGCTAGTTTTGTCGTGAAAATGATTTTTTCATTTGGCTTTTCAGGAGAGTAGAATGCACCTTTTCTTTAAACTATCAAGACGCGCGTTTTATTGCTCCGCTGAATTAGAATGCATTTTTTCTTAAAAAACTACTCGGAAGCCATGTCATGTTTCCCGAGAATGCGATTGACTTTCAAAAATTATTAGGATGCTGTTTCTTCTTTCTCCCCAAAATTCTAATATTGTGGAATGTAGCTTAATCACGGAGTTGGTGAAGTGGAAGTTATTCGATGAGAGTGCCAAGGTGATTGCGTGAAAGAACTTAACTTATTTATGAGTTCTAATAAAATTAATTTAAAGACTGCTTGACTGAACTTTCTTATGGGGAAATAGCCCAATAAACTCATCCACTGCTAGTCAAATTGCCGGAGCGACTGCTCAGCTCGTCCCACTGTTGATTCTTGGTAGTAGTAATCTGTTCTGCCTCATAGATGGTGTGCCACTGGAACTTGTACATTGTTATGGAACATCGATCTCGTCGAATCATTACATATATATATACATACACACACATTATATGACCAAAGATGACCGTCCACTTGCGATTTTAGACTTTTTGTTAAAGATATAGAACAATACATGAGGCATTGTTCTGAAACTTTAAGTGTAGAAAAAAAATAGTACAGGTTATACATTTCCGCGAAACTCCATAGGGGATCGTCAATTAATTGAAAAATAATGAATATCTTTCGGTTAACTCTATCAAAACTAATGTAGCAAAGCGTTCGAACTGTAGATTATGATTAAGTGGCTTATTGTAATAAACTGTGTTCATTTTTATGTGGATAGCATGTATATTCGTACAGAATTAAGGTTTTTATCAAAACAATCCCAAATTTTGCCAAGTTTTTTGCTTATAATTTGCAGAGTTCTTAATATAAAAAAATGTTCTTTTTAGAAAATATGACAAAGTACATTGTACATCATACCCTGTAATCAGAATTAAAAAATAACAGAAATTATATGAAAAGTGAGTAGGCTTTCTAAATAAAGTTTCACTGCGCACGCGTGAGAGCAATCAAAATATAATTTGCATAATGTATTTGTTAAATGTGTAGAGCAACTATTGTGAAAGTCTCAAAAACAAAGCTTAGAAATTCTGAAAATTATCGTCCATAGAATAAGCTCAAAATCTGTTATTTCTAAAATGAAGCAAAAAGATGGAGTATTCATATATCCATTGATTAGTATCAATATATAATACACAATATTACAAATGCTACTGTATTTCGATACAGACCGTCATTTTTTATCCTTCATTTTGGGAACAGTGGATTTTGAGCTTTATTCTATCGAAGATAATTTTCAGAATTTTCACGCTATATTTTTGAGATTTTCTCAAAAATTACTCTATACATTTAGCTAAAACAATATGCAAATGAAATTTTGATAGCATTCACGCATGCGCAGGGAAAGATCATTTAGTAAACCTGTTCATATTTCACACAATTTTAATTTTTTTTCAATTTTGATTACAGGGTATTGTGTACAATGCTGTTTTTTATATTTTCAAAAAAATAACTAATTTTTATGTTAAGTTTTATTATAAGCAAAAAACTTGGCAAAATTTGCCACTGATTTTATAAAAAACTCAATTTATCTACGAGTACAAATGCTGTCCTCATTAAAATGAACGCAATTTATTACAATTAGCCACTTAATCATAATCTACAGTTTAAACGAGTTTGCTACATTAATTTTGACAGGGTTATCCAAAAGATATTTGTTATTTTTTAATTTGTTGTCAGTCTTCGATGGATTTCAGAAAAAAATATCTTCACGGTAATATATGACATATACTATTATGTTTATAGAATTGGAATTTTAGGACAATTCCTCATGCATTTTTCTAGACATTTAACAAAATGTCTAAAATCGTAAATAGATGGTCATCTTTGGCCATATAGTGTATATATGTGTGCTTATTTGTTCAGGATAGATCTTTTAGATGAATGGAATTATTTGTTTTTGATGCTGTAGTAACTGTTTAATTAACAGTACACAAAAGTCTGTTTATATAGATATTTAAATTATCGATGTAAAAAGAATAAAATAAAAAGGAAAATTGTATGTTACCTTCATCAGTTGCCCAACAAGTTCTTATATCATATATTAAGGAAAGTCGATGAACAGTGCATCCACAAAGTTCAACATGCGAATAAGCACAGCATTCTGACATACAATCCTAATTTAATTCATAGGGAAAGAAGTAAAAAGATATCAGGTACATACAAATGACTTAATAATACATTTTATATAAATAATATGATTACTTTAAAATAAAATTTTTTGCAGGGTAAAAAATGATTTGTTGATAAAATTAGTAATTTTTAAGAATATTACTTGGATTGGTCATTTAGAAAAGGCATGGATGCCATATACGCATCACATTGGCGCCAATACAACAAAATTTCGATTTTATACTTCACCCGATAACCCGGCTATTATTGTTTATTTATGAATAAACTGTTCATTTTCTTTTTTTTTAAATGATATAAATTGTTTTTCAGTTGTTAATTCATATTTATTCATTTATTATTATTTCCTTTTTAAAATAATAGAAAATAATTTAAAAATATATATGTAAATGGTATTTGAAAATGAAGTTTTTACCAAATGGGCGTGTGTTGCGTACATGACATATGCGCCTAAAAAAATTAAATAAATCAAGATTCAAACATTTTAGGAAATTCATAAATCTTATTCAACACAAAAATGACAAATATTAAAAAAAAATATTTAATGCAAATTACATATCCTAAATCCATAAATATGACTACCTGTTATCAGTTGTTTATTTCATTAGAGATCGAGAAGATTGAATCTCATTTGGAATTTATTTTTTGTATTAATAAAGTTAGTGGCGCCTTGAAATATCAGCTTTACTCAAACTAAAGTATTGCAACCTTTTTTCTACTAGCTGGTTGCAAAGTAAAAAGCAAAACATTCAAACCTTAACTGATGGTTTTCATCGTGATTAAAAATATATATTTTGATCTCAATTTAAAAAAAAAAAAAAAAAAACATATATACATATTACATGTGATTTTGATGCAATTAATACAAGTTATTGGAATGATTATTTTGTGTTTGTGATAAATAGCTGTTTTACAAGATCTTAATACGATTTAAAATAGTATGGAAACTATTGAGTCAATTCAGATTGAAGGGGAAAAGAGGCGGAAAAGTCATTGATAACATGGAAAAGTTGTCATGTTTTTACATGTAATATCAATATTAAAAGATTCATTTTGTGCATATTCTCGTCAGACTAAAAGGTTTGCTTTTATATTGTTTTTATTTCAACTATGAATTTATATTAACAAACTAATAACTAAGAAACATTGAAAAGCGAAAAAAAAAATATTTTTTTGTACTTAAAATTTGATGACACATGGGGACACATTATGAGCATGTTTTAACAATTTGTTAGATTTTATTTTATTTTATTTTACTTTTTGTATTGCAAAATATAATATATATATATATATATACAAGGTGAGTCATAATTAACAAAATAATAGTCAATGGCCTTAAATTTCGCCCTTAGACACAAACACTCCCAATCTGGAGCCGAACGCTCGACCTGCGGCGTCGCAGTCAGATGCTTTGACCACTCCGCCACTAGGTTTCCTCAATCTGTCCGTACTATTTTAAAATGCATAGTAACTTTTGTTGACATATTATAAAACTACCATTTTACAAAGAACCAGGTTCTTAAAGCCAAATTTAATGCGAAAGGAGCATTTTTAATTATAGTGATTAAATCACATACAGTAAAACCTCCCTAGAAAGACCACGTTCCATTTCAATAAAAACTGGTCGCTACGAGAGATGGTGTCTTAATGGAGGTCAAGTTTAAATCTAGATTTTAATTGTTGAAAAAAGGTAATTATTGTTACTAAAATTTATTTTTCACATTAGAAAAAAATGTAAAATTTTAAGTATCAAAACAAAAGTTAATTGCATAAGTTAATTACTGCAGATTTTAAAAATTGATTACATTAACATTTGCTTTGATTTTACGGTTTTATCTTTTAAAATTTTTATTTCCAATTTTTTTCTGAAGTTCAGTAAGTAAATGCAATTTTTTTAAGCCGGAAACAAAAAACGACAATTTCTTACTTCATTTATTTTTTTTTACAGTATTCTGACAGAATAGAACAGAGGACTTTATTGAGTGTCATTCTTAATTTGTCATTTTCAAAAAATTTACAAAGGAGTTTAAATACTTTCAAGTTACCAGAGTAATAATAATAATAATAATAACTTAATTTAGAAGTTTGACGAATAATGTGCTCTCTTGAGTTATTTTTTTAATAAAACCTTTTTCAAACGACCAGGAAAAAACAAGAATTTTTCATTTTCTCCAAAGAAACTGATCCCTCGGGGAGAGAGTTCAATTACGATGGTCTCTAAATGGAGGTAAAACTAGTATTGAAGCTATGGGAATAAATTTCGTTCCATGAAATTAATGGTCGTTCAAATCGCTCAGAGAGGTTTCACTGTATTTTAATTAATAACTTAATTGATTATGCGCATTTTAAAAAGAAAATTGTTTGATTTACTTTGAAGATATATGACCTTTCATGTGTGCGAAATTTCCGTACAGTCGAGTGAAAAATGAACAAATCAGATATTGCGCGTCAGGCATAGCAAATGAGGTGCGCTCGTACTATAACAAAGTTTTAAAAATATTCAGATCTTGGTGTTATAGTATAGTACTTTGAACGCAGTATAGTATTCGAAAACTTTTGTGTGTCCCTGTAAATACTATCTGCTTTCTATTATAGAGCAAGTAACTTATAGTAAATATCAACAACGTATACCAATTTCATAAAATGTTAAATAGTGTAACATAATTAAAATGTGCCCCAAACAATGTTTCTCCTTACGTCATTATGTAATGGAATAATTTTGTGTGGTCCTTTAAATGAATAACAAATACTCTTTACACAACTGACTGTACAGAATGTATATTTTAGTATATATTTCATAGATGCATATCAATTTTATTATGTTCAAAAGAGTGTAAGATCTTTAAAATGCACTTGAACCTATTTTCCCTATTGACCGTACTTTTGATTCCCCTTGTAATTAAACCAATTATACTATTATCGTGAAATTGGAAAAGACTGGACAAAATTATGCAACAATTATATATTTTAAATTTCAAACGATTCAGTTGAGTAGTTTTTGCTCTGTTATATGCGTACAGACGGACGGACAGATAGATAGATGGACAGAAAGACGACTATAGTTTCCATGTATTTACATAATTACGAACGCACTAAAAAAATGATTTTCAACGTCTACTGTCATTTAAAGGTCTTGAAGAAGAATCTGAATGGTTAGAGTGTTTAAAGGTGTTAAAATGAAAGATGCAAAATTTTTTAGTTTACATGTATTTACTTTCTGCCGCAATGCTTTTCATGTCGTAGCTTATTTTATGTGGATGCCTCTCTATAATGACAGTGTTTATCAGTTAGTTTAAATACGGATTATTTAAATTCTATAATTCATTCCTCAAACTACTCGCAAGTCAAACACCGACAGTGAAATTTGACTATGAAATGCCAGATTTTGGATCGATCAGAAGACACGTTTCTAATGGATAATTTTCTGAATACATAAAAGGTATTTGTTGAATTAGATTGAATAAAGTTTTAGTCGTAAGCATTAAATTCACCATGGAAAATAATCAAAAATGCATTTGAATTTATAAAAGAGTTTATTACAAGTAAAATATTCAAAAATACTGGCAGAATTATTATTTCTTTTAGTATTTATATATAAGCATTCATAAAAATGTTTTTAAAGGGCAATATTTTTATTAATATACCCTTTAAGATATGGCTTATAAATTGAATTAACTGAAAAAAAAATTCTTTCTGCTATTCAAAATCGAGTTTTTTTTTTTCGATTTTTTTTTTTTTATAAATAATGTATTTATGCAAGTTTTTTTAATAATATTTGTACAGTTTACAAAAATAGGTTCTAAAACATTTTTTTGCAGATGATCAGATAGAGAGTTTTAACAGTAGAAAAAACAGCCGTTGTTTATTCTTGTTTACGTAGACTAAACAGGTCCAGGATGACTTCATTAGCAAATTCAGAAAATAAATCGACACTAGAATGGATAATTAAAATTTAATAAGTATATTATAGTGAAGTGTTAGGGTAAACACAAAGGTAAACATTGTTTGCCCTCTTCAGATCCTACAATAAAATAACGCTGCAAATACACATTCATTGATTTTGCACGAAGAAAAAGACACCCTAGACAACAGAAGAAGCCCTTTTTCCGAAATTGATATTTTAAAAGGCTTATAATTTAGGTTCACAAGAAAGGATCTAAAATGATTAACACCCTAACAATATCAAATATATCATGATAGTCGACAATACGCCGGAACAAATTGAAAGTCTTTAATTTATTGACTATTCTATAAATCCTCACCTGTTTTGCTTTGGACACGCTGTATATGGAATGCATTTTGCAACCCTCAAATGGAATTAACACATATTTTATGAGGAAATATGTATCGGTACTGCCATGTATTGTTTTTATACAAAGCCTAAATTTATTAGCTATATATAATTGAAGTAAAAATCTTAAAAAAGCAAATAGTTTAGTTTATATTCTCCTCGATTTGGAAGTATTACATATGATACTTCAAAATCGAAGAGGTTAAGCAGACCTTCGATATCATCAAATATTGTGAAAAGAGCACAAAAATTTGGCTATGTTTAGCTCCGAGTCAATGTTACGAACGCTCTGGAGAAAGCTAATTTTTTGGCATTCATCCACGAGTTTCCATTTAAACAGACATGTCTACTTCATTAAACTGTGTAAAGTTTAGAATTGAGAGCAATGTGGTTTGGCAAGCTATGGATTATGATTTGATAGAATTGTGGAGAAAAAACGTAATGCAAGAAAGTACTTTTGCGCATAATAATAAATTAATTCAAATAGACTAGAATAAATAATCGCTATTCTTTCCTAGACTGAAACGTTTTATTAGATCATCTCCAAAGAAATTGATTTTAGAAATACTTCTGCAATATTCAAAGATTTGTACACATTGTATTTAAATATTTATTAACTTAGAACATTTATTTACTTTTTTAATAAAAAACGCATATTGAGATTTCTTTTTTTATTGAATTTAAATTATTGCTGTACATTAACAATATACATTATTTAATTGGCCGTGAAAATCGTTTTCAATGAATAATTTTATTAATTGCTGTTTGTTCACAGAAAATTTAACTAATACGTAATTAAAAGTTTAATTATCTCTTTTCATATCAGTTTTGTTTATAACACTTTTAAATTTAATTGAATTTCAATCGGCAGAAGAATAAGGAGGAAATAATAACATTTTATGATACATTTTTTCATAATACATAATTTTTTTAAAGCTACATCTGTAAAAAGATTTGACTGATTTATCAATGAATAGACGGAAATGTTGAAGACAGAAATTTCAGCTCCTGGGTATATATTTGTCACACATAAGAAAGATTCGCTAAGAAAGGATATTTTTGAATTCAACAACTGAGGGAATTAAACAAACTGTCGGTAGTTTCAAGTTGTTGTGCATTATATCAGCACCATTTTTTATAGGAATGGGATAGGCTGAAAAAGTAATTTAAACACGTATTTCAGAGATTTTCTTAATTGAATCTCTAGGGGGGGGGGGGGGTGAAAGGCGACGATGCAGAAAAAAAAAAACATGAGACTCTTTTGTAATTAGATTTATAGCCAATTTGTATATTTTAATCAACGTGATTTGTCGCAAAAATAATTTTACAGTTATAACTGTTGTTGTTACTTGACTTTGACCTACGTTGTTGCAAGTATCTGTTACGTTTGTTACAAACTTAGATAAGGGACTTGTATATAGCAATTAGACGAATGGCAACTTTTTCTGACGTACGAATAGATATTTCGTGCAAAACTTTTTTACAGTTTAATCATGTTTAATCTTCTTAAATTTCCTGTTTTATAAATTGTTTTACGGTTTTTTTCCGTTTTAGTGCTTGGATTTCTGTTATTATACAAATTAGAATATGATCTTCTCATGAAACACATTTAGAAAGTAGAGATTTAAGTTTTAAATATTGGTCACGATATTAAAAATATGGTTTAGAGGTGCATAGGGTTCCACTATAGATAGTGTCAGATTAATAACTTATGGCAGCAAAGCCCTCGAAATCAGTTTTTGAAACCTTACTTTAACAATTTCTAGGTGTAAAAATCAAGAAGACCATGATCATCACACGTTTTTAAATTATACTATTATGTTTTATTTTACGAAGTATCTATTTATGGGAAAATTATCACGGTCAGCAAGAATGGATCTCATAGTTTCGAATAAATCTTGTTAAAATCATCAACCACTTCAAAGCTTGCACTTTTTATAAAATGACAGTAGCAATTTGGTGTTAAAAAAATTCTAGAGTTCTTTACAAATTTCTCGTTTGCATTTTAATATTAATAAAAAATGAATATACTGTAACTGGGCTCCGTAAGTTTCTCGTCAAAAAGTTTTTTTTTTTTTTTTTAAATTATAAGTTTGATGTCTAACCGAGCATCTTTGTATTTTATTGATTTTGGTTGCAGTTCTCTGTTTTCTGCTGACGCTTTCAATTTTGGAGCTGATTCAGAATAAAAATGCTGCCATTGTTTATCATTAGCTTGCGAATGTGTCGTGCGATTAGCGTAAATTCTTAAATTTAAAATTATGCATTTTGTTAAAAACTTGCAGATTAAAATATTATGCAATTAAGTTTTTAAATATTAAAAACTTTTTTAAAACTATAAATTAACATACTTCCTGTGTTAATGTGGCATTAGTCCTGCGTTCCTTTAATCCTGTGTAATTCTTACAGTGTGTATCATAAGGGCTTGGAAGAACATTTACTATATTCTAGAAAAAGAAAAAGAAAAAAAAAAGAAAACAAGTCTCATGTTTTTAGTACATGATTAACCCTTTAACGATCATAGCAATTTCATTGCTAAGATGTCGAAATAAATGAATGACACCGGTAATTAAGAACAAATATATTTCTAAATAAGAAATCGTGATTTTTCACATACAAAATAAAAGGGATATTTTTAGATAAAAATACCGGTGTCAGTGTTGCGTATCGGAATTAAAATTTTGTGGTTTCGTGGCGAAAGCAATGAACGTTAAAGGGTTAAAGAAGCAATATACTATAACAATACAGTCAGTCGATATGACATTTTCGTGTCCTTAATTTGTGTATCACGTACTTGATGACATATGATTATCGAAAAAATTTGTTTTTTCTTCCTTTTTTGTGAAATAATAAATTGCAACTTATGAATCGGAAAATACCGTATTTACTCGTGTATAACGCGCACCCCTTACTTTGCAAGAAAAAATGATGATTTTTCAAAATCTCGTATTTAACGCGCACCATAAATTTGATATGCAAGTAAAGTAGTGGTCAAACGAATTTAAGTAAAAAAAGTCCTAGCAAACATTACGTTAGGCCAAGAAACAAGGCAAAAATGCATTTTTAGACTTCCAGTTAATGACGGGGGGGGGGGGAGGGGGCGTAGGAGTGAGTGACAGCAATGAGAATTGCTAATTACCGTTCAAATAATGTTGCTGGCGTTTTTGTATATATAAAAAAATTAATGAGTGAATTAAAGATGCAACAATACATTTAATAAGTAAGATTTTCCGAGTTTTAATGTCTTCTTTGAATACATTTCTAGATTCGTATGCATATTGTGTGATTACATACAGGATAAAAAAAAAATATTCCGTGTATAACGCGCACCTATGAAATTTGCATTAAATTTTTGAAAAAAAGTGCGCGTTATACACGAGTGAACACGGTATATCCATATAAGTTTATTTATATATGTTGGAATGTTTATATTCTCAATCGTTGATGTTATTCTTCTAGCTGCCTTTCATTTATACGTTTTTATTTTCGTTAACCCTCAAATGGAGAGTCTGGCATATGGAGTACGCCAATCTGTTTCTTCTAGCTCCAGATAACAGACTAGCCAAACAGACTAGGTTCGGGCCGATTTTTATTAACGGCATTCGGGCCGGGACGGGCTCGGGTCTTGCTTCTGCAGACTCGGGTCGTGCCGGACGGGCCTTGTCACTAATCTTTTCGGGCTGGGCTCGGGTCTTAATTTTTTTTCCTGGAGTATCGGGTCGGGCCGAGCCTAACTTATTTTTTTCCGTACGAAGCCGAGACTAATTTCGTTCTTCCTAGTCTTCAAGGACCTAAAAAATCAGTTCCTGTTGAATCTTCCCGTATGAAAATCCTTTTCTCGATGTGGAAAAGTCTGTTCATAAATCAGTAAAGTTTGGCTTGATCCAAAAATTTTTGCAAAATAGGCATATACTTTTAAGTCGTCATTATTCTACAATTAAACGTTAGAATTTATTCTTTTTAATGAATCGTAGATCACTGGGCGCCTTAAAATAGAATTAAACACATAAAAAAAAGAAAAAAAAAGGAAAAAAAAACATGATTATGACGGAATTTTCGTTTAAATTGAAAACTGCAAGTTTCTTTTAAACTGTTCATTCATGCAAAATAAATACAACAATACGCGAAAAAAAAAAAAAAAAAAAAAAAAAAAAAAAATACATTAAAAATTTACATCTGCTAAGAAGGAAACGTATTTTTTTTCCAATGTCTTAGACGATTTTACTTTTACCATATACCATTTTTTAGATTTTTTTTTATGTATTAATAATACGAATGATAACTGAAACATTTACATACAACAAACAAAGGTTAATTAAAAAAGTAAATATCGCAGCCTTATGGCACTTCTGCATAAATAGAGTTTATAAACATGAAAGAAAAAAAAGACTAAGATAAGTTTTTTTTTGGTCTGAACTCTTCCGTTAGAGTAAAGATCAATGTTCTGTAGAAATTCACCAGAGCCGGGCCGGGTTCGGGCCGAAATTTTAACTCTCGGGCCAACATTTTTTTCGTTCGGGCCGGGCCGGGCTCGGGCCGAAATTTTAACTTTCGAGCCGGGTCGGGCCAATATGTCTTTCGTTCGGACCGGGCGGGCCCGAGCCAAAATTTTAACTTTCGGGCCGGGCTCGGGCCTGGAAATTTCGGCCCGTGCAGACCTCTACGAATTACTGTGGAAGATGGAAGATCCCTGCCCGTTCTTTAACGACTGACACTGTACAGATGAAATCCGGGAATTTGGTTGGTCTAAGTTTGCCAGTGCATAAGTAAGTATGATATGATTGGGCTACGTCGTCAAGATGATTCCTACAATAATCGCTATGACAAAAAATGTAGCGATAGATTGGTTGACAGCAGTGTTTGTTTGTAAACATGCCCTTTTCTTATGCGCCTAGCCAATCCGTTCAGTCTGACATCTGCTTTCCCCTACCTGTTCTGGTGTACGCTTCACGTTATCAAACTCTATGCTCCCCTCCAAGTATAATTTCGGTGGCTCCTGAGGATTATTCTCGTAATTACAACAACTTTCAGATGAAAAGTCCTTTAGCAGTGTACCTGATATTTATGAATCAGAGTTCATTGAACTTTCTGATCATGAAACGGACTCAGAAATTGATAGAGACGTTCTAGAACATCAACAAACTTCATGAGTATTTTTCTTCTTCTTTTCTGTTCTTTATCTAATTTCTTTCCTTAATTTATTTTTAATACGGTTCCTGATCAGATTAACACGTTCGCTGCCACTTACGTGAAGATGTGATGATAGTTAATGCGGCACTGTAGAAGTGGGGTTTTCCCAGTAGCCGATTTACTTTTTATAACAAAGAATAAGTGAAAGATTTTCCCGTGGCAGCGCGTGACTGGATATTGGACATCACCCCACATCACGCACTGGCGCGTGAGTGGTCCCTTAACATTGGCGCTATATCACGCGCTTTCGCGTGAGCGGCAGCGAATGTATTAATAATATAAATAAAAAATGCATCTGAAAATTTCAAGCAGTGATGGAAGAATAAATTGGCGTATTCCATACGTCGACCGCGCAAAGATGCAGTGTATGCAAGTCCCTCCAATTATGGGTAAAATATAGAAATATCACTTTCTTACTATTCATAGAAAATTAGAGATCAGCGTTATAGAAGTTTGCTAGCATTCCTTATGTCACTGTTTCTATAAATCTAATTTAAATTAAAAGCATTTCAATTGCAGTTTTAATGCAAGCGTATTTAACTATTATTAAATATTTAAAAGTTATTTGGTTTTCATCCGTTTCATTTTATTTGATGATGATTGATCATATCTGTCTCATTACAATTTAATTAGCCAATGCAATTATCTTATTTTAAATGTTGAAATTATAAATTATGTAACTGCTAAATATAATTTACAAAAATACTACATTCGTGCTTTAATATTGAAATATTTGTGAAAAATTTTTTAAGAGTTGCGTACGAAATATTAAATATCCTAGTTAATATACATACATATAAGGTACCCTGGGGTAATAACGCCAGGCGGGGTAATAACGCCAAGTGCTTATATTTTGCATAATTATGAAATAATCAGGTAAATGACACCCATGTGCTCTGCGCAGAAGGGTTTTGAGTCTTATGAATCGCAAAAAACAGCTTCAAGTTAATTTGTTTCATTTTTAGGTCTTATTGTTTTTACAAACAACTAAAATTAACGCTTGATCTAAAATTTGCGAGATACGTTTTGTGATGTGAAGACTATGTTTTTATCCGGAAATACTTTGTTAATTACATAAATTTGCAGTGCATTTCATGTACTTTTAAAATGTTGTTGAAGATTTTGGATATCTTCTCGAGATAATTTGTAATTTAAAATGTACTGCGCAATAACTATACCGGGGTAATAACGCCAATCCTTGACATTAATACCCCGGTTGATTCCCTACAGTGGCCGAGCTACATCCTAAATACTGATTCAAATAAACACAGTTAAAACTGTGCAATGTTTCTCATATTTCTATTTAAACGGTCCTTTTTAAGCAAAAAGAAGCTCATGGTCTGATATTCTTTTGCCTCATCCCCCCCTCCCACACCACACCTTTATTTTTCTTACACTTTCACAAAAAATTGAACATTTTCTATAGCTTAGAATGCAATTTTTCAATTTCTAAGTTTGTAGAGTTTGTACTTTTAGAATTGGGCTATCTACATGCAATTATTCCATCTTATTTCATAATTTTGTTTGCATGGCGTTATTACCCATATAGGTGGGTAATAACGCCAAATAGCATGGGTCAAGAAAAAACGCCATTACATTTTATGAATACATATCTGTTAAATTATTTTATTTTATATAGATAGTCAATGAGTTGCTGTATCAGATCCTATATTTGTTTGAAAAATACAATCTAAAACTAAGCCGTGAAAATTGGTAGAACCTTAACGTGGCGTTATTACCCCAGGGTACCTTATATATATTTTTTTAAGAGAATGTTTAAATTAATTATAAAGTCTAAAAATTTGTACGCGGTAACTCCAAGATATAAAAATTCTCCTTTAAAAAAGAAAATTTATTGTATGCAAAGCGAAGAAAGTATTAAAATGTGTTTTTCTATATTCTTCTTATTTATATTATTTATCGATTTTTATCTTAGATTTATATAAATTTTAAATAAATATTTTCATTTTAAAATTATTATAAAGTCCTTTTATAAAAATTCAGATACTGTATTTTTTTGGGTCAACTAAAAATATAGTAAACTCTGTATCATCTGTTATTCACGGCACCAGGAAATGTTTGGAAAATCGAAATATTCGGATATTCGAAGGGACGTTTTCAAGTACAATATTTTTTTAAAAAGTAAAAACATTATTGTTTAATAATAATAAACACTATCACAAAATGAAATATTATAAAGCAAAATACATATCTGCAATCATAAAAGAAAGGAAATAAATAAATGTAAAGATAATTTAAAGGCGAAATCTTGAAGTTACTAACTTTCTCATTGTTTGCCATAAGCAAAAGTAAGTCAGTTTCAAGTAAAAGAACAAAATAAAGCAAGCAAACAGTGATGCATTATTGAATTGTTTTAATTACGATTTGTTTGCAGAGGAACTTTGAAGACTTGTTTATCCTTAATCCTTTCGGATTTTGGAAGTTTTTCAATCCATTTTAAATTATTACTAGCTAGAGAAGCAACTAAATGTTTTGTATTTGCAAAGTATGATATATTTAATATTTTTTGGGAAGAAAATTAGCCTAATTGTTAAAAAATACACTAAATGGCCAAAGGTGACCGATCACTTGCTATTTTAAACATTTATGTTAAATGGCTAGAAAATTACATTAGAAATTATCTTGAAACTCCGTAAGTATAAAAGTAATTTGTACATATATTACCTGGAAGATTTTTAAGAAATTCCATAGGAAATTGAAAAAAAAAAAAAAAAAAAACGAATACCTTTTTGCGTAACCCTGACAAAACTACTATAGCAAAAGCGACCAAACTCAATATTATACTCAGTTCACACTACGGATAGTTAAGATATCTCAGGCCTGGAAGTCTGTCACAAGGAAGGTCTCCATACGGGCATACGCCGAAAAATCTGAAAAAATTACAGAATTTTCTTCTCATGTGGATATATACGATTATAAAAAAAAAATTTCGGCGGAACCTCCTTTCAGTATCTGTAAAAAAATAATGAAAATTTCGTTATTTGGCGATTTATCGCCGGTTGGCGGTGGAATTTAATTTAAAAAAATACCTTATATAAATAAAGTTAAGGAAAAAAGTTTCATTTTGAACTTGCTTTGATAAATTTAATTTAAATAACCTAAGTTTTGTAAGTTTTAGTAATATATTTTCTTAAAATATAGGATACATTTTTAAACACTTTCAGAATTGGAAAAATTGTGACGACGGACACGTTTAAATGGGCGAATTAAAAAAAATTTTATTTGAAAAAAAAAATAAAAAAAATAAAATTGGTTTGGTTTATTTTGTGTCGGCCGTTTATCTACTCGAGCGATATAGGCCCAGAAGGGGGAGTGCCCTTTGTCGGGGTCTTTCTAAGGGAACCTAACCTGTATTTATGCAAGATTCGAAGAAAACCACGAAAACTCCGAACAGTTAGGCCGATGGCTGCGATTGCGGGTCGAACCAAGCACCTGCCGTCCACCAGTTGAGAGGTCAGAACCCCTTGGCTTCTGGTGGGGCCCTGAAAACCATTTTGAAGAAAATATACTTTTATACTACGAAGAATAACATTTGAAACACTTTTGCAAGTGGAACTATACTCTTAAAACTAATTATTTTGGAATTAATATCTGATTAACGATAAAATAGAACAACCCTGTATACATTCTACGAAGCAAATAAATAACTTATAATATTAAAAAAATATCATCTTTATTAATTTTAATAAAATATTTTTTAGAAACTTATAAAGCAACAAATTAAGAAATAAAATAAAACATTTTTCTAGTCAAATAAGTTATTTAAAATTAAAACAACATGTGTATTACAATGAAAAATAAGCTCAGGATTCATTAACTTTAACTTATAATGTATTATAATAATTTATTTATGTTTATTTATATTTTTGTTCTTAAATTGAATAATGTTGCAAAAGCCTCGAAAGAATGTGCATAAAGTCAACATTAAATGAATGCTGCTCATTTCTTCTAGAGCACTTCAAAGCTATTTGCGTCTTTGATGGAATATTAAATGATCTTCGTCCTTACGGAAATCAGTTTTTTAAAGCGTTTAATGAAAGTGCCTTCATTTTAAAGAGTTTTTTCATCGTACTTTTTATAGAGGGATTAGTTATTAATGCATTTTGACGACAAAGGATTATAAATTCTTAATGGTGATTTTTAAAAGATATAATTTTTTTTTTCTTCCATACCTTTTAAACTCTTTGAAAGCAAATATATTTTTATTAGATATTGTTGCAATTTGAAGGTTAAAGGTATCATCTTAGTTCTCTATGTTTGAATTATATGCATAATGGAGATTTTTTTCTTGTAGTTTTTCATTTTACAAGTATTTTCGACGACACAAAAATCATAAGTAAAATCATCATTTTATGTTTAAAACTATGTATATTATGTTTAAAAATATATCGGTGGAACGTATAATTCCGTTAGTTAGCGCCCCATCAGTACCCGAGAGGTTCTGCTCTTGAAATTGGCAGACGGCAGGTGCTGGGTTCGAACCCATTAGTGGTTGTCGGTCCAATTGCTTGGAATTTTCGGGGTTTTTTTCGAACCGTGGATTTCCTTGCGTAAATATGGATTAGGTTTCTTTATAAAGGGTCCCACGGAAAACACCCCCCCCCCTCTTAGAGCCTATATCCCCCGTGTTGCTAATTGGCTGTTATAAATACAACCACAATCAACAAGCCGTTAGAAAGCAAACGGTTAAATAACAGATATTTTTAAAAACATATGGTAGAATTATTAACTTAACAAATAAAAAAATAAGAAGATTTATACAGATACACCTGTAATCATTTCATGGTAACATTCTTCTTGACTTATACCTTTCTGACTCCATAGTTGTAAGTTCTTCCTGGCTGTAAACTCACTCCATCATACTGAGGATTAGGGACAATATTAGGAGAGTGAATGGTCATTCGAGCTCTTACAACAGGATTCATGGGAGTGTATTCGTCTCTTTCTAAATTTAGCATCAATGAAAGTTCTAAGAAATGACAAGAATACACATTATAATACTTATAGTAAATATGATTCAGAGAATATATTTAAAATCAAAAACCATAGTGAAATAACATTACCCAACTGTTTAAATAACCAAATGAGTGAAACAATGTCGGCCAGGACTAGGAATATCTTGGTTGAATCCGTCAAAGTTCTTCCAAATGAGCCATCTCGGATGGATCTACAGGACTGATTCACTGAAATAATCTTTAACGATCATAATATCTACTCTGTTATCTGAATTAGCTCAGCAGAATAAATCGAAGGTTATTTTTGGAACTGAAGTAAAAAAAAAAAAAAAAAAAAAAAAAAAAAAACACCTTCGTAAAGTTATGAAAAAGAAAAGTCGTAAAGTTATGATTTATTTACGAATTGAAAAATTTTGTATAAAAATTAATCTAACTTTTTATTTTCCATTTCGGGAACAAGATTACTTTTACTTTAATAATGTTAATCAGGATATGATTATAGTTATCCAAACAGATTTAATGTAATTATTTTGTGTGTTGTTCAATTTATGTTAATATGATAATAGACTAAGGAAGAGTTTAACATGAATCATACATGAGTCATACATGATTTATTTATAAAAGTAACCTACATTTTAAATTTAAAGAGGGATATATATATATATATATATATATATATATATATATATATAATAAAGGAATCATCAACGGTGCAAACATAAAATAGCAAACTTTTATTATTATAGTTATTACTAAATGTTAAAACATAAATGAAGTCGTAATAAGAAAGGCACAGTCACATACAATCCTTTCTATACGTAGAAAGTAATTAAATAATTGTTAATACAAAATATTATTTGAGAAAAAGACATGTATCATTAATAGTACACCAGATCCAGAATATCTAATATAATTAAACATGCATCGTTTAACGCAGTTCCAAAAAACAACCTTCGATTTATTATATTGAGCTTTTTGAGATATCAGATCAGATGCTGAGATCGTTAAAGGTTACTTAGGTGAATTAGTCCTGGGATTCAGCCGGGATGGCTCAGAGTGAAGAACATTGGCGACTTCAGCCAAAATATCTCTGGTTCGAATCCTGGGTTGGACTTTCTTTTCACCCGCTGGAAAGTTTACATCTATTATTATTTATTTTCAAATTGAATAATTGTGCTAAAAAGTAATAACAATATATGTTATTCTTTTGTCATTTCACAATTAACAACCAGCGCACTTCTTTTAATCTTGTCACCACTTGTTTAATAATGTGATTTTTGGCCATGAATATTAGTATTAAATAAAAGGAAAAGTTCTGTACTAAATGCTGGTGTTAAAATTCAAGGCATTTGACGCACAATGGCAGGGCTCAGTGTGACCATGTTCCGGAAATTCGGCTAAATTACAAAAACATTATTAAAATTGCATGAAACTTCGTATGCGAGTGTAAAATGATGATTACTTCAGAATGATAATTATGATTCAAAATTTAAAATTATCAAAAACAAAATAGCAGTTCTAATATGGCATACTAAAAATTAAAAAAATACTAAATTAACTCAATTTTTATCCAATTTCACCTAAAAAAGGTTTTGAGGATGTAGATTTTGAGCACTTTGTAAGTTTGTCTTTTTAATCCTAAACACCATACTGAATTTCACCCGCATACAAATTTTCATGCAATTTTAATAATGCTTTAAAAATTTGGTCAAAAGAGACATCCTTAAAGCAGAATTTACAGAAAGAAGAAGTTAAAATATTAATTTTCTGAGGAGATATTTTGAATAAAAGAATTCTTCAAACGACCATCGACATAATATTGCGGAGGGGAATTTCGAAGCCGATTGACCAGCACTCTTAATGACAGTAAATCTGAATTAATATGCACTTTGAACTGAGTTAGAAAGTTTAGCCTATCAATTTTAAACATGAAATATGCATACCTGATGATCTTCCACTTCGTGGTCTAAACATAGTAGAGGTGAGAGGATCCTCACTGTCGTTCGCCCATCGGGCATTGATTGTAAAGCAGTTTGTATACTCGTAGTTGAAAAACTGAGCAATTCTTTAAGGGATAAAAATATATACATTTAAATAATACTTAACATATTCAAGCATTTGGATCAGTCATACTCAACTAGCAAAACCAGCAACCTATGTTGCATATGTGGCTCAACTTCTCTTTATCATCAACAGGATATTGCAACATATTGATCAACAGGACAATCACTTAGCCAATAAAATTCTGAGATGCGCATAAAAGATAATTTAGACTTTTATTATTGATTTATATATCTTTATGGAAGAAAAAAATCTGATCTGTTATTTATAATTAATTCAAATTTAAACTGATATACGCTAAATGTCATTTACTTAACCAAATATTCTGTTTACGCGCAGTCTTATTCTCATTTTGCTCTAATCAAACATTCTAAAAAACTGAAAAATAAATTTGCCCTATTTAGTTTTAAATTTAGAAAGATAAAATCCATGAAAGCCATTCAGAACCAATCTTTTTATAAAAAAAAAAATTTCGACTATTTTTTTAGAACTTTTATTGAAAAGCTTGAAAAATCTGTATTGTTTATTGCGTTTCATATATTATATTATTAACGCTAATTGTATTAATTTTTATTATGTTATTCTTTATGCTACTTTCGCTTATTTACGTTATTTTATTATTGTTTTTTTTTTTTTTTTTATATAAAGAATTTGGCGTCCAACTAACGTAGCAGGAACAAATGTGGAAAACAACGCGAGGGGAAAAAAACAATAAGATTTAGTATGACTGATTTAGAAAATCTAAAAACTAAGGGATATTGTAATTTCAAACTTTAATCAAGAACTATGTAAGAATCTTTCACAGAGCTCAAAGTAACACTGTTTTTTTAACGATAGTTAAAATTATTAAAATATAAAATTTTTAACAACAATTCATTTAAATGCCATAAACTCATATTAAAAAAAAGTTAAAGAGTTTAAAAAATAAAAAATATAATGATTTAATTTTCTAACGTAGCAGGATTTAATAAACTAGGACAAATTTACAGTTTATTAGATTAAAATTAAGACTATTTAAATTTAATTATGATATGATTTTACCCAAATGAGCACATATTTATACACATTTTAAAATACAGAGGGGTTCATACATTTTTAAACAATTTTAAGTTTCTTTATGATTAAATTAAAATTAAAAAAATGGGGGGGGGAAGGAAAAACTATATGGCAGGGATGAATTTCAATTATCATTTGCATCAATAAAAATATTCTTTACTTTAAAATACCACTAAAAACTGAACAATGGATAGAAGAACATTTATTTACGCTTTACGAAAAGAAATATGCCTATTCGATTACTAAAAAATGCAATATCCACATGTAAAGCTAAAGAAACTTGAAAGTTTTTACTCAACTAAGAAAAAAAAAAAAAAAAAAAAAAAAGAAAAAAAAAATGCTTACCCAACAAAGTCACGTTCAATTTTTATTATATCTTAAGTCGTATGACATGTTTTAAAAGAAATCCAACCCCCAAAAAGAACTATCGTAAAATCGTTAATTATCTCTATAGAACCTGCAAACAAAATCTTAAAATCTGATTTAAATCAAACAACATATAAAAACATGATGTTTATTATCTGATGTAAAAATTTTCTCAGTGAAAGGAAATGTACAGATTGTCATAGGAAATATTTTAACACGTGATTGGACTGAAAGATGTTGTCGAGGACTCATAATAAAAACAATTTTAATATCTTAAGGAAGGCGCTTATATGATGGAAATAAATACGATAGTTCATTAACAAGGTTATCCAATTAAATGTGTTAAAA
This sequence comes from Maratus speculifer, assembly GCA_964019185.1. Taxonomy (NCBI): domain Eukaryota; kingdom Metazoa; phylum Arthropoda; class Arachnida; order Araneae; family Salticidae; genus Maratus; species Maratus speculifer. Next base: position 177,150,509 of record OZ025292.1, on the reverse strand, counting down.
AATAAAATTAATATCATTGTCGGTATATTTCCTTTCCGAAAAACTGTACAAAAAAGTGTGAACATTCGCACGTTATTACTTTCCAAATACATATTATAATGAAAGTATTGTATTCAGGATTTATTTGTACATTAACACATGTTCAAAACGGCACTTCTGACCTCTTATTCGGAAAAGTGGGGCAAAAACTGTATAACTTATCGTACAAATCAGCTATGTTTTAAACATTTAATCCATTTTCAAATCCATTTTAAATTGTTTCAAACATTTGCAATAAAAAAATTTTCTACAGAATTTGTTGTATGCAACAAATTCAGCTTTCTTATTCAGCTTCTTATTTCAGCTTCAGCTTTCTTATTCAGCTTTCTTCACACGTGCATCAGTGTTCAGAAATTCAAATGAATTCATTCCATATTTCTGTTTTTGTTTTTTTGAAAGTCCAAAAAAAAAGTTGTTTTGAAGTAAAAAAAAAATATTGAAAAAGCAATTTTTTAAATCTTTGTCAAAAAAAAAAAAAAAAGTTAAAAATTATGTTTTTGTTCTTATATTCCGCATTCAACTGAAGATATTTGATGTTGCTTCCTCATATCAGCTGAAAATTTAGTTTGATAAAACGTATATTTTTGGTAAAAAAATATTAAATAAAACTTTTTTAATAAATTTGCACAATATACTTAGAATCAGCGTATGTTATACTTACAGTTGTGAACAATTCATGTCTTCAAACATACATGATCTGATAAATTCGTTTTTCTGTGTGCCCATTTTTATTCGAAAAGATCTGTTTACATATTTAAAGTCATCTTGGAGTTTTGTTATGTAATTTTGAGCCTGTATAATAATAATAATAATAATAATAATAATAATAATAATAATAATATTAATATTAATAATGAATAATAATAATAACAATAATTATAATAATAATACTCGTTATTTGAATCATTCTTTACCATTTTTAAATTTAAGTAAAAAAAAAAACAAAAAACCCAACGAAACCTTCTACGTTCCAAGTTTTTCCATGTTTAGTCCATTTAAAGAAAATAATTTGGTTACAACTCAATTGGATCCATTTAGTAAAATTTGTATCGAATCTCAAGCGATTCTGCTGAGCTATATTCAAAAAATTCTGCTGCGTTTTTAGTTATATTTTTATTTTATATTGCAATTTTATTCAAGAATTACAACCAAAATCAAAAATATTAATTTATTTCTGTAATCTATATGCTGGCTATGCCTATAATTAAAGTAAAAAACCTTACGGCCATTGCTTTTCTTAACCGAAATTGTTGTCTCTTTTCTCAATCAATGTATTGAGGTAACAAAGAATCTCCTTTATAAAAAAAAAAAAAAAAAAAAAAAAAAAAAAAAAAAAAAAAAAAACTGAGATACGCTTTGATCCTACTGTTGAGGTTCATTTCTTTCATTAAATCAGGTACCATTTCTTTCTATAATCGAAGTATTATTCTTTTCCATGATCTATGTATTTTATTATGACTGATACACTTTTCCTTTTCATTATAAAACCATCTTCACTTCCCATATTGAAAGCACCGTGCTTCTCCAAATTCATTGCCCTGTCTTTTCAGTATTTCTGGTATCAATGATTTGCATAATCAAAGTATTGTCTATTTCAAAAATCGAGTTACCCTCTATTCATATTAATGAATTGCCCAATTCCATCATCAACGTGCTAACCTTTTTCACAATTAAGGTCTGCTGCCTTTTCAAAATTGTTCTATGTTCGTTTTTCAACCTCATATTAGTCTTTTTACTATCGAATTTTTAGGATGAATATGGGTTATTTTCAAATTTCGTTTACATATTTGAAAATGGCCAAAAGAGTAATAAGAAGAAAATTCAAACATAAATTAATATTTAAAGTTTGATTTGAGCTCTGCATTAGCTAAAAAAGATTATATTGAGCATTTCTAACATGAAAAAAAAAAAAAAAAAAAAAAAAAAAAAAAAAAAAAAACAAAGAAATCAATAAAATTTTTTGAGATATAAATCTTTAAAATTTTGATTTTAAGCAAAAATGCCTGTCCCACTCCAAGTTTTATGTTTTTAACTGTATTTTTAAATTTGACTTTTTAAAGTAAAAAGGTTTAGTTATTTTAAATATGAACGTTTAGTGTTCTACATTAATGCAAAAATTATTACAAAAGATATTTTCGTTAAGACATTTCCAGAAATCTTTTGACCCTCACTTTTTGTCAAGTTCGTTACCGTGTGATTATTTTAATCAAAATAGGTTTCGAATGCTGCCTAAAGTTAGCAGCAAATATTCGGTGATATAGTTAAATTATTCACGCAACTACTACTTGCCATTTTTTACTCTTCAATTGTGAAGCAATGTAATAGTGGCAGGAATAAGCTTTTATTAAGGTTGGTATTTTTTTTTTTTTTTTTTTTCACAGTTAAGTCGTTACCGTAAATTTTAATGTTAAAATAATGATTTTTGCACTTTTGTAATTAAATATTGTTTATTAAATAGTTTCAGAAGGTATGTGTATTATTATCTAAGTTAGAAATTATACAAGCTAGTTCATTTCTAATAGTTTTATTTAAAATGTCTAAATATGTTAAATGTCAAGTCCGTTACCATGAATTGTAAGCTATGAAATGTAAGCTGCTAATTAAGTTTAATAAATAGTTTTAGAAGGTATGTAAATTATTATCAAAGTTAGAAAATATACAAGCTAGTTCATTTTAATAGGTTTTTTAACTTTATTTGAAATGTCAAGTCCGTTATCATGAATTGTAAGCTATGAAATGTAAGCTGCTAATTAAGTTTACTAAATAGTTTTAGAAGTTATGTAAATTATTATCTAAGTTAGAAAATATACAAGCTAGTTCATTTTAATATTTTTTTAAATTTTATTTGAAATGTCAAATCCGCTACTTGTCAAGTCCGTTACCATGAAATGTAAGCGAATAATGAAAATGATCCGTATAACAAAACAAACAAATAAACAATTGCAAACATTAAAAACGATTAATTCGAAATGATAATTACTTTGTTTTAAATTTGGATGTAATACATAAAATAAACATAATTATGTAGTAGACTAGTCATCAAAAAGGGAATGAGAAGAATAAGGAATAATAAGAAAAATATGTTAAATAAGTTTATGCTTCAACCAATGTGCAATGCTGTAGTTATTGATGTTGAATAAATTCAATTAAAGACAAAATTCCACTTTTGTGCATACATCACCACCAGAAATATTCAAATTCATTGATTGACAATGTTATACGCAATAGATTTATGTTGGAATTCTAATCTGTAGTGCGGTTTAAAGTGTATGTAGTGTCTGGGAATGATCAGTACTCATTAGTTATGGCTCAAAACATATCATTTAAGAGAAGATCAAAAGGGGCGAATAATTGATAAAATCGAGGAAAGTCACACGTGTAGATCACCCAAGATTTGGATGTACCTTAAGGTGTCACATAAAAAGCTTGGAGCCTTTTTTAAGCACTGAATCCGCTGACAGGCAGTCTGGTCTAAGTAGACCAACAGCAATAACTGCATCCGAAAATTATTTTCTGTCATTGATGCTCAAAGAAACTGCAAAGCGACAACAAAAGATTTGGTTTCAGACCTTCAGACTGCCACAAGAATTCAAAATGGTCTTTCTGTTGCTGCACTAAAACTTAACTAGCGTGGAATGTATGCGAAAAAAGCAATAATTTATGTCCTACTCACTCCAGATTCCATAGAGGGGGCGTTTAAACTGATGCCGTCGTCGTGTTCAATGGAGCCAAGAAAATTGGGCCCTTGTATTTTTTGCTAACGAAACTAGATATAGTCTGAACACTGATTATAAACATAGCTTAATCTAGAGAGAGGAAAAAACTTGCAGCTTTCTTTCCTTATCCATGAAATATCCCGCGTCCGTTACCGTGGTTTAATGGTTTGGGCAAAATCATGGCAAATGGCTGCATCGAATTGTACATCATTAAAGGAGGATCTGTTACTACTTGGAAATATGCAAAGGTGGTGTTGGAACTACCAAGATTTTAGAGTTGCTATTGGCCCAATGTTTTTGATAATGGATGACAATGCTCGGCTTCATCGAGCATATGTGGTGTCCGAGTACTTGCAAACAGAAGCTATCACTCCAGTTGATTGTCCACTTTATTCGTCCGACTTGATCCCGATTGAGATGTCTCGTGAGATGTCTCGTTGGGGCAATTTTCAGCGTGCCAAATTCTTCCCCGGAACCTCTAAAAACTATACTGTTATATGAGTGGGATGCAATTCTACAAGACTCAATTAAACTCTTTGATAAAGTCTATGAAATCAACATGTGCAGTATGCATAAGCATATCTATCCGATGTGACCATACACCATATGAAAAAAGAAATCTTTTCCGCAAGCGGTGAGTTAATTTTTTCATCATTTTCGAATTTCCATAAATTTGATTTTAATTTTTATGTATTTTGAGAATAATCAACTTTTAAATATTGTAATTCATGTTAACCAATGCTTTTGTACAATTTTCCGTTGATAATTGTTCATTAAGTAGCAATTACGTTTTATGTCTGTCAATATTTTTTAATTTTGATGACCAGCGTAAATATGAAATAAATAGTGCATTTAATGTTATAGCGTGAAAAATTCTTTCAAATTCTCTAAATAACAGGATATTTTCCTCAGAAAAGTAAACTTAAATTTTTTGAAGTTTACATTTTCTATAAGCAGTTATGGCCAATAAATACGATGTAACCCATGAAATAATTTTGTGATACTCCAAAGCGGCAAGATTAGAATTACTTGCCTATTATAACTTGGAGTATCTTTCAATAAAAACTCCGTCACCAATTCGTTGTGGCATGAACTGAAATATTCAGTGGTAATAGAAATAAGCTTTGCTACATTGATTCGAGATGTGTTAATTCTCCCTTAAAATCTGCATGTTTGGGAATGATCTGGAACATTCGCATGAATATAGTAGAATTTTGTTACTCCGAAATTCCACCTTTTCCGAATAGAGTTTAGAAAAATACCGATTTTTTCATTTAAAAAGACGATCGTGAAAAAACGTACATTTAATTGTTATAGAAAAAAGTTAAATAGAAACATACATAGAACCTAAGCTTGATGATAACTCCTGAAGCCAGATTGGAAGAAAGCTGGTTACATACATTACATGTCGGCTTCATTTATACAATTCTGTAGATTTTTCTGTATCATTTTTAATTACTGCTAAACACAAAAAATAACTGATTTATACACACTTAAGAGTTAAAACCAGTAATACAGTGAAACTTCTATTAAAGGCCGCCCCTATTCAAGGGCCACCTCTATTAAGGGCCAATATTTTTAGGAACGAAAAATTTTCCCATAGACATTATGTTAAATTTACTCCCATTAGGGGCCACATCTACCCTTCATAAAGGCCATTTTTTCACATGTGCCTTATGTCCTAAACAGATGTATTGAATTCTTGAACCAAAAGATAAGAGTTCAGCAAACGATTGCTTTTGGAACAAAGAATGCAAAGGGAGGTGGGAGGGTTTAGTAAGACAATGAAGTGAGATTACCAGGTGTCCTCACACTTTGTTTGACCTTTCAACCTGTAGGGGTTGGCTTAGTAGGGAAACCTGACGCTTTGTTGTGGACTCACAAAGGATAAAAGGTTATCTAGAAAAACTGATTGCACATTTACTAAACCTGTGAATGTATGAATGCATATGGAAGCAAAATTTTTACCATAGACAGGTCTTGAATTTCAAGGCGGGATGGCGGGATTCGCGCCCGAAATTTTGAAATCCCGCCGAAAAAAATATCGCAGGCGGGAGGCTCCCGCCCAAAAAAATCACGAATTTTCCGAAAAATTTTGCATTTTAAAACTACGACTAACTACCACTTTTTTTTTTGCGAATTTTGTGATATTTTTGAGCAATTGAATGACATATTTTGGGAGTTTTTTGCTGCAAAAAATCGTTGGAATTCACGCTATTTTTCCGCAACTTATCGCCAAATTTCGCATTTTTTCCCCCCGCGATCGATTGACAAATTTCGTGCGAGGACGGAGTAATTCAGTTTCAGATTTTACAAAAAATTAACGCCAGGGATGATTCTGGGTGAAATATTATCTTCGGAAATTCACATCGCATTTTTGGAAATCGGCGGTGGGGTGGGTAAGGGGGGGGGCGTTTTCCCGCGATCTTCAGACGAAATCAGCGATATTTTAGAAAAATCAGCGATTTATTGGGATCTTTTGTTGAAATCGGCAGTTTTTCCGCGATCTTTTGACAAAATCGACGTGTTCCCTTTTTTTTTATGAAATTGGCGTTTTTTCGCCGATCTTTAGAAAACAATTGCATTTTTATGTGATCTTTTCTCAAAAACAGCGTTTTATATCCGCGATCATTTGACGAAATCGGCGTTTTTTCTGTCAGTTTTTAATGAAATCGACGTTTTTTTTTTCAATGATCTTTTGACAAAATATTTTTAAGCGATTTTTATCGAAATCGGCGTTTTTTTCGCGATGTTTTAACGAAATCGGCGTTATATCCACAATCTTTAGACGAAATCTACGTTTTCCCGCGGTATTCAGACGAAATTAGCGTTTTAACTGCGATATTTGGTGAAATTGCCGTTTTTTCCACGATCCGCACAGGAAATTCACGTTTTTCAGCGATCTTTTGACAAATTTCATTGACAAAAACATTGACGAAATCGTCGTTTTTCCACGAAATATTGACGAAATGTGTGCTTTTTCAGCGATCCTTTAACGAAATTTGCATTTCTCCGCGATTGTTTTTTCGCGCGCAAAGTTGGCAGCTATGCGGAACTGATAACCCAATTTCAAATTTTCGGACGAGAATCATCCCTGATTAACGCATTCGATTCCAAAAGTTATGAAACATCGTTTATCAACCCCGAAATTTGGATGGTTATGTCCAAATTTCCGGGCTAATTACCGATTTTTCATAGCTTTTGAACCGAGCTGAATTGCATATTTTCACAACCAATTTCATCAATCGTTCGCAGAAAATTTTGTTAGATTATCGCGATAAAAACGACAATTTTTTCAAAAAAAAAAAAAAAAAAAATCGACTTTCCTTAAAAAATCTCGATAAAACACAAATTTCTTAAAAAATAAATAAATAAAACTAAAATCACGGAATAAACACGAATTTTGTGAAAGGATCGTGAAATAAACTCGAATTTCGTGAAGTGATTGCGGAATAAACGAAATTTCGTGAAAGCATTGCGGAATAAATGTAAATTTTGTGAAAGGTACGCCATATAAATAGCATCGTGTGAAAAGGGGCAGGGGGGGAGGGACGGTCGCCTCGGGCGCAGAAATTTAGGGGCGCCAATTTTCTACTACCAATATCATTTTTAACCGGTAAGAAGAAAAAGATCACTAAATTGAAACTTTGCCCCATGCGCATTTTTCTCTTCGCACGTCCGTGCATATAAGCCCAAATTTATCAAAATGCCGCTTAAAAAACGCGAATTCCATGAAAGAATCTCGAAATAAATGTGAATTTTATTGAAACATCATAAAAAACGCTTAAATGATCGCGGGAAAACGCCAAATTTGTCAAAGGGTTCTTCAGAGGTGATTCTGAGTAAAAACTTTTTTGAAATTTGCAGCAAATTTTCTGAAAAGTTACAGCAGATTGTGTGAAAGGCGGGGTGGGGTTACTTTTGACTCTGTGCTTTTCCCGCAGCTCTTTGACGAAGTTTGCGTCTTTTTTTTTTTCGTGATCTTTGGACGAAATTATCGGACTTTATAGATTTTTTGAAAAAATTTACGAATTTATCAAGTTTTTTTGACGAAATTTGTGGATTTTTCACGGTACTTTGATGAAATTTGCAGATTTTTCGCCATCCTTTGATGATATTTTCGTTTTCTTCGGTGATCCCTATCCGAAATTTGCGTTTTTTTGGAAATCTGATGAACTGTGATTTTGTTTCACGAAATGATGGTTTTTTTCACGATCGTCAGACGAAATTTGATTTTTTTACACAATTATCTAACGAAATTCCCGTTTTCCCCACAAACTCCTTGCGATATATACGATTTTTCTACGAACGATTTGTCAAAATTCGTGGTATGTTTTTTTTTCTAAATTTCCAAATTGATGACAATTTTTTTTTTTTTCGGAACTGAAAACCTACGATTTTCGAAAACTACAGAACAGTATCGCCTTTGGATCGCTTAATTAATGCAAAATTCGTCAGGGGATCGCTTAATAAATACGAATTGTCACAGAATCGTGTAAAGCATGCAAATTTCAACAATGCATCACGGAAAAAAAAATGTGAATTTCGTCAAAAGGTGCTAATTTAATCAAAAGTCTGTTAAAAAATGCAAATTTCATTGAAGAATCGCAAAAAAATTGTGAACTTCTTCAATAAGTTGCCGAATAAATGCGAATCTTGTCAAAAGACTGCCATAAAAATGCAAATTTCATCACAGAATCACAAAAAAGATATCAATTTCGTCAGAAAATGCAGCCGTCTGAAAAGCAACACACACAAACATATCTGTTTATTGTTATAGGTATAATGTTTAGTCGGAAATAATACATATTGAACAAACTTTTGAAAAATTAGATTAATCCGAACCCAACGTGCAGCAATCTACACTCAACCTAAAATGAACCTGAACCAAAAACTTAGACCTGAAACAAAAGTACTAATTAGCACAGGAAAGAATTTATCCCTTTGAAAACTAAATAAATTATATAAAATCTTGACTTACTCTTTTTTTTGAAAATAAAAAAACACATTTTGCATAATTATTCTGAGTTGTTGATAAAAATTGCTTCAGTGGTATATTGTCATGTCTGTATTTGTGCAATTCTTTAAATAGCACATAAAATAACAGTAGGTTTTTAAAGATTTTTTTCTCCCTCCCAAACAGCTAAACTCCCCTCCATTTATAAATGTTGGGAGGGAGGCTCCCCTCCTATGGGAAATTGAATTTCAAGCCCTGATAGAAATTTTATGCTCAGGATTATGTAAAATTTGAAACTATGGCACCTAAATCAAGCCAAAGAGCACATTTGGATTTGAATGACAAAATCAAAGTTCTTAATTGTCATGATCAAGGAACATCTGCAAGAAAATTGGCTTTACAGTTTAACTGCAGCAAGAATCAAATAAACAATATTGTTAAAAACAAAGAGAACTTACTGAAAGAATATGCAGATTTTAAAAATCGCGGTATAAAAAGAAAGAGTAATGAAAAATTTGGTGACATAAATGACGCTGTAATTCAGTGGTTCAGATGTGCCAGGATTAAAAACATCCCATTAAGTGGTACTTTGGTAAAAGAAAAAGGCATTCAGATTGCAGAATCACTTGGCGTAGAAGATTTTTGTGCAAGTAACGGATGGTTGAATAAGTTTTGTAATAGAAACTGTATTTCTTTTAAAACTTTATGCGGTGAATCAGCTGATGTTGATGGAGAATTGTGTGAAGACTGGAAATCACGTCTTCCAATCATTTTGGCAGGCTATGAAGATCGTGATGTATATAATTTAGGTGAGACAGGACTTTTTTTCCGTGCCTTACCTACTAAAAGTTTAGTTGAGAAAGCAGAAGAGGCAAAAGGAGGGAAACAAGTTAAACAGAGACTCACTGTGTGTTTTTATGTAAATGCTGCAGGTGAAAAGGAAAAGCCTATAGTCATTTGGAACTCCAAGAAACCTCATTGTTTTAAAGGTAAATATTTATCACAAATGGGGGTAAAGTATCATCATAATAAGAAGGCATGGATGGCCATGGAAATTTTTAAAGAATGGTTAATTAGCTTTGACAATAAAATTACAAATCAAGGCAGAGAAGTCATTCTTTTTTTGGATAATGCACAATGTCACTCTGACGAAAACTTGAAGAGTGTAAAACTTCAATTCTTGCCTCCAAATACTACGTCGAAAATGCAACCTCTAGACCAAGGAGTTATTCGCTGTTTTAAATTGGAATATCGACGTTTTATTTTGCGAAGACTCCTTTGACTTATAGATTATGATAACAATTCATCTGATATCATTAAATCTATTACAGTATTAGATGCCATTCGATGGATTAGACTTGCCTGGGATAATGTGAAAATACAGACTATTGTAAATTGCTTTAAAAAATGTGAATTAAGCAACACAGCTTTAGAAGCCATTATTGATGCTGCTGATTTAGAAAATGATGTGGTTCAACTGTCGAAAGCTGCTGATATTGAATATGATCCAGATTCAGATAAATATGAAAATATGGTGGAAAGTTATGATGATTTATCAGAAGATTGGGAGAAAAGAATTATAGATGACATAGATACAGGTAAAACATAAAAATTTATTGTTTTAAATTAAAAAAATGTGTTGATGTTACTTTTTTTTTCAATTTTTTTTTTAAATTATATTTTAGGAGTTCAATCTGATTTAGATACCGATAATGAGGCTGATGAGTCTGCAGCTGTGAATAATATATCCTGTCAGAAAACGCTAACAGAAATAAATATACTAATATCTGATTCTAAGGCATTAATAAATGATGCAAATTTAAGTAATTTATTCCATAAAGTAAAAGAATCATTAAAAACCAAAATTGTCTCCGAAAAAATTATGAAAAGTAAACAAACTTCAATAGAAAATTTTGTCAATTATGTATAGAGTTTGAAAATGTTAATAAACAGTTTTTTCACCTATATAGGTTTTTATTTCCTTATTTTAGTTGGATTTTTTTTGTCACCCCTATTCAAGGGCCACCCCTCATAAGGGCTAATTTTCAATGGAACGGCAGGTGGCCTTACAGAGAGGTTTCATTGTATTTTTTTTGACGAAGAGCGTTGAATCGAATAATTATTTTTTGCTGTCTTTGACTCAGATTTATGCGTGCAGAAAAAAAGTATTTATTGCTATGATACTACAGTTGTAGTTTTAAGCTATTGCATAGCTTTTATCACGGGCTTTGAGCGCGGCGACCGAATCAAAAAATTCCGTAACGCGAAAAATCCTAACACATCCGTAACGAAAAAACCCAACACTCGGCTAACTTCGGCAGACTTCGGCATGGTATCCTTCGGTAGACTTCGGAAGACATTGACGCGGTATTTTTCAGATATTTAGAGGATATCAAGTCTCAAACTTATATATCTTATTTCAGTTACTATAAATCTATAGTTTCAATAATAAAAATTCCCGATATAATGTGTATAGAAAAGAATCGTCTTAAGATAAAACAAGGTAGGATAATGTAGCTTTTGGTGAGTGGAGACCCGCCCAATGGTGAGGATCGAAAAATTTAAAATGCTTATAACTCGCGATCTAATTTTCGTAGCGCGGCCAAATTTTGTTTGGTAAATTTTTATGAGAGAGTGTTAATTTTTGGCGACAGAAGACCCCCCCCCCCGGTGAGGGTCGAAAAATTTAAAATGTTTATAACTCGCGAACAATTTTCGTAGCGCGGCCAAATTTTGTTTGGTAATTTATTATGAGACAATGTTACTTTTGGTGACAGGAGACCCCCCCACGGTGAGGGTCAAAAAAGTTAAAATGTTTATAACTCGCGATCTAATTTTCGTAGCGCGGCCAAAATTTGTTTGATGATTTATTATGAGACAGTGTTAATTTTTGGTGAAAGGAGACCCCCCACGGTGAATGTCGAAAAATTTAAAATGCTTATAACTCGCGATCAATTTTCGTAGCGCGGCCAAATTTTGTTTGGTAATTTATTATGAGACAGTGTTAATTTTTAGTGACATGAAATCCCCCATGGGGAGGGTCGAAAAATTTAAAATGCTTATAACTCGCGATCTAATTTTCGTAGTGCGGCCAAATTTTGTTTGGTAATTTATTATGAGACAGTGTTACTTTTGGTGACAGGGACAGGTGACCCCCCACGCTGAGGGTCGAAAAATTTAAAGTGCTTATAACTCGCGATCTAATTTTCGTAGTGCGGCCAAATTTTGTTTGGTAATTTATTATGAGACAGTGTTACTTTTGGTGACAGGAGACCCCCCACGGTGAGGGTCAAAAATTTAAAATGCTTATAACTCGCGATCTAATTTTTGTTGCGCGGGCATATTTTGTTTGGTAATTTATTATCAGACAATGTTACTTTGGGTGACAGGCGATCCCCCATGGATAGGGTCGAAAAATTTAAAATGCTTATAACTCGCGATCTAATTTTCGCAGCGCGGCCAAATTTTGTTTGGTAATTTATTATGAGACAGTGTTAGTTTTGGTGACAGGAGACTCCCCACGATGAGGGTCGAAAAATTTAAAATGCTTATAACTCGCGATCTAATCTTCGTAGTGCGGCCAAATTTTGTTTGGTAATTTATTATGAGACAGTGTTAGTTTTGGTGACAGGAGACCCCCCACGGTGAGGGTCGAAAAATTTAAAGTGCTTATAACTCGCGATCTAATTTTCGTAGCACGGCCAAATTTTGTTTGGTAATTTATTATGAGACAGTGTTAATTTTTAGTGACAGGAGATCCCCCATGGAAAGGGTCGAAAATTTTAAAATTCTTATAACTCGCGATCTAATTTTCGTAGTGCGGCCAAATTTTGTTTGGTAATTTATTATGAGACAGTGTTACTTTTGGTGACAGGAGACCCCCCACGGTGAGGGTCAAAAATTTAAAATGCTTATAACTCGCGATCTAATTTTCGTAGTGTGGCAAAATTTTGTTTGGCAAATTATTATGAGACAGTGTTACTTTTGGTGACAGGAGATCCCCCATGGTGAGGGTCGAAAAATTTAAAATGTTTATAACTCGCGATCTAATTTTCGTAGTGCGGCCAAATTTTGTTTGGTAATTTATTATGAGGCAGTGTTAATTTTTGTGACAGGAGACCCCCAGCGTGAGGTTCGGAAAATTTAAAATACTTATAACTCGCGATCTAATTTTCGTAGCGCGGCCAAATTTTGTTTGTAATTTATTAAGGTATTGCATAGCTTTTATCGCGGGATTTGAGCGCGGCGAAAGAGTCTAGAAATTCCGTAACGAGAAAAAAACCTAACACTCCGGCTAACGTCGCTTCAGTTTGGCAGACTTCGGCACGGTATCCTTCGGTAGACTTCGGCAGACATTGACGCGGTATTTTTCAGATATTCTGAGAATATCAAGTCTTAAACTTATGTTTTTTATTTCAGCTACCATAAACATATACTTTCAATGATAAAAATTCCTGATTAACCTACATGTATTGTAAGATAGTAAAAATATTTTAAACGCTATTAACTTCTCATTTGTTCAATACAAGAAAAAAAAATTGTTATCGGTCATCACGCTCAAAATGTTTAACTTGAATTAATATCAAAGACAAAAAAAAAACTGCATAAATAAAAAATAAATAAATAATTATAAATGCATATGTTGATAAAAAATGCTATGCCATAGCTTTACCGCGGCAGTCCCCGAGTGCCACACGTATTTTTTTTTATTTAAAGAGTCTGTTTCATATTAATAATAAAATCTAAATTAAGTTTTTAGAAACAATATATATTGTTCATATATCGGGCCGATCTACGCTGCATAGAGCTCACATTAGATATCCCCGCGCTTAATTTACGCTTTAACAAGTCAATATATAGATTATTATTAATGAAACCAGCCTATTACGAATTACAGCCTATTACTAACAGTGTTTGGTCTCAATTAGTTCGGAATAGTGGGACTCTACTGTAATTCTTTTAAAGTTATTTTAAGTAGGACTCTAAAGGCTTATACATGAGAGTTTAGGTGTCCAAATTATATATTGAATCTTCTCAGGGTTCACTTCCAGATTAATCACCAAGAATATGAGTCAAGCGATACGAATTGTTATTATCCTAGAACATGCTACCAATTTAAGGATGTATAGAGTTTATAAAAGGATGAAGTTCATTTTCAAGAAATTGAAAAGAGTGATGTTCTATGCACACTGGTTCAATTTCACGCCAGTGCACAATCATTGCCCGGTATATTTGGTAAAAAACGTTGTTTTTCATTCCAACTCCTTTCAGAAGGGAGAAATCGTTCCACAATAATTTTCTAAATCCTTTACTTTACGTGTCTAGACTTTAATTTCGTAATCGTGATCACTAGGGGCTTGAAGGAAATCATAGTAATAAAAAAGGTCACCAGCAAATAGCTGATACCGACTCGATATCGATGGGGTTTTTCTTTAAATCGGATGTATATGTATAATTTTCGGATGTATATGTATAATTTTTAAAAAGCTATTTTCTGAAGGTCTTTAATTTTTTTCTGTTTTAGTTTATTTACAGCCGACCGAACTCAAATAGATATTAAGGTACCCTGGGGTAATAACGCCACGTTAAGGTTCTATCAATTTTCACGGCTTAGTTTTAGATTGTATTTTTCAAACAAATATAGGATGTGATACAGCAACTCATTGACTATCTATGTAAAAAAAATAATTTAACAGATATGTATTCATAAAATGTAATTGCGTGATTTCTCAACCAATGCTATTTGGCGTTATTACCCACCTATATGGGTAATAACGCCATGCAAACAAAACTATGAAATAAGATGGGATAATTGCATGTAGATTGCCCAATTTTAAAAATACAAAGTCTACAAACTTAGAAATTGACAAATTGCATTCTAAGCTATTGAAAATGTTCATTTTTTTTGTGAAAGTGTAAGAAAAATAAACGTGTGGTGTGTGTGTGTGTGGGGGGGGGGAGGATGAGGCAAAAGAATATCAGACCGTGAGCTTCTTTCTGCTTAAAAAGGACCGCTTAAATAGAATTATTAGAAACATTACACAATTTTAACTGTGTTTATTTGAATCAGTATTTAGTATGTAACTCGGCCACTGTAGGGAATCAACCGGGGTATTAAAACCAAGGATTGGCGTTATTACCCCTTTATAGTTAATGCGCTGTACAATTTAAATTTCAAATTATCTCGAGAAGATATCCAAAATCTTCAACAACATTTTGAAAGTCCATGAAATGTACTACAAATTTATGTAATTAACACATTGTTTCCGTATAAAAAAGATAGTCTTCACATCACAAAACGTATCTCGCAAATTTTAGATCAAGCGTTAATTTTAGTTGTTTGTAAAAACAATAAGACCTAAAAATGAAACAAATTAACTTGAAGCTGTTTTTTTGCGATTTATATGACTCAAAACCCTTCTGCGCAGAGCACATGGGTGTCATTTACCTGACTATTTCATAATTATGCAAAATATAAGCTCTTGGCGTTATTACCCCGCCTGGCGTTATTACCCCAGGGTACTTTATTATTTTTTTTTTAAGTTCCCACGGTTAGCCAGTCTTGTTCTACTGTTATTTTTCGTTAAAAAATGTTTACTATTTGAACAGAATTATTTTCTGAAGGTTTTTTTTTTTTATATTTTTCGATTTTTTGGCAGCTTAAAATGATCATCCATATGGTCCAGAAGGAAATAAAAAAAATACCAATGGATAGAGGGTACTTATGAACTCTTAAAGTTATCTTTTATTAAACAAAAAATTAAATATTTATTATTTAAAAAGCGTTAATTTTTGAAGGTTGTTTTCATATTTTCCGATTTTTGTGTTTTTTAAAGTATTCATTCATATGATCCGAAAGGAAACAAATAAAAAAACGAACGCCCGTGGACAAAGGATACTTAATAACTGTTAACGTTACCTTTCGTTAATGTAAAAATGCACGTATTTACTATGGTGCCCTGGGGTTCTAACTCCAGAGTGAGTAATAACACCATGTGCTAATAATAAGCATAATTATAAAGAAAGCCGAAAAATGGCATTACGGGTTCTGCGCTGAAAGTCTCTGAATCACAAACAACCGCAAAATGTTAATTTGTTACATTTGTAGACCTTATCGCTGGAATAAACACACAAGTGTCAGCGCCTCATATAAAATTTGTTAGGATATGAAGACTATATGCTTATTAGGAAATACCTTGTTTATAAAATAAATTTATAGTGTATTTCATGTACTTTCAAAACGTTGTTGGAGAATATGTTGTGTTGGCGAGGTAGCTTGTAGTTTGAAACTTATGGCACAAAATATATACCACGGTAATAACAGTATCCACCAGTGTCATTACCTCAGTTGATTCTTTTTCAGTGGCAAAACTACATTTTATATTACTTTTTTAATGCACGATAGACCTTATTGTCATTGTTGAAAACTGAAAAGGATAAAGAGTAATTTGTATGACGTAAATATTGGTAATTTCATCATGTCAGAAGAATAACTATCAAATGATTATTAGTGTATCCTGATATCGCAATTAATCGTAACTAAAAATAATTTGTCAGGGCTGTAGAGTTTGTACCTTTAGAATTAACCACTTCAGACCTGAGGTTACACAAATTTGTACATCCATTCTTTTCCTCGTAAAAACTAAACTGTTCGAAATTTTTGTACTTTTACTTTACTTCTATACAGCTGAATGTTTTTTGCTTAAAAAGAGCGATAAACGTCAGCACTGATGAATATTATCTCATAAAATAAATATTATTTTCTTTCGAGTTTCGAAAATACCTTCAAGACATTGTGGCCAAGAAAGTAAGAAATATTCATGATTATTTAAATTAAATGGTTTACAATAAAAAAATGAGGATTTGTTGATCATTTACTTGTTTAATTAACTTAATTTTATTATTGCGTAAATTTATATTACTGATTGTTAAACTGATGTTTTAGGGGGATTAGTACTTTTATATCCATATTTGTAAACCTAAATTACCAGTAGCCTAAAGTACTGATTTCATAAAAATGACTCTTTCTTGCATCTATAGTGTCATTTCGATTGTGCAAAACAATAAATATATATTTGTAGAGTTATTTTATGCTCAGGTCTGAAGAAGTAATTAGTTAATGTGCCGTTATTCTGTCTTATTGTATAATTTGGTTTTTATGGCGCTACCAAATAGCATTGGTCAAGAAATCAAACCACTACGTTTTATGTTTACACCTCTGCTAAATTATACTTTCTTGTATACACAGTCAAGAAGTTGCTGTTTCAAATCCTATATTTATTCGAAAAAAAAAAAAAATTAAATCTTAAACTAGGCCATGAAAATTGGTAGAACCTTATGGCATTATTACCTCAGGACACTGTATTTGAAAGGGAAAAAAAATCTGAAAGTCATTTTCATTCTTGTACAATTTTAAATTGACATCCACATGCCTAGGATTTGAAACAAAACGAAACATGGATAGATGCTACCTGTTTTCTTTCAACGGACTTTTAAGGGTGTATTCGAAAAAAATATTTTTCCACCCTCAGCAGCTCGAAATTTAATGATACATTTTCAGATTCATTTTTAAAAGTAGAAATATGAAACGTGCTGAGGTGATTTTTGAAGGGATGTATAAGATACCGTGTGATTTCATTTTCGCTCAATTTATTGAAATATAAATTATAAACAATTACTTTTTCAATGTGACCATTTTTTTTCGTTTCCTGATCTCTCGTTTCGAAAAACTCGGTTTAAAATGCCATTTTTTGACAGTATTTTTTTGCAATATTTCCTGCATTTTTCAAAACATTTACAAGCACGGCATATTATGTAGTTTTTAAAAAAGAGAATTTGCCAGTTTGATGCGCCTGAGAGCAAAAATGAATGTAAAAATCAATCAGAAAATAAGCAGTTTGGATTGAAATACACCCTTAAGACCCTTCTCAACCGCTCTGCTCAACAAGCACAAAATATTTTGACACACTTACAAATGCATTTTTTAACGATATAAAATTGAAAGATCCGACTATGGTAGAGAATTGAAATCGAACTGTGTTTTCGATTTTTTATCAATAAATTATTAATAGAATTAAAAGCATTTTTGATCACGTGACAAGGCGTTTTCGCCCTTGTGACTATTTTTTCTGCTTCCATCAAAAAATTCGGTTCCAAATGCCCAGTTTGATACTATTTTATGAAGGATCTATTGTGTTTCAATTAAAACTCGAAAATGAGCGCGATTCGATAGTTTCTGAACAACACCAAAAAGTTTCATGCATTTCCGAACAAAAATAAATTAAAACTTATGTCATAAATTTGCCCTTTTTTGATTTAAGGAAACCTTTAATTTCGGGCAACACCGAATCCCGGTAACGTCAAAAGGTTTGTTAATCTATATTAATAAAATAAGAAATCGCTTTGTGTGTGTGTGTGTCTGCGATAGTTAGCGAAAACTACGGTACGTACGAAGCTCAATATTTTTCCAAGAGTAGCCCAATATCTCTCCTGATGCACCTGAAGCTCAGACTTTCAAAATTCTATTTATTAACTGAGTAATTAATTAAATTCCAAAACTCACTCTCATAAAAAATCGCTTTTTTAGCTTTTTTCCCTTTTATTCTCTTATGGTTGGTTGGTTGCATAAAATTTTCGCAGAAATAATTTAAAAAACTGGGACTGACCTTTAAAATTCATAGACTGGCAAACTGTCAGTTTAAATGAGGATTTTTTTTTTAATCACAGCTGCTGTACGCCATGAAGGAAAAATATAGGTGGTGGCGAAGTAAACCGAAAAAAAAAAAAAGGTTTGCAATATGAAACCATTTATCGCTGAAATTTTAATGTCTCAAAATAAAACACGAGGAAGGAATTTTGTATTAATAAGACGGATTGGAAGAAATGAATTACAGCTGAAGTATATTTTACGAAGAAATAGTAATTTTTTTAAATGGTTTTTTTCTATTATATTATTTATTAAAATAAATGTTTGCTTTTAAAATAATTGAAATTGGAAAATTAAAAATAATTAAATGTCAAAACAAAATTAAATAAAATATTGAAAACATATGATTTGAAGTAAAAAATTGTATTACTGACAGTTTTCTCTTTTTTTTCAGAAATTTTCAATACTTTATAACTCAGATGAAAAACGTTTATGATTTAACAATATATTAATAATTCCATGTCAATATATAAAATACACTGGTGTCCAAAAGTTAAGCATAATTGGTAATTAAGTAATTATTTTTAAGTATTGAAAGAAATATGAATAGGAATGTGCTGAAACGCCAGGTGTGTAAACAAAATAGTACGCGTCACATATTTTCGCGAAGAGTTTTCCCCGAAATCGAACAGGGGACCGTCAACAAATTGAAAAAGAACGAAGATATTTTG
Organism: Maratus speculifer; assembly: GCA_964019185.1. NCBI lineage: Eukaryota > Metazoa > Arthropoda > Arachnida > Araneae > Salticidae > Maratus > Maratus speculifer. The sequence goes on along the minus strand of OZ025292.1, from coordinate 177,131,420 downwards.
GATAACCCTGTCAAAACTAATGTAGCAAAAGCGTTCAAACTGCACATTATGATTAATTGGCTTATTGTAATGTACTGTGTTAATTTTTACAAGAATAGCATGTATACTCGTAGAGAAATTAAGGTTTTTATAAAAACAGTCCTAAATTTTTCCAAGTTTTTTGCTTATAATTTGCAGAGTTCTTATTATAAAATAATGTTCTTTTCTGAAAATATGACAAACATCATTGTACACAATACCCTGTCATCAGAATTTAAAAATAATAAAAATTGTATGAAAAATGAGTATGTTTAGTAAATAAATTTTCATTGCGCATGCGTCAACGATATCAAAATGTCATTTGCATATTGTGTTAACTAAATGTATAGAGCAACTTCTGTAAAAGTTTCAAAAACATAGCTTGAACATTCTGAAAATGGGAGCCTATAGAATCAACTCAAAATCCTTTATTCCCTAAATGAAGCAAAAACATGAGGGGCTGTATCCATATTCCATTGTTTAGTGCCTACACAATATTGCACGTACAACTATATTTAGGTAAAACCCCTGATTTTTTTGCTTCCTTTAGGAATAACGGATTTTGAGTTGATTCTATAGGCTCCCATTTTCAGAATTTTCAAGCTATGTTTTTGAAACTTTTACAGATGTTGCTCTATACAATTAGCTAACACAATATGCAAATGACACTTTGATATCGTTGACGCATGCGCAATGAAAAATTATTTACTAAACATGCTCATTTTTCATACAATTTTTATTATTTTTAAATTCTGATGACAGGGTATTGTGTACAATGATGTTTGTCATATTTTCAGAAAAGAACATTATTTTATAATAAGAACTCTGCAAATTATAAGCAAAAAACTTGGAAAAATTTAGGACTGTTTTTATAAAAACCTTAATTTCTCTACGAGTATACATGCTATCCTTGTACAAATTAACACAGTACATTACAATAAGCCAATTAATCATAATGTGCAGTTTGAACGCTTTTGCTACATTAGTTTTGACAGGGTTGTCCAAAAGATCTTCGTTCTTTTTCAATTTTTTGACGGTCCCCTGTTCGATTTTGGGGAAAACTCTTCGCGAAAATATGTGACGCGTACTATTTTGTTTACACACCTGGAGTTTCAGCACATTCCGATTCATATTTCTTTCATTATTTAAAAATAATTACTTAATTACCAATTATGCTTAACTTTTGGACACCAGTGTATAATAATGAACAGATTCTTTTAAAATCATGCATGAACACTTAAATAATAATATTAATCTAAAATCTAGATTTCAGAGTGCAGACGATTTTAAGACATTAACGAAAGAATGTTGACTTTTCAAGCAAAGTCTTTAATGATGCTTTTATATTGATATTTCAAAGTCATATGATAAAAATAATCAATTAATTCTTGCCTTTGATTGATCTAATTGTATCTTTCATGCATTCTGATAGTGTATTACAGGCAATAATGGCACAAAACGTTATTTTTTAAATGAAATTTGAGTCATCTATTCAATAACAGTTTAAGAGGTAAAAAACAAAAACAAAGAAATACTGGTTTAAACCAGTTTGAATTGATCGGAGTTTCAAAGCACATGGTTTTGTTGGTGCTTATTTGGACTTAATGTAGCGGATTTTAGAGTTAAATTTTTTGCGTCACCCCAAGACATTTTACTGCCACTCTATTAATTTCTTTTTACTATATGGTTGTACGCATATTTTTGGCATTTCGAACATTAGAATGTATGAGTCATTAGCTGTGTTGCAGTAAAAAACATTACACAACACTTTTCTATGAGTTTATTTTTTTAATCATTGATTAAATTTAAATGTGTTCTATTCAATTTAAAATTGTAATATGGCTTTAATTTGTTTTTTAAAACAAAAATAAAATAGCTGTTAGGCGTACAATTGTTTGTATCCGCAAACGATTCATTGACCATAATAAATTATCAAATAGCAAAGTACATTATCTATCAGAAATAGCCATAAAAAGAATAGTAGCAAAACTGATTATAACCTTAATGTTTAGACTAATTTAAACATAACCCGATCCCAACCAGAAAAAAAAAAAAGACCACACTCCGATCCGTGATACACAAAACTTCCGTGAGTATAAACCTGACCCTGACCTAAAAATTCTGTTTGGAAAAAACTATGGATTTGATAACTGACCCGAACCAAATCTGAATCTCGCAAAAATGTTCAAGTGAAGCAATACCCGATTCAAACAAAGAAAAATAATTTTCGTGGGCATAAAACCTGACCCGAACCTAAATATTTTCTTTAAAAAAACCCGAAATATAACTCGAACGAAATCTGAAACCAATAAAAATATTCCAGAGAATTATAAGCCGATCCCAGCAAGACAAAATACTTTCCATGGTCATAAACCCGACTCGAACCTAAAAAACTCCGTTTGAAAAATCCTGAACTTTGACCCAAACCACATCTAAATCTGACCAAAGTATTCGAAAGAACCATAACCGGATTCGAGTAAGACAAAATAATTTCCGTGGACATGAACCCGATACGAACCTAAAACTCCCATTCAAAAAAATACCTGAAATTTGAATCTAACCAAATCTGAAGCTGACAAAACTATTTCAAAGAAACGCAACCGGATCCAAACAAGACAAAATATTTTCATGGACATGAACACAATCCGAACCCAAAAAATTTCTTTAAAAAAATCGCAAACTGAACGAAATTTGAACTTGGCAAAAATATTCCAGTGAAGCATGTCATTATTCGAACAAGACAGAATTATTTCCGTGAACATGCAATAAGACCCGAACTCAACAGTTATATTTGAAGAAAAAACCCGAAATCTGAATTGAACCAAATCTGGGCCTGACAAAAATATTTCAAAGAACTATAACCTAATCCAAGCAAGACGAAAAAATTTCTATGGACATAAATCCAACTCGAACTTAAAAAATTCGATTTGAAAAAAACTGAAATTCGACCCAAACCACATCTAAATTCGACCAAAATATTCGAAAGAATCATAACTAGATTCGAGTATGACAAAATAATTTCCGTGGATATGAACGAGATCCGAACCTAAAAATTCTATTTGAAAAAATACCTGAAATTTGAATCTAACCAAATCGGAACCTGATAAAAAATATTCCAAAGAATCGTAACCGGATCTAATTAAGACAAAAAATTTCCATTCACATGAACCGAATCTGAACCTAAAAAATTTCTTTGAAAAAATCACGAAATCTGAACTGAACCAAATCTGAACTCGAAAAAAAAAAATATTCTAGTGAAGCATGTTCTTATTAGAACAAGGCAGCATAATTTCCGTGAACACGCAAGAAAACCCGAACCCAAAAATTCCATTTGAAGAAAAAGCCGAAATCTGAATTGAAACAAATCTGTTCCCGACAAAAATATTCCAAAGACCCATAACTGTATCCGAGCAAAATAATTTCCATGGACAGGAATATGACCCGAACACTAAAACTCAATATCAAAAAATACCTATAATCTGAACCGAACGAAATCTGAACCCGACAAAAATGGTCTAATGAATCATAACTAGATCCGAACAAGACAAAATAATTTCCATGGACATGAAACCAATATATGGTTCGGTAACATTTAGATTGCAATTACATTACGGTAAGTCTTTGATTATATTTAATTTCCCGTTAGGTTACAGTTAGGTTACGGTTAAGTTAAAGTTCAGTTAAAGTTAAATTGCATTTATGTTATGGTTAGAATAAAGATAGGTTACAATAAAGTGAAGGCTAGGTTACATTTATGTTATATTTAATTTACGGTAAGGTATTGTTAAATCAAAGTTAGTTTATAGGCAGGTTATGGTTACGGTACAAAAGTTTACGGTTAGGAATTTATCCATAGAGTGAACATTACGCATGATTTGATTAAAAATAAAACTTTTGTTAAATTGCTCTGAAATTATAATACTAAATACCAACATTTTAGCTACCAGCGAGTATCGATTTCATGCATGGTATATTCGGATTTAACAGTGATATAATTAGTTTGAAATTCAAAATATTTCACTTGGGATTTCTATGTAAAATAATAATAATAATAATAATCAGTTACGTGACTTAACAGGGATTTTTGATAAATATCAACACTTTAACACGAAAATCACGCAGTCGTTGGATACATATTCCCTCCCGCGTTTCTCATCGCTCATTTTGAGTATGTTTAAAGCTTAACATTAGCTGTTTTTTAAACCGATTTTTCACACAGTCAATGGCTACGTATTTCAGACAATGCATTTCTGCATGTTTCGAGTTAATGATAAAATCATACAAATTTCAAGTTCGTTTAATATTGTTAATACGGACCCGGGCAACGCCGGGCGGGTCAGCTAGTAAAACATAAAATTATTTCCAAGTGAACACAAAAACTTACTTCTTGCAAATCTGTTGGTTTGGATCCACATGCTTTTCCATAATATTGACACCAAGCAGATTTTCTAACTCTAATAAAGCAAATACACACATTTAAATTATAAATGTCATTAATCATATAAAAAAAAATCTTATTTTAAGCATGAAACAGGTGCTTAGAGATCAGAAAGATTTCGGTTTAATTACTTTGTAAAGTACTTATTAACTTATAAATAGAGCATTTCCACAGTCTATTACTTTTTTATTATTTTGTCTACCACTTTTTAACAAAATTAATATAAAAAAAAGATATTATCAGAAACGTACAACAACAATTATTCTTTGGAAATAATGATTGGCAAATTTATAATAATAAAAAATAATCACCACGGAAGTTCTGCATATTAAATTATAACACCATAATTATAATAGATTAATTTATAACATGTTATTTTAAAAGGTAAATCACTTATATCAGGTGTAAAATTTCCAAGTGGGTGAAAAATGTCCGGGCCAGGATTCGAACCAGGGATGTACTGGCTGAAGCCGCCAATGCTCTTCCAGCTGAGCCATCCCGGTCGAATAGTGGAAGACTAATTCACCCAACTAACGATCACAAAATCTGGTCTGATACTTTGGATCAGCTCAACAGAGTAAATAGAAGGTCAATATATGGAAATGCAGAAAACGCTGCATACGAAATTACAATAGATTAATTTATAACACGAAATTTCAATTGGTAAGTCACATATACTTGATGTTCTGTGATCGTTAAGGTTAATTGGGTGAATTAGACCTCCAGTATTCGTCCGGGATGGCTCAGTTGTAAGAGCATTGTCGGCTTCACCCGATACATTCCTGGCTCGAATCCTGGCCCGGACTTTTTTCACCCACTTGGAAATTTTGCACCTGACCTTAATTAAAGTTTGTAATTCAATCTCCTTTTAAAAGCTGTCCAAAAGAAGCCTTTAAGAAAATATATATTCTTCACTCATATTCAAAATTAAGGGAATTTTCAGATTTGGTCGATTATCTACAGACCTATTGAACAGATTTTAATGAATTTATTTATGTACATAGATTAATAAAATGCAACAAAAATAAACATTCATCATTTACAAGCGCACACAACATCATACGAAGCGTTATAAGGTATAAAAGCAGAACTTATTGTATTGGAACAAATACTGGTTTAAAAGGGGATATGGACTTCTCTTAGGTAGAACACATACTGAACAGATAAGCGAAAAGAAAAGGTAAGACTGAGTAATAATTTTCTAATCTTTAAGCCGGTTTCTTAACAAACTTGTTAACAAAATAAAATGTCTCTTGATTTCCGTTTTTTTGTCGCTTGTCTCACTACTATGTGGCTTGCCTTATGCTATAAAAAAGACAAGTGTTTCTTAATTTGCGAATTGGTTTGAGAAAATTTATTATAATTACAAACGGAAATATTTGATAAACACTACCAAGTCACCCAATTGTCTGAAAAACTTTCTTTTATCTTTAGAAGCCTCAGAAAATTTTTATTTTGAAAATGTAAATAAAGTTTTATTAGCTGGCGGAAACGTACTAATTTTTGGAACAATTTTCAAATAGCCTTTAAAATACATTAATCAGTTCTTTGTACCTACAAAATGGGATATTCGAATGCTATCATACCTTAACTAAGCATTTTAACTGTATAACTGAGATTCTGCAAGTAATTGTGACAGAAAAATGTTAGTATTAAAGTTAATGTTTTTAATTTTGTGTGTTTTTCAGTTAAACATCTTTGCTGAAGATGAAAATATTTAGGGGGAACTGGGGCACATTGATACATGAGGCACATTGATACACCCACTAAACTGCATACAGGGTCATTACAGGAAGTTTCACAACAGCTCCAAAAGGTGATACTAGTGCACTCAACTACATACAGAAAGTTTTGGAATGATTCAGTAGTTTTATGAAATGGGACAGGTGATTAATTGTTTTTGTAGGCCAAAAGTAAATTTGAGTTGTACAATTGAAATGGTATTATACAACTGTTCCAGTATTTTCAACCGAAAAGAATATTCTCCCTGGCAAGTAAAGCTACCCTTTATCACTTTCTCATTCTTTATTGTTAGATAAATTATGAAGTGTTGGATTTGAGACTCATTTTATTTAAAATGGCTGTATGGGGCACATTGATACAGTCTATGACGGGGCACATTGATACAAACTATATCCTTTTCTAGTTGAGTTTTTCATTACCTTTTATTAATTTTTTTACAATACACTCCTTAATTCAACCATTTTTCGCCAAAAATTTCTAATATTAGTTTTTATTGAAATGAAATAGCTCTAATTTCTTTATATCAGAACATTTTATAGTATTTTTGCAAACAGAAGACGTACAAACTTACCCAACATCTTGTACTAGTAGAATTAACAAAAGAAAAGGACGTCAGCTTGGAAAATATCAAATTTATTCTCCAGAGAAAAAAATATTTTCGACATGAGAAATGTTAAGTAAGAGAAACAAGTTGCAGAACAGCACAGGATAATTATATTATAAACATAATTTTTAGTATAATTATCCTTTATTTTCTGTTTATAAACCGTTTTATAAACAGAAAGTCTGATAATTTTTTTATCCTTTCCTAAGAAAGAAGATAATGCTGGGGTTGAAGTGCCAGATATGATAAAGTTACCACAGCCAACAATCAGACAAGAAACAGCCAGAACATCAGGTCATCATACATTTCATTTTGATTTAATATTGCTTACAAATAAATCGTGTGCGATTTGAATTTCTATAAAAACAATATAAAATGGTTTTCTAAACATTTTTCTATGAAAAATATGCATTGGTGTTATTTTGTCTCCATTTTCCCAGACGTATCAAAGTGTCCCATGAGGTGTATCAATCTGCCCCGGGGTTGGGGCACATTGATACAAATTACTTATTTTATTTTTTTAAATTACACGCAAAAATAATATATAAAACAACGATTGTACATTTTTATAACACACTACACAAGTTTTGCTGACACCACATGGAAAAATAACTTGAAATTTCTGCTTTCTGGACACCAAAAGAATTCTTAGAAAAAAGCTGTATCAATATGCCCCAGTTGCCCCTACTTAAGATCTTATAGTATCCGAAAAACCAGTTTTGTAGATGGAGAGAACTGATAACTGCACTGTAAAAACTACTCGGAAGAATTTTCGAAAATTACAGACAACTAATAAAAAAATATTTTTATTAATTATTCTTTAAAGTTGAAAGATGAATCCTTTTCTGATGTTTCTAAAGAAAAAGAAGCGATTTTCATAATACCGGGAAGCGGCAGCGCAGACAATCATCTCATAGAATTGACGGATGAAATCTAGGATTAGTAAATCTTAATTCCCATATTAAAACGCAATCGGTCTGCTAAGTCATATCTTGGTGCAAAACACCTAATAAAATATGCTTAAAAAAAATACTAACCGACTTCAAAAAGAAATACCAAGCTTGGCGACAACTTGGCACTAATGCATATGAATGCATAGTTTTAACATGGTTATGACTTGAAAACGTTGCAACAATGAAAGATGATTTGCGACAAATCATTATTATTTTTTTTTTTATCAAATCCACATTTTGTTATTTAAAAAACATTCTAGTCAGCAGAATTTAATGAAATTAAAAGATCTAGTATCGGTGTCAGAGTTATAGCCTGAAATTTTATTTGTTTATTGTACACACACATCTGATTTGTGTGCTCGACATGGAAGCCTGCGATTACCTGAAAAATGAACGCTTTTAATTCGATGGCTGCTTCAAAAAGAGTTGGAATTTTCATGTTTTTATTTTTGAAAAGTTCTAATCTCAAGTATTTGATAAAATTGAATTGGGACCATGTGGGCATCTTACACTTTCAAAAAAAGAATTATTAATATTGGTTTATATTTACGGAAGTTATGAGTGAACAATAAATACATACAGGTCGAAATCAGAACCTCCTCCTTGAAGTCGGTTAAAAAAACGATTTTAACAGTTGACTTTTTGGTTTACCATTGAGCTTTCCTGCATCCAAAAGTATGAAAACATGGAGGATTGTAAGCAGGTAAACCTATGAGTCAACCACTAAAATCGGGTTTTTAGGTGTTTACCACCAAGATATGACTTAGGAGACCGATTACGTTTTAATATGGGAATTGAGATTTAACTAATTATAGATTTTCCTCCGTGAACTCAGTGAGTTGATTGTCTGTGCTTTCGTCTCCCGTTCTATAGTATTGAGTGAGTCGGAAAAGATTATCGTTTATTTTCGTTTCTGATTAAAGTCCATTTTCGTAAATTAAGAACATTTGTCTTTTTTACAGTGTACAATTTTACAGCTCTCACAACGTGAATTCATATAGTAAATCAGGCAGTTCATGGATCTCTTTCGCAGTCACTCTTACTCCTCCAGCAAAGGTGTTTTTCGGCCCTGGGTGGTTCTGGTAGAAGAAAAATGAGTTTCAGTTTTTCTGCCCACAGTATTTAAGGCGTGCTCTATATGGTTTAGGTCAAGATATCTGGCTAGCAATTCCTCAAAAGAATATCCCCACTTTCCAGAAACCTGTCGATCAGATGAGCTCTATCTGAAAGCACGTTATAGTCCATTAAATTGAAGCCAAGGCTAACTGCACATCTGAAAAGGTTAAGGTACCAAGATATTATCCCTCAAAGTGAAAATAGACATATCTACTAGCTGTTATCAATACGGGCATCCTTTATCGTGGCAACGTCGTGGTTTTGATCTTTAACGACTTTTAGGAGAAGGGGACTAATGTCCTGCAAAACAGGAACCTTTCCCTCAAGTAGAGTTGGGCTCTTTATCTCTTAAATAATTGTAGATCTCACTTCATTCTATTATGGATAAACCACAGAAGCCTTATAAATAAAGGATTTCCTAGAATTCAGTTAACGTCTGGCAAAACAAGCATGTGCCTGAAGCCTCACGCTTCACATCAGCTATAGAGGCTTTACCATACACAAGGAGGGTTGTGCAATCATTCGACATGATGCCTATTAATACTCCCAAATATTCGCTGCCATAGTGACTTTTTCTTAGAAATCGGTAGGCAGGTAGAGCAACCATCGTTTTTTCTAGATGAAAGTATATCGAGAATAAGAAAACGGGAAAATCGCCAAGCTCGCTTGTAAAGTTTGTTCTTTTACTCACGCCACCCATACATACGTGTAAGCGCTTACGTATTTGACATTAAAGATTTACGCCTTTTTTTCGAAGTATTAGTTTTATCTTTCGTTCAGTACTTTTCATGAAATTAAACAAAATATGCAAGTTTTCTGAATTTTGAGCATGAGTGTAATCTAAGACTAGATGAAAAATTATATTAAAATTATTTAAGAGTTATGTTACTTTTCATTTACCGTAATATTTCCGTATTTAAACCGAGCAAGTACAAGCCAAACATACGACTTTTCTACGAAAAAATTTTCAAAATCGGAAACCCCCATGTAAGTCGATGTTAAATAATGGTGATGAAAAATTCAGCGAATGAAAAGTTAGCAAAAATTGTGAAGAGATAATGGAAAAAAATGATCTCTCCGAAACTATTTATTTCTCATATTTTATCCTGGGCGTGCTGTCAAATCTGTTTAATTGGTCCTCACTCATTCTGTTACAACTTGCTTGTTCGTAGAAACAAAATATCCTACACTAGGATTGAATCATCACAAGAAATGATCATTTGACCTTTCAAAAAATGCTGCATAAATAATGCGATGGATAGAATTGAAGATTCTCCATTTTTTAAGCAGATGGCGATGATGTTGATTAAGATACTGCCGATATTCATACAGACACACCAATGAAAGAATCTGTTCCTTGAAAATCATATTAATGATTTGAATAATGAATAAGGAGTGGTAACCTTTTTCATTGTAAATGAATGGAGCTTTAAAGTATTCATAGAAATTTGTAAGGATTTTTAGAACTTTTTATATTTACCATATCTTTATTTTATTCATATACTTGTCGACAAGCCGACTCTTTCTTCCCAATTTGGAGCATAAGAACATTAAAAAATTTTCGACTTATACGAAGTGAGTAGAGATTAAATATGAGGTGATTTTCCAATAAAGATTCAGTTTCCCCCTGTTAACTATATGAATGAATGAGAATATGTATTTCTATAAATTAACTACATGAATATGTATTTCTATAAATTTCCATGATATCCCAGATCTTATTACATCCATTAGTGTACAGTGGGTAACATAGCAGACATATTTTGAATGATCTCCCTCTAGTAAAACTGCAATATTTTTTAATTGTTTTTCGAGTTTTCAATAATTTGTCAATAGTTTAATATGATCATATTTCAAGAGTACAAATGACAACAAATGCTGGTAATATGCTCTTCTCTTTTTAAGGAGATTGGCTGCTCATCAGTTTCAGAAAAATGACGTTAATATCAGTTTATAAAAAAAAAAGATTTAGATTAAAGATTTGATGAAGTTTCGTAAAGATTTGATCGTTAAAATTTTGCGGCAAGGTAGTAATTTTTGGTACTACTCTGTTATCCCGTCGACCAAAATACTATCGCCAAATTATAAAATTAAATGCCAATAATGGATGATCGTGAATGTCAATTCAATGACATTAAATACGATATACGTGTTTAAAACGTCATTAAGTGATTTTTATTTCGACTTTTTATTTGTATTTTTATTAATATTCTACTGACTATTTGTTTTTTTATTATTTAAAATAAAAATTACGTCAATATTTATAATTTGGCTATTAGTTTGGCGATTTAAATAATTTGGCGAAATCGGTCTGCGGGATAACAGAGTAGTACCTAATTTTTCTTTAAATGGTACAGAGCTTCAACCTTTAAATTAATTTTTCTCAGTTTGTGTTTTTCAATGCATTAATTTGTTAAAAATTATAAAGCTTTAACAAGGTTTTTTTTAATTGACTCTACTTTTTAATGAGCTATTTTTATGATGCATTTATGAAAATTAAACATAGGATTCTAAGGGCCATGTCAGACGAGCGATTTTTTAAAACGTCGATATTGACGCCGTCTCTTGAGGGAATAGAAATGTTCTCGTCTGGTCAGACGACAGTTCCAGGGCCAGCGTCGCAAAAGCGGAAAAAATCTTGACGCTTGCACCTGGCGTTCCCCTCAGCCCGCTCGCCTCTGCTGACGGTCTGGAGGCTGTAGTTTAAATTACGATGGGCAGACGAACGTCTATTTCAACACTGATTTTGACTTTCTTTATCATTTTTTCATGAATTTTTGATGTCATTGCGCACCGAATTTTCTCCTTAGAGTTTGAAATGGATTTAGCCGTGGAATAAATAATTTTTGACGTACGAGAGGATTGTATATTGTATAATTAAGAATATTGTAGGGTATATCATCAGAATTAACTAAAGATAAAAATAGAAAAAACAATAAATTGATCAGTGGTATGTTGCACTCTAGATAAAAAAATAAAAAATTCAGAAAAATCTGAAGAAAATCAGGAAGTTATGGGAACACTATTTTAATTAATTTTGTTTCATATTTAAAAAAATCATTTAAAGTAATTTTACTGTAAAAAATTAGATTTTATATGAAAAATATTAGAACAATAAAATATTATTATAAGGAAAAACTGAAAGTAATCTTTATCAAATTATAGTAATATTATTTTGTCTTAGTATGTTTCCAGAATATTAAATTAAATTCAGAGGCCGTTGCAGGTGTTTTATTTTAGGGGGGGGGGGGATTTTGCGAAAAATAAAAAGACTTTTTGTAAATAGTATTTTATGTTTGTGAAAAGTAACATTTTGTAAGGAAATATGAAATACAGTTACTGAAATTAAAAACCTGGGGAACTAGTTTCCTTTGAAAATTGCAGATTTTTAAACCTAACAATATAAAAGTAATGGATAGTATGTTTTTATGTTATAGAATTTTATGAAAGGGTCTTTTTAATAATTTCGGAGAAGGAGCCTGTTTCAATGTTTGGTTTTTGGAGAAGGGGGCCTGTTCACTGATGAAAAAAAATCTATTAAATTTATTGCAAAAACTGCTGGTGGCAATTTTGTCAGTATTTTTGTCATAAAAACTGCAGTAATACATACGTAATTTTTTTTCTTACATCTAATTTTACTGCAATTTTTACGGCAAAAACTGCTGGCAACATTTCTACGCGGTAAATTTAATGGATTTTTTAACAGTGTTTTATTAAATGAATTTTTGTATAATGGCTCTAAATAGGCCCTAAATTATGCCTGAATTGACCTCGAAATTAAAATCATTATAAGTTAGATAAAGTTTTGAAAATTTGGAATGGAAAAACGGACAGCAAAGATATGATCATAATGCGTCGTGATCATATCGCAGTAGCGGTTCTATTTACTGCAAGCATATAATTTTGTATAATTATGTATACAATACCAGCCAAGTTTTACGGGGTGTTTTCTCACCACTATATTTTAACATATAAATTTACCTTACTTAATCATCGGAAATATAATTTTAAGAAAATCAAATTTTTTCTGATCAAAAATAGTGGTAGGTAAACAGCGTAAAAGTTGAAATTTACTGTGTATAATATTCTTTCAAAAAGCTTTTAACTAAAGGAAAATAATCATAAAAAAATCGACATTTTTGTAAAAATTGTGTCCTGCAATTTGCTTAAAATTTTTTCTTGGGCTTTGCCATAATGCATTTAAATGAACTACCTGCGTGGCCGAAAATAGCCTTTTTTGCGCTCTGGATAAACATGGTTTTTGGCTCCCCCCTCCCCCCCCCCGCTTGAAATTTCCTCTGTAAATTATATTTAGTACATAAAAGTATACAAAGTAACATATAAAGAATAAAACAAAAAAAAGTATCAGAATTTTATTAATATCCGACTTATTTTAAATTTTAAAACATCTAATCATAAAATGATACCAAACAATATGCTTTGTCAAATATTGATTCAATAAAATCTTGTAAACAAAATAAAAAATAATAGTAAAAAAAATCCATTTTATACAGTATCCTTATGCCATATCATTCTTAGATTCTTCAATGCTTTAGCATACCCCAGAGCCGGAATTTCCAGGCCCGGTCCAGCCCGTTGTAAAAACAAAAAGTTCGGCCTGGGCCCTGCCAGCCCAGTTCCTATTTTTACATTTCTAGGCCCGGCCTGGCCCGTTCTGGCCGGTCACAATTTCTACTATTTCTAAAAAATTCAGATTTTTATCATATAAGTAAGATTTTTTTAAAGAATACTTTATACATGTCTATGAGATCATTTTACAGCATATTTTACAGGAAATACTCATTAGCAACATTAATAATTACTTAGATATTTAGATTTTCGACATTCAAAAAAAGATTCATAAAAATATTAACATAGTTTAGAATAAAGGAAAAAAAAGAAAGTTAAAAACATAATAATTTTTGAAGCTGTACAGTAAAAATAGATTTATGGAAATATTTCCTCAAATCCAAAGGAGCTACTTTCTGACACTTATCTAAATTCATTTCTTTTTAGAAACGCATAAAATTAGCAGATATTTTTATTCAGAAACTATGTAATCGAATGGATTTATCAATTTTTTTGACACAAGCAATTTAAGAAAATACTGTCAAAGTTAGCGTTTTGAATAGAATTTCTGGAAGTGACAGCATGGGAAGGGAGAAAAATCTGCAAACATTTGACAACAATATCTTATATCTCAACAAGGTAATACAAGTATTTTATTTGCCAAAATCATAAACGCTATTCGATTCCAAATCCCTTTAATAGTCAGGCTTGTCAATTTTATACTTTTACTGTTAAAAATTAGTCAGAAAATGTGTCAAACTTTCACGTTGTTGAGAAGTGAATTCAATAATCACTAAGAAGTTTGTATCCAAAGATTATGTTAACATAAGTTTTTTATCGCTATTAATAATTTTACAAATCAAATTGTCTACCCTAACTTCTTGAGAACAATTAAGTCTAGTTCCGGCTCAGTTCGTCTACATGTAGGAAAACAATGCAAGCCTGATCTCGGCCCGACGCGAGTCTGCTAAAAAAATATTAAGCCCACGTTACACACAATGTAACTATCCGATGCCGATCTCTACACTGTAGAAGTTACATTTCTGCATTGATGCTGTGAAACTAAGTATCGGCTCATGACGTACATTTCTACATGTTATTTTCGTTAAAGCCATATCCATTTAAAATAACTCATATTTTATCGTTTCTGCGCAAATCTTTATAACGGGCCGGTAGCCCCCGCTAAATTTTTTTACCGGCCCGGCCCGTATGGCCCATTCAATTTTTCTTATTTTTGCCGACCTGGGCCGCAGGCCGTCCCGGGCCCGTGCAGACCTCTACTCCTGACAGGACGATTTTAACAATACAATGCATACAGCGACATGAGTAAAATTGGTACACAAAATCTTCATTTGGCGCCCCTTCGTTTCGTATCAATAAATTATTCGAAAAATAAATGTAACCATATTTGTATATCACTCCAAACAAACAAAAACAAAAACTCCAAATATCAAGGGAATTTTTAGACATTAATAAATGTATCATTACGGAGGGAGAAGGTGTTCGATGAATGATAGAGTATACTATCGTAAGGGAGGAGGAGTTCCAAATTTACCAAAAAATTTATGACATCGTTATATATGCACGTACAGCCTCTAAACGGAAAAAAATATACCCTTTGCTCATGGGGGAGGGGGGGGGAGTGTTAGCTCATACTTCTTGACTCATGTAACGCAAATTTCACACTTTAGACATTTGTCAATCCTATTTTTCATTCATGCAACTAAGATGTTTGTTTTGCTATCACGTTCTGTAGCAACTTTTTTTTAATCGATTTAGTTTATTTATTTATTTAATAATACAATAAATAAGAAATTTCATCTAAATGAAAGTTGAATAACAATTACTGCCATTTTAAGTCCTGCATCTGCAGTCATATGTATTTCTTAAAAGATGGTAAATTTTTCATTTAACATCAGATGTAATTCTTGTAATTTTGGATATTTTAAATAAAAATACCCGGTAAATAATCGATCACTTATCATAGAATGAACACAGTACCGTCTGTGTATGCATATATTTTTTCTAATTTCTTGAATAATTGATAAAAAAATACAGAATACTTTATTTCCTCCAAAAAATCCATCTTATTTAAATTAAAAACATCGAATTAAAAGCTTCCTATTATCAATGGAGACGATAATCGTCTGCATATTTTGACGGAAAGGTCACGTTCGTGTGGATGGAAGTAGCGCAGATGTTTATTTCTCACTGGAAAACCAAAGCGTCAAAATAATCGGTCGTCTGTCATTAGCCTAAGAAATACAAATAGATTATTTTTCAAACATAAAACATTAAATAACTAATAATTTTTTACTGTATTTTTATTTATGTCGCATGCGTTTTATAATGTTTTATGATGTTTTATTTTTTCTTAAAATAAGTAATTCTTTTGAAGTGGGGTCTTTAGAGTTATGGAGCACATTTCTGAAGTCAGCATAATAAAAATAGTGCAAAATTTTCAGAATTGTAAGGAGGAATGTGGAAATGTGGTTTTAAAATTTACTTCTTTTATTAAATATTTCAAATTTGCTATAAGAAATATATTTTTTTGCTTAAATATTTTTTTAATTACATAAACTTTCCAAAAATCTATTAGTATTAGGGCAATATATGATTGTACTTGATAGAGAATTATGAACTGACTTCATGTAAAAATACATTTCTATTTGCAAATGTTAATTTTCATACCTTTTCGTAATATTAGAATAGGCTAAATGCTTCACAAAATACTTTAAAAATCGCTGCTTAACAAATATTTTATATATTAGCAAAATTTTGACTTTACTATTAAAGTAATAGTAATTAGCATTTCACGTGAAAATATTAAGCTTATGAAATTAGTATTATTCAGTGCTTTGCGAATTAATGTTTAAAGACAGCTCAATACATCTTTTTGTTTGAAGAATACTTACTTATTTCCGTTACAGACTGTTACTGCTGGAAATTCAACAACTGGTTCTTGAAAGACATTGACTTCCATCGTAGTTGGATATTTAAAATAAATATTTAAGAAAGACCAAGTTTGGTATAAACAGCCACTAAAATATCCTATGCAGCCGACGAAATAAAGTAATTTAAAGCATTTGCTTTTTTTCTCTTTAATTTGGTATATCTTGATGTTCTTTAAATTTTCTTTTCCAGTATTCTTTTGTGTGTTTTTTATCAACATTTCTAGGATCTTCATAAATCCGTTTAAGTTTATTCTGAAAAAAAAAAAAAAAAAAATTGAAATTAATTTTATACATTATAAACAAAAATCTTTATTTTAATAACCAAACAAATTTAGAAACATAAACATTAATCCTAATTATTGATTTATTTCTAAGTGAAAATTTCTGTATTTTATTCATGTATACGCAATTAGAATTTTTTTGGTTAGAATAGATTTTCTGCATATTAAATTATTTTCATTTTAAATAAATCACCTTTTTTTTTTCTTAAATAAAATAAATTTGCACAGCTTAGCTCTTTCACAAGAAAAGTTGAACTACATTTCTTTTTTTTTTTTTTTTCTTTTTATTTAACCATTTGAAAAATGGTTGTTGCTTTCGATTTACAGATAGCTGCGACATATCTGAAACCTGATGTCTGCACTTTTGTCGTTTTCTGATTGGTCTATGTTTAGTACATGGTGTACGTAATATATGACTCTGTTATTACATAAGTCCCTTTTTTTGTCAACAAAAAGATGATCTATTATTTTCCCTTTACTTTTAACAGAAATGGAATATTTCT
This sequence comes from Maratus speculifer, assembly GCA_964019185.1. Classification (NCBI taxonomy): domain Eukaryota; kingdom Metazoa; phylum Arthropoda; class Arachnida; order Araneae; family Salticidae; genus Maratus; species Maratus speculifer. The sequence continues at coordinate 177,114,241 of OZ025292.1, read as the reverse complement.
GTTGCCACGATGACAAAGTGTATTAAAAACTACAAAAAATTAATAACTCAAAAACAAATTGAGATACAGCTTTCCAACAAATTGCTTTTGAAAGTACATTTTTTCCTTATATGACGCGAACGTGTAAAAGTTAAAAATGTGCAATGTTTAGAAGTTTAAAAATTTTCAATACGGAAAATTGTAAAACTGAAATTTCGTTTGAAATTTATTTATGATTGGTCCAGGAATATTAATGTTTAGTCCATGGCATAAATAATATCCGACTATGTTATAACGTAAGCCAAGTTTTGATCATCATAAAAATGATATTTACTATTTTTTTTTTAAAATATAGAATTTATTTATAAGTCTAAAATTTTAGCCTTTGAAAATATCATTGTCCATCTGCAAAATCACCTGCGAGCTAATAGAGAACCACTTCTGCCGTTTTAATGACAGCACTATTTGACCTTGTTTTGATAACACGTTTGCCGATTACTTAAAATGGATTTACTTGTTTAAATTCTCTCTGCATGTTAATCTCCGTACGTCAGTTGGTCTCGTAATTTAGAGCTTTGACCAGGTGACGAGGCGCATTTTTGCCGATCCCACCAAAGCTAGTATAGGGGAGAAAAATACGGGCTTCTGATTGGTCTAAAAATTGTTTGTAAATAGATCATCCTGTATGCTAATGTACTTTTTAGGAGCGTATATGGGTATATCATTAAAATAATAATAAGAAGAAGAAATTGCATTTTTTTTAAAAAGTAATATAGAACAATTGAGTTTGACGCCGTGAAATGAAAATACTGTTGTTTCTAAATAAATTGTTCTGATTGTGTATATATGTGCATAGCATGTTTAAAAAAAAAAAAAAAAAAAAAAAACAGAAGGAAGAAATGGCAATTTTATTTTTATTATTTTCTAAAAGTAATACAGAACAATTGTTAAACATCCTGATTAACTTCTTTAATTATAAATTCCGAATTATCTATTTCTTTATCTATTAATAAATATTTAAAAACAAAGGAAAATCCAGCTTTCAAAAGCTTTTCAAACAGAAATTGATGATTAAATAAACGCAAACTGAAAAATGAAGGAAAGCAAAATTATTCAACCAATCAGAAGACCGTATTTTTCTCCCCTATACTAGCTTCGGTGGGATCGGCAAAAATGCTGACGAGGCCTTCACCTGACAAGGCGTCTTCAAAGGGTAATTCACAGGTAAGTTGGAGGACTTTGCATGCACTACGGATGTTATATGCACTAGGTGCCATTAGCTATGGATTTTAGCTAGCGGTTAGCCACCAACGCACGATGTTCGGCTTCAACTATTGGGGCATAGAGGAAGGTAACATTTTATTTTTTTAATTTCCCCCAAAGAATATACATTATATCTTTGAATGTTTTTTTCTGATGCATGAAGATTAGGACCGTGCTAAATGTGTATATATATATAGTTTGGAATTTTCTAAAACTTTAATATTAAAGTAGATAAATGCCGTTAACCATTTTAGGGGCAAGGTACTTCTACTCGTAAAATGCTGAATAAAATAAAAAATTTCATTCCAATGTTGTAGTACTAGTATGTCATTTAAAAATTAAAATTAAGTGGTTCAAAAAAGGGACCACCGTCATTGAAGGGGCTAAGTGACCTCTTACTGGTGCATATACACAGGCCTTAAAAATAAACACAGTCCTCAGAAAATGATTTTTTGGCCACCTTGCTAAACTCTCAACTGGAGAGCCTGACGTACAGAGGTAAGACAATCATTTATTTTTTTTTCGTTTTATTCGTTTTTTTCTTAGAGAATTTAAAAGTATTTTCTACTTCTTTTTCTGTTCTTTATCTAATTTCTTTCCTTAATTTACTTTTAATATGGTTCCAGATCAGTATAATAATATAAACTACAAAATGTATCTAAAAATTTGAAGCAGAGGAAAGAAAAATGACTTGGTGTACTCCATACGCTACCCCTCCAAAATTGCATTGTACGCAAGCCGCTCCAACTAAGGGTTAATACTCACTATCAGCCACAGTTTAATTTATTCTTTCCAATCATAAACTTATGGTCTGTTCTTACATTTAAAAAATTTCACCGGTTGTTTTCTTTTTGTGTATTTTTCATAATTTTTTTTTAATGATAAAAGCGAAGTTGACGAGTTGTGGTTATAACTAGATTATTTCAAGACTCTTTTTTGATTTCAGAAAATAGATTTGAAGTAATATAGCTTTATTTACTGAAATACAAGAAGAGAATAGCAGAAAAATGCAAAAAGGCGTAATTTACTTATGAGAAATATGAAAAATAGAAATACAATACTTAAGGATCTGTTTAATTTTGGAAAGGAGAATTCAAGGTCTGATTGATATTAATCTAAAATAAATACGTTGTTATGAATCAGACTTCAAATGATCCTGTAAATATATCCCCTGATGAAGATTATAAATATCCTTTTTCAATGTATTTATTCTGTCGAAATTTTTTTTTTCCCATTTCTCATTTTCCCATTTAATTATGTTTGCTTTGATTAAATTTATGACTTTTTCTGCTAAGTTTTCTGGGTTCTAATGTAACCCAGTTAAAAAAGTAAGCTATAAAAGAATATTTTGAAATTTAAGGATTGATGATAGAATATTCATTCGTTTATAGTTACTTCATTATAGTGGCAGCTCATCATCGGTTTATTGGTGTGCTACACGTTATTTTCTATACTTCTGTAAGCATTTGATTATCACTTTTTTCAAACAATAATAGTCGGTATATTTAATAATAGAGAATGGTTTACTAATATAAAGTATGATACATTTATTGCTATTTATAATGCTCTCATATGTAATATGAGAATGTCTGGTTCAAATTCGTAAATAAAGCAAAAAATAGCGTTAGAAATTATAAATATTTAAGTACTTTTTATCTGTCAAAATTGAGGCAAATCAACAAACATGCATAAAAACAATGTGGAATCACCAAGGTCGGTCATAATTGTCAATAATGAGATAGTTCTTTTACACCTAAACCTATCATTAAATTGTGATTGGATAATCAATATTAACCCAAAAGATATTTTTTATGTTTTGCTGGTAAAAACTGTAGAACAAAACATCAAGTAAATGATATATGACGTGACCTGCTATAATGCATATTTTCTGTAACTAAAGATAAGGAAAAAAATATGTATTTTGATTAAAAAAAAATATTATTTCAACATAATTATTATGCTAAGTTTAAGTGGGCTGAATATGTTTTTTGAAAGAATAAACTGTCTCAAAAAATTGATCATGACTGAACACTTTTTAGAGTTATTTAAATGATAACTGCAGTTCGCCTAGAAAAGTTAAAAGTGTAATATTAGCAACGTTTTCCCTTTTTTTGGTGTGACATAAGAAATTGGAATATTTGTTATTTGTGATTTTCTGACATTAACAATTTGAAGAGAATTTCTATTTTCATGATGTATATTGCTTATATGAAATGTATAAATTATAACATATAAGGAAATATGTTTCTATCTATAATGCTAATTACTTGTTCGCAATAAAATAAAAATACATGCACTAAAAGTGATTATATAAAAAAAACGCTTAAAATCTTTTTGATAAATAGACATACTAGGTTCATACACAGTGCGGCATTGTCTGTCCCTTTCAAGGTCAATAATGATAAAAAAATCTATTTATATATATAAAATATGAAAAACTATTTTTAATATGTACTTATAAAAAAAGTGAAAAGTGTTTATTTTGTCATTATTAACCCTGGAAACATGATCGATTGCGAGCATTAAACTAGCAGGTTTGTTTATCAAAGTTTTTGAAACCTTTATGTTTATTATAATAACATTTAGCATGCTTATTTTTTTTAAAATTGATTTGGCCATATATTTGTCATGATTGCTTACAGTTATTCTATTCAAATTTATGAAGAGATTATTATAAACTAGCAGGCTATGACCGCTGCGCTGGTCAATATTTCAAAATCAACCGTAGATGAAACGAACTGGTGAATTTAAATTTGTATTTTAAATAATTTGGACCTCCAACAGCACCTTGCTCATTGCTGAAAACGATTTAGACACCATTGTGATTTTAAATTATCTTAATTACGTTGCGCAAAAACCAGCTATTTAGAAGTAACTATTTTAGTTTATTACTAACAATGCACATTTGGAAGCGAAATGAGACCATTATGGCAACATGATTTAAAACTTTCCCTTATCTGAAGAAATATTAATTATTACAGTCGTTATCATGGTACAACTTCTGAAAAATTTCTTCACAACTTTTCATTATGTGAAGCCAGGAACCCAAAGCTACTCCCACCTAAAAAGTTTATATATATATTAAATTTTGTCCGCGCGATAAAAGGCACAATTATGCAAGAATCATCTTCAAACTCGTCAAGTACATTGAGATGGTTAATATCTCAGTGGGAATTGCAAATGAGCAAAATCGGCCCAAGGGGGTGGTAATTGGGAAGGATTCAAAAAGTTGAATACCATCTTAACATGGCTTTCACAAAACCAGCTCTTACAAAACAATAGCAGGAAAAAAATAAACATTTTTCGTTACAGCAAGTTGCCAACGATAAAAAAAAACACACATTAAAATTCTCACTACAACAATTACTTTATTATTGCAAAATTTCCTCCTGAAAAATGAAAACAAAATTATTTGCTCTTTCGTATTTAAGCATTTTCTCTTTAGTTATTTAAGATAAAATTATGTAAATTTGTATAATTTGGCGAACGATTTGGAAATTGGTTGACGTGATAATCAAGTAGTAGCCAATTTACACTTTTCATATTTCACAAAAGATTCCTACACAGACATCATATACGCAATAGGTTTAGCACGATTATCTTGCAACTACAATGTGGCAAAATCCTCGTTTTAGAATACCAAAGAAATTTGTGTATATTTTATCCTTTTCTATCATTTTAAACAGTTATTAACAATAAATAAAAAGTAACTGTAGAACAAAACAACAAATATCATTTCAAAAAAGAAAAAAATGAAAGTAAATAAACAACTTATCATCAGATAAACAACTATAGCTGGGTTACTATATGAGGCAAATAATGCCATTTTGGCGCCAGTGAGATACCTCGATGAGTATATGACCAAATCCGTGACAAAATTTCCATTTGGAAAAAACTTTAATCGGTATTTATACTGCATTTTCCCTACTTATGTATAAGAAAAAACTTTGACATAGATGTCATGTATGCACCACATTAGCGCAATTTTTTTTCTGTCGCCAATTCGGAGAACTTGGTTTTTAATTACCAATTTCATAAATATTTTTTAATTATTTTGTATTATTTGAAAAAAAATAAATAAAAAAGTTTAATTAATAGCTATAGAAAATACATTTTTGTTAGCCTGTGCGAAAGAGAATAGCGAAAGTTTGATTGAAGAAATATTGAAGAGGAAATGGTCAATTAAAAAAGACTTGTCAATTTTATTCAGCGGGAATTTTTCATTTCAAAATGTTGAATTTATCTATAGTAATAACGCATAATTGCATAAATTTACTTTGAGTTGCAAAATTTTTCCTTCAGTGTTACTTGGTTATACCGTCGACCAATAATTTCGCCAAATTATACAAATCGCCAAACTATTAGCCAGATTATATAGATTAGCATAAATTTTCATTTAAATAACGAAAAACAAATTAGCAGAACATATATAAAAGTAGAAATAAAATATCGAATTAAAAATCACTTGATGACATAATTAGTATTTATATTATGCTTAAAGTCAAGTGAATGTGACATTTAAGATCATCCATTATTGATCCATTTAATCTTGGAATTTGGGGGTAGATTTTTAATCGATGGGGTAATCTTTCCTTCTTCAGTTTTTAAATTTTAAAACTGAAATTTTTCCTGTAAGTGAAATTGACGAAATGGCGCAAGAAAAATTAAATTAACAATGAAAACATTTGCAAAAACAAATAAAAGAGTTATACTCATATCTATATAATTTACGATTGAATATTAAAATATACTCTAAAAATTATCTTCACTTGAAAAAAAAACAACATTATTGCGACCATTAAGAACCTAAGTCAGGCATTAAGTCAGTAGAGCATTTTCGGCTTAAAAACACATTCTTTGGCGACAAAAGCAAGATGAAAATGGTATAGAAACGAATAGTAACTCACAACTTACAGTGTCTTTTACAATCAGATCTGCTTTTTTCTGCTGTAAGTTATATTATACGGAAATTTGATAAAAAAGAGAAAGAAAATAATAAAAAGGGAAATAACTATCATTCAAAATTCATTTAATCAATTTCTGAAATTCATGTTTTTAATCTAACACCAGGGATAAGTCGCCAAAAGTTTAACCAATTGTTATATTTCGCGTTAATTTATTTTTTAAGCATTACAAAAAAATTTTTCATTTTCAAGATAAATAAATCTTTATAATATTACGCCTAATGTAAGCGGTCTTTCTTTATTATTATTAATATTATCAGTAGTTATTTTCTGCTATTATTTGCAAGATATTTGTAATATTTCTAATAGATATAGCCATTTTAATCCTTTTAGCAATTATAATTTTCGCCAAAAACAGCTACTGGCAACCCTTTTGTCAAACATAACCGAAAAATGCGAAATTTACTACGAAAAATCAGAATTATCCCTGTAAATTTGAATCATAAACCTCCGGAAAAATATTTCCTATCGAATGATACAATCAGCAAAAAAATCCATCGGGTAGTTTTTGAAAACACTCGTTTGGAAGTTTGAGAACTTTTGCTTTATAATATATATGATAATTATAGAAAATGGCATTATTATAAGAAATAAACTTAAAAGTATTTTTTTAACGTTATCAATTTCTATTCATTTAATAACATAAAACTGATTTTAGAATACATTTAATGGAATAAAATTATGCATGATATGTCGATGCAAATTAACAAATATTACTTTTATTGTACATTTGTGAATTTATGTATTTCAAAATAAGTAAGTTAATTATGAAAGTCATATATTTTAAAATCTTCACTCTAAGAAAAAACAACCAACATTACATTAAAATTTGACTCAAGTTTATCAAATCCTCAGTCATAATTTACGTAAATTAATGGCAAGATTTTCCTTAAATATTTTTATTTTTGTAACTTTACAAGAAATAATAGCTGTAATTGTAGTAATTTTAATGCAAAAATGACTAATCATGCTAAATTTTACAGCAAGTAATGACGGCAATTTGGGTGAATAAAATTATAGCATTTCCCCCCCCCCCTTTTTTTTGTAATTTATTAGGTTTTCTATGCAGTGTTTTGTAATGTTAGTTGGTTCGGACTCTAGATTTGTATTTTTAATTTATGTAATAAAGCTCTACATTCCGTTACTATTCCCAAAATTGGTGACCCTTAGAAAATGAGACAAATGAGTGAATGTGACAGGAAAGAGACAGTTTTAGTTTACGTGGATAACTGGTATACTCGTAGGCAATTTAAGTTTTTCTTATAAAAACAGCCCCGAATGTTTCTGCTTATAACTTGAAGAGTTCTCAATATAAAATAATGCTCTTTTCCGAAGATGGATAAAGAACATTGTACTTAATACGCTGTATTCAGCTAAAAATTAACAAAAAAATGTATTAAAATGAGCAAATTTACTAAATAATTTTTTACTGAGCATGTGTGAACGCTATCAAAATTTCATTTTCATATTATGTTAGCTAAATGTATAGTGCAAATTTTGCGAAAGTCTCAGAAACATAGCTTTACACAAAATAAAGCACAAGAAAAAAACCGAGGGGTTGTATCTATATATCCATTGATTATTGTCAATAAAGAATATACAATAAGGCACATACTGCTATATTTGATTACAACCAGTCATTTTTTTTTTGCTTCGTTTAGGGAACAATGGATTTTAAGCTTATTCTATCGATCGTCACTTTCAGAATTAAGTTATGTTTTTCATACTTTCACAAAATTTACTCTATACATTTAGCTAACACAATATAAGGTACCCTGGGGTAATAACGCCAGGCGGGGTAATAACGCCAAGTGCTTATATTTTGCATAATTATGAAATAATCAGGTAAATGACATCATTGTGCTCTGCGCAGAAGGGTTTTGAGTCATATAAATCGCAAAAAACAGCTTCAAGTTAATTTGTTTCATTTTTAGGTCTTATTGTTTTTACAAGCAACTAAAATTAACGCTTGATCTAAAATTTGCGAGATAAGGTTTTTGATCTGAAGACTATATTTTTTATCCAGAAATACTTTGTTTATTACATAAATTTGTAGTGTATTTCATGTACTTTCCAATTGTTGTAGAAGCATTTGGATATCTTCTCGAGATAATTTGTAGTTTAGGATTTACTGCGCAATAAGTATCCCGGGGTAATAACGCCAATCCTTGGCATTAATACCCCGGTTGATTCCCTACAGTGACCTAGCTACATCCTAAATACTGATTCAAATAAACACAGTTAAAACTGTGCAATGTTTCTAATAATTCTATTTAAGCGGTCCTTTTTAAACAAAAAGAAGCTCATGGTCTGATATTCTTTTGCCTCATCCTCCCCCCCCCCCCCACACACCTCACCTTTATTTTTCTTACACTTTCACAAAAAAATGAACATTTTCAATAGCTTAGAATGCAATTTGTCAATTTCTAAGTTTGTAGAGATTGTATTTTTAGAATTGGGCAATCTACATACAATTATTCCATCTTATTTCATAGTTTTGTTTGCATGGCGTTATTACCCATATAGGTGGGTAATAACGCCAAATAGCATTGGTCAAGAAAAAACGCCATTACATTTTATGAATACATATCTGTTAAATTATTTTATTTTATATAGATAGTCAATGAGTTGCTGTATGAGATCCTATATTTGTTTGAAAAATACAATCTAAAACTAAGCCGTGAAAATTGGTAGAACCTTAACGTGGCGTTATTACCCCAGGGTACCTTACAAATGGAATTTTGATAGTGTTCACGCATGGGCAGTAAGAAAGTTACTTAGTAAACCTGCTCATTTTTTATACAATTTTTAACATTTTTTAATTTTGATTACAGGGTATTCTGTACAATGTTTTTTGTCCTTTTTTCTGAAAATAAATTTTTTTTTTATTAAGAACTCTGCAAAATATAAGTAAAAAACTTGGCAAAATTTGGGTCTTTTTCAATAAAAACCTTAATTTCTCTACGAGTTTACATGCTATCCATACAAAAAGGAACACATTTTATTAAAATAAGCCCCTTAGTTATAATCTACAGTTTGAATGCTTTTTCTATATTAGTTTTGACAGGATTATCCAAAAAGATATTCGTTCGTTTTCAATTTGTTGACAGTCCTATATGGTGTTTCGCGAAAAAAAATTTCATGGTAATATATGACCTAGAGGTCTGCACGGGCCGGAATTTCCAGGCCCGTGCCCGGCCCGGCCCGTAGGAAAGTTATTTCGGCCCGGCCCGTTGTAAAACTCAAAAGTTAGGCCCGTGCCCGGCTCGTTTAAATTTCTATATTTTAGGCCCGGCCCGGCCCGTACAAAAATCAGCGAAAACAGGCCCGGCCCGTTTTGGCCCGTTGCAATTTCTGCGATTTCTAAAAAATTCAGATTTTTATCATATAACTAAGATTCCTTTAAAGAATACTGCATACATATCTAAGGAATGATTTTACAGTATATTTTACAGCAAATACACATTAACAACATTAATAATTACTTAGATTCTTAAGCTTTCAACATTCGAATAAAGATTCATTAAAAAATTAATATGGCTTAGAATAAAAGAAAGAAGAAAGAATGCTAAAAACATCGTTAATTTTAAAGCTGTTTCATAAAAGAAGAGTTATAAATATATTTCTATATCATTTTATTATAGGTTTCAAATCCAAATTCATTCTTAAATTCAAAGAAGCTCCTTTCTGATACATTTCTAAATTCATTTTTTTTTCTCAGAAACGCATAAGATTAGCAGATATCTTTATTCAGAAACTATATAATCAAATGGCGTTATCCATTTTTTGATACAAGCAATTTAAGAATACTGCAAACAATAAAATACTGTCATAATTAGCGTTTTGAATAGAATTTCCGGAAGCAATAGCAAGGGAAGGGAGAAAAACCTGCAATCATTTGAGAAACTATTATATCTCAACAAGTACTTCATTTACTAAAAATGAAAAACGCTATTCGATTCCAAATCCTTTCAATAGTTAGGCTTATCACTTTTATACTTTTACAATTAAAAATTAAACAGAAAATGTGTCAAACTTTCGCATTATTCAGAAATTAATTTAAAAATCATCAAGAAGTATATATCCGAAGACTAAGCTAACACAAGTTCTTTATCGCTGTTAATAATTTTACAAATCATGTTTTCTGCCAATAATTAAGTCTAGCACCGGTCCGGCCAGTCTGTATGTAGAAAAATAATGCAAGCGTAATCTCGGACCGGCATGAGTCAGCTAAAAAAATATTAAAACGGGTTACACATAATGTAATTCTCCGATGCCGATACACTGTGCATTTTTATATTGATGCTGTCAAACTAGTATGGCCACATTTATACTTATTCTCGTTAAAACCATTTTCGTTGAAAATAGCTCATATTTTATCGTTTCTGCGGAAATCTTCAGAACGGGCCGGCAGGCCCGAAATTTTTTTTTATCGGCCCGGTCCGTTGAAAAACTATTCTAAATCTGCCGGCCCGGCCCGACCCGTTAGAAAATTCGAAACGATTCCGCCGGCCCGGCCCGTTGACCGGGCCGGGTACAGGCCACGGACCAGGCCCGGGCCCGTGCAGACCTCTAATATGACCTGTACTGCTTATAGTACTGTGATGCTTACATAACTGGAGTTTCAGGAAAATCCCTCATGTATCTTTCTAGATATTTAACAAAATGTCTAAATTCGCAAGTGGCTGGTCATCTTTGGCCATATAGTGTATATCTGCATTGTCTGCGGTCAAATTAAGCCTAACGTGTGGAATAACTCTCTACTAGACTTTTACAATGATGGAATTGAAACTTTGAAAAGATTACATCTAGACATATTGCACAATGAGAAAAAAGAAAATAGATGCTTTGAAATTTTCATTTCATATAATCCTTTAAATGAGATGGACTCGAAAGAAAAATGATGTTTGTTTGAAAATCGGCCAACGTATTTTACGTTTTTTTTCTTATTTGTAAAGTATTATAAAAAGTATTTAAATATCACCTTTTTAACATTAAATAGTTTCATGAATCCCAAAAAATGATAACTTTGAAACAAAACTAATCTTTTGATAATTCGTTTATCGGTCCGAATGCTCTGTCACATCAAAAAATCTGGTTATAAAAACAAACGAAGGAAAATAAATCGATTGTTTTTTTAGCAGAAGCACGCACTGAGTTCAAATGATCGTAATTTTTAAGCTCACAAGCTATCATAGTTTATGTGCCCGCCAGTTCTGTATGTATGTACGTATGTTCGTTCGTTCGTTCGTTCGTGCGTGCGTGCGTAACGCGATAATTCATGATAAAAACTTCCGAACCACTTGAAATTTTGTACATAGATATATCCTGACGAGGGGCTTCCCTGATTAGTTTTTGGAGTTTATTCGATATGTATAAGAGGGGAAACGGGGGGCTTATGCCCCTCGTCTTAATTCATATAAATGGATTTTTCATGCAGAATTATCAGTTTTCGTCCAAAATTTAGATATAGGATCATTCTGATGATGCTTCTGATGATTAAAGGGTATTTCAAAATTATGCGTCTGAAATGTAAATACAAATATAAGAGACCTAAATAAGCAGATTTCGTGTAGGAATGTGCGTGTAGAAATGTAGCGTTGAAGCAGTAGAGGGCGCTGTTAAGTGTATTGGGTGACCAGCGCTTCACTGGCTTAAAGGTGCTCGCAAATCCAACAAGTTGGAAATATCACGTGAAGCGTAGAAAATGAGGTGCGTTTCGAAGTTTTAAAAATATCCTGATCTTGCTGTAATCGGATACAGTATAGTGGTCGAAATATTTTGCGTGTTCCTGTAAATACTATTTCTTTTCTATTATATAAGAAGAAACTTTTATTAAATTCCAGCCACATATTTCAAAAAAGTTTAATACTTTAATCTAAATAAAACACTCCCTAAACAATCTTTCCCCGTATACCATCATGTAGAGGAATATTTTTGCGTGGCCTACTTTTGCGTAAATTAATAATAAATATTCCTTGTATCATAGTTTCTACAGAATGTATATTTCAGTATATACTTCATAGATTCATGTCTATTATATTATATTTGAAAGAGTGTAACTTCATTTAAATGAACTTGGAACTATTTTCTCTTATTCACCATAATGTAATAGAATATTTTTGATTGTCTCTGTAATGAAATTATATATCTGATTTTTATAAAATTTGAAATGATTCGAGAAAATTATGCAACTGTTATATATTTTAAATCTCAAACGATTTGGTTAAGTATTTTTTGCTCTGCTATATGCGGGCGGACAGACGGACAGACGGACAGACGTACTGGACGACAACTATAGGTGCTACGTATTTTATAATTACGAACGCACCTAAAAATACCCAGGTCTTGATGTAATAGTATGCTGTATTCGGATACAGTGTAGTAACCGAGAACTTTGTGTGTCTCTGTAAATACTATTTGCTTTCTATTAAGCAGGAAATAACTTGTAGTAACTCGACAACGTATATGAATTTTATAAAATGTTAAACAGTTTAATTCATTTAAGACGCGCGCCAAACAATGTTCTCCCTATACCATTATGTAATGTAATACTTTTGTGTAGCCTTGTAAATCAAAAACAAATGTTCTTTACCCGCAGAATGCACAGAATGTATATTACAATACATACTCCATAGATGTATATCAATTTTATTATGTTCGAATGAGTGTAACACCATTAAAACTTACTTGAAACTTTTCCCCCCATTGAACATAATGTAGTGGAATACTTTTGATTGTCCCTGTAAATAAACTGTGCGTCTAATTTTCATAATAATTGAAATGATTCGACAAAATTATGTAATAATTATATATCTTAAATTTCAAACGATTCGGTTAGTTAGTTTTTGCGTTGTTATATGCGGACAGACGGACAGGCAGACGGGCAGACAGACGAACAGGATGGACAGACACACGGACGAACTGAACGACAACTATAAGTGCTATGTATTTCCATAACTACGAACGCACCTAAAAGGGCAACTTTATGACGAAAGTTTTGATTTATTATTGTTCAGATATGCATAAAACTAGTAGCCATTATTGTTCAAAAACTATCTAATCAAACTGCTTTTTCCTTTTTTTGTAAACGCAGTAGATCTTTCAGAAAATATTGTCAAAGTGGGCGTTTTGAATGAATTGACCGCGTGAAAGAAGAATAACCATTTAAGGAATGGGGAGAAGCGTCTTTGACGTATGATCAAAATCGTGATCTTATAACTCAATAGATAATTTATTTATCAAAAAATGGAAAACACATTGCGATTCTAAATCGCTTCCATAATCAGGCGTTTCAATTTTACCAGCGTTCCATTTTTTCCGTTAAAAATGAAATTGTATATGTGCCAAAACTTTTGGCGCTTGTTGAGCAAAGCAGTTGAGAACATCCTTAAAACGTCATTCCCTCAAGGATTTCGAGCAAGATGCATAGGTGCAGCAATAAAGAGTTTGCCGCATTGCATTTCAGTTATGAAGCTAAGCAAGTTCAATTCAATGCACGTCCAACAGCTCTCTGGGTATAATACTGCTTTTTCTATTACACGAATATTGGGACATCTTACTGGCCCGTATCACGCCTGGAAGCATAAAACGATCTACTCGCGCATAACTCCTAATGGACCCTATTCTTTTTTTGGTTCGAGACTATAGAATCGGCATTTTATCACACGTTACACCACCAGAATATTGTTCAATGTACTTACTTCATGCATTTTGTTTACTGCTAAAAGAATATAAAAAGTTTACCATTTGCTTTCATTTAATTATCCATAAGGAAATCGACCATATTTTTCCTTTCCGTTCGAGGCTATAAAAATCACCATTTTACTACCCGTTAGGACACGGGAATACTGTCAATGAAGACACTCGCATGTTCGGGGATCCGATAGAATCATACCCGGGAAATAATGTTCTATGTAAATCCTTTGAGTAGACAATCTTTTTCATTGCGCAACCCTATACATGAAATGCATGTGATAAAATTTTGTGAAACGATGCATCTTTCTCGCAATCTGTGCGGGAAATGACGATTCAATCCAACAAAGAGCAATCATCCGCCACACAAAACAGCGCAGTCTACTGCCTCAACGCTGTGTTCCCGCATCCACATTCCTTCACGAAATCTATTTATTTAGGTCCCCTCTACCTCCTTTTACATTTCTGACATATAATTTTGACTCATGCTGTATATCTCACAGATCTAAAGCTTACCGTCATTGTTGACGCTTTCTCATAATAAGTTAAGGTAAAATTAAAAAAAAGCATAATGAAGTAAAGATTCGTTAGTTTTGAATGTGTTCATTTTTATCTGAATGTTTCATTAAAATTAAATTTATTATTATTTAATACTATATTAAATTTGAGTTTATTTATTTATTAAATAGTAACATTTCACTCTAATGTCTGCAACATTAAAGCAAATTATGTTTTTAACCACTTATTTAGAGTTATAAAAGGCAACAATTTATTTCTTTATATATATATTTACAAGTAAAGAAGCTGTCAAATCATCTGTAAAAAAGATCTTTTTAAACAGTATTTTTAAATTTAAACTTAAATAGAATGACAAAAAGAAAAAAAAAACAATAAGAAGAAATTTTGATTACTAGGGAAGGGGTGGGATGTAAAAAAGTGAAAGAAGAAAATCCTCTTAGATACTGATTTTTTTTTAAAGCTAATGAAGGTAAGGAGATTAATTTGTCATATATATTTAAGCCACAGAATATAAATTTAAGTAATTTCATGACATGGATTTATTTTATTCTCAACAAATAATATTCCATTTTTAAAAGAAACTAATAATTCAGTATGAATTTTATCTTGAAGCAATAAATTATCTTTTCACAAAACTTAACTACTATCACAAATCTTGTTTCTTTTGTTTTAGGTACAAGTAAAGTCATTATTGCAACATAAGTTATGGAAAATTAAAACACCGTAAACGTTTTGAGACTCATGAAAATAAACCGACAAAATATAATAAAACTGAGCTTAAATTTCAAAACTAAACTAACACGAAGTTTTCTTTTCTACAAATTTTTTGATGTTCAGAGATGCTTTCAGATACACTGTGTACTTAAATGCCGAGCTGTTGACTTTTTTATTTAATGTATCTTCAAAATATGAGGATAAAGATTATGGAAAAATCCTACAGGAGCGCCAACAGAGTAAGAATGTCCTTTTGCTTTACAAAATATGTAAATATAGATGTATGTTATAATTAAATGAATTGCTTATTTCAGATCCCTCGGATATTGAGTTAATTCTGTTTCTTTCTTAGTTTCTTCTTTGTAAAGAAAAATAGTTTTATAATAATTTTTTAAACTTTCAGTTTTCAACGGATTTGCATGTTTTAGTTTTCAGACATTACAAAAAGCATGTTTATATAAAATGTCTGTCTGTCCGTCTATTGTTCGTGTGTCCGTATGTTCTTGTACCCTGTTTGTATCATCAAAAAGGGCATGAAGTTATACATAGAATTAAACCAAATTTTTTGAATGCGTTTTTGTCTATCACCAGTCAGGTCTTCCTTGAATTTGGAAATGTTCCGCTGGAAGAGGCATTGTAATAGCGATTTTTCTACCATTTACATTATTGTACTATTGAAAAATAGAATTTAACAAAATGTTTTGTGTATTTTTTCGGCTATGAACATTAAGTCCCATGCGAATTTTTTAACAATCCGATGAATGAAGGCACTGCAATAGCAGTTTTTGTGCCATTTATATTATTGTACAATCGAAAAAGTGTGAAGTTATGTAAATTTAGTAAAATATTTTGTTATGTTTTCGGCTATGGGCATGAAGTTCCATGTAAATTTGGTAACAATATGCTGGATGGGAGCACTGTAATAATGATTTTGCTCAATTTTTTTTTTTTACTTCTAATACTTCAATTGTACATTGACTATTCAAGCAGCAATCGGCAATCCAGATAACTCGGTAATTCTTAAGAAGCTGATGTATAACAGAAACACAGAAAATATTGATTTTATTATATATTATGATTAAAATTTATTTTAAATTAATTTTAAACACGATTATTCAATCCGTAAATTAACCATAACAGATGTAAATTTTTCCAAATTTTTGGGTGAAAAAAGTCCGGGCCAGGATTCGAACCAGGGATGTATTGGCTGAAGCCGCCAATGCTCTTTCAACTGGGCCATCCCGGACACGATCACTGGAGGATTATTTCGCCCAATTAACCTTAATGATCACTTAATCAAGTATTAATTAAGTGATCAAGATTGATTAAGTGAAATAAAGATTGATTAAGTGATCGTTGAGGCTAATTGGGTGAAATAGTCCTCCAATGTTTGTGTCCGCGATGGCTCAGTTGGAAGAGCATTGGCGGCTTAAGCCAATACATCCCTGGTTCGAATCCTGGTCCGGACTTTTTTAACCAAAAATTTGGAAAAAATTACATCTGAAATTTACTCGTTTTTATTCCGATTACAAAATTGAAGCAAACACTTAAGATGAAAATCAAAGTTGGTATAATATTGAAATAATAACTTGTGTGTCAACTTTTTGAATGGTTAACATACATAACATATGTAATTAAAACCCATTCCCATTTTGACATTCATTAACAATACCACCGAACATACATTGTTATTATTTACAATATGATATTTCAGTTAATAATTTATAAGGGCTTTTTTCAACCAAATTAACATTTTTACATTGAAAGGTATTTAAGACAGTAATGAAACTAATTTACATACAATGGTTAAATGAGAACATTAAATAATCAATATACAATCAAATGTTGAATGCAAATATTTTTCTTGACTTCGATAATTTTAATGCTTTGGACCATAAATCGCTGACATTGACATGCACTAGCTATACTTACATGATATAAGGCACAATACTATAATATGAGCATTAAGATATTGATCTAGTAATAATGTTCTTAACATCAGTAATTTTCACATATTGCACTACATATCACGGTTATCAATTGAAATTATGTTTTGTGTTAATCGATATTTTCAGATAGCTATATCATAAACTGTTGAATAAACTATATTAACTAATAAAACACTAATTATTTGACTCTTCTTAAGAATACCCAGAAAACATATAAGTGGGGGAAATTAAGATCTTTATAAAAAAATATATATTTCATGAGCACAGAATAAATTAGAACGAAACATAAAGAAAAAACCCATCTGTCCCATTCCATTCCACTTTCTCCTTTTTATTGTACGGAACACTGAGAGCAGACAACGTTATCTTGTTTCAGAAACCTATCAGCGCCATCGATCGGAATGCATGAGTAACACTTTAGCTTTCTACCTGCTCCATACCATGGCCAACTATATTTATATGGCCCATCTATTTGGGAATAATGTATGAAGTCTCCCGCCAGGGGACTCTGATACCTTGCCCAAGTTATTCTGACCAATCGTGCAAACCCTGAACCAAAACAATGACCATGTGCACAGAACACAAATCAGCTTATTCAATGCTAAATTGGGCAGAGTTTGCGCTACGTGGTCCAATGAAATGGTTCAGCGTTTGAAGATGAATATAGCTTCACTTTTTTGGCGGTTTTTAGCGAAAAGCGCAGGCCGTTATGTATCTAGTTAGCAATGTCCATACAAACTTCCAAAGTGGGGGGTTAGAAAGAAACAAAAAGTAGCCTATGTCACTCTTCATCCCTTCAAATTTCTCCACTTAAAAAATCACGTCAATTCGTCGCTCCGTTTTGCAGTGAAAGACGAACAAACAAACACACACACACACTTTCCCATTTATAATATTAGCATGAATTTACTTAATCTTAGAATATGTTGAATTGCATTCTCGCCTCCTTTTAATTTTTCACGAATAAAAATGTTTGTAATTTTTCTCAGACAGTTTTGTGCTATCTAGATTCTAAAATATAACAGCATTCAGTAAATATATATTTATAAATTATAAACTTTTTTTTTCTAAAAAATCTACAGTTTTTGTTTGAATGTTTTTGTAGCTATTTATAAAATTATTGGAAATGTTCTTTTTTTTACTGTAAAAGAATTATATTAGTAGAAAAATGCATTATTTTTTTGTTCCAAACCCAGCTTAAACCTGTTTTATAAATGACTATAGGGAGAACTGGGGCACATTGATACGCCCCCTCTACTGTTCACAGGGTCATTACAGGAAGTTTCACAACAGCTCCAAAAGGTGATGCTAGTGTACATAACTATATACAGAACGTCTTGGCATGGTTCAGTAGTTCGATGATATGGGACGGGTGATTTATTGTTTTTGTAGGTCAAAAATAAATTTGATTTGTACAACGGTATTATACAACTGTTCCAACGTTTTCAACCGAAAAGAATACTCTCCCTGGTAAGTAAAGCTACTGTTTATCAGTTTCTCATTCTTTGTTGTTAGGTAAATTATGAAGTGTTGGATTTGAGATTCATGTTATTCAAAATAGCTGCATGGGGCACATTGATACAGTCTATGTCAGGGCACATCGATACGTATTAATGTGCCCCATCATTGTTACAGACAACCTAAATCCTTTTCTAGTTCATTTTTTCATTACTTTCTATTATTTCTTTTACCATACACTCCTTAATCCAACCATTTCCCGCCAAAAATTTCTAATATTAGTTTTCATTGAAGTGTAATAGCTCCAATTCTTTCTATTAGAAAATTTTATTGTGTTTTTCCAAACAAAAAATGCAAGAACTTACCCAAAGGTAGATCTAACAAAAGAAAAGTACGGCAGCCTGCCAAATCTCGAATTTATATTGATTCTCTAGAGAAAAAAGTATTTTCGTCATGAGAAATGTTAAATAAGAGAAACAAGCTGCAGCACAATAAAGGATAATTCTATTATAAACAGAAATTTTAATATAATTATCCTTTATTTTCTGTTTATAAATCGATTTATAAACAGAAAGCCTAGTAATTTTCTCCATATTTCCTAAGAAAAAAGATAATACAGAGGATGAAGTGCCAGATATGTCAAAGTTACCATTGCCAACAACCAGACAAGGAACAGAATAACAGGTCTTTATACATTTAATTTTGATTGCTTTAATATAGTTTTCAAATAAATTGTGGGTGATTTGAATTTCTATGAATAATTATAAAATGGTTTCCTAACTCATTTTCTATGAAAAATATGCATTAGTGTTATTTTGTCTCAATTTCTTCCAAACGTATGAAAGTGCCCCATGAAGTGCACTAATCTGCCCCGGGGGTGGGGCACATTGATAAAAGCGACTTTTTTAGATATTTTTTAAAATTACATGCAAAAATACTATATAAAACAACAATTGTACTTATTAATAACACACTACAAATGTTTTGCTAACATCACATTTAAAAATAACTTGAAATTTCTATTTTCTGGACACAAAGAGCCCCAGTTCCCCCTACTATGTAAAAATAGTATTACCTTATAAAAAAATTAACTCGGTAAATATTCATAGGGTATAATGTATATGATGTCTTCGGAATGACTTCCAAAGCGAACCATAAATGCAACAATGCACTTCAATACCGTCAATACAAATACCAGCTTCATCTATTTAACCTTAACATTGGTCGTGCATATGACCACAGATTTGATGATTTTCAGTTTTCAAGCACATCAGTCAATAGTGTGTTTTTAAAATGAAGCATATTTGAATATTTTTTGCGTAAATAAAATTACTTGGATGAAAAAAAATATTTATAATGTAGAATTAGGAGCTAAGCAATTTCGTTTGCCCGGTGTCAAATTTCTGATGACCAAACAATGCAATTGTTAATCATTAAAATTTATCAGACATAAAGGGTAAATACAAAGGTGATCTTTTTAAATTAAAGTTGCAATAAAAATGCTAAATGCTTAAAAAAAAAAAAAAAAAAACTTTTAGCTAAGTTTTTTTGTATATGGGAAAAATTATCGTTAAAATATGTGTTTTAAAGTAAAATAGTTGATGTTTTAGCACATCATTTTTTTTCATTTGTACGATAGTCAAAATAGATCAATTTTTAACTCAATGATGATAATTTTTGTACGGGGTTACATAATAATAAAGAATATAATGAAACATATTAAATTCTGCGATTAGACGGAGAAGGAAAAACTCAATTTGGGAAATTTTACGGAATGCTGTAACCGTCATCACAGTTATAAAAAAAAAAAAAAAAAAAAAAAAAAAAAAAAACAGTAGAATAGGATTTTTCTTATTTTTATGAGTTTTGGTGTTCTTAGAAATTAATTTTGCAGAATTACTGGATCATAACATGAACGAAGCCATCATTGTTTGCTTTAAATATAATTTTATTAGACTGAAAAGAGTACTTTTCCGCACCCGATTGAGTACGTCTCAAACTGGATAAAGACTGGATTCATCTGTGACTAATAATAGATACAAGAATCTAAGAGAGTGTTATGAATTATTAAAGCTTTTTTACCCACAAGGCAGTGTATTTAAAGTCCTTTTTAGGTAGCTTTCATTACAAAAAGTAAAAAGCTACCTATTGCAGCCGTCCGGAAGAAAGCACTTCCAGAAAATTTTGGTATATTTTCACCGATCATGACCCCCAGACCCCAAAACCTCCCTCCGTTCAAATGTTGACACACACATACACACACACACACATATATATACATACATATATATATATATATATATATATATATATCTGATTTTTGTCATGCGATAACTAACGTATTTATGAACCGTTTTGAATGAAACTTGGTATGTACATAGTACATACAAATATCTCGACCGAGTTCGTTGGCCAGCATCATCCGCCATCTTGTTTCAAAATAGCAGCCATTTAAAAATTTTTAAATATAAAATTAAATGCGAAAAAATTAAAAGTTGAAAAATATTTTTATTTTATGTGTTAGATCTTAAAATACCAATTTCAGAACACTTTTTACTTTGTCTATATCTTAAACAATGATTGAGTTATAGCACTTTGAATTTTTCCTATGGCTGGCATTTTGAAACGATCTGATATTTGTCATGCTATTACTAAATTATTTATGAACCGAATTGAATGAAACTTGGTATGTACATAGTACATACAAATATCTCGACCGAGTTCGTTGTCAAGCATCATCTGCCATCTTGTTTCAAAATGGCGGCCATTTAAAAAAAATTTAAAAATTTTAAATTTAATGCGAAAAAATTAAAAGTTGAAAAATATTTTTATTTTATGTGTTAGATCTTAAAACAGCATATCCAGAACACTTTTTACTTTGTCTATATCTTAAAAAATGTTTGAGTTATAGCACTTTGAATTTTTCTTATGGCTGACATTTTAAAACGATCTGATTTTTGTCACGTGATAACACTCGTATTTATGAATCGATTTGGATATAACTTGGTGTGAACATAGTACATAATAAAGCCTGCACTGAGTTCGTTAACCAGTTCTATCCGCCATCTTGTTTCAAAATGGCGGCCATTTAATTTTTTTTTAATTTTAAATTTGAAATTATGTACAAAAAAGTGAGAAATTGAAAAAGATTTTTCTTTTATGCATTTTACCTTGATACAAAGATTCCGAAGCATTTTTTGTTTCGTCTGTATCTTAAAAAATGTCTGAGTTATAGTACTTTTAGGTAGCTTTCATTACAAAAAGTAAAAAGCTACCTATTGCAGCCGTCCGGAGGAATGCTCTTCCAGAAAATTTTGGTATATTTTCACAGATCCTGACCCCCAGACTCCAAAACCACCCTCTGTTCAAATGTTGACATATATATATATATATATATATACACTATATTGCCATTCGTTATGGGACACTTGCGATTTTAGACATTTTACTAAATATCTAGAAAAATACATGAGGAATCATCTCGAAACTCTTAGTGTATAAATATTATAGTATACGTCATACATCTCCGTGAAGATTTTTTACCGAAACGTCATAGGGGACCGTCAACAAATTAAAAAAGAATGAATATCTTTTGAATAATCCTGTCAAAACTAATGTAGCAAAAGCGCTCAAACTCTAGATTATGATTGAATGCCTTATTGTAATACACTGTGTTCATTTTTAAGCAAATAGCATGCACACTCGCAGAGTAATTAAGGTTTTTATAAAAATGGTCCCAAATTTTTCCAAGTTTTTCCATTATAATTTTCAGAGTTCTTAATATAAAATAATATTTTTTTCAGAAAATATGACAAACAACATTGCACACAGTACCCTGCAATCAGAATTAAAAAATAATAAAAATTGTATGAAAAATGAGTAGGTTTACTATATAATGTTTTACTGCGCATGCGTCAAAGATATCAAAATTTCATTTGCATATTATGTTAGCTATTATAGTTAGCTGTTAGTAGTATAGAGCAACTTTTGTAAAAGTCTCAAAATCATAGCTTGAAAATTCTGAAAGTAATCGTCTATAGAAAAAGGACAAAATCCGTTGTTTCCAAAATGAAGCAAAAAAATGAGGGATTTTATCCAAATGCAGTAGTACATCCCATATTGTGTATTCTATATTGACACTAATCAATGAATATATGGATACAACCCCTCTTTTTTTTTGCTTCAATTTGAGAATAACGGATTTTCGCCTTATTCAATTGACGATTATTGTCAGAATTTTCAAGTTATGATTTTGTGACTTTCACAAAAGTTGCTTTATACATTTAGCTAACATAATATGCAAATGAAATTTTGATATCGTTGACGCATGCGCAGTAAAAAATTATTTAGTAAACCAACTCATTTTTTATACAATTTTCATTATTTTTTAATTCTGATTACAGGGTACTATATGCAATGTTGTTTGTCATATTTTCTGAAAAAAATAATATTTTATATTAAGAACTCTGAAAATTATAAGAAAAAAACTTGGAAAAATTTGGGATCATTTTTATAAAAACCTTAATTACTCTGCGAGTATGCATGCTATTTGCATAAAAATGAACAAGGCTTATTAAAATAAGGCATTCAATCACAATCTAGAGTTTGAGCACTTTTGCTACATTAGTTTTGACAGGGTTATTCAAAAGATATTCATTCTTTTTTAATTTGTTGACGGTCCCCTTTGGAGTTTCGGGAAAAAAATTTCACGGAGATGTATGATTTATACTATTATATTTATACACTAAGAGTTTCGAGATGATTCCTTATGTATTTTTCTAGATATTTAGTAAAATGTCTAAAATCGCAAGTGTCCCATAATCAATGGCAATATAGTGTATATATATATGTATATCTGATTTTTGTCATGCTGTAACTAACGTATTTATGAACCGGTTTGAATGAAACTTGGTATGTACATAGTACATACAAATATCACGACCGAGTTCGTTAGCCAGCATCATTCACCGTCTTGTTTCAAAATAGTGGCCATTTAATTTTTTTTTATTTAAAATTTTAAATTAAATGTGAAAAAATTAAAAGTTGAAAAATATTTTTCTTTTATGTGATAGGACTTAAAGATTCCAGAACATTTTTTATTTTGTCTATATCTTAAAAAATGATTGAGTTATAGCACTTTGAATTTTTTTTATGGCTGACATTTTGAAACGATCTAATTTTTGTCCCGTGATAACACGCGTATTTATGAATCGATTTGGATGTAACTTATTGTGTACATAGTAAGTAATGAAGCCTGGATCGAGTTCGTTAACCAGTTCTATCCGCCATCTTGTTTCAAAATGGCAGCTATTTGAATTTTTTAAAAAAAATTAAAATTTAAAATTAGGTACAAAAAAGTGAGAAATTGAAAAAAAAAATTTTTCTTTTATGCATTTGACCTTGATACAAAGATTCCAGAGCATTTTTTGTTTCGCCTGTATCTTTAAAAATGGCTAAGTTATAGCACTTTTAATTTCTAATGTTGCTCCCATTTTGAAATGATCTGATTTTCGTCACGTGATAAAACGCGCATTTATAAACCAATTTGGATGAAACTTGATGCGTACATAGTACATACCGATTTCTGGACCGTGTTCGTTGGCCAGTTCCATCCGCCATTTTGAAAAAAAGATGGTGGCCAGTTAATTTTTTTTTAATTTTAAAATTTTTAAATTAGGTGCAAAAAAGTAAGATATTGAAAAGATTTTTCTTTTGTGTGTTTGGCCTTGATACAAAGATTGCAGAGCATTTTTTGTTTTATCTATATCTTGTAAAATGGCTGAGTTATAGTATTTTCAATTTCCAATGCGGTTGACAATTTGAAATGGTCTGAAATGGCATACACTTCATGATATCGTGGAGTTTGGCGACTCTTTAAATCACTGAAAATAAAACCAGGTTGAATAAAAGATGACTAATTTCTGAAAATTCCTATTAATGTTCAGTATTGACGAAAACTAGTATTCAATCTTATAAAATCGGGTTCCACTAATTTGATCTTCGTATGATTTAATAATGTAACTTGATTTAAAGTAAATAAATATGTATATGAAAGCTACCTCTTCCTCCCGGCATTGCCGGAAGGACTTTTTAGATTAGAAACGGATTATATTTTTGAAAGATTGTAAAACAATCTTTCAAATCCTCTATTTGATGGCCTAGTTAAAAGAGGCTACGATATACCACATATTTTCGAATTTTTTACACCTATCTTACTTGCATGTTACTTTCACGATTGATGGAAGTAAGCCTATTTTCCTCGCGTGATTGTCGAGAAGGATGGAAGTATTGTTGCGTATCTCTTATTTGGCAGCGGAATTGAGATGCTGATTATACTGCACATAGTTATTCACAAGTTTTCTATTCAAAAGAAGGCAAATATACTTCAAATTAAGACTATTTGTCATTATTATCTATCATTATAAATTTTATCATTAAGAAATACAATTTAAATTTAACATTTGTTAAATAAAAAATATTTAGTTTTAATATAATTTTAAAGTAATCCTCCATTAAAGCTGTTCTAAACTGCTCCACTCAACAAGCGCGCAAAACGTTTTGACACATTTTCAAATTTATTTTTCAACGAAAGGATATAAAATTGAAAGCCTGATTATGGAAGCGATTTGGAATCGAACTCAGTTTCCCATTTTGTGATCAATAAATCACCTATTAAATTAAAGGCGAAATTGATCACGTGACGATCATGTTTTTCACCTAGTTTTACTAGTTTTTCTGTTTATGTCGGGAAATTCGGTTCAAAACGCCAGTTTTGACACCATTTCCTAAAACATCTATTGAGATAAAAAGGAAAGAAAGAAAGAAATAAAGCAAGAAGCTGAGCGCGATTAGACAGCTTTTGAACAACAACATCTGCTAGTTTCATGCATTTCCGAACAAAAATAAATTAACAATTATTTCATAAAGTTGCCCTTTTTATTTAGGAAAAGCCTTAATGAAAACCTAGTTACTTTTCCATTATCTTTAATTAAATGTTTTCTAACAAGTTTAATGAGACTATGTACGGAGTCACAACATTGAAATAAAATGGAAGCAAATTTTGAAAATATAACTAACTCCTTTGGGGTCGAGCGACGCGTATAAGTGCCGCAAAAAGATGCTCAGAATCCTCGTTTATCCCTACCAATAAATTTTACTGTAAAATTTGGCTTATTTAATTGGAGAAATTTCGACATTTAACATGTCAGGAATTTTTGTTCAGAAAAACCGGTTTCAAAACATTGAAAATTTCGCAAAAGGCTCCGTCGCGAAGAGGTTAAGAGATTTTAATTGGAAAACTTGAAGTTTTTTTTTTTAAAAATGAAAATACGAATGAAAATTTTGAAATAAAAAGTTTTTAGTTAACTCACCTTTTATTTTAAGAAATCGTCTAAGTTTAATATTCTAGTTGTTTTCAAGTAATGTTGTACTGAATATTCACTAACATATGTTTAAATGGACAATTATTTTCTTCTGACTTACGCAGTTACAGCTTTACAATAAAAAAGGAAGCGAATTTTACAAATAGAATTAACAGACAGGATTCAATTGATAAATTACACCGACAATGTCAAGTTTAATTCTTGCAGAGCAAATACAAACCTTA
This sequence comes from Maratus speculifer, assembly GCA_964019185.1. NCBI lineage: Eukaryota > Metazoa > Arthropoda > Arachnida > Araneae > Salticidae > Maratus > Maratus speculifer. The sequence continues at coordinate 177,088,094 of OZ025292.1, read as the reverse complement.
TAGTTATTGGTTATAAGTACACGCGATTGTCTAATCGATCTTTCAATGTAAGCCTTTCAAAGAACGAAAGATTTGCTAGACAATCAATTGAAAATAATAGACGTTCGTTAAAAAAAGAAATACAAAAAGAAAAAAATGGCTCAGAATGCTTTTCAATATTTACGATTGTCACCATTTGTGTACACTAGAAGATATATGTGTCATCTCTTCAAAGCGTATGTTTGAATACAGGTATCGAAACTACAGAAATTGTTCAATTCATCATATTGTTAACTAATACCAAAATGTTTTTACAAATCTAATATAGTTTGTTTCCAAAAATTTGTTACGCTTTCTCTCTCTACTGAGTAAATCTGTGTGCATAGTACATTTTCAAAGAAAGATTTGTGAATAATTTACATTCTAAAGAAAATGATTGCGATGTTATCTCAAGGAATAAAATTTGAATAACAAAGTATTCTTCAAATCTGAATAGATGTTCTAAGAAATTTTGAATACAAAAACAGACAGTAAAAAAGTATTTTAAAGAATACAAAAAAAAAAAAAAAAAAAAAAAAAAAAAATCTATCGCATTTTAGCTGTCTAGGTAATCAATAATGTAAAACCTTTAAAATTTTATGATTCAAAATGCTTGATATAAAAGAATTCATTCAAACGGAAACGTTTCGATTTTTTCTTTTAAATTCAAAATATGATCGGATGAATCAGGTGTAAATAGAAAATTCCAAAATTTTGTCTACAAACTCAAATATAAATACAAACATAAGAAGATTATTTTCACAGTAAAGGATTAGGAGACGTTTCTTTGTAAAATGCATAGCTGTGAAAACCGTCTTTGAGTCAAGAAAATTTATAGTAAATGTTTTTCAAAAATATAATAATGATAGTTGAAAAAATCTTAATTAAAATTATGTAAATTTCAAATCAGTGAAATTAACAGAAGCAGTTATATAGAATTTTTACAAACAATTTAAAGAAAAAAAATGCAAAATTTTATTATTTGATACTAGTTTCTCTTTTTCAGCTTACAGAAGAAGCATTTAACTGGAATTTTTGCAAATATTTTCAACAAATATATTGTTTATTAAAAGAAATAAAAAAATTAAAAGAAGAAAAAAAAGAAAGAAAAAGGATTTTTTTTCATAAAATATCATAAGACAATGAAGATTATTTTATGTATTTCACTAATTTTGAATGAAGATGTACAGCTTGTAATTGATAACATAATTAAAAGTGAATTAGAAAAAAATCAGAAAGGAAATTTAAAATAAAAGTAATGCGTAAAAACATTATACAAGAGATCATAGGAGAATAAGGATTATTTTATATGAACTTTAAAATTTTATTTATTATATAAAAATAACTTGTATACAATTTTAGCATTAAGAGAGAATTAAAAGCCAAATAAAACATTAATATATTCATAGAAAAACTGCTATAGAATAGTGTTAATATAAGAGATTACAAGCAATTGTGGATTATTTTATATGTTCAGGAGTTTATCAAATCTATATGAATAATTATTATCAGAATTAAGCGTAAGTACAAGAAAAAAAAAATTAAAACTGAGGAAGAAAAATATAAATATTTGCATTGAAAGCATGGATTAAGTATATGTGTTCAAGATTAAGAATAATAATGAAACAATTAGACGAACTCACATTACGTCAGTCATAAAAATTCAAAAGAGATACTTTATTGATATACCGATCTTTTGATTGAAACAAAACTTGAAGTAATTTCTACTTTTTGACTTTTTTTCTTGCTGTCTGCAAGAAAATAGTAAACTAATTATCATATGCGAAGAGAGATGGACATTTTCTGCACTAAATTGTCGTTAATTATTAATTAATATTGATATTCAAACAACAAAAATGTTTGCTCAACAACGAAGAGGACAGAATGTACTCATCACAATCGAAGAATTTATATAAAGCAAATCTATGTGCTTTTGAAAGAGTTCGAATATATTTATTGAAAATTAAGGGTTAGAGAGAAATTTTTGTTTTATAATCATATTTTTTCTAAAGATCAAAGTCAGTTAATTGCATGATTAACATAAATAAAACTATTTCTTAAGATACCTATACCTAAATATATATATTTATTCATGAACTCTGCAGGAAATTATGAACTTAACAACATTTTGTTTTCATAAAGTTGCTATCTTATAATTTTTTTAAATTATAGTTTATAGTTTATTATCATTTAATTTATGAATTTATCTATTTATTTCTTTAAAGATTTTCCAGGATAATTATTTTATCTAGTAATTAAAAAATAGCAATTATAACTTTGTAAAATATCTACAATTTATATTATAGTCTGAAAATTACCGAGTTTTTATTAATGTCTTTAACAAACTTATTTTACTTCGACCCTCAGATTTTTTAAATATTTAGTAATTTTTTTCTGAAGTGTTAAATAGATAAAATCTCTTCAATGAGTAACATATAACATTTTGAACATTTCTTTTTATTTATTTAAAATAATAATCACACTTTACCGCAAATTTCATATTATTGGGTCAAAGTTACTTTAGCGCAAAAAATCACTTATGTACAATTCAAAGTAACAAACTAGCATTTTATCAAATAAATAAACAGATATCATAGAAAACAATTTGTTTTTAAGATTATACAAATATTTAATTATTAACCACAGAAATATTAAAAAATAAATATTGATCGTCTGAAATAAACTAAAACTCCAATAAATCAATTTAATCAGCCTTTTTTCAACTTTAAATTCTTTTTAAAACAGTTATTAACGTTTAAATCATCCATTCTTAAAAAATTGGGACTTTTCTCAAAGCCTTGCAGACGAAAAGAAACGTAAATATAGAAAAATTAAATTGATAAAGAATATTGCAGAGTATTTTAACAAAAAAGGCAGCTTTATATCATCTATCAAGATAGAAAATAAGTCATAGTTTCTACTCGTAAAATTATTTTCTAACTACCAACCCATCTTTTAAAAGATAATTAAAAAAAAAGTAACATAAATTGTAAAATCATTTTATCCGAAAAGAAAATTTTAATAAAAAGAGGCTAGTTAGACAAATGTGAATATAGAAAAATTAAACCTACACCGAATATTGCCAAGTACATTAATAGAAAAGTCAGAATTATGAATATCACTTTCTTGCCATCGAATATGTTTCCTGCAGTTTATATGACATATATTTATCAAAGTAAAAAATAATACGCGTCTGTTTTTTTTCTCTAAATTTACTTTTGAATTGTTAACCCATTTTTTAAATAATTAATTAAAAAAGAGACGTAAATTTTAAAAATTATTTCTTCAGAAAAAAAATTTGAAAAATAAAAGGGTAATTAAATGATTTTAAATTATTGTCGAGTACATTAACAAAAATAATGACTTTATAAACATAATTTTTTGTGTTTGGGTATGTGTCCTGAGAATGATATGATACAAAGTTATAGGAGTGAAACAAAAAACATTTTTTTTTTAAAAATAAATTTACTTTCCGATTGTAAAGAAGTTGCTAGTGTATCACTTTAATAATGCAAATTAATATGACATTATGAAAGTTAAAGATCCTTATTTATGAAAAATAAACAAACAAACAAAAACTGATCGTTAAAAAAAATAATGTCGAGTACATTGGTTGAAAGGATGGTTTAATAAATTACCATTGCTTCCTAAAACTTCTGAAGTTTATATCATAGAGGAATAGGAACCGATAAGAATGCTAATTTGTTTTAGTATAAATTCATTTTTTAACTAAAAATTCGCTTTATAGAATAATAAATATATATTTTTAATTAATAATAAAAATTCTAAAGATTTTCTATCGAGAAAACATGTTTGAAAAATGTGAGGATAATTTATCCGAATTAAACTGTTATCAAGGGCATTAATAAGAGTATTCACTTTATAAATTATAGTTTCTTGCTATTGAATAAAGCTCAAGTAATTGATATCGTAAATACCTTCCATAAGAAAGAAATTATTCTTCTTTTTACTTTAAAACGGCTAAAACTACTTTTGCTTACGAAAATTACATTTGTAAAATTACTTTTAACGCATATATGTACATGTAAGTATGTAAATTTTAAACATTTTTACGTATGAAGAGAAAAGAAAAAAACAAGAAGAAAATAAACCCAACAAAAAATACTGTTAAATACATTAGCAAAAATGATGATTTTAATTACAGCTCTTTACGATTGGATAGCACCCCTACAGTTGCTATCATGCATGGCTATCATAATGGGAAAAATAGTCAGCATAATGTTTTATCATATAAAAATGCTTCTGAAAAAACGGATATTGATGAAAAACAGAATGAAATAAAACCTTCTACCAAGAATAAAATATTAAAAGCTTTGAATTTCATCGGATATTTTGGAATAGTTATAGGATGCATGTATCAATGTTTTTCTTTTCTTACGATTTATTTTATGTACCCTACAACAGTGGAAATGAATGTTACGAATGACAATATAATGGACTTTCCAGCAATCACAGTTTGCAATAGTAATCCGTAAGTATAGACATTTTTTTACTTATAAAACAATTAGTAATTTCTAGATATGGCAATTCAGTATAGAGATACAGATTCAATAAATACCGTCGGTTTTAAGACTGTTCTCAACTTCAAACTGGATACTGCTAGGCTAATATACACTAGTTTACAGTACATCTGTTGCCGAAAAAATTTTAGCTGTTGTTGACTACATATGATATGCTATTTTCAAAAATATAATTAGAATATTTCAATCAGCTCTAGTTTATGAGTTTCAGCTATGTAGGTATTAAAAAGAAAAAAACACATATTTACTAAGAAAAACCTTACTAAAAAAGGAATTAATCATTGAGTTTTAAAAAACTTTGTTTTAAAGCTCTTTTCTGATGTGTAGGCTTTGGAAAATGACATATCAGAGACCAACAATAGTCAGACATCATATTCGTATCCCAGAAACTCTGATAGCGCTCTTCCATGACGCGTAAGTCCTGATGCACACGATCTTTCTGCTCTTCGCTCATATCACCTAATTTTTCCGAAAACCTGTCCAGGTGACAATGGAGGAAGTGGAGTTTTATTCTCGTATTGCACCCCATATTTTTTAATTGTAGCAGAAGGTCTTCTACAAGTTCAATATAATTTTCAGATTTTTTATTTCCGATAAAACCTAATTTTAGTAATTGAGAAAGCAATTTTTTTCTTTTAGTCTTGGTGCTAACAATTCTCAAGCTTTTTTAGAAAGACTAATCTCTTAGAAGATCATATAACTCATTTTGGGAAAAGCATTTTGACTCATTTGACATACCTACAAAATCAGCATCATTTTTGTGATGAGCTTGGTCCTTCAATATCTTGTTCTAATGGTTCAGGTATATTTTTAGCCTCTGAAGAGTCAAGTGAACGCTGAAGTGGACGTTGAACACAACTAGTATTTGGTTACTGCCATTTAGCACGATTTTTAGTGTTTAAACCGTTTACGTTCACGCTACAAGAACCACAGTCTTCGAAATGGTTTCGTGGTTTTCGCCAAATAGTCGGTGTTCCTGGCACATCTTTGACCACTTTTGCGTATCTTAACTAATCCACACACGATTTACAAACACAATTGGGAGGCCAAGACTTCTCATTTTTATTCAAGAACATCCCAAAATACTCAAAATAGATATTTCACCCCAACTCTGATATAACTTTTTTTTACAATTGTTAAACACATATTCTCCGCATATGTAGCAAAAATGATCTGGATTGTTTAAACAACGTCTTTTTGAACTACTCATGGCGCAAAAACTTGAGAAACTAATTTTAACACAGTAAAATACGCCTATTATCAATTAATATATGTGCTTAAATGATAAAAATCAAAAAACAAATTAACTCGAGCTGCTCAAAAAATTTTCCTGTTACATTTGACAAAAACAAGTCACAAGTGAACAATATCAACCACAGAATTCGCAGCAACAGACAAAAAGTTTAATTTTGTAAACTAGTGTATATATTTAATTTATTTTTATTTGCGTACGCATGGAATTAACAACTGTTCGTATTCAAAAACTTTATATTTTGAACCAATTTTTTGAATGTGAGAGAATAATCACTTATAACTAAAGATGATTTTATTTATCGAAAAACGAAGAAAATTGTTCGATTATAAATTATTTCGACAATCATGCTTTCAAGTTTCACGATTTTGCCTTTTAAAATGAGTCAGAAAATATGACAGAAATTTTTGCGTTGTTAAGCGGAATAAAAATTCCCTTACAACAGGTAGGATTAGAACAGAATTCATCAAAGGCAACAGTTTCTCGAGTGGCACAGCAAATACCTATTATTGCATAACGGGCATTCTTTATAAACATATATAGCTATTTTGCTATCAAAAGAAACAAAAAAAAAAAAAAAAAAAAAAAAAAAAAAACCTCCATTTAATTTACAACATATATAGAGCATAGCGTTCCGCTATATGTATATATATTTACAGCTGATCATATTTTAGGTCTACGAGATTATGCATTTCTAGATGCGGCTTATTTTGAGATCTGAGATTCTATTTTTAAGAATAGAGTAAAAAAAATCCCGTAGACATCTCGAGCGATTAAAGAAAAAAATATGTATGATATTAACCGGTTTTTGATAAACGTAATAACATTTTCCTGTCATACGGGACATTCTTGCTTTATATATAATTCGATTTAAAAATAGGACTATTTTTTTACGTTTATTTATGTCTTAAATGAAAACATTTTAACCATTGCTCAATGAAAAATAGCCATGAAATTAGGATTGGATATTTTTACTTTTATGGATAGCTCAATGGCATGTGACATCACATTTCACCTGATAGGCTGTTTGAGTAGAAGAAATCATTTTTTTTTTTCGTTTCATGTTCTCGAATAAAATAAAAATAGTTTTAAAGATTTTAAACATTGTGTTATTGGGAACAGGTGGCGGGGAAAAGAGCGTTTTAAATGATTGATTCTTTATTTATTGTTATTAAATAGAAAAAATAATCAAGTTTTTTTCTCAATAATGAATTTTAAAAATTTTAAATTTTGTATACTCGAGGGACGAAGGGGAGATGGAGGTTTCAAGAGAAAGGGATAATTTATATGTTTGATTATATATTTATTGTCACTACACACCAACAAATAGCATTGCAAAATTCATATGGCTTTAAAGAAAAAAAAATAAACCTATTTGTTCGCTTGAGAGGGGAGTGAATAGTAAATAATGAAAGGTAGTGAGGAATTTTCATGATTATTTATTAATTTTCGTGAGAAAAGAATGTAGCAATTTTCTTTAAATAAAGAATTTTACAGATTTTAAATTCTGGATAGCAAGGGAGGTGGGAAAGGAAAAGAAGAGGCGGAAATTTGAAAGTGACATGGGGATAGTTCACGCGATTCATAATTTGTTGTCGCTAAAGAGCATTAAACAGGACAGGAGAGTTTTTGTTTAAAACAGAGATTTCAAAATAATTTAAATTTCTTTGTATACTGAAAATGAAACTTTTTTATGCTAGTTTATTGTCTTGAAACAGCATTAAACATATCGGAAATATTTTTTTTCTTTTTTTTTTTTTTTTTTTTTTTTTTTTTTTTTTTTTTTTTTTTTTACATATAAAAATGAATATAAAAAAATGTTAAACTTTTTTGTATTGTGGGGATACATAGGAGAGGGTAAACGTAAATTTGGATGTTTAAGGAGCTTAATTTAGTTGAATGTATTTTTTTATTTTAATTAGTGATCAAAGAATATTGTAATTTTTTTTTCAAAATAAAATATTAAACATATTTTAAACATAGTAATCTCTGTTTACTGGACAGGGGATGCAAAAGTTAAAGCGGAAATTTTATGCGGCAGGAGGATAACTTTACTGACCAATTATTTGCTATCAGTAAAGAGCTATAAATAAGGCAAAATGTTTTTTCATACAAATATAAAGAATATATAGAATGCTTAGAATATTTTAAATTTCTTTCCATACTAACAAGGAAGGTCCCCATACGGGCATACTCCGAAAAATCTGAAAAAAATACAGAATGTTCTTCTCGTGAGGCTATATATTTTTATAAAAAAATTTTCGGCGGAACCTCATAGCAGTGTCCGTAAAATATTAATAAAAATTTCGTTATTTGGCGATTTATCCTCGGTTGGACACAGAATGCAGTTTCAAAAAATACTTTCTCACATCAAATACATTTAAAGGGGAAAAATGTCATGTTGAACTTGTTTAGATAAATTTAATTTAAATAATTTTAGTTTTGACAGTTTTAGTTTGATTTAAGTATAATTTTGTTGTATCGATATTTATATGTATTTATATTCAAATGTAATCATCAAAACTTGCGATTTAAAACAAAATTCTTAATTTAAATTAAATAAAATTGCTTCAAGCTCAAAGTCCAACTGAACATTGTCGACTCGATTTTGTTGCCATGGAAACAGCTGACTTTTATTTTTGAATACGCTCGAATCTATGAAATTATTGTTTCTCAATATGAATTTTTCATTTATGAAAACAATTTTTTCCAGAGGTAAATTAAATAACTAAAGCAATAAACATATATATATATGGAATACAATATATATATATATGTGTGTGTGTAGAATATATTAAATTCATTCATTGTTTATGGTTAAATTCAATTAAATACAATTTAAATGCATTTAAAAAAAAGTTATTAAGAAACAATTTTCAGTTACATTAAAATCGTTTGCTTCTGGTAAGGAAAAGTGCTGTTCGCCAAATCGCGCGCCACTTGGACTTTTTACGCCAGATATTTGAAAGTATTTTATTTTTTTTACATATTTCCTATTGTAATTCCGCCGCTAAATTTGATTGATCCTTTATTACCTACATGAGTAGTTTAATTAGTATATTTTTCAAAAAGTTCTGAGTATGCCAAGTATGGAGACCTTCCTTGTAAGAAGGCTAAGTGAGAGTAGAAGTATAAATTTCGGTGGTTAGAAGTGTAATTTAGATGATTATTTATTTATTTTTTACTAAGGAGCAAAGATTGTTACAGATTGTTTTTAAAAATAAAAAGCTTCAAAGAGTAAAATTTCTAGCTATATTTTTTTTTCAATAACATAATCTTTCCATTTATAAAATTTAACATTGTTTTTTATTTTAGTGAAACAAACACATTCCTATTTCAAAACACAGATTTTATACATTATTTTGCATCTTATTAGAGAGATTTTCTTTTCAAAACAATATCAAATAACACAGTAATCAAAAAATGACGAATATCATATCTTTTTTCATTGGTTTGGGGCTAAAATTATGTCTATCATGACTATAAACACAATGCATTGGTCTTTAAATTAGAATTTTTTACAACTACTAAATAATGGTATCAATACGAAATTCCTTAACGAGTTAAAAGTTTGTGACACAGCATTTAATTCTACGGTTCTAAAATTTTAGTTAATTTTAGTTAATTAAAATTCTAAAATGATTCTAAACACACACACACACACACACACACACACACACACACACATATATATATATATATATATATATATATATATACACACACATATACATATATATACTTGATATTTTTGTTCCTTATTCTATTTATATTCACTTGAAAAAGCATTATTTCAACGTAAAAAAAATATACAAAATTTGCTCATTAGTGCCTTTTCTTTAATTTTTCTTATAAATTCCAAATATGAATTTTAAAAGTTATGACAACAAAATTCCCTGTGATGTCCGGATGTGGCTTTAAAAGATTAGTTTTAAGACTCAATTAAAATTATTTTTGTTTTGTCTTTTGAAGTAAAATTACACATTCAAACAATTCTTTTAAATTTTTTATGCACTGTTAAATGTATCACACTTTTACTGAATCTACACAATTATATATTATGCATTGAAATGTATTTATACTATATTGATTTATCTTTTGCTTCGCGCAATGAAAAATCATAAGTAAAATGTACGAATATCTTTATTTTGTGTCATAAAGTGCTGGAAAAAAAGCTAAAAGTTATGGGATATGGAACTGCTGAATTGAGCTTGATTTGTTGAAAATCATTGATTGAAGAAGAAAGGGATAAAATAGGACCTTTTCGGAATTAAGGACTGACTCAAAAGCAACTTTTCTGAAAAAAAAAAATAAAAAATAAAAATAAATTTAAAACTGTTGTAAATAAATTTCTTAACGAAAGAATGAATTATGTTAGAAATAAAAGAAGTGGATAGTTATCCAAACTGTCTCAGCACGGTGCAAATGGAACATTATTAGAATAGTGGTTCAAGATTTTGTTTATTCTTTTACCATAACACCCTTTTCAGAACTATCAGAAGCGTCCAAAACAGTTAGAAATATGTTAAAAAGTGCTAAATGCTAGAATTATGCTAAATTAAAAGCCAAGCAATAAAAACAAAAAACATCAAATGATGCAAGTCTAAAATCTATATCTTTCAGTGTCTTAAAATTCAATCTATGGCGCAATTCGGTTTTTAATAATGATAAAATATTCATCCTAAATTTTGCAGATGATTTAAGATTTTACTGGTATGATTTATGAGCGATACATATCTGCTTTCAAAACTTGAACAATGTGGTAATTCATTTGTGATTTGGGCAGGTTTTAAAGAAAAAAAAATCATGTTTAATTTTTACCGAGACAAAAATAATTTTTTTTTTATTATCATGGTATTCTTGGTAATAATTTAATACCAGTTAAATATGAACTTATCAATTAGAATTTGGTATTGATACAAGATAATGCTTCTATTTGCAAGTCTGTGTCAACTTCAGATTGATTATTTACAAATATAAAAACTAGACATTCTGTCTAAAAGTCTTGACATAAATCCTATAGAAATCATGTGAGAAATTTTGGTTCGTCAAGTTTATGATAACAGAATGCAATTTGATTTAATATCTGAATTGGAAGCAGCCATTTTGAAAATATGGAAACAAATACATATTTTTACATGTAAAAACCTGACCAAAACTTTTTCAAAGAGTATTTTGGAAGCCATCAGTATTAATATTAAACAAACAAAATACAACAAATAAATTTACAAATCATTTACATGTGTAATTTAGATTTTAAATATACTAGTCCTAAACTTTTTTCTACCAATTCGTGTAATCTAGATAATGAATGTTTGCTTACTTTTTAAAAATATAACATTGTAATTTAAAACAAGTATCAAAACTTGTATAACTTTATGTGTATAATTTTGCAATGATATATATATATATATTATTAAAGTAAGAGCTTTACTGTTTTTGTTGATGGATCTAAACTGTTTTTCCAGCACTGTAGTATTCAAACGAAGTGGAATGTATGCAACTGGAAATTATGACGTAAAGGAAGCAAGTTTAAAACGCAGGTTCACATATTTGTTAAGATTATTATTTCACAATTTCTTTATTAAATTTTCTAAACTTTATTTTTTTCATTAAAAAAAAGTAAAATGTTTCATATTAAGTATTCCTAAATACAAAAAAAAAAAAAAAAAAAAAAAGATAAAGTAGGTGATTATAAAACATAGAATTTGTCTAAAATATAATGAATTAAAATATTTTGTCACAAATATGAAATTATAAGTTTTGTATTTTATAGGATACTTTACAGTATTTATAGGATGCTTGTATCAGTGTCTTTTTTTCTTAGGATTTACTTTATCCTCCTCAGTCCTGAGACAAATATTACAAGGTATCACAAAAGTCTGTTTAAAGTTGCTATAAAACATCTTCAAAGATGTATCATTCTATATATCAATGCTTATGATGTGAACGCATTTATCAAAAAAATTGTTTAACAGAAATTTTAACAATTCTAGAACTATTTAAGCTCAATTAAAGGGTGTTTTTTAGAGTTTCTTACAGGCGATTTAGAGGACTGAGGAGGATAAGTATACTACAAGAGTATAAATAAATAAATATTACAAATGGCAATATAATGGATCTTTAACTGCCTCATTTTGTAATACGAATTCATAAGCATAGGTTTCTTCATTTTATATAGTAAATCTTACTATCCATCAGTATTTGATAATCATTTCACAAAATATAGGTTTCTTAATTTTATCTAGTAAAATCTGATTGTCAAACCATAAACATAGGTATCTTTCTTTTGAACAGAAAAATCTGACTGCATATATGTATTTCACGTGTATTCTTCCTAGAACATAAAGAATTGCGAGATGAAGTGAATACCAATTATTATAAAGGATCTGAGAATGTTCTTATGTCCTTTAAAAATTTCGAAACTTTTATAAACTTCCAAGAAATTATTATTTTAAATTTTAAATTGAAACTGTGCAATAAATTTAATTGGTGGCAATTATTTTTTTAAAAGTGGGTTATTTTTTTAAAAGAGACAAGCAGAGGTAACAGGGTATTATTACACCTTGATACATATAACTTTATTATCAAATCTTACAAGGATAGTAAGCATTATTTGTATAGAAAATTTTTAACAACGTTTCTGAAAACTCTAATTGTGACGCAGGTTGAAAGTACACAATTAAAAAAAAAACATCAATTTTAATCCATAAAACTTACATATTCTAGTCACGCTATCTTAGAAAATTTTCATTTCATCTCTACTTAAATGAAGGAAAAACTGTTAAAATGATTAATCTGTTAAGGTTTTTAAAAAGACGATATAGTAAACGTGAATTTTCATTGAGAAAACTGAAGGCACAGTAATTTCCAACAAAAGTGACATAATAGTGTCATGGCTACTCAAAATACGCAGTCTGACCATATAAAAATTATTTTGTCTCGCTTCGATCCAAGTGACTATGTTTCTCTGCAGTTAAATTTCTGAAAACGTCTAAATCCCAAGTGTTTAAAGAATGATTATCACATATGACTGAAGCGCAGCGTAAAATCTAAGTGATTCTAGTATTCATACGATTTCTGAAATTTCCACACTACGAAATTCTGCAGTACCCAGTATTTTCTTATAGAAAATCTCCTTATAAATAAAACGAAATTTTACGCGTTTGAATTAGATTTATTTTATTTATAAAAAAAAAAAAAAAAAAAAAAAAAAAAAAAAAAAAAAAAAAAAAACTGGTATTTTACTTGGTAAATAACGGTACTGTTTTCCATACACAGTTAAAAATAAAATCTAATTCTACAGATGTAAAGTTATGAAAATTTGTATGCTGTCTAAAATTTCATCTGTACACTGTACATAAAAAAAAGATGCAAATATACAAAACTGTTCGTATAAAGTTACTGAAATCTGTAGCTTTGCAAAAGAATCTACTAAAATTACCAGAAATTTTACTAAAATTTTACATGTAACCCGTCCTGCAGTTACATAAAAAGTTCAAGGCATCCAAGTTTCCTAAAAAAATTCTTAGAAATTTTACAAATTTTTTGATTTAAAGTGCAAATTTGTATCTGACATAAGGACCATTTTCAAATTTCGCTTACATATGCTTTCCAAGAGTAAAAAGAAGAAAATTTAAACACAAATTAATATTTAAAGTTTGATTTCAGCTATGCATTAGCTAAAGAAGACTATATATTAAAAATTTCTAATATGAAAATTTTAAAAAATAATAAAAATTTTGGAGATATAAATCTGTAAAATTGTGATTGTAAGTAAAAATGCCTTTGCCATTCCAAATTTTGTGTAATTAACTGTTATTATTTTTTTTAAATCTGATTTAACGTTTTTAAATAAAGAGATTTAATTATTTCAAATATGAACTGTTGGTGTTCTATTACAGGGTGGGGAGTGGTCAGGGAAAAACGGGAAAAACACAGTCAAGAAAAGAGAAAACTACCAGTGAAATTTTACAGAAAATACTTCAAATAATAAAAGAGATTATATAAACTGAATTTACCTTTAACAAAATACTAATATCTATCATCCATATTGACTGTGTATTTAACTAACCACTCGCCATCCTGTATAAAAATGAAAAAATTGTTTACAAGAGATATTTTCTTTAAGAAATTAAAAAAAAATATTTTGTCCCTCACTTTGTGTCAAGTCCGTTACTTGATTATTTTAGTCAAAATAGGTTTCTAATTATGTCTAAAGTTAGCAGCAAATATTCGGTGATATAGTTAAACTATTCATGCAACTACTACTTGCCATTTTTTAGTCTTCAATTGTGAAGGAATGTAATAGTGGCAAGAGTCAGCTTTCATCAAAGTTGGAATTTTTTTTTCACTGTCAAGCCTGTTACCGTAAATTTTAATACTAAAATATTGATTTTTGCACTTTTTTAATTAAATATTGTTTACTAAATAGTTTCAGAAGGTATGTAAATTATTATCTAAGTTAGAAACTATACATCTAGTTCATTTCTAATAGTTTTATTTGAAATGTCCGTTACCATGAAATGTAAGCAAATGGTGAAAATGGCCCATATGATTTTTTGCTGTTGCCTTTACATAAACTGTTTTAAGAAAGCCAGTTTCCTAAAAAAAATTTAGTAACTTTACAGGATTTTTTTTACAGTGTACAAACATGGATTCCGCGGTGCATTATATTTTCACAATTCAGTAACTAAACGAAAGGAAAAAAACTTATCAGATAAAAAATAACTACAATCACCATGGAATACCAGCCAATTATAAAAAACCTCTGTTGTAGGAAAGGTTATTCAAGAAATTCCTCTCGAAGCTCGCCCTTTTAACATTTATTTCAAGGTAATGGAACCCATTTGTTGGTGAATATTGAAACAAATCTTGAAACCCACTAAAAAGTTGATTAGCAGCATTTGCCACATTACTCTCAGTGGTTTTATATATATCTTTACTATGGATATGTTTTCACAACTAAATGTAATTTTTTAAAACCATTACTCTGGGTTTCTTTGCGCCATTTATTTGGGGTGAAAATCCGCAGTGAAAGAGGCAAAGCCCCTTTTTGTTTTAACCGGCAATGTAAGGCTTACAGAAATGCAGACGAACGTAAATGCAGTAGAACGAAATTCATTTCCATAGGCTTAATACTAATTTTACCTCCATTCATAGACCATTTCAGTTGAACTCCCTCCACGAGTGTCTCCTTTGTTTGAAGAAAATGACCAAATTCCGTTTTTTTTTGGTCGCTCAAAGAAGGTTTTATTAGAAAAATAATTCTGACGAGCGCGCTTTTTTATCAAATTTCAAAACTAAGCTTTGATTTTTTAAAATTACTATTCAGGTAACTTTTAAGTGTTCAAAACCTTTTGTGCCTTTTAAGGTATTGAATTTAACTCTGATGGCTAATTAATAATGATAATCAATATATTCCCCTACTTTATTATGTCAAGAAACTCTCAAAGAAACAGACGAATTAAAGAAATTGTCATTATTTGTTTCCACCCCTCCCCAAAATTGCATTTATTTACTAAACTTACATGGACTTGGGAAATAAAGGTTATAAAAGATAAAACCGTAAAATCAAAGTAGACGTCAATGTATTCGTTTTTTACACTGTGCAGTAATTATCTTATATAATTAACTTTTGTTTCGATACTTGAATTTCTATATTTTTATCCTAATGTGAAAAATAAATTTTAATAACATTAATTGTGACATTTTACCAACAATTAAAATCTAGATTTAAACATGACCTCCATTAAGACTTCTCTAATTTTTGGTTGAACAGAACTTGTTCATTTTAGGGTAGTTTTACTCTATTGCAACCAAGAAAAAAAAATGTAGAAGATTTATTATACATGTGTGCAGTATGCACTTGACTTACCACATTTTGATTATCAGTTCATACTATATCATCTGTGACGCAAACACTCTGTTTTTCATAAACCTTTCTTGTTATGTTATCATATTTCATATAAAATAAGAATATGATAAGTTACATTTTTATGTGCGTTCGTAAATATGTAAATAAGCAGCACCCATAGTCGTCGTTCAGTCCGTTAGTCTGTCTGCATATAACAACGAAAAAAAAAAAAATACCCAGCCGAATCGTCTGAAAATTAAATAATTATTACATTATTTTATCGAGTAATTTCAAATTTTATGAAAATTGGATGTATAGTTCAATTACAGGGACAATCAAAAGAATTACCTTACATTACGGTCAATGGGGGAAAAAATAGTTTCAAGTGAATTTTAATGATGTTTGTCTTTCGAACATAATAAAATCAATGTGCATCTATGAAATATATACTAAAATATACACTATGTATAATTAATGGTGCAAAGAATATTTTTTATTAATTTACAAGCCACCACATAAAGGTATTCTGTTAGATTATGGTATAAAGAGAAACATTTTCTGAAATGCGTTTTAATTATATTAAACTATTTCACATTTTATGAATTTGATATACGTTGCAGAGGTTTACTAAAAGTTAATTTTTGTATAGTAGAAAGCTTATAATATTTACCGGAGCACACAAAATGTTTCGGAAAGTTTACTGTATCCGAAGTACTGTATATTTAAAAAAATTCGTTATAGTAAGAACGCACCTTATTTGCTATGTTTGATGTGCAATTTCCGACTTATTATTACATTTTTTTCCGTAGTTATGTTCTTCAAGCTCACTTCACTTAGGGTGAATCACTCTGTTTTTGTAATTAAGTAAAGGGTTTAAAATCCCTTGTTCTATCGCAATTTTTCATACTCTTGATGCCTACTGTCACCCTTCCGAATTTGTAAAAGCAATTGAAATTCACCCTGTATATGTATAGAAGTTATGAATATATGTGTATGTAATTTTACTCTTCTTCAATACTATTGTTGATTTGTATGTTTTTCTATTATAGCGTGAAATACAAAATTTGGTGCAAAGAAGATAAATCCCTGTGTTCTTTAAGGCAAAATGAATCTCTAGAGGTAACAAGTATTTAAATTATTTCCTCATTGAAGGATTAAAAAGAAATGTTTGATACAAGCAGTCTAACAAGCTATGATCTATATTATAAATATTGTATCATGCTTTCCATGTGTGCAATGGTATCCACTGACAATTGTTATGACCTATATAGTCAGTTTTGAATTTTCCGTAAATATTTACATACAGGGTATTTAAAAAATGACCGGTATATTTGAAAAAATAATAAAAATTAAACGGGAGCTATAGAAATACAACGTCTGTTGCAATATGCTTGGAGTACAGTACATTTTGAGGCAGATAAACTTTCGAAATTAGTTACAATTTTCAACAAAAGATGGCGCTGCAGGCGATTTTATTGTTGTTATATTATTGCTGTGCATGGTGGATATGTGGAAAATATCGTATTTTAGATTTTTTTCAGACTGCAGAGCCATCTGTTGTTGAAAATTGTAACTAATTTCGAAAGTTTATCTGCCTCAAAATGTACTGTTGTCCCAAACATATTGCAACAAACGGTGTATTTCTATTGCCTCCCTTTAGTTTTTATAGATTTTCCAAATATACCGGTTATTTTTTAAATACCCTGTATCTTATAATTTAAATTTTTACACCGTGAAATAGGGAAAAAATCGTACTTTTAAATGCAGTTTGTTCGAAAACTATGTCTCATTTCATAGATTTTCATGTTTTTTAGAATGCTTTTCAAACAAGAACTAAAATATAGATTATATATAGAATTTCCTTCTATTTCATATAAATTTTTGATGAATATTTTAAAAGTGTAGGATTACGTGGGGCAACTGGACCATGATTTTATAATGCGGCTATGGAGATTCTGCCAATTCAGCTTCCAAAAGCTAATTTCATTTGGATTAAAATTTAAACCATTGTAAATACGTTCAGTTAAGTTTACTCTATCAGGCAGAAATTTTAAAAATAAATTTTAATGTCTAAAACTAAAAATATATATCTGTTTAACTTTATTTTCTTCGTCGGTCTTTCTTTCTTCGAGTAGGAGGGTCTCTGATCCACACACGTTTATATTTTTAATATGATGTATCAGGGCTTGTTTGTAAAAACGTAAACAATTAAAAAAAATAAACCAGTCAGATCATGTAAATTATATATTAACTAAAGAGCGTTCTAAGGAAAAGCTTTGTAATCAAGTTGTGTTAAAAAAAAAAGAAAAAAAACATTAAATGTGAAATAATTAGATTTGTTTATACCAAAAGCATAGGAAGTGTGTGAATACTTGTGTGCTTTAATTTTGGTAATAACTACTAAAGTTACACGGATATTTTAGAAAAAAAAAATAAAGAGATACGTCTATGAACAAACGGTTACGCAAGTAAATACCTTATTCTCTTTTTTTATTTACCCCAATTGTGGTGCAATATGTCTAAGAAACCTGTGGAGAATGTAACCATGTTTTTATATTGAAAAGAACTATTTTTTTATTGGTTTCGATAAATTTTTAACACTATTACTTTGTCTTATGTACACCTCTTCATTATCGTAAAATTTCAAAGTTTGTCTATCTTTTTTTAAAAAATATGGTTTGAAATCCACAATATGCTTCAAAAATTTCATAACGTAATTTTAATAAGAAATTATATAATTTTCTTGATTGTAAGGAAAAAATATGGAAAAATCAATTTCCCATAGTAAGAGGAACTAAAAAAAATATTTATAACTATTTAGGCAACCGGACCAAATATGATCCAGTTGCGCCTGATACATGTCCTAGTTATCCCATTTTTGAAAAGCTGATGGAGACACCAGCCTTACAGTTGAGGCATGGAATAACTATTAATGAAGTTGTATGTCTAATATTAAATAAATAGTTGCTTAATAAAAGTACTTAAGGGCAACTGGGACACATTGATACATGGGTCACACTGATGCAACCCCTCTACTGCTCACAGGGTCATTACAGGAAGTTTCAGAACAGCTCCAAAAGGTGATGCTAGTGTATACAACTACATACAGAACGGTTTGGCATGATTCAGTAGTTTGATGAAATGGAACGGGTGATTTATTGTTTGTGTAGGTCAAAAGTAAATTTGAGTTGTACAATTGCAATGTCATTATACAACTGCTCTAGTATTTTCAACTGTAAAGAATACTCTTTCTGGCAAGTAAAGCTACTCTTTATCAGTTCCTCATTCTTTATTGTTAGGTAAATTATGAAGTGTTGAATTTGAGACTCATTTTATTCAAAATGGCTGTATAGGGCACATTGATACGCATCAATGTGACCTATGATAGCTGCAGACAACCTAAATCCTTTTCTAGTTCATTTTTTCATTACCTTTTATTACTTTTTTTTATCATACACTATTTAATCCAATCATTTCCTGTCAAAAGATTATAATATTAGTTTTTATTGAAGTGAAATATCTCCAAATTTTTATATTAGAAAATTTTATAGTATTTTTGCAAACAGTAGAAGACGAATTTACCCAACAGCTAATGGTAGTAGAACTAAAAAAAGATAAGGACAGCAGCCTGGCAAATCTAGAATTTATAGCGATTCTCCAGAGAAAAAAGTGTTTTCGACATGAGAAATGTTAAGAGAAACAAGCTGCAGAACAGCAAAGGATAATTATATTATAAACAGAATTTTTAATATAATTATCCTTTATTTTCTGTTTATAGACCGATGTATATACATAAAACCTGGTAATTTTTTCATCTTCCCTAAGAAAGTAGATAATGCTGAGGTTGAAATGCCAGATATGACAAAGTTACCACAACTAACAAGCAGACAAGGAACAGCCAGAACATCAAGTCATTATTTATTTAATTTTGATTGCATTAATAATACTTTCAAATAAATTATGTGTGATTTGAATTTCTATAAATAAATATAAAATGGTTTCCTAACTAATTTTTTATGAAAAATATGCATTGGTGTCATTTTGGTCTCCATTTTTCCCAAACGTATCAAAGTGCCCCATGAGGTGTATCAATCTGCCCTGGGAATGGGCACATTGATACAAATTACATTTTCGATTTTTTTTAATTGCATGCAAAAATACTATATAAAACAACGATTGCACATTTTTATAACAAACCACACAAGTTTTGCAGACACCACATAGAAAAAAAAAAACTTGAAATTTTTACTTTCTGGACACCAAAAAAATTCTTGGAAAAAAACTATATCAATGTGTCCCCGATCCCCCTGTTGTATTTTAATAAAAAGCCAATGAAGTTCAACGATACTGTTGTTGTTTTTGAAAAAAAGAAATCGAAATTTTCGACTACATATTACAGGAAAGATAGAGTTTAGTTTACAGACGCTTTTTTAAGAAGTAGAGATTAGGGGGCATTGTTCTGAAAAGTTAAAACTTAAAATTCATCAAATGTTTCTTATAAAACAATTTATGGCACAGTTGCTTCTTGGTCCAGTTGCCACAGCTAATCTTATTGACTTATTAACTACCATGTATCTAGTACCGATGTCATTTAATCCATTGTGTACCAGAATTTCGTTCAGTAATTACGTGATTAAAAAATGTGGCCAAACATAACATTTCCCTTAGTTTTCAGTAATAGGAATCATACTTAGACCGAGTGCTACACGACAAAAATAAGGTGAAAACTGAAAATTGTGATAAGAATATACTGCATGGTGAGTATGTACTTTATGACAATTCAATGTATGTTAGACGGGGAGGCATCTCGTAAAGTTGTCGGAATTCAAGATGGCGGCTATTATTCAAAATGGCGTTATTTGCTGAATTTTCTTAATATGTGTAATATAAATATGGATTTGATGTCGATTTCGATGTTTTTAAAGTCAAATTTTCGTTTTTAACATTTTCCAACATTATTTAAAAGAGTGCATGAATTCGGTTTATCTGTCTGTCCGCGTGTTTTTCTATGGTCTAGCTTGCTTAAATGTACTCAGATTGACATGTAAATTTTATATGTTTTATTAAATTTATAATAACATGTTCGGAGTAAGAAATAAAGTATATCGCTGTTATAGTCCATTTACAGGGCGCTAAAAAAATGACATTACAATATTGTGCATGAGGCGAAATCGTTTGCAATGTGTTTTAATGATGTTATACTCTTTAAAACACATTCAAATTGGTATACATCAATGTTAATACTGTAATGAACTGCCAAATACTTACTACATAATAAGGGTGCATAGTATTTATTTCTTATTTACAGTGACATTCCATAACAAGAAAATGTGCATTTGTAATTTGTATATAAATTTCATAAAGATCACGATTTAATTCAAGTGTTATTATTGGAGGTGCTAGGAGAGATAAAACTTCATTTTGTGATAAGGATATCGAAAACATTCAGTGTCTATCTTAAATTTATAAAATGCATATAAGAAAGGGAGGCATCGTATAAATATATACGAATTCAAAATGGCGACTATTATTTAAAATCTTTTGCAGTTTTATTCCTCTGGATCTTATAAGAGTATATCTGATATTAATTTTCACATTTTATAACTCAAAAATTATCTTTTTATTACTAGAAATATACCTAAAATGGAAATAGGACAATTATTAAAGTATTTTTGTCATTTACAAGAAAATTTAAACGAATAAATAAATAATAAAAATACTATTTTATTAGTAATGCATTGCATAAAATATATAAAAAAAATGAATGTTACATATAAAGCTGTAGAATATAGAAACTACATCATAGGGTATCATCATATTTTTCACATTCGTTTTTGCAATTGCACAATAATGTGCAAGAAAGTCCGACATTTCTACAGACACATTTATTTTTACAGATTTTACACATACATTTTATTTACTCTTCAAAAGAGTCTGAAATCTCTGGCAACTTCGACCATTTTATTTTCCATGATAAATTATTCAACCATCATCTCCATTTGTTTGGAGAGGGTGGACGTATTTCACGCTGATCTGCTTGTCTCCAAAAGTGTCCAGCTTGGAAAGCACTGCGTAAAATACGTTGTTGAAGTGCACCCTTAGTTGGTGGAAGATGTACAAAAGAACGATTTTTTGTCATAAACAATTCTTCTCTTGCATTATTGACACTTATGTTATTGCTTGTTGAACAGTACAACAATACTATGAACTTTTCTAAAATATTTCAAATACTTTCAGGAATGGAAGTTTGTTGTTTTGACAAGTGTGATAATGCAGCAGTAGCTTCTTTAAATGGAATCCATGCTTTTCAATTTCACTTTTTCTTTTTTCCTGTGAAACTCGGATTGCTATCGCATCCCGTCAAAGCATGAAATTCTGGTAAATCCATTGACTTTTTTCTTGCAATTGTTGCAGTAATGGTATGAACAGGAATAAATCTGTATTTTTTTCACTGTTACAAATGCAACCCGAATAGTTTCTAGGTATTTATCTGAAAAGATATAGAAATATGCAATTGCTAAAACTTATACATCACTGTTTACAAATCGTATAACAAAATTTTTTAGTACTCTTTCAAACATGTCTTTGAAATGCAGTATTATTCTTGAATCAGTTTCTTCATGACCAGGGCAAGTCATTTCAATAAAGGAACTTACGGCAGTAAGATTGCCTTTAACTTTTTCTCCTGAAGTGCTTATATTATAGCTTGTGTACTTGTATGGTATTTATTGTTGCGTCCCAAGTACACTAAAAAGCTTTTCTTTGATATTTAAATTTCTTAAGAAGCCTTGCCAATTTTAGGTAATCTAAGAATCTACACGTGGTTGCATCTGATCCCTGCACCCCTCTTCTGTCTAGTTTCTCCTTTAATGTTTGGTGCAATATATCTATCCCAAATCAAATCTATTCTTTGACATATAAAACTCTCAATGTCGTTACTTAAGTGAGGATATAATGTGTTAATGTAGTAATCATTAAATGTGTTTGAAGTTTGTTCAAGCTTTAAAATATTAGTAAGAACTGACCCATCATATATTAAAGCATCACAGGAAAATCTTTGCCATTTTCCCCAACAGTTTCCTCTAAAGTATGTGCTAAATCACTCTTATGGCTAGGTCTAAATTCCTCGTTACTAGAAAATGCAGGTGGAAATGGTTTATTTTCATATTTAAAAAAAAAAAAAAAAAAAAAAAAATTGCAAGTCTAATTGATGATTCTGTGAAACTATTAAAAGCCTAGAAAACAACTGGACGCCTGTTTTTAAAATCTTCAAGGCTGCATTTTTATTGTTTATGTTTTTCGCCGGAGTACTAAACATAAGAATTTTGTTCGTTTTCAAAAGTTGAAATATTGATGAAATTTTTTTTACTAGGCGTTTGTACAGCATGTGTCTTGTACTACACTTCAGTGATATGTATTAATTTCAATATATTTCAAACAGTTTAACATCATTATAATACAATAAAAATGATTTTCGCCAATAGACCAAAACGTAAGGGAATTACTTTAAGTGTGCCTGTAAACGAATTATAAATGCAAAACTCTACATTTTTGATGTAGAACATTTTGCAGTATACCCCTTCTTTAAATTACATATAGAGATAATACATATGTAAATTACACGGAAATCCGAGTAAATTTAAGCAAAAAAGGGAAGGGCCAGAGTGACAGCTAAACATTCATAAATACTTTGAGTGCCCAGTAAATGGGCTATAAAAGCTATACACTTTTTTTTTATTCCGAACATGTTATTATAAACTTCATACAACATATAAAATTCACATGGCAATCTGAGTGTATTTAAGCGAGCTAGAGCATGAAAGGACAGGCGGACAGACAGACAAACAGACAGATAAACCGAATTTATACGTTCTTTTAAATAATGTTGGAAAGTGTCAAAAACAAAAATTTGACTTTAAAAACATCGAAATCGACGTGAAATGCACATTTATATTACGCATATTAAGAAAATTCAGAAAATGACGGCATTTTGAATAACAGCCGCCATCTTGAATTCCGACGACTTTATGAGATGCCTCCCCCTCTAATATCCATTATATTATCATAAAGTACATACTCACCAAGCGATATATTCTTATCACGATTTGCAGTTTTCTAATGCGTAGCACCTGAACTAAATGCTTTTACCTATCAGTGGTTAATATCAGTCTTATTTATTGTATTTTTTCATTTACATTTATATATTCACCTCATTTACAAGAACTATGCAATAGACATTATATTGGATGTTATAATCCGGTATTTAAAAGATGACTGCATAATACAACTTAAATAAACAATAAACTTTGTTTGAAATAGAAATTTTAGTGCAGTAAGAGAATCACATTTACAAAAATATTTGAGAGTAAAACTATTTAGTATAATAAAAATATTTACAAAATTCTGCATTTTAGCATAATAAATCAATGAAAATTTCATTTGCGTTTAATTTTTTTTCAAGTAAAATGTAAAAGAAGATGATTTTTTTTAGTAATGAAGTAATTTCTTTTTTAGGAATATAGGGAAAGGATGGCCGACATGTACAATCGATTGCAAAAGGAAGAAAGGATTAAATATGGATATGCGCGAGAAGAATTCATCATCTTTGCAGAGTACAACGGGGAGCCTGTTATACACAAGTAATTTATCAGCAAATAAATTATCATTTGAATGATTTTTACAAATAGTAAATCCTTTATGCTTAAAATTGCAATAGAATTGTAATTGATAACGAAGTCAAAATTTAAAATTCTCGACGATACTATGTAAGTAATTTACTTTGTATAAACTTTATAAAGCAAAATAATATAGGATGCATGTTTTGTAGAGAAAAGCAATATGGGACAGCTGAACGAAATGTTTTATTAACATTTCGTTCAGCTGTCCCATATTGCTTTAACATTTGCTGTCCCATATTGCTGTTATTATAACAGGAATAATAATAATAAAAAAAAGACAACATGACGAAAAAGAGACCAAACTTAACTTTTGCTTAGAAAAAAAAAATTCAAATATACCACGAGATAATCATTATAAGAAAATAACAATTGTATTTTCTGCCAACATAAATAACAATGACTTCATTTCCAAGATGACCTGTACAATTTAATTTTAGTTTTATAAACAACATTGGCGACGATTCTAACCTTTGAAAATTATTTTAAAAATTAGGGTCATGATCGATATTTATATACTGTTATCATCTGTATCCATTGCCTCTTGGTGGACAACGCGACATCCCACATACCTATACCACAAAGGTCACAGTGGGCCACCAATTTTTTTAACAGATTTAATAAAACGATTTGAACTTTTCAATAGAAAAATTTAAACAAACATATTAATTTTTATTCTTAATTAAAAAGGTACTACAATTTGAAAAATGATGCATTAACCCACTCTCTCTTTTTAAAAAGCTGTTTATATTCCTAAATTTAGAAACTTTCTGTTCAATAACTTTTCCCGTGTACCTTACATCTCAGCTTCTGGGTTGGTTTATTGAATCATAATGTTTCAATTCCGCCTTAATGTCCTTAGTTGCTGAAACATGATGACCTTTCGAAGCATTGTTTATTCATATATTCGGATTTTCGTCTTTCAGTTTTATGTATTTAGGGGAATGTTAATTTTATTTAATGACATTGATGATGTGGGTCTACATTTTTCACCCAAAGTAATCATCTGTTCGTTTTCATAGTACTTAATTTATATAGTATATGTATTTAACTGTTTTTTAGTGATTTAGTGTTTCAGTATTTTTTCTTAAAAAAAAAAAAAAAAAAAGAATAAATAAAATAAAATAAAATGATTTCGTGTTTTGTTTAATTTTAATATCTTGAATAACATCCATAATCCATATTAAACAGAAAAAATAGATATTTATTTGATTTCTTTTATTTTTCGTCCCTTATTTTTTCGTTTGTGTGAATTCAAAAAGGTGTTCAAACAAATGTTATCTTAATATTTTTGGTGTTATAAACTGTATTTTTACGTATTTTTTCCTTTCCAATAAGAAAGTTTTCATACCTAGTTTCTAAATTTTCTGAAAACTTTCAGCCAAGAAACGAAATTTTCTTAAAAAAAAAAAAATAATAATAAACAGAGAAGTCTCTTCAAAACCCAGGTTTCGTTTTGGCAACTTTCTATCGGTACTTTTTATTTTATTATTACTATTATTTTTATTTTTAGAGGAAAAAAAGGAAAAATTTTTATTGTTAGGGAATCTTGCTGATGTGGTTTTGAACATAATTTAATTGAATTATAATACCAAATTTCTGTGTGTCAACGAATGAAAAAATTAAATCAATAGTTTTGAAAAAAAAAATGTATTAATTTAAATAATCTGTGAATAATTAGTTGTTTATTGCTTTCCCTAGCAATCTGATGTCAACAAATGATGATGTAGCGTCTTGTTTTTAAACACAAAAAGTAAAATTAAAAGTGAGTGTAGAAACAAGAAAATAATTCTAATTGGTTTTAAGGCACTATAAGATACTTTGCCTACATTCGAAGAGCTTTAAAATTATATACAAATAGAATAAGTACACGTATCTTTAGTCGAATGTAAGCAGAATAACAACATAATATAAAATTCTCTCAAAATATTCATAACCTTTAATTTTTTGGGGATATTTTTCTAGAAAAATTTCATGTTTACGCCCAACAGTGCATATTCTCATCCGAATTTGAGGTAAATGTCTTTTATACTGCATACTACTATTACACTTATCTGAATACTAAACTAGTTTTTTACAACTTCAAAATTAACTGACCTATTTCAAAAAATGTCAAAAACACATATTTAATTAAAATTCTCATTTTTTACATTCGAGTAGCTATTACATTATCGAATAGATGATGTAATTATTTTATAGATGATTATATAGGTTTATGTATAGATTTAGGGATTGATATTATAGGTATACAGCTTAGATATTATTTCAGAACAGAGTGAGACATTTGGAAAGCATTCTGAGAAAGTTTCACTGAAATGTGTTTAAATTATTTTATGCAATGAAGCTCATCGAATATGGTGATAACGGAAAAAATCAGTTTCCAGAATTCGCATTTAAAGATTCCTTTTCGATCTTTTAGATGCATACAGAAATTATCTAAAAGAGTTAAGATTTATTAGTATTTTTATGCAAAAAAAGTAAGAAAAGGATGCATAAAAACATTGTTTGCATTTTTCTGCCCTTCCTAATGTGCTTTGTGCACATTAGTATGGGAAATCTCCTCCACTATTAGATCTGCATATTATTTTCTACGCATCGCAACTCTGATGAACAGGCTCTCAGTGAGGCAGACGATTTTGAAGAAACTATTAATTCCTAAGAAGCCAGACGATTTAAGCGGTAAGAAGATCCAGAAAAAGATGTTAATACAGAAAGTCTTGAAGAAAATGGTGTTTCTGAAAAAAATGTGGATGAGTATGATGCTTGTGAATCAGGACTAGCTGTTGATGACATTATAGAAGACTTTGAGAAAGAAATTAATTTGAAAAATATTCAAGTAAAAAATGAAACTTGCAATGATGTTAAGGATAATACCATTGAATATGCTTCATCAGGGTTTTTGGAGGATGTAAAATCTCATGATGACAATCACAAACATAATGAAGAATGTGAAAAAATAGATGAGGATGTTATTTTGCATTCAATGAATAAAAATACTGAGGTATCAAGGAATGCAGATATTCATTTTAATGAACTCAAACGTATTTTGTCGTCAGAACCAGTACTTTTAATTTACAATCCCAAAAGTGCGACCGAAATCCATTGTGATGCCAGTATTGATGGCTATGGAGCTGTTTTAATGCAACAATCTCCAGTAGATAATCAATTTCATCCAGTTTATTTCGCAAGTAAAAAAACCACCGAAGCTGAACGGAGGTACACTAGTTACGAATTAGAAGTTTTAGCTGTAATTGAAGCCCTGAAAGAGTTTAGAGTATATGTGCTAGGTATCCCATTTAAAATTGTAACCGATTGTAATGCATTTAAAATGACTATGGATAAAAAAGAAATGAGTACAAAATAGCTAGATGGGCAATAATGTTATCCGATTTTGATTATGTTATTGAACATAGACAGGGTAGCAGTATGAGACATGTCGATGCATTAAGTAGGTATCCTATTTGCATGGTAATCCAAGATAGCTTAACTTTAAAAATTATCCAAGCTCAAGAAACCGATGACCATATTAAAACAATAAAAGAAATCCTAAAGGTGAAATCTTATGATGATTATCTAGTTAAAAATGATGTTCTTTATAAATGTATTAATGGTAATGATTTATTAGTTGTACCGGAAGACATGCAAATGAATATAATCAAGGCCGCTCACGAAAAAGGTCATTACGCAGTTGCAAGAACAGAGAAAAGTTTAGAAAATGATTTTTACATCCCTAAAGTTAAACAAAAAATTGAGAAATGTATAGCAAATTGTGTTCCCTGTATTTTAGTTAATAGAAAATGTGGTAAACAAGAAGGCTTACTTCACCCAATAGAAAAAGAAGAAGCTCCATTACATACGTACCATGTTGATCACTTAGGTCCATTAGAAAGCACTAATAAAAATTACAAACATATCCTTTCGGTCATTGACGCATTCACAAAATTTGTTTGGTTGTATCCCACAAAATCTACCGATGCTGCCGAAGTAATTTCTAAATTAGAAATCCAAAAATCTATCTTTGGAAATCCAGTTCGAATTATATCAGATAAAGGTCCTGCATTTACCTCTAAAGCTTTTGAAGATTATTGCATCAATGAAAATATTAAACATGTCCCGATTACCACTGGATTACCCAGGTCTAACGGCCAAGTTGAGTGTCTAAATTCTGTCATAATATCTGTTCTGTCTAAATTGTCTGTCGATAATCCTAAAAAATGGTATACACATGTAAGCAACGTCCAACAGGTGATAAATTCGACTTTTCAGAGAAGTATAAGCACAACTCCTTTTGAATTGATGTTTGGTACTAAAATGAAACTAAAAAATAACATTGAAATTACTAGTCTTCTGAATGCTGAAATACAATCTGATTTTACAAATAATCGCGAAGATATGAGAAAAAATGCTAAAAAACAGATTTTAAAAGTCCAAGAAGAGAACCGTAAAACTTACAACCTCAGACGAAAGAAAGCTAACAAATTTAAGATTAATGATGTGGTTGCTATAAAACGCACACAACAAGGTCCAGGTTTGAAGTTAAAACCAAAATATTTAGGTCCGTACAAAGTCATAAAAGTAAAAAATAATGACACCTACGATGTAAAGAAACTTGGATTCAACGAAGGACCCATGGTCACCAGTACATGTGCAGAGTACATGAAGCCGTGGACGGACGAAGCTTGAAAAAAAAAAAGAATTTCACCGATTGTGACACTATACCAACTATGACAAACCTCTGGACTGACAACTAATAGAATTTTAACTTTATTCTCGAAAAGACGAAAAGACGTAAGGTAAAAGAAGATGAAAAGACGTATGAAAGAAGACGAAAAGACGTATGAAAGAAGACGAAAAGACGTAAGATAAAAGAAGACGGAAGACGTAAGAAAGAAAAGACGAAAAGACGTAAGGTAATAGAAGATGAAAAGACGTATGAAAGAAGAAGACGAAAAGACGTAAGATAAAAGAAGATGAAAGGACGTAAGAAAGAGAAGACGAAAAGACGCGAAAAAAAAAATATATGAATTTTTTCAAGAAATAATCTAAGCTTTGATAAACAATTTGAATGATGACTTCTTTTTTTCAATTTAGACTTTGGATGCTGCTGTGTTTTTTTTTTCTTTATCTTTTCAGATGATCCAGCTGCTGTTTCCAGCCAACAAGAATACATTCGAGGACGAATGTCTCATCAGTATGGCCGAAATATGGGAAATCTCCTCCACTATTAGATCTGCATATTATTTTCTACGCATCGCAACTCTGATGAACAGGCTCTCAGTGAGGCAGACGATTTTGAAGAAACTATTAATTCCTAAGAAGCCAGACGATTTAAGCGGTAGAAAAAAGAACTGAACGGAAGAAAGGAGAATGGAATGTTTTTTAGTTTTAAGTTGGTGTAAAAAGAACGTAAGATGAAGACGAGTTCCCGTATAAGATGTAATTAATTAATTAGAGTTATGATTGTTTGCTTTGTAAATAGTCTTATGTAAATATCTTTTTTGTAAATATTAACGTTTAATATAAGTCATTTAAAAGTTTAAAAACGGTGTCAGAATTTAATTTACCTCCGAGTTTATTTACTTATGTGTTCAAAAGAACTTTTTAAAGAAGAATCTCTATATTAGCAGCACTAATGTTTTAGCCCAGCTGGACAAACAATTTTTTGCGTCTTTAGAGACCGGACGTTTTGTTATTTTACTCCTTTTCTTCAACTCTCTCAAGAACACTTTTCCGCCATTTCCATTATTTGTCATGAGTTTTCTTCGAAAACTATTCCTGGAGGCCGTTTGAAAAATTTATTTTTATTTAGTGGATAGATTCCAATCTCCCGAAAATCTGGCTTTAATATGTTCTTGATATCAGCTTCTTTTAAAGACGTAAAAGTCAGTCCCTTGTTATATTTGTGCATCTACTACAAAAAGTAATATTTTCCAACTTGTCAATACTTCAGGATGATTTTAAAGAGCAGAAAAGAGCCACATCAATTCTATGAAAGAGATGAGTCGAATTCTGAAGAAATGCAAGATGAACTTCATATTACATTTCTTACAGAAACGTAGCAACGTAGACGTCACAAAGACGTAGACCTATATGAGAACTTAACTTATCCCTAATGATTGCTTTGGACTATCTTGCGTTTTCATAATGTTTTACTTTTTTTTAACATCAAAAACAGAAATATATCTTATACAGAAATAATTTTTAAATGGTAAACTTGTGGAACTAATTTACGAGAGAATTGATATGTTACAAAGTAGCTCCAATCAAGTATTGACATTTTAATTATATTGCTGTATCTTACAGAAATATCACTTGAAAAAGGTTATATTCAACTAACGCAAAAACAACAGAGAATATTTATCTGTGTTAGTGATTCTTATACACTATAGATTTAAGCACACAAAGTTTCAGGATTTCAGCAACAACTCAGGAGTAGGTTAAAACCTTACATCGGGCAGAGAGAACAAACGGAGTGTTAGAGCTTTTCGCGTTTATAGTCATTAGATGATGTGGCATACCGTTCTAAGTGATGACACTGCTGCTAGCTTTCTTGCCATAGCGGACGAAGCGGAAGATTCGAAATACTAGAAAAAACTAGACCAGGTGTCACAAATTATTCGTATCACAATCTTGCGGTACATTTATTTTTCATAGATTAGAACATTTTTGTCTTTTTGCAATGCATGTCTATCTGTTGTAGAAATATATTCTGAAAACAGTAGTTTTTCAATTTACTTTGATTTTTCGTTTATTGCAAAACTTTGGATAAGGAAGCAAGCATATAAGTAGGCACATATGCGTATTCTTACATATTTGTCTTTATAACGCGTGTATTGATTAAAAAAAGCTGCCTAATTATTATCGGTTAGTATTTATTTGTTTATTATTAATACTATTGAGTAGTGATAAAAAATGTTTAAATACTAAAAGGTAATATTTATTTGTTTTCATACTTTTTTATAGATTTCAACAATATTATGATTATGAATTCACAAACTGTTATACGTTTAATGGTGCCTGGGGAAATAACAAGTTCTTGGAAAAAGCAATCGTGTTTAATCCAGTAACTGGCAAATCTACTGGTATAAAGTGTTTTTTCTAATATATCATCGTGATTTTCTTGTGTACATTATTGCTCCTTAAAAGATACTTTTTTTTTACAGAATGCGCAAACAGATTTTTATTCTATAACTTCTGAAATAGAATTCTTATTTATTTATTTATTTATTTATTTTTTTTTTACATTTAAACCTCATTATGTTTTTTGTTTTATTTTAAAATGCGTGTCTTATTTCAACTAATTATATAAAGAACACACGCTTTTTCGGTTTTATTTTTCGTTCGGATTTTTTTAGGGATTTTATGACTCCTAAATCCAGTGGCTGCAATTTGCAGGGAAGACTTTGACAGTTATGTTTTTTATAAAACCCGTATGAAGTGGATGAACTGGACATCGATCAATAAACAAAATGACTCACAGCTTCTAGTTTCGCATTTTATCATTTAATTCTTTGAAATAATTGGCATGGGTGCAAAAATATAGGAGCAAGCAGACAGTCTCTCTCCACACTAAATTTATTTCGTTATTTTTTGCCTAATATTCTGTGTAAAACTCTCGTAAGAATGCTACTAAATTTTAAGCGAAGAAAACTTTTCAATTTTAGTTGTGAAAGATTGCCCGCTGATGCCCAGATTTTTGCACCCCTTCCTATAAGCCCCTCCAGTGGCCGAGAGGTTCTGATTCCGAAACTGGGTTCGTGCTCAATCGCCGCCGTTGGCTTAACTGTTCAGAATTTTCCGTGGTTTTCTTCGAATAATGGGTTTCCTTGTGTAAATACGGGATAAGTTCCTTTAGAAAGACCTCTACGGAGGGCTTTACTCCTTAGGGCCTATATCCCTCGTGATGATAAGTGGCCGTCATAAACACAATCAACCAATCCCTTACAATAAGTTAAGAAGGAATTGTCATCCATGATTTTTTATTAGTCAGGGACATTTTTATTATTGTTGGTAATGTATTTACATAATTGAAGTAGCGAAGTTTTTTTTTTTTTTTTTTTTTTTTTGATTTGCCAATAATTAAAGAAAGCGAATTTTCTGATACATCTGCATTGACACACAATAACACTGTTAATCACATTTTAATTTTTTTCCACTCAGACACGCATCCGATTTGATTGCAAGAGTTTTAGATAGCAAAAATTTATAAAACAAACCGGTTACATCGCCTTTGAAAATTTCTTTTTGTTCTTATCCTTTTATCAAATATGGCAATTGATTTTGAATCCAGTCATGCACTGTATCGCAATCAACATCCTTATTCTAAATATACTTGTAAAACTGCAAGTGGGGACACTTGCAGTTTTGCCAATTATGCCACGTCTTAATTTAAGCTTGTGAAGCCATCCTGAAGAAAATGATGCATCACATTCCACATCCAGTTTCTTCGAAATTTCTCGTGTTTTCGTCACAGGCAAATAGCCACTGATGAAACGTTTTACATTAAAATACCGATTAAACGCTGTAAAAGCAATTTTTCAACATTAGCAAATTTTCTACTTTGGACTCGAAGTTTTTTGAAGCACTACATCCACTTTGATAATGTCTTTCGTCAATGATCTTATGCGTATAAATTAACGTGTTTACTGTTGAAACAGGTAAACGTAATTCTTTGGCAAGACTACTCTTTTTAAATGTTGTTTTCATCCCCCCTTTTATTTTAAATGTACATTTTTCCTTGAACGACAGAGATTTTCTATTAGGCAAAGTTATCGGGAATCTCTAGTCAACGATACAAATCCAGACACTGAAGCTATCAGGAAAAGAGCTGCACTGCTGCGTTTGGGGAGAGCAAAGCAACAATCCTTATCTATAGAAAGTTCGATGTTCGTATTTCTCAAGGGTTTGGCTTTTTTAATTGAGCAGGTGTTGGTCAAAGTCATGTACGATTTTTCATTATTTTTTATATGCCCCCTTTTCTTTTTCGATTTTGGCTATATTATTTTGAATCACTCGGTACATATATATATATATATATATATTATTCTCGATAGCATATAAAGCACATCTCATAATTTTTTTTTTACACACACAAACACAAAAGAGAGAAATAAAAAAAAATTACTTATAACAAAGATTTATTTAAGTGAGAAAAAAAGTTTTTAATCTTACTGAGAGACTTAGAAACCTCGTGCTTGAAAAGTTCGTTACAACTTTAGAAAATCAAATTAAAGTATTAAATTAGAAAATTTAATTGTTTTGTTCGGTAGAAGTTTGCACATAACATTTTTTCAAAGAGTGGAATTTTGTGGCCTTTAGAAAATAAAAACAGTTTAAAAAGATACATTGTAAGTTCAGAGTTTAAACAATCATCAAAATTTAGCAAAATGAACTATTGGAGTAGAATTTAATCCATTACAACCGCCATAGTGGACATTGGCGCAACAAAAGAAAAAATAAATATTTTAAATTGTCTCACATATTTAAATACATTTCAAAAACTCTTATTCGATATCTATGCCATATTGAAGTACGGTTTATATTATAACCCATCAAATTGACGGGATATCTGTAGCAAAAATTAATGCAAAGAAAAAAGTGAATTATTTGTGATACTTTATGTCTAATGATGCAAACCACATTACCATATGCATTTTTAATTTATAATTATCTTTTTATGCTCCAGTCTCTGGTATTTTCCTCCGAATACTTTTAAGAATGTATTTAATCGAGTCTCAATTCCTTAAGGGGGTCCGGGACACATTTTAAAATAATTTTTTATTATTGAGTTAAAATTTTGAAATTTTTTATGATGATTAACCACAAAATTTGAAAAAAATCACACATAAATCATGATTAAACTTTTCATAATTTTTTTTTAAATTTTAAATTTAAAATTTATTAAAAAAGTGGGGTATATCAAAACCGTTATAACACGAAATATTATTTGTAGAATTGATTTTTTTTTCATTTAAATAAACAGAAATATATTAGCTTTAATTTCGATTCAGCATTTTTAAAAATATTAATTTGAATAAAAATTAAATATTTTTAAAGTTAAAATTTGAAGAAAAAAATGCCACAACATTAAAAATAAAACTTTTAAAAGTAAAT
This sequence comes from Maratus speculifer, assembly GCA_964019185.1. Classification (NCBI taxonomy): domain Eukaryota; kingdom Metazoa; phylum Arthropoda; class Arachnida; order Araneae; family Salticidae; genus Maratus; species Maratus speculifer. Next base: position 177,053,639 of record OZ025292.1, on the reverse strand, counting down.
ATATATATATTTTTAATTTTTCGAATCAAATTAAATTTATTGTTGAAAATTAATTTGATTAATTATCAAAAATTAAAAAATTAATGTAAAACTATTAAAAAAGACATGTTCTAAATTTAATTAAGTTATCTTTAACGGTTCTTGAGTCATAATAATTTAAATGCGAGAAATGAAAAAATTATAATGAAGAAAAACACATTTTCGCAGGAAATCATTTCCATGACCACCATTGCTTGAAATCTAGATTTTGAAAATAAACCGAAAAGAAAAAAAATATTTCCTGTTCCAGTTAGAATAGAAGCATGGTTTAAATGTCATTTTAAACAGAAAATAATTGAAAACTTTTTAATGCAATATTTCTTTAAATGTAATATTTTTTTGTCTCAGACTCCCTTAAAGTAAAATTGATCACTATTTAAGATTAACTTAAAATTTTGTTATATAAATGATGTTATGAAAAACCTAAGTCATTAGCCAAATCTGGAGAAAAAGTTTCAGGCAGTTACATAAATCTGCCAATCAATTGACTTTAAAACAAATTTATTTTTCTATGTGCGCATAAAAGCAATCGATTACAGATTCTTAAGTTCGAAATCAAAGTCAAAACTGCAAATAAATGGTTCATATAGTATATAAATTTTTATAGCTGACATAAGTTATTTTAAGTTTTTTTTAAAAATTCCTATAATTTTCCCCAAGAAAATTTTATGTTTAACAATTTCAAAATACCACTTTATTGATAGATATGTTGCATTTTTTGGATGAAGGATTTCAAAGAGTTCAAAATGAATAAATTTTAAAACTTTAATTCATACGGTAGTAATATTTATTTTGCGCAAAAAGTTACAGAGAATATTGGCTCAATTTAAAAAGAAAATGTAAATCAGCTTTCAGAATGGAAGGAAACATGTAAATAAATACAGGTTAACTATTTTTTTTATTGAAAAATTATCTAATACAGTTAAATTAGATTGATTTTTTAAAATTAACTTTATGTAAATTGCTCTAATTAAATAATTAAAAAAAATGAATACCACTTACTCTCTTCTTTTTATTAACAATTAATAGCAGAACTACCTGGCTTTATCTATACCAGCAATGAGAATCATATATGTAAAAATAAATAATAATGCAGGTAATATAAAAATGAGAATAAATAAATTCTGTACATTCCCGCTGATTTATAAATGTGAGTGTACATTTTCATTGGTGCAAATAAAAGAATATATGATACATATGGTAATACAAAACAACAACAATAACAATAATAAAATAAAACGTCGTAGCATTTACCGAAATTTTATTTCGTATGCTTTCTACATATAATAAGAAACAAAAATCCTGGGTCTTAGACAAAACATAAAATCAAAAATAGTTGTCTTATTGTTTAATTTTCCATAATCAAGTCATAGCCGATGTTAGTGGTGGAATCCGTATAACAGGTAGCTAAAATCACATACATACGGGTTTAATTATTTTTTAGAAGATTGGATTATCTGTATTTTATGCTTCTACCTAAAACTGCAATCGAGCTATTATGAAATAACTCAAAAGTTAGCGCCCCAATTTAAATAGTTTAGTGATTGAATGACTAAGCTTGCTGAAATAAGCGGTTAATTTTTTAGTAGATTTGTTTCAATTCAATTTCATGCTCCGACCTAAAACTGTTACTCAGGTATGATGAAATGTCCTAAAATTTTCCAACCCCATTTAACCATCTTAATGGCTAAATTTAAAATCGCTCAAAAATTTTTAAATTATTTTTTAATGCATTTGACATGCAGAACTTCTTGCTCTTACGTAAAACTGCCGCTATGATCTAATGAAATGACTTAAAACTTTCGACTCACTACTTAACTCAGTTAGAGGGTGACTTTTTGGAATTTTTTTCTTATTGCTTGCCTAGGACATAATAGCAATCTACAGTCCAGATTTCATCATTCTGATTTTAGTTGTTTCAGCTCCGCATTGAAGAGTCAATCAATCAGTCAGTCATTTGTTCTCCTTTTATGGTGGAACATAGAAAATCTTATTATTGATATGCAAAGTAGTTAGAGAGTAGACAGAGAGAGAGAAACATATGGAGCAGTAATTTTAAGAGGAACAAACATCCTTTCAAAGCATATAGCGGTGTGCTTAAAAATTTGTAAAGTGTGACTCAAAATTTCTCTCCCATGTTTATTAAAATTTCCTTAACAGGAAAAAACTTTGCTATATGTTTTGTAATAAAATAGAACAGTGCAATAAAGTAGATTTGTTATGCTGTATTTTACCCTCCGAAATAAAATTACTACTGAGATATGATGAAATGTTTTGAAACTTTCCACACCCTACTTAACCCTTAATAATTCAATTTCTGAAATCACTAAAATATATGTTTAAATATTTTTTAATACATTTGTTATGCTGAATTTTACTCTCCTACTTAAAACTGCTGTTATTATGGGGTGAAATGACTTTAAACTTCCGATTCCCTACTTAACGCCCTTAAAGGGTGGCTTTTAAAAAATATTTAACCTCTTCAGACCCAAGGTGCACATTTGTGTACCTCTGATTTCAACTGTGTATCTCACTTATTATTCGAAATTATTTTATTGAGACGAGAGGATGTTATTTGTGTATGTTAGTTTTTTATAGATTTAGCAAGAAATGGTGCTAGCAATCTTAATTCATATGATTTTGGAGGAAATAAACGAGCAATGGCAAAAACTATAAGACTTCGGAGAACTAAGTAAATTTTATAACTAGAAAATTAATATTTATTCACAATATTTTTTAAGAATGCTTATAAACTCTTCAGTATTGCATAAATAATTTAATTTTTTTTTTAGCTAGATCATAATATCTCTTTAAATTAGATGTAATTTGTAAGGTGCACGTATGTGCACCTCTGACTTCGATTCCATGTTTTATGAAAGAAGTCATCTCACTAAAAAATTTGTATTAAATGATATCTTATTGGTGCAGAGGTAAAGTTGTTGAACGATTCAAAATTATACTTCATTATAAATAAGAATTCATTTTGTTGATGTTTTAAAGTAAATATTAATTTTTAAAAATCATAATTATTATATCTTTGTAAGCATAAATAAACTGATCGGGCCAATGGTGATGGTGAGTCTTCTGACAATGAAAATTTAGATGACACAGATATAAACAATGAGGATATTGCTTCAGTTCCTATCCCGCATCCATGTAGCAATAAAGTTTAACTTAAAAGACCTTTGTTATGGTAAGCTGAAAATAAGTACATTTTTAAAACTTGTGTTACAGCAAACTAGAATAATAATGCTGAGAATAATGTCTTATCTTTTCGAAAATATTTATTTAATCTTATTTTTCTTTTAATGGTATTCCGAGGACCATTGATTGATGAGGATTATCTAAAAGCAGATTCCAGCATCGTAAATCCTTTTAAATCATTTCTAGATTAGTTAAATGAAGATTTTTTGGGGGGAAAATTTTATGTGAAACAAATTTATATTCCATACAAGCACGAAACCGTCACTCAATAAATGCATCCAAACATGAAATTATAAAATTTTCAGGCGTACATGAACTCATGGGACTTTAAAATATCTCCAAGCAAGGTTCTACTGGCAAAATTACTTGTCAGTACTTAGAATTGCAGCTACTATGTCACGTGATTGATTTATTGAGATTAGAAAATTTCTTCATTTTGCAGATAAATTAATTGATCATTAAGGAAATAACAAATTATGGAAAGTAAATATTATTTTGAATGCAGTAAGAATTAAATGTTTGTCCCTGTCCCGGCCAAAACATATGTCACTAGATGAAAAGATATCACTAGATCCCATTTCTCGACGTTGTGGATTTAGACAGTATGTGCCGTTAAAATCTAAAGCGTTGGGATTAAAATTTTTGTTTTATCAGCCAGGGATGGCCTTACCCTTGACTGCTAAATATATCATGGAAAAGGAATTTTACCAGCTGATTATTCGAAATAATTATGAGTAGCTTTATGTGGAGGCATTGTTAAATTGCTTTTTTAATTTATCCCAAAAGACAACACACGTGTGATTAACTCGGACAATTTTTTTACTAATGTAAAATGCGCCGACTTTTTATTGAGGAACAATATCTACCAAACTGGAATGATTATGAACAAAAAAATTGCAGGAGCAGATAAAAAAAAATCAAGAATGATAGAGATTAGTAACGCGGAGAATAGGATGAGAGACTCATGAAAGAAAGAATATGTGCATACTAAAATGGAAAGATAATAAATGTGTAACTTTGCTTTCGACTTGCAAAGATAGCGATCCCGAGAGCAGTTGTGTTCGGTAGTCTAAAGATTAAAACTGTAAAATTAATGTAACACAACTTGCAATTATGAATACATACAATACGTGTATGGGTGGTACAGATTTAAACTATATTTGTTAGCTTACTATCGTTGTACTATTCTCACAAAAAAGTAGTCAACAAGAGTTTTTGTACATTTTATAGATTTGGTTTTTTCCATTTATTGGATAATGTATATCAGAAATTGCAAAGCAGGTGAAGTTCCTCGAAAAGACTGACTGTCTCTCTTACGGTATTTTTAGAGATTGTATAAGTAATGATGAAAGTAAGCAAAAATGTATGTATGAAGGCTGCTGATCAATAGCAAGAGATATTTGTACAAAGTGCAATATATATCTCTTTGTCAAAAAATAATTGTTTCGAAAATAACGTGTAAAATATGCTTACATGTATTAATTATCCCCCAAATTCTTTGCTTAAATGTTTCTTTAAAAAATGAAGTTTTTTTGAAGTATGAATCCGAGGTGCACATATGTATACCAGCTACTAAACAGAAACTAATAATGATTATTTTATTTTTATTACAAAATTATGTTTCCATACATATAAATAGATGGACCAAACTGTGAAATAATTTTTATGGTAGCTTAAAATGTGTCAGGTCTGATGAGGTTAAATTGCTTGTCTGCATCATAACAACAATCTATTTTCCAAATTTCATCATATTGGCTTTAGCTCTGCATTGATCAGTCATTCAGCTGTTTGTTCTTTGTTATAGTAATATTGAAAATTTTAGTACGTAATATGGGGGTTCACACTATATAGAGAGTGATCTTACAACACATTAGGGCATTAGGGCAGTGGCAGAAATTTTTAAGAACTTCATTTCAAAGCATAGACTGGTGTGCATCGAACACTGATAAGTGTGACTTACAATGTACTAAAGTAGATTTGTTATGCTGAATTGCACGTTCCGACCTAAAACTACTGCAAAGATATATATAAAAAAAATCCTAGAATATCCCACTCCTGTTTCACTACCACGATGTTTGAGTTTATGAAATTGCTTAAATAAACGTTTAACTATTTCTTTAATAAATTTTTCATGCTGAATTTTACGCTCCTACGTAAAACTGCTACTGAGATATGACGAATGATCTAAGATTTTCCACTCCCTACTTTACCCATTTAGTAGTTAAATTTTTAAAAAATATTTTCTTATTGTTTATCTAGGTTATAACAGCAATCTACTGTCCAAATTTCATCATCCTGGCATTTGTCGTTTCACATCTGCATCGACAAATTAATCAGTCAGCTATACTCTCTTTATTATAACAGTATATAAAAACAGTCTTAGTTTGTGATATACAGTGTACATGCAGATTAGGTAGAGAGAATGACATTAGGGAAGTCGCAGTAATCTGCAAGATAAAGCACACCCCGCTATGCATGAAAAACTGTTAAATGTGATTAAAAAATTTTCTCTTCTTTTCTAAATCTTCATTAACAAGAATAAAAATGTGTCTTTCTTAAACAGTGTCATATGTTTTGTAAGGAAATATAACAATGCAATAAAATATTTAATACAACCACTTAGTAGGAGTATTTTCTGCTGACTTTTTTCATTGTTTGAATAACCTTTATACGAATCTATGGGGAAATCACGAAAATACTCACATGTCTTCAGATAAAGTGCTTTTTGAGAAAAAAAAAATATTAACTGGTAAAAGAAGTTTAAAAAATGTAATACAAGTATTTCGACAAGTAAAAAAGGTATATAAACTGGATAAAAATCTTATTTAATAATTTTTATAAACTCTAGAATTATTCTAGAGAATTTTTTCTGAATATATCAGTTCACTTGCTTTACATACAACTTCATTGGATTAGATGAGAAGTGTTTTTCTTTTAAGTGCGTATGCATATTTAAACATTAAGGAAGAAAAAGTGTTAGACTGAACAAGAAATGTCAGAGTTGTGCAATGAAAAAAAAATCCAATTAATGTTAGATTACAATAAAAGGTCAAATTTAAACACCTCTGTCTCCATAAGCTATTTTGTAATTAAAAAAATAAATATGAGAAATAGAGTTTGAATTTAGCTAAATATAATAAATGTTATTATTTTTTTCTTCTCAATAAAGAATTTAAAAATGAATTTATGAAAATATTTTATTTTTTAAGCACCCTATTTGTGAGACTATCTGAAAAAGAATAATATAAAAAATACAATAGAGCTTTGCTGCTGGATATTGAATTTGTAAATTCTATATCCATTTGGAAATAAACGATTTTGTATAAAATTAACAAAAACTCGAATTTGTAAAATAGACATTCTAGAAAAAGTCAAATTTTGATATCTCAGCTTCTTATGCTAATAAATGCAATGAAGAAAAAAAAATTAATATAGGGCTTGGATTTTGTTAACACAAAATATAATAAACTGCCATCGATTTTTTTCTTTCGAAGAGATATTTTTTGTGTTCATATATACAATTTTTAATGTATGTATTTCTTCTATTCGCTTTTTATTATCATAATTATAGTATTTGGCTTAAATAAGAATATAAACTTAAATATGTCTTGACATATCAGAATAAAAGAGTTTTACTATGTTACCGATAATTGAGAATTACACATTTTTTTTGTAAAATAAGCAATGGAAATTTTCAATTTCTTGTATAAAATCATTGTTAAATACTGATTTGCAATTCATAAAATTTTTAAATATTAATTGTCTACCATGCGTGAAACTTTTTAAATAAAATTAATTTATTGAAATTAAATATCAAACAACCAAACTACGATTTTAACGATCCCTCCTTCTGTTTTTTATTAATAAATATAATTTAGAATATAATAAAGATATTTTACATCTCAATTTTATGTTCTATCAAAAAATGCTTAGTTGCCATTTCATTTTAATTCAAGTGAATAAAATTTAATTGAATGTTCTTTAAACTATACTTTCAGAACTCATATTATGTGTTAACATGGACGTAGAGAATTATAGTAACATCTCGGGAAGTGTAGTTGCTAGAGCAAGAATGACCATTCATGCCAACGATATCATTCCAAACCCCTCTTATGATGCTGCCAGTTTAGAAGCTGGATCTTTTTATGCGTATGGAATACAAAAAGTGAGAAAGTATCATAATAATTTTCCTTTAAAAAGTACTTGAATTCATATTGCCACGGAAAATATACATATAAAAGATTTTGAATTCTTTTATGCTAATAATAATCATTTTAATAAGTATAATAATACACTTTGTAAAAATCACCACAAAATAAAAAAATAGCCGGGCGCATTTTGAGTTAAACCAATACAGCTCGTCATCAGCTGAAAGAGACACGTGTCCGTAAGGGCACAAGGTCAAAGATAAACTAACTTTGTGCCACACACTTGACTTATGTTTATCTTTGACTTTGTGCCCTTACGGACAAGTGTCTCCTTCAGCTGATGACGAGCTGTATTGTTTTAGCTCGAAACGCGTCGTGCTTTTTTTTATTTCATGGTGATTTTTACAAAGTCTATTTATTATAGCTATTAATTATTGCCAGTGTATTTGGTGTTTTTCGGTGCAATAATTACTTTATTTGCAATGAAAGCAAACATATTGATCTAAACATGGAAACTGCCCAGAGATTTCAAATATGTTGGTCTAAAAAAATTCCTTTTCAGTTTATTTATGATGCAGTTTTACAACTAATCAAATTTTCAGAGAGCAAAATGATGATGGTCCACTTTGTTGAAATTTCGAGTAACGTTAATATTTTTTAGCATGAGAAGAGGATTATCATTTGATATTTTTGCATGGGGAAAAAAAGTCATTTAAAACATACAGTGGAAGATAGGTTTAAACAGCAAAGAAGGACGAGGATCATGCAAGTAAGAGGGAGGTTAACCTTTTCAACAACTTTATTATTTTTAAAAATACGGTTCAAATTTCGAACTCATTCCATTTCAGTGTTAAACAAATAGTGAATTTTGAAAATAAAAAAAAATAACTGCATATTTAATTAAAATTAAAAAAAAAGTTTTTTTTTAAATTTTTACTGTTTTTTTTTAAATATTGATATTTTTTCCCAATATATTTTTTAAGATTTTGAAAAGACATTACATTTAATATTATTTTTTTTATTGATGGATATAGTGAAAAACGATGAAATTTAACACATTCAACATACTTTTATTTTTTTTTTAAATAACAAAAAATCTAAATGCTAACTCAATGTGTAGATTTATGCATATATAATAAAGAACATGCACCAAAACATTTAAGTATCTATTTCAAAAAAAAAAAAAAAAAAAAAAAAAAAGCATTTTTAAAAGAAGAAAGTGACGAAAATATAAATATGGAGAAAAATCTGTTTTAAGTCTTAATTTGTATGGGTAATTTCACTGGTTGTGTTAACAAATATTTTCACGATATAATTCTGCGCAACCATTAATTATTGAGCAATATAAAAATACCATTCATTGAAAAAAAAAAAAAAAAATAGATTTTTTGACCAAGAGTGAAGTAAGTGGTGTTCTTAGAGGAAACAAGGACAAATAACTACTAGGTTTTGACATTTTGCCAATAATGTAGGGACTCATAAGAGAGATTAACTATTGTTTAATAATGTAAGGTAGACGAACAAGTACAAGCAGTGCTTTGAAAAAGAAAGATGAAGATAAATATAAGACAGTGCAATAATAAATTTTACAGTGAAAGGCTTTCTTAAGTAAAAGGATGACGAATACCAAGTTTGTATCTATCATTGTCTTTCCTACAAAATACTTCTTTATTTTGTAGAAAATGAAGGTATAAAATGTGTTAATTTTTATTTTCTAGACTAGTATATATGCGCAGTGATTAAAAGTACCTAAAGTATATTAATGAGGTCTTAAAAACACATAATAAGAAAAGCTTAGCTTATTTAAAACTCATAAAATGAAAGAGGGATATACAAACAAAAATGTTTTGTTTTATCGTTTTGTCATTTTGTATTTTTGCTTTTCTTTATAAAAAAAAATTTACATATGTTCTTTGCTTTGAAAATCTCTCTTTAATACAAATCCTTTGATCTCTTTCTATGTAACAAAAAATATTTTTCATGCATCATTTTAATATTTTATGCCCTTTGTTCTACGTCGTTATACCTTTTGATTTTATTATCAACAAATGAAATCGAAATTCCAAGGACACTCATTTTTAAATTGTGCTTTTTCTATGTAAAAATCTATCTTTTGAATATTCACTACGTTTTTAGGCAATAAAATATCTTTTTTTTTTAAATTTATTGAATTATTTGAACGTATGTTCTTTAACAGGATTACCATTTTTATAAAAATTTTCAGATGATTTTAAAAAACAATATTTAAACATTTTTGAATTAACGGTCAAAACTATAATGAGATATGAAAATTTTCAAAATATTTATTAACAGAATTTGTCAATGATAAATTATATGTATCTGCATTGTAAGAGAAAAAAATATTTTTTAATATAGCTGTAACTTTTCTTAAGGATTACAAAAATGCAATATAACTCCGTTTAAGTTACAAACGATTCAGAAAACCATTCAGTTAACTAAATTAGAAGAGCATTGATAATTTAATCCCAAATGTTCTGCGTTCGATCCCCGAACCTGGATTTTTTTTTTTTTTTTTTTTTTTTTGTTTTTTGTTTTTTTTTTTTTACTTTAGTTTAAGAATTTTCAATTTGCGTGATATTTTCATTAATTAGTAGTGTCAAAATAATCAAAATATATCGATGCGTCATCCTTTCATGATGTTCTTTTACTCACAACAGGCTTTTAGCTGAAAGGGTGCTATGGTCGGCTCAGCCCATCCCCCCCCCCTCCAAGATTCCAAGGAAAAGATTCCAAGGTCACTAAATGAATTTCTGTTTTAGGTAGCTTTCATTACAAAAAGTAAAAAGCTACCTATTGAGCCGTCCGGAGGAAAGCACTTCCGAAAAATTTTGGTATATTTTCACCGATCATGACCCCCAGACCCCAAAACCACCCTCCGTTCAAATGTTGACATATATATATATATATATCTGATTTTTGTCATGCGATAACTAACGTATTTATAAACCGATTTGAATGAAACTTGGTATGTACATAGTACATACAAATGTCTCGACCGAGTTCGTTGGTCAGCATCATCCGCCATTTTGTTTCAAAATGGCGGCCATTTTAAATTTTTAAAAAAATTTAAAATTTAAAATTAAATGCGAAAAAATTAAAAGTTGAAAAATATTTTTCTTTTACGTGTTAGAACTTAAAACAAAGATTCCAGAACACTTTTTATTTTGTCTATATCTTAAAAAATGATTCAGTTATAGCACTTTGAATTTTTCTTATGGCTGACATTTTGAAACGATCTGATTTTGTCACGTGATAGCACGCGTATTTATGAACCGATTTCAATAAAACTTGGTATGTACATAGTACATACAAATGTCTCGACCGAGTTTGTTGGCCAGCATCATCCACCATTTTGTTCGAAATGGTGGCCATTTTAAAAATTTTAAAAATTTTTAAATTTAAAATTAAATGCGAAAAAATTAAAAGTTGAAAAATATTTTTCTTTTACATGTTAGATCTTAAAACAACGATTCCAGAACACTTTTTATTTTGTCTATACCTTAAAAAATGATTGAGTTATAGCACTTTGAATTTTGCTTATGGCTGACATTTTGAAACGGTCTGATCTGAACGATCGACAATGTTGCTTTAAAATGGCATACACTTTATGATATCGTGGAATTTGGTGACTCTCTAAATCGCTTAAAATAAAACCAGGTTGAATAAAAGATGACTAATTTATAAAAATTCCTATTAATATTCAGTCTTGACAAAAACTAGTATTCAATCTTATAAAATCACTAATTTTATAAGATTATTTCCACTAATTTCAGCTTAGTATTTTTGAACAATGTAACTTACCTTAAAATAAATAAATAAATATATAAGTATATGAAAGCTACCTCTTCCTCCCGGCATTGCCGGAAGGACTTTTGTAAATTCAAATGAAATTCTGTTCAAAAATCTAATTTAGTTTTGAGACCCTTTCACAGTTTTGCAGGGTTACTAAATTGTATCTAAAATAAGTGTTTCAACACTCCCTCATCCTTTTTGTACATATGAAGCTAACAAGATAATTAATTTATCACCTGTTATACGCTCAAAATTTTTATCATCCTCTACTTTTTTTAGCATAAAATGAAGTTATTACAACAATTTAATAAGAAACATAATATGTTAACAATGTGAATATGCGCTAATATATCTTTCTGAGCGAGAGAAAAAAATATGAGCCCCCCCCCCTCCCCTTTTGTTCACATCTAGATACGGCCTTGACTCAAAACATATTCTATTCAGCTATCTGCATTGCGGCGAAGTTGATATTGCCGAAAATTTGGCTGAGTGAATTGTATCGACCGATTGCCATTTCAGATAGCTATATTGGTAAAATACTGGAAATTTAAGCTAAAATTTTCTGGCTCAAACTGTTAAAATTTCTCGGATATGTTTACAAAAATAACGAGCAGCAAAAGAAACATGTTTGCGAAATAATTATTTGAAGCGTGAAAATCTATCCATTTTGAAAGATATATAGGAATAATTTAGGAATTAAGGGTAACTCGGAAGTGGTACTACTAAATTTTTGTAAACATTTATACCTTTTACAACGTAAGTAGAGAATTTGTATTATTTCACAAATTTTTAATTTTGACTTAAGGCTTCCTGAGAAACATCTTCGAATATTAGTGTTACAATTTTTTCAGTCAGCCATTTTTTACGTTTGTGTGGATTTTTATTCAATTCTATATTATGCAGTTACCTTAAAAATTATTCTGTAACATTTTTGCTGTGTCTTTTAAAATGCATTTAGTACATTAATAAAATTTTTATTCATAACGGAATTAATCATAAAATTGTTAAAATTAATAATCAAGGAATTACGTATCATTTTCTTCTCAAATTTCTTTTTGAAAGGTAGGGCAGAACAGGGAGGGATGGGACATCTGCAATAAATCTTAAAATAAGCTTCATTTTTAATTTATGACTCTTCCACCAGATTGACTTGTACTTGTTGCAATAAACCTTTTAATTGCATGCAGCTATGAGTTTGAGTAGCTATGAGACTTAAAAAAGTTTATTTTACAAATCAAAAGTAAGAATACCCTGATTTTTAATGCACATTTTCAATCTTATTCTTTGTTAATAATTTAATTATTTTTAATATTTTTAAAATCAAAAATATGCCTTTTATAAATAAACAGTTAAGTTTAATGTAAAAAATCCATGCTTGTTTTAAAAACTTATTCAATTTAATGTTGCTATAAGGGAAGGACGGAACATGTCCCATCCTTTCTAAATGATGTCTTTATCCAAACAATTATGCTTAATAACTTATAATTTGTACAATTTGCCGTTATTTTATATTGATAAGACTATTTTGTTTTGAAACTAATTAGTGTAAGAAATAAAACTTGCAAGTTCAAAATTTGAAAAATTAAAACACTGAAATTTTTTAATTCCTTACTCATGCATTATTTTGTAATATAAACATTTTGTATTAAATATTTATTATTATTAATTTTTTATAATACCAATTTCTATAGACTGTAAATAAATTATTATTTTGAAATATCCAATATGAAATATATAATATTTTTTGTACTCCAATTTTCAATTTTATTTTTACATGGCAATGCACTATTTGTATTGCAAAATGAAAAAGAAAAAGAAAAAAGAACGTTCATCTTCTTGCAAGAAACTGACTAAATTGACTATTCCATGATTAATGAACAAGACATCATTGCAAATCTACTTCCATCAAAATTAATTGACAGCACTAGTTGGACACAAGCGTATTTTTTAATTAGATTTGGATTTTATAAAGTATATATATAGATAAAAACATTATGATTTACTTTTAAATGTAAATTTCATATTATCTTTGCCATTTTTTACTCACATTTCTAAATATTAAATATGAATTTTCCTTTTAAAACGTGTCCCATTCTTCCCTCACATGACGGAGGTATTGGGCATTTTTCTCGTATATTGAATTAGTTTATTAATCTAAACTTATAATTATTATAATCAAAATGACAATTTTTAAGTATGTTAAAATGCCTTAAGGTGTTATTCTGAAATTTCCATTTAGTACTCGTAAACATTATTAATAAAAAATAATTTTGTAAAACTTGTTCCATCCCTTCATAATTTCCCCTAGTAATTACAAAACACTTCTGTTATGAAATAAAAATGCAGATTTTAGAAATTATAAGTTTTATTTTCCTTGCTTTTTTCTTAGGTTACAAATAAACTTCTGAAAGCACCTTATCAAACAAAATGCCGAAATTATGAAGAAGAAAAAGAATACAGAACAGGAGCTCGAATGAGTCAAAAGGTATATGTAGATGATTTTAATAAGTTTTCATTATTTATTGATGATATTAAAATGTAAAAGTGCAATAATTAATGATAGAATTAAAGTTGTGATAGAATAAATGAAGAAATAATATTAAAAAAACCTTTTCTATCTAGACTTTTACATTGAATATAGTGATAATTATGAAGATTTTATTGCAGAATTAAATAAACGTCGTTAGATTAAATGCATTGGAAACGTTAACATGTAGAATTGAAGCGCAAATTAGTCTGAAAGTAAATGTGAATGATTTCAGGAAGTTATCTTTTATTGACAGTATTAAAATGCAAAAATTTAAAGATTAATGGTAAAAATAAAGATGTAGTAGAGCATACAAAGAGATATTTAAAGTAATCTTTCTATTTAGAGTTTTATATTGAATATTGCAATGTATTATGAAAATCTTACTGTACAATTAAGTAAATTTCGTCAAATTAAATGTATTGGAAACTTTAGAATGTAGAACTGAAGCTCGAATGCATCAAAAGATATATATGAAGGATTTTAAGAAGTCTTCATCCTTTACTGAAGCTATTTAACTGCAAAAATTTAATGATTAATATGTAAAAAAAAAGATGCAATAGAACATGCAAAGAAATAGTTTAAAAAATATGGATTATGACGACGCATTATGAAAATTTTGCAGCAAAATTTAATGAATTTCGTTAGATTAAATGTATCGGAAACTTACCGTAGAACCAAAATTTGAATGAATCAAAATGTATAAGTAAAGTTTTTAAGACGTTTTTATCCTTTAATGACAATATTAAACTGTAAAAATGTAATAATTAATGGTAAAAATAAAGATGTGTTAGAGCATAGGGAGAAATAATAATAATAAAATAAATAAATCCTTTAGGAGGAGAATGACTGTATAAATGATAATCTGTTTGAGATGTTTGCAAAAAGTGAGTATATACAGGCTGAGTCATAAATACCGAAACAATAGGCTATCTCCTTAAATATTGCCCCTAGACCCATACTTCCAATTGCAAAAATTCATAAAAAATGGTAAATTTTTTGATAAGATAAGTTGCAAGTCCTTGGGGGATCTATTTGAAAAAATACGAAAATTAACTTTTTATACGGCCCCCGTATGATAAAAATTCCAATTAGGAAAACTTTTCTTATCCAGTCCTGAATAATACACAAAAAGTTGCATCTTTATATCTTCAAAAATCGCAGAGTTATAGCCGTTGGAATAATTCATCAGGTGTTAAGGGATTAGACACAAATTGCAATGTGCGCAATTCAAAAGACAATGTTACTTTAACAGTTCTGGGAAATGTGTAAAAAATCTATCTTTTGTGTTAGAATTTTTCTTTTTTTTCTTTTTTGTGATGGTTAGGCATATAATTTGCTAAGAAAATTACATCTTAAAATTTATCCTATATTTTATAAAAAATACATATGATTAGTACTGGTTTAAATGTGATAGTTAAAAATCGTTATAACTCCAAACATTATTTATCGGATTTCAAATTTTTTCCATTTAATTAAAGATGAAAATCTGATTTTAGTTTTGTTTCGGGGTTTTTGTTTTTCAATATTAATTTAAGACCTATTAAAAATATTTATTGAGAAAATAATATAGCTTAAAAGAAATCATATTTTCAAAAGTAAAAAATTTTTCAATTTTGCACGAAAAAAAAAAAAAAAAAAAAAAAAAACTAATGTAAAATAATTAAAAATGACATGTTCAAGTTTGTACTTTTTTCTTTAACAATTCTTAACTTTTTACAAGGTCTACAGTGGACGAAATTTTCAATCCCGGTCTCGAGAAATCCGCATTAAAATCACCGTCTCTGCACTGTAAAAAAAAATTGGGGAAGTTACAAAATTTTTTCTAGTAGAATTGTATTCCAAGAACTTTTTATGTGACGGCAACAATAAAAATTCATGTAACAGATACATATTTGCACTTTGAATCAAACAAATTTTAAGGTTACTAAGAATTTCTTTGGGAAATCGTATTCCAAGAACTCTTTAAGTGACGATAACGAGCATTATAGATAAAATTTTAGTAAAGTTACCAAAATTTTAGTAAATTCTTTTGTAAAGTTACAGATGGTTTTAGTTTTGCTTACAAGTTTTGTAGATTGACATCATTTTCTTGTACAGTGTACACATAAAATTTTAGTAAGCATAAGAGATTTCGGTTAATTTAGATTACTAAGGTTACAGATTTTTTTTACAGTGTGACTGACCTAATACGTGCATAAAATAAATAAAATTCGGTTCAATCAAAATTTTTTACAAAAACCACATAGATTTTAAAATCGCTTTTATTTTACAGAAAAAAAAACTTAATTTTTCTTTTAAAGAATAGTATATTTAAATGCTTAAAAAATAAACACAATAAAAACAGAAAAAAAGTCAGCGTACACTGTAAAAAAAAAATTCAAGAGGTTACTAAAAATTTCTTAGTAAATTTGTATTCCACAGAATTTTTTAGTAACGATTACAAGTTTTTTTTTTGCAAGTGAAACAAACATTTCTTTTGTAAACTGAACAAAAGAATTTTTTATATAATTAACTTAAAACTTTTTAGTATGAGCCACCAAGCAAATTTTAGTAATAGCTCCAAAAGTATTTTTAGTAACCATTACGTGTATCCAAAGGGTATCCTTCCCAGGAGACTCCTTCAAGCGCATCCAGTGGGTAAAAAGACAGACTTCTGAAACGGAAGATTTTCGTCAAATCCGCAATAGATGGCAGCACCAAACATTCCTACCTACACTATTTTGACATGTTTCTAAAGGGGAGGGAAAATTCAGAGATCATTACCCACGGTAACTGCTACGACAGGATTTTCATAATCCCTTTATTTAACAAGTAATTACATTGCATACATTCGGTGCACATTTGGAGCCGAGCAGCAATGAACCCAGGTACTCTATGCCTGGTTGGTTGGTTGGTTGGTTGATTTTTGACGTCCGATTATCTGCGCTAGGGATATAGGACCAGGGGGAGTGCCCTTCGTGGGGGTCTTTCTAAGGGAACCTAACCCGTATTTACGCAAGGTTCGAAGAAAACCACGAAAACTCTGAACGGTTTGGCCGACAGCCGCGATTGGGTTCAAGCCCAGCACTTGCCGTCTACCAGTTGAGAGGTCCGAACCTCTCGGCCACACTCTATGCCTGGAGTTCGGAGCTATGACCACTAGGGTATGCCGGCCACACCAAGTGAGTTTTAGTAATAGCTATTAAAAATGTAAAACTATTAACTGTTATTCGATGCTAGCTTTTTTCTAGTAATTCTTACAGATTCTTTGTAACCGAGTAAGATTACTAAAAATTATTTAGTAATTACAAGGATTACTAAAATTTTTTTAGTAGATCGACCCTTTTTTTACAGTGTATGACGGAATTTTGTCTTAAAAAGAAAATGTGTTGATCCATGTAAAATGAATACAATAATACCTGAGAAAAAATAAACTCCATTTAACCCTCCTAGAAAGGGCGTTTGTCTATTACGTATTTTTTCTTTCCTATGTGATTCCGTCTTAAACGATTTTACTGTCTAACATTTTTTAAAGTCTACAACGCACGAGATATGAATTAGTGATATTAAAATATAAGTGAAACATTTAGGTATAAACAGAGATATATTGATAAAATAAATCATAGTTTTCGCCGCTTCTTTAATAATAAAAAGTATAAATATACAAAACTAAAAGCTATAATACGTATTTTTGGTCAGAACTCCTCCCCGCGAAACAATTTTTAACTACACTGAAATAAAAAACTATGTTGAAATTCACGGCTGAGCCGGGCTATGATTTAAACTTTTTTTCAGGCTGGTCCAGAGTATGATTTTAACATTTTTCCATGCCGGGCAGAAATTTTTTCCCTATGAGTCGGTTTGGGACTAGACTTAGATATTTTGTTCCTTGCAGACCTCCAGTGCTAACGATCAACATATTTTGAAAACAAGTTTTGATTTAAATCAATATGCTGCTTTATTGTGTCCAAATAAGAGGTAAGGTCTTAAATCGACATTTAATACGAACAATTTGTGGACGATCCCTTATTTGCTTTGAAATCAAGTCAAAAATTCTTCGTTTACAGGCATGGTAAAGTGGTGTAAGTCACGAATTTTGGAGAATTTTGAATTTTAATTTCTCTGTCAGGTTTTCAGATACGGAGAAGAATTTTTTTTGTTCAATTTAGGAATGGATAAGGAATAATTTCCTAATTGGGAATTTTGCTCTACGGGGGTCGTATAAAAATTTAATTTTCGTATTTTTTCAAATAGACCACCCATGGAGTTGCAACTTATGTTATCAGAAATTTCACCTTTTTTTATGAATTTTTGCAATTGGAAGTATGGGTCTAGAGTCAATATTTAAGGATATAGACCACCCATGGAGTTACAACTTATGTTATCAGAAATTTCACCTTTTTTTATGAATTTTTGCAATTGGAAGTATGGGTCTAGAGTCAATATTTAAGGATATAGTCAGGTTTTCAGATACGGAGATGAATTTTTTTTGTTCAATTTAGGAATGGATAAGGAATAATTTCCTAATTGGGAATTTTGCTGTACGGGGGTCGTATAAAAATTTTATTTTCGTATTTTTTCAAATAGACCACCCATGGAGTTGCAACTTATGTTATCAGAAATTTCACCTTTTTTTATGAATTTTTGCAATTGGAAGTATGGGTCTAGAGTCAATATTTAAGGATATAGCCTATTGTTTCGGTATTTATGACTCACCCTGTATATATATATATATATATATATATATATATAAATATAGAATTTATTTATAAATCTTAAATTTTTGTCTTGAAAAGAATCATTTTTCAAATGGTTGTTTTAGTTTTTTATTAAATCACATTTTCTTTCTTTTTTTAATATGTACATTTACGTTCGTGATTATTGTGATATTTTGTAAATTAAAAAACATACCTTTTTTACCGTTTTATATGCATTGTAAGGAACTTTCATCATATATAAATTATATTGAAATACAAAAATGAAATAACTAATTTAAAAACAATGTACTCGCGCATACTAAGAACTAATTAAAATAGAATTATTTTAATTTGTATTGAATATAAATATACGATTATGAATTTTTTATTTCAAAATTTAATAAATTTCGTTTGTTCAAATTCTGATAGAATTGTTCACTTTAAATTATACAGAAACAGCTCAAATAAGTCAAAAGTATTAAAGGATGATTTTTAAATTTTTCATTATTTATTGATGATATGAAAGTGCAAAAATAAAAGAATTCATGATGAAATACAGATATATTCGATCATTAGGAGAAATAATTGAAAGGAATGCTCCCAACTACAGTTTTTATTTAACATAAAAATACGATTATGAAAATTAATTTCATGGTTAATTAACTCCATTACCTTAAATGCAGATGAAACTATTGACTTTAGAATGCAGAGTAGGAGATCTTGGAGGCAAAAGTATTAAAGTATGATTTTAAGAGGTTTTGACAATTTAAAAATCCGAAAGTAAAATAATTCATGATAGATTGAAGGTATATTCGGGCATTCGAAGAAATAATTGAATAGAATTCTTCCAATAAGAGTTTTATATTAAATGTAAGGGTACAATTATGAAAATTTATTTCATACTTCTTTATTTTCCAGATTCGTTAGTTAAAATGCAGATGAATTTTTTTAAAATAGTATTTTATTTAAAAGCTTATGAAGTAAAATATTTTGAAAAGTTAAGTGCGAAATAAATTTAAATAGAATTTATCCTTTTCTGTACCATTAAATGGTACTTTTCCAATGCTTTGATAATCTATATTATTTTTTAAATATTTGAAAGTACTGAACAAAACATCCCTTCAACTCTAATTTTATCGTATAAAAAAAAAATAATTTTGATAATAATAGATTGAAAATAAAATTTACTGTTATATGTTACTGTTATATGTTGTACATTAATTAAGCTTTAGGGACCATCTACATATTAACTATTTAATTAATTATTACATTTTCAATAACGCACCTATTTTAAACAAAATACACTTATTTTATGTTTAAATGTTATAAACCGACGCCAAATTTCAAGTTATTTGAAACGAATATTTTGAAAGTAAAATTATTAAGAACTTTGACTTTCCAATGTTAAATAATTTGCGCATATCTTTATTTAAAATTACAAATAATATTGATTAGGATGTGTATGAATAAACTAATTATAAGCTAAAACACAAATATCCCTTTTTGGTAACTCCCACAACTACAAGAAAATATAAGAAAAATAAATTATGAAATAATTATTCGAAAAAAAAAAATTATAACCCATTATAGTATTTTATGTAATCGATTTATAAATGCTTTCTTTATGGGTGTACAAAGCTTAAACTTTTTCCTCATAATAATTTATTTTTATAACTTAGCTTTGAATAATACCATTATGCAATGGTGATGTTTCAGTTGAAGAATCAGGCATTTGATTTTATTGCAATGTATTTATAACACTTTCTATCATAACTGAAAAGTGCTTATGAATTCGGCTTATCTGTCATTCAGTCCTTTTGTTTTTCTGTCTGCCCATCTGTCTGTTTGTTTGTTCGTACTCTGACTCACGTAAATATTGTCAGATTGTCATGAAAATTATATCGGTTGTTGAAGTTTACTACAATATGATCTGTATTGAAATTGTACATTGTAGAATCATTTACAGGGATACGTAAAAGAATTCTGTTATGTTACGACCAGTGGGGGAAAAATCGTTTGAGGTGTATATTTATAGCCTTATACTATTTTAGAAATTTTGATATTTATATGTATCACCAAAGTGTACAATTAAACGCATACTGTAGAGTCCTTTGTACATAAAATTTATCGTCCATTTAGAAGGACACACAAAAATATTTGACAACAATACACTGTTTATTAAGAACAATTGCTAGAAGTGCATTTTTAGTTCAGATATAAATTTTAAAATTTAATTATTTTTTTATATTACTTGGCGTATAAATTATGTACATCATTTGCAGGACTATACGAAAGTGATCAAGTGCATTTTCATTTAATGAAAATGGAATTTTAATTTTCTCATTTAACTAACTTTTAGCATAATATGTATAGTATAAATTCAAAATCGATAAATAATATACAGGGCAAAATCAGGCGTTTTTCCGACTATTTATAGTAATTCCAGATTTTCAATTGCGTTATAAAATTTCTAATTTGTTTATTTATATATCTTTCGCCATAATAAACTATAAATTTTTGCTATAATATTCTAAATGTGTTGAAAATTGTTTCTTAATCTATGCTAGAAGAATGATTTTTCGTTCTTGTTTTAAATATATTTTCGTTTTGATTCGTCTACAGGTAACTATGCATATATGTTTTTTTTCTGCACAGGCAATAAAATAAATTTATTTAAGAAGTGAATATTTTATTTTCTCAAGTACTCTGCATAAATACACGATTTCAATTTTTAGAGAACACTGAAATAGTTTTGTTATGAAATATTTATTAACTGTAGAGATGAAAATTCCTTCTTGGAATATAGTTTATGCAAAAAGTAAACTCAAAATCAGACAGAAAATTACATATTATAAAAATACCTAATGTGACTGGTAATATTCAATTTTATTAACAAAATGTTTAAATTTTTGAAAAGAAACTTTGGTTCAAATTATTTGATTTTCAATTTTTTAATGAATAACTGTAAGGAAATAAAAATACCATTATTAAAAAGAACTTGAAAAAATCAGATTTCTTCTTTTCTAAAAAAGATCCTTAACAAGATTTGCATGCTCTTAGTTTTTCATGTAAGTTGAGTCAACCTTTTAGGAAAGTGCTCCCAATATACTTGCCTCATAAGGTGATCGAAATTGTGTTTATTCTCACCGTTAAATTTTTATTGTAAATTTGGCCTTATTGAATCTTAGCGTTTTCACAAATCAATTAGGCAAAAATCTCTGCTTTTAAAAACTGGTTTAAAGATTAAAAATTCTGTCAAAGAAGCCCGTTCCGAAGAGATGAATGATTAGAACGGTACTTACGTGCTCATTTTTTCCAATACATCACCGAGAGAACATTATAATTTGATACGCTGGCATTTGAGTTGCCCGAAAATAGTTCATTCAATTTTTTTATGAAGTAATCTGTCATTTCTACATGAGAACGTAAATTTTAAAACTCTTTTTATCATCAAAATCCAATTTTTTAGAAAAGTTTAACTCTTACTTAGAAGGGCTTGCGTACAACGTAATTTTAGCAGTGTAACGTATAGAATACGCCAGGTTGTTTTTCCATCCTCTGCTCCAATTTTTAAAACACTTTTCCTAGTTTATTTTATTAATCTGATCAAAAACTATTTAAGGAAAGATAAAGAACAGAAAAAGAAGAAGAAAAATACTTTTAATATTTTTTAAGAATATAATCTACAGCCAGAAAGAACTGACTGAAGTATTCTGTACGCCAGCCCTTCCAATTGAGGGTTAGCTGCAGTTAAATGCGTCCATTAATTTGCATGATAAAGCAAGAATTTTCAATTCCAGAAATATAAGCAAAAAAAAAAAAAAAAAAAAAAAAAAAAAAAACATTTTGCAGACCGTGGTGCTTTTTTGGTGCAAATTTACCAATAAAAAAATGGATAGAGAAAACAGAATTTTTTTAATTTTGGAAAGGCTATTTTTTAAAACACATGTTCTTATGTAGATAGATATTGCATTGTCAATTTATTTCTTGTATTCTATTTTGACCGCGCATCTTATGAATTTTAAAATAAATATTCTACTATAACGTGTTTTCTTTTCTGATCCTTAGACAGCCAAGTATAAGTCAATATAAGATTCAAATCTCGGTTTCGGTGTTCTTAGCGGATTAGATTCCATTTTAAACGAAGATGTCACTGTATTTAACTCACGGATTACTAAAGTCTACTAAAGCCTACAAGGTCTTACTGAGTCTTGTGCTTTCAGCTCTATAACACTAGTATTAGAGATATTCAGAAAAAACCTGAAATTATACCGATATTGCTTTATATCATTTCTGATTATTGGCGTAGATTTTTCGAAATTATTTTCAATGCTCTTTTTAGAATGTAACAGTTTTACAAAATTTCTGATACGTGGTAGAATGAGTCAGAGACGATTTTGTAAAGAAGTTTGTGCTCCTAACTGGAAGCTTTTCAGTCAAGGTTAGCGTGAAGTGTTCGCCGATCACATTTTAAGTCTAAATGTTTGAAATAATTAAACCTATTGCGTATGAATCGTAATTCAACGTAAAAAAAAGCCATCTGAAATCAGGCATTTTATAAACTATAAAACAAAATAATTTTACAAAATAAAGTCAATTACAGTGAACGTTTAAAGCTTTACGCAAGCATTTACACAAATGCAATTACAAAAAATTTCTTGTTTACACAAATTCACATAAAGACAAACTGGATGTGGTAATCCCAAATCATTCTTCTATCTAATACATGTTGATACTTCTGAAAAATGAATCATAGCAGCGTCACCGGTTAAGTTATTTACACCAAAATCTAATGTGCAATGACTTATTTCAAATTCTAACTGAGTCTGAGATTTAATAAAAATCCGTGTATTAGTATTTGAGACTCAGTTATCGCAGAAATCGTAAATAAATGAATAGAAGCTTCGTTTGTTGAGTGATTTGCTCTAAAATCTAAGGAATACTAATTTATATGAGAGAATGACTGAATTTGAAATTTGAGGAAAATCCGTGCATTAGTTCTCGAGATAGCTATTGTAACAATCTTGAAAAAGGCAGCGTACCAGAGTCACTTATTGGGCAATATACACAAAAAACTAATCATATCCAGTTTATATCAATGTCTAAATGAATCTAATGTTTTATGAAATTTTGTGCATTTATTCTTGATTTAGTAGCCCACAAAATTTAAATAGCAGACAGAGAGACAGACTCATAGACAGACATTTTGTAAAAACATGTTTTTTGGAATATCTGACTCCTAAAACGTGTAAATCCGTCGAAAAACCGGAATTCGAATATTTTAACGAATTCAGCACTTTCTTTTTGTAAAGATAGAAAAAAGTAATAACTAACTATAAATATATATAGTAATAAATAACTAATATTTATAATAATAAATAACTATATATATTTGCGCATGAAGAAGAAAGACGTCTTCTTTCCAAAAGTGTCGTATTTTTTCTTCTTTTAATGATATATCAAAGAATTTCATTTCATTATATGTCTTTATATACATGAAGGAAAGAGATTTTCTTCAAAAAGCTCAGTGTTGTTTTCTTTATTAAATTTTTAAAATATTATTTTCGACTCGCGAATTTAACTTGCGATTTCGAATAAATTTTCTATTTTGCATAATTAATACATTGAAGTACATCGTTGATGTAAATTCATTAATTTTTTTTCATAGAACTGCCTTCTGGAATGCTTTAAGACAGAGACAGAAGCAACATGTGGTTGTACGTACAGAAGAATAGCTTTAATGTATGATGCTATACCTTGTAATATACTTTCACAATGTAAGTATACTATGAACAATGAGAGACTTTATTGGTATTTACACGCATCATTTTACTAAGATGAAAACGGCGGATGAAGGTATTAAAATAAAAAAACATACCTACAATAAGAAAGCAAATGGTCATTTAACTTGATAAATAATAGTTTTATAATTTTGAAACATTTGACATACAATCTTAAAACAGTTTATCTCCTCATTATCTTTATAATGTTATGTTTAAAATTAGTAAGTTTTTAAAAGTTTGTATATGAGCTTTATGCAGGAATAGATTACAACACTGAAATTCTTTGTTTAAGCATTAATATACAAAGTGACCCTTAAACAATTTTCGGCTAAAACAATTAGGGAATCTTTTTAACTACAGCGATAAGTGTGTTAACCATGTATAGCATTTTATAACAATTCAGTAATACTCAGGAATTAAATTTATTTTATCGCCTGAAAATAAATTTGTCTAAATGAAATATGAATTTTGGCTCTGTTGATGTACTGAGCAAAGAACATGCATTAAAGTTTGTTTTTTAAATGTAAATATATTCTAACTCGAAAAGCATTTAAAATATTTCAAAAAGCTTTTAAAGACGACTGATTATCAAAAGCAATGATACTTGATTGGTATATAATGTTAAAAGTTTGTAGATGATCTGTCATAGATGATCCGCTATCTGGTGGAGCATCCACTTAGATTTATGAACAAAAAGTCGATAAGTTAAGAGAACTGGAGCTGAATGATTGTCGTTTCACAATAAGACAGATTACTGAATAAGTTTTTACACCATTTATTTCGGATAAAGCAATTTTAAAAGATCATTTATGGTTAAAACCCATCGTTTCTCGATTTTATCTAACAACAATGCGATCAAGTGGCTCGAGAGATTCCTTTCTAAAACACATTATTTCCGGTAATGAAATTTAGATATATGCTTTTATTACAGAAATAGCTCAACAAACATACTTTTGATTGGTACTTGAAAGTTGGAGCAGAGACTGAAGGAATCACATCTAAGTTTATCAAAAATCAAAGTAATGGTGATTATTTTCTTTGATTATCGTGGTTTTGTGTATTATCAAATTTTACAGACTAGAAAGTCAATAAAAAGTATATTTGAGTGATTTGCGTCGTTTACGTGAAGCACGTTGTCGTAAACGGGCGAAGTAGGGCGAGAAAAATTGGATTTTGCACCACGATAATGCACCCAGTTATTATTCCTGAGTTTTTAATGAAACATTCAATAAATATGGCTCTACAAGCACCATATTCACCTGATATGACAACCGTTTGATTTTTTCCTTTTTTTCCCAAGGTTGAAATTGCCTGTTCCTGGTCATAATTTTGAGTCCATTGGTTCAATAAAAAAAAAAAAGTCTGTAAGAAATCTAAATGGTTTTCACAAAAATAATTTTAAGGCAGGTTATGATGATTAGATAAAAAGATGGCAGAAAAGCATTATAGATAGAGAAGATTATTTTGAAGGAAATGCAATACATTTTTAGCTATAAATTGGTATTTTCGTTTAATGTCATGTTGTACTTTCGATAACTGTAGTATTTTTGTCTATACAATTGACTATTTATCGCATAAACGTGCACTTAAAAAAATAAATCAATGATTTTACATCAATCTTTTATTAGACATTTTGTTTTTTATAGTTTATGAGATTCGATATTGTGCATCATTTATCGCAGAGATACTTACGTGTAGATTATAATAATTTTGCTGTATCTAGACTAGGTACCACGTAGATGACTGTTAACTCGGTCCATCAGTTATTTGAGTCGAAAGACACTTAAGGAACTACGTCGGCCGTATAGAATCAAGAAATATAGATTCAGTGTTTTATGGTTTTTAATTGAAAATGGAGTACAGAAAATGCAATCTAAAATTACAAAATATATGCTGAAAAAATAAACAGATTTGAAAATAAACGAAAAACGAATTAACTAGAATTAAAATATTTTATATCGTGTTTCATTTTTAAACATTCTTACCAATTATTTTATCAATGTACATGTACACATACATATTATATTGTAACAAAGTTTGTATTTTCTTTTTTTTCCTGTACATGCATATAATATGACATAAGTGGATTTAATCTTTTCTAAAATAAATTTCTAGAAGAAGGTTATAGTAGATACATTAAATTACTAAAATAAACTTAATTAAAATTATAACTGGAAAACTGCAAAACTTTGTATAATTCTATTTGATAATGTATATATATAATACATAAATACACTAATTTTCATCATTTAAATGCTAGTTTTATTTTAGTTGAATGTCTGGCAAAGGAAGAAACTCGTGTATTTGAACTTTGCAATTCCCAGTGTCCAATGGCTTGCCAGTAAGAAATTGTTTCTAGTTATTTTATCTAAAAATATAAAAAATAATTATGTAACCTATGTAAATAAATAAATAAATATGTAATATTCAAATAAATAAATAATAATTATGTAACATAATATTATTAATTGTTAATTAAGTGAATAATTATGTAAGATTATGTATAATTAGGTATTAAAATAATTATGTAAATTCTTGATAGAATGAGATTGTAAGATTAAAAAATATCGATTATTTTTGTATATTTATTTCTATTTTATGCATAAGTTGAGTATATGCATAATAGTATATTAAGTATAAGAGCATATTAAGTATATGCATAATAATATATGCTGTATCTAACTACATTTCAACGAATCTTAAATAACATTTTTTCCCTATTATAATTAATTAATGTTAAAATCTGCTTACATAGTTTTCTAGACAAGCTGTAATTTTGTTTCTACATCGCTATAAACTTGGGTTTTAATTTTAATTAATAATCTTCGCTTTACCTTAAAATCATATTTTCGAGTTTGAACAAAACATCATAATATTAAAAATTATAATTTTATACTACAATCTTGAGATACTCTGAAAGGGATGGTTAAGAGAACCAACACATCAGAATGTTTATCCTTTGATAACTTAAGTTTTTTTTCAAAGAAAGTAAAAGTTTTTGTGGTTTTACTTAATAATAGGATTATATATGATTGAAAAATAAAATATTTAAAACATATTTCTTGTCAGGTTTTGCAGGGAGAGGACCCACACAATTATATGGGTGCAGGTTCGGCTTTAAATTAGAGAAAAAGGAGGAAGTTGTTATTTCTTTTATTATGGGATCACCTACACAGTTGTGTAAGTCAAGTCTTAAGACCGCTCGTCATATGATAGAAAAGCGTCTCATCCCTCCTTCTACGTTGAGTTCGCCTGGCATTTTGATCCAACATTAAATCATGGTGCAGCTTCTCTACCTACCGCTCTTATTTTTCTTCTTCTCCCTCCTCCAATAAAATTATCATTTTCATTTGACAAATCTGTATCAACAATTAGAGTTCAAAAACACCAGGCCAGACTATTCCAATTAAATCGGGAAGCGTTAGCCAGCTGGCACAACATCGAATTCGTAGATGAAAGGTCGCAGGACCTAAAATCCGCCATGTACGCTAATGGCGCCTTGTGCACGTAATATCTACCGTGGGTGCGAAGTCCTCCAAGTTACCTGGGAAAATATACCTCTGGAGGGGTTTTTCCAGATGAAAATTTCGTCATCTGATTAAGGCTCTAAATTACGAAATCAACTTGAGTACCAGTGCGTAGGTATCAAACAACAGGGTATAAATGATAAGTAACCGACCTAAAAAAGTACACAACTAAGCAGTAAGCCATTAGGAAGGCGAGTTAAACTTCCGTGAGACTTATTGCCACTACTCAGCGATTAAGCGATCACCCGCCCCCTTAGATCAGTTATATTAGAAGTCAATGACCAGCCCCCATGCCAGATATCCAACTTGTTCAATTAAGGAAACCCACCAGGTCGGAACATGGTCATCGGTTAGAAAAGAAGAACTGCTCGCCACCCCTCAATAATGTAAGATCTATGGCATTTTATGCATTATTATATTCAAAATATCTTCTAGAGAAAGTAATATTTCTAACTTCTTTTGTCGGTGCACTCTTCTTATAGGATTCTTTTTTCTTAGTTCTTAAAATATATCTGAAATCTATGCTTAACTTTATATGAAATGTTACAATTTTACTTCCATTTCTTTTGCTTTTAATACGTGAAAGTCCCAAATTAAGGATAGATTTTAGAATTATTTTGCAAACTAAGGAAAAAGAGATATCCTTTAAAAAGAAGATACAGAAAACAGAAGTAAAAAATATTGATACCCCAAGGAAATATCCCCAATATAAGAATTTAAATATAAGCTTAAATTTATCAAATGTTCAATTACTTACTATTACCAAAGGGAATTCGAAAACTCAGTGAGAACAGTTTTAAAGGATTATAGTTAAGTTATTATCTATGTTTTTCTCTAAATAAATTATGTACTGTCGTAAATATTGAAGATTATATTGTATGTAAAAGACAAATATTTTTTAAATAGCGTGGTCATGAGTGTAGTTAAATTCTCGAAAGCGGTTGCAGTCAACGGAATTAAATTTTTGGGATAAAAATGTCTGCATTTAAGGTTGAGTATTAAAATCCTCTAATGGTTTAACTAACGGAAAAGCCTTTTTTTTAAAGCCTAGTTGATTTTTGTTTTAGAAATATCAAAAAGACGAATGTAAAAATTTATTTAAAGTCTAACAGGATTCCCTTAAGAAAAATGTATTAATATGATATTTGAAATTAATATATATATTTTAAGTAGAAATGGACAAACATGGCATAAGGGACTTTTATTCATTATGTTCAAATATGTTTGGCGCGCTACTTATTTTATATTATGTATTTAAATCAAAAAAATGTTTGCTAGAATTTTTCATTAATTTGGAAAGCTTATTAAAAGTAATAATGTAGTAATAAGAATTACCTCAAGTAATAAATAATAAAAGTCACAAGAATAATAATTGAATGATACTGTCCAATAGTATGCGTACTGCATAGCCACTTTTAGATACATGAAACATTATTTAGCGGCATCAAGGAAATATCCGTCGAAGAGAAGTTGTAATTCCTAAACAGAAAGAACTTGTTATAATATGGTATGAAATGGTCAGAAAATTTGAATTTATTCTATTACTGTGCAATCTTTTATATGCGTTTTTAGCTTAATATACATCTGAAATAAATAAATAAATAAATACTACTACTCCTTGCCAGTTTACATTCTTTACACACCTCATTACAGAAGTTTATACTTAAAGTATTTTGAACTTAAAGTTATTTTCAGAATGCCATGTTAAAAATGGATTGTAATAAATTAAATATGATTTCAGTTAAGACAAAATCGATACAGTATTTTAAATAAACTAATTTAATTGTATGTTTTATTTTTCTAGGAAAGTGGAATTTGAAAATGTGGCTACTGACTCCGAGCCTTTAAGAGACGTAAAGGACTTTTTTTTTCTTTTTTTAACCTTTTCCAATACGTTGAAATGCGTTCGTGCAATCGGTTTATCTATCTGCCTATCCATCATTCCACACTATAACTCACGTAAATATACATGGATTTTCCTGCAATTGAAAAACATTAATGTTGCTTGCCTTGGCAAATTCGGTATTGTAAATTAAGTGATAAAATTAAAAAAAAAAATGAGCTAAGTGCACAGATGATCTGAAAATATGCTTTTTTCTTTTAGGTAATGAAATATAATTGATTTTTTTTATTATGTGCTGTAATCTAGAGATGAACCACTTTTGTCGAATAATAATAAATATTGATTAATTTTGAATTTAAAGAAAATTGTATACTACTTTTTTTACAGTTGAAATTGAAACTAGAGTTCAAAGATCACAGTGAAACAAGCGGCAATTTCCTATTTCAATTCAGTCAATTATTATTGATGTTCAAATTTAATGTCAATTATCTTTAAACTCAGTTTACTCCAAATCGAATGTTTGCAACGTGTACCACTTGTCTATTGAGGCCGTCATAAAAAGTGTGTAGCAGTAATAGTTTATTTATACAAGGCACTTAAAAGAATTCTATTAATATATGGGAAATCATTTGCAGAGTATTTTAATGATATCACCCTATTCCAAATGTATTTTAACTGTTATAAATCCCTAAATTTCACAACAATGCTAGATGATTACAATAGAATAAGACATTCATAGCATTTGCCGCTCATTTACAGAACCATACAAAATTAATCGGTTACAATACTGCCTTTCAGCAATAATTGCTGGAAGTTCGTTTTCAAATTTGGTAAGGGTTTTTAAATGTAACTATTTTTTTGCATGTTACTCGATGTGTATAAGTACTATATCTCGTATACATTCATGTACAAAAGATTTCACATACTTCTTATTAACCAAAATTTCTAAAGAGAAATTTTCAACTGAGATATATGTATTTCTTAACTGAACTAAAATTTATAATGCATGTAGTTAATAGACGTGAGTCTATATATAATATACAGGGCTGTTCAAAGAATTTGGATGATTTTCTTGTTGTATATCAGAAATGGAAAAATTGAATTTTGAAAAGTGTTATGTGTTGCCAAATGATTCAATAATTCAAAATATTTCAACTTACGAAAGGACGAAGCTTTTTGTATGTTATTCAGAATGTGTTGAAAAGTTTTTCATTATTTATAATGGGCGCAAGACCTTTTCTTTCTTGTCTTATTTTATCTTCAAGTAACAGAAGGAAAATTTTGTAAAACATCTAGCTAAAATTTATTTGAAGGTTACATAAACTTTCACACGTTTACAATTTTTCACCGAAACCTTTCATAATTATATTAAAGTAAAATAGCAACACTTAATAATTAAATGTTTATTATATTGAGTTGCATGCTTTAAATGTAATAAATGAATAAAATTAAATAAGTAATAGAATTCTCAAAAGTATACTTTTGTTGTCGATTTATCTAAAAATTATCTTAAAATAACAGGAAAACATCGCACTTTCAAAAGAAAATCCAGTTGTTTTAATATTTGTTTTAGAATTTTATAAAAATTTTAGAAGCGAAACTAAAAAAAATTGGACAGAATGAACTATATGTACATAAGAAACATTAAAAAAAATTGTGAAATAAAATATCATAATTAGGAAAATATGAAAAAAACATTAAACAGAAAAAAAACAGAAAGAAAAACATAAAAAACATAAGCTTAATTAAAAAATATTTAGAAAAAAAAGGAAAAATACTTTTATGCTAATAAAATATATTATGATGATAAACTTAACTTATAACTTGAAAATGTAATTATTACATTTTAAAATACTGAAGAATTCTATTAAAATGAACGAATTCAGTTTTATTGTGTGAGTAAAATATACAGCTCCAAGAAAGAAAAAAAAAGAATTCATAATGCGAAAGCATTAAATTAAATTTATTAGTGCATATATCATTAACAAAATAAATAAATATTGATAAATTTTTTTTATTATTACAGGAATCTCCTTTGTATGAAAAAATGCATGTAAAACAACTGTTTCAGACACAAGAGATTATGAAGTAAGCTAAATTTAGAAGATCTTTAGATAAAAGTTTGCATCACAGACACAAATATTTAATTTTTAACAGTTGAAATGTGAGATTAATGGTTCATCGCAAGGTAAAACTATAATTTCTATCACCGAACTAGCATATATTTTAGTTTATCAGTTTTACACTAATCACGCCTTTGCTGTTTATTGGTATGAAATTTCTTTATAAGAAGTAAATTCCCCTCCCGGGTGTCACCCTCTAAGGTGTTATACACAATCTCTATTTTCAAATATATATGCATATAATCTCATAAGATTTTGGAAAATAATTCTAAAATAAAATTAAATTTCTAGCTCACAAAGCAATAGATTTATTTTTCTTCTTTTTGAGAATGTGAAATTTTATACAGAATGGTGTGCCTCAATAAGATGTGCATCAGGGAACAAAAAACAACTTATCCAATAAATGGATAGAAGAAGCAAACTTTAAAAGAAAGAATTTTCTTCTACATATAGATACCACATTGATTTATGCATACTATGGGTTGAATAATAAGTGGATTTTTTATGCAGGAGGGCAAAGGTAAATAAGGAATGATAGAGTCGTTTGTTACAATAAAGTGGAATTTTACTTGAAAAAATATTACGGATCCGCAAGAGGCGGGGGTGGCACTATGGTAGCTGAGGATGACACAATTTACACCCGTCCCGCGTGTCACCCATCCAAGCTACGCCGCTGAGGAAATTATCCCTGTTTATGGAAATGAGGCAGCCATCCCGATTATGGAAAGGGAACGAGGAAACCATGCAAATAAATTATCAGTCAAAAACACTAAAACTCTGTTTCATCTGCATATTGTCATAATATTATTGAAAAATGTTTTCTCCCTATTTAAATAAAATATAATCAGTTTAAAAGAATGGCTGAGAAGTAAGAAATAATGAACTTAAAAGAAGAATGAGTGAGGAAGGCATTTCAAAACTTTTTATAACGTTGAATTTTAGCATGTTTCATCGCGTAATTTTTAAATATGAAGTATTTATTAAGGTGACATTTTTATTTTTTGTTTCATGTTTTTGAACAACTAAAATTTAAATACTTGATAACAGTTGTCAATATTTACAGTATGAAAAACTTGTGACATAATAGCAGCATCTTTCGACTTAGCTAAGTCAGTTATTGAAAATGTTGTTAACTACAGTTCTTTGATATGCATATCAATATTTATGTTTTTTAAAAAAGTTACACTTTTTCAGTAATGGAAGCCAGTGGGGTAATATGGAATAAAATCATAAAAAACATTAAAACTGACCAAAAAAAAAATGATTTGAAAGAATAACAAAAATTATTTAATGAGTAAACCATAGCATCTTATCTATAAATTGGCATATTCTTCGAAAAAATGTTTTACTTTTTACACTTGTCCTGAAAATATTGTCAAGCTAATATTCCATATTGATTTACAAATCATCTTGAAAAGTGTAACCTTTTTATTTGTCAGCAAGTTAGCATAAAGAAAAACTGACTAACATAGCCTACTGCTTAAAAAAAAAAAAAAAAAAAAAAAAAAAAAAAAAAAAATCTGTGAAATTACAGAGAATTTACGGATAATCCATTATTTTAAGTCTGATGTAAAATTACAAAGATTACAAAAATAGAGATTCTGTTAAATAATAGATAAATTAATCGGTAAATTTACAATAGACTCTGTAAATTAATATAGTTGAAAATACACAAGACTTTGTGAATTTATTTTTAACGATAGTAATTTAATTTAATTTTCGAGTTCGGTAATTCACTGAATCTTCAGTGACCCTGAAGGAATTTGACTTTTTTCGTGTAATTTTGAACAGCTGTATCATTTTTGCACAAATTTTTTCTAACCGAAACCACTTGTCAATGAAAGAATCCCTAATGCCTGGTCTATAGGAGATGTTGCTGTTTTATTCAAAATATATCTTTTATGATTTAGTGGGGAAAAATCGATAAAAATCCGAAACTTACACTAAAAAGGCGTTTTTTCCATTTCTTAATGATTATAACTTAAAAAGAATGGAAAAGAAAAAAAAAATTAAACTAAATGTTCTTTTTTTTTTTAAATATTTCTAATAAAATTGAAAATAGTTTTATAAGTGCGTGCTTTGACTTATAAGTTTTAAGAAAGATAAAAAATATCTTTAAATAAAAACAAATTTCCCTACAGGGAATTAAATAAATATAATATAAGAGAAATGTCGGTAAAATGATGACCGAGAAACTCGATGGAGTGTATTTAAACGAGTACAAGTGTAAATTTACAGTGAGTTAGTTTTTTGTGGTGTTTTTACAGAACTTTTAAACTTTGCAATAAATATAATTGTTTAATTTTATACTGAACTTTGTTAACATCATTGACAATGATATTTTATAATAAATACAAATTTTATTAATGTTACCTGCAAAAACTAAGAATAAGGTTTTATTTCCCAGCGTTTCTCAGACAATAGGTATTCAAATAGAACTGACCACAGTATGTCATGTGAGTATTAGAAAGTCGTATGGCGAATTTACACTTGGCTTCAACGCCGTATGCTCCAGATGTTGAAGCATTCCATAATGTTCGACTATTTAATAAATAATATGTGAACTTCCTCCATATCCGGGAACTTTAGCGTTGAGTATCACACACACACACAAAAAAAGACACTTAGATTTATTTGATAGGAAGTTTTACCTTAGAATGCTTCAATTTTATATAATAAAAACCAGTGAGCTAAAATTATAATGCTACAACTGATCCATTTTTAGAATTTTTAAGTAAAATATTCACGATAGTTTTTCGCAGCAATTTCAAGGAAAACACAACTCTATATAAGTTTTAACGAAAGTTATAAGCAAAATTAATGGTTTTAAAAGAAGTGGTGTTCAAAAAACGGGTCATCTAGGAATCTTGTGCATATCTACATCAAAAAGGAAATAAATGATTACAATGTTCTTTTTATCCTGCATTAATTTGATAATAACATTAATATTACCATAGTCATAAACTGATAAAAAATATGCACCTAAGATAGTTAAACGCATAAATTAACTTTTGCTTACTATTGCTGAAATTTTACATGCAAATAGGAGTACCGATAATTATCAGTTTAGATGCAGGTGTCACATTAGGTGACAGCGCGTGATTTGGGGTGATGTCTCAATAGCCAGTCACGCTCTGGCGCGGGAAAATCTTTTACTGATTCTTTGTTATAAAAAGTACACCGGCTTCAGAGAAAAACTCACTTCTACAGTGCGACATTAACTATTATCACATCTTTACGTAAGCGGCAGTGAACGTATTAATCTTAGAGCATCTTGGGTAAAAGCAAAAGTGTAAAATCTTATTAGTCGATAGTGGTTTGTAAAATCAATTTTTAGTGACTATTTGTTATTGTGGTTATTTTTATAATTAAAAGTGTTAAACAAATAAACTTTGTTAAATATATTATTAGTATTCTAAGATTAAATATTCGAGATAAATATGTTACTATTAACAGAACGCAAGCAGAAAGGGTAGAATCATTGATGGCACGCAGGAAAATTTGCTATTTCTTTTAACATTCAGAGTATAAGATTAGCAAAAACAATATTTAACTGGCTTTTGAGTATTCAAGAGACATAAAGTTTTACTGATTTCTATTTTTTCGAGAAACAATGTGTAAAAACCATGTGTTTTGGATGAAGGTGCTTTTTCAGAAATTTTCAACTATTAAAAGTAACCATAAAACGACTATTGGTAGTTAATTTTTAATGATCGAATTTTTCATTTAATATCAATGTAACCAGTGGTCATTTTAATTTTTGTCTTTAATCTGCTGTAAGTTAACTATTATTTTGCAACTATTTTATTCTCAAATAAATATTAGAAAAAAATTATTATTTGAAAAAGAAATTACAAAAACTGCATTTTCTTTCTGATGTTCTTTACAGAAATTTATCGAAACTGTCTTTTATGATTTAGTCTATATTTTTCACATCCCCACCTCTCATTATGTCAATGAATAAAAATCTACATAGTCAATAGCTGAATGTAACATTTTATCGATGGTAAATATTTGCAGATCACAGTAGCTTTTATGTTAATATGAGAGAATATGCTGCTAAGAAAATAGAATTTTGTAATCTTGAAATTTCATTTTCCCGTTTAGTTTAAATTTAAAACATAGAAATTAATTCTTGCTAAGAATTTTTTTTTATATTACCTTTTAATAAATTCAGAATAAATATAATATATAAAAATCCAGCTATACAAATTTGAGATTGTAAGGCGTGTATTTATAATATTTTGTTCATATACCTATTTCAGACATTATTTCGCATTTTAAAGACAATTTTACTTCCTTTGATGGCAATCTTTTGTCACATATCTGTTTCTATAAAATATGTTAGACGTAACAATTAAATGTTACGTCTAACATATTTTATAGAAATGGATACGTTTGTACCATAGTGGGTGAAATGGTCTTTAAAAAGTGAAGTAATGCCTGAAATGGGTATATGAACAAAAAAAAATGTACCATAATTGTATTTCAATAATATTTTATTGTCACTTTTCTAATTTCAAAAATTACTAAAAAATTTCAAAATGCTGCTTTATTAGATAAAAACTCAATCTTTTTTCCTCCTCCTCCTCAAAGTAAATAAATAAATAAAAAATAATCTGTTTTTTAAGTTACAAAACCCTGTTCAGAAGGGAAAACGGATATCTACTGGGACGCTAATTCACAAACACTGAACGTTAAACCACTCATTACGCCAACCACTGTAGCCAAACGATTTGGCGAAAACATAACGTCTATGTGCATGCTGATGCTGCATACAGTTTTTAGTACCATAGTTCGAAGTTTTCATGAGTGAATTTTTATATCTGTTTTATATGAATAGTTTGGATACACTTACAAAGTTCAAGAGAGGTCCCCCTTCCCTTCCAGATTAATTCAGTTTACATGAGTTGTCTTACTGACTATTACTAACTCTAATATTAATGCTGTTACATTAAGGTTATGTTACAAAGTAAGTGCGATGCTGAAAAATTTAAATTGCACGTTTTTAGATCTATGAAAATATAATATTTCAAGCAATAGATGACATATTCTATCAAGATAGATCAACATAGTTGAAAAGAGTTTACGAACTTGGTTTGTCAAATTTGTCATAGACTGATTCTGGCGTTTTCAATGGATGAAATATTTCGGCATTGAAAATAAACGTGTAGCAGTTACGGTTCGTTTACACGGACATACAAAGGAATTTCAATTCTTAAGACCTGTAGTGGAAAAATCTCGATGTATTTTATAAAATTTTTTAATTTTACTTAAGAAAGGTGTTATAATAAAAATAAATGACATTGACATGTTTTGGAACCGTCAAATAAGTTCCATTATTATAATATAAATAAAAATAAAATTTCAAAATATTTCCCGGTCAATACAAATGACACGCGACAATGAGATATAAATAACAAAAAACACGCGCTCTATTGAAAAAAATTAAATTAAAATATAGACCATGATCTAAAATGTAAATAAAAATAAAATTTCAAAATACTTCACGGTCAATACAAATGACACGCGACAATGAGATATAAATATCTCCATATTTTTTATTTTTATTAATATAACATTACATTAAAATACATCGAGATATTTATACAATGAGATATAAATATCTCGATGTATTTTATTTTTATTAATATAACATTATTTTAAACATATTGAAATTAATATATAGGCATACTGAAAGGCGCTAACTATAGAATAGGGTGTGCATCTCATTTACAGGGACTCACAAAAGAATTTGATTACAGTACTCTTTAAACAACAATTGCTGGAAGTTCATTTTCAATTATGATACGTATTTTTAAATGAAAACATATATGTTCTTTTGCATATTACTAGGTGTGTATAAATTCTATAACGCATATACAGGGATGTACAAAAGATTTCAAGTATAATTTCGTATATTGACGGAATGTTTTAAAGGGGATTTTTTCAACTGTGTTAAACGTTTAATTATAAATTAACTTTTAATATACTACGTAATTATACATAAATCTATAAATTATATACAGGGCTAAAAAAAATATGGGGTATTTTTTAGATTGTTAATGGCGATTGCAGAAATTGGGTTTTGAAATTGTTTATTTAGAGCTTTTAGCTCTAACATGTGCTTTATCAGCTTTTAGCTTAATAAGCTGCGAAATTTTATTAAAACTTTCTAAATGTGTTAAAAAATGTTTCATAATCCATGCAGGAAGATTTATTTTTCCTCTCTGTTCATTTTTGAATTATTTTTACCAAAATATTAGATTTTTTTATACAGTTTGTTAAGACTGATAATATAAGTAATAATATAAGTACATTCTAAAGGAATAACACAAAACTTTACGAAAACCACAAATTCAATATAAGCATTGAACTTTAAAATCTTCATAACTAAAAATACTTTTTTAAAAATAAATTTGATAACAGTTTATAAAAGGGGAGTAACTAAGTATTTCATTAATGGATACTGGGTTAAAAAATCTTTGAAATAAATGCAATTTTGTAAATGACAGTATTAATGTTTTCTATTGCTGTGTAAAAAAGTCAGCTATCTGTTTCTTGACTCGTTTATCAAGATTGTCAACAATAAAATTATAGTGTACAAGGTGCAGTTTTAAAAATAGTAAAAAAAAAAGATTTTTTTTTTTTTTTTTTTTTTTTTTTTTTTTTTTTTTTTCAGAATTAAAAACTTTTAGGGGGGGGGGAGAGTAAATCTATTATTGAATATGTTTATCTTGTTATCAATCAGAAACAAAACACTTGTCATATTCTCAACTAGTAACTAAGATAATTATAGTGAATTTTTATTTATTTAATGTTATCATTTAAAGAAAGGCAAATTTATGGAGAGAGCCTAATAGATAAAAAATTTCACTTGTGCACAATATATATACATGCATATTCAGCAAATGCATTATTCAGGAGATGTTTGTTGCAACATATGCAGTGTCCTGATACTGGAAAACAAC
Organism: Maratus speculifer; assembly: GCA_964019185.1. Lineage (NCBI taxonomy): Eukaryota > Metazoa > Arthropoda > Arachnida > Araneae > Salticidae > Maratus > Maratus speculifer. The sequence goes on along the minus strand of OZ025292.1, from coordinate 177,014,982 downwards.
ACATGGTACATGTAAAACTCCATTAATAAATATTTAAGCATGTAAGATGAAAGATCAGATTTATAGAGCATATATCTATAAGATAAAATATTTCACATGCTCATAATGCGTATGTGATTTTTCAGAAGGTGGAATAAACCTTTAATTTTTCGCACTCATATTTTTGCAAGTATTCCATAAACAAGAAATACGTGGCCAATGGAAGAAATATCAAAGTCGAATTAGTTTTAGACTTGCATGCGTTTTGAAGTTAATTTTAGCTCTAAAGCGCTTGAGAACAGAAATTGGCTTCAAGCGCGCTGGGACATTGAGTGATTGTGACTTTGCTACCCGGACACCAACTCTGACAACACTGCATGTAATTATTTTTTAATAACAAAGGAGTTATTATCAATATATATGATAAAAAGGAAATATCAGGTGCGGCCAAAAGAGGGCCTTATTGTTACCTTTCTTTCAACAAAATTAATAATTTTGCTTGCTCGAACAGAAAGTCGGTTCTAAATAAAGTTTGTCTGTTTATCTAAAGATAATTCAAAATTTGAAATTAAAAAATGTAAGTTTCATACACTTTTAGTTATATTTTATTTGCAAATTTTAAATCTATTTTATTACAGTGAGAATATGGCTTGTATGCGAATCCACTACGGCTCCACGGAAACAAAAGTTCTTAGTCATCATCCAAAATATGCGGTAAATAATGTATCTTTATAAAATACTCGATATAAATATCTTTTAAATATTTCAAAAATTTTATAATTATTTAATATAATACACTATATGGCCAAAGGTGAACGGATACCAAACCATGGCCCACTAGATCTAAGTAAAGGCCTGTTTATTTGAGATTAATGTATGAAGTCTCTTCCGCCAGAGGACGCTGATACTTTGCCCAAGTTAATCAGACCAATCATGTAAACCCTGAACCAAAACAATGACACGTGTGCAAACATGTGCACAGAACAGAAAGCAGCTTATTCAATGCTAATTTGGGCAGGGTTTGCGTCACGTGGACTTACACGTGGTTCAATGAAATGGTTCAGGGTTTGAAGCTGTTGCCAGCTTCACTTTTTCGGCGGTTTTTCGCGAAATGGCTCGGCTGGTAGTATTATAGTAGGCTATGACCAAACTTACGATTTTAGATATTTTGTTAAATATATAGAAAAATACATGAGGAATCATCCTGAAACTCTAAGAGTGTAAAATAATAGTACAGGTCATACATTTCTGTGAAGATTTTTTCCCCGAAACTCTATAGGCGAACTTCAACAAATTGAAAAAGAACGAATATCTTTTGGATAACCCTGTCAAAACTACTGTAACAAATGCGTTCAAACTGTAGATTATGATTAAGTAGCTTATTGTAATAAACAGTGTTCATTTTAATGTGGATAGCAAATATACTCGTAGAGAAATTAAGGTTTTCATAAAAACAGTCCCAAATCATTCTATGTTTTTTGCGTATAATTTGCATAGTTCTTAATATAAAACAATGTTCCTTTCCGAAAATATGACATATGAAAAACAACACTGTACACAATCAATACCCTGTAATCAGAATTAAAAATTAATAAAGATTTTACGAAAAATGAGCAAGTTTACTAAATAATATTTCAGCGCGCTTGCTTCAACGCTATCAGAATTTCATTTGCATTTTGTTTAAGCTAAATATGTAGAGCAATCTTTGTGAAAGTCTCAAAAACATCCATTGAAAATTCTGGAAGTGACCGTTGATAGAATAAGCTCAAAATCCATTATTCCTAAAATGAAGCAAATAGAGGAGGCGCTGTATCTATTTATCCACTGATTGGTGTCAATATAGAATACACAATATGGCACGTAATACTATATTTTGATACAATCCCTATTTTTTTTGCTTCATTTTGGGAACAACGGATTTTGAGCTTATTATATCGACGATCACTTCCAAAATTTTCAAGGTATGTTTTTGAGACTTGAACTGCACATTTGCAGTTGCTCTGTACATTTAGCTAACACAATAGGCAAACGAAATTTTGATTGCCTTGACGCATGTGCAATGAAAAATTATTTAATAAACCTGCTCATTTTTTATACAATTTTTATTATGATTACTGAGTATTATATGCAATGTTCTTTGTCGTATTTTCGGAAAAAAAGATCGTTTTATATTATGAACTCTGCAAATTATAAGCAAAAAACTTGGAAAAATTTGGGACTGTTTTTATAAAAATCTCAATTTCTCTACGAGTATACGTGCTATATTCATAAAAATGATCACATTTCATTATAATAAACCACTTAATCATAATTTACACTTAATCTTTACAGTTAATCTTTAGCTACATTAATTTTGACAGGGTTATCCAAAAGATAACCGTTATTTTTCAATTTGATGACGGTCCCCAATGGAGTTTCAGGAAAAAAGTTTCATAGGAATGTATGATTTATACTATTATGTTTTCACATTTGGAGTTTGAAAATTATTCCTCATTTATTTTTCTAGATATTTAACAAAATGTGTAAACTGACAAGTGGCCGCTCTCATTTGGTCATATAGTGTATAAAGAGCATCGATATGACTCGATATGAACTTTATACATATGTGATAGAAGGAGTATTTGAATTATCTTTGTAGTTTTGTCCCTTAATAAAATCTCAAATATATAAAATAAGAAAGTTAATGCTTTTTCTACGCCTAATAGTGACACATTAAATTTTTTCTTCATATGTGTGAGAGAATATTGTATAAAATCGCATATTTTTGAAAGGGCTCAAATTGTCATAAAAATTTACGTTTAAACAGTTTATTTAGACAATAATATAATTATTTTGTGTAGTCATTAAAAGTAATAATGAATAAAGTACAATGCAAATCATTAAGAATTTATATAAAGTTTCATACAGGGACTTAAATAAAATGTGTTAGACTTCGTGAATTTTTTTTGTTTTGCTCTGCAAAATAAATCTTCAATTAATAAATCTTAAAGTAATCATTAATTAATGACAATTTAATAAATTACTTAATATGTTTTTAACTACTACGTTCATCTATAATAGCTCAATAAATTAATGTAAGTAAGCTTGAGACATATTCAATTGAAAAAGATAAGAATTATTAGAAAAGAAGATGCTTTTATGACTTGTACACGATTCTTAAATTCAAAACTTTTAATTCCAATAATCACATTTAATAATTTAAAATTCCAACATTATCTATCCACATTTAGATTTGATATCTAGTAAAAAAACTATATACTAGTTATAACTCTGATGTAAAAATATGCAAAAATTCTAAATTTGATATTCTATTTTATTTTATTATCAATTTTTATTTTATCTCGTTCTGTTGTACACGCATATACATTATATATATATACACACACATATATATATATATACATGTATTACTTGTTTATTTATAAATACATTTTCTATAAATTAATCGTATGTGCAGGCTATATAAAAATGTAAAAAATCTCAAGGAAAAAAAATCAAAAATATATAAAATAAAATTATAACAAAGTATCTTGAATTACAAAAATTTAAATATTTTATTTATCATCTAATAACCAAGTATATAAACTTCTGTCGTATAATGATTGTGTTCTCAGCAGTATTATTTCTGTATCAATTAAATCTTTTACAGATGAACAATTTTCTGAGACACATTACCGTTGTTTTACTCTTACTATTTACTGTTTAAAATTTGAAATTATTTCTTTTTACACATGAAAAAGAAGAAAGTGGTAAAACTTCAAAAGTTAATTATAGTATTTATTGTCCTTTTTTTGCAGTTTATTGAATTGTTCAGTCTCCTTGGTGGTTACAGTGGATTATGGCTTGGATTTTCTTTACTAAATATGTATGAATTCGCATTTATCAAGCTAATATATTATTACACGAAAAGAAAAATGCAACAAAGATATAAACGAAAAATGAGAAAACGTGCTAGACGTAAATATTATTGAAGTTTACCATTGTGTTTTTCTGCACAAATTAGTATGAAAAAGTGGAAGAATTGCGCGGAAAAGCATGATGGTGAATGTAGCAACCAACCAATAAAATTGAGTTGGCAGACGTTTTCCAACAAGATGTGACTTGGCAGACCAGTTTTGTTTTTAATGCTTAATTCAGCTCTATCTAATTCTGGAATTTCAGTCGTAAATTATAATGACTTGATAATCTGTACAGTTGGCGCCTTGTTACTATTATGCATATGCATAATGTTTTAAGTACTTTCGATCTGATGTGCATGCTACGAGTTCCACTTTATGCTCACCTCGGTACATGAATTTTTATAATAAGAAGTACTGATGTACAATCTGCCAAACAAAAGGAAAATATCCCATACTTTGTAATAAAAAAAATGCTGCAGAGATACCTCCGACATACTGACATTGTAACGCACTTTGAAACTTAGAGTAAGAGGATCTTTATTTGTCTTCTTATTTTGATTTCATGAAAAGTTGTTTTTGTTTAAGGTAGAAATTCTTTTGGTTAAGTAATTAAAAATTAAATATATGTAATATTTTGAATTTCGAATGCTCGATTAATTTTTATCAGCTGAAAATCAAACTTAAATTCAATTTAAGCATGGCGATACACTGTTAAAAATCTTGTCCTAGTTATATCCAAATTTTGGTGCTCAATAGCTGTCATTGTAAGATGGTGAAATCTTGAACCAATATTTGGAGCTCCTGTTGAAACATAATTCTAATAAATGTAAAGAGGTTGAAATAGGAAGCTCCAAATGTTGTACGAGATTTCACCATTTTATGGTACTTAGCACTAAAATTTGGTTCAAGCTGGAGATAAATTTTTAACAGTGTAAAAAAGCTTGATAGACTGAGTGCAATTTTGGATTCACGATTTTAAAGTATCTAGAAACAATTTGCGTTAAATATTTTGTAAGCTAAATTTCATCTTTTTTTCTAATTTTAATTTCCGAAACATATGTACTATGGTAATTATATTGCATTGTACTATACAAAGATTTTATCAAAAATTGCTTTCAAGAGGTTTCGAATAAGCGAAATTCAAAATTACAGTTTCTTCGACCAAGAATCTTTTCATTTATGATTAAAAACTATAGATAATTTAGTTTCTTTTCGAAATATTAGAACTAAATTTAACGTCAGGAATTAAAAATTCTACAACAGCATATTTCCTAAACTACATCACCGGATGACTGCCTATTTGGTATTCACTAATAACACATTCTTCAGTTATTCCTTTGGAAATTGAAATGTATATTTTGTTTTTCTTTGGCGACTGTACTGGATTCAGATTTTCATATTTATGTATGAGTTCGATCAAAACTCTTTGCAATTTAACTGTTGATAGCCTGTGTAAAATTTTCAAATAAAAAGACTGTTTTATGTATTTTTTTGTACTTCCTATTATTAATGTATTTGAAGTTTAAAACACATATGTATTTTTTTCATGATTAATTCAATGAACTTTGAAATGTACAATATTTTTCAGCAAAACAGTCGTTTCTGCTACAATATATGTTTATGGAATTCTACTCTTAAGCATATGAAAATGTTTTTTTTTATATGACAACTATAAAATAATCACATTCTCTTTACAACAATTAATTTTATGCATAAATAAATTATAGGTGTGTAACTTTGTATATAGGAGACACTAGGGAAGATTGACTAAGGTAAGGCTTGACTCACCCTTCAGTTTTCATATTTATAAGAATTGCAACCGAAACACTTAAGTATTCAAATAATTGTGTTTGTTTCATGCAGATAATAAAACAGGCGTGGAAAAACTATAATAAAGAGTTCTCAGCTTAAAAAGTTAAATTTTTAGAAAAGATTTTTTCTGTTAAATATATCATATAAATTTAAACAAGTAAGTTTTAAATATTGCAAAAATATTGAGCTTCTATTCTGGAATAAAAATTATACAATACACAAGACTACATGCTATTACATAAGTATATGCTGTTCTTTAAAAAGTGATATGAGGAGAGGCTTGATCCAGTCAATGTGAGTGTGGGATGACCATATTCAAAGCTCCCTTAATTAAGTATATTGGGAAATACTTTTATTATACACTGTACATAATGAAGGGTTAATGGTTACATTTTTAAAATACGAAGATCGGCTAAAATGTCGAGTTCCTACAAAGAAAACAAATTTTCTTTCGTTAATTTTTTTTTTTATTTATTTTCACCTTAACCATCAGATAAGCTAATAAATTACACGAATTTATCATATTGGTGTTCTAATTTAATTTAATTATTTCAGTAACGCGATTCGTCGAGTTCTTCAAAACAGCTGCTTATGGCATCAATAACCCCTTTGTTGCTCTGAAATCTTCACCCATCAAGGCATTTTTTAAGTTAAGAAATAAGTGGTTGTCACTGGATGCTAAATCTGGCGAATAAGGTAGATGTTTATGCAATTTCAAACTTAATTCGTAGATTTTTTCCCATTGCGATGACTGACCGATATATTGGAGAATTGTCATGGTAAAACAATTTTTTTTTTTTTTTTTTTTTTTTTTTTTTTTTTTTTGCCAAATGAGGTCATTTTTACTGTACTTTGTGGGTCAAATGTTACAGTAAACATGCGTAGTACGCACTAGTGAAACTTTTACCCATTTCCACGTAATGAATAAAAATAATTCCCTTTGCGTTCCAATAAATACCCGCAAAACCTTGTTAGTTGACAAAGTGTACTTGAAATTTTTTGAGCTTGTTCAACCATCATAATCCAATATTTTTTTCTGTAATTAGAGTAGAGAGAGTAGAGTTTTATCCATATTTATAAACCGTCGAAACAATTCTTTGGAATTTTTATGGCAGAGCTCCAGATACTTACTTGAAATGGTTTTCTGATGAAACATTTGGCCAATTGTCTACAAACGCGGCACTTACCATGCACAGACCCTGTGGAAGCCTAAAATATAAGTTTGAATATTACATGCACTTTTTTATATGTTTGAACCCCCTGATATTTCAAACAAGGTTAATCTGCAGTATTTTAGGGCTTTCGACGAGTTTTTTTAACAATTTCAGGAGTTGTCACTTCTACGAGACGTCTAGAGCGGAGCTCATCACTTGGGTTCATCTGCCCCATTTTAAATTCCACAAAGCACCTTTTAACCATTGAATATGATAAAGCAAAGTAATTCAATATGTTGTTAATTTCCTTTTTGATTTCTTTAGTCATTAAATCTTCAAATGTAAGTTTTAAATTACCACTCGTTTTTTTCAAATCTTCCAGTTTTGTAAAAACTCTAAAATAATCTTGTTTTAAATTCTGTCAATCAAACAATAATCAAGCTACTGATCTAAGAAAGTTGGTATAAGCTGGTCAGGAACAATATTATGCAGTGCTAGCATATAACTATCTTAGTGGTGCCATTTCTGTATCTGGCCCGAGACTACCCAATCCTCGTACCCTACAATGCTACAGTACAAAGAAGTGATAAAAAATTAAATGTAAAAAATTAGCAGATGAGAAAAGCTTGTAGAGAAACAAACGAATATTTATGAAATATAAATTAGAATGTTGATAAGAACCTTTATTTCATTTAGATAGTACTCATAGTAGGTAAAATGAAAGAAATGCAGAAGACTAGAAAGGATAAAAGTGGTTGCCTTAAAATAATGTTAAGTGTTCTTTAGATATTTTTATTTTCGTTTTCGGCTGAAAACATGAATGTTACAGAAATTAGGTTTCGATGAAATCTGATGGCTTACATATCTGTTTCAGTATGTTGCTGTCAAAAACTTGTCCTTGACTTTTTCGAATCTGGCATTTCTTGCACAAATGTTATTCATCGCACCATTTTTTGAAAAAAAAAATTAATATCGATTACATAATGTCAAAACTGCTCTAAAGAATACGTTTCTATCCTTTATTACTGATGCCAAAAAAAAATTTTGAAAAAAAGAAAAAAAAAAGGATGATGTCCAGTCAGATTGGACGTACAAGTGCAAAGGGTTAATAGACTCAGTTTCCTTTTTAGTTCCGTACAAGTTATTGTTTATTGTTTCATGCAATGCTGTTAAAAAAGAAAAAAATACATAAAAAAAGAAAAAAAAGTCATGAAAATAAATTTTATTTAGTTTTAAAATTTTATAGATGTTGTTTTACTTAGGAGCATCTTAAATTAAAACGTGATTTTAAATTGCTTTCATTTGGATGTAATTTTATTGATGACAATTATAATAAAAAAAAAAAAATCTTGAACGATACTAAAAAAGCAATTAAAAAGAAATCAAACATTTTCTCGCTAAATATTTACATTTTCTGTTTGTTTTACTTGTTCAGATACGAGCTCGAATTCTTTGATGGAATAAATAATTTGATAAATTCTACCATCTTTTAATATGAATTTCATCACTTTTTTCTATTTAAACTTACATATTTAAAATATTAAAAAGAAGGATGGAATGTTTTAAAGTTTTGTCTGTTTAAGACTATCTAATACTAAACAACAAATAAATATTTAAATTATAACAAACAAAAAATATTTTAAAATTATGTAATTTTTAACGAATTTTAAACATAGTTTGAAAATTTACTTGCCTAAAAATAACATACAAATAAGAGTAAAAATTTCTTTTTGGCTGATTAAAAATTTCCTTGTTTAAATTTGTATAATTAAATATTTTACCCAGGGACAGACAATGTAAAGAAAAGAACAAACACTTAACTTGGTAAACAAATATTTGCCCTGAATTACGAGTAATTACATCCTTTTAATTGTTTTTTTCACATAATTTTTTTCTTTGTAAATGCTTTAATGCTTTAAATTTGTATTTACATTTTTCAACAAGATTTGTATGACATTATTTTACTTTCAATAAAAATTTGTTACATTAAGTTTTGAAGAACGAGTGTATTTGAAGGCAATTAATTAAAATATATAGAGCTCAGTTGAAGCTCTAAAAGCTTAAACTATGTAGCTTAAAAATTTTTATTAGAAATTTAATTTTTTGTTTTAATTTTACACATATTTGAAAGAGTTTGAAAAAAGTTTAATAATGCATTAGTTACCTTCCACAAAAATATAAATAAAAGTATGTGTTGCTACTTTTTTTTTCAACAAATTGCATTTTACAGAGCTACACTAGTAAAAAAAGTGTATAGCCGGGTTTCTTAGTAAAATATGTCCTTGAGTCAACCACATCGTGTCATACATGAATCGATAGTTCATAAAAAGAAATTCATTTCTCCCCGATTTCAAGTTTATATCTCAAGACCACGGGAGGTTATGAACCTAAATGCATGTTTTGGAAAAGAACGCATTGTGACGAAACTACTAAGCGGATTTCAACGAAAAATATAAGGAATGTATAAAACCACCATACAAATATTTGACAATTTTTTTCAGATTTTTTTTTTAAACATAAGAACAAGTTTTCTAACTTTTTTTTTTATTTTTGAAAGCATAGTTTAAAACTGTATTAAGTTTTCTACTCTTTTGTCAGAATTTAAAGTATTCAAACTGATAAAAATATGCGATAAGTTCAAATGAATACAAGTTTTTTTTTTTTAAAAAATTCTTAAAATTGGTAGTGGAAATTTTTTTACTTAAATGAAAAATTCCCTGAAGACTCAAATATAGATTTATCACCATAATATTATAGCAGAAAACGATATCGTTACCGAAATTTTGGAAAATAGCTTGCATCTTCAGATAATATCACGAAATTTGCTAAGGTTTCGATTCTAGCGACAAAAATCGAACATTGTGATGAAAATAATCATAAAGTTAAAAATCTAACACCCGGAACTTCAGAACAGTCATCATAAATAATTTAACAATTGAAAATGACAAATAAATACTTAACTGAATTTTTATATAGCTTAAAATAAAATGGTTTGCCTGCACATTTTCTCAGCTTAAAATTGGAACTATATTAATTTTACCAAGAAATTTAAATGCTCCCCAAGATCTTTTAAATGGGACCTGATTAACCGTGCGAAACATGTACGATAACTAATTAGATCTATAAATTATTATTGGCAAAAGTGTTTAAGAAAGGATTTTGATGTCTAGAATCAATTTAATGCCATCAGATTGTATGATGATTAGGAGGACAAATATCGTATTATTTTGGCATTTATCTGAGTTAATATTTAGCCACGGCCAGTTATATATTCCGATATTTCGAGTACGTTCTTTTAAAAATTTCAAAGTGCTAGTTGTTGGGCTTCTAAAAAGTAGCACAACAACTAATTTGTTATATAAGGAAATTACTTTTTAAAAAATGAAAGAAAAAAAAATCTATCGTTTAATCAGTATGAAAACTTAGAAAAAACTCAATGAAATGGACATTTTCTTCGGTACGGTATTCTTTTATTCATAGTCTTAAAATGTAACATACTTATATAATATATTCTTTTTCATCGAATTTCGACGAGTGCAACTAGTTATGTTTTAAAATTTTTATATTTACTGTTATTTGTATGTAGCAATTGATAGAGAAAATGAAGAACACGATATTATCACCCATTTTATTTAACTTCAGTGAAATTTATTTTATACTTCTTAAAGATGGTAGTATTAATATTATCTTTTATTCAAACTTTTTATCAACCAAATATTGTGTTTTGGTATCACGAAATTTATTTATTTTACAAGCAGTGTTGTAAGCAAAAATTCCAGCACTTTAAGAAATCAATGCTAAATTTACACATTAAAACAGGAATTCTGATGATAAAAAAAGGCTTTGTCAACATATTTAAAAATATGTGCAAATTTTAAAATATACGGCCGGATGAGTCACTTTCAAAAATACAGATAGATACTGTAGCGTATTAAGCAGCTTAAGTGTATAAATGTTATCATATAATTCAGAAAGATATAGTTTAACGTGTAAATTGAGCAAAGAGAATACGTTTATCTGTGTGATATAAAACAAGTCGAAAATTACCCGCTATGCATAGCACATGAATTGCATTGGTACTATAAATAAATTTTAAAGATTTTCTGTTACATTACGGTCTATGAGGGAAATCGATTGCTGTGCATTTTAATGATATTACACTACAGCACTTTAAAGTTATTGAAACTGCTATATAGTCTTAAGGTTGTACTAAAAAGTTCTATTCTATTCTGCACTATTAATTGCACTAAAATTACTGTTTTAAAAATGCAAACAAAGCAATGACCAGAAATCCACAAAATTCTAAAATCCGCACAACCTCTGGTCCCAAGTTGTGCGGATTTGAGGGAGTCTACTGTATTCTAAATGTATTGTAAAGTGTTTCATGATCTATGCTGTACGCATGACTTTTCGTCCTTGTTTAAATCTAAGTAGAAAATTCTCCTTAACTTCTTAACTCCATCCCTAAAAAAGACAAATAAATAAATAAAAAACAACAACAAAAAAAAATGGCACAGGCATAGCAGTCAAAACATCATTTTGGTTGATTAGAATTTCAAATATACAACTTTCTCTGCTGTCCCTTAAAACAGCATTTTAAGACGTTAAAAAATTTAATAGTTTTTGAAATTTACTTTATTTTTGTGACAGTAATTCCAAAAGTGAAACAAACTGAGTCTTAGAAGCAATGAGAAATCGAATTGACAACTGACACTTCTGCTGCTCCAAGTTTTACAAAATAGATCACTAAAAGGGAAGCTTCTTCTCCCGAGACATGGTACTTTGTAACCAAAATGAGCTGTCCTTGAAATATAAGGCGCTTAAAATAGTGATGTTACGGGAATAAAAGTTTTATTCTGATATATTAGAATTTCGGTTAATAATTTTTTTTAATGAGCGTAGTTAAAATGCTGATGAGAGATGGAATATTTATACATCTTAATTATTAAAAAAATATCCGACTAACTATTAAAATTTTCTGCTATGAAAGTTCTTACAAAGCATTTTTTTAATAATACAAAACAAATAATTTTAGTTTCACTATTAAAGTAAAATATAAATGTGAAGTAATGTCAATATTCCATTTCTAAATATCTTCAATAAATAAATAAATAAATAAACAAAAATGGCACAGGCATAGAAATGAAAGCATTATTTTGGTTGATTAGAATTTCAAATATGCAGCTTACTCTGCTCTTCATTAAAACAACATTTTAAGACGTTAAAAAGTTTTAAAATTTAATTTATTTTTGTGACGGTAATTTCAAAGGTGAGACAAACTGATGGAACAAATTGAGCCTTGGAAGCAATGAGAAAACGAACAGAATACTGACACTTCTGATGCACCAAGTTTTACAAAATAGATCATTAAAATCGAAGCTCCTTCCATTGAGGCATGTCACCTTGTAACCAAAGCAAACTGTCTTTGAAATATGAGAAACTTAAAAATAATGCTGTTACGGGCTTAAAAATGGCGCTGTTAAGGGAATAAAAGTTTCATTCTGATACAATAGAATTTCGTTTGATAATTTTTTTAATGATCGTCGTTAAAATGCTGATGAGGGAAGGAACATTTATACACCTGGATCATTAAAAACCTGAAGCATATTTAAAATCTTGCGCTATGGAAGTTCTTGAATTTTTTTAATAATAGAATGCAATGAATTTAAGTTTCAGCATTAAAGTAAAACATAAATAAGAGTTAATTACAATACTCCTTCTTCTTCCTATTGCAAAACAATGCAAAACAAGGAATTTTAGTTTCATATTAAAATAAAAAATAAATAGGAATTTATATCGATATTTACTCTTCTTCCTATCTTTAATAAGTAAATAAATAAACAAAAACGGCGCAGGCATAGGAATCAAAACATCATTTTGGTAGATTAGAATTTCAAATATGCAGATTTCTCTGCTATTACTTAAAACAATATACAAAATATTCAAATGTTTTAAAATTTACTTTATTCTTGTGACAGTAATTTCAAAGGTAAAACAAACTGATGGAACAAACAGAGCCTTGGAAGCAATGAGAAATCTGATAGACAATTGACACTTCTGCTGCACCATGCTTTACAAAATAGATCATTAAAATGGAAGCTTCATCCCTTGGGACATGCTACTTTTTAACCAAAGCAAGCTAGGTTTGAAATATGAGATATTTAAAAATGGCGCTGTAAATGGAATAAAAGTTTCTTCTTGATACATCTCCCCCTTACCTCCCCTACACAGAATATAAAATAAATAAATGAATAAATAAATTAAAAGAAATCACGTATGACTCAAAACATAATTTTGGTTGATTAGAATTTGAAATATGTAGCTTTCACTGCCGTTCCTTAAAACAACATTTTAAGATGATAAAAAATTCAAAAGTTTTAAAATTCACTTTATTCTTGTGGTAGTAATTCCAAAGGTGAAACAAACTGAGTTTTCGAAGCAATGAGAAACCGAACAGACAACTGATACTTCTGGTGCACCAAGTTGTACAAAATAGTTCATTAAAATGAAAGCTTCTTCTCTTAAGACACGTCACTTTTTAACCAAAGCAAGCTGTCTTTGGAATACAAGATGCTTAAAATAGCACTGTTAAGGGGAAAAAATATATTTCATTTTGATGAATTAGAATTTCGGTTGATAATTGTTTTAATGATCGTAGTTAAAATGCTGATGAGGGAAGGAGCATTTATGCATTTGAATTATTGAAAAGATTACCTGAATTATTATTAAAATAAAGCGCTATGAAAGTTCTCACAAAATATTTTTACTAATACAAAGCAATGAATTTTAGTTTCAGTATTAAAGTAAAACATAAATAAGAATTAATGATAATACTCCTTCTTCTTCCTATCTTCAATAAATTAATTAATTAATTAATTGTAATTTAACAAATTACAACGACTATTTGGAAAATGATATTTCCAAAGACTAAAATTTTAGATTTATAAATAAATTCTTCATTTAAAAAAATAGATACCATCAAAAACGTGAATTACGTAATAACAGAATTATAGATGACATGTTCAGAAGTCAAATCGACTAACTGGTAATGACATGATTCAGGTAAACTCAGGTAATGACATGATTATGTGGAAATTTTCCTACATATCCGTCCAGATATTATACATTACCCTTGATTATAAGTCAATTAATGATTATAATCAAAATATTGCGGAAAGAACAGTGGTTTAAAGATATACAACTTTAAATGTTTAAAAGGTGCATTTTTATTTGCTGGAATTAATAAAACTGACTTCTGAATGCCTCATATTACGTACGATATGGATTAAATATTAATATTCCTTGACTTATCATAAAGAAATTTTAAATGAAGCTTCAGTTTTACAGTCTACGGAACTGCAAATTCTTAAACTTCTAAACATCACACATTTTAAATTTTTACACCTTTGCGTAGAGAAAAAAAATGCACTTTAAATGAGAATCTTTATCACAATTTGTTTTCAAATTATATAATTTTAAAAGTTTTTATTACTTTTTTAACATCGTGGCAACAATCAGTGAGCGAAAAACAATTTGCAGAATTCAACCAATAAAAAGATTCAGATATACTTCAGATTTCCGAGTTCTCTATCGAGGACAACAACTATTTTCCAAATAGTTAACAAAAATAGGTTATGCATGAGATTCAAAACATTATTTTAGTTGATTAGAATTTCAAAAATGCAACTTCATCAGGGCTCCCAAATGGTACGTCAACTGAACATCAATATTTTCTTACAAAAATTTTCCTTTTATATTTTTCTTACAAATTGCACAAAACCCAGCTTCGGGAATAGTTTTTAGTGAAAATTCTGTAGAAACTTACTATGAAATTTTCTATTAAATAATAATTCAGTTCGAGGACCATTTGGGAGCCCTGTTTTATCTACTGTTCCTTAAAACAACATTTTAAGACGTTAAAAAATTCAAAAGTTGTAAAATTTACTTTATTCTTGTGACAAGAATTCCAAGATGAAAAATCTGAGTCTTGGAAGCAATGAGAAACCGAATGGATAACTGACACTTTTAATATACCAAGTTTTACAAAATAGATCATTCAAATTTAAGCTTTCTCCCTTGAGACACGTCACTTTGTAACCAAAGAAAACTGTCCCTGAAATATAAGATGCTTAAAAATAGCGCTGCTAAGAAAAGAAAAAAAAATATTTTGATGTATTAGAATTTCGGTTGATAATTTTTGTAATGATCGTAGTTAGAAAACTAATGAAAGAGGGATTATTTATACATCTGAATAATTAAAAAAATTACTTGAAGTACTATTAAAATCTTGCGATATGAAAGTTCTTATTTTTTTTAATAATACAAAGCAATTAATTTTTGTTTCAGTATTAAAGTAAAACATAAATAAGAAGTAATGTCTATTTTTTCTTCTTCCTATCTTTAATAAATAATTAAATAAAAAAATGGCGCATGCATAGGAGTCAAAACATCATTTTGGTTAATTAGACTTTCAAATATACCGTTTTTTCTCCTGTTCCTTAAAACATTTTAAGATGTTAAAAAATTCAAGAGTTTTAAAATTTACTTTATTTTTGTGACAGTAATTTCAGAAGTGAAACAAAATTGAGTTTTGGAATCCAGGGGAATCCGAATAAACAACCGACACTTCTGCTGCACAAAGTTTTACAAAATAGATCATTAAAATGGAAGCTTCTTCCCATGAGAAATGTCACTTTGTAACCAAAGCAAGCTGTTCTTGAAATATAACATGCTTTAAAATGGCTCTGTAAAGGGAATAAAAGTTTCATTTTTAAATATTAGAATTTCGGCTGTCAGTTTTTAGGTGCGTTCGTAATTATATAATAAGTAGCACGTATAGTGGTCGTTCAGTCCGTCCGTCTGTCCGTCCGCATATAACAACGCAAAAACTACCCAACCGAATCGTTTGAAATTTAAAATACATAATTATTACATAATTTTGTCGAGTTATTTCAAATTTTATGAAACTCGGATGCATAGATCAATTACAGGGGCAATCAAAAGTATTTCATTACATTACGGTCAATGGGGAAAAAAGTTTCAAATGCATTTTAATCGTTTGAAATTTAAAATACGCAATTATTACATAATTCTGTCGAGTTATTTCAAATTTTTTGATAATCGTGTTCATAGATCAATTACAGGGGCAATCAAAAGTATTCAATTACATTATGGTCAATGGGGAAAAAGTTTCAAATATATTCTATACGTTTGAAATTTAAAATACATAATTATTACATAATTTTTTCGAGTTATTTCAAATTTCATGAAAATCGGATGTATAGATCAATTACAGGGACAATCAAAATATTTCATTACATTACGGTCAATGGGAAAAAATGTTTCAAATGCATTTTTATCGTGTTACACTCATGCGAACTTAATAAAATTTATATGCAACTATAAAGTGCATAATATAATATACATCTTACATAATTTGTGGTTCAAAGAACATTTGTTATTGATTTACAAGGCCACACAAAAGGATTCCATTGCATAATGGTATAGGGAGAACATTGTTTCATGAGCGTTTTAATTGTAGTTCACTATTTACAATTTTATGAGATTGATATATGAAAGTAATATTTTTAAAACTTCGTTATCGTACGAACGCACCTAATTTGCTACGCTTCACGTGCAATTTCCAACTTGTTTTAATAATCATGGTTAAAATGCTGATGAAACAAGGGACACTTATGTATCGGACTTATTAAAAATATGAGAACAAAATGAAATATAGAGATAAGAAAATTATTACAAAAAAAATTAACAATACAAAATAATGAATTTTAATTTTAGTATTAAAATAAAATGTAAATAAGAAGTTATGTCAATGTCACACACATTTACATATTTTGATAATACATGCATATACAAACAAAATACATATAAGAAACTTGAAACAATTATTCCTTCCATAAAAATGCAAAATTAATTGTGGTATAAGCATACAATTAGCGATAGATTTATTACACTCTTTTATAAGCGTCCAATTTCATAATTGCCATTCATGATTTTTTTGAAAAAAAAACCCGTTACAATACATTAATTTCCCATGGGCGTCAAACTCGATTATGGAAAATTTACTGCTTTCAAAAAGCTTGGTAGAAAACAATAGTTAGTGTATTATTTAAAAAAAAAAACTTTTTTTTTGTTCTTTTTAAGGTATGACAACAGAGAAAAAGGAATACTATAATACCCATCATACTCGTTCATAATTTTTTTTTAAATCTGTTACATTGCATTAATTTCGCATTGGCATCAAACTCAATTATGGAAAAGTTACTGCTTTCATAATGCTTGGTAGAAAACAAGAGTTAGTGAATTTATTTTAAAAATACATAATTTTTGTTCTTTTTAAGCTATGGCAATAGAAAAAAAACCACCATAATTTAAGCTATGTATTTGAGATTTGTGATTGTGTTCTCAACGTTTGATCAAAATTTAAAGTCTTGTAGCAATTGTAACCACAAAGAAATTCCACATGAGGCATGCTAACAGAAAAATACTTTAAGATTAATTTATTAATTTATAAATAAGCTTTAGATAAATTATGCTGAAACATTTCTATCGAAAAAAAAATAAAATAAAAATAAGAAAGTGAATTAAAAATCGATTAAAAAAAATCCCATCATTACATACAAAAATTAAATTTAACTAAATAAAAGAGTGTAAAAACCCCTTGACTTTATCGCAGATTTTATTTGCGTTCTAGAATAAAAACAATTAAACAGTTTCAGAATTTGATTTAATTTTAAAATGTGCGTTTTCAGATGTGTTATGCATTTTTCAAATTGTTCATTTAGACACCTTCTTAAACCTTAGTAAAGTTTGAAGTTTTGTTACAGCATTCTGAATGTGTTGGAAAGTGTTTCATAAACTATGCTGTGCGTATAAGTTTTCGTCATTGTTTAAATCTAAATATTACCCCCCCCCTACCCCCATCCATAAAAAGAACACAAAAATTTCTTTTAATGGCTCAGGTGCTTGAGTCAAAAAATCATTTTGGTTGATTAGAATATCAAATTTGCACATTTTGTTTGCTGTTCCTTAGAACAACATTTTAAGACATTAAAAATTTCAAAAGTTTTAAAATTTACTTTATTCTTGTGACAGTAATTTCAAAGGTGAAACGAACTGAGACTTCGAAACAATGAGAAGCCTAAAAGACAACTGACACTCTTGCTGCACCAAGTTTTACAAAACAGATCATTAAAATGGAAGCCTCTTCCCTTGAGACATGTCACTTTGTAACCAAAGCATGCTGTCCTTGAAATTAGCGCGGTTAAGAAAATAAAAGTTTCATTTTGATGTATTAGAATTTCGATTGATAATTTGTTAATGATCGTAGTTAAAATGCTGATGAGGGAAGGAGCATTTATACATTTCACTTATTAAAAAGATTACCTGAATTATTATTAAAATAAAGCGCTATGAAAGTTCTCACAAAAATTTTTTACTAATACAAAGCAATGAATTTTAGTTTCAGTATTAAAGTAAAATATAACTAATAAGTAATGTCAATACCACGCAGTCATCTTTTTTCATAATACACGAAAATACTAAAAACTAAATATGAGAGACATGAAATAATTATTGCTATGATAAAAATGCAAAATTAATTGTTGCATAAAAATGCAAGTAATTTTACTTAAATAGCATTTTTGTAAGCAGCATCGCGAATAATTTTATGATTACCATGAAATGGATGTATGTTATTGGCTGTGGCATGCTCGATATTGAAAAAGAAGTGTTTAGTTATATTGGCTCATTTATACGGCCACTCAGAAGAATTCCGTTACATTACGGTCTATGGGAAAAATTGATTGACGTGTATTTTAATGATATGAAACAACGGTATTTTAAAGATATTGAAATTGATACACACTATTGAGGTTGTACTACAAGATTCTATTACAAAATATGGTGTTCATGGACCTTATTTTTTATGTGCAGGGATATACACAAGAATTTGGCTAGAGAGAAAAAAAGCAATTTTTGAACTATTGAAACCTACGAACAATAAATGATGCTGGAAGTGCGGTTTCAGTTGTGGTATGATTTTTCAAATTTAATTGTTAAAAAAAATATTACTTGGTCTATGTAAATTGTATAGAGCTTATACAGTGACATGTACAATCTTCAAACAATATTCATTTAATGCCTGAAATTGCTGAGCGGACAGTTTCAACTGCGCTGTGAGTTTAATTGAACTAACTTTTATCATACTATATGATATGCATACATATCAGCAAATCATATACGAGGCTGTGCATAAAAATCCTATATTTTAAGGTCTATTTAAGTTAATAGCAGAAATAAAGTTTTTAAATGCGCTATACTTTTTCCAAATGGTTCATTTAGTCATTATCTTTAACCTTAATAAAATTTGAAATTTTGTTATAGTATTTTGAATGTATTAGAAAGCGTTTCATAATCAATGTTGTACGCATAACTTTTCGTTCTTATTTAAACCTAAATAGTACTCTACCCTTAACCTCCATCCCTAAAAAGGACAAATAAATAAAAAAATAAATAATCAAAAATAGCTCAAGCATATCAGCCAAAACATAATTTTGGTTGATTAGCATTTGGAATATGTCGCTTTCACTTCTGTTCCTTAAAAGAACATTTTAAGACGTTAGAAAATTCAAAAGATTAAAAATTTATTTTTGTGACAGTAATTCCAAAGATGAAGCAAACTGATGTAACAAACTGAGCCTTGGGAGCAATGAGAAACCGTATAGACAACTGACGCTTCAGCTGGACGAAGTTTTACAAAATAGATGATTAAAATGGAAGCTTCTTCCCTTGAGACACGTGAGTTTCTAACCAAAGTAAGCTGTCCTTGAAATATAAGATGCTTAAAAATGGCGCTGTTAAGGAGACGAAAGTTTCATTTTGATATATTCGAATTTCAGTTGATAATTTTTTTAATGATCGTAGTTAAAATGCTGATGAGGGAAGGAGCATTTATATGTCTGAATTATTTAAAAAAATATCTGAAATATTATTAAAATCTAGCGCTGTCAAAGCTATTATAATTTCTTTTTTTAATGCAAAGCAAAGAATTTTAGTTACAATATTAAAGTATAAAATAAATTAGAAGTAATATCATTATTTCTTCTTCTTCGAATTTTTAATAAAAAAACAAATAAACAAAAATGACCCACGTATAGGAGTCAAAACATCATTTTGATTCATTGAAATTACAAATATGCAAATTTCTCTGCTGTTCCTTAAAATAGCATTTTAGGGCGTTAAAAATTCAAAATTTTTAAAATATTTTTTTTTCTTTGTGACAGTAATTCCAAACATGAAACAAACAGAGTAATGGAAGTAATGAGAAACCGCATAGACAACTGACACTCCTACTGCACCAAGTTTTACAAAATAGATCTTTAAAATGGAAGCTTCTTCCCTTGAGACATGTCACTTTGCAAGCAAAGCAAGCTGTCCTTGAAACATAAGATGCTTAAAAATAACGCTGTTAAGAGAATAAATGTTTCATTTTGATGTATTAGAATTTCGGTTGATATATTTTTTTAAATGATCGCTGTTAAAATGCTGATGAGGGAATGAGTATTTATAGATCTGAATCATTAAAAAAGTTAAATGAGGTATTATTAAAATCTTGCGCTATAAAAGTTCTTGCATTATTTGAATAAAACAAAGCAATGACCTTCTTCTTCCTATCTTCAATAAATAAATAAATAAATTGTAATTAAACAAATTACAACGACTATTTGGAAAATGATATTTCTAAAGACTAAAATTTTAGATTTATAAATAAATTTTATATTTAAAAAGAAATAGATACGATCAAAAACGTGACTTACGTAATAACGGAATTATCATACAGCACGATAGTGCTGTATAGTAGAGCTCAGGTGCATCTCTAATGTTAAAGTCCAAAGTTTATCTCTTAATATATTTGGAACTAATCATCAAATTGCGACGAAATTGAAAAGGGGAAGTGTCCTACTTTAGATCTCAAAGTTTACAAAAATTCATCCAGATCCCCCGATTAGTTTCGGAGATCCAGAACCCCTGTTTTGTCACTTTTTGCGCGTAAAAGAAGGAAAAAAGACAAACAACTCAATTATAACCTGAACCAGGAAACATTCAGCGACGTGTAATAGCTTGTCCGAAAGCTTTTAATTTAAGGATGTGCCTTTCGAAAGTCCGGTAAAAAAATTTCAAAAATTAAGGAAATGGCACTTATTTAAAATTAACATAACGCTATACATTCCATAATTTAATATTACAGAAATCTCTCCTTTTTAATTGCTAATTCAATTATTTCTTTTGAGTTGCCACCAACTAAAAAAAAGTTCAATAATTTATAAAAGAAATGATAACACGTGTTCTTTTTTATATAGATCAATAAAAATTCTCATTATCCTGATAGATTTTTCAATTTTTTAAATTGACGTCATTCGAAACAGAAAATGCATATTTTTTTATAAATATATATATATACTGAAACTAAATATGCGTTAAAACAACATCGCACCTTTATTTGAGTGATTTCGACGTCAAAACAGTTATTACAATACATATATTTCAATTAAAAAGGGATAATTTAGAAAGAAAATTCTTCTATATTACAAAAATAGCGATTTGAAAATGAAGCTATGAAAATCTGTGTAGATACCTATGATCATAAGAAAATCTGTGTAGATACCGAAAAACTGCAGTGGGACTACCATTTGGGAGGAGGCAGTTCTGTCGCCAAATGTCGAAAGTTTTTCGCCAAAAATGAAGCCAACTTGGCGTTATTTCCCGTATTTTGCAAAACTAATATGTCTACTAATAACATTAAACTAATACTAAAAATAGTTTAGATTTGTTAGTTGAAGGTGATTAATAAAGTTCCTGTAAGGATCTGAAAAAGCATGAAATCACATAAAAAACTTGTGAAGCCAGATAGAAAAGTAGAGCTCGATCTAAAAAAATTTTACAGCAAAAATTGTGAAATATTTTCAATCTAAAAATGTGCGTAGAAAAGAAATGGAATCAGATGATCTGTAAAGGTCATGAAATAACCCAAATTTTTGTTAGCTGAAAATGTAGACTCATCTTTACTGGCGCCTTATATTCAGAATTATACTATTATTCACTCAAAATGATTACTGAGCAAAGTAGCCAACAGAATATATTGTTATGTTGTCTCAAATCAATTAAGTTCCAAAACGCTAAACGAATATAAACCATGAAGTAATAATTAAAGTATAAAATTAATATAATCAGGCTGTTGAGGAATCGATGTAGATAAATATGTCTGAACACAAATATTTAGTATATGTTTAAATCGTATCTGTTCAAGGTTTTGAGTTTACTTGGAGCTTTGATCTTCCATTTATCAAAACCGCTGGTATGGAATTGTGTCTACACCGTTCTCATACTTCATTACATCAGCCTGTAACATATAGTTATGAACCCAAATTTTAAAACTGGTTATGGATGATTGAAATACGGAATGAGTTAGAAATTCCTCTTTTTCCCTGATTAATTTTAAAGCGCCAGTAAAGCTCATTTTTGCTAACAAAAATTTGGGTTATTTCATGAGTTTTACATCTGATTCCATTTCTTTTCTACGCACATTTTTAGATTGAAAATATTTCACAATTTTTACTGTAACAATTTTTTCGAGCTCTACTTTTCTCTCTGGTTCCACCAGTTTTTTTATGTGATTAGATGACGCGTTCAGAAGTCAAACCGACTAACTGCATTTTTTTAGAAACTTAAGTAAAGACATGATCGTGTTGTAATATTCCTATATATCTATGCATAGCTTATCAATTGCCCTTGATTATAAGACAATTAATGATTATAATCAAAATATTGAAAAAAAAACAATAGTTTATAGATATACAACTTTAACTGTTTAAAATGTGCAGTTTTATTTGCTGGAATTAATCAGACTGACTTCTGAATGCCTCATATTACGTATAATATGGATTAAACATTAATATTCCTTGACTTATCATAAACAAATTTTAAATGAAACTTCAGTTTTACAATTTACGGAACTGCAAATTCTTAAATTTCTAAACATCGCACATTTTAATGTTTACCCCTTTGCGTAGAGAAAAAAATGCACTTTAAATGAAATTTGTTTGAAATCTTTATCACAATTTATTTTCAAATTATATACATTTTAAAAGTTTTTATTACTTTTTTAACATTGTGATAACAATCAGAGAACGAAAAATAAGATGCGGAATTGAACCAATAAAAAGATTCAGATATACTTCAGATTTCCGAGTTTTCTACCGAGGACAACAACAATTTCCAAATAGTTAACAAAAATGACTCATGCATAGGAGTCAAAACATCATTTTGGTTGAAAAGAATTTCTAATATGCAGCTTTCTCTGCTGTTTCTTAAAACAACATTTTAAGACGTTACAAAATTTAAAAGTTTTCAAATTTACTTTCTTCTTATAACAGTAGTTACAGAGGTGAAACAAAGTGATGGAAACAAACTGAGCCTTGGAAGCAATGAGAAATCCGATAGACAACTGACACTTCTGCTGCACAATGTTTTACAAAATAGATCATTAAAATGAAAATTTCTTCCTCTGAGACATGTCACTCTCTAACCAAAGTAAGCTGTACTTGAAATATAAGTTGCCTAAAAATAGCGCTGTAAAGAGAATAATTCCTTTTGATGTATTAGAATTTTGGTTGATAATTTTTTTAATGATCGTAGTTAGAATGCTGATGAGGGAAGGATTATTTATGCATCTAAATCATTAAAAAATTACCTGGAATTTTATTAAAATCTTGCGCTATGAAAGTTCTTACTTTTTTAAATAATATAAAGCAATTAATTTTAGTTTCAATATTAAAGTAAAACATAAATAAGAAGTAATGTCAATATTCCTACTTCTTTCTATCTTCAATAAATAACTAAATAAAAAAAATGGCGCACGCAAAGGAGTCAAACCATCATTTTGGTTGATTAGAATTTCAAGTATGCACCTTTCGCTGCTGTTCCGTAAAATAAAATTTTAAGACGTTAAAAAATTCGAAAATTTAAAAACTTTATGTTTTGTGACAGTAATTCCAAATGTGAAACAAACTGAGTCTTGGAAGCAATGAGAAATCGAATTGACAACTGACGCTTCCACTGCACCAAATTTTACAAAATAGATCATTAAATCGAAGCATCTTTCCTTGACACATGTCGCCTTGCAACCAAAGCAAGCTGTCCTTGAAATATCATATGTATAAAAAATCGCTGTAAAGGGAATAAAAATTTCTTTTTTAAATATTAGAATTTCGGTTGATAAATTTTTAATGATCGTAGTTAAAATGCTGATGAAGGAAGGAGCAATTACACATCTGAATCATTAAAAAAACTATCTGAATTATTATTAAAATCTTGCGCTATGAAAGTTCTTAGAATTTGAATTTTTACTAATACAAAGCAATGAATTTTAGTTTCAGTATTAAAGGAAAACATAAATATGAAGTGATGTTAATAGCACACAGCCATATATTTTGAATATACGCATATACCATAAAATAAATATGAGAGACTTGAAATATTTATTGCTATGATTAAAATTTAAAATTAATTGTTACGTAAAAGCGCAAATAATTTTACTTAAATAACTGTTTTACAAGCAGCATTCACGCCTAATTTAATAATTGCCATTCATGATTTTTTGAAAAAAATTTCGTTACAATATATTAATTTGGTTTGAGCAGCAAAAATCCAATGTGAAAATTTTAATGTTTTTTCATTAAACTTCACGGAAAGTGCAAGCTATTGAATTTTTTTAAAAAAGGTTTAATTTTTGTTTGTTGTAAGATATGACAATAGGAAAGAAAAATCACCATTTAAATTACTAATTTGGTATTTCTAATTTTTGCTCAGCGTATGATCATAATATAATTAATATTAGATTGTTAATTGATAAAAGCGTGTTTTATAATTAATTATTACTCTCTTTATTTATTTTTTTTTGTTTACTTTTCTAATTTTGGAGTTTATGATTTTGCTTTGATTCACTTTTACAACATGCCAGCCAATTTTGGTGAGTATTATTTCTCATATAATCAAATGTATGGTTGTTGTAACCATATTGGTGAATTTTAACCATAAATAATCCTTCCATGTGGCGTGATAATGGTATATTGCCTATGGTAATTATTTATTAATGCCTAATGTTATTAATTTATTAATTTATAAAAAAGTTTTAAAGTATTAAATCACAGCACTTTATCGGAAAATAAAGTCAGTTAAAAGTCGGTTACAAAATTCTATCATTACATACAAGAGACAAGTTAAATTAAGGCTGTTCTTAAATCAAAAAGAACAACTTTATGAATACTTATTTATTTGTTTAGAAACTATCTAATCGCACTCATTTTCCCTTTTTTTCAAATACAATTGATTTTTCAGAAAACAGTGTCAATGTGGGCTTTTTAGACAGAGTTTTCACGTGGAAGAATAATAACCAATAAAACTGGTGTCGAAAACGTATTAGTCGCATGATCGAATTCACTTATAACTCAATAGGTATTAATTGATCATAAAATGGAAAACTCCATTCGATTTCAAATCGCTTCCATAGTCGGGCTTTCCAATTTTATATCTTTCGGCTAAAAAAATGAATTTATAAATGCATCAAAAATTTTTGCACTTGTTTAGCAGATCTGTTGAGAACAGCTTTAAGTAAAAAAGTGTAAAAAAAAATTGCACGCAGGCTATTTACGTGCTAGAGTAAAAACAATTGAACAGATTTAGAATTTGATATAATTTTAAAATCGAATACTTCAGGCTTAATAAATTACTTCTAAGTTTACATCATATTTTTCTTACGTACATACTATTTGGACAAAATATGCTCATGTCGATCTTATTTACTTACATTTCCTTTATTTACAACCCTTTTACTTATATTAATCTTACGTTATTACATTCATCTGCCATATTTAAATGTATCCCAGAAATACATATACGTATTTATATGCAATAAATATGAATCCATACATCAGATATAAAGAATTGTGTAATTGTTTTTAACCTCCTCAGTCCTTATGTCGCTTGAAGGAGACACTAAATAATACCATTTCAATTAATTTAAATAGGAATTGTTAAAAGTTCATGGTTGAATTCATTAAAATTGTTAAATATTCTACAAGAGTTAAAAATAATTTGACTGTTTTAATAAACTCGTGCATATCATAGGCAATGATTTGTATACTGATACATTTTAAAACTGTTTTATACTCATTTTAAACCAGATTTTGCAGTTTTACGTAAAATTTGTCTCAAGACTGAGGAGGTTAATACTAACAAAGGATTGATAAATACAGTCATACTAACAGTAATTTTTCCACCAGAGCTAAAATCTGTCCAATCTGAGATCCCGAACCTAGAACATTTATCTTTAGTTGTAATGCTCTTCGAATTGAATTATCTAACTGACGACATCCCAGCTTACAAAATGTAGTCTTATAACCATTAAGTAAGGACATTTCCTATGTTATTCAAAGCAGCTGGGTAAAATAATCTGCAGATTAATATACTCCAATAAACTATGGACGAGTAATTACATTTTAAGTATTTTGAATACAACTAAATGATTGATAATTCATATGAGTAGAAATTTTTCTGTCCGAGCAAAAATGTGTCCCGGATGGACGAAGCCAAAAACTTTCACTTTAAATACGAAAGCTCTTCCAGTTTAACTATTTAGACGACAAACCAGCCATCACAATATTAGCACAGGCAACTATTTACCGGGTTTCTCAAAAATGACTGATAGATTTTGAAATTCAATAACTTGCAAACGGTGACAGCTATTTAAAAAATTTTTGCAGGAGGGTTATATACATTGTCAGGAGTTTTCCCTTAATTTTTTATTTTATTTCGAATTTCAAACAATAGATGGTGCTGACGGCGATTGAAGGCCAATATCTAGATATCTAGCCAATATCTAGGGAAATATCTAGACCAATATAGGTGATCAATAGTGATCAGATCTGATTAAGGCCAGTTTCGGCGTCGACCTGGCCTTCAATTGCCGTCAGCGCCACCTATTGTTTGAAATTCGAACTAAAATAAAAAATTACGAAAAAAAAAACTGACATCATACATAACTCTCCTGCAAAAATTTTTAAATAGTTTAAAATTATTTTTTTTAAAAATCCATCAGTCATTTTTGGAACACACGGTAGTAAGGACATATGGCCTAATATTTGAAACAGCTCGACTCGATAAATTTCAGGTAAAGGAACTCCAAGAAACTTTCTTTGGGTAATTACACTTCAATACGTATTTTTAACATAATAAAGTGATTGGTAAATAATTCACACGAGTAGTAATTTTTGCGTCTGCGTGAAGATGTGCCCAAGCTCTGATTCGAAAATAAAACTTTTGTTTTCAATTGCCAAACGACATCTTTGCCAGCACAATATTCAGTCAAGTAACTATTTAATTAGGATATCTTGTCTGTTATTTAAAATAACTCGGGAGAATAAACCAATGGCAAAGGAAATCAAATAAACTGTGAGTATTCACACGATGAGAAAACAATGATCAATTAAATTTTTATTTATTTTTTTTTTAAACAATCAATTGACAGATAAATAATTCATACGAGTAGTAATTTTTATTCTGTCTGAGCGAAAATCTGTCGAGACAATATTAACTGAAAAAAATCATTTGGTTATGCGTCTGGTCTGTTATTTCAAACAGGTGACAGAATAAGCCTGTATAGACTAGGATATCGTCAAGACAGCACAAATGGAATAATTAAGATAAGAATAATAAAGTATCTTTTATTATCAAAATTAAAGAGTAAAAAATTGCTACGACAATGTGTTCTTTCTAATGATACTTTTAATTACTTTTGTAATGAGTTACATGGCCGTATATCCAGCAATTTAATTGTAAAGAAAGAGAAATAAACTACATTTTGAGAAAACGAACTGAAGTTATGAAATGGTTGTTTCAAATATATACTTAATCAATTTAACAGTTGAGAGATAGAGAATGAATTTACAATGCACGTCTACAAAGAAAGAAATAATTTTTCTTCTGGATTTTGAAAATGCGAAAAATTATATGAATATATATGTACTTAATTTTGAATTAAAATATGATCAGTTCCGGTATAGGCTTAAAATTTCTGCTGTTAATCCCTTTGCATTTTTTTCTACCTTCTACTTTGATTTACTGAGAGGTTACGATCATCTTTTGCTAACGATAGTTAAACAATAGAGCATTCAATAAAAAAAGAGATATATAATGTAGTGTTTACCAGTTGCTCATGATTTAATTAAGAATGCTGTCACAAGGCTATAATTTTGTTTGCATCAGACAGTCCGAACATGAACAAGAAAAATGTCTACAAGTAAACTAGAATAGGAAATGTCACCTTATTTAAATACCTTACTCCTGAAAAATTTTTGTCACAAATAAGGCAAAAAAAAAAAAAAAAAAAAAAAAAAAAAAAAAAAAAAAAAAAAAAAAAAAATCTGTTAATTTTTATCGGTGGAAATTCCCCTATTTATAATCTCTTTCATTAACTGCAAGACATCACTACCGCTATGGGACACTTGCACTAGTAAAATTCAAAATACATTTTTGGCTTAGTTCTGAAATAAATTCTGTATAAATGAAATGAATTAAATGTAAAGAAAAATCTAATAAATGGAAGTTTGGCATTACAATAATCATCTCCTATGGAATCGGTGATAGTTAAAACTCTATAATTTAAGATTATATCAATTACTTTTTATTTCTGTTTCGATGGGTTAAACAGACCAGAATTTTTGTTTGAAATGAAACACCCAAAATACTAAGACCTAAGATGGATTCTGGATTTGACCTAACACCTTTTGGTCAGTAGTCAACGCCCTAACCATGAGAAATGCAGGTGGGTAAAATCAATATTATTGTTCTAATAAGCACAAAATGTCAGCTTTCGAGTCTGCATAAATATTTAACTTTCTTCTATTTTATTTATTTCTTTTCAGAAAAATGGCAGTAATTAATTTTGTAATTATAATGTGATGCGGGAAATTCAATTTAAATTTTAAAACGAACTTAATCGAAATAAAAAAATACAGTAAAGCTTTGTAACTAAGATACATTATTTACATTAGAGACATGTCAGCTATATCTGACATATAGTAAATTACGTAAGCGGGAGAAATGAAAATATAAATTCTAATCTGAGACACTCTTAGTAAAACGTTGGGATGAATTCAAAAATATTCTTTAGATAGAGGAAAACTATTACAGATGAAGGGAAAAAAAACCTTCTTTTTTCTGAACGCAGCTACAGATGATTCACAAATAAGACATAACTGAAATAAACAAAAGTGGTTTCTAATTTACGCCATGGAGTTTTCATTTTTATCGTTATTGGCGATTTTAGAATAAAAATTTGTTTAAGAAATTTTAAGGAAATTTGTCCGCAAATATTTTTTTTTAAATTTAAATAAGAAAAATAAATTTAATTTAATTGATATTATAACTATATAAATGAAACATATTTTAATAATATTCTTCTAACTATATCTAATAAATCTAATATATTTAAAATTGTATTTTTTAATGTAAAGATCATTACATTAACAACAATCAAAGGTTAGCTGTCACTTACTGGAGTTAAAACGCTGCAAAACCTAATTTGTCTGTATATTTATTTATTTACTTTCTGTCTTAATTATGAATATACTATAAAATAGATCAAGTTAATAAAACACCACTACATCACATTAAATTTAGGGATAAATATTAGTGGATTGATAATAGCATGATGAAAATATGAAATAGTACAATTTTGGAATAGATTATTCTTTAAGGAGCCGGAATTTAGGGAGGTTACTCAACAAACAACAACAACAACAAAAACTACATTAACCCAAAGATAATTCTTATTATAACTGTCATTACAATATAAGAGATCACGTTAAAAAACACCATTACATCGTATTAATTTTTGTGAGAAACATTTGTGGACTGATAACAACATGCTAAAAATATGGAACAATACAATCTTGGAATAGATTATTTGTTATGGAGCTGGAATATGGGGAGGTATACTAACAACAAACAACAACAACAAAAACTAACTTTAACCCAAATATAACTCTTATTATAACTGTCATTACGACATAAGAGATCAAGTTAAAAAAACACCATTACATCACATTAAACTTAGGGAGAAATATTTGTGGACTGATAATAACATGCTAAAAATATGGAATAATGCAATCTTGGAATAGATTATTCTTTATGGAGCTGGAATTTGGGGAGGTATACTAACAATATACAACAACAGCAACAAAAACTAACATTAATCCAAAGATAATCCTTATTATAACTCTAATTAGGATATAAAATCATTTCAACAGCCCCACTAAATTTAATAACAGGTATACCACCCGTCATTTTAATATTAGAATATGAATACAACAATATCAGAATCCTATACTTTTCACACGTTCAAACAATTGAAGAGTGCTTTCTAATCATAAATATTGTATGAAGTGCCCTTGGTTGGCAGTTTCGTCCAACAAAAGAAACATCAGAACTTCAAGTAAATACAAACCGTAACACTTACACACCAGTTACCGTGCTAAAAATTTTTACTGATGAATCCCAAACAGCAACTGGCGTAGCATCAGTTTACTGCTTCAATAAAGATACCTCGGTGATCAGCCATTTGAGCCTTCAGACTGAAAAACAATAATATGGTTTTTCAAGCCAAGCTATATACGTTATCCTCTTTGCACTTGTATAGTTGCAAACAGAAACAGCCACTGCATTACACATTATATGAGGAGCCCAGAAGCCAAGGGGTATAAGTGACAAAATTGGAAAAAAATGAGTTAAGTGCACAGGCTATCTGGAAATATGTCTATTTATTTGTAGGTAAAGAGTTAAGAGTGATTTTTTCATTATGTACTGAGTTATAGGGGTCAGTCACTTAACCTCTTTCCCAAAACTGTGAAAAGATTGGAGGCCAAGGGGTATAAGTGCAGTTGTGTCCGTTAACGTCTATATAGCAGAAGCACGACCAACGACATACATACAAAGCCATTTGCTTTTTTATGCATTAAATATATGCATTTTAACTGTTATCAAGTAAGAAAAATCATGCGTTAAGCATGGATTATGAAACACTTTCGAACACTCCCTGAAATCTTTAAAACTTTTTGCTATTGAGGGTAATAAAGTGTTACAGTCCATTGCCAAATATGTATTCTGATACTTTTTAACAGCCCTATGTTTTATTTGACGGTTGATATATACTGTATAATGGGAAAAATTAGTTTAGCAAGAAAACGCATAACAGTTTGAGATTTCTCTTTCAGCAGTTTATATTAATAGATGGAAGCACACTTGTATACTTTTGTTCATCCTGTAGTTTATCTTGTACCTTAATTTTACGCCAGTATTTAGCTGAAATTTACTTCAAATTAAGCACAATTAAGACTACTGAAATCACATTTCCAGAAATTATCATTCATCGATGACCATGTATAAAAATTTGTGTGTGATCCTGTATATCATTTTACCTATATTTTACAAACATTTCTTAGTAAACTGAATGCAGTTCAGCATAAAAATAGAAGACTTATTTAAAAGAAATCTTT
The DNA here is from genome assembly GCA_964019185.1 of Maratus speculifer. Taxonomy (NCBI): domain Eukaryota; kingdom Metazoa; phylum Arthropoda; class Arachnida; order Araneae; family Salticidae; genus Maratus; species Maratus speculifer. The sequence continues at coordinate 176,983,506 of OZ025292.1, read as the reverse complement.
AAATAAAGTACGCTCATAGTCTGTAACCTTTACGAATATTTTTGTGTAGCTCTGTATATGAACTATAGCATTTATACATATCATATAACGTGTATACATTTTGTGAAACTTAAAAGCGCAAATCATAATTAAAATAGCATTTTGTTCATCCATCAATCATCATCGATAATTATACAGTAATTCGGATAGAAATTCGGTTCTATTTGAAATCTTTTTTTGTGTCCCTGTAAATACTGTGTACTTTGTATTATGTGCGAAATAATTTATATCAAGCCTCAGCGATATACATTAATTTTATTATACATGAAAATTGTAATATAATTAAAACAAGTCGAAAACAATTCCCTCTTTATTATTAGGTAATGTAAATCTTTGTATGGTCCTGTAAATAATTAATAAATATTCTTTTCACCTCAGATTTTATAGAATGTCTATTTTAGTGCAATTCATAAATGCATATAAATTTTAACATGTGACAAGGTGTAACATATTTCAAATTCATTTAAAACGATTTTTCCCATAACCCGTAATGTAACGGAAATTTTTTGATTGTCCCTGTAAATAAACTAATCATGTTAGAAATATGTGTAATAAGTTGCACAGAGTCATTGCAAGAGTCATTTGCAATAAGTTCGTGTTGAAGTTAACATAAATAATTCCCAAAAATTTCAGGGCAATCCGAATATATTTACGAGAGTTAGGACAGACGGACGGACAAACCAAAATCATATTCACTCTTCAGCTTTGTTGGTAAGTGTTAAAAATATGAAATTCCAATGTTTCTAAACTTATAATAAAAATTTAAAACTTATATTAGAACAAAAGTTTTTCATTTCATTCATTATATCAACATTGTTCATAAATTTTTCGTAAATTCATTTTTTTATTTCATATTTTTTCCTTTTTTAGAATTTATATTAAAACAAAATTTTGTCCTTTGATTTATTTGTATCAACATTAATCTTAATTTTTTCATAAATACAATTTTTATTTAAAATTTTTTCATTTCTTGTGTTCATTCGGCACTTGTACCCTTTAATTTTCAAGCAGTTTTCATTACTGCTTGGAAGCCAAGGGGTATAAGTGCCGAATGATGATAAATATTGCTTAGTTATAAATTAAAAAAATATCCTATTCCACCTTTTTTTTAAACAGTTATTGAAACAAGAGTTCAAGGATCATTAAGAAATAAGCAAAATTTTCATATCTCAATTCATTCAATTACAGTCGATGTGTAACTTTGAACTCAGTTTACTCGAAATCTAAATTTTGTCACTTGTACCCCTTGGCTTCTGGGCTCCTCATATATAGTGACGTTCTGTGTAATCTGCAGGAATTATTATTCCCCAGAACCAAACACACACTAATTCTTAGAATTAAACAGAGTTATCAACTCTTTTAAAAGACGCTCGAGTTGGTCACATAGCTACTCACAAGAGTATATTTGGTAAGACTGGCAGACAAGTTTCAAGAAAACCTAAATAGGTCATTCCTTTCTACTTTCATTCAGCTGCATCAAATGTTCTTTAAAAACAAATGTTCTTAAACACTTATAAACATATTGGGCCATTTCAGCAGAAGTCCGAGACACTTATGTTCCAATCCCCAAAGTCTTCTACACATTATTTCACCTCACTCCTTGCATTACAGCTTTTCTTACTGGTCGTGATCCCTTTCGCCAGTACTTATACAAAATACATGATTTTTCTTCAGTGTGATGCAAATGCAGTGATCAAGGTGCAGCGTCACATCCGTATTTTCAGTGTTACTAACAAGCCAATGGTATCTCTGATATATTCGAAAATTTTCTAGAAACTGGCTTAAAAATAGCCACAATAGTTCAATTCTAAAGATGAAACTATAAAAAAAGACATGTACGAGTATGAACACTTAACCTAACTCTCGAATTTAACCTAAGTAAAGCGTCTGTCATTTCTCACTTCTAATCTCCATCACCTGTCGCAAGCAAAACTCCACCAGAAGTTCTCACTACCTTTTGATATCTTTCATTGCCCAAACAAATTTATTTTTCACCAGCGATTGCTCACATCTGTAAAGACTTAGTCAGACCCTGCTCGATTGGGATTATCGTAGCAGCGACTGCCTTGGGCCCAGAAAATTTTTCACGAACATTTATGGAAATACCGCTCACTGTACCGTCTTCAGCTTAAACTAAAAGCTGTTTTTTTTCTTTTTTGGAGGGGCAGTACCAAGCTCCATAGGCTTGATTTTCTGGTTTGTTCAGTCTCTCTTAAGCAATCAAATAAAATATAAAGGAGATTTACCCAAGGATGATGGCCCTCAATTAAACAAGAAATGAAAACGAATGTCCCGATATAAAAACTTTCGAAAACCGAACATAAGGTGGTCTGGTGTAATAACGCCAGGCGTGGTAATAACGCCACGTGCTAATATTTTGCATAATTATGAAATAATCTGGTAAATGACACCCATGTGCTCTGCGTGGAAGGGTTTTGAGTCATATAAATCGCAAAAAACAGCTTCAAGTTAATTTGTTTCATTTTTAGGTCTTATTGTTTTTTCAAGCAACTAAAATTAACGCTTGATCTACACTGGTGTCCAAAAGTTAAGCATAATTGGTAATTAAGTAATTATTTTTAAGTAATGAAAAAAATATGAATCGGAATGTGCTGAAACTCCAGGTGTGTAAACAAAATAGTACGCGTCACATATTTTCGTGAAGAGTTTTCCCCGAAATCGAACAGGGGACCGTCAAAAAATTGAAAAAGAACGAAGATCTTTTGGATAACCCTGTCAAAACTAATGAAGCAAAAGCGTTCAAACTGCACATTATGATTAATTGGCTTATTGTAATGTACTGTGTTAATTTTTACAAGGATAGCATGTATACTCGTAGAGAAATTAAGGTTTTTATAAAAACAGTCCTAAATTTTTCCAAGTTTTTTGCTTATAATTTGCAGAGTTCTTATTATAAAATAATGTTCTTTTCTGAAAATATGACAAACATCATTGTACACAATACCCTGTCATCAGAATTTAAAAATAATAAAAATTGTATGAAAAATGAGTATGTTTAGTAAATAATTTTTCATTGCGCATGCGTCAACGATATCAAAATGTTATTTGCATATTGTATTAGCTAAATGTATAGAGCAACTTCTGTAAAAGTTTCAAAAACATAGCTTGAAAACTCTGAAAATGGGAGCCTATAGAATCAACTCAAAATCCTTTATTCCCTAAATGAAGCAAAAAGGATGAGGGGCTGTATCCATATTCCATTGTTTAGTGCCTACACAGTATTGCACGTAAAACTATATTTAGGTAGAACCCCTGATTTTTTTGCTTCCTTTAGGAATAACGGATTTTGAGTTGATTCTGTAGGCTCCCATTTTCAGAATTTTCAAGCTATGTTTTTGAAACTTTTGCAGAAGTTGCTCTATACATTTAGCTAACACAATATGCAAATGACATTTTGATATCGTTGACGCATGCGCAATGAAAAATTATTTACTAAACATACTCATTTTTCATACAATTTTTATTATTTTTAAATTCTGATGACAGGGTGTTGTGTACAATGATGTTTGTCATATTTTCAGAAAAGAACATTATTTTATAATAAGAACTCTGCAAATTATAAGCAAAAAACTTGGAAAGATTTAGGACTGTTTTTATAAAAACCTTAATTTCTCTACGAGTATACATGCTATCCTTGTAAAAATTAATACAGTACATTACAATAAGCCAATTAATCATAATGTGCAGTTTGAACGCTTTTGCTACATTAGTTTTGACAGGGTTATCCAAAAGATCTTCGTTCTTTTTCAATTTGTTGACGGTCCCCTGTTCGATTTCGGGGAAAACTCTTCACAAAAATATGCGACGGGTACTATTTTGTTTACACACCTGGAGTTTCAGCACATTCCGATTCATATTTCTTTCATTGCCTAAAAATAACTACTTAATTACCAATTATGCTTAACTATTGGACACCAGTGTAAAATTTGCGAGATACGTTTTGTGATGTGAAAACTATTTTTTTTTATCCTGAAATACTTTGTTAATTACATAAATTTGTAGTATATTTCATGAACTTTCAAAATATTGTTGAAAATTTTGGATATCTTCTCGAGATAATTTGTAATTTAAAATGTACAGCGCAATAACTATAACGGGGTAATAACGCCAATCCTTGGCATTAATACCCCGGTTGATTCCCTACAGTGGCCGAGCTACATCCTAAATACTGATTCAAACAAACACAGTTTAAACTGTGCAATGTTTCTAATAATGCTCACGGTCTGATATTCTTTTGCCTCATCCTCCCCCCCCCCCACACCCTATCTTTATTTTTCTTACACTTTCACAAAAAATTGAACATTTTCAATAGCTTAGAATGCAATTTGTCAATTTCTAAGTTTGTAGAGTTTGTATTTTTAGAATTGGGCAATCTACATGCAATTATTCCATCTTATTTCATAGTTTTGTTTGCAAGGCGTTATTAACCATATAGGTGGGTAATAACGCCAAATAGCATTGGTCAAGAAATCACGCCATTACATTTTATGAATACATATCTGTTAAATTATTTTTTTATATAGATATTTTTTTTATATAGATAGTCAATGAGTTGCTGTATCAAATCATATATTTGTTTGAAAAATACAAACTAAAACTGAGCCGTGAAAATTGGTAGAACCTTAACGTGGCGTTATTACCCCAGGGTACCTTACTTACATTAATTTGAAAAAATAATGATCAGAAGAAAGATAATTGCTCTTAATTCTATTTGATAAAAAATAATCAAATCAAAAACATATTCTGCGGTAGCATACAGATTTCTATTGTAAAATAGCTTCAAATGTTTAGAAAGATAATGCTACTAAATAATTTTTGAACTTGAAATAAAACACCTATCTTTAAGCTCTCCGTATGAATGTTATCTATGCCATGTGATTAGAGTTGCTAGGTGTACCGTGTAAATCGGGGCTCCAAATGATCCGGATACTAGGCCAGGCATTTGGTGTTCAAAAAGGACAAATAAAGCAAGATTTGGTGTAGTTTTGATATTTGGTGCCTTTATGTTTTTTGGGTCGCTGAACATAAATCTGGTGTTATCCAACAAAATGTATCCCCGGAAACACGTTTTTTGACAAAAAACGTGTAAAAAAAGTGACTTTTCTTTGTTTTCTCTAAATAACTTCAAAATTATGCATTTTACATAAAAGTCCTCAGTACATAAATTAAAAAAGGCCAAACTATCCTACATTTTATGTATTTAAAGTTTTTTTTCTGAACAATGGATTAGCCGTGACTGTGCCGCAAAAATGGGCGTGAAGAGCAAAAAATTCTGATAAACGGTAATTACGGTACTGTACATCGATGAAACGTGAAAATGAACCATTCTATGCAAATTTTGACCACTTAATAATACTAAATATAATATTGTTGACTATATTTTATAAATATGATGTTCTTTGTTTCCTTCATAACTAAAAAATAATTAACAAGAAAGAAAAACCACGGGTTAAGCATAGATTATAAAGCACTTTCTAACACTTCATAAAATCTTTAACAAAACTTCGTTATTTAATTAAATAAAGTTACTGTAATAGCCAAATCTGTATTCCGATACTTTTGAACAGCCCTGTATTTGATCTGTCGGTTGAAATATATATACTATATAATGGGAAAATTTAGCTTCTGAAGAAAAAGTCTAGCCGGTTGAAATTTCCCTTTCAGCAATTTATGCTAATAGATGGAAACATAATTGAATACTTTTATTCAGCCCTGTAGTTTACCTTCTACCTTTTTGTTCTAGTTTCCTTCATAACTAAAAAATAAATAAAAACGAGCATATCTGTTATTAAAATGTTCATTTGCTATTACAAGATACCATAAGATAATTGAATACTTTTTTTGCTTTAAACTATAGTTTACCTTGTACCTTTATTACATGTCAGTATTAAGCTAAAATTCATTTTATTCTAAAACTCTCTTAAAACTACAGAAATCACATTCTCAGAAATTATCATTCATACGCGTCCATGCATCGAATTCTTTGAGTGGTCCTCTATTTCATTTTATCTATATTCTGCAAGCATTTCTTAGTAAATTGAAGGCAGTTCAGCATAAAAATGCATAACTTATTTCAAAACTACTTGTAAGTAATTTACGCTCATATTCAGTAACGTTAGCAAGCTCTTTTAGGTAGCCTTATATATCAATTATTGCTTTTATACACAACATATAATGTTCATTGATTTAGTGAAATTAGAATTAAATAAATTGCATTTCATCCATCCATCAGCCGTTATCGAATACATATACAATACTCCGGAAAGAATATACTGTTTGAAATCTTTCGTATGTCATGTAAATGCTGTGTACTCCATACTATGCATGACTGTATCGTATAATTTGTATTAAAACTCAGCGACATATATCAATTTTATTATAAATGAAATAGTTTTAATATAATTAAAATATGTCACACACAATTCCCCCTTTACCATTATGGAATGGAATTCATTTGTGTGGCCCTGTAAATGAATAATAGCTATTTTTTCATCGCATATTTTACAGAATGCATATTTTAGTGCACCTCGTAAATGTATATAAATTTTGATATGTTTCTCAGGGTTTTAACATCTTTAGATTTCATTTCAAACGTTTTTTTTTCCATAGGCCGTAATGTAACGGTAAACTTTTGACTGCCCCAGCAAATAAACTAATCGTGTTTAAAACTTCATTTAAAACAACGTTCATGCTAGGGTAAACGCCAATAACTTCCAAACATTTCTGGGCAATCCGAGTGTATTTACCGGAGTTAGAGCGCGGACAGACTTACAGACAAGCCAAATGTTTAAGCACTTTTTAACTTTGTTGGAAAAATGTTTGTTGGGCTAAAATGAGTATATCTTTGATCGAAATCTTCATTTACGATTAGAAAATAATAATAATAATAATAATAATAATAATAATAATAATAATAAAACATTTCTTAACTTGGCTTTTAAATAATATAAATAAAATAACTAAAACAGATTTTAATTGATAAAAGCTGACACGGACTTTAGTTCTTAAAGTTCTTAAATTTCAACAAGTTGGAAACTGCATGTAAAACGTAGCAAATGAGGTGCGTTCGTATGATAACGAAGTTTTAAAAATATTCAGATCGTGCTGATATAGTAGAGCGTACTTCGGATACAGTATCGTAGTCGAAATCTTTGTGTTTCTGTAAATATGCAGAAAGTAAATTTTATTACACCTCAGCAACGTATATCTTATTCGTAAAATGTGAAATAGTTGAATATAATTAAAACACGCCCCAAACAATGTTTCCCCGTATAGCATTATGTAGTGGAATACTTTTGTGTGGCACTGTAATTTAATAATAAAAATTCTTTGCATCACAGATTGTACAGAATGCATATTTTAGTATATATTTCATAGATTCATGCCAATTCTATTATGTTCGAATGATTGTAACATCATTAAAATGCATTTGAAACTTTTTTCCCCATTGACCGTAATGTAACGGAATCCTTTTGATTGTCCCTGTAATTAATCTATCCATACGATTTTCATAAAATTTGAAATGACTCGACAAAATTATGTAATAAATATACGTTTTAAATTTCAAACGATTAAAATGCATTTGAAACTTTTTTCCCCATTGACCGTAATGTAACGGAATAATTTTGATTGTCCCTGTAATTGATCTATTCATCCGATTTTCATAAAATTTAAAATGACTCGACAAAATTATGTAATAATTATGTAATTTAAATTTCAAATGATTCGGTTGGGTAGTTTTTGCGTTGTTATATGCGGACGGACAGACAGACAGACGGACAGACAGACAGACAGACAGACGGACAGACAGACAGACAGACAGACGGACGGACTGAGCGACAACAATAGGTGCTACGTATTTACATAATTACGAACGCACCTAAAAATGGGTGTGAAAATCAAAAAAATTCTGGAAAACAGGAATTATGGCATTGTGCATAGATTTAACATGAAAATTGACTATTTTATGCAAAGATTGACTATAAATAATACTAAAAATTACATGATTGACTGCATTTTACAATGAAGTTGCTAACAATAAGTATGACAACTCATTATTTAATTATAAATAATTATGTACATTAGTAAGTACATTTAGTTAAAAAAAAAATACTATTTCCGCTTTCTTTTACTCGAGGGTCCGTACTTTTCACCTTCGTCTACAAAGCAGAAAATAGACGTATGGGATTAGTGGGTATTTTTATTACTACCAATATTATAAAATAAAAGTTTTTTTAAATAGTAAATATTTGATACCCTGCAGCATGACTATTTTGCCTTCCATTGGATCCACTAATTCATTGGGTATTTTGTAATAGCAAATGAATATTTTAATAACAGATATGCTCATTTTTAGCACTTTCCAACAAAGTTGAAAAGTGCTTATGCATTCGGTTTGTCTGGCCGGATGGCCGTCTGTCCGTCTGTCCGTCTGTCCGCGCTCTAACTCCCGTAAATATACTCGGATTGCTATGAAATTTTTATACGTTATTGATGTTTACCCTAGCACGAACCCTATTGAAAATGAAGTATCTACCATGATTAGTTTATCTACAGAGAGAATCAAAAGTTTTCCATTACATTACGGCCTATGGGGAAAAATCGTTAATATACTCGGATTGCCATGAAATTTTAGGACGTTATGGACGTTTACCCTAGCACGAACGCTATTGAAAATGAAGTTTCTACCATGATTAGTTTATCTACAGGGCGAATCAAAAGTTTTCCATTACATTACGGCCTATGGGGAAAAATCGTTAATATACTCGGATTGCCATGAAATTTTAGGACGTTATTGACGTTTACCCTAGCACGAACGCTATTGAAAATGAAGTTTCTACCATGATTAGTTTATCTACAGGGTGAATCAAAAGTTTTCCATTACATTACGGCAAATGGGGAAAAATCGTTTATATACTCGGATTGCCATGAAATTTTAGGACATTATTGACGTTTACCCTAGTGCAAATCTTATCGAAAATGAAGTTTCTACCATGATTAGTTTATCTACAGGGCGAATCAAAGTTTCCCATTACATTACGGCCTATGGGGAAAAATCGTTTATATACTCGGATTGCCATGAAATTTTAGGACGTCATTGACGTTTACCCTAGCACGAACCCTATTGAAAATGAAACTTCTACCATGATTAGATTATCTACAGGGCAAATCAAAAGTTTCCCATTACATTACGGCCTACATGGAAAAATCGTTTCAAAGGAATTTTAAAGATGTTATACCCTGTCAAACATATTAAAATATGCATTTTATAAAATATAAGGTAAAATGTAGCTATTATTCATTTACATGGCCACACAAAAGAATTCCATTAGATAATGGTAAAAGGGGGAATTGTGTGCGACATATTTTAAATATATTAAGCTGTTTCATGTATAATAAAATTAATATATGTCCTGAAGCTTAATATAAATTATACGCTACTGTCTTGCATAATATGAAGTACATAGCATTTACAGGGCCTTACAAAAGATTTCAAATAGTATATTCTTTCCGAAGTACCGTATATGTGTACGATGATGGCTGATGGAGGGATGAAATGCATTTTAATTATGATATGAGCGTTTATATTTCGCTAAGTATATGCACATTATATGGTGTGTATAAAAGTTATAGTTGATATACAGGGCTACCCAAAAGAGCTCACCAACGTTACTGAATATGAGCGTAAATTATTTAAACGTGGTTCTTAAATAAGCTATGCATTTTTACGCTGAGCTTCATTCAAGTTACTGAGAAATGTTTGCAGAATGTAGATAAAAGGATATACAGGGCCACGCAAAGAATTCGGTACATAGACGCCTATGAATGATAATTTATGAGAATGTGATTTCAGTTGTTTTAAAAGTGCTTTAGTTTACAATAAATTTTTGCCTAATGCTGACGTGTAATAAAGTTACAGTGTAAACTACAGGGCTGAACAAAAGTATTCAAGTGTGTTTCCTTCTAATAGTATGAAATGCTGAAAAAGAAATTTCAAGCTACTGGGTATTTTCTTGTTAAACTAAATTTTCCTATTATACCAACTGACGTATGAAATACAGAGCTGTTCAAAAGTACTGGAATACTTATTTGGGTATATTTGGCTATACACTATTATTTCCCTAAATAACAAAGTTTTGTTAAAGATTTCATTAAGTGTTGGAAAGTGCTTCATAATCTATGCTTAACGCATGATTTTTCTTACTTGTTATTTATTTTTTAGTTATGGAAGAAATTAGAACAAAAAGGTAGAAGGTAAACTACAGGGCTGAATAAAAGTATTCAATTATGTTTCCATCTATTAGTATAAATTGATAAAAAGGAATTTCATTTTCTAGGCATTTTTTTGTGAAACTAAATGTTCCCATTATATGGTATATTATATATCAAGCAAAAGATCAAATACAGGGCTATGTCAACAATATTGGAATATACATTTGGCTATGTATTATACCTTATTTCCTTAAATAATGAAGTTTTGTTAAAGATTTCATGAAGTGTTAGAAAGTGCTTCATAATCCATGCTTAATGCATGATTTTTCTTTCTTGTTAATTATTTTTTAGTTATGAAGGAAACAAAGAACATCAGACTATAAAATATAGTCAATAATATTATATTTAGTATTATTATGTGGTCAAAATGTGCGTAAAATGGTTCTTTTTCACGTTTCATCGACGTACAGTACCGTAATTACTGCTTTTCAGAATTTTTTGCTTTTTGCGCCCATTTTTGCGGCAATGTCACGGCTAAAACATTGATCAGAGAAAAAACTTTAGATACATAAAATGTAGGAAATTTTGTCCTCTGTAATTTATGTATTGATGACTTTCATGTAAAATGAATAATTTTGAAGTTATTTAGAAAAAACAAAGAAAAGTCAAGTTTTTTACACGTTAAAAAAAAAATGTGTTTTCGGGGATATATTTTGTTGGATAACACCAAATTCGTGTTCAGAGACAAAAAAAAAAAAAAAAAAAAAAAAAAAAAAAAAAAAAAAAAACATAAAGGTACCAAATTTTAAATCTACACCAAAACTTGCATTTATTTTCGACCAAATGCCTGGGCTACATAACAAATGTCTTACAATTTATTCTGCCATATTTAATCCAGAGAATTTTGTCATTAGATAAGATGAAAAAAATATTTTAAAATACTGGTATACAGAGCAATAATTGCAACAATTGCGACGGATACTTTACAACTCTACTTGTGAATCAATTATGGATATAGCTCGTGAAGCATAAATTTATTCTTCTTTATTCATATTCACAAATTCCTAATCAATACAGGATTTTTTAAATTTAATGTTTTTTTCCTCTCATTGTTATTTTTTTTTGGCTTATGTGCTGCAAAATTCATTCTTTCTAATTTTTCGGTATAAATTTGGAATTTCGGAATAAAAAAAAGGGCTCAGTTTCATTGCCATTACACATAGAATCGGGCGATCTTTTCAAGTAGATAATTTTTTAAATTAATAAAAATCTGCAAGGAGTTTAATTAAAAAAAAATTTTTTATTAAAAAAAACTGCTATTTTTTGTCTTTTTCTTGAAGAGTAAGACTATATGGTTTAAATTCATATGAAAACTAAAAAAAAAACTAATTAAATTATGCACTTGAGTTATGAAGAGGAAATTTCTGAAGTAAAAGCTTTCAAACCAAATGAATTTCATTGATTAAATTAAAAATTGAATGAGTTTAATTAAAAAAACTGCTATTTTTTGTTTTTTTCTTGAAGAGTAAGACTATATGGTTTAAATTCATATGAAAACTAAAAAAAATCTAATTAAATTATACACTTGAGTTATGAAGAGGAATTTTCTGAAGTAAAACCTTTCAGATCAAATGAATTTCATTGATTAAATTAGAAATCGAATCCTCTCAATCTGTTACATAGAAAACTACGTTAATTAAATATATAAAATTAAAAGTTTTGCTTGTAAACACTCTCAATAGAATATCAAGAGTAAATTGAATAGATTGTTTACATAGTTTAAAACTATTACTGTGCTGTTAGGCATAAAAGGGAAAGAAACCTACACGTCGCTATTTACTTCTCTTTCATATCTACTCAAGGGTGATGTCTTTCAGTTAAACGAGGATAAAAGACGAAACTGAATGCGTTTGTTGAATTCCGTAGAAAAATGTTCTGAAGCCTAATTGAAGTCTAATGTGCTTAGATTCTTTTAAACAATATAATATAAAGATTGGGAAGCATGCGAAAACTTTTAAATTTTTCATAAATCTTTTAAGAAATAACTCTACAAAAGGAATTTTTTGTAAATAATTAAATTAGAATTATTTACATTAATCTGAAATCATTTATCGAATATTTAATGCTGAAATATCTATCATTCAGTTGATAAGTAACTGTAGTATTTAACTTTTTTCTGGTGTCTGCAAGCTTCTTTCATCTTAGAACATTGATATTTAGTTGTAATGTACGAAGATGAATTGGGTAATTTGAATATTATTGAAAGAAACAAAAATATAATTTATCAATCAAATTGAAGTAAGTTCTGCAAAAAAATTCACAATGAAAATGCATTTCTGAATTTTAAAGTGAATTCTAAATTTATTAATTTCTATTCCATACCAATTAGTAATAGAAATAAACTAATAAATAGCTGAAAAATATTAATAATAATTTCAAAATTAGCAGTAAGCATACTTAATTTTGAATCCGAATACTCGCTATTTAACTATCACATACATATTTTTCTTTTTTTATTGTTGTTACATTGAAATAATTTTATTCGAAAGATAAAAAAAATCTTTTATTAAATTTCTCTGATAATACAATTATTTTAAAAGCTTCAATTGATATCAAAACTCAGAATATTAATCAAATTTTATGCTTGATTGATAAACAGAAATTTCTGAATAAAATTTTTCAAGGCTAATGAATTTCATTGATTAAATTAGAAATCAATTCCTCTCAAATAAAAGTTTTGCTCGGAAACACTCTCAATAGAATATCAGGAGAAAATTGAATAGATTGTTTACATAGTTCAAAACTATTACTGTGCTGTTAGGCATAAAAGAGAAGGAAACCTACACATAGATATCTACTTCTCTTTCCGATCTACTCAAGGGTGATGTCTTTCAGTTAAACGAGAATAAAAGACGAAACTGAATGCGTGTTTTGAATTCCGTAGAAAAATTTTTTGAAGTTTGATTGAAGCCTAATGTACTTACATTCTTTTAAACAATATAAAACAAAGAATGTAAAGTATGCGAAAAACTTTTGTTTTTTTATAAATTTTCTAAGAATTTACTCAATATTTTTTTTTGTTAAATAATTAAATTAGAAATATTTATAGTAATCTGAAAGTAGTTATCGAATATTTATTGCTGAAATAGATAGTATAGAGTTAATAGTAACTGTAATATTTAACCATTTTCTGCATCTGCAAACCCCTTACATCTTAGAATATTCAGTTTCAGCTGTAATGTACAACTGTAATCTACTCTTTAGATTTTGGTTGAACATTTTGTTTATGGAAGAATTTTTACTTTCGCAAGCATTTTAAGAAATAAAAAGTGATCTTCTAAAAGACATTAGTAACAAAAACAAGTTATACATATGTATCTATATAAAAGACCTATTTAGATATCAGTTCTAGTTATTTTAAAAGAAAGAATCATTTAAAAATGCTGAAATTCAAAAAGGAATTTTGAAAAGTACGGTATCCCATAGATTTAACATTAACTTACACGGAACTTCATGATCTGAAATGAAGGATATCGTCTCATTAATTAAAAAACTAAAGGTTAATTTGAATGTTTATTAAGTTTTAATAAAAAATATTTTAAACCTCAACATGCTTTCATTCTTTATAAGTAACTCAACAGAATAAAATAAAATAAAATAATAAATAAATAAATGAATAAAAGGGGAAGAAAAGAAATGCTTTTAATTTCATCAAAGTTTTGTCTGAAAATAACGTTACAAAATGATATATTTGATTTGCCCCCTTCCCTCACTTCCAAAAAAATAAAACTAAAATAAAACTTTGTAAACTAAAAGAATTATTAGTTACATTTAAAAACGTGTATTATACGTATGTCTACACTGTAAAAAAAATTCTGTAAAGGTACTAAATATTTTCTAGGAAACTGGGATTCCAAGAACTTTTCATGTAACGGTAACAGGAAAAACCCATGTAATCGATTCTAAAACTTGAATTTTTGGTGTTACCGTTACAGGAAAAGTTACTGGAATCCCAGTTTCCTAGAAAATGTTTAGTACCTTCACAGAATTTTTTTTACAGTGTAATAGAAAAATTCAAACATAAAAAAATAAAAACATAAATTCTGCCCTGCGATTCTCTTAAAGGGACAATTTGCCACAAAATTTATCAAAAAATCGATTTTTTTTTATTTGAAATGAAATATGTTTAACTGCAACCTCATTTTTATCCGTATGGCAATTATATTAAGAGATATTGCAAATTTTGTTAATACACACAGAAATTACAATTTTAAATAGATTTTTCTCCATGTTCATATTTTATTCATCACCATGTTTTACAAATGCTAAGGCTTATTTTGCATAATTTTAAACCCTTTTTAATGGTAAAATAATAAAAATGGTGTAGACATCGCTGTTATAGCCCCTCCTTTCAGCGGATGTTTTTCAAATTCAGGAAGGATCTGCTGGGCGTAGCCAAACATTATGCAAAAAATTTAATTCAATTCTGTGATTAACTTCATGCATTTTTCTGTGGTAAAATATTGAAAATGACACAAAATTGCTATTTCAGCGCCCTCTTTCGGCGAATTTTGGTTCAAATTCAGGGAGCCCCAACTAGCCATAACCAAACACTTATACAAAAAATATCGTTCAATTCGATACATAACTTCATACACTTTTAGTCGGTACAATATTTAAAATGGTGCAAAAATCGCTATTGCAGTGCCCCCTTAAAGCGGATTGTTTTCAAATTCAGGGCGGACCAACTACAGCGGTGGTCAGAATTATAAGAACAATTGAAAATTGCGCAGAAAAAATTCATTTCTGAGCTAAATAAAGTAAAATTCGTAAACTAAATGCTTTTCTATGCTAGAAATCATTATAGAATGCAAAATATTAAAAAATGCAAAACATGAGTGTTTTGTCACAAGTAACAAAATATGTCATAGTAAAAATTGAACAAAATTATAAGGACAATGAACATTTTTGCCTGAAACACACTGATAATCAATAATCTCCCGCTTCTTCTCAATCACTTTTATCAGTCTTGACGTCATGGAATTTGACAATTCCTTAAGAACGTTCTTGGAAGATTGTGAGGGATCTTTTTCGATGGAAGACATTAGTTCTTGCTTGTTTTGAGATTATATACAATTTTTGCATACTTTGTGTGCCAGAATACCCAACAGATTTTTACATTGGATTCAGATCATGACTTCTGGCCGACCAATCAAGTAGTTTCATGGAATTAGCATTATACCACGAGTTTGAAGTTTGCGAAACATGAGCCGAGGCATTGTCCTGCTGGAAAAAACAGCCTCCAATGGCTATTAACGGTGCTTCTGGTAAAAGATTATCGCCCAATACATCAATGTAACTCTCAGAATTCCTCCTACCCTGCACAAAATCTATCGGAGTAGATCTACCAGTTTCTGAAACCTCCCCAGATCGTTACTGAATCACTTCCAAATACATGCTTTGAGAAAATCGTTTTTTCTCTACGGAGATCATACTAGAAGTTGCAAAAACAATCTAGTCTATCCAAATTAATCTTTTTCACATCGGAAAATACAGAATCCCACTTTTCCCCCCATAGTATTGCAGTTTTCTGGCAAACTCCATCCTCAGCCTCTCATGAACTTTTGTAGGACGCGGTCTTGACACATGTTTACTATAGCATATCTTTTTCTTTCATTTTGTAAAACACGTCGAACACTTCGAGCACTTCATTTTATGTTCAATTCACGTCTTTTTTCGGTTTTTGGAGCAATCTCGCCTTATTATCATTCTTTTCCCCCATACAGAAACAGAAGATAGCCTGCTTCTATGTCTTTGCAGTCCATATTTACCGGAATTTTAAAGATAATTGTAAATAACCGTTCTTAATCTATTAAACTTTGTAGCAATTTAGAATACAGAAAGTCCTGAATTTTGAAATGCATCCCTTATTCGTTTCTGAAACTCCAAAAGTTTTGCATCTTGAATCATAATTGAAAAACAGAATAATACGATCCCAAACGCTTACTGCGTATTTATATCGTCTGAAAGTTCCGTCTGCAGAGCAAAAAACATGCAAATTTTACTTTTTAGAACACACAAATACAGTTGTTCTTATAATTTTGTCCTAAACCAATGACTGTATAAATTTATAATGCATTTTATGAATATGAATTTACCACATATTTCCATTAAAACATACAAAAATAATCTTCATTTTTCATTGGTTTCCACCGATTAAATTTGCATAAGTCTCCCGCCAAATGTAACCAAGACATGGCAATTTTTGCCTTGTCCTTATAATTATGACCACCACTGTAGCCATAGCCAGTCACATACACAAAAAAATTGGTAAAATTCGATGCATAACTTCATGCACTTTTAATCGGTACAATATTGAAAATGGCACAAAACTTGTCATTGCAGCAACCCCTTACCGGTAGAATATTTCAAAATTGAAGGAGATTTTGCTTGCCACAGCCAAAAACATTCACAAAAAATTTGTTCAATTCTATGTATATCTTCATATACTTTTTGTTGGTAGAATGACGACATACGGATACATACACAGACAGACATTTTGTAAAAAACATGTTTTTTGGAATCTCTTACCTCTAAAGCGTGTAAATCCGTCGGAAACCGGAAGTAGAAAAAATTTCGATTACAACACTTTCTTCTATTGAAGCTAAAAAAAAGTAAAAATGTTTTAAATGTAGCAACATATGTATTAAAAATCTATACGCAATCATATGTTATACATAGTTAAAAATATTTAAAGAAAATAAACAAAAATATCAATATTTAAAAAAAGATAAAGATATTTAAAAATTCAAATTTTCTAAAACCGTTTGAACTTTTATTTAAATATGCAGTTAAAAGAGAATTTTTTCTACAAAATGTACTTTTAATTGAATCTTGAAATGCAATAAATTTACCATTTGAACCATATTAAAAAAATGTTGAAAAGGTAAATTATTTTATTAATAAAATGTCAGGGTAAGTTGATTGTTTAGATGAACGCACAGTAAAATTATTTACGTTTTCATTTTTGTACATTTCGTACATTTCTGCAGTTACCCATTTTTACATAACACGTAACTAGCAAAAAAAGCATGCAAGAAAGAAACAAACTGATATTTTGTTTAGTTCTGCTCTCGGTTTCGCTTCATTCATACCAATTTTTATTTTTAAGGTTCGTTCGAAATTTGTAAATACGTAGCACCTGTAGTCGTGGTTTATCTGTCCGTCTGCCTGTCTGTTCGTCTGTTCATATAGAACAGAGCAAAAACTACCGAGCCGAAACACTTGCAATTTTAAATAAATAATTGTTGCATAATTTTGTCGAGTCATTTCAAATTTTATGAATATCTAATAAATAGATTAATTACAGGGACAATCAAAAGTATTTCGTTACATTACGGCCAATAGGAAAAAGTTTCTGGTGCATTTTAATAATGTTTCATTCTTTTGAACACAATAAAATTTATATGCAACTATGAAGTATACACAAAAATATACGTTCTGCAAAGAAAATTTGTTACTCATTTACAAAAGCATTCCATTACATAATGGTATAGGAGAAAACACTGTTTGAGGTGCGTTTTATTAATATAAAACTATTTCACATTTTTTGATATTGATATAATGGTTGTTGAGGATTAGTACAAGTTACTTCCTGTGTATAATGGAAAGCACATAGTATTTACAGGGGCACTCAAACGATTTCGGATATTATACTGTATGCAACTTACTGTATACTATTACACCAAAATTAGAATATTTTAAAAACTTCATTATAGTACTAACGCATGTCATTTGCTACGCTTGACATGTAAAACCCAACTTTTTTTAAGCATTATTTATATAGTATAAGGAAAAAAATATAAAGATGTGTATTTATATAGGATAAATAAGGTCTGAAGAAGTTAATGTGCTTTTAGGCATGACAGGAATGGTATCTGCAGCTCGTTGCACACAACTAAAGGTATTTCTTTTTCACTTTTTAGATCTATTGAAGGATAATGACGTAAGTGAGAAATAAAGAAGCGAATGAATCTCTCTATTGATCTTTGTAGCAAAATCTTTTGCAGCTTAATATGGTTTTATTTGTTTTAAGCAATATCAAAGAAAGATCAGGAAGAAAGAAAATTGTTTTTAAATTATTCCTTATTAAAATTATTATTAGATTGTTTCCTTAATAAAATGTCAGTTGTAAGTTGATTGTTTAGATCAACGCACTGTAAAATTATTTACGTTTTCGTTTTTGTACATTTCGTGCATTTCTGTGGTAAACCATTTTTATATAACACGTTGCTCGCTAAAAAAGCGTTATAAGAAACAAATTGCTATTTTATTTACTATCTTAAAACACCAGCCTAAAAATAACTAAAGTTGAGCAGAAATTTACTCATCTCACGATTTGAAAGTCCGCTTCTCAGAAATAAGTTGTAACAACTTGAGTGTACAAGTTGTTTTTAAGTAATTTAAATCAAGATGAGCAATTTAACTAAGCCATTCAAATCAAGAGGAGCGAAACCTTTAAAAAACAACCCATTAAAGATCCAATGAATTACAGCTCTTTAATGAGATGCCAAATCCACTCTTTTGTTTTAAGAGTGCAGTTTTGCTACCTGTTAGGCTCCATTAATATCAGTTTTTTAAAAATATTATTTATATAATACAAAGAAAAAATTATAAAGATTTGTATCCGATACACTGTAAAAAAAATCGGTAAAGGTACTAAACATTTTCTAGGAAACTGGGATTCCAAGAACTTTTCATGTAACGATAACAGGAAAAATCCATGTAACCGATTCTAAAACATGAGTTTTTGTTGTTACCGTTACAGGAAAAGTTCTTGGAATCCCATTTTCCTAGATAAAGTGTAGTACCTTTACAGATTTTTTTTTTACAGTGTATGATACAGCAAGCCTGAAGAAATTAAGGAACTGCTCCGCTCAACAAGCGCAAAACGATTTGACACATTTACAAATTCATTTTTTAAAGGAAAGATGTAAAATTAGCCTGACTATGGAAGCGACTTCGAATTGAAATTAATTTTCCATTTTATGATAGTTAAATTACCTATCCAGTTCTAAGTTATTTCGATCACGTGATCACACGTTTTTATTATGATTTTCGACCGGTTTTTCTGCTTTCGTCGGAAAATGTGTTCAAAAACGTCAACTTTGAAGGCTTGTTATGGAAAAGCTATTGGGTTTTTTAAAAAACAGAAAATTGAGTACAATTAGACAGTTTCTGAATAATAACACTTGCTATTTTCATGCATTTCCGAACAAAAATAAATTAATGCATGTGTCACAACGTGGCCCTTTTTGAGTTAAGAACACCCTTAATGTGCTATTAGGCATGAAAGGGAAGCGTACCTATACCTCGCTGCACACAACTAAAGGTATTGCTACATCCCTTTTATATCTACCCAAGGATAATGCCGCTCAATTAAGTGAGAATTAAAGACGCGAATGAATCTTTCTATTGAACTTTGTTGCAAAATCTTTTGAAGCCTGATATGGTTTTGTTTGTTTTTATCAATATCAAAGAAAGATCAGGAAAAAAGAAAATTCCTTTTAATTTATTTTAAATTTCTGTAGGAAATGTTCAACAAAAACAACTTTTCAAATAATACTAAAATTTTTAATTTGTTATTTGAAATATTTATTTTGTATTTAACATTGAAATACGAAATGTTAATTCATTTATTACATTAACGTTTCCCGTAAATATAATCTGAATTTCTCATTTCCTATAAACTTCAATTTTTTTAAAAATATTTATTGATGAATTAAGGCATTAATGAATTTATTTGAAGGTTATTAAAAAGGAACAGGAAAACAAAAAACTGATTTCTATTGAAAGTGAAATACTTTTAATTCCTTTTAAGTTTTAATGGTACAAATCAATGAATTAAAGGTTTTTGCTTTTAAATTATAAAACTAAAAACCGGAGTATATTTATAAGAATAAAACATCTATCAGGTATTTGATATTGAAATATAAAAAAAATTATTAGATTAATAAACTAATTTCATATTCTTACTGCATTTTTTCTACTTTAGATTGAAAAATATAATACCAAGCAAGCAAAGAATAAAAAATCAATTAAATGCTTCTATTGAATTTATTGAACTCAATTAAAGCTAATTGACCTTTTATTTGTTTTAACGAATATCAAGCATGAATTAGAAAAAAATGAAATACTTTTAATTTCTTTCTTTTAAAACGAGAGAGTAGATTTGACTTCTTTTGAAACAGCTGTAATTTATTGGATCGTGTATGAGTTGTTAATTATTGGTTTTACTCATCTTGATTTAAATTGCTTAAAAATAACTCGTTTACTCGAGTTCTTTCAACAATTTACTATTGCTATTGCGCAAGAAATAATTTTTACTATTACATAAGTTCTATAGATAAGAGGCTTACAAGCTTTAACAAATTCATTCAACATTAGTTCATTACAACAAGTAATTTTTTATAAGGAAAGCAGGCTCGCAATCCTCACTCAAAAATACAAGGATCCCATCCCCATCTTAGGATATCATCCATTATGATTTCGGGAATCACCCATTTCCCTTAGTGGTAGCTTTATCAATGTTTAAAAATACTCTTCATTTTTTGCATTATTCTTCTTTTTTCTCTCCTCGCAACGATATCCAGATATGGTTTTATTTTTCGACTACTTTACTGATGCAACATTATGCAACAACATGATTAAAATAAAGAGAAGATATTAAATAATATCAATTAATGAAATATCACTATTATATGTAATATAACTTTATATTAAATGACACTAAGAAATACTTAGTACTTAAAAATATTTACTAATAGCTTTTTGCAACATAAAGCATTTGTCAGTAAAACTGTTTCTTGCACGTTTTCCTTCGAGAAACAAGGAAATCTCCTTATAAACTAAACTAAAGAAAAGGACATAATTTTCCATATTCTTTTTCTAATAAACATAACAAATATTATTTCGAAGCTTGTTTCTGTAAATGCAAATTATATATCTGGCAAAAGATAAGGAATAGCAAAAATTGGATATTCCGTATTTTGGAATGAAATAATTTTGTTATCATTTAATGGTTTTAATAATAACCTTGCACTTTTAAAGTAAATAAATAATTTGCGTTTTGTTCAGAGAAAGTAAAAAGACCAGTAAACATGTAAACATGTATAGCTTGCATTTAGATCAGGTCTATCAACGCACCTATAAACAAATAATTGATCTTAATATTTACAGACAATTGATCTTAATTAAGGGTGTTCTTAAATCAAAAAAGGCAATTTTGTGACATAAGTTTTTATATATTTTCGTTCGAAAATGCATGAAACTAGTAGGTATTGTTATTCAGAAACCGTCTAATTGCACTCAGTTTTCTGTTTTTTTTTTTTTTTTACAAACGTAATAAATCTTTCATAACAAGCCTTCAAACTTGATGTTTTTGAATGCATTTCCCGACTGTATTTCGGCTAGGAGTGTCAATAAAACTTGTAACATATCTCTAAAATATTGTAAAAAGTCACATAATCTGTTTGCTACCTCTCATACATAACCCATTTCCAATAATCCTTTTTTTTTTCCTTGCAAAAATATGATATTCTGCAAGTTGAAAAACTGCCAAGCACCATAAGATAAACACATTGTTCCATGAAGGAAGTTATGTTGCTGAACCTATAATTAAAATCTACAAAAAAGAATCTGAAATGAATTGAATTATTTTTAAATATTGTGTATCCATGGATGCGGCTGTGCGCTACTATTGAGATGTTATGTTTTAATAAAGTGATATATGAAAAAACTAGTGCTCTGGAAATAATTGGATTAAAGTGTAAAAGTTACTTATAAACATATTGAATAAATTTTATAATTTTAGATGCAACATTATTCAAGTTACACGAATTTCTATTCTTATTTTTTACAACCAGAATATTATGCGGTCATTTTATATTGTTCTGGAAATATGATGTCGAGCAATATTCAATATGCCCAAAATATTACGTGATCATTTTATTTTTTGTTGAAATATTATGTCGAGCAATAATTATTATGTTCAAAACATGGAGTATATACAAATTTAAAATAAAATTTTATTTACATTTAAACTAATGGGAAGAAGAATCTGCAGTAATTCGCGTTTGAAATGAAATAGACGCCCTCTCGCGGACAAAGACTAAAACGAAATAGAACTGATATCTTCCGCTGAAATCAGTGTTTAAAAGGCCGATAAATAAATAAACAGTCCTATAACGCATGCAACGTTGGGTTCTTTGTATTAAAATTATCTAAAATCAAAATTTTACACACAAAGTTTAGATCTATAATATAAAAAAGTACATTTGACTTACTCATGGCAAAATAATATGACAGCAACACAATGCTTGCATGATTAATGAATCAATAATTGCTTCAGCTTCTCTAAAGGAATTACTAGATTTTCCAGCATCTAGAAATTCTAAAATTGTCGATATTTGTAATTTATCTCCCATAATTAAATAAAAAAGATAAAAAACTGCACTTTAAATAGCTCTTTAAACGGGTTCCGCTATGCTACAGCATGGAACAAACAGCATACGTAAACAAACGATTATCAGGTCTATACAACGCCCCCTTTCGGTCATTACAAACGCGAATAAGTTTGTCGTTCAAGAAAAAAAAAATGCTAGGCGCAGAAAAATAAAATAAAACATAATAACAATTTATTCAAATTATCGTGAAATATAAAATGTTCTTCATGCTATAAATACTAGCATTATAATTTTTTTTAATAAAAAATAAATATATTATAATACTATGTTACATTTATGTCAGTTTTATGTATGTTCCATTTATAGTTTATAGTGCAAACGTATATTGTTCATATTCTAAATGTCAGACACACACAAAAAGACTTTTTAAGAAATACCGTATTTGAAATTTTCATGTAATTTTCCGAAAAAGCAGTTTATGTTAATAAAGCCAAAAATATTTTCGTTGTTTCCGCTTAACATCACAAGACATATTCCAAAATTGACAAAATTTAAACGGAGAAATAAATGTTTGCTTTGGAGAGTGGTAATGTTATTCGTGTTTAGATATAAAATGAAATGGAATAAAATGATTTTGTTTTCTTTTATTTCATACTGGTAAAAGAATTTTTCATTTTCAATATTTAAGCATAACGTCACGAATAGGAAATTTCTTTGTATCATTCTTTATTATGAACTGATATAAAAAATGTTTTTAAGTGAAATGAGATTTAAAAAATATTTATTAAATAGTCATAGACTTAATAGCCTTTTCCAGGACAAACTAACTTTTTAACCTTTGTTATATTACTATCAACACAAATGAAGCACTAAGGTATTTGAATGACGCTTATAATTAAAATCTCAGTGAACAGATTCTGAAATGAAGTGAATTGTTTTAGTTTTTACGTGTTGTGTATCCAAGGAAGTGGCTGTGCTCTGTTATTGTGATGTTGTGTTTTAATAAAGTGATATTAAAAGATCAGTGCCTTGGAAATAATTGGGCTAAAGTGTAAAAGTTATTTATAAACATATTGAAAAAATTTTATAATTTTAGATGCAAAATTATTTAAGTTATGTGAGTTTCTATACTTGATTCTTATTTTTTACATCAGGAATATTAATCGGTCATTTGTTTCTGGAAATATTGTGTCGAACAATGTTCATTTTGTCCAAAACATTTGATATTTACAAATTTAAAATAAAAATTTATTTACAGTTAAACTAATGGGAAGAAGAAACTGCCGTAATAAGTTTGTTTGCTCTAAAAAATAAAATTCTCGTCGCAGAAGATTAAAATAAAACAAAATAAAAATAACAACAATTTACTCAAATTATAATGAAATAAAAAATGCTTTTCAGGCTCTAATATTAAAAAATATAATAAAAATTAGTACAATATAATACTATATAATATTTATGTCAGTTTTGTAGTTTGTAGAGCAAATTAATATTATTCATGTAATAAATGTCAAACACATTAAAAAAAACCTTAATAACAGCACAAGATATATTCCATTATAGTAAAAACATAAACAGTGAACTAAGCATTTGCTTTGGAGGAAGGTAATGTAATTCCAGTCTAAACATAAAATTAAATGATTCCGTTTTCTTTTATTTCGTACTTGTAAAAGAATTTTTCATTTTCAGTATTTAAGCAAAACGTCATGAAAAGGAAATCTCTTTGCATCATTCTTTATTATGAAATGATATAATCACGCTTTTAGGTGAAAGGAAATTTTAAAGAATAGCCTTTAAATAGTAATAGTCTTAATAGCCTTTTCCATGATAAAGTAACTTTATAACCTTTGTTATGTTACTATAAATAAAACGAAGCACTAAGATACACAAAAGTCACTTATAATTCAAATATCATTTAACAGAATCTGAAATGAAGCGAATTGTTTTTGTTTTTAAGTATTGCGTATCCATGGAAACGGCTGTGTGCTGCTGTTGTGATGTTGTATTTTAACATAGTGATATAACAAGCTTAGTGCCTTGGAAATATATGGGTTAAAGTGTAAAACGTATTTATAAACATATTGTATAAATTTTATAATTTTAGATTACAAAATTATTCAAGTTATATGAGTTTCTATGTTTGACTCTTATCTTTTTTATAGACAAAATATTAATAGGCCAGTTTATTTTTCTAGAAACATGTGGAACAATGTTTATTGTGTCCAAAACATGGAATACATAAAAATTTAAAATAAAATTGTATTTACAGTTGAACAAATAGGAAGAAGAAACTGCAGCAATAAGTTTGTTTGTTCAAGAAAATAGAATGCTAGGCACAGAAAAATAAAATAAAATAAATAACAATTTACTCAAATTATCATGAAATAAAAAATGTTTTTCAGGCGGCTGTAATAATAAAAAAAAGAATAAAAAATCTGTATATCATAATAATGAATCACACTTATGTGAGTTTTATAGTTTTTAGTGCAATCGAATGTTAGTTATGTCTTAAATGTCAGATTCACACAAAAAGAACTTTCAAGAACTACCATATTTGAAAATTTGAACTAATTTTCCTAAGAAGCCGCTTATGTTAAAAAGTGCAGAAATATTTTCATTATTTTCGCTCAACGTCTCAAGACATATTCCAAAATGGTCGGAACTTAAACGAAGAACTAAGCTTTTTTTTCAGGAAGGTAATTTCATTCCTGTCTAGACATAAAAAGAAACGAAATAAAATAATTTAATTTTCTTCTATTTAATACTTGTAAAAGATTTCTTCATTTTCAATATTTAAGTACAGCATCATGATTAGGAAAGACTTTGTATTAATCATTATTATGAAATGATATAAAAATGCTTTTAGGTGAAATAAGATTAAAAAAATAGCTTTGTTATGTTACTATTTAAAAAAATATATGCATTAAGGTACTTGAACGCCGCTTATAATTAAAATATCAGAGAATAGAATCTGAAGGAAAGTAAGTTGTTTTTCTTTTAAGTATTGTGTATCCGAGGAAGCAGCTGTGCGTTGCTGTTGTAATTCTGTGCTTTCATAAAGTGATATGAAAGGCCTTGGTAATAAAGTTGCCGTTAAAGTGCTTTGAGAATAAATGGGTGAAAGTGTAAAAGTTATTTTATGTCCTAAATATCCGACACTAAAAACCTTTTAAGAACTACCGTATTTGAAATTTTGATCTAATTTTCGGAAAAGCGGCTTATGTTAATAAATCCGGAAATATTTTCATTATTTCCGCTCAACATCAAAATATTCCAAAATAGTCAAAACTTAAACGGAGAACTAAGCGTTTGCTTTGGAGGAAGGTAATTTAATTCCTGTCTAGACATAAAATGAAGTAAAATGAAATGATTTGGTTTTCATTTATTTCATACTTGTAACAGAATTTTCCATTTTCAATATTTAAGCACACGTTATGGATAGGAAATCTCAATGTATCAATCTTTGTTATGAAATGACATAAAAATGCTTTTAGATGAAATGAGACTTAAAAAATAGTCTTTAAATAGTAATAGCAATAATATACTTTTCCTGGATAAACTAATTTTTTAAGTATTGTGTAACTGGGGAAGCGATTGTGTGCTGCATTTATGATGCTGCGTTTTAATAAAGTGATATGAAAAAACCAGTGCCTTGGAAATAATTGGGTGAAAGAGTAAAAGTTATTTATTGTTGTGTCTCGACACTAACTATTTCTGAAACGTGATGACAGATGGCAGCACCAAAAACTTTGATGTTGACAGAACGAAGCTGTAATGACTTTATTAATCAATTATTTCTCATTATTTCTTGTCCATTTGTACTTTAAAATTCATAATATGTTTTTTCATAGATATAATTTGTATGTATTCATTTCTAATTCATCTTTTTAGATAGATTATGTTTGTTATAATGCAGGTTGTACTGCGTGACAGTTCAGAACAAAAATGTTTCCATTCTAAGTATGTTTACAAGATACGAAATCGAAGGATTCTATTAAAATCTCTTTAAATTCCAACAAATCTTATTTATTTGTGTAAAAAACCTCATCATTCAAGCTATCTAACCATCAATCAGCTCTTAAAACAGTTGTCAAGTAGTCTGTGATTGCAGAATCAACATTCGTATTAAGAAAACGATACCTTTTTTTCAAGACACCGTCAAGAAGAATATGTCACAGGTAAAATCTTCTTTGATTAAAAAATCAATTTCTATGTTTATGCAGTCTAAAATCTCATGATAAATAAATTTTCTGGTCTGTCCTCAGCCGCAGCGTCTAGCGTATTTTTTAAAGTTTAATTATAAAAGTTAATTACTTCAGAATGAAAACGAAAGCGGAACTACAAAGTGAATCGAAATTTCATTTCACTATAAAAGAAATTAACAGATATAACATTCAAGTAGCTGAAGCAATAGAAAATAAAAATGTTAAATTTACTGAGAAGCTTAAAGCAGAATTAATTAGCTTAGAAGCTGATTTAAAGAAATCTTATTTTGGAATCGCAGAAGAAAGTATTAATCCTTTATACGATTCATTTACTAAAGTGAAGGACATTGTTGTTGACGATTTAGTAAAAATCGAAGAATTTTTGGTTGTAAAAATAGAAGAAAATAAGAATGAAACCAGTAATTATTCAATTTCTGTTAAGGATAACGCTTTAAAGTTACCTAAATTTGAGTTGCCGATATTTTATGGAGATATCAATGATTGGATTACTTTTAAGGAAACATTTCTGACTGCAATTCATAATAATGAAAATTTATCAGATCAGTTAAAATTTTCTTATCTAATAGCGAGTGTAAGAAATTATCCTGCTAAATTAATTTCGGGATTTTCAATTTCTGGTGATAATTATAAAGAAGCGTGGGAAACTCTTGTTAATTGCTATGATAATCGTAAGAATTTGGCATATTCATTACTGTCAACATTCATTAATGCTAAATCATTAAAATCACCTACGCAAAAATCAATTCTAGAGCTATTGGACACTTGAAATGAAGTTATTAGGAATTTGAAATCTTTAAAATTTGAATTTAATGAATTTGTTGATTTGATTTTAGTTTATTTAATTCAAACAAAATTTGATGATAATTTACGAAAACAGTGGGAGTTATCATTAAATAATGATTGTTTTCCAACTTATGAAATGATAATTAGTTTTCTTGAAAAACAAGCACGTAGTCTGCAGAATTGTAATGTTGAATTTATTAAAACTGAATCTAAGTTTAATAATAAATTTGATCCTAAATCTCAACATTTTCCAAAAAGATCGGTATCGAATACTGTCGTATCGGATAATGTGAATAAATCACAAAAAATTATTTGTCCAAAATGTAATGAACCCCACCAACTTCATAGATGCCCATTAATGCAGAATTTATCTGTTGAGCAACGCTGGCATTTAGTAAAATCTAAAAAGTTATGTACGAACTGTTTGCGTTCTAACCATTTTGTTGCTAATTGTTTGATAAATACCACATGTAAACATTGTAATTCGAAACATCATATACTCCTTCATCGTGATCAATCTGCCCCTCCACAACAACAAATTATTGGACAACAAGATCATGTAACAACTCCAAATGCTGTAGGTAATTTAAATGAATCAAATTGTTTTACTAATCAATCGTTTTGCGAAAATTCTCAAACTGCCATTATACGTGTAAAATCCAAATCAGGCAAATTCATTCCTTGCAGGGCGATGATCGATAGTGGTTCTCAAAAGAGCCTACTTTCTAAAACTTGTTGTGAAAAATTAGGTCTTCCATCAAGGCCTAAAAATCATAAAATCTCAGGTATAAATAATTTAGTTGCAGAAACAGCTCTTCAGGAAGTTTCTTTGACATTCTCTCCCCATTTTAATGATGAAGTCTTTCAGTTAGACGCGTTAGTTGTTAACCAGATAACAACAAATTTACCCAATTTTCTGATTAGGACAACGTTTTGGCCACATATTGAAGGCTTGAATCTTGCGGATCCAAATTTCCATGTGTCCAGTCCTATTGATCTTCTTATAGGTGCAGATTTGTTTGCTAATATCATAATAGGAGAGTCTATTTTAGGACCTAAAGGATCACCGAGTGCTATTAATTCTAAACTGGGTTGGATACTATCGGGAATTATTTATTCGAATGAATCAAACCAAAATTCATCTGTTAGTTGTCATGTTACTACGCAGATTACTTCTCAGCTGCAAAAGTTCAGGGAACTTGAGTCGGTTCCCAGTTCTGATCCAATTTCTCTTGTTGAAGATAATTATTCTAAAACCGTTTCACGCACAGAATCAGGACGATATGTTGTAAACTTGCCGTTTAAATCTAAACCAATCCTCGGTGATTCAAAATCTCAAGCTCTAAAGCGGTTTTATTTTTTGGAGAAGAAACTCCACCAAAACCCTTTGCTTAGAGAGCAATATTTAGTATTCATGCAAGAATATATCGATTTGGGGCACATGGAACTTATACCAAATTCAGAAATTTCAAATCTGGGTCATTTTTATCTTCCGCATCACGGGGTACTAAAAGAAGATAGTTCAACTACACGACTTAGAGTAGTATTTGACGCATCTGCAGTTGGTTCATCAGGCCGCTCTTTAAACGATTATCTAGAGATAGGTCCAAAATTGCAGCCGGAAATATTTCCTTTATTATTAAAGTTTGGAATGAATCCAATTGCTTTTAGTGCTGATATCGAAAAAATGTTCAGATAAGTCCTCGTTAATCAGAATCATATTGATTATCAACGCATTCTTTGGAGATTTAATTTAGAAGACACTATCAAAGCATACAAGCTGTTAACCGTTACATACGGTTTTTCCTGTGCACCCTTTTTGCCCATTAGGACATTACGCCAGTTGGCCATTGATAATGAACAATATTATCAAAAAGCCTGCCAAATTATTCAAGAGGAAATTTACGTTGATGACCTCCTTTCTGGAGCCGATTCACGAGAAAATGCTCAGAATTTAGTTACACAACTAATAAGTATTATGAAAAGTGGAGGTTTTAATCTACGAAAGTGGACCTGTAACGATCCTGATGTAATAGCTCATTTACCTGATGAAATGAAGGCTTCCTCAAAAAAGGTCATTCAGGAAGATGATACTGTTAAAGTGCTTGGTTTACTTTGGGACTCTTCCAAAGATATTTTACAAATTAGGTTCGCTGATTTAAAGGATGTACAAACAAAACGAGACTTGTTATCTGTAGTGGCTACAATCTTTGACCCTCTGGGTTTCCTAGCTCCTACAACAATAAAGTTAAAAATCCTGATGCAAGATCTTTGGAAGGATAAGATTTCTTGGGATGAGAAAATCCCACCTGCCATACAACAGGTTTGGAATGAATTTTCATCTGAAATGCATTTTATTAAAATCGTTAGAAATTCCCAGATACATGAATTTACTTAATGAAGCAGTTTTTCAAATTCAACAGTTTTGGTTTGCTAATGGTCGTTCTACTGTGCGACAAGAACTCAACAAATGTGTACTTTGGAAACGCCTGAAAACACAAGCTTGTCAACAAATGATGGGAGATCTTCCCGTTGACAGATTCACCCCAATTCGTCCATTTTTCAAGGTTGGTATAGATTTTGCCGGCCAATGTGTAACCAAGCCAAATTTGCCTAGAAGTAAGATAAAATTAAAAACATACATAGCAGTATTCGTCTGCATGTGCACTAAGGCAGTGCATCTGGAAGTGGTATCAGACTTGTCTGTGCAAGCCTTGCTAGCAGCCCTAAAGAGATTTATTGCACGTAGAGGCCTGCCGTCTGATATTTATTCAGATAATGGGAAAAATTTCGCAGGTCTAGCAAATCAACTAAAGCAGTTATTCCAGTATTTGAGGGACAGAGAAATTCAAGATTTTCTTTCGAGCCAAAAAATCAATTGGCATTTCATTCCTCCATATGCGCCGCACTTTGGTGGGCTATGGGAGGCAGCTGTAAAGCTTACAAAAAATCATCTGTTAAAGGCATGTAAATCCAGTATTTTAAATTTTGAAGAATTATCCACTTTACTGTGTCAAATAGAAAGTTGCATAAATTCCAGACCTCTAACGCCGATGTCATCAGATCCATCAGATCCGCGCGCATTAACTCCAGGTCATTTTCTAATCGGAGCACCGCTCCTTGATATTCCAGAAGCTTCTAATTCACGAGCTCTATCATTAAATGCTCGTTGGCGCCTTATTGAAAGGGCCAAGAACCAATTTTGGTATAGATGGTCAAGAGAATATCTCCAACATCTCCAACAGCGTCCTAAATGGACTACTCCAAGTGTTAATCTACGAGAAGGAGACTTGGTAATAATTCATGAACGATCTGTGCCCATGAGATGGAAAATGGGCCGCATTCTACAAACTTTCCCAGGACAGGACAATCGAGTTCGAGTAGTCTTGATTAAAACAGCGGACGGTGACATCAAGCGTCCTATTACAAAGGTATCCCCTCTACTGCCGGGGGCGGAGGATGTTGTGTCTTGACACTAACTATTTCTGAAACGTGATGACAGATGGCAGCACCAAAAACTTTGATGTTGACAGAACGAAGCTGTAATGACTTTATTAATCAATTATTTCTCATTATTTCTTGTCCATTTGTACTTTAAAATTCATAATATGTTTTTTCATAGATATAATTTGTATGTACTCATTTCTAATTCATCTTTTTAGATAGATTATATTTGTTATAATGCAGGTTGTACTGCGTGACAGATTAGAACAAAAATGTTTCTATTCTAAGTATGTTTACAAGATACGAAATCGAAGGATTCTATTAAAATCTCTTTAAATCCCAACAAATCTTATTTATTTGTGTAAAAAACCTCATCATTCAAGCTATCTAACCATCAATCAGCTCTTAAAACAGTTGTCAAGTAGTCTGTGATTGCAGAATCAACATTCGTATTAAGAAAACGATACCTTTTTTTTTCAAGACGCCGTCAAGAAGAATATGTCACAGGTAAAATCTTCTTTGATTAAAAGATCAATTTCTATGTTTATGCAGTCTAAAATCTCATCATTTATAAACATATTGTATATATTTTATAATTTTAGATGCAAAATCATTCAAGTTATGTGAGTTATTATACTTGACTCTTATTTTTTACAGTCAGAATATCAATCGGTCATTTTATTTTTCTGGAATTATTATGTAGAACAATGTTCATTATGTAGAAAACATGGAATGCATACAAGTTTAAAATGCAATTTTATTTACAGTTAAACTAATGGTAAGAATAAATTGCAGTAATAAGTTTGTTTGTTCAAAAAAAAAAAAATGCTAGGCGCAAAAAATAAATAAATAAATAAATAAATAAATAAATAAAATAAAATAAAATAAAATAAAATAATAAATAAATAAATAAAACAAAAATAATAACAATTTACTCAAATTATCGTGAAATAAAATTTTTTTTAAGGCTCTAATATTATAAAATAATAATAATAAAAATAATTATATCGTAATTCTATGAAACCTTTGATTCAATTTTATTTATGTCCGTTTTATAGTTAGTAATGCAAACGAATGTTATTCATGTCCTAAATGTCCGACACAAAAAAATCTTTTAAGAATTACCGCATTTGAAAATTTTATCTAATTTTTCGAAGAAGGGACTTATGTTAATAAACCCAGAAATATTTTTATTATTTCCGCTCAACATCACAAGACATATTTGAAAATAGTCAAAATTTAAAAGAAGAACTAAGCGATTGCTTTGGAGGAAGGTAATTTAATTCCTGTCTAGACATAAAATGAAATGAAATAAAATGATTTCGTTTTCTTTCATTTCATCACTCATTATGTCAAACAATGTTCATTATGTAAAAAGTATGGAATACATACAAATTTAAAATAAAATTTTATTTACAGTTAAACTAATGGGAAGAAGAAACTGCAGTAATAAGTCTGTTTGTTCAAGAAAATAAAATTCTAGGCACAGAAAAATAAAATAAAACAAAATAAAAATAATAACGATTTACTCAAATTATTATGAAATAAAAACTGTCCTTCTGGCTCTAATTCTAGTATTAATTTTTTTATATAAAATATAAATACATTATAATTCTGTACTTCATTTATGTCAGTTTTATTTATGTTTGTTTTTTAGTTTGTAGTGTAAACGAATATTACTCATGTCTTAAATGTCAGAACCAAAAAAAAAAAAAAAAAAAAAAAAAAAAAAAAAAAAAAAAAAAACGTTTTTAGAATTACCGTATTTGAAAATTTGATCTAATTTTTCGAAGGAGCAGCTTATATTAATAAATCTAGACATATTTTCACTATTTCCGCTTGACATCACAAGACATATTCCAAAATAGTCAAAGCTTAAACGGAGAACTAAGCGTTTGCTTTGGAGGACGGTAATTTAATTCCTGTCTAGACATAAAATGAAATGGAATAAAGTGATTTCGTTTTCTTTTATTTCGTACTTGTAAAAGAATTTTTCATTTCAATATTTAAGTACAATGTCGTGAGAAAGGAAATTTATTATGAAACGATATAAAAATGCTTTTAGGTGAAATGAGATTTAAAAATTAGACTTAAAATTGTGAGAATCTTGATAGCCTTTTCTTCGGAAATCTAACTTTTTATCCTTTGTTATGTTCTTATAAAAATGAAGCACTAAGGTACTTGAATACTACTTTCAATGAGAGTCTCAGTGAACAGAATATGGAATGAAGTGAATTATTTTTGTTTTTACGTATTGTGTACCCGAAAAAGCGGTTGTGCGCTGCTATTGAGATGTTGTGTTTTAAAAAAGTGATGTGAAAAGACCAGTGCCTTGGAAATAATAGGGCGGAAGTGAAAGCTATTTATAAACATATTGTATAAATTGTATAAATTTAGATGCAAAATTATTCAATTTACATGAATTTCAATATTGATTCTTACTTTTTACTGGCAGAATATTAATCGGTTAAAAAAATAATCGGTATAAAAAGAAGTATATCATAATATTATATAAATTTTCCAGTTTAACGTCAGTTTTACAGTTTGCAGTGCAAACGAGTATTACTCATGTACTAAATTTCAGTCAGAAAAAAAAACTTTTTAAGAACTATCGTACTTGAAATTTTGATCTAATTTTCCGAAGAAAGGGCTTATGTTAATAGATCCAGAAATATTTTCATTATATCCGTACTACATCAGAAGACACATTCCAAAATAGTCAAAACTTAAACAGAGAACTAAGTGTTTTCTTTGGAGGAAGGTATTTTGATTCCTGTCTAGACATAAAATGAAATGAAATAAAATGATTTACTTTTTTTTTATTTCATACTTGTAAAAGAATTTTTCATTTTCAATATTGAAGAACAGTGTTATGAATAGGAAATCTCTTTGCATCAATCTTTAATATGAAATGATATAAAAATGCTTTTAGGTGAAATTAGATTTAAAAAATAGCCTTTAAATAGCAATACCCCTAGTAGCCTCTTCCTCGATAAGCTAAATTTTTAAGTACGTTCGTAATTATGTAAATGCATATTACTTACAGTTGTCATTTAGTCGGTCCGTCTGTTCGCATATAACAGAGCAAAAAATACCCAAAAGAATCATCTGAAATTTAAAATATATAATTGTTGCACAGTTTTGTCAAGTTATTTTAAATTTTATGAAAATCAGATGCATAGTTTACAGGAATAATCAAAAGTATTCCGTTGCATTACTGCCAATGGGAAAAAACTATTTCAAAGCATTTTAATGGTGTTACACTCTTTCGAACATAATAAAATTGATAAGCATCTATGGAGTATATACTAAAATATACATTCTTTAAATCTGTGGTCATAAGATTATTTGTTATTGATTTACAAGGCTACGCAAAATCATTCCATTGAATAATGGTATATTGGAAAACATTGTTTGAGGCGCGTGTTAATAATGCCAAACTATTTTACATTTTATTAAATTGATATACGTTGTTGACTACAAGTTACTTCCTGTGTAATAGAAAGATAGTAGTTACATGGATACACAAAAGATTTCGGATACTGTAGTCAAAGTGCTATATACAATTACACCAAGGATCTGAATATTTTAAAATCTTCCTTATAGTACTAACTTACCTCATGTGCTACGCCTGACGTGCAATTTCCAACTTTTTAACCTTTGTTATGATATTATCAACAAAAAAGAAGCTCTAGTGTACTTGAAACTGAATTATAAAAAATGTGAAACTATAGAAAAAACAATAAATACCATTTATTATAACACTAAATTTCTTTATAAAAACTGACTAATTAAATGTGCTAATAGGAAAAAAAATCTTCTTTATTAAACGTGTTAATGTTTCAATAAATTATTACTAGTGTTAACTCTTCAAAATTACTATTTTGAAAGATGTCTATTACTACATTAACTGCAATTTTCCTATTAATTTCCAGCTTTATTTTACTAATAAGAAAAAAAAAATATTCTCAATCATAATGAATAAATGAATATTTTTCGTTATTCTGTTGTACATGAGCTGTTTCAGAATGGTAGTGGGTTCATCTCTAATAATATTTTACTTTTTGTTGGTGAAATAAGAACTTAACTTCGAAATCTACCTACTCCTATAGGCCAAGTCGATAGGGATTTGGATGCGAATTGCCTCTCTCTAAATAATTAACTATTGTACAATCGATCGTGATTGAAGAATTGAGGATGTATTCCAATAACAAAATGCTTTTTTTCTGAATCATTTTTAAATTCGTTTTTGCTCTGAAACTCATGCAATTGGAGTTTCTCTTATTTAAGAGCTATATAATGTGCCGTATTGGTCATTTTTTCTATAAAAGTTGAATATATTTCAAAAAATGCTGTCAAACTGGGCATTTTGAACCAAATTTTCCTTAAGATGATTCTGATAAAACCAGCTCTTACAGAAAAATGAAATTAAAAACTCTTGAAAAGCGACCAAACAAAGATATTAAACTGCGTTTATCTCTAAACATATTTTACTTTTTATTGGTGAAATTAGAACTTAACTTTGGAATCTACCCGCGCCTCTAGGCCAAGCTGGCAAGGATTTTGAATGCGAATTGCCTCTATCTGGATAATTAACCGATGTACAAGTATGAAAAATCTACTGCAGTGCTTTTTTTTGGCGGATTGTTGCCAAATTCCTGGACCGGTTGGTCATAGCTAAAAATGTGCACGTGAAATTGGGCTCAATTCTATACATAACTTCATACACCTTTCAATTATAAATATTGAAAATATAACACAAAAAAGGATTAAACTACTCTTTACTAGACTTATCCCAAATTCACGTGGGAACTATTCTCTATATCCAAAAAAGCACAAATGAAGTTTGATTAATTTCTATGCATAACATAATACACAAGACGAACATAAATCCGTAAATACTCCCTGAAAAATGAACGTATGGGCATTAGAATAAGTACTTTAAATTTTGCTTAAACATGTTTCCCTGTATCTGTGACAAACGCATATACAGCGGTCGAAAAAATTTCAATTACAATACTTTCTTCTTTAGATAAAATGCAGTAATAAAAATGTGTTAACATTCACTTTCTAAGCAAATGTTATTGATAATTATGTTACATGGTCATAAATTAATGGAGGGAACAGAATTTAAATTACATTACATGTGTCTTCTTGCAGGTAAAGAAATGATTTCTAAACATTGATAAAAATAAACAGCCAAGTGTGACTATTACTCCCGTACAGAGGGTTCCTTGCAATAAAAATGTTAATTGTAAAAGTATTTTTAAAAAATTCGTTGTTAATTGAATTTATTGAATTTCTTTTTAAGAAATTGCTGTTAATTGAATAATAAGACTTCGTAAAAAATATATACAACGTAAGGTCGGGTATAGCTGCAAATACTAGAAAAGCATAAATGGTTATACCATGGAAATTCAAAGAGCTATGAAGCTTAAATAATATCAAATATTGCTACTCTGTATAACTCTTTTTTAAATTTTATTCTAACCTAGTTGATAATAGTATCCTAACCTAGGTAATAATCCTAGTTTATGATAAACATAATTCGATAATAAAAATAGTGCATATCTAAACTTCACTTGGCATTTCTAAAACATAAATTAAGTTTAATAACAACAATTTTTTTAACAGTGTACCTAAAACAAAACTCTTGTTCAAATTTTAAAGTTGGCATTGTGTTAAATGTGCTTCGAGGTAGGTAGCGAAGTTGTAATGCCTGGATCCGTGCTGCGTTTCTCCAGATTGTTTTTAATTAGCATTTGCACGGATTGACACTGAGAGAGCCCTCAATTCAAACAAGTCACGAATCCCATAGTAATTATTTAATTGTTATTTAATTGGACTGTTTTTAAAAATTTACATTTATTGCTTTTATACTACTACTAAGCATCAAATTACGCAAATATATCACTTAAAGTTGTTATTTAGTTTTAAAAGTTGATAGCGAATAGAGTAAGCCATCCCTATCGTTATGTATGCCCAAACTGTCCGTGCCTTTGAGATTTATTATCCGGACTAATTACCGACAGTATTTTTTTGAAAAGCATTTTCAAGAATCCTTTTATACTTCGGCGACGATAGGTACAGCCAGCTTTTCCATAAGGTTTCACTGATAGCCAGAAAATTTAAATTTGTATCTAACGAAGATGCAAAGCGAAGATGAAAGATGCGATTTTCTTAAAAACTATCTGATTTAAGGCAATTTTTATAGCTTTCCTGGAAGGTTTAAATTAACTCCTATTTCCCATCATTTTTTCATAGTTTTAGTTTCAGTTGATTTGGAAATAAGGGAAAGTGGGTTACACATTTTTCTATGATATTTCTGAAAATGTAATACTAAAATTAGCAAAAGTAAATTTTTGAATTTGGCATTAAAAACCCTTTACCACGATACATCACACGATATGCAAGGAAAAGATTGTTTTGAGTAATTTAATTAGTTCCTCTAAATTTGTTTCTAAATATTATTATAAATGTTTAACAGTTCATAAATATATGTTTTAATAGCCTTTTTTCTATTATATGATTTGAACTTTTCACGCTCCATTACAGGTCAGTATGGGCCCGAATTTCCAGTCCCGGCCCGATGTCAAAATCAAATTTTCGGCCCAAGCCAGCACGTGTATATTTTAACAGTTCTAGGCCCAGCCCGGGCTATTACAGAAATCAGTGAAAATTGACCAGGTGGAAACCGGCATTGATCATTATCAATAGAAATTATTACTAAAAGAAACATTGTTTGTAATGACGTTTTGTCCTGCTACATACCAATAATTTACTTAAAGTTTTTACTTAAAGAAAAATAAGTAATAGTCCACGTGTCTCAATTTCCGGATTTAAAAATTTGACTTTCGCTTTCACTCCAATTTCGTGACATGTGAAAATTAAGATGTTAACATTTGTATTTTTATTTTATTTTATATTCTAGGTCTATGGCTGTGTTTACAATTGAAAGTACTAAGGATTAAAAGTAATTTAACAAGATTAAAATATTTTTTTGTCATCTTTAAGTAGTTTACACAAAGTGTAGTTTTAAGTTTAAACGTAAACATGTATTAAAAGAGCGTTAAAGGACAGCAATTCTTTTACTTTTTAGGAAAAATTGAATGTAGTGTTTGATGTGAATTTCTCAATTCTATTCCCAAATTAATGTATAAAATGTATTGAATGCATCAAGTTCTGTATTAATTGAATTTTGACTCCCTTTTTATGAAACTTCAATAAAAGCAGCATTTGACTTTATGCATTTAAAAAATCGTCAAGAATATAAGAATTCAATGCAAAATTATTTTAGATATAGAGTGTATAAATTTATACACTTTTCAGTAAAAAAAAAATAAATTGAGTCATTTTAAAACTGAGTAGTTTTTAATTAAAATCTTTCTTTTGGATTTCTTTTTTTTAATTTGCACAATTTACAGTAATTAATATAGAAAGATTTGTTTTATCAACCAAATGAAATTTCAGAAATGTTGAGAAAAATCATCGTCTGTGCAGTACAGAATCAATGCTATCGGTTATAAAACCGCTATTTGTAGAAGTAAAAATAAGATTTACATTAACATAGTCTTCTGCAGAATATGTACACATTTTAAGCACTAACGATGCATTTTTTAAACTATAAGTGACACATACTTTAACTGAACTAGGAAAAAATTCTCAGAGGATAAAAATACCGAAATTTTTACCAAAATGTTTATTTTCAGAGACAAAGTCTAAGTCTATTACATTCAATGTCACCAAGCTAAATTCTAGAAATAAGAAATAAATCTCTTGGGATCTGCCAGCGTTATTTTTGCTTTTTAATGGTAAATATTTTAAAGGTACTTTAATTGAGGAAGATGTTTTTTTTTACATTATGTCAACGAAAAATGAATGTAACTTTTAAGAATGTTAGCTTATGAGTTTTTTCTTTAGTATTTTAAAAGTTAGTAAAATCGACTAACCTTTTTGTAAAGTAGTTACTCACCTATTAAGAGAATCTCGTTTTTGATTATGAGCATTTTGTCCGATGTTATCATGCGTGTGGCAAAGACATCTTTCCTTTATATTAAAAAAATTGTGCTTATTTGATTTTCTGAATCTTAGTTTTGAAGTTTTTCATGTAGTCATATGGTAATTAGGACTTAGTGGCCAACTGGTGAATTATATCGGGCCGTTCGTAAAGTCGTGTCTGTTTGGGAAAATTAATTCGTACCGAAAAATTCTATCATTTAATTATCAGACATTGTTTCCGATATCTGACGTTTAGTAATCAATGGGAAGAATTTTCTGGTACGAATTTATTTTCCGAAACAGACATGACTTTCAAAACGACCCAATGCATATTGGTATGGAAATGGAAGAAAATGTAACGAATGGATTAGTCAAATTTCGACATAGCTAGAAAATTTTGGCAGTCTCTGTATACCCAGTTCCAATAGTTCATTGATTTGGCGTAGCGACTGACGAGATCACGTCAATTTTGAAACGTGTTTTGAGTTCTAAATTTAAGCTTTCTGAATAAAGTAAAGATGAGATCCATGGGAATCAGTTATTTAATGATATATTGTATAGTTTTGAAAGTGACATTGAATGTTGACATGAAATGTTGATTTTAAAAGACAAAGTCTAAGTCAATTACATTAAGTCAATTACATCCGCAAGAAAAATTATAGAAATAAAAGAGGAAGTTTGTTGGGATCTGTCAGCGCTATCTTTTTTTTTTTTTTTTTTTTTTTTTTTAATTCTAAGTAATAAAAAGGCATTTTAATTAAAGAAAAAAGCTCTTTTACATTATGGCTAAGCAAGAAACGATTGTATCTTTTAAGAATGTTAACTTACGATTTTTTTTCTTTGCTATTTTAAAAATAAATAAATTTGATTAACATTTTGGTATAAAATAGCTATTCAAATAAAGAGATCCTAGTTTTTGAATATCAGCATTTTGTCTGATGCTATTATGCGTGTGGAAGCAACATTTTTCCTTCATATTTCTCTAATTTTCTTTAGTAGATTCTGAAATTCTGAATCTCAGTTTTGAGGTTTTGCATGCAGCCATAAGAAAATTAGAACTTAGCGGCCGACTGGTGAATTATAGATATGGGTATGAAAGTGAGATTAAAATTTAACGGGAGGATTAGCTGAATCTCGAACAAACTACTAGAATCAGGCAATCTCTGGATATCAAGTTGCAACTTTGCATCGGCTTGGCATAGCAACTAACGATGTCTTGAGATTGAAATCTAGTTTTGAAGCATGTTTTGAGTTCAAATGTAAGCTTTTTGAATACAGCGAAGTTGAAATCCATGGTATTCAGTTAATTAGTGATTTATACACTGTTAAAAATTTTGTCCTAGATTGAACCAAATTTTAGAGTTCAGTAGCTACCACCATAAGATGGTGAAATCTCGTACCAACATTTGGAGCTTCTTTTTTCAATCTTGTTCCAACTATTGGAACTATGCTTCAATAGGAACTCCAAGTGTTAGTTCAAGATTTCACGGTCTTATTGTGGCAGCTATTGATCACCAAAATTTAGTTCAAATCAGATTTTAAGATTCATTAGATTTATTAGATTTCATAATTTCAAAAAACAAAAATATATAAAATAACCTATCAAGACTGAGCAAAAATGAATTCAGTATTAATAATTATTAATAGTTGGATTAAACGAAAATCAATTTCGACATGCGAAGGTGTGTATTTAAAATTAAAAATAGTAAAACTGAATTTCAGGTTTTACAAATATTATAGATATAGAAATATTAGAAAATATTAAAAACTTATTATAATACTAGATAAAGGCTTTGTTGAGATTCGCGAAACATAATCTCAAAAGATAAATAATTGAAAGTAACACAGTATTTATATATATATATATATATATATATTTGCATCTTCATTATGCAAAAACATTATTTTAAACGTTCAATTTCAACCTTCGAATTCGAATAACACTTAATGTAACGAATTTAATAATTAATGTTATTTGTTTACAATTATTTTGTTGCCAATTTACAAATATATATATATATATAATAATTCTTTTAAAATGCGTAAGTATTGTCTGCATAAATGATTTCACACAAAAAGAATATTTGAATTCTTAACTCTGAAAAATACTTTTATAATTTAATATAAAAAACTGAATTTTCACAATTTAATTCATTAGAAATATGCTATAATGTTCATAGGAAAAGTATTTTAAAAATTTGATAAAAAACATCGTGAAATCATTATATGACTGAAAGGAATGAGCATTAAAATATGCGCCATTTCTAATCAATCTTAAAAAAGAATTCTATTAAAATGCATATTTTCCTCTCAAAGGGCATATATTTTTAATATAAGAAAGTTTTATGTTCTCTTACGGTTTGAAGTATAAATTCTGCAACTATTTTCAATTTAAAAATATTTCATCTTCGTTATTCCGTCTATTTTGTTTCTTCTTGCACATATATTGTTTCCTTTCTTTATATATATATATATGTATTTTAAAGGAGAAATTTGGAAATGATAATATTTCACATACTTAATCATTCATGATTTTATTAACTTTTATTTACTCCAAGAAATACACAGGTGAAAAATGCAAAAGTGTTGCCAAAAAATGTTTTGTCTTCCGCCTGTGCTCTTTCAACTAGCGCCATCTGCCGCACTCTTTGTAATCGCCACCATCTTTCTTTCAGTTTCTCTTTGACATCGTTACCTTACAGACACGTACGTCAGCTAATGACAGGCTGTTATTGTTCCAGCTTGAGACGCGTCTCGTTTTGTTTTTCATTTTATGGTGATTTTTACAAAGTATATTATTTAAATTTTTCAAATTCTTGGTCAAAAAGTGAAAATTCGCAATTTCCTTTGCTTTTTATCACAACGCCAATTTATTTAAAATATATATAATATAATTAAAAATAAAAATTTGTAATTTAACAAATTACAATGACTATTTGGAAAATAATATTTTCAAAGACTATAATTTTAGATTTATAAACAATTTATACATTAAAAAAGAATAATAATAATAAAACAATTTTTATGATGATCAAAATGTAGCTTACGTAATAACAAAGTCATATTAATATGCCCGCACTCTTAGAGACACGTTAATATTCCTGGACAGATGTTAAACAAATATTAAATGAAATTTCAGTTTGACAATTTTTGGTAATGCAAATTTTAAAACTTCTAAACATTGTATATTTTCAATTTTTACACCGTCGTATAAAGAAAAAAATTTAATTTTGCATGCAACTTGTTTGAAACCTGTATCTAAATTTGTTTTTGAGTTATTATTTTTTTTCGTAGTTTTTAATATTTTTTTGTCTTTGTGACAACAGAAGTATTCCATTTTTGGACAATAAACGTGGACCAATCAGAAAACTAATAAAATAAAAAAACAGAAGCATTTCATTTCTAGACATTAAGCATGAACCAGTCAGAAAACGAATAAAATAAACTAACTTTATTGCGGAATTCAACCAATAAAAAGATTAAGATGTACTTCAGATTTCCCAATTCTCTATCGAGAACAACAACTATTTTCCCAAACAGTTAAAAAAAGAGCTCGCTATGCAAGATAATTGGAAAATAATTTGGAAAATTCGAAAAAGGGGTAGAAGGAACTGAAACAAGCATTTTATTTTATGGAAAGTGTGTCTACAAATGGTAGTTGACGAAAACAATGCGAAAGGTGAAATGAAACATAGTGTATAAGCACCAATAGGCAGAGTTTTATTGCCGGACATACACGAAAAAAGTGCTATATTGGCTTTATTTACCAAATTTTAAAATTTCGGCAGCTAATTTCGGATCATCTTGTACATTTTATTTTTTATATAGTAATCAATATATTACATTCGTCATACAAATAACAATTATCATCCTTTATATTGATTTAATGAAAGTCGACGGGTCGTAATACAGGTTCAACTTAACTTATGGAAGAAATTCTAAGAAGATCAAACAAGAAATTTAACTTTATGAATTATTAAACGTACATATACATAATGTTTTCAGGTTTTTATTTTACAAATCAACAAGAATTAAATTTATTTTTACTACAAAGTTCGAGTATGAAAACAATGGGGTCAAAAAAGTCGATATCTAAATAACACAAGCAAAGAATACTCTTCTAATTTGCAAAAACAACATAAAAATATACAATTCGGTACATAAAATTTTGTACTTTTTTTTATTATTATTATTTAATAAATATTTAATTATCAAAGCATTCTTTTTTATTTTGTTTTTGCATATTCTATTGACAAATATATGAACAAGCTATTTATTTACCATATGTAATATTCAAGGGAAGATGAAAT
Source organism: Maratus speculifer (assembly GCA_964019185.1). NCBI lineage: Eukaryota > Metazoa > Arthropoda > Arachnida > Araneae > Salticidae > Maratus > Maratus speculifer. The sequence goes on along the minus strand of OZ025292.1, from coordinate 176,940,009 downwards.
AATGTTTAATTTAATATTTGAGGAGTCATTTTAAAGTGAAATGCATTATTTTTCAAAGTTGAGAAATATAAGTTGCAAATATCAAAAAAGAAAATCTGAAATGTTTCACAATTCTACTTAGTCTCTTTAAATATATTGACGTAACTTTTTGTTTATAGACATCCTTGTGAGTTTCAATTTCTTTGTGACAAATATCGAATTAAAAGTGAAAACTCTTGTTATATGAAACATATATTTACGTTTACACATTTTTTACACAAAATTCATTTACAATACGTACACTGTAAAAAAAATCTGCAAAGGTACTACACTTTATCTAGGAAACTGGGATTCCAAGAACTTTTCCTGTAACGGTAACAACAAAAACTCAAGTTTTAGAATCGGTTACACGGATTTTTCCTGTTATCGTTACATGAAAAGTTCGTGGAATCCCAGTTTCCCAGAAAATGTTTAGTACCTTTATAGATTTTTTTAGAGTGTATGAAACTTACATGATAAAGTTAGAGATAAAAACAATCTTAGTATTTTTTGACATGAATACAAAGTTTAGATAAAATATTACTCTTTCTATTGGAAAAATTACATTACTTAATAGTTAGTTACTCTTAGAAATAACGGTATTATCTCCTCGGAGACGAACGATTGGTATATGTTCCGCATAAAAAGTTCAAAATACTTTTATAAACCAGTAAAATTTTATTGTAAATTTTGCCTTATTTAATCCGAGCATTTTTGAGTTTCAATTTGCCAAAAAATTCTGTTTTTAAAAAATGGTGAAAAAATATTTAGTAGATTTCGTATGAAATACTACCTATTGCAATCGCACCAGTTTATATATGTATCTATATATCTACACTGTAAAAAAAAATTCAAGAGGTTACTAAAAATTTCTTACTAAATTTGTATTCCACAGAATTTTTTAGTAGCCATTACAAACATTTTTTCCCAAGTGAAACAAGCATTTCTTTTGTAAACTGAACAAAAGAATTTTTTGTATAACTAACTTAAAAATTTTAAAAAACAGGGGTTTTGAGAGAAAAAAATTCATAACTTCGTCAATTTTCAAGATATCAAGTCCAACTAAATTTTTTGTAAATGTTCTTAAAATTATCTAAAACTTTTGTATTTACAAGTTTTTGATAGGATCAACTTTTACCCATGAAAAAAATTATAAACGAAAAGAAAAAGAGCGGTGAAAAAAGAGAAAAATCCATAACTCCATTAATTTTTACGATATCAAATCTGATTAAATTTATTTTACATTTTCTCAAAAATATCTACAACTTTTATATTGAAAAGTTTTTCATACGACCAATTCGTATAGCAAAAAGAAATTAAACAAAAATAGGAGTTGGAGAAAAAAACCTCAAATCCAAACTGCTTATATTCTGACTCATTTTTAAATTCATTTTTGATTTTAAACGCATCCAAATGGTAGATCCTCTTATTTAGAAACTGTATAAAGTGACGCACTTGTCAATTTTCTGATAAAGACAGAATATATTTAAGAAAAGGCTACCAAAAAGGGTATTTTGAACAGAATTTCCCAAAGTCATATGGACTGAAAATTTAAGTTCAAATAAGAAATTGCGTTTTATTCTGACTCGTTTTTAAATCCATTTTTGTTCTCAAACGCATCCAATTTACAAATCCTCTTCTTTAGGAACTATATAACGTGATGCGTTGGTCAGTTTTATGATAAAGATGGAATATATTTCAAAAAAGGCTACCAAAATGGGTATTTTGAACAGAATTTTCTGAAATCATCGTGATTGAAAATTTAAGGAAGTGTTCAAATAAGAAATTGCGTTTTTTCTGATTCGTTTTAATATCCATTTTTGTTCTCAAACGCATCCAATTTACAGATCCTCTTATTTAGGAACTATATAATGTGATGCATTGATCGGTTTTTTGATAAAGACAGAATATATTTCGAAAAAGGCTACCAAACAGGGTATTTTGAACAGAATTTCCCGAAGTCTTCGTGATTTGAAAATTTAAGGAAGTTTTCAAATAAGAAATTGCGTTTTTTTTCTGACTCGTTTTAATATCCATTTTTGTTTTCAAACGTATCCAATTTACAGATCCTCTTATTTAGGAACTATTTAACGTGATGCGTTGGCCAGCTTTTTGATAAAGACAGAATATATTTCAAAAAAGGCTACGAAAAAGGGTATTTTGAACAGAATTTTCCGAAATTATCGTGATTGATAATTTAAGGAAGCGTTCAAATAAGAAATTGCGTTATTTCTGACTCGTTTTAATATCCATTTTTGTTCTCAAACGCATCCAATTTACAGATCCTCTTATTTAGGAACTATTTAACGTGATGCGTTGGCCAGCTTTTTGATAAAGACAGAATATATTTCGAAAAAGGCTACCAAAAAGGGTATTTTGAACAGAATTTCCCGAAGTCTTCGTGATTTGAAAATTTAAGGAAGTTTTCACATAGCAAATTGCGTTTTTTATGATTCGTTTTAAAATCCATTTTCGCTCTCAAATGCATCCAGTTTACAGATCCTCTTATTTAGGAACTATATACTGTGACGCATTGGCCAGTTTTTTGATAAGATAGAATATATTTTTAAAAATGCTGTCAAAGTGAGTATTTCGCACAAAATTTTCCGAAGCAATCATGATTAAAGAATTAAGGATGTATTCAAACAACAAATCGGTTATTTTATGACTCATTTTTAAATTCAATTTTTTTCTCAAATGCATTCAACTGACAGTTTCTTGTTAATTAGGAACTGTATAATGTACTGTTTTGGTCTATTTTTTGAAAAAAATTCAGAATTTATTTCAAAATATGTTGTCAAAATGGGCATTTGTGCTGAATTTTTCTTTAGATGATTCTGATGAAACCAGTTTTTGCAGAAAAATGAACTTAAATTTTTTTCATAAACGGCCAAATGAAGTTATTAAACTGGGTTTATCTCTAATCAAATATATATATTTTTTGTTGAAATGAGCACTCTTCGAAATCTACCTCCGCCTATAGGTCCAGCCGAGAGGGATTTTTATTTATTTATTTATTTATTTATTTATTTATTTTTACTAATTATTTAATAGTCTTATTTTACTTTAACGAAGAGAAGAAATTAAAGTGGGAATTATATTCTATTTATATGTAATCTGAAAATTAAAAATCGAAAAAATACAAAGAAGTCAGAATGTACCAAACTGCAATTTTAAAAGCTCACCATTTCAATTAAAAAGTGACGGAAAGAAAAAAAATAGATGGTATATGTTAAAAATATACATTTTATTATCAATTCCTTGGTACTTTCGACCTGAAATTCCCATAACCATCGTCAGAAAATAGTTTTATAGTTAATTGCTGCTCAGTTGCTACAAATGAAAAAGAAAAGGTAATTTTTGTAGAAATGCAACAAAAAGTTTCCAAAACATCAACATAAAAAATAAGTTTTGTTTGAATGGAAAAACAATTAATTATAATAAATAATTTACAATACTTATGAAAGGTACATGTTAAAGTTCGAGATAAAAACATTCTTAACCCTTGGCATTCCGTTGTTTCCGCTCGGAGACACCATCTTTCTTTTCAAAAAAATTTTTGGCACCAATAATAAAGGAAAATAAAATTTTTCTTATTTAATCAAAGAATTTTTGAAATTGCCTACTTCAAGGAAAGTTCTATTAAAACAGTGGTGCTAATCGAATAAAATTTGTGTAAGAGACACCGGAGTCCGGAAAGTTAATATTGTTTGACATGAATACAAAGTTTTGATGAAATATTACTCTTTATATTAGAAAAAATGCATTACTCGGTAGTTTTTTAGGAAAATTATAACAGTATTAAGTAACATATACTTACCATTTTTCTTTTTTCCTGAAAATTTAATTATTAGTCTTATTTCATTTTACCGAAGAGAATAAATTAAAGTGGGAATTATGTTCGATTTATATGTAAATAAAGTGAAAATAAAAAATCGAAAAAATACAAAGTCACAAAATACCAAACTGAAATTTTAAAAGCTCAACATTTGACTTAAAAGGCGACGGTAATAAAAAAAAATAGATGTTATAAGTTTAAAATATACATTTTATTTAAATTTCCTTAGTACTTTCGACTTGAAATTTCCACAATCGTTTCCAGAAAATAGTGAGAATAGTTTTATAGTAACAAAAAATAATTTTTTAACTTGCAAAAACAATATAAAAATATGCGATTCGTAAATAGTTGCCATAAATAGTTGTCAATACTGTTTTTCTTTATTACTATTTAATAAATTTTAATGACCAAAGCATTCTTTTTTATATTGTTTTTGCATATTCTATTGACAAATGTATGAATAAACTATTTATTTACCATATATAATATGCAAAGGTAGATGAAATAATGTTTAATTTTAATTTATGATGAGAAATTTGAAAATGAAATGCATTTTTTTTAAGTTGTTTTTCTTTTTAACTATATCAAAAGAAAAAACCTGAAACGTTTCACAATCTTTCCTCCGTCTTTTAAAATATATTGGCGTTCTTTTTGTTTATAGATATATTTGTTAGTTTCCCATTTCTCTGTGACAAACACCGCATTAAAAATGAAAACTCTTGTTATATAACGGCTTTATTTACATTTTCACATTTCCTTTATAAAATCAATTTGCAATAAGTATGAAAGGTACATGTTATAGTTAGAGATAAAAACACTCTTAATATTATTTTACATGAATACAAATATATTCTCCTTTTCAACGTATTAAATCCAGATTTTTTCATTAGCAACCCTTATCATAAGGGTATTTCTGATAAAATTTCTGGCATTTTAAGATCATTCAACGTTGGTATTTCTTTTATACAAATTAATAAGATTAGTTCTTTCTTTAATAAGCATAAATTTCAATTCGGTAAGTCTAAATTACACGGTGTAGTCCATGTCATTCTCTGTAAAGATTGTGAAAGTGTATACATTGGGGAAACAGGCAGATATTTTGAAATTCGTCTGAAGGAGCATACCGGTGCTTTAAAAAATGGTAATTTAAATTCTAAAATTGTCCAGCATTGGCTTCCAACGAAACACATCCCGCAGTTTGCAAACGCCAGTATTTTAAAATCGGGTTGTAACAGTTATCACGGTGGATTACTGATTGAAAATTGGTTCACATGTTTACGGTCGTCGACTATGAATGAGGCTCGTTCTATCCCTAGTCAATATTATCTATTTCTAAAAAATAACTAATTATAATTGTTTTTGATTTGTTCCACATTTTGTTATGGCATGGATAGCATTTATTTGTACTGCCGATGCCTTGCGAGTAGCTTGGGTAAACGTTTACTTTTTGTATTCCTAAATGTTTTTAGAATTTTCATTTTTTGTATATAAATTCTAATTTTTTAAATGTATTCAAGTCTGTCTTAGTTCATTTTATTCAATTTTTTAATAAATACAAACTTTAGATAAAATATTACTCTTTCTATTAGGAAAAATGCATTACTCGATAGTCTCCTTACGGAAAATATAACGTTAAGTAAAATACATTTACAATTTTTCTTTTTTAATATTTAATTAATATTCTTATTTTATTTTAATGAAGAGAATAAATTAAAATGAGAATAATATTCTATTTATAGGTAATTTGAAAATTAAATATCGAAAAATTTCAAAGAAGCTACAAAATACCAAATTGAACTTTTAAAAGTTCACCGTTTCACATAAAAGTGGCGGAAATAAAAAATAGATGTTATAAGTTAAAGATAAATATTTAAAAAAATTGCTTAGTACTTTCGCCCTGAAATTCCCACAATCATCGTAAAAGAATAGTTCTATAATTAACTGCTGTTTCATTCATGAAAAAACAGTAATTTTTGAATGAATAGAACAATAAGTTTTCAAAACATCAACTTAAAAAAAAAAAGTTTTGTATGAAGGGAACAGCAATTAACTATAATAATGTTCTTTGAGACGTCCGAAAGAACTGATAAATGTGAAATAAAATGTATATTTTAAGCTAATAAGATATATTTCATTATTTTTGCCACCTTTTACGCAAAGCATTGCACTCCCAGAAATACTTTCTATAATTCATACAAATTTTACTGGCAGCAATGCTATTAGGGTTTTTCAGTTAATTGATATCCGTTATCATGATAATTATTATCCGTTTCTGTTTTTTCCGTCACAGAATGTAAATTATATGTCAATTGTAGAAAAATAGAAGTAGCCAACATGAAATAGATCCCGATAGTTGTGTGTTACGAACTGACTACGTTAACTAGTGAACTGCAGTTGTACTGCAGCAAAATCATTCGAAATAAATATGTTTATTTAAGATGGGCATGGTTTGATTAATTCCTTTAAAAAGCTTTTAATTTTGAAGTTCTCGAAGAGCGTATGCCATTTTATCAGAACAAATTTAGCTGGCCAACTTCCATTGTTGTAGATAATCCAATTATGAATAATGAAGAACATGATAACGCAACAAATTATATAAAAACATAAAAATGTTCCCGTAAATATGTTATCTTCATTAATTTTAATTAAAATTTTTTATAATATATCTGTTTTGTTCAAATTAAATAAACCATTACCTTGTTTCTTGATAAAATAGCATATATCAGTAACAGTTTTTCTCTTGCTATTAATTTTATTACTCATTAATTATAAAAAATGTTTGATATTTACAATTATTGAAGTCCAAGCTTTATAATCAACCCAAAAAATAAAAAAAATTCGTTTACTTGTGAATAATCTAGTTCTTTTTTCTTTTAGTTTATTAAAACTTTTGATTCTGTGAGTTATGGGGTTTTTGAAATGGTCAATTCATTTATTTTTAAATTCGAAAACTTTTTTTCTTTTTTAATCAAATTAGAAGTCTTGACAGTCTTGCAAAAGGGCAAAATTGTAATGTTGTTTTTTCTGCTGTTTGCTTTAAATGCTAAAAAAAGACAATTCTTTCAAAATTATATAAAAAACTTAAATCGAATATCAATGTTATTCTTGAAAGATTTAATTATTGTTCAATGTAGTAAAAATCTATTAAGTGAATACAATTATATTACTTTAAATATTGCTTGTATTGCAGAGTGAAACCTGGAGCTTTGTGAATGTGTTAACACGGGCTTGTCAGTGAGAGGGTTAAATTATAGAATTTTTGGGGTTTCATGAAAAAAAAAAAATGATTTGCGTATTGAAAAACCGTATGCGTGCTAGGAAATGAACTGATTTCTTGCCTCTTTTGAGTGTTTCTTTCGGAAAGAATTCGCAAACTAAACATTTTTTCAGGAATACGGAATTTTTTTTCTCAAAAAATGAGGGATAATTTCCTATATACTGACAAGTGTTTTTAACAGTATGAGATTTTAAAGTTCATAATGTGTATTTTAATGATTGAATGAGAGGGAAACATTACCTTTTATGTTCTTATTGTATATATATACAAAGAAGTTTTAAACATTTCAGATCTTGAAAAAACAAACAACAGCAAAAAATGCTTTACCCTACACTATTTCATCAACAAATTGTGTTAGAGAAAAACGAACATTATTGTTATCATGGAAATTGCATCTACTTTCCAATTTTATTAAAATATAAAACAATTACATGTTAAAAATTGTAAATTTACGGATATAACATTGTATATTGTTTACAACAATAATTCTATAACAGCTGTAAATATACAAAAAAAAATTGTCCAGTATTTTATGCAGCCAATGCACAAGAAAATGTACAGCATAATGATTATCAAATAAAGAAAGAAGCTTTCACAATCAAATTCGAATACAAGCAGAATTATAATATAATATTATTACTTTTTTTAAGAGTTTCATTCATCTCACGAAACCATATTTGTCTCACTCCTCTGTTTATCTGTCCGTCACAGATTTCTCACACAAAAACTGTATAAGTCAAACACTTCGAATTTAGTGTACTTACAGCTGAATACCTCGTGTCACACGACAAACCATGAAATTTTGAAAAAGCTTATCCTTTTAATTAAATTATTTTTTCAATGTGATCCGTTAATTTTTGCGATGTAGTTTTAGAAGATACTATTAATTTCAATGTTTTTGTGTAGACATCGTGGCTTCGAGGTAAAGCATCGCGCATGTAAACGAAGGTTCTTAGTTAAAATCCAACTTCTGGAAACTGAAATTTTCATTTTATAATGGATTCGATTTAAAGAAATTTCGTAATTTTTCTCTATTTAAATATTTATTATGCTGTGATAAATAATCAGTAACATTCAAATTAGTTTTTTGGAATTCAACTTTCTTTCTATTTTAAAACCTATTGTAATTTATTAATGACTCAGCATTTTAAATTTCGTTTAAACATTTTTTTTTCGCTTCTAGAAATTAAAAATTTTATTTATATATCAGCTAAATTTTTTCAATTTCGGATTTTCAAATAAATTGGAATTTTGGATTTTATTTAAATAATTTGAACATTTTAATTTGATTAGAATAAAAATTTTTCTTTTACAATTATTTTAAAATTCAATTTTGTAGTGCTACCACCCATGTAAGAATTTACTTAAAAATTATCAATTTGCATTTATTAATTAAAGGATAAGTTCCTCTGAAAGAAATATTAAACGAAACAGTATGCGAGATCTGCAGCCATTCTTACCCACTTTTTTCCTTGTGGAAAAAAAATATTCTGGAAAGACGCGCATGGAACAGAACAGTAAAGTATAAATTTCCTCTTTCACGTTTTTAAAATTTTTTGTATTCTTGAAATAACTTAATTGGTCTAATGAGTCTTACTTTTTACTTGTTGGTGCATTTAAGCAGCATGTCACATTTAATTTTTTTCTCAACCACTATGAGACATATATGCATAATTATTTAAGTATAGACAACTTGATATATATTCTATTAAAATAATTTTTACTGTACATTGTCACAGTCTGTATTGAGATTATATTTATGTTTAATTTTGATTAAAAAAATTAAAATTATTTCTTGACTTGCATCGATTGCGCGCAACATTTCTTAAAAACTAATAAAGCAATTTGCACGAAACTTGGTAAGTATCTTCATTTTAAGTTAAATAATAGCTTATACTTCAAATTTATATATTACAATTGCATTTAGTATTTAAAAATGGCAGTTTTTCGATAAGAAAATGATTTTTTCATAATTTTATAACTTAAATTTAAATTAAAAAAATAAATTGTTTTTATAATGAAGTATAAGTTCAAGATACATTAGTTTTACATGATTGCTAATGTTTTGGGGGATTCTTAAACTAATAGTTTTGTTACAATCTTACGCGCAATGGAGGCAAATCAAAAAACTATTTTAAAAATTTTGTCAAATTATATTTTACAAAAATATAAAAGTTTAAATATAGAATATTAAAAAATATATTTTAAATAGAAGAAATATTATATTGTCTAAAATAAAAATTTTATGTCTCTATGTTACCACTTGACCGTTTGCCCAGAGATAAGCCTGGGGCAAAAGCACTGTTTTCCTAATAGGCACGGAGAAAAAAAAGTAAAATGTGACATATTGCTAAATTGAACTAATAGGTAAAAAGTAAGACTCTTGAGACCTCTTAAGTCTTCCCTTTTAGCAAACCAATATTGGTACAATGTTCCGCCAATATTACATTTATTGAAAAGGTTGCCAATAAAACGCCAATATTGGTTAAACATTGGCATTTCATTGGAAATATTTCCAATGAAATGTCGATATTGTACAAATGTTGGCGTTACATTGGAAATATTTCCAATGAATTCTCAATATTGTACAAATATTGGCGTTACAATGGAAATATTTCCAATGAAACCCCAATAATGCACAAATATTACGTTGAATTGGAAATATTTCCAATAAATCCTCAATATTATACAAATGTTGGCGTTACATTGACATTGGCTGCAAATATTGGCTAAATAGGGCAAAGTGTAAACATCCCAAAATTGAAGCAATATTTTTGGGCCAATATTGCCTTAATATTCCAATATACCTCCAAGATGTAGCCAGTATTGGAGCAATATTAATTGGCTACTGGATTTTTTCTGCCATTTTAGTCTTCCGATCATTGTTTTTTTTTTTTCATAAAATCTTAGTTAAGATATATTGAAATAAAATTCAAATTAGACAAAATTCTTTACTCTTTCTATTTTATAAAGTGTACACTGTAAAAAAAAAATTCAAGAGGTTACTAAAAATTTCTTAGTAAATTTGTATTCTACAGAATTTTTTAGTAACCATTACAAACTTTTTTTTTTTGCAAGTGAAACAAGCATTTCTTTTGTAAACTGAACAAAAGAATTTTTTTTAAACCTAACTCAAAAATTTTTAGTATGAGCCACCAAGCAAATTTTAGTAATAGCTCCAAAATTATTTTTAATAACCATTACTTGCGCCCGAAAGGCAGGAGCTCCTTCGAACTGCATTCAGACTTCTGAAGCGGAAGATTTTCGGCAAAACCGCAATAGATAACAGCACCAAACATTCCTACCCTCTCCGACAGGATTTTCACAATCCCTTTATTAACGGGACACTACATACATTCGGGGCGCATTCGGCGGTGGCAAGTTTCGAACCCGGGACCTTTGAGCCTGGAGTCCGTTACTATAACCACTATGCTATCAAGGCCAGACCAACTAAGTTTTAGTAAGAGCTATTAAAAATATAAAACTATTAACTCTATTCGTTACTAACTTTTTTCTTGTAATTCTTACAGATTTTTTTGTAACCGACTAAGATTACTAAAAATTTTTTAGTAATTACAAGGATCACTAAAGTTTTTTTAGCAGATCGACCCTTTTTTTTTTACAGTGTACGTATATCTAGAAATTGTGAATGCGTCAATTTTTTTTCTTATACGATCAACAGTTTTAATTACTTAGCTATATACTCTTTTTCATCTGTAATGATAATTTTCTTTAATAATAAAAAATGCATATCTTCTTAATTCTAAGGTTTTTTTTTTATTTTCAAGTTAATTAAATTTTGGATATTTTTTTACTTCTTTAGTTTAATTTGAAAAAAATAATAAAATTGCCCTTAAAAAATCGACATATTCCGATATAATATAATTTTCTATTGCTTAACCAATTATAAAATTGTTTTTGTTAAACGTGTAATATGCGCTGTAGAAAAAAAAATGCACGGATGTAAAGTTAAAGAAATCTGTATACTTACTATAATTTTATCTATACACTGTACAAAATAAGATGTAAATCTAGAAAAGTATTTTTTATAAATCTAAAGAAATCTGTCGATTTGCAAAAAAATCTACTAAAATACAGTAATCTTATTAACATTTTATCAGTAACTCGGGATCAAGTTACATAAAAAATTTTAGGCATCACATTTTCTAAAACACTCTTAATAGTATTACACATTTTTTGATTTACATTGCAAACGTATATCTGTTACATTTTATTCTTGCAGTTACATAAAATGTTCTATGAATTCAGTTTAATAGAAAAATTTAGTAAATTTAAAGATTTTTTTACAGCGAAGAGTGTTTCTTAAACCGTGCATTTTAAGAAAAAATGAATCTTGTGAGTTATGTCAAGAGTGGAGAATAAATTAAAATTTCTTGCCTTGCAATGAACAAGTTATTTTAAAGAAATTTAAGATTCATTTTTTAAAAGACGGTTATTGTAAGAAATGAAAAGTGGGGGGAGTAAAAATAATTTTCTGTGAGCTTTTAAAACGGATTTTTCAACAAAAATAAATAAATGGCATAAGAGCAAGCTATGCTACATTTTTAGGGTTTAGTTCATCTAATGAAACCCAATTTGTCTCTGCCCTCTGTCTATCCGTTATAGAGTCTGTAAAAAATGTACAAGTCAGAGACTTCTAATTTTGTATAATTAGAGCCGAATACTTTGTGCCACATGACAAATCATAAAATTTTGAAAATTCTACTATTTTAATTAACTTTTTCAATGACTTCCGTTCGCTTTTGAGATTTAAAATAAATATAGTTTAAAAAACTAAAAACCACGCTTTTTAAGTATATCAAACTAAAAAAAGTGAAAAATAATTCGTACTATAAGCTGAAAACGAAAATAGATGAAAAATACTATATTACTATAAAATCATTGTTATTATAGAAATCAATTAATAAGCAATAAATAAAATTATCGTGGAAAAAAAGCGTGGGGTGCTCCATCTACCATGCTCCATCTATCAATTCTTAAAAAGCACCCCACGTTTTTTTTCCACGATAATTTTATTTATTGCTTATTAAGTGATTTCTATAATAACAATGATATTATAGTAATATAGTATTTTTCATTTATTTTCGTTTCAGAATATAGTACGAATTATTTTTCACTTTTTTTAGTTTGATATACTTAAAAAGCGTGGTTTTTAGTTTTTTTTAAACTATATTTATTTTTCACTTTTTAGTTTGATTACTTTAAAAGCGTGGTTTTTAGTTTTTTAAAACTATATTTATATTTAATACAAAAACCAAAATTAATCGGTTGGATAGTTTCAGAGTAATTTGTGAACATACATAGAAAAAAAAAATACATACGCGTCGAATTGATAGCTTCCTCTTCCTTTTCTGATGCCGGTTAAAAATAAAAATTGTAATTAGCGAAAAATCACTAATTTTATTAATTTTTGCCTAATTAATAAAAAAGTACTGAACCAATTTCGATGAAACTGAAGTGGTACCAATTCGAGACCATCGTCTTTCATTTAACACCAAAATCAAATTAATCGGTTGCATGGTTTCGGAGTAATCGGTGAACATACATAAAATAAGGAGAGTTACAAACTCACAAACTCACAAGCTCACAAACTCACAGGTGAAGCTAATAAAAGCGTGGTAAAAAGGACAAACTTAACTTGAACGCATTTCGTGTGGGGCTTGAGAGAAGTGCATCACTCTAATAAACAAGAGGTTCTTAGTTCGATGCGGAAACTTGAAATTTCAATCCTAAGATGGATTTAATAAGAAGATATTTCGCATTTTTGTCCAGTTTAAGGATATATTATTAGGTTTCATTCATCGGATATTCATAATATTTTTCGAAATTCAATTTTCTTTCTATTTAAAAATATTTTGCAATTTATTAATGATTCAGCATTTAAAATTTTATCTAAAATAGCCTTTTTCTCTTTTAGAAACAAAAAAATATATATCTTCGCTTATTTTTTTAAATTTCGAATTTTCAAAAATTTTTGAAATTTTGAATTTTATTTAAATGTTATGATTTGAACGTTTTTAATTTGATTAAAATAAAAAACTTCTTTTTATATTTATTTTTAAATTAAATTTATTGCTGCTACCATTTATGTAAGAATTTAATAATTACGAATTACGAATTAAGATTTATTAATTAAAGGATAATTAAAAAAAGAAATATTAAACAAAATGCTCTGTGTGATCTGCAATCACACTTACCCGCTTGTTTTTCCATTGATTTTATGTGACAACTTTGTAAAGTAAATGAAATATATATGACATAATTTATTATAGAAAAAAGAACATTATTATGGAATATTTATTATGGAAAAGAGAACTTTCGTAGCATAGTGATTAGATCGTTTCTCCAAATGAATTCATTATTTTAATGATTATATTTACCAAAAATACAATATGATATTTCATAATACGTACGGATGAGATTTTTTTTTTTTTTTTTTTGAAAAATTTTAGGAATTATCAGACAAAGAAATGATCCGGAATGTAAGTTAGTTTTAAATGAATGTGCGAACAGCTTTCTTTTATGTGGTTAACAATTGAAATGTTGTGACATATTACTTTTGTTTTGAATTATTTGTTCTGTTTAAGAGTACTTGGTAACCTGCTTCGGCAAAAAATAACGAAAATATCGGTTTTCCAATTTATTGCTTAAATTATACCTTATTATAAATACTGTTTAAAATGATTTTTTTTTAAATAGTTGTCTTTTTAAATGTCGCAATCTCCTTCACTTAAGTAATTTTTCTCTTTTTTTTTTTTTTTTTTTTTTTTTTTTTTTTGACGAATAGGCATGTCTAATATGATAAAAATTTTACGCATATTTTTATATTGATTCGAATATTTTTTAGTTGTTTCGTGTACTTTATTTGATAAAACTAAACATCGGATTTAGAATAAAATAAAAAAGTTTTTTTACACACAAAAATGTAAAATAAATTCAGTTTGTACGGTAATTTTTTACATATTTGCACATTTTATTTATTTTTCTCCCAAACAAATGAATTTATGATAAATCCAACGCTTAAAATTAAACAACACACTTCTACAAATGTTTAAAAAAAATAGCTCAAAATGTTCAAAATTGTACGAAAAGATAGATTTTAAAATTTATAAATAAATAAAAAAATATAATTTTTTTAAATTTTGCTCGGTAAATTGAACAATTTTTTCGTCAAATCCTTTTCTTTAACGCAGTATTTTGTTATTACACAAAAAAATTTTATTAAAGTGCACAAACTAAAGAAAAAGAAGTTCAAAGAGTACCTCTCATTATTGTTCTGAAATACAAAATGGCTGTTATTGACACAATTTTTAGTTGCTCAGAAATGCATGAAGTTGTAGGAATTTTTATTCTCTGAAACTATGTGCTCCTAATAAAGACGTTTTCTTTTTTAGGTGCCTTTCGTAATTACATAAACACGTAGCATTTACATCGTCGTTCAGTCCGTCCGTCTGTCCGCATATAAAAGAGAAAAACTACACAACCGAATCATTTGAAATTTAAAATTTATAATTGTTGAATAAATTTATCGAGTCATTTCAAATTTTATGAAAATTAGATGCATAATTTAATCAGAGGGACAATCAAAAGTATTCTGTTACATTACAGCCAACGAAAAAAAATATAGTTTCAAGTACATTTTAATGGTATAACGCTCTTTCCAACATAATAAAATCGATATACATCTATGAAGTAAACACTAAAATATACATTCTGAACAATCTGTGGTTCAGAAGAATATTTGTTGTTAATTTACAGGGATACAAAAAGTATTTTATAATATAATTGTATAGGGAGAAAAATTGTTTGGACGCGTTCTAATATTATTAAATTATTTCACATTTTATAAAACTGATATAGGTTGCTGAGGTTTAGTAAAAGTTACTTTCTGTATAATATAAAACAGGTAGTATTTTTAAAAAAAAAATCGGCTACCTATACCGTATCCGAAGTACTGAATAATAGTATACTAAAATCTGAATATTTTAAAAACTTCCTTATAATACGAAGGTACCTCATTTGCCAAGGTTGACGTGCAATTTCAAACTTGTTTAATAAACGCAAATAATCTTAAAACATTACTGTTGACATTTTTAAACAAATTTCCGGACGAAAAGAGAAATACCAGTAAGGGAAGGGAGAATAACCCGTTGTCACGTGATCCAAAATCGCTTATTACACGGTAAATAATTTATTTATTAGGAAGCGAAAAAGTATTTTGATTTCGAATCTCTTCCATAATCAGCCCTGCTACTTTTGTGCCTTTAGATAAGCCAGTAATTAATTTAAAGATAAGCCAGTAAATGTGTCAGAAAATTTAGGGCTTGCTAAGCTCACTGTAAAAAATAAATAAATAAATAAATAATAAATAAATAAATATAAAAAATAAAAATAAATAAATAAACTGTAAACGTACTAAAACTTTTTTAGGAAATTAAGATCCCCAGAGCTTTTTATGTAATGCCAGCAACAAATTAATGCACACGGTTAAAAACTTATCTCTAGTTTGAAACAAATTTTGGTGCTCAGTAGCTGCCACCATAAGATGATGAAATGTCGTACCAACATTTGGAGCTTCAACCTCGTTCCACTATTTGAACTATGCTTCAACAAGAGCTCCAAATATTGATTCAAGATTTTACCATCTTACAGTGGCAGCTGTTGAGCACCAAAATTTGGTTCAAACTAGAACAAGATTTTTAACAGTATAACAAATATATTTTTGTGCCGTAAATAAAAAAATCCGTAATGTTACTGAGAATTGTTTTGGAAACGGTATCCCTTAGAAGTTCTTATGTAACTGCAAATATACTGCCGGGATACAATTTTAGTAAGATTGTGAGGGAGTGTCCTTTGTGATAAAGGCACTCTAGCATTTTAGTGGATCATGACATCAGGGTTTTAACATGTGTAGCATGAAAACGACATCTAACCTTTATTCTTCTTTAACTTTCCAAAGCGTGTGTGTCGCCCTCGGTTCTACAGCTAAGTCGCGATTAGGAGTAATATGCAAATTAATAGCGCCGTCTTCAGTTTGCAACGTATAAAAGCTTTGAGCTAGCAGGGTGGTGGAGTAGCGGCGAAAGCCAGCTAGCAGTGTAGTGGTGAGAAGGTGGCGAAAGCTAGCTAGTGGTGGTGAAGCGGCAGTAGCCCGCAGAGATAGATAGCTAGTAGTGAAGAGGTTAGCCTCCAGTGAATTAGATGGTGTTTTAGAGTGAGCTAGCCAGTAGCGTGTGCCGAGTTAGTTTATCACGAGCGGAGCTACCTAAGAAGAGTGCCGGTGGTAAGAAATAGTTTAATACGTTGAGTATTTTAAATAATAAAGAGTTTTTGCAGCCACGGGCTGTCTTATTAATCTAGCGTTTAGCTGAAGTCTGAACGAGAATATGGTTTGAAGAGCCCCGACTGAGTCTAGACCGAGGTTCTGAGTATAGTTTCGATTTAATCTCTTAGTATTGAGAATAGTTATTGAAATTCTCGAACTGACGCTCTACTTTCCCCAAGTCCTAGCAGTTTAAATAAACTGTTGATTTTATCCTATATTTAGAATTATGCCTTCATTTCATCAACATAACCTCCCACACGTTACAAATGACACCCAGTATGTATACCCCCGTTAAAAATGGCGCCCAACAGAAAATCGAACATTGTGAGCTTGTCCCGCGAGTTTATTTTACTGGTGAAATTGACATTAATGAATTTTCAGTAAATTTGGATTATTATATTTTATTTAACAAGAATAAGTATATAGTGCTTAAATGCTCGCTTAAGGGCGAAGCTCTTTTATGGCTGGAGAATATAGGAAAATTCTTGATTAATGATGATACTACAAGATTTGAGCAGACAGTTATTGAGCTAAAGAAAGCATTTCCTCCTGTTAAAGATAAAAGTATTTTAAGGAGAAAATTTTATTGTAATAAGCAAAATATATATAAATCAGCGTCAAAATTTTATTTACGTAAGCTTGAATTAAAAAATAAATTAGATTTAGATATCACATTTGAGGAATTATTGGACATAGTTCTTCTTCTGTTTAATATGAATGTACAGGACTATATTGAGATTAGAACACCTAAGAACTCTTCTGAAATGCACCAAATTTTATTGAAGTATGAGGCTCGGCATAGCTCGGATCAATGGGATTCGCGTAGCCCTCGACAGAGACCTATCACGGAGAACAATTTGAGAAATGAAGGGGAGAGGAATTATTTGAGAGCGGTACAGCGATGTATGAGTAATGACTTAAGTAATGGTACTTATGGATTTAGTAGAAATGTATTGAATGTTGGTAATGGTAATAGGAATTCTGGTGGTGTTGTTAATTTTAGAAGTGGTGACAGAAATATGGAAGGAAATAGGCGGAAGAGTGATTATAGTCCGAGAGGGAGTGGACGTGAAAGGAATGTTTCTTCACGAGTAAGGAGATTGACTTTGGATGAGAATTATGGGGGCAGGTCAATGCAAAGGAGATGTGTTAAGAGGTCGGATCAGTTAAACTGGTAAGTGGCTGTATTTCGGAAGGTATGCAGTCACAGGTTAAAGTGGAAAAGCCCTCTGTAAATTTGAATAGAGTGACTATTAATCCAGTGGAGTTGACGGAATTGTTAATTATTTTAGATGGTATTGTCGTTAAAAAGCGTCTTAGATACAGGGGCAGATAAGTCTTTTATTTAATATGATTGCTATCGTAAATATTTTTCGTATGAAAAGTTGAAGAGGTCAAATCTGGTGGTTCAGTCGGCGCAAGGAGTAGCATGTGATAATGAGGGTTTATTGGATTTAGAAGTTGAAATTCGTTAGGTTAAGACATGTTGGGAGTTTTGTGTCTTAGTTGGTTTATTGTATAGTTGGAGTGGATTATATGAAAGATAGAGGAGTTAGCCTGGATTTTTTTTAAAAGTCTTTCATTGTGAATAATGATGAGAATATGAGCAGGAAAGAGTCAGTTTCAGTGTCAGTTGATTTGGGGGAATCTGGTTTAAGTGAAGTTGAGAAAGAAGAATTTAAATGTTTTTGAATGATTTTGGCGAGTTTTATAAGCTAAACCTGGTTTAACGCATGAAATTCATATTGGTTTGTACGCACTCGTTGCTAGTAAACCATATCGTTATGATTTTATATTTAATATTTTTAAGGCTTTGTGTGAGAAGATGGAGACTGAGGACGCTCAGGAGCTTTCTCAGTCTAATATGGTTGAACGTGTAAATCGTACATTATTTCAAATGATTTCTTCTTATGTTGGTTCGCATCATTCAAATTGGGACCAGTTTCTTCAGCATTTTGCGTACGCACTTCGTACGGCAGTTCATGAGTCGACGGGGTAAACGCCTGATGAGTTATTTTTGGGTAGATAAGTTATTACTCCATTTCAAAGGTTAATTATGGTATCGGATGCAGAAAGTCAGTTTATGTGTCAGGATATTGAGAAGTTGGTTAAGTAAGCACAGGTTCAGATGGGAAAAGCGCAGGAGAAACAGTCTCAGTATTATAATATGCGAAGAAGGGAGTTGGAAGTTAAAGTTGGAGATTTTGTTTTAGTAGAAAAGCATTGGTTAAGTTCAAGTCGTCAAAAGAAGGTAGCAAAGTTTGGTCCAAAGTTTGTGGGTCCTTTTGAAGTTTTGGAAGTTCTAAATAATAATTTGGTTGTTAAAGTAAATGGTGACAGAATGACTGTTAATCTGGATCAGGTTCGAATTTATAAGTTTAGAGAAAATGGTAGTGATGGTTCTCATGTGTCGAGCGGTGTTTCACAAAATTCCCGATCCAATGAGTGTCCCGAGTCCAGCACTTCTTCATCTAATTCTTATCGTCGATATCCGCAGCGAAAATCTGGGCAGACAGCTCCAAAAACTGTTGTTGAAATTAAAAAGTTTGTTCAACCTGGAGCAAAATATGGTAATAAAACTAAGAGAACAATGTCAAATACGTCAGACTCAGTATGCCATAAAAAGCAAAAGATCGTGAATCGACCCGTTTCTCCACTAGTTAGACAGCAATCTCCAAAACATAAACTGTCCAATAGTTCGACGTCATCAGCACTTAATTCTCGTAAAAACACTGTTATGGACACTCGTCAAAATAATAAACGAACTATCAATTATGACTGTATTTTGCCCAATAAAAGACAACGAAGTTCTGGACAGAAACGTGGCCTAGCTTCTACAGTAACTTCAGTGTCCAGAAAGAGAAGACAGCGTTCGGAGTATTAACGTCAGCAGTTCGGAAGCCGACAGAAGTCTTGCCATGGAGTGACCCCAGCGAACCGATCAGAGCGGCGTAGTCGAGTGAAACCTACAAGTGTCCCAGGACATCCGTTCCGGACAAGGCTACAGGCACGACAGTCAACGGTTGCTTCCCCGTACAGCTCTGATGACGAAATATCGTTCGTGCAAGGATTCTGAGACAAGAGGAGAAAGCCATTCTGTAGTATGAAGCCGGCTAGCAGCGAATCTTCTCTCTTAATGGGTGATCATGTTCTTTTATTAACTTTCTATTAGAGCGCATTTATGTGGTAGCAATGTGTAGGAATGAAAAGCAGATAGACTGTTTTAGATTGCGTTTTTGGCCATTTTTGGAAATTTTTGACGGACTCACGAATGAAGCTTAATTGAGTTCAAAATTTGTTTGCAAAATTGTTACTTTTATGTATGTTTGAAATTTTTGTCTTAACTGCTTTGAAAAATTCTGGATCTATTGTTAATTGTTATGTTAGTTTTTAAAAATGTCATTATATTGTTATATTGTTGATATGTTATAATATGTATATTAATGTATGTTTAATTTTCAGAAATGGATAGATAGTACTTTGAGTTATTTTGTACACGCGCCACGAATTAGGCGTGCACGTGTTTTGCGGTCAAGAGGTCCTAGACACGCGTTTCTATCTCTTATACTAACATTCAATGAATTAACTTTCTTCTTATCGTTTCGGGGTTTATGCGTTGCGTTTTTACTTTAGTTGGCAGTAGTTTCCGTAAGTTGCGAATTTTTATGTTACACTTTAATATGAAATTGTATTGTATTAAAATGGAATGTTAATGAAATTTTCTTGCAGGGAACTATAATTGTGTTATGTTTTGATACTTATTTCTTTTTTAGTTAATACAGATGAAGATATATGTGTGATGACGTAATTTTGTATTGTAAATTTTATTTGATAGATTATTTTTGCATAAGCACAGCAATGTGAAGCTGTACGTATGTTCCCCAAGTATTGTTCAAGTGGATCTGGTTCAATCGACTTTTTTGGGTGTTAGTTTATTGGCTGATGGGAATTTAGATATTACGTAGTAGCATGAAGTAAATTTTATTTTAGATGAGTTATGAATTTTGGTGCCGAAAATGGTGTTTTTTGGACTCTATGCGAGTGATAGGAAAGTTTTTGTTGAGAAAGTTTTGGTAGAGTTGCAGTTATATTTACGTATTGAGGAAAGTTTCGTAAGTTTAGTGTTTTGATGAATTTTAGCACTCCCAGTGGAATGGGTTGTTCTTGAAAAGAAAGTAGTTAGTTTTTGAAGCTTAGGAGCTTTTTTTAGGGGAATGATTGAGATTAAATATGTGAATTTTGTACGCAAACTGATGATTTTCTAGTGGTGGGTTAACGTTTAATATTTTGAAAGTTATGATTTGGCACCAAATTTCACTCATCACGTTGTTTTTATGCGGTTTGAAATTTATGTCAAGAAAAAGTACAGGGCATGCATTTTGCACAGTCTTTTTTCTCTGTAGATTCCGAGGGGGGTTGTGAGGGAGTGTCCTTTGTGATAAAGGCACTCTAGCATTTTAGTGAGATCGTGACGTCAATGTTTTAACATATGTATCGTGAAAGCGACATCTATCCTTTATTCAACTTTAACTTTCCAGAGCGTGTGAGCCGCCCTCGGTTCTACAGTTAAGTCGCGGTTAGGAGTAATATGCAAATTCATAGCGCCGTCTTCAGTTTGCAACGTATAAAAGCTTTGAGCTAGCAGGGTGGTGGAGTAGCAGCGAAAGCCAGCTAGCAGTGTAGTGGGGAGAAGGTGGCGAAAGCCAGCTAGCAGTGTAGTCGTGAGAAGGTGGCGAAAGCCAGCTAGTGATGGTGAAACGGCAGTAACCCGTAGAAATAGATAGCTAGTAGTGAAGAGGTTAGCCTCCAGTGAATTAGATAGTGTTTTAGAGTGAGATAGCCAGCAGCGTGAGCCAAGTTAGTTTATCACGAGCGGAGCCATCCAAGAAGAGTGCCGGTGGTAAGAAATAGTTTAATACGTTAGTGTTTGCAGCCACGGGCTGTCTTATAAAGATTTAATCTAGCGTTTAGCTGAAGTCTGAATGAGAAACTGGTTTGAAATGCCTCGACTGAGTCTAGACCGAGGTCATGAGTATAGTTTTGACTTAATCTCTTAGTATTTTGAATAGTTATTGAAATTCTCGAACTGACAATCCACTTTCCCCAAGTCCTAGCGGTTTAAATAAACTGTTGATTTTATCCTATATTTAGAATTATGTCTTTATTTCATCAACATAACCTCCCACACGCTACAAATGACACCCAGTATGTGTACCCTCCCGTTGCAAAATTACTTTAATTTTTGTAGATTCTTTTGTATTAAAAAAAGCAACAATTTTCTGTAGCTTTACAAAAGCGCATTTTGTAGATTTACATTTTTTGTTTTTGCACAGTGTGTAAAATTTTAACGAGTATGCACATTTCTCTAACTTTACTTCTGTATAAATAGATTCTTTTACAGTGCAGCAGACTTGAAAACTGTTTTTTAAAAATGAAAGAGTTTTAAATTTAAATGTCAAGTTCCTTTATTTTGAAGTGATTTAAAATTAATATTTTATGAACTAATATTAAACGTAATTATATATTGAAGAAAATATAATCATTCTTATTTCATTGACAAAGAGAAAAAAAAAACTATCTCTAACTCTACACTTCGTAAAAAAATTGATCTTGAGAGTGATTTCAAGAATGAATTATTAATGTAAATTTCCTATCATGCAAAGAGCACATTATTTCATCCCTGGAAAAAAAAAGATAAAAAGTATTTTCAGTAAACTTTTTTATAAAATTTTTTTTACAGCATTGTATTAAAACATAAGTCATATTATGTCATATTATGTCTTTTCATTCATTGACAAAGTAAGTTTGACAATATAAAAGATAATTTTTTTCTGGAAAATTTAACTTTTACAGTATAATATTTCTATTGCTGTCTTCCTCACTTTAATTTTTTTTTTTTGAGATTTCGATTTTTATGATTTATTTCTAAGCAAATAATTTAAAAAACTTAATTGAGAAAAAAAATTTATATTCATCATCTTTTAAATTTCTCCATAATTCTATTCTTCGTAGTTTTCTTCACAGTTCGTCTCATGTTTTATCTAGCGAGGTGTCAGAGCTTCTCAGGTTTTATTTATCAGATAAGTATTGACGTCATTCATTAAATATTTAGTCAGCTTTATAAGAATCAAATAAAATGTGTACGGATTTTATATATACAGGATGTCCCTAAACTCATTGTGCATACACTAGGGGGTGATAGAATACATCAAGACGAGTAATATAAACAGGAAACCAAGGGTCCCAAACGTATTCTAAAGGAGATAGGCGCCATCAAAGTTTAGGGTCCCAAACTGCAAATGATGATAAAAAAGGGAAAAATGGGTCGATTTATTTGCGGCTTTTGCTAAAATCATACTTTAAATTTGTATTTTCTTTAAAAAAAAATAAAGAGAAGGTTATAAAAATGCCGGTAAAGGGCGCTCTAGATTTTGGAGTACCGAATAATTACTTTTTGCCATTTTTTAACACTGTTAAAAGTTTCTAAAGCTTAGACCTTAACATAAATTTTGTGTGCACAAGTGAAATCATCGGGAGTGGTTTAGTGGAGCAAATTTAATTGTTGGTTGATATTTGAACGATCGTATGTAATGAGCAAAATAATAAGTGAAGAAGCAAACTTTAAGAGGTGATAGTACGCATCAAAACAAACAACATTCACTAAGTAATGCACGATTTGAATTCAAACGCAAACGTGTTAGAGCATGTTGAAACTAGATACATGCGAGCGTTATAGCTACAATTATGCTGTAAATTTCGGGGAGAAGAATATGAAAATGAGACATGGGGAAGAAGAAGAACGCGTATGCAAATTTTACCTAACATAAAAGTTACTTATTTGAGTGCGTAATTGTAAATTGGGAACTGTTCACAGCAGCTGTCTTCATTTGCTCTGTGAACAGCCGATAATATGGTTTCGTACTCTAATTAGGAGAAGGCCGAGATGCATTACACATACGGAGCTGCACACGGCAATTCAATAGAAGCTCAAAGATTGTACGGAGAGCGTTTTCCAACCAGGCATATTCCTGATGCGAGAATATTTCAACGACTACACCAACAACTGTGCGAAAGGGATTCCCTTGCAAGTTGCATGCAGGATACCGGACGTTCCAGGAGTGTAAGAACGCCATCCATTACGGATAATATTTTGAATCATATCAGCGAGAGGCCTGAATCTAGCACGCGGGAACTGTCAGAAGAAGTAAAAGTTTCCGGTAATACCGTGTGGCGAGTTCTATGAGATGAAGGAATGCATCCGTACCATGCGCAGATATTTCAAGGCCTAGAACCAGGGATTACTAGGCACGTGTCAATTTTAGCACGTGATTGCTTCAACAAACGGCTGTGGACCCTGATTTTTGTGCATACGCGTTGTTCACGGACGAATGCACAATCACACGGAGGGTATTTTCAATATCAACAATTATAATGTGTGGTCTAATGAAAACCCATACACAATACGTCCACGTTCGTTCCAGCTACGTTTCACGGTCAATATTTGGGCCAAAATTGTTCACGATTATCTAATTGGGCCGTAGTTACTACCAACGCGCCTGGATTCAGATTCATATCTTGTGTTTCTGCAAAAGGTGCTGCCAGAACTGTAAAACCATGTTCCAGCACCCATCAGACGAGTATGTGGTTCCAAAACGACGGAGCACCGGCCCATTACAGCCTGGATGCCCGTAATGTCCTGAATAACATGTATCCGGGACGATGGATAGGTCATGGCGGTCCAATCAGCTGGCCGGCCCGTTCACCCGATTTATCCTGTCTGGACGTTTTCTCGTGCGGTCATATGAAGAGACTGATATACGAAGATGGTCCCGTAGATTGTGCTGAAGACCTTGTTGCCCGGTTATCCGTTGCTTCGGCCACCATAAGAAAGATAACTGGCGTTTTTGCCAATGTACTGCGGTCAATCCATTGATGGCTTCAAGCCTGCGTTCGTGTTGGAGGCCGCAATTTTGAACAATTCCTGTGATGGAATACTTCGTGTTGTATATTTTCATTTGATTGAATAAAGTGTTTTTCTTCCTTTTGTTGGTTCTTTTCATTCCATCTTTGTCTGTCCTGATTTCCATCATTTTGTTATTATATTGTTAATTACATACGATCGTTCAAAAATCAACCCCCTGAACACAGTTGAATTTGCTCTACTTAACCACTCCCGATGATTTCACTTGTGCACACAAAATTTATGTTAAGGTCTAAGCTTTAGAAAACTTTTAACAATGTTAAAAATGGTAAAAAGTAGTTATTCGGTACTCCAAAGTCTAGAGCGCCTCCTACCAGCATTTTTATAACTTTCTCTTTAAAACTTTTTTTAAAGAAAATACTAATTTAAAGAATGATTTTAGCGAAAACCGCAAATAAATCGACCCATTTTTTCCTTTTTTATCATCATTTGCAATTTGGGACCCTAAACTTTGATGGTGTCTGTCTCCTTTGGAATACGTTTAGGAACCCCGGTTTCCTATTTACTATTACTCATCTTGATGGTATTCTATCATCCCTTAGCGTATGGACCATGAGTTTAGGGACACCTGTATATATATATATATATACATATATAAAGAAAAAGTAAGTATATATGCTTATAAGTTACCTTTAAAGAAGTTATCTTTGCTATAAAGTTACCTTATGAGTTACCTTTGCTATAAAGTGACCTTTAAAGAAGTGTTATAAATATATTTTCAAATGTTTAGTAATTTTAAATATTCGGTAACAAAATTTTGTGACTTTTAAATTTTTTTATTAGTTAGAGAAAACAAAATGTATTTTACTTAAGAATTCCACGTTTATAAATGTCTTCAAAGCAGAAAACTATAGCTACTCATGTCTTCCTGCAATACACGCAAAAACAAATTCTAATATTTTATTTAGATAAAGAATAAAAGAAAAAATATGTAAAAAGATATAAAACGGATTTTATAAAAAATAATAATTACAAATATAAACTAACCAATAATAATTACAAAATATCATTTCATAGTTTCGTATATTAAAACTAGTCGTTGGGAACCACCATAATACTTATACATCATGGATATGCTTATTATAAAATGTGAAAATAAAGCACATGTTAACTATTTATCAAATGTATAGGAATTCTAAAATAAAATTTATATATTTTTAATGCATAGTAATGCTCTATTAAAGAATAGCTGGTTGTCCCATTTGATTGTCCCATCGACTCATTTCGACAAATTATATCAATTGCCAAACTACTCATAAATTATACAAATTGGTACAATTTTTATTATACATAACGAAAGAGCAAATAAATTAGTAAAATTTTAATAAAAATATAAAATGTCAAATCAAAATCAGTTATGTTTGACAAACATATGTAACGTATTTAATATCAAGTGTAAGTGATATTTAGGACAAGTCATTATTATTTTTTTTAATCTTATAGTTTGGCGATAATTTTTTGATCAACGTATTGATTAAAGAGTAAAAGAAACATCCTTATAACACCAAAATAATAAACTTATAAACTAAAAATTTGCTGATTCGGATGAAGTGTCTTATTCAATTCTTGTTTTCTTATTTTCGCGAGTGTGTCCAATTCAATACATATTTGAATTGAAATTTGAATGAAATACAGGGTCATGAAAAATCAAAGAGAGGGGGAAAATATTATTTTAAATATCTCAACAACTAATTATTTGAACGATTTCATTCTTTATACAAAATTTATATTATTTTATTGTATTTTACAGCCACTATTTAAAATTAAAACAAATCGAAAATTTGTATGTGCCTTTCATCAAAACGAATATTTCGAGAGTCCGAAGAAATAGTTCTGGATAATCGATGTTACTGGTATTCAATAGGATTCTTTTTAATATTACATACTAAGTACACACGAAACTTTAAGTCTCTATCTCAATTTGTTCAGGAGATAGAGTGTTTAAAGATACACGGACAGACAGACAGATACACACACACAGACAGATAGACGGCATTTTATTTCTAAAAATGTTTTTTGTACTCTACAATGTCTGAAACGTGTAAATCCGTCAAAAGTTTTTTCGATTTTCAAAACGATTGCAAGACTTACCCTATATTACGTATGATGGGTAAGTAATACAACATAGTTATCCAATGATTATGTATACAGATGTTAATGGCGATATAACCTAAAATAAAAAGCTTCGCAGCAGTTGTTTTCAAATATCAGATCCTCTTATCCTCAATTTTTAATTATTTTTTAGTATAAAAACCTCACGGCCTACACGATAAGGTTATTTGTATTGAAGAAAATTCTTCTGAAGTAAATTCAAACATTATTGTGTTAATAATTAATCAGTACATGTTTCTACATTCTTAAGTCTATCTCTAGCTATGTTTCTGTAATAAGGTTAAAAATTATTATGTCACTAACTGCATTGCAACTGTAAACATAAATGTTCTCATTTCCTTTAAAAATATTAGTTTTTCGAACTGTGCAAAAAAATTTACTTTGATCAGAACTTAAACCTGAGAGTTATGTCGAGAATAAAAGATAAAGCAAATTTTCTGGTATGCAAAGAACGTGCTATTTTAGGAATGAATTTTAAAATAAGTAAAGAATTTTCTATAAGTTTTTTAAATGTTTTTTTTTTTTTGTCATAGCAAATACATAAAAGATTATAATTAGAAATTCCAGCACATTTTTTTCACTGTTTTTCGATTTTTATATAGCAAAACTAAATGAAATAATATATATGAGAATTCCTCCAAGGTAATAATAATAATTAAAAAGAAAAAAAACAGCGAAAAGCCTTAAAAAAATAAGATTTTACAGCGATTTTGAAGAAAAAATAAAAGTGCAAATTCATTTAAAGAAATTTTTAAACGCCTTAATCTCAGAAACTTATCAAGAGAATAAAAAGTTCTAAGTAAAAAAAAAAAAAAAAAAAAAAAAAAAGGTTGTCTTTCAATTTCGTATACAGCAAATGCTGATAGAATATAAAATAGAAGTTTAAATATTAGCATATTGTATGTATTATATCTACCCTAAATTTTGAAATAATTTTTGAACCATTAAAAACTTTTAATCTTTTTTACTAAATTCTGTATTCTCTGTCTTGTCAAAAAAGAATAAAATCTGGAGGGCAAAAATCCCATTAGAAGAACGAGGGCTGTTCAGTGAATAATAAGACTAACTTTACTGATGCAAAACTACTCAATAGAATATATTTTTTCTTCAGAATAAAGAAATGTTGCTGTCTATCGGTATTAGTAAAAGAGGTCGATAGTTGACTTATACAGGCTAATGAGCCAGATAATCAACTGACTAAATGAAAGCTCTTTTTGCCTATGCCAACTACTAAGAAACTAAAGTCCGTAAAGAAGTAAACCATGTTCCAGCACCCATCAGACGACGTATGTGGTTTCAACACGACGGAGCACCGGCCTATTACAGCCTGGATGCCCGTAATGTCCTGAATAACATGTATCCGGGGCGATGGATAGGTCATGATTTGTATTTCATTGATTTACTTTTGAAGCAAAGAACATTCGACTAATCAGAAATGAAATCAAAATGCAAATAATTTAAACAGTTATGTATTTATGAGGAAAGAATCGGCATACCTAACAGAAAAAAAAAGTTTACCTAAACTTACTAGATTTCAAAAAGCGGGAAACAATGGAATGTTTTAGTTGATTGGAACGAATTGTTTAAGGAAGAGATAAAGGAAAGTTGACATTTGGCAAATTAATGCTTGAATATAATTGACAGCAGAAAAATCACCGCTGTTCTCAGCTTGTAAATGTTGTTTTTCCACTAAGCATATCGAGGAATCAACTTTTTATTCTTTGGTTGAAGTTGGACTTATTTTCTAAAGTATGCATTGTTTGGTTTTACTACGCATATAAGCAGCGACCAATCCTCGTCATGGAAGCATTCTTTGAACAGCGTTATACGATTAGATTTTTTGTGCTGGACAAAAATCAGCATCGAAAACTTTAGATTTAACATGATACGATGAAGGAATATCGAGATCAAGTGGTTTTCACTGGCATAAAACTTTTAAGGAAGGAAGAAAAGAATGTGGAAAATTTTGAACATGAGGAAAGGCGTCCCAACGTCCATCAAAGAGTCATCGTCGTCTCGTAACGTCATCTCTATTATTAACACAGCCGCAAATGTTATCAATGGTAATAGTAAAACTGCAGGCTCCCTGAATATTTTTGTGGGAAGTACTCACTCAGTTCAGGCTGAACATTTGGGAATAAAACGAGTTTGCAACCGATAGATTCCCAAACTATCCACCGAAACAAATGTAGCATCAAGTTAATATGTTCCCAGAAAAAAAAATGCATCAAGAAGGCTACAAATTTTTAAAACGCATCATAATAGTTCACGAATCTGGTTCCCATCATTCAGATGAAGAAACATTAAAAGGCAGTCATTTCGAAAGAATCAAAGGATGAATAAAATCTCCAGGACTAATAACACTAATAAATTTACTTTAAGTAGATGGAATATTAGAACAAATGCGTCGCTTTCCATGATAGCTCCTTCGAAAAAGACCATGTAAATTATTACAGTTAAGATGTTAAGTGTCTTAGTGACTCATACTGAAGCTAAAATATTTATAATGTTTCATGTAATTATTAAGAAAGTATAATATAGAAATAAATAAAAGTTAAATAAATTAAAAAAATCCGTAATTAAATAAAATTATGCATATATATATATATATATATATATATATATATATATATATATATATATATATATATATATATATATATATTTCTCTTCAAACTTCAACTGTTTTTAATAATATGATTGTAAAAATGCTGGTTTCATTGGTTCTTTTATTGGTATTGTCTGAATAATTTTGGATGTATTTATAAAAGTATTTATATATATATATATATATATATATATATATATATATATAAGGTACCCTGGGGTAATAACGCCAGGCGGGGTAATAACGCCAAGTGCTTATATTTTGCATAATTATGAAAAAATCAGGTAAATGACACCCATGTGCTCTGCGCAGAAGGGTTTTGAGTCATATAAATCGCAAAAAACAGCTTCAAGTTTATTTGTTTCATTTTTAGGTCTTATTGTTTTTACAAGCAACTAAAATTAGCGCTTGATCTAAAATTTGCGAGATAAGGTTTTGGATCTGAAGACTATATTTTTTATCCAGAAATACTTTGTTTATTACATAAATTTGTAGTGTATTTCATGTACTTTCAAATTGTTGTAGAAGATTTTGGATATCTTCTCGAGATAATTTGTAGTTTAGGATTTACTGCGCAATAAGTATCCCGGGGTAATAACGCCAGGGATTGGCGTTATTACCCCGGTTGACTCCCAACAGTCGCCGAACTATATCCGAAGGGGGTTTATATATTAATATGGGACAGCATTATCATCATTGTTGAAATATTAAGATTAAGGGGGGGGGGGGTGCCCAATACTTAAAAATAATCTCTCTATTTTATTTTTTATTATATTATTATTTTTTTTTTACTAATGTAAAAAATAATTTTTAACTCTTGTAAATAAAACTATATCAAAATGTTTTCGAGATTAAAATTCGAACATCTTCAAACTCAGGTTTCTATTAAATTTCCACTGGATTGTTCAATTGAGTTCGAAATTTTTACTGTCCGCTTTCTCAGCGTTCGGTTTTTCAAAACTTTATAAATTTAACCTTTAACTGATGTGACAGAAATTGTAACGTATGAATGTGATGCGGTTTGTGAGACCACAAAATTGAAAGATGAATAAAAGGGGAAATAACTCATAGGATTGTGTTTTTGTACTAAAATTTTTATACAAGAGTATTATACTTAATATTCACCTATTTAGTCTCTGGTGATAGTACTAAAATTCCAAATGAAACAAAATTTCGGTAGTGTTTGCAGTTAAATTGAAAATTACAAGTTAAACTAAAAAATTAAAAGAAAAATAGTGGTCTACGAGACCGGTAACATTAGTTAAAGGTTATAATGCGATCCATGATTAAAAATCATAGAATACTGTTCCAGCGCTAAACTTTTTGTACAGAATTAATCCTAATTAAATTTAATCTATTCACATATTTCTAACAATATTACGAGAACTCCAAATGAAAGAGAATTTCAGTTGTAACTATAGTTAAACTGGAAAATACAAGTTAAACGCTATTTTTTTTTTTTTGGGGGGGGGGGGAGTACAGTGTTCAGTCAGATTGCTAACAGCAGTTAAAGGTTAATTTTGTTGCTAATATAGAGATAATGATATATAACCATATGAATTATGTATAAAATTGAATAAGAGATCTCTTTGGGATAATATTTTTTAATCAAAAATTTTATTCAATTTATTAAAAATTTATTAAAGCATGCTCTTTAAAACGTCGACAATTTAACTGTAGGTTTGGAGAATCCGCATTAGTGTGAAGTTATGGGTTAAAAACTATTTACTAGATTACTATAATAGTATTAACCCTTAACTGCTGTGACAAAAATTATCGCATAACTTACTGTGAGCGGCCTATCAGACCGCTTAATCTAACGATGAATAAAATGTTAAATTAACTTTTAGAATATTATTTTTGTATTGAACCTTATATATACAGGACTATTATAAATAAAATTCAGCTATTCAAAAGTTTCTAGAGATAGTAATAGGACTCGAAATGAAACAAAATTTTCCCGGTATCTATAGTTAAACTAAAAATTGCAAGTTAAACTCTGAAACTTGAAAAACTCAGCGGTATGTGAGACTCTAACAGCAGTTAAGGTTTAACAAAAATATTTATTACATATAACTCTAGTTATTATAAAACTTCACATGATTAAAATATTACATTATAAATGATTAAAACCATGCAATGTTTCGCATAATCATATTTAAGCGGGACTTTTTAGGCAAAGAGAGACACAGGGTGTTAAATTCTGTTGAAGCTCCCCCTCACTCCTTTTTCTTTCACTTTCACAAAAAAGTCAATATTTTCTATCGCATAGAATGCATACATGGGAATATAAATACTGATTCAAATAATCCGTACAATGTTTCTTATAACTCTTAAGTCATATTTAAGCAAAACGTAGCTTAGAATCTGATATTCTTTTGCCTCCTCAACCGCCACCACCACAGCTTTCTTTTTTCTTTCAGAGTCACAAAAAAAGTGTACATTTTCAATAGCTTAGATTGCAATTTGTCAATTTCTAGAGCTGTAGAGTTTGTATTTTTAGAATTGGGCAATCTACATGCCATTATTGCATCTTATTTTATAGTTTTGTTTGCATGGCGTTATTACCCATATAGGTGGGTATTAACGCCAAATAGCATTGGTCAAGAAAAAACGCCATTACATTTTATGAATACATATCTGTTAAATTACTTTATTTTATATAGATAGTCAATGAGTTGCTGTATCAGATCCTATATTTGTTTGAAAAATACAATCTAAAACTAAGCCGTGAAAATTGGTAGAACCTTAACGTGGCGTTATTACCCCAGGGTACCTTATATATATCATATTTTAAATTGTAGACACAGTCTAAAAGTAAATTCACTGCCAGTAACGGGTGACTGACGTGGTACTCAACGTTTTAATGATAATCTGTTTTCGTTGGATATCTGGTTAAAGTCTCGTCCCCCAAAATTTGTCAAGTATTTCGTTAGGAAGGGATCGGAACGATCTCTTCCGAAGAATATAATACTATATAAATATAAACTTATTCTTATTAAGAAGCCTTCGTACTTTTCTCTTCAAACTTCAACTGTTTTTAATAATATGATTGTAAAAATACTGGTTTCATTAATTCTGTTATTGGTATTGTCTGAATAACTTTGGATGTATTTATAAAAGTATTTATATATATATATTTATATATATATATTTATATATATATATATATATATATGTATATCATATTTTAAATTGTAGACACAGTCTAAAAGTAAATTCACTGCCAGTAACGGGTGACTGACGTGGTACTCAACGTTTTAATGATAATCTGTTTTCGTTGGATATCTGGTTAAAGTCTCGTCCCCCAAAATTTGTCAAGTATTTCGTTAGGAAGGGATCGGAACGATCTCTTCCGAAGAATATAATACTATATAAATATAAACTTATTCTTATTAAGAAGCCTTCGTACTTAAAATTTCTCCTTTCAGAACTGCACTCATTTGATCCTTATTTAACACGAAAAATATAAAAGAAAAGGAGTGATGTATCATCCGATAAAAATAATGTAACGTTTGTTTGAGAAATTTCGTTGATACTTGTATTTGATATTATGTTTACATACTTTAGTAACCAAAATAATCTCAACACATATCAAAGTATATTTTCGTGTTCTGTACATTGACTTACAAAACATTAACAAATAAGACGTGCCTGTAAAATTGAAAACAGTTTGAAAATCAGTAATAAAGTCTGTCACTACGGACCGTTAAAATTTTTTGTTCAAAATTGACTATGTGGTTTAAAATAATTAGATGAACCAAAATATCAGTTTTATTTTCCCAATATCCTCTTATAGTACAACTCTGTGAATGACAAAATTTCATCAAAATATAAACCTACTCAAAAGCCAATCAGAATAATTTACTCGACGCATTAGCTATGCAGTCTGAATGTAGTGATTTAGAGAACAAATGTATTCGCTTGATTTTTTAGTATTTGGAACGCTGGGAATAAACCAGGAGTTATCACACTGTAAAGAAAAAATCGTTAAATAAATCGTTAAAAGGCAAAAACTGCTGGCAACAATGTTGCCAGTAGTTTTTGCCGTAGAAATTGCAGTAAAATAAGGTGTAAATTTATTCATTACATATAATTTTACTGTAATTTCTATGGCTAAAACTGCTCGTAACATCGCTGCGCCGTAAATTTGACGGAATTTTTTACAGTGAAGAATACACGTGAAATACATGTATTCAGTCAGATTTTTCTATTCAAAAGGAAGATACCGATGCTTATGGTTGACAATCAGATATTACTGGATAAAATGAAGAAACCTATATTTGTGTAGTGATTATCAGATAAAGATTGTAAATTTAACAGATTTTTTTTACAGTGCATATCCGATACCCAAATCAAGTTTAAATATTTATAGGATGCTAGATTCCATTTTAAAGAGTGGTTCCGGATTAATTAAACATCCTGTGTAAAGAATAGCCGTAGCATTTACGGTGTAGGGATGTCTAAATATGCTTTCAGCGCTTCAAATGTGTGTGTAATTAAACAGCGAGTACTTTTGAGAGAAAGGACATTTTAGCCTCAGTTAAATTATAGAATACATATAGAGAATGTGAGATTCAAAACTTGCTTTATCCAAAAAATCAAATTTTGGGAAATCGCGAAAAACTTCCACATTAATCGGAGTAAAGTAGTTGGAGAGAAAATCCCTGCAACGATTATTTAGTTAAACTACAAGCAATTCATTTTACAGTTTTTGTGCTGCTACATGCGTTCAGTCGGACAGACCGACGGACGGACCAGATAATAACTATAAAAGTTACATAATTACGACATTTCTCCTTAGACCATATTGAAATGGAATAATTTTCGGTGTCTCTAGTCTCTGTCTTCGGTGTAAATAGATTATGAACGCTACATATTATATTTTGAATGCGTGATATGGCATAGTAATTTTGAATAACACATATTAATTATAGAGCAATCCAACTATATTAAAGCAATTTAGAGTTTGGACAGACACAGCAAATTTATAAACGCTAGTAAACTATGTTGTAAAGTATTAAAAACGCATAATAGGCTAAAATTTCATTTTCATCAATTTATACTTACAGACTATGTATACCTGAGTAATTTTGTATAGCTTGTATACCTGAATAATTTTGTATAGCTTGTATTTTAACTTCTCTAATTATATATACTGCCAATATCAAGCTAAATTTAACTAACCCTTTCGGGTCTGGCGTACTATTAATAGTACATGTATTTTAATGGAATATTATTTTGTTTTAAGAAATACTTTTGCTACTATTTAAAAATAATAATGTTTAAAAATAATAATGTATTATGTCTATGCATTCACTACATGACTTCATTTATGTTTAGGTATTTAATAATAACAAAAATAATAATTATTTGTTTATTTCAATTCGCGCCGTTTGCGATTCTTTGATTTTAAACGTATATTTCACTCTTTAAATTTACAATTTAAGTTACTTTCCTGAAAGAATTGCGTGTAATAAAGCACTAAAAGTATTAGAAATTTGTAATATAACTTAAATCTTATTGTAATACTATATTTTCTAAACGTCTCCAAAAATTCTTTCTAAGCCTATGTTCATATAAATATATATGAATAGTACACAAAACAATAACATTCGTTATCGTTCAGATAGTGAAATATTCATTAAATATTAATTAATCTATTTGTATAGCTTGTGTTAATGTTATTAACAAAAAGTATTTTTTTTTCTAAAAACTGAAAAAAAAATTTCAGACCCGAAAGGGTTAAGACTAAAACACACTGATAAACTACTACTATCTATAAAACTACTGATATCATACTTTCAGTGATTATTGCCCATAGATAGCCCTATATGCAATGCTCGACGTGGCCTTGTAAATCATTTTACCTATTTCTACAAAGATATCTTACTTAGTATTATAAGGTGTTATTTTGTCTCCATTTTTCCCAGACGTATCACAGTGCCCCATGAGGTGTATCAATATGCCTCGGGGATTAGGCACATTGATACTAACTTCTTCTTCTTTTTTTTTTTTTTATTGCATGCAAAAATAATATGTAAAACAACGGTTGTATATTTTTGTAACACACTACACAAGTTTTGCTGGCACCACATGGAAAAATAACTTGAAATTTCTGCTTTCTAAACACCAAAAATTTTTTTAGAAAAAAATTGTATCAATGTGCCCCAGTTCCCCCTACATATTAAAAACTTTTAATACCTTAAATAAAGAATTTTTATAATACAAGTTATTTTGTAAGAAAAAAACATACACTTGCCGAATATTTTTAATTAAAAATCAGCAATTTATTACTATTTAATAAATAATAAGCTCAAAAGTTGCGTTAAAAATATTAATTCAAAATGTAATCAAAATGATGCATTTTTGTTTCAGAAAGATTATTTTTCAAGAATTCAAATGAGTGGTGTGGTCTTGTTTACGAGTAATTATTTACACAAGGCATATGGGTAGGGAGTGGTACCCTCATCGCGGCTTTCTAAGGGAGCCTAGCCCCTATTTATGCAAAGAAATACAAGGTTCGAAGAAAACCACGGAATACTCCGAACTATTAACACTAGAACGGCGGTAGGGGTCATTTTGACACCTGAGCACTTTCGTCCTTGGATCACTTTTGTTTGGTTGGAAGAAATCGTTTGAAATTTTTTGACTTTTCCTAAATAGATAACATATATTTCTTTTAAAAAAATCAGCATTCTAGATTTGTTAGTTTTTGAAATATTTGCATGTTTTCCTAGAACGGCGGACGGGGGTCATTTTGACCCCTTTGGTAAAATAGTCTTTGTACTCGAAGCATTGTGAAACCATGAGAAAAATTCAGTGATAAGCTTTTTTTCGGATGCATTTATACTGTCTCCGAGAGAAATACAAACCAGGGTGGTCACACTATATTGTTATTTCTAAGATAGTTGTTTTCCTTTGTTAGCTTTTTTCCATTATTTTGAAGAAAATATTTCAAAAAAAAAACAGGTGCAGGGTTTTTCATACTTACATTTCTTTTCACAAATAGACAGATGTATTTTCGCATTTGTTACTTTTGTTAGTTCAGATTACTCGCAGCAGGTGGTAACCGTAGGGGAGGGATTTTATGATTTGAGTACGAATTCCATTGTTCCTAAGGCAGGCAGTTGAACGTATATCTTCCCGCTTTCATCGACAAAAGGGTGTCAATTTTTTGGCCATAATCCCTTTCTTTGCACCTGTCTCTTTTCGTTCTCGCAATAAAAGAAACATAGATGACGCCGGTGAAATGAATCCAGGTCCCTGTGTGAAACGCGCGAATACCAGTGACAGTTTGGCGGGAAAATTCTGCCGTCACATTCATTATCGCCTTACCTTTATTCTGTGAATGATACGCTGAAACATTTGCTGATATTCTGACTTTTTTCAATCTTATTTTCAAATTTTACAAAATATGTCTTATAAGCGAAAAAGAGGTCTTACTAATGAAGAAATTAAAAAATTGTTGCAGGAGCTCTCTGAAAATGAGCCTGACGGAGGTGAAAATGATAATTTTTCTGTAGAATCTGAAGATGAATTTCAGACACAAACTATTAGTGAATCCGAGGACAGTGATGTGAACGAAGAACAGCTAAGCAGAAATAAACGATAAAAAGCGGATCAGGGTATTATCAAAACTGTTTTCACTGCCCCTGATAACACTATCTGGAATGAAATAAATTCTAAAAATTCAGCTTGCGGCCGTGTTCCTGCTTATAATGTTCTAAAAGAAACGGCGGGACCAACATCTTTTGCAAAGACTCGTGTTTTTGAGGACAAAGCGTCTAGTGCTTTCAAGCTTTTCATTGACGATGCTATCTTGTTGCATATAAAGAAATGTACAGAATCAGAAGCTCATCGACAACGTGGAAATAACGACTGGAGTTTATCTCTAGCTGAGTTAGAGGCTTTTGTTGCTATATTATATATTCGTGGAGCAACAGGAGCAAAGGGTTTAGATTTATATTCATTGTGGTCTGAAGCATGGGGCATACCATTTTGCAAAGAAACTATCTGAAGAGATAGGTTCAAAGAAATAAAAAGATTTTTGAGGTTTGACGAAAAACAACAAGATCTAGTCGATTACAGACTGATGAATTTGCTCTTGCATCTGAAATGTGGAATAAATTTATTGAAAATTGCAAAACATGCTACCGACCAGGACAAAATATTACAGTTGATGAACAATTGTTCCCATCTAAAGCTAGATGTAAATTTACACAATATATGCCAAATAAACCTGATAAATTTGGAATAAAATTTTGGTTATCTGTTGACGTTGATACTAAATACCTCTTGAATGGATTTTCTTATCTAGGAAAAGATGAAACAGCAAATCCTCAATTACGTTTATCTGAAAATGTTGTCATGAAATTAACAGATCCCCATCTAAACAAAGGGAGGAATATTATGACAGATAATTACTTTACTAGCATCAAATTAGCTGAAATGCTAAAATCTAAAAATACAACTTTGGTTGGCATAATGAAAAAGAACAGAAGAGAAATTCCTATAGCTTTGAAAAATATGCGCAGTACTCTTTATTCATCGAAGATAGTGGAACATGATAATATGACACTTACCATCTATCAAGCCAAACGAAACAAAAGTGTTTTTCTATTGAGCTCATTACATTCTACTGTAAAAACTGAGGACAACCTGAAAAAGTTGCCAGATTCAATAGATTATTACAACGCAACAAAGTGTGGTGTGGATGTTCGTGATCAGATGCGCCGAAAATACTCCGTTAAATCTGCTTCTAGACGATGGCCTGTACATATCTTTTTCAATATTTTGGATCATGCAGCTTTGAACGCCTGGATAATTTATAAAAGTGTAACAGGCAAGCCCATCAGTAGAAGAGATTTTCTACTGAAATTAGGAGAGGAATTAAGAATGGTTCTTATGGCTTCAAAACTCCCAAAGATCCTACCTGAATCTTCAGAAAAAACAAACGAAAATAAAGTGGAAAAAAGTGTCAAGTACAGAAATGCAATGGAAACAAATCTCAAGAATTTTGTGCATCGTGTTCCAAAGTTGTGTGCGGAAAATGCACTGGAAAAAATGTTAAAAATTATTTTTGTATCAATTGCATTAATGTCTAATACATGTACGGGACTATGTTAATCATTAAAAAAATTCAAACGAAATGCTTTAGATATAAACCATTCAGCTACATTTATAATGAAATAAAGGAAACAACAGAATACGTTTCTCATTTATTGGATTCAGAGTGTGGTTCATTCGGCGAGTAAGTAGATTTTAAAAAAAATTATTATTTTATAAATTGTGTTTTATTTTAGTTAACATTGGTTTTAATTTTTGAAAACATTTATTTTAAACCATTTTTTATGTCAAATTAATGAGTTTTTTGAGTAGTTTAGTATGTACCAAATTGATCGCCTTGCAGCCGTTACATACACAGTACTTTAAAAATTAAATAAAATATCGAGTAATATTAACTATAAATTATGAAATACAGGAAAATTACATATTTGTCACAATGTATGCCATTTAAAATTGTTTTAGCATTGTTATTTCAGAAGTTTCATCGAGGGGTCAAATTGACCCCTTCCGCCGTTCCAGTAGGTAAAATTTTGCCGCCGTTCTAGTGTTAAGCGACGAGTGCGATAGAGTTCGAAACTAGTACATCCCGTCTACCAGCTTTGAAAAAAGAAGCTCCCGGTAACTGGTGAGACCAGAAACTTCAAAGATCGGTAAAATTCAGTTTTTTAAAAACTTACTTTTATTGCAAGATAAATTGAAAATTTTTGAAATGAAAATTTCTTTAGGCTTGTTGGGCCTTTTTAGAGATGAGAAAAACTCACTGAATTCGTGACACTGTAATTCGTGTTACCTATTTTGTGTAACCGTCAACTCTAAGATTGGCTCTTCTTTCCCCGCGGGTAAAGAAGAACCATACGGGAACTCACTTTTTCTACCGGTGCGAGCCTAGCACTTTGTTTCCTATCAATTTTTACGGCTTACAGCACTTTTTTACCATACTTTTCGCTAATTTTGTGGACTTAGAAAAAACACATACTCATTATTTACATTTGCATCACAGTACGCTACTGTGTTTATTTCAATTTTCAATTGTATTTAAAGTTTAACAACTTATATTGTTATCAAAGGGAATAAAAAGTTAAGAAAGAAAAGACATGATATTGCACATCGGTTATACCGCACTTTTCAAC
The DNA here is from genome assembly GCA_964019185.1 of Maratus speculifer. Taxonomy (NCBI): domain Eukaryota; kingdom Metazoa; phylum Arthropoda; class Arachnida; order Araneae; family Salticidae; genus Maratus; species Maratus speculifer. Next base: position 176,900,630 of record OZ025292.1, on the reverse strand, counting down.
CAATCTTTTAAATTGTAATTTTATTTAAGTTTAACAACTTATATTGTTACCAGATGGAATAAAACGTTAAGAAAGAAAAAGTATGATGTTGTGAGTATGTTTTTTTATTTTATTTTTGATAGCATTTAAATAGTAACAACATAAACTGATATCAAATGGAATAAAAATTTAAGAAAGAAAAACATGACATTGATTATCAATTATGCATCACTTTCCAACAAATTTTTAAAATTGTAATAGTATTTAATGTTTAACAACTTATACTGTTACCAGGTGGAATAAAACATTAAAAAAGGTAAGTATGACACTGTGCATCGATTATGCTGCACTTTCCAACCACTTTTTAAAAGTTTTTTTAAATTTTTGATTGTGTTTAAATAGTAACAATGTAAATTGATACCAAATGGAATGAAAAGTTAAGAAATAAAAAAAAAACATGGCATTGCACATCGATTATGCTGCTATTTACAACCATTTTTTTAATTTTTAATTGTATTTAGAGTTTAACAAATTATAATGCTACCAGATGGAATAAAAAGTTAAGAAAGAAAAAACCTAATATTGCACATCGATTATGCTTCACTTTCCAACCAATTTTTTCAATTGTATTTAAAGTTTAACAACTTATACTGCTTAATTACTATTAAATTTTGTTACAAGTTTCAGAAGACACGATCGTCCAGCAGCAGGAGTAGCTATTTATAAAAGGTTGTCTGATGTGACGATGGAATCATATAGCTGTGCATGCAAAATACATCTGTATGTTTAGTAGTAATGTTTCTGATATCGGTGATATACATGTTTGTCGTTGCTACTCTGAAAATGTACAGCTAATTGTAATGATTGCCGCTTATATTTCACCGAATAAGTCTTTAAGTGCAATACGAGAATTCTAGTGCGAAAACTTATTAATTTGTTCTAAAGACGCTTCTGCATTACTTCAAGATAAAATTGGGAATATATTTGATGATTTGCCGATGATTTTGAGTGGGGATTTCAACATTAACTTTGCGGATGATAAAAATCTACAATTAGTTGAATTTTTAAATAAAGAATTTGGTTTAAAGATGAGAACAATGATCGCAATCTTGATATAAAATACTAATAATATCAAGGTATAAAACTGCAATTGATGCGGTCATTACAAGATATTTAAATAGATTTGAATCAAAATTGTTTGTTTCCTATTTTGGTTAACTTATAGTATTAGTTCTAGAATATAATGATAATAATGAAGGAGATGATGATGATGATGGAATAGTTGTAGAAAGTGTGAAAGAAAACTTTTAAGTTTCATGGATATTTATAACAACGAATAGCAATTGACTATATTTCATATTTCATGAATTTGTAAATTTACATTTTAAGCAATAGTTTGCAATTTTTGTATGTAAAGTAATATGCATTATTTTTCATGTACAACAGCGCATTAAATGAAAATTATAATATAATTTTTGTAGTAGTAGTTTATAATAATGAATAAAAAACAATTCATTTAAAAGTACTTCCTGCATAATAAAATATGTCCCGACGATTCAAAAAATACACACGTAATTGTTCAAATTTTTACTTCTGTCGGTACTCCCTGAGTACCCCTATTTTTTTTCAATTTATTTTATAATAGACATTTTTTTTATCCTAATTTTTTGTAAGATGAATTAGTTTCAAATAATACAGATCAATTTTCAATTAGCGTTAATTAAAAGTCATTTTACAGTTTAGTGTGTACTTAATTTAATAAAGTTATTTAATTTAAACTAAAATATTAAACAAAGTGACTGCTGATCGGTTTTTCTTAAACAACAACAACAAAAAAAGCTCAACTGTTCATTTAAAAATTTTTAAATGTTTAACGAAATATGAAAAACTAAGACTACGTTCTAATGGCTGTAAAACATTCTACTTAAATTATATATTTGTTAATCTTCATTGATTGTAATAGGTATGTAATTATACAGAAATTTAAGAAGAGAGAAATGTAAGACAATTTCAATAGATACAAATAATGTACACAAAATATACATATATGTGTGTGTATATATATATGTACGATAAATAAAAAAAAAGAAAGGAAGAAAAGGAAAGAATCAATCTGTGAGATATAAGCATTGCAAGTTTTTCGAAGTCAGTTTGCTTCAGATGATAACTACTAATACAGCCGCAATAATGTTCTTAAAAGAATCATTAATTATTTTTAGGGTTTCATTCATCTGACGAAACTCTATTAATCTCTGTCTGTCTGTCAGAGAATCTGTACACAAAAACTATACAAGCAAGAGGAATTCAAATTTTGTGCATTTACAGCTGAATACCTCTTTTCATACAACAAATCACATAAATTTAAAAAAGACAATTATTCTAGACAATTGCATCAAAAAATTCAAAATGTGCAACATTTAGAAGTTTAAAAATTTACAGTAGCGTACATTACAAAACTGAAATTTCATTTCTAATTTCAAAATGTTACCAAAATGTCGTATGCATTATGCACAGGTAAATACGTTAATACTTTATAAAATAGATAACTTGATATGAACATTTTTATTTTAATTAAAATAAATAAATTCCTTTTATAATTATTTTGTTGTTGTTTTTCTTCTCATTATTTCACGCAAGTTTAAAATTGTTGGATAGTTTAAAAAGAAGGATAGAAGTCAGCGAAAATTTTTAGATGAAATAATCTTTTTTGGTGATACCCTAATGTGGCGATAATGGCTAAAGGTGGTTTCCTGTAAAGAGGACATTGCACTCTGACTTTGATCTCTAAGTACGTTAATTCATTTCTTAACTGATTCCTCAATGAAAGGCAAAATCATGTGCATAAACCTCAAATTTTTAAATTTAATAACTCCAAAAATTTTTGTTCCACAGAAGTCAAACTTTCTGTTATCATATGTGTAAATTTTTACTAATAGGGACTGGCGAACCTTATAAAAAGTTAGATTTCGCAATTTTAATAAAATTGATTTTTTACATTAAACAATGCTACAACATGAATATTTAACTCATTTGAAACATTTTGTAGTTGGAACTATATGTCTATGACCAACGGTTGAGAAATTATAGGTCAGCGATAACTAACATAATGCATCCTGTATATAAACATTGCAAATTATTATCACTAATTGGGAATACACACACACATATATATATATATATATATATATATATATATATATATATATATATATATGTATATATATATTTCCCATGTTCAATGTGGTAATTTTCTATTAAAATTAAATTGTTCATGTATTGTAATACAATTAATGGTTATATATATAAATATACATACACACACATACTTGAAATGAACATTATATCTATAAATCTTCATCTTTAGAAATTTTAAAGAGGAATGCTCAAATAAACATAATCTCCTTAAGATTTGGTAGGAAAACTGTAGGACAGATTTTCTCAGACGTTTGGTTTAATATTTTTTTAGGCTATTTTTTTTTATAATAATATACTTTATTTTCTTCTAAAATTTTTCGCGTTTTGAAGCTCATTTTCCTTAGCTAGATTTCAGATTATCTCAAATTCGAGTAAAATTGTCTCAGATGATTTGCATGCAAAAAGCTGTAGAAGCAAATTTTAAAAGCATTTTTAATAACACGCGATTCTTACTAATTATTTTAACCTCCTAAGTGGGTTTCCTGTATTTTTCCATTTTCCACCAAAGACTTAAATAAACTGTAGATTTTTCTTTTAACAGAATTCTATTTTAAGATATGGATAAAATTACGGGATATGATGCATATTTTAGAAAATGACCGAGAATAAAAATTGCAATTAAAAGTAGCTATATTTAATTTTTTATGAAAGTTAAATGAAAACACTCATACGTTTAGAGGGGAAGAAAAGAGCTATTGCAAAATATACTAGTGTCCAGTAATGTTAAATGTGTTAAAACCTTCTGTTTTATTTTTTACAATTCTTTCGACAAAGGAAATCTTAACTTGTCCAATGACATTAACGTACTTCAGTTTTCCTCCGTTTCGATGTTGATATAGAACTCTAATGTTTACTTTTATCTTCTAAGAGATTGACCAGTATACATCGATTTATAACATTTGATATAACGATTCTAATGATGCAAGAAATCGGGGTACAAAATCAGCTTCAATTTTGGATATTTATATGCCCGCACAAGCTTCAAATAAAAACAAAATCTCGTTATCAATACAAAATATCCGTTAAACATATTAAATTTCCAAGTTCAAAGAAATCACTAAATTAAAAGTTTAACAAAATCGCTTTTTTTCCTCTTTTTTTTCCACGGATAAAGTGTGATATTGTATGTACGAGTCGACAATATTTCAAATTTGTATATTTTTTTCCTTAAAAAAATAAATAAAAAGTAAAATAAAAAAATTTATTCATATTTCATTAACTTTATAACTTTCTAATTTCATTCAGAGTTATTTCAAACAATTTGAAAGTTATGACAGAAAGAGAAAAGTCAGATATATAATTCAAGAAATTGTAATATTATTTCGAAAACTTACTTGAAATTTCCTTTTTTCCCATAGTAAATACAATTTCCCTAAGTTTTTTTAATACTGAATGAAATGACGATTCTAGAACGTGTCTAGAGTTAGACAGTTATTAAAATTTCTCATCAAATGTGACGAATATATTTTGTAATATAAAATGTGCTAATGTATATATTGCGAAAAATACGTCATATTAGCAGAAAATATAACTCAATAATGAAAAAAGTGATTTCCGATAATCTTATATGAAATAGCGTTTTATTTATTTGCACATTTTTTGTGGGCATTATAAAAAAAGGTGAAAATGAATTCGCAAATCGAAAATTGAAACAACTTCTTGCTTAAAATAAATAATACTTGTATTAAAAAGTAAGAAAATTAAAAGACGATGAGTATAATTTTTTGAAACAGCATAAAATGTTTAAAAAATAAACTGCTATTAAAAAATACTGGGTGGTCATAAAAAAAACTTTGCCGATATATGAACTCTAGCTGTCGGTCCGTTCAACCAATCGAGATTGAGATTTCAGTTATAGTTATTCAGAGGTATGAGCTCGATATTCTGCGAACGGCAACAGATTGCTGCTGACGGTTACGGTTATAGCTACAGAAACTCAAATTTTTTAAATGATAGCGCCCATTTTTTTTTATCGCAAAATGTTCAGCGCATGGGAAAACTCTTAAGACAGAACGGTACATGTATCGCAATAAATGGACGCGTTATGCTCGCACAAAAACAGCTCTGCGGATGGTCACAAAAAACACGATCAGGGCGCACAAAGGAAATTTGCATATGACAGAGGCAAAACACCAATCACGGACCGCCGCCGTCCGCCAGATACTCAGCGTAGAAAACAGATAAAAAGTGGGGTGGGAATGTTAATTCATCAGACGGGGGATCGCACATGTCGACGAAATGACTCTTTCAGCGTAAGTTTCTGGTGAATTGGTAAAACTCTACTATCAAAATGGGATGAATGTTGCGCAAGACTTGTGTGTTTACCGTCAAAACCATCGCCAAATACGTGGTGTATACAGCCAACAAGCTCTTCGTAATTTAATAGAGAATTTTAAAGAAACTGGCTGCATCTGTGATAGACCGCGATCCGGACTACCAACTGGTCCTGAGGTTAGTGTTATGGAAGTGCATTACAGGACACATGCAGATTGCAAGAGGTGCAGGTTGTGTATTAGATATACTGAAATATATGATCCTAAAGCTACTGCGCTCTGTAATCGCATGTTCCCCTACTAGTACCAGCGAGTCCAGATGTTGAAAGTGGGGGACTATCAACGACGTATAAACTTTACTAATGAATTTCTTATCCGATATGTTGGAGACAGCGAATGACCTCTTCGCATATCATAAACGGACGACGCGCATTTCACTTTAACTAGCAAAGTCAATACCAAAAATTGTGTGCACTGTTCAGACATGAATCCACACGCTGTGGCTACAGTACCTTTACACTGTCAAATTTACTGTGTGGTGTGGCATTGCAGGAACAATTATTCTCGGCCCGTACTTCTTTCAGGAAGCAACACCAGTGGGATTTGTAACTTGCTCTGTAACAGGCTCACGTTATACGGCAATGCTGCAAAATTACATCATACCAGAATTGTTGCAGTGAAATGCACTCAATGGTGTCGTTTGGAAGCAAGATGGTGCATCTCCACACATAGCGAAGTCTGTTCGCAGGGTCCTAAACAGCATTTTGGTGACCGTGTCATCTCACGCCATTTTCCATTTCAGTGGCCTCCGCGATCCCCTGACCTCACTCCTATGGATTACTGGTTCTGGGGTTATCTCAAACCAATAGTGTACATGTACAATCCGGAAAACTTTGCCGGGTTTGAAAGACTCTGTCAAACGTGAGATTGCAAACATCCCTCATGCGATGTTACGTTAGATTCTATTGTCCACAGCCACCTGCATGCAAAGTGTAACTGTCTGTGATAGCACCTACATGGAAAATGTGTGATCAAAATAAAAGTTTTCTTTTCACCGAGTGTTGTAATCAGTGATTGATGTACTGTGTGTCATATGCAAATTTCCTCCGTGCTTCGCCATCGTGCTTTTTTTGAAGGGAGGAGGCGTTCGCAGAACTGTTTTTTGTGCGTGCATAACGAATACGTTTATTGCGATATCGTACGGTTCCAACGTTCTTTAGGGTTTTAGCATGCGCTGAGCATTTTGCAACGAAAAAATTGGCGTTGCCACTGGAAAATTTCGAGTATCTATACCTATAACCGTAATCGTGAGCACCACTTTGTTGCCGTTCATAGAATCCCGAGCTCATACCTTTGAATAACTATATCTGAAATCCCACCTCGATAAGTTGAACGGGCGGGCCGGCTGCTAGAACTCCATATATTGGCAAAGTTTTTTTATGACCACCCTGTAGTTGAATCTGGCAATCACAAAAATTTCTTCGATCTCATGTATGTTTATACTTCAAAATTTGCAATGACAGTGCCAAAATTAAATGGCAATCTGTGCCTATCCTAAGAATTCTAATGAAATGATATTCCATGCATTAATTCTTGAGATAGAACAATCACTAAAATCACGTAATTCATGTAAAATGCATTATAGCAACACCACTTCTTAGGTGATTTAAGCTGAAATCTAATCTGTAACAGCTTGCGTCAATTTCTAACCGAACTGAAGTTTGATCAATGTCTGTGCTTTAGCTGTTGAGATAGAGCTATTGCGAAAATCGTGCAATATGCAGCATAGTAGTGCCACCTGTTGAGCGATTTACACCAAAATGTAGAAAACGTCAATTAATAAATAATTGAATATCAATAACTAATTGAATATGAAGTTTGATGAAAATCCATGCATTAGATCATGAGATAGAATTATTGCAGAAATCACAAAAATGCAGCATAGCAGCGCGATCTGTTGAATGATTTACATCAAAATGCAGAACATGTCAATTTCTGTCAAGGGCAAAGAGAATCTGAAGTTTTCTGAAAATCCGTGCTCTAGATCTGGAGAGTGAGCTATTGCGAAAATCGTGAATAATGCTGCATAGCAGTGCCACTTTATCAGCACTAATTCATATCAGGGATTACCTGAATATAAATTTTTGTCAAATTCTGTACATTAGTTCTTGAGATAGAGCGTCCACAAAATGTATGTCACATACATACAGACAAACAGCCTCACAGAGAGACATTCTGTAAAAAACATGTTTTTGGAAATCTCTGACCTCTAAAACGTGTAAATTCGTCAAAAACTGAAGTTCGAAATATTTTACGAATGAAATAATTTTTTATTGTAAAGATAGAAGAAAGTAAACATAATAAAATTGTTTAAGTTATTATTCCATAACATACTTCATTGATATTCTTTATTGCACATAAACCAGGTATTTTAGTCAGTCACTTGATTCAACATTCATTATTGATCTTGAAATAACATTCTTTTTAAACACTCGTTATTCTTATGCATACACAATTTAAACCATGTACTTGCCAATACTGTTAATAAAGGATCCTTAATTAAACTTTTTGTACACATCCATGAAAACAAAATAAATAAAAATCACGTTATTTCAGATATTTTTAAAATTTTAATTAGTATAGTAAACTCTAACAACTAAACCAAGTATTATGATGATAAGAAGATTTTTTTTCACAAAAACTAGAAGCAAAAAGGTTTAAAAAAAAACAGACAAAGAAACAGACAGATGGACAAGCATTTTACTTTGGATATTAAAGAAATCCGTACGGGGCTACTACTACAACGAGCATTTTATGAGATAATTAAAAAGAACTATCAAAAGTTATTCATGGATTTTTTATATGTGCGTCTACCGGGGACACATTAAAAATATACAAAAAAAATATATGTAACCTGTTTTGTTGGAAGTCAATTAAATATAAAAATAAGCTTAAAATTTCATATTTTACCTAAGAGATCGGTAATAAAGCTTGACGTAATTTAAAAGCTGTACAAGAAGTCCCTAATAGAAACGACTTTAAAGAAAATAAGAAAATAAAAAACAAATTTCAGTTAGTTCATATTTTTTTCTCATCCTAATTATTTTTAGCATTAATTTAATATTTAAGAAGTAAAATTTTTGTAAAATCGAACACGTACTACATTAATTATTCTATCAAATAATTAATCTTGCAATTAATTTTGTCATGAGAATTTTCCTGGGAGATTTAAATTAGGACATTAATTTCTGAATTCCTAGTTTTTCAGAATTTTATAAAATTGGTCACATTTAATAGGGTTTAACACCACTACTGATTTTCTAAAATATGTTACGGAAGTTTATAATATTAGGTATTGAAAAATATAGTGTGCGGAATTTGTAGTTCAGTTAAATTAAATAATGAAATGTGTAGAATTTATAGTTCAGTTACAAGGATATTCAAAATAATTCTGATGCATTACGCTCGATAGGGAAAACTCGTTTGCAATACATGTTAACGACAAGCCACAATTGGTGACCAGTGTGGTCTCCCTGAAATGTATGTTAAGCATTGCAACAATTTATATCAATTCATAAACTTATTTACTCGCGTATCTTCATTAAATCTGAAGATTTTGATAGACAAATCAACAAATCTATGTGATTAGGGTAGCATTTGGTGTACATATATATAAAACCATTAATCGTATTACAATATATATACATTTGTTATGTATTAGTTCCTTTTTTCATTAGAAAAATCATTTACTTTACTGATGCATTTATTCTTCATATCCGTTTTTTCAACAATTGCAATACGATTATTAAGAAATCTATTAATTTATTTTATGTAATTGGGTCCACCGCCAAATAGTGTACCTAAGCTAATAAGATCTGGTCAGTGATTCTTTCTCTAAAAAGTCTTTAATAATGTTCACATTTACATTAAAACAAAATATCGTTAATAATACAATGTTTTAGGTACCTCTTCGATATCCCTATCGACCACTTTTACTAAAAAACCATCGCCACATATTTCGCCAAACTTTAGCATCTTCTAAATAATGGACATCGTATGAAGCTGATATGTTCTACAAATGTACACTCTATTTTTTCAGTGATTTTTATCGCTGACAGCACGCCGTCCATCTTTAATGACATAGTTCTTTTTTAAATTAATGAATAAATTAATAAAGCACCTTTATGAATACTGTGACATTGAACTAAAAATCTCTTCATAAAGTATCAAACATGGGTAATGAATCCGAAATCAAGTGATTATGACGTCAAGATCTTTCAATCGTGCTGTTTGAATGATTACCTCCATCTATCTATACTAGTATAAAATAATTGTCCTGACTGACTGATAATCAACACACAGCCCGAATTATTAAACATAGAAACATGAAAATTGGGAAAAGTATATTTCTTATGATGCAAACGTGCAATAAGATGGAATTTTTGAAAATTTCCCCTATAAGAGGGCAAACGTAGGGTCAAAAACTCTGGAACATCTTTTTTATCTCAGCAGCCGTTTAAGGCAACACTTGAAATTCCAGAAAAATAATCTAATAAAAAATAAGTAAACATGTATTTTAGTGATTTTATAAATTACCCCCCTGAGCGGGTTAAAAGAAGGATAGAAAAATTTCGAACTTTTTTAACATATTAGCCGTTCATATCAATTAGAAGTGTGAAGCAATAGAAAGTAAATCTATTAAAAAAATAATAAAGATGTGTTTCAGCGATTTAAAATTTCCACCCTCGAGGAGGTTAAAGTGTGGGGGGGGGTAAAAAATTCCAACCATTTTTGAGCCCGTCATGTGACATATCATACGAAATCCTTTGAACCGCTCTTTCATATCATGAACTTTTTTCTGTACCCCAACTTGCCCCCTACCCGGGGGTAATTTTCGAAGTTTTTTGAAATTGTAGCGTTTTATCATTACAAATCAGATTTTTTATGGGACTCTCTCATAAATATTAGTTATAATATTTGAAAATTTCAAAGAAAGGGGAAGGTTTTGTATCTGGGAGACGGGATAGTTGGGTCTCTGGGAAGGGGGGGGGGATTTTCTAAATTTGGCATACACCGCTCTTGTTATATATTATTGAAAAGTACTCTGATAAATATTTCAAATTATACACCTCCAGAGACTCTGATATATTTAACCATACCTCAGCAGCAAGTTAAGATTGAAGCGAAGAAATGAAGCGGGGATAACACACCTACTAAAAAATAGTTAAACATAGGTACTTCAGTCATCCTTGAGCTATTTTGTCTATTATGTCGTCAACATCTTAATTCCATCAACTCTGAACTGGATAATGTAAGATTATATGAATAAGACAAAAATTATGGATGTTTGAAGATACATTAGGTTAATACATATGGTTGATACATATGGTTGTGAACATTAAGATTTTTGTTTAAATCTTGTAGACGAAGTACCTGATGTACTTCGTCTAATTCAAAATTCCTTTAGAGAAACCGACCAGCATAGCGGGCGAAGTCTGCTATTAAATTAATATCTTTTTTACTCACTGAAAAGCAAATATTTTTTATCTACTTCGATTGAAAAATATATGATCTGTCAATCTAATTTCAACTGAAGTTTTCTCAAAACATATGCATATTTTTAATATAACTCATCTCTCAAACAATACATTATTTTTTAAAAGTTTTTTCTAAAAAATCAAATTTTAAGCAGTTTTATTTTTACTTACCCATCATACGTAGTATAGGGTAAGTCTTGCAATCGTTTTGAAAATCGAAAATTTTTTTTGACGGATTTACACGTTTTAGATAGTGAAGATTCCGAAAAACATATTTTTAGAAAAAAAATTTTGCCGTCCGTCCGTCTGTCTGTCTGTCTGTCTGTCAGTCTGTCTGTCTGTAAACGCTCTATCTCCCGAACAAATTGAGATAGAGACTTGAAATTTTGTATGTAGTTAGTATGTAAGAATGGGACGAACCCTATTTAATATCAGCAACCTCGATTATCCGAAACTATTTTTTTCGGACTCTCGAAAAATTCGTTCTGATGAAAGGTATATAAAAATTTTCGAATTTTTTTGTTATAAGGAATGGACGTAAAAGGCAATAAAATAACACACATTTTACATATAGAACGAAGTCGATCGGATTATTAGTTGCCGAGATATTTGTAATGTTGTTTTCCACATTCTTCGATTTTTCATGACCCTGTATTTCATTCAAATTTCAATTCAGAAGTATATTTTAATTGGAAATGAGACGTTTAATCCGACGCAGTTAATTGTTAGTTAACAAAATTATTATTTTTGGAGTTATGAGGATGTTTCTTTTACGCAGTTCGGTACTATTTGAGTAGTTTGGCGTTTTATATAATTTGTCGAAATTGGTACATCAGCAGTTCTTTAATATAGCATTACTATGTATATTAACAATATTTAAATTTTGTTTATGAATTGCAATGCATTGTATAAATAGTTTCACATGTTTTATTTTCATATACATATCCATGATGGGTAAGTACTACGGTGGCCCCCAACGACTAGTTTTAATTTTTGAGTAAAAATAGCTGAAATTTTGTGATAGGCGGATTCAAATCTCCAACGCTATTTTCTGCCTTGGTAGCTTTTATTTTTCGGGTGCGTAAATTAGAAACAGTGCTTTGATGTTGAAATAAAATGTTTTTGTGTATGTTATTTTTATTACTATTAATTATTTATTTAGATATTTTCTCATTATATGGATATTGGCCTTTTTAAAAAATGTTAGGTGTAATTCTGGCTTCAAAAATAGATGTTGCTAAAATGCATAAAAAGCTCTGATATCTAATGAACATTCATTTTTGTTTATTCATTTAAATATATATGTATATAAAAATTTTATTTATACACGCACACTCATGCATATCTGCTTATATATATAAGATACAAACGGAAAATTTCGGTTTTCCGCTTATTCATCCGGTTTTACCGAAGGGATTTTGATGGAATTTATACTGTTAGATAGATATTATCTCAGGAAAGGTTTTCGTATATAGTACTTTCGTATATCTTTCTACTTTGATTAGTTATAAAGTTGTGATAGAAAGTTCTTTTAATTTATACGAAAGGGTTACCATTAGACATTTGTTTTACTTACCCATCATACGTAGTATAGGGTAAGTCTTGCAAACGTTTTGAAAATCGAAAAATTTTTTTTGACGGATTTACACGTTTTAGATAGTGGAGATTCCGAAAAACATATTTTTAGAAAAAAATTTTTGCCGTCCGTCTGTCTGTCTGTCAGTCTGTCTGTCTGTAAACGCTCTATCTCCCGAAAACATTTAGATAGAGACTTGAAATTTTGTATGTAGTTAGTATGTAAGAATGGGACGAACCCTATTTAATATCAGCAACCTCGATTATCCGGAACTATTTTTTTCGGACTCTCGAAAAATTCGTTCCGATGAAAGGTACATAAAAATTTTCGAATTTTTTTGTTCTAAGGAATGGACGTAAAAGGCAATAAAATAACACTCATTTTGCATATAGAACGAAGTCGATCGGATTACTAGTTGCCGAGATATTTGTAAACTTGTTTTCCACATTCTTCGATTTTTCATGACCCTGTATTTCATTCAAATTTCAATTCAGAAGTATATTTTAATTGGAACTGAGATGCTTAATCCGACGCAGTTAATTGTTAGTTAAAAGAATTATTAATTTTGGAGTTATAAGGATGTTTCTTTTACGCAGTTCGGTACTACTTGAGTAGTTTGGCGTTTTGTATAATTTGTCGAAATTGGTACATCAGCAGTTCTTTAATATAGCATTACTATGTATATTAACAATATTTAAATTTTGTTTATGAATTGCAATGCATTGTATAAATAGTTTCGCATGTTTTATTTTCATATACATATCCATGATGGGTAAGTATTACGGTGGCCCCCAACGACTAGTTTCATTTGGCGACTGCATATTAAGCTATCTTTGTTAAAGAATTAAAATGTTTATATTAATTAGAAATGTAAAAATACAAACATCCGAAAAAGCAAAATTAAAAAAAAAACTATTTTTGATTTTATTTCAAACACAAATAAGAAAAAAATCAATTAGGAATAATTCAAGATAAAAATGTTATTTTTCTTTGTACGGCTAAAAGAAATATTTGTTTTCAAAGTCAATTTATTAAATCAATATCTGGCGATGTATCACCATTTTTTCTCTTATATTTGGCTCCGAATTAACAAAACCTTAACCGGAAATTAAAATTATATATATATATATGGCGCCATTTTTGTAACAGAATTTTTTAAGTATGTCAGAACTAAGTACAAGAACTACCGGATGTATTTTAAAAGATTATTTGCATGATTGTATAGGTTTGCGGCGTATTCAAAATATAATGATACATCTATATTTTTTTAACAACTTGAGATTTTTTTTTCTCTTTTTTCGGCTGCAAAGATTGCTATTTGTAAATATTTATTAGCTGAGCAACTATCTATTATGTTATTGTTAATTAAACAATAGAAAGGACGATATTTAATTTAGAAAAAAAATATGAATAGAGAGAAAAAAAACTGTTAGTAGGGGAGAGTGCGGATACTTGAGCATAGGGGATACTTGAGCCACCCCTATTATCTCTACAGTTGGTTAATTTTTCTTTCTAAAACTGCCAATATGATAACAATTTATAGTTCTGAACATGTAAAAAAGAAATCACACATCTTGGTACCATTTTGAAAATATAGTGATTAATAGTTGTCTTTTCCCTATCTGAAGTAAATATTTGGGTGCATGGCTTTTTTGTTTTTTTGTAATCAAAGTTTTGTTTAAAGTTGCAACTATATACATACATTCAATAAGCATAATTTCAATTGTATTTTGAGTTTAAAATAGTTCTAATAGCTGCATGCTTTATTTAGTAAAACTCTGGGAAACAAAAATAGTGATAGTGGGGATACTTGAGCCAATGAGAGTGGGGATACTTGAGCCATGTCTCAATCATCCCCACTAGAAATTAAACGTGGGTGAAACAAAACAAAAATAAATAAATAAAATTCCATCCTTATATTCACAAATAGATATTTTTCTGGATAAAAGTGAGAATAATTTTTCATTTAATTTTTTTTTCTTAAAAAAAATTACGATCTAAAATTGTTTAAAAATGTATATTTTTTAAATGAAAATATCTATTTTATTTTCATTTTGACTAACAAAATAGCCTGTCTAGATAAATGTAAACGTAGTTTTCAATTTAACTTTCATTAAATTAAAATAACTTTTTAAAACGGTTTTACAGGCTATAATCTCTAATACTTTAATTAGTTAGGTCCAACATATTAAAATATTTATTTTTTAATAAGGTACCCTTAGTGATGGGCGATTTCGATTTTTTAAATCGATTTAATCGATACTACGGCCAACTCGATTTAATCGATACTTTAAAATTTTTAATCGATTTCTCTGAAGGCAATATAATTTTCATTTTCCTTCAAAAGTCGAAGATAAAATGGACGGATGTGCCAATTCCAAAATTTCAGTGTATTAGTTTCTAAAATAGAAGAATTAAAGAAACCTTAGAACCAATCCTCCCCCCCCCTGCAAAATTGCGTTTTTTGTAGGGTGATGTACACCAAAAATTGATCAGGATCAATTTTTATTAAGTACCAGTTGAATCTGAATTTTGATGAAAATCCATGAAAGCGCGAAATACAGCTATTGCGAAATCATAAAAAACGCAGCATATCAGCGCCACCTGTAGCGCAATTTACACCAAGAACTAACTAACACTAATCTCTGTCAGAGATTTACTGAATCTGAATTTTGATGAAAATTCGTTCTTGAGATAGCGCTATTGCGTTAATCATGAATAATGCAGTATAGCAGCGCCATCTCTTAAGCGATTTCCACCAAAATGTAATTAGCATCAAATAATATCAAGGACTAATTGAATCTAAATTTTTATGAAAGTCCGTGCATTAGTTCTTGAGATAAAGCTAAAATGGAAACAGGAGCGTGCGAAAAGAGAACTGCGCCGGGTTCAAAGTTCCAATTTAGCCCCCCTCCCTCCTATTAACTTTTTCTTGTGATAGGCTGGAAGTGATGTTAGTAGTAAAAATTTGGCGCCCCCTAAATTTCCGTGCTCGGGACGACCGCTTGCTTTCGCCTCCCCCCTTTCACATGGCGCTGAGTGGAAATTGTGGAAAATTCAATATAGCAGTGCCATCTGAAAAGCTATATACATCAAAATGCAAAAAACATCAATTCATGTCAAGGACTAACTGGATCTAAAATGTGATGAAAATCCGTTCATTCGTTATTCAGGTATAGCTGTTGCGCAAATCGCAAAAAAAATGCAGCATAGCAGCGCCACCTGTTAGGCTATATGCACCAAAAATTAATTAGATTCAGTTTATATCAAGGTCAAACTAAATCTAAAGTTTTGTGCAATTCCGTGCATTTGTTCTTGAGATAGAACGGTCAGAAATTTTTGTCGTATACAGACTCACAGAGTGACAGACACACACACAGACAGATATTTCTTAAAAACCATGAAATCGTGTTAAAGACCTTCTAAAATATATAAATCCATCAAAAACGGGAAGTCAAAATTTTTCACGAATCTAATACCCTCTTATAAAGTTACAAAAGAAAGTAAAAATGTAAAATCGATTCTGCCCGTAAGATCAGTCTTTAGATTCGATGTCGATCTTTAGATTCGATTTCGATCTTTTTTTTTTTTTTTTTTTTTCCTAGGTTAAATCAGTGTTGAATGCAGGAATTTTTATGCGACTCCGGTGGAAAGCATCATGTTTTACAGATCTGTAAGAGAGGTGGAATCGCAATTTTTGCATTAAAAAGCATAAAATCTCATAACTTCTGGGTGGGGGGGGGGGGGTAATTTCCTGCGGGCCACCCCATTAATTCGACACTAGGTTAAATCGTTATATATTTTTTTAGAAGTCCAGTTATTTGAAGTATTATTTTATTATATTTTATTTTTCACGCTCGTCTCTTCTAATCCCCCCTTCCTAGTGATGGGCGATTTCGATTTTTTAAATCGATTTAATCGATACTACGGCCAACTCGATTTAATCGATACTTTAAAATTTTTAATCGATTTCTCTGAAGGTAATATAATTTTCATTTTCCTTCAAAAGTCGAAGATAAAATAGACGAATGTGCCAATTCCAAAATTTCAGTGTATTAGTTTCTAAGATAGAAGAATTAAAGAAACCTCAGAACCCGCCCTCCCCCCCCCCTTGCAAAATAGCGTTTTTTTTTTTTTTTTTTGAGTGATGTACACCAAAAATTGATCAGGATCAATTTTTATTAAGTACCAGCTGAATCTGAATTTTGATTAAAATCCATGAAAGCGCGAGATACAGCTATTGCGAAATCATAATAAAAAGAATATTGCCCTGTTAAACTGATGGCATTGAGCTCACAGGCTACGCATACTAAATGTACATTACAGCCTTGTATTTTCGTTAATTCCGTTCGAAAAAAAAAATTAAGAAGGGGAAACAGCTCTCCCCTTTCTCCTTTTTTATACTTAATCATTGAACTTCCTAAACTATCAAGTACATGCTTTATCATATTAAAAAATCTATATCCAAAATTCAGAGCAAATCGGATAATTCTTAATAAAAACCCATTTAGCATTTATATAATTTAAGAGGAGTTATTCCTCTCTTTTATACTTAACCATTAAACTTCCAAAACTATTCAGAGATTTGAACGAAATCTGACAATTCTGATCGAAAAATCCATTTATGCAAGTTAAGGGGAGGGGCATTAGAACCCCCGTTCCCCCTGTTTATACTTATTCAATGAACACCTAATAACAGCCACGGACTCGCCTCATCAGAATGATCCTATATCTAAATTTTGAACGAAAACTGTTAATTCTGCATGAAAATCCCGTTTATATCAATTAAGGGGAGGGGCATGAGCCCCCCGTTCCCCCTGTTTATACTTATTCAATGAACACCTAATAACAGCCACGGTATCGCCTCATCCGAATGATCCTATATCTAAATTTTGAACGAAAACTGTTAATTCTGCATGAAAATCCCGTTTATATCAATTAAGGGGGGGGCATGAGCCCCCCGTTCCCCCTATTTATACTTATTCAATGAACACATAATAACAGTCACGGAATCGCCTCATCAGAATGATAATATATCTAAATTTTGGACAAAAACTGTTAATTCTGCATGAAAAACCCGTTTATATCAATTAAGGGGAGGGGCATGAGCCCCCCGTTCCCCCTGTTTATACTTATTCAATGAACACCTAATAACAGCCACGGTATCGCCTCATCCGAATGATCTTATATCTAAATTTTGAACGAAAACTGTTAATTCTGCATGAAAATCCCGTTTATATCAATTAAAGGGGGGGGGGGCATGAGCCCCCCGTTCCCCCTGTTTATACTTATTCAATGAACACATAATAATAGTCACGGAATCACCTCGTCAGAATGATCCTATATTTAAATTTTGGACAAAAACTGTTAATTCTGCATGAAAAACCCATTTATATCCATTAAGGGGAGGGGCATGAGCCCCCGTTCCCCCTTATACATATCGAATGAGCTCCAAAAACTAATCAGGGAAGCGCCTTATCAGGATATACCTATATACAACATTTCAAGTGGATCTGTATTTTTATCATGAGTTATCGCGTTACGCACGAACATACAGAACGGACGGGCACATAAGCTCTCAGGCTATGATAGCCTGTGAGCTAAAAAATGCAGCATATCAGCGTCACCTGCTGGGCAATTTACACCAAGAACTAAATAACACTAATCTATCTCAGAGATTTACTGAATCTGAATTTTGATGAAAATTCGTTCTTGAGATAGCGCTATTGCGTTAATCATGAATAATGCAGTATAGCAGCGCCATCTCTTAAGCGATTTCCACCAAAATGTAATTAGCATCAAATAATATCAAGGACTAATTGAATCTAAATTTTTATGAAAGTCCGTGCATTAGTTCTTGAGATAAAGCTAAAATGGAAACAGGGGCGTGCGAAAAGAGAACTGCGCCCGGTTCAAAGTTCCAATTTAGCCCCCCCCCCCATTAACTTTTTCTTGTGATAGGCTAGAAGTGATGTTAGTAGTAAAAATTTAGCGCCCCCTAAATTTCCGTGCTCGGAACGACCGCTTCCTTTCGCCTCCCCCCCCCCCCTTTCACATGGCGCTGAGTGGAAATTGTGAAAAATTCAGTATAGCAGCGCCATCTGAGAAGCTATACACATCAAAATGCAGAAAACATCAATTCATGTCAAGGACTAACAGGATCTAAAATGTGATGAAAATCCGTTCATTCGTTTATCAGATATAGCTGTTGCGCAAATCGCAAAAAATGCAGTATAGCAGCGCCACCTGTTAGGCTATATGCACCAAAAATTAATTAGATACAGTTTATATCAAGGTCAAACTAAATCTAAAGTTTTGTGGAATTCCGTGCATTTGTTCTTCAGATAGAACGGTCAGAAATTTTTGTCGTATACAGACGCACAGAGTGACAGACACACACACAGACAGATATTTCTTAAAATACATGAAATCGTGTTAAAAACCTTCTAAAATATATAAATCCATCAAAAACGGGAAGTCAAAATTTTTCACGAATCTAATACTCTCTTCTTGTAAAGTTACAAAAGAAAGTAAAACTGTAAAATCGATTCTGCCCGTAAGATCGGTCTTTAGATTCGATGTCGATCTTTAGATTCGATGTCGATCTTAGATTCGATGTCGATCTTTAGATTCGATTTCGATCTTTAGATTCGATGTCGATCTTTAGATTCGATGTCGATCTTTAGATTCGATTTCGATCTTTAGATTCGATTTCGATTTTTTTTTTTCTTTCTAGGCTAAATCAATGTTGAATGCAAGTATTTTTCTGCGACTCCGGAGAAAGGCATCATGTTTTAGAGCTCTGTAAGAGAGGGGGAATCGCAATTTGTGCATGGGTGCCCAGAGAGGGGTTTGGTGGCGCAAGA
Organism: Maratus speculifer; assembly: GCA_964019185.1. Classification (NCBI taxonomy): domain Eukaryota; kingdom Metazoa; phylum Arthropoda; class Arachnida; order Araneae; family Salticidae; genus Maratus; species Maratus speculifer. The sequence goes on along the minus strand of OZ025292.1, from coordinate 176,881,204 downwards.
TGCGTCATACAATTTAGTTTTTTTTTTTTTTGGGGGGGGGGTGAATTTGAGAAAAAGTACATTTTTTTGGGGGGGGGGGAGATTTTTAATTTTTTAATATTTCAAAACTTAATTCCAGAAATGTTCCTATGTTTTCTTTCTTTAAATTCTAGATAAGGGCAATATTAGCTCATTCTGCTATTCTCATTTCGCTATCTCTTGAATGTGCAGTAGATTATAGGTAGAATATAATTTACAATTTGTATTATGTTTGGGGGGGGGGGATGTTAAAGTATGAAGGGTTTTTTTGCGGGGGGGGGGGATTTGCGTCATTAGGTTTGGAGGGGGATGGTCACCACTGGGGAATCGCAATTTGTGCATTTAAAAAGCATAAAATCTCATAACTTCTGGGGGGGGGGATAATCCCCTGCGGGTCACCCCATTAATTCGACACTAGGTTAAATCGTTATATTTTTGTTTAGAAGTCCAGTTATTTGAAGCATTAGTTTATTATGTTTTTTTTTTTTTACGTTCGTCTCTTCTAATCCCCCCTTTCACGTCAGTTTTAACTTACAGGGCCGTTCGAAATATGCATAGTTTTAAAAATGTCCAATTCTCGGTCTATTTTATTTTAGATCCACATTTTAAATCCTTGACAAAAGATAAATAAAAAGTCGCCCTTCCGCCCGTTTGGGGTTTATCTGCGCCCCACCGGGGGGCATATTTTTTTGTTTCTTCAAAAGAAACAAAAAAAAATTTGAGGGGGATGGGCTTGCACCCTCCCTCAATATACACCTTAAAAATTCGCTCATTTAATTTTCTACCATTTTTAACTTAAAAGTTTAAGCTACATGGCACCCCTAGAGCTGTGGATTCTCCCCCCCCCCCTGTCGATCACTCACCTAATTTTGCTTATTTCTTCACTTCATTTCAATCTTTAAAAGGCTATAACTTTGCTTATATAGGAATTACAGTGATGAGAAAAATTCTAGTATAGCTAACCATTTCTCGCTGTTCTTTTTGCTTTTCCAGTTTCCCGGTTTTCCCTATAGGACCTTTTTTTGGGGGGGGGGGCAGAGGGGGTTTTTGTTGATACAATATGTCTATTGAAAGCTTATGCTTCATACATTACAAATCTAGCAAAAGAAATTTTCTCCCATCATTTCAGGTCACATTACGGACCCATAATGTATTAAAATTTTTATTTTTCAAACTTCTTCTTCTTCTTCAAAAAAAAAAAAAAAAAAACATTGATACATATCAGCGAAAATGGGGTACAAACCCGCAATCGTTTGATTGTACACATAATCCCTAAGCTTTTAGGCCACCGAGTACTCAGCAGCGCTGTTATTTCTTCAGATTGTCATCTTTAAATTCGTAATATCTTTTGAATGGAATGTCCGATTTGAATAATTCAAAAAGTAATCTACAGATATTGTAACAGGCATTAATACAAAATGATTTATTTGGATAAGGATTAAGGTATCGATAGTATGGTCTAAATTTGGTTGGTGTATTTATCGCGTTTTAAAATGTAGGAAAGTAGTTATAGTGAGTTAACTACAATAGCTGGACATAAGGTATCGCGCTTTTTTTTTTTTTTTTTTTTTTTTTTTTTTTTTTTTTTATAGACATTAATATATTTTTTAATATTATAGAACCTTTTTTTATTCATTTAAAAGTATTTCCTGGCGATTCAAAATTATACATCCTAACGATTCAAAAATACACACGTAATTGTTCAAGGTTTCACTTCTATCGGCACTGTCAGAGTGCCACTATTTTTTTTTTTTTTTTTTTTTTTTTTTTTTTTTGTGTTCGCCCGTTCTACTCCCCCCCCCCCCTTCCTCACCAATGTTAACTTACAGGTTCGTTCAAATTATGACTGCGATTTAAAAAAAAGTCTAATCCTCGTTCTATTTTGTTATAAATCCATATTTTGAAACCTCAACAAAAGATACATTTGGGCCGGGGTCGCCCTTCTGTCCGTTTGGGATTCACCTTACCCCCCCTGGGTGGGGGGCATATTTTTTGTTTCTTCCACATCATCTCATGTAACATATCGTTATAAAGCTTTTATCTCCTCGTTTTTTTCTGTTACTACCCCTCTCTCCACCTAGTTACATGCTCTTGGCACTTTTTATAGTTTCAAAGAGTGCATGTTCCCCGCAGTCCACCCCATGAATTCAACACTAAGTTAAACACTATATTTTTGTTTAGAAGCTCAGTTATTTGGGTTATTAGTTAATTATTTTTTTTTCAAGTTCGTCCGTTCTAATCCCTCGCCCCCCTCCCCTTCCTCGCTAATCTTTACTAAATGGGCCGTTCAAAGTATGCATGCAATTTTTAAAATGTCCAATTCTCGTTCTGTTTTATTGTAAATCCTCATTTTGAAACTTCGACAAAAGATACATTTGGGCTATGGTCGTCTTTCCGTCAAGAATGGGGGTTACCTGACCCCTTGGGAATGGGGCATATTTTATGTTCTTCCAAACTATCTCGTGTAACATTTGGTTGGCATTAGAAGAAAAAAAAAAAGTTTTTTTTTTTTTTTTTTTTTTGTCTATACTCCTTGTTCCCCATCCTAGCTACACGCTCTTGGCACTCTTTATACTCGGTTTAATGCCAAGTTACTCAGTGTTGTTATTAGTTGAGTTATGTCTCTTAAATTTGTCAAAGTTTTTGCGTAACTGAAAACCATAAGTGACAATCATTTTAAATTTTAAAATTTTTATTATCCGACTCTAAAATCTGCAATAGCTTAATTCTATGCCTCCCTAAATGGGGATGGGGGGGGAGGCGGTAATTACGGTCCTGCTGATTGTCTAAGTTTTGGAATTAGTAATTTGGATCTTCTCTGTGTGAACCTAAATATCGAAATATCGATTCTAGTATCGATTCTAGAACTGAGAAATCGATTCTTATTATGATCGATGTTGCTTTATACGATATCGATTTTAATCGATTCTCAAAATTTCCAGAATCGCCCATCACTACTAGGGTAATAACGCCAGGCGGGGTAATAACGCCAAGTGCTTATATTTTGCATAATTCTGAAATAATCAGGTAAATGACACCCATGTGCTCTGCGCAGAAGGGTTTTGAGTCATATAAATCGCAAAAAACAGCTTCAAGTTAATTTGCTTCATTTTTAGGTCTTATTGTTTTTACAAACAACTAAAATTAACGCTTGATCTAAAATTTGCGAGATACGTTTTGTGATGTGAAGACTATCTTTTTATCCGGAAATACTTTGTTAATTACATAAATTTGTAGTGCATTTCATGTACTTTTAAAATGTTGTTGAAGATTTTGGATATCTTCTCGAGATAATTTGTAATTTAAAATGTACTGCGCAATAACTATACCGGGGTAATAACGCCAATCCTTGGTTTAATACCCCGGTTGATTCCCTACAGTGGCCGAGCTACATCCTAAATACTGATTCAAATAAACACAGTTAAAACTGTGCAATGTTTCTTATATTTCTATTTAAATGGTCCTTTTTAAGCAAAAAGAAGCTCACGGTCTGATATTCTCTTGCCTCATCTCCCCTCCCACACCACACCTTTATTTTTCTTACACTTTCACAAAAAATTGAACATTTTCAATAGCTTAGAATGCAATTTGTCAATTTCTAAGTTTGTAGAGTTTGTATTTTTAGAATTGGGCTATCTACATGCAATTATTCCATCTTATTTCATAGTTTTGTTTGCATGGCGTTATTACCCATATAGGTGGGTAATAACGCCAAATAGCATTGGTCAAGAAAAAACGCCATTACATTTTATGAATACATATCTGTTAAATTATTTTACTTTATATAGATAGTCAATGAGTTGCTGTATCAGATCCTATATTTGTTTGAAAAATACAGTCTAAAACTAAGCCGTGAAAATTGGTAGAACCTTAACGTGGCATTATTACCCCAGGGTACCTTATAACATATTAAGATTAATATTTTATATTGAAATCGTAACCTCTGTTGCTGTAACTTTTTTTTTAACTAAGAAAATTGAAGAAAATTTGATAAAAAGAGCGTACAAAAACAAGAAAAGCAACAAAAATCCCTGTTCAAACTTACCTGCATGGAGCCAAAGAAAAAGACAAAATCTTTTCCTGTGAAATCAAAAAAGTGTTTGAAATAGTAGAATGATACATCTGGCTTAAATTCCGACAGCTACTAAATTAAAAGCATGAGTTCGACAATATCATTAGAGGAAAATTCTGTCAATGATGGTGATGATGTGAAAAGTAAATCTTCTATTGGTGGTTGGTTACTAATAAAATATGTCAGAAAGAAAACTGTAAAAATATTTGTTGGATAAGTGCTTAATATTTTGAAAATGAAATTTGCCCGAAGAATTGCAGATTCCAAATTTAAATGGCTCTGAACTGAGGATGTTTCTACCGTCGTTATAACTCAAGTTGAAATTATCCTCCGACAACCAGTTTTAACGACAAAAAATGATCGTATTACTAGCTTTGTTTTCTCAATTGGTTTTGAAGGACTTTACGTTTCATAATTTATAATTCTGTAAAATGTTTGTGCAGAAATAAAGCGAAAAAAATTATTTTTGTAGGTATTTTTCCTTAGTGGCTCAAGTATCCCTTCACCATGGCTCAAGTATCCCGTCTATGGGGATATTGAGCCACGATGTAAAACAAAAAATAAACATTTATTATACATAGAAAAATAGTTCAAAACTAATTGAAAGTTGTTTTTAGTTGAAGAAAAAATATCAAATTTTCAATCTCAATATTTTATTTTATTCTAAAAAAATAAAAATAATAAAAAAAAATTAAAATTCAAAAAATGGCTCAAGTATCCCCATCTTCCCCTAATTTTATTTAAATATAACTAAATAAAAACAATTTAAGGAAACTTACGATTAAATAAATCTATATTTATGAGCACAGATGTCATGTACGCATCAGGGCAGTGAATTGGTGCCGAAATGGCATTATTTTAACTGTCATGGTAACCTGGATATTGCTGTTAATTCTATTTATTTTTCTTTTTTAACATAATACAAATAGAACATTTATAACATAAAAATATATGTTTAAACATTTTTTAAGTCATGTTTTGTGATAACTGATAAAATTTGACAAGATGCCAAAATTGGCATTTAGCCTCCATTTTGGATTTCTTCGCCAATCGCGCCAACCACAATAGGAAATGGAACTCTTTTCTTATTGATTTGTATTTTTAATGAAATATATAAATGACTCAGATGTTATATATGCACAAGATTCGCGCAGTATTTTTCTGATGCAATTTAACAAACAAAATTCGTTTTCAAATACCAGTTACATATATATATATATATATATATATATATATATATATATATATATATACATATATATATATATATATTTCCTCATTTTCTATTATTTTAAAACGGAAATAATAAAAAAATTATTAATAATCATAGAACAAAACAATTTATATCATTTTAATATTGAAAATAAAAGTAAATATACAGTTTATATAGTAACTAAACAAAAAAAAATCCGGTTATCATGTGAGACAATAAAATCACCATTTTTTTTTTAAATCGCGCCAATGGGATGCGCATGTGACATCTGAGCAGACATGTATTTTAAATACACTAGTAGATTGAACCCGGGCTTCCCGGGTTACATAACAAAGATAAAAAGCATTTTTTTAAATTGAAAACTTTAATGAATTTTTTATATGTAATATGCGTTTTAGATTAAGAGATTTAGAGATAAAATATATCCCACTTAATTTTAATAGCAAAACGCCACATTGACGCCAGTAATTTGAAATAGCAATGTTATTTTTGTCAAATACGTGAAGAAACGCTTTTAAATATTTTAAAACAAATTTGTTTTTAATTTCCGGTGTCAATCAATCATTTCAGCATTTTAAGAATTAGAGTGCTTTTTCATTCAAAGGGTTTAGTATCTTGCGGGTTTATTCATGTTTCATTCATAAAATAATAACTGTGAAAAGTATTGGTATGAAGATTTGTATTTGATAACGTTACATATTTTTTAACTTATACAATTCAAAAAAATAACTTTAATCTCAATATTATAGTAAATCAATCTTTGAATTAAGATATTACATATAGGAAAAACATGGTTAGGCTAACATGGTTAGGTTAAAGGGTTAAATGAAAAATATTAATTATGGAATCAAATAAAGCAATGAATTTTTTCAAGTCATATTTCCGTATTAGACGCATGCTGGAAGTTATTAGCCAAAGATTTCGTTACGCCAGCAATTTTGTTTCTGGTCATTTCAGTACTTCGAGCACGTAATTCAATTACATGTCTGTTAAATTTGTATTTATTTATTTTATTTTATTTTATTATTTATAAAGGAAATTTTAATTTTTCTATAGTATATTAGCCGGAAACAAATCCTGAACTCTTTATATTTTTCTAAGGACAAATATATTAATCTATCGTAATCGAGTTTCACTCGGTAGAGATAAATTTAAAAATAACTCGCACCGGATTTTTTTAAACCACAGCCAATCAGTAAATTAAAATACAGTTTTCAAACAAATTCAAAATATTTTCAATTTTTTTTCTTACTTGGCAGTGTAACATTTTAAGTTGTTTGATTACATGTTGAATTTGTAATTTTTAATAATTTAATCTGCGTTTTTAACCATTCTTTTATTTTATTACTCAACCAATTTTAATTTTATAATGGAAAATTATCAGGAACAATATTCATAGATTTATGAGTAAATTGTGTATCATTATTTCTTAATGGAGATACGTGATAGAGATTTTTAAAAAATGCTTGAAAAATATAAGCTAGCAATAAATGAGTCAAATGAGATACAGTTTTCAATCAAATTGCATTTGAAAGTAAATTTCTTTTCCTATATGAAATAAAAATTGAAAATGTGCGGCGTTTAGAAGATTAAAAAATTGCAGTAACAAAAATTGCAAATAGTCATTTATCCTGAAATGTCATTCGCAAAATAACGTCAGTGCTACACACGGAGACATTTGTTTTACAATGTAGATTTTGCGCATATGAAAAATCGGTACTACTTGATTATCCCAAATTACCCCACTTGATCGCCAAATTAAAAAAAATCGCCAAACTAATAGCCAAGTTATATATGTTGACATACTTTTTATTTTAAATAACAGCAAAATAAATAAATTAGTAAAACATGAATAAAAATACAAATAAAAAGTGGTATTAATCATCTCTTGTTGACATTTTAAACATGTATATCGTGTTTATATCAATGAATATGACATTCACAAATCATCCATTTTGGGCATTTAATCTTATAATTTGGTGATAAATTTTTGGTTAACGGGATAACCAAGTAGTACCGAAAATCTTATGCGCATGCTAAAATGTTAAAAGTAAAGAAATGACAGCACGTACATTTTTTTCAAAAAAAAAAAAAAAAAAAAAAAAAAAAAAAATGCTTCAAAGTTAATTCTCTGACAAATTTAAAATTCGTTTTATAAATTAAAATACACAATACAAATTAAAAGAAAAAACGGTACTACTCTGTTATCCCGTCGACCAATTTCGTCAAGTTATACAAATCGCCAAACTAATAGCCAAATTATGCATATTAACATAATTTTTATTTTAAATGACGAAAAAACAAATAATTAGTAGAATATTAATAAAAATATCAATAAAAAGCCGAAATAAAAATCACTTAATGACATTTTAAACACATGAATCGTATTTTATGTCATTGAATATGACATTCACGATGATCCATTATTGGCATTTAATTTAATAGTTTGGTGATAATTTTTTGGTCGACGGAATAACCTAGTAGTACCGAAAAAACATTTCACTCCGTCACTTCAACGTCCCAAGAAGATGCGTATTTTCCGTGAAATACACAAACCTTGATTTTTACAAATCATGCCAAACCAAATTTTCAATTACATTTTAAACATTGGATATTGGCGAATTGTGAAATTATGTGTTTTATCTTTTACATAGTTCTTTTTCTATTTCAGATCAATTTTCTATGTGAAAATTCACTTTTTTTTCTTTTTTGAAAATATATTTAGAAAATAAAAATGGTTCTAAAAATAAAGGTACTACTCTGTTATCCCGTCGACCAATTTCACCAAATTATACAAATCGCCAAACTGATAGCCAAATTGACATAATTTTTATTTTAAATAACGAAAAAACAAATAATTAGTAAAATATTAATAAAAAGTCGAAATAAAAATCATTTAATGACATTTTAAACACGTGAATCGTATTTAATGTCATTGAATATGACATTCACAATCATACATTATTGGCATTTAATCTTATAATTTTGCGATAAATTTTTGGTCGACTGAATAACCTAGTAGTACCAAAATAAATAACATAAAAAATATAATTATTCCAAGAAGAAAGAAAAATTAAATAATTTTGTTTTGCATTTTCCTTCTAGTAAAATAATAGGTAATAAAAAAATCTAAAAAAATCGCCTGTTCTAGCGAGTTTATCTGAAATTTATAAAACATTAAATTAAGCGAATAATGTAATTTTAATATAATTACAACTGAATGTCGTAAACAATTGGACAAAAATTTGAGGAACCGGACCAAGGCCCCCTTATCATAATATCAAGGCCTCGCGTTCAGGAGAAAATCTATTGTTGAAATTGTCTCTATAATTGCCAACTTATTATATGACTTTGTCTCGTATGTAACGCCACCTGGTGCATAGTACTGCTAATAATCCCATAGGAAATAATGGAAAACATTTCAGTTTCTAACATTAGATGGCGCTACCAACGTGAAAATCATGTAGTTCAGCGCCCCCTGTACTACGGTCAAAGGAAACTTGGTGAATGACAAGCCTTTATATTATGATAAGTTAGCCTTGAACCGGACATCACTTTAAGCCTGGAATTATTTCCAAGATCGTCTGTTTGCTGGCTATCTCGGCGAAAAAATTCAACCCGGATGGAAAAAAAAAAGAATCTCATTGAACAGGTGTTAAATCCTTTGACATCAGCCGTGCGTTTTTTCTCTAAATAGAAATGATCTGCTTAAATTTAAGCATTATAAAGTAGCATTTTATTTTATTACAAACTAAAAATTATAGTACTAAAAGTTTCCACAGACTTGTCATTCAAAGTTTTCTTCTTTTTAGCGAAAACACGCGGTTGTGTTTGGGCTTAATGTAGCAGATTTCAGGGTTAACTTTTTTGCACCACTCCCAGCCACCATAAATTCTTTCTATTTCTTATTTTTATTTTATGGCTATTTTTCCTTTACTTTGCACATAAATGGAGTGCTCAAGTTGCCACCTCCAGAAAAATTAAATTAAAAACTACAAAAAAATTAATATCTCAAAAACAAATTAAGATACAGTTTTCAAACAAATTGCATTTAAAAATACATATTTTTCCCTACACAACGGTGTAAAGATTGAAAAAAGTGCGATGTCTAGGAGTTAAAAAATTTGCAGTAATGAAAATTGCAAAAGTGAAATTTCATCAGAAAGTGTTGCCATTCGGAAAATGACGTATGCGTTACGCACAGATACGTTTGGCCTTTATAATATAGATGTAATATGAGTATTTTGCATGTATGTGTTCTAAATGAAATGAGGGAAGGGTTTATATTTTAAAGGAGCTGAATACAATAAGAAAGACGAACGCGGAAACAATGTTTGGCAATTTATAACACACGCCTAACTAACATAAAAATATCGCTTTTCGCTGCAATTTTTGTAGCAACCTATATTAAGAATAATTAAAAAATATATATTGGTAGACAAATATCACAGCTATGAGGTCCATTTATAATGTTAGAAATATTGAATATTATGACACTATTCCGCAAGTCAATCATAAATATCTTCACAATGACAGACACATTTACATCTAGCAATAAAAACTGATCATGAAATCTGCAAAACTGGAACGTATAGGTGTAGTTTGTTACATATTAGTAATTAAAAAGGTAAAATTAAATAATCGATTCAACTGATGATTGGCGGGGTTTGGCGTATAACGAACTTTGAAAAAGAAGGTTTAAATTGATCCGACTTTTTGCATAATCGAGTCTACAGAAAATTGACGTGATTTGTATTGCATTGTAAGTTAATTAATTTTTGAGACGTGTTTTTAGTATATTGCTTCTTGCTCTACAATGCTCAGTTATAATGTTAGTCAGTTATTTTGGAGTAAATTTCTATAATAACGTAAACACGATTATGTAAGATTAGTCTTTATAAAAACTACTAATGGACAGATTTTGATGAGACTTACATTGTTAGTTACGTGAATTTCCAGGCATAGTTTTTGTAAATTGCATGTGGTTAGGTCGTTTCATATCGGAACTTATATTGAAAAAATCAAAGATTCGTCTGGAAGAGAGGACCAGCGTAGCGGGCGACGCCTGCTAGTATATATATATATATATATATATATATATATATTTTATGCGCAAATTGTTTCTGTTTCTTTATATAAAAAAAAGCAAATGGGCTCTTTATATTAAATAAATTGCATTAACATGGGGAAAAATGATTGCGTATATAAAACAGTAAATGGGTTGACAGAAAATACGTTGCCAAATTTCTTTTCCCGCCAAGCATCTTTTTGCCAACTGCCTATAGTGGAAAAACACCTCTCTATTTTTAATTATTGTATTTTAAATGAGTTAAAAGAAAGACGAGTAATATAAACGTATATATGTATTTTAAATTTATGTGTTTTAAATGAATATCACATATTACTTACCCATCATACGTAGTATAGGGTAAATCTTGCAATCGTTTTGAAAATCGAAAAAAATTTTTTTTAACGAATTTACACGTTTTAGATAGTGGAGATTCCGAAAAACATATTTTTAGAAAAAAATTTTTGCCGTCCGTCTGTCTGTCTGTCAGTCTGTCTGTCTGTAAACGCTCTATCTCCCGAAAACATTTAGATAGAGACTTGAAATTTTGTATGTAGTTAGTATGTAAGAATGGGACGAACCCTATTTAATATCAGCAACCTCGATTATCCGGAACTATTTTTTTCGGACTCTCGAAAAATTCGTTCTGATGAAAGGTATATAAAAATTTTCGAATTTTTTTGTTCTAAGGAAAGGACGTAAAAAGCAATAAAATAACACACATTTTGCATATAGAACGAAGTCGATCGGATTATTAGTTGTCGAGATATTTGTAATCTTGTTTTCCACATTCTTCAATTTTTCATGACCCTGTATTTCATTCAAATTTCAATTCAGAAGTATATTTTAGTTGGAAATGAGACGCCTAATCCGACGCAGTTAATTGTTAGTTAATAGGATTATTATTTTTGGAGTTATAAGGATGTTTCTTTTACGCAGTTCGGTACTACTTGATTAGTTTGGCGTTTTATATAATTTGTCGAAATTGGTACATCAGCAGTTCTTTAATATAGCATTACTATGTACATTAACAATATTTAAATTTTGTTTATAAATTGCAATGCATTGTATAAATAGTTTCACTTGTTTTATTTTCATATACATATCCATGATGGGTAAGTATTACGGTGGCCCCCAACGACTAGTTTTAAATAAAGTGACTGATAGGTTTGTATTTTAAATAAAATGTTGATGATGGACGGCTATTTGGCGATTTATAACCTGCACCCGTTTAACATTAAAGTACCAAAATGACTGTTTGGCATATATAAAGTGAAGCGGTCAGCTTGGAACTGCTAATGACAGTCACGGGACTTAGGCTTTTATTATATGGGTCATTCCAAAAATAAAGGTCCCTTTTGAGAAATTTTTTTTCAAAATTTTTTTCATTTAAAATGAAATAAAAATATCATTGAGAGGGCTGTATACATATTCAAGAGTAGAAATTGAATATCAGCAGCACACTTTTTTAAAAATATTTATCACTACACTTAAAAACACAGACACATTGGCAGAAAAATGTCCCCTGTGTTACCATATTTTAAATAATCTTCTCGTTTTTTCTTATTAAAATAGAGAGTTCCTTTTACAATATTAACACTTTGATATAAATGCTCTTATTCAGTGCCATATAGTTTTTTGTTTATGTATATATTTTTTCATGATATAGGCATATTATGTCCCCCGTGTTACCCTTTTTTCATTCTCCCTGTATAAAACTTTATATAACTTGGTAAAAATTACTCTAATATAATATAATTTTAGTAAAACTTATTTATACATATTAGCCAGTGCATATTATAAAACTGATTCATAAGAAAGTTTTTTCGCTTTTGTTCTGATAAAGGAAATGTCAGTAACATAGGGGACAATAAAGTAACAAAGAGGACATCCTAATTGAACATAAAAAAAGTAACAATTTTAAAAGTGTACTTATGTATTAATTAAAAATGTATTTCTGATACAGACCAACAAATGCATTAAAAAACAGGATATTCTGTTGCATTTCATTTCTAAACTTGGGTTTTTTGTCTCTTAATAACATATCAACCAATATCATGGTAACACAGGGGACTAGTAACACAGGAGACAAAATGAAATAAATTATCACCTATGTATTACTATTTTCATAGAAACAATGTAAAGTTAGATGGAATATTTTCTTTTAACTAAGACTTACAATTTAAATTCCAATAAACTAGAAAATTAATAATTAATCGAAATAAATCAATAGTAACACAGGGGACACACAAAAAACACACCCACTTTCAAAAATCACTTTTACTTAGATAATATTCTTCAAAATTTAACAAATGAGGAAAATGACTACCTAGGATGAATACTAACTCTAAAAGTACATGAATGACTGCTGTTAACAACATTTAGCTTGCAAATTCTTATTTTAATAGGAAGAAAAAAGTGGCGGTAACACAGGGGACAAAAATTAAGGGACATAGGAATTTTTCTTATAAAATGAAGAAAAATATTTACAAAAAATATTTAAAGTATATAGGGATAATATAAAGACTACAAAGACATAAAAAATATCCTGAAAGATAACTTAAACGATACACATAGTAAAAAAAATAGGGTTTAAAAGGTAAAAATTGTTCTTGGGACATGGCGTTTTACAGGACACAATTATTATGAAAGTTATTTGAATAACAATAAATGGAATTTATCTCAAATTAAAAATTGCATTAAAGAAAAATATCTTTAAAATATATTTTCCAATATTTAAATTTAATTTTGAAAGAAAATTTTAGAAAATATAGCAATACAAAATGTCGGGACACCAAAGGGTGCTTTATTTTTGGAATGACCCATATAGATAATATTACTACTTTACAAACCTTTAAAAATTCATATGAATATATCTCAGGTGCACTAAAACATAATTTCCGTTGAAGATGAAACGCAAAGCATTATTTATACGCAAAATAGTTTGGTTATAAAAGAACGATGAAAAAATGTTTGAAGCGCTTGAAGCTGCACAAATTTAAATTTAATGAAATTGATTTATATGTTACTGATTGATTATATGTTATTACAAAATGCTTACTTGCAGAATATGATGGGCATTGTCTAATTACAGGGACACAGATTTTTGATACTTTATTTCAGCAAGCGCATAGTATTGGTTATTAGGGATGATTGCTGGAAGTGTGACTGCGGTTATGGTATGCGTTTATAAATTTACCTACATTTTTGCATACTATATGAAGTGTATAAATTCCATAGATCATGTATTGAGCTACACAAAATAATTGGTAAGCATTACTGAGATTTAGCGTGAATTTTTAAAAAATACTTTTAAATATACACTGTAAAAAAATATGTAAAGTTACTAAAACTTTTCTAGTAAATTTGTATTCCAAGAGGTTTTCATATAACGTTAACAGCAAAATTTCATGTAACCGAAGAAGGTTACATAAGTTTTGCTAGTACCGTTACATGAAAAGTTCTTGGAATACAAGTCAACTAGAAAAATCTTAGTAACTTTACATATTTTTTTGTTACAGTGTAGTTATGTATTTTGAATATATTAAGTACACTGTAAAAAAAATTCTGTAATTCTATAGAGGTAAAGATGCCAAAATCTCTATGTTTACTAACATTTTATCTGTACACCGTACAAGAAAATATGTAAATATGCAAAACTAATGTTTGTAAAGCTACACAAATCAGTAACTTCACATATGAATCTACTAAAATTATAGTCATTTTACTAAAATTTTATCTTTATCTGTAACCTGGGTTGTAATTACATAATATATTCTAGGCATCCCAAGCTTCTTAAAAAATTCTCAGTAATTTTACAGATTTTTTGATTTTCAGTGCAAATCTGTATCTGTTACACGAATTTTTGCTGTTACCGTTAGATAAAATGTTCCGGGAATCCCAGTTTCCTAGAAAGATTTTAGTACCGTTACAGAATTTTTTTTTATAGTGTATTAAGAGATACTTGTAGAATATAAATATAACCGTATACAGAGCTAACAAACGACTGGAAACATGTATGAACCTATGAATATATTTTTTTAAATTAATGATTCAGAAATGTTAAAAGTGTTTTTTTCCTGAATTGAATTTCCAATTAGTATTGGTATTTATAAAAGCCTTAAGGCAATACACAAGGCTGTACACTGTAAAAAATATCTGTAAAGTTACAAAAAGTATTCTAGGAAATTTGAATTCCTAGAACTTTTTATTTAACGGTAACAGCAAAAATGCATGTTGCACTGAAAATAAGAAAAATCTGTAAGGTTACTAATAATTTTTTAGGAAAGTTGGATTCCAAGAATTTTTCATGAAACTGCAATTGAAGTTACAGATAAAATTTTAGTAAAATAACTGTAATTTTAGTAGATTCGTTTGTAAAGTTACATATTCCTGTAACTTTACACAAATTAGTTTTGTAGATTTACATTTTTTCTTGTAAAGTTTAAAGATAAAATGTTAGTAACCATACAGATTTCGGCAACTTTACATCTGTAAGATTACAGATTTTTTTTCTTTTTACAGCGTACAAAAAAATGTTTCCATGCATTGGTAGAAAATGTTTAAGGTGGAATTTCAATTGTGATATAATGTTTTCTTAGTAAACTAAGTTGTAGCATACCATGTTGAATATATACAAATCATATACAGAGGGGAAAAATTTATTTGGAGTACTTTCCAATTACGGGCGATAATTACTGAAATTTTGTTTTCAAATGTATTATCTTCGCCTTTTGAACTGTTTACGTAGGTTTCGCTTTTAATTTAATAAACGTAAAAAAAAAGTATTTTTGAAATATTTTAAATTATTTCATTACCTACATTTGTTGCATGATTATTCTTTTTCTTCTTAATATCTAGACATAAAAAACTTTAAACCGAATTAATATCAATAATGCCAATATACCCATTTTGACGTCAGTAAAAATCCTTCTTTAGATTTTTTGAAGCATCCGCAGAAAAAAATATATATGAGGGGTTGACAATCATAGTGGACCAATTCCAATTTGAAAAAAAAAAAAAAAAAAAAATGAAATAGTCCACTTAGCAGATGCATAAATTATATTTTACCTCATATTATATTTTATTATATTTTATCCCACAGTGAACAAATCCTATTTTTCTATATTTTCTCATACATAGCATCTATTTACAAATTTGGTTCACTGTGAGAGTGAATAAAATAGATTTTTTGTACCTTTTAACTAGACAACACTGTAAAAAGAGAAAAAAAAACTGTAATCCTACCGATATAAAGTTGCCGAAATCTGTATGATTACAAACATTTTATCTGTACATTGTACAAGAAAAAAATGTAAATCTAAAAAACTAATTTTTATAAAGTTACAGAAATCTGTAATTTTACAAAAGAGTCGACTAAAATTACAGTTATCTAACTAAAATTTTAATGGTAACCTGAGTTGCAGTTACATGAAAAATTCTTAGTAACCTTACAGATTTTTTGATTTTCAGTGCAAATCTGCGTCTGTTACATGAATGTTTGCTTCCATTACATAAAAATTTCTAGAAATCTCAGTTTCCTATAATACTTCTAGTAATTTTACAGATTTTTTTTTTTTTTTTTTTTTTTTTTTTTTTTTTTTACAGTGAATATTATTTTTTTTTCCAAAACGGACACGATCTATTATAGTTGTGATCCTTTCATATGATACTTTGATTTTAAAATCCAAAATAATACTGAATACTTAACCCTTAAAGCCCTGAATTTTTTTCCAATTTCGCGAAAAAATTATCTCAACGCCAACAAAATTAAAAGTAGCTATCAAAATCATAAAAGTGACGATTTATTGAAATTTAACGAATGTGTTACCTACCGACACTTAAGGGTATTTTAATTTCCGACATTTTGTTAGTTTGCTTTTTGCCCAACATAGTGGCTTAAAAAAATAAATAGTTTCTCATTAATTATTAAAGAAATTTAGATGGTGGAATATTTCTAAAACAAGAAGAAAATCTCTCCTGTAATCTCAACTGTCCGCTTGTTATTTCCTTATGAAATCCAAGTTGGAAGAATGCCGAATTGGTTCTCTTAGGAACGAGAATGACTATGCTGAGAATGCATTTAATCGTGGGTTGGTTGCCGTGGGTTTTTGAAAAAAAGGCAAGTCATGCTTTTTTAAAGATGAAAAATAATGATTTGTGTACGCTGCCGAAAAGGTGAGACTTCACACTCTAAGTTCATTTAACCGCTTCCCTGTTTTGCCCGCACGTCGTACGGGCTACGTGTTCTCGCAAATCATGTTTTACCCGTACCAGGTACTGGCATCCATACTCCATTCTTAATTTATTATTCTCAACAGTAAAATTTTATTTTTATTTTTGCATTTTTTAATCCGGCAATTTTTCTTATTCATTTAGGCAAAAACTTCTGTTTAAACCGGTGATAAAAAATTAAAAATTCTGTAAAAGACAGGAGAAAATAGACATTATTTGAAACATTTTTCAAAAATATTCATCAGGTAAGTGGTTAAAGACATTTTGATATAAAAAAAAATAAAACGAGTAGTTTAAAGTTTTTTGGCTTCAATACTGGATTAGACATACGGCAGTCGGGTAAGGCAACGGGTTAAACGGAACTAAAACTCGGTGTCTTATTTTGTTTGGAATAAGAACTAAAAAATGGTAAAAACAATGCTAGTAGATAATAACGATATTTGAGTAAAATTTTCTAAAACATAAATAATGTTTTACTTTTTTTTTTGCTACTTATAAATTTTAGTTACTTTTTTTTATGAAAATCCAAAGTAACACGGAAAATAATCCGATTAATCTGATTAAAAATGTTACACTTTCATTGACTGTTCTTATTAAAAAACTGCCATGATGATGAAATTTTAACGTTATTTTTTTTTTCAAATTTGAGTAAAAGAATTTTTTTCCGCAAGTGCATGTAATAAGTATGTTAACTTTCGTTAATTTCCTTTTCTGGCGTCTTAAAAGTGTGCTAAGTTAATTAATTTTAGAGAATAAAGATTAAAAAGTACTCTTGCAAAAATC
Organism: Maratus speculifer; assembly: GCA_964019185.1. Lineage (NCBI taxonomy): Eukaryota > Metazoa > Arthropoda > Arachnida > Araneae > Salticidae > Maratus > Maratus speculifer. The sequence continues at coordinate 176,863,816 of OZ025292.1, read as the reverse complement.
TCGTAATTAAATAAATGAAGACTTTAGGTATTAGCTAAATTAACTGATAATCTTATGCGATTTTCTGTGTCCAGAATAAATATTTAAATGTGTTCCGTTAGATTCCTACGAGATTCCGTAATTTTTTAAAACACTTTATAAAACTCATTGCGTGATGATTACGTAGGTTTTTTTTATTTAAACTAAGTATTTTGCAAAGTCGTGAAGTATCATTAGACGATACTGGATGTTTTAAAAAAGGTAAAGAGGTAATTTTTACAAGCAGTAGAATTCTTTAATGACTAATTTTGGGAACTATTATAACCATTTATATTCATTTATTTATTAATATTTTTGGAGATATTTTTATAAACAAATCGATTTGTCTTGAAAAATTTTATTTTTATGGCTTTAAAAAGTCTATAAAATAAATTTAGAACAACTATGTCGGGAATTGTTATTTACACTAAATCACGAGTAAAGCGTACCATTTTTAGACCTTTCAATTACTACCAAAAAGAATTAAAAAAATTGATGATGATCAGCTGTAAATTACCAGAAATTTAATTTAAGGAAATTATGCTAAGCACAGTAATATACTTTACCCTTCTAATAAATATGTTTAAACCGTCAATACAGTATATATATATATATATATATATATATATATATATATATATATATACATATACATATGGAATGATTAGAATGAGATAAAGTCAAATATTTCTTACTAAAACCTCTACAGATTTTTTTTTTATAAACGCCGTAATCAAAACCAAAAATTAATTCAAGTTGTTACAAAAAAAAAAAAAAAAAAAAACATGGCTTGTTTTTTTTTGGATAATTTTCTTTCTTGCTGTCTGTATGTATACAGTTCTAGAGTTCCATTCTTAAATATGTATACCAACATAATGAATTTGAATCAAATTCTTCAGTTCATTCTATTATTTAAATGATTAAAATAATAATAATATTAATACTATATACAATTTTGTAATGTACAAATTTAAAGGAATTATTATTAAAACTTCTAAAAAAGAGCATGTTTTGTTAGTCATTAAAAACAACAAATCTTTCGAAAACTAACTTTTTCAATGCAAGAGTTGTAGAATAGTGAGCATCAAATAGCCATCAACAATACCTCAAAATATAAAAAGTTTAAAGAAAATATCGGAACGTTGTATGATTTTAAGGTATCTGAAAAAAAAAAAATGACGAATAAAAATTAATTTGAAAATGCAGCAGAATTTCCGTATTGGTGAGCAGAAAAAAAACTTTTAACAAAATTTTCCCTGTTGCTTTTTACTTTCTTCTATCTTCAATAGGAGAGAATATTGTTAGCGAAATTCGTTTCGACTTCCAGTTTCCGAAGAATTTGCACGTTTTAGGGCTCAGAGATCCCCCGAAAATGTTTTTCAAAATATCTATTTGTCGATGTGCCGCCATTGTATCTCAAAATGAGTATGAAGTTATACGTAGAAATGAACCGAATTTTATGCTTATGTTTTCGACTATGTCTAACTTCTCTTCCCTGGATTTATAAAATTCCTCCGGATGGGGAGTTGGCGGGGGGAGGAATAAATGCGATTGCTATAATTGCGATCGTCTGTGTTATTTTTATTATTGTACCATCGAAAAATGTCTGGAGTTATGAATTTCCAACCCAAATTTTTTATATATGTTTTTGGCTACGGCAAGCTATGGCGTACATTTTTCGTTGTTCTGTTGTCTATCAGTGTACCGACAAGAACTCGCATCATCCTAAGTCAACTATTCAGAAACAGCTGATGACAAAAGAATAGGGAAAATTATTGATTTTCATAAATATCATGATCTAGATTAAGTCATTTTTGTTCGGAATGAAGTTGAAATTTAAGATGAAAATCAAAGTTGGTATAGTATAGGAATCATAATATTTAAATATTAACGTGTCTTTTTTGAAATATTAAAATGTTTAAGATAGACAGATATTCCAAAATTATTCAAAATTGAAAAAATAGTCTCAAAGGCACTGTGTCTCCTTAAAAAAAATGGGAAAAAGACCGGACATTCCGCTATAAATACCATTCCGCTCCACTCCGCCAGTAGAGTTCTGGGCAGATGCGCGTGTCTGTCGACTTTTTGCAAAAAAAGGTAGCTAGTTTGACTAGTTTAAATTAATTTACTTAATTACTGCTAGTTAAAAATAATAAAAATCTGAACCCTAGCTGCATCACGACCTTCCTTGGATTAATCTCACCAAAATTTTCAATTTTCTTATTATACTAGATTTTGCTAATCGCCCCCAACCTACACACAGGCAAAGTGGAATTTCTTCTATTAGTACCTGTAGATTGATAAATTGTCAACACATGTAAGGCCGCCATACTCATTTGAGTACAATAATTGTTTTACGCACTCTATAAAAGCAATTTGAAATAAAATATTTCTAAGATTCTTTAATTTTCCATGAGGGTATACTACATTTTTTAATTAATAAAAATGCTGTTTCGACGTAGTATCGCTAAATACTACTATAAATTATAAAGATATCAAATCCAAATAAATTTATTATAAATTGGCGATATTAAGTTAATTTTTCATGCCAAAGTTCATATTTTTATCATTTGATCAGCTTCACGTAGATATTAGTAAAATTAACATTGTAATTTTTCTTAAATTAATAAAGTTGGGGGCGCCCGAAAATAGTTTTTTGAAAGATAATTCTATGTACTTTACATTTTTATATTAAAAACGGATGATATTTATAAGAAGTATGTAAAATTCTATTTACTCTAGAAAATTAAAATCTGTTTACTGAAGTACCTTTTAATTAATCAACTTTTTTCAGTTTTATGGTCCAATATTTTAAAATTATTTTTTACATGCTTAAGATGATATATTCTACATCTGAATATTTTTTTTTCAGATCTTAGTTGTTGAGTCATAAAAAAGATTGAAATAGTAGAAAAAATTAACTACGGCAAGAGTCGCGTAAAAGAATTCGACCACCCTCTTCAGCAATTGAATATCTATCTCAGGAAGGTACGGGGCACTTTCCTCAGAAAGTGGATGAACAATTAATTGCGTTCTGCTGTTTGTCATTCTAGAGTCCGCTGACAATGTAAAAAAGTGTTATGAAACCACTTGCACAGAAAAGCAGTGTTTTTATCATTTTCATATGTAAGAGGCAGAAGAACTCACACGAGATCACCCTAAAAAAATTTAACTGTATTTCTTTTTTTTCATATTTTATTGTTCTTATATCATTCTATGCCTTACCTTTAATACTATAATAAAAAAAATTGCATGTTTCTTTTGTTTCATTTTCCTTTAAACCTTAAATGTGTTAATTCAGTGATGAAATATATCCGAAAGTAACCTTTATGTAGTTTTATGCATAAACAATGTAAATCTCCCTTAATCTAGATAAGCGCGATACAAATAGATTAAAAATAAATTTATGTTTGAAAAATATTTTAAAATCAATATAAATCAGTAACTCGAGATGAAGTTTTTGGACAAACTGAATTTGATAGTAAATTTGTCTGTTATTCACGGTGTAAAATTTAAACTTATGCAATTGTAAGAAGTATTTAATTTGACTTATATTTAAATTATTCGTATTATAATCCTCCGTTACTGAACTTTGCCTATTAGGTGAACCGAAATTGATACATGGAAATGTAATAAAACTTTTAAGAAGATTCTTTCGAAAAAGGCATTCAAGTAAATGATTGAATGTTTTGTACACCGAAATGGAACAGAATTTGCAGTATACTGTTTTGAAATAGTATGTTAATTTGGGAATTTTCGAGGACCTTGTAAGCGTCAAATATTTTGAAAAGTAGTTGTAGAAGTGCTTATATTTGTTTGACTATGTTTTGGAAACAAAGCGTCGGAGGACAAATCCGAATTTCCTTTGTACCAAATTGATAAAATTAAACAATTTTCTGTTAGAAATTAGTTCCATTTCAATGTGTTATTTCAAATTTGCATCTATTTAAGTGGTTTATTCTTCTTCTTCTTTTTTTTTTTAATCGTGTTGCTTTTAGGTAGATTTTGCATGAAATATTACCTCTAACATTATCTCCTATGCTGAATTTTCTGAAATATTTTTACAGATGTGCTCTGATTATGACTTTTAGAACCCAAAACCCTCTTTAGTAATACTCTATCTATCCATCTATTTCACATTTTTATCGACACGGTAACTTCTCCAATTCTGCTCAAATCTCTTCGAAATTGGTACATAAAATTAAGGGGCATAAAATTTCAGTTAAGTTCGTTAATGCCAAAATCGGACAAAAAAGGGGTGGACATAGGGACTGTTTTTGTGAAAACCGAAAAGACCTTATAACTTCTTAATTAAAATAAGAATGAAATCACTTTAAAATTATTATTACTTCTAAATAAAAGACCAAAAATTTGATTATTTTAGATTTTTAATAAAATTTAATATAAGCTCAAAGGGAAAAAAAAAGTTTTTGGGAGAAAAAAAATAAGAATTTTTTTTCGATAATACCAACTCTTAACGAAAAAAGAAAGAAAGAAAGAAAGAAAGAAAGAAAGAAAGAAAAAAGGGGGGGGGGGGGTTAAAGAAGAAAAAAAATCAATAACATCATCAAATCGTAAGATATCAAATCCGCTCAGATTTATTATACATATTTTCAATAATATCTACAACTTTTATATTGACAAGTTTTGACAGGACCAATTTTTGAATTAGAAAAATTCAAGCATAAATAGAAGTAGAAGAAAGAATTATCATATTAACACTAGAAAGACAGGAATTTTTACTCCAGTTTTATAAAATTTGTTTAAAACCAGAAGTTTTATTTGAAAATGCTTAAGTAATTTAATTTACTCTTTTGTATATTGTATCTTTTAAAGAAACTTATGACTTGAACCGAAATATATTTATTTGGTAGTCACCAAAATAGCCCTTCACGGTCATTCTAGTGTTAAAGGTTACTGAAATCATAAATGCTTACTTTCCGACTCATTTTGTAATTCACTTTTGCTCCGAAATGCATACATTTGGATAGTTTTCTTTTTCAAAAACTATATAATGTGTAGTATTGGTAGAAGATATTTGTAGAAGATATTTTAAAAGCAGAAGATATTTTTAAAAATGCTGTGAAATTATTCATTTTGAACCAAATATCCCGAAGCGATCGTGCTGGTATGTTTAAGGGTTATCCAAATAACAAATTGCTTACTTTTTTACTCATTTTTTAAATTTATTTTTGCACTCAAACGTATGCATTTGACAAGCTCTCTTTTTCAGAACTGTATAATGTGCCTTGTTGGTCGATTTTTTAATAGAAACAGTATATATTTCAAACTATGCTTTCAAAGTGGGCATTTCCCGAAGAGACGGTTATGGAAAAGAAAGAAAAATGGTTGAGAAAAAAGTTGTTTATAAATCAAGTTCCAGTTAATAGAACGAAAATAAAGACACCAGGTTGCTTTTAAATAGCTTAACACTAGAACCGCGGCGACGGGTCATTTTGACCCGTATCATGCGCAGAGATGTCAATTCGAACCAGAAAACTCTTTATAAAATAAGCTAAATGCAAGCTGAGCAAAAATAATTTCAATAAATTACTTAAACAGTTTTAAATGAAAATGCCGGTGAGAAATATTTTCATAAAATTTGAATGAATTTTCCCGCGGTTCGAGTGTTAACAATTATGTAAGCAAGTTTCAAATTTTTTCTTAAAAATGAATCTGAAACAGTATTAAAAAGTTTTGAGTTGTTGATCGTAAAAAAATGTATATACATTTAAAGTTGCGTTAACATAATTTTGAAAAAACCATCTCTAAATAAAAATGAAATTAAAACTCTCCAAAAGTAACCAAATAAAATTGTCAAACTACGTTAATATATAATCATAATTTACTTTTTATTGGTGAAATTAGCGCTTAATTTCGAAATCTAAATGCAAAATATGCTATGCGCCTGTAGGCCGAGAAGGCAGGGATTTTTTTAAATTAAAGCAAATGAACCATGGTAAAATTGATGGTAAGACGGATAAGAAAGTAATCGAAACTGTTTATATTAAAATTTCATTGTAAATAGTGATAAAGATAATTATGCATTATTAACTTAAATTTAGATTAATTTTATTTTAAATGCCTCTTCTGCGTCCCGCAACGGCTGAGATGAAAGGCGTCATTAAAAAAAATACTGGTAGATAAAAACAAGATTTTATTTATTTATTTATTTATTTATTATAAGAAACAAAAAAAATTTTTTTTTCAGTCTTGCTTTGAACAACCTAAAGGAACTAGATACAATTTTATTTTTTCACATATTTTTCAAATTAGACAAAGTACCTTTTAATGAGTAATGTATCTCACTTTGAAAATATAGCAATAACAATAATAATATTACTTGTGTACCTAAAAAAAAAAAAAAATGTTGTTAATTTTTAATTTCTAAGCTTGAAATATTTATGTAATGCTAATGTTTTTATTTTAATAAAAAAAAAATGACAAATTATTCTAAATTTTCCGAATTTTTGTTCCAAGTCTGACCTGTATACCGTGATCTACTTTGAATATCAAATTTTTTACGGGAGGGGGGGGGGGAAGGGAGCAAATTTATTATAAATAGTGCTCAGGTTACTAACTTTTATCAGCCGAATTATTAGACTGAGTCGTTAGTTGAACGTAAAATGCATCATATGTAAAAATAATATTTTATTGAAAGACATAGTTTATATTAATTTTTTCCCGTATGTATTAATATTTAAGAGGGGATATCTTTCGTGAGAGCTCATATGGGATCTAGACAGACGGCAGTGTGTCACCCAAGTTCACTAATAGGCGACACACCGGCCGTGGATTGTATTACAAGAAAAATTTTGTGCCACATTTGATCCCCCCCATTTACTTAAATTCTATTTGCAATTTTTCGTATCATGTAAGACCATCTTATAATTACCGAATCCTATAAATAAAAAAAAATCTCTTACCGTTCACAAGAATTCGACGTCCAAAAATCACTATTTCTATCACTGACTAACTGACTCAAAATGTTTGATTACTTCCAGGTGACTTAGGGAGTTGAAATTTCATGTGAAGATAGATTATTGGATTTATAAATAGAAAATAATCAGAAATCGCCACATTAAACATTACTGGTTGGTTAGAAGATAAATTATTTGATTACAATGGGAGTTTATGGGAATTTCGAGAAATACCAAAAATAGTGTCAAGTTGACGTCACTTTTGTCGTGTATCGAGGATAATATTTTAAACTACCGAACCAATATCAAAAGTAATGGTGCCAAAAGGATAATATTCGCCCATGTTCAAACATAGGCTATATCCTATGTCTATATCACTAACCAACAGAGGGTGCAAAAGCAAAAAACGTTCTAAAAATGCGATTTTTGTGTTACTGATGGGCTTAGAAATATTGAAATTCGGCATGTTAATTATAAAATATAAATTATCACTAAGAACATTAGCTAAAAAAATACCAAAATTAAAAGAGATGAAAATCCGCGAAAAGCGTTCTAAAAACGTTTTAAATAGTGAGATTTAAACAATCTCAGCAAGTGACGAACTGACCTTAAAAGTATCGGTATCCAAATGATGATGACAGTCTACGCTCTAACATAGGCTATATCTTATATCGATGCCACCAAACCAAAGGGGGTGCAGGAGCAAAAAACGTTCTAAAAATGTGGCTTTTGTGTTACTGAAAGACCTAGAAATATAAAATTTGGCATGGACATATTAATTACTTATAATATATAAATTATCACTAAGAACATTTGTTAACAAATATAAAATTCAAAATAATTGAAAATACTCGAAAAGCGTTCTCGAAATTTTCTAAATAGCGATTTTTAAACAATCTTGAGAAGTTAACTAACCGATTTAAAAAGTAATGATATCAAAATGATGGTGAATTTTGCTCCAACAAAATCATTGGATAAATTATTAGATTACAATGGAAGTCTATGGCAATATGGCAAAATATCAGAAATAGTGCAGAATTAAATTGCTCTGATTTGACAAGTTTGCTAATAAATAAGAAACGTGTGAAAAAAAAAAACTCTGACAATGAATGGGTAATGGGCTATAGCGTTTCAAACGTGCAAGAAAATATAGAAAATGACAACGAAAAAAGATCAGTACGTAAACGCAGGAAAAATCTGTAAGATTAAATATTATTAAATAAAGATCATTTAATATGCAGCCTATATTTTCCAAAAAGGAAACAAATACCTACTTGTTTGACAAAAAATAATGATATTCCAAAAAAAAACATAAATGTGAAAGAATGCGAAGTTCGTTAACAGTTTCGCTGATAAAAGAAGTGAGATCTAGCTGCAAACCAATCTCTTTCGAAGCTCCTTAAATCATAGATCCTGTCATGCACAATGTTCTTTGACTGCTTAAAATGATTTGTTATAATACTTGCTATTTTATAGAGCAACTTGGCAAGTTTTCAGTCCCCAACTTTGATTTTAAAGTCTGAGTACAATTTAGTCAAGTATGTTATTTGCAAAGATCAAGTCAATCAAGTATGCGAATAAGAATATAAAAATTTAAGGTATTGATAACATAAGGAAGTGGTTAACTTTAATTTCTGATCAACTAAATAAAGAAATTTGAATAAATGAAAACTTGTCAAGTCGCTGTATTGAATAGCAAGTATTATAACAAATCATTTTAAGCAATCGAAGAACATTATACATGACAAGAACTATGATTTAAGGAGCTTCGTAAGAACATTGTTTACAGTTAGATCTCACTTCTTTTATTAGCGAAAGCATTAACGAATTTGGCATTCTTTCACATTTATGTTTTTGATGGGATAGAATATATCCCAAAATGATTTTTAGAAATCCGATTTATTATAAAATTTACAGCAGCAACAAATGTACCGCTGTAACTCATTTCTTATTATAGGCATTTTTCTGAAAATGGCTTTTTTGAAAAACCTGGCTTCTTTAATTGCTAGAAAACTGCTTGACCGCTTTCCTTTAAATATGCATATATACGTGCACACACACACACATATACAGGGTGTTTCTAAATTCATGGTCCAAACTTTAAGGGGTGATAGTACACATCAAGACAAAGAATATTTAAATAGGAAACCAAGGGTCCCAAAGTCTTCCAAAGGAGATGGGCGCCATAAAAGTTTAGGGTCCAAAAATTCAAATGATTATGAAAAACAGAAAAATTGGTCGATTTGTTTGCGGTTTTCACTAAAATTATTCATTATGTCAGTATTGTCTTGAAAATAAATTATAAAGATGAATTTCAAAAAATGACGATAGAGGACGCTTTAGACTTTAGAGTAACGAACAACTATTTTTTACCGTTATTTTTTGCATCTCATTAAAGGTTTCGTAAGCTTAGACTTAAACTTAAATTTTGAGCTCAAAATCTGAATAGTTGGAAGCAGTTAAGTAGCACAAACTTAAATGTGTTCAGAGGGTTTTAAATTCAAATGATTATAAAAAACGGAAAAATTGGTCGATTGATTTGCGGTTTTCACTAAAACTATTCTTTAGGTCGGTATTTTATTGAAAATGAATTATAAAGATAAATTTCAAAAAATGCCGATAGAGGGCGCTTTAGACTTTGGAGTAACGTACAACTATGTTTTACCGTTATTTTTCGCATCTCATAAAATTTTCTTAGAAGCTTAGACATAAACTTAAATTTTGAGATGAAAATCTGAATCGTTGGGAGTGGTTAATTAGAGCAAACTGAACTGTGTTCAATGGGGGTGGGGAGGTTCAAGTTTCAAATTATTTTAAAAAACGGAAAAATTGGTCAATTCGTTTGCGGTTTTCACTAAAATTATTCTTTATGTCAGTATTGTCTTGAAAATAAATTATAAAGATAAATTTCAAAAAATGACGATAGAGGGCGCTTTAGACTTTAGAGTAACGAACAACTATTTTTTACCGTTATTTTTTGCATCTCATTAAAGGTTTCGTAAGCTTAGACTTAAACTTAAATTTTGAGCTCAAAATCTGAATAGTTGGAAGCAGTTAAGTAGCACAAACTTAAATGTGTTCAGAGGGTTTTAAATTCAAATGATTATAAAAAAACGGAAAAATTGGTCGATTGATTTGCGGTTTTCACTAAAACTATTCTTTAGGTCGGTATTTTATTGAAAATGAATTATAAAGATAAATTTCAAAAAATGCCGATAGAGGGCGCTTTAGACTTCGGAGTAACGTACAACTATATTTTACCGTTATTTTTCGCATCTCATAAAATTTTCTTAGAAGCTTAGACATAAACTTAAATTTTGAGATGAAAATCTGAATCGTTGGGAGTGGTTAAGTAGAGCAAACTGAACTGTGCTCAATGGGGGTGGGGAGGTTCAAATTTCAAATTATTTTAAAAAACGGAAAAATTGGTCGATTCGTCTGCCGTTTTCGCTAAAACAATTCTTTATGTCAACATTTCCTTGAAAATAAATTTTAAAGATTAATTTCAAAAAATACCGATAGGGGGCGCCTTAAACTTTAGAGTAACCAACAACTATTTTTAAGCGTTATTTTTTGTATCTAATTAAATGCTTGCAAATGCTTAAATTTAAATTTTGAGCTCAAATTCTAAAACGATGGAGGGGTTAAGAAGCGGAAACTGAACAGTGTTCAGGAGTTAAAATGTTACCCTCCCCACCCCTCGAACACATTTCAAATTTTCGCACTTAATTACTCAAAACGATGCAGATTTTGAGCTCAAAATTTAAGTTTGAACTTTTACAAGCATTTAATTAGATACAAAAAATAACGGTTAAAATTATTTGTTGGTTACTCCAAAGTTTAAGGTGCCCTCTAATGGTATTTTTTAAAATTAATCTTTAAAATTTATTTTCAAGGAAATATTGACATAAAGAATAGTTTTAGCGAAAACGGCAAACGAATCGAACAATTTTTTCGTTTTTTATAATCATTTGAAATTTGAACCTCCCCACCCCCATTGAACACAGTTCAGTTTGCGCTACTTAACCACTCCCAACGATTCAGATTTTCATCTCGAAATTTAAGTTTATGTCTAAGCTTCTAAAAAAAAATTTATGAGATGCGAAAAATAATGGTAAAATATAGTTGTACGTTACTCCAAAGTTTAAAGCGCCCTACATCGGCATTTTTTGAAATTTATCTTTATAATTCATTTTCAATAAAATACCGGCATAAAGAATAGTTTTAGTGAAAACCGCAAATCAATCGACCAATTTTTCCGTTTTTTATAATCATTTGAATTTAAAACCCTCTGAACACAATTACGTTTGTGTTATTTAACTGCTTCCAACTATTCAGATTTTGAGCTCAAAATTTAAGTTTAAGTCTAAGCTTACGAAACCTTTAATGAGATGCAAAAAATAACGGTAAAAAATAGTTGTCCGTTACTCTAAAGTCTAAAGCGCCCTCTATCGTCATTTTTTGAAATTTATCTTTATAATTTATTTTCAAGACAATACTGACATAAAGAATAATTTTAGTGAAAACCGCAAACGAATCGACCATTTTTTCTGTTTTTCATAATCATTTGAATTTTTGGACCCTAAACATTTATGGCGCCTATCTCCTTCGGAAGATTTTGGGACCCTTGGTTTCCTATTTAAATATTGTTTGTCTTGATGTGTACTATCACCCCTTAAAGTTTGGACCATGAATTTAGAAACACCCTGTATATGTGTGTTATATCTATTCAGAAAGTTTATATATATATATATATATATGTACATATATATATATATATATACATATACCGTCCGATCAGCTTATTGTCCGTGATTTATAAAATTTTCACCAAAGTTTTAACGACAAGACTTGAATCAGCTCTGGACTCGGCTCAACCTAGAGAACAAGCAGGATTCCGAAGTGGATTCAGCACAATGGATCATATCCAAACAGTAAGGGAACTCATAGAAAAGCATAAAGAATATAATTTACCTCTCTGCCTTGCCTTTATTGATTACGAAAAAGCTTTTGATTCCGTCTACACATCAGCGGTAGTAGATTCTCTGGAGGACATTGGTATAGACAAATTTTACATCAATATCATAAAGAAGATTTACAAGAAAGCAACAGCAACCATCCGTTTAGATAAAGGAAAAGCGAAGATCAAGCTCGGAAGAGGAGTAAGACAAGGAGACACCATTTCACCCAAGCTTTTTAATGCTGTCTTAGAAAATATCTTCAAGAAGCTGGATTGGGAAAACAAAGGGATTAGAATAAATGGAGAATTTTTAAGTCATCTCCGCTTCGCTGACGACATTGTAATTTTCAGTAACAGTCCTGAAGAATTGGAAATTATGCTAAAAGATCTTGCAGAAGCTAGCATCAATGTGGGATTAAAAATAAATTTAGAAAAGACTAAGGTGATGTTTAATTCATTTACATCAAAAAAGAAAATTGTCTACAAGAACACTGAGATTAAAGAAGTGCAAAGTTATGTGTACCTAGGACAGGAAATATCATCGGATAATAGTATCATGAATGAAATCAATAGAAGAATAAGAAATGGGTGGAGTGCTTTCGGGAAGAACAACATTATTCTGAAGAGTAATATGCCTCTTTGTTTGAAAAGAAAAGTTTTTAATCAATGTATTTTACAATGTAGAGACAGAAAGAGGATAACCTGGATAAGAAATCAAACAAAAGTTTTTGACATCCTTGAAAGAATCAAGCAGCTAAAATGGAAATGGGCTGGGCACATTGCAAGAAGACAAGACAATAGATGGAGCACAAATATACTACAGTGGTATCCTAGAGATGTAAAACGACCAAGAAGACGACCACAAGTAAGATGGAGAGACGAAATTAGAAAAGTGGCTGGTGTAAATTGGATGACGAAAGCATTAGACAGAAAACATTGGAAAAATCTGGGGGAGACCTACATCCAGCAGTGGATCGAAAACGGTTGATGATGATGATGATGATGATGATATATATATATATATATATATACATTAGGGTGGAGCGAAAAAAATTATTTTTTAAAAATCAAAAACGGGTAGGTGCCAAAAATTGCCTTTATACTAGTACAACAACTGTGTGAAATTTTACCGCTGAAAAAAAAAGGCTTGAGTCTGCGCTTTTGCTCCAAAAATTGAAATTTTGGGTAAAATTTGTCATTTTTTGACATTTTTTTCAAAAAATGTAAAAATTTCCTAGAGAGATGGTTATTATTTAAAAGTGTTACTTAAACCTTTATATTTATCTGCTTAACATATTTAAACTATAAAACAATATATCTATTCCGTATAGCTAGAGCAAAACAGACAACTTTTGGTAAGAAAAATGCATTACCCCTCTATTGGGACATCAATGAATTGTTGTTTTTAATACAGCTCTTCTTTTCAAAACTACTTTAGATATACGTCGTGCAGGTAGCTATATTTCATACACCACCTGTCTCAACTATTCGATCATCTTAGTACAGTGTTTTATTTATTTATTGATTTGTGATTTTCTTTATCAAAATTTGACATGCTTTCGATGCATCCACCTAGTTTATCTGTTCTTTGTATCCACATGCTATGTGACTATCTTAATGTATATTTTTCACAGCTTATACAAAAAAATGGCAAGCAGAGTGATGCACGGGAATACTATTAAATGGATCTATTCGGCCATCTATTATCTTTATCAAACTTACATCCAGTTGATGAAATTGATTGGGAGTTCTGTTACCACAACATTTTTTTCAGTCAATTGTATTGTTTTACGTAATGACCTGCTTCAAAGATGATTTCAGGTATTTCAACTGTAAGTATGCCATCATTTATTCTGCTTTTGCGCTTTTTATATGTTGAGAAGCGAGCTGTTTAATGTGATTTCTGGTGATCGTCAGAGAGAACTGCAACGGGAATTTGTCCTGCACGTGCAGAGCAACCGTTGTTGTAAAAAACTTTTTTTTTGCATTAGTTTCATGCCGTTTTCTAAGTGTTTTCGTAGCCAGGTAATTTTTATTCATTAACTTTTTAATCCCCATTATATAAGTGAACAATATTTGATGGTGAACTGTCCTGGGCATAAATTTATAATGCATAGTACTTTCTGAGAGAATGTACAGACTCTAATCGACTATAAGTACTCATTTAAATTTACACTCTTAAAACGAAAGAGCTGATTTGGCTTCTCATGCAAGAGCTGTAATTTTTTCGAACATAAAAGAGTTGTTTTTCAAACGATTAAATCTTCTTGATCTAAATTGGTTATTTAAATAGCTCAACTTCATTTAAATTGGTTAAAACTCGAGTTATTTCAAATCTTTTTTGAGAAGCTGCCTTTCAACATTGAGATGAGTGGATTTCAGCTCAACTTGAGCTATTTTGTGGCTGACTTTTTAAGAGAGTAGGAGAATTCTATTTGTCGCTGTGAACCATTTTGCATTGGGTAAGCTTAGAATTGTGTATAATAATGGATCATATGCTACTTCAACTCTAGTGAATTTCCTCTGCGTCAATTATTAGAGAAGACGATGTAAAACGTTATAATCTACATGGATTCACTGGATCAATAAAAAAATCTTAGTTTATGTATTATTCACTTCCTATTGCAATTTTTTTATAAAATAGATAATAATTTTGAAAAATTATTTTCTCAAATTAAGTAAAAGATACTCAAAACAGACTAGAAATTTCTGTCGGAGATTGCAAAGCTAATTCATAAGGAAAGCTATTTCTCAGAAGAAATGAGGAATAGGAATTTCGAAAACATCTCGCACAAAAAAAAGCTCATAAAGTGAATAAAATTTTCCGCTTTATATAAACATAGATTGGCAATCAGAGTCACTGATTCGGTCACTGATTCACTCACAAAATGTATTATCAAAGTTTATACTGCGGGATAATTTATATCAAAAGTAATATACACCAAAAGAATAAGTCTAGAAACTTATTAGAAATTACTCGACTACGAAACAACTCAGGAAACGACATAAAACAAATACTAAAACTTCTTTCGAAATATTGTTGCTTTACACGCAAATTTTGTTTGCAATCCTCTGTGACGATCGTCATAATATTAAACTGCTAGCTTCTCAAAATATATTCAATGTAATAGGTACAGTAAATGATGACATACTAGAAATTGAACTCATACAATCAATTTTTAGGCATACATATATATAATGTAATTGATTGAAAAAATGTTGTGGTAACAGAACTTTCAATCATAATGTATTAATTGTATGAAAATTTAATGAAGACGATAGACTGCTGAATAGGTTCAATTAACAACATATCTAATACATTACTCAGCTTCCTCTTCTGTTATCAGGGCCGGCGCTAGACATTTCGCCGCCTGAGGCGAGCCTTATTTTGCCGCCCCTATGATGTCATTTTTTTAAACCACTACTCAAACTTTATAAAAAATCACTAAATTAATATAGTAACTATAATTTATTTGCATAAATATAATATAAAATGTATTATAAAATACATTTAACTTTAAGGAATTTAAAATAACGGAATTGCGTAATTTATTTGTTTTATTTTATTTCATTTTTTGCATCATTTTAAAAAATAACAACAGCTAACTTGGCATTAAATTAATAAATCATATTCTACTAATATAAAAAAAAAACCTTGAAAGTGTAAGTATCATACAAAGAATAACAGTAACACTGCAAAATTTCTTCTGCTTTGTTTTTCCTTTCAAAGAATCACGCACATTATGAATATTTAAAAAAAAAAATCCTGTTACAACAGGTAAAGTATGCTTTTAAAATAAATATTACTGAGACAAAATATGTCAAACACCTAAAATCAATCGCATTGCGTATAAAACTTGTGTATGAATTTCAAACAGAAAAATAATGATATAGCATTACAAGCTATTTATCTTTTTTAAATCGTATATGGAAGGGAAATCGCATATTGGTAATATTGATAAGAAAACAGCCATTACAAATAAAATGAAAGTTCTAGAAGTGAGTTATTTCTCTTGATTTAGCTTTGCAGAAATCATACATTACAATGTCGAAATGTATAGAGCGAAAAAATAAAAATAAATAAATCAACTTATTACAGCAAACTTTGCAATATAATATTCAAATTCAATGGAAAAATTATGACATACAGAGAAAATTACGTTATCATTTCAAATTTGATTTGACATATTTAATATGAAGATTTAATATTATAATAACAATATTATTTTCAAAAACACTTATGAACAATCAAATATTTAATCCAATGATAAATTGACCTTGAATTTTTTTGTGAAAATCGTTTTTATATCACTCTAATCAATATAGAAAACAATTATATTTTCATCTGCTAAAATAATTTAATTTACTAGCGCAGCTGACCTGATAGACGCTGCGTTTCCGGGCTCTATAAAAAATGCAGAGAGTAAAATTTATTTAAGATTAAAACAGGATTTCTTTTACAAAGTCAAAAAACTAATAATATTAAAAAAAAATCTGAAAAATTCGAAAATAGCTAAGCGAATTTCGAATAAATTTAACTAAAAAGAGGACATATTTTAGTACATTAGGTTAAAAGTTAAAACCGGATTCCTTTTTTAATAATGTTGAAAAAATGCTTCGAGGCTAAAAAAAATATAAAGATTAAAAAAATGCGTAAATTAAAAAATTTACGATTCTTAAAATATTCATGTTAAAAAAAGAACGCTAAATACCGCATTAAAAATAATGGGTTTAGGATAAATGTTTGGAGACAATTTCATATTATTAATGTCAGAAAATTGTCGCGGAACGCAAAAGAAAGATGAAAATTGCGTTGTAAATAGCATTACAAAACATCGCATTGCAAAACATTGCAAATCACATGTGATAAAATATACTTCGATTAGGTTAAAATTTTCAAACTAAATTATTTTTTTACAAATGTTAAAAAAAAAAAAAAAAAAGAAAGAAAAAAGAAAACAAAAAGAAAACAAAGGCAGTACGCAAAATCATGCTAAGAATTCCGTTGAAAATAACTTTAAAAATCCATAAAAGTGAAAAAAAAAAAAAAAAAAAAAGAAAAAAAAAAGAAAGAAAGAAAGAAAAAGAAATTATCTAAACAAAATTTACATCATTAGTAAGAAGTTTGAAACCAAATGCCTTTTACGAATACGAATGTCAAAAAATCGTGTCAAAATGAAGAAAGAAAAAAATTCAGAGGGCAAAATTTACACTAGTGAGCTAAAACATTTGTAATCCGAATTACCAAAAATTCAAAAAATGAGGAGATAAAATTTGCTACATTTGCTAAAAAGTTTGAAACGGAATTGTTTACGAATCTAAAAAAAAAAAAATAATAATAATCTCGGCGAAACAGGAGAAAATCCAAAAATCACTAGAATTTAAAATTAGAATTATTAATGTATGGAATTATTAATATATGGAAAAATCGCCGGAAAAACAAAAATTGTCAAATGTAGCACAGGACCAAATTTACTCAATAAGGCCTTGGTTCAGTCTAACAGGAATTATTTCCTGAAGTAAAAAAATTGGCGTGAAACACAAAAAGTGTAAAAAAAATATTGTAAATTGCGGAAGATAAAATGTAAGATATCCTGAAGTAATAAGGTCAAGTTCTAATATTACGCGTAATCATGAAGAAATCTGGGAGAAGACACCTATGGGTTTTGCACAGAAAAGCTCCAAGACATCTAAATAACCTTTAAAAACCTAATACCTAATTAATAGATTACATATAATGGACTACATGTTCAATATACATTACAGGTAAAATAGTTTTTTTTTTTTTTTTTTTTTTTTTTTTTTTTTTTTTTTTTTTTAATGGAAATATGAGGAATTCCCCAAAACAAAGTTTAATAAGTTTTAAAAAGCAAAAGGCTAGTTTTTTTTCTTTCTTTTTTTTTTTTTTTAATCCTTCGAGGATTAGGGGGGGGGGGGTCAACATTTTTAAGTCGGTCAAATGGGATATCGTTTCGCATGGTTTTTTTAAATTCTAAATTGAATGACACCATCTACAAGTCGGTACGATCAGTTTTTTCAAAGTTACGGCACGTTTTATGAATGAAATGGTAAAAATTATACTTTATTAAGATAAAGTAGTTTTTTCCAGTAATAATTGGCGGCCTTTCACCAAAATTTGGAGAAAAGCATCCTTCTGTTACTAAACATAACTCGATAAATCCCACAAGAAAAAATCATTACTTTGTTTTTTTTCGGGGGGGGGGGGGATGGAGGTTCATTGAGGGATGGGAATACTTCAACTTTTTTAAAATAGGTTAATTGGGTATCATTTGTTATGTACTTTCAAATTCTGGATCAAATAACATCATTTGAAAGTCCTCCGTACGACCATTCTTTATAAAAGTTATGGTAAGTTTTATAAATATTCAATGTTGAAAGTTTTGTTTTATATTGAACACAGCTTTGTCATATTTATATCACGTTCAAAACCTATTATATCATATCAAATAATATCAAACTTATTAAACATCCTCAAAACAGCAATAATCAAAATCAGTTCATCAGATTTCTTCAAGGTTAGTAAGGTTGTCAAAATATCCCATGTATTCATATTTTTTTATTCATAAAACCATTCATGACTTTGCATTCATAAAACCTGCCCAGGAGCGTGCCGACCCAGTGTACAAAGTGTACAGCGCACATAAGCGCTGGAGTAGTAAAAGGCGCCAAAAATTTTAATTAAAGAACAAATACTTTTAAAAAAATCAATAATTTAATTACATTAAAATGTATTACCGTAATTTCGGGTGTATAAGCCGCGGATCAAACAATTCTTTTTGGACCCAGAAATCTTATTTAATGATTGAAGACAAATATTTACGGCGATCTAACTAGTTATATTTGTTTCTTAAAAAAATCTGGGTCGAAAAAGAATTGTTTGATCTGCGGCTTATACACCAGAAATTACGGTATATATTTTTGGTATCTGAATTTTCTTTTCTAGATTTACCTTACACAAACTTATTTATAAACATTCAATTCTTTGTTTAAAAATTTATTACGTTTTATTCTACTTATGCGAGTCCCCTAATAAGTCATTTAGACGCTCACCTGTCCAACTTTTATAAACAAAGGCACTCCTCTTGTAAACAATAAAAGGCGCCCGTAATTCAGATGGCTGAAAACATGCAACACTATTATCTCACTCTCGTGAAAAAGCATAATACACAGTTTTATTTCCATAAAGGCTAAATTCTGCCTGTTTCTTATTTTTAAATAGCAATCATCGCCTTACTACATAATTTGTCATAAATAAGAAGAAAATTACTATTTGGAAATACTAGTAAAAGTTTCTACTACAATAATCATGCCATACATATAGAGGAACATGAGAAATATCTTATATAATGCACATGTATCTCACGGTAATAGATATAAAGTCCCCTATGGTTCAGAAACTATTTAAAAATAATTTGCAGCAATAATTTAATTCAGAGTAAATTTAAAATTAGATTTTCAGAGGGGCATTCTATCGTCAAAAGTTTTGCAGATGAAGAAGCCAGAAATCTTAATTACTGAATAACAAATTAATAGCATTAAACAGAGCTGTATAACATAGACGCAAGCGCGCATGCCGTGCGCAGTAACTTTTATAAACTTTGCAGAAAATTTTAGGAAATAAGCAATATTTTGTAACTTTTTTTAGTACCAAAAAATTAAACATATTCCCTAAACTTTATGTATTTACTGTTTGCGTAATTCTAGTTAGTGTTAATTCTAAAAGCAGGACCAATTTTTCGAATTTTCCGAAAATTTAAGGCATTTGCTGCCGAAAACTTTAGAAATTAATCAGTCCAAAGTTTCAGACACCAAAAGTCGCGAATTTTGGCGAACGGTGGTCCTAAAAAATCAATTTCTTCAATCGTTCGCAGAAAAAACCCCTCCAGTTTCGTGAAAATATAATGGAAAACACATGAATTTAGTCAAAGTTCTGCGATATAATCGCGAAATACCATCGAAGAATAACGAAAAACCGCAAATTTCGATGAAGAATAGCGAAAAGAACCCCACAAATTTCGAAAACAATCGTGAGAAAAATGCGAATTTCGTCGAAAGACCTGGAAAAAATCGCGTAAAAACGCGCATTTCAACAAAGAACTGCTTAAAAAGTCTTATTTCGTCAAACGATCGCGCGAAAAGCACGAATTTCGAGTAAGGACCAAGCAAAAAACGTGAATTTCGACAAAAGACCTCGCAAAAGACGCAAATTTCGACCAAAAAAAACTAAGATTCGCGAATTTCGTCTAAAAACCGCGCAGAAAACGTGAATTTCATCCCAAGACCGCGTAAAAACATGAATTTCGTCCAAGAATCGCGTAAAAAAATTTCTTACATGAATCGTGTAAAAAACACAAATTTTGTCAAAGAATTGTGTAAAAAACGCTAATTTCATCCATGAATTGCGTGAAATGCACATTTCGTCAACAGCTTGCTCAATAAACGCGAATTATGTCCACGAAAAATGCGAATTCCGTCCATCAGTTGCGTAAAAAACGCGAATTTCGTTCATGTCAAAATAATATAACACGTAATTTTATTAAATCTATGTCTGACATTACATGGAGGCACACAAGCATGATCTCTATAAAGAATGAAAACTCGCCGTTTTGTGATGATCATTAAGGGCTTATAATTAACATTTCGGTTAATTAACAAAAAATGAAAAATTTTGACTCTCAGATGCACCTGCCAGCATCTATCCTTCTTCAAATTTTTAGATCTCTACGTGGTGATCTCTAGGTAGATTTTTTTTGTCATCGCAAATACATGCAAAGTAAAAACAAACTTTTTTCTTTTCTTTTCTTTTCTTTCTTTTAAATGCAATCTATTATTAATGTATTGAATTATTTTCTCCGGGATAGTGAAATTTAATCGTTACACAGGATTCTGATACATATTGTTTCCATTTTCACAGATTTTAGTGTGTTACGAATTTTATTTACATGTCTAATATCTTTCTCTTTTTTTCAAATCATTTAAGCATGCTTGGAAGTAGTAGGGAAACGACAGTTTAAGCTCAGCCGCAGGTGGCACTGTGGCACCGTGCCTCCTGCTCCTCCGGCTGTCCCGCCTGCTCCTCCGGCTGCCCCACCTGCTCCTCCAGCTGCCCCGGGCCTCCTCCGGCTGCCCCTCCTGCGGTGCCTCCTGCGCCCACCGTGCCAACACCGTCCCTCCTACCCCCCCACTATGCATCCCCCTCCACGAACGCCTCCTAGTGGAAAAAAGGAACATTCTATTATAACAGAGAGGTGATCAACCTTCCCTAATTAAAAATATTATCAATCACATCTCAACTCGGAATCATACTATATGATGAAGATTAAATTTATATTTGAATTTTGAACAACCATAATTTTATTGAGTATTATTAATTAGATGAAACAATGGAAAATCTCAGTTTTTAACCATTTTATTTAGATTTCTTCAACTACAAGATGGGAATATCAATTTAACGCAAGAAAGTTAAACATATATTTGAATTTTGCTTGATAGACATCTTAATGAGTAGTATTAATTAAGTAAAAACAATGGAAAATATCAAGTTTTATAGAAAAAGACTGATTTCTTACGATTTTTATCAACTTAAAAGAGAAAACTTAAACGTACATTTCAGTTTTTCAACAGCTATAACCTTAATAAGTATCGTTAATTAAGTAAAAAACAATGGAAAATATCAAGTTTTATAGAAAAAGACTGATTTCTTACGATTTTTATCAACTCAAACTTCAGAATACCAATTTGAGAGAAAGAAACTTAACCATGTATTCCAGTTTTGAACAACCATTTCCTTCACGAGCATTTTTAATTAAATAAAACAACGGAAAATATTAAATTTAACCAATTTTTTTAGAATTTTTTCAACTATAATAACAACTTAAGAAAGGAAACTTAAACATTTATCTTAGTTTTTGAACAGCAATCCCTTAATGAACATTGTTAATTAAGCAAAAAACAATGGAAAATATAAATTTAACCGATTTCTTTAGATATTTTCAACTTAAAAACGAAATTTAAACATACATTTTTAACATCCGAACAACTATTACCGGAACGAATTTTAATAATTAAGCATTTAACAAACGAAAATAGTGATTTTTTATTTATTTTTTTTTTTTTAAATCAAGAAGGTCAATTGTATAAACTTTTACAGTAATTTGACATTTTAACATACTTTAAAAAACACTAGTTACATAAGATTTCAAACTTTAGGTGACTAAATCTCAAGATATATTTTTCTCGAAAACAAATATAAAATACATTTTTTAAACTAATTTCCTCAATCTTACGAATTCAACAGGATTTTTACCGATGCAAACATTAGAAGTGAACAACAAATTCTCTCCCCATCTAACCTCAAAATTCCTAAAGGGGAGAGTACAATGGGTTTTTCGACGTCACACTTCGTAAGGTTTTCATTCAAGAAAAATATCTTTTACGTTATAAAAGTCGTTTTCTTAGAAGGATATAAACTTGTGATTTTTGTTTTTGAACAATCATTAACTTAATAAATACTAATAATTAAGGAAAAACAATAGAAAATAATATTTTTTAAGGAAAAAGACGAATTTTATCGAATTTGATTAATTTTTATACTAGTATTTTCAAAAGTAACATGGAAATATCGATTTTTTTAACTGAAGAATTTAACGCATGTTTTAGTTTTAACAACAGAAACTTAATAAGTATCACTAATTAAACAAACAAACAAAAAAAAAAAAAAAAAATACTGATTTTCAAGAAAAGACGAATTTTTATACAAATTTTCAACACTTTACCTTTCTGAAATATTTATGTTATCAAACACCAAGTTATTTTAAATATAAATATTATGCTTAATGTTTAGATAGTACACATGACTAATTCCACTTATTCTTTTCATATTATTAATTAAATTGACACTTGTTTCGCTCTACACTTTAATGATTTCTGAGTTTTTACAATACTCCCCACCAATTTTCTAAGATTTTTCGATTATACATTCCTCAGAAGTACATATTCGAAATACTACAAACACTTTACATATCTAAAAAATATCATTGAAGTAGCTGTATTTAATATTTTTAACACCAGTTTTCTAAGATATTCTAACATTTTCCAATTATACATTCCTCAGAAGTACATATTCGAAATGTTACAAACACTTTACATATCGAAAAAATATCATTGAAGCAACTGTATTTAATATTTTTAACACCAATTTTCTAAGATTTTCTATCATTTTCCGATTATACATTCCTCAGAAGTGCATTTCTAAATGCTAAAATCACTTTGCATATCGAAAAGATATCATTGAAGCAACTGTATTTAATATTTTTAACACCAATTTTCTAAGATTTTTTAATGTTTTCCGGTTATACTCACATCTCAACTCGGAATCCTACTATATGATGAAGATTAAATTTATATTTGAATTTTGAACAACCATAATTTTAATGAGTATTATTAATTAAGTGAAACACTGGAAAAATCTCAGTTTTTAACCATTTTATTTAGATTTCTTCAACTACAAGATAAGATTATCAATTTAACTCAAGAAAGTTAAACATATATTTGAATTTTGCTTCATAGACATCTTAATGAGTAGTATTAATTAAGTAAAAACAATAGAAAATATCCAGTTTTATAGAAAAAGACTGATTTCTTACAATTTTTATCAACTATATGATCATTGTAACGACTTAAAAGTTGAAAGTTAAACATGTATCCTAGTTTTTCAACAGCTATAACCTTAATGAGCATTCATAATTAAGTAAAAAACAATGGAAAATATCGATTTTTATAGAAAAAGGCTGATTTCTTACGATTTTTATCAACTGCAACATCAGTGTATCGACTTACAAGTTGAAAGTTAAACATGCATTCTAGTTTTTCAACAGCTATAATCTTAATGAGTATCGTTAATTAAGTAAAAAACAATGGAAAATATCAAGTTTTATAGAAAAAGACTGATTTCTTACGATTTTTTCAACTCAAACTTCAGACTATCAATTTGGTAGAAAGAAATTTAAGCATGCATTCGAGTTTTGGACAACCATTTCCTTCATGAACATTATTAATTAAGCAAAACAACAGAAAATATTAAATTTTTAACTGATTTCTTCATATTTATTTATTTTTTTTTATATATATATAAAATCAGAATACACAACTTAAAATAGAAATTTAAACATATTTTTTAATTTTTGAACAGTCGTTACCTCAAAGAATTTCAATAATTAAACAATTAACAAAGGAAACTAATGATTTTTTAACGAAAAAAGACGAATTAAACGAATTTGGTTAACTTTTACTCTAAATGGAAATTTCATCATACTTTTATATACTAACTAAGTAGAATTTTAATGCATAAACGAACACATTTCAGTAAATATTCAACGCACACGCAAATATGAAAACAACACCTGCTTCTTGTGACGTCATATTGAAACCAAAAGTTATTCCTCCGAAGTCCCTCACCATACCTTTTCACCCCCATCTCCCCCAATTTTTTACCTTAGGTAGGGAAATGGACAATGCAATGACCTCTCATTCTTGTATATTTAGAAGTCTGGGAGAAAAAAAGAGAAATTTTATACACTCCAATTTCATAACAGTTACCGCAATATCCCAAAATTTGAATTTTGGAAGACATAATCAGTATAATTAATTAAACAAAATAATAAAAATATTATTTTTTAAGATGAAAAGGTGAATTTAAGCGAATTTGATTAGTTTTACAATAGTCTTTTGAACAACAACTTGGAAATATAGATTTCTAACAGAAGAATTAAACGTATATTTTAATTTTAACAACAAAAACTTAACAAGTATCATTAATTCAACAAAAATAAATATCAATTTTAAAGAAAAGACGAATTTGAATAATTTTACACTAGTATTTTCAAAAGCAACATAGAAATATCAATACTTATTCACATATTTCACTTATTCACTGTATTCAGTACTATATTTAATAAATATGGATACAATTTAAGAATTTTCTAATCTATAATTAAATATTAGCTGTATATTTAATGTTACCCATGTTTTCAACATTAGTTCATAATCGTGAATTTTGTATTTTAAATACCATGTATTCAGGTTCAGATTATTTTCACTTGAAATCATACAGAATTTTTTAACAGAGTTTGTTTTTGAAATCATTGAAGCAACTGTATTTAATATTTTTAACACCAATTTTCTAAGATTTTCTAGCATTTTCCGATTATACATTCTTCAGAAGTACATTTCTAAATGTTACAATCACTTTACATATCGAAAAGATATCATTGAAGCAACTGTATTTAATATTTTTAATACCAATTTTCTAAGATTTTTTAACATTTTCCGGTTATACATTCCTCAAAAGTTATTATTACGTATTCTAAACAATAGAAAATATTAATTTTAAGAATAAAAAGACGAATTTAAAAAAATTTTATTAGTTTTACACTATTTTTTCTCACCTCCAACACGGATATATCAATTTTAACAGAAGAATTAAACGTATATTTTAGTTTTTAACAACAAAAATGTAATAAGTATCATTAATTAAACAAAAATAAATATCAATTTTCAAGAAAAGACAATTTTTTACACAAATTTTCAACTTTGAAATACATTTGCTTACATATATTGTTACAGTATATTACTAAACTTAAACTTTTTAAAAAGTTTGAATGTCTTTACAAAGGTTCATACTTATATTTTTCACGTCTTGACTGCATTCGAAATCTTACAATAAAAGTATACTTTTATTATTATTATTATTATTATTCTAGAAAACCTAAAAAATCGTTTCTTGCTGCTTTAGACACTTGACATATTAAAACTACTCTACCCATATAATTAATCAAATTAGGACATGATTCATCTTACACTTCAAAATTTCTGAATTTTTACAATACTTATTTTCATCAAACTTTATTCTTGATCCTATATATTTTAATAGCACAGAATTTTAACATCTGTTTTTATCTACTTATCAAAAAATTATTAAAACACCCAACAACATTTTCCAAATATGAATATTATCTTTACAATTTAATAATGCAAAACATACACGAATACAAAGTTTAATTTTTACAAACATTTCATATTTCAAATCAAACTATTCGAAATTTTCACAACATAAGAGCAAACATTAGACGAACTTTTTAACATTAATATTGCTTACATCTTTTCAACATAACTTTTAACTATGATAATTATCCATTTTTAGGTTGATTGTCGAAAAACTGTAACTGAAATTACATAAACTTAATGTAAAAAACCATGTTCTCACACAATTTCTTGAAATTCAACAAAGAATTGACTATTACTCCAATACTTATCTACTTCAATCTCGACTCTCGATAGTATATAGATATTGCATCATTACATACTTACAACTCTTTTCAAACGTTTATCAGAAAATCAAGTCAATCAAAGTCTAGTAGTTATTACATACCTGTTCCTCAGAAATATTACTATCATATGAAACAGTAAAGAAAATTAATAGATATTTAATATTTAATAACTTCATACGTGAAATTACTGCTGAATAAGAATACTAATAATCAAAAAATCAACTGTTGGACAAAAAATAGTACAGATTACCGAAAATTCAAATCATTTTTTCTACAAAAATTACAAAAATTAACAAATGAATGACAAGTTAGAGAAATAACTAAAAAAAAAAAAAAAAATAATGAACATATTTACAAATTTATTAAAATCACACCTTTTTCTGGATTACAAACCACAATTTCTTGAAAAATTTAACACCGAATTTGTAAGATTTTAATCCTAGTATTACATACACTCAATAAATATTCAAAATTAACAAAAAATAATTTTTTAGTCTCATTAATAAGCAGAAATTCTATATTAAAAGAATATTTTCATAGTAGTACTTATAAAAATGAGAGTTTACAAACTGATTTTCATAATTTTATCACATTTAAACTTAATATTTTACATAAAACATTATTTAATCAAATTTTATGCTTTCTAATTCAGTAAAATTCAATACTTTTTAGTTTTTAAACCAATACCACAATATTTATTTACATCAAACTTGATTCTTCACCTTTTATATTTCCACATTACACACGTGAGATAAATACTAACTTGGATCAGGAGTTGAAGTCAATTGATTCCATTCGATTTTCATCATGTACGCATTGCGCCTACACGAAATTTCTTACTGCTATAATCATCTAATGTATTAAAACTAATCTACTCATATTTTTAATCAATTCATCAGATGTTTCATCTCGCACTTCTGAATTATCGTGCATCAAGTTGCTTAAAATATAAATACTATCTTTATAGTTTTAATGATATATAGTATACATGATTTATCTTGAGTTAGCACTTCCATAGTATTAATCAAATTATATGTTTCATCTTGCACTTGATCTTAATGTTTTCATCTTGCATCTGAATTATCGTCCATCGAGTTTTTTAAATAATAATATATTTATAGTTTTTGATTATACATAGCATGTACAAATACAATCTTTAATTTTAACATTTCATATTTCAAATAACCTATTTCCGAAACCAAGCTATGTGAATTTTACCACAATGCTTATTATCATAGAATAATTTGTGTTTCACACTTTTCTAAAAATTATCAGATATGTACCCCTCAGAGAAATTACTATCATATGAATAAATGAAGAAAATTTAATTTATATTAAATGTACACGAAATTGATTGCAATATACATGTATTTAATAAAAATAAATAGGCGATTATTTATACATTAAACCTTTACTAAATATATATTTCTTTCATTATACAGATGTTTCAACAAGATGAATCAAAACAGCAGCAAACTTCAGAAATTAATGACCCGAATGATTCATCCCTAACACAAGTAGCGTTAACGAATAACACATATGTGAGTACTTATATGAGAAATACTAGAATTCGTATATGAAACGTAATTAGAGTAAATACAAAATGATTTGTCTTACTACCTACACTTTAACAAGTGCTTTTTACCTATATTATTGAAGAGAATCCTAACTGTGTCCATTTATTTCTACTACAGATGTGCTCTATTTGCTACAAACACTTCTTAAGTAAATGGAATTTAACAGAACATACAAAAATCTATACAGATGAAAAACCTTACACTTGGAAAGATTACCATAAATGCTGTTTTCAAGGAGACGTGAATCAAAAATACACACATCATCATATAAAGCATCATCAGATATATGTAAACTTAGCGAAGATATTCAAAAATTAGTCAGACTTTTGAAGAATTTAGAAATAAAGGAAGATATTTAGGCTATTTATCCATCATATTTTCACAACATTTACCACAATATCTCAAACTTAAAATTTGGAAGACATACACACTGCTGAAAAGTAATTTTGTGATTCTTCTAACCAGTATGAATGTATAGATGTTATTTTGCAGTGTATTCTTTAAATGCTCACATTAAATATTCTTTTATATGCATATATCGTTGTGTTTATTTTTCTAATACCCATTATATTAATGAAATACATAACATTTTAAGTGAAATAACACTCTCACAACTTAAAAAATGCATAAGAACATACAAAAATAAACAGATGTATGAAAAAATATGCAAGTTTACAAAATATTTTCATTGTTTTCTAGAAATATTAACAAAAAATATTTACAATATGAAAAAATTGTAAAAGTGAAAAGAAAAAACATAAATGTAAAAACAAAAACCACAAAGTGAAAAACTCATAACAAAGTTTTTGAAAAAAAAATATTTACAACAAAATTTTTTTTACAAAAACCAAAACTTCCAAAAATATTTTTTTCAAAAAATTTTTTTTTCAAAAACATTTTTTACAAAAAAATTTTTTTTCAAAATAAGTTTTTACAAAAGTAAAAAAAAGAAAATCACAACGTTAAAAAAATGAAAAATTTTTGTTAAAAAAAGTGTAAAAAAATTGCAAAAAAATGTTGCAAAAATTTCAAAAAAAGTTATGAAAAAAGTCTCAAAAATTTCGTTGGTTTTAATGCAGTATGTAATGGCGAAACCATTGCATTTGCTATTAAAAACAACAAAATTTTTGAGACTTTTTTCATAACTTTTTTTGAAATTTTTGCAACATTTTTTTTGCAATTTTTTTACACTTTTTTTAACAAAAATTTTTCATTTTTTTAACGTTGTGATTTTCTTTTTTTTACTTTTGTAAAAACTTATTTTGAAAAAAAATTTTTTTGTAAAAAATGTTTTTGAAAAAAAAATTTTTTGAAAAAAATATTTTTGGAAGTTTTGGTTTTTGTAAAAAAAATTTTGTTGTAAATATTTTTTTTTCAAAAACTTTGTTATGAGTTTTTCACTTTGTGGTTTTTGTTTTTACATTTATGTTTTTTCTTTTCACTTTTACAATTTTTTCATATTGTAAATATTTTTTGTTAATATTTCTAGAAAACAATGAAAATATTTTGTAAACTTGCATATTTTTTCATACATCTGTTTATTTTTGTATGTTCTTATGCATTTTTTAAGTTGTGAGAGTGTTATTTCACTTAAAATGTTATGTATTTCATTAATATAATGGGTATTAGAAAAATAAACACAACGATATATGCATATAAAAGAATATTTAATGTGAGCATTTAAAGAATACACTGCAAAATAACATCTATACATTCATACTGGTTAGAAGAATCACAAAATTACTTTTCAGCAGTGTGTATGTCTTCCAAATTTTAAGTTTGAGATATTGTGGTAAATGTTGTGAAAATATGATGGATAAATAGCCTAAATATCTTCCTTTATTTCTAAATTCTTCAAAAGTCTGACTAATTTTTGAATATCTTCGCTAAGTTTACATATATCTGATGATGCTTTATATGATGATGTGTGTATTTTTGATTCACGTCTCCTTGAAAACAGCATTTATGGTAATCTTTCCAAGTGTAAGGTTTTTCATCTGTATAGATTTTTGTATGTTCTGTTAAATTCCATTTACTTAAGAAGTGTTTGTAGCAAATAGAGCACATCTGTAGTAGAAATAAATGGACACAGTTAGGATTCTCTTCAATAATATAGGTAAAAAGCACTTGTTAAAGTGTAGGTAGTAAGACAAATCATTTTGTATTTACTCTAATTACGTTTCATATACGAATTCTAGTATTTCTCATATAAGTACTCACATATGTGTTATTCGTTAACGCTACTTGTGTTAGGGATGAATCATTCGGGTCATTAATTTCTGAAGTTTGCTGCTGTTTTGATTCATCTTGTTGAAACATCTGTATAATGAAAGAAATATATATTTAGTAAAGGTTTAATGTATAAATAATCGCCTATTTATTTTTATTAAATACATGTATATTGCAATCAATTTCGTGTACATTTAATATAAATTAAATTTTCTTCATTTATTCATATGATAGTAATTTCTCTGAGGGGTACATATCTGATAATTTTTAGAAAAGTGTGAAACACAAATTATTCTATGATAATAAGCATTGTGGTAAAATTCACATAGCTTGGTTTCGGAAATAGGTTATTTGAAATATGAAATGTTAAAATTAAAGATTGTATTTGTACATGCTATGTATAATCAAAAACTATAAATATATTATTATTTAAAAAACTCGATGGACGATAATTCAGATGCAAGATGAAAACATTAAGATCAAGTGCAAGATGAAACATATAATTTGATTAATACTATGGAAGTGCTAACTCAAGATAAATCATGTATACTATATATCATTAAAACTATAAAGATAGTATTTATATTTTAAGCAACTTGATGCACGATAATTCAGAAGTGCGAGATGAAACATCTGATGAATTGATTAAAAATATGAGTAGATTAGTTTTAATACATTAGATGATTATAGCAGTAAGAAATTTCGTGTAGGCGCAATGCGTACATGATGAAAATCGAATGGAATCAATTGACTTCAACTCCTGATCCAAGTTAGTATTTATCTCACGTGTGTAATGTGGAAATATAAAAGGTGAAGAATCAAGTTTGATGTAAATAAATATTGTGGTATTGGTTTAAAAACTAAAAAGTATTGAATTTTACTGAATTAGAAAGCATAAAATTTGATTAAATAATGTTTTATGTAAAATATTAAGTTTAAATGTGATAAAATTATGAAAATCAGTTTGTAAACTCTCATTTTTATAAGTACTACTATGAAAATATTCTTTTAATATAGAATTTCTGCTTATTAATGAGACTAAAAAATTATTTTTTGTTAATTTTGAATATTTATTGAGTGTATGTAATACTAGGATTAAAATCTTACAAATTCGGTGTTAAATTTTTCAAGAAATTGTGGTTTGTAATCCAGAAAAAGGTGTGATTTTAATAAATTTGTAAATATGTTCATTATTTTTTTTTTTTTTTTTAGTTATTTCTCTAACTTGTCATTCATTTGTTAATTTTTGTAATTTTTGTAGAAAAAATGATTTGAATTTTCGGTAATCTGTACTATTTTTTGTCCAACAGTTGATTTTTTGATTATTAGTATTCTTATTCAGCAGTAATTTCACGTATGAAGTTATTAAATATTAAATATCTATTAATTTTCTTTACTGTTTCATATGATAGTAATATTTCTGAGGAACAGGTATGTAATAACTACTAGACTTTGATTGACTTGATTTTCTGATAAACGTTTGAAAAGAGTTGTAAGTATGTAATGATGCAATATCTATATACTATCGAGAGTCGAGATTGAAGTAGATAAGTATTGGAGTAATAGTCAATTCTTTGTTGAATTTCAAGAAATTGTGTGAGAACATGGTTTTTTACATTAAGTTTATGTAATTTCAGTTACAGTTTTTCGACAATCAACCTAAAAATGGATAATTATCATAGTTAAAAGTTATGTTGAAAAGATGTAAGCAATATTAATGTTAAAAAGTTCGTCTAATGTTTGCTCTTATGTTGTGAAAATTTCGAATAGTTTGATTTGAAATATGAAATGTTTGTAAAAATTAAACTTTGTATTCGTGTATGTTTTGCATTATTAAATTGTAAAGATAATATTCATATTTGGAAAATGTTGTTGGGTGTTTTAATAATTTTTTGATAAGTAGATAAAAACAGATGTTAAAATTCTGTGCTATTAAAATATATAGGATCAAGAATAAAGTTTGATGAAAATAAGTATTGTAAAAATTCAGAAATTTTGAAGTGTAAGATGAATCATGTCCTAATTTGATTAATTATATGGGTAGAGTAGTTTTAATATGTCAAGTGTCTAAAGCAGCAAGAAACGATTTTTTAGGTTTTCTAGAATAATAATAATAATAATAATAAAAGTATACTTTTATTGTAAGATTTCGAATGCAGTCAAGACGTGAAAAATATAAGTATGAACCTTTGTAAAGACATTCAAACTTTTTAAAAAGTTTAAGTTTAGTAATATACTGTAACAATATATGTAAGCAAATGTATTTCAAAGTTGAAAATTTGTGTAAAAAATTGTCTTTTCTTGAAAATTGATATTTATTTTTGTTTAATTAATGATACTTATTACATTTTTGTTGTTAAAAACTAAAATATACGTTTAATTCTTCTGTTAAAATTGATATATCCGTGTTGGAGGTGAGAAAAAATAGTGTAAAACTAATAAAATTTTTTTAAATTCGTCTTTTTATTCTTAAAATTAATATTTTCTATTGTTTAGAATACGTAATAATAACTTTTGAGGAATGTATAACCGGAAAATGTTAAAAAATCTTAGAAAATTGGTATTAAAAATATTAAATACAGTTGCTTCAATGATATCTTTTCGATATGTAAAGTGATTGTAACATTTAGAAATGTACTTCTGAAGAATGTATAATCGGAAAATGCTAGAAAATCTTAGAAAATTGGTGTTAAAAATATTAAATACAGTTGCTTCAATGATTTCAAAAACAAACTCTGTTAAAAAATTCTGTATGATTTCAAGTGAAAATAATCTGAACCTGAATACATGGTATTTAAAATACAAAATTCACGATTATGAACTAATGTTGAAAACATGGGTAACATTAAATATACAGCTAATATTTAATTATAGATTAGAAAATTCTTAAATTGTATCCATATTTATTAAATATAGTACTGAATACAGTGAATAAGTGAAATATGTGAATAAGTATTGATATTTCTATGTTGCTTTTGAAAATACTAGTGTAAAATTATTCAAATTCGTCTTTTCTTTAAAATTGATATTTATTTTTGTTGAATTAATGATACTTGTTAAGTTTTTGTTGTTAAAATTAAAATATACGTTTAATTCTTCTGTTAGAAATCTATATTTCCAAGTTGTTGTTCAAAAGACTATTGTAAAACTAATCAAATTCGCTTAAATTCACCTTTTCATCTTAAAAAATAATATTTTTATTATTTTGTTTAATTAATTATACTGATTATGTCTTCCAAAATTCAAATTTTGGGATATTGCGGTAACTGTTATGAAATTGGAGTGTATAAAATTTCTCTTTTTTTCTCCCAGACTTCTAAATATACAAGAATGAGAGGTCATTGCATTGTCCATTTCCCTACCTAAGGTAAAAAATTGGGGGAGATGGGGGTGAAAAGGTATGGTGAGGGACTTCGGAGGAATAACTTTTGGTTTCAATATGACGTCACAAGAAGCAGGTGTTGTTTTCATATTTGCGTGTGCGTTGAATATTTACTGAAATGTGTTCGTTTATGCATTAAAATTCTACTTAGTTAGTATATAAAAGTATGATGAAATTTCCATTTAGAGTAAAAGTTAACCAAATTCGTTTAATTCGTCTTTTTTCGTTAAAAAATCATTAGTTTCCTTTGTTAATTGTTTAATTATTGAAATTCTTTGAGGTAACGACTGTTCAAAAATTAAAAAATATGTTTAAATTTCTATTTTAAGTTGTGTATTCTGATTTTATATATATATAAAAAAAAATAAATAAATATGAAGAAATCAGTTAAAAATTTAATATTTTCTGTTGTTTTGCTTAATTAATAATGTTCATGAAGGAAATGGTTGTCCAAAACTCGAATGCATGCTTAAATTTCTTTCTACCAAATTGATAGTCTGAAGTTTGAGTTGAAAAAATCGTAAGAAATCAGTCTTTTTCTATAAAACTTGATATTTTCCATTGTTTTTTACTTAATTAACGATACTCATTAAGATTATAGCTGTTGAAAAACTAGAATGCATGTTTAACTTTCAACTTGTAAGTCGATACACTGATGTTGCAGTTGATAAAAATCGTAAGAAATCAGCCTTTTTCTATAAAAATCGATATTTTCCATTGTTTTTTACTTAATTATGAATGCTCATTAAGGTTATAGCTGTTGAAAAACTAGGATACATGTTTAACTTTCAACTTTTAAGTCGTTACAATGATCATATAGTTGATAAAAATTGTAAGAAATCAGTCTTTTTCTATAAAACTGGATATTTTCTATTGTTTTTACTTAATTAATACTACTCATTAAGATGTCTATGAAGCAAAATTCAAATATATGTTTAACTTTCTTGAGTTAAATTGATAATCTTATCTTGTAGTTGAAGAAATCTAAATAAAATGGTTAAAAACTGAGATTTTTCCAGTGTTTCACTTAATTAATAATACTCATTAAAATTATGGTTGTTCAAAATTCAAATATAAATTTAATCTTCATCATATAGTAGGATTCCGAGTTGAGATGTGAGTATAACCGGAAAACATTAAAAAATCTTAGAAAATTGGTGTTAAAAATATTAAATACAGTTGCTTCAATGATATCTTTTCGATATGCAAAGTGATTTTAGCATTTAGAAATGCACTTCTGAGGAATGTATAATCGGAAAATGATAGAAAATCTTAGAAAATTGGTGTTAAAAATATTAAATACAGTTGCTTCAATGATATTTTTTCGATATGTAAAGTGTTTGTAACATTTCGAATATGTACTTCTGAGGAATGTATAATTGGAAAATGTTAGAATATCTTAGAAAACTGGTGTTAAAAATATTAAATACAGCTACTTCAATGATATTTTTTAGATATGTAAAGTGTTTGTAGTATTTCGAATATGTACTTCTGAGGAATGTATAATCGAAAAATCTTAGAAAATTGGTGGGGAGTATTGTAAAAACTCAGAAATCATTAAAGTGTAGAGCGAAACAAGTGTCAATTTAATTAATAATATGAAAAGAATAAGTGGAATTAGTCATGTGTACTATCTAAACATTAAGCATAATATTTATATTTAAAATAACTTGGTGTTTGATAACATAAATATTTCAGAAAGGTAAAGTGTTGAAAATTTGTATAAAAATTCGTCTTTTCTTGAAAATCAGTATTTTGTTTTTTTTTTTTGTTTGTTTGTTTAATTAGTGATACTTATTAAGTTTCTGTTGTTAAAACTAAAACATGCGTTAAATTCTTCAGTTAAAAAAATCGATATTTCCATGTTACTTTTGAAAATACTAGTATAAAAATTAATCAAATTCGATAAAATTCGTCTTTTTCCTTAAAAAATATTATTTTCTATTGTTTTTCCTTAATTATTAGTATTTATTAAGTTAATGATTGTTCAAAAACAAAAATCACAAGTTTATATCCTTCTAAGAAAACGACTTTTATAACGTAAAAGATATTTTTCTTGAATGAAAACCTTACGAAGTGTGACGTCGAAAAACCCATTGTACTCTCCCCTTTAGGAATTTTGAGGTTAGATGGGGAGAGAATTTGTTGTTCACTTCTAATGTTTGCATCGGTAAAAATCCTGTTGAATTCGTAAGATTGAGGAAATTAGTTTAAAAAATGTATTTTATATTTGTTTTCGAGAAAAATATATCTTGAGATTTAGTCACCTAAAGTTTGAAATCTTATGTAACTAGTGTTTTTTAAAGTATGTTAAAATGTCAAATTACTGTAAAAGTTTATACAATTGACCTTCTTGATTTAAAAAAAAAAAAATAAATAAAAAATCACTATTTTCGTTTGTTAAATGCTTAATTATTAAAATTCGTTCCGGTAATAGTTGTTCGGATGTTAAAAATGTATGTTTAAATTTCGTTTTTAAGTTGAAAATATCTAAAGAAATCGGTTAAATTTATATTTTCCATTGTTTTTTGCTTAATTAACAATGTTCATTAAGGGATTGCTGTTCAAAAACTAAGATAAATGTTTAAGTTTCCTTTCTTAAGTTGTTATTATAGTTGAAAAAATTCTAAAAAAATTGGTTAAATTTAATATTTTCCGTTGTTTTATTTAATTAAAAATGCTCGTGAAGGAAATGGTTGTTCAAAACTGGAATACATGGTTAAGTTTCTTTCTCTCAAATTGGTATTCTGAAGTTTGAGTTGATAAAAATCGTAAGAAATCAGTCTTTTTCTATAAAACTTGATATTTTCCATTGTTTTTTACTTAATTAACGATACTTATTAAGGTTATAGCTGTTGAAAAACTGAAATGTACGTTTAAGTTTTCTCTTTTAAGTTGATAAAAATCGTAAGAAATCAGTCTTTTTCTATAAAACTTGATATTTTCCATTGTTTTTACTTAATTAATACTACTCATTAAGATGTCTATCAAGCAAAATTCAAATATATGTTTAACTTTCTTGCGTTAAATTGATATTCCCATCTTGTAGTTGAAGAAATCTAAATAAAATGGTTAAAAACTGAGATTTTCCATTGTTTCATCTAATTAATAATACTCAATAAAATTATGGTTGTTCAAAATTCAAATATAAATTTAATCTTCATCATATAGTATGATTCCGAGTTGAGATGTGATTGATAATATTTTTAATTAGGGAAGGTTGATCACCTCTCTGTTATAATAGAATGTTCCTTTTTTCCACTAGGAGGCGTTCGTGGAGGGGGATGCATAGTGGGGGGGTAGGAGGGACGGTGTTGGCACGGTGGGCGCAGGAGGCACCGCAGGAGGGGCAGCCGGAGGAGGCCCGGGGCAGCTGGAGGAGCAGGTGGGGCAGCCGGAGGAGCAGGCGGGACAGCCGGAGGAGCAGGAGGCACGGTGCCACAGTGCCACCTGCGGCTGAGCTTAAACTGTCGTTTCCCTACTACTCTTGGAACCAGAAATTTTATTTAATAAATGAAATGAAATATGAACTGTATAAAAAGAAGACACATTTTATTAAATAAATTTACTGGTTCAAAAATCTTTATTCGACTTGGTAAAAGTTCAAGACGGATGGCAACTATGCATTTACAGATATTCATTGTTTTATTTTTTTATAAAGTTTTTTTTTTTTTTTTTTTGGAGAGAGGAGGGCCCCAACTGAAGTTGTACACACAGGCGCTGGATGCTGCTGGCACGCCCCTGAACCTGCCAGAACTTTGTAATGTATAACTGCCTCGACTTGCGGAAGTGTCATTCGATTCAGAATTAAAAAATACATAGCAAAACATTCTACAGTACGTTTTAGTTAAAGAAAATAATTTAATTATCCACCAGAGTAAAAATGCGCCCTTCTCCCCAAACACCTTAAAGCAACTTTTTTCAAGGAAGGGGGGGGGGGGGGCGGATTATCATATCTTCTTCTTTTTTTTTTTTTTTTTTTTTTTTTTTTTTTTTTTTTTGTCAAAACAAAACTTTTTTCAAAATGCCGCCAAATGCCGCCCTTTTACGTTGCGCCCTGAGGCGGTCGCCTCACTTGCCTCACCCCTGGCGCCGGCCCTGTCTGTTATACAAGATATAAAAATATACGTGCAGCAGGTCACACCAATAACATCCAATGTCATTGAAAACAAAGAAGAGGTTAACTACTTTGATACATAGAAAACTTATGCCCTTCTTCGGAAAAAAAAAACAATAATTCAGTACATAAATAAAACACTGGGCCTAGATTGTTGGGTGGCTGTGACGGATGGGTTATGAAATACAACCACATCTACGAGTTATATACAGAATAGTGTTGAAAGCAGATAGGTAGGAAATGCATTCAAAGCAACATTCCGTTGTATGCTCCAATAGAGAGGTAATGCTGATTTTTACCAAAGTTGTCAGATTTGCTCCAATTATACAGACTACAGATATTGTTTTATAGTTTAAATATGTTAAGCAGCTAAATATAAAAGTTTAAGTAACACTTTTAAATAATAACCAGCTCTGTAGGAATTTTTTTATTTATTTATTTTTTAATGTCAAAAAATGACAAATTTTACCGAAAATTTCGATTTTTGGACCAAAAGCGCAGACTCAAGTCATTTTTTTTCAGCAGTAAAATTTCACGCAGTTGATGTACTAGTATAAAGGCAACTTTTGGTACCTACCCGTTTTTGATTTTAAAAAAATAATTTTTTTCGCTCCACCCTAATATACATATATACATATATATATGTATATATATATATATATATATATATATATATATATATATATATATATATATATATATATATATATATATATATATATATATATATATATATATATATATATATATATATATATATATCTGTGTGTGTGTGTGTGTATATATATTATCATTCAAACACTTTGGAATTTTCTGAATTAGTCGAACTCTCGACCAAGACCTCTCTTTAGAGTCAAACTCTCGATCTGCAGAACAGAAATCAAATGCTCTGACTACAACAACGCTGAGCTTAAAATTTACCGAAACTTACCCTAAAATTACTTAATTAGCAGTTTAAATCTATTCAAAATCCATTCAGTAGAAACTTTAAAAAATCACATCTTCCGAAATTTCCCCTTAATTGTTTAATTGTCCAAGAAAGAACGATAAATTTTATACTAACATATTTTCTGAAAAAAATATTTAAATAACCGTATAAGTCGCATCAAAATTTTTTCACCAGAATTCAAGTTAAAAACGGCCTGAATGAAATTCCTGTTTTCATTTTGAGTACATTGCGATAGTTATATATAGCTCTCATAATCGCATTAATCTTATTATTGCACACTCAAAGATTAAGGTGTTGTTATAGAAGCCATATTTACTTATATGACCTCTGAATTTTTTAAGAAACTCTGTACAACTTCCGTAATTATAGCATATATATTCTCTAGTGTATACCCTCTGTCTCTAGCATAGGATTTTTTTTACTATATCACTGAGAACTTCCCCGCATACCTCTCTAGCTAAGAAATTTAGAATGATAGGATAAATATTGAAACAATCCCTGAAATATTACTTAACTGCGTAACTGTCATCAAAATCAAATTATTAACACTTTAACTCGTTCATAATCGGATTCACTTAATTTTAAAATACCCGTAACTATTGTTAAGTATCGAAGAATGGTGATTTTTACATTAAATCATTTATAAACCGAACAATATAAGTTCTAAAAAATTTTGTTTAGTAAAATCTGATTTATAAACAATTTGAATGAAATAAAAATTTGATTTTTACATGTATAGTAAATGATGATGCGTAAAAATGTTAGTACTGCCTTTTGTAAATTAAAAAAACGCTATTGGCGAGATTTACTCACGGCTAACATAAAAAACCCTCATTAAAAAAAAATGTATAATCTAGTAGCAAACAACAAATCACCAAGGTGCTACTTGGTTATCCCGTCGATCAATTTCGCCGAATTTTACAAATCGCCGGCTATTATTATAATTAGTATAATTATACTAATAGCCAGATTATGCATATTTACATAATTTTTATTTTAAATAACGAAAGAATACATAAATTAATACTTAGGAGAATCTTTTAAACCAGAAAAGATGTAACATGAATAAAAATATAAATAAAAAGTCGAAATAGAAATTACTTGATGACGTTTTAAACACGTATACAGGATGGTCAGTGGACAGGGAAAAACAGAGTAAAAAAAGGTGTTAAATACCAGTATTTTATTGCAGAGAAATTTGCCTTCTTTACTCCCTTTATATTACTTGAAGTATTTTCTGTAAGTAAATATTGATAAATTTCTCTTCTGCTTCTTCTTTTTTTTTTTTTTTTTTTTTTTTACTCAATTTTTTTCTGACCACTCGCCACGATGGTATTTCGTGTCTAATGTTGAATATGACATACAAGAACATCCTTTATTGGCACTTAATCTTGTAGTTTGGCGATACTAGTTGGGGGGTAGGGAGAGCCAAGCAGTAGATCACCGAATTCCAATTTAAATCTTTAATAATAAAAACTGTTTTTAATTTGTAGAAATATTATACTTATATTAAAATTAAATGTTTTTGGTTTACAATGTTTATTTCTTATTAAAACATTTTTCTTTGTATTTAAAATAAAATCTGTACTCGGTTTGGGTATTTTCACGTTCTACGAACGCCATTTTCACCACGAGTAATAGTTGGTGCAAAATGAAATGAAATGCTTCGAGGAAATAACTTGTTAATAAAAAAATGAGCATTTAAATAATACAACCCTTAAAAAATATTTGGACTTTTACCAATCATTTTTTAAATCAATAGTAAATAAATATTTAAAATGAACGAATTTATAAATATTTTACAATTAATAAAATAGTCAATTTAAACTGCAGACCTGAAATTATAAATATGCTTTAGTACTATAGCGTGGCGTACATAATGCACACGTCTCACACTGCAATATGCATTTCACTTTTTAAAATAAAGATACTCATAGTTAAACAAAAAAATTTAACATGTATAATTTCTAAATTCTGAAATAATCTTTTCGGAGATTCCTCATCATCATGTAACTGCTAAATTTTAATAAAAAGAATACTGCCCAGTTAAACTGATGGCATTGAGCTCACAGGCTACGCATACTAATTGTACATTATAGCCTTGTATTTTCGCTAATTCCGTTCGAAAAAAAATTAAGAAGGGGAAACAACTCTCCCCTTCCTCCTTTTTTATACTTAATCATTGAACCTCCTAAACTATCAAGTACATGCTTTATCATATTAAAAAATCTATATCCAAAATTCAGAGCAAATCGGATAATTCTTAATAAAAACCCATTTAGCACTTATATAATTTAAGAGGAGTTATTCCCCTCTTTTATGCTTAACCATTAAACTTCCAAAACTATTCAGAGATTTGAACGAAATCTGACAATTCTGATTGAAAAATCCATTTATACAAGTTAAGGGGAGGGGCATTAGAACCCCCGTTCCCCCTGTTTATACTTATTCAATGAACACCTAATAACAGCCACGGACTCGCCTCATCAGAATGATCCTATATCTAAATTTTAAACAAAATCTGTTAATTATGCATGAAAATCCCGTTTATATCAATTAAGGGGAGGGGCATGAGCCCCCCGTTCCCCCTGTTTATACTTATTCAATGAGCACCTAATAACAGTCACGGAATCGCCTCATCAGAATGATCCTATATCTAAATTTTGAACGAAAACTGTTAATTCTGCATGAAAATCTCGTTTATATCAATTAAGGGGAGGGGCATGAGCCCCCCGTTCCCCCTCTTATACATATCGAATGAACTCCAAAAATTAATCAGGGAAGCGCCTTATCAGGATATACCTATATACAAAACTTCAAGTGGATCCGATATTTTTATCATGAGTTATCGCGTTACGCACGAACGCACGTACATACAGAACGGACGGGCACATAAGCTCTCAGGCTATGATAGCCTGTGAGCTAAAAACCATGTCAGTATCTATCCAAAAAATAACAAATGAAAATGTTTTTAGAGATTACGATTGAATAATACTCATTAAAAAAT
The DNA here is from genome assembly GCA_964019185.1 of Maratus speculifer. NCBI lineage: Eukaryota > Metazoa > Arthropoda > Arachnida > Araneae > Salticidae > Maratus > Maratus speculifer. The sequence goes on along the minus strand of OZ025292.1, from coordinate 176,822,309 downwards.
CCATAATAAATAGCAAATATTTATACGGTTTGCAATAAAATTCCTTTGCACGATTAGGGTTGAAATAAATGATGTGATGCTATACACTTTGGCATAACATTGATAAAACAAAAAAGTTCCATAATTTTGTTTGCTTGTTTCCGAGGAGTTAATATTTTTTTCTAACTAATATAGCTGTTTTATTTATTTATTTTAAAAAGAATTGATTAAAAAAGTAAGCAATTTAAATTTCTTCGCTTGTTAAAGTAACAGAAGCATTTTTAGACATTATTTCTTGAAAGTTGTATTTCGGCACTAAAGGTATCGTCAAACTAGAAAAATATGAAATGTCTCATGAATTACTGTATTTCAAAGAATTTGCTTAGTACCATTCGATTCCACATAGAAAAATACACTAAAGTATGCTATCAGATGCAAAATAGCTATAAAATCAGATTTTGAATGCATTTTTTAAAAGTTCGTCCTTTTTTTAAACTTCCCTTAGGGGTGGTATTTTCGAAAATCCTTTCTTTGCATCACTCGATGTTATAAGAAGTATTTTAACCTCTATTTAAAAGATTTTAGGTTCGGTAGTTTTTTCTGTGCGTTGATTAAAACAAAGTTCAGATTTTCTATTATATATATAGATTTCATCAAAATCGGTTGAGCCGTTTCGGAGAATTTTTTTTGGGTGAGCCACCCTTATCACTTAGGGGTATAAAAGATAGATAACAACCTATACTCAGACCCAATGAGTATACATATAAAATTTCATCGAAATCAGTTAAGCCGCTTTGGAGAAGTATGGCAACTAACACTGTGACATAAGAATTTCATATATTATATTATATAAATATAATATTTCCTACGCCTATGTACAATGCTTGTCATAAATTATTACTATTTAAATTAAAGCAGTATTGCTATTTATCTTATATTTATCTCACATCGAAATCCTACGCGCAAAAACCAAATTAAAAAAATGTCTTTTTGATACCCCTTTTGCTTCAAACTAATAATATTTTTTCCAAAAACATTTTTGAAATTCACCAAAAATATATGTTCGACTGATAAAAATTTCAAAGAAACTGACTTTCAGAATCATTTTTTCAGAGTTAATATCCTTTCCTTTTAAAACGAAATACACCGTTGGAAAGAAAATGAATTTTTCTTTTGATTTGAAATGCTTTTTAGCAAAAAGCATTTTTATTTCAAAAATATCACTTTTGCATTCAAAGCAATTTTGAAATTTATTAAAAGCGATATTTTTGTATGAGTTAACAGCTAAAGGTATGGAGAAACAGTTAGTTATTTCAAATAGTCCTTTTAAGTTTCAATCATTTCAGTGGTTTAAAAGCGCATTACAATTACACATTTGTCGCATTTCAGTTTATTTAATTTATTTTACTAATAAAGTTTTAATTTTATTATGGAATATCAGACGGAAACATATGTTGAATTATTTGTATTAACTTATGTGCAAATGAATTTAACTTTAATAATTGTCAAAAAAAAAAAAAAAAAGTAAATTACGACACAGCATTCAAAGAAATTTCAATGCTTTTTTCGGAGCAATTTACATTTTTAAGTAGGCCTTTTTTTTATTCCAAAGTACAAAATATGGAAATGGGCAATATTCAGCCGTTTAAAAAGCTACAATAAAAGAAAAAAATATAGATTGCTGTTGCCAACGTCAAAATAACGCCAAAGTTCCGCACGGACACGCTTGTCTTTCACAATATAGATGTACAGGGTGTCCGAGAAAGATCAGTACAACTTCAAAAATTTATTGAAAAAGAAACAGTAGGGTAACAGCGAAACTAATTAGGACATTAGATAGAATAACTCAAAAAGTTTTTTTCTGCAGTATGTTTCTGACCATAGATGGCGCTGCATGCCATGCAAAAGAATATTAAAGCATTTTAGTTATTTCACTGGCGGATCGCGTGAAGAAAGCTCAATGTGTTGCGTGGTTTATCGAAACAAAATCCGATACGCAAACACAACGGAATTATCGAACGACGTATAGGGAATCGCCACCATCTCGGTCAAACATTCGTGAGTGGTATCACAAATTTATGACAACGGGTAGTGTGGAACATAAAAAAGGATATGGTCGCCCTAGAACTAGCGAAGAAAGTGTGAAACGAATACGTGAAACATTTCGTAGGAGCCCTACAAAATCAGTTCGACAAGCATCCCGGGAGCTACAAATGCCAAGATCCACTGTACACGATGTGCTTCATAAACGATTGCGACTTACAGCCTACAAAGTTCAGATTCTGCATGCGTTACAACCGGATGATTATGCGAAGATTTTTGGATTTGCAGTTGAAATGCTGCATCGTTTGGATGCCGATGACTATTTTCTGAAACGAATACTGTTTTCCGATGAATCAACGTTTCATGTGTCCGGAATGGTCAATAAACATAACGTTCGATTTTCGGGCTCCGAACAACCACATGCCGTACGTGAACTCCAACAGAGCAGTGAAAAGGTGAACGTGTGGTGCGGATTGCTTCACGATCGCATCCTTGGACCTTTTTTTTTCCCTCAGAAACGACTGTGACCTCAAGTACCTACTTAGATATGCTTGAGATTTATGCATTCCCACAACTGCAAGACCTTCAACCGAATGTCCAACCGAATGTCCTTTTCCAACAAGACGGTGCGCCTCCTCATTAGGATTGACAGTTCGTGAGTCGCTGAATAATTCTTTTCCACAGCGTTGGATTGGCAGGGATGGTCCCATTGCATGGCCACCCCGGTCTCCTGACCTAACACCACTGGATTTTTTTCTTTTGGAGTTATGTTAAAGATACTGTATACTGAACGCAAGTTAACAGTCTTGAAGAATTAAAGCAAAACATCCAAACAGCTGTAGCTACTGTTGATGTTAGCATGCTGAAACGGTCGTGGTTGGAATTGGAATATCGTCTTGATATTGTTCGTGCTACGAAAGGGTCTCATGTAGAAATTTTCTAAGGCAATAACTTAAGTTATAGGAAAAAAACTTTTTGAGTTATTCTATATAATGTACTAACTAGTTGCGCTGTAACCCTATTGTTTCTTTTTCAATAATTTTTTGAAGTTGTACGGATCTTTCTAGAACACCCTGTAATATAATTGCATTTAAATTTAGATTTAAATTATTCGGTAGCAATAAATTTTAAAATCATAGAAATTCTGTTTTTTAAAATTGTGTCATTACCATTGGTAAAAAGTCTACGCGTTTCATACGATTATCACACACAGAAAAACCTCTCTAAGAAGAACACCCTTTAGATCATAAAAAAATAGATATGATGGAATATGGAATGATGGAATGGGAAAGGTGATCTCTGAATAGAGGTGATGGGTAAAAGAAAGTTTCATGAAATACATTAAAAAGAGTATTATTGGATAAATTTATTACATACATTTCATATCTATACCACTTTAAAACCTTTGATGGAGCAGGCAATTATATTTATGTAATGATGAATTCCCACCGGAAATTAAACAACAAAAAAAAAAAATTAAAAATAAAGAACAGCAAATTTGCAACTTTTTTCCTCCACAGTTAAAAAAGTAAAATCTAATAAATTTTTTCTGGCACGAATCTTGATAAATCGTAGGTGGGATATAACATATTCCACCGCCCCTCAAGGGGTTTAAAAAGGAATTAATTGTAGTTTGCTTTGAATTTAATAATTTTACGTTAGCATTTTTTTTTTTTTTATAAATCTTCTTTAGTTTATTTGCTTACCTGGAGAAAGATCATCTTCAAAATCAAAACCAGTCCCTAAAATAGGTTTAAAAAAATCTTGATCGCACTATCTAACCTTGATTCGTCAAGTCTAAGGAAGTACATTTAGCTGAGCGTAATTTCCAGAAAGTAATGGAATTTCAAGATTTTCCCATGCAAAGGAAAGCGATTGTATTTTCTACTGAAAAGTTGAAAAGTGGTCTTTCATGGAGGGAGACGAAAATAGTGGTCCTTTAATGGAGGAATATTAACACTGAGCTTACAGTAAAAAATTACATGCCATAAATATATAAATATACAGTGTTTATGGGCGGTGAACTCTTTATAGAGGTTATCTTTCACAGAGATTTCATAGTAATTACTTGCTTGTATGTTGGACTAAAGAATGCATAAAAATTCTTCCAAACATTTTTATGGCTGTTTTACACACACACACACACACACACACACAAATCTAGGAATAAGAACTTGTAAATAACATAAAACAACTTATTGCCATTTCTGCATTTTCAAAAATGTATGGACTATAAGAATGTCAATGAGTGAAAGTGATAAGGAAGAAATATTACTTGCCTTCTTTTTATTTACAATATATATACTTTCTTATCTATGTAAAACAAATTTAATCACACCATTTTCGTACACCAATTAGTGATATAAAATAAATTTATTGGGAGATAGTATTTTTTTTTAGAATGGTTATTAAGTTTATAGCTTGTAGAAAAGATAATTTTTACAGTACGCAGAATGATAATAGTATTTTTCTTCTTAGAATGACCATTAAATTTATGGCTCGCAGAAAAGATAATTTTGACAATTATCAGAATGATAAATGTAGTACATAAGTTTCTTATATTAATGGGTAAATAAAATAGAGAAATTTCTAATTTTTTTTGGTAAAAATACAGAAGAAAGCTTAAAAGGAAGAAATACAGTTAGAATATCTTTTCATTAATTGATTATATGTAGAAACAAAACAATAATGTGACACATTTAATGCAGCTTAAAAGCTTTATACATATAATTTTTGTTAACTGTCATGTTTTTCTTCAAGTGATGTTTTTATATCACTATCATTTCCTAGAAAAAGGCTTGAGTTCAGAGATAAATTTCACTTAGTAACATTACTTTTTATAAAAATGTGAGCTAATAACTTATTTGCCAGCAACTTTCAAATAAGTATGTTTATTAATATTTTTATTCAGTTAAATAGAATTAGTAAAAAAACAAAACAAAAAGAAAACAACAACAACAACCCTCCCCCCCCCAAAAAAAAATAAAAAAAATAAAAATAACATTGCCCAGTTAAACTGATGGCATTGAGCTCACAGGTTACGCATACTAATTTTACATTACAGCTTTACATTTTGAAGAGTTGATTCCGTTCAAAAAAAATAAAAATATATATTAAGGAGGAGGGATCAGCTCCCCCCTTTCCCCTTTTTATACTTAATCATTAAACCCTCTAAATTGATCAGGGACATGCTTTATCATATAAAAAATCCATATCCAAAATTTAGAGCAAATCGGAAAATTCTTAATAAAAACCCATTTATATAATTTAAGAAGAGTTATCCTTCTCTTTTATACACTTAACCTTTAAACTTCCAAAACTATTCAGAGATTTGAACGAAATCTGACAATTCTGCGTGAAAAACCCATTTATATAAATTAAGGGAAGGGTCATTAGAACCCCCATTTCCCCTGTTTATATTTATCCAATGAACACCTAATAACAATGACGGAAGCACTTCATCAGAATGATCCTATGTGTAAATTTTGAACAAAAACTTATATTTCTGCATGAAAAACCCATTCATATCAATTAAAAGGAAGGGCATGAGCCCCCCGTTTCTCCTCTTATAGATATCGAATGAACTCCAAAAACTAATCAGGGAAGCGCCTTATCAGGATATACCTATATACAAAATTTTAAGTGGATGCGATAATTTTATCATGAGTTATCGCGTTACGTACGTACGAACATACGCACATACATACAGAACGGGCGGGCACATAAGCTCTCAGGCTATGATAGCCTGTGTGTTAAAAACAAAAACAAGCAAACAAAGAGTAAAAACCTAGTCTGCTTTTCATCCATTTAAAATACTTATTTTATCGTATTATGAATAAAATTTACCATAACAAATTTTTAGATAGGTTTGATTTACTGGTTCGATGTGCTGCATGATTATTTAATCAAAAATTTCAGCTTGATGATAAAATATAGTATAATATGTTTCTCATTATACTGTGCCGAAAAAAAAGTCAGGACCATGAAATCTGTTTCTTTAATTTAAAAAAACAATACAATTGCAAAACAATATGCAACAAATTTCGTTATTTATTTAAAATTACTAAAAAATAGTTTTTTTTTTTTTAAAGAAAGATTAATTTTTAGATGATGCAATTTAATGGAAAAAAAATTAGGACCAGTATATTTAAAATCTAAATTACACATGTAAATGATTCCTACATTACTTTTTAATACTTTGGTTCCCTTACCACTCCTGACTTTCAAAAGACGGTTTGGGAAAGATTTTACCAGGTTTTTATATGTTGAAATGAGTATTTGTTTCCATAATTCCAAATTGGCTGCTTTTAGGTCAACAATCGAATCAAACTGCTTTCTTTTGGCATATTCTTGAAAAACCAAGATTTCTCAGAAATGTTATATGGGTTTTATTTCAGAATTTTTAGATGCAATGTCCAACGGTTTGATATTGTTTGCAGATAACTAATCTGAAACTGATGCAGACTTGCAAACGGAAGTGTTAGATTTAAGCAATACCAAAATCTGATCCGTAATTTCATCTTTAAATGGAACAAAGTTATTACCAAGAATATCTTCACAGTCAAAGGAGTTTATATTTGTCTTAATGAAAACCTAACTTATTTTTTCTTTTGGTTTAAAACCTACCCAAATCACGACTGAGCTACCGCGTGTACACGTTTTGAAAGCAGATACATATCAATATCAGATACATCAATATGGATTTACTATCGTTTTATTAATAAAAACCGATTTCCACCATAGATTGAATTTTAAGACATTGGAAGATGCGGATTTTAGTTTTGCACCAATGTTATAGTTTTGAATTGGCTTTTTATTTAACATAATTAAATTATTCGCACTTTTAACACATTTGTAGCAGTTCTGCGCGTTGCTGAGATTTCTAAAGAAGATATTACAATAGAAGAACAATCTCAATCTTGAACCGTCACTCTGATAGCGTTCCATTTCCATTAGGCTGAAAATTTTATTCCTAACAGAATTTAATGGATCAAAATAAAAATTGTATGTAACAGTATTAAATTTATTTTTCTAGGGCAATTTGAATTTTAGCCTCTGTTTTCCTTCAGACGATAGTTTTCCGCAAAAGACGCTCAAAGCAACAGTTGCATATTCCGAAACTTCAAACCTAGCTTCTATTAACCTATAAACATCAGCACAGATGAGTTCCGAGTTGTAGTAATGAAGTCTTTGGAAACATGTTAAACTATCCAATATTAAAATTTTTGTCTGTGGGCTACTCTTTTTAAATTAAGATTTCTTAATTTGCAACACTTTTTCGATATAGTAAAATTTCGCTTATTTAAGAATATTTAATGACATATTAACTAAGAAGAAAACAAGGAGAAATTTACCAATTCAGAAAAGTGGTGTCAATCAAGAAATCTGATTTAAAAAAGTAGCACATAGACAACTCTGTTTTCATATCGGATGGACATGGTAATGACGACGTCATCTCATTATGCGAGCTGTAAAAGAAGACTCCGATCCTAAACATATTTCCATTTCTTAACATTACAAGATTTTAATTCATGAAAAATTATTTTTTAACTATTACAATTGAAATAAATTTCCCTATTATATCAAATATCTACTTCTAAATTCAAGATATATATTTTTTTCGAATTTTATTTTAAACAACAGACTTAGCTAGTGGTCTTAAACTTTTTTCCAGTAAATTACTATGTTACAAGATTAATTATCAACTGAAAACATAAAATCAATGGTTCAAAAGTTTTCAACAATGTAGCCACTTACCAACGCTTAATGAAACACGTCTTTATTGCGAGAAAAATATCTTCCTTTTAACCTTTAGATGCTGATAGCAGTTTCACAATTCGCTGCTTTTTTAAATTTTCGCAGTTTAATAATTTTTATTACTACTGAAATTTTGTTTCATTCGGAACCTTTGTACAATCACTAGAAACTTCTGAATAGGTGAGTTTTAAGTAATATGATATATAAGAAAAGTTTTGTATGGAAACAATATCCTTTGAGTTAACTCTTTCAGGCTCAAAGTATTTCTACTGTTGAAGTGTTAAAATAATTGAACGACACCAGGACTTGTGAAAATATTTATTTGTAAATATGTTAAACCTTTTCTCCTTGTACAATCTAAAAGGCAAAACTTTATTTCAAAATACTAATACCGATATGGCATTTGGGAATTAAAATTAAGCGAGACGTAATTTAACTCACTATGCAGGAAAATGAGGCGTTTTTTTTCCTTTCCACGACAGCTCGGCAGTATCAGTTGAAAAATACATGCTAAAGCCAGGCAAATGTTGTCCGATCCCCCCCCCCCCAATGTAAAGGTTAATGATTAATAGACATGCGTATGTGAAATGATTAACAGTCATGTGTTTGTGCTTCAGAAAATTTTAATAATACAAAAAAGAGGTAGGAAAATAAATTGAAGAAAACATTATAGTATGTAAAAAAAAGATAATATTACAGCATTACAATCTGTTTGTTACTCTCAGTCGGAAAGTTATAAATACTTCAAAAAAGTATATTTTTCATTTAACATTGTATTTGCGAAAAGTAAAATTTTATATTTTAAATAATTCTATAAGCTAATGTACTTTTAGTTTTCTCCTTAGAAAGGAATTTGCTAGAATGAATTCCAGAAAATTATATCTTGCGAAGAAAGAGTTTTAGAAATTCTTAGTACTTGTTTTAAAACTTAATATTTCACATTTTTAGCTTTTTTCGAGCATTTTGTTTGTGCTATTAAATAAAATAGAAGTAATTTAGAGGTAGTGTAAATTTGTTATTATTCTACCGTAATAGAGCCTGCTTGCGATAGATCCGCAGAAGTTAAGTGCATATTGACAGACGGCGCCAAGAAGCAGTAGGTTTGAGTAAAATGAGAAGACTACCGAAAATGTATTTTAACAAGAAAGAAAATTCATGCGTCAAGCATAGATTATGAAATACATTTCTTTACTTCCAGAATACTCTAATGAAGCTTTACTGTTTAGTAGTTTAAAGAAAGATGTTTTAAGAAAACAATTTAGGAGAACTAGAATTTTAGAATTATTAGTATATAGAATATAGAATTATTAATATTAGAATATAGAATATAGGCTATTTTTCATCTCAGCCCATAATGTAATGGGATTCTTCTGAGTGTGTCTGTAAACGAACTAGAAATGTTACATATTTAATTTTTAATTGGAAACGTGCCATAGAAAATCTCAGTAACAGCTATTATATATATATATTGCAATCCAGGTATATTTATGATAGTCAAAGTCCGGATTCAGATTGATGTAGACGGATAAATGGAGGTCATAATTATATTTAATTATATTGAAGAGTGCTCAAAGTAACCATTAAATTTTACAGTAAAGTGTTTAAAAATAGTTGTTACAACACGCCAATTCTCTAAATGTTCTTTATTTAAGACATGTCCAAGTAAATAAAATATTATTGAAAATTACATCTTGTTAGCAATCACAACAACGACAGTACAAAAAAAAAAAAAATGGTACGACTAACATGTTTGAAAACTTTTTTTTATTAGCTCATTATGCGAAGAAACAAAAGATTAATATCACAACCTTTTGTTGAAAAACGTGATATTTATAAAAAATGACTTATGTTTTAATTATTATCTAACAAAAAATGCTTAATTTTAGGGATAAATTTCATATTTTTTAAAAAGGACAAACGTTTACAAAGTCGTATAAAAATATTTAAATATTTTTTTAGCCAAAAAATATGTTCTGATCATTTCCAAAGCAACCTTGTTAAACACTCAATTAAAAAAACCCTGCGCTGTCAGAAGCTTTCGTTTGGGTCATCAGCTGAAATCGCTTTCAAAGTTTACATGCATTTTTCTGAACAATTTATAGTTTCAAGTGATGAGCATTGTGCTAAAGTTATTAAATAAATTAGTTACTTAAAATACGGAGATAATCTTAACCAAAAATGAGCTTGTGCGATAATCTGAGAGAGTATATAGAAAATCTTAACTTCCAATTTGACTGCTTTTAAATCTATATATATAAAAGAAAGTTTGGATTTCGTATTAATCACAGCACAAAAAAATCTACCGAATCAAAAATCTTGAAAATTGGGGTAAAATACTTCTTATAACACTGAGTGCCGCTAAGAAGGGATTTTTGAAAATTCCACCTCTAAGGGGGGTAAAAAAAAGAACGAACTTTTGAAAAATTCCTTAAAAATCGGCTTTTGTAGTTATTTTTCAACAGATAACATACTTTAGTGTATTTTTCCATGTCGAATCGAATGGTACGAAGCAAATTCTTTTAAATCCAGTAGTTCATGAGATACGTGAAATTTTCCTAATTTGGTGATTTCTTTGGCGCGAAAACCTGAAATTTTCATTCCTTATCTATATATATATAAGAAAGTCTAGATTTCGTATTAATCACAGCAGAAAAAAATCTACCGAACCGATAATCTTGAAAATTGGGGTAAAAATACTTCTTATAACACCGAGTGCCGCTAAGAAGGGATTTTCGAAAATTCCACCGCTAAGGGGGGGGGGGGGGGTAAAAAAAGGACGAACTTTAAAAAAATTCCTTAAAAGATTTAAACAAATTTGCTTGGTACCATTCGATTCAGCATGGAAAAATACACTAAAATATGTTATCTGTTGAAAAATAACTACAAAAGCAAAGGAATTTTTCAAAAGTTCGTTCATTTTTTTACTCCCTTAGGGGTGGAATTTTCAAAAATCCTTTCTTCGCGGCACTCGGTGTTATAAGAAGTATTTTTACCCCAATTTTCAAGATTTTTGGTTCGGTAGATTTTTTTGTGCTGTGATTAATACGAAATCCAAACTTTCTTTTATATATATAGATAAGGAATGAAAATTTAAGGTTTTTGCGCCGAAGAAATCGCCAAATTAGGAAAATGTGACGTATCTCACGAACTACTGGATTTAAAAGAATTTGCTTAGTACCATTCGATTCAGCATGAAAAAATACACTAAAATATGGTATCAGCTGAAAAATAACTACAAAATCTCATCTATAACAGAAAGTCTGGATTTCGTATTAATCACAGCACAAAAAAATCTACCGAACCAAAAATCTTGAAAATTGGGGCAAAAATACTTCTAATAGCATCGAATGCCGCTAAGAAGGGATTTTAGAAAATTCCACTTCTAAGGCAGGTAAAAAAAGGAACGAACTTTTAAAAAATTCCTTAAAAATCGGCTTTAATACTTATTTTTCAACTGACAACATATTTAAGTGCATTTTGTCATGCTGAATCGAATGGTACTAAGCGATTTCTTTTAAATCCAGTAGTTTGTGAGATACTTCATTCTTTCCTAATTTGGCGACGTCTTCGGCGAAAAAACCTGAAATTTTCAATCCTTATCTATATATATAAAAGAAGGTCTGGATTTCGTATTAATCACAGCACAAAAAAAAAAGAAAAAGAAAAAAACTACCAAACCAAAAATCTTGAAAATTGGGGTAAAATTACTTCTAATAGCATTGAGTGCCGCTAAGAAGGGATTTTAGAAAATTCCACTCCTAAGGGGGGTAAAAAAAGGAACGAACTTTTAAAAAAATCCTTAAAAATCGGCTTTAATATTTATTTTTCAACTGATAGCATATTTAAGTGTATTTTTGAATGCTGAATCGAATGGTACTGAGCAATTTCTTTTAAATCCAGTAGCTCGTGAGATACTTCACATTTTTATAAATTGACTATGTCTTTAGATGACTGATTCTTCACCGATTACAGACAGTCTAAAATATGACATAAAACTGAAAATTAATATGATTTAAAAATTTTGTTTGATTCAAAGTTTCTTTAGAAAAACTGACCAGCGTAGCGGGCGAAGGCTGCTAGTAAATATATATTTCTTATGAAATCGAAACGTCTCCCTAAAGTTTCAGTGTGTTTTCCGTGAACATTATATGATTTTAATAATGGAAATTATGGGAAAGTGATTAATTTATCTGGAAACTTCAAATATCGAGTGAAGTTACATTTGACATGTGCTTGTCTGATAAATAACCCTCTCGCGCATTGAACCCTTAACATAAAAAAATTATTTAATCCTAATTGTTTGAATTTTCAATTGCACAGTAGTTGAGTATGCGACCAATGTCATCCTTTGAAAAGGATGAAAAGATGACAGCACATGCATTTCATTTATTTTGTACAGGTTTTAATCTCCATTTTTGTCAAAAGTCCAGTATACTAAAAAAATGGATTTAAAAAGGGCATTCCACCACACAAAGGAGCATAACATGTAAATAAAAATACATGTAAATAAAAATATTCATGTTTCTCACATTAGTTTATTTATAATAAGAAAACAAAATTGAGATTGATTAATGTTTTGGAAGGATTGAAGGGTATTTTAGTTTGAAACCTGAAATGAGGCTTCCATGCAGTTGTAGCAGTTATAGCTATCACTGCATGCAAACCTCATTTGAGGCTGTACATACAAATTTCAAAAACCGAAAACTATAAAAAAAGGCAATGCAATAAATTTTTAAAGTGAGAACTTTGTATATATTAGTTTTTGTTTACGTTATAAGAAACACGACAATTTAATTTGTTGGAACTATTCGAGCTAACAGAATAAAGAGCGCAGAGAAAAAGTTAGAAATTGCCAAATCTCTTATGAAATATGGAAGGAGATCAGTTTTTGTAATTACCTCTGAAGACAACATATCAGTGACTCGATGGGTTGATAAAGGTATTGTAAGCGTGTTGTCATCTTTTGCTAGAGATTAACGAACAAATAAAGCAAAATGTTTTAATTCTGCAACTAAGTCCATTGTAAAAATAGATAGACCCCACTCAGTGCAAATATATAACAAGCGTATGGAAAGTGTGGACTTGATGAATTCACTTGTTGCACTTTATCTTCCCTGTCAAAGAAAGGTATGTTGGTATATGCGCATTTTTTAAATCTTTTAAATGCTGCTGTTGTAAATGCCTGGCTTCTTTGGAGAAAAGATGGAGGAGCTGCTAATGATAAGTAGCAGCCTAATACATACAGGAACCTCAAATTTGAACTTGAAGAAAAAGGATCGATCATCTGCTAAAGCATCTTTTGCTTTGGTATGCCTAGCAAACAATAGAAAAGTGTCTTTAGTTGCTAAAGAACTGAGATCCGATAATGGTAAACATTACCCAAAAATGTCTAATGGTAAATATGCACTGAAGTGCAAAAACGAAAGCTGTTTTAGTAAAACAAGATATTTTTGTGCTCTGTCAAGTACATTTAAATCCAGAATGTTTCGAATATTTTCATGAAAATTAATTTTTTTTCCCAGAAGGAATAAGATGCATATTGTAAATTTTGTAATATTACACCACTATTATTAGTTAAAAATAACTAAAAAAATTTAGTTCGCAAATATCCTGAAATAGATAAGAACATTAAGAAGAATCTTGATTTTTAGCTTTTAAAAATTCTGAAGGAAGTTTTATGTGCATTTGTTATAATTGTAACAAATGTAACATTTCTGCATACAAGCCTTATATGAGGTTGCATACAAAACTTCCTTAAGAATTAAAAAAAATCTAAAAATCATGTTTTATGTTAATATTCTCATCTAATCCATGATAATTTGCTACCGAAAATATATTTTGGCAATTGCAAAATAATTCCTGCTCGAAAGGGTTAAAGACACCTACATAGAAAAAATACCTATTCTCTTGTTTAACTACTTTTAAACAAATATTTTTCTTATTTTTTAATCTATATTTATTAAATTTAAAAAGAAAAAAGTAAATTGCTATTTACCCATTTAAAATAATATACTTTGCCGTTGTAAAAACAAATTTTACGTACACTAATTCAACAGATACAACTAAGAGACTACAATTAATGTAACGAAAATATGTTTATTTCTAACTATTATAAGTTAATTTACAGCATGCACGTTAATTACCAGCTTTAACAGCACTCAATTAAACAAATGGAAATTTTGGCTTTATGCCAATTTTATAATTTGTCTGTAGTTCTAGCTAAATGCTGCTAGACATAAAACAGTAAAATTTGTCAAATAAAAAATCTTAATATCTGAAACATTTGAAAATACAGGATGATAAAAAAAATGTCACAAAAGAAATAGAAATTTAATAATTTAAAATATAAAGACAGTAGCACGATGGGTATTTCACAAAAATATTCAGAAAAACGCTATTTTGTTAATAGGAAAAAAAGAACTTCAATAACTTCATTTATTGATGAAAGGCATTCTGTAGTGTTTTGAAAGATTCTGCCTGTTATTATTTAGGGTAGAAACGAAAAAGAATTACAGTAAAAAATCTGTTCGATGTTTTGCAGAATATCTATAGCATCTCATAGCTTTTGTGAATGACAAAAAGCGTAAAACTGAACAACAAGTCGAAATATGTAGTTGGCTGCAAAAGTAATCATACTTTCAATAACACTTTCATTATATATATATATACACATATATATATATAAATCTATGTGTTTCTGTACAAAAAATCACAAGATGCTTATAAAAACCGCAAGCTACCTACTGCCTGTACTTTTCAAATTATTGAATTTTTATTTTTTATTTAATTTTTGAATCATTAACATTTGTATTGACTTACTATGTGAAGCGAATAAAATTTCATACTACAGGCTTAATTCACATTGGAAGCTTTATTCAAATAATTAATACTTATTTAAAAAAATTGCACTTTTATTAATATGTCATGTTTGTGACGTTATATAATTTCATAGAACAAGTTTATGTTAGTAATACATTTCATTATTTTCTAGTGTACTGCATAAAAAATATTGCCTAATTCGTTTTAAAATAGAAACTCGATAAGCTACAAAAAATTACTCCTCAATTTTCCAACCGATTTATTTTGTACAAAACTGCATCCAAGTTTTATAACTTTTAAAAAGTTGTATTTTACTTAATGTTAATTTAATGAAATTCCTCCGTATGAAACGGAAACTATATTTCGTCATACTGAAAGAAAAATTAGATGAACGTTATAATACGAAGATATCAATTTTTATTTCAGAAAATGTAAATAGAATAAAAAAATACCATTAATAATTTAGTGGAACTTCGAATTTCTCGTCAAACGAATGTGGATAGATAAATTTGATGGGAAATGTAACTTTTATGTGAAACCTTTTTAATGGATTTGAATGAAATTAAAACAAAAGGATAAAAATATGAATCGAAATATTGTTAACTATAAGAGATATTTCATTAGGAACTGTAGAAACATTTATCATTTTTTTCTTTTTAAAAATTTAAAATTGATTAAAGAAATTGATAAAAATCAAAGACACGCGGATAGACACCAATCTCAAAAATTTTATGTAAAAAAAAAAACAGCCTCACACGATACTTTAAGATCATAAGATACTTAAAATTTTAAAATACTTTAAACTTCAAGATACTTAAAATTCTGTCTTCTCTCAAGTTCTCTCAGAGAAAATTCCTTTCGTCCTAGTAAATATTCTATTTCAATTCTTAAAGAAGCAATCCCGATCAAAAAGTCTCAATTTGAAAATTTTCTCAAATCTCCCTCCCCCCAAAATATTAGGAATTGCCTTTCATAGAAAATAATTCTTTTAATCCTTTTAAACATTCAGCGCAACCAGTGGCTCTTCTCTCAAAGCTAGTAGCTGCTGGGTTCGAACTCAATTGCGCCCTTTGGCCTAATCTTTCGGAGTTTTCCGTGGTTTTCCTCGAATTTTGCATAAATATTAAGATCATTTAGAAAGTCCCCCATAGAAAGCGTCTCCATTGGGTATTTTTATTTTTAACTATTCATTTTTTTGCAGATAATCGGCCACCATAAACAATACCAACATCTAGTAAATAATCAATTTTATCCTTAAAGAAAGAATGCCACTAAATGTTTCTGACAACTAATTTTCATGGTTCGAATATGTGTTTCCGTTTAAGCACCAATATTTTTGCCCAAAAATTTCGCCTTAAGGGTGTATTCGAAAAAATGATTTTCCACCTTCAACAGCTCGAAATTTTCAGATACAATTTGGGACACATTTTTAAAAGTAGAAGCATGAAACTTGCTGAGGGGATTTTTGAAGTGACGTACAAGATGCCGTGTGATGTAATTTTTCGCTGATTTAATTAGAATTTGATTTATAAGCAATTATTTTCTCAGCGTGACCCTTTTTCTCGTTCGCAGACCCCCCACTTCGGAAAATTTGGTCCAAAACGCCGTTTTTGACAGCATTTTTTGCCACATTTTCTGCATTTATCAAGGAATTGATAATCACGGCACCTTGTATAGTTTCTAAATGAGAGAATTCGAAAGTTTGATGCATTTGAGAACAAAAATGAATCTAAAAATAAATCTGAAAAAAGGCAGTTTGGATCGGAATACACATTTAACTAATCTCAAAACTTCATCGTTTAAATAATCATAATAATGTATCAGGAAAATTATGCTAAAATAATAATAATTTGGAGCAGGAAATAAAAATTGATTCTCACGTACATGAAGTCATTCGGTCATTAAGGATCAATGGCATTAAAATTTGTTTCGAAAAGAAAATAGTATGTTACACAGAATTGCTTGTTTTAATTATTTGTTAGAACACATCTATTTCGTAAACAAACAACCATTCAAGCAAACATCTAATTAATTTTGAATAGATCCGACCAGATTTTGTGTGGGATGAGTCCTTAGAGCATAGACTCATTACAGTTACGTGAAGTCTACCAGCCAATGAATGAAAATAAATTTTCAGCGACACTAGTATTTGTTACAAAAGAAATAGAGGAAGAAGAGTAGAAAGTTGAATAAGAAAAAATTATGAATAATAAAAGCCGTGTATCTTTAATTGGTTACACACGTTTGTATTCGATAATTTTTTAAAGTATTATTTAATTTTACCTTGCACTATTAATATATATAATAAAATTTAATAATATATTTTTCGGCTATTAATGTTCAATTATGGCATTTTTTACACCATGTTTTCATTCTTAGGTGTTATTCAAGATACAAGATATCTTGTCGATTCTTTTCTCTCATTCATTGTGTTATTAAATCAAAAGAAGCACTGTTATAAAATGAAGTGTTTGGGTTTCTATTGTTATTTGTATGCAAATCTTATAGTAACTTTGTGTATAAAAAATTACATAAATACTTCTTTCAACATATTTTTATTTCATTATTTTATTTTTTTTTTTTTTTTACGCGCATAAAATAAGCGCGTGTTTTTATTTGGAAACTATGCGCGCGAAAAACTTCTTCCACCACTTTTTTGTAAACACAAAAGATATTTCAGGAAATATAGTCAAAGTTGGCATTTTGAATTGAATTTAATTAAACAAATAATTTGTTTTTTTTTTATTGAACTTAAAATTATAATTGTTGGTAATAGAATAATTATCGGTCGTACGCTAAACAATTAAAGAATCGAAATAAAAAATTATGATTGTAAAAAAATATATGTAAATATTTTATTTTATTAGCAAATGTCCTCTGACAAGGTTTCCATGACTCTCTGTAGATTCATATGACTCTTATACATATATAATGGGCCTTGTGTTTTCTAAGCCTTATTCTTTAGGCGTCTGAGACTGTGATTGTATTCTTTTGTGGTGCTAAATTAATGCTGATAGTTTCTTTTTTGAGTAAAACTTATGTCTGAAAGGCAACTTTCTCCCACTCCCCCTCCCTCCCAAAAAATAATTGAATTTGCCATAAATAAACCCATGTCCATTACCTTAAGTTATCATTTAAGAATTTATGAAAAAAATTCATTATTATCAGTTTTCATCATGAAGATTCTAAAATTATAGGATTGTTGAATTTTGAGCGCGTCCAGCAGACCGAACGAAAACGACCAATGTGACTGTTAACATGACGGCACGGTAAGAGACCGGTTTCTAATAGGTTGACAGATTCACTGCACTCCATTGGTATTGTTTTCTAGTAGTGCTATCTGTATTTCGTTGCTGTAATTATTCTTTTGTTGTTAACATAAAAATTCATGTAACCGTTCAGTGACCCAATTAACCGAGTTTTTTTTTGGTTATTCCGGTCCATTAAAAGTCACTTTGGTTACTTCCGCTGAAAGATATTGGTTGGCATCGGTTAGCAGCATTGAAACCTTTCGTAACTAACCAATCCTACCGGTACGTAACCGGCGACTTCATTGACCGAGGACTTTGTGCATCTAATAAGAAAATTAAAGCATCGCCATTATCAACCAAATCATTGAATTTACGCATGAACCATTTTAGATTACAACCAAAATTCTCAACCAAATGAGAGTAAAAGCGATACATATTGCGTTATATACACTTAAGCCTAATAAGGATCAATTTATGTAAAAGTGTTACAAATTATAAGTATGATTAATTTCCGTGCATTAGATTTTGAGATATAGCTATCGGAAAAAATGCAGAAAAGCTGCGCCACGTGTGGTATTAATTATTGGAGCATCTAATCAGCATCATCTTACGTCAAGAATACAATATGATGAAATTCCTTGCATTACTTCTTAATGGTAAGACTATCGCTAAACCGTGTAAATCTTACAAAACGACAAAATTTGGAAATGTATTTTGTATTTTAAATATATTTTTAAAATACATGTATTTTGTATTTCAAACTTTTTTTTTTCAAAGGCATTTTTTTTGGTGTTTTAAGTTTTAAACCAATGTATTTTGTATTTTATATCAAAAAAGATTTTTCTATGTATTTTGTCCAACTAGTCTGATATATCATATACATAAAAAAAAAACACGATAAATGTTATTATGTGATACGAATTCGACCAATATGATCGTTGTAACTGACCAAGAACAGTCCAAAAAATGGAACATCACTGATTTTGTTCATGTCAGATGGCTGCATTTGACAAAAAATTAGAATTTGTTGTTCGGGAAAAAATGATCAAGCTATTAAAGTAAAATTTACTTTTAATATTTTTACTGAATACTTAAAATATTAATATAAAGAAAGTTGCAGAGTGTTAAGCAGGTAAAATTAATTAGTTTAATCCTATTCACAATCCAAAATAAGCATTTAAAAACCCCAACTGTATGTATAGGATATGCGCCATTAAATATAAAATTTTAGCTGGAAATTTGGAATTTATTTTGTTTTACTATTTTACCCATTATTAGATCAATCTATAGATTTGGAGCATTTTTTTATAAAAATAAAAAAAAATCGTGCAGTGAAGTGTAAATGATAATGATAATCGTTTTAATGAATGAAAATGTAGGAAACTTAACACACGCATGCTTGTATTTTATAGACATTGTCGGACGTTCCTCTCAGTTCACACAACTTTGAAGAAAGTCCGTGGTAGATATAGCTGCCACCATCGATATTACTAGGTGATATCGGTCACCCACTGTGAGGATCGTGTAAATGAACACTGACGCTGTCACTTAACTGAATTATCAGTTTATTAAGAATATATGTACACACTAAATACGCTATTTACAATTATATACAATTACAACTCGGATATAGGTGATCCGGTTCAACATTAAATTATATACAGTAACGGTTGGCTGTGTACTATTCCAATTACACTTTCCACCTCACACTCAATGCACGTTAGATTCAATTTATCGGATATCAGCTTTGACTCTCCCAACACAAGTATACTCGGCCTGCCCTTCTCGGCACTGAGCGCTAAACACCAGGAAGTCTGTGTCCTTTCCTCTCCAGAAATGCACTCCTTACGCTCCACAACACAGAGCACCATCCAGGTACGAAACCCAGGAACAGACTGAATAAACTGAGACAAGCCTTGCTCTTCCCAAATCACTGGGTCACGCCAATGTCAACCCCCTTTGGAGCTTATTCAATGGACACATCCTCCATTCCTTTCTTGCTTAGTGACATGTTGCTCATCTGCTCGTCATCCGCATACCTCACTGACAGATGGACATGCCTCTCAGCAATATCCTTTCTCTAACACACCACCTGCATAGGATTATCTGGCAATTCCCCTTTCCACAAAGAAGAAATGTCACCTTGGAAATTCTGCTATACAGCCATACAATACGAAATATTGAAATAGAGAAATAGTGGAAATTCCATTCTTTAGCCGAGATGGCATCAGAACCTAAACTATAAACGACTTTGGGACTTATTATAACTTTATTTTATAACTTTATTATTATTATTATTTTATAACTTTGGGACTATAAACGAATGCTGGTTTCGTTTTTCGACGATAGTTGCCAGCCCTTGCCACCTAGAATATAGTTTATTAGTTGAATCGGGGATTAACAATATTACTTTATCGCCTACTTCAAACGTTTTTTCTTTTGACCTTAAGTTATAATGATACGCCATTCTATTTTGTTGCACCTAAGACGATAATTTTGCCTCATTTGCGGCTCTTTCTAAACGTCCTCTAAGTTTATCAAATACTCATGAATCGGCGTAGTATCTAACTGCGGCCCTTATTTTCTTCTGCCCAGGATGACTTGAGAATCGATAAAGGACCCTCCGGCGCTCTACCATATAATAACTGGAAAGGTGCGATTCCCGTCGAAGAATTTGGGACTTCCCTATACGCACATAATACAAATGGTATTTGTTCATGCCACTTTTTCCCTTCTTCTCTAATAGTATGATGTAACATACGTTTAAGAGTCTGATTAAATCGTACCACAAGCCCTTTAGACTGTGGATACTGTGGGGTTGAAAATCTTGGACTAGCACCTAACCTTTTCTCAAATTCTTTCGTTAAGTCGGCATTGAAATGGGTTCCATTATCACAGGCAATTATATTTGGAATTCCTGTCCTCATAAATATTTGAAGTAACGCATCACACGCGGTTTTAGCACTTAAACTTTTTAGAGGGGTCGCATCCGCCCACCTGGTATGCTGATCAATTAAGGTTAGTATATACTGATGCCCTTGTGAACTTTTAGGATGAATAGGCCCAATTAAATCAACATTAACCACCTGAAATGGGAGTTCCGGCCGCGATACTGGGGAAATAGGAGCTCTATCATTTACTTTAACCCCTCTAGTCAATTGGCATTCTAAACATGACTCACAAAATTGTTTAGTTTCTTTCGCCATCCCCTCCCAATAAAATGAATACCTGATTCTCTGTAAAGTTTTCTTGGCTGCATGATGTCCTCCAAATACCGAACTATACGCTAATTTTAGGATTTCTTCCCTTCTTACTTTGGTTACTACTAATTGCGCTATAGTTTCGCCTAACAATTTCTCTTTGTAATATAATAAGCCATTTACAATATAATATCCCCTTTATCCGTTTTAGCTAATTCCCAAGCTTTCTCTAACTCTTTACATTCTAATTGGGATTCCTTAAACATATCTGAATTGCTAACAATAGCTTGATTATCTTTCTCCACTTCTATTTTTTCTGGATTCTGACTTTGTACATTTTGCGAACTCGCTTCTATTGCGTAAACATTACAACTATTATTATTCATATCTTCCTTTTCACTCGAATTATCAATAATAATTTCTGAACTTTCTAATTTTTGGGCCTCTAGCAATGGCTCCTCGCGGTTGACACCTGACAACTCATTAATCACTTCGGAATGTAAAATTACTTGCTCATTAATATTATCAGTCATTGCGCAAAATACTTCCTGCTGAATTATATTAGTTTGTCCGAATTGCGGAATAGCTAACGGTAGTTTAACCAACGGCGATTTAACTGTTTCACCGAATAACCCTTGTAAATAAATACTACCCGCTCCTTTTAATTTCTCTTCCGGTACCAAATCTTTGTGAACAACATTAATTTCACATCCAGAATCAACCAATCCCTTTGCTTTTTGCCCATTTACACTAACTTCAATTTTCTCAAGTTTATTTAATATCTCACCAATAACATTAGTTCTTTGTTCGGCCTTTGCCGATATTCTCGCCACAATAGCTCCATGAGGTAACTCTTTGTTTTCTTTTACCACAATCTTATGCACCCCCGCTTTCGGATCTTGCCCTTTATTACCATTATTTCCCTCATTACCCACTTTATTACAAAAACGTTGATAATGACCTCTCAAACCACATTTAAAGCATTTAGGCGCTGAAGCATCACTAGGTTTCTTAAAATCTATTTTCCTATCCGAAAAAGAACTAGTCTCATTACTCCCGTTTTTCCTCCAATTACCACTAACTTTGCTACCCTCGGTCTCATTTTTTCATTGTTTACGTGCCTATTCTTACCTTTAAAACTTTTATACGTAACGGCGTAAGACTTATGTTTAGCGTCAAAATAATTGTCCCATTCTTTAACAATTTTAGAAGTTTCTAACCATTTACCTTGGTGAGTTAACCCAATATATGACGCAGTATCCTCATCTAACGTACTTACTAATATATCAGTAACTATTAACAGGTTGACCTTTTCATAAGAGTCAGCACCTCTAATCTTACAATAATTTTCCCATGTCGCTATTAATCGCGATACAAATAATACATGAGTTTCGTTCTGGTTTCTCTTAGCCTTCTTAAAATTTTCCAAACATGCCTTCAGCGTCGGTTCATGTTCCCTTAGAACTAACTCCTTTAATTCCTCATAATTCTCCATTTGTTCCGTAGTCGTATAAATTAACAAATTATCCGCCTTATCTCCTAACATATTTAGTAGAATTTCGGCCTGCTGGTTTTACGGTACATTTTTAGTTTTAAATGCCATTTCTAAACTGTTGAAAAATAAATTCCATCCCTCAGTCCCTTCCGGTACTTTGATGGATAGAGTTTTTACGCTTTTGATCAATTTTTCTATATTACTTTCATTATTAGATTTCCTTGAAACATTAGAATTATTTGCCGATCCTTGAACTCTTAGTCTCTCCATTTCTAATTCATGTTCCATCCTTAATTTTTCTATTCTCTTTTCTCTTTCTAACCTTTCGTGTTTTTCTTCGCGCTCTAACTTTTCCTGTTTTTCTTCACGCTCTAACATTTCCTGTTTCTCTAACTTTTCGCGTTCTAATTTTTCGTGTTCTAACCGTTCTGCAACAATAGCGTCAGATAATTCCTTAACAACCCCCTCGTCATACTCATCACTGTCCATTATCTTTTTCTTAAGCTGAATTCTGGTATCATCTTCCGCGAATTCAACACCCAATTCTTCGGCTATCCCCTGAAGATCAACCTTTTTTAGTTTCAATAAGAAAGCCATACCTTCACCGATTGTTATTACCACCCCACAAGACTAGTTAAACCTAACAAATTAATATTTCCTAAATTTCTAACTTAGTACAGATATATCTCCACATATTTTACTAATTAATACCCTTCAGATAATCAATGCATTTCATTTCTAATTATCCTACTTAATACTCTAATTTTTCTCAATCATTGATATCCCACCATATACTTCCAATAAAACAAAAAGGTAAAACAGTAATTCGATTTGACTACTATGCAATTTAGATTCCAATATATACCCTTAGATAACAACATACAATTTACATAATAATACTGATACATTGAAATTGAATAGAAGTACTGATGTCAATCAAAAAATCCGCATAAAGAAAAATTGTTAAACATGCATATATAAATTTCTACAATTATCCTCACTAAAATATTTCCGAATTCAATACTGGTTCTCACACTTAAAACAAATATAATATTTTGATCACAAGATCTTTACTTTTATTTTTCTTCACTAAGGCTCTCTTTTGAGCTATTTTTTTTATGGCCCTCTTTTGAGCCTTTTTTTTCACTATAGCTCTCTTTTGAGCCTTTTTTTTTTCTACGACTGGCCAATTAAAATTCTAAGAAAATGTTATTATACACTCTTCACACTTAAAAAATATTGCTTCATTTAAATATTACTTTGATAATAAGGTACCCTGGGGTAATAACGCCACGTTAAGGTTCTACCAATTTTCACTGCTCAGTTTTAGTTTGTATTTTTCAAACAAATACATGATTTGATACAGCAACTCATTGACTATCTATATAAAAAATAATAATTTAACAAATATGTATTCATAAAATGTAATGGCATAATTTCTTGACCAATGCTATTCGGCGTTATTACTCACCTATATGGGTAATAACGCCATGTAAACAAAACTATGAAATAAAATGGAATAATTGCATGTAGATTGCCCAATTCTAAAAATACACACTCTACAAACTTAGAAATTGACAAATTGCATTCTAAGATATTGAAAATGTTAAATTTTTTGTGAAAGTGTAAGAAAAATAACGTTGTAGTGTGTGTGTGTGGGGGGGGGGGGGATGAGGCAAAAGAATACCAGACCATGAGCTTCTTTTTGCTTAAAAAGGACCGCTTAAATAGAATTATTAGAAACATTGCACAGTTTTAACTGTGTTTATTTGAATCAGTATTTAGGATGTATCTCGGCCACCGTAGGGAATCAACGGGGATATTAATGCCAAGAACTGGCGTTATTACCCCGTTATAGTTATTGCGCTGTACATTTTAAATTACAAATAATCTCTAGAAGACAGCCAAAATCTTCAACAACATTTTGAAAGTCCATGAAATGTACTACAAATATATGTAATTAACAAAGTATTTCCGGATAAAAAAAATAGTCTTCACATCACAAAACGTATCTCGCAAATTTTAGATCAAGAGTTAATTTTAGTTGCTTGTAAAAACAATAAGACCTAAAAACGAAACAAATTAACTTGAAGCTGTTTTTTGCGATTTATATGACTCAAAATCCTTCTGCGCAGAGCACATGGGTGTCATTTACCAGATTATTTCTTAATTATGCAAAATATTAGCACTTGGCGTTATTACCTCGCCTGGCGTTATTACCCCAGGGTACCTTATTTTAAATTTAAATAAATTTAATTATTCCTTCCAACTACTATTAACACAATTAGAAAAAAAAAATATAGCCAGTCAATACTAGCTCAAGTTATTATGACCTTTCCTTAAAACAATAGCCAATATGGTTATTAACACTTTATAGGTAGGAAGTATTGATAAAACACATAAGTAATATAGACAATTTACTTAAATTACTATTAATTATACAACAACAAATTTTTGTTCGAGATGTCAGTAGAAGGATATGAAAAAAAAAAACCTTACCTTATACTTTATTTGCTGGGGTACTTTTCTAATCACAGGTAGTTCCACGATGTAGCGGTAATATGGCACAACAGTTTAGTTCTTTCTAATACTGATACGGCATAGGCACAACACTTTTAGCACACACTCGACGATACGGCACGACACTTTAGCACACACTCGACGATCCGGCACGATACTTTAGCACACACTCGAAGATACGGCACGACACTTTAGCACACATTCGACGATACGGCACGACACTTTAGCACACATTCGACGTTACGGCATTACCACGCAAAAATTCCACTGGGTACTCCGGCACTAAAACACTGCAACACGGCTCGCTGGTCACTGGTTTCAGGCGATTCTATCCCACCGCTGCCACCAATTTGTCGGAAGTTCCTCTCAATCCACACAACTTTGAAGAAAGTCCGTGGTAGATATAGCTGCCACCACCGATATTACTAGGTGATATCGGTCACCCACTGTGAGGATCGTGTAAATGAACACTGACGCTGTCACTTAACTGAATTATCAGTTTATTAAGAATATATGTACACACTAAATACGCTATTTACAATTATATACAATTACAACTCGGATATAGGTGATCCGGTTCAACATTAAATTATATACAGTAACGGTTGGCTGTGTACTATTCCAATTACACTTTCCACCTGACACTCAATGCACGTTAGATTCAATTTATCGGAGATCAGCTTTGACTCTCCCAACACAAGTACACTCGGCCTGCCCTTCTCGGCACAGAGCGCTAAACACCAGGAAGTCTGTGTCCTTTCCTCTCCAGAAACGCACGCCTTACGCTCCACAACACAGAGCACCATCCAGGTACGAAACCCAGGAACAGACTGAATAAACTGAGACAAGCCTTGCTCTTCCCAAATCACTGGGTCACGCCAATGTCAACCCCCTTTGGAGCTCATTCATTGGACACATCCTCCATTCCTTTCTTGCTTAGTGACATGTTGCTCATCTGCTCGTCATCCGCATATCTCACTGACAGATGGACATGCCTCTCAGCAATATCCTTTCTCTAACACACCACCTGCATAGAATTATCTGGCAATTCCCCTTTCCACAAAGAAGAAATGTCACCTTGGAAATTCTGGTATACAGCCTACAATACGAAATACTGAAATAGAGAAATAGTGGAAATTCCATTCTTTAGCCGAGGTGGCATCAGAACCTGACAGACATGAATAAGGATTTCATGTAGGCCTTTATCTTTTAAGAAAATTATGCTTTTTGCATTTCAATATTTTATCTCTAGAAAAAGATATTTTATAAAAGTTTTGTACATTTTAATATCAACATTTACAAACGTTTTTTTAGACATGAACAGAACTGAACTTCTTCTGATATTATTCTGCTTATATTTTAATATTTTGTCTCAACATACGTTAAAAAGAATGTTATATACATCTTGAAAAATTTATAAAAGCCGAATCTAGTGAAATTGAATTTAGTAAATTTTATCCCATATATATATAGATTCAACGATTACAATTGAAACTCTGAAAGAACAAAAACATTCCCGCCTAATGAAATGCTCTAAATTTATTCTCGAATAAAATATTAACATACATACAGAAACAATATTCAGCTAAATCATTTGGTTGCTTTGACATTTATATGATGAGAAGCAGAAAGTTCTAAGATTTTGAAAACAGGAAAATCAAATCAGACATTGCATGTTAGACATTCGTATCATCCGTTCGTGTTATAATGAAGTTTGTGAAATATACAGTACTTCGGATAGAAGTGTAATATCTGAAAATTTTTGTGTGTACCCGTAAATACTAAATGCTTTTTATCATACAAGAATTAACTTATACTATACCTCAGTAGCGTATACGAATTTCAGAAAATTTGAAATATTTTAATATAATTAAACCGTAAGCTAAACAACGTTTCCCCTATACCATAGTTTAATGGATTACTATTGTGTGGCCCTCTAAATAAATAAAAAAATATTCTTTGCACCAAATATTCTACAGATTTATTTTAATATATATTTCATAGATGCATGTGAATTGTTTTTACGAAAGAGTGTAACATCATTAAAATGCATTTGAAATTTTTTTTTTCCCATTCACCGTAACGTAATGGAATACTTTTGATTGTCCCTGTAATTGAAATAGCAATTTAACCATCAACTTTGGAGGAACCAAATGTTACCATACGGTATTTGTGGCTGACTTAACAGATCCTTGCTTAATCGGGCAAGATTTTCTGAATAAGTTTGGCTTCAAACTTGATTTCAAAAATAATAAAATGCTCTCTAAATTTGAAGAAATAAGTCTTTTTGGATTAAATAACGAAATTGAATGTAAACAATCAGTAATAGCCAAAGAAAACATTAATCTAGATCCAAGAACAGAATTTTTAGTTCCAGCTGTAATTAAAAATGAAACTAATTATCGATTTGGCCATATAGTTTATCCCGAAGACAATAGTACACAAGCAGGAGTATTGGTGGCTTCTTCTGTAGTGGACCTCTCGAAAAAGACTGTTCCAGTCAGAATTGTTAACATCAGTGATAACACGAGGACTATCAAGAAAGGAGATGTGATAGCATCGTGTGCTCTTGTGACGTGCATAAATCAAAATTACAATCACTCTCAAAAATCGTTATATAATTTAGTCAAGGATTTGTTACAAAATACAGACTTAGATCCAAACCAGAGGGATGCTGCGAAAAGTTTATTTAGGGAATTCCAAAGTTTATTTTCCCAAACATCTGAAGACTTCAGACGAACAAAAATGGCACAACACAGAATTGATGCGGGATATCACTCTCCTATTAAACATCACCCAAGACGATTACCTTTTGCCAAGCAAGAAGAGGTGCAGAATTAATTAAGGATATGGAATAAAATGATGTCATCGAACCATCGACAAGTCCATGAGTGTCTCCCATTGTATTAGTAAGAAAGAAGGATGGTTCTACAAGATTTTTTGTAGACTACTGCCGACTGAATGACGTCATCAAAAAGGACAGTTACCCTTTACCAAGGATTGACGACACTCTAGACACACTTGCGGGCAACATTTGGTTCTCGACTCTGGATCTTGAGTGGTTGCTGGCAGGTAGAGATGCATCCCGACGACCGAGAGAGAACTTTTTTCACAACGAGACAAGGATTATGGCAATTCAAGGTAATGCCTTTTGGTCTATGTAATACACATGCAACTTTTGAACGCCCTATGGAAACGGTTCTCCGGGGGCTGTCATATGAAGCATGTCTTCTTTATTTAGATGATATTATAATTATAGTATTATATGGACATCTGAAGAACCTCAGGCGGGTGCTACAAAAGTTAAAGGAAGCTAATTTGAAGTTAAGCCCTTCGAAGTGCAGTTTGTTTCGCAATGAAATCGCCTACCTTGGACACATCATTTCGGCGAAAGGAGTTAAGAATGATAGGGAAAAGATATCGGCCGTGAAAAATTGGAATCGTCCAGCAGATGTTCACCAGCTTCGGAGTTTTCTAGGATTATACACCTATTACAGAAAATTCGTCAAAGGCTTCTCGATGACTGACTTCATAAATTATCAGAAGCCAATGAAAAAATTATGTGGACACAGGAATGTGACGCCACTTACGAAAAGCTTAAGGAGGCATTAACATCCACTCCAATTTTGTCATATCCTCAAATCGATAAACAGTTTATACTTGATACGGATGCAAGTAACGAAAGCATTGGCGCTGCACTGTCCCAGGAAAATGACGGCCAGGAGCGTGTTAACGCCTATTTCAGCAAATGCTTGTCAAAGGCAGAGCGAAACTACTGCGTAACAAGAAAGAAGCTTCTTGCTGTAGTGAAAGCCGTAGACCATTTCCATCACTATCTTTACGGTCAAAAGTTCCTGATCCGAACTGATCATGCTTCTCTAACTTGGCTTTTGAATTTTAAGAATCCTGAAGTCCAGATAGCCAGGTGCATACAAAAGCTTCAAGAGTGCGATATGGAGATACGCCATCGAAAAGGTTCATCGCATGGAAATGCAGATGCTTTCTCAAGGAGACCTTGCTCAGAGAATTGTAAATACTACGCCCGGGTTGAATTTAATGTCAAAAGTCCTATAGTGAAACAAGTTACAATTGGGTGTACATCATCGCAAGACTAGTGGAGTGATGAGAGCCTGCGGAAAGATCAACTTGCTGATCCAGAAATTAAGCCCATTCTAGAGCTGAAAGAGATGTCCAACAGGAAGCCCAGCTGGCGAGACATGGCCCATTTCCATCCTACGACTAAACGTTATTGGTCTCTCTGGGATTCCCTTCATTTCAAGAACGGTATTTTGTACTGAAAATGGGAGTCTGACGATGGAAAGACATATAAATGGCAAATAATACTTCCTAAGTCGAGAATTTCTCTGTTCCTTCAAGGACTACATGGTAGTCCCACAGGTCGTTTTGTTGTAATGAAGACCCTGCAAAAGGTTCGAGAGCGTTTTTACTAGAATAATGTTCGCAGTGATGTGGAGAAGTGGTGTCGAACTTGTGACATCTGTATAGCACGTAAAGGTCCAAAGAGGCGCACCCGTGGACGATTGCAGCGTTATAATGTAGAAGCTCCTTTCGAACGAATTGCTCTAGACATCCTGGGTCCTCTTCCTAGAACATCTGATGGCAATAAGTACATCCTCGTTTTCATCGACTACTTCACCAAGTTGCCTGAAGCCTACGCCATACCAAATCAAGAGGCGGTAACCGCAGCAGAGATACTGGTTCAACCCTGGATTTCCAGATACGGAGTTCCTCTTCAAATCCATTCTGATCAAGGAAGAAACTTTGATTCGTATGTGTTTACGGAAATGTGTGGACTACTCGGCATGGACAAAACTCGAACTACACCTCTACATCCTCAATCCGACGGCATGGTGGAGCTGTTCAATCCTACCATCCTAAATAGGCTCTCCCTCCTGGTGTCTAAAGATCAAAAGGACTTGGACAAGAAATTGCCTCTTTTCATGCTCGCATACAGGAGTGCTGCTCACGAGGCCACTGGTTATTCCCCTTCTCAAATGCTCTTTGGCCGTGATTTTCGTCTACCTGCGGATTTTTTGTTTGGCAGTCCTCTTGATGCTCCTTTATCGCCTGAGGAATATGTGGATGAACTCGAGACACGGATTGAGGAGATTTTTGTCTGGCGAGGAACCGAATCGGACTGGCATCAGAAAAGATGAAGGCACGGTACGACATAAAGGCAACTGGACATGAGTTTAACGAAGGTGACAAAGTTTAATTATGGAATCCCTTACGTCGTAAAGGACTGTCACCAAAATTACAAAGAAACTGGGACGGTTTTTACACAGTCGTCAACAAGCTGAATGACGTCGTCGTACGTATACAAAAATCGCCATACACCAAGCCCAAAGTCGTACATTATAACTGGCTAGCCATTTATTTTGGCCAAAGTGATTAGAAATTCGAAACTGGAATTTCAGACCATGGTCAGGAAAGTCACTTTTTGTAAATATGTAAATAGTAATTAGTTCTTATTTAATGTAAATCTTATTATTATTTTTTTAAGGGCTCTCCTCTAACTCAAGGATTGCTCTGCCTGGGACGTGCAGTATTTGAGGGAGGGGTAGTGTTAAGAATATTGTAAATATTATTTTTTGTTGTATTGTCTCTGTTATCAGGCAAACCTGTCTATTATTTTTCAGTGAATGTCTACGGCAGTTTCGCGAAATATTATAGCTATCGCCAAGGTGGCGTCACTTTTGACGAGTAATTTTGGTCGCTACATTTAGCTATATATCGCCAATTCGGCGACAAACTTGGCGATTGTTGGCGATGGTATCCTTTCCTTCTCTATGGTAACCACCTTTATATTTATACTGATACATTGAATATTATTCCGGGTTTTATGGATTTTTTTAGAAGCTTGTAGAAATTTCCAGTGCATGCCGCGAGCCTATATACAGGAGAGTGATGCGATCTGGGTGGGATTATTATTTACCAGTCAACCATTGAGTGAGCTACTAGACGATTTTTTAAGCAGGTCTGCTTGAGCTGAGCATTGTAATTAATCTACGCTGTTTTTGAATGTGATATTGTGTTGAGACGTTGAGTAAAGAGTCTCTGTGACATTTATCTGTACTTGTACATTGGATTTGCACAGTTATTTCTGAAAAGCTGGTGATATTTTTGAGTTTCGAAGACTCTGTAGCTCTAAAGTTTTGTAAATAAATTATTCTCTATTCTTTTTTAAGAGACTAGATTTTGAACTGGACAAACCATAAGATAGAAGAACCCTATATACGCAAAATTTTATTATATATATATATATATATATATATATATATAATAAAAAAAAATTGCGCCATATTGCTCTCTCTCAGTTTTTTTATCTAAAATTGTGGAACATATTTTTAATCTTAGTTTCGCAATGTATTAACTTTTAACAGCTAAAATTCTTTTTCTTATTTTATTTATTAATAATCTATTGCTTGTTTCTTAAAAAGTGCGGGTAGTTATTTCGTAATCTTTCCTTTTTAGAATATTCTAGGGATTTTAATTTTACTTTTTATTAATCACGTGATCTGTGTTATTGCGCGGATATGTTAAAAGGCTTGTCTATTTGCGAGACAAGATATAATCCTTAACCGAGGTTCGCGCCTCCTAGTCCAATCAAAGGTGATCATTTTTTTACGTAGATTCAGATTAATCCTGGTTGGATTTTAAAATGATTGACGCGGAGAAGGAGGGGCTATTTTGTCGTGCAAAAGTGGATTTCTCATTTGGGTTTTTAGGAGCTCAGAATGCATCTTTCCTTTAAACTGCTCGGAAGCCATGTCATTTTTTCAGAGAATGTAGAATGCCGGAATGTTGCAGCTGAGTGAGCGAAGGCCGTAGTGATAGATGTGTGCAACCGTGATCTGTGGAGTAACTTAAGTTCGTGCTCTAAATAATAAAGAACTAAAACTGATTTTCTTGCATTGTTATTGGAGAAACTCCTACGAGAACAAATCCATGGCTTATCCACTTACCAGAACGACTGCTCAGCTCATTCTGCTATTGATTCTTAGTGAATAGTAGAATTCTACAGCCAAGATGGAATTCTACTGAAGCTTATACATTATTATAGAACATCGTCGTTGTATCATGGCATTTGATTTGCCGGCAGGATGAAAAATGAACCGGCATACGACTTTGGAGAAAAGGAAATTATCGTGGCTTAATAACTAACAACTGAAACTTTGTCTGAGAATTCTTCGCAACGCTGTGTGTGCACGCGCCATTTTCGCCGAGCTTGAAAAAAATTGCTGGAACTTCTGCCTTGTTTATGACTCATCTTTAACCGACATGAGTTATCGGAGTGGTGCTACTGGTGTTGAGGGGAATGCTGTCGATAAAGAAAAAAATTTCCCAAAAAAGTTAATCTGAGAACAACATCTTCTTCTCCATATAAATGAGAAACCTTTCAGCTGTGAAAAGGATCGTCTTATAAAGTTTTGTTTGTAATTATGTGTAGTATCTACATCTACAAATCTTTTAATTGTGAAATATACCTCGCATTCTAGTGAGAAACTTTTCAGCTGTGACATATGCAACCAAATGTCTTCGACTTAAATTAACTTGAAACAACATCTTCATATACAAATAAATGAGAAACCTTTTCAACTGTGAGATATGCAACCAAAAAATTACTAAAGATCATCTGCATGAAATAAATTCAACATCATTTGCTTTTATTTATTTTCCAGATAACAGTGCTGAAAATTTGTGATCAACTTTCGCGAGTTATAATTTTTTTTTTGATCCAATGAGATCCAGTTCATCGAGGTGATTGTAAGTTATTATTTATTATTTATCTTATTTGTTTATTGTTTCCGAAATTTTAATAATATTTTCGTTACTAAATTGTTACTTTTATCATGATATTACAGATATTAAAAAAAATAATAATAATTTTTTTCTTAAAAAAGTTCACTGTTGCTAAATTTATTATCAATACGTAAAAGAAAAGTATTTTTGTTCTTAAAATTATTTGTTGTGTATTTCCTATGTATTGAAACCGTGATATTTATTTATTATTTACTTATTTACTTATTATTTTCACTTGAATTCAAAGACAAGGTTGATTTATTTATTATTTATTATTTTTATTGTTATTTATTGAAGTATTTGAAGTATAGTAATTTAAATACAGTAATTGAAGTGTAGCATTTAAATATTTTCCGTAAGAATTATTTCTCATTTATGTAATTAAGATCCGGATTAGTAAAGGTAGAAAAAATTTCAGAAAATAAACTTGATATTGTCCCTTTTGACTTTAAGTCAGTCATGAATATTTTTTCATGGTTTAAACATTTTAATAGAGAATGTTCTGTAGAAAAAAAAGATGATGAGTGGAAAAAACTTAACCTCTCGAAATATTTAACAGGTGAAGCTCTAACAGCTTTTATAAATGATTGTTTGGAGTGTGCTACTTATGATGAAATTGTTGAGATTTTAACAGAAAAAATTATACAGGTTAGAGTTCCAAATTTTTCTGAGTTTACCTCTTTAAAGTAAATTATCTAAACGATTTAGATTCTTATTTTAGAAAGAAAATTGAGATTGGAAGACAACTTCAGCTTGGGGAAAATTTAATTATTCAGGTATTAACTGATGGACTTAAGCCTGAGTATCAAAATTGTTTAATTGTAAACCTTCCTTCAAATAATCGTGAACGGTTTCGCATTGCTAAACAATTAGCAGCGATTCCAACTCATACCCCTAATAAAAGCAATAGACATTTTCAACAAACTAGACCTATGCACAATCCCAAACCTCATCCTAGACATTGGACTCGACCCACTCCAAACAACCCAACCCAAAATTTTAATTCTAAATTTTTCACTCCTAGAATGCCTACGACCCATTATCAAAATAATTATCCAAGTTGTCCCTGTAGAAACAGAGGTATACAAAAACAGAGGTATACAAAATGCTTATCATTGGGAGAGGAGTTGTATATTTAACACAAATTCATTGCAATCTCAAACTCCTGCACATATACAACCACCTCCTACTAATAATATTCGACAATTATTTATTCCTGGATATGTGGACAATAAAAAAGTGTATTGTGTTGCAGACAGTGGATCAACTGTCTCAATTTTACCTCTCAAATTTGTTCGATATTTAAATGCTAATTTACATAATGTGTCCCCTATTACTATTAGACAGGCACAAGGAACTCTTACAATTAATAAATCTTGTCGATTATGTATTAAATTTAGTAACATAAAGAAATATGTTAATTTTTTAGTAAGTAATCTAGATTTGGACTATGCTATTTTAGATTTACCTGATTGTGCCAAATTTAAATTGAAAATTGGTTGTGCAAAAAGCCAGGTGCTACAAGACAATATTATGTTAAACCAACATGTCAACATATCCATTGATAATGTAGAATTACTTCATTTTGATATTATAAAAAATGATACCAATGTGCAACCCGATTATGGAAATATCATAACTCCTCAATCCTTGCCACGAACTAATAATGATGATTATAATCTAATTGGGGATCTAAATGCTATTCAAAATAAAAATGTAAGGGAACTTTTAAGGGATTATTTAGATATTTTTGCCAAAAATAAATATGATGTAGGGAGAATTAATATTGAACCTCAGCGTATTTATCTTAAATCTGGCCTACCAATATCTTTGAGGCCTTATCGTACATCTACTGCTGATGAAAAAGAAATCTCTCAGCAAATTCAATCCTTATTAGCTGCTGGATTAATTAAAGAAAGTTATAGCCCATATTCTTCCCCAGTTACGTTAGTAAATAAATTAGATGAAGGCAAAAAAACCCGAATGTGTCTTGATTACCGAAAATTAAATTATTTTATGAAAAATGACGCTGAACCTTTGCCCCGAATTGATGAAATTTTAGACAAAGTAAGTGGTGCCTAATATTTCTCTACACTAGATTTAGCCTCAGACTATTGGCACATACCTATTCACACATCAGATTCCGAAAAGTTGGCCTTTACTACTAATTGTGGGCTCTGGGAATGGAATGTTCTCCCTTTCGGTCTAAAGGTAGCCCATCCCCCCAATTTTCAATAGGACAATTGGAAGAATTCTTACAAAATATAAAATAGACTTTACTTGTTATTATTTTGATGATACAATTATTTTTTCTAAATCAATAGATGAACATATACAGCATCTCATTCAAATATTTGATTTATGCCGAACAGAAAATATTAAATTAAAATTATCTAAATGTACTTTTGCTCAAAAACAAATCAATTTTCTAGGGTATGAAATCCAAAATGGAACTTTAACTCCAGCTAACACTAGTATAGAAACAATTAAAAAATTAAAACCCCTACTAATACTAAAGAATTGCAAAGATTTCTTGATTCTACAAATGTGTATCATAAATTTATTGACAAATATGCTGAGATTAGACACCCCCTAAATAAATTATTTAAAAAAGATACTATTTGGGAATGGAATTCTGAATATCAAAAATCTATTCAAAAATTAAAAGATGTCCTCATTGCTAAACCAATTTTAAACATTTATGACCCAAAATTACCCCTACACATGTTTGTTGACGCTATTCAGGTGGCGGTAGGTGCAGTTCTTAAACAGCCCGACCATAATAACTTTTTACATCCAATTGCTTATTTTTCTAGAGTATTGAGAAGTTATGAGAAAAATTATTTCATTACCGAGTTAGAGTGTCTTGCCATCATTGATACGTTAGACAAATTTTATCATTACTTTCATGGTGTACAATTCACCATCCATACTGATCATGCATCTCTTATTTGGTTAAAAAATGTCAAACATTTAAGAGATCGACTAGGACTTCCCTCAGAGGAATTAGTCTGAGCGATATTGCTGAGAATAAACATTTAATAACTTGAGAAAAGTAAAGAAATTGAGATGTTACCTTTAATTGGTCATTCATTGTGATAAAATATAATGAAAATAAGCATATTGAATCATAGAATTACAAAATCTTATATATAAAGTTGCATATACTATTTTTATAAAAGAAAAGTAAACCATGCATGGATATAAAATTGGAAATATGCAAAATGTTAAAAGTAATACAGAAAAAAAAAACAAATTTTCCTATATTGGAAATATAACTCTTTGAAATGATGTCATGAGCATAAACAGAAGCTTCGCACCGATTTGAGAAACTATAAATAACAAACTATTATGTTTGAAGAGAATGGAGTGTATTTTATATGGTGTGAAATCCGTCCGAATAGTTTATAATGTTGAATATCTGTTTTCCACGGATGCAATGAGATTGTCGATAAGAGTTAAGGAATCCTTTTTTAAAAATTTGTCCTAAACGAGCACTTACATCTTATAAGTTACTGTGATGCCAAAGTTATAGTTTCTGACCCCAATAGTATCCTAGAAATTGCAATATTCTCAATAAATTGGGTTTAAAACTTTTTCTAGAAAAAAATGTTTAATTTGTGAAATTAAATTGTCGAATATTTTAGAAATCGTTCATAACGAGAATATTATATCCTAAAAGTTGCCACAAAAAAAAAAAAAAAAAAAGATTTTAAATTTTTAGTCATATTGACATCAAAGAATTCTCAATTTTAGAACTTTTTTTGCTCGTGCATTGATGGTGATTATTGTTCCTACGCAAAATATAGTATATTTTTCAGCAAAGATAGTTACCAACATTTTTTGCCCACATTATTTTTTAAATCGGCTAGGTACTCCCAATAATAACAAAAAACACACAAACGTTAATGCTTTAAAGCATAGAAATACAGTATCAAAAGCTATTTATCTCCTATTATATACACATAAATTATCTAAATAGTGCTAGCAGATACATTTTTAAATATACATAGATCAATATAAACAACGGAAAAACGACGAATACAAAAAAGACGTCGTATGAAATATCATCTTTGAAAGCAAAAAAACGAGGTCTGATTATCGATCCTACTGATTACAAAATGTGCATTACATAAAAAAAAAAAAAAAAAAAAAAAAAAAAAAAAAAAATACTGCAAATATGGATTTTTTTTCTTTTGTGCAGTTTTGGCTTCGAAAGGTGCGCTATGTTGCAAAAAGATATAAGCGCCTATGAAAACACACCTGGTAAACGTTCATGCTCAGTTTTACAAATAAATATGGCACATATATGCCCTATACACACCGAGGTACCTAATTGGTGCTAAAATGGCGTTCAGTTGCCTAACATGCTGGTTATCATATAAATGTTATAATAAATTGTTTGTTCTAAAAATATTATCATTTATTGATTGTTATTTCTTTTTTTAAATAACAGAAAATGTTTCGTTTATTCCTTTTATTCATTTTGAAATAAATAAATAACGTGTTATTATAGCATGCTATATGTATCTGGTAATCAAAACGATGTTTTCGCCTAATTGGCATAAAATATCTCGCCAAACCCGGTGCTTATATCTCTAGTATATTATCTCAAGTATTTTATTTATGTATACTATAATTGTTTTTACATACCACTTACTTCTTCTTGTATATAAAAATAAATAAGTGGCTCCTATATGCAGTATAAATCTTTAAAAATAGCCCCCGTTGTCCCTTTTTGGATCGAATTAAAAAAATCAATGTCTAATTCCAGTATTGCTCCCAGGTATGCATACATATTCCAAATTTCAAAGTTGCATGCCAACAGGAAATGGATGAAAAATGGGAAAAGATGTCACATATGCACCAGGATAAATAGTTGGCGTCAAAATGGCATTATTTTACCTCAGATGGTAACCCGGATTTTTTTATTTATTATTTGTTTACTTACTCATAAAATGTTTATTTACTTTCATTTCCTTTTTTTTATTATATAAAATATTTCTTTTTATAGTTATTAATTATTATTATTATTTTATTTACTGTAAGTTCTTTTTGAAAATAGAAAATTATTTAAAAATGTGTATGTAAGCGTTATTTGAAAACGGAGTTTTCGCCAAATGGGCTTTGAAAAAAATTGCGCCAAATCTGATGCGCTTGTGGTATCCGTGCCGAAAAATTAGTGACCAGAATTGACTTCCACACACAAACAAAATATAAGTTAAAAGAAAACATGCAATAAAATTAAATATAAAGGGAAAATGATGTCATAAAAGAAACTTTTTATTTAAAAACGTAATTGTTTCTAATTTTCACACGCGAAATATATAAAACATTCTTTTAGTGATCAAAAAATACTATTAAGAGATTATCACAAAATCTCAAAATCAAAGTTTTTATGACATTTTTTTAATATAAAAAAATAACAGTTTTATTTTCCTGCTTGATTAAATTTTAAAATGTTTTATTGCATTCAATATTTTTGAGTGCGTTAATTGTCTGAGCGAAGCGAAGTCTTTATACTCAGAGATACGTAACGATATTAAAATTAAAAAAAATTCTTTCGTCAAGCAAATCTCAAAAAGTACTTGTCGGATTTTGATTCTGTTTGTACCAATAGGTACCTATGAAGGTAATCTGGTGAATGCACCTACTTTTAAAAATTAATTCCAAATAGTTTAAAAGTTATATTAAAAAAACTGATAAAAAAGCACAATTTATGTGCATACGTCACAGAAATTTGGTGAGCGTGATTTTCACCGGCTGGACATTTTCGTAGATAACCGAATCAGTACATGGAGTAAATAGTAATCATTTTCGCACTCAGAAATATTGAATGCAATAAAACATTTTAAAATTTAATCATGCAGGAAAATAAAACTGTTATTTTTTTATATTAAAAAATGTCATAAAAACTTTGATTTTGAGATTTTGTGATAATCTCTTAACAGCACTTTTTGATCGCTAAAAGATGGTTTTACATATTTCGCGTGTGAAAATTAGAAACAATTACGTTTTTAAATAAAAAGTTTCTTTTATGACATCATTTTCCTTTTATATTTATTTTCATTGCATGTTTTCTTTTAACTTATATTTTGTTTATGTATGGAAGTCAATTCTGGTCACTAATTTTTCGGCACGGATACCACAAGCGCATCAGATTTGGCGCAATTTTTTTCAAAGCCCATTTGGCGAAAACTCCCTTTTCAAATAACGCTTACATACACATTTTTAAATTATTTTCTATTTTCAAAAAGAACTTACAGTAAATAAAATAATAATAATAATTAATAACTATAAAAAGAAATATTTTATATAATTAAAAGAAGGAAGTGAAAGTAAATAAACATTTTATGAGTAAATAAACAAATAATAAATAAATAAAGCCGGGTTACCATCTCAGGTAAAATAATGCCATTTTGACGCCAATTATGTACCCTGGTGCATATGTGACATTTTTTCCCATTTTTCATCCGTTTCCTGTTGGCATAGTTTTGAAATATGGAGTATGTATGCATACCTGGGAGCAATACTGGAATTAGACATTGATTTTTTTGAATTCGATCCAAAAAGGGGCAACGGGGCTATTTTTTAAAGTTTTATACAATTTATACTGCATAAAGGAGCCACTTACCTATTGCTATATACCAGAAGAAGTAAGTGGTATGTAAAAATTATAGTATACAGAAAAAAAATACTTGAGATAATATACTAGAGATATAAGCACCGGGTTTGGCGAGATTTTTTATGCCAATTAGGCGAAAACATCGTTTTGATTACCAGATGCATATAGCATGCTATAACAACACGTAATTTATTTATTTCAAAATGAAAAAAAAATGGAATAAATGAAACATTTCCTGTTATTAAAAAAGATATAACAATCAATAAATGATAATATATTTAGAACAAACAATTTATTATAACATTTATATGATAACCAACATGTTAGGCAACTAAACGCCGTTTTGGCACCAATTAGGTACCTCGGTGTATATAGGGCATATATGTGCATATTTATTTGTAAAACTGAGCATGAAAGTTTACCAGGTGTGTTTTCATAGGCGCTTATATCTTTTTGCAACATAGCGCACCTTTCGAAGCCAAAACTGCACAAAAGAAAAAATAATCAATATTTGCAGCATTTTTTTTTAATGTAATGCACATTTTGTAATCAGTAAGGCTCGATAATCAGACCTCGTTTTTTTGCTTTAAAAGATGATATTTCATACGACGTCTTTTTTGGATTCGTCGTTTTTCTATATTTGATAGTATGTGTCTACTCGTTTTGTACCCTTTTTTGTAACTTTCTTCTTT
Source organism: Maratus speculifer (assembly GCA_964019185.1). Taxonomy (NCBI): domain Eukaryota; kingdom Metazoa; phylum Arthropoda; class Arachnida; order Araneae; family Salticidae; genus Maratus; species Maratus speculifer. The sequence continues at coordinate 176,782,104 of OZ025292.1, read as the reverse complement.
ATTAACAGCGACATCTGGATTTCCTATTTAAATAAAAATTCTTCTAAATACAAAGAATTTTGTTAAAATAAATAAATAGGAAATGCGTACATCTATTGCTCAAAACACAAAATTTTTCCTATTGAGTTCGTAAAAATCAGTAAAAACATAATTTTTATGATTATAAAAAGGTGACTTATGTAATAATAGAGTCATATATTATGTACGTTATGGATTAAGTATGAATATTTCAATGAAAAGTGATATTTCAAAAGTATTATGAAATTAGTTAAAAACCATTTATTTTAAACTAAATGAATAAAAGATTTATATTTTTAATGAAATAAATGGGATTTGAAAAATTATTAGAAATTTATCACCATAGATGTATCAATATTACAATCAGTACCTTGTATGCAAAATGGAACAATTAGCAATACTTTTTGTACCCGAAAAATGGTCGTTGCTTTTTTTAACCGTTTGACTGCTACGCGGCGCAAAAGCGCTGCGATAGTTTATCTCGAAAACCGCGGCGCAGCGCTTTTGCGCTGCGAGTTCTTTATAATACAAAAAGAATTATTAAAATTGATTGATATTTGTCTAAATAACAGTGTTTTATATGACAACATTTTTTTTTCCTTTAAAGAAATCAAAATATGTACCGCAATTTTCGTGCATTCTTGCAAAAATTGCTTAGCACTAAAACGGTTAAGGTTAAAAAGTAGATTACGAAATATTCCTATATAGAGATGCCAAACCCTCGCTTATTGCATAGCAGAATTTTCTTATAGGAAAAGTTATTTTTTAAATCCGCAGAATGTTCCAATTTAATAAAACATTTTCTGTATTAAAAAACCGGTATCCAAAATGCCGGAGACTTGGCAGCTTTGCCTATAACATTTTAATTAATCACGGTACTTTTTTTAATCGGATTCAAATTTAGTGAAGACAACGTTTTTTGGCCGAAAGCAGCTTTTTTCCACATGTGTAACTACGATACAATTCCTTGATGTTGACTTATGAATTTTCCAAAATTGTGGGGAAATTTTCCAAATTCTTACCAGCCAAGGATTTATTTCGCCAGCCCGCAAGATGCAACACACGCGGTTGAAAATAGTAATGACAAAATCGTACGCGATTACAGACAAAATTACTATTACTACAATGCATTTTCATAATTCTTTTTTGTATAATATTAAGAAATATATGTAACAAAGGTAAGATTAATATTAGATAGAACTTAGTACCATACTTACACTATAATAATTTGGAAAGTTAAAATATCTAGATTAAAAAAGTGTTTCTGATAATGTGCCTATTGCCTACAGTTTTTCAAAAACTAAAAATGCACTCGCCTTATGAGAAAATCCCTTTCGGCCTGGCCTATAGGCGGAGGTAGATTTCGAAAAATTTTCATCAAAAAAAAAAAAAGAAAAAAATGCCTATCTTTACTTAAATGCCCATTTTGGCAATATATTTTGAATTATATTCTTACTTTATTTAAAAAATTGACCAATATGCTCATTATATAGTTCCTAAATAACAGAAAACTGTTAATTAAATTCGTTTGACAGCAAAATTGAATTTAAAAATGAGTCATAAAATAACCAATTTATTATTTTAATACATCCACAATTCTTTAATCAAGATCGCTTTGAGAAATTTTGTGCGAAGTGCCCACTTTGACAGATTTTTTAAAATATATATTTAGCCTTTATCAAAAATCTGACCAATACGGCACATTACACAGTTCCTAAATAATAATTAACTGTCAATTGAATGCATTTGAGAGCAAAATTGAATTTAAAAATGAGTCATAAAATAAACAATTTGTTATTTGAATACAACCTCAATTCTTTTATCATGATCGCTTTGGGAAATTTTTTTGCGAAGTGCTTACTTTAACAGCTTTTAAAATATATATATTCACCCTTTATCAAAAAATCGACGAATACGCACATTATATAGTTCCTAAGTAACAAAAAACTGTCAATTGAATGCGTGTCAGAGCAAAATTGGATTTAAAAATGAGTCATAAAATAACCAATTTGTTATTTGAATACCCACAGTTCATTAATCATCTCGCTTTGGGAAATTTTGTGCGAAGTGCCCATTTTGGCAGCCTTTTTTGAAATATATTCTGCCTTTATCAAAAAACTGGCCACTCCGTCACATTATATAGTTCCTAAATAAGAGAACCTGTAAATTGGATGCGTTTGAGAACAAAAAAAGATTTAAAAATGACTCGGTAAAAACGCAATTTCTTAAATTTCCTCAAATTTTAATCACGATAACTTCGAGAAATTCTGTTCAAAATACCCTTTTTGGCAGCCTTTTAAAAAATATATTCTGCCTTTATCAAAAAACTGGCCAATACGTCAAGTTATATAGTTCCTAAATAATAGGACCTGTAAATTGAATGGGTTTGAGGACAAAAATGAATTTAAAAATGACTCATGAAAAACGCAATTTGTTATACTTAATGAATTTTTTAATGATGAAAACTTCGGGAAATCTGTTCAAAATACCTTTTTTGGCAGCCTTTTTAAAAATATATTCTGCCTTTATCAAAAAATTGGCCAATACGTCGCATTATATAGTTGCTAAATAAGAGGATCTGTCATTTGGATGCGTTTAAAATCAAAAATGAATTTTAAAATGAGTCAGAATATAAGCAGTTTGGATTTGAGGTTTTTTCTCCAACTCCTTTTTTTGTTTAATTTATTTTTGCTATAAGAATTGGTTCTATGAAAAACTTGTCAATATAAAAGTTGTAGATATTATTGTGAAGATGTAAAATAAATTTAATTAGATTTAATTGCTTAAGAATTGAGTAAGTTATGGGTTTTTTTCTTTTTCCTCCCCCCTTTTTCTTTTTGTTTTTAATTTTTTTCATCGGTAAAAATTGGTCCTATCAAAAACTTGTAAATACAAAAGTTTTAGATAAGATTGAGTACATTTATATAAAATTTAGTTGGATTTGATATCTTGAGAATTGACGAAGTTATGAATTTTTTTCTCCCAAAAACCATGTTTTTTTCGCCCCTTGAGCCCATTTTTAACTTTATCAAAAATCTGTCACGCATAAACTTTTTCCTCATTTTTTAGAAGTAATATAAACTTTAAACCGATTCAATATCTATTTTAATTAAAAAGTTATCGCGTTTTTTCTGTTTTCACAAAAACCCTCCTATCTTCCACCCCCTTGGTCCGATTTTGCCCTTTAACGAACTTAACCGAGATTTTATGCCCCTTGATTTTATGTAAAAGTTTCATGAAGATCTGAGGATAATTATGGAAGTTATCGTGTCTAGAAGAAAGTGATATACACCGATAGATAGATAGATAGATAGATAGATATATATATATATAAACTTTTTTACTGATGGTAGTTTTGGTGTCTAGGAGTCATGATTCGTGTAGATCCGCAAAATTTTTTCAGAAATTCCAACATGGGAGACAATGCAATAGGTAGTATTTCATACGAAATCTACCTAAAAATCCACTCGCCACTGGCGAGCAAAATGATGTATTTCCCCACCCCTGTTTATGTGTATATAATAGGAGATAAAGCTTTTGATTCTGTATTTCTATGCTATAAAGCATTAACGTTTGTGTGTTTTTCGTTAGCATTTTGAGTACCTAGCCGATTTAAAAAATAATGTGGGCAAAAAATGTTGGAAACCATCTTTGCTGCAAAATATACTATATTTTGCGTAGGAACAATAATCACCATCAATGCACGAACAAAAATTGAGAATTCTTTGATGTTGATATGACTAAAAATTTAAAATCTTTTTTTTTTTTTGATGGCAACTTTTAAGATATAATATTCTCGTTATGACCGATTTCTAAAACATTCGACAATTTAATTTCACATACTAAACATTCTTTTTTCTACAAAAAGTCTTAAACCCAATTTATTGAGAATATTGCAATTTCTAGGATACTGTTGGGGTCAGAAACTATAACTTTGGCATCACAGTAACTTATAAGATGTAAGCGCTCGTTTAGGACAAATTTTTAAAAAAGGATTCCTTAACTCTTATCGACAACCTCAGTGCATCAGTGGAAAGCAGATATTCAACATTATAAACTATTCGGACGGATTTCACACCATATAAAATACACTCCAATTCTCTTAAAACATAATAGTTTATGTTATTTATAGTTTCTCAAATCGGTGCGAAGCTTCTGTTTATGCTCATGACATCATTTCAAAGAGCTATATTTCCAATATAGGAAAATTTGGTGTTTTATTTTCTGTATTACTTTTAACATTATGCATCTTTCCAATTTTATATCCATGCATGGTTTGCTTTTCTTTTATAAAAATAGTATATGCAACAATATTTTGTAGTTCTACGATTCGATATGCTTATTTTCATCATTATATTTTATCACAATGATTGACCAATTAAAGGTAACATCTCATTTTCTTTACTTATCGCAAGTTATTAAATGTGTATTCTCAGCAATATCGCTCAGACTAATCCCTCTGAGGGAAGTCCTAGTGATTACTATTTACTCCATGTACTGATTCGGTTATCTACGAAAATATCCAGCTGGTGAAAATCACGCACACCAAATTTCTGTGACGTATGCAAATAAATTGTGCTTTTTTATCAGTTTTTTTAATATAACTTTTAAACTATTTGGAACTAATATTTCGTATGTAGTGCATTCACCAGATTACCTTCATAGGTACCTATTGGTACAAACAAAATCAAAATCTGACAAGTACTTTTTGAGATTTGCTTGACGAAAGAATTTTTTTGACTTTTAATATCGTTACGTATCTCTGAGTATAAAGACTTCGCTTCGCTCAGACAATTATTTAGATGGTCATTGAAGTTAAAAATGTTCGATTACAAAATAGAATACTTAAAGGGATCTACAAATGTCGAAGCCGACATGTTGTCAAGAAACCCTATTTCTCATTTATGTAAACCCCTTACATTTCTTCTTGATGTTAAAGAGATTATTGAGATGCAAAAAAAAAGAAAATGTGTGTGGTTCAAATTATATTAATGACAATGGACTGATTATAGTCAAAAGAAAAGGTTTTCGTAAACCAGTAGTTCCCATGTCCTTAAGAAAAAAATTGCTTAATGTTGATTATGAACAGTTTGGTCACCCTGGTATTCAAAAAATGCAAAATTTAATTTCTCCTAATTATTATTGGCCAGATATGACACAAGACATTGCCACTTTTGTTAAATACTGTGATATTTGCCAGAAAAATAAAAAACCTAGACAGAAAAAAATTCGCTCATTACAAGCTATGCCCACTACAGATCAACCTTTTGACTGTCTGTATGTTGATACTGTAGGAGGGTTCAATTATTATAATTCTACAAAAAATATCTTCATATTATAATAGACCATGTAACCAGATATGATTGGGCATTTCCTTCCAAAAGCGTCATTACAGCAACTTATACAAATTGTCTGAAACAAATCTTCAATATCAAAATCCCTCAACAATTATTCTGTTTTAATAAAATTTCAAGTATACAGTCCCCTCAAAAAATACTAAGTGACAGGAATGCTGCTTTTGCTTCTTCAAGATTCAAAAAATTCCTGCGAAATCATAATATTAAGCAACGTTTGACCACTGCCCATCATCCATAAACGAATGGGAAATGTGAAAGAGTAAATCAGACAATAGTAACTAGATTAAAATGTAAACTCCACTATCTCTAAAATTCCCTGGACTAAGCTTTTAACTGAGGTAATTAGTGAATATAATAATAACCCCCATTCTATTACTAAATTTCCACCTGCTTATTTACTTTTTGGCCAATTACCCTATGACTGCCCCTTACAACAAAATTATTATCCCCCTGTTCATGAAGCCCTTAAGATTGCTAAAGCAAGAACTGATGAATTTCATTTAAAAAATAAAAAATATTATGATAAAGATTATTTCGAACGAAAATTTAAAATTGGGGATCTAGTTATCTATGAAGAATTTCAGTACCCTAATACTACAAAGTTATCACAAGTATTTAGTGGCCTTACAAAATTCTTAACAAATTATCCGAAGTAAATTTTGAAATTGATAGGCAAAACCAGTTCAAAAGTTCAGAAATAGTACACGTCTCTAAATTAAGGCCTTATTATTCCCCTGATAAATTTAAATTAAGTCATGAGCAACAACCCTCTAAATAACAACAAACTCATGTAAAAACTGTAGCTTAGACTTAATCTCTAGTTTATTATCATTTTATGATTATTTTTCTCTTAAACAGTAAATTTCTTTCCATATTTTGATTCAGATAATATCCTGTAATTCTTACAAGAATGGCAATGATATCTCTTGACTGCAGCGAGAGATATCAATTATTTCATTTAAAAAATAAAAAAAATATTATGATAAAGATTATATCGAACGAAAATTTAAAATTGGGGATCTAGTTATCTATGAAGAATTTCAGTACCCTAATACTAGAAAGTTATCACAAGTATTTAGTGGCCTTACAAAATTCTTAACAAATTATCCGAAGTAAATTTTGAAATTGATAGGCAAAACCAGTTCAAAAGTTCAGAAATAGTACATGTCTCTAAATTAAGGCCTTATTATTCCCCTGATAAATTTAAATTAAGTCATGAGCAACAACCCTCTAAACAACAACAAACTCAAGTAAAAACTGTAGCTTATACTTAATCTCTAGTTTATTATCATTTTATAATTATTTTTTTCTTAAACAGTAAATTTCTTTCCATATTTTAATTCAGATAATATCCTGTAATTATTACAAGAATGGCAATGATATCTCTTGACTGCAGCGAGAGTGTCACTTGTCTGGAAATTTTTATATTTGTTTGTTTATGCCGGCGTAGACGGACAAAGTGCAGATTTCTTATTCTGTATTGAATTACTCTAGTTATAACTTAGAATAATATAATAACAATGAAATTTTAAGTCAAATTTTTTTTTATTTTAATTTTCAACTCAACCGAATTGTAATATTAAATTTAATCTCTCAATTATTAAATTAATTATTTGCCAAGTAACAAAATTTTTATCATTTTATTTTAAACTTTTTTCTATCTCTCTTTGCTTCTGCATTCCAGTCCAAGTACATGTCAATCAGAATTTAATTTTGCTTCTTTTTCTCTTTCCTTCTTGCATTTTGCAATGTTTTATCACACCGAGAGAATATTTATTGCGTAATTATTTGACATGAATAGATCTTGTTTTTTATTTTTATTATTTATTAATATTTCTTTTTAAGAATCTTAGTAGTTTAAAGGTCACGTGCATTCACAAACATGAACAAAATTTTTATTTATTTTTATTTTATTTTATTTTATCATATTATATTTAAATTTTTTTGTAAATATTCCTACTTAATCCTGTACTCGAATTACAAGGTTAAAAAAATGATTACATAATTGATTATATTCTTTATTCTATTTCACTTCTGTCTATATTTCATCCCAAAAATACCTGAGATGAGATAAAAGAGATTAAGTATATAATTTAGAATTTAAAGAATAGTCATAATAATAGTTAAAAGTCTTTTGAATATTTACTATTTTTTATTGAAAGATTTATTATTACCCATTAAGAGAATAACTTATACTTACTATGATATTTATTATTAGTGATATTTTTTCCTTATTATGTTTCTTTATTATATTGCTTGTTTATTACGTTGTTAAAATTTATTATTACTATATTATAAAATGTGTTATTATCTAAAAATATGATTACAAAAAATATTTTCACAAAAGTTCCAAAAATGGAACTATTATAAGTGTTCTAGGACTTGCTGATAAAAACAAACTGAATTAATATCCTGATGTTAGATGATAAAAATTGAATGGTCTATAATGATATAATTAGACCTCCTTGAAAGGAGGTAGTGAACTCTTCAATTCCAAATGTGACTTGTTGGACGAACATTGTGTGCCAAACTTTTGGATTTGATTTCATTAAATAGCTACTAAATCTCTCCATCCTGTCTGGATTTATTTTTGTCAAGGAGGATTCGGCGTTATTGGTTTTCATTTTTATGTTAAAAATATACCATGAGTAATTGCTTATATTTTCAAATTACTTTATGATGTGTACTTTAAACAAGATTATATCTTGTATCTGTATTGATGCCTATTTTATTATATTTAAATTTAAAGTTATTCCACGCATCACTTTAGTGTTCCCAAATTTGAATTCTATATTTAATTTATATATATAAAAAATTAATTTAAATTTTCTTTTATTTAGTATCTAATTATTATTTCTTATATCAACAACTTCGTGATCTAAGTCTGCATCATCTCCCTTTCTGTGAACTTGCAGGTCTCAGACCTACATTTTCACCCGTCTTTCTGGGAAGGGGGATTTGTAATAAAATAAAAATTTTTTGCGCCATTTTGCTCTCTCTGAGTATTTAATTCTAAAATTGTGGAACATATTTTTAATCTTAGTTTCGTAATGTATTAACTTTTAACAGCTAAAATTCTTTTTCTTATTTTATTCATTAATAATCTATTGCTTATTTCTTAAAAAAGGCGGGTAGTTATTTCGTAATCTTTCCTTTTTAGAATATTCTAGGGATTTTAATTTTTTTATTGATCATTTGATCTGTGTTAGTGCGCGGATATGTTAAAAGGCTTGTCTATTTGCGAGACAAGATATAATCCTTACCCGAGGTTCGCGCCTCCTAGACCAATCAGAGATGATCATTTTTATTACGTAGATTCAGATTAATCCTGGTTGGATTTTAAAATGATTGACGCGGAGTAGGAGGGGCTAGTTTGTCGTGCAAAAGTGGATTTCTCATTTGGGTTTTTAGGAGCTCAGAATGCATCTTTCCTTTAAACTGCTCGGAAGCCATGTCATTTTTTCCGAGAATGTAGAACGCCGGAATGTTGCAGATTAGTGAACGAAGGCCGTAGTGATAGATGTGTGGAACGGTGATCTGTGGAGTAACTTAAGTTCGTGCTCTAAATAATAAAGAACTAAAACTGATTTTCTTGCATTGTTATTGGAGAAACTCCTACGAGAACAAATCCATGGCTTATCCACTTACCAGAACGACTGCTCAGCTCATCCCGCTATTGATTCTTAGTGAATAGTGGTATTCTACAGCCAACATGGTATTCTATTAGAGCTTATACACTATTATAGAACATCGTCGTCGTATCATGACATATACAGGGTGGTTATAAAATAAGTATCCCTTTTTGGAGCTGTCTGCAGCTTGAAGGAATAACCCGAATGAAACCAAAATCGGTACACATATTATTCAAGAAGGGGGGAGAAGATGGAACAATAAAAAAAGATAGTCACAATAATTGGCAACAGATGGCGCTACGGGTCCCGTCGGTGCAAACGCTGTTGTAATCATTAGTAAAATCAAGACATGGTCCTTTCTGCCATTAATGTTGTACGATATGGTTCTCAATTTAGCAGATCGCGATTTAATTTTAAAACTATTCTACGTTAACAGTTCAAATAGTGCAGCTACTTTACGTGAATTTAGGCGTGTGAAAGGGATGCGTAAAGGAAAAGGTCCCATGACATCGTGTGCAGTGAGAAGCATGGTAAAAAAAAGTTAGAGGAGACTGGATTGCTTACTCTAAAATTTGGAAGAGGGAGGAAACCTTTACCTCTCCGCACTTAAGAAGAAATTGCTACTGCAATTTTAGAGCCATCAGGGACTCCGGAAGACGGTCCTAGTGCACGTGGAGTTGCCCGAAATTTGGATATTCCATATGCTACTGTTCGTAAAATCCTACGGAAGGTTATCCAATTTTATTCGTATAAAATTAGTTGTCATCAACAATTGTTACCAGGTGACACAAAAGCGCCATCTGTCGGCGATTTTTGCAATTTTTTTATTGCTCCAGTCTTCTTCCCCCTTCTCAAATAGCATGTGTACCAATTTTCGTTTCATTCGGGTTATTCCTTCAAGCTACAGACAGCTCCAAATAGGGATACTTATTTTATAACCATCTGGTATATATATATATATATATGTAAAATGTAACAAAGCCGCATATACACAAAAAATATGCGGTTTCAATTTAATGAATACAGCAGAAATCGTTCTAAAGTTAAGAAGGTCGAAAGTGATCTTAGTGAACGTCCTGTATATAAATTAAACTGGTGATATTGCCCATCAAAAAATACGCATAATTTTTTAATTAAAGCAATAATACACTGATCAACAATTTATATAAAAAAAGACGCAGATCACAACATCTTTATTAAGTATTCATATGCAAATTGGGATTAACATAAACAAATAATAGCACGGTTGGTACAGAAATTTGAAGTTACAAGTACTTTAAAGTGATTTTTAAATCAATCTTTTGATGACTACAGTTCAAAATACTTAATTTTTAAAATAAGAAAGTATCACAGCGAAAAATGCTTTTGTGCAATCATATGTGAAATAAAATTTGTCTTAACAGTTTCCAAATGGATGGAAATGTATTTAAAAATTGAATTTCTTTATCTGTGTTTCTATCCAGTATTTAACATTCCATTTGCTACAGAAACTCTTGTTGGAACGGCATAAAATTGAGCTGAATAAGCGGATTTGCAAAATATCTTTTAGTCAAAATCTCATGCTGTATAAACTATGTGCAAGATTGCACGAACGAGCTTCAGTTTAAACTTTTAAAATTAACTTTTTAGAACATGATTTTTTCATTCTGTTCTTAAAACATTAAAAATTGAGTCTATTTTTTTAAAATTAATCACTAAAAGATAGTGAAAAAATTTCTGTTGGACATAACGTCTTATTATCACTCCGGAATTACATAATAAAAATTGCTAAAAATGTTAATTTTAAAATATATACTTACTTCTAAATGTTTACTAAGCGCAAAAATATCTATTCAACGGAATAATAACTTTTATGATGATTTTAATAGTTTACAGATCGCAAAAACACCTATTAAACTGTGTAATATATTTATAATGTTTTTAATTGTTGTAAAATTAATAATTAGTACAAATAAACATACAGAAAAAAACGCCATTTGTGCACTTTGTAAGCAGTATTACCAAGAAAAAACAAACTCCCTCCCCTCCATAATAAGGTATCAGAACAGAAATTGACTTCACATCCTTAAAAGGCATGTTACGAAGTGATAAATAATAGTTTAACAAATGACCGACAAAAATGACAAGTGACGAAAACAAAACAAAAAAAGATCATTTAACTTTTGAGCTACACTGTTCATTTAAGGATTAAGTCTATCGCATTTATGTTGTATAAATATTAATGGAGTAAGATAGAGTAAGCGTCCACCCTGCAGATAAGCTTTGTGCTCAAAAAAAAAAAAAAAAAAAAAAAAAAAAAAAAAAAATGGCCTAAGATTTCTATCGCCAAAAAAAAAAAAAAAAAAAAAAAATATATATATATACATATAAAATAGTATATTTTGTCTTGTGTCCCAGCAGTGTGCGGTAGTCGTGCGATATCAGCAGTATCCAAGGCCCAAAACAGGTGCCCCGCACGAACTTGCTGCATGCACGTCGCAAGACATCACGGATCTGCAAGTCGCACACCATGACATAGTAAAAAGCTTCACCCGTCTCCGGCACTGCTTGTCCGTCCTATATGTTATTAAAGGAAAAATGACCTAGGTCTAAAAACCCACGGTCAACAATAAAAAATCATAAAATCTTAAAATAATATATATCTTATGATCTCAGCGGTAAGCGGTAGTCGTACAGTAACAGCAGTATCCACGGCCCGAAACAGGTGCCCCGCAATAATACCATTGCAAGCACGTCGAATGACATTTCGGATCTGCAAGTTGCACATTATGACAAATCAAAAAGCTTCATCCGCCCCCGCCTAACTGCTTGTCCGTCCAGATCTAATCAACATAAGATATATATTTAATAAAAAAAATCAAAAGAAATTCACGGGGAGTGCTTGGGTTAAGTAAACCCACTGGTTAGTTTAAGGTTAGTACAAAGATTTTCCAAACTAAAGGCTGCTTGTGGCGGGAGTGATAATTAGTGTAATACTAGGTTAGACACTATAGCCACAAGCTCAACCATTCACCCGCCTATCAACAGCCAAAAAGTCAACTATCTAATCCTCACCTCCATAAAAGCCAAATAGACAGCAGTTACAACTTAAAAAGCTTAACGTTAACAGGTTTCTCAGGTAAGCAGTACAGTAAACAATAGTATTATTACTAACCCATTTACCTTCCAGGATGCCCTCCCCTTGGACCTGGCTCCCGAAATTTTCAAGTTGGCCTATTCGACGCAGGGACTTAAGGGACCCTGTGCGGTACGAAGAGATTCGGGAGCACCAATCATGTCCACTGCACCAGAACCGTACAGGTTGACCTCATAGACGTAGAGACTCAAGGGACTCTGCCCGGTACGACACCGTTCTGGTACCCACTCCCTAGTGGACTAACGCCTCTTAGGCTTTCAAGTTGATCTCATTAACGCAGGGGATCACGGGACCCTCTGCGGTTCGATGAGCAATGGGAAGCAACCTACCAGCCCACCTATCCCGAACCGCACACGTTGACCTCATCGACGCAGAGACTCAAGGGACTCTGTGCAGTCCGAAACGTGTTCGGGTCTTTTTTCCCTTGTTTTTTTTCTAGTGGCAGTACGCCTCTTTACTAGGTGCATTTGGACTCTCTCCGCACGAGCTACCGGACCCGCTCCACTGGGACAGCCCATGAAGCATTTTTTTTAATATTTTTTTTTTTTTGGGGGGGGGGGGGGTACGGTAGAAAGGCGGGATCTCGTCACCACCAGCAGCGATTCGACTGCCTTGCATTTCGGCCCAAAAATTCTCCCTTCTCTGGCACTACTTAGCATTTCGGCCATTTTAGTTTTGGTTATTTATTTTTCTAAATCTCCCTCGAATTTGTCAACCTTGTTGTCTGCTAAGGACATGCCACCGTCTCGGCTCAAAAATTTTAGCTCCAGTCCCATTTCACTCGGCACGGCAAGTGGGAGTGATGTGCGGCGCCAAACTCAGTACTTTCAAAAAGGCAATAAACTCCTAAGTCCAGCAACCGTTAGCCACAATCAGCCGACCTCGGCACTTGTCTGCGTCGACCGCCCCCACTCTGTCAACTAAAATTCCATCATGTACGCTAATGGCACCTTGGTGCATGTAAAATCCGTCGTGGGTGCAAAGTCCTCCAAGTTACCTATGAATTATACCTCTGGAGATGTCTTGCCAGGTGAAGGTCTCGTCATCTGATCAAGGCTCTAAATTACGAGACCATCTTGCGAATCCATGTGCAGCTCATCATTTATTGCCGCTTCGCGGCAATTAGGCGGTCGTCCGCCCCGATACCAGGTATCTAACCCGTTAAGCTGAGATTATTAACTCGGCAGGTAGGGGCCTGGTCATCGGTTAGAAAGAAAGAAAGCTTTGTGCTCAAGGTGCGAATAGACCATCATTCTACTGTTATCAATATCGGTATCCTTTCTGGTGGACTTCGAGGAATTTTGATCATTAATGACTTTAAAAAGAAAGAGGCTGGTTTCCAACAAACGAGGAATCTTTCCATCAAGTAGAGCTACACTCGTTACCTCTTAACCCAATGTTGTTTCTCTGCATCCTGTTGTAAATAAACAGTAGAAGGACCCAGAATAGAAAATTTTCTGTAAAACTGTAGAAGGATACCAAATCAAGGGTTTATAAGCAGCCTTACGGTCAGGATTAACTCTAAGTTGAGGAGGAGTTAGAAGTTAGCCACATATAACTCCTCATAGGGCGATTTGTGCAACTTTTTTTATGCGAAACATGACAGTTGTGGCAGCTGTACTTGATGGTCATAGGCGAACTGTTTAGGAGGGGCAACATTACAAAGGAACGCTTGGTTGAATACATAAGAGTTTCGTTGATTTAGCTCAGTAAATACAATCATAGATAAAAATCATGATCTGATAAAACTGTTAATAAAAAGATAAAAACAAGAAATTACATAACTAAAAAAATTTTTGAGTCTTGAAATGTACTCAAACTGTAAAACGTTATGAATCTCTTTAAACAATCGGCAAAAATTGTCATACTTACAGATATTGAAAAATCAAAGCGCAATAATTATGACTATAGAAACATAAGAAACTAAAACATTATGAGTCCTTTATTTGAAAAATTTTAAACTTTTGTGTTGAAAAGTGTTTAGTAATTTATTTCTAAAGAAATGTTCAAATTACTTCAATTATAGCAATCTAATAATGAAAGAAGTGAAGATTTATTCAACATTTTGTGAGAAAATCTTTAAGAAACTCATTAACTTAATATTAATAGTTTGTAGCTGAATAAAACTGCTTCAGAAAGTTTTTTTTATGAAGTCCCAACATGTAAAGTTATTGAAAACATTTTAAAAACAAACTTTTACATTGATACACATAATTAATGATTCTTCAATAAATTTTGTTTTCGTTCTAAACAAAACTAAATTAGTTAGCAAAAATAGTCTTTCATTTGCCTTTTTTTTCAAACATTTTCTGCGGTTAGATAAATTTTAACTACGTAGTAATTTTACTTATTTTTATATTGGAAACTCTTTTTATTGAATTTTGAAACAGAATATTTAAAAATAGATTATCTTAATTTATAATCCTATTGGTTAAAACTTATTTACATGATAATGAATAACATTAATAATATACCTAATTATATTTTCATTGGAAAAACTTCAAAGTATCTACGTATTAATACGCATTATTTTCTGTTCATTATTTGATGCAATATTTTTTCCATGAGTTGTTTTTTAAGAAGCTATTATTTTATTTCTTAATTTTTAGGTATAGAATGGAATGTATCAAACTTATTTTTCTAAAATGCTTTTAAAATGTGTTTGGCATAAAATAATGTCCGAATTAGATGTTTTATATAGATGTTGTTATAGATGTTTTATATTTGCAGTCAATTTTAAAATTAAAGGTTTATTTGAATAAATGAACACCACAAAAAATATTTTAAATAAAATATATCGCCATATCAGTTCTAAATATACATTAGAAATTTAGAAAACAATTTATCTGAAAAATAAATTCCATTAAATGAAAGTATATATAGCTAATATAATAAATACGTGCCAGTCATCATATGTGTATCTCATGGAAAGGATGTTTCAATGGAATGGATTTAGCTTTACCAAAAAGCCACATCTTTATTACAAAGTATTGCAATATTTCTGAAATATTGCAGTTTATTACAAATATTCCCAAAATAAACCCAATATTTTATCGACATTAATATTTTCGTTGAAGTATTATGATCAGTGCTAAAAATTAAGTGTATTTTTGTATTAAAAAATTTAATACTAAAAGTTTTCGCTTTACCTAACGCAAGAGTTTTGTTCTTTAGATAAATTGAAAAGTACTATTTCAAGAGCTTGTTAGATATTTTAAAATAAGAGTTTCGCCAAATTTTAATCCTCTTAACGATAAATGCAATCGTTGGTGCAATATAAGCAACATAACTGATGTTAGTTTTCAGGGTGATTATGTTTCTGAAATTTCATAAAAGCTATATCCAAACATTAGTCTTCGTCTTTGCATAATCATAATTTTATATGGTGAATGTTACTATTAGAATGATATAGGGCTTAGAAAAAACAACCATTCCGAGGTTTTCGCGTTAAGCATAGCTATATAAAGTTAACATTGCTATATCTATTATTACTAAAATGCCAAGTCAATTTAATTTTATTTTTAAATACCTCAGTATTAAAAATGTAATAGAATATTCCATTGTTATATTTCACTAAAGGTAGTTTTTCTTCTAATATTTTTTATGCATTACAAACAAATAAAATATGCATATACCATTACCATAAGTAAAAGTTTTGCAATAAATAAATAAATAAATAAATAAATAAATAAATAAATAAATAAATAAAATAAATAAATAAATAAATAAATAAAAATAAATAAATAAAATAAAAAATAATAGATACTGAATATAAATGCATCCGTTTTAATTATCCTTTTTGACGCAAACAATTTCACACTTTCATATTTATAATATTGGAAATATGATACTAATATTTCTACATAAATGACAAAATGAATTTAATGAAAAATACGTTCTCTTTATAGAGCTCTAGACATGGATTAAATAATAGTTCCACACTTAAATAAGATAGTGGTAGCCTTCATAAGTGCTTCAGAAATAATGAAAACTTTTACCAGACAACATATTGAGAAATACCGGTGTCCAATGCAAACCATGTAAATTTTGCGAATATACAATACATGCGGCATTACTTTACTGGTATTCAATAAGGTTAAAACTACTGAGAAAATTCTAATTGTAATATAAGTATCTTTCACCCATTTTTGCTCTTGTTAAGTATTTAAGAATAAATATGTTTCTTAAGTTTTTAGATTTTTTTCAAATTTCATAATTTAATTATCATTTCTAAAACAAAGACACAAAGTAAAAGTAAACCTGACTTAAAAAATACGTTTCATTACGTTAATTTTTATTTTAACTTACTTTTATTAAAATGCTTTGTTGGTTTTAATTTTATATTTCCACAATTTTCGCATCCAGGGAAATAATATATGCATTATTTTGAGATCAATTAAAGTATACTTGAATCACAAGAAACGAAAACATATTTCTGCAATCAATGAGAAATATATTTTTGTCTAATGTGCTAGTTAGAGGAAAGAAAAGTTTTGTGTTTGTTTTTAAATTTTTTACAATATATGTATTTTTAAATTATTATTTCATTCTACTTACAAGAAGAATGATTTTGCTAAAAAGAAAAATTTTACAGCAAAAGTTTGCTGCACAGTTTTAGGAACATATAATTTTCGTACATCTGCTTTATTACACAATGATTTTTTTTTTCATTATTTTCTAGATGATATTTTTTGAAAGTTTTAAATTGAAGTAAAAGTGAAAAATATAGAATAAGCTCAAAATCCGTTATTCCCAAAATGAAGCAAAAATGAGGGGCTGTATCCAAATGTAATAGTAGATGCAATAGTTTGTATGCTATATTGATACTAATCAATAGATAATGATATTAATCAGTGAGGGATACAGCCCCTCATCTTTTTTCATCATTTCAGGAATAACGGATTTTGAATTGCTTATTTTATCGGCTTAATTTCAGAATTTTCCAACTATATGTTTGAGAATTTTACAAAAGTTGTTCTATACATTTAGCTAACACATTACTCAAATTATATTTTAATTGCGTTCACGCAAGCGTTGTGAAACATTATTTAGTAAACCTGCTCATTGTCATGCAGTTTTTATTATTATTTTAAATCGGATTACATCGTATTATTTACAATGTTGTTTGACATATTTTCTGAACAGAACATTTTTTTATATTAAGAACTCCGCATATTATAATAAAAAACTAAAAAAAAAAAATTGTGACTATTTTTATAAAACCTTAATTTCTCTACGAATATGCATTCTATTCTCATAAAAAAGAAAACATTTTATTACAATAATCTAATTAATCATAATTTTCAGTTTGAACGTTTTTGCTACATTTGACAGGATTATCCAAAATATCTTCGTTCTTTTTAAATTTGTTGACGATCCCCTATGAGATTTCGTGAAATTATATGGCCTCTATAAATTTGTTTACACACCTGGAGTTTCAGAATAAATCCTCATGTATTTTTTAGATATTTAACACAATTGGAAAATTTACATCTGTTATATTTAACAAAATGTGTAAAACTGCAAGTGTCCTGTCATTAAAGACCATGCATTTTATACTATAAGACAAGGGAGAAAAAACTCACGAATTAAGAGTCATTCAAAGATCAGCATATGGGATGCACTTGCACATGTATAGAAAGATAATTTTTACAATTTCAGAAAAAATGTATCACATAGACAAGAGGAAGAGGTTCAAAAAGTGAGCATTTCAGTAACGCGTTGGTCTATCTTTGGCCCTTATGTAAGCAGTAATTCGACTTGACATTCATTGGCAGAGTTTGTCGGATGCTTTTTGTGGGATATTGCTTCAAATCCTGTACAAAAGACACGTTATATAGATAAAAACTTGAACTAGTTGGAGGGACCTGCTCATGATGCTCCAAATGCTCTAAAAGATCAGAAAGATCCGATGACCTTGCTGGAAAAGATTGTTTTGGGCAAGTATGAAGACAAGCCTTAGAAACATGTGCGAGCGGGTATTAATTTTCTGAAATGTAAGCTCAGGATTGCGCGCTATAAAGGAAAACACAACGGGGCGTAGAATATCCACGATATACGGTTGTGCTGTGAGAATGCCGCAGAGAACAACCAAAAGGCTGCTGCTGTGAAATGAAATGGCACTACAGATCACCACTCCTGGTTGGCGGGCTGCGTAGTGAGTGACAGTCGGATGGGTATCTGTCCGGGGCAGACTCCGGTATCCGGATGTGTATCTGTCCGGGTCCTGCTACTAGACGCATCTTTTTTGGTCGTCGGAGCTCAGTTTGAAGCAGGACTTATTGCTGAAAGCAATTCCACCCCAGTCAGTGGCATTCCAGATCAAATGGTCACTACACTGATAAAAAAGGGCTTGTCCATGTGCAGTGGTCTATGGTAGTTGCACAAATGAGCTCAATCCCCTTTGGCTGAGCCGCCTGTAATTGTCCTTGCAGTTAAGTAAACATTAGTAGCAGGTATGATATTTCTGTTTTGACCATTGATCCTCATTCGGTCCGCACGCTATGCTGTTTCTGAGGTCGATCGCTTCTCTATTATCGCTGTGTTTAGCAGAGATTGATCCATTCCTGCTAATATGGTGTAATAGTGGCATCGCTTCTGTTTCGTTGATAAAACCAACCGATTTCTTTAAAGTACACTTTTTCTGTCAACAGCTTCTTCTTCCAATTACTTTTCTTCTGTCAAATGCAAACATCTGCGCATATCGTTTGTTGACCTGTATGCGAAACATAGTTACTGCCTATCGGAGATTATGGAATGAAATTTGCAAACAATTTAATGCCTGTATCGAAATTCTTTTATTTAATATCTTGCCAGTTGCACAGTTAAAGTGGGTTGCAACGTCACAGGTTTATTTATTCGCTATCAAACTTTAAAATTATGCCTTATCCATAAAAAAATGTATGCATATTAATTTGTATCTAATTTGCATTACTCGTTCTTTAAGCATCATTTTTTTTTATTTAGAGAGCATTTACAAACTCAAGGAGAATTTGCTAGTCATTGCCAAAGGCACAGAAAAAATTTGGTTTAATTCTATTAATAATTTCATACACTTACCCATGATACAATTCAGACTACATATGTACAGGAACCCGGAATCCGGACGGACAGAGACACATTTTTTATAAACATATTTTTTGGAATCTATGTATCTTGGAACATCCAAATCATCAAAAACTGCGGGTCGAAAAAGTTTATATAACAATACATTCTCCTTTAAAAAGAAGTAAGCAAAAATATCCAGGTTTATTACTTTGTCTCTAAAATATTGTTCTTTTCAGCAACAATATTTAAGATTATAAAACTTATATTTTCCGAGTAAAATTTTACATCACTGAAAAGTGTAATTAAGTTTTTCATAAGAGACATTCTGTAAAAAGTACGTGCAGGAATTTTGAGAATCCGAGTTAGACAAAATTTAAACGGAAAGCAATATTATTTAAAAACAGCATATATGGCAAGATTCAGAGAGTCACATGCTTTAAAAATGGAGCTATTTTCTGGAATGAATAAGACCACAATTTAGCACACACTTTTCATCTTCATATTCTAAAAAAATGTTATAGTCATTATTTTTTTAAGTATGTTTAATTTTTTAATAAGTCGTAAAAATTATTTTTTTCTTTTTCACTTATTCTATAATCAATGTATGCTTTTAAAATTCAGTCTTATTAAAGTGCGATAGCTAACAAAAATTATATAATGCATGTGTTTTTTTCATTCATTTATTTTGGTCCTTCTTTTAAATTCATTTATATCTAGGATATGTATAGTAACAGAATATTATTAGTTTTCGAGGAGATTTAGAGTGGGCCGAAAAAAACTTTTTTTCGATTTTCGATGATGGCGGGTACGGAAAAAAGGCCTCTGGTGGCACTCAGTCCACACAAAAAATTG
Source organism: Maratus speculifer (assembly GCA_964019185.1). Taxonomy (NCBI): domain Eukaryota; kingdom Metazoa; phylum Arthropoda; class Arachnida; order Araneae; family Salticidae; genus Maratus; species Maratus speculifer. The sequence goes on along the minus strand of OZ025292.1, from coordinate 176,762,062 downwards.
AGATTTTTTTGGACATTTTCACACCCTGCCGCAAATGGCTTAAAGTTTTGAAAATATGCTGATTTTTGAAGTTTTTTGAAAAAAAAAAAATTAAAAATATTAATTTAAGTTTATTTTGGTTGTATTTACTTAAAAAGATATATTTGATATTCCAAATGTTTAAATATCCTCTAATTATGCATTATTTTAGTGCTATGTTCTTTAAAAATGCACAGCTTTTAGCTTGTTTTGTGCTCGGTACCAACGCTAAACATACCAGAGCTCATCGACGAGGAGGTAATTGCATGCCGAGTTTTACCCGTCCTCCTGCCCACAGAATATTTTATTCAAAATGTATACCTTTTTACGCTACTAAGTCCTTCTTAGAAATGAAGTTTAGTATATTTTTCCTTGCTTGCAATTTTGCGTCTTGTCCTTCACTCTCGCATACCTTTGATGCAACTTCTGTCACAATTTGTACGACTCTTTTCATAGCCTGGAAGTGACTAGGAAAGCAGACTAATGATTCATCCAGATTCAGATTCAGCAGCGCGGGATAACCCACCAATCGGCATAGGCTTCCAGATCCCGCGCTGCAACTTTATTAAACAAAAAATGCATTACATTACATTATTTAACAATGTTTGAACATGGCATAATCTTTTTAACAATATGAAAATAATGTTACAATTTTTGAGGGTTTATAGGTGACCCACAACTCAGTCCTCATTTAAAAGGTGAAATGGGGGCATTTGAAAGAGCCCCTGATTAGTCTCTAAAAAGTTCATACACTCTATAATTTTCTTTAGTAAGTTAGAGTTCTTAGAAATTATTGCGAACCAGGAGTCCGTAGATATGGAATTTGAATATCTTAAGTGAAAAATAGAAGTTCGGGTACATTCTATGATGTAAAGAAGTGACGTGCCTACCTTGCCACATGTGCAGTATCTAGATGGCGCCTTGCCAAATTTTGCTAAGTATTCTGGAAAGGGTCCGGGGTTCGTGGCAAAAAGATATAGATTTCTGTGTGGTAGTAAGAAGTCTGTTGAGACTTTGGGTAACGGTTTAAAGCTAAATCTACCTCTGTGATCGGATTGCCATATGTTCTGCCAATTTGTGACTAACTTTACTTTCAGATGCCGTTTTAAGTAGGAATAAGGAAACGGAAAAAATTCCTCCTTTACTTGTAAATCAGAAATTGCTGACTTTGCCAGGCCATCTGCCAATTCGTTGCCGATATTACCAGCATGGCCCCTCACCCATGTCAGAAAAAAATTTTTCGTGGAGTCTTGTAACAATTTAATAATTTCTTGAACTAATGAATTTATCGAAGATTGATCTTCGATGGCGAGAAGTCCTGCGAGACTATCTGTATGGATCGTTACACTTGCGTGATCTGAAACGATAAACCACACTAAAGCTTTTAAAATTGCGAGTAGTTCGACTTGAAATGCTGAGTTTTCCTCTCTTAACGTATATTGTTCTGAATGAATTAACTTACCCTCGAAGAAGCAACAGAAGACTAGTCCCGTTCCATCACTTTTTGACCCATCAGTGTAAATATTGAGAGATGTGTTATTTGAGAGATGATCAACATTTAACTTGTATAGATATGGTTTAAATGGACAGATATACGATGAAGAAGCTTTTGCTTGAAAGAGGACTGGAAGAAAGTCGCCCATTGGGGAGCCCAATCTCAGGACTCTTCCAGCTACCGCCAATCTTTCCATTTCTAAATGTAATGGCGGAATGCCTGTTAATACACACAGAGCTAGTGTGGAGGACTTTTTATAGGCTCCTGAAATAAGTAACAGGCCCTGTGCCTGTATTGATGATAACAATCTCAGCCCGTGTGACATTTGCAGCCTGTTATACCAGACTGCCGCTCCATAAGTAACTTTCTACTTTAATATCGTTTTATACCATATTTTTATTATACTTCTGGAGAGTCCTCCTTTATGGGAAGTGAATTTCAAAAGATTTTGAGCTATGAGATTTAGTTACAATTTTTTGTTTCTTAAGTGCGGCAGAAATGAAAACGTTGGATCAAGGGTTATACCCAAATATAGTAAAGATTTTCCTGATTTAATTGAGTGGTTGTCTATTTTGAATATTGGAGCTCTTTTCAGAAATTTTGGTTTTTTCCAGGTGTAAGGACTTACATTTATCGTATGATATTGTAATTTTATTTTGTATAGACCAATCATTGACTATTTTAAGGGCTTCTTTACCGGAGTCCTCTAGCAGTTTTCTTGTTTTCCCAGATAAGATTAATAGCACATCATCGGGAAAGGCTACAACTCTTACGCCCCTAATCTTTAGTTCTCTTAGAAGTCGTTGGACAAATACCCTCGAAAGAAAGAGGCCTAAACAGGAGCCCTGTGGGCAACCCCTGTTTAGCCAATGATAGCTGTTTGCCAGCCAGTGTGGTTTTAATTTACGATTTGATAAATAAGAATCTATTGTATTAATGTAAGGTTGTATGATTTGATTTTCAATCGCTGTATCTTACCCTAAGGACTGTAATATTTCTATTGTTAGGTCCCACGGGAGATTATCAAATGCATTTGAAATTAAGGATATGTAGACGTCTTCCTGTTGTAGAATATCTATATGTAAAAATAAATCCTGTATCGCTGTTTCCGGGGCCTTGTTCTCAAGGAAACCATGTTGGGTTGGAAAAAGTTTTTGCGAGTCCTTCAAATGATAGTTAATTCTTCTTAGAATGATTTTTTCAAAAACTTTACCAAACACCGATAAGAGTGATATTGGACGATAAGAAGAGGCCAAATTGGAAGGTTTCCCCTTTTTTAAGAAAGTAAACTGCTTCTCTAATTTTCCAGTCTTCTGGGAAATAATTCAGGTTTAACAAGATGTTGTACATGTTTTGGAGTAGTTCTGGTGTTGTCTTGAAAATGTTTCTGAGGATTATATGGTCAATTTCATCCAAGCCTGGAGCTTTAAATTTTAATACAAAATGCTAACACTTGTTTTACATTTCTACGACCATTAAGTATCCAGTATTTCTCTCTCAATAAATTAAGTAGGATCTGTAGTCCAGCGTGACAATGTTTTACATGAACATGATAAATGAGCCGTTTTACAACTTCATGTTTTGCTGGCAGAACTATAGGTTTCAGGAAATCTTCACTGTCTTTTCTGTTCGTTATTTTGGTGCGTAGTCTAATTATATCTTGTTCATCTTTCCATGTCTGTAAAGTACGCAATCTGTTATCATTCTCGGGAAAAAATGCTTCTTTCTGAATCATGCGTAGAGTCTTCAATTATGCTTCCTTAAATTCAGATGACGTCAGTTCTCCTTTTCTTTTCACTTTGGCACTTTTGCAGTTATGCCTGAAACTTAATATCCATGCAACCATCCGTATGATTTTTACATAACTGGAGAAATATCTGTAATACCAACTATCTTGTTTAACACCCAGAATTCGTTATCATGGAAACTGACTTCATTCGTTCCTTCCGAATTTCGTCTTCATCATAGTCTTGGTCAGTAGAGATCGGATGTTTTTCAAACTCTGTTGAATCTTTCAACCAAGCTAGACCCTCCCACCATCTTCTGGCAGCTAGCTGTCCTGCCTTACATCCGCGAGTTGGCAGGTCTGCAGGATTGTTATCACTTGGCACATACATCCATGATGAAGGACTGCTTAGTCTTCTGATCTCTAGAACTCGATTTCGAACAAATACTAACCAATTGTCATCTCTGGATATCCAAGCGAGTACTGTAGATGAATCGCTCCAATAACACTTCTTCATCTTTTCCCAACCGAGAGCATCTACAATAGTTTGCGCCAAACAAGCTCCCATAGTTGCCGCCAATAATTCCATTCTTGGTATCGTGACATTCTTCAAAGGTGCGACTCTTGATTTGGCTGCTATGAATACTAACTCGACTTGGCTTTCAATTTCTATTCTCAGGAATATAACTGTTGCGTAAGCATCTTTACTTCCATCTACAAATGTGTGAAGTGAACACGCTTCTATGTTTCCTGGAGTCATTTTCATGTATCTTGGAATCTCCATATCTTTCAAAACTGATAATTCTTTGAATCACAGTAAAAATTCTTTACGTAATTCACCAGTTATCTCTTCATCCTATTTAAAACCTAATTTCCAGGCTCTTTGCAACATTATTTTCGGACAAATCGTGACTGGCGACGTAAAACCAAATGGATCAAATATTTTATGCACAGCTGATAACATACTGCGTTTAGTGATCTTTTCTGTGTTGAATTCTTGTAACCAACTTAAATTGATCTTTAACATGTCGGTATCCTTCTTCCAAATGAGACCTAAAACGTTGGTTTCATTCGTGTTTGGCGCTTCTTGGCGATCACCTGTGTACTCCCACTGTCTTAGATCAAAACTACCTTTCACCATAAGCGTCTTAGCATCTTCGATAAAGTTTTTCAATTCTTCTTCGCTGTTTACACTGGTTACGACATTATCCACATAAAAACTATGCAACAGTCTATCTTTAAAACTTCCAGCAAAATCTGGAGTCCTTCGGATGTGATATTCGATGACTGATGAAAGAAGAAATGGACTGCATTTCACAACAAATACAACTCGGGTATGCCTGAAGATCATTAATTTCTTTTCTTTTAAGTCTTTCCACCATAAAAAACGTAGAAAATTTCGATCTTTTTCACAAGTGCTGATTTGTAAAAAAGCTTTCTTAATATCTGCAATCAAACCGAGCTTTCTTTCTCGAAAACGTAGAAGAACATCTGGAATTAGCTCAATCAAGTTGGGTCCGCATTGTAGACATTGATTCAGTGATGGATAATTCGCGAATCTTGCTGACGCGTCAAATACAGGACGAATCGGAGTTGTGGTACTACTCACTTTTATGACTGGATGATGCGGCAAATAATTACCATACAATTTCGTTTCGCAAGAAGGAACTAATTCTATAATCCTTTCGTTCATCCAGTCCTTAAAGACTTTTCCTATTGTTGAAACATGCTCTTAGCGATTAACTTGGAGGTGGTATTTTCTAAACGTTTTGTCGATAACTCATTTAAAACATTCACAAAGTCAATAAAAACTCATATTTAAAAAACTCTATGAACTGTATTTATTTAACTAGCTCACAACATAGCCGCTCATGGCTACGTTCTCTTAAAAACATTCTATTAACTCATAAAAACAAAGGCAGACGATAAAAGTCGTTGCCAAAAATACACAGAATAAATACGACCGAACATACCGGCCCCCGTTGAATGATTTTCATTCAACCTCAATTATAATACATTATTACACGTGAAATTTTTAAATAAATAATACAACACATACTAATAAACAATAAATAGCAAATTAAAATGAATAACAATTACTTTTCCAAGGGTAATAAACATATTTTTGACACTGGTCTCTTAAAAAACCCTCTTTGTGTTTTCACTTTTACTACTCTAATAATTCCATCATTTACCTGAAAACAACTCTACAATTCTACCTTGAAGCCAATTGCAAACAGCAACATTGTCCTCTTTTATAATTACTAAATCATTTATTTTAACATTTTGTTTTTCAAACATCTAAAATTCTGCAAGCATTTTATAGTGATGTACACTCATGACATCTATCACTCAAATTAAATTTACGCTAAATGATGCAAGAATTTATCTCATTTCTCATATTTATCTCAAAAAATAACTCAGAAATACTTTATTTTAAAAGTATTTTAAAATTAAGAAACTCGATTTTATCAAATCAAAACTCTAAAATTCTGAACAAAATGGATGTCATTTAAATAACTCAAATTATACATATGCACTCTCAATACACATTTTGTATTAATACTTTCTCTCATAATACGTAATATATTCAATAAAATAGAAATTATCTCAATTTTACATATGTACACTCAAAATAATTATATACCAACTATATATAACTCAAAATATTTTATAAAACACATTGCATAGAAAAAAAAAACAAAAAAAAAAAAAAAACCTTTTACAAAAATTATAACATAAAGTAAGCAACAATTATAAATTGATTCTCTAATATTCCTCGACCATTTAAAGGTTAAAACTGCTGCCTAAACTCAAAAAGTAAAACTTGTATACTTAAAAATAAATATCGTTTATGAAAATATTCTACTATCATCTGAGTAAATTTACTTTTATTATGTAGTAAAATTGGAAATTTTTGGTTATCATTTAAGTTACTGTTTGCTAACCTACCTCCTACTCTAAGAAGACCTGCTTTATCAAGAAATGGGTGAAGATTTCTTATCTGACTATTATTATTTACCTCACCTGATTTTTACAAGGATTTTATTTCCTTGTCAAAAAATTCTCGTTGAACACTTTTTAACAAAAAAGTTTCTGCCTTGTTCAGCTCCTCGAGGTCTAAAGGACCCTCTTTTCTTTCTTTTTTACAAATGCTAAGAAACCTGAAAATAAATCCTAAAATACGAATTATCTTACAATAATTATTACTTAAATCAATTATATCATGCACAAAGGTATTATTAGAAACTGTAAAAAAAGACATATTTTTAAAGTCATTAGTTTTAAAATTTTTCAGTTCTTTTGAAAAGTCATTGGAATCAACTGCTTCAAGTATGGTTGTATTTGGATAGTCTTTTTCTTTTAGGAACATTGGGCCACTCCACCACAACTCATTTGAGATTAACTTATCAGGATTAATTCCTCTTGTTAGAAGATCTGCTGGGTTATGTTGAGAAGGAACATGTCGCCACTGCATCCCTTCAGTTAGCTCTTGTATCGTTGAAATTCTGTTCGCAACAAATGTTTTTAGTATGTACGGTTCTTTTTTAATCCATGACAATACTATCATAGACTCTGACCATAAGAAGATTTTGTTTATATTGATCTTGAGAGCAGAAATCACACGTTTAATTAGTTTTGATAATAAAACAGCTGCACACAGCTCAAGTTTGGGAACAGTTAATTGCTTTGAGGGGGAAACTCTTGATTTACTTGTCACTAATTTCACTGACATTTCTCCAGATTCTGATACTGATTTGCAGTAAATTACTGCACCATAGGCTGCTTCGGAAGCGTCGCTGAAACCATGTAACTCGATTATAATAGCATTTTTCAATAAAATACACCTACTAATTTCAATTTTGTTAATTAACTGTAGATTATCTGAAAACTCTCCCCATTCCTTAGCTTCTTTTTCCGGTAACAAGTCATCCCAATTTAATTGCAATAACCACAATTTCTGCATAAATATTTTCGCTTTAATTATAATAGGCGATACTAATCCAAGAGGATCAAACAAACTTGATATAATTGATAACACTTGTCTTTTAATGACATTTACCTCATCATGAATTTTTACATTGAAACTTAAACAATCTTTTCTTGATTTCCACAAAACACCTAATGTTTTGGATTTTTCTGAATCACCAAAGAGGTATATCTTGTCATTTGTTTGGTAAAGTTGTGGAGCATTACTGCACCATTTATGTAATAACATTCCTCCGCTGTTTAAAATTTCTATTAATTGATTTTGGAGCTCTAATGCAGAACTTAAAGAATCAGATCCAGATAAGATGTCATCCATATACATGTCTTCTCTCAGCACGGGTGCTGCTAAAGGAAACTTGCTTTCTTCATCCCTAGACAATTGAAGTAGTGTTCTCATGGCCAAAAAGGGTGCACTAACAGTACCATAAGTAACAGTAGTTAGTTCAAAATTCCTTATTGGTTCGTTTACACCTTCTTTCCATAAAATTTTTTGTAGTTTACTTTGATCGGATGAATAGAAATTGCTCTATACATTTTTTGAATATCTGCAGTGAAAGCGATAATATATTTTCTAAATCTCAGCATAATTGAGAATAAATCATCTTGTATTACACCCCCATTATACTGAATAGAATTAAGTGAGTTTCCTTTTGTCGTTAAAGAAGAGGCGTTAAAAACTACTCTCAAAGGTGTTGACATACTTTTTTCTATTCCTCTATACACTCCAAGGTGGGGAATGTAATAGGATCCATTTTCTTCCTCGCTTTCGTTAACTTCGACCATGTGGCCTAACTGTTGGTATTCTTTTAAAAAATCGGAATATAATCTTAAATACTCGGGGTCCCTTGCTAGGCGATTCCATAAAGAATTCAATTTTTTAATTGCTATCTGTTTACAACTTCCTAATGTTGTTGGATCTTGTTTTAGGGGCATTTTAACAACGTATCTACCGCTTTTTTCTCGGGTATAATTTTCTACGAAATGTTTTTCACAAATTAAAGTCTCTTTACTTTTTGGTTTTTCTATCTCGATATTTTCTATTTCCCAGAATTTTCGAAGTGTTTTATCTAAGTTAATTTCCTTCTTTATTAAACCACAATGAACTTTATTTTCATTTTCTATTGGAAAACTTCCAGATACTACAAAACGGAAAACTGTGTCTTGCAGAATAAGATCAGAATTATTAATACGAATCTGTCCCGGTTTTAAAAGTTCATAGAAAATTCCTGCTCCGAGAAGCATATCTACATGTTCTGGGATATCAAATCTCTCATCTGCTAATATTACGTTAGGGAAATCCTGTGCTGAAATTTCAATTGGACGCGAAGGGGTTAAATCTACAGTTATTTTTGGAACTATCAAGAAATCTAAATTTTTTACAAAACTTCCATCTCTATTGCTTATTGATGCATTAACTTTATGATTTATTACTAAGGTGGCATCATTTAGACCTGACACCAAAATGTTTGTTCTCTCTTTTTTCAAATTCATCATGTCTATTAAATGGCGGGATAGAAAATTAGACTCGCTGCCTACATCTAACAAACACTTTACTCTATATTTAGATCCCGATTCATCAATTAGATAATATATAACAGTTGAAAGTAAAACTTTATTCTTTTTATTCGAATAGTTACTAATAAAAGTTTTCTGAACGAACTCTTCCGCATTAGCGTTTAACATTGATGTGCCATAATTTGCTAGTCTTGAATCTGAACATTCTCCTACATTTATTTTACCTTGTGTATTATGTTCTGAAGAAACAAATTCTTTCACATATGTATTATTATTTGTTTTGGGAAAATGAATAGTTTTATGATGTCGTTTCTTGCAGAAACAAATGTTCTTTGATGTACAATTGGCTACTGGGTGTAAATTTAAACAATTGAAACATAACTTGTTACATTTTATTACATTTACTCTCTCATTAACAGATAACTTTAAATAATCTGGACACTTTGAAAGATGATGCTGTTTGTGGCACAAAATACAGTTTAATGTTTTAACATCAGTTAAAAATACTTTATTTACACTTTTGGGATTATACTTTCGATTAACACTAAAATTCTCAGTAAGAGATTTTCCGCGTGATGTAAAATATAAATCAATCTCACGGCCTAATTCTTCTGGTAAAAACCATTTATCTCCTTGTCTCACACTAATGTGAGAAGCAGTCTCCTTATCTAATGTTTCATATAATTTATCTGACACAATCAATTGTTTTAGACTCTCGAAATCGGACACATTTCTCAAATTTAGATAATAATTCCAATTGGTCATCAGTCGTGAAGCGAATTGTACATGAGTCTCATTTGGTAGTTTAAAAGCTTTTCTAAATTGTTCTAGGCAAAAGTAAGGTGTTGGTTGAAATTCTTTTAAGACTATTTCTTTTAATTTTTCATAATTCTCGATATCTGTATCGTGTAAATAAGTTATAATGTTAGATGCTTTGTCACCTAATAAATTCAGCAGAATTTCTGCTTTATTTTGTTCGGAAACATTTTTAGTTTTGAAAGCTCGTTCTAAAGAAGAAAAGAAAAAACCCCATCCTTCAGGCTTAGTTGGAATTTTTACAGTCAAAGTTTTAATACTTTTTATTATTTGATCTAACGATTCCATTTTTACTTCACTTTCAGTAATAACAGATTTAGTTTCAGATTTAATTTTAGCTAATTCCAATTCATTTTTTGATCATTCAAGTTTAATCTTTTCAAGATCAAATTGCCTTTGCTCTTCATTTTTGCGATTCTCAATTATGGTGTTAGCTATTTCTGTTACAAAAGCCGGTTTATTTTTATATATTTCGCTATTTTCAATGATATCGTTTAAATCAGCTATAGTCATTTTATCATTAATATTTAGATTTATTTCAGTGGCTATTTGCCTTAAATCCTCCTTTTTGCTCCTTTAAACATTGTTTTAAATTTATATATAACAGTACAGATAAGAAAAATCACATTCACTTACTTTAAAAATTCCACTGCACTAAACTATATCGTTTCTTCTTGAACTCGAATAATTCAGAAATTTACGCATTGCACTTTATTATCGCTGATCCTTCGTGGTCGGCGGACCACAATTTTATGTCGATAACTCATTTAAAACATTCACAAAGTCAATAAAAACTCATATTTAAAAAACTCTATGAACTGTATTTATTTAACTAGCTCACAACATAGCCGCTCATGGCTACGTTCTCTTAAAAACATTCTATTAACTCATAAAAACAAAGGCAGACAATAAAAGTCGTTGCCAAAAATACACAGAATAAATACGACCGAACACGTTTCATCGCCAAATCAAAGTTATTTGGAAGTGTTGCTATGTCATCAGCCCAAGGAAGGCAAACTTCGTAACGATTTTCATCGTTTACCTGTAGAGGGAACTGGGGGACATTAATACAGCTTTTTTCAAAAAAAAAAAAAAAAAAAAAAAAAAAATTGGTGCCTAGGAAGCAGAAATTTGAAGTTATTTTTCTATGTGATGTCAGCAAAACCTGTGTAGTGTGTTATAAAAATGTACAATCGTTGTTTTATATATTATTTTTGCATCTAATTTTAAAAAAATCAAAAAAAGTAATTTGTATGAATGTGCCCCATCCCCGGGGCAGATTGATACTCTTCGGCACGTCTAGGAAAAATGGAGACAAAATAACACCATTGCATATTTTTCATAGAAGAATAGTTAGCAAACCATTTTATATATATTTATAGACATTAAAATCGCACACAATTTATTTGTAAGCGATAATAAAGCAATCAAAATGAAATGTATAACAACCTGATGTTCTGGCGTTTCCTTGTCTGTTTGTTGGCTGTGGTAACTTTGTCATATCTGGCTCTTTAACCCCAGAATTATCTTCTTTCTTAGGAAAGGTGAAAGAATTACCAGGTTTTCTGTTTATAAATCGGTTTACAAACAGAAAATAAAAGATAATTATATTAAAAATTATGTTATAATATAATTATATTGTACTTTTCTGCAGCTTGTTTCTCTTACTTAACATTTCTCATGTCGATAATGCTTTTTTCTCTAGAGCATCGATATAAATTTGAGATTTGCCAGGCTGCCGTCCATTTCTTTTGTTAATTCTACTAGCATTAGATATTGTGTATGTTGGTACGTCTTCTGTTTTCAAAAATACTTTAAAATGTTCCAATATAAAGAAATTAGAGCTATTTCACTTCAATAAAAACTAATAGCAGAAATTTTTGACGAAAAATGTTGAATTAAGGAGTGTAAGGTAAAAAATAAAACAAAATAAAAGGTAATAAAAAAATGAACTAGAAAATGATTTAGGTTGTATCAATACAGCCATTTTGAATAAAATGAGTCGCAAATCCAACACTTCATAATTTATCTAACAATAAAGAATGAGGAACTGATAAAGAGTAGCTTTACTTGCCAGGGAGGGTATTCTTTTCGCTTGAAAATACTGGAACAGTTGTATAATACCATTTCAATTGTTCAACTCAAATTTACTTTTGACCTACAAAAACAATTTATCACCCATCCCATTTCATCAAACTATTGAATCATTCCAAAATTTTCTGTATGTAGTTAATTTCACTAGTATCACCTTTTGGAACTGTTGTGAAACTTCCTGTAATGACCCTATGTGCTGTACAGGGGGTGTATCAATGTGCCCCAAGTATCAATGTGCCCCAGTTCCCCCTACTGTTTCTAAGAAATGTTCCTTAGTTTGGCGATCTATCTCTTCTTTTGACTTTTTCTCTACAGGATCTGTAATTCCGATTAAATCAAGCCTCCATAGATTGGAAATATCTGCTTCTTTCACAAACATCGATGTCATCGCCAAGTTTTCAGATGAGCATGCATTTTCACATGGTACTTTTCCCATTAATGTCCATCCAAGATACGTTTCCATTGCAACTAAACCAGATGACAATATTTTTCTTTGTCCAGTTAATATTTTTCCCATAATATCAGCTCCGATTAAAACTTCTATGGCACCACAACATTGACTCACATCGCTTAACATGATGCCACTTTCCTTTAATTCTTCTAACCATGGCCCCTGTGTAAGAGGTTGAATATCTCCGCATATGCTAACTTGATCTCGTACTTTAAAGTTACATCGGAAATTTTCGCTCAAATCTCTCATTCTTATTTTGTAACAGTTGTGTTGGCATTCTTGAGTAGTAATACCGCCAAACAAAGAATGGATTATCTTTTCTTGCCGAATAGGCTTGTAATTCATTTTTTCCGCTACACTTTTTAGTATATACGATTTTTGTGATGCTGAATCTAGTAATATACGAACAATTTTTTGTTTACTTTCTGAAACTAGCTTCCCCTTCAAGATCTGCAAGAACACCTTGGCGCTTTTCTTACTAACATTTGTCATATTCAATTCATCTTTTTTAAGTTTCTCTTTAGCTCCTTCTTGAATATCTTTACCGGACGATTTACGTTGATCGCACAGTAATAACATATGACGCTAATTACAAATAATGCCTTTTACCATCGCGCGGCATCTCTTAGCGATATGTTCTGGCACTAAGCATACGAAACAGCATCTCTTCTCTTTGGCGATTTTTTGTATTTCTGTCAGGCTTAATTTTCTAGCAGAAAAGCATTCCGCAGTTGCATGTTTTCCCTGGCAAAAAATGCAGGCTCCTTTTTTCTCTGTTACGGAAGAGGTAGTCAACAGACCTGCCGCTGTCGAAGTTTTATTAGTTTTATGTTCAAAATTAATGTGATTATTTTTGGCGACATATTTACGAACTTCATTCTTACCTAAACCAAAACCAGCTACTGCATGTGACACCCTCTCTTCACCTTCTACTTCAGTTTTCAAAAACTGCATAAGACTATTTAATCTGTTCTGCGCCTCCTTTTCTCCGTTGATATGTTCGAACGATTCCATGACTTTATAAATTCTGCTAGAAAACAGGATTCTACTAGTGGATATAAGATCGATGCGCACTTGTCAGTTGTAACACCTAAGGTATCTAAAGCACGCAAATATGATTCCAACTTATCATATAAGGATGTCAACGAGAATTTTCCCTTCGTTTGTACTGATATTATCAATTTGAGTAATTCTCTCACACATACTTCTACTAATATATCTTCTCTACCAAAGCGGGTTTTCAAACTCTCAATTGCTTTGGCATAGTTTTCACCATATGGCGGAAAACTCCTACCACTTCTCTTGCACGGGAGCCGGCAATTGTTGCTTGCACGAGATACTGAAATTTGTCTTCTGGCGCAATTTCTGTATCTTCATCAATTTGTCTAAATTGACACCAAAACGGTAACTAGTCTATGATTTCACCGCCAAACTTTCTGAACTCTAATTTTGGTAATGTAAACTTTCTTCTCATTCCATAAGTATCGATAACTGGATTAAGAATTTCACCTTGGCTGTTTACTGGTAATTGAAGTTTCGCCAATTCTAATTCATGTGCCAATTTTAACTTTTCGCATTCAATCTTTGCTTGTAATTCTGCAGCTTCTTTTTCTTTCTTTGCTTGTAATTCTGCAGCTTCTTTTTCTTTCTTTGCTTGTAATACTGCAGCTTCTTTTTCTTTCTTTGCTTGCACTTCGAGTTTTTCTTTTTCCTTTCTTTCTGAAACTGCATTTTCTAAAACGCTTTGTACAAATTCTCGATCATTTTTATATTCGTTAGAATTCAAAATTAGATCCTTAAGCGTTGCAAGTGTAGCCGTTGACGATACTTTCTCACCTAATTGCTCAGCCAAAAAGATTAAATCTTCTCTTTTAAAACCTTTAACCGATTTAAACATTTTGGAAATCTTTATTTCATGTAAATTTTACTACCCTTTTAAAATAAATATGATAGATATCTTTGTTTAAATTCGATACTGTCGCGGACGCCAATAATTTATGTATGGACAATGTACTAATCGTAACACGATAGTAATTGTTACCTCTACAACTCTACTTTTTACTATTAATTATCTTTTGATAAAACTTTAAATTTTAATACAAAATGTTACTCACATTTAGTACCTTTAGTACTCGTAGTGATGTGACAAAATAACAACACCTACGGTGAGAAGAAACACTAAATTTAAAGTAATAAAATGTATATGAAAAAAAACCAACGACATTTTTTAATTTTTCTATCTTCGAAAATTAGAAAACAGGCTGTTGCCACAAAATACATCAAAATTTTGTTTTTCTCAATTTCTTTTTACATGAGACAATCACATACGAGCGTGAAAATAAAACAAATTATTAAAATGTCAATTCAACTCAATGTTTCTTTTCTCTTTTTTCTACACTGTTCATAGCTGATCGCGTGTGAGATTGCGTGATTTCCTAACAACGACATTCTTATCCTCTGCTGTCACAACTCCCGCACGTTGAAGCAATCAGTAGTAGTGACGCATGATATCAGGATAAGTTGGCAATTGCAATTCTTTCAATATGCATCGTGTCCCCAAAAAGCTAATTTTCACACTATGGTGTGTCTTTACACTGTCATGGCCCTTCATACTAGGCACTTCTAAGCTCGTCATAATAAAACGCACAAAACTCTGTAATGTAGGGGTGCACAACCTCTGGCCCGCGGGCCAAACTGATACCAGTAATTTTATGCAGAATAATTTTCCTTATAAAAATGACAGAAACTTTGCTATGAAAGAAAAAAAAAGTCACTTTTGAAAAATTCTGGTGTCAAACGATTTTCTGGCAAAAAGGTTATGCATCACTACTGTAATGGCATGTCAAACGATTCAAAAAGCACTGTATTTCACTAGGAAAAGGTTTCACGTTTACATTGAACAAATTTCACAGAGAAATGGAGCATGAAAAAATAATAAAAATCACATATCAAATTTTCGCCCTTTTTCTATTTCGTCCTTCACTTCCTCAATATTACGATGACTCATTGCGCTCGCTTAGAGCCCTGCTTCACCCCTTCACACTTTTCAGATTTGTTTTTTAAGTATACTGCTGTCCATTGCCAAAAATTATGATCTTTGACGCTTAAAAAATATTAAGAAGACCAAAGGACATAAATAAGAGAGAAACTAATGAACGATTAAAAAAAATACAACTTTTGCTTGTTATAAGCGAAAAAACTATCGGCTAATTTAAAATACACATAGCAACTAAATAATGCATTATCAGAACTTATTTAAACATTTGGTACATTAAATATGTCTTTTCAATTAAATGTAGTCATAATAAACTAAATTTAACATTTTTAATTTTTTTGCTAAAAATGTTCAAAAATCAGCATTTTTACAAAACTTCAAGCCATTTGCGGCAGGGTAAGGAATTGTCCAAAAAAAGTCTAAAATTCTTTGTGTGAACTGAGTGCCACCAGTGGCCACTTTTTCGCACCCGCCATCATCGAAAATTAAAAAAAAGTTTTTTTCGGCCCACTCTAATACAGGGGTGAATGGAACACATGTGAACATGGAAAAGATGTGAATATTGCAATTTTTTCCTAGTTGTAATATGCTTTTTTATTTGAAAAAAATTACTAATGATGATAGCACCTTAAGGTTACAGTGGACTCTCAAAACTATTTTTTTTTAAATTTTCAAGGAATTAAAAAAAATATTTGGAAATAATCAAAATATATATATTTCTTATTTTGAATTTTTTTAAAAAAAAATATATTCACTAGTTTTTGAGACACAAAATTTTCTTTTTTAAAATTAACAGAAAAATGGCAATATTTCAAAATGCTCCATGCGAAATTCTTTATGCCCAATTTTTCTAATTTTTTGTTTAAAATTCTCTCTATGTATGTGTTAACAAATGTTACTAAGCATTTTTAGCATATTAATTGTAAAACATTTAAAAAAAGGATTTCAACTTAATTCTTTTGTATTTTCCGTTAAAAAATTATAAAGAATTTCATATAATTGAAATTTAAAAATTTACATGCGTCTAAAAATTTTTTTTTCTAGTAATATTTGTTAACACATACATAAAGATCATTTTAAACCAAAAATCAGAAAAATTGGGCATAAAGAATTTCGCATGGAACATTTTGAAATCATGAAAACGACGAAAATATTCATTCTGAGAAAAACAGGTTTTAATAACTACAGTGGTTATAATTGCTTAATATTTTCCTACTGACACAGTTTCAGCTATTAAGGGATATAATATCATTTCTAGCTTATATGTAAGTGTTTTATGTTTTTATGGTAAATTCCCCCAAAATATGTGGCTTCGACAGTATTTCATGCAAAAAACGTGAAGTATCTGAATTTTAAAAAATCTTCTCAAAAGTAACATTTTTTATTTTCTAATGAAATTTTTTTAAATTTTACTGGAAATATTCATGGTAAAAATACCTCTTATTGTACAAATTTTTGTAAAATATATTAAATATTTTTAATATTTTAAATATATTAATATTTTTTAATTTACGCTAAAAATATTAGGCACAAAAAGCAATTCGTCTAAATACATTGTAAACAAACGCTTAAAGAAACAGTTAAAAGTTACAATTGAAGTATTGTTTTGCGAAATCACAAAATTAATAATTTCAGTGCACAGAAATAATATTTTGTATGGTAAAACTAAAAACTAGGCTAAATTTTACGGAAGTGAATCGGCAAAAAGGTAAACAAAGGGGCGTGGCACAATCAGCTGATTGGACAAAAATGCTTCCAACTCCAGTAAAAATAGTCGAAATTGAAAAATTCTTTTTGTGTTCAATAGCAGGGAGTTCATATAATGCTATTATGCAAAAAATGAAAATTCGACAATTAGATGATTTTTTGCGAATTTAAAAGTCCACTGTAGCCTACTACACAGTGTGTATGGAAGAGCCACTTTCCCAAGGGATTTTAGAGGAGAGGGAATAAAAAAATGTATCTTAAAGTATTCGGAGGAGGAGAGGGAACAGTAAATATCTTCAGAACATGCATTTTAGAAAGGGTGGGGGTCATTCTCGCTTTTTACCCTTCGAAGACCCATGCAAAGCCCCTTAGTTACTAGTAAATATTATGAAATAATGTTGTTGGTTTTGCTTAGCTTTATTGCATCTGTCTGCGAATTTACATCTGTTATTACTCAGTCCTCACAGCATGGACGAATAGAAACTTTTTCACCATGGGCAGTAAGTCCCACATAATCATCATGAACATATCTGCTACATGTGATGCATGGCTGCATGTTTGAAAAAGCATCAATACTTCAAAAGAAGCAGTACCAGCTCTCCTTTGTTGAGGAAAACATACCATTGGTACCTACGATTTCGCCAACAGTTATCCTATTGGGGGGGGGGGGTTATTTTATTTTTCTGCAAGGGTTTTTTGGAGGAAGGTTTTTGGATTGTTCAAATGGCATCTTTTTGAACAAAGATTTTACCACTTTCAAGCCTTTTCAATTTATTGATTGACAACGTTGAATTTTCTTCTTTCTTACAGTTGTAGTTGATGGGGACAAAAGTTGTCCATATTGGAAACCGGGCGTAGTTTTACTAAATCTTGTAACAAATGAATAAGGAAAATATTTTAAAGCAAAATATGCAATAGCAATCGAAAATATGTTTTATTGGCTTTCTAAAATGCTCCACTTTTCAACATTTAACGCAATTTTACCACATCTAATAAGAATTTAAGCTTACAAGTAATTAAGATCAGCACATCTCGAAACAACAAATTTCCTCCTAAATGGCGAACAGCACGATTTTTTACACTTTCCAGCCTTAATTATCTTTTCAACCGCTTTTCTTCGCGAAAATGTTGAGCCATTCCTCGATCGAAATTATTACCTTTAAAAATATTAGAGGTGTCCATATTGAGAGCCCTGTTTATATAGGGTACAAATATCTTATTGAAATTTTCTCATAATCATCTGCCAAAAAGAACATAAAGAGCGACAAGCTCGTTTACGTTCAATTGTTATTTAAATGAATTCAATGTTTTTATGTTTTCTTTAATGCAAAAATGGTTATGCAATATTAAACTAAACAATTTACAACAATATGTTTTATGCATTGCTAATACAAAGAGTACTACGTTAAACAAGTTCGCAAATTTTTCTATTTAATTTCTTTCAAAAATGCAATGCTAACTTTCATCTCTAAAATAGCTATGTACATAATTATTGTTGTATACTAATATAAAAATATGCGTTATTTTTATATTAGTATATATGTATTTTGTTTTAAATGCTCAGAAAATATGATTGTTTCAAAATTATATAATAAAACCTTAATCAAAAATATGAATTTAATCCTATAGAGTATTTATCAATCTAAAGTGTATTTAAAAATTTGTTAAATCTATTGAATTATATCACCTTAAAGATTGCTTATATTGTACTATAACCTGGAGCTTAGTGAACTAAATATTGCGTTCCAAACACTTAGAGTGTTAAGGAAGTAAAGTTTTTAAGCTTCTTTATCATTAATTTACAAGTAATTAAGGCAAGTAAAGAGTTGAGAATCTTTCATATTTCGACATATTTCCTACAAATATTTACTAAATGTCCCACCTCTAAAATCTCCCCGAAACAAAAGACTATAAACAAAATTTAAAATCTTTACTTTTTTTTCAAATTTACTTTTTTTTTTTTTTTTTTTTTTTTTTTTTTTTTTTGAAGCAATAAATCTATCATCTTATCTTACATCGGTCCAATCTACTTATTTTTATTTTACAATATTGTACTTAAACATATCACCCAGAAATTAGAGAAATTTATACATATTTTTTCATTATAGCTAATTTAACACATAATATAACTAATGATTATGACGACAAATGAATAGCAGAATAAAATGCATGTTAAAGGATATTTTTTCCTTGCGTTCACATGTGCCCTACGTGTGTTCACAACTACCATGCTAATGGAGAATTTATATAACTATTAAAAATGTAAGAACTATAAAGGTGATTTAAAAAATACCATGCGTAGAAAAAAGTTCTGTTTACTATATTTACTAGTTTTTGTTCATAGAAATTAACCTAGTTATAAGAAAAAGTTGGTTATGTGATGTTTTTTAAGAAAAAGTTTATTTATGTGAACTGTCCACATGTGCCCCAGTCTCCCCTATATATATATATATATATATATGTGTGTGTGTGTGTAAAATGTCATAGTGATCGTAGAAAAACATCTGGTGAAACGATGGAAAGAACAGATATTGCATAATATTGCAGGCTAATTTAGATTTATTATTCTCAGTTAATGAATAAATGAACTTTCTTATAAGTCTCGGCTTGAATACAAAGGCAGATGGATGAATTTATTGGGTGATTTCTCCATTAGAATGTAAGATATCAATACGTGACATCAATCTTTATTATTGTCCAATTTCCACTCCATACTCCACACAACATTCCAATCTCTAGTAATACGCCTCTCACGAAATGGCAAACATCAACTTAAATCCCTTCCCAAGAATAAATACAAAAATGTTTTTGTGCAACTACTTCTGTCAACAAAATAAGGAAATCGACAAACAGCTATCTTCCAGCTCCGTGTTACATTAATTTTAAAAGGAAAATAAAGAATATGTCCTTGAAATCACGCAGCTTAAAACAAATCACGGCTAAAAGAACTTTCGATAAAGAAAAAAAACTGATACTTCGCGGGGATTTGTTTAGCAGTTAAAAGGTCAGTGAAGTCTGCTCTTTTCCCGCCCGCTTGGGAGTTTTAATCGTACCTCCTAGAATCCTGCCCGGGCTCAGGCTGATGCAAGCATGTAATGTAAGCACGGAAAGTCCAATCAACGGAATCAGAAGGTGTGGATAGGAAGTTTCCAACCACTTCATTGGTTAGTAGGAGGAGCTTCATGTTCGGATTCTTTCCCAAATTACGGTAGCTTGCAAACTTAAACAGGGGTAAAAAGTCCGTAAGCGCAATCATTATGGAATTGCCCAAACGATATTTTAATAAAATATAAAAAATAAAGCTTTTGACAAATGTTTTTTATTTAAAAAAAGGGAAATAGATTAATAGAATAAATTTAATATTTCGAAATAAGAGATTGACATTTAAATAATACAATTGAGTTTTTTTAGGAAAATAAATAACGTATTACGCTGAGCTACGGGAAAAAGGGAACTTTAGCCGATAATTAATTATTAATAGACTACCGAAATATAAATAAAAGTATATTTTCATAAGAATTTAGAGCGAAATTGAAACGAGAAAATGGCAAAAAAATTATTATTACATACATACATACATATATTTTTTAGAAGAGATTTTATCTCTTTTAATAGTATCTTAGTAACTAATTTTACTCGAATAGAAAACTATGGGGAGGTTTCAGTCTTTGTGATTGTTTAATTTCTGACTGGTGATTTATTTCGGCACAATTTATTGGAAATAAATGTTTTGAAACAACTGTTCACAGTAGTAGATTTCTTTCTTACTTTTCTCCGAAATTCTCGTTTTAAAATACACTAAACTCCTTTTTTTCATTTTTTATCGAAGTTAAGTCTTAATTGTAAGTCTTAGATATGCTAAAATTTTTGAAAACTGTAAATGGAGGAGAGAATTTGGAAAGTTAAATATGCATTATATTATAGAATACTTGTGAATTTTCCTTATTGATTCAGAAGGTTACATAAATGAAATATAAAAATAATTTCTGTGAGACTTCGTTTTAAGCTATAAAAACGCTTTGCATCATCAATGTTTTATTTTTGGTGTGAAACAAGTTTCATTCGATCGACTAAGTACGTAAGTACCTAATATTTTTATTAATATTCTACCAATTATTTGTTTTTTCAATATTTAAAATAAATATTATGTCAATATGTATAATTTGGCTATTAGTTTGGCGATTTGAATAATTTGGCGAAATTGGTCGACGGGAAAACAGAGTAGTACCGAAAAATGCGATAGTTTATTGACTGACTTCATTTGAATCGATAATCTGTGCAAAAAATAAATTTAGCCAGATTTGTATATTACCCCAAACAAAATAATTACATTCTAAAAGAAAAATACATTTTGATAACGATAGTATTACCAGGGTGGGTGGGTAAGGACGGATGATATTGTATGATATCCTAAGGAGGGGAGGGGTCGAAAAATACCAAAAAGTTCATAAAGTTATATTTGCACAGCCCATTACTAAAGCAATAAAGCAGCCATTTAACGAGAGACATTTCAAAAACAAGCATCTGAATAGCAACCAGAAACCAAAAAATACTCAATGAGATAATATAAAGCTAAAGTATATTGCTTAGCAAAAAGTTTTAGAAATGTCAGATATTTGCATCGAAAATGGAAAGAACATTGTGTTGAAAATCTACAACACTAAGACATCTCCGTAAACTTGAATTTCCATCTTGTGTACTAAGGTTCACCCTCGTGACTATAAAACTGAAAAAAAGATAGTGAAGTGGTGCACAGAAAGATTTCTTTGGAGACTGAATGATTGCAAAGAGATTCCTTAATGGTGAGAATGTGTTTTGCTTAACATATGGTGATCAAGGAGTTAAAAAGGAGTTACATCTGGAAAAAAATGTTTAATGATGAGAATGTGTTTTGCTTAATTGGTATTGATCAAGTTGTTCGTGTAGGGCGAATGAAGAGAGAAGCATATGACAAAACTATTTGAATTTACAGAGAAATTTACAGCCAGTGTAATGGTATGGACTTGAATAATTGCAAATGCTCTTGGAAGGCTATGCATAGTTAAAGAAAGGATTAGTTCTGAGATATAGCATGAAATCTTTCAGCATTTCATGATACCATCGTTGGAAGATCTATGTAGTGACGATGTGAAGAAAAGTCTGTAAAATTTTTCGCCAAAATCAAAGATGAATTTTTTTTTCCAGCATAAAGTCGACATGGTCATGTCTGAGCAGAAAGCGTTGTGAACCACTGGTGAACAAGCTTGACAGTGATTTCGTGCTTTTGTAAAATGTGAAAATGATGTTATAAATTGGAGACCTGAACGGCCCGCCATTTTTCTTTTAAACTGTTCGCATTCGGACCAATTTTCATTAACGGTATTCTGGACAAGCCAGGCCGGGACTTTAATTTTTCTGAAGATTCGGGATGGACTGGGCCGGGCCTAATCACTATACTTTCTGCGCTGGGCCGGATTTGGGCCTAACTTTTTCCTTGAAGAATCAAGCTGGGCAGGGCCTAATTTTTTTTCCGTACGAAGCCGGGATTCATTTCATTCTTCCTAGACTACAAGGTCTAAAATATTCAGTCCCGGTTGAATTATCCCGTATGAAAATAATTTTCTCGATGTAGTTCTGTCCGTTCAGAAATCAGTAAAATTTGGCTTGGTCCAAAATTTTTTGCAAAAAAGGCATATATTTTTAATTTGCCATTATTCCACAATTAAATATTAAAATTTATTCTTTTTAAAGAATCGTAGATTTATAGGCTTATTAAAATAGAGTAAATGTATAAAAGAAGAACCTGACTTTGATGGAATCTTTTTAAAACTGAAGGCTGGAAATTTCTTTTAAACTGTCCATCCATGCAAAATGAATACGATAACATGCGGGAAAAAACTATTATACATTTACAGCTGCTAAGAAGGGAACTTGTCTATAACATATTTTTTCTTTCCAATGCGATATCGCTTTGGAAGATTTTACTTTTTCCATATACCATTTTTTAGATTTTTATATCTGTATTACATAAAATATGGATTAATAATAATTAAATTTAAAAATATTGATAAATTATGATCTCACTTACGCTAATAGATGTTGACATCATTAAATGAACAATCATTTGATAAATTACGACAGTTTACTGCAAAAGATATTACAAAATTTTCCAATGATTCTATGTAAAAGCAAATCTTTGACCACAAGGCTAACGTTTTTGTATTCCAATTTCTTTTGGTCAATTTTCAAAATTCTTCTTACTGCTGACACTTACTGCTATATTTTCACATTGCTGTGTACTGCAATTAATTTAAATTGGCTTATTGTAAATTGATATAGTTTCGTTAAAAATGAAATCGGAAGTTTAACTTTCTTATAGACAAAAAAAAAAATGATTTTAAATAAAAAAGAGAGAAAAAAATCATAACGGAGAAGTTGTTTAAAAATTTCCGATTCCAAATAATTGTTACGACACAATTTTATATAGAATAACACATTTTCTAGAACCATAAAAGAACCGACGGCATTAAACTTCCTCACTTCTTCAGAATCATTCTCATAAAATCTTTTGAAATGATGGAAATACTGTTGTGCCACTGATTTCATTAATGTATACTCCCGACTTTGCATATATATATATATATATTCAAATGAAAATCTATCTAAGAAAATATTTACAGTTGAAGGTCGCATGCCTTTAGCAGAATACGTCAGTTGATTTCTATTATTTAAATTTTAAACTAAAGATCTGTAGAGCCCGGTACTTAAATATACATAAGATCTGTTTTCAATAAATGTACATTATTTATAGGAAAATCTTTTTACCTACTCTATTTTAGCTATTTTTGTCTATCTACCTCTTTTTACCCTTTTAACGAAATTACTACTGAAGTGTGTCAATTCCTTCAGCATTTAAAATGTATTTTTCTTACCCCTTCCCCCTACATACACCGGACATTTCACAAAGAAAGTTCTTTTTCAAACGCTTTTAAAATTTTTATGCTTTTAAAATATAATATAAACGAAGTTAGTAAATAATTTATGCACTAATAGGTTGTCATTTAGCTGTAAAAGCTAGTGTTTTTCTTCTATTTTTTTCCACAATAAGGATTTTTTCTTTCAAATTGTATATTTTATCCCTAAATGTTACATCTAAATTAAGATTTTAACAGAAAAATTACTAAAAGGTTAGATCGTGGTATTTACAACTTTAGATGAATAACTTAAAAATTAAGTTTACATCGAAAGTAAAAATGAGTGTAATACAATGTTAACCATACACTGTTAAAAATCTTGTTCTAGTTTGAACCAAAAAAGTTTTTTGGTGCTCTATAGCTGCCACCATAAGATGGTGAATTTCGTACCAACATTTGGAGCTTCCTAGTTCAACCTCGTTCCAAGTATTGGAACTATGCTTCAATGGGAGCTCCAAATTTTTGTTCAAGATTTCACCATCTTACGGTGGCAGATATTGAGCACCAAAAAACAAACTTTTTTGGTTCAAACTAGAACAAGATTTTTAACAGTGTAATGGAAGTTTTCTTAAAATTTTCAATCGGAATATTTTATTTTTAATGACAAAATTTGTAAACAAAATTTATACTGAATAATTATGTATAGCATAGTTTATTGAATTAAAATTTTAGAACAATTTTATAAAATTATTATCTTTCTTTTTTTAACAAAATGCCTTTAAGGTAAATCATAGTAGAAAAAGCGTGGGAGAAATGAAATTCTCAAAAAATGACTTAGAAATTCCGTTTTGTCTCAAACAATTAGTACTCAATTTTTTTAAGGAAATGCACCGTTAAAAGAAAAGTGAACATGTGTGTTTAATCCTTTAATGTTTTTTCTTTGCACTTTTGTTTACCAAGCCAATGCCGCATTTACTCTTGTTTTTAAAGTAATTAATTTAATGACGTCAGCAATCTAAACTAATCTAAACTGAAATAAACAAGTTCTTTATTAAGATTTTCATTTAACATTGGTTATTTCTCTTTTAATCATGAATGTAATGATTAACAAAGATTTTGAAAGAAAAAAATTACAAAAATTACATTAAATTTTATTCAGAAAATATTATCATAAACAAGGCAAACAATCTTTCTGAAAATATTAATTAAAAAGTTTTCAAGAAATAATTACGAATATCAATTTGAAACAACACGTAAAATAATCTGAGTGCATAAACAGAATAATTCGTTTAAAGGTATTTAATTACAATATGTACGACATTTACAAAAACTAAAGTAATTTTTAAACGATCCTAATACTGGCGGCCTGCAGATTTCAGTTACGACCACTGTTCAGGAATTAAGTGCCCAAAAAGGACAAATAAATGCAAGTTTTGGTGTAGTTTTGATTTTTGGTTCCCTTTTTGTTTTTTGAGTCGCTAAACACGAATCTGGCATTATCCAACAAAATTTCTCCCCGGAAACACGTTTTTTTGGCAAAAAACGTGGCTTTTTTTTCGTTTTTTCTGAATAATTTCAAAATTATGCATTTTACATAAAAGCCATCAATACATAAATTAAAGAGCACACAATTTCCTACATTTTATGTATTAAAATTTTTTTCTCTGATCAATGGTTTAGCCGTGAAAGAGCCGCAAAAATGGGTGTGAAAAGCAAAAATTTCTGAAAAACGTGAATTACAGCACCGTACGTCGATGAAACATAAAAAACAATCATTTTACGCAAATTTTCTCCACTTAATAATGATAAATATATTATTATTGACTATATTTTATTAATCTGATGTTCCTTTTGTTTCTTTCATAACAAAAAAAAAAAAAAAAATAAAATAAATAAAATAAAAATGAGCATAAATGTGATCAAAATCTTCATTTGCTATTATAAATTAATAATAGTAATATTTTCTTAATTTGACTTTCAAATAGTGTAAATAAAATAACTAAAACAGGCTTTAACATATAAAAGCTGACACGGATTCCTCTTGTTAAAGTTCTCGAAGTTCAAAATGTGGGTGTGAAAATAAAAAAAAATCCGGAAAATAGGAATTATGGCACTGTACATAGATTTAACATGAAAACTGACCATTTTTCGCAAAGATTGACTTTAAATGATATTGAAGATATTATGATCGACTATATTTTACAGTGAAGTTGCTAACAATAAAAACGACGACTCATTATGAATTATTATTTAATTATAAATAATTATGTACATTAGTAAGTACATTTACTTAAAAAACAAAGTACTATTTCCGCTTTCTTTTATTTGAGGGTCCCTGCTTTTCACCGATATCTACAAAATAGAAAATAGACGAATGGAATTAGTGGGTGTTTTTATAACTATCAATATTATAAATAAAAGTTTTTTTAATAGTAAATATTTGATACCTTGCGGTATGACTATTTCCCCTTCTATTGGGTCCTCTGATTCATTGTGTGGGCAACCCATTTCCAGATCGGCTTCAAAGTCTAGCTCATACTCTTCGTCTTGACACACAACTGCGATGTTGTTGCAGTTTCCCGAAGCAAATCTTCTATCTGATATCTTCCCAAATAATTTTTTCTGCTGCTTCAACCACTCGCAGCCTCTCATCTCGATCAGATTTACATGTTTGCTGATACCATGCATTAGTCAGTATCTTTCCTCCTATATTTTTGAAACACACAATGGGCTTTTTTTTCTGATTCTTTGTGATCAGTATGTCGTCTCCATATCGCTCAATGAGGTTAAACTTTACAGTTCTCATATCAGATTGATAACTCCCCGTAACTTGTTTTATTAGCTCTTCCATGGAGAATTGACACTCGTCATCATGATTTTCAAGGTAATCATATATACTTTGCATTGCTCTGTCGATTGAATCGGCAAATGGACAACGTTTCTTTTGTTCTTGGGCCTTCGGTCTCCCATAAATATATTTAAAACATTTGATGTGGTATTGAGCATATGCTGCGATCAAATTATTCACTGGTTCGATGCGCTGAATTATAGCCTTCCCATAATCATCATTGAGAGCTCTTGCTGCTTTCAAAATTGTACTTTTCAATCCCATATGTCGCAAACTGTATACAGTATTGCGCTCGCTTGGTGGATTTTTCGCTTGTGTTGCAATGAACTCTTCCGAAATGCACAGTCCACATATAAAACAATTAGTTCGAAAATTAAACTGAGGAGTTGATGATCATAAAATTTGAGAAGTGATAGAACTTTGTTCCTCAATCTTCTTCACATAAGCAGTAATCATCCGCTCATTTACATATGCTTTTCTACACTTAACATGCACATCTACTGAGGTTTCCCCCTTTAGGAAAACTGCCTTTCCATCCTTTCTTTCTGTACTTTCCTTGATTAACTCTGCAATACCGCGACTAACTTTCAGTGACCTCTTCTAAAGGTGAGTCACAAATTAAACACAGCGACATCGCGCAAAATCACTTTAGATGTTCATTATATTCACAAAGACAGAAACAGTGAATTACTAAATTATAAGTAAGCAGTTGCATATGGAAACTGAGAGGAATGTGTCCTTCTGATAAGCTAGTGATCTGTGCAACGCATATTTGTAACAGAAGGGAGGCTGGTGGGGAAGAGGGGGGGTGTAGTATTCCAGTGAACGTGGACATTGGATGCGGGGGTGGGCGCTTGACTAACGTTATTTCACACTTGCACCCCTTCAATCAAAGGGGAAAGTGCAGATGGGATCAGTTAAAGCCTGTTATTTTATTTACTTTATTTAAAAGTCAAATTAAGAAATTATTACTATTATTATTTTGTAATAGCAAATTAAGATTTTAATCACAAATATGCTCATTTTCAGTTATTTTTTTGTTATGATAGAAACAATGAACATCAGATTAATAAAATATAGTCAATAATAATATATTTAGTATTATTAAGTGGGGAAAAATTGCGTAAAATGGTTGTTTTTCATGTTTTATCGACGTACGGTGCTGTAATTCACGTTTTTCAGAATTTTTTGCTTTTCACACTCATTTTTGCGACTCTCTCACGGCTAAACTATTGATCAGAGATAAAATCTTCTAGTACATAAAATGTGGGAAATTTTGTGCTCTTTAATTTATGTATGGATTACTTTTATGTAAAATACATAACTTTGAAGTTTTTTAGAAAAAACGAAAAAAAGCCACTTTTTTGCCCCCCCCCCCTCTAAAAAAAACGTGTTTCCGGGGAGAAATTTTGTTGGATAATGCCAGATTCGTGTTCAGCGACCCAAAAAACATAAAGGAAACCAAAAATCAAAACTACACCAAAACTTGCATTTATTTTTTGCCAAATGCCTTATTCTCTTTTTAGCAGTTTCTAGCAAAGTTAAAAAGTGCTTAAGCATTCGGTTTATCTGTCTGTCTGTCCACACTCTAATTCCGGTAAATATACTTGGATTTAACGCATTTGATAGAACTTATTTAGGTCATCAAAGCATGTTTGATATTGCATATGAAGTATGTACGATTAATGGTTCATTTTCAGAACACTCAAAAGAATTCGATTAAATTATGGTATATAGGGAAAAATCGTTTGGAGAGTATTGTAACGACATTACAATGTTTCAAATGTATTGAAATTGACATAAATCACTGAATTTCACTATGCTAACGTTAAAACAGTGCATGCATAGCATTTTTTACAAATTTACAAGAACACACAAAAAAAGTTGGTTGCAGTAAAGACTGCGTAATATTTGCTGGAGAGTACGTTTTAAAATTCGGTATGTGCTCTTAAATTTACCTAGATTTTTGTATATTACTTTTTACATTTAAATCTGTACCTCATATACAAAGCTGTACAAAAGTATTCGCATACCGTTCTTTTTATTATTGGCAATTGATGAAGGGGGATTTTCAACTGAAATGTATGTATATCTTAAATAAACTAAATATTTGATTGCATGTTGTTAATAGATAGAAATGTCTATATCATATACAGGGGTGCTAAAAAATTCGGTACATTTTCTGATTGTAGATGAGAAGAGCTGAAATTCGATTTCAATATGTTTTATACATTTCCATATGGTGAAGTGAGACCTAATATTTCAATTTTTTACACAGTGCAGTTTTGTTACATTATTCTCAATATATTGAAAAGTACTTCATAATCTATGCTTGACGCATGATTTTTTCTTTCTTTTTTTTTTCTTTTTTTTTTTTTTTTGACTTTTAAATGAAAACCTATCCAATCAAATTTAGAGTTGGGGTTAACATTGTCTTTAGAAGAGAACATCGTGCGAGCTACACAAACTCCAGTTGCATCAGAACCTTTGAATCTTTTTATTATGTTACTAGAAGACAGCCCGTCAAAAGACATGTTTGCATTTTTAAAGGGATGATAAAAAAATACAACTGTGGTCAATCAGCCACTGGCTTAAACAATTTTTAAAAGTACAGCAGTTAAGCATGGGGGAAAAATCTATAAAAAAAGAAAATTTTAACAAAAATTTGCGTTTAAAACTATGACAAAAATGTCTGGTGGATGGGGAGATTGTAGTGAACAAATCGTAAATACATAAATTTTAAAAGAATAAAGTAAGGCAAAAAAATCAATTATAAAAGAATATATTGTGAAACTACAGCCAAAATATATCGAAAAATACTGAAAGAAAATAATAAAAATATCTAAAATGGATTAAAAAAAAATTCCTATTTTCGCCTATTTTTTAGCTAATACTTAAAAGAAAACACTCTATGATCGAAAACAATGTCAACAATAAAGAGTAAACAATGAACGTGTTTGGGAGGTACAGGCGCTTCGCGCGCGAACTCAGGAGTTTTTACCGAGTACTATTCCGCTGTAAGATCCACTCCACGTATTCTGTCTCCTGAGCGCGCGCGCTCAGCGCGCATAGATCCCGAACGCGCCTGATCATTCCTGGGTCGTGATGTTACGAAGGAGTCATTCTAAAGATTCAATTACGGAATTTGTCATTCTTGAATGGCAACAGTATTGATTTGCTTACATTGTTTATTTGGTTTGTTTTTTCCTTAATTGGTGGTTGTTTTATTTGTAACTTAAAAATTATAATTAAATAGTTTTTGTAGGTTTTAGAGAAAATGAGTAATGAATAAATCTTTCACATGTATATCTTCATAAGTTGAACAGTTAGAATATTTGTGAAGAGCTCGGAATAGTTAAGCCTAACGTGGACGCAGTTACAATAGGTTTATTTTTCTCGTGGATGGGTTGTCCCCGGAATCGTCATACACGGAGGGGCTTTATATATATAATATTATATCCTTCGCATGCTTTTTATATGTTATATCTTTAAGGGTATTATAGTTTATTTCAAAAACTGATTGTCTTTCCAGGTTTAACCAACACCTGAAATAATTTTTTTTCATGAACAGAATAATTCACTAAAATATCTTTAAATTCTTAAATTATATTTTTTTACATTCTTAAGGTTTCAAACTTAAATCACCGAATCCTTAAAAATAAGTAAATATTCTTTTAATGCTTTCAGTATGAAATATAGAACAGTTTATTTTTATCCTCTGTTTATTCCAATATACGTGGAAAAATAATCAAAATAACTGTTTTAAAAAAGACTGTTTTCAATGTAGTATTTATTTTGTATATATATTTTTGCTGCATTATGTCTTATTTATCTTGAATAAAGGCTCCAAAAATAAGTATAAAAATACAAAAAACATGTTTTTCAGAAAGATCAATTTCTTAAGAGGATTTTGAATTTGAAAAACGGAAGCAAAAAGTAAAAAAGTAACGTGGACTTCCAAAATATTCAGAATTAAATTTATAATGCACTATTTGAGAATAGATACATATAATGAATCTTTTTTTTAATTCTTAAAAAATTATAAATGAAATAAATAAATTTGTAATCAATATAGATTTTTGAGGTTTATATTACTCTCTTTTTGTTTTTGATGTAAGCCTATTAATTATGCGAAAAAAAACTAGTTGGATGTAGCAATCACAAAACATTCTTCTATTTCATGAATGTTGAATTTTCGAAATTTACTATCATTGTGCCAAAATTAAATGAAAATTTATGCCCGTCTTGAGAATTCTAAAGATTTGAAATATCATGCATTTGTTCTTGAGTATGACTATCGCTAAAATTATGTAAATACTACAAAATTCAACATAGGGCGTCACCTGTAGGGCGACTGACATCAAAATGCAAACAAAACCAATTCATGTCAAGGATTAACTGAATCTGAAGTTTGATGAAAATCCGTTTACAGTGTCTCACATAAGTGATGGGACACTTGTGCTTTACAAAAGGAAACTAATCAAATAAATTTTAAAAATATGTACAAATTTTTTTGTGGGTGCGTTTCATACTTAAATTTAGTAAAGATTATTACGTAACATACATTTTGTCAAAATATTAAAAGATTAATTTAATAAAAATACAAATGTTTAGAACGGAGCAAAAAATAGCTCACATAAGTGATGGGACACCATTATATATGCAACAAAAATCGTTTGAAATAAGCAATAAAAATATTTTTGGAGTTTTTATTTTTACTTAAAAGCAATTGGCAATAATTTATGAAATCGTCTGCAGTATTTCTCTCCAGTTTGTTTTGGAATTTTTGTGTTTTTTAGCTCTGTGTAGCCATGAATGCTAAACAAAAAGAAACTTCGCCTGAAATTCGAAAATTAAATTTTAATTTGCATATTGAACGTGGAAAATCTATTAGAAAAACTGCTGAAACAGTTAACTTGAGTCGTTAAATAGTTTTCAATATCATTAAACGATATAAAAAGAATCATATGATTCAGGATAAAAGAAGACCTGGACGACCATCAAAGCTATCCAATGGAATAAAGTGAATTATCGTTCGAAATATTAAAAAAAATCCAAGAAATAGTGCTTCAAAAGTTGCTGCTGATTTACAAGCATTATATGAAATAATTGTTAATCCTGAGACTATTAGAAGAGTAATTCGATCTGCTGGATATCACTGTAGAGTAGACAGGAAAAAATTCTTCGTAAGTGAAAAGAATAGAAAACTCAGACTAGCTTTTCAAAATCCAACATAAATAAGAATTCTGATTACTGGAATAAAGTTATATTTGCTGATAAGAGTAAATTTAATATATTTGGTTCTGACGGTAGAATCTTGGTGTGGAGAAAACCCAGGGAAGAATTTCGCAAACAGAACTTGGTACCATCAGTAAAACATGGCGGAGGAGGAGTTATGGTATGGGGGTGTATGTCGGCCGCTGGAGTTGGTAATCTTGTTTTTATTGACAGTATAATGGATCAGTACAAGTATATTGATATTTTAAAGCAAAATTTGAAATCTTCAGCAGGAAAATTGAACCTTCATAACGATTTTAAATTCTACCAGGACAATGACCCCAAGCACACTGCTCTGAACTTTAGACTCTGGCTGCCATATAACTGTCCTGAAATAATAAAAACACCACCACAATCTCCAGACTTAAATCCCATAGCGAATATTTGGCAAGAATTGGAATCAAGAATTCGCAAACACACCATTTCTTCAAAACAACAACTAAAATCGGTTCTTCAAGAAAAATGGGGTAAAATCACTCCAGAAATCACAAAAAATTAGTCGAATCCAACCCAAAAAGATTAAATCATGTTTTAAAAGTAAAAGGAAATCCAAGAAAATATTAAAATCTTTTAAAAAGTAAAATTTTTGGATAAATATTTGATGGAAAAGTAAGTGTCCCATCACTTATGTGAGCCATTTTTTGCTCCGTTCTGAACAATTGTATTTTTACTAAATTAATATTTTAATATTTTGACAAAATGTATGTTATGTAATAATTGTTACTAACTTTAAATATGAAACACACCCAAAATTTTTTTGCACATGTTTGTTTATTTATTTTATTGCAGTTTATTTTTATAAAGCACAAGTGTCCCATCACTTTTGTGAGACACTGTATTAATTCTTAAGATAGCGCTGTTACAGAAATCGTAACAAATGTTGTACAGCAACGCCACCTGTGGAACAATTTACTACAAAATATAGCAGCATCAATTTATATCAAGGACTAATCCAGTCTGAAGTTTGGTTGAAATTCGGACATTCGTTCTTAAGATGCTAAACGTACAGTATACAGGTGTCACCTATTGTGTTTTCTGGAAATATTGATTGCCAGAGCCGACTAATTTACATTGTAACTTTCTACAACCTTAAAAAAGAAAAAGAAAAACAGTATATTCGTCATATTGGTATTTATATTTGATCAGTTTATTGATATAAAGACATAAAAGTCTGTTAATTTAAAGGCTATATATTTTGCTGGCAAGCAATTCTTTCACTAAGATTTTAATTTACTCAGAGAGAGAGAAAAAAAATATTTTTTTATTAAATGTCCCTTGGAAAATATTTTCAAAATACTTCCTTGAATGTTTACACTGCTAAAGGTTTTTATTTTTTTCTTTCCCAGTTTCTTTTTTTCTTAGTAGTTACATTTTTAAGAGGAGGTTTGCCTATAGAAGTCCAAAAAAGGTGTCTTTTAGCATTTGTTTTGCTCTGTAATAGGAGTAATTATTATTATTATTATTATTATTATTATTATTATTATTATTATTATTTATTTATTTATTTATTTATTTATTTATTTATTTATTATTATTTTTTTTTTTTTGCACTGAGATTTCTGCATGTTATTTATTGTCATTTGAAAAACATTTCATTTTCTTTAAAAATTAAAATATTGATGATGTGTCTCGAGTTTTATGGTCCTGTTGCGCCGTTGGATAGTATATGGATATTCAAGCACCTTGAAATTGAAAAGTTAAATATCAATAAAGTGGCAGCCATTTGACGAAAATATTTATATCTGACACCATTTCTTTACATTTTGTTGTCCTTTTTAAACATTTTTTTAAAATATTAAACTACCATAAAGCTCCAATAAATTACATCACCAGCAATAAAACTAGTCGAATGTAACAATCCTAAAAAATCCTTCTATTTTATACTTGGAAATGCATCCTAAAAATACAGAATAGCAACAGCGCCAGTTAAGTAAATTGCTTCAGAATCTAATCCGCAACAACCTATGTCAATTTCTAAGTGAATCTGAAATCTGATGAAAATCCGTGCATTAGTATTTGAGATAGATATATTGCAGAAATCATACATAAATATGCATACCAAATCAATGAGTTTAGCGATTTAAATCAAAAAGTAATCAGAAAAAAAATTAAATATAATACTAACTGAATCTTAAGTTTGGTAAGAAATTATACATTAGTTTTTGAGATACAGCTATTGCGGAAACCGGGGGAAATGCCGCTTACACTGTTAAAAATTTCGTGCTACTTTGAACCAAGATTTGGTGCTCGCAGCTATTACCAGCTGACACTATAGGATGGTTCAATCGAAGCTCCAAATCTTGGAACGAGTTTACACCATATTATTTGAAAAAATGGTACTATGGTTCAACCGAAGTTCCAAATCTTGGAACAAGATTTCACCATCTTATGGTGGCAGCTACTAAGCACCAAATTTCGGTTCAAAGTAGCACAAAATTTTTAACAGTGTAGCATTGCCTCCTGTTGAGCAATTTACGTCAAAATTAAACACCACTAATCTCTTATCAGGGACTAACTGAATCTGAAGCTTGGTGAAAAGGCGAGCTTTAGTTCTTGAGATATACTAGCTATTCAAATAATCATGAATAATGCAGTATAAATCAGTGGCACCTGTAGGTCGATTAATCCCTAAGACTAATAAACATGAGATTATATTAAGGATTAACTGAATCTGAAGTTTTACGAAAATCTGGGCATTACCTCTTGAAATATAACTATTGTGGAAATAGTGAAAGATGCAAGATAGCAGCGCCACTTTAAGATGATTTACACCAAAATTAATCAGCATCAATTTATATTGGGGTCTGACAGAATCTAAATTTTTATCAAATTAAGTCAATTAGTTCATGGAATACAGAGCCCACAAAATTTGCGTCACAGACAGACTGACTGACTGACAAAAAGACTCACAGACAGACATTTTATAAAAACATATTTTTCAGGACCTCTGACCTTTAAAACTTGTAAATTCTTCCTAAAGTAGAATTCAAAAATTTTCACGAATCCTACATTTTCTTCTTGTAAAGGTAGAAGAAAATAAAAATTTTTTTTAGATCTGTTTAGCAGTTTTTGTGGTCTTATCCAGCTCAGTCTGTAAAAAGTCATTTTGCGTATAAATTTATTTACAGTTCTCCAAAATTATGTAATCCGATGAACTCATTTCACTAAAAAATTATGTAACTAAAAAAAAAAAAAAATCAAATTTGAAAAAATCGTTTCATAGGAACAATCTACAAGCTATAAAAAAAGCAAAAGCGTTTTCATTTATTTATTTATTAAACAGGAAAAAAGCAAATTCCATTTTAACATAATACTTTACAACCAAATTTCAACAGCATGTTTTACAATTTGATTACATTTTTTTATGTAATCGCTAAATATAACGTTTGTACAGTTACTCCATTATATTTATGTGTATTAAACTTGTGAGGAAGAGACCTTTGTAATAAAAGCACTCTAGCATTTTTGAGATCGTGACGTCAATGATTTAACATGTGTAAGCTTGAAAGCGACATCAATCCTCTCTTGTACTTTAACTTTCTAGAGCGTGTGTGTCTTTCTCGGATTCTACAGTTATGTCGCGGTTAGAAGTAATATATAAATTTGTAGTATCTCAGTTTGCAGCATTTAAAAGCTTGGAGTTTGAATGTGTGTGGTGTGTGTCTAGCGGCGTTAGCCAGCTAGTGGTGTCTAGCAGCAAAAACCAGCTGAGTGTGTCTGCCAGGAGTTTTACAGTGAGCCGCCAGGATGATTTCAGATGAGAATTCTGGGGGTAGATTTATCCAAAAGAGATGTGTTCAGAACTTGGAAAACTCTTCTGTGAGTTTGAATAAACTTACTATTAATCCGGTTGAGTTACCTGAAGTATTAAATGTGTTAGATTGTATTGTCGTTAAGAGTGTCTTCGATATAGGGGCAGATAAGTCGATCATTTCTTATGATTGTTATCGGAAATATTTTTCGTATAAGAAGTTGAAGAGGTTAAGTCTGGTGGTTCAGTCGGCGCAGGGAGAAGCATGTGATAATAAGGGTTCAGTAGATTTAGAAGTTGAAATTCGTTCGGTTAAGACAGGTTGGGAGTTTTGTGTGTTAGATGGGTTAACTGTGCATTGTATAGTTGGTGTGGATTATATGAAAGATAGAGGAATTAGTCTGGATTTCTTTAAAAAGTCTTTGGTTGTGAATAATGATGAGGATGTGAGTAAGAAAGAGTCTGTTTCAGGGTCAGTCGATTTGGGGGAGTCTGGTTTAAGTGAGGTCGAGAAAGAGGAATTTAATAAGTTTTTGAATGAGTTTGGTGAAGTTTTTTCTGATAAACCGGGTTTAACGCATGTTGCGTGGCATGAGATTGATATTGGTTTGAAAGCACCTGTTGCTAGTAAACCATATCGTTATTACAAGGTTAAACAAGGTATAATTGACTATCATATTACAAAAAAAAAGCTCGCGTCCGATATTATAATGCCAATTGAGTCTCCTTTTGTATCGCTGGTAGTGTTATGTCGTAAGAATAATGGGAAAAGTTTAGATGATGCAGAGGCATATAGATTTGCAGTAGATTATAGGAAGTTAAATCCAATAACGCAATACCCTCAGTATCCTATTCCAGTAACTGATGACATTTTGGCTAATATAACGAGTACGAATTATATGTCAACGTTAGATCTTACGTCAGGTTATTTTCAAATTGAAATGAAGCCGAAGGATATAGCTAAAACTGCGTTTATTACTCGGGACGGTTGTTTCGCCTTTAAGAGAATGAGTTTCGGTTTATCGGGAGCACCAGCAACGTTCCAAAAGGCCATGAATAATATCCTTAAACCTTTGATTGGTAAGGTTGTCTAGGTCTGCCTGGACGATACACTGTTAAAAATCTTGTTCTAGTTTGAACCAAAACAGTTTGTTTTTTGGTGTTCAATATCTGCCACCGTAAGATGGTGAAATCTTGAACCAAAATTTGGAGCTCCCATTGAAGCATAGTTCCAATACTTTGAACGAGGTTGAACTAGGAAGCTCTAAATGTTGGTACGAGATTTCACCATCTTATGGTGGCAGATACTGAACACCAAAAAACAAACTTTTTTGGTTCAAACTAGAACAAGATTTTTAACAATGTGTAATTATAATGGCAGCTATTTTTGAAGAGCATTTAACATTATTGAGGGAAGTATTTACGTTGTTAAGAGATGCTGAGTTAACAGTTAAGTTGGAAAAATGTAAATTTTTGCGAAAAGAGATTAAGTATTTAGGAGTAAAAATTATACGTGATGGTATTAATGTAGATAATGAGAAAATAGAGGCTATTACGTCAATGAATTCCCCCCAAAATAGTAAGGAGGTAGCGACATTTTTAGGG
Source organism: Maratus speculifer (assembly GCA_964019185.1). Lineage (NCBI taxonomy): Eukaryota > Metazoa > Arthropoda > Arachnida > Araneae > Salticidae > Maratus > Maratus speculifer. Next base: position 176,724,881 of record OZ025292.1, on the reverse strand, counting down.
ATGGTGGCTTGATTTGCCAAGTTTATTCCACGTTTTTCAGAGTTATGTGAAACATTGTATAATTTAAAAAGGAAAAGGGTGAAGTTTATATGATCATCGGCGGCTCAGAGATCGTTTGAGTTATTAAAAAAGGCAGCAGTTTCCCCTCCTGTTTTGGATCACCCCGATTATTCGTCTCAATTTGAAGTTTATTGCGATGCCAGTGCAGTGGGGGTTGGAGCTATGTTAACACAGAAAGGTCGACCTATAGCGTTTGCGTCTAGAATTTTAAATGCAGCTGAAAGGAATTATTCGATTACAGAAAGGGAGTATCTTGCAGAAATTTGGGCTTTGAATAAATTTCGTTGTTTTTTCACTAATATACCGGTTAAAATCATTACGGATCATTCAGCTTTGACAAAGTTAACTAATGGAAAGGGTTTGTCGTTTCGTATGGTTAGATGGTATTTGAAGTTAGCGTAGTATAATGTGATTATAGAATATAGGGCTGGTAAGGAAAATGTGATAGCGGACGCTTTGTCTCGAAATCCACATGGTGGTTTAGAGGTCACGGAGGAAGTTAAGTGTTGTGCTTTGTCTTCGTTGGTGTTAAGGTCACGAGAGCAGTTAATAAGGGAGCAGAAACAAGATGATGAGTTTGGTAGTTTATATCGTTACTTGGAAAATTCTGATGATGTCCCGAGCGCAAATGTGCTTATGTTTGAGAAATGGTCCCAATCTTTTAAGCTTATCGATGGTCTTCTTTTTTATTCTAAAGTTGTAAATTCACGTGGTGAATTAAGAGTTTTTATTCCGTCTAGTCTTTGTAAGGCCATCTTGAAAGAATTTCATGATAATCCATTAGCATGTCACTTAGGAATCAGGAAACTTATGCTCGAATTTGTGAATCCTGCTACTTCCCTAAAATGCGGGATGCAGTGCGCGCTTACGTCTCTAGCTGTAGCACATGCCAACGTTATAATTATAAAAATGTAAGTCCATCTGGCAAATTAATTCCTATTAAAGTAAATTTTCCTAATGAATGTGTAGGTGTAGATTTAATCGATCCTTATCCATTGTCTAATCCTAAAAGATATAGATTGTACTAGTTATAGTTGATTATTTTAGTAAATGGGTAGAGTTAGTCCCCCTCAGAAAGGCTTCTGCACTTGCAGTTGCGGATGCATTTTTCGATAATTATATTTCTAAATATGGTGCACCGATTAGGGTAGTTAGCGATCATGGCCCTTGTTTTATTTCTGATATATTTAAGGCTCTGTGTGAAAAGCTGGAGATTGATCATTCTTTTACTGTTCCTTATCATCCACAATCTAATATGGTTGAGCGTGTAAATCGTACATTAATTCAAATGATTTCTTCTTATGTTGGTTCGCATCATTCAAATTGGGACCAGTTTCTTCAGCATTTTGCGTATGCACTTCGTACGGCAGTTCACGAGTCGACGGGGAAAACGCCGGCTGATTAATTTTGGGGTAGAAAAGTCAGTACTCCATTTCAAATGCTAGTTATGGTATCGGATGCGGAAAGTCGGTTTATGTGCTAGGATATTGAGAGGTTTGTTAAGGAGGCTCAAGTTCAGATGGGAAAAGCGCAGGAGAAGCAAGCCCAATATTATAATATGCGTAGGAGGGAGTTAGAAGTGAAAGTTGGAGATTTTGTGTTAGTAGAAAAGCATTTGTTAAGTTCAAGTCGTCAAAAGAGGGTAGCTAAGTTTGGTACAAAGTTTGTGGGTCCATTTGAAGTTCTGGAAGTTCGGAATATTAATTTGGTTGTTAATGTCAATGGTGAAAAAATGTCAGTTAATTTGGATCAGGTTAGAGTTTATAAGTTTAGAGAAAATGGCAGTGAAGGTTCTCATGTGTCGAGCGGTGTTTCGCAAAATTCCCGATCCAATGAGTGTCCCGAGTCCAGCACTTCTTCATCTAATTCTTTTCATCTGTATGCAAAAAGAAAATCTGGTCAAACAGCCCCAAAAACTGTTATTGAAAATAGAAAGTCTATTAAACCGAGAGCAAAGTATGATAAGAAAAATAAAAGAGCAGTGTCAAATACGTCAGACTCAGTATGCCATAAAAGGCAAAAGATCATAAACTGTCCCGTTCCTCCACTTATTAGACAACAACCTCAAAAACATAAGTTATCCAATAGTTCAACGTCTTCAGTACTTAATCCTTGAAAAAAACTTTATATGGACACTCGTCAAACTGTTAAAAGAACTTTTAAATCTGATTTTTTGCCCAATAAAAGACAGCGTAGATCTGGACAGAAACGTGGCCTAGGATCTTCAGTAACTTCAGGTGCATCTAGAAAGAGGAGACAACATTCAGAGTACCAGCAAGGCAACACTAGATACCGGGCTTGCTCATTCCTTTCATGACGTCACAAAAGGTGGCTGAATGACATCCAGCGATTGGCACAAAACGATGGGTGCGTCACTTGAGCCCTGTTTGTACCAATCGCTGGATGTCATTCAGCCACCTTTTGTGACGTCATGAAAGGAATGATCAAGCCCGGTATTTTGTGTAGCCCTGGTACCAGCATCAGCAGTTTGAATCTCGCCATGAAGTGACCCCAGCGAACCGATCAGAGTGGAGTGGTCGGGTGGAATCAACAAGTGTCCCACGGCATCCATTCAGGACCAGGTTGCAGGCACGACAATCAACTGTGGCGTATTTTTGGCCATTTTTTTGGAAATTTTTTGACGGACTCACGAATGGTGCTTAATTGTGTTCAAAATTTGTTTGCAAAATTGTTACTTTTATGTATGTTTGAAATTTTGGTCTTAACTGCTTTTAAAATTCTGGATCTATTGTTAAGTTGTTATGTTAGTTGTTAAAATGTTATTATATTGTTATACTGTTCATGTGTTATAAAATGTATATTAATGTACGTTTAATTTTCAGAAAGTTATAGATAGTAATTTGGGTTATTTTGTACACGCGCCACGGATCAGGCGGGCATGTGTTTTGCGATCAAGAAGTCCTTGACACGCGTTTCTATAACTTGTACTAGCATTTAATGAATTAACTTCCTTCTTATCGTTCGGAGTTTATGCGTTGCATTTGTACTTGAGTTGGGAGTGGTTTCCGCAAGTTGCGAAGTTTTATGTTACATTTGAATATGAAATTGTATCGTATTAAAATTGAATGTTAATGTGATTTTCTTGCAGGGAAGTATACCTGTGTTATATATCGATACTGCTATTTTCCTTTTAGTTAATACAGATGAAGAGTTATGTGATGACATCACTTTGTTTTGTAAAGATTGATTTTATAGATTATTATTGCATAAGCACAGCAGTGTAAAGCTGTACGTATGTTACCCCAAATATTGGTAAGGTGGAGCTAGGTCTAACGAATTTTCGGGAGTGAGTTCATTGGCTTATGGGTATTAGGTATCACGTAGTAGCTCAGAGTTATTGTAGCATGGAGTTATTGTAGTATGAAGTAAATTTAATTTTAGATGACTTGAATTTTGCTGAGGAAAATTTTTGCGCATTGGGTTTTTTGGACTTCGTGCAAATTCTAGTGTTAGGAAAGTTTTATGGAGAAATTTTTGGTAAAGTTACAGTTGGTAAACTTTACCAACGTTTTTGGTAAAGTTCAGTATTGAGTAAAATTTCGTAAGTTTAGTGCTTTGATGAATTTTAGCACTCCCTGTGGAGTGGGTTATTCTTAAAGAGAAGTAGTTGGTTTTGGAAGTTTTATAAATTTTGAAAGTTTTAAGGAGGTTTTTTTAAAGATAGAAAGATGATTGGATTGAATATGAGAATATTTGATGCAAACTGATGTTTTTGTAGTGGTGGGTTAAAGTTAATATTTTAAAAGTTATGTTTCGGTGCCAAATTTCACCCACCACTTTGTTGTGTCCGGTTTGAAGTTTATAACAAGAAAATGTCCAGGGCATGCATTTTGCCCAGTCCTTTTTCTCTGTAGATTCCGAGGGGGGGTTGTGAGGGAGTGACCTTTGTAATAAAGGCACTCTAGCATTTTTGATATCGTGACGTCAATGATTTAACATGTGTAAGCGTGAAAGCGACATCTATCCTCTCTTTGACTCTCTAGAGCGTGTGTGTCTTTCTCGGATTCTACAGTTATGTCGCGGTTAGAAGTAATATGTAAATTTGTAGTATCTCAGTTTGCAGCATATAAAAGCTTGGAGTTTGAGTGTGTGTGGTGTGTGTCTAGCGGCGAAAGCCACCTAAGTGTGTCTAGCGGCGTTAGACAGCTAGTGGTGTCTAGCAGCAAAAACCAACTGAGTGTGTCTGCCAGGAGTTTTACAGTGAGTCTCTAGCAGTTACTTCATTCAGAAGAGAGCGATTTGGGAAGTTTGCCTTTGGTAAGAGATAGTAATTATTTACGTTGAGTAGTTCAACGTTAATAAAGAATGTATCACAGCCATGGGCTGTTTAATAAAGTTTTATCTAGCAGTCTAGCTGAAGTTTAAGTGAGAATAATCTGAAGTGCCCCGATTGAGTTAGTGCCGGAACTGTGAGTATGAGTTTAATCTTTTAGTATTGTTACCAGTTATTAAAATTAAAGAATAGCTCCACTTTCCTTGAGCCCTAACCGTTTAAATAAACTGGTTTTATCTTATATTCTGAGTTATGTCTGCATTTAACTCCCAGTACGACCACACATCCGTTACAAACTTATATATGTTAGGGATAAGTAAAAGAAAAAAAATGAGATAATCTGTCCCTTTAAATGAGCGATATATGGAATGATGAGATTTAAAGTATGTGAATAAGAATAAAATCTTTGCCATCGTTCATCATTTCTGTTTATTATTTGAATAGAATTTTCATAGAAGTTATTGTCATTAGTTGTTTCGAAGCAAAATCCGTAAGAAAGGAATATTTTTTGTTTAAAGAATGATTCATTTAAATATAGAAATAGAAATTTGAATGGAATCTAAAACAATTTTTTTTCTCCATGTATACCAATTCAGAATTTTTTAACAAGTTATTATTATTAGTATAATTATTAATTATTTGATTAATTTTTGAACTGTTATTATTTTTTATTAATTATCATTTTTTACTTGTTATATTATTTCCCAATTATTTATTTATTTATTTTTGTAATTGGAAATCTGTAGTTGAAGTCCAATTACATAATAAATAATAATTAACTTCCTTAATAAGAAATTTAAGATTGAAAAATGCAGTTATGACCTGTAATAAAAAGCACTAACTTAAAAACTTTTTTTTTTATTACCTTCTATTACATTAATTTTCTTAAAAAGTTATAGATTTTATCTTTTGCAAAAATACTAAATTTACAGTTATTATGCATCAACACATGCTCTTCGACTTACCAATGGTCACAGATGAGTACCTTTTAATTTATAATTATGCGAAGGAAAGTCTGAAAATAAGTTTCAATTGCCGACAATTTTAAGAGTTGTGTATGAAAGTCAGAAAATAGAATGAGACATTAAATATAAGGCATATCATTATTTTTGTACATAATTATCGAGTAGTTTATATCGTTATGTATATAAAATCAATGTGTTTCATTTTTGATGGATCCGTTCAAATAAATAATTTATGATCCTAACAAATGAAAAAATGCTATTTTTAAATTTTTAATAAATCAGTTTTAAATATACTGACTGTTAGTTTTACGATTTCGTAAGTTTTATGTATTGTTTATTGACAAGGTATTTTACTTTCAAACACATCATGAGCATTGTATGTTTTAGAAATAATGATGCATTTTTGAGCATCTCTAAATTATTTGCATTACATACGTTTTTTTTAAAACAAATGTAGAATGTTAACCATACATTATCGAAATGATTATCACAATTTTTAGGCAAAAGTTCGGATTTTTGGAATGCTTCTGACGCCTATTGAATATTTCTTGGTGACATTTTCTAATGCTTGCTTTAAGAAACAAAAAGCAAATATATCCACTAGGCAAAAAAATAGCAAATTTATTTATTTATTTATTTATTTTAAGTGGTTATAATTTATTGGCATCTTTTGTTAAACATTGCTAACAGTTGATATTTGTTAACAGCTGATTTCAATTTACGGCTTCAGATTGCGTTTATAATTTATTCAGTGAAAATGGTTGCTATAATGTCTTTTAGATAATAAAGTGATTTTACTTTCACTTTATCAACTTTCCATTACAATGTTCCATAATACCATGCATGCTACCGTCAGTGTTCTTATTTTAGTGGATATTTTAATTAAAATATTCTGAAATCATACTAAAAAATCTTATTTACAATATTTACTGTGTTTTATACAGACAATTAGTGATTAAATAAATTGAATTTATGATTCTGAGTTTCTAACATGCAATCGCAGCCATGGATACGTTAGAGTGTAAGCATTTTTCGATGTATAAATTTCTGTGCTAACAAAATCCTACTGTAATCCTGTACAGAAACACTTCTCTCCATTCACAACCTTTTTTTTTGAGGGGGAAGGGGGGTAACCAACTAATTGATTAAAAAATGTACCATTTTTTTCACAGATATCGACATGATTAATCCACTAGTACACCTAATTTTAAATCGAATTTGTAAGTATTTGTAAGATAATAACCACGAACATCAAAGAGACTGCGGAAAGTCGCCGAAGAGGCGTTGGAGAAAGCTGGCTGACTGTATTTAAAAAAAAAAAAAAACGTTGAAGACCACTGTAATACTTATCCATCACGGATATGAATATTATAAAATATAAGTATGGAACACGTGTAAACTATTTATAAAATTCATTGCAATTCCAAAATAAAATTTAAATGTTTATTTAAATATTTTAATGCATTATATTTAATACATAATAAATCTATTACGGAATTGCGGGTACTATTTGATTATCCCATCAATTTATTTCGTCAAATTATATAAATCGCCACACTACTGGTAAATTATACAAATAGGCCTAATTTTTATTTTAAATAACGGAAGAATGAATAAATTATTAAAAGATTAATAAATATACCAATAAAACGTCAATTTAAAAATCATTTATGATATACAAACACATGTAACGTATTTAATCTCAAGTGCTCTTGTCAGTTACGATAAGCCATTAATGACATTTAATTTTATAGTTTGGCTATAGATTTTTGGTCCATGAGTTCAGATTAATCAAGTAGTTAAAAAACATTCTTATAAGTTCAAAAAGGATAAACTTATTAATTAAGAGTTTACTGACTTGGATGATTAGTCTCATTTCCAATGAAAATATATATTTGAATTGTAATTTGAATGAAATACGGGGTCATGAAAATTCGAAGAGTGTGGAAAATAGGATTATAAATATCTCTACAACTAATTATCCGATCGATTTCATTCTTTATGCAAAATTTATGTTTTTTATTTTCTTTTACAGCCCGTACTTAAAATAAGAAATTCGAACATTTTTATATACCTTCTATCTAAACGAATATTTCAAAACTCCGAAAAAAAAAAACAGTTCCAAATAATTGAGGTTACTGGTATTCTTCCTATATTTGGCTTCTTAATATTATTACATGATAAGTACACACGAAATTTTACATCACTATCACAATTAATATGGGGGATAGATAGCGTTGCAAAGGTTAGAAAAAAACCGGTTTAAACCCGGGAATAAACCGGGTTTTTAGAAATAAACCTGGAAAAAACCCGGGATTTTTTGGAATAATTCGTTTTTTTGGGAATAAACCTGGGAATAAACCTGGTCTATTGGAAATAAACCCGGGAATAAACCGACTTTTTGCAACTCTAGGGATAGAGCATTTAGAGATAGACGGACAGACACACAGACAGACGTATCTCAAAATTTATTTTCTGAAAATATATTTTTCCAAATATCTAGTGTCTGAAACGTGTACATCCGTAAAAAAAATTCCGATTTTCAAAACGATTGTGAGACTTACCCTGTACTACATATGATGGATGAGTAAAAGTTTACTAGGATAGAAATTTCCAGCCGCTGCAAAAACTAATGTTCGGTTTACGAACATTGATACGTTTAAAAATTGTCCTAATAGATATTCTTATTAGATTACTGATTAGTAATAGATTAGATTACTGAATTTTTATATTTTTCAATTTCAAAGATGAGTTTTAAATAATTTTTATAACAGCTAAATAAAAATTTTATAATTCGTCAAGATATGAACAATACTATAAAATAGTTATGTAATTTTGCAAACAAACAAACAAAATTCTAATTTAAATGTTGCAAAAACATTCTTCAAAAATATTGAAATCCCGTGAGTATTCCCTGAAAAGGAGGCACATCGATGTCAGCTGTTATGCCGGGTTGTGAAATAATAGTATTTTGCAACTGCTATTTTCCCCTTAAATACAGTGTTAATATACCATAAATTAACAAGATATTGCACGCATTAACAGAATAATTATCATATAGTCTGTATTTAACTATTGCCAAAAAAAAAAAAAAAAAAAAAAAAAAAAAAAAAAAAAAAAATCCCGTGAAATTAATTGAGTATTATAGAAAAGACGGGTGCATCAACGTCAGCTGCTTTATAACGGATACGAAATTATATTATTTGTCAGCTGCTGTTACTTCTTTCAGTAACAGGTCAATGGTAAGTTAAAATTAATTAATATATATCTGGAGCATTAACAGAGTATTTACCTTAACGAATCGTTTGCTTTTAACAGTCTCGACGGTATTTTATTCAAAAGTTATTTGTCTGCTGTTAACAGTCTCGACAATATTTTATTCAAAATATATTTTCAGAGACAAACAAGCTCTATGTTTAACATTATGATATTCAAAATCAACCTAAAAATAAAGGACTCTTCAATTTATTTATAAACAAAGTTTATTCTTTTGTAAAAGCGGGTAGCAATTTCAACTGACGTCATAAATTAATCCAGATTATTTTAGTTAAAATTTTCAAATATTTCGCAATTGTTAATCTTTCAACTAATCGGAATGACTCATTTTAATATATTTAAAATGTACATTCTAATATAGAATTTGAGCACCTTTTGATCTTTTGAAGCTAATTAATAATATACGTGCTTACGTGCAGAGAAGGTTACTTAAATCTTCTAGACATAATTGAGTAAAATTTTCATTTGTTTCTTTTCATAACATTTTAAAGGAAAATTAATTCAAACTAAGTGATAGGTTTATTATTTTTATAGCTTGGCAATGAATTACTAAGAGAACTTGCGCATCAGGTATTTAAACGATAGATTTTAATTTTTAACTAAAGGTAATGATTAAACAAATTATTAAGGCACATAGAACATAAATTGGTTCAAATACTTGAGTTTTTAATGATGCCCCCCCCCAAAAATGGAGCTAAAATATTATGATGCTGGGAGGTTTAAAAATAATATTTTTTAAACGCTGTGGTTGTGCATATAGTAGTTTTGCCTATTTTTCTAAATGTGTTTTTTTAATGCTTAGGTACTTTTTTACTAAAATTCTATTTTAGCTGAATAGTAACTTTCCAAAATTGTTTTACTAACTTTTTTCTTTAAAAATACCTAATATTATAGGTCCAATGGAAAAATTGGAAATTTTGTTTTAAAACTTTTTAGGTTTTAAAATTTTTTTCAATCAGTAAAATACTTTAAATTTTGGTTCTTTTAAGCCAAAATAAAAATCACTTCTTACTATTTTCAAATAGTACGTTTTCTGATACCACATGAAATATTAATGTGATACATTAAATACTTTTTTAGAAAAGTGTACCAAACAGACGTTAAAAAAATATGTAAAAAGTTGACTAACTCTTGAAAACTAATTTATGCAAGAAATTATTATTTTTTTTTCATTTATGTATGGTCTGTAATATGTGTATTTAGTATAAAAAAAGTTCTATTTCTATTTTTAAGTAAAATATATAATGTTAAATATTTTACAAAAACTGTATTTTATTTTTCGAGACCTTTCACGTGCCTTTAAATCCTTTTAACAATTTTTTAAATAAGTTCTAGTATATATTTAAATTCCTATCCATATTTCTTAACAAAATGTATTCTGTAGGTGTTTAACGATGACTCTTTAATAGGGCGTATAGTAAAAATCCAAATTTCTTAGATCTTTTTGCGGTAGTGCGGAAAAGTTGTAAACTGTCTTCATTAAAAAGTGTGTTAAATCTTAAAACTATGGATTCATATCTTCTGTCGCCTCAGAGGGCTGAAAGTTCCGAAAATTGGACAAGAAAAATGATTAAAATACGAAAATTAATAAATAACTACAGATTTCGTTGTTCAGTTTGGGGTAGTGCTAAAATGTTACATTTTTTTAATAGAAACAACTATGAAAAAATTTAGAATTTTAATTTTATATCTTCTGTCGCCTCATCCGCATCGAATTTCGGAAATTTTGACGCATTTTAGAACTTTTCTGCATAACTATAATATTTGCTGTTTGCATAATCGAGAGAGACTTGGGTTTGGCGCTCTGCCAAAAAAGTGAAACACCTCTATTTCGCCGCTGAAAAACAAATGGGAGTGACCAGTAAATCAGTGTTCTCTCACTTTCTGCCTACGCCATAAGAATCCGCGTGTCACAGCCGTTTTTAACTCGTTTGAAGCAGTATCCTTTCAATTAGTGCAGGGCGCGAAATTTCCACTCGCCAGCTCGCCATTGGCGAGTAAATATGTAAGGTTGGCGAGTAAGTTTTGTCTTTTAAAATGTTGTGTTTTAAATCAAACTATGCATAGCGATACACGGAAGTATTTCAAAATTAAACGATGGTAATTATTTTCCAAAAGATGTAAAAATGCTCCGTCGTTTATTTCTTCGTCTTTCCTAAGGAGGACTTAAAATCCCCTGTCCTAACATTTCATGCTGTTTTACCAGTAAAATTAGCTTCATGTGAGAGAGGGTTCAGCTGTCAGAACAGACTCAAGACAGCAAACAGGAATTCTCTGGAGACTGAAACAAAGAACGATTTGCTCAGAATTTCTGTTAATGGACCCACCTTGACAGAGTTTAATCCTACAGCTGCAATTAATAAGTGGTATTTCAGTGCAGAAAGACAGCGCTACACAAACCTGAAGTGCTAATATACAGGAACTTATCATTGGTATGTAATTCTCTAACCACTGAAACCTTATGGCAAACTTATTTTGAGTTAATGTTATTCTTTTTCTTTTCGCAGCAAATATGTTTCGTTTTATCAATTTTTGCATTTTTTCGGTCAATAAAAAGTTTTTCACACTATATCTGTTAATATTTTAAAAATATCCCAATTTTTCATGTGTGTTGGGATGTCATTACATCCCAATGAATGTAAAATAGTGGCGAGTAAAAATTTTAGTTTGGCGAGTACCTTTTAAGCTCAAATTTCATGCCCTGAATTAGTGTGTGATCGTTATACGTGCTTGCACTGCAATCGTTTTTTAAGCAATTTATCTTGCGTTTTTTATGTATTTCGTCACTATTTTCTAATAAGTGATATTAGTAAATATTAAAAATGCTAAAATCACCGCAGTCGAAGTTCTCAAGTCGACAGATAATGCAATGCCCTCTTTTTGGAACACCGGAGGATTTTTCGCGCACGCTTCCAACTCATGAGGACGTCATAAAATGTTGCGCTCACGAGAGATGGCGTATTGGTTGCGAAAAAGGTGGAAACAAAGAACCATGCTTTTCAGTTATTGCCGAAAATGTTGCTTTGAAGGTTGAAAATTTATACACCGATGCATCCATTCCTTCAGTTTCACATAAGCGTGTTTGTGATATGATACACGCATATCATGGGAAATATCGAATAATTATGAAAAATATAAAACGTGTGGAAAAAAAGTAAGACCACTTTAGAAAAGGTTGAGAAGTTCAAAATGGAAGCAAAAAAACTTTTTGACACATCTGCCTGCAAATGCTCGATTTTTAAGGAGTGTATTTGTCCCAAAGAAAGTAAAGTTCCTTTGAAAGAGCAGGCATTCCTCATTGACCAACGAACAGAGAGAAAAATGTCCATTGGAAGTGTCGATATTATTGAAACAAAACGAGTTCAGATACGTCAAATACGAAAAGAAAAGATTGCTATTCGATCTGCGTCAAAACAGGCGTCTCCTGCTTCTACTTCAAGTCATTCATTGGATCACGAAGGTGAAAACGAAACAGAAGATGTAATGGATATAGAGTGTGTGGAAGACGAAACGAATACCAAACACACGTCTTACACAGAGTCTCTAAAGCAGTCCCCAAGGAGTTCTCAAATGCGTTTAAGGCTGGATAACACAGTTCTTGTCACTAAAAGACAGCAGAGTATACAGCAAAGTATGCATCAAGTGTTATGCAAGATTATGATTAATATCAGAATCAGATGCCAGCCTCGTCACAGACAAAAATAAGATATGCAGAGAAAAATCAAGGATTTATAAAAAAATATTGGCGAAATCAAACGAAAATCGTTCAGCTCTATCTGGACTTTATTTCGATGGGCGACATGACAAAACCTTAACATTAGAAACACTCGAGGACAAGCAGTTTCAAAGAACAGTTGTAGAAGCGCATTACTGTATTATATCGGAGCCTGATTCTACGTACGTAGGTCATGTTACTCCTGAAAATGGATCTAGTCTTGGTATAGCTAATAGCATTTATGAAAACATAACAAGTACTTTATTGGATGATTTTAGCAATGTTATTTTTCTCGGGTGTGACGGAACTGTAGTGAACACAGGAGTGTCTAATGGTGTAATCCGCAGACTTGAATTGAAACTTCAGAGGCCATTGCAATGGATTATATGCTTACTTCACTTCAATGAGTTGCCATTACGACACTTATTTGAGTCCATAGACGGTAAGTCATCTGGCACCATACCTTACACCGGAGTCATTGGACAAAACCTCAAAGGATGCGAAAAACTTACAATTGTTGCTTTTACTAGCATTGAATGCGAATTGGCAGATGTTGATTCCACCATCCTCAGTTCAGATCAGAAATACTTATTAGACATTTGCGCCGCCATTAGTTCTGGCGTTTGTTGTTCAAATTTAGCTACCCGGGAACGTTGAACTTGCCCGCTGACTAACAACTGCCAATCGAATACTGAGGTTATATATATCTACATCAAACCCATCAAATGAGTTACTAACTTTGGTTGTGTTCATTCCGAGAGTATACGCACCGACATGGTTCCGAATTAAAATTCATCATTCCATAAAGGACGGCGCTAAACACCTATGGCGTTTCATCAGTTCATCTCACTATTTGTCTAAGAAGTATCGTGACGTAATTGAACCAGTTATTTCTCGCAATGCTTACTTTACAGCTCTAGAAAATATGCTTTTCGCCATGTTAACTGATGAGAAACTATTAGGACCCTTGCAGCTCGACGGATTATCAAGGCAAGGGGAATTAGCCCAGTTAAAAACTGTGTTCACAGAATTGTTATACCCACTATTAACTTTGAAGCTACAGATTACGTAGATCTCATTGACTGGCAAATTTGCTGTGTGACATCGCCGCCAGTTCTTAGAGAGATCAGTTCTCAAGAACTTCTGAAGATGATACAGAAAGTGTGCCAATGGACTGCTAGGACTTTATTAAATTTCTTTCGCACACACAAGCAGTCGAGCGAATTATTAAACTAGTTACTGCAGCCTCTGGAAACAGTTGGACAGCAGAACAGGGATAGATTCATTAGAGCGACACTACAATCCAGGAAACACATGTCAAAATTCGAGACCAAAAATTAGAGATTACAAGTTGTATTGCTTTTGCTGTTTGTGTGTTCGAAATAAAGTTTCTGTTTGCATCAAAATGAGGTAAACGTGGCGTTTATTTATTTTAAATTTTGCCTTAAATTTCTAAAACTTGGTATCGATGATGCGGCAGGAGGTATTATCCTATAATTCCAAAACTGTTTATAGTTTCTGTTTCTAAAATGTAATAACTTTAAGCACTATCCCAAATGAACAACGAACTCTCTGATTATTTATTAATTTTTTGTATTTTAATCATTTTTAGTCCATTTTTTGAAACTTTAAGCCCACTGAGGGAACAGAAGATATTGACCTATAATTCCAAAACTTTTTACAGTTGTTGTTTAAAAATAGTATCTTTTAAGCACTAACCCAAGCCGATCAATGAACTCTCTGATTATTTATCAAGTTTTGCATTTTAATCATTTTTAGTCCAATTTTCGGAACTTTCACCCCACTGAGGCGACAGATGATATCAACCCACAGTTTTAAAATTTAGCACACTTTTTTATGAAGAGAATTTACAACTTTTCCGCACTGCCGCAAAAAGATCTAAGAAATTTGGATTTTTTCGATACGCCCTACTCTTTAAGCCTTTTTTTTATGCATCATCATTTTACAAGATAAAGAACATTATTATAGAAAATCTGCCTTCATTTTTAATTTTTTTCTGTCTTTACAAGACGAAAGTGTTAGATTAAAATATGACTTAGCAAACCGATTGCGTTTTAATATGCAAATCGAGATTTAACTAATGGTAGGTTTTCATCCGTGTGCTCGATCAAGTGATTGTTTGTGCTGCCGTCTCCCGTACGTAATGTAATAATTTAATACGTAAGTTAGTACGTAATGTAATAATGTAATAATTTTAGTATTAAATTAAAATGCTACCGCCATTTATGCCCTTATCAAAAATGTACTGATAAATGATAAAAATTTAATAATTGTAAATTAAATATTTGGATTTATTAGTCAAAGGACGTTGTTTAAAAAAAAAAAAATATATTAAACGAAATCTTTTGTATAAAGTTTGATCACACTTAACCACTTATTTTTTAACATGAAAAACAGCTATGAAACTAAATTTTCATTAACAATTTTTCAATATAATAGACTTTCTTGCTAATTTAAGAAGACTAATAAACTAATATTCCTAATCAGATGCACAGATTTGATGTAATATATTTGAAAAGTGATTCTTACCGATACGAAAATGTATTAAGGAACTAAAATGCGGATAATCTTTTAAAGGCATTGGAAATATCTTAATAAAAATATTTTTCTTTACTTACTGTAAGTATGAATACTTTTTTGAAATTTTTTTGCAAACATAATTACACATTTTTTTAATAACTATATATATATTTTAAAAACTTATAGTGAAATTTGACGCAAAAACTAATTTTTATTTTATGTTTTAAAATTTTACTTAAAAGATATACTTCAAGTACAAGTTTTCAATTTTTTAAACTTTTGTTTTTTTTTCTTTAAGAACAATTAGTAGTAAGAAATTTTCTTTAAAACTTAAAAGAAGCAGTTAAAGAGTCATCAAATATCATTTTAGTTTTTTTTTGCTTTCTAATAAACTACATAATGTGTCAAAATTTTTTTGTTTTAAAAATTTATTTTATATCCCTCAAAAAACTGCTTTTTTAAAAAACGTTCTTAAATTACTATTTATAAAAAAACTAATTTAGTAATAAATGCATGACTGGTAAATAAACACAAAAAACAACCCTTTTAAAAATTACCCTTTTTTATTTTAAAATAACTGTTGTAAAATAAACATTTCAAAAAACTACAATTATGTCTTTGTAAACATATAAATAATAATATAAATGCAGGCAAACAATATTATGAGAATTTGTATCTTTATTTTTTTTCAATAGCCCCTTAAGTTTAATTTAAGGCTTTAAGATAAGCCACTTTAGAAATGCTTCAGAATTACAAATACTTTTTGCCGCATAAAATATAAATCATCATAAAAAACTCACTATATATCATCAAAACAATTTTTTAGTAGAAATATCCAATTATTTTTTTTTACTTCTTCTGAGCTGTGTGATTTTTGATGATTTATTTGTTGTATAAATGCGCAGAATAAGCAGCCGCAATATGATAAAATAATTACATGATGATTGAATCTTTCTAAAAATTAACGTTAAAATTTCATTGTGTTGATATGCACTTATAGTTACACACACACACACACACACACAAAAAAAAAAAAAAAAAAAAACCCTCAACGCTTACTATATTGTTAAAAATTTCTACAAAATTATGATAAAAAAATGAGGTTCTCTGTAAATTTACGCTAGTTCTAGGTTAAATGTATTTAATTGAGTTTCTCAGTTATCATTCACAGATATTTCCCTTATCTTATATCTAATTTCTTGTAGGAATTTTCATGTCTTTATTTAAAAATATTTTTATCTTTCTTAAAACTCGTAATTAAAAATACTCACTTTTAACTTTTCTTTGCAAGTTAATTAGACATATTAAAGAAAAATATTTAGTTTACAAATTTGTTTTATAAAACATAAATTAATTCAGACAAAGAAAAATCATCACCTCGGAGTTAGTAGGTATTTTTATCGACAATCATAATTATGATAAAAGTTTATTTTGTTTTTAGGACCAACAGCCTCTACACTTAACCCTTTCCGGTCCAATTTTTTTTACGTTAATAACATTAAAACTAGTCATCCATATAGGCTAATTAGTGTTTAATGAATATGTCATTGTCTTAAAGATAATGAATGTTGATGTTTTGCGTACTATTGAATTCATATTCATATGACAATTGGCTAAGGAAAAGCTTTTGGAGAGATGTTTAGAAAATATTGTATTGCAACAAGGTTTAACTTATATTGCTGTAAAAAATCTGGGCAATGTTCTTGACATTTACTGTGTAGCATTCCTGGGTTTTCTCGGTATATTTCTTCTGATCCAAGAATACCGAGAAATCCGGTGTAATACTTTCCACAATGTTGTGTAACTTTTTGGAATAGTTGAGGAAGTGGAAAGTACTGATGAACTGTAAAACGTTTCGAATATTTTCTGTGTAACTTTCCTTAGTTTTAGTAGGTATACTTTTTGTGAGCTTTAGTGTAACTTTTCGGATTTATTGTAAAATAGAAGTTATTGATTATCGGTGCAAATTTATATATGTTTTGTGTGTACCATTCCTTATTTTGTGGTTGACCAGAAAAATCAATTACAGAAAAATCGTTATTTTGCGTTGTATGCAGGGTTTGAAAAAACCCGGGGGTTTTGGAAAAAGCCCAACCCACTGGGCCCAGTAGTATAAACCCGGGTTTTTTTCGGGTTTTATGAAAATTTTTTAGAGAACTCTTCACATTTCTAATTCTTACATGCACAGTACCGAAATTTTTCATGTATCAGTGAAACAAAGGTATAATTTTGCATTAAGTATAGATTAGCAATAAAAATAAATATATAAAAATAAAATATAAATATATTTAAAAGGATTATTTTGTATCTCATAGAACTAGATTACTGGAAGAATGATATATTAAATAAAGTGCAACTGAATTTCTTTATATAAATCTTAAGTTAAACAGACTAATTTATACAATTTCTTTATTTATTTCAATAGAAATCAGTTTAAAGCAGCAACATTTATGTAAATATTTTTATTTTTGTGAAGAAAAAAAAATAGAATTCACACATATATATATATATATACATATATATATATATACTACAATTTAAGCAACATTTATATTGCAATAGAATTAAATTGGATTATCTAAAAGTCAATGTCAGTCATATCTATAAAGTTAGATCGTAAATGGCAATACACTTTTACTAGTTTAGTTTTGCTTTTGTATATGCAATCTGTAAGCAATTTTTTAAAGTATCTGGATACATTTTAGATTAGATTTTATTAGGGTTTTTTGGATATTATCAAGGTTATTTATATTAGAGAAATATGGTTCATAATGTTTGAAAACAAGGTACTTATACTACTGTATACAATTTAAAATAACTAATTGATTACAAAAATTTTTTAGGTTAAAAGGTTATGACAATAATAAACATTATAATATGCTTTTACAAAAATTAATTATTAGTACCGTATTTTCGGGTGTATAGTCCGCGGCTTATACAAGAAAAAAAAACCCTCCCAAAAAGCCGCTGGGGGTTATACAAAGATTTTTTTTTTTTAAATTGGAAATCGTGATATTTTTTCTACAATTTTTAAACCTTAAAAATTTTGAAAAAAACATCGAAATTTGTAAATTTTTTTCGTTATGCCTTGAAATTTAGAGAGTTCTACCATGTTTGTAAAGGTTGTAAAGGCTTTTTTTGTTGCTTAAATACAGTTATTTCTGAATTTGGAAGAGCTGTCGCAACTATCGCGAAGCATTGCACTGATAGATGTATAATAGCCATTGTGTTTGTAGAATACAAAATCCAAAATCCGGAACCCTTCCAATCTTGACAATTCTGAATTTAAGACCATTTTTAGTTTATTTTTCAAAAAAAATAATCTACCGACCCTGTTGCAAAGAACAAAAAAAAAAGTGTGTGATTTATATCATTTCGGAATGATTCAAAGCAGTCATTCTTTTTCGAAACGATTCCGAGGAATCGTTCTTTTACAGAGTCGTTTCATTTCGGAAGGAGTTCAAGGAATCAAACTTTTCCGGAGTCGTTTCATTTCAGATAGCGTCCGAGGAATAGTTCCTTTTCGGAGTTGGTACCTTACCCTGTTGCAAAGAATAAAAAAAAAATGCGTGATTTATGTCATTTCGGAACGATTCAGAGCAGTCAGTCATTTTCGAAACGATTCCGAGGAATCGTTCCTTTACAGAGTCGTTTCATTTCGGAACGAGTTCTAGGAATCGAACTTTTCCGGAGTCGTTTCATTTCAGATAGAGTCCGAGGAATAGTTCCTTTTCGGAGTTGGTACCTTACCCTGTTGCAAAGAATAAAAAAAAAATGCGTGATTTATGTCATTTCGGAACGATTCAGAGCAGTCAGTCATTTTCGAAACGATTCCGAGGAATCGTTCCTTTACAGAGTCGTTTCATTTCGGAACGAGTTCTAGGAATCGAACTTATCCGTAGTCGTTTCATTTCAGATAGAGTCCGAGGAATCGTTCCTTTTCGGAGTTGGTGCATTTCAGATCGATTCCGAGGATTCGATCCTTTTGTGACCAATGACCTAAGATACGTATACATTTCAAGTCCGAAATTTTGAATTCATCAACGATATTTTTTTTAATTGTCAGAAATTTTTTAACAAATATCACGCTTTTTTGAAAAAAAAAATGCACGTAAACGCCGCATCACTTGAAATTTTATCTCAAAACACGTAAACGCCGCGGCGTTTCTTCCGGAAGTTATGGTACTGATAATATTAATTTTTTAGCCCAATTACTGTAGATATTATGCATCACGAAAAAATTATGACTAATGGCTTCTAGTTTCGAACCCCGGTCGAAATATACGTTCGTAAATGGTGTATAGCCCGCGGACTATACACCGATGCATCTCCGCGGCTTATACACAAATTTTTTTTACTGCACTGCTCGATTTAGGGGTGCGGGCTATACACTCGAAAATGCGGTAATAATTTTAACAATGAAATTATAAAAGTACTATACTAAAACTTTTTCACTCATTTTTTTTTTTTTTTTTTTTTGTTACAACAGAATTCCCAGCAAAACATGACAGGCAAATTCCTTGACTTTCCATGACCAAATCTCAAAAAATTCCCTAACTTTCCCAAACCAAATCTAGAAAAATTCTTTGACTAAACGAGCATACAGCAATATTTGATACTTATTTTCACAATCTTTTGCCAAATTAGCAATTTTTTCTGCAATCATACTTCAATCTTTTTTTTTTTTTTTCCCAATTGTTTAGTGAATTTTTTGTCATTTTTCATTTTTTCACTCAAATGTTTTCCATGACTTTTTTAGAAATTATTTGTAAATTCCCTGACTTTTCCTGTATATTTTGATATTTTCCTGACTTTCCATGATGCTGGGAACCCTGTATAATCTGTCATAATTTTTGTGTAGAAAATTACTGTATAAACTTTCATTGAACATTGAAGCAGGATAATAAATGTTGCGATTAAACTTAAAAGCTATAACAATACAAGCAATCAGGATGGGGATCACATTTCAAGCGCCATCATTAGGTATACATTAAGATTTAAAGCACTTGGATGCATTTTAAAATATATAGCCATGAAAATCTTCCTTATTTACAAACTAATTTATTTTATGGTCATTTTATCAATACTTAGAAATTCTTTTAAATATGGTTAGTTTGAAATATATTTAAATTGTCTTATCTTTCCATTCTCTTATCTTAGATCAAATAATAATACAGTTGTGAAAACACGAGAAAATTTGAAAAACCCCACAAATGGGTTTTTCATGGGTTTTTTCAAGTGGGCCCGCCCGAAAAAACCCGGGCGGGGTTTTTCGGGCTGGGCCCACTTCGGCGAACCCTGGTTGTATGTGATTTTATTATTCCAGTTGTGAAAAGACTACGGGATCTTGAGCTATAAAAAATAGCACCCTACTAATTTTATATCTCAAAGCTCTTATTCAAATCTCTGCCCTGTACAGTTCCTGAGCTATATTTTGCATGTAAAAATCAATTTTTTGTGTGTGTATCATTTTGATCGATTAGTTATGAATCGAGTATGAAACTAGAGTCATTAATTTTTACCGAAGCTTTAGTACGCATTTAATTGTGCACCTCGAATATCTTTTTTCCCAATTTAGTCTTTGAAGACTCTTCTTGGTCTTTATTATCCATATGAACTTCTTTTTACGTGTGGGTCATTTTGTTGCCTCAGATGAAAAAGAAAATTGGGATCTAGAGCAACTAACTATGGTATGAAAGTGCTTATGTCCGTCTTATTGTACATTTTCAAACCTATATACTATTTTTCCAAATTCGATCAATGGTCGTTTTACGAAATTATTTTAGCAGTGATTGTTTGAAGAAATTCTTGATTTTAGTACCGCGACTTTTTATCCAAGTACCTACTATTTCCGATTAGTAATAATCCCCTTAATTAATCAGCTATGCCGGTCTAGAGGATTTCTTTTTACAATTTCTATCACTATTTTCGAATCGTAATCTTTCTGTCATTAAATAAAGCGATTACTACTATTCGGAAATAGTTTGATGTTCACATTAAAAACTTAATATCTAGGTAAATGAATTCGCATCTTAAGCGAGATCTTTTTGTTCCAAGGGATGAAAATTTTTACATTTGTTGTAAGAGCGATGTTCTGGTGATGTTAAAACTGGAGTAAATTCGGGTATTAATCGGTATCACGTCTTAAGCGGGTTCGACTGTTTCCTAAAACAACAAATCTAGCATAAAAAATATTATAAACAAAGACAACGCTTGAAGGGGAAAGGAGAGAAGCTCTGGCCAACTATTTTATTTTTCAAAATATTCAGTCTACTAGCTGTCCTGCCCGGCGTTGCCCGGGCCCGTGATGTTATTCAGTTTTCAAATGTGTTATTTGCTTTCTAAATGACCCTTAAATTAAACTCAAATTTCTATGATTTTATATCTTTAAGTCATTTTGTCAAAATTTATATTTTTAAAACGTAAAAATCGCGAAAAGATATTGAACTGAAAGCACATGCTGTTTGGCATTTTGTTTTCTATGCAATTTGATTTTTTGGAAACTATGCGAACCGAGAGCGAACGAAACCGCGACGGAACATTCAGGTTTTTACTGAATTCGTAAAAATTTTCACACATTTTATTTTGTAAAAAAATAATTCTATCCATACGAAAATTCCAAAATTTTTGAAAGTAATGTAAATCTGGTTTATTGAAAGGATCTAAAAAGATTGTGCTAAAATATAGGCATCTAGTTACTTTTAGCCAGGATGTATTTCGTGTTTGTCAGTGTATTTGAACGGGTTAAATCTCATATATTTTTTAAACAAATTGCAACATAAATTATGAGAATGTTTTAGCTTTAAGAGAATATTTTCGGTTTGTCAGGACGTATATAGAATTGCGCCCTGCAAAGGCGAAACCGCAATGAAACGATCTGGTTTTTATTGATTTCCTCAAATTTTTCGCACTTTTTATTTTGTAAAAATTATTTTTACTCGTCCGAACATTTTAAAAATTTTTAAGAAGGTGTAAATTTGATCTATTTAGATGCTTTTAAAAGTTTGGGCTAAAATATGTACGCTTAGATACTTTTAGCGTAGAAAAAATATTCTATTTGTGAGTCGCAAAGTGCCTCCTTTTGCCGGTGTATTTGAAAGGGTTAAATCTTATATTTTAAAAACCGATTGCATCATAGATTATAAAAATGTTTTTAAGATTAAAGAATATGTTTTTTGTTTACCGGTACCTATAGGATTGCGTTTTGCTAAGTCAAAACCGCAATGAAAACGATCAGTTTTTTATTGATTTCATCAAATTTTTCACACATTTTATTTTGTAAAAAATATTTCTATCCGTCCGAACGTGTCAAATTTTTTGTAGGGAGTATAAATTTGGTCTATTGAGAAGATTTTAAAAGATTGAGTTGAAATATGCACGTTAAGATAATTTCAGAATGGAAAAAATACCCTCTCTGCGAGTCGCAAAATGACCTTCTTTTGCTAGTGTATTTGAAAGGGTTAAAATCCAAATATTTTAAAACCAATTACACCATCAGTCAGAAAAAAGTTTCAACTTTAAGATTTTTTTTTGGTTTGTTTATATCTTAAAAATTACGCCCATTGACAAAAAGGAGAAAAATAGTTTTGGAAAAAACGACCATTTTTGAATATTTGTTTTCAAAGGGTTAACTGCAACATTTTTTCGAATTGATTATTGCATTTGAGACCTAAAAATATGATCTTTCGAAATATGTCTCTTAAGTTTAACTACGTCGAGCAGTTCGGTTGATTTGGATTTAAACAAAATGATCCAAAAACAGTAATAAACGGGGGGAAAGGGTTCTTCCTCCGATTAGATGCGTAATTGAGTTTCTGCGCATGTGGAAACGCTTTCTTTCCCAGAACATTTAAAAAATGACTTTTTGATGAGAGTGAGTTCCGCTTCATAATTAATATCTATGAAACTAATAAAAAAATTAAAATTCTGAGCCTCAGGTGCATCAGGAGAGGTATTGGGCTACTCTCAAAAAAATTTTGAGCTTCGTACGTGCTGTAGATTTTGCTAGCCATCGCAGACACACACACACACACGCAGACAGAGCGTTTTGTTCTTTTATTAGTACAGATATCATGAATTTAAAGACATATCAGTAGAGAAATGTTTAAATTTTGTCATTTCTCTTCCCCCCCTCTCCTCTTTAGTATCTGTAAGCTACATATGTATATAAAGGATGAAAAGGTACAATTTTAAGGCACTTAGTAGAAAATATTACTAATTTTGTGGTAAGGTTAGTGTGCCTAAATGTGATTCCTAAGTACGGTAATGTTCTTTTACTTAAAATTTTAATGCAGAAATCACAAATGCTATATAATAAAGAATTCGATCTTTAACGAAACACTAAGCATTTTTCTGCATTGATAACATTTTCTTAGAGATTTTCGATCAAATAGACATCATTCATTTTATAGCGTCCCCATGTTTCGTAAATTTATCAGATTTCCCTAAATTGCCTCTCGAATATTTAACTTTGAAGATGAAATAATCTTATTAACGTAAATAAACTATATCTGTTTCATTTAACTGACCAATAAACTGTTAAAAATAGTGCCCAGTTTGTGGATTAGAATTTAAACAACTACCAAGTAAGTTTGTATGGTATTCTTAATATATTGTATTAAAATAATTAAAGCAAATTTTATCTTTAATTAAGCTCTCGTAAATTGCATAATCCTCCATTTAAAAGTTTTCTTTAACTTAGCACTTAAGTATGTATTTAAGATTATCAAAATCGAACAATATACTTCTTTTTAAATTTTTTAATCAAAGAAACTCAGTGTATATTTTATTAACAAAATATAACCACATGATTATTGAAATTACAATAATTTTATGATGGAAACTCTGGAAGATTTTGTGTTGATTAAAAATCTTGTGTTAAATATTTATTTTACCAACATTATACAAATCGGTAGCTTAAATGCAGTTTCCGATTAAAACAGAATGCAATTGAGTTATGCCATTATTTAAGCGTAACTTTAGCGAGCACTTTTTTAAATCCTTATATTTGAATTCTGTTTTCATTTTTTTACTCAAAATCGTCATTTTTTACTTTTATATTAGAGAAAAGATAAAAAATAAAACTACGTTTATTTAAATGACTATTTGTTTCAATATACTCATATTTAAGTACAGAAAATGTTCAATTCTTTTTTTAAATGAAAGAATATATTGCCGAGTAATTGGAGTAACTTATATATTGGTGGAACTTCCAAACATGCACTTGTTAGCTGAATATCCAATCTTTCCCAGATATCCTTTGCATATCTTTTGTGCATGAGACAGTGTCCGACCACATGCATTTTGTAATCTGCAGAGTTTTTTTTTTTTGTAGAGTTATACAGCAAGACATTTACATTTAAAGAGAGTTATTTAAAAAAAAAATTTTGCAATAAAATACAAATTAATTCAGTTTTATTGCTTCTAATTTATCAAGGGTCAGAAACTGAAAATTTCTTTTGCTCGAGTCAAAGCTTACTTTGATGATGGAAAAGAAATAGATGATGATGATTAACTGCTTCTGAATATACATCCTGGGAGTGTTATTTATTTTTTAGGAATGAATGATACGGTAATTTGTTTGATTTTTAAATTGAAGACTATTTTACATTTCATTACATGTGCAATGTAACTTATATGCATAAGCAGACTATAAAAATTCTATACACATTATCATAAGATAAAAACTTTCTGAAAGTTTAATGAAGGATTAAGTGGAAACTAAACAAAATTTTATAGTATCAATTTATAATCTTAATTTAAGAAAAAAAATTACAAAAATAAAGAATTGCTGGATTTTTATTAAATTTTAATGAAGATAAAACTGCTGAATTTTTTATTATTTGAAACGCATACTTTTTGAATGTTACTTTCTTTTAAAAAAATCTGAATAATTTTAATAATTTATGTGCATGTATCTTTATTATATCTTTCATTTGTATGCTTGTGCAAAATGTAGATAAAAATAAATATAGTTTAAAATAAATATAGTTTTAAAAAACTAAAAAACACGCTTTTTAATTATATCAAACTAAAAAGTGAAAAATAATTCGTACTATAAGCTGAAAACAAAACTAGATGAAAAATACTATATTACTATAAAATCATTGTTATTATAAGAATCAATTAATAAGCAATAAATAAAATTATCGTGGAAAAAAAGCGTGGGGTGCTCCATCTACCATGCTTCATCTATCAGTTCTAAAGAAGCACCCCACGCTTTTTTTCCACGATAATTTTATTTATTGCTTATTAATTGATTCTTATAATAACAATGATTTTATAGTGATATAGTATTTTTCATCTATTTTTGTTTTCAGCTTATAGTACGAATTATTTTTCACTTTTTAGTTTGATATACTTAAAAAGCGTGTTTTTTAGTTTTTTAAAACTATATTTATTTTTCACTTTTTAGTTTGATTACTTTAAAAGCGTGGTTTTTAGTTTTTTTAAACTATATTTATTTTTCACTTTTTAGTTTGATTACTTTAAAAGCAAGAGTTTTTTAAAACTATATTTATTTTAAAATTTACAACGAAAGGACATCAATCCAAATCACTTTTTTTGGTCGACTCTGGTTAATTTGACCATGCATCTCGAATCCTATTAAGAATGTATAAAACAAATTCTTCACATTATGAAAGACAAAATTTTTGCCAGATATAGCCAAATTTGGAGACATTCTTTCATTTGGCACCAAATACGTGTTGTGGCTTTCGTAATCTTAATAGTAAAATTTTCGGCCAAATGTCGCCATTATTTTGTGAAATATTGCCAACTTATTGGTTGCTGCCATTTTCTCATGACCCTGACCCGTATTAAACAAAATGACCCACTAATAAAATTTGATCAAACATGTGACTTAGCTCAAAGGTCTCCAGGTAATCAAAAACAGTAGAATATAAAGTTGAATCAAAATCGTTTAAGCCGTTTCTTAGATAAAATTAGCTTGACAGCATTCATCAATAAAACGAAATGGCCCACTTATATAATTTTGTTTAACTTGCGACTCTGCCCAATAGTCTTCTCGTGACAAAAGACGTTTCGTTACAAAATTTAGGTAAAATTGATTGAATCGTTGTTATATACAATTAGAATAACCCTAACCCATTATGACCCAAAATGCCCCATTAATCGAATTTTCGCGAGCATGTGTCCTGGTCCAATGGTTTTCTCTTGCCCGAGAATATCATAATACAAAATATAGTCAAAATGGTGAGAGACATTTTCTACATAAAATTAGCATGACCCATCAATGACCCACAAATGACCCTTATAATCAAAATCTCTCGAACATGCAATTTAGCCCATTAGTTTCCTCGTGTCTAAAAATTGTTAAATACAAAATTTCGTTAAAAACGATCCAGCCGTTCTTTAAATATAAATAGCTTGACCCAGACCCTTTATGACACATTAATCGAAATTTCTCGAAAGTGTGACCTAGCTTGATAATTTTCTTGTGCCAAAAAAATGTTATATACAAAATTTCGTTAAAATCGATCCACCTGTTCTTTAGATGTAGCTTGTCATGATGCATTATGGCCCATCATGACATACAAATGATCATTAT
Organism: Maratus speculifer; assembly: GCA_964019185.1. NCBI lineage: Eukaryota > Metazoa > Arthropoda > Arachnida > Araneae > Salticidae > Maratus > Maratus speculifer. The sequence continues at coordinate 176,698,461 of OZ025292.1, read as the reverse complement.
AGTCGAAATCTCTCAAACATGTGATTTAGCGAATTAGTTTCCTCGTGTCAAAAAACTGTTCATACAAAATTTCATTATAATCGATCACACTGTTCTTTAAATATAAATAGCTTGACCCAGACCCTTAATGACCCAATATGACCCATTAAAATTTTTTCTCCAACATGTAACCTAGCCCAATATTTTTCTCGTGCCCGAAAACCATAGAATGCAATTTTTAGTCAAAACTGCGTGAGAAAATCTTTAGATAAAAATAGCATGACCCACAATGACCCCAAAAATGACCCACTAACCGAATTTTCTTGAACATGTTACCTAACCCAATGGTCTTCTTGTAATCCAAAACGATAAAATATAAAATTTGGTCAAAATCGTTAGAGCCGTTTTTTAGATAAAAATGGCTTGACCCATAATGACCCAAAAATGACCCACTAATCGAAATTTTTGGAACATGTGACCCAGCCCGATAGTTTTCTCGTGCCAAAAAACCTTTACATACAAAATTTCGTTATAATCGATCACGCCGTTCTTTAAATATAAATAGCTTGACCCAGACCCTTAATGACCCAGTATGACCCATTAAAAATTTTTCTCGAACATGCAACCTAGCCCAATGTTTTTCTCGTGCCCGAAAACCATAGAATGCAATTTTTAGTCAAAACTGCGTGAGAAAATCTTTAGATAAAAATAGCATGACCCACAATGACCCCAAAAATGACCCACTAACCGAATTTTCTTGAACATGTTACCTAACCCAATGGTCTTCTTGTAATCCAAAACGATAAAATATAAAATTTGGTCAAAATCGTTAGAGCCGTTTTTTAGATAAAAATGGCTTGACCCATAATGACCCAAAAATGACCCACTAATCGAAATTTTTCGAACATGTGACCCAGCCCGATAGTTTTCACGTGCCAAAAAACCTTTACATACAAAATTTCGTTATAATCGATCACGCCGTTCTTTAAATATAAATAGCTTGACCCAGACCCTTAATGACCCAGTATGACCCATTAAAAATTTTTCTCGAACATGTAACCTGGTCCAATGATTTTCTCGTACCCGAAAACCATAGAATGCAATTTTTAGTCAAAATTGCTTGAGAAAATCTTTAGATAATAAGGAGAGTTACAAACCCATAAACTCACATACAGGTGAAAGTAATAAAAGCGTGTTAAAAACTAAACAACACGCTTTTTAAGTATATCAAACTAAAAAGTGAGAAATAATTCGTACTATAGGCTGAAAATGAAAATAGATGAAAAATACTATATTACTATAAAATCATTGTTATTATAAGAATCAATTAATAAGCAATAAATAAAATTTTCGTGGAAAAAAAGCGTGGGGAGCCCCATCTACCATGCTCCATCTATCAGATCTTAAGAAGCACCCCACGCTTTTTTAGGTAGATTTCGTATGAAATACTACCTATTGCATTGTCTCCCATGTTGGAATTTCTGAAAAATTTTTGCGGATCTACACGAATCATGACTCCTAGACCCCAAAACTACCATCAGTAAAAAAGTTTATATATATATCTATCTATCTATCTATCTATCTATCTATCTATCGGTGTATATCACTTTCTTCTAGACACGATAACTTCCATAATTATGCTCAGATCTTCATCAAACTTTTACATAAAATCAAAGGGCATAAAATCTCGGTTAAGTTCGTTAATGGGCAAAATCGGACCAAGGAGGTGAAAGTTAGGAGGGTTTTTGTGAAAACAGAAAAAACGCGATAACTTTTTAATTAAAATAGATATCGAATCAGTTTAAAGTTTATATTACTTCTAAAAAATGAGGAAAAAGTTTATGCGTGACAGATTTTTGATAAAGTTAAAAGTGGGCTCAAGGGGCGAAAAAAACATGGTTTTTGGGAGAAAAAAAATCATAACTTCGTCAATTCTCAAGATATCAAATCCAACTAAATTTTATATAAATGTACTCAATATTATCTAAAACTTTTGTATTTACAAGTTTTTGATAGGACCAATTTTTACCGATGAAAAAAATTAAAAACGAAAAGAAAAAGGGGGGAGGAAAAAGAAAAAAACCATAACTTACTCAATTCTTAAGCAATTAAATCTAATTAAATTTATTTTACATCTTCACAATAATATCTACAATTTTTATATTGACAAGTTTTTCATAGAACCAATTCTTATAGCAAAAATAAATTAAACAAAAATAGGAGTTGGAGAAAAAACCTCAAATCCAAACTGCTTATATTCTGACTCATTTTAAAATTCATTTTTGATTTTAAACGCATCCAAATGACAGATCCTATTATTTAGCAACTATATAATGCGACGTATTGGCCAATTTTTTGATAAAGGCAGAATATATTTTTAAAAAGGCTGCCAAAAAAGGTATTTTGAACAGATTTCCCGAAGTTTTCATCATTAAAAAATTCATTAAGTATAACAAATTGCGTTTTTTATGCGTCATTTTTAAATTCATTTTTGTTCTCAAACCCATCCAATTTACAGGTCCTATTATTTAGGAACTATATAACTTGACGTATTGGGCGGTTTTTTGATAAAGGCAGAATATATATTTTAAAAGGCTGCCAAAAAGGGTATTTTGAACAGAATTTCACGAAGTTATCGTGATTAAAATTTGCGGAAATTTAAGAAATTGCGTTTTTACCGAGTCATTTTTAAATCTTTTTTTGTTCTCAAACGCATCCAATTTACAGGTTCTCTTATTTAGGAACTATATAATGTGACGGAGTGGCCAGTTTTTTGATAAAGGCAGAATATATTTAAAAAAAGGCTGCCAAAATGGGCACTTCGCACAAAATTTCCCAAAGCGACATGATTAATGAACTGTGGGTATTCAAATAACAAATTGGTTATTTTATGACTCATTTTTAAATCCAATTTTGCTCTGACACACATTCAATTGACAGTTTTTTGTTACTTAGGAACTATATAATGTGCGTATTCGTCGATTTTTTGATAAAGGGTGAATATATATATTTTAAAAGCTGTCAAAGTAAGCACTTCACAAAAAAATTTCCCAAAGCGATCATGATAAAAGAATTGAGGTTGTATTCAAATAACAAATTGTTTATTTTATGACTCATTTTTAAATTCAATTTTGCTCTCAAACGCATTCAATTGACAGTTATTTGTTATTTAGGAACTGTGTAATGTGCCGTATTGGTCAGAGTTTTGATAAAGGCTAAATATATATTTAAAAAAAATCTGTCAAAGTAGGCACTTCGCACAAAATTTCTCAAAGCGATCTTGATTAAAGAATTGTGGATGTATTAAAATAATAAATTGGTTATTTTATGACTCATTTTTAAATTCAATTTTGCTGTCAAACGAATTTAATTAACAGTTTTTTGTTATTTAGGAACTATATAATGAGCATATTGTTCAATTTTTTAAATAAAGTAAGAATATAATTCAAAATATATTGCCAAAATGGGCATTTGAGTAAAAATAGGCTTTTTTTTTTTTTCTTTTTTCTTTTTTTTTTTTTTTTGAGATGAAAACTTTTCGAAATCTACCTCCGCCTATAGGCCATGCCGAAAGGGATTTTTTCCACGATAATTTTATTTATTGCTTATTAATTGATTCTTATAATAACAATGATTTTATAGTAATATAGTATTTTTCATCTATTTTCATTTTCAGCTTATAGTACGAATTATTTCTCACTTTTTAGTTTGATATACTTAAAAAGCGTGTTGTTTAGTTTTTTTAAACTATATTTATTTTTCACTTTTTAGTTTGATTACTTTAAAAGCGTGGTTTTTAGTTTTTTTAAACTATATTTATTTTAAAATTTACAACGAAAGGACATCGATCCAAATCACTTTTTTTGGTCGACTCTAGTTAATTTAACCATGCATCTCGAATCCTATTAAGAATGTATAAAAAAATTCTTCACATTATGAAAGAGAACATTTTTTGCCAGATATAGCCAAATTTGGAGACATTCTTTCATTTGGCACCAAATACGTGTTGTGGCTTTCGTAATCTTAATAGTCAATTTTTCAGTCAAATGTCGCCATTATTTTGTGAAATATCGCCAACTTATTGGTTGCTGCCATTTTCTCATGACCCTGACCCGTATTACCCAAAATGACCCACTAATCAAATTTGATCAAACATGTGACTTAGCTCAAAGGTCTCCAGGTAATCAAAAACAGTAGAATATAAAATTGAATCAAAATCGTTTAAGCCGTTTCTTAGATAAAATTAGCTTGACAGCATTCATCAATAAAGCGAAATGGCCCACTAATATAATTTTGTTTAACTTGCGACTCTGCCCAATAGTCTTCTCGTGACAAAAGACGTTTCGTTACAAAATTTAGGTAAAATTGATTGAATCGTTGTTATATACACTATATTGCCATTGATTATTGGACACTTGCGATTTTAGACATTTTACTAAATATCTAGAAAAATACATGAGGAATCATCTCGAAACACTTAGTGCATAAATATAATAGTATACGTCATACATTTCCGTGAAGATTTTTTACCGAAACTTCGTTGGGAACCGTCAACAAATTAAAAAATAATGAATATCTTTTGAATAACCCAGTCAAAACTAATGCAGCAAAAGCGCTCAAACTCTAGATTATGATTGAATGCCTTATTGTAATACACTGTGTTCATTTTTATGCAAATAGCATGCATACTCGCAGAGTAATTAAGGTTTTTATAAAAATGGTCCCAAACTTTTCCAAGTTTTTCCCTTATAATTTTCAGAGTTCTTAATATAAAATAATATTTTTTTCAGAAAATATGACAAACAACATTGCACACAGTACCCTGTAATCAGAATTTAAAAATAATAAAAATTGTATGAAAAATGAGTAGGTTTACTAAATAATTTTTTACTGCGCATGTGTCAAAAATATCAAAATTTCATTTGCATATTATGTTAGCTATATCTATAGAGCAACTTTTGTAAAAGTCTCAAAATCATAGCTTGAAAATTCTGAAAGTAATCGTCTATAGAAAAAGGACAAAATCCATTGTTTCCAAAATGAAACAAAAAAATGAGGGATTTTATCTAAATGTAGTAGTACATCCCGTATTGTGTATTCTATATTGACACTAATCAATGAATATATGGATACAACCTCTCTTGTTTTTGCTTCATTTTGAGAATAACGGATTTTCAACTTATTAAATTGACGATTATTTTCAGAATTTTCAAGTTATGATTTTATGACTTTCACAAAAGTTGCTTTATACATTTAGCTAACATAATATGCAAATTAAATTTTGATATCATTGACGCATGCGCAGTAAAAAATTATTTAGTAAACCAACTCATTTTGTATACAATTTTCATTATTTTTTAATTCTGATTACAGAGTATTGTGTACAATGTTGTTTGTCATATTTTCGGAAAAAAAAATATTATTTTATATTAAGAACTCTGAAAATTATAAGGAAAAAACTTGGAAAAAATTGGGACCATTTTTACAAAAACCTTAATTACTCTGCGAGTATGCATGCTATTTGCATAAAAATAAACACAGTGTATTACAATAAGGCATTCAATCATAATCTAGAGTTTGAGGCTTTTGCTACATTAGTTTTGACAGGGTTATTCAAAAGATATTCATTATTTTTTAATTTGTTGACGGTCCCCTATGGAGTTTCGGGAAAAAATCTTCACGAAGATGTATGACTTATACTATTATATTTATACACTAAGAGTTTCGAGATGATTCCTCTTGTTTTTTTATAGATATTTAACAAAATGTCTAAAATCGCAAGTGTCCAATAATCAATGGCAATATAGTGTATAATTAGAATAACCTTAACCCATTATGACCCAAAATGACCCATTAATCGAATTTTCGCGAGCATGTGTCCTGGTCCAATGGTTTTCTCCTGCCCGAGAATATCATAATACAAAATATAGTCAAAATGGTGAGAGACATTTTCTACATAAAATTAGCATGATCCATCAATGACCCACAAATGACTCTAATAATCGAAATCTCTCGAACATGTGACTTAGCCCATTAGTTTCCTCGTGTCTAAAAATTGTATATACAAAATTTCGTTAAAAATTATCCAGCCGTTTTTTAAATATAAATAGCTTGACCCAGACCCTTTATGACACATTAATCTAAATTTCTCGAAAGTGTGACCTAGCCCAATGATTTTCTTGTGCCAAAAAAATGCTATATACAAAAATTCGTTAAAATCGATCCACCTGTTCTTTAGATGTAGCTTGACATGATCCATTATGGCCCATCATGACCTACAAATGATCATTATAGTCGAAATCTCTCAAACATGTGATTTAGCCCATTATTATCCTTCTGTCAAAAAACTGCTCATACAAAATTTCGTTATAATCGATCCCGCCGTTCTTTAAATATAAATAGCTTGACCCAGACTCTTAATGACCCAATATGACCTATTAAAATTTTTTCTCGAACATGTAACCTAGCCCAATATATTTCTCGTGCCCGAAAACCATAGAATGCAATTTTTAGTCAAAACTGCGTGAGAAAATCTTTAGATAAAAATAGCATGACCCTTAATGACCCCAAAAATGACCCACTAACCGAATTTTCTTGAACATGTTACCTAACCCAATGGTCTTCTTGTAATCCAAAACGATAAAATATAAAATTTGGTCAAAATCGTTAGAGCCGTTTTTTACATAAAATGGCTTGATCCATAATGACCCAAAAATGACCCACTAATCGAAATTTTTGGAACATGTGACCCAGCCCGATAGTTTTCTCGTGCCAAAAAACTGTTACATACAAAATTTCGTTATAATCGATCACGCTGTTCTTTAAATATAAATAGCTTGACCCAGACCCTTAATGACCCAATAAGACCCATTAAAATTTTTTCTCGAACATGTAACCTAGCCCAATGATTTTCTCGTGCCCGAAAACCATAGAATGCAATTTTTAGTCAAAATTGCTTGAGAAAATCTTTAGATAATAAGGAAAATCTTTAGATAATAAGGAGAGTTACAAACCCACAAACTCACATACAGGTGAAAGTAATAAAAGCGTGTTAATTAACATTGGCCACTGGCCAATACGCAGATTTTTAATTATTGACAATTAATAAAGTTACGAACACTTCATACAAAATCATATGACGTGTTCGTATATTTCTAACTATCAACATTGTAGCTTACTAATATTTTTAAATTTCCATTTGATCGGAGTACACTCAACTGAAAGCTGAAATTGTATAAAACAGAAAAATATGTAACCAAGAAATTACCGTAGTCAAATCAACAATATTTAAAATAAGCTCGGAAATCCGCATTAATGTGGCTGTGTGTAGGGGAGAGGGGAGGGGAATTGGCAAACCCCAATTTAAATTCTATCTATTTAAACAGGCATCAAAAAGTCTGAGAAAATAATATTAAAATTAAAATTTATTAAATAAAAGCTACATTAAAAAAACTGCTCTGAAGGGTGGTGTAACATCGAGAATTTCTCAAACTTAAATTCCAGATTTGAATATATTATGTAATCAAACTTAAAATATGCATTATGACCATATTGAAAAACAAGAGCTCGGATATCCGCGTTAGCAAGCCCTCCAAATCCCAACTAAAATCCACGCAAATGGAGGCTTTTAAATCTCGCTTACAAAATAACTTTCAATATTATATTTTATCAAATTAACATAAAGCTGCATAAAGAATTGGAAAAGTATTCGAAACCACATTAATAGGGGATGGTGTAATATCGAGGATTTCTGTGATTTGATTTAAAAGAACACAGTATTTATGTTATATAATTCAACAAACTTAAATGCACATTAACTAGTATATTAAAACAGGAATTTTAGAAATATGCTTCCAAAAAGACTTTCAAAATTAAATTTTAAAAAAGCATACCGAATTATTTATTACGAAAAGAATTGAGAAGAAACGTGAAAAATAATTTCGTACTTAACATGTGTGAGTTTACTTCTATATTTAAAGCGTTAATTAAAAACTGCAAATACAGAAAAGGCATTTTATACATCGATCCTTTGATGCAAGATCGTGCACCTCCACAGAGTGCTTCACGAGTGCTTGAAGGGGTTATTCCTCCAACATTTCACAGATGAACGTGTTAATCGCTTCTTTCATAATCCAAGGCTTCCAAATTGACCGGATCTAAATCCGTGTGATTTCTGGTTATGGAGTCACATCAAAATTTTCGTGTATCGTAAAGGTGTTGTGATATTAAACGATTTAAAGAATTCTATAACACTTCAAGTGCAAAGCATCACACCTGATCAGATACGATTTGCTGTTGAACACACTGTCCATCGACTTGAAATTTTGCAGTAAATGGGGGTGGTCACATGGAACATTTTTCCATACATCATCCTGAACACGATAAACAACTGATAAACTTGTGCAATTTCGTCTTAATATATTCTTGTTTCTGCAAACTGAACTTTTTTCTTTTCTAACAATATACTATTATTTTTTGCTTAACTTTACATAATGTGGTACAATGACAATGTGGTCAGAAAATAGTCGATAAATGTTAATATACTGGATTCTGTTTTGGCCGTTTATTTTAATTTTAATATTATTCCGGAAAAGACGCCCTTTGATGGCCATTTGATGGGGCCATTTGATGGGCCATTTGAGGGAAAGATGCTCCATATGACCACTTTTATTCATTGCAAAACCATGGACAGTGTGTTCAACAGAAAGTCATATCTGATCAGTTGTAATGTTTTGCACTTGAAATGTTATGAGTTCTTTCACTCATTTAATATTACAACACCTCCATGGTGCACCAAAATTTTGAAGTGCCTCCATAACCAGAAATCGTACGGATTTATATCCGGTGAATTTGATGATCGTGGATTATGAAAAAAGCAACTAATATCTTTTTTTTTAAATTCCATCAGCGCATCTCGTTTATAAATACCAAATTTCGTTGCATTCCGTTTCCTGTTTGTCCTGTAGAATACAGTTTAAAGGGAAAGTTTAATTATAACCATCCTGTATTTTGTAATATCGAGAAACATTTCTCTACCTTTACAGCATACATTTACAGATATTTATTTGCATTGATATTTCACTTTTACTTGTCGAGTTATATATATAACAAAGAATACAAATTTATTGTTTTTTAGAAATTTCATTTCAAATAATACTCATTTAAAATATGTAACTGTCTTTATATTTAAAATTTATGTTAAATTCAGAGTACAATAAATTTGTATTTAAGAAATGCTCAGTTTTAATAAGGCATTATTATCGTTTACAGTAAAACAGAACTGATTCGGGAACTAATTCTTAACTTAATTACTAATTCTTTAGCTTATGTTTTAACTTTAAAGCCTAGAACTTTTAATTGTTACGTTTAAAATACTTAGTAATCAGTAGCTGTAAGTAACGCTTCCGTAAAGTAGTTCTTTAATGTTAATCTTAGGCTTACTTGCATACTTCAAAAGAGATTTCTATAGCTTCATATAATCCTATGGTTGCTTGAATCTTTGTTAACACGAAATAACTATATTTAAATATTTAAAATTCTGTAATATGTATTACTCTTTTAAAAATAATTCTAAGCAAGTTGGGTGTATCAGTCTATGTGTTCTTTAAAATAAGATGGGAGAGCTATAAGGACTAGATGTTTATTAAATAAACTATAACTTGAATATTTAAAATAGATCCATTGTTATACTATTCTCTGATATACAGAGCCAACAAACATATTCCTGGGAGAACAGTCATAAGATTACATAGAAAACATTCAAAATTTTCATGCTTTCAAAACATGTTCTCTGCCTGATTGCAGAGTCAAGAAAATGTGTATTATCTGCTCGGTTGCAGATCCAAGACTAAAAAGCCCCCTTTGGGGAAATATAACAAGAAGAGCATAGAGATAAAATTAAAATGATCATAAATTTAAAAATATATCATTAACTTGACATAAAATAATTAAAAACTCAATAAATCTCTAATAATGATTTAAAAAGTACTCAAGTTGACAACTTATCAATAAATAAAACATTAATTTTGACATAAAATAATTATAAGACCAATAAATCTCTTTAAATGAATTTAAATTAAATTAAGCTGTCAACTTGTCAAGAAACAAACATTAATTTAACAATAAATCAATATTAAGCATTTTTTAATTATTATTTTAGTCATAAATATTAATCAAGACTTTTATTTTGACAGTAATTGGTTTTCTCAAGGTCAAATCCATTAATATCAAGAAATTTGAAATATCAAGAATTTTTATTTGACAGTAATTAACCTATCAAGGTCAAATCCATTACTATCAAGAAATTTATTTCTTTATTTAAGGCTTACGCCTAAACATCCTCCGCCTCCATGAACGGAGTTCATCAAATTTAATATTAATCTTACCAGTTTTCTTAATCAAATATTAAAACAATAAAATGAAAACATTTTACCTGTAAAGTTTTTTTTTAGTATTTAAATAAAATAAAACAACTTCAATATGAATTCTAACAATTCTAACTGTCCTCAGGAGTTAAAAGTTGTATAACTAAAATAGAGAAAGAAAAATTAATATACATTATAATTCAATAAATCACAAAAATTAAACGTACAAAAGAAAATAATAAATCAAACTCAGTCATTTTCTATTGGTAACGGAGAGAGTTTTTGTATGGGGCGTTTCAGTTCCCCGTGCAAAGTTTTCAGTTTAACAACCCGAACATGACTATCTTCACCAGGAAAAAATTCAATTATTCGACCCAATTTCCACCTTAATGGGAGCTGGTTTTCTTCCTTTATCAGCACTAAGTCATTGATTTTCAAGTTCGGGTTACTCTTCAACCACTTTGTTCGTTGTTGCAATTGTGAGAGGTAGTCTGAAGACCATCTTTTCCAAAAGCTCTGGAAAATCTTTTGCAGCAATTTCCAACGTTCCAAGGGAGTAACATATGTAGAGGAGATGTCAGGTTCAGGCAAGGATGTCATTGGTGCTCCTATAATGAAGTGTCCTGGTGTCAAAGCAGTGAAGTCATTGGGGTCAGAAGATTCAGCCACGAGCGGTCTCGAATTTAAACAAGATTCAATTTGTGCAATCAATGTTAAGAACTCTTCATAAGTCAAAATTTGTTCACCAATTGTTCTTTTTAAATGATTTTTCATTTGTTTTATTCCCGCTTCCCAAAGGCCTCCAAATTGGGGGGTAGAAGTTGGATTAAATTTCCATATTATCATTTCGTCAGTCAGATATTTGTGAAAATTTTCATCAGAAACAATTCGAGCCATCATTTTCTTCATTTCTCGGTCAGCTCCTACAAGTTTGTGCCTCTGTCTGAATATATTTCTTGAGGCTTTCCACGTCGAGCTACAAACCTTTTCAGCGAGGCTAAAAATGTTTCAGTGGTAAGATCTGTGACAATTTCAAGATGGATAGCCTTTGTTGCAAAACAAATGTAAAGGCAAATATAATGCTTAAAGGGTTTCACACCACGCCCCTTACGAGGTTTGATCAAAAAAGGGCCAGCTAAATCCACTCCTACTCTCGAAAAAACTCGAGCTTGTGTTACACGTGATGATGGAAGATTTCCCATTATTTGAGATGAAAGGTGTGGCATATTTCGGAAGCATTTAATACATTTCCTTATTTCTCTTTTTACAGCTTCTTTAAAATTAACTACCCAAAATTTTTGTCGAATGGCCGAAATTGTTAACAGAGTGCCACTATGAAGATGTTTCTTATGAAAGTATTTTATGATTAAATCTGTAACATGATGTCTTTTAGGTACGATAATTTGGTGTTTTTGGTATTCAGAGAGGTTTGCATTTTTTAACTTACCTCCTACACGAAGAATACCATTTTCGTCAAGAAAAGGGTGTAAAGGAAGTAATTTACTTTTAGAATTTAGGTTCTTTTTTGAATTTAGCGTTTTCAGTTCTTCTCCGAATTCAATCTCCGCGTTGAATCAATTTCACAATAGTGTTTGTTGCCCCTTCAAGGTCTTGAACAGTTAAGAAACCACTGATTTTTTCAGATGGACATCTACTGTTTTAATGAATCTGAGACACCAAGCCATAATTCATCTCAATTTGGTCCAGGATGAAAATTTATACAAAAGTTCGAATTCAGGAATATTTTGGGATACGGGCAAACAAGCAATTTACGTTTTTCCTGCAGGACCTCTTCATCAGACAGATTTATTGGAATTCCATGCGTAAATATTGGTAAAGAATTTTCCTTCAACCAGCAGGGACCATTTAACCACACAGAGTTATTAATCAATTCAGATGCAGAACAACCACGAGAGAGAACATCTGCAGGATTTTCTTTTCCATTGCACAGGAGCAACAAGTTCTTGAATTTCACGTACGCGATTTGCGACAAAGGGTTTCCATTTATTGGCACTGCCTTTTATCCAGTGCAAAACAATTTGTGAGTCGCAAAGACAAAATATATTTTCATTATCAATTTCAAGTATCCCCCTTAAATAATTTGCCAATCTTGCAGCTGTAAGGGCTCCAAGAAGCTCAAGGCGAGGTAACGTAACTTTTTTTAGAGGTGCCACTCTAGATTTTGCAATAACAAATGAAGTTTCACAAGAAAGCGGATCACGAATATAGGCTACTGACCCATATCCCTTTATACTAGCATCAGAAAAAATAAAAAGCTGAGCAGTTTCAGGATTTAGCTTTACATTATTTACAAAATATTTTCTATGCATTTCAAAATTTACTAACTCCTTAACCTCATGAAACCATTTTCTGAAATTTTCACTTAAAGGATCTGGCAACATAGAATCCCAGTCCATTCCATGTTCCCAGATTTCTTGCATCAAAAACTTCATTCTTATTACAAAGGGAGAAATGAGTCCAAGAGGGTCATAAATTTTCGCCATGGTTTGTAAAACAAGACGCTTAGTGATAATTTGACTATCAAATTCTACCAAAAGTGGTTGTAAATCTAATTTTAATGTGTCACTTTCTGTCATACATTTGATTCCCAATATCTTTGAAAGATTTTGTTCAAGGGTGTCTTCCTCAAAATTTATCCCATGTTCTTTCCATAAATTTTTTAATTCCATTGAGTTGGTTTTGAATTTTCTTAATTTCATGTTGGGCTCACTCAATATCTTCTCTGCACCTTTCGATAAAACAAAAGCTTCATTTACTGAATCTGCGCCATGGAACAAGTCATCAACATACAATGAAGTATTTAACATATTAACTATTTTCTCAAAAAGATCTTTATATCCCTCAATGTGATGTTTGATGGTTGCAGAAAGGAGAAATGGTGAGGTTGTTACACGAAAAGTTACACGAGTCATGCGGAAGACCTTCAAGATGGGATTATTACTAGTGATATTATCAAACCACAAGAAATTCAAAAAAATTCTATCTTCATCTTCTATCTGAATTTGTAAAAATGCCTTCTCTATGACTGCTGAGAAGGCAATCTTGTGAAGACGGAATCTTAAAATAATATCCAAAATATTGGGATTTAAATTGGGACCAGAAAATAAGCAGTCATTTAAGGATTTTGCTCCTTTATCTTTAGATGACGCGTCATATACTATTCTTACTTTCGTTGTCAGTTTGTCTTCCCTTATTACTGGTCTGTGAGGCATATAATATGTGTTCACTTCGTTTTTATCAAATTTACATTCTTCAATTATCCCCAAATCAGACTGCTCATTTAATATTTTCTTATATTCATTTAATAACCATTCATTTTTGTATAATTTTGATTTTAATCCCCAAAGTCTCTGTTTAGCTACATCAAAATTGGATTCCAATTCATTTTTGTTTACCTTCCACAAAAGTTTCGTTTCATATCTTCCATTAACAAAATTTAAATTATCTTTAAATAAATCCATTGCATCTAAATCCTTTTGTGAAAATAGTTCACTTTTACTATCAGAAATACCCAATGATTCTAGACCCCAAAATCTTTGCAAATCAAAATTTTCCCTTTCATTCACCGATACATGATGAGCATTAATTGTTTTGTTACTTTCAGAGTTAATTTTTCCCACTATTGGGTAACCAAAAAGTGTATTAGCTACATATAAATGCTCATTAATTTCTTCTACGATGCCTTTCTGCACATTCCAAAAATAATCAGCTCCAAGAAGGACTTGCACTGCTGATTCCTGGGGGGTAGGATCTGTCAATTTCCATCCCTTTCTCTCAACATATTTCGTAATTAAAGGATCAGAATTTGGAACCTTCAAAGTTGTTGCGCTTATTAAATCCGTAGCTAATACCTCAACATTTATGAAACGGCGATAATTCAATTTACTTCTTAATTTAATTTTGAAAACATCATATTCTTCTTCCCGACCTTGATCAATACCAAAGGCAAATACAGTTAAATGTTCCTTTCGTAAAACAGGCAAATTTAATTCACGAGCTAATGTTTTTGTTATGAAGCTTTTCTCGCTTGCAGAATCAAGCAATAAACGAACTAATTTTGATTTCGAGTTACCTTGAGCAGTTACACAACATGTTTGCAATAAAACAGCATGATTAGAATTTTTCAAATTACAATGAGAATTAGATACAATTGTTTGATTTTCGGATATTTCTGGTTTCAAGTTTTTATTAAAACAAAATAATTTGTTATGTTCAGCGCTTTTACACTTTATACATGGTTGCAATTTTACGCGGCACTGCGAAGATAAATGGGATTTGAAAAAACACCGATAGCATCTACCTTCTTTTTTTAACATTAATCTTTTCTTTTCATCAGCTAAATTTTTACATTCAGACGATAAATGTTCATTATTTTTACAGAAAACACAAAAAACTTTAATATTAGCATTTAGAGTATTACATGTAGATATTTATTTGATTGTTTTCTTTCACGATATTCAGTTTTATTTTTATATACAAACGAAGAAGTTGTATCAGTTTTAGAACTAGTCATAAGCAAAGCTTTTTCTCTGCATTCAATTTCTGATTTAAGAAAGGCAATTAGATCTGTTACATCAAGGTCTTTACTAGTATCACGTCTTCTGTGATATTCAATTACAAGTTCATAAGGTAATAACTTAATCAAAACAGGATTTAATAAATGCCCATAGGAATTAGATGTTACTCCTAAATTTCTTAAACTTCTTATGTTTGTTTCACACACGTCATGCAATCTTCTTAATGCATTTAAATTTGAGCAATTTTTCACGGGTTCCATGTTTAACAAATTTGACATATGTTTATTTATAATTACATCAACTTTACCAAATCGGTCCTTTAATAAATCAATACAGGTATCGTAATTTTTTTCTGTCAATGGAAATCCTTCTACCACATTGTATGCACGATTACATAACAAAGATTTTAAATATGCAAATTTCTCTATCTTTGACAGTGATTTATTCTGGTGTATCGATGTTTCAAAACAATTAAAAAATTCTACCCATTCTTCGATTTCACCAGAAAATTTTGGAACATTTAATTTGGGTAATTTCATGGCCGAATAAGAACTTGCTTCTGTTCCACTGACAGAACTATTCAATGTATTCACAGAACTACCTGATATCATAGTAGAAATATTGCCTTTATTGCATTTACTTAATCTATTTTTAATTTTAAATTTAGCACTTATCAACTGATCATTATACTTTTCACTGCTAGCAATATCCTTTTCATATTCTTTTAAGTCTGATATTTGAGCTTCAATTTCATGATTTAATTTTTGAAATGTAGATTCTTTTAAAGACAATGTTTCGTGAAGCTCTAATAATTCATCAGTTTTTGTATTATCAATATCATCTGCTAATAACGTGTCTAATTTTGTTATTAACTTAGTAAAACTTGTTCGTTCAACAGAACGCTTTGCTTTAAGTTTTTCTAAATTTTCCATAACTAACAAATAATAAAATTTTAATTTCTAATTGATAATAATAAAGCTTCTTACCTGTTTATTTCAGGTAATCCTTAGGTAATCCAAGTCAAGTGTTCAATTGTTCATGCACAATAGTCACACAATTTAGTCACTATTTAACACTATTCAACACTATTCACTATTTAACACTGCCGGGTTGAGGCGCACCATTAAGAAAATGGGTGTATCAGTCTATGTGTTCTTTAAAATAAGATGGGAGAGCTATAAGGACTAAATGTTTATTAAATAAACTATAACTTGAATATTTAAAATAGATCCATTGTTATACTATTCTCTGATATACAGAGCCAACAAACATATTCCTGTGAGAACAGTCATAAGATTACATAGAAAACATTCAAAATTTTCATGCTTTCAAAACATGTTCTCTGCCTGATTGCAGAGTCAAGAAAATGTGTATTATCTGCTCGGTTGCAGATCCAAGACTAAAAAATCCCCTTTGGGGAAATATAACAAGAAAAGCATAGAGATAAAATTAAAATGATCATAAATTTAAAAATATATCATTAACTTGACATAAAATAATTAAAAACTCAATGAATCTCTAATAATGATTTAAAAAGTACTCAAGTTGACAACTTATCAATAAATAAAACATTAATTTTTACATAAATAATTATAAGACCAATAAATCTCTTTAAATGAATTTAAATTAAATTAAGCTGTCAACTTGTCAAGAAACAAACATTAATTTAATAATAAATCAATATTAAGCATTTTTTAATCATTATTTTAGTCATAAATATTAATCAAGACTTTTATTTTGACAGTAATTGGTTTTCTCAAGGTCAAATCCATTAATATCAAGAAATTTGAAATATCAAGAATTTTTATTTGACAGTAATTAACCTGTCAAGGTCAAATCCATTACTATCAATAAATTTATTTCTTTATTTAAGGCTTACGCCTAAACACAAGTCATGCAAAAACTAAACACCTTTAAAAAATATTATGCTACGGTTAATTTGATAAATTTGGTGATCATTAATAATGAAATAAAGAAAATAAAAATCTCAAGCAAAATGAGCTGAAATTTGGTAAATTTACCAACCTTGATTGGTAATTATTAACTGGTATAACTGGCTAATAAGTATAACTGGCTAATTTAATAAATTCTCATAAATGTATCATATTAAGCGGTATATTTGAATATCATTTGGTCATTATTGATAATAACCGGTTACTATTAATAATAACCGATTAGTCAAATTGACCGTAACACTTATACAGGGTGTCCACTCTCAACGATGACCAATGGCTAATTTTTAAACCGTTAATCATAGACATATAGTTCCAGTTGCAAAAATGCTTTAAAAAAGGTAAAGAATTGTTTTTTAAGCGATTTAGGTAAAAAAAAATATATTAAAAAATTACGAAAATTAGCTTTTTATACGGTTCCCGGTCCAATAATTGATGTTTAGTAAATTTTTCCCATTATTCTAACAAGTAAGAGAAAAAAGGTCCCATTCATCTAACATTAAAATTGGCCGAGTTATGAAACTTAAAATTTCATGACTTATACCACTTTTTTGTAGCTATAAACGGAAGAATTGGACTGAGCTTTAAGGGAACGTACACAAAGTGCTTAAAGTATTATAAAGGACGTCCATTTCCAGAACGGTCCAATGACTACTTCCTAAACCATTTTTCACAGACATATAATTCCAATTAAACAAATGTTTTAAATGAGGTAAAGAAATATTTTTAAAGCGAGTTAACTGAAAGTGTTGTTAGTAGTGTTAATTTTAATTAATTAACTTCTAGATTGGTTAAAATAATTTAAGGTGTAAGTTTCAAATTTCTCTTTATCGAGAAAATGAAATTTTGGGGAATCGCGAAAAATCTTTAAATGCGTCTAGTGCTTTTCGTAATAAATTTGGGGATTGTAGTGACACATTTTGCAGATTGGAATAGACAGTACGAGAAAACAAAAGCGATTATGCGAAATTTGAAATTCACATCCTCAATTTTATTTTTACATATGTTTTATTTTGTAAGGAAATGAAACTGCTTCTTTTCATGATTTTATTTTAAAAAGGTATGTTATTTTGATAAGCTTTTATTTTACTTAATATATTCTTATGTATGTTTTCCTAGTAGAAAATTTGTATTCAAATTTTAATTCACATTCATCATTCAAAAAATCACAATCGATAATGATCATCATTTTAATCATGGTACTAGACACAATATATCCACAATTCTAATTATATTGAAGACAGTTTGGCGCCAACTTCAAAAAGTAATTCATTACTTTTTTTATGTATATATTCATAAATTAAATCATTAATATGCAAATTCATCTCTTGTAAAAAATATTCTCTCTAAAATCTATGTTTGGTGGATATTAAATTATACATATTAAATTTAACCGTTTTTATGCTGGTACCTGATATCCGATGTCTGATTTTTGGATAATGTTTTGTCATTAGAGAATTTTAAAGCATTATTTAATTCTTTTAAGCGCTTTTTTTGAAGTCGGTTAATATATTTTTTTAAAAAGCTTATTTTATTTCTTACTTTTTAGTTATTTATACTGTAATACACAAATATGTGTACTGACATATGATGTCTCTTTGCAATGCATTGACTAATTGATGTACTTTGCTGGGTTTTGAAGTATTCAATTTGCTGCTCGATTTCCTCTTTCATTTTCAGCTAATCGAAAGCAACTTACAATGTCGGTTAGAATCATTGTGGATCTTTAGGTTTTTCGGATGTGGTAACTTGTTTAGATAAGATTTCGCTCTCCAAAATGTTACTGTATTCACCAAACTTTAAGGTTCACATCGATTTTTACGGACAACAAAAAAGGGTATCGACAGATACGATTTTCCAAACTACGTAAAATGTAGGAATTTTCTATTCGAAAACTGGGCGATAGTCTCCTGAACGAGTACGATTATACCGAGTGCAAGAACAATATACACACATACATCTGATTTGTGTGCTCGAAATGAAAGCCATCTTATATGAGGAGCGCAGAAGCCAAGGGTGTGACAAAATTGAAAAAAATGAGTTAATTGCACAGGCTATCTGGAAATAAGTCTATTTATTTGTAGGTAAAGAGTTATGAGTAATTTTTTAATTATGCACTGAGTTTTAGGGGTCAGTTACTTAACCGCTTTCCTGAAACCGTGAAACGCGTGGAGGCCAAGGGGTATAAGTGCAGGTGTATTCATTAACGTCTATATAGCTGAAGCGCGACCAACAACATGCAAGGCTAGTTCATGACTCTGAAAACGCCCCAGGAATTTGATAATTTTTAAACGTCGATTGGTACAAAAACGCGATCATATGCCAATTTGTACCAATCACAGTTTAAAATTATTTACACCGTGTGACGTTTTAAACCTTATGAACTGGTGTTGTATGTCGTTTTTCAAAATGTTTTTCGTCAGTTTTTTTTTTCTGTTTAGACTTTGCTTTTTAATGCATTAAATATTACATTAAATAAATGCAAACTGTTAACAAGTAAGAAAAATCAAACATTAAACATAGATTCTGAAACACTTTCCAAGATTTCCTGAAATCTTTAAAAAAATTAGCAATTTAAGGTAATAAAATGTTACTGTCAATAGAAAAATATGTATTTTAATACTTTTGAACAGCCCTGTGTTTGATCTGTCGGTTATATATATACAGTATAATGGAAAAAAATAATTTATTAAGAAAATGCGTAACAGTTTGAAATTTCGCTTTCAGCATTTTCTACTAATAGATGGAAACATACTTATATACTTTTGATCATCCCTGGAGTTTACCTAGAACCTGTATTATACACCAGTATTTAGCTAAAATTTAGTTCCAAGTAAAACATTTTTAAGACTACTGAAATAATATTTCAAGAAATTATCAACCATAGATGACCATGTATCCAATTCTTTGTGTTGCCCAGTATATAATTTTATCTGTATTCTACAAACATTTCTGAGTAAACTGAATGAAATTCATCATAAAAATGCATAACTTATTTAAAAACAATCTTTAAGTAAATTATACTCATATTCAGTAACCTTTACCAGATCTTTTGTGTAGTCCTGTATATCAAATATAGCATTTATACATACCATGTAATATGTATAAATTTAGTGAAACTTAAAAGCACATATCATAATTAAGAAGGCATTTTATCCATCCATTAACCATATCGATAAAGTACAGTATTTTGGATAGAATATAGTATTTCAAGTCTTTTGTGTGTCCCTGTAAATGCTGTGAACTTCATGTTATGCGCGATATAACTTATATTAAATCTCATGGACGTATATAAATTTTATTATACATGAAAAGTTTAATATTGTTAAAATATGTTGCAAACAATTTTCAGTTTCCCATTATGTAATTGAATTCTTTTGTGTGGCCCTGTAAATGAATATTAGCTTTTCTTATCACCACATATTTTACAGAATGCATATTTTAATGAACTCCGTAGATGAATATAAATCTTAATATATTTGACAGGGTGTAACACTTTTAAAATTTATTTGAATCGATTTTTTCCCCATAGTCCGTAATGAAACGAAAAACTTTAGACTGTCCCTGTGAATAAATTAATCATTTTATAAACTTTATTTGAAGTAGGCCTCGTGCTGGATAAACGTAAATAATTTCCAAAAAATTCAGCGCAATTCGAGTATATTTACGAGAATTAGAGCGGGGGCAGACGACCGGATGGCCAGACAGACAGACAGACGGACGGACAAACTGAAAATATATTCACTTTTTACCTTTGTTAGACAGAGTTAGAAATTTAAATTTTTTCAAAACTTATAATATAATTTTAAATCTTATGTTACAATAAAAGTTTGTTGTTTCATTCATGATCTTAAATTTTTCGTATTTTCCTTTTTTTTCATAATTTTTCCTTTTTAGAACTTTTATTAAAGCAAAATTTTGTCCATTCATTCATTTATATCAACTTTGTTCTTCATTTTTTATAAATTTATCTTTTTATTTCATCTTTTTTTTTATTTCTTGTATTAATTCGGCACTTGTACCCTTTGGCTTCCAAGCAGTTTTCATTACTGCTTGGAAGCCAAAGGGTACAAGTGCCGAATGATGATAAATATTGCTTAGTTATACATTAAAATCAAAATTTAATCCGCTGTTTTTCTGAACAGTTATTGAAATAAGAGTTCAAAGAACATTAAGAAATAAGTAAAAGATTCCTATCTCAATTCATTCAATTACAATTGATGCTTAACTTTGAACTCAATATACTCGAAATCTAAATTATGTCACTTGTACCCCTTGGCTTCTGAGGTCTTCATATGTGATCGTCAATATACAGAGACGAAATAGAGCAAGGAAATTTTTATAACACAAAGGAAATACAGCCGGGAAATCAACGCAAAAAGTGTATCGAATGGAACCAGAGGGATTCGAACCCATTAATTCATTAATATGCATTCTGTAAAATATGTGGTGATAAGAAAAGCTAATATTCATTTACAGGGCCACACAAAAGAATTCAATTACATAATGGGAAACTGAAAATTGAGAGAACCCACAGCTTCTTAAGCTCGCAAGCGATTAGAGGCGAGGTGTCTTGACTACTCATGGACGGAGGCCCCGAGTGAAGAAGTTAACTATCTTCACTTTAATGGCAGGATCATCAAAATGTTTCCCCATTTTCTTTTGTCTAGATTCGTCTTAACTTTTCAAATATCCCCGTATATTACCATTGTGATAGGAAGAATTCTGTCAGAAGAAAATCTAAAAGCATTCCGATATTTAACATCGATGACTGAACCTGAATCTCAATACAGTATCCATATACATAGCAATGTATTTTAATTTCTTTGTGCATTCGGCATAAAAAGCGCCCTGATACACAAGTATGAGTAATTCCATGTGAAATCAACCAATAAAAAAATATTTTTTTATGCTAATGTTTTAGATTGTTCTGGTTTTTTACCAGTTTATTGTACTTACTTATGAGATTAAAATTGTGAAGTTAATTTTTTTTTTCGACAATTCGTTTTAAAGTTATAATTTTTTGAAATTTTGAAAATTTTACAAAATTTGTATAGTCTTGTAATCTTTAATCGGCTATAACTTCCAAACTATTTGATCTAGAGAATTAAAATTTGCACCATTTTTTTCAATTTTTTATGGTGTTTCATAAGATATATAACATGACCAAATTACTTAATTTTTTAATTTTTTTTGTAAAAAAATTATATAAATTTTTTAAAAATTCAAAATCGGAATTTTTGATTTTTTTGAAAAAATTATATTATGTTTAATACCCTTTTAGCAACTTTTATGCCAAATTTTATGATGGAACTCCTATGGTATCATACAGAAAAAAAATATTTTCTGTATCAATGTTCATGTAAATCTGTAATAAAAAATACTTTAAGGTATGCTGCACAGTTTAGCCCGAAGTGTTACTTACAAGGACACAAATAAAAATTGGAAAACTTTAAGAATAGTTCGTTTTATTAAAAGACAAATAACAAGTTTTAGATATTTAATAAATAAATCTTTTTTCTTAACAAATTCCGTACTCAGTTTAGCACAGTGGAGCTCAATTTCTTTGGGTACTGTGATATTCTGCCTGTTGCAGTGATTGGATGTAGTTTGCATAAAATAAAGTATTTTGGTATTTTCAAAATTTCTGATTTTCTAGGATAAGTGAATGACAGAGATGATCCGCTTGGATGAAGGAAAGAAACTTTAACATCTTCTTCGACCTGATCTTTTGTGAAAACACATGCCACCCACCACTCATTCTCACAGGCACAAGCAACATACCCCACAATTTCTTCAAAGAAGTACCTTTTACTACTTTTACATTTACTTTTAATAATATGTGACTCTCCAATAGTTGTTAATGATGCATTCAAATTATCAAAACCAGATTCCTCATCCATGAATTCAGAGTCATCCTTACTACAACCTGGTTTTGGATTGTCATCATTTGGAATGTCTGAAAAATTAGTATCAATGTCATTTCCACAATTTGAGGGATACTTTTCCTTACCTAATTGCAAGCGGTACTGAGTGCAGATTTTCACGCCTTTTTCAATGCCATATTTTAATGTTGTCATCCACAATGTAACATTTCTTAAATTTTTACTAACCTAGTGTTCTTGCTTTTTGAATGAATGACAACAAAATTTCTTTCATTTTTTATCCATTTTCAGTTTAAAGCCACTTCCCTTTTAATATTTTATAACACAAATCCGCATTCAACTCAATGAAATAATAATAAAAAAAAAAAAAAAAAAAAAAAAAAAAAAAAAAAAAAAAAAAACTAAATTGTACAATACAAGTTATAAACAAACAGCAGTTCTCAAGTTATAAACAAACAGACTTGAGATAGTTTGCCACTACAGAAGATCTTAGAGAACACTGGCGATTTCAAGAGCCTTGTAGGAAAGGCATGCTCATTTCAGCAGAAAACAAACATGTTACTGTTTGAGTGTGACTCATTGTGATTGTTAAAGCATTCAACTTCAGGAGCATAATTTGTATTGTTGAACACTTCTTTGAGATTTTCTTTCGTTAACTCATTTATTACCAATTTATTCATTTTTTAAACAAAATTTAATTAAAAGTAATATTAAATTAAGAATAATTAAAAAAAACATTCTATTTAAATTCCAAGAAAATAAATTAAAAAGTATTTAGCTTGTCAATTACGCAAGATGATTGTAAAAATACTGGTTTCATTGGTTTATTGTATTGTAATATATGAATTACTCTGGTTATATAATGTCCATTTAACCCTATATTTCTTAGTAATTTGGTAATCTGCCTTCTATTTCTCTTCAATCTTCAACTGTTTTTAATAATATGATTGTAAAAATAATGGTTTCATTGGTTCTTTTACTGGTATTGTCTGAATAACTTTGGATGTATTTATAAAAGTATTTATATATTCAACTTCCATAATGATAAGATGCATAAGCGCAATCATTAAAGGATAATTATCTTGATTACTTTTAATTTTTATTGTTATGTGTTTAACAAAATAATAAAACCTAGCAAATTATATACTAAAATTTTATTTGATAATTGAACTTGACTTGCATGAATGAGAAATATGAACATTGGAAACAAAAATAGACTACCTTTTATAGTGAATTTGCTTTTTAACAAATATAATGAGATTTTTTTACAGAAATTGGCCGATCATTGATATAGAAAAAAAATTTTTTCTTTATGATACCATAAGAGTTCTATCATGAAATTTGGCACAAAAATTGCTAAAAGGATGGTAAATATAATATATTTTTTAAAACAAAATCAAAAATTCCGATTTTGAATTTTTAAAAATTTTATATAAATTTTTTACATAAAAAACATTTTTTTAAAATAATTTGGTCATGTTATATATCCTATGAAACAGCATAAAAAACTGAAAACAATGATTTAAATTTCAACTCTTTAGGTCAAATAGTTCCCAAGTTACAGCAAATTAAAAAACACCAAAAAATACAAATTTCATTAAATTTTTAAAATTTCAAAAATTAATAACTCAAAAACAAATGGTTAAAAAAATCTGCAAATTTGCATTTTTTATCTACTATTTTTGTACAACATCTGAGCCAAAAATTAACAAAATCCAAAGACCTGAAATTTTGTCCATTGGTTGGTTTGATCTGGATTGACCCCCATTGTGCTCTGACATATAAAGGTACTTTAAAGTTGGATTTTCAGCTTTTTGACACATATTTTCCATCTGCGAAATTTTAAAATGGAGGGCCAAATTCACAGTCAAGTAAAATCCAGACACCTCATTCGTCGTGTGGAAAGGGTGAAAATCACGAATTTGTTTCTCCATTTGAAAAAGAAGGAGGGATAAAGTAATTTTCAAGCGATTGTTACCGTCTGTTCTTATTTACGATAAACCATCGAAATTAACTCAGTTAAGATATTTTGATGACATTTTATCGAACGAGAATGAAAAATTTTGATTATAAATGAAAACAGATCAGATTTACTTCAAAATTGCCGCTACGATTTTTTCTCGGAAAAAAGAGTAAGGCGACATTTCCCCCTACCGCTAAGAGATTATTCTCTGAAAAGCACTCGGCTCAATGACCAATAATGCGCTTGGATTTCACCGGACTGTGATTTTGGCCCTCCATTTTAAAATTTCGCTTTCCATCTCGGTAAAGCATCAATGCAGACCTTCCATTTCGGTGTTAACAAGAATCGATTCAGTTAAGATTTCGCACTTTGGAAAGAACTCGCATCTCTGAACAGTGACAACGATTCATATAAACATATTTTTGCACTAATTAACGTAACGATATTGACCAATCAGAACCCTGCATTTTTGCAAACTTTTCACTATTTAAAGTAAATAGTGAAAAGTATGCAAAAATGCAAGCTTCTATTTGGTCAATCTGATTTTGTTAATAGCGAAAGGGAGAATGACCGCACTCCGGTAGATTTTGCGCTATTAACAAAACCAGACTGACCAATTAGATGGCCTGCATTTTTTGCAAAATTGTCGCTACTTAAAAAAAGTAAATTTTTTTATTAGTAAATCTCAATTCGCAATAGCGCAAAATTTACTCTGTTAAAAATTTGACCCATTTGCTGTAGCGTCACTCCACCGCTTTTATAGAAAACGGTTACTTTACAGTGTTATGGAGCATTCTCATTTGTCATAAAATATATATTCTATAAAAGCAGTGGAGTGACGCTGCAGCAAATTGGTCAAATTTTTAACAGTGTATCTGAATCCGTTCCATTCCAAATTTCGCAAGATCATGTATCTGCGTAAGAGTACGCAGATATGCATCAGTCGTACACTTTTAAAAGTTTGACCCAATTGCTGCAGCATCACTCCACCGCTTTTAAAGAAAACGGTTATTTTATTGTGTTATGGATCATTCTCATTGGTCATAAAAGAGATATTCTATAATAGCTGTGGAGTGACGTTGCAGCAAATGGGTTAAATTTTTAACAGTGTAACAACATGAAAAATGAATGCTTCTAATTGGTCGATTGCTTCAAAAAGAATTTGAATTTTAAAGTTTTTATTTTTTAAAAAGTTCTAATCATCAAATTTTTATAAAATTCAAATGGGACCACATGGGCCCCATAGGCTTTCAAACAAAAAAAGAATTATCAAAATCGGCTCATATTTGCGAAAGTTATGCGTGAACAACAAATACATACAGGCCGAAATCATAACCTCCTCTTTTGAAGTCGTTTAATAATATTAGTGTTTCCATTTTTTAAGTTCATTCTTACTTCATTTTTCACTAACACTATTAACATAAATAATATATGGATAGTTATTAAATTTAAAGGCACTACAAATAGTTCTTAATGTTTTACTTTCATAATTTCTTTTGTAAATAAATAAAAAATCCTTTCTCAATTATTAGATTATGTAGGTCTTCTTTGAATTAGCTAGCAAAAAATTACAAAGCATTAATTCGGCATTTGTAACTACTGTAATTTCTGACGTATAATCCGCGGATCAAAACAATCATTTTTCGAGTCAGAAATTTTTTTAAATAGAATGTAACTTACTATTTTTAGATCGCAGTAAAAAGTTGTTTTCAATTATTGAATATTTTTTCTGAGTTCAAACTGAATTTTTTCATCTGCGGATTATACGCCGGAAATTTCGGTACATTAAAATTGTGTAATTACAATAGATAATTTTTTAGATTCAATAATTTCTGTTGTAAATAAAAATCCTTTATTAATTATTAGATTATGCAGATCTTTGATTTATATATCAAATAATTACAAAGCAATAATCTGGCATTTGAAACTATTATAATTTCCGACTTATTATCCATGGATCAAACAATCATTTTTTGATCCAGAATTTTTTAAAAATAAAATGTAACTTTTTTGACCGCAGTAAAAACTTATTTTTAATTACTGAATATTTTTTCTAGGTTCAAACTGAATTGTTTGACCTGCTGATTATACGCTAGAAATTACGGTATGTTGAAACTATGTAATTAGAATAGATATTTTTTTTAGATTTCAACTCATTTGTTTGTCAATCGGTTTAATCGTACTATACGGGTGTAACAGTGGACAATTTGTCATTCGTTTACAGGGAGATACAGAAAACTGATACGTTTTCTGAAGCCAATAATTTTTTGATGCATAACAGGAATGAAAGATAAGCCTCATATATTTTAATTCACAAGATACTATTGGGAAAAAAATGAGAAGAGCTATTCCATTTTGATTATGCTTTATTTAAATTCACTTTAGAATAATTAGTCAAGTGATAATTTTACTCAAGTGATAATAGTAAGAGTTCCATGACAGAAGGATCTTGTATAAACTTTATTCTTTGCATCGTGTCTAGCCGAAGAAGGTCGCAAAGTTTCATCGCCCCATTAATATGTTCCTTGTTATTATCAATGGATCAAATTTTGCATCTAAGAGATCGGTGTAGCGCAGAAGTGTTTGTCTCAATTTCACTAAAATTATGGGGATTGAGATAAATAGTCAGAATTCATGTCCTAATAATTTTTCATTCAATTTTGTAACCTTTTTATTATGGAATAAATATGGATTGTTTAAAAAAATTACATTTCTTTTAAAACAAGGTTGTGGTAATATGTTAACTTTACTGAGTGCGGTTCAGCGTTAACTATGTTGGTTGTTTATATAATTTAGAAAATTTCTGGAAAAAAATTTAATGCGAACAATAAATAGATAAAGAAATAAAGGAACACCATGTAATAAAAATTCCGCCATTAAAACACGAAACTATAATTACGAGTAAATAGATAATTGTTGCAGTAAGAAAACGAATTCCACTGGATAGTAAATACTTGATCGTAACAGCATGCTCACATGGAAATATCTATATTTTCAAACGATGCATTGCTATCACTTTAGGTGAGATTTGGCACAAGGATAAACAAACTGTTGAGCAGAAAAAAGTTTGAAAAAAAGAAGCAAGTTAACACTACATGATTTGGAAATTAGTAGCTTTTTTTTCAATTCTAAAGTAGCATTAAAAATAGTTTTACTTCTCACTATAAGCCAGTGATTTTTTATATCTTGTTACTCTGCACACTACAGTGTTCAAAATGTAGCTCTTTGCAGTACAAATCACTATATTAAGTTGCAACTACTGTAGTTCCATTTCTTGTAGTGCGCTACGTCTACCACTACTGTGGGCTCACACTGTCTAGTGTATAGTAAACTGGCCCCAAAATGATTAACTTTAGCTGAAATTAGAAGGCTCGAAACTGGTTCAGACGGGATCACAATGTAGTGCATTTCTTGGAAGAAAAATAAAAATCGGGGTAATTTCCTTCAAAAGATTTCTCTGAAAACCTCCCCCTCATCAAATATTGCAGAAAAATGGAGAATATCCTATTTGAGCAGAAATTGTGTATGCATTTCGAAAATGAAGGAAGTTTTTCAAGTAGCAATTTTCTGTTTATTAAAGATTGCACTAATTTTATTTTTGTTTTTTTTCAATAGTAAAATCAACTTTGAACACTTTTTCTGGAGACGTTCTTTAGATAACACAAGCCCAAAATAAAAGTGTAGTTTATTATTATATATATATATTTTAGCTCTTCATATATTCGTAAATAAATATCTTAGAAGTTTATTAATACTTTTCAAAAAATTGAATTGACATCTTACGTAAAAATAGAGAAAAATATACAATTATCAGTTAATATAAATTTTACCGAAAATTAACTATAATAAACTTAATCATTGTGCGCGCGGCAGCGCGCAACAATAATATGATTGAGCGATAATGCACACGGATTTTTCAATTTTTCTTTTTGCAATAACTAACCAAATACTTATCCAATTTTGATGATTTTTTTTTTAAATGTTCTCTGACCAAGAAGCACAACATAGCACAAAAATTATTTTTTTTTTATGGCATACTGTAGGTGTACTGTAGAGTATTCTAAAATCGGACAAAAATTTTGTGTCACAGCACTTTTCTCAAAAACTACTAAAGATAAAAACTTAATTTTTTTTTTAAACAAATGACAAACTTTTTATCCCGAGGTAGTCATCGAGAAAACGTTATTTCGCTGGGCGGTTTTTCTGAAATTGCGTATTTTCCAAACTTGGTCATAAATGGGTATATCTAACGTTCTATTGCAGATAGAATGTTGCGGTAAAGTTTATTTTAAAGATTTTGCGATGCTAATTAATCCTGCAAAAATTCATAGCTTTACGTTAAACAGTTTTTTTACAAGATGAAATAAAAGAATAGCAGTCATCAATCTAAGGTACTTGTGATCATCGGAGAGAAAAACCAGTTACACCATTCGATTAAGCATAAAAAAATACAGAATGCTTTTTTTTTCTCTTATTTTTAACTTAATTTTTTAACGAATTATGAATTTTTTTGAAATTTTTGACATGCTGATTTTTG
Organism: Maratus speculifer; assembly: GCA_964019185.1. Classification (NCBI taxonomy): domain Eukaryota; kingdom Metazoa; phylum Arthropoda; class Arachnida; order Araneae; family Salticidae; genus Maratus; species Maratus speculifer. The sequence continues at coordinate 176,669,243 of OZ025292.1, read as the reverse complement.
TCATTTTTTAATGAATCATTTACTGAATAATTATGCACGGTGTCTAGCCCTGGTGGCTGTCAAATTTGATTTTTAATTTCAAATTAAGCAATTTTTTGCACCATGCCAAATTTATATTTTATCCATTTTTTTCATTTATTTATATTTTGTTTTTAGCACAATAGCATCAATGGCAAAAATGCCTGGCATACCTGTCAAATATTGGGGCGCTGTACTTTAACAAAGTGTATTTATTATAAGTATATACCGTATTTATTCTAATAGAATGCGCCCTCTAATAGAGCGCGTCTTCTAATCAGAGATGGGCAGTATCGAAAATACATGTATTTGAAATACATTTTCAAAATACATTTGTATTTTGCATTTTGTATTTTAACCTGACTAAACGAAAGTATTTTGGTAATGTATTTTGAAATGATTTTTTCAAGTATTTTGTATTTTGAAAATACATTTCATACTCAAAATACATTTTTGTAGGTTTCCAGCTGCTTCGTTAAAAAGGCAGATGTCAGATTTATAAAAACCAAATACGAACCTGTCTATTTTGTTTTGTTTTATAGGGTTCGTTTCTGAAAGTTAATGCAAACATGCTTTACAATTACTGATACGATAAGGATAAGAATGAATGCTTCCGTTTTACTTAGACATTTTTGCTGAACTATTACAATTCTTAAGTTCTAGGTTTTATAATTCTAACGTTGATATGAGAACGACAAAAACTATTGTATAATAAACAGGAAGAATTATCTAGATTTCTGCTCTGTCTAGTGATTTTAAAGAGCCATAGAAAAAAAAGTACTGTAATAATAGAAGGAAATGTAATTTAATGTTTGTCTTGAGAAAGAATAGCTGTTTCTTTCCAGCTTCAAATGATAATGTATCAAAGGAATTACTGAATTGCGACAGAACACGGTGCGTTATACTATATGGGATTTTTTTATATATATAATTTTTGTTGATAATAACGGCAGTTGTAGTATGACAAAGTAGCATGACAAATGTGTAAAACAACATCTATCATTATAAATGGAACTTTTGTAGCAACAATCACCTTTAAAACACATTTAACGGTAAGATTTTTAATTTTATACCGTTATACATTGATCAAAACATTATTTTTCTAGTCCTTTTGTATCTAATTTTTATCAAAGTTCGGGTAAATTTTAAGTCATCCGTGATATTTATTTGCGAGCGAATTTATAAATAAGCAGCCCTGTTTATTGATATACAGTTCAGATTTTCATTAATTGTATTTACGATTGAGTATATCAAAAATTGGATTTTTGATTATAGACCTGTTCTTACTAGAGATACTTATTTATCTAGCGTGACTTTGCAGTTAATTTTTTTTACTCAATTTATACTTCAATTTATACTGTTTAAAATAAAATAGCACAATGAAAATATAAATTGATGTCGGACCAAAACGAAAACTGCTGTACGAAACGGAATTTTGATTATTTTGAGTTTCGATTGTAAAAAAAAAAGTTATACAGATGAAAGTTTTAATATCGATGAGAATGTTAATTTGGTTAATTGCAAAATTATCCCCCCTATTTATGATTTTCAATATGCGGGCATGTGCAGTGCATACATTTGTTTAGACTAAAATTTACAAAGTATTAATGAAACATTATTTTGTATTTTATACAGATTTATTAGCATAAAAAAATATGCATCATTAACTGTGTAGTTATTTTTGTATCCTGAGTATCCCGAGATTATTTATGTATCAACCGAGATCAATGTTCATTTGCAGAGATTTTCAAAATGTTTAACATTTAACTTGCAAATTAATCAAAAAGAAATAACAATAAATGATTCTTTCAGAAACAGCAGTATATTTATGTTTAAATAAAAATAGCAAATTTTAATTTGCAATGATTATTACAAATATAACATGCTTATGTTTAAATACATCTTTACAATATAAATTATGAAAAATTATGTTATGAATACAGTCGAGTCTCTATATAACGAAATCCACCGTTCCAGTAAAAAATTCGTTATATAGAGAAATTCGATGTATAGAGAATGATGTTAAAAATCGTATCTAATGTGTGAAATTTGAACAAATATTATTTTTGATCTTTTGAACTAAGAATTTGAAGTGTTTAAAAGTAAATATTAACCTAACATTTTATTTCTTAACTATTTAAGCTGTTTCAAAAAAGAGAACAGACATTTATTTGAAAGCTTAATGAAAATCAAATAAGGAAGTCAAAGACAGACGAAGACACAGACAAAGAAATCTGTAATTCTTTGTTGTTTTGATTTTAAAATTAATACGCTCTCAAAAAAAAAAAAAAAAAAAAAAAAAAAAAAAAAAAAAGCTTAAATTTTCGCAAGGAATGAAAAATTGTAGTTAACATTTTCCTCCATTTGAAGGCCTCTCTTATGTGTCTCTCATTGATTCCTCTCTTACATGTGCATGGATCCAATTGACTCTGTTTTGAGAAGGATGTGGAAAGGTGTGTGGGAGGTGGGATGAATTCGTTGGATTTAAAGAACAAGGAGAGAAGTAATATAAAAAAAACTCAGAACTGACGGTAAATCAAAAATAAGTGATGGAAAATTGATTCCATATGATTTCAAAGCTTTTTTAAAACTGAATAATTAAGACCAATTTATGAAAAAATTCGTTATATGGAGATAGATAATTCGCTATATAGAGACTGTTTTTAATGTAATCATGCAGAAAGGGGACCGTTCCTACTAAAAATTCGTTATATAGAGAAATTCGATGTATGGAGTTTCGTTATAGAGAGACTCGACTGTATTTAAAGTGTTTTTAACAGCACCATGAGAAAGGGGTGGTCGTCTCGGGCGCGTAAATTAAGGGGGCGCCAAATTTATACTACGAACGTTATTTTTGGCCTATTACAAGGAAAAGTTGGGTAGGTGGGTGCCAAGTTGAAACTTTGCCCCGGGAGCAGTTTTTTCTTCGCATGAAGAAAAAAGTATTGGATTCGTGTAAAAATTCGACTTCAGGTTTCCAACGGATTTATATTTTTTATGGTCCTGAGCACTGGCTGTTTTTAGGAAATGTCTATTTGTGAGTTTATCAGTGTATGATGCAAATTTTGTGGTTGCACTATCTTAAAAATTAATGCACAGAATTTAATAAAACTTTAGATTCAGTTAGACATTTACATAAGTTATTTTAGATATTAGGTAATGGTGTAAATCTTTCAAAAGGTGGCTCTACTATGCTGTATCTTTCACGATTTCCTTAAAAACTCTATCCCAAGAACTAATGCACGGATTTTCATCACATTTCAGATTCCGTTTAGACGTAGACATAAGTTGTTGCCGATTATGTTTTCGTGTGAATTGCGCTGCAGATGGGTGACGCTGCTATGCTACAATTTTCACGATTTCTGCACTAACTCTATCTCAAGTAATTATGCATGAATTTTCAACGAATTTCAGATTTAGTTGGACGTAAATATAAGTCGTCGCTAAGTAAGTGTTGGTGCAAATCGTACAACAGGTGGCTCTGCTATGCTGCATTTTTCAGAATTTTCAGGATTTTAACAAGAACTAAAGCACTAAATGTCATCAAACTTCATATTCTGTTATGTACTAGTATTATTAGGGCTGTTCTCAACTGCTCCGCTCAACAAGCGCAAAACGTTTTGACACATTTACAAATTCATTTTTTTAACAGAAAGGTTTAAAATTGAAAGGCCTGACTATGGAAGCGATTTCAAATCGAACTTAATTTTCCATTTTTTGATCAATAAATTACCTATCGAGTTCTAAGCTATTTCGATCACGTGATCACCCATTTTTCTCCTGCTTTTCGACCGGTTTTTCTGCTTTCGTCGGGAAATGTGTTCAAAAATGTCAACTTTGAAGGCTCGTTATGAAAAATTTATTGTGTTTTTTAAAAAAACAAGAAAATTGAGAGCAATTTGGCAGTTTCTGAGTAACAACACCTGCTAGTTTCATGCATTTCCGAACAAAAATAAATTAAAACTTATGTCACAAAATTGCCCTTTTTGATTTAAGAACACCCTTAACTATTACTACCAATCTGCGAAAATTGGTTTCGTCCTTAAATCCTGCTTTGTCGATCCTTAATTATAAGTTCTCCAAAAAGAAATTAAGTAATTCTCAATTTGAGAATTTTTTATTTATTTATTTATTTTTTTTTTGAAGGCAAATCGTAGTTTCCAAACATAATTTTGATTTGTAGATTGTTTTGATAACACTCTTATGCTTAAAATGAAGCTGAATTATACCCAAGAAAAATTTTATATTTTTGTATGCATTTGAACATTTTATCTGTAAATATCTTCGTTTATTTTATAAAGCGTATTCTGAAATAGATTGATTTGTTTTCTTTACCCATCTTTTCTTTTGCTTCTTTACTTTGATAATTTATAATTTCAAACAATTTAATCAGTGTTATAAAAACACCTAACAGTTGCTTTGTGCACACACTAATAAAAGGTCTACACAGGTCGAAATTATTATGTCCGATCCAAACCGAACAAAGACCTTTGTCAGGCCCATTCCGACACAAAACAAAAATTATCGGCCCGTCCCAGTATAAAGTTTCAATCCGTAGAAAAAAATATTCACAGTCCGTTACAAAAGGTAAAATCTCAGATTTAGCCCGGCTCGATATAAAAGCTAAAAGTTGAGTTAGGCCTTGTTTGTGCAAAACCTTGATTAGCCCAGACCGACTAAATTTACGGAAAACATAAATTTCTGTGTCGATGTATTAAAAATCATCTTGTACGAGGAATTCTGATCAAAAATACTTATTTAATTTTTTTTCATGTTTATAGATTTTTTTTTTTTTTTTTTTTTTTTTTTTTTTTTTTTTTTTTTAAGAAAAGCCCTTTGAACTGCGATATTTAATTTTGAAATTAATCTTTTTTTATATAATTTTTGTTGTTGTAATTAAGACTGTTCTTAAATGTAAAAGGGAAACTTTATGACATATGTTTTAATTTATTTTTGTTTGGAAATGCTTGAAACAAGCAGGTGTTGTTCAAAAATTATCCAATCGCAAATCATTTTTCCATTTTTTTTTTTTTTTTTTTTTTTTGCAAACACAATAGATTTTTTAAAGTGCGCGTTTTGAACCGTTTTCCTAGCAAAAGAAGAATAACCACTCAAATTGGGGTGAAAATCGTGCTTGTCACGTGATCGAAAGCATTTATAGATCTATTGATAATTTGTTGATCAAAAATGTAAAATTCAATTCGATTCCAAATCGCTTCCATAGTCAGGCAATCCAATTTTATATCTTTCCGTTAAAAATTAATTTGTAAATGTGTTAAAGCCTTTTGCACTTGTTGAGCAGAGCAGATGACAGCAACCTTAATATCATTCTATGCCTTGGAAACTGAAAAGTCTGAAAAATGCTATACATTAAAATCTTCTAAGACGGATTTGGACAGGATGGGAGAAAAGATACACTATTAGACAGGTTTATTTTTTAGCAAGAACAAAGTTTGTTCTAAATGTATCATATTCTTTTTTCTTGTTATTAAATTGATTGCACGAATCACTACATTTTCCGTTTAAAACAGGATTTATAGGCATATTCTCCTAGACATATTCTCCTAAACATATTCTCCTAGTTCCTTTTGCTGTACTTTTTTTTTATTATCCATAAATATATTCACTATTCATATGGTAAAATTATAGCAATTTAAAAATGCGTATATTTTTTGAAAAAAAATTATTGGGACGGGCCAGATTTTACTGATTTTTCCCATAAGCCGGCCGAGGCAGGATGAGTTAATGATTTCCATACGAGCTGTATCAGGTCCTATAATAATATTTTTCACTAGTGCAACTAGTGCTCCAGGAAGAATGAAGTTCAATCCTGGTCCAGTCTGAAGGAATAAGTCAGGCCCGGCCCAAATCTGCAGAAAAAAGTAAAGCCTGGGACTCGAAAGAGTGATGACGAGGCCCATGTGAGTCTATCCTTCAAAGAAAAAAAAATTCCAATACCCGACCCAGACCGGCCCATAACGACTGAAGAACAGGTCCGGTCAGGCCCGACCCGAGTGTCATGCATTAAAATTGGCCACATAACTGTGCTGGACAGGGCTCATTCAAACCTCTTATCTTATACAATTTTTTTTTTAATTTTTTCAAATGTATTTTGTATTTTAAAAGTATTTTGAAAATACATGTATTTTGTATTTTGAATTTTCTTAATTTGAAAAGTATTTTGTATTTTGTATTTTAGGTTCTAAAACTAATGTATTTTGTATTTTGTATCGAAAATGATTTTTCGATGTATTTTGCCCAACTCTGCTTCTAATAAAGTGCGCACCTTGGTGCTGATTGAAAAAATAAATATACTGAAACGATATAGTAGATAAGTAGAAAACGATTACTTAAATGCATTATCGAGGATTCTCGTCGATCAAAATAGAGATATTCTATCAAAGCGATGGAGTGGCGATGCAGCAAAAGTTTCAAATTTTGAACAATGTACCACTCCTGTAAACTATAGCGCCAAGGATATGCACACTGTTAAAAATCTGCTGCATTTTGCTGCAACGCACTCCCCTGCTTGTATAGAAAACGGTTACTTGGCCGTGAAATGGAGCTTTCTCATTGGTTGGAATAGAGATATTATATACAAGTGGTGGAGGGCGTTGCAGCAAAATGCAGCAGATTTTTAACAGTGCACTGTTAAAAATTTGACCCATTTGTTGCAGAGTCACTCCACAGCTTTTATAGAATGTCTCTTTATGGCCAATGAGAATGCTCCATAACACAGTAAAGCAATCGTTTCCTATAAAAGCGGTGGAGTACGTTTTTAATAAGTCCGTAATAAATACGGATTAAGAAAAAAAAGAAGCATGGTTTTTGTATCAAACTTTACTCTTGCATAAAAAAAGTTCCTGTTTTTGACAAAAATAATGGACATTTGAATGAAAAATCTATTCTTTGAAAGGATTTATTATTTTATTCACTTTAGTAAAAAACTGATTTTTTTTTTTTTTTTTTTGAAAACCACCGTAGAATTTTGGTATAGAAAAACCTGTTTAAATTTTTTTTTTAATTTGTAACACCAGAGTATTAGAGTATGTAGCATTTTTTAATTTCAATACAAATAAGATTTTGTTTTCTATATATAAAATACAAAACAAGTTGTGCAGTATCCCTATGGAATATGGAAAAATAGAAGGACTAGTGAAAAATGCTCCAAGGAGCAGTGCAAAAGCAGAATATGATTTTAATTGAGCATTAAAAAGTAATGGACAAGTGCTTCTGTTAATTACTGAGCATGAGGAAGGATAAGGGATCCCTTCTTGGCTACAACTCACTTCAATGCCAACTTTGAAAAAATCATATTTGCGTTTTTTCCGTGAAAACAAATCAGTCGCAGTTACTATAAAAACGTATAGTGTAAAGACGTAACCAGTAAAGATGCAGCTTAATTAGACATAAATGTAAAGGAAGGCGACATAATGCCACTTACCTAGTTCCTGCAGGTATCACATTCATGCACTGCCACCAAGCATACCCTAAGTGTATAATTGCACAGAAAATTGATTTGTAGTATAGTGCATTTTCCAGTTGCAGTTAACATAAGAGATGTAGTACAGGCTATACGCCGTACACCTTCTGGACTTTTTAATAGAACACCATATACCCTCTGTTTTTCAAGAAAGCTTATAGTATACACATTCTAGAATATCCCTCTGCTTAGAGCATATATCTTATGTTATTTTTATGACTACACCCCTGGTTAACATCTAAAGCACGGTGGAAAATTCTACTAAAGAACCGCAAATTTCTTTTATATGGAAAAAGCGCAAATATGATTTTTTCAAAGTTGGCATTGAAGTGAGTTGTAGCCAAGAAGGGATCCCTTATCCTTCCTCACGCTCAGTAATTAACCGAAGCACTTGTCCATTACTTTTTAATGCTCAGTTAAAATCATATTCTGCTTTTGCACTGCTCCTTGGAGCATTTTTCACTAGTTCATATATGAACAAATTTTAGACTTTTTCCAGTATGCTACTCTTTAAAATTCAAAAGTGGTAGAAATTGTAATGCGTAGACGCCTTCTTTTTAAAAAAACTGAACACATATTCGGAAAGTAAACACAATGTCCTGATTAATCTTACACATCTTTCTGCTGTTAGACGAATGATAAAATAGCAAGAAGTTTTTTCCCTTTTTTGAACGATTTATTAAATTTTAATCTGTATGATTAAAATTTTAATTTGTATCTGTTATAGCATAAATAATCCATAATTTCTATTTTTATAATGCGGTACTCAGCTTTACATGTATCAGTTAATATCATCCACCGTAATAAAGGGTTTTGACACAAATGCTATTTTATATGTATAAAAGCTGTAAGTTTTATGTAACACAAGTTTAATTCGGGCAAATTATCATTTGTGTGTTGCTAAATTTTCAGATGTCTTTTCAAGGATATTAGGCTCTTTCAATCTGAACTAAATTTTAGTACGTTGTATGAGACTAGATAATCTATAATTTAAACATAGGACCTATTAGAAATGAATAATTTATCATCGCTGGGCAAATATTGCTTGAAATATTTTTCAGTGATATTATATGTGGTTAATAAAAATTTTTGTAAAGAAATTTCTATACTTTCGAAAATAACAACTTTTGAACATCAAGCAGTTGTAATGGAATTGGAGTAAAGTGAGAAGAATGTTGCTATTTTTTGTGCTAAACTTAAAAAAAAAGTATTTTTTTTAGTGACAGCAAGAATAGAAATACAACAAATTATGTAATGTTTGACAGTTTACAAAAATGAAATCCATTGTCTGTGACAGTACGACATCAGTTATATTGTTCTGAAAGGAAAAATAAGTTAGTAAGAGTAAGTTATCGATAATTAAATAGTTACAAGTTTATAAGGTGAGCTTTAAAACGATTTTAAGTGTTAAAATTATTGTATGCTCTTGTTTCCGTACATTTCGTTATGTAAATAGCGATATGTTGTACATAAAATAATTGCCAAAAGGTTTCTTTTTCAAATCAATAAAAGGTTTAAGCTCATTTCGAAAAAAAGGTGATTTTATAAAAATATACTATAATAAAAGAAAATTTTTGATAACTTTGAATAGTGCACATGTTTTTTTTTCAATAATCGTTTAAAATTGAATCTACTAAAAGTGACACATTCTTGTCAGCTTTGGTGAACCTATTGTTTACATTTCTAAAAATGGCAGATATTTCACACACGTAGGGATGTGCGTTTATGCGAAACCAGCCATGAATTCTTTCTCGAATGTCCCCCAATGCTATACGTTTGCGTAAAAGATATGAGATTTTTTAATCTGTTCTCCAGTTGCCCCGAAGACACTATTAGGCAAGTATTACAATTGGTTAATGCAATTTTCAAAAGTTATTATAAGGATAGCTACAGTCAATATATCTATAAATAAATATTCCTTTGAAATTTATTTTCTGTGTTTCAAGTCAACACGTCACTTGCGATCATTCATTCCAGTATACAAATAATTGTAATAGTGTCTTGTACTAACCCTTCAACTTTCTACAATAAATTCAGGAACACCCTGTATGTATGCTTTTAGGAGAATTCGAAATATTCCATTACATTTTTTGAAAACTTTTATAGGACTATGTGCACATGAGTGATTCTTTTAAAAATGAAGTTTAAATAGCATAACTTAAAAAAATATTTAAAAACCAGCAGCTAGTTTCTGACTGTTTAGTCGTGCACAATGTTGAAAATTATGATTCAAAATCTTTTCGGAAACTGAAAACACCGAAAAGTGTTGCGATTTACATGAAATGATAAAAGCAAGACGATTGTTGTTAAAAATGCTAAGTTGTTTCAAAAATCTATTTTTTAACACAGAGTAGAAAATACGATATAATATTGATCGCAAAATTTCTTTTGTCGATGCAGAATCCACATACCTAAAGGTTGCTTTATTAGCATATTTGTTTGTGTATATAGCATTCAATGCTTTGGGCAGTATCGAAATTTTTGTGAATTTGTTTTTATATGATAGCGAAAAATATATTATTGATACATAGATGTTTTTCAGTTTACCGTTCTCGGAAAAATACGTTTTCTTTTATAAAAAAGAATATTTAATTGAAGAGGGCGGAAATATAAACTTTTGAAAGTGATAAATTAAAATAGTCTGCCGACATTGTAGACGACTAATATTATGAGACTTTTTAAAATTTTCATAATATTGAAAATTATGACTTCATAAGATTAAATATAGTTTATCTCCAATACATTTCTGACTTTTCAAGAATCTAATAAATATTAAAAAAACTGAAAACTGCAAAAATGCGTGAACTACAGTTCGAAAATTTTAGGACATTTTCAAATTTGAGAGCGTTTGGTCATCTTAATCAAAGAAAATCAAAGAAAAACCTTTGATAGCAACTACTGCAAGGAAAAAAATTAGGTTTTTCTATGAAGTCACATACATGACACGCGTTACCAATGATTCATATTAATATTTAGTTATATATATATATATATATATATATATATATATATATATAATAGTATATATATATATATATATATATATACTATTAAAATTCGACCGTATGTTGTATGCATGTGACGCTATCTCTTCCGAACCTGGAAACGGAGAAATATCGCGTTTGTTTTGAATTTAAAGAAAAAAAATCCGGGGATCATGAGTTGCCCATTCACATCGCGAAATTCCAATTAGTTCGTTAATTACTTTTTCAATTTTAGTTGCAGGTATTTTCTATAAAGCTACTTTCACTTCAAAAACCAGTTCTGAAATGGAAAGTAATTTTATAGAAAATACCTGCGACCAAAATCGAAAAATTAATCATGGAGTGATCTTGAGAGGGACCTCAGCTATCCAATGCAATAAATAAATAAATAAATAAATAAAAATAAAAATAAAAATAAAAATAAAATAAAATAAAAATTTCAAAATGCGAAAAAGTTCATAGATAAATGGCTTGCCATAGGAATAGCATTAGCTCTCGAGTGTCTTCGTAGAAGGAGCAGGATAGTTCATAAGTTTCATGTAGTTTCTTTGTGTAACATACAATAAAATGAATGCAAATATAAATCTCATCCAATAAACAGGATTACCGGTTTGGCCTCCATTTTATTAAATAATTTCCAGTTCATACAAAGAATAAGAATAGCCTTTTATTCTTTATTTAATGAGAGAAATTTAGGATCATATAAAGCAAAAATTTTGCTTTTCAAATTTCCGACAGGAATGTGAAATTTCAGATTAAAATGGCAGGCCTAATTGACCAGTCAAAAAATAGTCAAAAATGGAAAGGCTGAATAGTTGCAAAATGATTTTACTACTACTATTATTAATTATAATAGTATAATGCTATCTAAAATTTCTAAAGATTTTTCATATAAGTATTTTAATGTAGATTACATTTTAAATTTTTGATTGAGGACTTTTTAAAAATGCAATACTTTTTTTTTTGTTTTTCAATTTTATACTTACTGCTGTTATTTTTATTCGGCAACAATACTTTTCAAAGTTTAAACAAAAATTGACAAGAAATGACAAAGAATCGACAAGGGTAAGTAATAAATTACCTCCCCCCCACACTGTGTGGCGTAATACCGATGTTGAAAATGACTATTAGTATGATTTCGTATTAATTGTAGAAGTTATTTACATTGAAACGTTAAAATAAAGTAGTCAACGAAGTATTTCTTGAAAAATATGATGCTCATGAAAGAAGTTTCTGTAAAAATTTAAGATAAAACACGCTCTGGATAGTAGTTGTTTGAAGTTTGGTGATGCGTATTCCAACAAAAACATACAAACCTAGATCTCTTTTTATTAAAGCTTTTATTTCAGAATGGCGAAATAGTAAATGTTTCAATTATGCGACTTCCGCATCGAGAAGAATTTACGCAGAACATTTATTGAACTATGTAAAAAACTTTCAAATTATTATTTATAAAATGTATCAAAAGCATGATTTAAAGTATTTGTTGTACAAATTTTAGTATCACTCTAAAAACGTCCTACACAGCTCTTTGAAATAAGGAAATTCAATTTCTTCAATTATGTGTAGTGTTGATGTATAATTGCCACCTTAAATACAATTTTGGATGTTAAAAAACTGCAGCAATCTGTCCACTGATTCCATGTTATGTGGTTATATAACCATTTATGTGGTTATATAACCGTAATATATCTGTATTCTGACCATACAATGATCAGTAATATACTCAGATGCGCATTATAATATATTCAAATAACCATTATTTTAAATACTGCTTTACAGGTTACTGCAGATTTTTAACAATCTTAGGTATTTGAGATTTCTACGGATATTTTGAAATATCTTTCGTAAAAATCATTTTTATACTCGTTGTCTTATTTTAAACAGAAGCCATATTATAAGAAATTTTATGTGTAAGTTTTATTTTATTTTAAAATCATGCATGAAATAATCATATAATCACACTTAAGCAATGTTGATACTCTTTTTCATTCTTTTAATTAAGATTGATTGATTACTTTTGAAGTTTTGAAAAAAGATAGTCATTTAACAAAATTGCAGATCAAATAAAGCAAAATTAAAATGATTATTTCTAGCAACGTTCTTTTACAAAACATGGTGAATTAAAAAAAGAAGTGCTCTGTCAACACTGCACCTAAGAGTCCACGCTAGCAACGCGAAGACATTCACAAACTAATGTTAAAAGTAGTTATTTGATGTTGTTCTTTTTTAATTCTTTTACTTGTATTGTAATATTTTTCATAAATGTATTATGACTAGGATACCAGTAGACTATATCTGACGATGTTCACTTGTTCTATTCAATTTAATTATAGTTTTCTTTTGAGGACACTGTCCTTTTAGGAACCATATAGAACCGTTTGAAACTTGAAATGATTTTTTTTATAATGCACTAGATTGCGCTATAGGATGTTTATATAAAACTTAAGAAGGATATACAACAAAACTTCAATCGTCTTGGGCACTTTTAATGCAAAATTAAGAAAATTTCAGTATTGGTACCCGTTTAAATTTTTTATGATTTTGGGTGAAGAGTCTAGCGCGATTCACGATTTTTTTCCGATCGAAACAAGAATGTTACAAGGAATGACAAGGGATGACCACCCCGGGAACTCAGCTTTCATTTTAGAGTATAAGTGCAATCCTGGGGAGAAAAACGAGAAAGTACGCCAGGTGGGGATACCTACTAATTGGTTTGAGCTCAGCAAGCCCTGCCCACGAGAAAGTACATTTGAAAACAATCGAAACATGACTCGAACCGACAAAATATGTCCTCGATGCGCAATCTTTTTAAAACCCAACATATTTCTGCTCGCGGCTGACCCGAACTCAAAAATGAAAGGAAAATAAATAATGTTTTAATGAAATTATTAAAAGTGATCTAGAATTACGTTTGTAATACCAATTTGATATTTTTTAGAGAAAATCTATAAATGTGTATTCTTTAATATCCAAATATAGTAAAACCTCTGAACTGAATTCTGCTCCGAGTTGATTGTCCTTAATTTTCCGTTATCGGATCGATATGACTGTAAATTTTACTCTGCGATGCGGATTTACCTTGGAATAAATCTTCATCCATACTTAGACTTTTTATTAGTCGGGTTGTTAAGATTTTTACAAAAAGCTTGAGTAAATCTATGTTTCAATGAAAATAAATACATATTTGCTTACGAATTAATATTATCCAAGTTAATGCAAAAAATAAATAAATAAATAAATAAATAAATAAATAAATAAAAATAAAATAAAATAAAAATGTGGTCACAGAAGTTTTTTTAAAAAAACTGTTTTTTGAACTTAGAAAGATGAAAAAAATTCCAACATCTTGTTTTTAATAAATACAAATTTTCAGAAATCGTATTTGTAACAGTTAATTCAGACATACACATGCTATATGCTTAGAAATTGGAAGGTGCCCACTATTCATAATTATAAGCGTATGAATAAGAAAGTGTTAGGAATTGAAAAAATGGTAGCTAAATTAAGTTGTCTGTTTTAAGAGCGTGCATTCTGGAGATCTTATTACATATAGATTTTTAAGATAAAAAAAAATATCTCGGCCATTATTTTAAAAAAAATTGAGTCAACCCGAACCGACCCAAAAGAGTCAAAACCCAATCAGAAAACCGACACGAAACCGAAACAATGAAAGTCAACCTTAATCACAATGAAATAATGTAGCGGCAACTCGACCGAGTGTTAGGATAAATTCCAGCGTAATAGAAAGCAGATAACCAGGCGTGTTTTAAGTTTCTATTTGGATTTATCAAAATCTGTTTTGAAAGAAATCAGATTTAGATAAAATTAATATATATTACAAAGGAAAATTTTGTTTTATTTTATAACACATCTTATCGGCATCTAAATATATGCTTCTAGAGATTCAATTTAAGCTAATAATTTGAAATAAAAATCATAAAATGAGTATAGTTTTTAAAACCTTTTTTGAACCTTTCTCAGAATAATGGAACGGCAATTTAAAAGGCGTTTTAAAAGACGAAAACAGATATCTGATTAAACTAATAAGAAAATACAAAAATACAGGGTGTCCCTAAACAAATGGTATATACGCTAGGAGGTGATAGAACACATCAAGGCGAATAATAGTAAATAGGAAACCAGGGGTCCCAAACGTTTTCCAAAGGAGATAGCCGCCATTAAAATTTGGGGTCCAAAATTTCAAATACACATAAAAAACGGAAAAATTGGTCGATTGATTTGCGGTTTTCACTAAAATTATTCTTTATGTTGGTATTTTCTTGAATATAAATTATAAAGATAATTTTCGAAAAATGCCCATAGAGGGCGCTTTAGACTTTGAAGTAATGTAAAACTATTTTTTGCCGTGATTTTTTGCATCTCATTAAATGGTTTCGTAAGCTTAGATTTAAACTTAAATTTTGAGCTCAAAATCTGAATAGTTGGAAGCGATTAAGTAGCACAAACTTAACTGTGTTCAGGGGCTTTAAATTTCAAATGATTATAAAAAACGAAAAAATTGGTCGATTGATTTGCGGTTTTCACTAAAACTATTCTTTATGTCGGTATTTTATTGAAAATGAATTATAAAAATAAATTCCAAAAAATGCCGATAGAGGGCGCTTTAGACTTTGGATTAACGAAATAATCCAGCCTAATACTATTTTTTGCCGTTATTTTTTGCATCTCATTAAATGGCTTCGTAGGCTTAGATTTGAACTTAAATTTTGAGCTCAAAATCTGAATAGTTGGGAGTGGTTAAGTAGCACAAACTGAACTGTGTTCAGAAGGTTTAAATTTCAAACGAAACGGAAAACTATAAAAAACGGAAAAATTAGTCGATTTGTTTGCGGTTTTTGTTAAAACTACTCTTTAAATCGGTGTTTTCTTGAAAATAAATTTTAAAGATAAATTACACAAAATGCATATAGAGGGCGCCTTAGACATTGGAGTAGCGTAATACTATTTTTAACCGTTATATTTTAAAACTGCATTAAATGCTTTTAAATGCTTAGATTTAAATTTTGAGGTCAAATTCTGAGTCGTTGCGAGTGTTTAAATAGCGCAAAAGTGAACTGTGTTCGTGGGGGAGGGGGGTTAAATTTCAACTCCTGAACACACTTCAGTTTACGTTTCTTAACCCCTCCCAACGATTCAGAATTTGAGTTTAAAAATTAAGTTTAAATATAGGAATTCGAAAACATTTAATTAGATAAAAAAAATAGCGGTTAAAATTTGTTGTTGGTTACTCTGAAGTTTAAGGCGTCCCCTAACGGAATTTTTTTAAATTTATCTTTAAATTTCATTTTTAAGAAGATACTGACTTAAAGAATAGTTTTATTTTAAACCGCAAACGAATCGACCAATTTTTCCGTTTTTTATTATCATTTGAAATTTGAACCTTCTGAACACAGTTCAGTTTGTGCTACTTAACCACTCCCAACTATTCAGATTTTGAGCTCAAAATTTAAGTTTAAGTCTAAGTTTACGAAAATATTTAATCAGATGCAAAAAATAACGTGAAAAGTAGTTGTTCGCTACTCCAAAGTTTAAAGTGCCCTCTATCGGCATTTTTCGAAATTTATCTTTATAATTCATTTTTAATAAAATACCGATATAAAGAATAGTTTTAGTGAAAACCGCAAATCAATCGACCAATTTTTCCGTTTTTTATAATCATTTGAAATTTAAACCCTCTGAACACAGTTAAGTTTGTGCTACTTAACCGCTTTCAACTATTCAGATTTTGAGCTCAAAATTTAAGTTTAAGTCTAAGCTTACGAAACCATTTAATGGGATGCAAAAAATCACGGCAAAAAATAGTTTTTCATTACTTCAAAGTCTAAAGCGCCCTCTATTGGCATTTTTCGAAATTTATCTTTATAATTTATTTTCAAGAAAATACCAATATTAAACAATAATTTTAGTTAAAACCGCAAATCAATCGACCAATTTTTCCGTTTTTTTATGTTTATTTGAAATTTTGGACCCCAAACTTTAATGGCGGCTATCTCCTTTGGAAAACGTTTGGGACCCTTGGTTTCCTATTTCCTATTACTCGTATTGATGTGTTCTATCACCCCCTTGCGTATATACCATTTGTTTAGGGACACCCTGTATATGAAAAGTGATTTCAGCAATTACTTTCCATTGTGAGAAAAGTACTCGAACTCTTTAAGAATCCTTGTAAATAATATACAGATGTGTATATACACAACACAATGTGCTAAAATTTAGATTTGTTGCAAAATGCATAGTGCAGTTTGCAGTTGATCGTCAGAAATCTAGGTCAATAGACGAAAATACATTCGAATTTGAATATATATTTTTGCATAGAATTATCTACAACTATTATACCTGCTATGTAAAAAAAATCATAATATTACAGATTTTTTTCTACAAAACTGGGATTCCCAGAACTTTTTTGTAGAAGTAACAAAAAACAAGAAAAAAAAAAGATTCATATAACGAATATATGTTTGCACTGTAAACTGAAAAATGTTTAAGGTTACTAAGATTTTTTTTAGAAAACTTGTTTTCTTAGAAATTTTTACGCAGGTGTAACCCGGGTTACTGATAAAATTTAGATAGATTATGGTAATTTTAGTAAATTATTTTGTAAAGCTTCGATTTCTTTGCTTTACAAAAACGAATTTTGTAGATTTACATCTTTTTTTGGCGGTGTATAAATTAAAGCCTAGTAGGCACACTGATTTCTGTAACTTTACATCTGTAGAGTTACAGATATTTTTATTACAGCGTGCCTCATAATAATTTAAAATATAATTCGTGGGAAAAAACGTTTAATAATACACAACTGAAAAGTTACTTGGATGAATTACCATCCATAGAATAATCTAGTCAGTTCTTTGAGTAACTTTATATACAGCCATAGAAAAATTATACGGACATGTTGAAAAAGGAGTAATATGTGTTAAAGTAATCATCAACTGAAATCACAATCAAATATTACTTACTATTTGTTATTAGTAAACATGAGGGATCTATTAATATGACACAATACAATGTATTAAACACTGATGAATAGAAATATATTACCGGAAACGTGGAAAAAAAATTATAAAAACATAATGGAATATTTCTAGAAACAAATTAATATTCTAGAAAATTACGTTTTTTTAGCAAGGGCGCTTATTAATCATGCAGTAATTGACTCGGAAAGTAAAATTAAAATTTGTTTAGAAATGTTTTTCAACGCTGATTGGATAAATGATGTCAAATCGTCTATACTTGCCTATTGTATGCGATACTTGCGTATTTCTCTAGGTATAATGCCTCATAGATTCTATATGGATTTTAAATCGGGGTTTTTTAGTGGTCAGTCCAAAAGTTGAATAGAATTGGCTGCGGATCATGGACATGACACATGAGACGCATTTAAAATTTCATCATCTTTTTGAAACAAATAATCACCATCTGTAATAAAAAACAATATTTTTTTAGCTGACATATCATACATGATTTTGAATTCATGTTACTTTGAATGGACAAAATTGGTGTAGTTCCATTGGCTGCAAAACTTGCCAACACAATCATAGAATCTCCTCTGAATAGGCACTTCTAAAAAAGAGGTTTGTGTTCTTGAAAGTCCTACCAATAATGGAGAATGCTCTCTGGTGGGTTCAAAGTAAACTTTCTTCATTCCAAATTACTACACCTTTCCAGCGAAATAATAAAAAAAAAGTTTTTCTAAGCAAATTCTAATCTAGGCTTCTTAAGTAGTTTTGCAAGTGGTGGACTTTACCGTAGTTTAATGTATCTAACATTGGTACAGTTCTTTTGCAGAATGCTACGTAGAGTTCAGTTAGTGCATAGTAGATTCATTTTTGACTTAAATTGAACAGAACTCAACTGTTAAGGAATCTCGACTCTCTGTTGCACGTTTTTGGCTCATAGTCTCAAATTGATTTACCTATATATTTCTTTTTGCTGCAATCTTTTGGATTCTTCAGTAAATTATGAATTACTTTTTTAGATTTGTTTATATTTCTTGCAATTTCATGTTAACTCATTCCACTTTTTCCATAAGCAAAAACTTTTCTCTTTTTCAAATTTAGATTGTTGTGTGCTTTTCGGCATGATGAAGAAGGAAAGAAATTGACCAATATATCTGCGCGATAGTTTTAGGCTATTTTAAACAAACTTTTGATATTATGAAATAGGCAAAATTTTATTTGCGATGAAAAAAATGTTTTTATAAATTTTTTCGAGTAGCAACATATTAAAACTTTTTTAAATTCGTGATTTTTAATGATTTTTTGAATTTTTAAAATAAATTTTGATTGGGAATGCTTTAATTCAGCATTTTTGTCAAGTATTTGCATAGTTTTTTCAAGCGAAGTAAATCCTACATTTGACGACTTTTCGCTTGTCCTTTTTTCCATAGCTGTATGTACTCTAGAAATGTTTAGTTTGTAACTCAATTAAAAAAGATTATTTAACAATGCCATCACAGTAACAGTTACGAAAATATTTTATTAGATAGAATTAATAAATATAAATATAAATGAAATACAAAAATATAGTTTCTCTGTCGTAAATTCTCCAAAAAAAATTTCCATGTTTCGTACATGAAAATTTACATAATGAAATGTTATATATTTTTCGGTAACATATTTATGTATTTGTTTGACCTTATTTATTTGATAAAATGTTACGCATAGTCGTTTTAATATGTAGCCACTTGTTCTGCAGAAAGTACTAATGTTTTTTCGGACTTTAATTTATATCTTTTATTTAGGAATTAATGAATAAACATAAAATTTGCTATCTTATCAAACATTGAAACAAAAAATCCTTTTTGAAATGATATGCAGTTTATAATTTGAATAACTTTCCTTTGCGGATGCAATACAATGGTCGTAATTATTGATACAATCTGTTTATCTATAATATATTTTTATTTCATCGAAGAAGATAAAATGTTTTATTTGAAGTACACTGTTTTGATTTTGCGTTCATGCCTCATTAGATTCTCTGGCGAATAGAAATAGCTGCTTAACCAAGCACAAGAGTTATTTAACTGACGTATAGATACGGATTTATTTTGTTACGTTATATTTGCTACATGAAATATTGAATGTTTATTCAGTAAATTCAACAAAATGATCATATTTAGAATAGGGTAATAGGGTAGTGAAAGTTTATTTCATGTTTATATTTATTTTTTTTTCCGCGACGATAGTTTGAATAAAGAAAATTCATGAAATATTACAAAGAAAAAATATATCTTACTTTAACAATGTAAAATGTTACTCATGCCTATGATTTGAATTGTTACTTATGATTATATCTGTCTTATAACATTAGTTTTTGTTAAGGCTTTTATATACAAGAATTCAGAAACAAAGAAATATTATTTTAACTAGATTTTTGATGCAGGAATGAATTTGAATATTAATTCTGATATTAATCTACAATAATTAAGAAACATATCTCTGTGAATTAAAAAACAGAGACTTGTTTCCTAAAAAATATAAAAATAAATTTTATTCAGAGTGATATAATTTATTTCGTGCATTAATAAGTTTAAACAACTTATAATATATTATTACATTATTTCATATTATTGATTTTATTGACAAGAATAATTCTGTTTTAGCTATTTTCTTGTTTGTAAAACGATTTACTACTTTATATAATTATGTGAGATTTAGCTACAGTATAAGTTTCTATTAGATAATAATAGCTTATGAAATGTTTCAATTATCGGAAAGATGGTTATTTTAAAACAACGCATTTCATTTTATCATATGAAATGCTAATATTGTTTGCTAAAGTATTGCATATGGAAATAAATAACATTTTATTTTTATTAGTTTATCATTCGAAGTATTTTGTACAAGAAAATACTTGTAATTTACTTTTTTTTTACTGTATTTTTCCCTGACCACTCGCCACCCTTCAAACATATAAAAAAAACCGGACAAACAATTATCACAGACTGGGCCTAAAGATACTTTAAAAAATCATATTTTTTCAATAATTATAATTATTAAACAAATCTATTAATAGATTTTCATAATTGTTATAGAAGCCTTAGCATTTCGATGAATATAAAATATAAAGTCGCCCCATTGGCGTGATCAGTAGCGGCAGCTACTGCTACACCGAGGGGTCCGGGTGTGAATCCAGGGTAAGACATGAATGATGTGTTTGTGTATTAAATATGTAATGGATAATGAAATTGTTTTGTGTTGTCGTTGTCTCTGTTTAATGGATCATTCGAGGTGAAAGCCATAGCTGCTACACTGTTAAAACTAAAGGTTGCAAATGGCACTTCTAGGGCTGAAACACTTGTCCCGTCAGCGACACTCTTAATGGAGCCAGAATTGCACCAATAGAGGTGCCCTAAGACACCCCATGGCACCACATGGCACCCTATGCATGACCATGGGGTGCCTTAGGTCACCTCTGGGGGTGCAATTCTGGCTCCCTTAGGGGTGTCGCTGACGGGACAAGCGTTTCACCCCTAGAAGTGCCATATGCAACCTTTAGTTTTAACAGTGTATAGGCCTTAAAACGCAACCCCATCAAACCATAAAATGTAAAAAAATTGCGAACGGAGAAAAAATGAGTTTAAACATTTCAATTACAGGAACGTTGAATGGGAAGATTAGGAAAATTAAGTAAATTTCCCTTCTTATTCATTGAATCGTTCCGAAATTCGGACAGAATATTCTAATAATACTGAGGCATAATTTAAAATAAAAAAAATCAAATTCAACATTTTTCATCAAAATGACAGATATTGAGTTTCCCGTAATTTTGGTAGAAGGAACCTGTTTAGAAAAAGACCGAGTCCTTTAACAATCCTTCATAAACTTTTACAACTTGAAAACGAACCTTTCACGAAATTTTATATCTGAAAATAAGACGCTTCATAAAAGTTTTTGTCTTACAAATTTTTTTTACAATTTTTTTCCTCTGCAAATTGCATTTTTTTACATATTTAATCTTTTTAAAGTAAAATCTGTCCTGTTACAAAACAACTGAAGTCGCAAACGAACCAGTTGTCTAGCTTTCAAATATGTAGCATAGAAGGCATAAAGGATCTTGATGAAAACGTACAAACTAAAACGTCAATATAACAATAGTTTAAAATTCATAAAATTATGACAAGGAGTCTCATAGATATAAAAAAAACTATTCATGATTTCGCAAAAACAGGACACCGCGAAAAAATTCTTGACAGAATACTGGTTCCTATGTATATTTTATTCTGCGTCATTTCCTGCCATTTAAAGAATATTAAAATATTGTGAAATGTAACCTTTTTAAAGAGAAATAAGATATTGGGAAATGGTGGTTGTTTAAAGAGAATTGAAATATTAAGAAATGTAAGACCTTTAAAAACAAACTAAAATACAGAGAAATGAAAGGTGTTTAAAAAGAAGTAAAACATTGAGAACTGTAAGCTGCTTAAAGATAGCTAAAATATTGAGAACCTTAGGCTGCATAAAGAGCACAAAAATATTGAGAAATGTACGCTGTTTAAAGTGAACTAAAATACTGAGAAATGTATGCTGTTTTAATAGAACTAAAATATTGATACATATATAGGTTGTTTAAAGAATATTAAAATGTTGAGAAACGTAGCCTGCTTAAAATGAACTAAAATATTGAGAAATGTACGTCGCTTAAAGTGAAGTAAAATACTAAGAAGTGTAGGCACTTTTAAGAGAACTAAAATATTTAGAAATGTAGCCTGTTAACTACAATGTTGAGAAATATAGGCCTGTTGAAGGAGAACTAAATTGTTGAGAAATGTAGGCTATTTAAAAAGTGCTAAAATATTGAGAAAAATTGACATTTTAAAGAGAACTAAAATATGGAGAACTGTTAGGCTGCTTAAAGAAAAATTAAATATTGGAAATATATGCTCTTTAAAGAGCGCTAAAGTATTGAGAAATGTAGGATGTTTAAAGAGTACTAAAATATTGAGCAATGTAGGAAATTTAAAGAAAAGTGTAATTTTAAGAGATATATGTTATTTAATGAGAACTAGAATGTTGAGAAATGTATGCTGCTTAAAGAAAACTAAAAGTTTGAGAAATATAGCCTGTTTAAAGTGAACCAAAATGTTGAGAAATATAGGTTGTTTAAAGGGACTTAACTATTTAGAAATGTAGGCTGTTTAAAGAGAACTAAAATATTGAGAAGTGTTGGCTTTCGAAAATATAGAGTGTATTTTTGATCGAAAGTTGTTTTTGAAAAACAAATTTTAATAAAGTAAAATGTTCGGAAATACTGTCTGATGATTGACTCAATGAAGAAATAATAGAATGGGAAGGGGCCAGCTTAGCTGGAAAGATTTACTCCCGTATTTTGGAATATTTTTTTTATTGTTCCAGGTTATATTAGATTTGTAGGCGATTATCATTTCTTAGGACTAGTTTTATTTAGACAGAAATTTTGTTATTTTTCAAAATTGTTTTCAGAAAAATATTACATACATGTTGTTGAATTGTCTGTAATTATATATAAAGTAGTTATACTTTCAGAAGTCCATTTTTCTTTTTCAAAAATCCACTAGTCACCAAAAAAAGTTACTATAGCATATTTCGATTTTGTTATACATTTTTTATTTACATTCGTTATACCTTTCGATTATGCTATTTCAATATGTCTCTTTTAAACAATTCCTATTAGAAAACGAAAGAAAAAATGGATTAGCTAGAAAGATTTACTAGCGTATTTTGAAATAAATTTTCGTTGTTCCAGGTTATGTTATATTTGTAGGCGATAATCATTTCTTAGAACTAGTTTTATTTAGACAGAAATTGTATTATTTTTTAAAATTGTTCTCACAATCATATTATATACATTCTTTTGAATTTTCTGCAATTATAAATATTGCAGTGTATATATATATAGTACTATAGTTATACATAGTTACATAGTATAATTATATATACTTCCAAAAGTCCACTTTTTAAAAAAAATTCTCTAATCGCCAAAGAAAAAAAATATAGCATATTTTGAATTTGTTATAGTTTTTTATTTATATTCGTTATACGTTATGATTCTGGCTTTTTCGATATGTCTCTTTTAAGAAATTCCGAGTAAAAAAAAAAATTGGATTCACATATGTAATTTATACTGTTTCCCATATATCTTGTGCAATGTTGCCAATAATGGCTTAAATAATATTAAAAAAGAGACATCTATTCGAAAGTCCAACCCGAAAGTTTTTTAAAGTACGAATCGTAAACATGTGAGCACATATTTATTGAAAAAAAATTCCATTTTTGTAAAAAATATACATTATTAGATCAGGGTGTATAATAATGATATTTACATAATATTTATGTAACTGCATCAATAGTAGACAAATTCTTTTACTTATGTTTAATGCACAAATCGTAGTTTTTGTAACTGCGATAGCAGCGAATATTCGATAACTTACATGTTATCTTCTTCGCACGTCTCGGCATCAATTGCAGCAGCAACAGCGTCAATTACAGAATCAATTTTAATATCAATTGCAGCATCAATATCTGCAGCAATTTTGATGAAGAAATTGGTGTTTTAATGAATTTTCTGCATATGTTTATTCATTTACGAAGAACTTAAGTGTAGAGGCAATACGTTTTGACCCGTTTGAATTGGTAATTGGTACTTTAATATAATTTACAGTATCTCGCGATATAAAGTGCGGTGTGTGCGAAGATAAAGTGTCAAAATATTCATATTTAAACAAGCTTTCATTTAACATAAAAAAAGAAAAAAAATCGATTTTTTTTACCAGTTTTCAGGGAAACTGTTCCCTTAGTTGATTTTCTAATAAGTTACTTTCATATCCGCATGATAATCTGGCTTGCAGTTTTAATTTCTGTCATTATATAACCTGTGAAGATGCATATAATTAAACGGTGGATCATTTCAAAAGCATTCTAAGCCTTCTTATGGTTTTCGAAATTATATAAGTAATCGGATTATGTAGGAAATTAAAAATGTCATTATTTGAAAGTTTAATTTTGTTCATAAATTCTTTGATGATTTTATAAACTAGTACCTTTCAGAAAGCATTTTTTCTTTAAGCTACTTACAAAAACATCTGCAAACTGAAAGAATGCAATCAGATTATAAATAAACTTTACTAAATGATACGAGAAAATACCGACCAATCAAAGGATGCAGTTTCGGAATAATTATAACGTTCGTATTACTTTTCCCCAGTGTAAATTTTACAAAATACATAGTTTAAAATATATTATAAATATATATGTACAATTATTTTAAACGACTGTTTTAATATTTATTAAGACTGTGTTTTTTATTATAACATAAAGAATTCCGTATTTGCATTAAAAAGACGAGATGATTTAATAATTTTCTGTTATTCCTATGATTTTGAACCTCATTGTAGAATATTTCGCAATGAATTAATAGAAATTTATTTTAACGAATTTTTTAATTAATATCAATGAAGGAATTATTTTACTGTCATGTAAAGATTTGGAGATTACAAAATGATAGTCTCAGTAAAGAACTCTTATACATTTTAGCCCTTTCCAGCACAGGCAAAATCTATTAGTGAAATGAGAAATTATCGACTGGCACCGGAATTCAAAAACGAATTTTTTATTAGCTATTTTGAAATCCATAATTTAAGCTTTCATTGTAAAAGCAAAATTTTACTATAATATTATTGGTGCCGTTTGCAAGTTTGGAATTAAATTTAGGTATCCTAGGGGGGGGGGGGGGGGGACCGGGCACAGTGTGCCGGAAAGGGTTAAGTTTAAAAGAAAAGAAAAATATAAGAAATATATATACTTTTCTATGAATATTCTTCTTATATAAGACTGAAAATACATGGATTTCTTTGACTCAGATTACTTTGGAGAGATTTATTTTATGATTCCACATTTGCATAATTTACTCAAAATTTATATGTTTGACAATATTGGGAAATGAGATGAGGAATTTTATAATTTGAAAAAAAAAATCATTTTAATAACAATAAAAACTACTGATTATTTCATGAATTTTTTCTATTATGATTCTTCTGATTCCGACAATGCAAAAAATAAATAAATAAATAAATAAATAAAATAAAAATTTAAATAAAAAATTTAAATTAAACTTAAAAAATAAAAAAAAAACTTTAAGAAAATGTTGTAAACATAACTTTAATATTAAGTGCTTTGTCAAAAAGAATGGATTCGTTACAGAATACTACTAAAGAATACGTATGTGTACATATATATGTACATTAACGCTAAGCGTATACACATATATATATATATCATGTATGTATATACGTACATATATATATTAATTTAAACAGTTATGTTAAATTAAAGAATAGTTTAATCTTGTTCTTTCACATCATTTAAAAAATCTTTCAGAATGTAAATCTTTTCTGAATAAATTATAACATTCGTGAGTCATTAATTTACAAATAACGTTCCAGAACTTTTATTATCCGTAATTTTTATTAACAAATTAAAAGTTAGTGGGTTCATAATTAAAAATTATTATGTATGCAAATATTTGAATGGTACATTTTTCTTCGTTTCAAACTAACTGTGACAAATTTTTTAATACCCAGAATTATAAATGTTTCTTTTTTTTTCATTTGTTTACAAAAAGTCATGACAAATGAAACTGATACTTTCACCAGCATATGAAAAAAAAAGAGGGTAGAATTATTAAAAATTGTCATATATGCAAACTTAGCAGAATTTCAATTTTTTTTTTTTTTATAGAGAATCCAGTTATGAAAATGATTTTTATGTTTATTGTTACAAGCTCTCTGGCAGAATTTTTCAAAGCTTTGTGCGACAAGCCAAACTAACAACAAAAATTTTCTGCAACGTAATATTTTATAACAGTAGAAAGGAATACTAATTAATACGTAACATAATTAAAAAACAGACACTGAAAAGTTAATATAAGGTGGTCTGGTGAATTAACGCCAGGCGGGGTAATAACGCCAAGTGCTAATATTATGCATAATTATGAAATAATCTGGTAAATGACACCCATGTGCTCTGTGCAGAAAGGTTTTGAGTCATATAAATTGGAAAAAACAGCTTCAAGTTAATTTGTTTCATTTTTAGGTCTTATTGTTTTTACAAGCAACTAAAATTAATGCTTGATCTAAAATTTACGAGATACGTTTTGTGATGTGAAGACTATTTTTTTTATCCGGAAATACTTTGTTAATTACATAAATTTGTAGTACATTTTATGGAATTTCAAAATGTTGTTGAAGATTTTGGATATCTTCTCGAAATAATTTTTAATTTAAAATGTACAGCACAATAACTATAACGGGGTAATAACGCCAATCCTTGGCATTAATACCCCGGTTGATTCCCTACAGTGGCTGAGCTACATCCTAAATACTGATTCAACTAAACACAGTTAAAACTGTGCAATGTTTCTAATAATTCTATTTAAGCGGTGCTTTTTAAGCAAAAAGAAGCTCACGGTCTGATATTCTTTTGCCTCATCCTCCCCCCACCCCACCCCACACATTTATTTTTCTTATACTTTCACAAAAAATTGAACATTTTCAATAGCTTAGAATGCAATTTGACAATTTCTAAGTTTGTAGACTTTGTATTTTTAGAATTGGGCAATCTAAATGCAATTATCCCATCTTATTTCATAGTTTTGTTTGCATTGCGTTATTACCCATATAGGTGGGTAATAACGCCAAATAGCATTGGTCAAGAAATCATGCCATTACATTTTATGAATACATATCTGTTAAATTTTTTTTTATATAGATGGTCAATGAGTTGCTGTATCAAATCCTATATTTGTTTGAAAAATACAATTTAAAACTGAACCGTGAAAATTGGTAGAACCTTAACGTGGTGTTATTACCCCAGGGTACCTTATCATAAACCAGGGGTGTAAAAATGTAGGCGTCAGCGGGCAGTCTCTCACTTCTAAATTAAAATAATTTTTCGCCTAATATTTCGTTTAAATTTCTGGCAAGAATGGTAATAAAATTTAAGTGAAGGAAGCTATAAAATGTAATTGTGAGTGCCTGCCCGCTGGTACCTTGATTTTTACACCCCTGTCATAAACCAAGTATTATGTGTTATTCATATATCATGGTCTTATTTAGTTTTAAACTGGATCTAAAAAAGCCAAAAAACACAAAATTAATGAATCGCATATTAGGAATTAGTATATTTTCAGCAATTTGTAATAAATAGATTAACCCGTTTTTTTCTTCTAGATTTGTTGATTGAGTACGACTTTAAATTGTTCCAATTTACAGTATTGCATCACAGATTTGAAAACTATAATTAGATGAATTTATTGAGTTTCGGTGTTTGGGCGGGGATGAGAAAGACATTGATGACATATGCTTAATTAAAATTAAAGTATGAACTAATATGTATTGTACATATCTAATTTTTATTCTTACTAGAAGTTGAGGGTAAGGCCTCATAATAAGATCACATAAAAAATCTAGTCTTCTAAAAGCTTCTACTCTAAATTATTTTACTAAATTCTAATTTTAAACCTTATCCGATGCTAGCTTTATATATATATTTTTGCATTTATATTTTATTCGTTCTTATATAGTTTTAGAATAAATTTTATAGCGTATTATTTTTTCGTGTTCTGTTAAAATATAATCAAAAACATTTTATAAAAATTGGCGTTAATCGAATACATTTCGCGTAAAACATGAAGATTCCAATATTACATGGAAAGTGACATTAGACAATAAATTTCACCCTTTTTATTAAAAATTTTTTTAGCAATTCTAAAAATTAGCCTTCCTATTAGCTACGTTTAGCAGCTGAATTTTTTCTGCAAAGTGCCGTTCCATCTTGCGAGATTGTCACCGCGCCACCATGTTTCTGCAACGGAGTTTACAAGCGCGGATCTTGGCGAGCGCGTTTTGTCTACAATCCTTTCGCTTCTCTTCTCTTATCCAGACTCTCCAGTGAAAGCCAGGAAGAAAGGTACCATAGACTTCACCGACCCGAAATAATTATCCACAAATGGCGATGTATTCAGTTCTTGTATATGGATTTATTTATATAAAAGCAATTTTTAGTAATTTAACTATAGTTCAGTAGGAAAGTTTATAGCACAATACACAAATAAGAACCAACTTGAAGAAATTCAATTCATCGAGAATAATACTTACGAGTTCTTCTATGCAACCTTTCATGTGATCTATAAAATTCATGCATAACAGGAAATATATAAAAGTGTTGCTAAATTTTAAAATGCATAATACAACTGAAAAGGCACTTTCAACAATTATCAGTCATATAGAGTACTCAAATCGTATTCTTATGCATGTAAATGAACCATAAATTATAAGCATCACTATATTTTGTAGTAAGCATCTTCTAGTACACTTTAGTAAAGTATAACATGCTTATTATCATAGAAATAGTGTAACATTATTGAAATATAAAACTAAACTTTTATTTTCGTAGACTATTGTGTAATAGAAATTTATTTTGTATCGCTTAAATTTAATGATACATGAATTGCATATTATATTTTACGGATAACTTTTTTCAGTGTATTTTAGACTTGCATATGATTTTCCTTAAGTTTGAATCAGCCTATTATTATTGAAATGAGCTTGAAACTTCGGACGATTTTTCTTCGTAGAACATAAGATAATCCATTTATTTTATGGGGTCTTTGTAGAGGAATTAAAAATACCACACCCTTTATTTTCAAAATGATCAAGTTACACTTATCGTCAATATTATATATGTGATAAAGAGACTTATTGGAGCTAAAAATGCAGCTGGCGAAAATCGGTTTTGATCTGCATTTCCGCGTACTGTCACACAGGCGTGGACCAGATGGTTATGTCGAAAAGAAAATAGATGAATTCCAGAAAGAAGCAGTCGAATTCGGCATTTCCAAGCTTTTCTACATAATATGGAATAAGTCGGCCTGAGAAATGGTCAATGCACAAATAAGTAAAATGAGTATTTATTCATCTCAAGGTCGCAGTTGGAGTTTCAAATTTTCTTTACATGGGGTTACCGAATACAAAGATGTTCATATACCATAGATATTATTAAGTATACTATAAAAATATTACTGGTATTGAACATGGTCGTCTTAGTGGGTACCTGACGTCCCAATAAAGCTTTGAATGAAACTTCCAGGTATATAAACAGAGAAAACCAACCTCAGTCCGTCGTTGTATTTTCATTTCATCTGACTGCTTGTGCATATTTACGTTATTCTAGCGCAGCGCAAAGTGACTATCAAATCACCTGACTTTTCCTCTCCAATCATAAGTGCTTTAAGACAGACTTATTAACAGTTTTGGTGGAATAACCTAGTGGTGATTGAATTTCTGAAGCACGAAAATTTCTTTCTAGAATTCTTTATAACCCTGAATCCTGAATACGATGTACAAATAAAATAAAGAATACTGCCCAGTTAAACTGAAGGCATTGAGCTCACAGGCTACAAATACTAATTGCACATTAAAGCTTTATATTTTCAAGGGTTAATTCCGTTCGAAAAAAAAAATTAAGAAGGGGAAACAGCTCTCCCCTTTTCTCTTTTTTTATACTTAATCATTGAACCTCCTATACTATCAAAGACATGCTTTATCATATAAAAAATATATATCCAAAATTCAGAGCAAATTAGATAATTCTTAATAAAAACCCATTTAGCATTTATATAATTTAAAAAGAGTTATCCCCCTCTTTTATACTTAACCACTAAACTTCCAAAACTATTCAGAGATTTGAACGAAATCTGAAAATTCTGCTTGAAAAACCCATTTATATAAATTAAGGGGGGGGGACATTAGAACCCCTGTTCCCCTTATTTATACTTATTCAATGAACACCTAATAACAGTCACGGAATCGCCTCATTAGAATGATCCTAATCTAAATTTTGAACGAAAATTAATTCTGCATGAAAATCCCATTTATATCAACTAACGGGGGGGGGGGGCATTAGAGCCCCTGTTCCCCCTATTTATACTTATTCAATGAACACCTAATAACAGTCACGGAATCGCCTCATCAGAATGATCCTAATCTAAATTTTGAACGAAAACTTAATTCTGCATGAAAATCCCATTTATATCAACTAACGGGGGGGGGGGGCATTAGAACCCCTGTTCTTCCTATTTATACTTATTCAATGAACACCTAATAACAGTCACGGAATCGCCTCATCAGAATGATCCTAATCTAAATTTTGAACGAAAACTTAATTCTGCATGAAAATCCCATTTATATCAACTAACGGGGGGGGGGCATTAGAACCCCTGTTCCCCCTATTTATACTTATTCAATGAACACCTAATAACAGTCACGGAATCGCCTCATCAGAATGATCCTAATCTAAATTTTGAACGAAAACTTAATTCTGCATGAAAATCCCATTTATATCAACTAACGGGGGGGGGCATTAGAACCCCTGTTCCCCCTATTTATACTTATTCAATGAACAACTAATAACAGTCACTGAATCGCCTCATCAGAATGATCCTAATCTAAATTTTGAACGAAAACTTAATTCTGCATGAAAATCCCATTTATATCAACTAACGGGAGGGGGCATTAGAACCCCTGTTCCCCCTATTTATACTTATTCAATGAACACCTAATAACAGTCACGGAATCGCCTCATCAGAATGATCCTAATCTAAATTTTGAAAACTTAATTCTGCATGAAAATCCCATTTATATCAACTAACGGGGGGCATGAGCCCCCCGTTCCCCCTCTTATACATATCGAATGAACTTCAAAAACTAATCAGGGAAGCGCCTTGTCAGGATATACCTACATACAAAATTTTAAGAGGATCGGATATTTTTATCATGAGTTATCGCGTTACGCACATACGCACATACATACAGAACGGGCGGGCACATAAGCTCTCAGGCTATGATAGCCTGTGAGCTAAAAAAACAGCTGCAGGATCGACAGTGCAGGCTACAATTAAATTTTAGATTTACAGCGATAATTTTAATTGAAAAGAGAAAATGAAATTATTAATGTGAAATAAAAATTAAAATATTAAAAAATTAAAATATTGTAACACAGACTTTGATATTTTAATAAATGAAGGATTTCAAATAAATAGGTTTTTTAGAATGGGATAATTTAGGAATTATGACAATTTAGCAATTGAATAAAGGATGTAGAAGGATTTAATGCACACTGGAAATCATATTGATGTTTTCTGGGAATTTTATTGATAAAGGGTTTTAATTGAGAAATATGTAGTTAGCAACCTTTTTAGATCCAAGGAATTTACAATAAATATTATTAGGTGGATTAATATCTTATACCTTTACATATGAAGACTGATAGTTTTTTCTTTAAGAATAAGTTTTTAATTTAATAAGCCGGTATAATATATGGAATAGTATTAATAGTTTGGAACCCCTTGTAAAGACTAATTTTGAATCTTTCAGTGTTTATAATACATGAAATGAAAGAACATATTTTTATATCTTTCATCACAATTAAAATTGCTTCTTAAAATTAAATACATTTATATATTTATATAAATTTACATTTACATTACATACACAACAATTTATTATATATAAATTGTTAAAAATGGTTATTTCTTTTCATTTTTTTCAACTTTAAGAGACCGGAAACCCTTTAAGCAACAAGATATTTATGTTTCGATTAAATGTACTTCACAATAATCAGAACAATATTTAAAAACTTCATTTAGTAGACATCGCACCGTTTGTGTTTTCTATTAAAAATATTTGTAAAATATTTTTTTTCTATTTTACATAGATCAATAACGCGTGCATTTGCTAAACATAAATATCAGTATATGATTATTGTAGTTGAATAGAATTAGTTTTTTGAAAGTGAATTCGGAGAAATATAATTGTAAATTTTACGAAGATGCTTTTATCTGACGCAAGTATAAATAAGAGAAAAAGAACCCAAGAAAATTGAAAAGTATTACAATGTTTGTTATCAGTTTTCATAAATAATCAGTTTTCATATTTTGTCGGATTTCTACTAGCTTTTTAATATTTATGAATTATGTATTCCACTATATTTTAACAAATGCTCGAAACGGGAATTTCGTTTTCATCGTCACTAATAAAAATATTTATATATTCTCAGAAAAAGATTTATTCTGACAGCTGTGTATTTACGTATTTATACAAGAGAAATGGTGAGTATATTAATACTCCTAGAGTAAAGAAAGTGACGTTGGAATCGTAAATTATGCAAAACTTTGACCGCATAATACAACATTAATGCTGAAATGTATTTTTTCTAAGCAAAAGAAGTCATTTTAAAACATTACAATTTTAAAAAATAGTTTAACATTTTATTTATAAGTATGTTTATTGGCGAATTTCATTTTAATATAAAAATCATTACAGATGAATAATTAGTTTACTGTTTCTTCCCAAATTAAAGTCATACAATGATAGAAATATTCTTTCCATGTATCATAATTAATTATTTACAAATGTTTATAATGTCTTACATTTCCCATGCTTTTTATTAATATCTTAATACATTTATTACATTTTAATCTCGTAATTTAATATACGCATTCTTTATTTTCAATATTTTTCTTAAACCTTCATTAATTTATTTTATGTTTTTATTTGCTTCTTAATATCTTTTATGTACATTTTAAAAGTATCATTCCATACTCCATGATTCCTTGCGAAATGACGCGTTAAAACCGGATTGCGTAAGATGTTCCTCCGATCGTCTTTCAAAACTTTGATTTTTCTTCTTCCCGCTTAGATTTCTGATTGGTTAGTGACTCGCCATCTCTAAATTTTGTTGGTAATACTGAATTTTGCAGTAAAATCCGGTATTCATATGCGATTTGTTCTATAACAGCATTACTTTGACTTGGAACACAGAGTTCTACGTTTTTTGTGTTGCTTCAATAATCCGTGTCACTTAGTTTTTTGACAAGATTTGTACGTCTCTAGTGTATGCTGCATTTTACACATTTGTGCGCATTTATACACTTGTTTTCTTAGATTGATTAAGAATCAGGAGCCCAAAACTAGTGGAATGATTTTTATAGCCTTGACAGTAAATAAAGTAAATGGCTCCACATTATTTTTTTATTTAAAGAGGAAATTCCCAATGGAATTTTAAAACATAACTCCTACTCTAAAATGAGGCGCTCGCAGCCAATCTGAATAATAAAACCCATTCATTGCATCCATCTTATTATATCTCATCTTCTTCTATGCGGAGGTGGTTTTTACGAAAGTTCGACGTGTTTTGCACTAATGTGGATAAATTCATTTATGAGTCCAGCTTGATAATGTCCCGAGATTCAAATCGCTATATCTACATATTCAAATTAATTGTTTTCTTTTTTAAAACTATAATTTTTGAAAAACAAAATATTGAACAAGTTGGAAAAATCGTGTGTGAAAAATGGTTGGTACTTAAAATAAATAAGAAAATTATGCAACACATGAGTACTCAAGAAAAAAACTGAGATATGTTTTACATATTTACTAAGTAGAATAAACACACAAATGTAAGTTTTAATACATTTTTTATGATAATATCACCAAACATGCAATACAACTATTTCATAGTATTTGACAAAATATTGCTAAATATATATGTATAATAAAGAAAATTTATGAAATGAGTGTACGCATCAATTGTGTGAGATTGTGTAAAGCAGTTATGTAATTATTTCGGGAGCATCGCATGTTAATTCTGTTTAAATATTCTGTTTGGTATTGCATTTCTTACCATTGACTATTTCCAATTCTATTAACTATACTCTATATGGACATTATCAACTAAGTTCTTCAATTCTAGACATTTTGCCGAATATTTAAAGATATGTTAGTCGGGTATTTTCCAGGAATTTCAGAATGATGAAGTATATGCTCCATTTCATATTTAAGAATTGCCTTTGATCAGAAGGATTATTAAAGAGCCTAGAAAAAATTAAAGAAAATAAATGTTTGGGATCCTCCTGTAAAAGCGAAATGATAAATGTCCCAAATAAGCGAAATGATCTATGGCAGTAGGTTATATTGATATTGAGATATATATGTATGCTTTTGTGGAAGAATAGGACCTACATTCGTAGAAATGCATCGCTATTTTTTTGAAAAGTTAAAAAAAGGAGTTCAGTGGAGTCCTACTCAATAAACTCGTGAAGCTTCACGCGAACTTCAAATATGTGCTGTTAAACTGCTGTGTGTATATAACTGAAGATATCTTAAAGAACACTTGGCGGGAAATAGAAAATCGCTTAGACATTCTCTGAGAACCAGAAGGGCGCATGTTAAAATTTATTGAGTTACATGGTCTTATAAAAACAAATTATAATAGTCTTTATAATGTGTAAAAATAAATCTCATTATAATAATTTGAACACAATAAATATCTATAATTAGTGTAAAACTTCTGGTAAATCTGCATATTTTGTATATGTTCAAGCACGCCACATTTATAAGAATGATTGTGGAAATCAACAGCTTTAATTAAACAAATTTTATTTTAAAACATTCCAAATACACAATTATCTCAATTAATCATCATTAACATTATCAAGTAATTACAAACAATGAGTGTTCAGGGAAAAACACAGACAGAAAAAGATCAAACTACTAGTATTTTCTTATAAAAAATACTTCAAGTAATGTCAAGGGATTAAAGAAGGAGAATTTCTCCTTTAGAAAATGCTGGTATTTAACATCTTTTTTGACTGTATTTTTCATTGACCACTCGCCACCCTGAATAAACATTAACAATACAACGATAACATTTTTTATTGTTTTACTTTTGTATTAGAAATTTTGTTTCAACATGGCCGATTCGTGCAATTTTTGATGCTTGACAGGAGATTCATGTCACTATTATGATAAATAATTTGTAAGTATGAAGCCTATATTGCCTTGTAACTCTAATTAGTGCCTCTGTACCTTTATTCAGGTATTATATCCAAATTCTTGGAGTAGAGACACAGAGGTATCAAGCAGAAGTTAGAGCAAACTGTTCAAAACTCATGAAGGAGATGTGCAAAATAGTTTCTTTTTAAATATTTTTGGCTAGGTTTTTTATGAAATATACTAATAGAAACATCATAAACTTCTTTAGATATATGAGACTATAAATATTAACTTGGGGAATCATAAAATATGACTCGATAAAGTATTTCCAAATCCTTATATGTCATGGGAAAAATTTAAAAGGAAGGAAAATGGGTGCCGCATAAGTTGACTGAAAGACAGATGAAAAACGGAAGAGGTATTATCGAAGTTTTGCTTTTTCTTCACATAAGAAAGTTTCCTGCATCGAATTATTATAGGCGATGAGAAGTAGATATATTTCGAGAATTCCAAATGTCAAAAATCGTGTTTTTCACCTATCGATGCATCAACATTGTATGGAATGGCCTAAACGTTCAGAAAAAAGACAATGCCCTGGGTTTGGTAGGACTAGAAAGGAACCGTGTACTATGATCTGCTGAAACTGGGTGAAACGGATATTAGAAATCGTTACCGACAAAACTGATTAATTTGAAATATGCATTGCTTGAAAAAGGCCAAAATAAGACACAAAACAATAACGAGTGATATCGCAGAACTACAATGTTCCATGCAATAGATTTCCATCGTTCAGGACACCTCCAAAACGTAGAAATAGGATCTGCTACTGCAACAGTTATATTTGTGAAATTTGGCCTCTTCCGATCATCACCTGATCTGGTCAATGACACATGGCTTAACTGGGATACACTTGACTAATTTCGAAGATGTTCAAAATTGATTGGTTAAATGATTTCGGTCCAAAGATGCATCGTTTTATCGTCGTGGTATTATGAGAGAGATGAGAAACATGTGTAGCAAGCAAGGCATCATACTTTCAATAAACCATTTTTTGTATTTCTCTTGAAATTTTTAATTTTTCATTGAGAAAAAACCCCAGAAACTTTTTTGCGTACCTAATAGATCTAAACCTACAAAAACGTATGATGATTACTAAGAATGTTTTAAAACGCAATTAACAGCATTCCTTCTGTATTTCAAGTTTCTTTATATATTTATTAATTGAAGAAAATAAATATGACTTGTGAGTTCGACATGAAAGCCTGCTTATAAGTTATCATCAATATACAAGGAGGAGATACTAGAAGGAAATTTTTCATCACAGAAGGGATACAGCCTGGACCAACACACAAAGAGTGCGTTTAAGGGAGCCAGTGGGAATTGAACGCAAACAGATTCCTACGCTCGGAAGCGATTAGCGGCGTGGTGCCTTAACCTCTCGGCTACAAAGTCTCGTATTTCAAGTTCTGCTTTAGAACAAATCTTTGCATACTATACTCTATTGAAAGAAAAATATCTTGTCAAATTACTCTTGAGAAAATTATTGGCCAATTTGCGAACAAAACAGCTAAAAAAAAGAAATAAGAAAGTTTTTAATTTTTTACTGTAACTAAATACGCGTACATTATGCCAATAGAGTTTGTAAGATGTAGTCCATAAATAGTAGGTAATCGGCACTTTAAAAAGTATTTTTGATCTCATTAAAATAAGTAAATGAGAAGTTTTTATATGTATCATTATAAATATTTCAAGATTATTTTAAAACACTGGGAACGCATCCATTTTATTAGCTCCTAGATGATGAATAAGTATCTGTCATGTAGTTCAAACAACAGGATGTACCATTAACTAACAGGCAAAACAAAGTATGCTCAACGACAAGCAAGTACTGCAGAAATGATGGCATGCAAAGCAAAGTTTTTTTCCGCTATGTGGCAATTAGGCGGTCGTCCGCCCCGATACCAGGTATATAACCCATTAAGCTGAGATAGCTCGGCAGGTAGGAGCCTGGTCATCGGTTAGAAAGAAAGAAAGTATCTGTGATGAAGCTTGGTTCAAGGTTTACTGAGAGAGATCGCGACCTGTGAAAGTACGAATTACTTTATAGCTTAGGTTGCAAAGCACAGACGAGTATTTTCTAACTGTAATAAAACAGCTGAATACATGATTGGTAACCTAAAATTTAATTAGAAGTGCTTTAAAAACTTAAAGGACTAAGGTTTTATATTATCATTCACTGAAAAATCTTACACATAAGTGAAAATATTTATAACTTTTCTTTCAATGTGTGACTTACATGAAAATGATTTTTAGCCTTATTAAAAAAGTTAAAATTTACTCCTTTCTTTTGAGAAGTTTACTCTGAAATAAAAAGATCATATTTAATATTTTTATTTGTCTTTATATTCCACCTGATTATATTAATAAAATGTCATGGATAAAAGAAACCAGCAGTCATTTAGTGGATAATGCATGGTAAATAGGTAATTTTGCACAAATATTGCTCTCTAAGCGTTTCATCGCTTGAGTTAAGAGAATGTCTTGTATGATATAATTCGTAAGATATATATATATTTAATATTAATGAAATTTTATCCCAAAAATGGAACTTATTTAAATATTCTGAAGTATGTATTTTTTAAAAACTTGTAAAACAATAAATAAATGAAAAAAATAAAAGAACCCTTTTTTTAATAAAACGGAAAATAACAAGCAACATTAGCATGTACTTTTCCATAATTTATAACTTTAAAAGATAGGATTTGTTCATATCTTTTAAACCATTTGTAGCG
This sequence comes from Maratus speculifer, assembly GCA_964019185.1. NCBI lineage: Eukaryota > Metazoa > Arthropoda > Arachnida > Araneae > Salticidae > Maratus > Maratus speculifer. The sequence goes on along the minus strand of OZ025292.1, from coordinate 176,631,137 downwards.
TTTCAAAATAATTTTTTTTTTCTGTTGCGTGTTTAAAGCATTTATTCGGAAGTAAAAAAACAAAAATTAACTTTAATGTATTTTAAATTTTAATTACATTTCATGATAAATTTGGAATTTACTTAAATGTTCTGAAGAATATTTTAATTAACAAACTTGTAAGAAAAAAAAATCCTTGTAAAAAAGGGAGAAAACTCTATCAATTTTTAAACCAAGCTAATACCTAAAACTTCTATATTTTCAAAAAACAGCTTTATGAAGTATGTTTCCATTATTCATGCCCTTTAAGTTATTTAAAAAACAGTATAAATTTTAGCTCGGAATAAATATGTTCACATCTCTTAAACGATTTTTAGCGTTTCAAAGTAAAATTAATCTTTCTGCTACGTGTTTAAAACATTTATTCGGAAGTAAAAAAAAATACTTCATTTAATTTTTATTATTTTTTTTCAAAATGAAATTTATTTAAATGTCTTGAAGCACATTTTTAGTAACACGTTTGTAAAACATGTTCATTAGCAATATTTAATAACAATATAAATAGGGGAAAGTGGGCTAAAAGGACCTTTTTAAGGGGCAAATTTGTGCTTAAAATCATAACTTTTGAATAAAAAATTTTCTCTTTCTTAGTATGTTTTACACTATATTTTGCATTATAAACACATTTTATAACATTTTAAACCCAAATTGAGTTTTGAAAAAAAAAAATAGATTTTTGAAAAAGTGTTCAGAAAATCATTTTATTCACACCGACGCACAGTGTGGTATTTTGGGGAAAAAACCTGGCCAAAATTATTTAAAATATTTTGTACGTTCTATAACAGATAAAATGCTTTAAGAAAACGTAAAATGTATTATTATGCTAGAAATAAATCATTTTTCGATCAATTTACGCATATTTGTGTCCTACTGCCCATCATTCTTTCGAGCATATTCTTCCATGTCGCCCTCTTCAGAATCATTCGAAAACTAGATTCTGGCAATAATAATTGTAATGACTCTGCAGAAGTTTTTTTTATATTTTGTGGAGTTTTTTCGCATACTGCAACTTAAATAAAGATCGAAACAAAAAGTAAGCAGTACATAATACATTTCATCATAATTTCATAATAATAAGTACATTTTCACTGCAGTCTATGAGCAAGTCTTTTCATGAAAACTTTTGACTATATGAGCGAAAATGCATGTTGCGGGCTTCAGCCGCCATCTCTGATAGCTATCCAATTGGGTAGTATGTATGTTCTTTAATATAGTAGTTCCGTGATTCAAATTTTTGTGTAATGTATGTGACACTGGGTGCCAACCGTACAGATTTATGTAAAGGTGAAGAGTATCATTCGCAATTTCTTGAAAATTTTTAGTATCTATTTTATAACCACTAGATAGCACTTCTAGAATAGCTTTTAGACAGTGCATTAATTTTATTTCAATTATTGTAATTTAAACTGATGTTTCTCAATCTGAGAAAACTTTTTTGAGGTGTTTCGGAAATCAGCTTTTGTAAGGTGTACCTGTATCTCAGTTTAAAGCATGCCTTGCATGAGTTTTTTTTATTTTATTTTATTTTATTGGCAATCTTTCTCATTATTACTTCTGGCTTACCATTTTTTTAAATTAGAAGCAAGATGTAAAAATGACTCATTCTAACTTGGAATGTTGAAAGACCGAATTTCAAAGAATCAGGGTCAATGTATTTCATTAGTTTTAACTTATTAAAATATTTTTCATGATTGTTTGCAAATATAGTATCGCATTGTTGAATTGATTGCTTATAATAACATTGCAAACTTTAGCATAGACACTAGTCATCACTAATGTGAATTGAACTTGTAATAAACCATAAGCTGTGAATATCTCTGTGTTTATTAAATTTCGTGCTTGCTCTTCAATGTATTTTGCTTCATCTTGGATTATGTCATTATTTTACAGGGATCTGAAACGGTGCTTTTGAAATTCATTTATTTGCTTATTTATCTCAAAGAAACTAAAAAGTTTTGGAAAACGTTTGAGTTATGTTTGAGTCAAAGGAATTTTCAGACTTTTATTTAAATATTCGTGAGCTATCACAACCCCATTTTCACAGAAATTCTAAACTTATCAGTTCTGCTTCACTTGCTGTTGTGAAAACATTTTCTAGGTATTTAAACAGTTTTTGAATAAAGCGATCTAAAAGATTTTGAAGTTTTACTTCCGCCATGTTTTCAGTGATGTAGTTATCTTTTTGATAATATTGTTCTTTAGCTCTCTGAATATAGAAGTATATAGGGAGGACATGTATATTTATTAGATGTTCATGTGATAATATATAGATTGTATGTAAAATCTGCTGAAATAAACATGGCCGAAGATTCAGTCGGTAATAAGTTCAATGTACTTTGGTTTGAGGTCTAAAATAAAGAATTATTATTATTTTTATTTTTTTTTGCTGCCCTTGTTGTATTTTTTTTGTTGGCCTGGCTCCAATGTCTTTAATAATTTTTGAAACATCTACATGTCCTGCAGCTTTTTTGCTCAGTTGAACTGCAATTGTTCTTGGCTAAATTCAGATTATAATTATTCCGTTTTATTTCACTTACATCTGCCAATACAATTTTAAAACTATTTTGCTGGGTTACCGAGTTTTTCTACTATCCTTATAGAAAAATAAGCATTGCTTTCAGTCATTCCTCATTGTTTTCACGAAAACATTATTCAGTGAATCCCGAAGAAGCTCATTTTTGTTTATAACTATGTTTGAAAGATTTTATTTTCTGACGTAGCAAATATTACGTTCTTTTGTCTTCGATAGAAGAGAGTATTGTAATAGAAAGTTTTTCGACTTCCGGTTTTCGACGTGCCATTACACGTTTTAGGGTCAGAGATTCCAAAAAACATGTTTTTACAAAATATATGTCTGCCCGTGTGTGTCTGTGTGTCTGTGTGTGTGAGTGTCTGTGTGTGTGTTTGTATGCCGCCATTCTACCATCAAAAAATGTATGAAGTTATGCATAGAATTGAATCAAATTTTTGTGAATGTTTTTGACTGTGGCAAGAAGGTCTTCCTTCAGTTTTGAAATATTGTGCCGGAAGGGGGCGCTGCAATCGCGATGTTTGTGCCATTATCAATATTGTACCGATCAAAAGTATATGAAGTTATGCAACGAATTGAACTAAAATTTTTGTGTGAGTGTATGGTTATAGCTAGTTGGTGCTCCCTGAATTTGAAAAAAATCAGCCGGAAGGGGGCACTGCAATCGCGATTTTTGTGCCATTTTCAATATTGTATCGACCAAAAGTATATGAAGTTATGCATCGAAATTAATCAAACTTTTGTGTAAGTATATGGCTATGGCTAGTTTGTCCTCCCTGAATTTGAAAAAAATCTGCTGGAAGGGGGCACTGCAATAGCGAATTTTATACCCTTTTCAATATTGCACCACTTAAAAGTGTATGAAGTTAGAACTGAACTAAATTTTTGTCTATGATTATTTTTTGGTAAGGCAAGTAGGTCCTCCTTGAATTGGAAAAAAAAATCTGCCGATCATTCTATTGTCCATCGGCTCGAGCAGTGACGGTAATTCGTTTTTACTCCGATTAATTGACTGAAGCAGAAATTTAAGATGAAAATCAAATTGGTATGGTATTGAATTAAAATTATTAAACCATTAAAATGAGTAACTATTTTTTTTTAATATTAAAATGTACGTATGAGACAGAAGAAAGTTTTGCGATTGGCACATCCAACTAGTATATATTCTTATAACCATTTCGCAATTTCGATAAGTTTCATTTTTAGAAACTTTAATTTTTAATTTTTCTACGTCACCATACTTTTATACTTTTATTACATCACACATTTTTTTTCTACTGATTTTTTTATTCAATGGAATAAAAATATAATATATATATGTATGTTCTGTAAATTTCTTCTTAATAATATAAAACTCTCTTACTTCGTTAGTGAGTAAAGAACACAATTTCTTATGGTTGATTTAAAATATAGTATTCGAAAAGATAACAGATAATTCAAATATTACAAAAACTTAATACCAAAATTTATACCAAAATATTACATTATTTACACAGAATCAGCTAGTCCACCTTATGGGTGTACGATCAAAAAACGTCTTACTTAAAGATAAAAAAGAACATCCAATTGATTAAAAAAAGGATTTTTTTCCCTTCAATTTGCAGATTTCTCATCTGCACACCAAAGTGTATCCAGTAGTAAGTAAAAAACGACAGAATATATTAAATGTAAACAGTTAATAAATTTAAAATGTTTAATTAAGTAAAAAAACCGCTTTTCAGAAAGTTTTTTTTAAAACTTTGTTTTACTTATTAAATATATGGGGGGGGGAATTCGGGGTAAATTTTCTTTCATATCTTTTAATTAGAAGGCCTATGCATTATCAAAACACAAGAGTTTCTAGTGAACTCAGTTTAATTCCCTATTAAAATTATAATTTTATCTAAAATATTTAACCCCAATAAATGTATGGTTTCAAACTTGAATATCATAATGAAAATGTACTGTATTTACAAAAATATTTATGTAAAAGAGAGTATATACCTTCGGTTTTTAAAACTGTAAAATGTTTTTGAAGTTCGACTAAAAATAGTTTTTTAGGCATTCCATAAAATGATGCATAGATCAGAAGCATAAAATGAGAAATGAAAAAAAAACACGAATTTTAAGTAAAACACCAGACAATTGGAGAGTCTACAGAAAGAAATGAACCCGTTATCATATGGACAGAATAGTCCTATTATACCATCCAGAAAATTATCAACTAAATACGAAATTTAAAATTCTGAGTTTTGGCCAGCTTTTTCAGCAAAATACCACACTGTGCAACGAGCAAAATGATTCTTCATTTGATACAACAACAAAACTGTCGACATAATACAATTAAAATAATAATACTTTATTTAAATCACCATAAAAATAAGGTAATTTTAAGGGGTGCTTCGATCCGAAAAACAAAACAGTCCGTTCTTAGTTACTATACACATGTGCCCATAGGGGGAAATGGTTACAAATGAACAGAAAATGGAAAGGGAACAGCTTACAAAGAGTGCGACAGATGGTGCCAGCTGTGAGGTAAACATGAATCATAGAGAAGCAAATGTAGAACTATGTAACTAAAATTACATATAGACCTTTTCAATATATGTGTGCAGACAGAGACATCGATATATAAACCGACGCATCTTTGGAAATGTCTTATAATAATTTTAAACTGGGACTGCTTATTGTTGTCCCTCATAATATTTGTCTCAAAACTGAGGAGATTAAACATGTATTTCAAATAATCAAAATAAAAAACTACCACATCTCAAAAAAAAAAAAAAAAAAAAAAAAAAACTGTTGTTTCGAAGTACACGGGCAGGTAAATTTCAAAGATAAGTTCACATTTCCCTCACAAAAAATAAAATATGATTAGAGATAAACCCAGTGCAAAAACTTTATTTGGCCGCTTTTTAAGAGTTTTTAATTTCAATTTTTTATAAGAGATGGGTTTATCAGATCCTTCGATTTAAAATTCCCAATTTGAAAACATTTTTTGAAATATATTTTGTTTTATGAAAACATTGACTATTAAGGCAAATTATATAGTTCCTAAATCAGGGAAACTGCCATTTGCATAAGTTTGACAGCAAAAACAAATTTTAAAATGAGCCGGAAAATAAGCAATTTGTTATTTGAATGCATACTTAATTCTTCAATTACGATTGCTTTAGGAAATTCTGTTTAAAATGCCCACTTAAACAACAACAAAAAAAAATACATTCTGCCTTTATGGAAAAAAAGATTAATACGGCACTTTATACAGGGTGTTTCTAAACACATGGTACAAACTTCAAGGGGTGATAGTACACAGCAAGACAAACAATATTAAATAGGAAACTAAGGGTCCCAAACGTCTTCCGAAGGAGATAGGTGCCTTTAAAGTTTAGGGTCCAAAAATTCAAATGATTATAAAAAACAGAAAAATTGGTCGATTCGTTTGCGGTTTTCACTAAAAGTATTCTTTATGTCAGTACTGTCTTGAAAATAAATTATAAAGATAAATTTCAAAAAGTACCGATAAAGGGCGCTTTAGAGTTTGGAGTAATGAACAGCTTATTTTACCGTTATTTTTTGCATCTCATTAATTTTTTTTAGAAGCTTAGACACAAACTTAAATTTTGAGCTCAAAATCTAAATCTTTGGGAGTGGTTAAATGAACTGTGGGGGGGGGGGGGGGGAGATTCAAATTTCAAATGATTATAAAAAACGGAAAAAATGGTCAATTGATTTCCGATTTTCACTAAAATTATTCTTTATGTCAGTATTATCTTGAAATTAAATTATAAAGATAAAATTTAAAAAATGCCGATAGAGGGCGCATTATACTTTAGAGTAACGTACAGCTATTTTTTACCGTTATTTTTTGCATCTCATAAAGTTTTTTTAGAAGCTTAGACATAAACTTAAATTTTGAGTGGAAAAGTTCGTGAAGTAGCGCAAACTGAACTGTGTTCAATGGGGGTGGGGAGGTTAAAATTTCAAATTATTATAAAGAACGGAAATTTGGTCGGTTTTCGCTAAAACTATTCTTTATGTCAATATTTCCTTGAAAATTAATTTTAAAGATATATTTCAAAACATTCCGTTAGAGGGCGCCTTAAACTTTAGAGTAACCTACAACTATTTTTAACCGGTTTTTTTTTTTGTATATAATTAAATGCTTGTAAAAGTTCAAACTTGAATTTTGAGCTCAAAACCTGCATCGTTGTGAGTAATTAAGTAGCGGAAAATTGAGGGGTAGGGAGGGTAACATTTCAACTCCTGAATACAGTTCAGTTTGCACTTCTTAAAACCTCTTATCGATTTAGAATTTGAGCACAAAATTTAAGTCTAAGCTTTTGCAATCATTTAATTAGATACAAAAAATAACGGTTAAAAATAGTTGTTGGTTACTCTAGAGTTTAAGGCGCCCTCTAACAGAATTTTTTGAAATTTATCTTTAAAATTTATTTTCAAGGAAATATTGACATAAAGAATAATAGTTTTAGCGAAAACCGTCCAATTTTTCCGTTTTTTATAATAATTTGAAATTTGAAGCTCCCCATCCTCTTTAAACACAGTTCAGTTTGCGCTACTTAATTACCCCCAACGATTCAGATTTTCATCTCAAAATTTAAGTTTATGTTTAAGCTTCTAAAAAATTTATTGAGATGCAAAAAATAACGGTAAAAAATAGTTGTTTGTTACTCCAAAGTCTAATGCGCCCTCTATCGGCATTTTTTGAAATTTATCTTTATAATTTATTTTTAAGACAATACTGACATAAAGAATAGTTTTAGGGAAAACCGCAAACGAATCGACCATTTTTTCTGTTTTTTATATTCATTTGAATTTTTGGACTCTAAACTTTAATGGCGCCTATCTCCTTCGGAAGACGTTTTGGACCCTTAGTTTCCTATTTAACATTGTTTGTCTTGATGTGTACTGTCACCCCTTAAAGTTTGTACAACGAGTTTAGAAACACCCTGTATATTTCCTAAATAAGAAAAACTGAGAATTGTATGAATTTGAGAGCAAAAATGAATATAAAAACTAGTCAGAAAATAATCAATTTGTTGTTTGAAAACACCCTCAATTCTTCAATCACGATCGCTTCGTGAAATTATATTCAAAATACCCATTTTGACAGCATTTTAAAAAACATATCCTACATTTATGAAAAAACTGACCAATATGGCACATATATAGTTCCTAAATAAGAGAACCTGCCAATTGGATGCGTTTGAGAGCAAAAATGAATTTAAAAATGAGTCAGAATATTAAAAAATTTCATTTATATATCTAAGATATATGATAGTAAACCCTTAACTGCTACATTATTATTTATTTATTTATTTATTTATATATTTTTTGACAATATAAATTTAAAATAGGTGCTAAATATGTATTTTATATATTTATTTATATATATATATATTTATTCATAAATATTTATTCATATATATTTTTTTAAATATTTGTCTTACTTAATCGAAAAATAACTGATAATCAATAAAGATAAATATACAGTTACAAATTAATGCTATCGAAAAGCTTACCTCATATACTATGCCCAAGAGTATCAAGACTGGGCTATGGAACTTTAAGAGAGAGCTGTCTCGCCGAATGAAACACGATTCATTCTTCAACACATCGTGTCGTTGACTATATTTTGCGTTGACGTCTTCTATGCGAAATGTTACTGCCCCTTATGCAACAGGTCATATACAGACCAAATATGATAATATTAAGCTTTGGAGAATGTTCTCATACCCCCCCTCCTCTGGGACTTGTAGTTTTTGAAGAACAGACAAATGAACGGACTATCTGAACATCATTGCGGATCGTTTGCACCATTACATGGTATCTGTCTTTCGAAATAGAAATGGAGTATCTGTTAAAGACAATGCTTTATGTCACATGACTCGAATCGTGCTCAACTGGTTTCGAGAACATAATGCTACGTGTTAGTTAACGTCCTGATCACCTAACTCAACGGATCTTAATCCGACAGAACATGTTTCGCATGTCATTCAACGGCAGTTTACAGCTCAAGATCAACCATTTTTAAATATCACCGGTATGCATGGCTTCTACTTGAACAACTAATTCAATTTACCTCAGGTCATCTACCAAGAAACTGTGGCATTCATACTAAGGTGGTCTGCAGCTGTTTTGCGGATCAAAAGGGAGCCAACATGTTATTGAGTAGAGGGTCATAATGTTTTGACTCTTGACTGCATGTTTACATGCAAGGGAAAAAATATTAAGTTACATGAAAAATTTTAGAAAAAAGTTCGGAGTATTCACGGAGTATTACATCTGTCGATTAACATGAAGGTCTTAAAATACAGGGAATCTTAGGACATAGGTCTAAGTATCGTAGCATATACTATGTTTACACTGTTGTTTTAAAAATATAATCAATTTTTAAAAAAGGATTGAAAACAATTTTGATACTTAAGAAGTTAGTTAGAAGCAAAAATATGTTTCCTTACGATAAAAATAAACAAATCTGAGAAAAATATCTTTTATTACTTGCAATTTTTATGTAAGGATTTGTTTCATAATGTAATTTGAAAATCTGTAGAAAGTAAGTTTCACTTCAGAATATTTTTTCCAACTTATTAAACAATTTATATCATTTATAAGTGATAATGGAATTTGTTCTTTCATTTGAAAAAAAAGTTTCTGCTCTGATGACGACAAAATACTGGGTGATAACATGAAGCTTCTAGGAATATTAACGGTAAAAACTCCAAAATATTTCCGACAACTGTTAGTCCAGTAATGGACTAAAAAATGGATAAAAAAATGGATAAAAAAAAACAGACTTCCAAAGAGTTTTGCTAATCGTTTTACTTTTTGTGTTACTAAGTTTTAAAAATAGATTACTACTTCAATTTATTTTATTGTTTTCCTTGTATTAAAATTTCTTAACCTCATGTTAATTCTTTATATCTCAAATTATACATTAAAAAATTATCTCCTTGAAAAATTTCTTTACAATACTTTTATACCTTAAAAGATATGCATTTTAAAAGTGAATTTTTTTTTAATTACAGCTAATTACATGATATGGTTACCTTAAAGTACAATTGGGTCATAACGCTAAGACAAAAATCGAGAATTGAAAAAAAAAAAACAAGTGGTTAAGTGTGAATGCAAATCGCACAGAGGGTTTCATGTAATAGTTCTTTCAAAGCAATTTATTTAATTAAAACATTCAAATCGTTAATTTATAGTTATTAAATTCTTACACAGATGGCAGCACCAATAAATTTAATTAAAACGTAATCATAAAAGAAATTTATTTATTTTAACCTAATCAAAAATATTCATATCAAATTATCTATATTGTAAAAGCTAAACGTATCTGTGCGTAACGAATACGTCATTTTGCAAATGGCAACACTTTCCCATGCAATTTTGGTTTTGCAATTTTCGCTGATGCAAATTCCATACTTCTGAACATTGCAGATTTAAAAATTTTACATCGTCGTATAGAAAAAAAAGTATGCTTTTAAATGCAATTTGTTTGAAAGCTGTATCTGAATTAATTTTTGAGATATTATTTTTTTTTATAATTTTTAGTACCAATTTTCTAATTGTGGCAACATGATCAATCCATCTTTTCTTTAAAAAAGAAGAAATTAAAGCACATTTATTATGTCAAATATATCATCTGCGATCGTGTCAGTTTGGAATTTTTTTTTCAATTCGCATTTGTACCAAACATAAGATCCTCAATTGACAACTTCACCTTAATAACTTATCTTTATTATAATTTATTGATTACCGATGTAATTAAAGTTTAATTTTGATAATTTGGACAACTGATTTTTATAAAAATTGTATTTTGTTAATTCTAGCTGAAAAAAAATATTTGTTTGATAGTTAGACTAACCAATATAAGATGCCCTTTTACTGTAACTAATTTTGTAGATTTATCATAATTCAATGAAACAGTTCCTTCTTAGACATTCTTTTTTCGTCGAATTTCGACGGGTTAAACCCCGTTTAAATAAAATCCAAAATTCAATGTTCTTTTAAATCCCAAATTATTAATAAATTGCAAAAGATTTTAAATTAGAAAACAAATTGGGGTCCAAAGAATACTATGTCAGATGAACGAAAACCTAATTAAACTCTTAGATTTGCCAAAAATACGAGATTTCTTTTAATTAAATTCATCTTAATGAAAATGAGGAGATCCAGCATCGGGGTTCGAACTAAGTGCTTTCTGTTTACTAGCGAGTTGCTTTGCTTCCAAGCCATGATGTCTACACGCGTAACGTTAAAATTAAAGTTGTCTTTTAAAAATTAAATCGAAAAAATAAACGTATGACATCGAAAATATTAATCTAATTAAAATAACAAACTTTTTTCAAAATTTTATGATTTGTCGTTTCATTCAGCTGTAAGCACGCAAAATTTGAAATCCTCTTGGCTTATAGAGTTTTTCAGTATGGATTCTGTGCGGACGAACAGACAGAGGACAGAGGTGATTAGGGTTTCATGAGATGACTGAAACCCTAAAAAACTATATTCTATTTTCCTTATTATTTAAATGTGATTTGTTATACATATATGCCTATGATGTATATATGGCTATAGTATGATGCTCTTGGTGCATTATGAGTGAGCATTTTACTCACCAAGACAATATTCTATAGTTGTAATACTATCTTCCAATTGAAATATATTCGAAAGAAATTTATGAATTATTAGTTGTAGGAGACTGAAAGCATTAAAAAATGCTGAAATATATTTTTAATTTTTTTTTCTAATTTGTAATTTTTTCCCCATTTTGCTTTGTAAAATAACAATACTTTTTCTAAAAATAAAAATAACATTTTTTTGTCTTAGTATTCTTCAGTTTCATACATAGATTAGCCGATCTATTGTCTCAGAGGTTCTGCTCTGAAGCTGGTAGACGGGAAGTGTTGGGTTCGAACCCTATCGCGCCCGTCTTTCTAATCATTCGAAGTTTTCTATCGTTTTTTTCAAACCTTGGATTTCCTTGCGTAAATAACGGTTAGGTTCAATTATGAAGACTTCCACGGAGGGCACCCTCCCTAGGGCCTATATTTCTCGTACAGATAATCGGCCGTCATACAAAACACCACCAATACCACCAACACTACTCTCTTAAAAAGTCAGCCACAAAATAGCTCAAGTTGAGCTGAAATCCACTTATCTCAATGTTGAAAGGCAGCTTCTCAAAAAAGAGTTGAAATAACTCGAATTTTAACTAATTTAAATGAAGTTGAACTATTTAAATAACCAATTTAGATCAAAAAGATTTAATCGTTTGAAAAACAACTATTTTATGATCTAAAAAATTACAGCTCTTTCAGGAGAAGCCAAATCAGCTCTTTCGTTTTAAGAGTGTATATATAAATTATACAATAGCTGCCAATACATCGTATAAAAATCAACTAATATAACAAAATAACTAGTAAATATATACATTTTTATGCTCTATATGCACTCAAAAGTTAAAAATCTAAGTAAAAATCCTGTTCAACGAAATCGCGACCGTACTCAAAAGAGTTGCATTGAAAAGAGCATAAAATAACCAAACTAAAAATAAATTTTTAGCATAATATATTGTCAAATAATCTATTAAAAATGCTACCCTTACATTTAAAATTTTCAGATGTTTGCAAGCACAAGTTAGGTATACCATGACAGAGAACAATATGGAAGTTAAATTGAGATACACGCGCTACAATAGAGCTTTCTAAACAATTTTAAGCTCACAGTAACTGCTATTGTTATCCAGTGATGGTCAAAGAAAGTATTTGCTGTTGCTTCCTATAATTGCCATTGCGAATGCATTTAATGAGTGGGTTTTAATGGTGATGAAAACATTGGAACTTTATAGCACTGTCAGGGCATAAAGGGTTCATGTATTATGTATCGAAAGAATGAAATTATCAATTTATGAACGGTTCTTAAGTTTACTAATAAAATAGTATTTTATGTGCTACGAAAAAATTACACAAGTCAACTTTCTCATAATTCAAATACTTTTAAAGATCCAGAAATGTATTTATTTATTTATTTTGTAACGATATTTTAACAAAAGGAATTTTTCTGTAAAAAAATTTCTATCGCCTTGCAATTACGGAAAATATTTATCGCCAATTTTTTAGGATGTTCGTTCAAAAATTCTGAAAATAGTATACCATTTTGAAAATTAATGTGTGCACTATTTCATTAATAATATATTATTTTCTATCTTATTTTGAACATTTCTATGATTTGCACATTTTACTACCCCACTAGTGGCCGCAAGGTTCTGATCTCCAAACTGGTAGACGGTAGGTGCTGGGTTCGAACCCAATCGAGACTGTCAGCCTAACCGTTCGGAATTTTCCGTGGTTTTCTTCGAACCTTGCTTAAATACGGGTTAGGTTCCCTTAGAGAGACCCCCACGGAGGGCATCCCTACCCATAGGGCCTATATCCCATAGTGCAGATAATTGGCCGACATAAATACAAACAAACAAACATATTTTACTCTTCTCTAACAGAGATGTAAATTAATGCATTTTCCAACACTTTTGTAACACTCTGTGTACGGAATCAAATAAGCATATAAGACAGTATAATCTTCAAATACATAACTATGATAATCTATTTCTGAAAGAAATTTTGAATTAATTTTGATATTCGGAAAGTTACCTGTGAAAAAAATTAAAAAAACATGTCTTTTGAAATAAACTTGAGCCACTTATTCACTTACTCAATATTTTACATTTCCAGAAAACGCCTTTAAACAGTTCATTTACACGTAAGAAACACATTTATTGCGACATTCAAAAGATTTAAGGGCATATTTGGCCTCGAAATGAATTTCGTCATACATCTAAAAGGATTTATGGTATTTCAAAGTAAATTTATTGTTTTTCTTTTAAAAGGCGTTTGAATGATTTTAAGCTGAAGTAAAAATTTTACATAAAGAGTAAGTTAATTCGTTTACTTAAAGAATGTTCTTTATTATTATGTTTTAGAAAAGTTTAGAAGTAATAATAATATTTTATCGTAAATATAGGAGAAACATATTTAAATACTGCGAAATACATTTTCAGCATTTTAAAATTTATATTAAAATACCTGTCTTGGAAAAAGACATGGGTCTCGCGTAGCAATAAAATCATAAATTGAATATCAATACATGATTATGATATTTCTTTTCCCGATTTAGACAGATATATTGAAACTCATCTAAGAGATAAAATTGCATTTCGATAATTAAAGTAGAATTGAATTTTGAGAGTCGTCACTTCCCATTAGAATTACGAATTTTTTTTTTAAACTGCGGTTTGTAATAAAGAAAAATATTTAGAAACCTATTTTTTCTTTATATATGAAGTAAATAACGAAAGGGACACGAAATAAATCTACAAAATGTTCGCATTGATGACATTATATACGAATCTGAAAATAAATTTTAAAAGCTATGAAATAAAACCTATGATTGCGAAAATAGTTTATAATTTAATCCCGGTTTTAACTGAAAAACTTTCACAGACCTAAAGAAAATCCAATAATTTTCTATTTATAATTGTTTTAACAAGTTTATGGTATCTTTTAAAATTCCTTTTTTTTATTCGACAAGAAGTATAGAGTGATTCACAAACGTCTAAGCACAAGCCAAATGTTTTTATAAAATGAAAAGTATAAACTGAAATGCTTTGAAATTTTTACTGTATCTAAACAGTTGGATTACATATTCATGTTCCGAAATCGGAAACAATTCATTGTAACGATAATAATATATTCTAAAAAAACCAAAACTTTTATGTCGCACATTTTATGGACAAAAACGAAATTTTTACATTTCACAAAGCATAAAAATCCTTTACTATTCTATGGTGTTTCCATTGCACCTGATGAAATCGAAAACGCGAGTTTCCACTGATGGTAAGAGAGTATGGCAGATTTCGGGAGTAAGTTTGTACCAGATTTCCTTGATAATTGATTTCAACTTTGCACTAAGTTATACTGCTTCTCAGTTTTGTAGATGTTACGTAAAAGGATTCAACAGATGTTGCCTATCGTATTCATAATATCTGGGTTGAATGCTGGACAGGTCATAACATTGATATTCTGAAATCAAAGCCAAACTTTTGTGAAATGGCTAGTGAGTATTAATGTCTTACTGAAATGTCCAGTTGAGACTACTTGGACCTTCACCCAACGGCCTCAAATGCTCATTCAGAGTTTGCGGATAAATTTTGAATTTTGCCTGCTATTTAGGAAGCAAAGAGACGTTTGTCCATTGTAACAAAAAGTGTCCAATATCATGAGTGAACTACCATGTTATTGCTTGTTGAACATGTTTTTTGGATCTTTCCTCACGGAGCGCGACTAAAATGTAAATCAATCCGGAACATTTAAATTCCATTTTTTTTCAATAGAAAAGATATTAGTGATTCATTCTTCACGATATTACATGTGCTGTTTCTCCCATTGAAACCTTGCTGGTTTGTGACACTGCTTCCTATAAAAATTACATTTTTACTTTTTTTAATGAATTTTGATTTGGTTATTTGTCTACGCATGATATCAAGTGCTATTTTTGGTGCAAGTTGATTTTTTATCAGATTAAGAGATAAATTATTAGAAACAACCAATCTGTTAATTCTTCTATCCCTCTAAGCGTTTGGAGAGTAATACTCACTAATCTCCAAGTTTCACTACAATATAAGCAATATTTGCGATAATATAATTCTACAGACTTGATGATTTTTCAATACATTTCAGAATGATTAATACTCTCAAGGATTACACTCATATTTATGATTAATTCTTTTTATAATGTTGAATTAATAATATTTTCTGAGCATTTAAAACAAAATGAAGAGAAAACAACGTTACAGTTTTATCCATTTGCAAGACGCTCAAAGGGTTTTAACCATATGAAATGATTTTTTTTCTGAGCTTTCCAGAATGATGCGCATTTTTCCTTGCTTTTCATGTTGCAAAACACTACACGTACCATTTTGGAACGATTTAAAATAAACGAAATTTGCAAAACGGCTTTCGTTTAGCATTCAGTTTTCAGCTTTCAAATTTTTTCAACTTCTTCAGGATAGAACCCAGAGATACCTACCGCTCTATATTTTTGGGAAATATATCACTGTTACTCTGCCTATTATGTTTAAGGAGATATTTGCACAAAATCACATTTGTGCTTAAAAATTTTGCAATTTTACAAACAAAATTTATTTTTAATTTCTAATTCTTGTAACGATGAATTTTTTTCAAAACTTGATATATATATTTAAGATCATAGTACTTACCTGCAGTAGGCATTTGAAAGTATTCTGTTGCACAATTTTATTTGTATTAAAATATTTGTGTTAGTAGATTAAGTTAAATTGTAACCTAATCTAGTAGAAACAAATGAGTATCGATTGATTATATGATGTTATTCAACAAGTAAAAGATCTTTTATATAAAGTATTTTATTATGGTTGTGTCATTATGATGTTACAGTCCTAATTTCTATACGTAAAACAGTCGAATGGCTCATTATTTATACAATGATAATTAGCATGCAAATAATAAGGAATTTCTGAAACTTGTGTGACTTTACGTAATCATAAAAATCCCTGTCGGCTGGGTCTGTAGGCGGAGGTAGATTTCGAAGAGTGCTCATTTCAACAACAACAACAACAAAATATATATATATATGATTAGAGATAAACCAAGTTTAATAACTTCTTTTGGCCGTTTATGAAAAAAAATTTATTTCATTTTTCTGCAAAAACTGGTTTTATCAGAATCATCTTAAAAAAATTCAGCTCAAATGCCCATTATGACAACATATTTTGAAATAGGTTCTAAATTTATTAAAAAATCGACCAAAACAGTACATTAGACAGTTCCTAAATAGCAAAAAACTGTCAGTTGAAAGCATTTGAGAAAAAAATTGAATTTAAAAATGAGTCATAAAATAACCGATTTGTTGTTTGAATACATCCTTAATTCTTTAATCATGATTGCTTCGGAAAATTTTGTGCGAAATACTCACTTTGACAGCATTTTAAAAAATATATTCTATCTTTATCAAAAAACTGGCCAATGTGTCACAGTATATAGTTCCTAAATAACAGGATCTGTAAATTGGATGCGTTTGAGAGCGAAAATGGATTTTAAAACGAATCATAAAAAACGCAATTTGCTATGTGAAAACTTTCTTAAATTTTCAAATCACGAAGACTTCGGGAAATTCTGTTCAAAATACCCTTTTTGGTAGCCTTTTCAAAATATATTCTGTCTTTATCAAAAAACCGATCAATGCATCACATTATATAGTTCCTAAATAAGAGAATCTGTAAATTGGATGCATTTGAGAGCAAAAATGGATTTAAAAACGAGTCAGAAAAAAACGCAATTTCTTATTGGAACACTTCCTTAAATTTTTAGTCACGATGATTTCGGAAAATTCTGTTCAAAATACCCATTTTGGTAGCCTTTTTTGAAATATATTCCGTGTTTATCAAAAAACTGACCAGTGCATCACATTGTATAGTTCCTAAATAAGAGGATCTGTAAATTGGATGCGTTTGAGAACAAAAATGGATTTAAAAACGAGTCAGAAAAAAACGCAATTTCTTATTTGATTACTTCCTTCTATTTTCAGTCCCGATGACTTTCGGAAATTCTGTTCAAAATACCTTTTTTGGTAGCCTTTTTTGAAATATATGCTGTCTTTATCAGAAAATTGACCAATGCGTCACTTTATACAGTTTCTAAATAAGAGGATCTACCATTTGGATGAGTTTAAAATCAAAAATGAATTTAAAAATGAGTCAGAAAATTGACGGAGTTATGGATTTTTCTCTTTTTTTCAGCGCCCTTTTCTTTTCGTTTTTATTTTTTTTCATCGGTAAAAGTTGGTCCTATCAAAAACTTGTAAATACAAAAGTTTTAGATAATTTTAAGAACATTTATAATAAATTTAGTTGGACTTGATATCTTGAAAATTAACGAAGTTATGAATTTTTTTCTCTCAAAATCCCTGTTTTTTCGCCCCTTGAGCCCACTTCTAAATTTATCGAAATTCTGTCATGTATATACTTTTGGCCCATTTTTAAGAAGTAATATAAACTTTAAACCGATTCGATATCTACTTTAATTAAGAAGTTATGGCGCTTTTTCGGTTTTCACAAAAACGCCCCCTATTCCGACCCTCTTGGTCCGATTTTGCCCATTAACGAACTCAGCCAAGATTTTATCCCCATTGATTTTATGTATCAGTTTGGTGGAGATTGGTGAAGAATTATAGAAGTTATCGTGTCCATAAAAAAGTGAGATATATAGATAGATAGTGGTGCGATATATAAACTGGTGCGATTGCAATAGGTAGTATTTCTTACGAAATCTACGTAATATATATTTATATAAACTGGTGCGATTGCAATAGGTAGTATTTCTTACGAAATCTACCTAATATATATATATAAACTGGTGCGATTGCAATAGGTAGTATTTCTTACGAAATCTACGTAAAAGTAATCGATAAACATTTATTTAACATATCAAAATGATTTAGTTTGATTAATACATTATTTTTGGAAGTGTAGTTTATGGTTCCGGTAATGAAAATGATGCTTTTAAAGGTAAAGTTTTAAAAACATTTTCTCACGATTTTTAAAGTATCTTCACACACATTTGCTTTTTATTTCTGCATGTAAAATTATTAAAACCTAGAAATTCATAGAAATATCTTTAATACGTGTATTTGGTAACTGAACAAATAAATGTCAATGTACATAATCGAGTGAGAACAGAAATCTGTTGACCAGCGGAATTTGTTTCAAACATGTTTTTAGTCGTGTGTACTATTCATTTTAGGTAGATTTCGTATGAAATACTACATATTTCGGTCGCTCCTATGTTGGAATTTCTGAAAAATGTTTGCAGATCTACGCCGATCATGACCTCTAGACCCCGAAACTACCATCAGTAAAAAAGTATATATATATACATATATATATATACATATATATATAAATCTATCTATCAGTATATATAACATATATCTCATTTTCTTTTGCACACGATAACTTCTATAGTTCTACTTCAATCTGTTCCAAACTGTTACATAAAATCAAGGGGTATAAAATCTCGGTAAGGTACGTTAATGGGCAAAATCGGTCCATGGGGGTGGAAATAGGGAGAAAACCGAAAAAACGCCATAATTTCTTAATTAAAATAGATATCAAATCGGTTTAAAGCTTGTATTACTTCTTAAAAATGGGACAAAAGTTTATGCATGACAGCGTTTTGACAAATTAAGAAACCCCCCCCCCCAAAAAAAAAAAAAACAGGTTTTTGGAGAGAAAACCAATCATAACTTCGTCAGTTTTAAAGATATCAAATCCAATTAAATTTTGTATAAATGTTCTCAACATTATGTAAAACTTTTGTATTTACAAGTTTTTGATGGGACTATTTCTTACCGATAAAAAAATAAAAACGAAAACAAAAAGGGAAAGTGAAAAAATACAAAAATCCATAACTTCGTCAATTCTTAAACTATCAAATCTAATTAAACTTATTTTACATCTTTTCAAAAATATCTACAACTTTTATTCTGACAAGTTTTTCATACGACCAATTCGTATATCAAAAATAAATTATACAAAAATAGGAGTTGGAGAAAAACCTCAAATCGAAACAGCTTACATTGTGACTCATTTTTAGATTCATTTGAACAGAATTTCCCGAAGTGATCCTGATTGAAAATTGAGGTATTCAAATAACAAATTGCGTTTTTTTATTCATTTTTAAATTACGTTTTGCTCTTAAACGCATCCAATTGACAGGTTCTCTTATTTATGAGCTGTATAATGTGACGTATTGGTCAGTTTTTTGATATATTTTTAAAAATGATGTCAAAGTGGGTACTTCGCACAAAAATTCCCAAAGCGATCATGCTAAAGAATCGAGATTGTATTCCAATAACAAATTGGTTATTTAATAACTCATTTTTAAATTCAATTTTGCTCTCAAACGCATTCAATTGATAGTTTTTTGTTATTTAGGAACTATTTAATGTTCCATATTAGTCGATTTTTTAATAAAGTCAGAATATATTTCATAATATGTCGTCAAAATGCGCATTTGAGCTGAATTTAGCTTACGATGATTCTGATAAAAAAAGTTCTTACGGAAAAATGAAAAAAAAAATTATCAAATGCGGCCAAATAAAGGTGTTAAACTGGGTTTACCTGCAATCCAATTTTATTTCTTGTTGTTGAAATGAGCACTCTTCGAAATCTACCTCCGTCTATTGGCCAGGTCGACAGGGATTATTATATTTTACATTAGAACTTAAAAGATATTTTGATTTCTTGAAAAACATCAGACACTTTCACATAGAATATAGATACTGTTCAGTTTCTATATACAGGGTGATTCCAAATTTTTTTTACAATGAAAGAGGGGTGATAGTACACATTAAGACAAACAATATTAAATAGGAGACCAAGGGTCCAAAACGTTTTCTTAAGGAGATAGCCGCCATTTAAGTTTAGGGACCAAAATTTCAAATAAACATAAAAAACGGAAAAATCGGTTGATTGATTTGCGGTTTTCAGTAAAATTATTCTTTATGTCGGCATTTTCTTGAAATTAAATTATAAAGATAAATTTCAAAAAATGCCAATAGAGGGCGCTTTAGACTTTAGATTAACGAACAACTATTTTTTACCGGTATGTTTTGCATCTCTTTAAATGTTTTCGTAAGTTTACACTCAAACTTAAATTTTGAGCTCAAAATCTGTAGTTGGGAGTGATTAAGTAACACAAACTGAGCTGTGTTCAGAGGGTTCAAATTTCAAATGATTAAAAAAAAAAACGGAAAAATTGGTCGATTGATTTGCGGTTTTCATTAAAACTATTCTTTATTTAGGTATTTTCGTGAAAATAAATTAAAAAGATAAATTTCAAAAAATGCCGATAGAGGGCGCTTTAGACTTTGGAGTAACGAACAACTATTTTTTGCCGAATTGTTTGCATCTCTTTAAATGATTTCGGAAGCTTAGACTTAAACTTAAATTTTGAGCTCAAAATCTGAATAGTAGGGAGTGGTTAAGTAGCACAAACTGAACTGTGTTCAAGGGGGAGGGGGAGGTTCAAATTTAAAGTAATTATAGAAAATGGAAAAATTGGTCGATTCGTTTGCGGTTTAAAATAAAACTATTCTTTAAGTCAGTATCTTCTTGAAAATAATTTTTAAAGATAAATCTCAAAAAATTCCGTCAGAGGGCGCCTTAAACTTCAGAGTAACCAACAATTCATTTTAACCATTATTTTTTGGTTCTAAATAAATGTTTGCAAAAGCATTTTAAATGTTCTCGGAAGCTTAGATTTAAACTTAAATTTTGAGCTCAAATCCTGAATCGTTATGAGGAGTTAGAACCGCAAACTGAAGTGTGTTCAGGAGTTGAAATTTAATCCTCTTTTCTCCTCGAACACAATTCAATTTTTTGCTACTTAAACACTCCCAACGATTCAGAATTTCAGCCCAAAATTTAAGTCTATGCATTCGAAAGAATTTAATGAGATTAAAAAATATCAGTTAAAAATAGTTGTACGCTACTCCAAAGTCTAAGGCGCCCTCTATCGACTTTTTTGAAATTTATCTTTAAAATTTTTTTTCAAGAAAACACTGATTGATCAAGAAAACTGCTGATTTAAAAATTAGTTTTAGCAAAAACCGCAAACGAATCGACCAATTTTTTTCCTTTTATACAATTATTTGAAATTTGAACCCTCTGAACACAGCTAAGTTTTTCTACTTAACGACTCGCAGCTATTCAGATTTTTAACTCAAAATTTAAGTTCAAGTCTAAGCTTACGAAAGCATTTAATAAGATGCAAAAAATAACGCCAAAAAAGAGTGTTTCGTTACTCCAAAGTCTAAAGCGCCCTCTATCGGCATTTTTTGAAATTTATCTTTATAATTTATTTTGACGAAAATACCTAAATAAAGAATAGTTTTAATGAAAACCGCAAATCAATCGACCAATTTTTCCATTTTTTATAATCATTTGAAATTTGAACCCTCTGAACACAGTTCAGTTTGTGTTACTTAACCACTTCCAACTACAGATTTTGAGCTCAAAATTTAAGTTTGAGTCTAAGCTTACGAAAACATTTAAAGAGATGCAAAAAATACCGGCAAAAAATAGTTGTTCGTTACTCCAAAGTCTAAAGCGCCCTCTATCGGCATTTTTTGAAATTTATCTTTATAATTTAATTTCAAGAAAATGCCGACATAAAGAATAATTTTAGTGAAAACCGCAAATCAATCGACCGATTTTTCCGTTTTTTATGTTTATTTGAAATTTTTGTCCCTAAACTTTAATGGCGGCTATTTCCTTAGGAAAACGTTTTGGACCCTTGGTCTCCTATTTAATATTGTTTGTCCTGATGTGTACTATCACCCCTCCTTCATTGTAAAAAAAAATTGGAATCACCCTGTATATTATAAAACTATATTGACAAAGAAATAGGCAAAATTTACTGTTACAAAATACGGAAATATTGAAATGAGTTGAATTCATTTTATTTAATAAACATATTATTTACAAAATGTAGAAACTTTAGAGGACCAATATTTCGAAATTCATCTATATTTTGTAGAGTTTTGCAGTTTTCACCATTTAGAAATTTTTTTCCCCATACTTTTGCCAAATTCGGCAAATATTTTGATACATCTCCAAAATTATTCGTCGACAATTTTGAAAATAATTATTCTACTTCTACTTATAATACACTTCTGTTATGGCATAGAATGTTTCTCATTTTGTGAAAAAGTTAAACTATTTTATATAGAGATCCGCCGGAAAAATAGTTTTGTTTTCGTTTTCGAAGCCAAATCAGAGTTTTGCCGAAAATCAATTTTTGCCGAAAATGCTGTAAAAAATTCTACCACACCGAAAGTCCATCAAAACTATCAGCGATAGAAAACACTTGTCTCTTTTTCTTTAGAAAATTCCAATTTTACTCATTGATTTATGATATATCAGCTCAAACAATACACTCTTTATTGCTTTGAGATTCACTGTTTATAATTATCGATTCTATAATTATGACTGACTTAAGACATGATTTCAAATTATAAAGCAAATGTAATTAAATTTTATTATGCTTTTCATGTGCTCATTAAAAGCTGAAGAATTAACGGTAATAAAAAACTTTTTGTTTCAAACCACAGAAGTGTTTCGAATACTCTCTGAGATAAGCTTTCTGAAAGAAGCAAATGTTCATTTACAAAAATCATAAAATATAAATCGAAGTATATAAGTAAATTATTTTTAAATTAGATGAAATTCGTATAAGTACAGAGAACCAATGTTAAGCATTAATAATAATGAAAGCTTAAAAACATGTATAATGTAACTAATAATTATGTATGTTTATGTATGTATTTATTACTTAAACAAATCTTTATACACTATTGCTTGCTGCTAAAAATAGGAAAATAAAATCGGTTTCAGTTTCAGTTTTGGCATTAAAAACCCATTTCGGTCTAGCTTTAATTTTAAATGGCTTTTACGCGAGATATAAATATGAAATGAAATGTAAAAAAAGTATAAAGATTTAGAAAAATATAATTGAGAAAAAGGTCTGATATATCAATATAGTTTAATGTACCAGCTTTTATACTGTGTTAAGTTTTTGTAATTAAAAACTGTTGACACACTTATGATGAAATATGCATATACAGTAACACGAGGCACATAATTTTATTTGCCTTTTACAAATCTGAAAAAAAATTGCAAAGCTTTTTATCAAATATTTATTCTACGGTAATTGAAAATCAATTTAATGAGTGAAGTATTATTATTCATGTATATTGAGGTATAAAATAGTGTGTAGAAAAGTAAATTGCATGAAGAAAATATAAACCAAAGCATTTATTTTTATTATTATTTTCAGGTAGTACATTTTCGAGTATACTTTTTGAATATTCTTGAGTTAAATGTGTATATAATGCTAATGACACTAAAGATAAAATGGAAATATCTTATCAAGATAGAAAGCAAAATATCTTATCTTAAGTGAAAGCATATACATATTAATGCATCTTGAAAGCATTCCTTTTTTTAACTATACTCAGATGTGTTTGCGTTATATGTATACATAAGCATATATATCACTTTCAGATATGTCCAATGCTAATTCCTAAATGGTTAGTAATAGAAATACATTTTTAATCACAAAAATGTTTTAAATGAGGTAATGAAGTATATCTAAAACAATTTGCGTTAAAAAAGGACATTTATAAAAAAATTGAATTACTTTTATACATTCTTCTTGTCCTATAAGTCATATTTAATATAGTTCTTTATTACACAAACAAGTAAGACTAGAGAAAAAGAAGTCCTATTCATTTAACACTGAAATTGACCAAGGCAGTGTAATTCAAAATATTATATATATAGAGTCTCAATAATACAATGTAATGTATTTTTATTATTTTAAATTAAATTTTAGCCTTCCAGAGAGTTCTATGAGATTATTCCTACAAATGTATGTGAAAGCAGCCAGTCATTCTTACACGTACTTTTTAGATTAGAAAAAAGCTAATATCTATTTAGTACCTACTATACGATTAAATGCAAATTCTAAACAGACATTTCTTTATAAAAAAATTTAAATATCGCTCATCTGCAAGAAAAGAGAAACATCTCGTAGAAATTCATTTTGAATTTTATTCCCCCAATAGATCTATCATAGGTATATGTTGCAATACAAAAAGTTTCATAGTGTACTTATTCGAGAAATCTCTTTATTACGCTATTTGTCCATGCATGACCGCAGAAGAGGAGTGGATCGTGTGGGAAAGTAAATTTATCCAACCGTCTAAATTTTTTTATATGTCATTTACAATAAAACACTTTGTATCACCATTAAACGAAAATAGCAATTCAGGACGCATTTCGAGCTACAACAATTAGAGCTCACGTTTTTACTCCTGCATGAGATCTAATTGCTATAATTTCATGTTACAGTAAAATCATGCAAATTTTCGTTTGCTTCTATGAAATTTACTTTTATCCAGAAGAACCACTTTTCTCGCGGGTGAACGATATATACCACAGAGAACTAACTTAAAAAACATAATTAAAGAAACAATTAGTTTTAAATAATATTTTTTGTGTAAAAGGCTTTGTTATGGTGAGTAAAACTACTAAACGTTTGAGTGATAAATTTTTCATGCAACATAATTTCCTTTAGAAGATTTAATCGTTGTAATTTGTTTCACCGCTGCCTGATTTATCAGCAAAAGAAAATTTGTGAGTATAATTTTGCCTCATCTTTTTTTCACTTATGCTGACTGATTTTACGAAGTGAAGGAAAAAATTATAAATAAAAATTTACTGTTAAGATGTGGTTTGTTTTTATGAATATATTTACATGAAGTTATGTTGGTGTATATCAGAATTTTCTTATAATTCCTTTGAAAACTGATAGAATAGAAGCAACAACAAAACTGTCGAAATCATTAGAAAGAAAAAAAGATCTGAATTTTTGGGGCAGAAAAGAATTCTAAGCAATTGGTTTTATGATCCTGTGATGAATTTATAAGAGTAAAAAAATTCTACAAATTACGATTTCTGATGATTATTTATTTAGTTTAAAATAGTATTGTGTATTTTAAAAACATTTTCATATTTTTTGACTACCGACTATTTTCTAGAACATTGTTGACAATAGACAGAGCCAATAAACATAAAAAGACACAAAAGTAAAAAATAAAATAAAAAATAAATAAACTCCCGAAATAACTCAAAATATACAAATAAATACTTGAAATGTGTCGCAAAAATATTGATATTATTATTTATTATTTTATTATTTTACCCGAGATCTTTCGAGTGCCCACGAATTCATTTTCAAAGGTATATAAAAGAAGATAATATATTAGAAATAGAAAACGCAAAAACAAAACTAAAACAAAAACAGTCTGCGTGTATAAACAAAGTCATGATGAATTCATCGAAACACCAAGGATATTGTACCAGAGTGTGGGAATATTATATGAAATGACGTCATTACAAACAGTATCTTCGTTAAGCGAAATTTCCTGGGATGTCCTCCGCCATGCTTCATTGTAGGAATAACATATGTTGAATCACATTTTTTGTTGTTAGGTCATCAGACGTAGTGTCTGCCATCACTCCCAAAAACATTTTAAATTCTATTGTTGTTAAAATAGTACTTTTGTCCAGTTTTCACTATACCAGACTTTGTGTTTTTTGGAAAATGCCAGTCGGTCCGTTTATAATTTTTTTTACCTACGAAAAATTTTTGTACACCGACACTTCCATTAAGTTCTGTATCACGTGAGCATCTTGAAACGGTAGACTGACTTATTTCAACAATATTTTCATTTTGTAAATAGCCGTATGTTGCAACGAAATTTTAATGCGGGTCATCAATTGTTTTTCGCCTGATAATTCTGTCAACGAGAATAGTAATTTTTCGAAGTCTTCCGAATCTCACAAAGTCCTGAAGGCCACGTCCATCTTTATATAATTTTTAAATATCACTTACAGTCGATTTTACCGATCGATAACTTTATCTCAATACCTCGAGAATATTAGCTCTTTAGTGAAAAATTAATCACCCATTTACGGACAATATTTCTTGAACTTTTCAATTTTGAATTTGAACTATGCTATTCACGTTGATTCATTCACAAACACGACCAAAAAACACTTTACAGACAGGAAATTAGGAATGATGAGTGGCCGGAAACTTTTGCACACGCGAACTTCGAATTCTACCCCTTTGCATGAAGCGTCCACAGTATCCAATCAAAAGTATTACAGTATTTGATCACGTGATAAGAGGTAATTCATATATTCTGAACTTTTGAAGCAATTGTGCTTCTTCTTTGTTGAAACCTTGTGGTAAATAAATCAAAGAAACTAATTGGCCGGAAACTTTTGACCGCCACTATACACTGCTCAAAACAATTAAAGGATGTTGCAGTTTTAGGTGGATTTTGTATCTGGGAAACTTTTTAGCTGATTGATACGCGGTCGACAGACACAGTAGGTTATATGAGAATAAATTACACATTTTTGGCAGAAAAAAATGCATTTTATTGCACATTTGTGTACAAAAGGAAAAAAAAAACACAATTTGTGCATATCAGATAAAAATAATAAGAATAGGTTCTTTCTTCAAAGAAAATCATTTTCAGTAGGGTATGGTTTCCACGGGCGGCCAGCAATGTTGAACATCTTTGAGGCATGGACTCAATAAGGCTATTAATGACGAGTTGGGGTATTCTGCCCCACTCTTCCAGAGGAGATCTTTCCAGTTCTTGGAGAGTTTGTGGGGGTTGTTGGCGGCCAGAAACTCGTCTTCCTAGAGCGTCCCAAACGTGCTCGATTGGATTCATATCTGGAGAACACGCTGGCCATTCCTTTCGAACGATTCCTTCCTCGAAAAGGAAATCCTCCACCAGGTTTGCACGATGTGGCCTGCAGTTATCGTCCATTAAAATGAAGTTATCTCCGATTGCTGCAGCGTAAGGGATTACAATAGGTCTGAGGATCTCATCCCTATATCGGCGATCAATCATAGCTCCATCTCGAATAATGTAGAGGTCAGTGCGCCCGTCAATGGAGATGCCACCATATACCAACACTCCTCCACCGCCAAATCTGACACTTTCGTGCAGGATTTCGAACGCAGGATTATTCCTACTGCCACGGTCCCTCCAGATGAAAATACACCTATTATCCGGATGCACAGAAAAACGGGACTCGTCAGAAAACAGAATATTGCTCCATTCATTTCTCCTGCAGTTGACATGCTCGGTTGCCCCCACCCTGCGGTCGCGACGATGCCTTGATGTTAATCTAACACATACCATCGGTCGGCGAGCATACAGACCTACAGCATGGAGTCAGTTCCGGACAGTCTGAGTTGAAATCGTGGTGCCTGTAGCCGAGCGAAGGTGTTGTTGGAGAAGAGTAGCGTTCATGTTTCGGTGCCTCCGAGCTGTTAATGCTAAATACCGATCTTCATTGGGCGTTGTTGCCCGTCTACGACCTTGCCCTGGTCTTCGGCCTGCACATCCACTCTCCAAAAAACGGTTCTAGATCCTGGAAATGACACTTTGTGACACTCCAATGGCTTGCGCTACTTCGGCTTGAGTTTGGCCCCCTTCTAACCTACCAACAATTCTCCAAGCTTCTGAATCTGTCAAATGACTTCGCTGAGACATCGTACTCATCGAAACAAAGCAATCACCGAATGCCGATCATCCTTGTCTTCATTCTCTTTTATCCAGCTGAAAGTCAAATTTCATTCGCTGCCGCTGAAGCGACGTTTCTGACGTCGAACTCAAAATTTGCATACTCCACAGTTTGAAAACCAGAAAAATTTGCATTTGTGATTCTCTTCTTCTATTTTCGGCAAAATAAATTTGTTTATATCTTTATTTTATATAAAACTTCAAATATCCTTTAATTGTTTTGAGCAGTGTATATATCATTCTTGTTATAAGAAAGTACAGTGATTTAATTTTGCTTTCAATAATTCAAAAGGAGGCCTGTTGTATGCTAATTTTTACGATGAACATTATAGCTGGAACATTATTGCTACTTAAAATTACTGAAATTGAACATTATAGAACAGTATTGTTAATTAAAATAGGTATATTTGTTCTATTTTGGCTTTGAATATCCAAGAGAGTGTGCTTTATAAATTGATTTCATAAGAAATGATACCTATTGAAATCGTTATTATGGAGTGACTTCTGAAAATTTCCTTCATAACTTTTTATTATATGATCCCAGGTGACTAACCCTTCCCCTTCCACACACATTTAAAAAGTTTATACAGATATCTTCAGTATTTTTAATATAAAAATAACATACCTCAGAAGTTTATTAATGATTATACTATTTTTACAGACAGTCTTTATTTTTGAGTAATTGCCATATGATTAACAGTTAATGATTTGTATTAGTTAACCCTTCACTGCACGGTGTGCCACATCTGGCACATAACTAAGAACACTATAATTCTCATTGTGTGCCATGAATTTGGTTTAATATGATCACTATAACTGATTAAGTGCAGTCCAAAGAATGAAATAATATTTATTTTGCCCATGTAGATGACTGTATTTGACAAAAAATTGAATTTGTGCTTAGGAAACAAACAAAAATAAATAAATAAATAAATAAAATAGAAAAAAAAATAAAAAAATAAATAAAAATAAAAAAATCGATCAAGCTACCAAGGCAAAATTTACATTTTTTATTTTTACTGAATACTTAAAAATATAAAGAAAGCTGCAGAGTGTTAAGCACATATATAATTAATTAATTTGTGAAGGTTTTTTGTTACATAATCTGGCTAAAGTTGTAGTTTTCTTGTTGTACTTGGTATCCTCAACTTTAAAAAAGTAGAATAATTTTAATATAGTAGAGTATATTATTCATCAAGTATGTATTTGCCATCTATTAACCGGAAATCAATCAATATATTATTCCGCAATGAATATATATGCAATAATTCAGACTCCATGCAGTTTACTAAATTTTGAAAAGAGATACTCTACTGAATAATGAAAAAGTAATACAAAGTAATGAAAAAGTAATACATTAAGAAATATCCATTTTAATATTGCAGTCAATATCTTTATGCTTGTGTTCGCTAAATTTTCATTTGCAAATTTTTCAATTAAAAATTCTTTTCTTTTTCCAAAAATTTTCGCATTTTTTTAGTTTTTAAGAATGGTACCGTTGGAGCAATAAAGCATGTCGATGTGTATAAACAAAAGTATTTTTTTAATTAATTTTTCTTACTTATATCAATTATCAGTTTACTTTGGTATTTTGAAATGATTTTAATATATATATAACTTATTGGGGGCTATTTTTTTTTGCTTAGGATGAAATATACTTGATGTATTCATATAGGCTATTTTATAAATTATTAAAATTTTTTATTGCGTTTAAAATTGAACAGTAATATATACAAATGTACTTATTTCAATTTCACTTTGAGTTATCATTCTTGATATATTAAAATGTTATGAAAGAAAATTTCGCTCTAACTGAACACAGCATATTAGTTTAAGAAGTATCATAAATATATGACTTCGGAATGATGCAATGAGCTTTAAATATAAGTAAAATATTATTTGAAATTGTTATAAATTCTGAAATAATATTTCAATACGTACTAAAAATTTTGGAAATTTTATGAAACGATCTGTTAACATCTGTGATTAATATTAAACCAGTAAGGTAGTTTATAGTTGTATCTAATCAATGGCCTAAAGGGTATATGTTACTGAGTAGCGTAAATGCATTAAGAACTGTCCAATATTAAATTTTGCCGTTTATGGGAAGTAAAATATAAATCTTTTACTTTTTCTTGTCAATATAAATTTTCTGAAACCTAGAGTTAGTATTTAATGAATATAAATGTATAAAGGGAATTCAAATAATAATTTGTAATTTAAAAGGTACTTGTTTTAAACCAGTTGTGCCTGATATTTTTTTTCTAAAATTATTTTCATGCAATTACTTTAAATTGTTGCAAAATTAACTGACAAAATACTTAAAATAGGTATGCTAATTTTTTTTCTATTTAATTTTTAAAATGTAAGTGCACTAAATATACATAATATTTGAAATAATATAATATCCATATTTATGTTTTTTGTCTAAATTTAACTAAAATAAGCTTTTAAATTGCATAATATATATTCTAATTAGCATTTACAACATTACAACATTAAATACAACATTAATTACAGTATTAAATTACAATATATTGGGATTTAATGCAATAATATTTGTTGTATAATAAGGTAATAGTTATTTTATTCCGTGATTTTTTTTTCTCCCTTGTATAAAGGTAGTAATTTTCTATTAAATTCAATGGTTCATATATTGTAATACAATTAATGGTTTTATATACATATATATTTATGTTTATATTTACAGACACTATTAACATTAAAAGCATTAATAATAAGAAACTATAATCTATTTGAGGCTTAACAACAAATTATTTTATAATGATCTTAAAGAGTACTTCTCATATATAATGATCTCTTAAATCAGAAATGCAATTATATATTCGTTTGTGTATTGGAAATATTTTGTATGCTACAAAAATGAATAAAGATAGGTTGGAACGTATAATTTCGCAGTTACGTATTTCAAAATATTCACGTATTTTAAGGCTGCTTGTCACTCATTTTCCGAATTTCCCTCCGTAATGTTAAGCTTATGAGCGTTTGAAGTAATTTTATGTTCAAAATATCTCATCAGAAAATTAATATGTTTAACTTCTTTTTTCAGTGCTCTCTTCATAAAAGGAGTCCTTTATTTCTTAGTTCTCAAAATAGTTCTCAAATCTTTGTTTAATTTTGTATTTTATGTTTCAATAACAGAATTAGTGGAAGCAAAGCTTTAGAACTTCATATAAAATTAAGCGTAAGTTTGAGAGATATTTTGAAAACTAAGAAAAAAACATGCATAGTACACTGAAAAAGAAGTTAAAAATATTAATTTCCTGAGGAGATATTTTAAATATACAAATGTATGAAACACCCACAGACTTAACATTACGGATGGGAATTCTCCATCATCCTTAAGATAATTATTTATTTATTCGTATGACTGACATAAAAAATACAAATAAACTTACTTTTTACATCTTGCTATCTTAAAAATGACAAAACTGTAAACTCTGAAAAAAATCGTTTATTTAAGCAATTAAAAACACATCTTATTGTGTCGATTCTCGGTAATGGGTAAACATTTTTCGATAATTATTCTATACAATTATCATGTTACAAAAAAAAAAAGAAAATTACATCAATTTATCCAAATTCTAAGTTCCCAACAAATGGGACACTAGATATAAATAAGTAGAATTATACTAAAGCTATAAATGTAAAGAGATAAAGATTGGGGTTGAATAAAATGCACTTGTAATCAAATTGCTTATTTCAAAATATAAAATTCTATGAAAAAAATAAAGGAAACACAAGGTATTATATATATATATGTGTTTTTTTCGGGCTCATAAAAACGTTTTTTGTCAAATGAATTACTAAGAATACTGTTCCGCTCCTGTATTGTAATTGTGTAACATCGCCTTGGCGACAAACACAGCCCACGCCAATTATACGCCAATCGGCAATTTAGTGTAACCCTGCTCACGTGTTGTGTGACGCAGTTGGTTTAGAGAAACGGTCTCTTAGCAACAAGCTCTGAATGCTGCAACAAGCGGCGACTCTAACAAAATAAACATTCCACTAAAATTTACAGTCTACTTGCTTTTTCTTTTTAATTTAGTACACCTCCGTACATTTTGGTCCTAGCGACCCGGAGGTATGATCGAGCCAGCATCTTTTCTATTGAGTTAAATACTTGAATTTATCGAATTTCGTCAACAAGGTGAATAATGTCGGAAACTGAAATAACAGCGTTGAACAGAAGGCGAGGGAATATCAAGGCCCAAGTCACCAGGATATTTAACGCAACGGATGGAAAAATCTTCAATTTATCTGAATGGAAAGCCCATCTGGACTCTTTGTCGAAAACAGAAGAAAAGTCTGAAGCTCTTAAACTGGAATATTATAGAATAATAGAGGAAGAAAAATTGGAAGAAAGTGAAAGAATACTTTCGCAACTGGACGAAGATATTCTAAAACTAGAGGTAAGCTTAAAATCCTCTATTAATGCTTATTATGAAAATACTGATTCGAATAAAAAATCCATTGAACAGGACCAAGCTAAAACGTCTAGCATTAAGCTACCTAGGGTCATATTTCCGGTTTTTAGTGGCAGAATTGAAGAATGGTCCTTATTTAAAAGTACTTTTAATGAAGTTATTAATGATAATTCAAATTTAAAAGATAATGAAAAATTATTTTATTTGCGTTCTGCTTTGACTGGTGAAGTGAGGAGTTTGCTTACACCAGATGAAAATTATGTTTCACTTTTCAATGCGTTAGAACAAAGATACGAGAATAAAAGAGTTATGGTAGATTGTCATATAAAGAATATTTTAAATCTTTATGTAATTAAACAAGGATCCGCTAAGAATCTGCGCATTTTGTTAAATAACGTAAAGAAGAATTTAAGGGCTCTAAAGATCTTAAAGTATGATAGAGATAATTTCTCGAACGCAATTTTGCTGAATATTATTCTAAATAAACTAGATAACAAAACTCGTAAACAATACGAACTAACATTAAAGGATAATAAAGTTCCTAATTTTGATGAATTTTTAGAATTTCTTAAGCGAAGATGTCAAATCTTAAATAGTATAAGTTCTAACGTATCCTCTAAATATACTGCAAAATCCTTATTCATAAAAACAAACAAACCTCAAAGTAAATGTTGCGTAATCTGTAAAACAGAAAACCACCCCTTATATCATTGTGTTAAATATAAAAACATGACGTTAAGTGAGCGAATTAACCTTGTTAAGAAAAATAAACTTTGCTTCAATTGTTTAAGTTCAGCCCACCTTATTAATTATTGTAATTCAAAAAGCACTTGTCATGTTTGCAAGAGCGCAAGCCATCATTCATCATTACATAATTATACAACACCAGTAAACAATCCTATAAACAATCTCCCAATACATGAAACAATAAATAGCAATTTTGTTTCGGAAGATTTATCACAAAACGAAACTACTGCTCATTCATTTTTTTCGTATGAAAATGATAATAATAAATCTGTTTTAATTAACACTGCAATAATTTATTTGACAGATGTAAATGGCATCAAAATTCCTTTCAGGGCAATATTGGATTCCGCATCGCAGAATTGTTTTTGTGCATTTAAAGCAGCACAAATATTAGGCTTGAAAAAAGAGAAAATAAAGATTCCTGTAAGTGGAATAAATAAATTGCCTATTTACATTAAATCTAGAATCAAATCAAAGTTGTCAAATAAAATGAATAGTACTAGTTATGATATTGAGTTATTAATCGTTCCAAACATCTGTGACTTCACGCCCTCGAAAAAGATAAACATATCAGATTTAAAAATTCCAGCAAATATTTGTTTAGCGAATAAAAAATTTAACATTCCAAGCAGTGTGGAGATAATTATCGTTGCTGAACTGTATTTTTCTCTTTTAAATGAAGAAAAAATAAAGTTAGGCAATAATTTATATTTGCAATCAAGTATTTTCGGTTATATTGTATCTGGTTGTATTTATGACAAAACAGTAAATAATAATAATACTAATTATTGTTTCTTAACAAAAAATGTTGAAATACTTAATGACACTTTGAAGTCTTTCTGGGAAATTGAAGAAGTGCAAAATTTAAAACCCTGTAACAGTGAAGAATTAGAATATTGTAATGATCACTTCGATAAAACGCACTTCGGAAAACCGGATGGTAGGTTTGTGGTCACGATGCCGTTTAAACCACAGGTTTTAGAACCCGATTTGGGAAATTCCAAAAATCTTGCTTTGAAAAGATTAAACTCTCTGTGGCAACGTTTAGATCGAGATCCTGTTATGAAAAACTTATACACAGAATTTATTAAAGAATATAGAGATTTAAATCACATGCATGAAATAAAAGAAAACACGAACTTTAATGATGGCTATTACTTACCACGTCACGGCGTTTTACGAACCTCTATTAAAACCACAAAACTACGCGTCGTTTTTGACGCTAGTGCCAAGTCAACCAACGGAAAATCTTTGAACGATTTATTATGTAAGGGTGGAGTTCTGCAAGATGATCTTTTTTCGATATTAATTAGATTTAGGAAGCATACTTATGCTTTTACTGCGGATATTAAACAAGTGTTTAAGATGATAGAAATAAATCCATACCAGTACAAATATTTAAAAATTTTGTGGAAAGACAGTATGTCATCCCCAGTTAAGATATTTCAACTAACAACAGTTTCGCATGGAACATCTTGTGTCCCCTACTTAGCCACCAAAGTATTACAACAATTAGCTCTAGATGAGAAAAGGGAATTCCCGTTAGCATCGAAAATTGTTTTGAAGGACTTTTATATGGATGATTGCCTATCGGGCTCATCCAATTTAGAAGAATTCAGATTAATGAAATCGCAATTAACAGAACTCCTCTTAAAGGGAGGGATGGTTTTACACAAATGGTGCACCAGTGAGGTCCAATCTACTGATAATCACATGTTTCCCCTGGACAGAAATTCTGAAGAAATAACTGTTAAAACAATAGGGATGTTGTGGAACAGTTTCGATGATACCTTTAGGTATAAAGTTAATATTAACACAAAAAGTGATTTCACAAAAAGAGATGTACTTTCGCAAATTGCCCGCATTTATGATCCTCTCGGTCTCTTAGGGCCAGTGATTGCTAAAGCAAAAATATTCATGCAGGAGCTATGGTTTCTTAAAATAGAGTGGAATGAGAAGCTGCCCTCTCATGTTGCCAAACAATGGAAAACCTTCCTCGAAGGTCTTAAAGAATTGGAATCCATTGAAGTACCAAGATGCCTCCTAGCTGTGAACCAATCAGTGGTGCTAAATGGTTTCGCAGATGCGTCTTCCAAGGCTTATGGCGCAGTGATATACGTGCAAACATCTAATTCTAGTGAAATCATCAGTCACTTATTATGTAGTAAATCTCGCGTGTGTCCAACCAAAGTAATAACAGTGCCACGTCTCGAACTGTCAGCATGTCTTCTTCTGGCTAAACTCACTAACAAGGTCTTAAATTCATTAGACAAACAGGTAGCTTTAGTCAATTTGTTTTCTGATTCAACTATTGCTTTAGCTTGGATAGACACTGCTCCTCATCTCCTGAAAACGTTTGTGGGAAACCGCGTTGTGCAAATTAAGGAACAAACTAAGAACTTTCCATGGTTTAATATTCCGTCAGAACACAATCCAGCAGACTTGATAGCAAGAGGTGCAAGTGTGGAAAACCTGTCTTCTAACCAGTTGTGGTGGCATGGCCCGCCTCTTTCAATTCTTGAAGAAACAATAGCAAAAACTGATTCTAATAAAAGTGACATTAAAGATGAACATTATTCTAGTGAGCTTAAAGCTCCCAGCAACTTGACATTCGCTATTCATAATGACTCTAATTTGTGTGATAATTTAATTAATCTTAGCAATAATTTCCAAAAATTAATTAGAATTTTAGCTTATATTTTCAGATTCATACATAAATGTAAAAAAGTAACATCTGCAACCGGCCCTCTGTTGCTGGAAATATTAAGAAAGGCAGAGAATTATTTAATAAAAGATATACAGGTAAAGTATTTCAAAAATGAAATTTCGGCCCCCCAAACGGGATCTTCGGTTCATCGCGCAAGTAAGTTAAAATTCTTAAATCCCTTTTAAGATGGAGATAGCTTATTGAGGGTGGGAAGAAGACTAGCAAAATCAAATTTGAATTTTGACCATAAACACCCCATTATACTTCCGGCGAGCTGTCGCTTGACGAAATTAATTTTTCAATATTATCATAAACGAGATTTTCATGTAGGACCCCAAGCTCTTTTGAACACTGTGCGTCAAAAATATTGGCCGCTTGGTGGC
The DNA here is from genome assembly GCA_964019185.1 of Maratus speculifer. Lineage (NCBI taxonomy): Eukaryota > Metazoa > Arthropoda > Arachnida > Araneae > Salticidae > Maratus > Maratus speculifer. The sequence continues at coordinate 176,595,005 of OZ025292.1, read as the reverse complement.
AGAAATATTGCGCGTAAAACTATACATGAGTGTTTACAATGCTTTAAAATTAAACCTATAACGGCTAGTCAAGTGATGGGGGATCTCCCTCCTGAAAGAATAGTGCCCAGTTCCCCATTTTCAAATGTGGGATTAGATTTATGTGGGCCTTTTGAAATAAAATATAAAGGTCAAAGAAAGGGTACTTTTCAGAAAAACTATGTTGCCATATTTGTATGTATGGTCACTAAAGCTGTGCACTTGGATTTTGTCTCAGATTTGACATCCGAGGCTATAATAGCAACTCTAAAAAGATTCTTCGCTCGTCGTGGGAAAAGCTCTGTAATCTTTAGCGACAATGCTACAAATTTCGCTGGGGCTTCAGCAGAACTAAAACGTTTACGCAGACTTGTTGCGAGTGATGAAGTTTCGAACTTTTTAGCTTCTGAAGGCATTAACTGGAAATTCTCCCCTCCTAAGGCCCCAAATTTTGGTGGCCTTTGGGAGGCAGGAGTCAAATCTTTCAAATACCACTTAAAAAGACCTGTGGGCTCAGCTCATCTCACGATCGAGGAATTCCTGACAGTTATCATACAGATAGAGGCTATTTTAAATTCGCGACTATTTTGTCCTTTGTCAACAGATCCTGACGATCTTCAGGTGTTGACTCCTGGTCACTTCCTCATAGGAAAGCCTCTTAATTTAATTCCGGAATCCAATTTAAGTGAGGTCAAAGATAATTTGCTAAATAAATGGCAAAGAACTCAAAAATTAACGCAGTTAATATGGAAACGTTGGCAGAATAATTATCTGAGCCAGTTACAAGAAAGAAACAAGTGGCTATTTAAAAGACCTAATATTCTGCCAGGAATGCTAGTTTTGCTTAAGGACTCACAATTACCCATTTGCACTTGGTCACTAGGCCGCATTAATAAGGTTTTCCCAGGCGCGGACGGGATAGTCAGGGTAGTTTAAGTTCGTACCGCTAAGGGTAATTTTAAACGACCTATTTCAAAAATAAGTATATTACCCATTGAGGACAACATCATAGATCCTAAACTTTAAATGTGCTTTATTATGTATTAATTTCTCATGTATTATTTGTGTTTATTTATTATTATTATTTTTTTTGCTTATAATTTGTATCATATTGTGTTATTATTTGTATTGCATATGTATCTTGAAATATAAAAATATTTCAATGCCGGGCGGGATGTTCCGCTCCTGTATTGTAACTTTGTAACATCGCCTTGGCGACAAACACAGCCCATGCCAATTATACGCCAATCGGCAATTTAGTGTAACCCTGCTCACGTGTTGTGTGACGCAGTTGGTTTAGAGAAACGGTCTCTTAGCAACAAGCTCTGAATGCTGCAACAAGCGGCGACTCTAACAAAATAAACATTCCATTAAAATTTACAGTCTACTTGCTTTTTCTTTTTAATTTAGTACACCTCCGTACAAATACTTTTTTTAACGTATTCATCTCAGCCTGAACTAAAACATTTAATAAATTATTTAACTCGTATAGTACTTTAATATATATAAAAAAGGAAATCTGCTATGATCAAATAGTATGAAAATAAAGCTTGCTAAATACATTTTCTCCTGAATTTCTCTTTAGTACATAAATCACTAAAGTAATATGTTATGTATAGAAATATATGAGATGATTTTTTAATATTAAAAGAAAATGAGAATTAATAACATATATTTCAAAGTAGAACACATATTTGATTTATATTTATAGAATGTCTGCTAGAAAGCTAATATTTATTTAGACTATGTATCATGTTATAGCCTTCTATGACGAAATTCATATTTTTGATAAAAGTTAAATTCTCTTTAGTATTTATACGGAATACTTTCCGTTTGTTTTATGTGATCTAGCTTCATTTTAAACTATTCCTAGTTGCTAACGCCTCCTTTTTTCTGGGTTCTTTGAGTTAGTTTATAGAAGAATTTCTATTACTATTATTTTCATTATTATTATTATTATTATTATTATTATTATTATTATTATTATTATTATTATTATTATTCTAATAGTGAGGATCAAAAACTGGAGGGGTACAGCGATAAAAGTAAATTTAATGTTCACAGTTATGTGTATCATATTACTCATTTTTCTAATTTGCTTAATTTGGAAGATCACGTTGAGAAACCAGAAAATGACCGAATTAATCGTAAGACTCTACGAATAAACTCTGAAGTTTTTAAACTAATAAATGAAACACAACTTTTTTTTTTAATTTACTTTTACATATTCTTATGGTTTGATAACATATTCAAAACACATATATTTAGTAATATTAATTAATCAAATCATAGTAACAAAAGTGGCTTTTGAAAAATGTAAATATGGAAGTATGCACTTTGCGCGCACGATTTTACAATTTCTACTGCAGATATTTCTTTAATTATTCACATTTTGTTATTTAAAATAGACGTAATTTTAATGTATATTCAAATTCTTTACAATAATTATATTGCTTTTCTAATCATATTCACTAAATTTTGCCAAAATATGTATACTTATTTTTTCAATCCACATTTTTTTGTGATAAATATCAGATTAAATTGAAGTTCAGCATAAATTAACAGGTGTAAACTAAGAATATACATAATTTCAAAGTTCTAGGACAGTTAAATTCTAAATAAAAATGCACAATGTCAAAAAACAATTTTTAGAAATACGGCTTCAAAGATGGCTTATAAAATTACAGCAAATGTTTCTATGCAACATATATTTATAGTCATAACTAATTTTCTAATTGATATCTTTGCAAAATTCCTATTGCAGTTTATTTGAAAGTTTTGAAGATATCCATTCTGAAATTTGTGAAAAACATTTATGGGGAAATGATCCGGGTAACCGGGAAAATGATCTGCCCCCTTAAATAATCAGCTGAAAAAATCATGATCTTTATTATTTATGTTTTTCTGTGGCCTTTTTTATCAGTACATGTTTTGTTTGTGATTTTGTAATAGGTATTACTTCTCTGAATTTTTTTTTAATTTTGTATATTTTTATATTATGTTTCATTATATTCTTTGTTTTATTCAAATAACGTTGCTCGCAAAATCTCATAATGTAATTTTCCGATTATTATGATAGCTCGTAAAGCCATTTTATTCGATATTTTAATTCAGGAAATGTATCAATTTATTTCGATGTTTCCAGACGTGAAATTTAATATAACTTTAAGATAGAGTTTTCTGGTTTAAATTTGTCATTTTTGGAACATTTTCGATGGATTTCCTGTAATTTCTATGTAAATCAGAATACTGTATTTTGAAACCTTTTACATATGTTTGTTTCAGAATCATCTATAATATAAAAATATAAAATATTCCACATTAAATAAAAAATAAATTTTATAAAATTATCAGACGAATATCAAAAGTGTTACCGAATAACATAGTACAATAAATTATTTTTAATAACAGCTGGAATGAAAGGAAAAAGGATGTTTAAAATCTCGTAAGATATCTGACGACGCTTGTGATATTATTTTCTATATTATTTAAAGAAATCAATAATTTAATGATACATTTTTTTATTCTGAAACATGACATTACACATAAAAATGGAGAGGTAAATAATTTAATAAAACAGCAGAAACAATTTAAAAATATTTTACTGCATATTAATTAATCAACAATTTCCTATTTTCTAAGAAACTGTTCATTTTTGTGAACTACTTTATTTTTTAATATGAAGCAACACACCCTTTTCAGTGCTTTTCATTTTCCTGAGTAAACTGTAATTTTTCGTGGGAAGGAAATAAAAACAATATTTAAAGTGACGGTTGATAAATATGATAATGGTGCAAAATATGGTATACCATTCTTACTCTGATTACAAGAAAAAACTTTCAGTGGATTTGTAAAAAAATTGTGGTTTTGTTGGTTCATTTCAAAACTAATTCAAAATATTATAATGAAGGCCGACTTTTTGCATCACAACACTTTAACTGCCTCTGTCCTGATGTTGCCAAGAGAAAAGACGAAATAACAGCCGTGAAATTAATTTAAATGCTTCTTGAATTACAAAAGTGATTTCTAGATCCGCCTATTAAATATGTGGGTATTATAGGAATCGATATATATATTGATACAACTTTGGAGATGTTGTATAACAATTTTAAACCGGTTTCTGTGGTGCTTTGAAATATTTATCTCAGGACTGAGAAGGTTAATCACTTCATATATATATATATATATATATACTTGATTTCGCCAATGAATTTCTCTAAACATATGCAAAATGTGAGTTATACATAAAAGAAATAAAATAAGAAATTTTTAATTTAGTATTATTCGATATAAGGGTCGACTTTGGCTGTAGCTTAAATGATATTCCTCATTTTTTTCACGATAGTAATAAGGTCTTTAAGTAATGTTAAAGCCTCTTACTTCTTTTTTTTTTCATCCAGTTTTTTTTTTTTTTGTGTGTGTGTGTGTGTGTGTGTGTGTGTGTGTTGAAAGTCTTTTAATTAATTCTGAATTTATACAACATTAGAAAATGTCAAAAAAAAAAAAAAATTGAGAAATATTTAGACTTAAATTGCAAGTGAAGTATGTATATTCTTATATAATTATGCAAAACAACTTATTTATAATACGTTTTAACTCTAAAAAAATTAGGTGTATAGCTATGACTTCATTCTCGACGAAAATCTTTCCCAAAAGAAAAAAAAAAAAAAAAGACAAAAATTTACCTTGTTATGATATTTGCATTTTATGTACTATCTTGACACTAATTATATATTTTCCGATTTCTCATAGTCTTGCCCATAGAATAAAACACTTTTTGTTATTAAACTTGTTAAAACATGAAGAAATATTTTCTAAGAATATTGTATAAAAATTATAATTTCTTAACTATTTAAAAAGCAATTATTTTAATGTAATTTGATTTTGATATAATGCAAAACAAAACTATTATTATTATTATTATTATTATTATTATTATTATTATTATTATTATTATTATTATTATTATTATTATTATTATTAAAAAGAGTTGGAGAGAGTTCGTTTTGTTGGTACCTTGACTTGAAGTTTGACTTTCCCAAAACCATATCTATTAATTCATTTCAAAGCTACTCCCACAAGAACACGGAATGTTATTCATACACATTTAATCAAATGCAATTCGTTTCAACAAATTTTGCACGTGCAAGTATGTTTTTCAAATGAATGACAATTGTATTAAAATTAAGAGCCCCCACGATGCTATTTTCTTTTTTTTTAAGCAAAATAAAATTACAGAAATATGTTTCCTTGTTATCATTTTCTAACAACGCAATAATGTTAAAATAATAATAATAATAAACACTTAGTGAAAAAAGAAAAATCCTAGCATCAAAATCCTCCTCTTTTCAAAAAAAAAAAAAAAGCCATTTATACATAGTAATGTTCATTTTAAATATTCAAATTAAAAAAAATTGCCACTTTTTTACCCATTTAACTAACCGGCCAAATATTGTCTCCTGTGCAATAAAATAGCTTTTATTTTATTTTAAATATAACCCTTAAAACACAATTGCAATCATTTAACATTCTTTCCAATTACAATTATGACCAAAGATAACTGACATTATCTTCTAGCCTTTTAATAACTTATATATGCTTACTTCTTTTCTTCGCGTACTTTAAGATTAAAAATACATTTTTTTCCCAATTTTAATTTCAATATTCCAACCACCGTTTTGAATAAATGTGGTTTTCATCATTCTAAAAACCGATTCTAATATTTTAATATTTGTAGCTGAGAATGTTAAAAAATATTAGAAATATAAAATAACTTCTGACAAGAATCGAAACGGGATGATTTGAAATGTTCTTATAATACTCATAACATCAATTGAAAATATCTACTAACATACGTTTGGTGACAACAAATAGCTTTTGAGAGATTTTATCAGGTGATGTTTTGAAATATCAAATAGACAAAGATTGTTCTAATTGGCTACGCAGATCTAGACCAAACTGATTTTTAATGTTTCGGTATTATCGATGGAAAGTGATGAACGATGCATAAAAAGAAAAGCCTGGTAGTTTTCTAAAATAGTGCATCTGTTTTCTTTCTCTCTCTCTCAGAGCATTTTAAATGCTATTGTGGGATTGTTTTCTATATTCGTACAATTTCTTTATCATAGATTCAGATGAGAATTACAGGTTAGGAAACTGTTTTTCAATTATATAATTTTTATTACTCTATAAATATGAGTTCCTAAAATAATTTTTAACTTTACTATTTACTTCGTATTTTTTTATGCTTATCATACGAGCATTTCAAAATTAACAGGGACTTTTTATTAATCTGTTACTGAATAATATGTTCAAGTTTAATATTACGAATATTTATTCTGTTATGTTAATTAATGCTTTATTCTAGAACTACCTTTACAACGCAGTCTGAGCTAGCTTTAAATTCTACTATTATATAGGCAAGAGTTTCAGGTGGTATCAGTAGCTAATGTCATTTCATCCACGAGAAAAAGGTAATACAAAAAGCAATTGAGTTTTAACCTTCTACCTTTAATTTTACATCTTTTTGAACTAAAAGGAGGAGGGATAATTTTCTTTTAGCAACTCGAAATTTATTACGTATAGTGCAAATATGTTGTTTAGAAGGAAGTATGACAGAATAACACCGAGCTGTTGAAGGACCATGGTAATTACTAATGTTATATTTAACTATATATTTATAGATATTGTGACTCAGACAGAAAAGAGACAACTCCGTATTTTGTCCTAATTAACTGCGATATGCTACTTTTCGAATTATGCCTAGGAAATTTTAAGGTGGTAGATAATTACCGATGCTGCATAGGAACGAATTTTGCGGGTCTAAAATACACAGATAACGTCCAAATATTTTTTCAGTAAAGTTGGGTAAAGAGCTTATCATTAATAAAATTTTTAATCATTTAATCTGGAAAATTCTCAAATTAAATAGTAGAAATATAATAGTTATTTATTAATAGTGCCAAAAATAATCGTTTTATGTTTCTTTTATAAAATTCATATATGCACTCGTGGTTCCATATTAGTAAAATGCATATCTAGAATTATATTTAAAATCATTTACAGAGCATAACGATGAGAATTTTTATAAAAGGGAATTATTTATTACAGTTCGATCCTGAAATATCAATTTAATTTTTAAACGCATAAAAGATATTTTCTAAAATGTTATATATCGAATACATGCTTCATTTTCAATATATCCATTTAAAATTATATCTATATTTAATCTCTTTAAATTGCAATACCTTTTAGTTATATTTATTTATGTATATGAAACTATTTTTTCACTATTTACATCTGTTTAAAGTAGTATATTATAAATGGAATTTTAAAACTTTTTAATATTTTATTTATATGGAACTAGCAATAGCATTTGTAAACTTTTATTTGAGTAAAAGGTTTTCAATATTTTAGTTACTTTGAGACATAAACCTTTTATTTTTGTAAGAATGAAGTTAACTGTTCTTTAGATGTGTATCAAGACACAAAATAAATATTGGCCAAAACACTTAAAGTACAAGGATCAAATCAATAGCTTCAAGGATTGGCAGAGATTGGTAAAGATTTGTCTAGTTTTAATGGAAAAATCTGAGGAATAATTTTCCATTTGAGGTAAAGTTTTAGTAAATTATTTAACGAACAAATCTCAAGAACTACTGCTAGAGTTAATTTTATTATGGTTTCCTAAGATACGACATATATGTCATCAAAATCAGAGCATCGAGTTGGAGTACAACTAGGGAATCCAGCAAGTATTATCTGCCATTCATTCTTCGATGTAAAGTATTATTTCTTCTAATTACATATGTCTACAATGTATAAACTATTTTTTTTATAATTTTAAATGTTCTTAATGTAAATTATAGCGTTGAATGCAACAATCAGAATAAAAGGAGTATACCACAAATTACTTTCATATAAATTCATTTTTTATGATGGATATGTGATGCTGCAGTATTATTATAATTATACCACTTACATTCAATTAAAACGACAAACCCATTTTTAAGAAACACATTTGTTATTTCACAAAATTAAATAAGAGTAATACAAGGCTGCTACTGGCGACTGATTTTACTCTGTTCTAACCCTAATACATTTTACAGTACATTTTTATTGTGAATGTTGTCAAAACATATGTAACACATTAAAAAAGTTTTGAAATAGTGATGCGAAATAGAATTAAAAAATAGTCATCCATGGCAGCCCAGGTAATATTGCAAATCTATTAGAAAATTTATTGCACTTTTTTTGAAAAAAAAACCATGTAGATCAAAATAGAATTTACTTATTGAATTATATGTATTTCTATACAGTGGGTTTCAAAACTTTGAGGTTTAATTTTACCTATTAACAACATTATTGTCCGCTGTTACATGACACGTGGAATGTGACAATCATGTGACGTGCTTTAAATTCCATGGAAGATCAAGCTATTCAGTCCTCTGTATGACCGAAATTATCTGACGAATTAAGAAATAACAAAATATTTTTATTACTGGAACCTTACAGAGGAATCTTAAATGATGGTCACTGATGAGACAGTATGTAACTTATTAAGTAATTGCATTTTGCTTTTATTAGAATTGTACATTTGAGATCATATGTGACATTGCAGTAACTTCGCACTGGTATTACAATAATTTTGCAAGGTTCCTAACCAACAACTGTGATCTAAAAACAACTTATCTATATTGCAAGTTAAAAGTAACTGTAGTAGGTTTATAATTATAACTAGACGAAGATTGTTGACAAACACAATCTGAATTGACTGTTGTTTTCAAAATGACGAAAATATTTTGTGTATTATCCTACCACATACTTCATATAGTACATTCTATTTTTTCTAATAACATAGGCGTTCAATGGAAAACTTTTTAAATAATTTTAAATGTTTTTAATGTAAATTTTAGTGTTGATTTAATAAATGTTAATAAAAATGATGCGACACTTAGCAATTTCAAACAAATTTGGTTGTTATAATGGTATGTGATATTGTAATCTGACGGCTACAATTATATCACTTAATTTAAATTAAAGGAAAACCTTTTTTTTATATATTTTTTTCACAGAATTAAATGAGAATGATAAATACTACGCATTCGATTAGAAAAAAATATTACGCTTATTTTGAGAAGAATAAAGTTAATTATGTTCATCATTAAACCATATAATATTTTTATAGCAATAAACTATCCAATTTCGATGTTTAATTTTACCTTTGGAAAATATTTTTTTCCATAATATACACAATTGTTTCACAAAATGTTGTCCATAGATAAATTTAAACATCCATATTTGGTGTTCTATTGGTAGAAACGAAGCCTAAATATCCTACTTTTGATTGTCTTTTTAAACGATTTGAATTGTGTGGTTATAAATTTAAAAAAAAGCTTTTTGTAACCAAATTTATATCAATTTTACCACTTTTCAAAACGTTCATAACTTTCTAATCCATTTTTCCGAGACACATTCAGTTCACTTGCCTTTGATTCAAATAATTGTTTCTGATGATGATTTTAAGTGAAATATATGGAATGAAGTTGCTGAAATTCAATCAAATTTAAGATTCTGGTTTAATTAGAAATTTGATTCTCAAATCCATCTTTTGAAATTTCAGTCTGAGCACTAAACTGATGAGATTCTGTATCCAATACTACTGTGTGTAAACGTAAGTTTATATTTTACTTACTATAGGGCAGAAACGGTGTTTATTGCAAGATTAATAGATGTGTGGGAAGTTTAGCGTTAAATGTAAAGTGCAGGACTGGAGTTTTTATTTACCATTCTAAAAGAAGCCTTAAAACTTCTTTTATGTTATGAAAACAAAATTTTTTTTAGTAAGACCAGAAAAAAAATGATTTTGGAATATTATCAGATACTTAATCGAGGAAATTCAGAATAATTACATAGCACAAATAACCATATCTTTAACCAAATTTGTAGAAACAGGAAAAACAGTATAAGAGTTGCGAGTGAAAAAAAAATAAATTAAATGTACTTCACTTCATTTTACATGACTGCAATTTTGTACATGAATGTGATTGAATTACATGTGAATTCGGTTTTATATAAGGTGCCCTGAAGTAATAACGCCACGTTAAGGTTCTACCAATTTTCACGGCTCAGTTTTAGACTGTATTTTTCAAACAAATATAGGATTAGATACAGCAACTCATTGACTATCTATATAAAAAAAATAATTTAACAGATATGTATTCATAAAATGTAATGGCGTGATTTCTTGACCAATGCTATTTGGCATTATTACCCACCTATATGGGTAATAACGCCATGCAAACAAAACTATGAAGTAAGATGGGATAATTGGATGTAGATTGCCCAATTCTAAAAATACAAACTCTACAAACTTCGAAATTGACAAATTGCATTCTAAGCCATTGAAAATGTCCAATTTTTTGTGAAAGTGTAAGAAAAATAAAGTTGGTGTGTGTGTGGGGGGGGGGAGGATGAGGCAAAAGAATATCAGACCATGCGCTTCTTTTTGTTTAAAAAAGACCGCTTAAATAGAAATATTAGAAACATTGCACAGTTTTATCTGTGTTTATTTGAATCAGTATTTAGGAAGTAGCTCGGCCACTGTAGGGAATCAACCGAGATATTAATGCCAAGGATTGGCGTTATTACCCCGTTATAGTTATTGCGCTGTACATTTTAAATTACAAATTATCTCGAGAAGATATCCAAAATCTTCAACAACATTTTGAAAGTCCGTGAAATGTATTACAAATTTATGTAATTAACAAAGTATTTCCAGATAAAAAAAATAGTCTTCACATCACAAAACGTACCTCGCAAATTTTAGATCAAGCGTTAATTTTAGTTGCTTGTATAAACAATAAGACTTTAAAATGAAACAAATTAACTTGAAGCTGTTTTTTGCTATTTACATGTCTCAAAACCCTTCTGCGCAGAGCACATGGGTGTCATTTACCAGTTTATTTCATAATTATGCATAATATTAGCAGTTGGCGTTATTACACCAGACCACCTTAAATTTTCAAAAAGTACCGTTCTACCTGATTATCTGTGCATTATTAGATTTAACAGGCAAGATATGAAACGAAAAAAATCCCTGTCGGCTGGGCCTATAGGCGGAGGTAGATTTCGAAGAGTGCTCATTTCAACAAATATATGTATATATATGTATGATTGGAGATACACCCAGTTTAATAACTTCATTTGGCCGTTTATAAAAAATCTTTTATTTCATTTTTCTGCAAAAACTGGTTTTATCAGAATCATTTTAAGAAAAATTCAGTTCAAATGCCCATTTTGACAACATATTTTGAAATAGATTCTGAATTTATTAAAAAATCAACCAAAATAGTACATTATACAGTTCCTAAATAACAAAAAACTGTCAGTTGAATGCATTTGAGAAAAAAACTGAATTTAAAAATGAGTCATAAAATAACCGATTTGTTGTTTGAATACATCCTTAATTCTTTAATCGATTGCTTCGGAAAAATTTGTGCGAAATAATCACTTTGACAGCATTTTTAAAAATATATTCTATCTTTATCAAAAAATTGGCAATGCGTCACAGTATATAGTTCCTAAATAAGAGGATCTGTAAAATGGATGCGTTTGATAGCGAAAATGGATTTTAAAACGAGTCATAAAAAACGCAATTTGCTATGTGAAAACTTCCTTAAATTTTCAAACCACGAAGACTTCGGGAAATTCTGTTCAAAATACCCTTTTTGGTAGCCTTTTTCAAAATATATTCTGTCTTTATCATAAAACCGATCAATGCATCACAATATATAGTTCTTAAATAAGAGGTTCTGTAAATTGGATGCATTTGAGAGCAAAAATGGATTTAAAAACGAGTCAGAAAAAAACGCAATTTCGTATTTGAACACTTCCTTAAATTTTCAGTCACAATGATTTCGGAAAATTCTGTTCGAAATACCCTTTTTGGTAGCCTTTTTTGAAATATATTCCGTCTTTATCAAAAAACTGACCAATGCATCAGATTATATAGTTCCGAAATAAGATGATCTGTAAATTGGATGCGTTTGAGAACAAAAATGGATTTAAAAACAAATCAGAAAAAAAACGCAATTTCTTATTTGAATACTTCCTTCAATTTCAGTCCCGATGACTTTCGGAAATTCTGTTCAAAATACCCTTTTTGGTAGCCTTTTTTTAAATATATTCTGTCTTTATCAGAAAATTGACCAATGCGTCACTTTATACAGTCTCTAAATAAGAGGATCTACCATTTGGATGCGTTTAAAATCAAAAATGAATTTAAAAATGAGTCAAAATATAAGCAGTTTGGATTTGAGGTTTTTCCCCAAGTCCTATTTTTGTTTAATTTCTTTTTGCTTTACGAATTGGTCCTATGAAAAAGTTGTCAATATAAAAGTTGTAGATATTTTTGAGAAGATGTAAAATAAATTTAATCAGATTTGATATCTTAAAAATTGACGGAGTTATGGATTTTTCTCTTTTTTCAGCGCCCTTTTTCTTTTCGTTTTTAATTTTTTTCATCGGTAAAAGTTGGTCCTATCAAAAACTTGTAAATACAAAAGTTTTAGATAATTTTAAGAACATTTATAAAAAATTTAATTGGACTTGATATCTTGAAAATTGACGAAGTTATGAATTTTTTTCTCTCAAAATCCCTGTTTTTTTCGCCCCTTGAGTCCACTTCTAAGTTTATCAAAAATCTGTCATGCATATACTTTTGGCCCATTTTTAAGAAGTAATATAAACTTTAAACCGATTCGCTATCTACTTTAATTAAGAAGGTATGGCGTTTTTTCGATTTTCACAAAAACGCACCCTTTTCCGACCCCCTTGGTCCGATTTTGCCCATTAACGAACTGAGCCAAGATTTTATCCCCTTTGAATTTATGTACCAGTTTGGTGGAGATTGGTGAAGAATTATAGAAGTTATCGTGTCCATAAAAAAGTGAGATATATACATAGATAGATAGATAGATAGATAGATAAACTGGTGCGATTGCAATAGGTAGTATTTCTTACGAAATCTACCTAAAGATATATGGTGATACTGATTGTGAAAAGAAAATGTGCATGACAGAATAAATGGTGACATTTATGGAATAAACATAAACAAAAAAGCATAAAATATTGTAATTTTTGAAGTTTTCATAAACGACAAGATTTTAAACCTGTGTCTACATATGTGTACACACGTATTAAAATAAGCTAATTATACTGTGATCTACTGAATTAACAATAAATTATATATTTTTAAAGGAATCCTATACTTGCAAACCCTTAAAAGTTTACTCGTTCGCTCTTTTAGTAATCATATCCTGCCTGTAATTATTTGAGTAAATTTGTTGCTAAATCTGAAATTGGGGATGCAATTTTATTTATCACTTCTTGTTCGAATATGTTTAAGCAATAACATACAAAAGAAAGTGGAATTAGCATTACAACCTACAATTTCTATTTTAAGAATGATATAATTTTCAATTTGAATGTACTGTAATATTTGATCATTATTTTCTTTGTTTGAGAACCTGAAATAATATTACAAATACTCATTTAATGGTTTTAAACAAACAAAATGACAGAAAAAGAAACTTTTCGATAATTGATACCTTAAGGAATTAGAGATTTAGGTCCATAAATAAGGATCTAAAACTTCCAAATCCCTTAAAGTGTGATTTAATTATTATTAACTTAATTCGCACAACCACAAATTTAAGGCCTTTAAATAAGTGAATGATAATTCCCAAAACATTTTTTGTAAAGGATTTAAGTTAAACAGTTAGGAAAATTTCCCAATTTCTTGGCCACACTGTCTTGAAGACACTGTGTAAACTTAGATGACAATAACATCTATTTTACGAGGAAATCGACTTAGATGCTGTCATTTATTAGTTTGATTAAAAGAATTAGCTATTATTAAATAAATTTAAAATAGAAAAATAGAAAACAATTTACTTTTTACAAGTAAAAGAATAGAAGTCCACATGTAGACATTGGTACCGAAGAAAAAATGGCGAAATTAATAGCTTTCCGCTAAGAGAATGTTCCTTTACTCCAAAAAATGTAACTTTTCAGGAATTAGTTATTAATAAAATTTATTACACTGTAATATATATATATATATATATATATATATATATATATATATACATTGGGTCCAGTAATTGACTGATCCATTTTGAATGTAAATAACAACAAAAAAAAAATTGGTCTGAGATAAAATTGTGCGATTTGCTGCATTTTTATCAGAAAATCAGCAAATTTTTAGAAAGGCACTTTCTTAAAATAGATCAAAATTCAACAAACAGATGGCGCTGGTGGCAGCATAATGCTAGTGATCCTACATAAAGAGAGATTGGACATTCCGTCACCGGCATTTTTGACGAATCCGCCATATTAGTTCCAAGTTCCGTATTCATCGCTATTACGCTCTGAAGAATATTTGGATTTTTAAAGAGACAGACTTTGAAATATTGTATCCAGACGTACTACACTGTTCAGAGGTAAGTTATTTGTGTTTTGAGCTACTTTTTAATATTGAGAAATGTTTATTTCTTTCAAAACTTATTTTAAATTGTCTGCGGCCAATTGCTGTGTATGCTATGAACTACTTTAAACACTTTTAATAACGATGGTCGAAACAATTAAGCTAAACACAACAGTTTGGTTACTGTGTATGTGTCTTATATTTAAAGAATTTGTATTTAAATCTGCCTATTAAATGAATATAACGTGCAAATAATTTCAAGTTTCGAAATCTGACAGTTGGCGGTAGTTGGCATCCGTTGTTGGCGATGAATTTTGTTTACATTTTGAAAGACGCATTTGAAGAACGTAGTACAAAATAAATTTGTATATTATGCATTGATTTTAAGTATAAAAAAATTATAAGTTATAAATAGTTTTACTATTTATTTTAATAATATTATTAATATTTTAAAGTCCATTGAATTAAAGGATGCATTATCATTTCGAATTTTCAGAGCAGACACCGATAATTTAAAAAGTATATTAATTTATAAGCTATATACTTCTAAAGCAGACAGCCTTTACGTTCTTTAAAAAAAAAAGATTACTAAGCATATCTGATTTTTTTTTTTTTTAATATTTAGCTACATTTAGTATTATAAAATGTATTCAAGCTAGAAAATCAAAACTTTTAAAATTCATACATCCAATTTATTTCTATAAAGCTATCTAAATTAATGAATCTAAATATTCTACTAGTAAGTTTTCAAAAGAAATACAAAAGCAATCAGACAAACAGTATAAAAAAATTTATTTAAAAAAACTATACTTTTCTCAATTTTGCAGTAATTATTTTTTTAATTTCTCATTGCTATTATATATTTTTAATTTTCTTATAAAATTACTAAGAGTTTTGTGCAATACATTTTATTATTTACTTGTAACAATACCATGTCTAATTGATGTACATAATAATTAATATTTAGACAGGCGAAATGGGCTTATATCAATTTTTTGATAATTTTGGACCCCTCCCCCTCGTAATAATATCATTATCAAAGTCTAAAAATTAAATTATATTTATTTATTTTTATTTTATTTTTATTTTATTTTTATTTATTTTTATTTTATTTTATTTTTGAAGTGATGTATTAATATTTTTATACATTCATTATTTACATACTTTATTGATTCAAATGAACAGAAAGAAGTCTATAAAATATTACTTTGCGCATTTTAAAACTTTATATCAAAAACACTTAAAAGAAATAAGTTTAAAATATTTAATAATAGTATTTTGTTATGTAATACATTCAACAGTAACAATATTTTTGCACTTGCCCCTGCATGGGTAGAGGGTGGAGCAAACAGAATTTCTCGAAGGCCCTCCAATATTTTGTGAACTTGGGAAATTTGAGCCTAGAGTTCAGAAAATCTAGATTTTTGAAACTTTACTTTTTATTAAATATATATATATATATATATATATATATAGTTTTGCTGACTGTTTTTCTGAATTCTATAAATGTAAGCTTGAAAAATTTTCAGAAGAAATACAAAAAACAGTCAGACGGAATTTGTTTTTGTGCTTCTCTATGCTATGAAAATATCATTACATCTACCAAATCTGAATTTTCCTACTGTTGTCCATCAACAGTGCTTCTAATCTACTTCTTTCAAAATTTTGCTCCTCTCGCAATCCAAAAATCTCAGAATATCATAAGGATATTTTCACAAGAAGTACAATTGCTATGACTCATACACAACAGAAGACAAAATTTTCATTAAATGAACCATTAATTATAATTTTTATGTTTTTAGTTTCAATATCTTCCCTTAATGAAAAATTTTTATGTATAAATATCATCATTATTATTCAACATACTTTTCACATATCATTTTAGTTGGAAAATAGAACAATTTGTTTCATGCTGGGAAATTTTTTATTTTTAAATTAGGAAATTTTTGAATTCCTCCCCCCCCCCTTTTCTGTAAAAGTATTTATAGCTATGTCTCTGGAACTTTTTATCAACTAAGCAGGTGGAAAACACTCTTTCACACTTATTTACCAGAAACACAACAGAAATCATTTCAAACGTACCTCATAATTGGTTCCCTGAACATCAAATTATATGTTCATGCACATATGACAGAAGAATATGAATGTCAAACTTATGGTATTCCATATTTTTAATTAAATAATTTTTATAATAACTGTGTATTTCCATAATAGATAAAACTAAAAAAAATTAACTGGCTATATTGATGCTATGAACAAGTAACAAATAAAATCAGAAACTTTTGATTAGATCAAAAATGACAAAATTCTCCCCCTTCCCTAGTGATAGCTTATTAATTTGTAATATAATTTGCCCATCCTGTTTCAAAATTCTAAAAACTTAAATAGTGCTTTATTAAAAAAAAAATAATGTTATACTTATTTACAATGCACAATGTTTTTTTCCAATACTTTTTTATTAAATTTTCCAAAATTTTGCATTTGACTTAATACGATTATTTCTGCATCAAAAATTTTAAAAAGAATCTGATTTGATGTGTTTGGTCACTAAAACTTGAAATATTTTTGTATTTAATTCAGAATATTGCACAATGGTGGGTTGCTCAGCTTATGGTTGCAGTAACAGATCTGAAAAGGGATTTTCATTGAAATGCTTTCCGACGAATCCTACAAGACGAGCTATTTGGATTGCAGCTGTAAATAGAGAAGATTGGACCCCCTCTCAACATTCTAGACTTTGTGAGGTATGTTTGAAAATTATTCCAATACTAAAATATGTCTACTATTTGTATAAATTTTATTTTTCAGAATTTAGGGAACACTTCAAATTTCAATGTTCAATATAAGTTTGTCCCGGCGTATTTTTATAAAGAACACAGCAAAAGTTCGGGCTGAAGTGAAGAGAAGATAATTAGATATGCACATATATTTCTGTTGCCTTTTCTATCACGTGTGAGATCTCGTATTTTATTCAATCGATAATTTTTTCTCCTACGGAAAAGTAAAAGCATGTTGCACTTACAGTGCTACAAAAAGTAGAAATTATTAAAAAATTGAGTGATGGAGCAACACTTAAGTACATAGTCGATACATACGGCATTGTTGTCAGAACAGTTTATGATATTTGTAAACAGAGAAAAAAATTTCTGGAGTTCTACACAAAAAGTGATACTAATGCTGGAATCCAGAATCGAAAATATTTGCATGAATCAAAAGATTTAGAATCTGTTGTGCATTAATGGTTCAGGCAACGGCGTAGCGATGATATACCAATTTCCAGGCCTTAACTTAGAGCAAGAGCAAAAAAATTTCATGCCGATTTGAATATAAAAGAACCATGTGATTTTTCCTCAGGTTGGTTAAAGTGTTTTAAAAAACATGGTATTTGTTATGTAGAAGCATGTGGAGAAAGGCTTTCTGGTGATAGTGGTTTCCAAGGAGTTTGTTGGTGATTTTGCTGAAAAAGTTACTGAGGAAAGCTTATCCTTTGAGTAAATTTTCAAAATGGACGAGCTGATAAATCCCCCCCCCTTTTTTTCAGCAGTTCCCAGTCATTTACACAAACAACCAAAATTTATGGTTTGCCCAAGATATAATTGCTGATTGGTTTATAATCGATTTCGCAAAAGAAGCATGGAAACATTGTAATGATATAGGATTAGTATCTGACTGCAAAATTCTGTTACTCTTACACAGTTGTAAAGTATGTCCACCTGCTGTGTGTTGCAGACTGATAACATGGAAGCCCACTTTTTACTTCCAAACACAACTTCCTTATTCCAACCTATGGATCAGGGAATTATAAAATGTTTCAAGTCTTATTACAAAACTGAATTTATGAAAAAAATTCTTAATGTAAATCCATGTCTGAAATTATCAGATTATAAAAAACATTTTAATCTTATGGACTGTGTGAATCTGGTGGCTGAATCATGGAATCTTGTTTTGCATTCAACATTAATGCATGGCATAATATATATCCAAACTGCCTGTTTATTTATAATGATAAGGAATTTCCTGGATTTAATCTCGATCCAATAAAAGAAAAATCAAAAGAACTGTTTGCAAAAGCAGTGACAAAAAATGACAAAATATTTGATGAAAATGAGATTATTGACTGGATGTCTAATCTGGATGAACTTAAAGAACAGTATCAGATGACTGATGATGAAATTGTTGGCAGTGTTTTAAATCCAGCCAAAATAATTCTGATGATGATGAAGATGAGATGGATAATTAAGAAAAAGTTTCATTTGAAGAGGGTTTGAATTTCATTGGAAAATATCTTAATTTTTTCAAAACAACAAAATTGTGTTACTGGACAGAAATTAATGGTTATTTATAACTTAGATTAGAACAATCTAAAGTTTTGAAACAGACAACTATTTATCAAATGTTTTCAAAGTTCAAAAAATAAGTTTTGTTTATATTGTTTTCAATTTTCTTTTTCATTCATAATAAAATAACTAAATAATTCAATAATTTATTGTAAATAATGCTTTTATTTATTTATTTTTAATGTCGTTTATTATTTTTTCAATGACATTGAATCTCCGAAATCCGCAAAACATCCTCTTCCAAACAGTGTGGATTTCTGGCCCTCTACTGTATGTTGAGAAAATTGATTCTGTGGTCACATCAATTTGGTGTATTTTCTGTAACAAAATGTTGACAGAATATTTTATGAATGTTGTGGCTTTCATGCTTTCTGCTTTTGTATGTATATAAATACTGCTTCTGATGGCTTATTTGTATGTTCAAATTCTTCTGGTGAAATGATGTTATCTAAGTCTTTTAAAAATTTAATATTTTTCAAAAATTACCAACATATTTTCAAACATTAACAATAATTTTTTTTCTTGGATTCTATATTGATCCAATTACTATGGCATTTTTGTTTTTTGATTATTTCCAGTATGTGCAGAGCACTGTTGTCTGTTACCTGCTGCTCTAGGCAGCTGGGACCCAGGTCTCAGGTTTGTCCGGAAGGTTAGTTGAGAACACACTCACTGGCGTAGTTGGGATGGGTGACACCCCGGGGTGGATGTAAATGGTGTCAACCCCCCCCCCCCAAAAAAAAAAAACAATTCTTTATACTTTTTCAATCACAATTCTACGTTATTATAAGAAATGATCATATCATTAATTATTTATCTCATGTCCTGCTGCATAACAACAAAACAAAACAGAAGCACTTTATCCTTTACCCCATAGTCGACATAACTCAATGTGGTGTCTATACGTAGAAGAAAAGTCTTTCTTTTAAAGTTTCTTTTCGCTATCCACTCATTAGCAGGCATGAAAGAGTTCCTCCTAAAGGAGGAATTCCACCTTTTTCAAAACAATTTTGGCCAATCTCTGGATTGATGCAAAAATGCAAAGAAAATTTTAGAAGGATTATGGGGGGGGGGTGCTAGAAAAATTATAGTAATCTGACATTTTGTCTATTTAAATCCTTGGAGTTTGTTCTTGGATCGTTGTACAAAAGAAACATATAAGCATCTTCAAGTCATGCAAATAAAATTATTCAAAGTACCTTTCAAGAACAAAATTTTTTTTTAGACTTTAAAAATTCAAACGGAATTTTCTTTTTGGAATAGAATATTTTGTATTACTTATACAACACGTTCTGTGAATTTTTGAGAGATGTTTCTGAAGCAAAGATCAATTTAGCAGGGAGATTTTTGTACAAAGGAGGGGGGGGGGGATTTAACAGTTAAACCATTCAATATAATATTTGTTTTGGAGAATTAATGACTGTGTATTTCACCTAAGTTGATTAGATATATTTGGATTTACACCTTTAGCATTTTTAATATTTCCTAAAAAAATAAATAAATAAATAAAATAGCAGTCATACATGTAATCACATTTAGTTTTATTGTATAAGTAGCTGTTAAAATGACACTTAAATTATAAGAGTTAGGCGCCACTGTAATGATGGAAAAAAATTTCCACCTTTTTTCTCATTTCCCACTTTTATGCCTGCATTAGATAGATTGGTTTTTGTTCCCTGGTGCATATCTTATTTAGATACACCATTCTCAATAAAATTTCAGATTCTCAAAAAAAGAAAAAAAAACTGATGCGTGATGCTCTAGAAATTTCACTTTATTCCAGAATTTTTTTCCAAAATCTTATAATATTATGTGTATATATTTGCAATTAAAGATTGGGTATCACCCCTTAGAGGGTGACAACCCCCCCCCCCCGCTAGGCTACGCCACTGAACACACTAGATGCCGCTGAATGCAGGGTGTACTTAAACTGGGTTCATTTAAGATTTTGCAACTAAATAAACTTAAACAAAATTTTGTTTAAGGTTATTATAACAGAACCCGAGCAGTTCAGCTAAAGAAAATTTGCTTGCATGACGAATACGCTGAATATGCACATGTATTAAAATAACTTAACATATTTAACCTCTGATGCATAAAATCTTTTAAATTAAAAAAAAAAAAAAATAGGTTATAAATAACCGACACACAATGAAAAACAAATATATAACAACCATTTAAATTCACAAACGTTTCAGGTTAAATCTTAATCCCTCATCAGTATGATAACATCAGAATGACAGAAAAAATAGATATGTTTACATTTCAATAAGAAATATATACATGAAATTATCACACTGATGAGGGAGTAAGATATTACCCAAAATATTTGAGTTTGATTGGTTTTTACATTTTGTGTGTTTTTAATTGTATGTCTGATTATTTATAATATATTTTTTAATTTTATAATACACATATATATTCTTTAGCAGTAGCAACAAGTGGAATGGAAACAAACTATGTTCTCCAGTAAGGCTGAGATACAGCCTGTTTCCATTTACATTGCATCAAAAGATATAGCTTAAAATAAAGCGAGGAAAGTTGTCAGCTGAGACATCTGTCTCGCGACTCTTTCTCGAATAGAAATCATCGCAATCGCTTAACTACGGTGTTAAATTTAGGGGGTGACTGGGCAGGAATTCCACCCATGGAGCAATGAAATGTCCCCCACCCACCCGGAAAGTTTGAAATTTAGTGTTTTTAGTCAAAGTGTTTGTGTTTAATCAAAAAGTGCAATTTCCTCCATGGAATTCTAAGAAGTCTTATCCCCTGAGCCACAAAAATCTCTCTCGGGGAAAAGTGTCTGAATTCAATACAGCCTCACTGCAGTCAGTGTGGCACTGAGCATACCCAGTGGGGTGTGGGCTGGTGATAATGACAGTAATGAAACAATAACAATGTGTTTTAATAATTTCACTAACAGTACATTTCGAGCCCTAGTATGTATATAAAATGAATACTGCTTCTGATGGCTTATTTGTTTGTTCAAATTCTTCTGGTGAAATGATGATATCAAAGTCTTTTTAAAATTTAATATTTTTCAAAAAATGTTGCTCTTGTATATATGTTGAGAAAATTGATTCTGTGAGCTGATTAATTTGGTTTAGTTTCAGTGACATTGGTTAATTATAAAGGGGAGGAAGGGGGTAACTCCTTCCCTCCTCCCTTAATGTAGATAAATGGTGTTTTTTTACACAGAATTTGCCAATAAGCTTCAAGTTTTGGATATAGGTACATTTTGATAAGGTGCATCCCTGATTTGATTTGGATATTTGATGTTTAAGTATAGAGGAGTTTTCTGTGGGCTAGCCCTCTTAATTTAGGCAAAAGGATTTTTCATGTAGAATTAACAGATTTGCTTCAGTTTTGAAACATACAAGTTCATATTGATAAGATGCTTCTCTGATTTGTTTGGGGGGGGGGGTTCTTTTGTTACGCATGAATGAAGGAACAAGCGATTACCCATCTTAAATGCGATAAAAGGTTTTCATGCAGAATTATCAGATTTGCCTTTAAATTTTGGATATAATTTCTTTCTTATGAGGCGAATCCCTGAAGGGTTTTTTGGGTGTAATGGTTAAGTATTTAAGAAAAAAAAATGCTCCATGGATTATTTATGTTTCATTGCTAAAAGTTTCTGCTATGTTAAATTGACAAAATATTGCAATTACTAAAATTTTCTGTTAAAATATATAATAGTTTATGCTTGTACAGAAATTTACAGTCCCTTTTAGCGTATTTCATTATTCTTATAAAATACATATAAGAATTTAAGGTTAAAAATGGGAGAAGTATTGCCTCATTCAAAAATTGATGTAAAAAATACTGAATATTTGGTGACTGAATTGTAACTTAGTTTGTAATATTGATTTTGTTTGTAATATGTTGACAGAATTGTAATATTTGTTTAATATTTATGATAATGTATTTTAATGTTTCTTTGGAAATAAAATAAATTAAAAATTGATCTTGAATTGTTTGTATGTTTAGAAATTTCAACAGTTTTGTCAATTTGGTGTAATATTTGAAATGTTGATAAAGCCTATTAATTTTCAAGTTGAAATGTTATTGCCATTTAAAATATATTTCAACTATCCAGTAATATTTTTATATTTTCTTACATCCAGTATTATTATGTCCTTCATAATGCTTACTTTTAAATATTATCAATGCTTACTCTTTCACACTATCTGTGAGTTATACCCCCTAAAATAAGTTTTGTAAAATCAGTTTTGTTGCAAGAAAATTCTTTTATTTTAAATACAAATTGAATTTTAGCAAAATGAAATGTTGTAAATATATTGCGTTTAGTATTAAGGTTAAATTGCTTCTTTATACACATAATAGCAACATCAAGAAAAATAATATATATAATATGTGTACTTATATAAAATTTGAAAATAATAATAAAACTGAACTGAAGCTTGAAAGTTAAATTATCTAAAATATGTATGATTTAAATTAGTACTAATGTTAGAAAATTTTTCAATAAGCTGAAAAAATTTATTCCAGGTTTTTCCTTAAAAATAAAATAATAATACTGCTGCACAATGCAAATCTTTATACATTTAACTAAATCATTATATGTTCATGAAATATACTGATGGTACTCAAATGCCTTATGATTAAATCATTTTTCAATTTTAGCTATAATCTAAAATACAGTAGACTCCCTCAAATCCGTGTTGCTTGGGACCAGAGGTTGTACGAATTTTAGCATTTTGTGGATTTCTTGTCATTGCTTTGTTTACATTTTTAAACAATTATTTGAATGTAATTAACAAAGAAATCAAAATTATAATAAATGTTTACAATGTAATAATATATTAAAATATGTAATAACTAAAGTAAAAAAATTTAGATAATTTTTAGAAATGATTAAAATATTAAAAGCAAAGGTCAAATTAATAATCAATAAGGTATAATTAAATATTTGTCATAAAGAATTGATGTATTTTTTCTACAAAATCTGCCTCATAAAGATACATTACTAATTCACATAAAAATCATAAAATAAAGAAGTTTTATTTCAGGTTTAGCCAGATTTAATAACCAAAAAAGTTTAATATGTAAATATATTTGGTAAAAAGATTGATTACCAGTGATATAAGTAATATCTTGAATTTTATTAAATTTATTCTACCTTCATGAAAACAACATGAATTAAGTAATATTAATGAAAATTACAAATTAATATATACACGAATTGATATAAAAATGACGTCAAATTTTGTCCCTACATCTGAACTGAATTATTCATTGTTTACATCTGTAAATTATGTGCGGATTTGAAGGAGTCTACTGTCATCTAAATAATAAAAAATTATTTTACTATAAATACATCTAAAATCAATTATTCCACAATGGTTATGTTTTAAGAGCTTCTTGAATTTTCCCAAAAGATCCTTAGCCTTTAAAGAAAACAAAAAAATGCTACTTGATTTCTTGGTATAAAACTTAAAAATGCCCACTTAAATATGAAAAGGATTTCATGAATGTGTCTAGACGTTCAATAAACTCATTATTTTAATCATGGATTTACTTAGCTAAATAACTGAATTATGCAGAAGTTTCTGATATCAACTAAATATTTGGTAAAATGATTAGGTATTTGTTTGATCCTTATTCAATCAATACTAGTTTAAACCACAATAAAACATTGAAATCTATTTAAAAATACTGATGGTAAAGGTCAAGAAGACATGGAAATTCTGTAATCATGAAGTTTCATATTTATCAAAGAGAAAGAGGTGGATTTGAGAAAAAGTCATGAATGTTTTGTAAAAATAGCAGTACATCTATGTAGTATAGAAATCGACGAGAAAAATTTTTACATCCTCTCTCTCAACGCATTCTCCAATTTTGTCATACAACTCTGTTAAATTAGATCCTTTTTGAATTCTATACCAGGGAGTAAAGAGATTTTGAAAAGGTCTGTATCTGAATAAACTGTAAGGGAAAAAAAGATCATCATTCTGCAGAAATTGGGATTAGTTATGCATAATACATGCATCTGTCTCATCCCAAATTTAACTTAAATCATGAAAAAGTAATGCTACACAAAAAGAGTTATTGTGAAATGAATAAGCTGTAGGCAAAGGAAGTTGCTGAAGAAAAATCTAAATCTTCTCATTCAGAAATTTTAAATGGGAGGAAAGAAGGGGGGGGGGAGGGGAATAAATTTTATCGAAATTTTAAAATGCCAATTTTTATCTTAAAGTATGATTATAATGAAACCAATTATAAGTAATTAAATGTATCCTTGGCCTTTTCCAATTTTGATTAAAAACAAGAAAAAAAGTGGAATTATGAAATTAAGAAATTCTCATTGAATTCATAATCATGGAAACAAATTTTTTTATGTAAACTGTATAAATTAGCATATTCTATAAAACAGTGATGTTATTTTCCCTATCTCCAAATTTAATTCAAAATATGAGAAAACAGTTGCTCTGTTTTGTTAGCTTTTTGAAATTTTATAGTAGTGATGGAAGGTAAGAAAAACAAATGTGAATTTGACATGTAGAATTTGCAAATGAGGAAAGATGAATAATTTTAAACAATTCATTTATATGAATTTTATTTCTCTTTTCAAATCCTTCCATCCTCAAGGTTTGTAAAACATATAATTTATTTATAGTTTTGTCATTCAGCATGTAAGTACAGTTTGTTAATTTCAATGCATATACATTTCTAGTTTTATTATCATTAATTAAAATAGTAGACAGAAGAAGATTGGGCATGTAGGAAATTTAGTTTAATTTCACAATATTTCAGAAAACAAATTGTAGAATTCATTTTTTTTTTAATCTAAAATTTATTATGCATTTCAAAATGACAGTAATTATTATAATTTTCGCATGGAAATTTTCAGACAATAAAATTTCAGTACATCATATACTATTCTTAAAGAAAGATGCGTGTGATTCAAAGATAATTTAACTTGTTACACTGACGATATTTTATAAGTTTCTAGGTGCTACAACCGGTATTAATTTTGTTTACTACGAAAATCTGGTAAACAGTTTTCGAATTCAACAATTACAATGAGTATTGTTATCAAAATATTAAATAAAAGTTTAAAAAAATAAATGGGGACACTGATGTTAAACAAAAAATAAGAAAAAAAAATTCTATAAATAAATAAAAATCCGATAATTCAATGAAATCTCAGTGCTGCGTAGTTTAGAAATGAATGACGATATAAATTTAGCGAAACGCAGTTTTATTCTTCTTTCTTACAAGGGCGAGCACGCGCCAAAATATAGCAACCTCTTTCAAAAATTTCGTCTGCTCTCCAACTAGACTCGAAATGCTAACCCTGCATTTCGGCCGAGTAAAAAAAATGCATTTTCTTCAAATTCTTACTCATTAAAATGAAAATGTGTTTATAATTAGGTTCTTAAAGACTCTCTGAAGGCATATAAGATGAAATTTTCATACATTTAATAGAATAAAACGTGTTAGACGCCGGAGAAAATGCATTGCGTTATACGGCGTTCCATCAACTTTGGAACTTAAATGGCGGATCTATTGGCAATGTCCAATCTCTCTTTATGTAGGATCACTACATAATGCTTCCGAAATTCAGACATTACTCATACGCATAAACTTTTCGGCTCATTTCGCAGAGAATCTCAGAGAGAGATAGAGTCGAATCTCAGATGACATGTTGAATCGACTCTCCACTCACCTACAGAAATAGATTTTGTTGGGTGGAAAGAGATTTAAAATAATATTTATGATTGAATAATGTGTATCTTACTTAATAATAAAAAGAATACTGCCCAGTTAAACTGATGGCATTGAGCTCACAGGCTACAAATACTAATTGCACATTAAAGCCTTATATTTTCAAGGGTTAATTCCGTTCGAAAAAAAAATTAAGAAGGGGAAACAGCTCTCCCCTTTCCTCTTTTTTTTATACTTAATCATTGAACCTCCTATACTATCAAAGACATGCTTTATCATATAAAAAATCTATATCCAAAATTCAGAGCAAATTAGATAATTCTTAATAAAAACCCATTTAGCATTTATATAATTTAAAAGGAGTTATCCCCCTCTTTTATACTTAACCATTAAACTTCCAAAACTATTCAGAGATTTGAACGAAATCTGACAATTCTGCTTGAAAAACCCATTTATATAAATTAAGGGGGGGGGGCATTAGAACCCCTGTTCCCCTTATTTATACTTATTCAATGAACACCTAATAACAGTCACGGAATCGCCTCATCAGAATGATCCTAATCTAAATTTTGAACGAAAATTAATTCTGCATGAAAATCCCATTTATATCAACTAACGGGGGGGGGGGCATTAGAGCCCCTGTTCCCCCTATTTATACTTATTCAATGAACACCTAATAACAGTCACGGAATCGCCTCATCAGAATGATCCTAATCTAAATTTTGAACGAAAACTTAATTCTGCATGAAAATCCCATTTATATCAACTAACGGGGGGGGGGGGCATTAGAACCCCTGTTCCCCCTATTTATACTTATTCAATGAACACCTAATAACAGTCACGGAATCGCCTCATCAGAATGATCCTAATCTAAATTTTGAACGAAAATTAATTCTGCATGAAAATCCCATTTATATCAACTAACGGGGGGGGCATTAGAGCCCCTGTTCCCCCTATTTATACTTATTCAATGAACACCTAATAACAGTCACGGAATCGCCTCATCAGAATGATCCTAATCTAAATTTTGAACGAAAACTTAATTCTGCATGAAAATCCCATTTATATCAACTAACGGGGGGGGGGGCATTAGAACCCCTGTTCCCCCTATTTATACTTATTCAATGAACACCTAATAACAGTCACGGAATCGCCTCATCAGAATGATCCTAATCTAAATTTTGAACGAAATCTTAATTCTCAATTAAAATCCCATTTATATCAACTAACGGGGGGGGGGGCATTAGAACCCCTGTTCCCCCTATTTATACTTATTCAATGAACAACTAATAACAGTCACTGAATCGCCTCATCAGAATGATCCTAATCTAAATTTTGAACGAAAACTTAATTCTGCATGAAAATCCCATTTATATCAACTAACGGGGGGGGGGAGGCATTAGAACCCCTGTTCCCCCTATTTATACTTATTCAATGAACACCTAATAACAGCCACGGAATCGCCTCATCAGAATGATCCTAATCTAAATTTTGAACGAAAACTTAATTCTGCATGAAAATCCCATTTATATCAACTAACGGGGGGGGGATTAGAACCCCTGTTCCCCCTATTTATACTTATTCAATGAACACCTAATAACAGTCACGGAATCGCCTCATCAGAATGATCCTAATCTAAATTTTGAAAACTTAATTCTGCATGAAAATCCCATTTATATCAACTAACGGGGGGCATGAGCCCCCATTTCCCCCTCTTATACATATCGAATGAACTCCAAAAACTAATCAGGGAAGCGCCTTATCAGGATATACCTATATACAAAATTTCAAGTGGATCCGATATTTTTATCATGAGTTATCGCGTTACGCACATACGCACATACATACAGAACGGACGGGCACATAAGCTCTCAGGCTATGATAGCCTGTGAGCTAAAAACCAACAAAACTTATTTTTTTAATAAGCATTGACTTTTCACACATTTACCATAAGTAAATTGTATTAAAAAATGATTTTGTAACTGGTTAACTGATTCTCTTTTTACGTACAATAAATTGAAAATATGGGATAAACAGTTTTTTATCTTAAAAAAATCATAATATTTAATCGTAACACTTCTTCCATTAAATAGTATGAAATAGTATTTAAATAATTATTGATGTCAAAAAGCTTTAAGGGATGGTCAAGCAAACTCTTCTTCCTTGTACGTCGTGTAGTGAAATAAGAAGTTAAAACAGTAGTACGGAAATAGGGGTGGCAAGTTCTTTGTCTAAAGTAAAAGTGGGACAGTGACTTATAAATCGGCACATAAAATATATTAAACCTTAAAATTAAGTTTCATCTATATTTCGTCTTCAACAAATCCTGTCGTAAGCATAAAAAATCATTGATTACGACGGTGAAAATAACATACAAAACTACCTGCTAAGACAAAAACCTGTCTAAAACGAAATATTTTTCATTTTTCCGCAAACAATATGATATATGTTTGCCGGATGCGAAGTGGTGCATAAGCCAAAAATTGATATAGTCTGTCTCAAAAGTTTAAGTACTCTGCAAATCTCGTTTAAAATAATTGAAGAAGAAAATATTTTATGCTAATTTACAATAAATACTCCACATTTAATCAAGATAAAATAAAATAAGCCATTTTGGGTAGTTAAAAAAATATATATATATTTATTTTTATTTCTTTTTTCTTTTTTTCTTGAAGAAACGCTGTCTCAAAAGTTTAAGCACTTTATGCAAATTTTTTTAGAAACACGGGATTTTTATTGTGTAATGATAATGTAAATGATAAATGTATTGTGTAATGATAATTATTGTGTAATGTTGAATGATATCATATTGCACTTTTATACAAATATAAAAGGTGGAGAAATTATTTCCTAATGTTTTAAACATGACAAAGGGTAAAGAATTCACAAAATGTGAGATTTTGAAAGATTTTAAATTGAAATCTCAAAATAAAACTGTTTCTGAAATTGCAAAAGCTTTAAATTGATCAAAGCTATGTATATGTCAAGTACTTTCTAGAAATGACAATTTTAAGCGGAAACCAAGATGCAGACGACCACGTATGACGACTGTTCAGATTGATCGGAAAATACGGAGATTGGTATTGAGACAAAATATGTCCTCATACGGCAAATTAAAAATAATTTCAGAGTACAGATGTCCAAAGACACTGTAAATAGAAGTATTAAAGCGTGTGATTACATCATGTAAAAGAAATTGGCTCGTAAACCGTCTCTTAAATTACATCACAAACAGGTAAGAATGAACTGGGCTAAAAAATACATGACCTGCGGGGTCAAATGGCTTACTGTTTTATTCAGCGATGAGAAAAAGTGGAACTTAGATGACCCTGATGGTTGGAAGGCGTATTGGCATGAGTTACGCAAGAACCGAAGGACATTTTTCAGCAGGCAGCAAGGCGGAGTAAGGTAGCGGTAAATCCGTTATGGTTTAGGGGGCATTTGGGACATTTGCCAGCCCTCTCTAGCTTTTCTAAAAGGAAGAGAAGAGTGAAAAAAGTTTTAAGAGACCCTAAACCACCATTTGATTCCATTCGGTGACATTTTGGGGGGTTTTGAATGAACTTTTCTGCAAGACAATGCCTCAATCCACATATCCCATTCTACAAAACTTTGGATTTTTCAGAAAAATGATAAAGTACTTGACTAGCCAGCTTTAGGTCCAGACTTAAACCCGATTGAAAATGTCTGGAATACTTTAAATCACCAAGTTTAGACAATGGAAAGCAGTATGACTCTATTGAAGAACTCCAAGAGGCTATTGAGAAAGCATGGTATTTTTTCCCACCAGAAACCCCACAAAAACTACTAATTTCGACGAAAGCACGTTTATTTGAACTAATCCGAAAACATGGGAAAAAAATTGTTACTAAAAGCTCTGTCAAAATTATAAATATGGTTGTTTTTGACATTGTGCATAAACTTTTGAGACAGTTTTTTATAACTTTTTTTTAAATTGTATTTTTTAAAATTATGTAATTTATTTTTTTCTATTTTTGATATAGTTTATTTAAATAATATTGCGAAATATGTAAATAAAAAAATATTAATAATTCTAACTTTTTATAATTCATTAAAAATCGATATTTTATACTTGTGCTTAAACTTTTGAGACAGACTATACCAGTAGTGGTAGAGTCGTAAGATTAGCATTGTGTTTTCCTGCACCCTGTTTTTCATAGTTTCTTACTTTTGATTGTACGGCAAACACTATGATAAACCTACTAGTGGTATTAATTTTTGGCTTATAAATCACTTCGCTTCCGGCACACATGGATCATTAGATTTCTCTCTTACTACTCTTTCATAAAATAAAGGATTTCTTCTTGTGCTCGATGTCTTAGGGCTTTGTGCGGTTGGCTCTTGGACTACAAAAAGAGTTTGCTTGATCCATCACTTAAAGCTTTTTAACACCACTCATTTTTTAAATACAATTTCATACTATTTAATGGAAGAAATGTTTAGATTAATTATTAAATTTTTATTAATTTTAAAAATCAATGTTTATCCCATATTTTGAATTTATTGTACGTAAAAAGATAATCAGTTCAAACAAAAGCATTTTTGATGCAATTTATTTATGATAAATGTGTGAAAAGTCGATGCTTATTAAAAAAAAGTTTTGTTGATTTTCATTAAGTATAATAGACATTATTGAATCATAAGTATTATTATAAAACTCTTTCCATCCAGCAATTTCTATTTCTGCGGTGAGTGGAAAGTCGATTCAACATGTCGACTGAGATTCCACTTTGCGAAATGAGCGAAAAAGCTCATTCGTATGAAAACTAGAGTAATGTCTGAATTTCGACAGTCTGATGCTGCCGCCAGTGCCACCTGTTTGCCGAAATTCGAACTATTTTAAGAAAGTACATAAATTTGCTAATTTTCTGTTAACAATTCAGCAGACCGCACATTTTTATCTCAAGTGGTTTTTTCGTTATTTACATTCAAAAAATATATATATTCAATATATATATATCGATATAACTTTTGTTATGTCACATTAATATGTAAAATTACATTAGTTATATCATCTTAAATTACACCATTATATAAGCGGCCATCCACAAATGATGTCATGTTTGGAGAGGGAGGAGTTGAATTCCTGAAATTGTTGAAGTTTGTGACAAGAGAGTGGGAGAAAGTAAGAAAAAGTGTGACACCAGACATTTTGTTTCAAATAAAAGCATTAGAAATCAGCAGACTAAATTTTGAAGTTATTTCGAAGTTAAAGTATTTTGTGTGTATAAAATAATAATAAGATTTAAAGCCAAATGTAATAAATTTCATTTCAAATTTAAAATTCCACTATTTTCGACTGTACATTAATACTTATATTTTATTGCTATTGTATAACAATTTATTTATTACAATTTATATTTTTATTATCACAAATCTCATTAAACACATACTTAAAATTTAGAAATAAAATATAAAATATAATCTATAACGTATTGCTTTGTTTTTGAATTGCAATTTTATGGTTATGTAATAACTCGTGACACGTGACAAGGGTAAGTGAGGGAGTACGGTGAAGTGTGACATTTTGTGACATAAAGAGAAAGGGCAAAATATTGAAAAAAGTGTGACATCATTTATGGACAATCCCTATGTTAAATTACTCCATAAAATTGGAAACAGCATATTGCCACCAATTTCATGGAATAATGTTACATAAATCTAATGATAAAAGAATTAAAAAAATATTGGAATCTAACCTGGGAGCCAATTTCCAGCAGAATTTAACATATTTTATGGATTCTTTCCAATAGGTTTCATAATGGTTGTTTTAGATCTTAGCAATTCTCATTTAGTGAGTAGTCAAAATAATTAAAATAATTTTTTTAATTTAAAATATCCGCAAAAATATGAAAATTTTATCTATGTATATAAAATAAAATTTAATTGAGTAAATGTAATTGAATTACATTTGGTTGTTTTGTTGATGATTGGTAAAGCATTAAGTATTTTAGTGTAGAAATATACATTCGTAAACCTTCTAATTTGTGTCAACATTTTCTGTTCATTTTGATTATTAGTTAATTTATTTTCTATTATATTCATTTCTATTATGATCAACTGTTATACTTGGTAATTTTTTTTATAACTCTGTCATTCATTTTAACACCATTAAATTTTAATTATTTAATTAATAAGTAAGAATCATTTTCAACTTTTAAGCTTGTAAGCTTTAATTATTGCCTTTTTTACAGTATAACTAAAGTAATAAATAATTAAATACTAATTTCTTATTTTAAGTAAGTTAAAATTAGATTATGCATGCTTTAAAGCTATTTTTTCTTTCCAAAATTCTTTAAGATAAAAAATTGACTTGTTTTAAAAAGAGTTCTAATATTTTTATTTTATGTGTGTCATAGTTTTTTATATAAAATTTAAATATTAAAGGACTTCAGCAAGTTACATCTTTCACATTTCAAATGAAAAACATATATATTTTTCTGTAAAAGTTTAAGTATTTGTACATTTGCCAGATTGCATTTTTCATTTTATGATGTTATATAATCTTCAAACTGTTTTAAGAAAATATACAGAATTGCTTAATATTTTGTAAACATAAACTAATGTGAAAAGTATTGAATATCTTTTTAAATAAATTTTTCTAAAATGTTTTTACTTGAGAAACATGTTAAATAAACAGCATGCAAACTAGGAGTATTTATTATTATTTTAAAGCAATTATATCATCCGTTTTAAAGGATGACAAAGGCGTGATTTGCAAAATAATTGAATTTTTAAAATGGCTAACAGATTTGAATTTTTTGGTTTTTTTAATGGTTATTTCGATCCTTTTTAGCTCACAGGCTATCACAGCCTGAGAGCCCCTGATTAGTTTTTGGAGTTCTTTCGATATGTATAAGAGGGGGAACGGGGGGCTCATGCCCCTCCCCTTAATTGATATAAATGGGTTTTTCTTGCAGAACTAAGTTTTCGTTCAAAATTTAGATATAGTATCATTCTGATGAGGCGATTCCATGACTGTTATTAGGTGTTCATTGAATAAGTATAAACAGGAGGAATGGGGGTTGTAATGCCCCTCCCCTTAATTTATATAAATGGGTTTTTCAAGCAGAATTGTCAGATTTCGTTCAAACCCCTGAATGGTTTGGGAAGTTTAATGGTTAAGAATAAAAGAGGGGATAACTCCTCTGAAATTATATAAATGCTAAATGGATTTTTTATTAAGAAATATCCGATTTGCTCTGAATTTTGGATATAGATTTTTTATATGATGAAGCATGTCCTTGATAGTTTAGGAGGTTCAATGATTAAGTATAAAAAAGAGGAAAGGAATGAGCTGTTTCCCGTTCTTAATTTTTTTTCGAACGGAGTTAACCCTTGAAAATATAAGGCTGTAATGTACAATTAATATGCGTAGCCTGTGAGCTCGATGCCATCTGTTTAACTGGGCAATATTCTTTTTATTTAATAATTTAATTATTTAAGAGTTGAGTGAATTATACGGAAATGTGTTATCGGCATTAAAGAATCTGGCAAATGTTGCTTAAGCTATTGGTTCAAATGCTAGTATGAATTTTGCAGAACGTCAACCGTGTATACTAATACCACCAAAAGACAGATTTGTGGCATTAATGACCTGGTACAACCGAACAAAGCCAGCAAAAGGGACAGAAGAAGAATTAAATGCCACTAGTTTCGGGGCAAACTAGCAAACTCGATCATTAGCAGAGGGCCTTGCTTGAGATGTAATACAATACCTACATATTAATTGCATCAACACAATCAATAGCGTGCATATATAGGGAGGAATTATGATTAATGCGCAAATACGCACAACTGATACACATCACGTTTGCGAGAAAAGACATATTGTGGGATGTCTAACATAAAGTTGCTTGTATACAATTTGTAGCGAAACTAGCGGTATTTATTTTTGCTGCTATCGCTCTTGCTGGCGTAGATCTGATTCGCAATTTATGTGCAACAAATAGTTGACGTCATTTCCAACTGATGATATTCCTGGTTTTTTATATCATTCCTTACAGTAAAATCAGCGGAGGAATATCGATTGTTTTGCCGACACTGTACATAAGCTGTTTCTTTCGTTTTTTGTTATAAGGAAAACAAATCACAGTTGCAATAAAATCACGTATATATATATATATATAATATATATATATATATATATATATATATATATATATATATATATATAATACTTATCAGCTGAAGATAGGTTGCTTAGAATATAAGTGGCTTAAAAATGGTTTATAAAAATGAAAACTAAGCCACAGAATCTAATACATTCATCTGAATCTAATACGTTGAATTTGAAGTTATATTGTGTTTAATTTTGATTTTAATTTAAATTAATCTTGACTTGAGCAGAATCTTTGACAATCATGTCATGCTTTAAATGTTTCATTGCTATAATTTAACTAAAACTGCAATTTCTTCAAGCTAAAAATGGGTGACACTGGTGAGGAAATGGAATAGTTAGAAATTTTAAATTTTAGTCAATAACAAGAAAAACTGAACAAGAGGAAATATTTTCTTAATTTCAGTGAATTATGTTTTTACTTAAAAAAAATTTCTGCCCTTGTCCTATAAATTTACATCTTATGAGGACCGCACTGCTAAGCCCTCTAGCCGCAGAGCAAAAGGGCAGAAATGTAATGTTGTTTTTACACCCCCCCCCCCAAAAAAAAAGAAAGATTGTTTTTTTAACACAATAGAAATAATTTAATAACATATTAGAGAATAAGCCATAAAAATATGAATCATGACAGAATATTTTAAAACTGCATTTTATTTCTAGAATTGTAATAATTTAAAAAATGTTTCTACTACCGTGAAACCTGCGGCTTAGTGAACGAATATACCAGTTCGTGGCAGTGAGAAGGTGAATGTTAAAAAATATCTCATCCGATCTCAAAAATTGAAATAAATTTTTTTTAACTCCGTATACAAATTTTGCGCAAATTAAAAACCGATATTTTCATAAATACAAAATTGACAATCCGACTGAAAAAATAAAGACGTACTCTAGTAAAAATATAGAATAAATATCTACATCAGATGTCGAAAAATTCCGAACTAAGAAATCATAATAAAAAATGGTCCCTATAAAAATTTCTAGTCAGTTTTTAACCGCAAACAGCAGGTCATGTAGGCTAATGGCGTTTGGTGCATGTAAAATCCGTCGTCGGTGCAAAGTCCTCCAAGTTACCTGTGAATTATACCTCTGGAGGTGCCTTGCTAGGTGAAGGTCTCGTCATCTGATCAAGGTTGTAAACTACGAGACCAAATTAAGTAGCCGTTTGCAATACAAACAACAAGATATAACGTTAAGCAACCGTCAAAACAAAGAATGCTAGACTGTACTATGCTAGACTGAATGCTAGACAAGTACTCAGATGTTATGACGCCCGAAGCGAAGGAATCATGTTTTTTGCCGCTACGCTGCAATTACGCGGTCACCCGCCCCGATACCAGGTATCTAACCCGTTAAGCTGAGATAACTCGGCAGGTAGGGGCCTGGTCATCGGTTAGAAAGAAAGAAACCCCAAACAGCAGGCGTCTCGTTTCCTGACATTGAAATCATAAAAAAAAGAAACTTTGAACTAATAAAATACGGGAAAAAGCGACCTCTCTAAGAAATGCAGTCACTCTATGACTAATTGACTTTAAATTGTAAAATTTAAAACAAATATTAAGAAAGATTTATTCTGTCAATTAAAGTTTCTAAGTATACACCTATGTAATGTTTTTTTAATTCTTTTTAGAAAATAATACAATTTTTCGAAAGAATAATTCATGCATGCCTTGCGTGCACGATTTTTCACATTTGAATCGCTAAAAAGAACCTATGATTTTTTTAGAGTAGAGATAAAATGTGTTTTCAAAATGAACTACAATTAAGAAAAATAAAACTTACAGAACCAGAGAAAAAATGTTTTTAAAGAAATTTGAAATATCGAGATTTTTTCAATACAAAAGATGTCATGAATTCTAAACTTCTAACTTGAGGAACATAATAATTGGTCATTTTGTGCTCGTATACATTTAATACAATCACCGAAAATTTTGTGAAATTCATTTCACAAAACATTTCACAATTATTTTAAAGAAATCGGGCGCAATGAACAAAATGGCATAATGACTATAAAGATTAAATCATCCATTGATCATACAGGAAAAGCTCAAAGTGCTTTAAGCATAACTAACTCCTCTTCAATCCACAAGTGCTTTTAATTATGCTTTGATAAATCCTGTGGTTATGAAAAAGTTAAGCTTAAAATGATTAAAATAATGAGGTTCTTAATTAATTTCTTCACTAATTACCGCCGGATTTTCTCGAGACCGGAAACTCCAAGAGCCGCAAAAATTTATCTTTTATTTTTTCCTTTCGCGAACTTCTCCCCCCCCCCCCCCCCGTGAAAAAAGTTATCGTGCTTCAAAAATTTGCACACCTACAGATTTCTGAATTAGCCACTTCACTAATGTAATAGCTGAAATTTTTATGCTTTGGATAAACAAAAATTACGTTGATTTTTTTTTTTTAATCCACAAATATCTACCAGTTGAGCATGTGCTCTAAACTTGGACAAGAATAACATTTTCCGATTATCTTTTATTTTACGTGTTGTTAATTATTAAAAGCACACACTACACAAATTATTCCAAATGAACTGGTTTTTTTTAAAAACTCTTTATTTATAAAGAATAAATTCACTAGCAGTTCACTGCTCATATCGTCTGCACTTATCTCAAACACAACTTTTGAAGGAAAAACAGAAAAAACAATTCACTTCTTTTCACTTTCTGAACACTGAGATATTAATTTAGGTAGCACGGTATCGTCTGCCTACATGGAACATACCGGCCCCCATTGACATGTTTCACATTCAATAATAACTCTTTTTTACTAAGTACACTAATTACACAAATAAATACAAAAGGTCACTATATATGTTACTTAAATATAAAATTGAAAGAAAAAACAATATAGCACTCACACACACACACACACATATATATATATATACATTTTTTTAAAAAGTACTATGGGTTTCAGGCATAGGTAAAATACATATTTTACTAATCGATCTTTTAAAAATTCCATTCTGAGTTTTTACCTGAACTACGCGAATTTTCTTATCATTACCGTAATATACTTCAATAATTCTGCCTAAAGGCCACTTATTGCTTGATATATTTTCCTCTACTAACAACACTAGATCTCCTATTTTTACATTATCCTTTTCAAATCGCCACTTACCCCTCTGTTGTAATTCACTTAAATAATTATAATGCCATTTGCGCCAAAAAAGTTGTACAATTTTAGTTATTCTTTGCCATTTTTTGAGGCGATTTTCTTTTATATTGGTTTAAATCAGGCTGAATAATGACATTTAATGGTCTGTTTATAAGAAAATGAGCTGGAGTTAGGACTCCAAAATCATCTGCATCATCTGATAATGGACTCAAAGGCCTCGAATTTAATATTCCCTCTATTTGTATCACTACTGTAAGAAATTCCTCATAAGTGAGGTTAGCACCTCCCACAATTCTCTTAAAATGAAATTTAAAGGATTTTATTGCGGCCTCCCAAAGACCCCCGAAACTGGGTGATCTGGGGGGAATAAATTTCCACTCAATGCCTTCACTAGGCAAATATGCTGCTAATTTCTCATCAAGTTTTCTTACTAATTCATAAAAGACCCTAAGTGTTTTATTTGCCCCAATAAAATTTTTTGTATTGTCAGAATACAATATGGCACATTTACCTCTGCGTGCTGTGAATCTTTTCAGTGCCGCAATAAATGATTCGGAAGTTAAATCTGAAACAATTTCTATGTGTATAGCCTTAAATACAAAACAAACAAAAATACAGACATAAATTTTTTGTAAGATTGTCCTACGTGCATAACCAATTTTTATCATAAATGGCCCATGCAGATCAACACCCGAAATATTAAAGCAATAGTCTAATTGGACTCTATCCCTGGGCAAATCGCTCATCAATTGATTTGCAATAATTGGTTTAGCTTTAAAACATGGAATGCACTGATGAACCACCTTTCGACACATTGCACGACTATTTATTCGCCAAAATTTATCTCTTAATAAGGATAGTAATGTTGACGCACCAACATGCAAATATTTCTTATGATAATAATTTATAACAATTACAGTAAATTTATTACTCTTTGGTAAAATCGCCGGGTGCTTTTTTGAAAAATTTAAATTACTATTATCTAACCTGCCACCAACCCTTAAAATTCCAAATTCATCTAAGTAAGGGTTCAGGCCTTTTAACTTGTTACTCGGACTTACCGATCCTTTAGTCTGAAGACTATGTATGTCTGTACTGAAGGCTTTATTTTGCACTAATTTAATTAAATATTTCTCTGCAAATTCCAATTCTGACGTACTCAATGGTCCAATACTTTTATAAAGCGGGTTTCTTGTATTCATCACAAATCTGAAAATATAACTAAGAATACGCACAATCGTTAAATAATTATTACTAACAAGGAAGGTCTCCATTGGGGGCATACTCAGAATTTTTTGAAAAAAATACGAACTAAACTACTCATGTAGGTAATAAAGGATCAGTGAAAATTGGCGGAGGAATTACATTATTAAATATGTAAAAAAATAAAATAGTTTGGAATAATTGGCGTGAAAAGCTGAAAGCGAGATTTGGCAAGCAGTGCATTTCCTCGCCAAAAGCAGACGATTTTAACGAATCTGAAAATTGATTTTTATTGACTTCACTGTTTAAAATCTGCAGCATTTACTGCAACGTCACTCCACTACTTTTATAGAATATCTCTCTTCTGACCAATGAGAATGCTCCATAGCACGATGAATTGACCGTGTCATACAGTGTTAAAAATCTGCTGCATTTTGTTGCAATGCACTCCACCGCTTGTATATAATATCTCTATTCCAACCAATGAGAAAGCTCCATTTCACGGCCAAGTAACCGTTTTCTATATAATCAAGGGTGTGCGTTGCAACAAAATGCAGCAGATTTTTAACAGTGTATTTTTAAATTTGGAACAATTTTAATCAATTTAAATTGTGTTTTAAATGATAAAATATATTAATTTCATTTTGTTATAAGTACATATAAACGTATATGACAAAATTACACTTAAAGTAAAGTAAAAATGCAAAACTAAACTTATTTAAATAAATTGAACATAGAAAGTTTTTTCTTTAAAAAGTATTCGAAGCGTAAAAGCGTATTTTTCAAAATTTCATTTTTTCGCCAACCGGAGATAAATCGCCAAATAAACGAAATTTTTATTATTTTTTACGGACGTTATAAGGAGGTTCCGCCGAAATTTTTTTATAAACATGTATAACTATATGAGAATAACATTCTGTAATTTTTTCAGATTTTTCTGAGTATGCCCGTATGGAGACCTTCCTTGTAAGATTAATCAAATTATATACAAAACAATTTTCGGTGATATTACAATTTATAACATTAAATTCATTAAAGATTTTAACATTAAATTTGAGCTCTTTATTGAACTCATCATTTGTTTCTGGTATGGTTATTGTACGTTGAGGATAATCACTGTTCTGAAGAAATGAAGGTCCCTTCCACCACAATTCACAATTTGCAAGTTTGTCAGAATCCATACCTCTGGAAAGTTTGTCAGCAGGATTTTCTTCTGAGCAAATATGATGCCTTTGTTCAGCACTAGAGTTTTCTAGTATGTTAGCCACTCGATTTTGAACAAATTGCTTAAGGTCGATAGGTTCTTTTTGAATCCATGCTAACACAATCATTGAATCTGACCAAAGGAAAACATTAGTCACTATTACTTTCATGGATGATAATACTCTGTTTACCAGTTTGGTTAGCAACACTGCTGCACATAACTCCAGTCTTGGAATAGTTAGACTCTTTATCGGTGTAACGCGCGACTTGCTAGCGATTAAATTCACCATCACATTTCCTAAGGAATCACTGGATTTTCAATAAACTGCTGCCCCATAGCAATGTTCTGAGGCGTCTGCAAACCCGTGTATTTCTATAATTTCTCGGTTTTCAATTATAATACGCCTACAAATTTTTTTATTATTTACACATTTACAACCCTTGGCAAAAAGTTTCCGATCATTACATCAACACTACCATCTTTTGTAAGAAAAGATTATTTATTCTCGCTGCATAAAAATGAAACGACTATTAGCGATAATACATTTGTGTTACATATAATGAACAACAATATGCAATAAAGAAAAATCACCATTCATCAATTTATAAACAGAAAAATTGTGATTGAAATTTAGGCACCAAAGAAAAAATTATCCGATCATGCTTTGATTTGGAAAAAAATAACCGATCACTGTAATTATATATTTCGTAAATCCACCTTTATTTCGTATGACAGTCGGAATTGTTAGTGGACTGGACTCATTAAGATTTTTCCACTCATTGGGAGCAACTTCACTCCAGCATTCTCTCATAGCTTTACGTAAGTTCTATGGCATTTGTAATTCATCGAAAATCGATTTTACTTTTTAATATATTTCACATATCTTCGATGGGATTAAGATCCGGACTATTGGGCGGTCACGTCATGGTTTGAATTGGTATATTACCTACATTTTGTAGAAATTTCTTCATTGATTTGGTGCGTTGGGGAGCTAATTGTCATCTTGAAATAGGAAGTCATTTTGATTTCCGAACTATTGATCGATGCTGGGAATCAAAAGATCCATTAAAATGTCAATGTAAACTTCAAAGCTTACTGTACGTAACACAATACACAACTTGCCGACGCCTTGTGATGTAATACAACTCCAAACTGCAAATTCAGGTGAAAATTTAGTCTTCGTATTAATACACTTATCATTGAACTTTTCACCAACTCTCCTCCAAACAAATGTTCCACAGTCGTCACTTTTACCGATAGATATGCGAAATTCATTGCTAAAAATAACTTTATTTCATGTATCAAATGACTAGTGCACATGTTTTTTACACCATTGCAGGCGCTCTTTTCTATGCTCCTTTTTCATGTAAGATTTTGTTTTAATTTTACAAGATTTAAATCTTGCTACATTTAGATGATTACGTACTGCGGTCACATGCCTTTACGTTATACTTAGACCATTCGGAACCAAGTTGTTTTGAGGTTGCTCGCCGCTTTCTTTTCGATATTTTCACAAGTTTTCTTTTCCTTCCTAGGTATTGACATTCGTGGTCATCCACTTCGAGGTAAATTTTCCACGCTATTAGTCAACTGATATATTTTCCAAATATTGCATACTGTACTTTGAGCACAATTTCATAAATCAGCCACTTTCCATTGTGAATTTACTTCTTCTAATAATTAAATAATGCGGATTTTTAAATCGCAAGACAGGTTTTTCACACGAGTCATTTTCCAGCACTTCAGAGCTGTTTTCGATCTCGCAACTGGAAGATTTCTTCTTTTAAATAGTATTCATATATCATACGCATGCGCAGGCACTCTAATCTATCTTCAATATGCAAATTTCAAACTTTTGTTCTCAGTGCTCGATTAATATTTTCCAACTTCGATCTTGATCGGATATTTTTTTCTCACGAGGAAACATTTCTGCCTGCATTATAATTATAAATTATATGATTGCAATATTGAATTCACTTTTTATTTATATTTTAACATTCTTTCTTTTATTTGGCTTATTGCAAAATGTTCCTACGATCTTGAATCGCGAAGTATACTCTTCGAAATACAAAACTCATAAACTTGATAACAGTGATCAGAAACTTTTTGCCAAGGGTTGTAAATGAGATAAGAAATTGATGCCACTCATGAAACTCTGATTCAGGTTGCTCGTGATCCCATTCAATATTGATTCTCCACAATTTCTGCATTAGTATTTTGGCTTTAGATATAACTGGACCAAGAAGTTCCAGTGGGTCAAATAGTCTCGCGATTGTTGACAATACTTCTCGCTTTGTATAGGAATTGCTCAATTCCACCTTAACTCGAAAAGTTAAACAATCATCTCTTGGGTTCCACGAAACTCCTAACGTTTTAGGTTCAATTTCATTTTCAAATTTGTACCCTTCTTCATATGTCAGATTTTTATCACTTGTACACCACTTATGGAGTCTCATACCTCCTTTATGCATAATCGTTATAAGCTGCCGCTCCAACTCTTTGGCTTCTTCAAGCGTAGGTGCACCGCACAAAATATCATTTATGTAAATATTTTCACGAAGAACCGATGCTGCCATAGGATAATTCTCCTTCATCAATCGATAGATGGTTGAGAGTTTTTATTGCTAAATAAGGCGCACTAACCGTACCGTATGTAACGGTTTGTAGTTCAAAAATTTTAGGCTCTTCTTCGAAATTATCGTTCCACAAAATTCTCTGCAATGCGTGCTGACTAGGATCAATATTGATCATTCGATACATCATTTGAATATCCGCGTCAGTGCATAAATATGCTCTCGAAAACTAACCATGATCGTAAAGAAGTCATTCTGAATAACACCGTCACTATACTGCAAAGAATTAAGTAATTTGCCATTTGTTGTTCTGGCAGAACAGTTAAATACAACTCTCAGTTTTGTGGTGGCCTTTTCTGGTCTAAAAATGCCATGATGTGGAGCATAATACACGACGTCAGGTTCTTTTTCTTCTTTAACCTGTTTCATATGCCCCAACATTTCATATTCATTTAAAAAATCTTTATACAATTTGAAGCATTTCTTATCCTTTGATAAGCGAGTCCACAGCGATTTGAGTTGTTTAAGAGCAAGCTCCCTAGATTGGCCGAAACACGAAGGATTTTCCTTTAAAGGCATTTTCACCACGTATCTCCCTTCCTCAATTCTCCAATGCGTACGCGAAAAATGCTGCTCACATATCTCAAATTCCTTACTTTTTGATAACTCTACTTCGATGTTTTCAACTTCCCCAAACTTTTTTAATGTTTTGTTTAAACCTTCCTCTCGAATTAGCCCACAATGAAATTTTACATTACTTTCCTGCTCTATGCATCCACTAGCCACATACCCAAATACGGTATTTTGAAAAAGTAAATTTGAACTCTGAGAATATATTTGTCCCGGTCTTAATAACTCATAAAATATTTCTGCCCCCAACAACATATCAATTTTATCAGGGAAATTAAATCTATAATCTGCAAATATAGTTAAATCTGGCACTTCAACATTTATGTTAACCACTTGTTGCGGAATTAAATCTGTAATTTTCCTTACTACCAGCATAGTCAATTCTCTTTCAAAACTTTTATCTCTATTCGCGATTTTTTTATTTACGCAGCCTTTCATTGTCATAGAAGTGTCATCCAAACATGAAATTAACGAATTCGTTTTATTAATTCTAAGCTGCAATCGATTATCACACTGTGAAGTAATCAAACATGCTTGTGAACCGACATCTAGTAAGCATCAAACTTCCTACCATTCCGAAAACTTATCCTTAATGAGGATACGCGCCGTACTTAATAAAACGGATTTTGTTTTATTTTTCACAAAACTAGAGGCGACAGTCTGACTCGGAGGGTAGGAAAGGATTTCCTCGGGTTGTGAATTTTTTATTCCTGCAGCCGATTGAAACACATGACCAACATTTTTATTTTGATTATTTAATTCCTTTTCTTTTCTAGGAAAATGTAATATAGTCTGTCTCAAAAGTTTAAGCACAAGCATAAAACATCGATTTTTAATGAATTATAAAAAGTTAGAATTAATAACATTTTTTTATTTACATATTTCGCAATATTATTGAAATAAACGATATAAAAAATAGAAAAAAATAAATTACATAATTTAAAAAAATACAATTTTAAAAAAAAGTTATAAAAAAACTGTCTCAAAAGTTTATGCACAATGTCAAAAACAACCATATTTATAAATTTTACAGAACTTTTAGTATTAATTTTTTTCCCATGTTTTCGGATTAGTTCAAATAAATGTGCTTTTGTCGAAATTATTAGTTTTTGTGGAGTTTCTGGTGGCAAAGAATACCATGTTTTCTCAATAGCCTCTTGGAGTTCTTCAATAGAGTCATACTGCTTTCCATTGCCTAAACTTGGCGGGTTAAAGTATTCCAGACATTCTCAATCGGGTTTAAGTCTGGGCTTAAAGCTGGCTAGCCAAGTACTTTATCATTTTTCTGAAAAATCCAAAGTTTTGTAGAACGGGATACGTGGATTGAGGCATTGTCTTGCAGAAAAGTTCATTCAAAACCCCCCAAAATGT
Source organism: Maratus speculifer (assembly GCA_964019185.1). NCBI lineage: Eukaryota > Metazoa > Arthropoda > Arachnida > Araneae > Salticidae > Maratus > Maratus speculifer. The sequence continues at coordinate 176,550,229 of OZ025292.1, read as the reverse complement.
CACCGAATGGAATCAAATGGTGGTTTAGGGTCTCTTGAAACTTTTTTCACTCTTCTCTTCCTTTTAGAAAAGCTAGAGAGGGCTGGCAAATGTCCCAAATGCCCCCTAAACCATAACGGATTTACCGCCTTGCTGCCTGCTGAAAAATGTCCTTCGGTTCTTGCGTAACTCATGCCAATACGCCTTCCAACCATCAGGGCCATCTAAGTTCCACTTTTTCTCATCGCTGAATAAAACAGTAAGCCATTTGTCCCCGTAGGTCATGTGTTTTTTTGCCCAGTTCATTCTTACCTGTTTTTGATGTAATTTAAGAGACGGTTTGCTAGCCAATTTTTTTACATGATGTAATCACACGCTTTAATACGTCTATTTACAGTGTCTTTGGACATCTGTACTCTGAAATTATTTTTAATTTGCCGTATGGGGACATATTTTGTCTAAAAACTATTTCTCTGTATTTTCCGATCAATCTGAACAGTCGTCATACGTGGTCGTCTGCATCTTGGTTTCCGCTTAAAATTATGATTTCTAGAAAGTACTTGATATATATATAGCTTTGATCAATTTAAAGCTTTTGCAATTTCAGAAACAGTTTTAATTTGTGATTTCAATTTAAAATCTTTCAAAGTCTCACATTTTGTGAATTCTTTACCCTTTGTCATGTTTAAAACATTAGGAAATAATTTCTCCACCTTTTATACTTGTATAAAAGTGCAATATGATGTCATACAACGTCATTAGACAATAAAAATCCCATGTTTCTAAAAAAATTGCATAAAGTGCTTAAACTTTTGAGACAGCGTTTCTTCAAGAAAAAAGAAAAAATAAATAAAAATAAATATATTTTTTATTTTAACTACCCAAAATGGCTTATTTTATTTTATTTTGATTAAATATTGAGTTTTTATTGTAAATTAGCATAAATTATTTTCTTCTTCATTTATTTTAAATGAGATTTGCAGAGTGCTTAAACTTTTGAGACCGACTATAGTTCAGAATGCGGTAGTTTACATCTAGCACAATTTTTAGACTTAAATTTCTGTGCGCAAAAATTATAATTTAAACATTTGAAACATGCTTTTTTTAATTTCACATCTTTAATGGACAGTTTTTTGAATTGCGGACAAGAATGTAAACCTTGATACTCATTAGATTTACACAAGACACATTTCACATTTCTTGTTTCCGAAAAAAAAATATATTTGAAGCGCTCCTTTGAGGCCGATTTTGAAATTTATTTGTCGCTATACGTTTATTTTCATTAATCGTATTTCTCGAATACACATTTGATTCATCTTTAGATTTATTTTTAATCGAAAAAAAATATCGCATTCTCTTCCTAGTTGCTGTGGTTTAAAATATGACTCTGATTGTTTAATAGCAATATGATTCATCAATTCGCGATCTAAAGAACTGAAAATTTTATCTGTAACAAACAGATCGCATAATGATTTAAAATCATTTACCTCACACAAATTACAGTAATACTGAAATATTGAACTCAGCCGAGCTGTAAATTGAACGTAACTTTCCGACGGTAATTTTTGCGCACTCTTGAAATTGTTTAAACATTCTTGTGCAGTAGGTTGAAATTCCCTTAAGACTGTATTTTTCAATTTATCATAACTAATCAACTCTTCCTCTGATAAATAGATCATTAAATTGCTCGCTTTTTCGCCGAGAATATTTAACAGAATTTCGGCCATAAACTCTTCAGGTACATTTTTAGTTCGAAACGCTTTCTCAACAGATTGAAAAAAAAAAAGATTAAATGACTCAGCTCTCGATGGTAAAGGAATAGTTAAAGTTTTAATACTTTTAATAAAGCTTTCCAAGTTATTGTTCCCTATTTCGGTTTCCGATTTTTCTGTTACGGATGGCAATTTTTCCCGAGATTCTTTACGCAATTTGGCTATTTCTAATTCTTTCTCTAACTGAGCTAGTTTAATCTTTTCAAATTCCGAATTTTGTAATTCTAACTCCTTTTCTAATTGCGCTAATTTAATTTTTTCTAATTCTAATTTTGTTTTCCCAGTTTCTGTTCGTGATTTGTACTCCTCAACAACCGAATTAACGATGCTTTTTAATAACTGCTCATTTGAGTAATCTTCACTATTCTCGATAATATTTCTTAAATCAATAATTTTACTACTTTCAGGAGCAGTTAAATCCAGTTCCTCAATTACAAGCTTAAGCTCCTATTTATTTAAAATATCAATAACAGACATAATTTAATCAAAATAAACTAAAAAATTGCTCTTACCTCACTCAAATCGCTGCGAAATTCCGAGGAAGACTCATTATAATTCTTAAATTTATCTTCTTAGGCACAATACTTCACTTGTTTGAGCACAACATTCTTCGACGAATCTCACAATGAAAGAACTCTTCATAGAACTCTTAATACACATCAGCACATAGTTAATTCGAAGATTGTTCACTCACATTAATAATTATTTTCACCTTCTTGCGAGACGGACCATGTAAATTATTAAAAGCACACACTACACAAATTATTCCATATGCACTGGTTCTTTTAAAAACTCTTTATTTAAAAAGAATAAATTCACTAGCAGCTCACAGCTGCTTATCGTCTGCACTTATTTCAAACACATCTTTTGGAATAAAAACAGAAAAAAGAATTCACTTCTTTTCGCTTTCTGAACACTGAGATTTTAATTTAGGTAGCATGGTATCGTCTGCCTACATGGAACACGTATCTTGTCAATTTTTAAGTGTAATACCGCTTTACAAATTTAGACCACATGCGCAACTGGAAGATGTTGGTGAATTTAAATCACATTTCAGCATTTTTTTCTAATACATAAAAATTTTAGCTGTTAGTTTTGTGAAGAAATTAATTTTTTTATAATAATCTGAAATTTTCCCCATTTCGGCAAACTTTACAGCACATATCGCGACCGGAAGATATAAACCGATTTTTTTTCTTTCTTTACGCAATTTTTTATCTCCCAATTTACTTTTCCACAGTATTACGACTTGAAACACATTTTTTGAAATTTTTCGGCCAACCCTAATGTTTAATAAGGTTAGCTAGTTGAGTTAGGTTCTCCAGATTCGTCCGGAATAGTTCAGTTGGCAGACCATTGTCAGAGAAGACCCTGGATCGAATCTTGGATTGTATAGATTTCGTCTAGTGAGAAAATCCATAATTCATATATTTCATAATTAATCTATGCATTTTTGAAAATATTTTGCTGTTTGATAATAGTTATTCACATTATAAGTAAGTTTACAAACGAGTTTTATCTAAATACCATATTTTTAATACAAAAATTTATATTCTATTTTAAGTTATTAAGAAAAAATGTTGTTGCGCTAGTATTTTGCTTAATCAATAAGTAGAATAACTATACAAAAAGTCGGAAACTGCACGTCTAACGTATCAAATGCAGTGCGTTCGTAATATAAGGAAGTTTTTAAAATATTCAGATGTTACTGTAATAGTATACAAAGCTTCAGATTCAGTATAGTATTCGAAATCTTTTGTCTATCTCTTTAATTAGAACCTGCTTTCTATTATATAGAAAGTAACTTGTAGTAAACCTCAGCAACTTATTTCGATTTCATAAATTATCAAATAGTTTAGTATTGTTAAAATGCGCCCCAAATGATGTTTGCTCCTATACCATTATGTAATAGAATGCTTTTGCCCTGTAAATTAATAACAAATATTCTTTGCACCATACATTGTACAGAATGTATATTTGATATGTACTTCATACATGCATATCAATTTAATAATGTTCCAAAGAGTGTAACACCATTAAAATGCTTTTGAAACTATTTTTTCCCATTCGCCGTAATGTAATAGAATACTTCTGATTGTCCCTGTAATTAAACTATACGTCCGATTTCCATAAAATTTTAAATGAATCGATAAAATTAAGCAACAATTATATATTTTAAAATTCAAATGATTCTGTTGGCTAGTTTTGGCTCTGTTATATGCGGACAGACGGACGGACTGAACGGCGACTATAGGTGCTACGTATTTATATAATAGCAAACGCATCTAAAAAAGTTTTAGTTCGTAAATGTTAATACTTGTTATCCTGCATTTGTATGATATGAAAAACATGAATTTTAATCATTTTTATAAATAAATCGCAGGTCTTCGGACTTTATAGACGATCCCTTAGGGAAGAGAGGAGCAAAAGCCTTCTAAAGAGTAAAGGCCGGGCTTTGTCTCCGGACCACAAAGTGCATTTTGGATGCAAGCAGAGAAATATCAACAAATCGCTTTATTATAAGTTATGCGAAAATAAAAAAAATATCATAAAAGAATTTAAATAAAGATTTCCCAAAACGAACAGTAAATTCAATTCATGAGTAAATTCAATTCATGAACAGTAAATTCAAATTCTACATTTTCTATAGAAATATGGTCGCTAAAAACCGAAAAGCGTAAAAAAACACATAAAATATGAAATTTAAATAAAAAACTTTCTTTAGAAAAAAAGATTTGCAAAATATCTGATAAAAAATCAGTACTATTTGTTTTACTTGCATAATCTGTCATAATTTCCTTCATAGAAATAATTACAAAATTACTAAAATAGTATGGAACTGCTGAATGAGATTCACGTATAAAAACATTTCATATTTATTTACTTAGAAGGTGTCACAAATAAAAATTAAATTAAAGAGTTGACATGTTTCGGTTCATTAATAAGAACCGTATTCATAACATATAAAATCAGTAGATTTTAAATGACACTGGATATAAATATTATTTATATCCAGTGTCATTTAAATTTCTACTGATTTTATATGTTATGAATACGGTTCTTATTAATGAACCGAAACATGTCAACTCTTTAATTTAATTTTTATTTGTGACACCTTCTAAGTAAATAAATATGAAATGTTTTTATACGTGAATGAAAAAAAGGTGAAGTGATTTTGTTTTAGTTTTTGAAAAAAGAAAGCTAACAACAGTTTTAACAATGCTGAATGAGATGTTTAAGTAATTGTAGAATTTTGTAGAATATTTGTGGTACTGAATTTTATACTGCCACCTAAAATGGTGGCTGATATATATGGTAATAGCCTAAAACTTTTGACCACCAATTTTACAACCTTTCGTTCCCCTTTAAGGAAATTTTCCGAAAATCCTTTCTTGTTGAATAACTACATAGTAAAAGGAATATGTCTTTCAAATCACACTGTCTTAGAAGCAATGGTACAAACTCGTCATCAACTGTGAGTTACAGAGAACAAACTCTTTTACATAATTACAGACAGATAAATATTACCTTAGCAGTGCGAATTTTATTCTAACCTATTAAAAATAAATAAGAAAAACCTTCTTAATTCACACCTAAAGGCTCTGATGAGATATAGCTAAATGACCTAAAACTTTCATTTTCACAGAAGGAAATTTTTCAAAAATCCTTTTTATTTTTTGTTAAATGACTACACAGTATAAGGAATATGCCATCGGCATTACACTGTATCAGAAGTAATGATGAAAATTCGTTATTGATTTTGAATTAGGGAGATCAAATTCTTTTACATACGTAGACAGATAGATATTATTCTAACTTAGCGAAATTTATTGTAACTTATTAAAAAAAGTTATGAAAAATTTCTTTTAAATAAAAAATTTACATATAAACTGAATAAAACAAATTGAATAAATAACGAAAAGTTGTTGGTATGTTGTCAAATTGTTAGATAATCATGCAGCTTCAGTCTGGAAGATCCAAATTGCAGCATTTTCCCCAATTAAATGAGTATTTAAAATGGTTCATTAAATTTAATAATATCACCTTGTTTGAAAGAAACATTTTCGTAAAATTAAGACACATTTCTGATAACAAATCACTTATAGTTTTAAAAATGGCTTTTCCTCATTAAAATTCTGCTTATATTTAAGGGGTCTCAGGAGTCTTACATTTACCTTGTAGTGCAACTTAGCAACATGTCACATTTGATTTTTTTTCTCGGTTCCTATAAAACATAAATGCATAAAATTTTTAATATAGACAACTGAATATCTCTTCTATTAAAAATAATTTTTTAAATATTCTACATTGAAATTCTATTTTATTTTTTTAATGTTTAATTTTGATTAAAAAAAATTAGACTTGTATCCATTGCGCGCAGGATTCTAGCAAAACTATTAGTTCAAGAACCGCTAAAAAAGTTCATAATGGTGTAAAATTAATGTATCTTGAACTTATACCTCATTTTAAAGCAATTTATGCATTTATTTATTTAAAATTGAAATTGAAATTGAAAAAATTGAAAAAAAAAATCATTTTTTATTTAAAAAATTGCCAATTATCAATAATTAATGTAATTAAAATTCTAAATTTGAGGTATAAGTTGTTCTTAAACTTAAAATGAAGATATTTACCAAGTTTCATACAAATTGCTTTATTAATTTTTGAGAAATGTTGCGCGCAGTCAAAGAACAATCTAAATTTTAAATCAAAATTAAACATAAAAAATATATAATAAAAATTCAATATAGAATGTTAAAAAAATTAATTTAAATAGAAGAGATATTAAGTTGTCTATGTTAAAAATTTTATGCATTTAAGTTTAATAGGGACTGAGAAAAAAAAATCAAATGTATATGTTGCTAAATCGCACTACCAGGTAAAAAGTAAGACTCCTGAGACCCCTTAAATTGCTTCCCTTGAATATTTTCAGTTAATTAAAGAAGCTTAATAAACTTGAAAACTATGTCACCATGTATTAAACAAGAAATAAACATCATGTATCAAAAATAGATTATGAAACACTTTCTAACATGATCGAAATATTAATATTAAACTTTATTTTTTTAAAAGATAACAAAAAAGTAAAAAAAAAAAAAAAAAAAAAAAAAAAAAGTCAGATGTGACATTTCTAAAACTTTCTTCTCTCTTATGCAGGCAACTACTTACTGAAAAATGCAGCGTAGTAGCGCCACCGGATACCAAAATATGGTTAATATGGTGGTTTAAACCAAAATCTAATCAGCAACAACTTATGTCAACTTTTAACCAAGGCCGTAGCTAGAAATGAACAATAAAGGTGGGGGGAGATTTAAGAGAATGTAGGATAAAGGGGCTCATATATTTTTTTTCTCTCTCACTCTCTCTGACGCAGAAGGATAAATTAGTGCATATTCACATTGTAGGTACTATGTCTCTTATTAAACTGTTGTAATAACTTCATTTTGTGCTAAAAAAGCATATGATGATAAAAATTTGAGTGCATAACTAACTCAAAATCAAACATCATATTAGCTTCATATGTGCCGATAGGATGGGCGAATGTTGAAATTATTATTATAGTTGTAATATAGTAATTTTGCAAAACTGTGAAAAAGTCTGAAAATTAAATTAGATTTTTGAACAGAATTTCATTTGGATTTTCGGAACATAAATTCATTAAGTGACATGGAATCTTTTCCAGGGAAGGCTCAAAATATTTTAGGGAAGGGGGCTGAGCCGCCCATAGCACCCCCTTAGCTACGGCCCTGCTTTTAACTGAATGTGAATTTTGATGAAAATCTGTACATTAGTTTGAGATAGATCTATTGCAAAATCTGAAAAAAAAATCTGCATAATACCGTCTCATGTTGGGTGATGTACACCAAAAACTAACCAGGATCAATTTTTTATCCGATACTAACCGAATCTGAAGTTTGATGAAAATCCATGTATAGGTTCTTGAGACACATTCATTGCAAATTCGTGAAAAATGCAGCATAGCAGCAACATCTGTAGGGTGATTTACATCAAAAGCTAAACAGCACTAATCTCTATCAGGGACTAACTGAATCACAAATTTTAGAAAATTACGTGCATTAATTCTTAAAAAGAATTATTGCGATAATTATGAATAATGCACCAGTTCAGCGATTTGCACCAAAACGTAATCAAGTCATGTTATACCAAGTAGTAACTGAATATGAAATTTTATGAAAATCCGTGCAATATTTTTTGAGGTATGGCTGTTGTAGAAATTGTAAATAATGCAGCATAGCAGCGCCATCTGTTGAGCAATATACACCAAAAATAATCAGATATGGTTTATAGTAAGGTCTCACTGAATCTAAAATTTTGTGAATTTTCGTATATTGGTTCTTGAGATAAAGCTATTGTGATAATCAAGAATAGTGCTCCATGGCGGAGCCCCGGTTGAGTAATTTGCACCAAAACATAATCAGCACCCCATGTTGTATCAAATACTAACTAAATCTAAAGTTTTATGAAAATCCATGCACTAGTTCTTGAAATACGGCTATTGTGGAAATTGGGAATAATGCAGCATAGTATCGCCAATTTTTGAGCGATATATATAAAAAATTAAGGAGTTCAGTCTTATATCAGTCGAACAGAATCTAAAGTTTTCGGAAATTCCGTGCATTAGTTCTTGAGATAGAGCACCCACAAAATTTTTGTCACATACAGACGGACTGACAGACAGACGTATATAGACTGACAGGCATATGAAGGCAAAATTAGAATGTAAGCCAATTCTATGAAGGCATTTATAAGAATATAATAAGCCACCTGTTATGTGCTAGGCCGAGATCGCAGTATTATATTGTAGAATAACACCAGGTCGATATTTACATTTCTTTCTGGAATAAAAAAATGTAGACATTTCATCAAGAAAAATCAGTTCTCAGAAATATTCTTGACTATTTCCTTGTTTTGCATAACACAAGAAATATGTGCATATCAAAACACTTGGAATGCAGCGTATTCATACAAAACGTTCACTAGTATTAAAGGAAACATCTTTAATCTTCAACAACCACAAATTGTGCATATTGCCATGCCCGCAGAAAAACATAATCTAAATAAATTCTCACATAAGAATGAAGCACGCTAACATAAATGCTCTTGATAATAATTAAGCAATATTTGTTATTTTTAACAACAGCGAGTGTGCATGCTCACTTCACCAAGCGAAAACGTAATCTGACTAAATTTTCACATTTCACAAACGCCAAAAGAAAGTCTTTTGGCATACAACAGATTCGTAATCCGAGCAAAAAATGTACAGGTAAAAAGGACTGTTATATAATAAGTAATGGGGAAAATTGAAAAATGAGTGTTGTCAAGAATACAGCATTTATCGCCTGTGACGAAAACGCGCAACATACAGCAACCCTAAACAAAATTACTCAATCGGTAACAAATTAAGTTCTTTATACAAGACAAAATGAAATGATTGGGAAATAAAATAACAGTTATTTAAAACAGAAAAAATATTTAATTCGTTTGATATTCAATCAACTGAAGAACAAGAAAGAAAAAACTAGAGATGGAATGATATTTTAAAACTAATTTATTATTTGTTTTGTTTTTTTATTATTATCATTATTTTATATGCAATTGGAGACGAACACACAATAAGAATAACTATTAAAAAGGCTTTTAAAATTAAAATTTAAAAGAGGGGGGGGGACTAACATTTGAAAAACTAATACAAATATATATAATAGATTATGTGTTACATCACATATTATGAGTGTTATCAAGAATACAGCATTTATCGCCCGTGGCAAAAACGCGCAACACACAGCAACCCTAAACAAAATTACTCAATCAGTAACAAATTAAGTTTCTTTATACAAGACAAAATGAAATGATTGGGAAATAAAAATAGCAGTTATTTAAAACAGAAAAAATATTTAATTCGCTTGATATTCAATCAACTGAAGAACAAGAAAGGAAAATCTAGAAATGGAATAATATTTTAAAACTAATTTATTATTTGTTATTTTATTTATTATTGTTAATTTATATGCAATTGGAGACGAACACACAATAAGAATAACTATTAAAAAATGCTTTTCTTTTAAAAGAGGGAGGGGACTAACATTTGAAAAATTAATAGAAATATATGTAATAGAATATGTGTTACATCACATGGCAGATAAACGAGTGATAAGGTTAAAGTGTAATATACAGGATGAATTCTTAAAAAGCAATCTCCAAAGTGCACTGAAAAAAAATCTGCCTGTGGCATCTAGAAAATAGATTGTGGCCCTAGAAAAAAAGAGTTCCATGTCATCCTTATAAATTGTAGTTTCCTTTGCTAACGTGTTCTAGTCAACATTCTGATTGAGTAGACCAGAATTTTCTTGTTCCCAGAACTAGGAAAAAAACGGGCTTCGATCTAGATTTTCAAAATGGTTAATTTCATAACAATAACTTCTGGTTTCATAAATCAGAATTTCTAGTCCCCTGACTTTTTAAGATATGTATTAAAATAAGAATTTAAAGACACATTAACTACAAAATATAATATCCTAAAGCAGAAAACATGGTCATAACTGGAATTGTTAAAATATAAAACTGTTAAGAATTCGATTTGACACAATTTTTTGAAAATTACCCATTTGTTATTTATTGCCTTTAAAAAATCGCATACTTTAGAAATTACTGTTACTAGAGAAACATTTCTATTTAATTCTTGAAGCATTATTGAAATAAATTTATATAAAAATACTATTCTGCTCTATACAATATTTTTTGTATTCTTTAAACTATAGAGAGACTGAATGAAATTAATTTATCTAATTAATTATACGTATTACGAGTTCTTAGTCACTGGTGATTCTTTCAGCTACAATACTACAATACTCAGCTACAATTCTTTGTAATACAATAAACGTACGTTAATTCAATCAACTTGGGACACAGACAATATGGTACTTTTTTGTTACAAAAGTCTCTATAAATTTCATTATGATAAAATTAAAGTTATGATCTCGCCAAGATCATCCCGAAATTTGTACGTATATATAAAGGTACCTGTACCCAATATGGATACCCTAAGGAAAATGTATTTTTTTCACCCTCTTGTACACATCATAGGACTCCAAAAATGAGACCACTATCCTTGGACTATAGAGTATCATTATTAAAATTAGCGACCTTGTAATTATTCTGGTTTAATTTATATGATAAAAACAAAAAAATTTCATAAGTGTCCATATAAGGAACTACCTGTCCCTATTATGGACATGTGTTTCTTATTGACTTTCTACACAGTGTGTATGGAAGAGCCACTTTTTCAAGGGACTTTTGAGGAGAGGGAATAAAAAATGTATCTTAAAGTATTCCGAGGAGGAGGGGGGGACAGTAAATATTTTCAGAACATGCATTTTAGAAAGGGGGTGCATTCTCGGTTTTTACCCTTCGAAGACCCATGCAAAGCCTCTTAGTTACTCGCAAATATTATGAAGTAATATTGTTGGTGTTGCTTAGCTTTATTGCATTTGTCTGCAAATTTACATCTGTTATAACTCAGTGCTCGCAGCATGGACAAATAGAAACTTTTCACCATGGGCAGTAAGTCCCACATAATCCCCATGAACATATCTGCCACATGTGATGCATGGCTGCATGTTTGAAAAAGCACCAATACTGCAAAAGAAGCAGTACCAGCTCTCCTTTGTTGAGGAAGTCATACCATTGGTACCTACGATTTCGCCAACAGATATCCTACTGGGTGGGGGCTTCTTTTTATTTTTCTGAAAGGTTTTTTGGAGGAAGGTTTTTTGGAGGAAGGTTTTTGGAGGATTGTTCAAATAGTATCTTGTTGAACAAAGGTTTTACCGCTTTGATGACTTTTCAAGTTATTGCTTGGCAACGTTGAATTTTCTTCTTTCTTATAGTTGTAGTCGATGGGGACATAAACTGTCCATATTAGGAACCGGGCGTAGTTTTACTAAATCTTGTACCAAATGAATAAGGAAAATTATTTTAAGCAAAATATGCAATAGCAGTCGAAAATGTGTTTTATTAGCTTTCTAAAATACTCCACTTTTCAACATTTAATGTAATTTTACCATATCTAATAAGAATTTAAGCTTACAATTAATTAAGATCAGCACATATCGAAATAACAAGTTTCCTCCTAAATGGCGAGCAGCGCGTTTTTTTACACTTTCCAGACTTAATTATCTTTTCAACTGCTTTTCTTCGCGAAAATGTTTAGCCATCTCTCGATCAAAATTATTTCATTTAAAAATATTAGGGGAGTCCATATTGAGAGCCCTGTCCATATAGGGTACAAATACCTTATATGTGATATGAATACACTCCAAACACTGTTATGTGCTACGTCATTATATATGTGTCATTTACTTCTTTTGTGCCATATATGTTACATATAAATACATTCATATATGTCCTATATATACATATATACATACACACCGTCATGTGCCACGTCATTATATATGTATCATTTATTTCTTTTGTGCCAAATATGTTACATATAAATACATTCATATATATCCTATATATAAGGTGGTCTGGTGTAATAACGCCAGGCGGGGTAATAACGCCAAGTGCTAATATTTTGCATAATTGTGAAATAATCTGGTAAATGAAACCCATGTGCTATGCGCAAAAGGGTTTTGAGTCATATAAATCGCAAAAAACAACTTCAAGTTAATTTGCTCCATTTGTAGGTCTTATTGCTTTTACAAGCAATTAAAACTAACGCTTGATCTAAAATTTGCGAGATACGTTTTGTGATGTGAAGACTATTCTTTTTATCCGGAAATACTTTGTTTACTACATAAATTAGTAGTGCCTTTCATGTACTTTCAAAATGTTGTAGAAGATTTTGGATGTCTTCTCGAGATAATTTGTAGTTTAAAATGTACTGCGCAACAACAATCCGGGGTAATTACGCCAGTCCTTGGCATTAATACCCCGGTTGATTCTCAACAGTGGCCGAGCTACATCCTAAATACTTATTTAAGTAAACACAGTTAAAACCGTGCAATGTTTCTAATAATTCTATTTAAACGATCCTTTTTTAAGCAAAAAGAAGCCTACGGTTTGATATTCTTTTGCCTCCTCCCCCCCTCCCCGAAACACACCACACCTTTATTTTTCTTACACTTTCACAAAAATTTAAAAATTTTCAATACCTTAGAATGCAATTTGTCAATTTCTAAGTTTGTAGAGTTTGCTTTTTTAGAATTGGGCAATCTACATGCCATTATTCCATCTTATTTCATAGTTTTGTTTGCATGGCGTTATTACCCACATAGCTGGGTAATAACGCCAAATAGCATTGGTCAAGAAATCATGACATTACATTTTATGAATACATATGTCTTAATTTATTTATATATATACATATATATAGTCAATGAGTTGCTGTATCGAATCATATATTTGTTTGAAAAATACAATCTAAAACTGAGCCGTAAGAATTGGTAGAACCTTAAGGTGGCGTTATTACCCCAGGTTACCTTACATATGTACATACACACACACACATGAAGTGTTCAGAAGTCAATCCGATTAACTCGAATTATATCACGAAATATTATTTGCATCGAATATTATTATATAGTGGTACATATTTTATAATTTGGCAATTCATCCTCGACCTCTGCTATAACACAAAACTACTTAAAAAAAGGTTAAAATATTTCGATTCTAAAATATACACTGATTTGTCATCTATCGCTCTATTCTGAAAATAAAGTAAAAAACACTGCTGCTTCTATAATTGAATTTATTGTAAATTTTCGAGCTTCATTGCCTATATTTAGAAATCTATCTCATGTAAATATATGCAAACGCATAGTTTTATAGGAAAATATATGATAAACATGCTAAAAGAAACGGTGTTTATATCGAATAATTATTTTAAATGCTATTTAACGTTGAAAATACAAATATTTACTCGAATGTTACGATAAGTAATTTTAAACATGTAAAAAATTATTTCAACTATTATTATTAACAACTATTATTTAACTAAGAAATGATTTTTTTTCAAATTTGCAATAAGTAGAAAATTACATACTTCACATCAATATTGTCAATTTTTAAGTGTTAAATAATCACGTTAATAATTTATTATGTAGATGAAGTATAAAAATTCAGAACTTAAACACAAAATAGAAACACATATTGGAATATTATTATTATTATTTTATTTACAAGATTAGAGGATAATTATAAATATCAAGCCTCATTTTAATTCTACTCCCACCAGACGAAATACCAAATTGAATTAGAATCCAGAATAAAAAATAAATAATAATTCATTTATATTGCTTCATTCAATCATTAATTCTTTTCAGTACCATTCTTTCAATTATATACATTGTTTTTAAATAAATAAGATATTTCAACAAAATAATATTTAAATTATCACCGGTTGCAAACATCTGTATTTTCGTTTGTTAACGAATTCAGACTTGGATATTACTTTGAAAACTTCCCTTTGAAAATATGAAATTTAAAAATTAAGCTTGCAAATAATTTTATTCAATAAGATAGCTTTTTTTAAATAGTAATTTAAATACCTTTAAATACCAGCTAATAATGTTAAACTTTAACTATTAAAAATTTCCACATCATTTTAAAATTTGAAAAAACGTGTGATTTTAACGAATGGTATTTTACAAGTATACTTATGTTATCAAAATGTAATTTATATAACTGCTTCCTATCTTTGGATTGCAGCTATTTGGAGGCAGTTATTTATTTGAATAAAATTATAAAATTTAAAGAAAAGCAAGAGAAAAAATAATACTTTTTTATACCTTTTTTATGTAATCCACGAATGAATCTTTGAAGAACAAATGTATACGTTCCAATAATAACTAAAATAACATGCATTCTTTTAAACATGCCACAGCTGTTTTAGTTTTCTCGGGCGCATTTTTCATCTAAATCACACCTTTAAGGACTCTTGCGATATTATTTAGTTAAATTTTTAAACCGAGACTGACTATACTTTCAAGAGACAGTCATTTTATTCTGCAAACTCTCTGTGCCTATTCGAAAGTTGTTTCTTTTCAAATCGTCTGCCGTTTCCGATTTCTGAGAACAGGTGACTTTTTACCTCATCTGTACTTACATGTTCGTATGCTGTAATATTATTATAAAAGTTCTCTAATTAAAATATCCGATCTCAAAATAATAATAATAATAATAAAAATAAAATAAAATAAAATAAAAATAAATTATGTCCTTTTTTCGACCTGTTTAAAAATAGTTCAAGTTTTATAAAAAGCTCCAGTCTTCTTTTTTGTCAAATATAACAATAATTATACTGATACGAATGGTAAACAAATTATGAAAGGTTTACATTTTTAGAGTAGTTAATTTTTTAAAACAGAAAGTAACCCAACAGCTTTAAATTTCCCGTAAATTCTCGCTGAATTACTTATACTAATTCTCGAGCATCTTCCTATATTATCGTTGTCAAACGTATTCAAAAATTTCTGCAAATAAATGCGAACACAAGAAAATTGTTCCAATTACAAGAATTCTAGTTTATGAATCTGTTCCTGAAATTAAGCGATAATCTCTCGCTGTACAAACGATTCGTATTAGTTAAATTTTTAAAATATAGTTTCCTCATCTATAAAACATCAGATTAGAAACTGTCGATCATTTCATCGATACGATTTATTTATTAGACTTATTCGCATAACTCTGACATTTATATTTATAGTTTAAGGATTTAGAAAATGATTACTTACTCATTCTAGATGAAGGCGGTATATATATATATTTTTCAGTGTGATCCGATTTGGACAATTTAGTACATTATGGTATAAATTACATCTTCGAAAGCACGTTTGGCTGAACGTCGGTCTTCTTGCGTTAATCTCTCTTGGGATTCGGTGGATTCTATTCACTGACAATGATTTTCCTTTCTTGCAGACAAAATAATCATTAATTATTTTTAAACTGCAATTTAAATACATGATCATAATTGTTTAGATTTCAGTCAAATATATATACAGTAAAACCTCTAAATAACGGACACCTCGGGAGCGCGGAAATTGTAAGCTATTCGGAGGTGTCCGCTATTGGGAAAACCTCAGAAATTAAAAACTTCCTAAGAAATGCGTAATGTTTCATTCATTGACTTTTATATGTGCTAAAATCTCTATTATATGATTAATCAGAAATTAAAATTATTTTTTGAGTAATAAAACTGAAATAAAACTGTGCATACCTTTATCCACAATTTATTACATGCTTTGGAAAAAAAACTGTTACAAAAGTTTGCTTTCGCTTGCGATTTAATTCTGTCAATAATTTTAATCCTTCTAAATTATTTTTCTTAAAAAAATAACTGTGTAACAGTTCACTGTATTTTGCCGCTTCTTGGAAATTATCGATATTGCAGGAAACTTCTTCAGTTTCAGTATCTCTTTCATCATCACTAAAAGTCAGCTTTTGTCAAAAATTCTGTAGTATAATCGCATACAATAATTGATTATTCTTCAGTAAGTAACTCGTCATCAAAATTAATGAAATATTTGGCAGATTCTTCACTCCTGATATATTTCATTAATTTACTTATTCACTTAATTCTTCAGTTGTATCGGAAATGTGTTTCATTTTCTTTTAATATACATCCTGCTTTTCTGGAACATAGTCGTACGTTTTCCACTGAGGAAATCGAAATTATAACTTCGACTGCATTAACTAATTTTAAGCAGTTCTCGGGTGTATTTATAGAATCCAATTTTAAAAGAATTGAGCGTAATAAAAATTTTCTATACCAGGATTTAAAATGGTATATTACACCTTGATCAAATAGCTGGCATACTGAAGTTATGTTTGAAGGAAAAAACACAACATTAATGTTGGCGAATTTAAAATGCTTTGGATGAGAGCTTGCATTCTCAGCCCGTTCCCTACTTTTATCTGTGATCACAACATTTGTGACACATTACCCTGATAAATTTAGAGGCTTTTTACTTTTTTTTTCATTTTTTTTTTTCTCGTTAAAAAATAGTTTTTCATTCTTTATCGCCAAAATTACTGTCCGCTATTCGGAATGTCCGTTATTCAGAGGTTAAACATACAAAAAATTAGGTTTTGGGAGTGGGGATTAGAAAACTGTCCGCTAAATAAAGGTGTCCGCTATTCGGGAGTGTCCGTTATGGAGATTTTACTGTATGTGTATACATACCATACTTCTGAGCGCCCACTCTATTTTTTTATTTAAAGAGAGTTGGAAATTTAATGGAGCAATTCAAAAATCAAAAAAGTAAAAATAAAAATACATAATTTGAATTCCTCAGATTGCATTTTTTTAATTTTATTCACTTTCATTTTTATTTTTTATGCGCCGTTGTTTTACGATTTGTCCTTTATAGTCGAAATTCTGACGCTTACAGCGCCATTTGTCGCTAAAATTTGGAACTTTTTTTTGGTTCATGTTCTTTACCCCTTCTTCAATAATATGCTGTTACATTTTGACGCCATTCTAACGAGTGGTTCGCTTTTTAGAGCGTTTTGAAACTCGGACTTTAATTATAATCACCCTGTATATATGTTTATATTTTGTCTTTAATATCGGGATATAATGTTTGTTTCCGACTGTAAAACAACTGTTTCCGACAACAATATTTTCATGGACATTAATATTTATTAACTACATACATTTTTTTACATTAACTACTTACACGGTTTTAGCAAAATATGTGTACGAATGCGAAATAAACATGTGGATTTAGAATGTTTATTAAAGATTGTGTAAAAATTTTTAACAGTCATTTGCAGTGGAAAAAATCAGCGCGTCATTTTATTTTTATTGTTTTGAAGGGATTATATCACTCATTTAGTATAGTGGCGCAATTAAAAACATGCCTAGTGCAAAATTTTCTATATTTATAAATATTGAAGAATGAATTTCAGAAATCTCTTACCCATAGCAAAGGAAAAATATGTCTTTGGCGATTGTAAACCCACAAATTTTGGAGATACAAATATTAGAATTATGGCACTTCGCCTGTTGCACCATCCGGCGCCTCGAGATGTGTTTAATTTATCCTGATTATGTATCATCGGGTGCACACGCCAAATTCTCTTCCGATGACACGAGAAAGTTAGTGGCGAGCAAAGTGGACCCGATTAGGTCGAAGATCGCGATCCGAGGGACGCGGGACATCTCCTGGGGGGGGAGTACTCTTCCTGGCGAATAGTCCTGCAGATCTTGGAAAGCTGTAGGCAGCTATTGGGACCACGGATCTCGCTACCGATCTCGAGATCACGAGACCGCGACGCCGACTTCCAGAGATCATTCTCTTTGGCATCGACTCGAATCTGTCAGACGCCGACATTCTTGATGCGATTAAAGAACAAAATGAGGTCCTTCACAGGTCCTCCCTCGAGCTCCGGACTACGTTCCAGGGGGCTTGAGGTCGCAACATGGTGTTAGCGATCGATGAGAGTTCGTATGATCGACTCGCGAGTATTCGGAGACTCAACGTGGGCTGGGGTCAAGTGGACATCCGACCGAATTTGCGCCCTCTGTTGTGTTATCGGTGCTGGAGATACGGCCACACACGTTCGGTGTGCCACAACCTGCAAATTTGCGGGAAGTGTGGCGCCAAAGACCACGAAATCCCGATTTGCACCGCTGACGCGTGTTGCCCGAATTGCAGTTTGAGAAACAATAAGAGCAAGGGAGGTAGAGAACTGCCAACCGCTCACTCCGCTGGTTCTAAGGAGTGCCAGTTGCACAAGCTGGAGGTAGAGCGATTGAGAAAGGACTATAAAGGGGAGTAATCCACGTTTCGCACATCTCAATTGCCACCACGCCACTGCAGTGTGCGACAGCTATCTCATGACGTGATGTCAGGTGCAATTGACATTATCTCTTTGAATGAACCGTATGTGAGCGAAGGTAGGATTCAAGGGACTCCCAAAAATTACACGCAGGTGAGCTCGGAGGGTAGCCGTTTTCGAGCTGCTTTCTGGGTGAGCCCGCGAATCTCATTCTGTGTGGTCTTACGGCTCCCGGACGTGGTAGCTGTCCGTTGCGTTTTGTCTGGCCGGAAGGTGTTGGTAGTGACTTGTTACTGCGCACCATCTGAAGGCATCTCGCTTGTCCTCGATGAGTTGGAGCAGCTGTTGAGACGTTCACCAGGTGACCAAGTCATCCTGGTTGGAGACTTCAACGCTAAGTCCAGCATCTGGGGACAACGACCCACAGACCCACGTGGTAGATCCCTGATCACCTTTGCCCTGAACGCAAATCTCGAAATCGTGAACGATCCGGATAGTCCTGCGACCTTCAAAGGCCCTCAAGGCGACGGCTGGATTGACATACCGTTAACCAGATACTGTGCCTCAAACATTCCCGAGTGGGAAATTTCCGATCTTGAGACACTCAGTGACCATCGACTCATGACGTGGACCTATCAAGGCACTCCAGGCAGACGCCTCCCTCGTGTAGCCCGCCGCAGATGGGCTCCGAAGGATTTGGAATGGGATGAGTTCCTCCACGATCTGCAGACTGCGGATCTGAGTCGTTATAGCTTCGAAACCCCTGACGAAGGTGTTGAACATTTGATGTCAACCTTGGACGGGCTGTGTTACAAACATGAGAAGCGCAAACCTACATCACGTAAGGGAGAGTGTTGGTGGACAGGGTACCTGTCTAGCCAAAGATCTGAGTTGCGCGCGCTGAGGCGACTGCACCAAAGAGCCACCTCGCCTCAGAGGGGGAGACTAGGTGACGTCTTCAGACGTAAACGAGCAAAGTACAAGAAGGCGATATTGCATACCAAACGCAGATCATTCCGAAGATTTATCTCTGAGGAATTGTTCACGGACAAGCTAGGTCAGGCAGTTGAGGTGGTGCGAGGCAAGTGGAGAAGAGAGGCACCAGTTCCTCTGGTCCTCCCCTCCGGTGAGGAGGTATCCACCTGGGAAGACATCCAGGACGAACTTGCGAGATACCACTTCCTGTCGGCTGATGAAGCTTCCGAAGTCGCAAACATCAGGACTGGCGACCCAGACTGGTTCACGATCGAGGAACTAGAGTTCTCAGTGGGAATCGCTGCCTAAAGGTAAGGCACCTGGCCACGACGGGATCAGTCTGGAAATCGTCCGAAAAGTCCTACAGTACCACACTCAGTGCTTACTGGCCTTGTACAATCATTGACTCGAGACATCTAGTTTCCCGCGGACATGGAAGCGTGCGGTAGCAGTCTACTTCCCCAAACCGGGAAAGGACCGCAGTGACCCCGCATCCTGCCGCCTGATCTGTCTTCTGCCGGCCCTCGGGAAGATATTGGACAAGATGTGCGCAACTAGACTGGCTCTCTTCCTTGAGACCAATGGGTTGCGGGACGCAAGACAGTACGGCTTTCGCAAGAATAGAAGCACTGTCGACGCGCTACGCAATGTGTTTGACTACATAGCCGACTCCAAATGTGCAGGTGCATTTACGTGTCTCCTGACTTTTGACATTAAGAGCGCTTTCAACAGCGTTCGCAGGGCGGACATCTTACGATGTCTCGCCGAGTTGGGAGTCGATCCTTCCCTTCTAAGTCTGATTGACGACTACCTTTGATGTCGTTCAATCATCCTCTTCGTCGGGAGCACTACTTCAACATGGGTGTACTCCAGGGCTCTTGCCTTGGACCGATCCTCTGGTTGGTAATCATTAATATCTTGTTGAGACGATCGCAAATAACGGAGGCGTGGCTAATTCAAGCCTTCGCTGATGACGTTTTTGTGGCTGCACGAAGCATGACTGTGTATCAATTTTCGATCATCCTTAATCTGGTTCTGAACCTGATTCAACAATGGGAAACTGAATTCTCACTTGAGTTCAGTTACGCTAAGTGCAACTACACGGTGGTCCCAGCGGCAGGCACGCTCAAATATGTTCCTTCCAGGCCAATTCGTATGAATGGGCACAGGATCAAATTCGAACATCGCATTGTCTACCTGGGAGTTACCATCGACAAGCATTTGAGTTGGATGCCACACCTGAGCGCAGTTCAGGAACGAGCTTTCAACCTTTTGCATAAAATGGACCGTCTCACCGCTGCCAAATGGGGGATCAAACCGCAGCTCCGTAAGATGCTCTACCAACTCGTGGCGGAGCCGATAATCTTATATGCGGCTTCCATATGGTACACCGGGAGAGTAGCAGAAGCACTAAGGTTACTTAGCGCACAGCGAGGTCTTCTCCTGTGTGTGATTAAGTGTTACAACACGACATCGACAAACGCTGTGCAAGTACTAGCTGGAGTTCTTCCACTAGATCTACGAGCTCAGCTAATCAGGGACTTCACGGCCCTGCTCAGGTGGCACAGGGGCATTGACGGGGACTAGACCCTGGGACATTCGATCTCTGGCGCCCTTCGTATAGACGAGAAGACCTCGGTCGGATTCCATGGACTACGGACCTCAATCCGCGGACCACGTGTTCATACTACACGGATGGAACCAAGCAGCAGGACAACACCGTCGGGTGTGCGTTCACAGCTGTGGCCGACGGACAGATCGTCTTGGAAAACCAGTTCCGTCTCACTGACGGCGCTGAAGTCTTCGCAGACGAGGTCCACGGGATCAAAGCCTCGATAATGGATGCACGTCAGCGGGGTCTCGGTGAACTCGATATCTACTCAGATTCGAGATCGGCGCTTCAAGCCCTCAACTGCCTAGTGTCTCAACACAGGGCGGTTGCCGAGATCAAGGACTTGGTTCTACATGGTGAATTTCAGATTCATATGCATTGGATCCGAGCTCATGTGGGTCACACTTACAACGAAAGGGCAGACGAGTTGGCAAAAGCCGCCACGACCCGACCTACAGTTGACGTGGAGGTGAAAGTCACTCGCCCTCAGGCTAAGAGGAAACTCTTAGCCCGCGCCATTCAAAGCTGGCAACTTCGTTGGGACTCACAGGGGAAAGGAGACAGGTCGCATGAACTGTTCCCACGAGTTCGCCTTGGGCGATTGCACGGAGACTTCTACCTGAACCAGGTTCTTACGGGACACGGGACCTTTGATGACCACCAGTCTCGCTTCTTTCAGAAAGACCCCACATGTTTCTGCGGGCGTGGGATAAGCACACGGAGGCACTGCCTCTACACTTGTCCCAACTACGACAGCCTGCGGGAACGGTTCTTTCCGCGAGACTTTCAAACTCGAACGCTTCTCGATCTTTTTGTGGGCGGCTACAGCCGTAAGGGGGTTAGGGCAATAGTCAATGACCTCCTCATCCGCACGCTAGATCGAGATCTTGGTCGCCAGAGGTCAGGTCGCAGTACCAGAGCTCCTCTCGGGCAACCGCTTTCGAGCGCAAATCGACCAGTTCGCCGCACTCGCGGCACTGGAGGTGGTGGTGCATGATGTTCAGGTTTCCGTTAATCTCGTGAACCTGCTAGGTAGTATGTTTTATCTTTTCTAGTTTATATTGTATATATTTAGTTGTAGTAGTGTATATATATGTCGTAGTGTATATATGTCGTAGTGTATATATGTATAGTGTATATATTTTGTGTAGTGCTATGATATGTAAGCCTAGACTGGACGGCTTCTTTAGCCGTTGCGAGGGGTTTTCTCGGCCCTCGAGGTTTCATTTACGAGCACCTAGTCTTCAGCTCTGTGTGCGGACGCAGCAGGTTCTACCTAAGGGTTGTTCGTAAGTCGTAACGTGCAGGGACTGGGGGCGAAAAACCCTAGAGCGAGCTCACGTCTATGTGGGCAGGAGGGCCTTTCCCCGTCCTCCTAGGGTCTTGTTAGGGGCACCTTCCATCCACGGCTAACCCACATAAATGTGTTCCCTGTTATAGTGGTTTCATCTTGTGGGGCCTGCCGTACAGCAAAATTGCATCCGTCGTCCCATGGCAATGGGTCACTGGTCTCGGCGTTCTTGTGGGCGTCGTCATCCTGGGGCTCGTCATGGCTCAATGGGTGAAAATCCCAGGTGTCCGACTCACCTCTGAGGTTATTCAGTGGGCAGGGGAGCTGTCGTATTCGGCCGCTTTCATCAGACTTGGGAACGTGGCTGGCCTTCGGGTTGGCTACTAGACCGTAGGCATCGGACGGTGAGGTGTGCGGATGGGGACCCGGAGTAGTAGCCGCATGTGGTTTGCGAATCCCGACCCCTGTCGATGCCCCTCATCGGCAGAGCTGCAAGGGCCTGACAGGGCCTAGAGACGGAATGATGGATCGTATCATTATCTTGATTATGTAAAAAAATTAAAATTGAGTGACTTTGTGAATTGTTTTTTAATGCTCCTCCCACTGCATATTGCACTTTATCCTTTTCATACATTTATCTATTGACTATAGTTTATAAATGCACAAAAAATCACTATTCACGGTAGAGTGGGCCGAAAAAAATTTTTTTTCGATTTTCGATGACGGCAAGTAAGGAAAAGGGGCCACTAGTGGCACTCAGTTTTTACAAAAAATTTGAGATTTTTTTTGGTTATTTCCTTACCATGCCGCAAACGGCTTGAAGTTTTGCAAAAATTCTCATTTTAAAACTTTTTTCGAAAAAAAAAAAAAATAAAAAATGTTAAATTAAATTTATTTTGGTTGTATTTTGTTGAAAAGGCATATTTAATGTACAAAATGTTTAAATAAGATCTGATCATGCATTATATAACATCTATGTGCATTTTAACTTAGCCTATTTTTATAGCTTTTTCGCGTATAACAGGCAAAAGTTGTTTTTGTTTTAATCGATCGTTAGTTTCTCTCTTATTTATGTCTTTTGATCTTCTTTATATTTTTTCTATGTGTCAAAGGTCATATATTTTGACAACGGACAGCAGTATACTCAAAAACAAATATGGAAGTTGAGAAGGGGGTGAAGCAGAACTCTAAGCGAGCAAAATGACTCGTCGTAATACTGAAGGAGTGAAGGACGAAATAGATGAAAGCCAAAATGCGATTGTGGTGGTTACTCGATAACCCCCCCATATTTTTATTTTTATTCAATTGTATTAACTATTTTATTTCCTATCATCTCCTTTTTATTAATGTTCTCAATTTAAAATATTATTTCGATTTCGTTTCTTTTGATGTCTTCCCCTGTAAATTTTTCTTCCTTACGTAGCTTATCGAATGTTCTAAAACGGTAAAATCTTGTTTGAAATCATTCCTTCCGGTTTAAAAAGCTTCTAGAAATTTCTCGCTTGTTCGATGGGTGGTTACTTCCGTTTAATCTGGCCCTCCCTTTGGCCTATCAAATTAAATTCCACAAGTGACGTGATTTAAGCAGTTAAGTGCCTGGCCACCTGCTTTGGCCTTCCTTCTTTGAGTGTATTATCTTTTTTCTAATTAAATTCATATTTCACTATACATTGACACGTAGCTTGGCCTCTTTCTCCTCGCTTTCCCCATTCTAATGTTGCCAACTTGGCGCATTCCGGGTTTGCAGTAACCCTTGATCTTTCCTCTCCTCTTTCTCTGCGCCACCAGTTCAGTTGAGCGGAGGCTGCACTGCAAGATGGATGGTAAACCTCCGAATAGTCGTTTTGCTGCGAACACTAAGGCTCCCCTGCCACTGCGACCTAGTCCGTTTGGCTATTTTTCATGCCGGCTACTCATATGTTCTCATGGTTTGTTGAGAATCAGTTAATTTTTTCCATAAACGATTTGTCGTATTCTTCGAAGGGCCTCTCTTCAAATTTATTTCAAGTTCTTCAAGTTATTTTTCATATGATTGTTATCAGTGGAATCTTCTTTTCCTTCGAAAATATTGCAAAGAGTAGTCTTCTTGATTAACATATCACAGCTTCTTCTTTTTCAATTCATAAAAAAAATCGCTCATACGCATAAAATGATTATTTTCGCATAAACGGGATCCCACAGGAAAGTATTAAAAATCTCTTTGTGAATTCAAGTGTTTTATTTCTCTATTGAGTTGATAAAATTTCGTATTCTAAAAAAAAAAAAAAAATTCTTCACATCTTTGAAAAAAGTGATCGATCATAAAAATTATTGTTAAAGTGAATTTATATACATATGAAGAAAAAATTATGTGAAAAGAAATATATATATTCCTGTGTATCATCCTTGTGAAATATTTGTTTGAAATAAATAATAATCTACTTATATAAAGATGTGCATGAAAGCAAATATATTGAAATATACAAGTCATGAAATATTTCACAAATATTTATAAATAAAATATTTGTTCCTTCAATTTTTCTTCATTTAATGTGTCAAAAGTCAATTTATTCGTCATCGTGAATACTTCTTCATTTGCCAAGAATTCCAGGTAACATTTTTTCTTTTTATTTTATATTTTTCGTTTACAAATTACTTTGAGTTATTATTATCATAGTTAAAGAATTACTACTAAGAACTGTAATGGTTGCCTTTTGTCATGTTCTTTTATTACGGGTCTTTTGCTGGCATTCATCCAATGCAATGTACGTCTACCCACTATTATGATCACTTCGCCTATTTTAGATGAAACAAAAAATAAGTGTTCTCATCTCTCTTCTCCCAAACATAACAGCTTCAATCTCCTTTAGAAAACACAACAGTAACAATCTCCTTTGGTGCCGTGTTTCCTTCTGAACCAATATTTTTCTTCTGGCACCATGTACCTCTTTGAATCCATTAATATTCTTCAAGACATGACAATTATTAGATGATAATGTGTTTTCTTTATTTATATATATATATATTCAACAAAAAAAATAAATTATATCTTCATTATCGGGTCTTTATCCAATGATCAATATTTTATATTTATATTTTATTGAGTGTGGTGCAATAAATGAATACATAATATATTTTGATTTTATGCTGAAATAATGTTTTTTTTTTTGAAGCAGTAGATTCTATATAACATAATTTATTGATATATTTTTCTTGCCATTATATAATTTATAACTAATGTCATATAATATTTAACGAAGGTGCTGGTAAATATAATTGATTATTTTAATATAAATTATTCTCTTGTCATAAATATAAGAACATATGTTTTGAGCGATATGATATATATATACATAAAAATTTTTGGGCCATGTTCTTTTGATCCGATGCTAAGAAAGATATGTTGGTATTTTTCTTCTCTTCGTCATATATTTATTTTTCTTCTTAACGTATAAAAATGATGTATAACGTAAATGAAATTCGTCAATATTTTAAATAATGGGTCAATTTATATATTATTTATTATGTGACCAGTCCATAACAAAATTTAACCTGTCATTTATTGAGCTCATATTTTAATTATCTCATCATGCCTCCCAAATCAAAATTAAATATTGCAATACAGCCGTTCGACGGCAACCCACAGTCTGTGGAATTCTTCTTTGATCAATTATCTGATATACAAGAGTTAAATAATTTTTCTGATAAAGAACTATTTATTCTCTTCAAATCAAAACTTGAGGGTAGCGCCTTACTCTTCTTTCTTGAAACACAGTCTCAGTTCAAGAACTATAATTTCCATGACATTCGGAAAGCTTTTATAGACTATTTCTTACCCTCAAAAAGGCTGTTTCTCTCAAATCCTTGCAAAATTTAAAGTTAGATTCAAACGAATCAGTCAAAAATTTTGCATTTCGTCTGGATAAACAACTTCGACTTGCATACGCTAAATTGGATCCTCCTGCTCTCAATTCATTCAAATTCACTCATTTTCTTGAGGCTTTGCCTAAACAAATTAAGCGAAAGATTTTAGAAAAAATATTTCATCTTTTGATTTAGCTCTTGAACGAGCAAATTTTCTTCAAGATATATACGACTCCCCCCCTAAAAAATCTTACGAGAATTATAATCAAGCCTATTGTTTGGATACTGAAAAAGTCCATGATAATCCTATGGCTTCTAATAATGTGCTCCATAAGACTCCTATAAAACATACGAAGGATAAAATTTATGTCAATTCTCAAACTACCTTCTCACCTTTGCAAACTCAAAAAGACAATTCTCATGCTTCTCGTAATTTTAAAAGAAAAGCTAGAACATATTCTCCTTCTCCACATAGACAAGAGGCTACAGATAAATATAAAAATAATTTTCGTCAACATAGATTTTATCGGAAACGTCCTTATCATCAACCCACCTTCGACAAATTTTCTCACAAAAAAAACTCTGCATCCTTTTATCATAAACGAGATGTTGTGCAATGTGCGTTTTGTGGAAAATTCAATCATCGTATGGACTCATGCTACAAATTTAAGAATATCATCAATTCTTCCAATCAAAATTTTTCATCTCGATTTTCGTCTAATCCTCACAGAAGGAAAAACTACACCTCTTCTTCTGAAAATAAAAACAATGTCTATCATTTAAACAAATACGGGAGACTGGTTCTACTGACCGCCTTCTCTCCCGTAATTCTCATTCAGGGTCAGTACACTTTAGTGACAAAAACAAACATCAATTTGACAAAAGCGCTTCAATCACTTTAGTATCATCCACAGCTGTCCAAACTTCCCCTGTAACACCTAAATTTAACAAATCTTCATGACCCTATAATTCTTTGACATCCAAACAAAATTTTGAAATTGATGATGATGTACAAGAAAGACATGTCATATGCAGCTCCTTTAATAACTCGTATGTTCTTCCATGCATCCTGATAAATATTCAACATAATGAAATCTCAACATTAATTGATACTGGATCAAGTTTGTCCCTTTTGGATCAAGAATGCTTTAATAGCATTAAATCCAGGCTTCACTACAAATTCTTATCCAGAATTGTGTCTGTTTCAACTATAAATTCTAAAGTTTTTTTTCAAAGGATGCATAAAGATTGCATTTAAAATCGACAAATTCTTTTTTCATCATGTCTTTTACCTTACAAAGATACAAAATGTCCATTTTCAAGCCATACTTGGATTTGAGTTCATTAATAAACATTCTGTAACCATATCACCAACATTTAAATCTATCTTGATTAAGGATAAACATATACCTTTTCACAGTTATAACGAATCTCCTACTTGCTATTTCATGAATTCTGAATATACTTATGATAATTCAAATGTGCCATATTCTTTAGATGTACACAAAATGCCTTGTTATGAAGATTCTATATCAAATAATCTAAGTAATGGTACTTATACTGATGATGTATATGCAAATTATGGTGCCACAAATTTACAATTAGTCAACAATTATACAACCTATCCTTACAATTATAATTTTCAAAATAGTGGTTTATTTACAAATAATGTTGCTAACACTGCTATGAATTTTCATAATCCTTATATTGATGGTAATTTTACTTATTTTTCTAACTATTTTCCAACTGATTATGGTAATGTTGTGAACTATTTATCTACTAATGGTAATATACCTGACACAAATTTTATATCTGAAAGTACTAATGATGTTAGTTATGTTGATGAAAAGCAAACTCATTTGAATATTGGTAATAAAATTTTGGTGAATTCCAACATGGTACAATTACTCAATAGAGAATTAATCCCTCCTAATTCCTTTGTTTATTTACATGTTAAGTACTTGAATCCTCCATCTGAATATTTTATTTTCAAACCTACTTTAAAAAATAAAGGTCTTGTGTTACATGAATCACTGCATTCCAGCTCTTCAATTCAAAATAATTCGTTTTTGGTTGTATATCAGAATATATCAAAGCTGGACATTCATTTAAATAAAAATTCAATTATTGATGAATGTATCAATGTAGATGAGAAAGACATTGAGGAATACTCTTTTGATTTAGACTTTGAAGACGAATATTGCAATTTAATTTTACCATCTGAAGAGATTAAGAGAAAACGTATCCAAGAACTGTCTCCAAATGACTTTGATCTAAAACACTTACCTCCTCATGAAAAAGAATCTTTAACAAAATTATTGTGCAGTAAAGCTTTAGCTTTTTCCAAATCTCTTGACACTCTAGGTCATACCGACCTGGTTAATCCTCAATTTACAATGCTAAATTCTCATCCAGTCAAAACCCTACCTTTTCCTGTGCCACAGGCACTCGAGCAAGAAGCTCTTGACCAAATTAATCAAATGTTAAATGCTGGTATTATTGAAAGATCAAATTCATCTTGGGCGTGTCCCATGCTCCTTGTTAAAAAGAAGAGAACTGATATGTCGAAGCCTCAAAAATATCGTTTGGCTCTAGATTTAAGATTGCTAAACTCTATTATTATACCATCTTCATATCCTCTTCCTAGAATTCAAAATCTATTGGTGCAATTATAAAAATTTAAGTATTACACTACTCTTGACTTGCCCTCTGCATACTGGCAGATCGCTGTACCTAAAGATATGCAAGATAAGCTCAGTTTTACTACTCCATGGGGAATTTTTACCTACCTGCCTCTCGTGTTTGGCTTGAAGACAGCTGCAAGCACTTTCCAACAATTAATTGATTCAGTTATTCAATTATCTCAAATTGATTCGTGTTATGCATACCAAGACGACATTGTAGTTGGCGCTAATTCATTTGAAGTGATGACCATGAAACTCACAAAGCTCTTAGACACTCTTATTGCTAACAACATTACTCTGTCTCCTGAAAAATGCTCCTTTATGCAAACTAGTATTAACTTTTTAGGATTCCAACTCACAGATCATAAAAATCTTCCTATTACAAGCAACATTTTAAAAATTACTTCATTTCCAACGCCTAAAACCAAGAGGCAAACGAAAAGTTTTATAGGTTTATGTTCATTTTATAGGTCAATTATACCTGATTTTGCAAAATTGATTACTCCTCTCATCGAAGTCACTAAACCTAAAAATAAATTTTCTTGGAAATCTGAACAAGAAAATGCATTTAAAAAATTACAAGACATATTCTTTCAGAAGCCTATGCTCAATCTTCCAAAGTGGAATGAAACCTTTTATGTTAATACAGATGCATCAAAGACAGCAATATCAGCTGTTCTTATGCAGAAATTTGATGGTGAACTTAGACCAATCTCCTATTATTCCAAAACTCTATCTCAGTCGGAAAGACAGTACCCTGCCATCAAATTGGAACTTTATGCCATTTACAAAGGCATAACGGCTTTTAAATACTATATTTTTTGTCGACCCTTTATTCTATTATCCGACGCCAAACCTCTTAATAATTATAAAAAGGCTACATCACCAGCTGATATTACTACTCGATGGATGTTAGAACTGTCGGAATACTCGTACACATTCCAACATGTACCAGGCAAAGAAAATGTGTTAGCAGATTTTCTAAGTAGAACACCTCACATTCCTACTGAAGATCTCCATAATAATCCAGATCTTATTTCTACACAGGAACCACTACCGATTGTTGATAATCAGAAAGATTTACATAATGAAATTCCTCACTTTCCATGTGGTTTAGTTGACAAAATGCACCACACATGTCATCTTCAAAGTGACTCTTCACCTCCAAATAATGATAATAATCAAGATCCATTATTAGAAATTCTTGATCACACCATCTTCTCTGAACAACAAAAAGACCCAAAAATCAAAAAAACTTATGAAGATCTTAAAAATAACAAAAAATCTAAAAGTTTAAATGGTTACTATATTAACCCAAATAATGATTTACTTTGCTACAATGGACATTTTTCTTCAGAAGATATTGAGCTACATAAAGCTGTTTTACCTTTGTCACTTAGAGCAAAAGCCTTAAGAATTGCTCATATTACTCACACTGGAATTCATAAAACTATTGTTAATTTAAAGAAAAGATTTACCTGGAAAATCCTTGTTTCTGATGCCATTAATTATGTCAACTCTTGTGAAATTTGTTTAGTAAACAAAAATCATAAAAAAATACTGCTCCATACTTACCAGCACCACTTCCAGCAGCTCCCAATCAAAAAGTTTCTATGGATTTACTCGGCCCATTGAGAAATCGCCAATATGTCATGACCGTTATTGATCACTTTTCTCGTCATTTAGAATTATATGCCTTGAATAACATTAGCGCTGAATCTGTTACCAAAGCTCTATTACATTACATTTCTACTCATGGAAAACCCGAATTAACTCTCACTGATCATGGCTCTCAGTTCACTAGTGATATGTTTTCTTATTTTAATAAAAAGCTTGGCATTAAATTGGAACACAGTTCTGTAGCCCATCCCCAGGCTAAAGGATTAAGTGAACGATGTAATTCTCAAATAAAATCGTCTGTGAATACAATGGCTTCCCAAGGATGTGATGTACCAACTGCTCTAAAAATTCACCAATCCATATATAATGCTACACCTCATCCAGCTACAAAATTCACTCCAAATCTTCTTCATTTTGGAAGAGAGATAAATGACATTTATGCTAATTACAAAACTCATGCATCCTGGAAAATTCTCAATACTGCCTATGAAATTCATAAATTAATGGATGTTATTGAGAAAATATACTATCAAGCTTACAAGAATAACGAATCTTCTAGACAAAGAGTGTACCAAAAATCGAGAGAAAAATTAAAATTTGCCAACATCAATGTTAATGACATTGTTTACGTAAAATTTCCCACTGTGTTTAACAAAAAAGTACAAGGCCCATACGTGGTGAAGAAAATAATTTCTCCTGTACTTATTCAAATTCAAGATTCCAATTATAGTCAAGCATCACCCATGTTGATTCACACTAACAGAATCTTGAAGCTTCAAAAAAGAAATGAAGCATTGCAATATCCTTCAGTTTCTTCTAAAAATACATCACATGATCAAACAGCTGTTGATAATGCATCTTGTACTCCTGTGAGACAACACTCTCCTACTCAAGTTTCTAATCATGATGCTGCTTGCAACACAGGTCCTCAAATTCTTTCTTCTTCTAAGTGCCAACAAACATCTTCATGTTCAAGTAAATCGGTACAGTCACATGTTCCTCCTGATAGCACTCACAATGATGTTAGAAACAAGTCTACTCAATATAAAAATTATGATCTTCGCCCTCGCACTCATAAAATGTATAAAAAATGAACTAATCTTCTTTTCTTTTTTCAGGATGACTCTTGATTTGTAACATATTCAGTCAATACTAGTTCGACTGATATTCGAGTATGAAGAATGACTGTATAATTTTTGTTTTCTTCCTCCAAGCTGCAGGCAGCTGTTATTTTTTTTTTCTCTTCTTTATTTAAGTCATCTTCTCCTTGAAGCAATCATCCTCCAAATGTATGTATGGTTTTAATATTTTTACTATTCACTGTATTCATTTCTAAACCATAATTATTGTAATAAGTATATATACTCTCAAATATGCCATATACTACTATTTCTAGCCTTACAAAGTCTTTAATTGCAATAGTTGGTGCTAAATTGAGAAAGAATTTGTCCTTTTATATAATTGTTAAAATATTATGTCATTATTTCAAGTTATTTTTGACAAATGTTTATTCTACTAAGAAAAGTGAATTGTAATTGATGTAAGGTAAACATGAGTACTCATGAAATCATTTTCCCTATTGTGAATTATACAATAATTTCTCTTCACAATGCATGCATGCTCTAACATTTAACCTCTTTTAACAAAAAAAAAAAAAAAATGAAAATGCATGATAAACTTATGCATACTAATACTTCTACTCTTATTGTTGACCTATAGAAAATGAATGACTCACAATAAGTATCTCTTTGTATGTTTCTAAGTATTTGAAAGTTCTTAAAGATGTAAACAAACAAAAAAAAAACAGAATTTTTATTATCCTATAATCATACTTTGGATCCAAAGATATTGCTTGAGTCATTATATTTATATAAAACAAATACTTGATATATGACAAAAAAAAATGATCACTTTTTATTTAAAAAGGTTTGAATATGCCAATTAAACATATTCAAAATGTCTTATATAAAATTTTGACATAATAGATTTTTGTTTGTAAATTGACATTATCAACGTCATATGCTAGATTGATATTCATATAAGTTCCTTTTATCAGAGTGTAAATATCCTCTGTTTAAACTTTTTATTTTGAATGTAGTATTAAAAGTATTTATGCAATTATTGTGAATTTATGTTGAAAGTGTTCAAGAATATTCTTTTATGAGAGTATAAACATTCTCTCTTTGAAAATTATTATATTCATTTTGAAGATGTTTTTATTGGAAAATAACATTCTATTTTTCTACCAATTTACATATTCCTTTTTTTTGGAATTTGTTATATTTTTCTTTGAAAATATTGTTATTGAATGATACTAAGGTTATTCAGTTAAGAGTAGTTAAAAGCTCAAAAAGGTATTATATGTTGATATATGTATATTTTTATGAGAGCCTAAATACTCTCTCTGCACCATTTGTATGTATTCTTTTCAAATTTTCACCTTACAAATTCATTCAATTTATCATGTGTCATTTGAAACCATCCATTTTTATATACAGTTATGTATGATTCATTTTGTTGTCAACTGAAAAATATACATATACATGTTGTTGTTGTATACTCAAATATTTTTACATATACTAAAGCATTTAATTATCAAATTGCATTTTGCACAGCTTAACAAGAGACTGTTCATAGTTAATGCTGTTGTTTCTGCAAATATATATAGACTTTAATAATTGTTTTTTTTTTATACATGATAGGTACCTCTGGAAGAAACTTACCTTTTGTATTCCTTCTATTTTAATATTTGCTATCTTTTGTATGAACATAAGGACTACTACTATGATAGTAATTATTTTTTATTATTTAATATCATGCAAACCAATTATTTGTATTCATATAACAATTTCTAGTACATTTATTTTGTGTAATTATTTTATATCTTTGTACATGTTTTAGAAAATATTGTCTCGATGAAAAAATTATTGAATTTTTGTCATCTCTCCAATATTTTCTTTTGGGGAGGCCCGGGTAGATATCTGGTGGTTACTCGATAACCCCCCCCCATATTTTTATTTTAATTCAATTGTATTAACTATTTTATTTCCTATCATCTCCTTTTTATTAATGTTCTCAATTTAAAATATTATTTCGATTTCGTTTCTTTTGATGTCTTCCCCTGTAAATTTTTCTTCCTTACGTAGCTTATCGAATGTTCTAAAACAGTAAAATTTTGTTTGAATTCATTCCTTCCGGTTTAAAAAGCTTCTAGAAATTTCTCGCTTGTTCGATGGGTGGTTACTTCAGTTTAATCTGGCCCTCCCTTTGGCCTATCAAATTAAATTCCACAAGTGACGTGATTTAAGCAGTTAAGTGCCTGGCCACCTGCTTTGGCCTTCCTTCTTTGAGTGTATTATCTTTTTTCCTTATTAAATTCATATTTCACTATACATTGACACGTAGCTTGGCCTCTTTTTCCTCGCTTTCCCCATTCTAATGTTGCCAACTTGGCGCATTCCGGGTTTGCAGTAACCCTTGATCTTTCCTCTCCTCTTTCTCTGCGCCACCAGTTCAGTTGAGCGGAGGCTGCACTGCAAGATGGATGGTGAATCTCCGAATAGTCGTTTTGCTGCGAACACTAAGGCTCCCCTGCCACTGCGATCTAGTCCGTTTGACCATTTTTCTATGCCGGCCACTCATATTTTTCATGCTGCGAAGACTAAGGCTCCTCTATCGCTGCGACCTAGTCCGTTTGGCTGTTTTTCATGTCGGCTACTCATATGTTCTCATGGTTTGTTGAGAATCAGTTAATTTTTTCCATAAACGATTTGTCGTATTCTTCGAAGGGCCTCTCTTCAAATTTATTTCAAGTTCTTCAAGTTATTTTTCATATGATTGTTATCAGTGGAATATTCTTTTCCTCTGAAGATATTGCAAAGAGTAGTCTTCTTGATTAACATATCACAGCTTCTTCTTTTTCAATTCATAAAAAAAATCGCTCATACGCATAAAATGATTATTTTCGCATAAACGGGATCCCACAGGAAAGTATTAAAAATCTCTTTGTGAATTCAAGTGTTTTATTTCTCTATTGAGTTGATAAAATTTCGTATTCTAAAAAAATATATATATTCTTCACATCTTTGAAAAAAGTGATCGATCATAAAAATTATTGTTAAAGTGAATTTATATACATATGAAGAAAAAATTATGTGAAAAGAAATATATATATTCCTGTGTATCATCCTTGTGAAACATTTGTTTGAAATAAATAATAATCTACTTATATAAAGATGTGCATGAAAGCAAATATATTGAAATATACAAGTCATGAAATATTTCACAAATATTTATAAATAAAATATTTGTTCCTTCAATTTTTCTTCATTTAATGTGTCAAAAGTCAATTTATTCGTCATCGTGAATACTTCTTCATTTGCCAAGAATTCCAGGTAACATTTTTTCTTTTCATTTTATATTTTTCGTTTACAAATTACTTTGAGTTATTATTATCATAGTTAAAGAATTACTACTAAGAACTGTAATGGTTGCCTTTTGTCATGTTCTTTTATTACGGGTCTTTTGCTGGCATTCATCCAATGCAATGTACGTCTACCCACTATTATGATCACTTGGCCTATTTTAGATGAAACAAAAAATAAGTGTTCTCATCTCTCTTCTCCCAAACATAACAGCTTCAATCTCCTTTAGAAAACACAACAGCGATAAAGGAGTCTTATTATTTTTCCATGTCAGTTACCTGCGACATTTGTTCGGTGTGAACGTGAAACCTTTTTCTAGTGGAGTACAGTGCTTTTTGGATCGTTTAATGTTCTATTATTGTGTTTTGTGAGTTTTATTACAATGAGCTTAGGAAAGGCAAGTATGAAGGAATTTGGTAATGTAAAGACACGCGATAGCGTGAAAAGTAGCCTGTTGAAGGCATCATGCATATTGAAAGTATTGCAATTGCCAACTTATGCTGATAATCATGCGCCACTACTACTGGTTGCTTCACCATGTAGAAGTTCTGACAGCAGAGGATACGAATCTCGTCATCGATAAAAAAAAGTTAGAAGAGAGAAATAGAAACTTGGAAAGAAGATACAGGCAGAAGAAGTTCTTGAAAGAAGGAAAAATTAAAAACATATTTTTTGATGGTAGAAAAGATAAAAGTATATACAGAGGAAAAAAAGAACAAGCGGCACTGTCAAGATAAAGGCGAGCACACATCACACATCACCCGGTTGTTTGAACCTGATTAGGAATACTTGGGTCACTTGATACCTCGTTCCAGTCACGGAAAAGAAATAGCAAAATCATCATATAATCTTCCAAGTCGCCAAGTTAGACTTTTCTGAACTCACAGCACTTGGGTGTGATGGCACCACTGTTAATACAGGAAAACGCAATGGTGTCATTGCCTGTCTTGAAAGAAAAAAAACTAGGAAGAGTGCTGCAACATTTGATATGTCTTCTTCTTCGAACGATATCCCACTTCGACATCTATTCTCTAAATTTGATAGTGAAACCACGGGACCAAAGACCTTTGCCAAATCAATCGGTGCTAGACTAATGGGGTGTGAAAAATCTACGTGTTACTTTGTTCGAGCTTATTGCTGTTTCATGGATATCAGAAATTGAAAATACTGAAGATCTAAGTGCCGATCAAAAGTTTTTATTTGATATTTATGCAGCAATTTTAAGCGGAGTATGTCCTCAAGAAATGGAAAACAGATAACTTGAGTGCACTGTGAAATCAAGATGAATCGCAAATGCTTGCAGAATTTTACACTCAAGCGTTAGTAGTTTAAATCCTGATAAAGCATTAAAATATCTCGCTCAGGTACATGAAACGAGTTTATGCGACCGTGTGGTTTTCTGTAAGGAAAAGGCTAGGTTACGTGGACGGACCTAGACATATGTAGCAGATAGTTAAACTTTCAACGTTTTTCCCAGATGACCTAAAGAAGACAATGCATTGAGTCACCCAAACAAATGGATACTATGGTTATCCCGAGAATTTACTGATAGCAACGGCAACCGATGACAGACAACATATTAGAAGAATGGCACGGAAAAAAAGTATGCCGCAATTTAAATAAGATAAAAAACAACATAGTGCGAGAGTTTCAAGTTCCAAAGCTGAAATTTAAAGCAACGGAACACTATGAGTGTATCGAGTGGGTCGCCGCCGAAATCAATGAACCTCTTATAACAAAAACCTTTTCATTAGAAAAAAGTAGAGAAAAAGTAATTTCAGGATCCATGCCGGATGAATCAATAGTCTGCTTTCCAAGCCACTCACAGGCTCTGGAAAGAGTCGTTAAAATTGTGACAGAAGCTGCATCAAAGGTATGCGGGAGTAAAGGAAGATATACCTTCATTAGAGCAAAACTGCCAGCACGGAAAAAGATACCAAAGTTCATTTCTAACTAGTTGGATGTGCCAATCCCAAAACTTTCTGCTATCTCATACGTACATTTTAGTATTTAAAGAAAATAGTTACTCATTTTAATGTTTTAATAATTTTAATTCAATACCATGCCAACTTTGATTTTCATCTTAAATTTCTGCTTCAATAAATTAATCGGAGTAAAAACGAATTTCCGTCTCTGCACGAGCCGATGGACAATAGAATAATAAGCAGATTTTTTTTTCAAATTCAGAGAGGACCTTCTTGCCTTATCAAAAAAAATCATACAAAAAATTTAGTTCAGTTCTAGAACTAACTGCATGCACTTTTATGCGGTGCAATATTGAAAATGGCATAAAATTCGCTATTGCAGCGTCCCCTTAAGGCGTATATTTTTTTCAGATTCAGGGCGATCCAATGAGCCATAACCATACACTTACACAAAAAAATTCGTTCAATTAGATGATTAATTTCATGTACTTTTGGTCGTTACAATATTGAAAATGGCACAAAAATCGCGATTCCAGCGCCCCTTTCTGACGAATATTTTTCAAATTCAGGGAGGACCAACTAGTCATAGTCATACACATACACAAAAAATTTGGTTCAATTCGATGTATAACTTCATATACTTTTGGTCGGTACAATATTGAAAATGGCATAAAAATCGCGATTGCAGCGCCCTCTTCCGACGGATTTTTTTCAAATTCAGAGAGGACCAATTAGCCCTAGTCACACACATAGACAAAAAAATTTGGTTCAATTCGATGCATAACTTCATATACTTTTGGTCGGTACAATAATGAAAATGGCACAAAAATCGCGATTGCAGCGCCCCCTTCTGGCGAAGATTTCAAAACTGAAGGAGGACCTGCTTGCCACAGCCAAAAACATTTACAAAAAATTTGGTTCAATTATATGCATAACTTCATACACTTTTTGATGGTAGAATGGCGACATACACACAGACACACATACACACACAGACACACACACACACACACACAGACACAGAGACACACGGACAGACAGACATTTTCTAAAAACATGTTTTTTGGAATTTCTGACCCATAAAACGTGTAAATCCGTCGAAAACTGGAAGTCGAAAAAAAATTCGATTACAATACTTTCTTCTATTGAATATAGAAAAAGTGAAAAAGACTGTAGCGTAAATGCGATTCAGTGAATTTTGAATACAAAATTCTGTGGATACGAGGGCGGGTAAAACTCGGCGTGCAGCTACCTCCTCGTGGTGAGTTCTGAGTCGTTTCGCGTTGGTACCGAACACAAAACAAACTAAAATCTGTACATTTTTAAAGATCACAGCATTAAAAATAATGCATAGTTAGAGGTTTTTTAAAGATTTGACTTATTAAATATATCTTTTCAATTAAATACAACCAAAATAAACTTAATTTTACATTTTTAAATATTTTGCTAAAAAGTTCGAAAATCAGCATTTTTTCTAAACTTCAAGCCATTTGCGGCAAGGTAAGGAATTGTCCAAAAAATCTCAAATTTTGTGTGTCAACTAAGTGCCACCAGTGGCCACTTTTCCGCACCCCCCATCATCGAAAACCGAAAAAAAAGTTTTTTTCGGCCCACCCTAATGTATGGGGTCCACGGCATCGAGCCATCTTTTAGTGAATTAGCTCCTCATCTTGCAATCAGCGTTAAAATATTCAAAATAATTTGATTTTGTCTCTTTGCCTTGTTGTTTTAACAACGACAACAAAAACACCTAAATACCCAATAGCCTAAATAACTTGTCACCTCCAAAATTTTTATTTCACTGTCAACCGGTGCTAATTTGGTCCTTTACATAAAAGGAATTATTTTTCTACAAATACGGTAAGTATCAATATACAATAAAAGCCCGGTTACCAGAAAAACCAAAACGTCCAAATGAACCAAAGCGTCTTCGGTTAATCGGGGTTCCGTAGACATGGAAGTTTCGAATAACCGGAAGGCTTATGTTGAAAACTTATTTGATGAAAAGCTGTCATCATAATTTAGAGCATAGCTGTAATAAAAATGAGTGGTACCGTACTCAAAACACTCTAAATAAAAAAAGAATCACAACATATTTTGTAAAAAAAAAAAAAAAAAAAAAAAAAAAAAAAATGTTTATTTCACAAACAACATGCTTTTTTACCACTATTTCTACCATAGTATCCAATAATATCTTTCAAACTTTTGATTTTTAATTATTTTGCTTCTAAATTTTAAAGCTATGTGTATTAAAACAACACTTCAATTTATTAAAATAATCCAGAATACTTTTTGATCTAAAATTTACAAATGAAATAGTAAACGTAAATCAAAATATGTTAAAAAAATTATTTGTTATCGTTAAAAATAGTATTGACAATAAAGTTTTTCACATTTAAAATGGACTTCAAGAAATTTCAAGGTCTTTCGGTTAAGCAGATTTTCGGATAACCGGAGTCCTAGTGTATTACATTTAGCAAATTATAACCCATGTGTGATCATAGTTTTTTCATTAAATTTTTATTTTGACAGGAAATGCTTATGTTTTAACACGTTCGCTGCCGCTCACACGAAAGCGCGTGATATGGTGCCAACGTTAAGGGGCCACTCACGCGCCAGCGCGTGATGTCATGCGCTGGCGCTCGGAAACTTTTTCACTGATTCTTTGTTATCTTTATATATAAAAATCTTCTGTGCGTGTGTATGTAACTGAAATCCTCCTAAACAACTGGACCGATTTTAATGAAATTTTGTGGGTGCGTTCCAGTGGATTCGAGAATGGTTTAGATTCACATTTCATCGAAACTGATTCAGTACTTTTTTAGTAATTAGGCAAAAACTAATAGTTAGTGATTTTTCGCTAATTAAAAGTGCTATAAATATAAAAGGAAGTCTAGATTTCGTATTAATCACAGCACAAAAAAATCTACCGAACCAAAAATCTTGAAAATTGGGGTAGAAATACTTCTTATAACATCGAGTGCCGCTAAGAAGGGATTTTCGAAAATTCCCTCTCTAAGGAGGGTAAAAAAAAGAACGAACTTTTAAAAAATTCCTTTAAAATCGGCTTTTGTAGATATTTTTCAACTGATAACATATTTTAGTGCATTTTTTCATTTTGAATCGAATGGTACTAAGCAAATTCGTTTAAATCCAGAAGTTCGTGAGATAGTTCACATTTCCCTAATTTGGCGATGTCTTCGGCGCAAAAACCTGAAATTTTTAATGTTTATCTATATATATAAAAGAAAGTCAGGATTTCGTATTAATCACAGCACAAAAAAATCTACCGAACCAAAAATCTTGAAAATTGGGTCAAAAATATTTCTTATAACATGGAGTGCCGCTAAAAAGGGATCTTCGAAAATTCCACCCCTAAGATGAGTAGAAAAAAGAACGAACTTTTAAAAAATTCCTTAAAAATCTGCTTTCGTAGTTATTTTTCAACTGATAACATATTTTAGTACATTTTTTCATTCTGAATCGAATGGTACTAAGCAAATTCGTTTAAATCCAGTAGTTCGTGAGATAATTCACATTTTCCTAATTTGGAGATGTCTCCGGCCAAAAACCTGAAATTTTGAATCCTTATCTTTATATATATAAATCTTCTGTGCGTGTGTATGTCACTGAACTCCTCCTAAACGACTGGACCAATTTTAATGGAATTTTGTGTGTGTGTTCCAGTGGATTCGAGAATGATTTAGATTCACATTTCATCGAAATTGATTCAGTACTTTTTTAGTAACTAGGTAAAAATTAATAGTTAGTGATTTTTCGCGAATTAAAAGTGTTGAATAAGTTCGATGAATAGAGTGCGGACGGAATGCCCGAGCGGTCTAAGGCGCCAGATATAAGCTCCGCTTCTCAAAGAAAGAGATCGCGTGTTCGAACCCCGCTCCTGTCAAACGTGTATGCTATACAGTAATATAGCCTGTATTATAATTTTGATTAACTGACTTCAGAAAATCGTTAACTTTTAACAAAAAAGAGAAAAATAAACTTTTCTATCAATAATTGAACTGACTTCAAAAAATACGGAAGAGTGAAAAATAATTTCCTTACATAATTGTAATAAAAAATTAAATTAAGAGCGTAGTGTTTATTGTGCGTATTACTATATTTAAGTACATTTATTTGATTTTCTGGTGTCGGTACCAGGAAGGACAACGTCTGTCGGTGACAGGACAACGTCTGTCGGGTCCGCTAGTACAAAGTAAATCGGGTTCTGGGAAAAGCCCACTTCTACAGTGCGGCATTAACTATCATCACATCTTCATGTAAGCGACAGCGAATGTTTTAATAAGGTTAACATGAAAACTAATTTTCAAGACTACTTTGTACCAGGTCAGGTTTGGTCCGAAGTAGCCTCAGCTGCTTAGAAATGCCATGTAATATGTAATGCCATACAATCTGGCATTATTTGTAATGGTATTTACTTATCTAGTCCGCAGTGAAAATTCATTAGCTGATCCTACCACAAGAGGCTTCAATAATCGAACATATGAAATGTATTCAATTTATATGAAACTTAGAGAGTAGACCAAACAAGCTCCAGAAAGGGTTACATTGTTCAAATCTTTAA
Organism: Maratus speculifer; assembly: GCA_964019185.1. Taxonomy (NCBI): domain Eukaryota; kingdom Metazoa; phylum Arthropoda; class Arachnida; order Araneae; family Salticidae; genus Maratus; species Maratus speculifer. Next base: position 176,508,713 of record OZ025292.1, on the reverse strand, counting down.
AGATGATATAAAAAAATTGTAATTTAATAAATTACAATGGCTATTTGGAAAATGATATTTTCAAAGAAATTCTATATTCCAATTAATAATAATAATAAACATAATTTTTAGAATGATTATAACGAGTCATGTATAACGTACTCCGTGTATTAAAGATATATATTCCCAGATCAATGACAAAAATAATAGTAATTTATAGACAGACAACTTTAACTGTTTCAAATGTGCATTTTTATTTGATGGAGTTAATCAACTTCTAAACTGACTTCTGAACACCTCATATTACGTACGACATGGATTAAATATTAATATTCCTGGACTCACCACAAACAAATTTTAAGTGAAATTTCAGTTTTGCAATTTTCGGAATTGCGAAATTTTAAACTTCTAAATATCGTACATTTGAAATTTTTACACCGTTGCGTAAAGAAAAAAATGCACTTTTTAATGAAAGTTGTTTGAATTGTGTATCATAATTTTTCTTTAAATTATTCAATTTATTATAAAAAATTATTACTTTTTTCGTCATTGTGGCAACAGAAGTATTCTATTTTTGGACCAAACTTGGACCAATCAGAAAACAAATAAATTAAAAAACACAAGTATTTCATTTTTTGACATTAAACTTGAACTAATCAGAAAACGAATAAAAAACATAAGTTGCGGAATTCAACAATAAAAAGATGCAGATATACTTCAGATTTCCCAATTCTCTACCAAGGAATCAACTATTTTTCCAAATAGTTAATAAATAAATTTCACTTTAAAACCATACAGTTTGCTTCATTGATTCATGTTTATTGTTTACAACTCACTCTCGACACAAATAATATAATAATATTTTTTTAATAATGGAAATGTTAGTGCAACCATGTCAATATGGCCCAAAATAGTCGATGTTGACGATACTCGTTTTCTTCTCCAATTCTCAAAGTTTAAGATCTCTTAAACTTCATTTTCATACATATTTGTTGCAATAATAATCAAACATCTAAATTTTCATCTCTCTCGCTTTTGTCACTTCTGAACTCACAAAGCTTAACCTTCCTACCCTGAATGGGTCTAATCGACTCATAACTATAATTTGTTTTATATGATTCGAACCAGAACTTTTTTCATAAAGAAAGTTAAATAACAGATTTAGAGAAATAAGTCAATTAAATGTATTAAAATGTTTTAAATAAATCTAGTGTGAAATGTTTTTTTTTTTAAGATTGGGTAAAATTTGAACAGGAAGGTTAAAATCTTTTATGTATTTTTATATCGCATTTGTTATGCTCTAAAAACAATAATTAATCAACGTTGGGAACTAGAAAGAGGGAAATACATGTAAGTTTTGCGAGAGCAGAAGTGCCCTTTTTTTCAGTTTTGTTGTTCTTATATCATTTTCAGCATATAGGGGGAACTGGGGCACATTGATACAGTTTTTTTCTAAGAATATTTTTGGTGTCAAGAAAGCAGAAATTTCAAGTTATTTTCTATGTGGTGTAAGCAAAACTTGTATAGTGTGTTATAAAAATGTATAATCGTTGTTTTATATGTTATTTTTGTAAGTAATTTTAAAAAAAATCAAAAAAAGTAATTTGTATCAATGTGCCCTATCCCCGGGACAGATTGATACACCTCATGGGACACTTTGATACGTCTGGGAAAATAGAGACAAAATAACACCAATACATATTTTTCATAGAAAAAAATTTAGCAAACCATTTTATATTTATTTATAGAAATTCAAATTGTCCACAATTTATTTGTAAGCAATATTAAAGCAATCAAAATGAAATGTATAATGACCTATGTTCTGGCTGTTCCTTGTCTGATTGTTGGCTGTGGTAACTTTGTCATATCTGGCACTTCAATCCCAGCATTATCTTCTTTTTTAGAAGAAGTGAAAAAATTACCAGTTTTCTGTTAAAAAATCGGTTTATAAACAGAAAATAAATGATAATTATATTAAAAATTCTATTTATAATACAGTTATCCTGTGCTGTTCTTCAGCTTTTTTATCTTATTTAACATTTCTCATGTCGAAAATACTTTTTTCTCTGAAGAATCGATATAAATTTGAGATTTTCCAGGTTGCCGTTCTTTTCTTTTGTTAATTCTACGTGCACTAGATGTTGGGTAAGTTCGTACGTCTTCTGTTTGCAAACATACTATAAAATGTTCTAATATAAAGAAATTAGAGCTATTTCACTTCAATAAAAACTAATATTAGAATTTTTTTGCGAAACAATGGTTGGATTAAAGAGTGTATGGTAAAAAAAAATAATAAAAGGTCATGAAAAAATGAACTATAAAAGGATTTAGGTTGTATCAATGTGTCCCGACATAGACTGCATCAATGTGCCCTATGCAGCCATTTTGAATAAAATGAGTCTCAAATCCAACACTTCATAATTTATCTAACAATAAAGAATGAGGAACTGATAAAGAGTAGCTTTACTTGCCAGGGAGAGTGTTCTTTTCGGTTGAAAATATTGGAACAGTTGTATAATACCATTTCAATTATACAACTCAAATTTACTTTAGAACTATAAAAACAATTAATCACCCGTCCCATTTCATCAAACTACTGAATCATTCCAAGACTTTCTGTATGTAGTTGAGTGCACTAGTATCACCTTTTGGAGCTCTTGTGAAACTTCCTGTAATGACCCTGTGTGCAGTAAAGGGGTTGTATCAATATGCCCCAGTTCCCCCTAATTATGGTGTCATACTTAAGTGTCATACCATTTTACTTAACATTTTTCGTGTTCGAAAAACTCAGCACTCGATGCTGAACATCACCAAAATTCTTTTATTTAAGCCATTTCGAGATTATACCAGAAATTTAAAAAAATTTAAAACTATATTTATGACAAAGGAGAATAACAATATTCTTTTCATATTATGATTTAAAAAAATTCCTTTATTTACCTATTCTTTCAATGCAAACAATTAAAATGAAACAGCCCGTAATCTATAAATGTTTCAAGCATGATGTTTAGTTTTAAATAGACAATAGTCTTCCAGTTAAAGTGGTCAAGATTCTTTGTTTGATTATAGTTTACATAAAATCAATTACAATACATTCAATTTAACAAACCCATTTAATGATATCTATAAAAGAAATGTAACATATGATATTGTATTTAAATAATTTTAATTGTATATAATACTATATTTTATATAAATACAATGAAAACATTTCAATTTAATAATACTTTAAATAATATTTGCGAAACAAATATAATTCCACAAAAATGATTTAAATAATGCATAATTATAATATAAGATTTTACTTTTCTAAAATGTCATTTTAGTAAAACAAAAACAGTTTTTAAGTAAAATTTTACCCTTTTTTGTTGTTCTTTTTTTATTTTATTTTTTAATATTTTTTATTAAATTGATTTTTGGCAATTTGACTTTGATTTTTTGACAATTTGTCTACTTTTACAATATTGGTTAAGTATTACTTAAATAGTTAATATCCTCATTATATAGTTCGCAAAACAACATTTGCTATATAATGTATTTAAAATCTTTTTTATTCTATTTGAAAACGAATTTTTTTTTTCCAATTTTGTTATTTTAATGTTCGTGCAATATTTTAGAAAAATTCCTCCTATATATTTCTTTCTATTACTTGAATGTTTTTTAAAGAATGGAACTCAGAATAAAATTTCGTTTGTTCTTCTGAGCTTGATAAAGTAGAATCTGCAAAAATTTCTTGTACGAACTAAAGCAGTAACAATAACAAACATTTAGAATGATAAAGTACATCAGGCATTCTATCATTGATATTTATGCTAATAAAAGAAAGTTTCGTTCTGATTGTGCCGGTGTGCGATGGCTTGAAACCCATTTCACGTAAAAGTTTGAAAAATTGAACGAGTGTAATCCGAAGCATGCCCGAACACATCTGAGATTCACAATTTATTGTTGATAAATTGTTAATTTATCGAGATAGTGATTAAAAAGTTACACTTTGAAATCTTTTAAAAAATTGATCTCCTTCTTTCTGAATGCGCTAAATTGCTCGCGTATGACCAGAACCTGATATTCGTATCAGAAGTAAACTAAAAAGAAAACGGTGCGGGTGTGACGACTCCATGTGATTAAGTTTCCACTTTAACTCCCGCCTAAAATTTCACAAGAGGCTATCGCAACTGTTATCCTGAATGCGGAATGCTTCTTTTGGTTTTGCCAGACGGCGCTAATGTTGAATTGAGTGATGGAGGCGAAGGGAGACGAAGGAGTGTGTGGGAGGAATGGGACGTTGACTTGAGGGGATACTGGTGATTTTAATGTTTTTAATTTTCAGTTTTTTTGATGTGTGTGAGGTTTATTTGTATTTTTAGAAAGTAAATGTTGATGTAGAGTATTGTAATAAAGTGCTGTTGGACATTATAATGAGGAATTATTGTGCTACCCCTTCACAAGTGAACCAGACTGGAGACAGATTCGTTACAGTCTTAAACTGGAGGTTCCACCGAGATTGGACTTCGAGTTGCAATGAGAATGAACGTAGAGTCACAGGTATGTTTTGATTCCATTGCAGCATGTTATATGATTTAAGCTTAAGAATGTGAAAAGGATTATTTAAAGCTAAGCTGGTTTATCGATTAAATTAAGTCAAGCTGACTTTAAGTTAATATGTTTTGTCTCGAAGAGTGTATTTTAAAACCAATCTGGTTTGAGTAAATGAAATCAAACTGATTTATTGTATTTTGTATCGAGATACTTCATGTTTAAAATCAAACTGGTTTGATTGAGGTCAAACTGATCTTATGTTTATTATATTTTGAAAAATAGTGTTTTAGACCAGGCTGAGTGGTGGAAATGTGACTTTTCAAAGGTTTTAAAAATTTATTAAAGTTGTGTATTATTTTTGTTAAACAGAAGGTATGCAAGTATTGATGTTTTGAACCGGTATATAGATACATATTTTTTTTTTGAATAATTAATTATAGTTATTTGTATAATGTATATTTATCTATTGCTTTGATATAGTGAATATATAGATTATTGGTGTATTGATTAAATTTGGTCAGTTGGTTGGGTGCCGGTCGCTCTTATAAAGTGTTTACCCGGCGACTTACCCGTCGGTGAACGTATTTGGAAATGGCTTTCCTGGGGAAAGGCCGAAGAGCAGATTTGAAAATCGTTGCTCTGGAATTGGGGGAGGAAGTCGATGATAGTATGAGAATAATTGATTTACGTAATTTAATTACAAAGAGTGTTAATTATGAAGAGGAATTTGTTAGAGAGATTCTTACAACTGTGATAAATGAAAGAATAGGTCGAGAGGAAGTGGCCGAGAGAGAGAGGGTGGAGAAACAAAAAATAGAGTTACAGTTGAATGAGGGAAAGAACTTAGACTCTGTTCAATCTAGTATAGGTTTTGAATCGAGAGTGGATATTCAGAGATTGATGCCCAGATTCAATGTGAAAGAGGATGATATTAGTTTATTTCTGGAATTGTTTGAGAGGCAGGCTAAGGTTCTTGGGATTCCCCCCCAAAAATGGGTTACTCAGTTAATTGGTGTTTTACCAACTGAAATTTCTCAATTAATAGCCTGAACAGCAGGCTAGTGAATATCAGTATGTCAAAACAATGTTGCTGAAGCGGTTTAAATTGAGTCCAGAGAGGTTTCGTCAGAACTTTGTGAAAATTCAGAAAGCATCTGATAGTACGTGGTATGATTTTTATTATGAGATAAAAAATTATTTAGAAGGTTGGTTGAATGGGTTGAAGATAGAAACTTATGATCAGTTGAAAGACTTGATGATAGTTGATCAAATAAAAAAAAGAGCGCCGCCTGATTTTAGGGAGAGTTTTCTGGATCGGTGGATAACTATAGTTTCACCCACTGAGCTTGTTACTAAAATGGATGAATTTGAAGATGTAAGAAATTGCATTCAGCGTAAAACTTCGATAAGTAATAGGGATCGAGGTGATAGGAATCAATGGCAAATGAGATCATGGAAGGGAAATAACTTAAGAAGTGAATTTATACAAGATGTAGAGGATAGGGGAAATTATTTTAGGGATAGAAAGCCTGATCCCAGTTTTGAGAGGAGGAAACAGTTCCGTTGTTTTGAATGTGGGGATTCAACGCACTTTAGGCCCGATTGCCCTAAGCTTAAAAATAAGAGCGGTTTAGACAGCGTAAATCACGTTAAAAATAAGGTTGACGAGGATTTGTTGGCACCATATACAATTTTTGGGAAGATTAATGGAACTAGTATTCCTATTTTAAGAGATACTGGAGCAACTATCGATGTGGTGTGTCAAAAGTATGTTCCACCTGAAAATATGATAGGAGAATATGTGCGGGGTGCTATATTGCCGCGTATTCCAAATTTGTTAAAAAAAAAAAAGAAAAAAAAATTAATAGAATTAGGACAGTTGGTCAGGGCAGTACCATGCTGTGATGGATTTCCGGGAAATATGCCTGTGGCACATTGCAACTACTCGTGGACACTGTGCTTTGAAAAGACTTTCTAGCGTTCTTTGGAACTGGCACATTATTGCTCCTTTAGTTGGGACTTTGATTGGACATGTCCAAAATTTGGAGGGGGGAGGAGTCTGTGACGACTCCATGTGATTAAGTTTCCACTTTAACTCCCGCCTAAAATTTCACAAGAGGCTATCGCAACTGTTATCCTGAATGCGGAATGCTTCTTTTGGTTTTGCCAGACGGCGCTAATGTTGAATTGAGTGATGGAGGCGAAGGGAGACGAAGGAGTGTGTGGGAGGAATGGGACGTTGACTTGAGGGGACACTGGTGATTTTAATGTTTTTAATTTTCAGTTTTTTTTATGTGTGTGAGGTTTATTTGTATTTTTAGAAAGTAAATGTTGATGTAGAGTATTGTAATAAAGTGCTGTTGGACATTATAATGAGGAATTATTGTGCTACCCCTTCACAAGTGAACCAGACTGGAGACAGATTCGTTACACGGGTTTTTTTTTTGTTTTGTATTGTTTCGTTGTTTTGTTTTAGGTTAAATCGATCAAACCACTCGGTACAATTAAAACTATAAGACATATTACGAAATATTTTATTCTTATACCTCAAATACCGTGACCGATTATAAAATAGTTCCTACAGTTAGCCCTGTGGAATATATATATATTTTTGATGTTTTTTTTTATCATTTTTTTATTCTAGTGGCAACACCCCTCCAGGTCTTAATTTTTGAAATACTGATAAACAAATTCATGTTTTTAAAGCTTAATACTTCTTCTAAGTAATGTTGCGCTTGTTTTTGAAAAATACGAAATTTAACTGATTTATATGTTCTGGCGAACGTATTGCCACTTTGCGCATAACCGAGAAAATATTTTTCTACCGGGCTAAATGCGACTAAACGATCGCATTTTAATAAAATTTTTTAAGAGCATCATCTCAATAGACCAGATTTACATCATCAACAGCATTTCACAACGTTCGGACAGGAAGAAGTTTAAAAGAAAAAAAAATATGTGAAGATTTTGACAAAAACAATAAAATCATTTAAATTTTGCTCGCTTTCGATGCGCGTTTTCATTAATAAATGTACAGTCGAGTCTATATAACAAAATTCATTGTTCCGTCAAAAAGTTCGTTTTGTAGAAAAATTCGTTGTATAGAGAAAATCGCAAAATTTTAATGTATAATTTTTGATAAAAAATGTTTTTGAGCTTTTAAATTAAGATTTTGAAATGGTTGGTGCTAAACATTAATTTATATTCTATTTTTTATTTACTTAAATAATTTCAAAACAAGAAAATCATGGTTTATTTGAAAGGACACTAAAACAACAAAAATGTGTTGAAGAAGTCTATAATTTTCGGTTGTTTTTATTTCAAAGCTTTTGCATTTTCAAAAATTTTCAAATTTTAACAGAGAATGGAAATATGAGAGGAAAACATTTTTTTCATTTGATGTCATACCTTGTAACGTTAAAGACAATAATCATTTCTCTTCCTGGTTTCTTTTATTATTTTTTTATTTTTTTATTTTTTAATTTTCATTGCCTTTTCATCAGCATTGTTCACAATGTTGTTTAAAATGTTACTATTAGTGGAACTTTGCATATCAATAAGATTGGTATGCAACTCCGAAAATTTAAAGCCAGCTGAAATTTTCTTTGATACTTCCTCGCATCTTAATTTTTCTCCATTTCTCTTTTTAGTCTACTATCGTCAGCTTCAGAATTTACTGAAAAGAATGACCTTATAAAGATAATCCAAATCGTACTTTCTGTAACTTTGAATCGCCAAACTTTATAAAATTTCTCATTTTCCTTTCAAAATTTAACGTAAAGTTTTTCTTTCCTTTCTTTCTTTTTTTTTAAGTGTGTATGTGTGTGTGTGGGAGTATGTGTGTCGTGTGGGGGTGAGTGAGATCTCTTTTTTCACATGATCAATAAAGTAGAAATGTACAGGTATGAAATATAAACCAGGAAACAGCAAATTTAAATGCATTTCACAAATAATTTAAAGTGTTGTCTAAAAAAATGAAGAAAATTTTCTGAAAATTTCGTTATATGGAGATACATATTTCGCTGTATGGATATTATTTTTAATGTAATAATGAAAAAATTGACCGTTCCTACAAAAAAATGGTTAAATAGAGAAATTCGTTGGATGGAGTTTCGTTATAGAGAGACTCGAGTGTATTTATATTTTTTTCACAAAAAATTTGAAAGGATGCTGGAATGTAATTATATTTTTCACCTATAAAAATTTTCGAGATTTTAAATCGTAAAACTATTTGCTTTGTTATGTTTACGGAATTCATATCAAAGAAGAAAAATCAAGCAAACAGAAACAATTTTTTTCTGAAATACACTGCAAAACATCTAAAACTTACAAAAACAACACTTTGAAAGCAACGTATTTCCTAAAGTCACTTTGTTTACGCGCATTTTGCATGACAACATTACACATATTTTTTTTATTAAATACACGTAATTTAATGCAACAGTTCTGAAATTTTACCGTGATATGATAGCTCATTTAGCTAATTAAAGAGTGTCTGTTTGATTAGGATATAATTGGATTTAAGTGTAAAAATTATAGTTTTAAAATAAAAAAGTTTAATGTATTGAAAAAAAAAAGATATGCGTAAGACATGGATTTTTACAGATATGTATGAATATTTAGCACAAAAATTACTCATCCATTTTCGAAACATATTTATATTCAGAAATGTGGTTCATAAAATATAACATAGAGGAGGCAAATTTTGAATTCCAACTAAAAAAAGGTTTTTCTGAGAAAAAAAGAGAAAGGTAGAGTAACAGTAGAAAACGCTGCTTTATACAACTAAATATTAATATCTTAGCATGAAAATTATACATAGGTTTGGATGGCTAAAAATGTAGTCTTTTAAATGTTGATCACCCCTTTCCCCTTTTCCCTCCTTCTTCTTTTTCATATTAGAGTTATTTCTATCCTTTTTCTCACTAATATAATTTTCTTATTTTAAACATTATTATTATTTTTTATTTTACGGTCGTTGGACAGACATTTTATGCAGCGTTTTGCAATCTTTAATCTTGTAGACAATAATAGGTTGTGGAATTTATTATGCGTTTGTTGAAAATAATGAAAGATAAAGTTCTAAAACTCAAATAAAAACGTGTACTTATTCAAACTTTTACCATTGAAAATGAATATTTTATATTCGTTCATTTTTCATAAAAAAAGTCAGAGAATATCATGTTAAAGAATAAATTCACACTATAAAAGTTTCATTTAAGGTTATTATAATGAGAATGGACGATTCCGGGCGTATGTATTTTCAATTCCAGCGTCAATTCCAGGTTTTATGTAATATATTTCCAGTTACGAATCAGTATACTTTTCTTAAGCATCCTGCAAAAATTTAAATAATAATGCAAAAATAAGATTTACTACAATATATATTATTTTTATTTAGCATCGACTTTTACCATCCAACTTTATATCCTGCAAACGAATCTAGTAACCAGATTAAGGTTATGAGGTTAACATAGAAGTTTTATCTATTTAGTAGTTGGCTTACGTAAATTAAATTTGCGTAACTTGTAATATGTGTTTTTTTTATTATTATTTAGAAGAAAATGATCTCTTGATTGCAGAAATTGCGTAATAGGCCTATGCATTTCACTCGAGTAAATCATAAGGTAAAAAGCATGTTAAAAGTTTTATTTTAATTCCACGGTTCTTCGTTTTACTATTTTCTGAAGATTGATTTAAAGAATAGGAGAAAGAAAAAGCGTTTAAAGCATAGCGTTTGTTAAATGTCGGAAATAAAATTATATATATGTTATTATTTTTTTATTAGAATGAATTGGGTGCTCAATTAAATTTTATATATATGTTATATGTTTTTCTATTTAAAGGATTGTCCTACTTACGACAAATAAAAAATACCTGAACTTTTGTTTATTATTATTATTATTATTATCATTATTATTATTATTATTATTATTATTATTATTATTATTATTATTATTATTATTATTATTATTATTATTATTATTATTGTACAAACGTAACGTAATTATTTCTAATTTAGTTAAATATTTGCTCACGCTTTCCTTTAACAAAATTAAATACTACGTTTTTGAAAAGGAAAGATTCTCAAATATTATTAATAAAAAACTATGATGATAAAATTATGAGAGCATGTAGTTTAACTCTATACATGCTTAAAAAATTCGTGTTTGCCAATTTTGACAATTTCTTTGTAAGTCCTATTTTGCGCTAAAACAAAAAGAGTAAAAGTAGCAAACTTAATTAAACAATTCTCTTTTGATGACATCAGCTCATCTAAATTCATGTATATTCTGATATATTATGTTATATATTCTCTTAATATATTCTCTTCTTTATATATTTTCTTAAATGGATATTCTGATGCATTTTCTTATAAATAATTTACACGAAACACTTTGCATTTATTTAGAATTTAAGAAGTAAAAAGAAAGAGAGCAATTAAAAATATAATAATCTAAATGTTACTTATATTTGCAGAATACTAAAATCAAAATTTTATAGTTTTGAATTAAAATTTTGATTGTTGATATACGTCGTGTTCCTGTAAAATATTTTTTGGGAAATTTTGGAACATGGATATAAAAAGGTTTTCCGTTTCTGTTCTTATTTATATTTATAATAACCCTTACATGCAATACTGTAAACCATGTGTTACTTTCTTTTCGTTGATTGCTTTTTATTGGTCTTTTAAGGAGGTATTATGCATTATTTACGTGTGATGTATGTTAAAGGTAAAGTAGTTTTATTTTATTCTGATTTGTTATCATGGGTAGTTCAAAACATTTTTGGTTGGTACTGGTACTGTTTGCAATGTGCTCTTCTAGCTTTTTTTTCGATCTGTAAAATGTAGTCATTAATAATTCTGAAAACTGTTAAAAGCGTTATAAAAATTATATCACTGAATAGATGTTATTGTGAAATTTTAAGTTTAAAATAAGACTATAATTTAAAATTTTCAATTTTTGAGCAATTGTCATTAAGTAACCTAGGAGTGACATTATGACATTATGCCCATCAGAAACATAAATAATTTGCTTCACTATTTATCTAATAATAATTAACAAAAATAAAATCATATGTAAATAGTTTTCCGAACAAAATAAATCCTCACACATTAAAAAATGAAGTAGGTATTTATGCAATTATATATATACAGTCGGTTCTCATTAATTCGAAATCGGATAATTCGAATCTTCGCTTAATTCGAACTAAACATGAAGGCCCGAAATTTTCGATGGCAGAATAACGTTAAAAAATTTCATTAATTCGAACTCATTTTCTCTTGACTTCGTTTAATTCGAACTAACGAGAATTCCGATTTTTCCTTTTTCTTTTCTTTCTCACGGATTTCGGATCATTTGAATAACTTTCTTTGATTTTTGTGAAAATTGTTCCGAACGAGTAGGACATATAATCCAATACATTTGATATCCACTTTCTTAGTGCCCCCTCTGTCCATCAGTGACGCTTTAAATTTTTCTTCCATTGTGCTTGTTTCGAATCTTTTAGTTAATTTATGTATTTATACATTCTAATTCAATATTTTGTCATATTCTTATGATGACAGGTAAAATAAATAAAAAAAACACTATAACATTAATTCCTTTGTAATATACCATATTAAGCATGTTTTCATTCCATATTTTCATAATTCGAACTTCGGATAATTCAAGCATTCCTTGTGGTCCCGACGGGTTCGAATTAACGATAGACTACTATATATATATATATATATATCGTCACCTGAGAATAATAAGGTTCTAACTGACATTTTTGAAAAAACTGACTTTATGGCATGGGAATGTTCTATTGTATCAATGAATGCATTTCTGGGTTAAAATTTCGATATATATAATTTACTTCCGCTTGCGAAAGAGAATAATATAGTTCCATCAGTAATTGTTGAAAGCAGTCAGAATAACAGAGTTCTATGTGCAAAGCAATCGCCGACAGCACATAAGATAATATATTATTATTTTATTTTATAATATATAATGAAAATCGGCAATTTTTTGTTTCTTGTGTGAAAGAATATATTATTTTTATAATTAAATCGTTTTAATTACCGATAAAATATAGAGGAAATTTTTATCAGTAAAAAACTTTTTAAATATGTTTACGTCGATATGCAAAACGAATTGTGTTTAATTTTATTAATGGACCTGATCCAAGCAGGGATGAAGAACTAATCCTGATTGATTTAGATTTAGAAAATCCTGTGGGAAGAGTGGATAACATTTTAGATGAAGCACCAGCTCTAAATATTCTTGGCGCTAAAAGAATTTAAAAAAAGTAACTCCTATAAATCCAATTGATAGCAGGCCTATGAGTTTTTCGTAAGTTAAAAGTGCCTTTATGTTGTAATGTACCTAGGTGGGGCTTGTTGAGCTCAAGCCATATGGTAGGCCTCCCCAATTAACTGAATCTGTTGTAATGTACATCCTACTGGAAATGCCTTGTCTCCAGCTGCGAACAAAATCTCCTAGGTAAATTTTAAAACAGAATAATCTCAAATAATATCAAGAATAAAATAAAAGCTTATATTGAACATTTTCCCAAGATTGTGTTACATTACAACAGAACTAAAAAAACATATTTAGAATCAGGGCTTAATTTTCAGAAAACGTATGATTTGTATTTTCAGAAATGCAGAGAAAGCAATGAAGAGCCAGTGAAACTTTCATGGTATAGCCATATATTTAATACACAGTTCAACATAGAATTCAATAAACCAAAGAAAGATTGGTGTGATTACTGTGATTACTGTAGTATAAACATGCTGAAAAATAGGGAGAAATTAATGACATGCAATTTAAATATGACTTCATAGAAAAGAAGTTGAATCCACCAGAACTCTCAGAAATAATGGCAGGTATTCCCATGATCAGTCAGTCATTTGCTTTGTATTAGAAAATGTCCTAAATATTTTATGCCTTTTGTATAATTTGTCCCAAAGGCGAAGTAAGCAACTTTTTCTATAAAGAAAATCAACTTGTATAACATGACGGCACATGCAACATGGAAGAAAGAAAAGAAACCATATTGTTGCTTGTGTACAGAAGACATGCCAGGCATAAATAGGAATGACATAAGCTTAGCCGTATCAACGACTGTTCAGAAGATACTGACAGACTTTCCACATGCTGATAGATTAATTTTATATTGTGACAGTTGTGTTTCTCAGAATAGAAACCAAATGATATCTTATGCAACTGCAATACTTATACAATCTCATCCACATATTACGAACATTGCTCTAAGATGTTGTACACCTGGACATTCATGTGTGCAAGAAATGGATAATATTCAGAGCCAAATAGAAAGAGCAATGTATGTAGCAGAATTTTTTTCAACACTTTCATTTATGCGTCTGTTGCTGAGAGTAAATCGCAGTAATCCATTTACAACCCTGAGAATGAAATCAGAGTAGTTCTTAGATTTCCATTCATATAGCAAAACATTTGCCTATAATTTCGTTTCGTACCCCAAGGTGATGTAATTATGATTCACACAACATCTTTATAAAATTGAGATTGAGTTTAAGACAAGCAACTGTTGTGACCAGAATTTCACAGCGTTGAATTTGCAAAGGAGCTCCTCCAACCGACGAGGAGTATCTACATCATCTTCACAAAAAACGTAACCAAATCCCAAAGATGCACAGAGAAAGATGGATTGCATTAACAAAGCTAAAATAAATTAATTGCTAGTGAGGTCTTTCCTACATTGGACAAACTAAACGTTTAAAAAAAAGCATTAAAGAACATCAAAATTATATTAGAAAACAAGAAATCAATAAATATTCCATTGGAAAACATTGCTTATAGATGAACCATACCTTTGACTTCAGTTCAGCTAAAATAATTTCTAAATCTACTTCCATTCATGAACTTAACTTCCTTGAAGCATTCTACATTTATAAAAATTTTGACAATATTGCCAATTGTGAATTCGCCACCCCCCCCCCCCATTATCAGATTGCTGGAAAAATTATATGAAAACCACTTTTTCTTAAATATATTTTTTCCCTCCCTTGACCCATTTCTCTCTTCTTTGATTCCTTTCCACGTGCATTCACCTATTGGCTAATACTTGAAATTCCTATGCCGTCCTATTGGTCACCTTCAATACTCCGTCTTTCCTATTTATATGAGCCAATTTCCAACTTCCTCAGCACTAACAACGGTACGCTATATACTACCGAAACCGGTTTGTTGCAAATTTAATATATTTGGTGCTTTTAATGTTGCTTACATTTATATTCCATAAAATAATAAAAAACGTACAGAGAATGCTAAAGTTGTTTCCGAGAGGTGAAAGGTTATATTTTCAAAATATGTTTAAGAGAAATTAGCCTAACTGTAATATAAAATGAAGCATGGTTTATGGAACACTTCAAAATTTCGACAAACAGAGTATCAAACTTATTTTGCTGTTTTAAAAAGAACAAGTTTTTCCCTTAGAGATATAAAGTCTTTTCTTTTGATCAAAAGTATATCTGACTGTAATATGAAAAATTTCATTCATAATTCATTTCAGTTTCATTTATCAATATAATTACAATTTTTTGTGTTAAATTTTATACTCCTGCACTGAAACAGCACGCTAAAAAGGAAAAAACTGCTGGATTCCTATTTAATATAATTAAATATTTAAGCTATTTTATGTTAATTAGTATGAATAAGTGGAAGCGGCAATTTGCTGTTATTGTGCTGCAATATAGATAGTAATAAATATGTTACTATCCACTGATGTTTACTTAAATTAATCAATGAAATTTCACTTTGTTAAACTACAAAAAGTTACACAAATTAAGAAAAATGTGGGTTTTTTTTAAGATAGAACCATCTTATTCTAAGGAAAATACGACATTTGAGAATAATATGGTTCTATCAATTTTTTTAAATGTAAAAAAATTCATGAAAGTATTATTTAAAAACTTTGATTTTGTAGAATTACTGTCTATATTTACATATGAAACTATTAATGCCAAAAGTTTTTTGTAAACTTTAATAGCTGCGCGTACACAGCATACTGATTTTTAAAGTCTTCTAACTCGAAATTGATTTTTGCCAGATAGAACCATTTTATTCTCAGGTGACGATATGTGTGTGTGTAAAATTCAGCTCGAAATCATATCATTTAGCAAGAATACTCTATCGAAGATTTAGCAAATGGTGTGTCACAAAATGGTAAAACAACATTATCATTCCTTTGCGATATTTCCTATTTAAATTAGACAGAAGCACCGCACATTTTTTAAGCACCCCAATTCGCATTTCATATCACAGTAAAAAAATCCACTAATGCTGGTTTTAAAACGTGGCACTACTATAAGATAAAGGCAAAAAAAAAAAAAAAGATTTATGTTATTGCAGTAGTTAAATCCGTCCATTACGCCAGCTTTCACTAAGTGACACAAAATATGAAGAAACACACAAACTGAGCTAAAACCGAACTGACTCCGTAGTCAACATAAATCTGTATATAAGTTATCAGCGCGTGAAGAAAGGATTTCAGATCAAATTCCTGATTTACCAATTAAATTTTAAGAATTTACTTTCAATCAATAAAATTTAACCTGCCAACACAAGCAGAACGTAGCTCTCTTTTACGGTCACGTATAGTCAACCGTAATCCTGCATTTAAGCAAAAACCTCTGAATGGAATTCTGGGTAATCGAAGGATTTCAGAGAAGAAATTAAGATATTAAGCAACCGATACAGAATGAATTATGTAATGGGACTTTCTTTTTTTTTTAACTGTTTTGAAAGATTAATGATTTTTAGAATAAAATAAAATAGAAAGGATTGATTAAAGTTATGGAATTAAAATTCATATATGTTAAAATATTATAAAAAGAAAAACAAAAGTTCGATGTTAAAAAATTGGGAATTAATTAATTTAGGATTAAGGCAAAAAAATTGTATTATTACATACACTGGTGTGCAAAATTTAAGCACGAAGGGATTTTCAAGCGATAATTTTCACGCGAATATTCAACAGGGAGTAATATAATTCGAATAATTACTATCCCTGCATATCAGCTAGTCCATATAACATCTCATTCTGGTCATACATGGTCACAAGAGTCACAGTCACTACGGCGAAACAAAAAACAGGAAATTCCATGCGTCTTTTTTATGAGTCTCAAATGACTACTATATATGACTCCACCGTCAGGTCACTGTCTCTGCTGCTTTGTGACGAATCACCAGGTGACTTTACAGTGTCGTTTTATTGAGACTCTCATGTGACTGCCATTTGGAGGCTCAATTTCAAAGTCATTGTGAATGTTGCATTATTATAAATAACCAAATAATGACACATTAAAGTCACGTGGTGACTTTCTGTCACAAGACTTTGTCAAATGGTAACAGAGAACTGTGAGAATAACAGAGAACGTACTGTGAAATAACCACTGTGAAAAGTGGTGAAAACTCACCATGTGACTTTAAGGGGACATTGTTTCGTGTTTTATCATAATGCAACGATAACAATGACTTTGAAATTGAGCCTCCAAATGACAGTCACACGAGAGTCTCAATAAAACGACACTGTGAAGTCACCTGGTGGCTCATCACAAAGCAGCAGTCGCAGTGACCTGACAGTAGAGTTACCTGTAGTAGTCATTTGAGACTCATAAAAGAGACGTATGAAATTTCCTATTTTTTGTTTCACCGTAGTGACTGTAACTCTTGTGACCATGTGTGACCTGAATGAGAGGTTATATGGACTAGCTGTTATGCAGGGATAGTAGTTATTCAAATTATGTTACTTCCTTTTGAATATTCGCGTGAAAATTATCGCTTGAAAATCCCTTGAAAATTGGCATTTTCGTATATATATATATATAATACTATAATCTAGAGAAAGACTAACAAAATTATTCTGATTGATTAAGTAGCTTTTTTTAAAGCAATGTACAAAGCCAAATTTTTATACCAAATATCGTATCAGATTATTTTCATGTTTGGCAAATATCAATAATTTGAAGGTTTCACTGTATTTTTGTGAACATTACAAAAATTATTAGAAGAGAAAATCAGTATTGGTCAGTATTGTTTCTCAAACGATTGTATATTTCCTATAATGCAAGCCGCTGGCTACAATTTTGGTACAAACGTCTTTTATACCAATATGTAATTTTATTAAAACGTGTTTTAATAGAAAAGGAGTGAATTTTTAAGCGTCGCAAATATAATCACCTATTAATTTTAACAATTTCGAATCACCTGCTTTTAGTTTTCAACTGGAACAGCTGATGGGATCTTTAGCTTTGTGATTCTTTTGCAGTATTTAATTTTAAAAAATAAATATTTTACTCAGATAATACTTGCAACGTATAACCTAAGTTTAAAATGACAAACAAGCTTTCTTTTCGCATTAAAAGTGGTTTTCGTTGGCTGCCATTTTTTACATATTTAAAAAACTTTTAGTACTATGTCCACGGACATGATTCAATTTTTGAAGCAGTTATTTATAGAATAAAAATGTAAATAAACACATTTACATTTTGAAATCGAACTTGGAAATAGTTTCAGAAATGAATGTATTAAAAATAATCTAACATGAAAGAAATAGTCATATGTAAAAATTCAGAGCCAGTGAGTAGTGTAAACTGGTACTGTGTTAGGTTCTCGAACATAATTTTTCAAACTTTGTGGATACATTACCTTTGCAAAAGAGAATTTTTTGTAATTATTATATATGCATTTCTTCGTTATAGCACACTACATTTGTAACATTTTATTTCAATTGTCATTAATTGAAAATAGCTATATTCTGTGACATCCATTTGTTTTTTGTTTTTTTTTCTAGAAAACTGATTCGGTGGTGTGCCTTATTGAGCAAGAAACATTTTTAATATTATGTACGATTACATTCAAGTTTATATATTAGGGTGGAGTGAAAAAAAATACTTTTTTAAAATCAAAAACGGGTAGGTGCCAAAAGTTGCCTTTATACTAGTACATCAACTGCGTGAAATTTTACCGCTGAAAAAAATGTGTTGAGTCTGCGCTTTTGCTCCAAAAACCGAAATTTTGGGTAAAATTTGACATTTTTTGACATTTTTTCAAAGAAATTAAAAAATTCCTACAGAGCTGATAATTACTTAAAAATTCTATTTAAACCTTTGTTATTAATTACTCAGTATAATTAAACTATAAAACAATAACTTTTATCCTTTTAGCTGGGTCAAAGAAGACACCATTTGATAATAAGAAAACGTCATTACAACTCTATTGGAGCATACAACGAATTGTTGTTTTGAATGCAATTCTTACGTAGCTGCTTTCAAAACTACCCGGGATGTAACCCGTGGAGCTGGCTGCATTTCATATCCCACCCGTCCCAACCACCCGACTATCTAAGCCCAGTGTTTTATTTATGTATTTTTTTTCTTTTTTTTTTTTTACCGAAGACGCGCATAAAAGTAGTTTACCTCTCCTTTGTATTCACTGATTTTGGATGCTGGTGGTGTGACCCACTGCACTTATATTTTTATACCTTGTATAACGGAAGAGAATCTGAATAATGTATTGGGTATGTTGTTAATTGAACCTACTTAGCAGTCTATTATCTTCATTAAAATTTCATACAATTAATACATTATGATTGAAAGTTCTGTTATCACAGCATATTTTCAATCAATTACATTTTATATGTAATGATTTTCCTAAAAATCGGTTGTATGAATTCAATTTCTAGTATGCCATCATTTACTGTACCTGTTATATTGAATATATGCTGTTTAATATTATGACGATCGTCACAGAGGATTGCAAACAAAATTGCATGTAAAGCAACAGTATTTCTAAAGGAGTTTTAGTATTTGTTTGATGTAGTTTCCTGTGTTGCTTTGTAATCGAGTAATTTCCAATAAGTTTTTAGACCTATTCTTTTGGTGTGTATTACATTTGGTATAAAACACCCTGCGGTATAGATTTATATTATATTTTTAGTGAATCTATAGACTGTTTTCTAAATTGTTATTCCCCAGTTCTTCTGAGAAATAACTTTCCTAATGAATTTGCTTTGCAATCTCCGGTAGAAATTTCTAGTCTGTTCTCAGTATCCTTTTCTCAATTTGAGAAACTAATTTTTCAAAATTCTTCTCTATGTTATAAAAAATTGTAATAGGAAGTGGATCGTACGTAGACAAAAATTTTCTTATTGATCCAGTGAATCCATGTAGATTGCAAAGTTTTACATCGACTTCTTTAATAATCGACCCAGAGAAAATTCACTGAAGTTAAAGTAGCATATGATCCATTGTTATACACAATTTTAAGGTTACCCCATGCAAAATTTTTCACAGCGACAAATAAAATTCTCCTAATTTTAAATGAGTACTCACTGCCCATTAGAATCTGTACATTCCCTTAAAAACTACTGTGCATTTTAAGTTGTCCACTTATAAAAAGGGATCTAAAAGTTAATGGGCTATTACCTGGCTACGAAAACACTTAGAAAATGGCATAAAACAAATGCAAAAAACGTTATTACTTCAACGGTTGCTCTGCACATGCAGATGAAATTCTCATTGCAATTATCTCTGACGATCAACATCACATTAAACAGCTCGGTTCTCAACCTATAAAAAATGCAAAAGTAGAATTAAATGATGGCATACTTATAGTTGAAATACTTGAAATCATCTTTGAAGCTGATCATTACGTAAAAAATATAATTGACAAAAAAATATGTGGTAACAGAAATTCCAATCAATATTCATCAACTGGATGTAAGTTTGATAAAGATAATAGATGGTCTTTAATAATATTCCCGTGCATTACTCTGTTTGTCTTTTTTCGTATAAGCTGTAAAAATATACACGAAGAATAGTCACAGCAGAATGTGGATACAAAGAACAGATAAACTAGGTGGATACATCGAAATCATGTCAAATTTTGATAAGGAAAATCACATATCAATATATAAATAAAACACTGTACTAAGATGATCGAGTAGTTGGGACGGGTGTGTTATGAAATATAGGCACCTCCACGACGCATGTCCAAGATAGTTTTGAAAACAAGAGCTGTATTAAAAAGAACAATTCGTTGTATGTCCTGTAATAACTTAGCCCTTAGCAGATTATAATGCTAAGTGGTAGGTAGCGTGTGTACCGCTCGGCGAATAATCCAGGCAAGAATATTTAAGGGAGAATCTATTTATTTGTAGAACAAAAAAAGATCCTCTGGAGAAATATTTACAGCATTGAAATTATTAAAAAGCACGTAGGCTCTTATACTAACCAGCTTCATCTAATGTTCAGTTTGAATTCCGTAAATACAAAGATCGTGATTGACGTAAAGTTTCGCTAAATTACACACAACGTAGAAGTAAAATAATTCACAGACAACTGCGTTATCAAACCTCTTAAGACGAGAGTTATCGCTGTCTCTCTTGGCGAGAGTACATTCCGCGATGCTGCACGGGCTCTGCAATCAGAACACCTTCTCAGATCCGCTAGCGGGATCTTTCTTCTTCCAGCTCTCAAATCTGAGCTGCTTCACTTATCCGAGAGAACACTCCGAGCTCACCGCTCTGCCCTCTCTCTACTCTGCGCTGCGAGAATCCCCTCTCCAAGCCCCTGGCTTCTCCTTTTCTTCCGTTCCAGGTCCTCCTCTAGACCTCCCCTTAGAGGTCACAAACCAATCATGAACGTTAATGATCTTTTTCTCATTAAATGATTAGCAAAATCGTGCGATTATTGGTACCTGAGTTTTCAGTCCCACAGCGGCCTTCTGGTCATCTCGTACTTTCGCTTCGTGTCGGAGTGTCATCAAAGGCACGACGCCGGCGATCGTTCTATTCACTCTAGTGTCATCCTCCTGTCGGTTCCGTTGATCGATAATGATGTAGAGATCCTTTAATATCGCCGACAGTCTCACCTTGAGAATAAGGGTCACTTTGAGTTTGCAGTTTCATGGTGAAAACTCTTTCAGAAATAAATGCCTATTTCTGATATGCTTTAAAAACCTCTGATAATTCTGAATTAGAGATATAATGCCGAGTGAGATGCCAATAGAGTGATAATGCCGTTTTCTTATCAAAAGTTGTCTTCTTTGACCCAGGTATATGGATAAAATATATTTTATATAGTTTAATTATATTAAGTAATTAATAACAAAGATTTAAATAGAATTTTTAAATTATTACCAACTCTGTAGGACTTTATAAATTTTTTGAAAAAATGTCAAAAAATGTCAAATTTTACCCAAAATTTCGATTTTTGGAGCAAAAGCGCAGACTCAAGACATTTTTTTAAGCGGTAAAATTTCACGCAGTTCATGTACTAGTATAAAGGCAACTTTTGGCACGTATCCGTTTTTGATTTTTTAAAAATAATTTTTTTAGCTCCACCCTATTATATATATTTAGGGTGATTATAATTAAAGTCCGAGTTTCAAAACGCTTTAAAAAGCGAACCACTCGTTAGAATTGCTTCAAAATTTAACAGCGTATTATTGAAGAAGGGGGAAAGAACATGAACCCAAAAAAGTTCCATATTTTAGCGACAGATGGCACTGTAAGCGTCAGAATTTCGACTACAAAGGACAAATCGTAGAACAACGGCTAAGGCGTAAGTTACACGATATAAACCAACTGTATTGTTCAGTGTGCATGACTGTACGCGTGTGATACTGTTAGTTACGTAAGCTCGTCCACCACGGCAAGGTCGTATCACATCGGATGGGAAAAATCGGTTTTTAATTGTCCTGAGGTCAAAAACCGCATAAAAAGCATCCCTCCAATCGGTTTTTAATTGTCCTGAGGCCAAAAACCGCATAAAAAGCATCCATCTAACCCGTTTTTAATTGTCCTGAGGCCAAAAACCGCATAAAAAGCATCCATTCAATCGGTTTTTAAGTTTGGCGAGACTGGCGCAAAACATGTTCAATATGCTGTCCGCCGTTGTGGGCAACAAGATTAAATCGGGAAACAGCATGTTCCACAACCGATCGAAGTGTATCCGGGGTCAAGTTCAGAATGTGTTGCGCCATGCGTGTCTTTAATTCAGCTACGTTGGCAATCGGAGTACTGAACACAATATCTTTCAGGTAACAAATTTTATACGGATAGCATTGCAGGATGTTTCGTAGAATGTTATGTACCGTGCTCACAGGCCTGTTCAATGTTCGGGCAATTTTTCGTGCACTGCATGGTTGCTCACCACCGCTAGACTGTTCCTGAACTGCTGTGGCCACTTCTTCAACTACTGCCGAATCACATCTTTTCCTTCCTTTACCAGACTGCACATCAAACGAACCTATATTTTCGAATTTTTGCATCGTTTTCACCAGACCTCTGACAGTCATCGGTCCAGCGCCTTTTTTCATATCCTATAGAGCCCTGAACTTCTGCAGAGCCACTGGTGCAGAATCACCGTTCTTGTAATAAAGCTTTACAAGCAGAGCACGATCTTTCATTGAGACACTCATGGCAAACGTCTGAGAAGCGAAATGAGGAAACGCCGTTTACCCAACGCTTTTATAACACCTGAAATTGTTGTGCGCATGCCAGGTATTTTAATTTACATATACTGACGCTTACAGCGCCCTCTGTCACTCAAATTTGCACCTTTCTTTTTGTTCATGTTCTTTCCCCCTTTTTCAATAATACGCTGTTAAATTTTGACGCCATTCTAACGAGTGATTCTCTTTTTAGAGCGTTTTAAATCTCAGACTTTAATTATAATCACCCTGTATTTTACAGTATAACTTCAAAAATCTAGCATCATCGGATACGAGACTATGCCGGATTTTTGAAAACTGCAAATTTCTGAAGGAATATCAAAAATACTTTCAATATTCTTAATAACGCCTGTAGTCCAAATTTATGTCATAATCAAGTGATATAATGTGGAAAAAATTAAAGAAAGCTAAATTAAAAAAAAAATCCTACTTGATATTTTCTGTGCCAGGAAAGAAAAACAAATGTAATAAACAGTGAAAATTTTCTCTGCATAAATGCTTTTCACTTTAGATTCTCATTAACCATTCGGTACATCATTGTTCGTATAAAATTGTACTTAGCTTCTCACTTTAAATGCAGTATATTGAGCTTCTCACTTTTTACGGCCATAAACTGTCTGAGATCAGATTCCATAATCAGCACAATACATTCCCCCAAACCTTTCCTCACTTGCTCATTAAGCACGCATTTTTTGCAATAGGAAATTTAAATGTTTCAATTTTGAAGGACCTTTACTTGATTTTCAAAAGTCCTCGTATTATTGCTAATAAATAATTATAATAATAATAGAAACTTCAAAAATTCCAGAAAAGAAAAATACAGGTTCAGTAAATCTTCCAGTTTTTCGTTCTCTCTTAAGTTGGAAGTGTAAAAGAAAATGTAGGGAAACACTGATTTTAATGCCAGATTTTTGAATTTACCAAATTTCTGAAAGCCGGATTTTTGAATATACACTGTATCTTATTTTTTTTCTGGGAAAAGAAAGTATTAAAGTATGAGAAATAAAACAGAATATTGAAAATAAATGTGAAAAAATGGAAAATGCAATATTTTTTTTCATATAAATAGAAAGTGAGTATCATCTATTATTTCTCGTTCAAAGACTTTTTCTCATAAAATAGACATAGAAAACACAAATTACAAATTGTCTACTTTCTTATAAACACCCCCTCTCATGTAATGTCTTACACATCGATTGATTTTTAATTATGGCATACATATTTGACTTTAATGAAGACTTTTATGAAAGAATGCAAATGAAGAGAAAATTCAGCAGGCAGTAATTACTTACGTGCAAACTTTTGGCTTCATATCTATCAAGATAATTATTCTTTCTCTCCCGAATTTCCGCTTTTTGAATTAATGTCGCGTTTAGAATTTCAGGATTTAAGAGTAACAGCGGTATATTTGATACAGGTAGAAATCACTGAATTAGGAAATGTGTATTAAAATTACCTTTATTAAATACCCACATAGAATTGTTATACATGAAATAAATATTAAACACTCTTTTGTATCACAGTATAAATATATAATGAAATGCGATACTTATTTTTGATTTAAAATTGATCTAATAAATCTTGCGTTTTCGAAAATAAAAGTTCCAAACATTAGTATTAGCATGCATTTTTATATCATGTCTCCGAAAAATATACATTAATATTTACATTTATTATTCAACTATTTTGCAACATATGTTTCAACATCTATTTGAAAATTAATTATAATTTAATGACATAACTATACCAAATATTTATTTATTTTTCATTAAAATTCATAATTTATATTAAATTAATAAAGTCGTTGTTTTAATGGTCAGTCTATATATTACTATTATTAAGTTTTTAATACTGTACTTAATCCATTTCAAGATTATTATTCTGTTTTTCCTAACTTCATTTATAATTTCTAAATTTGTTATTCTAGATGAACATTTTGATTGTCAATTGTGTTTTGTACGTATGTATATCGTATATATAAAGCGAGAAAAAATAACAAAAAATATTACATGTATATGTTTTTTTTTTTTTTTTTTTTTGGCATTCTGAATGGATTCTGTGAAGTGTTTCGCCTTTGATCACTCCATAAAACATTTCAGAATACGAGACGAAGATTTTTACAAGAAAGAATTTAAAACAAAGATAAAAAATGATCGACATTCATTCAAAAACTTTTAGCCATTTTAATATTCTATGTATTATATACATATTTAGATACTTCCAAAGTACACTATTATTTGAGTTTTTATTCGATTTTTAAAAATAATTAAAGGACTGAAGCGTTCTCTAAATTGAAATTAAAAGGAGCCTGAATTTTGCACGACTTTTTTGCTAAAAGTAATTATTTTGCCTTTTAAAATAACTGATTATTTTAAGACAGGTTCTATGTCTATTAAATTTCAAAATCGATTTTGTTGCAGATTATACATAAACAGCATGAATAATATTATTGAAAAAGCCATATAGTTTTAATTATTATATTAATGTTTTTCTAATTCAAAGTAATACAATAGCATTCACGTAAAGCACGAGAAATTCAAAATTTAAGCGAAAATATTTTTATTTTGCTTATTCTGTTTGAAAGTTAAATCAAATTTCTTGTAAAATGAAATAGCTGTATGGATTCTGAAAACTTATTAATACGCTGTAAAACATGCATGTAAACGTTATCAAAAATCTTAAGTAGAAAAAATCTTTGATGTAAATAAAAATCTTTAAACTAAAAAATATATATATAGCTTTTTGAAAGCACTTAAAGTGCCGAAAGAGCTCTAAAATAGCTCTTCAGTAGCATTAAAATCGTTGAAATAATTATAAGTTTATGTAAATTATTTTTTTAACACACAAAAAAATCTTTTAAATTTGCGACAAATCATAATTTTCTTCCACAAAATAATGGTAAATGTAGTAAGTACAATCTTAGGTAAGATTCATTCAAGTTAATCGTTTTAAAGTATTTCAATAAGGTTTTATAACAGTACAGGCATTCTCTTTGTGTTATTATGTATTTGAGTAAAAGCAAAATATTAAAAATCAGAATGTAAAAAAAGAGTTAGAAATATTCATGCAGATATTAAAATAATAAAACCAGTGTGTGTCATTATTTTTTAAGGAAAAGTAAAGCTAAATTCAAATTGATTTTTAAAGCTAGAAATTAAGCTTTAATAATATTTTAAAAGACAAGAACAGAAACGTGATTTGTTATTCCCAAATAAAATCTCCTTTTGAAGGGATCATAAAAATTATGATCTAAATTATTATCTTGCAATTATTAAAGATAGGAATATAAAATCATGATAAGTACTTAATCTGATTTTAGTAAAGGTATTTGAAAAAAAATCTTATTCTATGAAAGAATAATATAATTACGAAAGAAATTATATATTAACATCTGCCGTGTTATATAGTAATGTGTGCTGCATCATTAAATATATCAAAATCGAATATATTTTTGAAATTTAAATGCTTATATTTATAATACCAAAGATTTTTTTTCTAAAGATTTTGGTAAAGTTTCCAAGTAATTTTTGTAATATAATAATCAGTTTTCTCAGTCCGAAATATTCTTCAAAGATTCAATCAGCTCTGAAGAAAACATTTTCACCTGTGCATTTGAATTTGTACTTGTAAGAATAATGAAACAATATTAATTTTAAGTTTATTTTATTTTAAGTTATTTATTACTATTATTTTATCATGTTTGTCTCATAAATATATCTATAGAGCGCTAGCAGAACCACCAAGCTTTGTCCATTAATCATGAGTAGGGTTCTTGTTGCCACTCGCCATTCACCAAATCAAAACAAAATGCTTTATTTGGCGAGTAAATGAACAATTAGAGTTGCCAAATTGCGAGTGCTCAATTTCTTCTCTTTTTTGTGTGTGATTACAGCTAAGATTATTGAACGATTGGTGCAATAATCCTAGCGATTATTATATATCATAGTACGATTGGTCGCTTTTCAAATTCAATCGCACCTTGCCATTTACATTATTTTTTATAGAGATGCTGACTCATCAGAAATCCAGTTTAACAACAACCAAAGACATAGAAAAGATAGTAGTACCTGTACCCTATATGGACACCTTAAAGAAAATGTATTTTTTTCACCCCCATGTACAAGTTTGAGGACTCCAAAAATGTGTGTTCACTGTCCTTGAACTATTGACTATCATTATTAAAATTAGCGACCTTGTAATTATACTGGTTTAATTTATATGATAAAAACAAAAAATGTTTACAAGTGTCCATATGAGGAACTACCTGTCCCTATTATGGACAGGTGTTTTCTTATTGACTTTCTACACAGTGTGTATGGAAGAGCCACTTTTCCAAGGGATTTTAAAGGAGAGGGAATAAAAAAAATGTATCTTAAAGTATTCGGAGGAGGAGGGGAGACAGTAAATATCTTTAGAATATGCATTTTCGAAAGGAGAGGATATTTTTGGCTTTTATCCTTCGAAGACCCATGCAAAGCCTCTTAGTTACTAATATTATGAAATAATATTGTTAGCTTTACTTAGCTTTGCAGCATCTGTCTGCGAATTTACATCTGTTATTTCCCAGTCCTCATAGCATGGACAAATAGATACTTTTTCACCATGGGCAGTAAGTGCCATATAATCCTCATGACCATATCTGCCACATGTGATGCATGGCCGCATGTTTGAAAAGGCATCAATACTGCAAAAGAAGCAGTACCAGCTCCCTTTGTTGAGGAAATAATACTATTGGCGCCTATGATTTCGCCAACAGATATCCTACTGGCGGGGGGAGGGTTCTTTTTATTTTTCTGAAAGGGTTTTTTGGAGGAAGGTTTTGGGGGATTGTTCAAATGACATCTTGTTGAACGAAGATTTTACCACTTTGATGTCTTTTGAATTTATTGCTTGGCAACGTTGAATTTTCTTCTTTCTTACAGTTGTAGTCGATGGGGACATAAGCTGTCCATATTGGGAACCGGACGTAGTTTTACTAAATCTAGTAACAAATGAATAAGGAAAATATTTTTAAACAAAATATGCAATAGCAATCGAAAATATGTTTTATTAGCTTTCTAAAATACTCTACTTTCCAACATTTAATGTAATTTTACCATATGTAATAAGAACTTAAGCTTACAAGTAATTAAGATCAGCACATCTCGAAACAACAGGTTTCCACGTAAATTGTGAATAGCGCGCTTTTTTACACTTTCCAGCCTTAATTATCTTTTCAACTGCTTTTCTTCGCGAAAACGTTGAGCCATCTCTCGATTAAAATTATTACCTTTAAAAATATTAGAGGTGTAATTTTACCAGCGCATATATAGTGGTAAATTGACAACAGAGAATTAGTTATCATATAAGGTATTTGTACCCTATATGGACAGGACTCTCAATATGGAGAGTCCTGTCCATATAGGGTACAAATACCTTATATGATAACTAATTCTCTGTTGTCAGTTTACCACTATATATGCGCTGGTAAAATTACAATCAAAGCTGCTCACATCAATCTCAAATCGAGAAATGTTTTGATGAATTGCGGTGTCGAATTTGTTTTTTACGTTCTGCAAAGTGTCATTGGCTAATCACCGTTTTTTTCTGTCGGTTATAGAAAAAAATCTCATAGCAATTTACCGCTAAAAGAATGTTTGAAACATTTAGACATTTAGAATGTACTTATTTTTCATAGTTTTTGTAGAGTATAGCAGAATTTCAATTTTCTAAGTTATGACAAAAATTTATGGTATTTTTAGAACGCATTGAAATATATACATACAATAAAGGAATAAAGGTAATTTTTCAGCGTTTCACACCAAATCTGTTTTGATAACTTATTTTTTCATTTGGATACTGTTTTTTATTTATTATTCGCCAAATCACTGATGTTGCTCAAAGGCCAGCGAGAACCCCCATTATGAGGGCTTGTTGCACTTAGAATGTTCAAAAATGCAATAATATGATGATCTCATTAACGAATTTCCGTACATTTCCGCACATAATTTTGGAAAGCAATTAAGAAAAAGTCGAGTTGAATCATTGAAAAAAGTTTGTTTTCTAAATAAGAATGCTCATTCGCTTAGGTGCATGTATCAGCAAACGAAAGACATTTTCCTTACAGTACAAAATAAATAAATATATCCTTGGAAAAATAAATATTTCCTTGTAAAAATATTTAATGAAAAATACATATAAAAATCTACAACAGCTGTCTTGTTCCTCTAATCTTCAATAATCTGGTTCCTAATTAATGTTGGTGACGAAATCACTAAAGTAGTCCTAGTATAATTCAAATATATATTCAACTTTTTTTAAATATTTTGTTTAGGTGCAGTTTATGCTGGTACTTCAAACTGCTGCTGACATATGATGAAATGTTTTAAAACTTCCGAAATCCCCATTTTACTCACTTAGTGTTTGAATTTCTAAAATTGTCGAAATAAATGTTTAACTATTTTTTAGTAGATTAGTAATGCTGAATTTTACTCTTCTACCTAAAACTACTGATGAAATATGAGAAAATGAACTAAAATGTTCGACTCCATATTTAACTCACTCAGTGGCTGAAAACAATTTCTTAGAGATTGCTTAGATTACAACAGGAATGTACTGCACAAATTTTGGAATTCAGACTACTGTCGTTACAGCTCTGTATTAATCAGTAAGTCAGCCAGCAGTTATTTCTTTATTTTATTAGCATGGATGAAAATTTCTACTTGAGATCAAAGAGAATTTAAAAAGCATAAATCTTATTAATAAATCGTATTAATAAATATAATTTATAAATCTTATTAATAAACTGTAAATTACCTGGAAGCATTTCCGAAAATCAGTAACAGCAAAAGAAACGTTGTTTTTAAAAATGTTTCACTGAATATCCAAAACATATTAGTTTTAAATGTTTAAAAAGTTCTCCTTTTAAACATTTGTCTTTCTGTTTGTTCTCTTTTTCAATCACAAAGATCAGAGGTGATAATTACATTTCTCTAAATTTTAAAACATTCTTTTTTTAGAAAATGGATACAATTCATTTAAATTTTTACAACATATTCCAATTCCATTAAGTAATTTTAATAGAATTACAATTCTTTGTCGGACGGTAAATTATTCCGCAGGATGTAAATTTTCATGTAACAGACTAATTGATTCATTTCGCTGAAATCATTAAAATTTCTTCTCGAGTTAATCTAAAAGCGATGGCCTTAATTGCATTATATGTGCATCACATAACTTATATTTTAAACTTTTGATGAATTTTACTGTAAAATTAAGGTGCCTTTTAAATTCTAATGCCCAATTAGAAATTTTGTCGGCAAAAGTTATGTGATAAGAGTTTGCAAAATTTTACGTGTTTTTTCATTATTTTAATAAATTAATTTTACCTAATATTTATTATAAGTAAGGTATTCTGGGGTAATAACGCCATGTTAAGGCTCTATCAATTTTCACGGCTCAGTTTTAGTTTGTATTTTTCAAACAAATATATGATTTTATACAGCAACTCATTGACTATCTATATAAAAAAATATTTAACAGATATGTATTCATAAAATGTAATGGCGTGATTTCTTGACCAATGCTATTTAGCGTTATTACCCACCTATATGGGTAATAACGCCATGCAAACAAATCTGTGAAATAAGATGGAATAATTGCATGTAGATTGTCCAACTCTAAAAATACAAACTCTACAAACTTAGAAATTGACAAATTGCATTCTAAGCTATTGAAAATGTTCAATTTTTTGTGAAAGTGTAAGAAAAAGAAAGGTTGTGGTGTGGGGGGTGGGGAGGTTGAGGCAAAAGAATATCAGACCGTGAGCTTCTTTTTGCTTAAAAAGGACCGCTTAAATAGAATTATTAGAAACATTGCACAGCTTTAACTGTGTTTATTTGAATCAGTATTTAGGATGTAGCTTGGCCACTGTAGGGAATCAACCGGGGTATTAAAGCCAAGGATTGGCGTTATTACCCCGTTATAATTATTGCGCTGTACATTTTAAATTACAAATTATCTCGAGAAGATATCAAAAATCTTCAACAACATTTTTAAAATCCATGAAATGTACTACAAATTTATGTAATTAACAAAGTATTTCCGGATAAAAAAAATAGTCGTCACATCACAAAACGTATCTCGCAAATTTTAAATCAAGCGTTAATTTTAGTTGCTTGTAAAAACAATAAGACCTAAAAATGAAGCAAATTAACTTGAAGCTGTTTTTTTTGCGACTTATAAATCTCAAGCACTTCTGCGCAGAGCCCATGGGTGTCATTTACCAGATTATTTCATAATTATGCAAAATATTAGCACTTGGGGTTATTACCCCGCCTTGCGTTATTACACCAGACCACCTTATATAAAATTTGAGATAAACTTGAAAATAAGGATTTGTTATATTTTTGGCTCATAAAATTGTAAGTAAGTTTTAGAAGTGCGTTTTAAAGGCAATTACTATTTATCTAAGAATATTTTGAAAATTTAATCAAGATTTTTTACAACTGTTTTTAGATCTAAGATAAAATATTTAATTTTTCGTAAAAAGCTTTTTTTTAATAAAAATTGCACCATAAAATAATTTCTTATATATGATTTTTTATTAATTTAACTTACTATTTCTTGTTTATAGCTTTACATCAAATGATGGATATTTTGATTTATGATAAATTATTAAAAATCCTAGCTTTAAAAATAAATTGTATACGAACCCTTCAAAACCTTATTTTTTATATTTTGTTCGGAAAACATTATATTTATGTCTATCTCTGTAACTATCCACTAGAAAAATAGTGAAGAAATTCAATTACATTTCCGTTTGAAATAATTTCATAATGTTCTACTTGAATTGCAAAAACAAAAACCACATACAAAAAACATTATTTTAAACTATATACTATTTTAAAGTACTTTTAAAGTACCAACACTAGTGTTAAATTTGGTTGGAATCCTTGTATGATATAAGCTGAAACATGCCAGAAGTTTTTGAATTTTTCAATAAAAATCAATATATCTTTATGAATAGATGTGCTATTTTTACAGAAATCAGAGCACATATTGTACACTGTAAAAAAAAAAAAGTGTCGATCTACTAAAAAAACTTTAGTGATCCTTGTAATTACTAAAAAATTTTTAGTAATCATAGTCGGTTACAAGAAAATCTGTAAGAATTACTAGAAAAATTTAGCAACGGATAGAGTTAATAATTTTATATTTTTAATAGCTATTACTAAAACTCACTTGGTGTGGCCTTGATAGCATAGTGGTTATAGTAACGGACTCCAGGCTGAAAGGGCCCGGGTTCGATACCGGCCACTGCCAAGTACGCCCCGAATATATGCAGTGTGAGTACTCGTTAATAAAGGGATCATAAATATCCTGACGGAGCAGTAGCATCTGTGGTGCTGCCATCTATTGCGGTTTTGCCGAAAATCTTCCCCTCCAGAAGTCTGGATGCAGCTCGAAGGAAGCTCCTGCCCTTCGAGCCCACGTAATGGTTATTAAAGATAATTTTGGAGCTATTACTAAAATTTGCTTGGTGGCTCATACTAAAAAATTTTAAGTTAGTCATACAAAAAATTCTTTTGTTCAGTTTACAAAAGAAATGCTTGTTTCGCTTGCAAAAAAAAGTTTGTAATGGTTACTAAAAAATTCTGTGGAATACAAATTTACTAAGAAATTTTTAGTAACCTCTTGAAAATTTTTTTACAGTGTACTGTATCCAAATATTTGTATTTTGCAGCGATGGATTATTTCGTGCATTTTAATGTATAGGATAATGCCAAATATTATTATTTTTCTTTAATTTTCTATTAGCCTCCAAAGTGCCGTCCTTATCAAATGGATGTTGATAAATATAAGGTCAAACATAATTTTTAGATTCCGTAAGTTCCAGAAAAATATGACCAATATATTTTTAAACAGTCGATAAAATGCCTAAAATTGGAAGTTTCTGGTCATTAATGTCCATTTAGTGTGTATTAACCTCTTGATCTCGATGACATATACAGCATACGTTCTGATATCTGACTCATTATTTAATAGACATTTATCATTCTCACCAGAAACTTTTTAATGCTGATTTTTCTTTGCAAGATGGGTGATTTTCCTATTAATAAAATAAAAAGAAGCATACTAATTTAATTTTTGAGATGTTAATTCAAAATTTCCAGGGAAAAAACCCTGCCGCATGCAATAACGCTGGTTGCTATTAACGTACATCAGCTAACAGTTCTAGATCGCAAGGAGTTAAAATATAATTAAAAGTAATTCGTGGTTTTTGCACAGTGAAATTATAGTTCCTTTAATAAATTACCTGGATTTTTTTTATGCAATCATATTATGGGCTAACTTGCAGTTAATTAATAAACTCGTCATGCACTGTGATGAGAAATACGATGATTATGTTAAGAAATTAAATTTCTAGATAGTAGGTGAAAGAGATCATATTCAAGAAAACACAACTAAACCAATTTTTATGACTCTGCGTATTATTTCTGGGATCAAGATAATAAGTGACGATCAAGTCAATATATAAATACACAAGTATGATAATATTTATTTTTCAGTTCAGCATATTTAATCTGTGACAAATGTTCGATAGTAAAAAACGAAATGATTTATTTTTTTGTTTGTGAAGTAAGAATATTTACACTAGTTTTAGAAACAGTTTCTAAATTTTATTTACATATCCGACTATAAATAGAATGTATATTATTTAAAAATTTATCGATTAAATATATTAAAGACATTTCGTTCTTTCTTTTTAAAATTCATGCATTTTATAAATTCAAAACTTCAATTGCTAGTTTCTTCTTGCTAGTAAATTCATAATAAAAACGTTAAGGATTTCATGCTACAGAACATAGTATTCAAATAAAATATTATTTTTTCCTTTCGTTTTTGAAGAATAAAAAACTGTTATTTGCTTATTTCAATTTTAAATGCACATAAGAAATAAAGTAATAATATTTAAAACTATTACTCAAGTGAGATACATTATCAAGGCACAATGGCCCACTAAAGGGATGGAAACTGTGAAATATATCTCGCACTAATGAAAACCATCAGTGAACTGTCATTTATATTGTTTTATTTCAATACAGTCAGTGTTGTAGTCGTTAAAAAATCAGAGGTTACACGCTATAGAGCTGTTAAAGTTCATGTGTAGAGTACACGCTATTGTTTTATTTGAAGAACAGAGGGTATACAGAACTTCTTTAAAAAATACAGAAGGTATACGGCGTTTACTCCCGTATACCTCCACTATATCCCTGTTATAGTGAAACTTTCCCGTGCGACCTTCATAGCATGCATGGCAGTCATTGTGGTCACATCACATCTGTGACCAAAATGCCACCACTGAGTGACGTCACATTGTGAAGTCAAAAAACACTTTTGTCACAGTTTTGTCAGCATATTAATGTCAAAATAGTTACAAATGACACATTTTTCACAAATTTGTCACATCGTGACTTCACAAAGTAGTCACAAAGTGACGTCACAAACGAGCTCTAAAACGGCTATAACGACTTCACATTTTAGTCACTGACTTCACATCGACGTCACGTGAAATCACATCGACGATCGATGCT
The DNA here is from genome assembly GCA_964019185.1 of Maratus speculifer. Classification (NCBI taxonomy): domain Eukaryota; kingdom Metazoa; phylum Arthropoda; class Arachnida; order Araneae; family Salticidae; genus Maratus; species Maratus speculifer. The sequence goes on along the minus strand of OZ025292.1, from coordinate 176,474,134 downwards.
CACAAAGTCCCAGTGTGACTTCACAACGACGTCGCAGTGACATCACCATGTCTTACGGGAACCACCTTCCTGAACGACTTTTTATCTTGGAACGAAATTCATTCCAATAGGTTAAATACTAATTTTACTTCATTCTGAAATCATCCCAGTTGAACTCACTTTTTGAATTACCAATTTTTTTTAAAAGAAAATGAAACAAATTTTATTTTTTCCGGGTCATTTGAAGAAGTTTTTTTTTTCGAAAAATGATTCCAGAGAGCGCATTATGTATCAAATTTCTAAAGTAAGTTTAAATTTTTTTATTCAGGTAATTTTTAAGTATTTAATCCCTTTTGTGCCATTTTAGCCAATACATTTCAATTTAATGACAAATTATGGATGACAGTTAATAAACTCGGTTGTCAAATTCTGTCAGAAAATTCTTAAAGCAGTACATAAAATTACGAAATCGTCATACTGTATTTCGAAAGTACTTGGAAAGAAAAGTTACAAAAGGTGAAATCGTAAAATTAAAACAAACTCAACGTATTCATTTTTTAATTTTTTTGCGGTAATTAACTTATGTAATTAACTTTTGTTTTGATAGTTAAATTTTATATATATTTCTAATGCGAAAAATAAATTTTAGTAACATTAATTGTTAATTTTTTTCTACAATAATTGTCTAAATTTAAACATGACCTCTATTAAGAGACCACCTCCAGGAGCGACCAATTTTCATTGGAACGGAACATTGTCGCTTTAGGAAAGTTTTATTGTATAATGGCCATTTATCTCCTTTTTGATTAATGAAAATGTTTCATTATAGTTAAATTAACCATTATCAATGAAAACAGTTCAATGACTGAACAAAGTTCTGCAGAAGTTTAACAATGATTAAACTTATAAGTTTTCTGAAAGTATTGAAAAGTACAGATACATAATTTGAAAATTATTAATTTTTGTAAAATTCTTTACAAAGAAGTCTTTAAAAAATGTTTTAATACTGTATCCAACAAGATAAGTAGATAAATATTAATTCAAAGTTTTCTTTTGGATTTATTCCACATTTTAAATATTGTTAAATCATATTTACTTTGAAAAAAAATCTGTTTGTTTTTGCCGATTAAAAAGTCAGTTCATTATTCGTCTACATAATTAAATTATTAAAAACACCAGAAATTTATATAACTACTGTTAAGTGAAAAAATGCTTGAAACATGCTTTTATTTGATCTGAAAATAGCTATCCATTTATGCATTAGGAAAGTTAATTTTTATTGTTGCTTACAACTGTTAGAATAGATTATGCTACAATACTAAAATATTATAAAAAACAGAAATAAAAGATTACTCTAGCATTAATTTATTTTTTAACAGGTAGATTTTTTAAATATATATTGGTCATTAAAGTGGAAGTAGAAAGAAATGATCGTTTCAATGCTTTTCAACACATACACTGTAAAAAATAAAGAGTTTTATCACATTTACTTCGGTTGTATGAGATGTGAAATAAGGTGTAAATATATTATTTTTTGAGTGCCAATACCAAAATAAATGTTACGTTACACTTTGAATGAAATATCACACCTCTTTAAAAAAAAAAATAGGCGTTCTGAATCACTGGAAATCGTTATATTTCGCTCTTTGACAGACTTTATTGAATTCATTAACACAACGAAAGGGTTTTTTTTTAATCCAGCGACAGCAAGTCGGTGATTATGTAATCCAGCGCGGGGGGTGGGATTATTGGATATGCAAAATGGCGCCGTTGAAACTTTCTGTTGTGTTCCGTGAAAAATGTTCTGTGAATTTCGATTATATTTTGCAGTAATAATGAATGATTAAACCCCAGACATTGTACAAATGTCATAAAATACGAAAGAAACGCCTGATCACATAAAATGTTTCGCCATGAAAAAATATAGACCGGGAAGCGGCCGCACAGAAAACCACCTCATAGAGTACACGGATGAAAATCTAACATTAATTAAAATTTGATTCTCATGCTAAAACTCAATCAGTCTGCCATGTCGTATCTTGGTGGAAAACAGCTAAATACTCGATTTTAACAATTGACTCATGAGTTTGATATTATGTTATCCTGCTCCCAATACTCCATGTTTTCATATTTTGGATGTAGGAAAGCACAATGGTAAAACTACGAATCAACCTCTAAAATCAAGTGTTTAGATGTTTTCCACCAAAATATGACTTCGCAGACCGATTGAATTTTAATATGCAAATTTAGATTTAACTAATACTAGCTTTTCATCCGTGAACTCGATGAGGTGATTGTCTGAGTTGCCGCCTTCAGTACATAAAAATGTCTCGACCGAGTTCGTTGACCAGCATCATCCTTTGTTTCAAAATGGAAGCCATTTAAATTTCTTTTAAAAAATTTAAATTTAAAATTGAATGCGAAAAAATAAAAATTAAAAAAATACTTTTTTATGTGCTAGACCTTAAAAGAACGATTCCGGAACACTTTTTATTTCGTCTATATCTTAAAAAATGACTGAGTTATAGTATTTTGAATTTCTAGTATGGCTGACAGTTTGAAACGATTTGATTTTTGTCAGGTGATAATACGCGCATTTATGAATAGATTTGGATGTAACTTTGTGTGTGCATAGGACATACTGACGGCTAGACCGAGTTCATTAGCCAGTTCCATCCCCCATCTTGTTTCAAAATGGCCGCCATTTAATTTGTTTTAATTTAAAATTTAAAATTAAGTACAAAAAAGTGAGAAATTGATATTGATTTTTCTTGTATGCATTTGACCTTGATACAAAGATTCCTGAGCATTTTTGTTCGTTTGTATCTTGAAAAATGGCTGAGTTATAGCACTTTCAATTTCTAGTGTTGCTCACATTTTGAAATGGTCTGATTTTCGTCATGTGATAATACGCATATTTATAAACCGATTTGGATGTAAATTGGTGCGTACATAGTACATACCGAAGTCTGGACCGAGTTCGTTGCCGAGTTCCATCTACCATCTTGTTTCAAAATGGCAGAATATTAAATTTAAAAAAATGTAATTTTAAAACTAGGTGCAAAAAAAGTAAGAAATTAAAAAAGGTTTTTCTTTTGTGTTTTGACCTTGATATAAAGATTCCGGAACATTTTTTGTTTCATCTATATCTTGAATAATGGCTGAATTATAGCACTTTCGATTTCCAGTGTGGTTGACATTTTGAAACGGTCTAAAATTTGTCACGTGATAATACGCATATTTATAAACTGATTTGGATATAACTCCGTGTGTACATTTTACATACCAATGTCTTGACCGAGTTCGCTATCCAACTTCATCCGCCATTTTATTTCAAAATGGCAGCCATTTAAGTTTGTCAAAAAAATTTTAAATGTATAATGATGTAGAAACAAAAGATTAGAGATTGAAAAAGGGTTCTTTCTAAAGTGCTTGATCTTAATAATTAATTCCGGAGTATTTTTAGCTTTGTCTTTACCTTAAAAAATGTCTCAGATATAGTAGTTTTAATTTCTAATGTGGGTGACATATTTTATTTATTCAAATTGCTAGTGACAGCACTCGTATATATTAATCGATTTCGATGTGAGTGTGAATGTACACATGAATTAAGATTTCGACAAAACTAGCTGTTTTGTTTTATCCGTGATGCTGTTTTAAAAGGTCATACACTTCATGATATCGTGGAATTTGGCGACCGTATGAATCGCATAAAATAAAACCATCTTGAATAAAATATGACTAATTTCTAAAAATTCCCATTAATATTCAGTATTGATAAAAACTTGTATTTAATCTTATGTAAGCGGGTTGCACTAATTTGAGCTTCGTATGTTTGAATAATATAACTTAATTTAATATAAATTAATAAATAAATAAAATATATGGAAGCTACCTCTTCCTCCCGGTATTGCCGGAAGGACTTTTTTCTTTTAAAGATAGAAGAAAGTAAAAAGAATAAATAATTAGTACATAAAAATTTTAATTTTTAAGTCAGACTTTCATTTAGATAGAGCATGTTTAAAATTATTTCTACTGTCAATGTTTAAAAAAAAATGTATATTATGAAACCAAAGGCCTACCATTTCATATTGATGTTTAACTGATTTTGAAGTTTGGGTAAATTTTGCGCATTAGTCCTTGGGCGCCTATAAAATTTGTTTTACATCCAGTAAGAAAAACATACAGACTAAACACATAAACTACATACTCATAAACTTTTTAAAAAACAGTCAAACCATGTTCAATACTCCAAAACGTACTAGTCATTAAACCCCGAAATCGAAACTTTTTTCGAATCGATTACTTTATCTTTCGAAAGATAGAAGAAAGCAAGAAGAATAAATAACTAGTGCAATAAAAGAATTTTAAAGTCAGACTTTTGTCCAGATATAGCATGTTTAAAATTATTTCTACTATCAATGATTTTAAATAATAATAATAATAAACCTCTGTATATTAACTAAAATAATATAATACTTTACTTATTTTTCTTAGATTTAAAGAAAACTAAGATTCTTAAGACTATAAAAGAAGAAATTTGTTTTTAAAACAAAGCTCACTTCCAATAATAGAGAAAGCAATAAATGCTGAGAGTACAAACATTTTAAGAACAGTCTTTTGCAGGTATATTACATTTAAAGTTGTTTTTCTTATCAATTTATTTATGTAGAAATTAAGAGATCATATTTCTTAATGCTTACTTTAAATAGACAGAAAATTAATGATTATTTGAAGATATACAGCGATACCGGAAGAAATTAAAATTATACTTACTATGCTTTTGAATAAAAGAAGCTACTGGTGATTCTTCTTCAACAAAATTTCTTTCCATTTTTAAACTTAAGATATAGATTAATACAAAACTACTCTAAATTACTATAAGCAGTAAAAAAAAGATAGAAACAATGAAAAGAATTTTATTAATGACAATGTCTTATGTGCCAGCATATAAGTTTTAATATATTTTATTTTAAAACAAGTGTAAATGTCCTCCCCCCCCCCCTACTAGAACGTTGGGCAAAAATCGTGGTCTTCATTTAAGATTTCAAATAATTGATAAAAATATTGGGAAAGATGTCTCAAACGCACCGGTGTTGAGGCGATGTTTTATTGTACCATTTAGGATAGAAAACTTCAAGCATATCCCGTGAAAATGGGACTTAAACAACCTATAGAGCCATTGATCGCAGCTTACGGTGCAGGAAAATTTTCTTTTTAATAAATTGACTCTTTAACTAATGCCAAAGTGCCATTGAAATAACTCTTTATCGTAAATGCGATTGAAAGAGTTAGAAATTCAAATTAGGATAAATTTTATTTGTCACATAATTCGGAATAAAATATCACATAAAATTTAATATTGTGGAAAAAAATATAGATTTTGAGCGAATTAGAAATATGTGTAATGCAATGTACGTGCATAGCATTTTCAGAAGGGATAAGTTACATCTTTCCTCCAGTAGATATCGGGTTCGAGCGCTTCGAATTGCTAACTGATTAAATGCGAAGAGGCGTGATTGAACAAATGAGTTCGCGCCAAAATCATTACACTACATTTTATTAGATTTAGATTACATTCAGGACGAATATTTCTTACTTAATAGTACTTGTGGAAGGACAGTTTTCAGAGACAGCAGGTGGTCATTGACCAAAATTTGGGGGAGAATTTGGACACTAGAAATGAAGATCCGATGAGCCTCTTCAAAGTAAAAATGCTAAAACCGTGTTTTCTTGGCGCTCAAAAGGAACCCCCTATTCAGCCAAGCGATCTTCGGTATAGCACTTTTAGTAGTCAAATTTGATGGACGCACGGTAGCCCTGTAAAAACTTTGTTATTCATTCGCAATATTTATTTATTTCATTGAAGCACTACTATACTTTAGGGAAAAATATTAAATAGTATGTGATGTACTGTTGATTATTTATTGGTGTTTACTGATAGATTATTCGTTTGATATTATTCATTAAATATTAAAAATAATTATTAAGTATTATTAAATATTGAGCACATGTTATAAATTATTTTGTTATAATTCGATAAATTTATGTTACAAAAACTGTCCAAGGATGAAAAAAAAATTTACTACTATAGTTTTAATTTTACTCAACAACAATTTTAAACAACATTTTAAAAAACATTTATAAAAACTTATAAATGTTTCCAAATGTAATGTAAATTCCAAATGTAAATTCCAAAAAAGATTAGTTTAAATGGGTTTTAAATTGTCATATATTGAGTCAAACAAACACTATTCAATGCATATGTGGTTATCATGGTTATCAAAATAATGGAAACACTTGTAAATGAAAGGGACATTAAGAATTCCCTTCGTAAGCATTAAAATATAATCTTAGCTACCAGATTTTTTTTAATATAAAAAGTACATGTATTAGGTAGCATGAGAGAGCTCTAGAAGAGTTGTCTACGTTTTGATTTTTTTTTGTCAGAAGCGTAAAATGTTTGACCTCACAGATTTTCAAAGAGGCCAAATTGCAGGAGCTCGACTAGCTGGAGCAACGGTGACCGAAACATCCCAGCTTATAGACGTTTCTAGAGGTACGGTGTTTAAAGTCATGACAGCATGCACACAGTGCGTAAAGACAAGCTCAGCAAAGCAAAATAGTGGACGGAAGGAGAAGCTGAGTGAAAGAGACCGACGGGTATTGAAGCGGATTGTAATGTCTAAAAAGAAAACAACTGCAGCCAAAGTGACCGCAGAGCTCAATCAGCATCTGGATTCTCCAGTTTCAACAATTACAGTTTGGAGATACCTTCATAAAGAGAACATTTACGGCAGAACAGCAATTCCCAAGCCACTTGTCACAGATGCTAGTGCCAAACGTCGTGTACAGTGGTGCCACAACCACAAAACCTGGTCGATTGATAAATGGAAGACTGTTATATGGTCAGACAAATCATCTTTCACATTTTTCCCCACAACAGGACGGGTACATGTCTGGAGAACACCTGCACAAGCGTATGATCCTGATTGCCCCCGTCCAACTGTCAAGCATGGAGGTGGATTGGTCATGGTACGGGCAGCCGTGTCAGGGTTTTCTGCTGGTCCAATCGTAACCCTGAAAGGAAGGATTGTAACGTTACATGCATGCTGGGTGTCATTTGTAACGTTAGGTTGGTCGTGGTGGAGGTTAAATGTAGACATACTCGGTGATTAAGATAAAACAACAACGTTTATTGAAACGATAAAGGCTGAAGGGAAGTGGAGCAAGTCTTGATTTTACACAACTGAGAAGACTATGAAAAAACTAAACACATACTCACAAGCTTCGGCCTAGCTCAGTCGGGGCACCTTCTAATACTTTCCGCTATCTCTTGGCTGATCTGCTAGATAAAGCTTAATTAAACAGCCCGTGGCTGTGGGTAATCCTTTATTCACAAACAATCCAAATGAAACTAAGAGGTTTCTTACCCCGGCCAATTCTCAAGTCAACTGTCGGGACTCCTTTCCACTCACTGGAGGCTTCGTTGCTACTTTTCAATCGGCTAGCACTTCGCTGAACAATACTTCACTTCGCTATCTAATACCGGAGATCCTCACACACTGGCTGGACACAGATGCTCTCTCGCTGGCTAATGCCAGAGACACTCCCCATTCACTCAAACCCAAGCTTTTATATGCTGCAAACTGAGATACTTCACATTAACATATTACTAATAACCGCAAGCTAACTGTAAAATCCGAAAGAGCACACACACTCTAGAAAGTTAAAGTAAAAGAGAGGATAGATGTCGCTTTTACGCTTACACATGTTAACTTATTGACGTCACGATCTCAGAAACACTAGAGTGCCTTTATGGAAAGGTCACTCCCTCACAGGATCACTGGGGAGAAGTATAAAGAAGTTTTAGCTGACCAGGTCCATCCCATGATGCAAATTTTGTTTCCTGCAGGAAATGGAATTTTCCAGGATGATAATGCCCCTATTCATGCGGCCAGAGTTGTCCAAATGGAATTTTCCAGGATGATAATGCCCCTATTCATGCGGCCAGAGTTGTCCAATCATGGTTTGATGAACATGAGGATGAGGTGGAACATCTACCTTGGCCCGCACAGTCCCCAGACCTCAACATAATCGAACCGTTGTGGTCTATTTTAGAGCTTTCAATCCGGAATCGATATCCTCCACCGGCATCTCTCACGGAATTTTCACAATATCTCCATGAAGAATATTACAATATTTCTCTAAACACTATTCAGAATTTGTATGATTCGATTCCCAGGCGAATCCAAGCTGTATTACATGCCAAAGGCGGTCCTGCGCACTATTAATAAGGAATTCCTTCAAAATCTATGGTGTTTCCATTATTTTGATAACCACCTATATATATATATATATATATATATATATATATATATATATATATATATATATATATATATATATATATATATATATATATATATATATATATATTTTAAATAGCATGAAAATAGTATGAAAAATATTTACAGCATTTTATTCCTTATCTGTAACAACGATTAATTTTAAATTGATGAGCTTCTAAACTCTACAAAACTCTTTCCAAATTTAAACTATTATCTGAGAACGAAAACTTTTTCTTAATAGTTAACCATTGATGCTTTTATAACTCCAGAAAATACGCTTAACTATATATTTTTAAGATGACAATATAAAATAGTTGTGCTAGAAAAGTTTGTTTTAGTGAATTTTCCGGATAAAAATTATTTTAGAAAAAGTCTATTCTGCGGTTTATTTATTTATCTATTTACAAATTTATATTGTTACAAACAAATAATTTCCCACTTTTTAATATACAAAGCTGTAATTTCAGATTTAATCCCCCCCCACACACACACGACTTTTTTCTTAATGTCAACATATGGATAAGATAAATTTCACATCTTTTTCTCTTGCATTAAATTTTTAGCTAAATACGTTTAAAAAAAATTACTACTGATGTATATTGTTAAATGCAGAAATACAGCCTCTTTTAGAGGACAAAGTTATTCTTTTTTACATTAATTTACAGATTTTACAGTAGTTTCTGTAAAAATTATATATATTTTTAAATAGAACAAATACAATAGATTTATTTTACAGCTTAAACTATAATATATTTTACAAAATTGATATTAATTACATTTAAAAAATTTTTACTAATATATTTATTTTTATGTAGCCTTTATGTAACTTTTTCATTAGTTCTTTGGGTATGTATTAACCCCTTACGAAATGAAACGCTTGTACATGCGCGGGATTTTACAATCCCAAGAGGCATGTTTCTGTCTTCCTAGTGAGCAAAGAAACGACATTCCTTAGCCTATCTCTTACCGTCTTTAACTTTGAAATGTACTAGGCAGGTTATATAGGTACTTACAAAGTTCACCCCCTTTTAAAAAGACAAAAATATGATTGGGGTGAAATCGATGACGGCATGTGCGCTTATGGATTTACATAATTTTTTTTAGAAAGGATAATTACGTTTTTTAAGAAATTTATAATATTATGGTTATATAATAATTATATTATAATTTATATTTATATTATTATGGTTAAGTAGAATGTAAAAAATAAATAAATAATTTCCTTTAATATCTTGAAACCTGACAATAAAATAACAAAAAAAATGCACATTCATTGCTTTTGCGCAAATAAATTGATATTATTGATGAGTAAATAATAGACCTTTCATATGAAATTGATACTTTAACGACAGATGTATTCGATTTAAATATATGGATGTAAAATAACTAGTCCTGTTAAAATATCAGTATACATTGTCAGTAACCTAAATGCATACAGTAACAAATTTAAGGTCTTTAAACAAGTGAACGCTATACAAATTCCCAAAATCTTTTATTGTAAAGGCGTTAGTTAAATATTTATAAAAAAGTATTATTTCCTTAGTGAAACTGCCTTGAAGGCAGTTTGCAGACTCATGGTAAATAAAATTTTTATGAAAAAATATACATTGTTGCCATTTATTAGTTTTCTTTCACAAAAAAAAAAAAAAAAAAAAAAAAAAAAACATTTAGCTATAAAAAAGTAGGTAAAAAAAAGAATAGATATCCACATATGAGTAATTAATGGTTACATTTGTACATTTAATTAAAATTCATGATTGATAGATCAATAAAATTTTGAAAAAATTTTATAAAAAAAAAGTCACTGGTTATTCTAATCTCTTACAATATTGAAAACTTTATAAAAATAGATCACGCGTAAATTATATGGAAAGTGACCGCAATGGAATCGGTTTCAGTTTTGAAGTACTGTTATTCATGTGTGCTGATGAGCTGTCGCAAAGAGACGCAATTTTAAACAAGTCGAAAATTGTGCGTCAAACGACGCAAATGAGGTACTATAACTAGTTTTATAAATGTTCCGATCTTGGTGCAATAGTTGTGTATTTTTATTTAAAAATAAATGAATACAAAATTTATTACGATCATACAGTATGTTTCAACAGGAGATATAGAGTATACTTCAGGAGATATAGAGTACACATATACTGTGAAAAATCACATATCAATAGATGAACGGAAACGATTTCATTTACTGTAGTGATGACAAAAAACACAAGGAAATAAGCACGTGAGAATGGTGAGAAAATAGGATTATTATTTATATTAAAGCAAAAACTGTACTGGGACAATGCTGGAAAGTGCTGGGGAACATGTTGCACTCATCGTGACAGCAGCTAATGAAGTCTCGGACACCGCTGATATTTCTGAGAATTCTTGGCTTATTTGTGATTGGAATCTTTCATGGGATTTAGACTGTGTTACTATATTTGTCACTATCTTGGGGTTTCTTTACTCATCTAGCTTGAGCTTGTGCTCGTAGTCTTTGTCTTGCGTTTATTTTACCGACTTTTGAATCACTGGGGATTCTTGACATAGTTGGTTGTTATCATGTTATGAACTTTATGCTGGAATGATGTCTAATTGAGATCGTTACGTGATACAGTCGTTGTAGTTAGGCTGTGATCACTACGTTACCATCATATTCCTTATTTTTTGCTACCAATTTCGTGAATGCGGACTTGACTATCTGCCCATTGAATTTTAATAGCTGTGATATTTTTCTGAATGTGGGGCCGTATTGTCTGTTATTTGAGAAATTTATGCACTACCGGTCTGAGGCATATTTTTTGACAATTAGTCCGTCATATATTGATTATGACTATTATCACATTATATTGTCGTAGATTATTTATAATTGGTTTATTTGCTTTGAATTCTTGTGATTTTCCTTTAGTTATATTTTTCGTTATCACATTACTTCCCCGGATTTCCCATCATGTTACTGACTATACTACAGAGTAGTGCGAATGAGCTGTTGGCAATCAGTTCATCATAAAGGACTTTGACTTCTCAGTAGTGCGAATAATTCGATTTTTATGCATATGAATAGGTGTCTCGCACATGCTGCCTTGTCATTCCAATCATGTTTCAAGAAGAAGCAACGTTTGCTTATATATATATAAATATATACCTGACTAGACAGACAAAGAATGACAGACCTGAAATAGACAGTTGATTTGTAAGGGATGGTGTGCTTCATTGGAAAACTGATTGTCTTATTTTATTATTGTGATATTCTATCTATGTTTTGAATTAGCTACATCACTGTTTCGCTCTCGTTATGTCTCTGGCTCTTGTTGCTTGCGAGCTGCTTGTGCCATTAGTCGTTATTTGCACCAGGTGGTGTTATTTTATCAGATGGCAGGATATGAGATAGTATTTTGAGGTTATTATTTTTTCGCACACCCAGTTGGTGCGCCCTTGGCTTAAATCTGTGTCGGTAGTCTAGGTATATCGTGACTCGTGTAAATTTGCCTTAGTAGCTTGAGTCTCCATCAATACCATTCTTATTTCCATTGTTTTTAAGTGTTCTTTTTTAATTATAAATTAATTTTTCTGGGTTATTTCATTTGACTGAATTTTTGCTGCTATTTTTGCTAATTTTTCGGAATTAATTTGTTAATTTGTCAGTTATTATGGGTAACTACGTGCACATTAAATCAGCCTGTTATGATTTTTTTTAATAACGTTTTTATTATTTCTTATATTTTATCTATTAGTCGTGTAACATTGAAATTCTTACTAAGTACTTGAATGGATGACATTTAATCGAGATGATGCTATATTCTTCCCTCGTATTTGCCCACTCAGCTGCCTTGAACACGCCAATAATTCAGTATTGAAAATTCTGTTAAAATTCCTCAATGATGCTGATTATATTTATATTCTTCTCATTTTTGTATGCTACGAAGGCCTAACCCGAAGTGCCTGATTATAATTTTGGCCCATATTTATAAATTGTGATTGTTTTTTTTAAATGTTCATTCTATGACACTTTCGATCGTTCCTGACTTGTGCGTGTGCGATATGTTTATTTTTTAACATAGTTCGTATGATCAAGTATTGTTCTGTATAAGATTATTGTATTTTTTAGCTTTGTGGTTGTACCATATGCTCTTTCATATTTGAATTGTAGGTAAATTGGAACTAGGCCTGCTAGAACTTGTTTTATATGCCTTGATTATGATTAGCAGGAAGTGGCTTTGGCAAGTTGTTAATGCTTTCATGCTTCTATAGTTAAGGTTGTGCCTCTAATTTAAGACTGTATAACCCTTTAAGACCCAGCTCGCACGATCGTGCGGGTTAGACATACATTTAAATTTTTGCTTCTGAAACAGTTGTATGTAATATAAACCCAAATTGAACGATTGTTCCGGTTAGCAGAAAGAGTAAAGTATCTTTTTCTATCAACAGATTACGGTAGTAGTCCATGTTTTACTTTCAGGTGGCATGTCTAGCTTTGTTTACAAATACAACGGATATAGCTCATCATTTTATCTGTCGTAAAAAGGTAATTATCAATATATTTTTAATTGCTTAGATAAATATTTTTGCTTTAATGTCTAAATAAGTATAATATAATAAAAAACATTAATTATAGACTATTTATTTTGCTCTTAGGACTCAAGATTTCATCACCCGCACGATCGTGCAACTTGGGCGTTACGTTAGTCAGTGCTACAGTAAAGGTAAGTGTTTTTCAATGTTCATTTTGATTTCTGTTTCAACAATTTTGATGACAGCCAAAATAAAACGAAATATGCTGTTTCATAATTAATACTATATTATTTTCTTGGGTGTTGTCATAGATAACCCCCCTTTTTTTAAATAATTTTTACTTTTTTTGTTTTTAATTAATAAATTTTTCAAATACTTTTTCTAATTTTTTTATGCAATACTTTGTTAACTTTTAATAAAGCAAAATAAAATATTTTTTCAGATGTCTAAGCGGAAAAGAATTCTCAGTCAAGAAGAAATATTTTAACTGATGAATAAATCAGATTCTGAGTTTAGTGATCTCTTGGATGATGACGATGTTACGGACAAAACATTTGAAGCAGATTTATTAGAAGGACAGTCAAGTTCAGATGAGCTCGATGAAGAAAAAATAACAATTTTAGATCATTCTTCCTCTTCAAAGTCTCCTGAATTCATCTTCCAAAGTTTTACCTCCAAGGCGTTTTCGGAAAATACTAAAAGAATGAAAAAAGAAAAAAAGGAATACAAGTGGACTGTTAAAAAGTTCATTTCTGTACTTTATCCTGGAACATTAGATTTCACGCAACTGCAATTATGTTTTTCATTTCTTAAATTGTAACAAAAAAAGTTATAGACTTATAGAAGAAATTAAATCGATATAATAAATAAAAACTTTAAAAATATAACAAACATTTTTAAATCAATTAAAACGTTTTTTTAAGTCGATAAGTACTTCTCCAATATTATTTTTTTCCTTCTTTTTTAGGCTTTAGAGCGAACCATATCCCATGTGTTGATGACATTTCAAGTCTGCGCAAGTGCAGGTTTGAAAACTGCGAAAAAAGTTCAAAAACACGTTGTGAAAAATGCAACGTTTATTTGTGTATGTCAAAAAAAAAAAAAAAAAAAAAAAAAAAAAAAGTTTTAAAGATTTTTACTGTAAAAAAGTAACGAATCCATAAAATAAAAAATAATACATCAATAATTACCATATTTGTAAAATTTGTTTTGGTTCAGTTTATCTCTTCTATCCATTTAGAGCCAGATAATGTATAAAATCTTAACATGTAATAAGTAATGATTTCAGTGGAAAAGCTCAACCCGCACAATCGTGCTGGTGCGGCTTTCACAGAAAAAGCCCAACCCGCACGTTCGTGCGGGTACTCTTCACGCACTAGGGGGGCGAGAAAATTTTTTTAATTATTTTTTTAGGTGTCATTAGGGTTAGTATAGAGTTAATAACCAGTTGAATATAATATTTAATGATGAAAATGTTTCGGGTCTTAAAGGGTTATGTGAATGTTTTCTAAACTACTATTCTATTAAAAATTTTCAATGCCTAATTTGAGGAAACATACTCGTCAGAGCATACCACCCATTATGTTGAAAGCGTTCTTAAATTTTGCTGATTGTATTTGGCAGTGTGTTATATTGAAAGGGCGTCAGGGGCTGTGACATGCAAAAGATGACATATGTAACGCCATCATGTATGGGGACGGAATGTCTGTCATGTGAAATCGTAAGGTTATGTAGGGGAAGAGAAGTTTGTCTTTTCATATCGTTATAGCTTTTGATACAACCAAATTTTGTTTGCTTTTGTTCTGTTATCTTTATTATTACTGTTATTGTATTATTTTGTGTTGTATTCGTAAATATTTTTATAACGATTGACATAAAAATTAAAAGTTTTAAAATTTCTAAAATTTTAAAGCTATATAAATGTAATTATTCTGATGTCTCGTTAACGATTTCAGTCTTCATACGAAAATGTTCTTAATTTATGGACAGAACACAAAACAGGTATTACATTTAACACCCCCCCCCCTCCCTTGAAAAGGGAAACATTTAATGTTTTTTCTCTGTAACATATTCAAAATTATTAAAAATGATATTTTTTTAGAACATGATATAATAAAAATTATTATGTATAGTTATATGAACCTTCATGGAAGCAATTATAATTTAATTTTTTTAACTGAATTATATCGGTAGAATTATATTAATTTAAATAATACATGTATTACAATGAAACCTCACTGAAAAAAGGGTTCTCAAAACTGAGTAAAAAGTATTCCATTTTAAGTACTTCACATACTCAAAATATCTCCGATCCAAAGATACTCAAATCTGAGAAACATCAAGAAAACTGTACTCATTTTTGATTCTAAGATTGTGTTCAAATATAAATTGTTATGAACAGTCCCCTAACTAAAGTAAAAATACACTGGAATTTATTTGTCGCTCAAAATAATTAACCGTAAACGTTTAATTGATCATTTATTTAATAAAATAGCAACATTATTAGTAAAATATCCAAATCAAATATTTTATGACAAAAGCATTATTTGCAAGAACTTTTAAATTGTTTTAAAATACTGAGCATAATTTAACATTTACATTAATAAGGATCTTTTATGCCATCATGAATGAAATAAATCAATATAGGATGCGAAATCATCATTTGTTTGGATTTCATAACGTATGATGTTTCAAAATTGAGAAAACAATGTGTTCATTTTTGATACAAACATACTCAATTCAATATGAATATATCGATTTACTCGTTTTTGAGTACTTTATTTTTTTCAGTGCTGCAGCTTTGTAAACGGATATATCAGGGTTAAACATAAAACAAAACATTGGAATTCTACTACCCAGCTGCAGGTTGTCTTGTAACAAGTGTATATATTTCCAAACAGCCAACAAAAAACACGCGTCGCATGATTTTGTTATGAATAAGTATGACTGAGTAAAAATAATTAAATAATTAAATGTAATTGCGCATCTAATGTTTATAATCGTTTGTTTACATGATGTTTACTATTGAATTGTTTCAGCTAGCAGATCAGATGACATTGCGAAAATGTTTTCTGAACGAAATGTACTTGCAGAATTTGTGCAATATAGCTTCCTATGATGTACGCAACAAGTTTTTTTTTCTTTTTTTACCAAGTTCTAGGTATCAGGTTTCGAATCTCGGCCAGGAGATTTTTTCTTTCCTCGGTAAAATTAATTCGTATATTGTTGTCCATTGCATATTTTTTACTCATTACACTTTTATAAAAATTAAAACTCGAATTTATGCAGGACATTTTTCATAAAAATAGAACTGCTGTGTTTGTAATAATAAATTTAAATTCTCGGATTCATCTCATACAGGATTGTTAACGTTCTGAACCTTTTAATTAAATTTTCTATTTTTTTTTTTTTTTGAAATAGTATGAAAGACATACGAAATTAAAGAATCACCAGATTTAACATATTAATTTCTTTCACATTTAATTTCGTTTTTTAGTTGTATAAGTTTACTAGTTCCAATTTTTACGCATTGCTTAAAATATACAATCTTGTATTGTTAAATTTAAGAAATTGGTCACAATTTGAACATCATCGTCAAATATTTGCTTTCATAATATGTTTTTACAATATAAATATTTTTAAAATCTTTATTACCGTATTTTTAATGTTAATATATTTACATGATCTATTTTGAAAGATCTTCATTTTAAATAATTCTCGATATTTCTGTAATGACAAATCAATATAATCCAAAAGTGAAAACTTCTGAATATTAGTTATACAGATACACATCTACTTAAAAATACAAAGAATTATCTTGATGGAGAGTATCCAATTTGTAGTACTTGTATTGTCAAGGAGTATGAGTTGCTGATAACAGCTATCATACAGACATATTCAATTTATAAACAGAGTACAAAAAATGGAATATTTCAATATTAAATTAAATATCTGATTTAAAGCACACAGCTGAAAGTTGCATCGTCAGGAAATTCGCACCTATACGTGAACTTAAAAAAAATGTAATTATTACATAACAAAATGTTAGGTTCGACTTGTACCTTGAACTGATATTATTGAAGACTAAAACACAAACAGATAGCACTAATTTACTACAGGATACAATATAGTCCTGTTGTGTACAGTTTTTCGCATTGTGTTTAATACAATTTCTACTATTTCATCTGACAACTTTTAAGATTTTAATTTGTAGTTAGCTTATTTATCGTTATTAAATTATGATAATGATATCTCAGACAATTAATATATTAAAAGAGCATTTGTGATCGTTTAATTGCAAAATTATGGATAAAATAACTATAAATATAAAATTAAAAAAGTGTGTTTTGACACAGGTAAAAATAGTATTAGAAAAATGTGACGCATCTTCTGCATAAATACTGAATCAAAATGTTAAGGAGATTTTATTACTTTCTCAAAAAGTCGTGTTTTCTGCATGCAATTTGCCAAAATCATTAAAAGTACCAAACAGAAAACTTTCAATTTTTCTTTATGATTAAAAGAGCATTGAATTCTTTTCAACAAAATCATTTCGATATAAAACAATTTAATCGATTTAGAAATGGAAACAGACGGAAAATCTGTTTAGTGGAAACTTTGTTTGAAATAAATTATCCGTTTTTATGTTTGAAAGTAAAAGCATTAGCATAATGTTTTTTTATAATGTGTAGAAAAACGAAAATTAAGACTGCCTGCTAAATAGAATTTTTAGGTAACACTGAGGAAATTGACTTAATTTATTGTGCAGCATTCACAGGCGTGTTTTGAATGAAACAGTAAAATGATTTTGTCGGAAATTAAATTTAGAATTGAAACAAATAGTGATGTCAATGAATGACAATTTAAAAGAAAAAAATATATAAAAAAAAATAAGGAAACGTTTTTAACTCGCTCTTTTTTGATAAAGATATCTTAAAGTGCAGTCTGTGCAACTACACAATCGAAATTGATATTACACTTTTTAAAACGTAGTATATCTTAATCAATATCTATTTTGTCCACATATATGAACATTTTTTGTGAGACACAAATATTTTATTAAATAATTAAATATTTTAAAGAAAATATAATAATCTAATTATTTTATTCTCTTTTTTAACTGCTATGTGAACAAGAAAAATAAGTTCGAAGCTGTAATTTTTTTTTATGCTTCACTTGTATGCCAGAAAAAAGTAAACAGTTATTTTAATACATTCCACGTACATGATTTGTTATGTTCTGTAGACACATAATTTCATAAAAAAATATTTTTTAACTAAATAAACATTATGTAGTGTCAGCATTAATTTTATAATTGTCAGATAAATGAAAAAAATATATTAGCTGTAATGTAAAATTAAATAAAATTTGCATAAGATAAAAATTTTAACGTTTTATAGTGAATGACCCAAATACATAAAAAAGAAGCAAAATCAAAAAGAAATATCGCTAAAATAAGAATTAAAAGAACTGAAAAGGCCAATAAAAAAACTAAAAATGGTAATTAATGGTCAAGAATAGAAGACATACAAAAAGGATCGATTACGAATATTCATCAGCAATACAGTCACGGGCCATTATTTATTTGAAGTGGGCCACTACTGGCGTATTCAGGTTTATTGGAAAACAAGTTATCTATATTAATATACTTTTAATTTCTTGATTTTCTTGACCCTGAAGTAGTTTTCGATCCTTTCTTAAATTTTGTTTGAAAAAATATTTATATGCTAAAAACCAAAAATTTTCCCTTTAACTTGGCCATTCTTATTGATTTTATCCTAATTTACGTAAATGGTCTTCTATAAGTTTTTCACAAAAATCTATGTTTAAAATATTTTTTAATAACATTTAATTTCTACATTAAACTGCATGCCATCAAGATTTTCTATAAATTTTTAAATCTAGATTATTTGCTAGATTTTTTAAGGACTAAATACTTATCAATATTTAATATGACTTTGTGTACTTTTTAAAATATCTGTCCTATAATAATATAAGTATGTTTGTTGTGAATGTAAAGTTACGGTTTCTAATAATCAAAGGAATAAAAATTTCTCAACAAGAAAAAAAATAACATTGGATTAATATACTAAATTTACTTGCATCAAGCGACATGATTATTCATGTAGAAATTCGGCAAAAGAATTCGCAAATAGAAATAAAATATATTTTAAATAAATGATTTTAAAGCTCACCCAAGGCATAATCAAAATGTTTTTACTTACAAAAATAGTATTAAAATATCAGTGTTGTGAAAATCTTAGCCAATGAAATTTTTTCAAACTGTAGTATGAACTTTACTTTTAAATCATAAGATTTTTGAAACTTATTTAGTTAAATTTTCAAAGCAATTTTATAAAACGATTATTTTTAATTAACTTGTTGGTAATGATATATTTGATCAAATTTTCTTGTGAAAAAATTGTTAACGAACAATGTTAGATTTGTATTAAGGAAAATTTAAAAAAAATATTCCATTCTCATATAATACTAATACTTTATTATCAATAAATTAAAAAGGACGATTGGTGTAGACATCATAAGAATTAAATTTTTTCCAGCAGAAGAAAAATGTTTTCGTGTTCAAAGACAAATACATAAGCTCATTTTAAAGATGCTAAAGTTCAATCTACTGTACATAAAAAAATAGCCGGTTGAAGTAATTTATACTCACAAAGTTATGTGGATATTAGCATTTAGTATTCTATGTATGGTATACATACTAGTATGCTATGTAGATAGATCAAAAGAATATTCCCTTTTCATAATGGAATATATCTGTAGCATATTCTTATGAGCTACATCAGGGCTGCGACAAGTAATATTTTTATATTCTGTACGCACCACTATTAAAAAATATATATATATTGTAGTATTTGTAGCAAATGATTACACATCATGTGGAAAAGGTTTTGGTTTTTAAAAAGTAGTGTGATATAGAAATAAAAAACAGTCGCCTATGGTAGTCTTGGCTATATATATCTTAAAGTAGTATACCAAAATGTTATTTTACCTGAATTGTGTCGTCTGTTGCGGTTACAGGTTGCTGAATTGGCAGACTGATGGCAATTTAAACCTTAGATATTGATTTCCATTCAATTGTAAAAATGCCAAACCGTATGATAACATTAAAGATAACAACAACAGTTTTCTGACATATAATTAATAAACATTTACAAAAGCTCATCGTGCACTTAATATTTATAATAAAGGAGTAAATAATTTTTCAAAGTAACTTTATAAACAAAAAATGAAAAAAAATTCAATCAGTGAAACATATATAAAAATACAAAATGCCCCTCCCCTCTCTCTCTCTTTGTCCCCATTCAAAAAAAGGGAGAAAACATTTGAATAATACAAAAATGATTTAAATGAAATTTAATCTAGAAAAAGTCAATAAAAAAATCAATGAAATTTTTTCAATGAAAAAAATTTCAATTTATGTTTATTATATATATACAGAGGTGTGAAAATTATTAGAATAATTGTGATTTTTTCAGTTTTTCTTGATTAATATCATTTATACTTGCAATGTTTCATGAAAGGCAATTTAATTTGTTTATCTAGTCAATTTTTTACTCCTTTAGATCAGTTATAGGGATATAATTTTGTTAAATGTTGCCATTTCTTGAAAAGAAAAATATTTGATCCAAAGTAATCAAATTGTTTGCACTGTATAACGAATTTGTTTGATTAACAAACGAATTTAAAATAAAATTAAAAAAATTTTCTGCTTGCTTTGCGTGTATTATCTTTCTTTTCTAGAGTTGGAATCAATATTATTTTATTTTTAAAACAAGTCTTTTTGCTATTTTGCTTAGTTTATACTAATTAGTGTTTTATTTTCGATTGTCAAAGGATTATTGTGTGATTATGGGGATAGCAATGGATTTTTCACCTAGAAAACTTGCTAAGGTAAAGTGTCCCACCCAAGAAAATAATTATACACAGCAGGAAATCGCTAAAACAGCAAACAATTCGCAAGTATGTGTGAAGATCTTTGGCCTTCAAATGTGAATATGAAAATTCTAGAGTTAGGAAAATGCGGAAGGAAAAGTAAATTTACTGCAAGAACAGAAAGGAAATTAATTCAGAATGCTAAAACTAACAGAAAAGTAACTAAAAATCTCTTTGGAAGCGCATGGAGTAAATGCATGCGATTCTTCTATTCGTAGAAAACTTATCTCAGATGGACTCAGTGCTCATCATTCTCGAAGAAAGACTAAAATCATATCTACTATGGCAAAGAAGGGACTTGTCTAAGCAAAAATTGTGCAAAAACTATTTGGAATTGGCTGGAGCAAAAAGAGAAATACTAATTTTTCCTTAATTGATCAGTTGAACTTAAGTTGTTCATTTCTTTTCTTGAAATCATGTTTTTTGCATATTGAATAAAGATACAGAACTCTTTATAAATTTGACTAACATTTTCATTATAAGAATATTTCTCTACAAATTACATACTTTAAGTAATTTTATATCCTTTATGTATGTTTTTCTCATGAATCAATCTTTATGATATCAGGAGAAAACAGTCAATATGTCAGAAGAAATACCAATGAAGAATTTTCCATAAATTGCTTACACAAATGGTTAATCATCCTACTAAAGAAATGTTTTGAAACGTGATGTCTTTTAAGTTACTAGACAATTATACATTGTAGAAGACATAATGGACCAGTATCAGTGTAAAAAAGTGCTTGAACAAAAAGTAATTCTACAATTAGAAGACCGTTTCCCAAATGAAGACTTTATATTCATTCATGATGAAGCTCCGTCCCATAAAGTTTCATATTTGACTAAATTTTTGGATGAAAAAAAAATAAAACCCTTCTATGGCCTGGAAACAGTCTAGATATGAATCTCACAATGAATCTTGCGCCATTGTAAAGAAAAAAAATTAAAGGAATGCGTCATTACAAACAAGAAAGATCTGATAGAAAGACTCATTTGAATTTGGCACCTGACATCAAAATACAAACTAATTGCCAAAAACCAATACAATGTTAGCCAAAACTTATCAAATCTTTAACAAAAGTCAACGGAATGCACACTAAATATTAAATGTACCATTATTTTTTAAATAATGTGCTATTTCTATTATACATTGAGATTTTATCGTAAATTTCACAATTATTCTAATAATTTTCACACCTCTGTATATATATATATACATGTGGTGTGTGTGCGTGTATTTATGTATATTATAACTTATTATGTAGTTCATTTTATTCAAGAGTAATGTTAAAGAAAATTTTTCAAAGCTGTCGCAGACTAATTTTTTAATGCGCTAATTAAAAAAATAACAAGAAATAAAAAGAAAATAAGCAGAAACAACTAGAAATTGACTGTCGATAAAAATCCCCAAATGACCCCGAGGAGATAATATTTTCATTTCTAAATTTAAAAAAAGTATGTATTTTGAATTAATAATGATAAAATCATTCTTAAATAAAGACATGAAAATCACTGCAGGGAATTAGATACAGTATACGGTAAATGACTGCAAAATGACTATTGAGAAACTCGATGAATGCATTTAACGGAGAACTAGTATAAATTTACGGAGAAACTTGTTTTTTCTCTGTGTTTTTACAAAACATTTTGACGCTGTACCTGTTTTTCATACAGTCTTAGAACATGGCAACTTTAGTGTTCGATAAGAGAATTAACTTTGTGAGTGCCGCGAAAGAAATAAAAATTGATATTTTTTGTTTTGTTTATTTTTAAAAATTGACTTTTCAAACATTGTTTTACTACATTTTTGTAACTGCAAGAATTAAAAATATTTTTGTGTATATAATAAGATAATTTGTATACCATAAATCAATCAAGTCGCAATTTCACAAATTATGTTAATTTTTTTTTCTATTTTTTTCTTCTTGAATCCGTCTAGATATTTGGCAATCTGGATGACTGGATTTTAAATAACTGGAGCTTTACTTTAATAAAGTGATATGAAATATGATATAATAAACTCGTAGCATATTTTATTTTATTTTTTAAGTAGGGAATTGGTTTATAAGTTAACGTCAGAGAGAGATTTTTAATAAAATTCAAAATAAATATTTTTTTCAAGCATTGCTTTTTATTTAGTTGAAAAATGTAAAAGAAGTATTGTTAAAATTTACTCACTATAGGAAAAATCACAAAAAAGAGAATTAATAATGAACTTCTCTCAATAGTGCACTAGATGATTCATTTACTTGTTGTATTCATTCATTTGTTCAACTAGTTCAGTTATTCGTGAAATAACGCATCATTATCTTTTAAAAACTGATGCTACCATTCTAAAATAATGAGATGAAACGATTAAAAAGGTCTAGAAAATTGAGTGAAAGTTTTCCCAGAACTTCATTTGAAAGGCTCTTGCGGTACTTTCTACGAGTTTTCCATTCATGAAAATCTAATGTCAATATTTACTAAGTGTGAGTATTTATATTTGTCTTTTGAAATCATCATATTAAAATTTGTATTCTGTAATAACTATATTGTTAATGTACCCTAGCGGGAGGAGATAAGTAAATAATATAAAAGTAAAACAATTATGCATAATTATCATTACTATTATTATTATTATTTTACTTTCTAAAAAAAAAGTCTTTTCCAAAACTACTTATTTAATGTCTCTCTTTTTTTTTAAAGTTACTCATCGTATTGCAATATACATTTTGTTATTGTTAATAAAAATTAAAACATAAATAAAAGAATTACTTTTTTCTCGTTTCTCATCACAATGTAAGTATTTAGTCAGTGTAATAATACATTCAAATGTACTAGTGAAAAAAAAACAATAATGTACATATGTACATTAGTAACATTATTATTGAAATAAGATTCATTTTCGGATCTTTAGCATCTTTAATCGAACATTTCAGTGATATGGCGTTGAAAATAGAAAATATTAATGCACCTCGTAAGTAAAACTAGTATCTATTGTATAAATTTGGCAGAAAAACCTAAAAAAGACAGTGAAGTGGCTCAAATGTTATTCCTTAATTCCGAATAAAAGCATCTACTCTGAAAAATTTTTAATTTTACAGTATAATGTTGACACTCTATCTGTTAGTATTCTACTGTAAAATTAACAATAATAAACGCTAAATAAGCAGTAGTTTAGTGCCTTATAAATATACTAGCAACGATATATCTTATTGCGTAACAGGATATCATAGCCTTTTATAATAATTATTATTATTATCATTTACAATTCATTATTGTTGATTATACGGTATATTGATAGCTAGGGTGCGAATATTATACCTTAAAATAATTTTTTTCAGTGTAACGCTACGATGTTGGTGTACAAATAATTAGGAATCTTTATTTTGTGCATAAATATGTATAAGAATATATACCTGTATAAAACATTTTTAATGCATTCTACATCAGGTCTTTTAATTTTAATACATATTAGAAACAAAAGAGCAAAATTTGATGCATTTTTTTGTAATGCTCTTAAATAGGTTGAAATAATGCATGTGCATAATGTGAGCACATGTTCAATAAACTAACTCGTTGCATAGATTTTTTATTTTAATTTGATTCATAAATAAATGTTTGACAGAACTTTTAAATAAATGGTAAAAGAAGTATTTATATATTTTTTCAAGTAATTCTTTTCCTTTTTGAAAAATATTCTGGAAGAATTCTAAAAATTACTCACTAAAGCAAGAATCACAAAAAAGAGAGGGTTAAAAACGATTTTCTCTCAATAGTGCATGAAGTACACTAGATAGATTTTTCATTGGTAGTATTCGTTTTCTTCTTTTATCAGCTGGTTCATTTATTCCTAAAATAACGCATCATTATCTCTCTAAAAATGTTGCTACCGTTATAAAAGAATCAGATGGAAAGATTAAGAAATCCAAAAAACTGAGTGTTAGATAATGGTTTTCCCAGAACTTCATTTAAAAGGCTTTTGCAGTACTCCACAATTTTTTGTATTCATAACTTTTGTATCTTCATATTTGGATTTCTTTCTTCTTTTTCTTTTCTTTTCTTCTTTTTTGTATAAATTCATTTAAATGTGTAATATAAATATGCGTATGTAAAAACATGAAAACTGCAATATATCAAATTACACAATTTTTATTATAAATGTCTTCCAGATTTTGAATAAATATTGTGAAGAATGTCCACACTGTAACACAGTAAAAAACTAGTCGTTGTGGGCCACCGTAATTCTTACCCATCATGAATATGCGTAATATAAGAGATGGAAATGAAATGCATTGCAATCCCAAAATGAAATTCAAACGAATATTTAAATATTTGTAATACATAGCAATTCTCTATATTACGGAACTGCAGATACTATATGGTTATCCCGTCGACGAATTTCGTCAAATTACATATATCGCTAAACTACTAGCAAAATTATGCAAATTGACGCAATTTTTATTTTAAATAACGACAAAACAAATTAGTTAGTAAAATATTAATGAAAATATAAATAAAACATCTAATTAAAAGTCATTTGCTGACGTAACAATCACGTGTAATGTGTTTAGTGTCGAGTGAATGTAACAATTACGATAAGCTATATTTTCATTCAATTTTATTGTTCCGCGATAGTATTTTGGTTGAAAAAATAATCAAGGAGTATCGAAGTGCTTAAAAGAAACATCTCTATAAATCCAAAAGTTATAATGATATATAGTGAACTAACAGTTCACTTCGTATAATTAAACTCCTCATTTCCAATTAAAATCTATATTTGAATTGAAAATTGGATGAAATACAGGGTCATGAAAAATCGAAGAGCGTGGAAAATTGGATTATAAACATCTCGGCAATTAATTATCAGATCGACTTCTTCTTTATGCAAAGTTTATGTTTTTTAATTGTCTTTTTTATTTACTCCTCAAAATAAAAATTTTCGAAAATTCTTATAAATTTTTAATCAGAATATTTCAAGAGTCCGAAAAAAAGTTCCGGTTAATCGATCTTATTAAAATTCAATAGGCCTATTCCCATTATTACGTAATAAGTACACACTAAATTTTAAGTCTCTAACTTAATTTGTTCGAGAGATAGAGCATTTACGGACACACAGACAAACGGAAGGCAATTTTTTTAATAAGAGTAAAATTATCGGAATCTCCAGATTCTAAAACTTGTAAACCCGTCAATTCTCTGCTCGATTTTGAAAACGATTGCAAGACTTACCCTATACTACCTGTGATTGCAAATAACAGCCAGATATACAGAAACTACACTTACCTTCTTATCTGAATTATCCACATAATCATTAAGTCAATCAATTTTATTATAATGGTGATTACAATGAGGCCGATTTTACAACAGGCGGTTGTTACATTATCGTATTTTGTATGTTTTTTCTTCATATAACAAAATTTCCTTCAGCGTTCTCTAGCACCTTTGCGTTTTATTTCCGATAATGTTTTCTTTCATGGAAATTATTTTTTTGGATGTGTTCTACCATTTCTTAAAGTTTTGCCTATTTTTTATGAAACACCGATGAACATATGTATGTGTAATAACAATAATAAGAAGAAGAAGATGAAATTTTCTTTTCCTTACCTAACTCTTTCTTTTTATTCTCCTGTATTTAAAAGTCTTTTTTCTATTCTGAGGGGTCTTCTTGTGATTGACTAATCCTATTTCTCTGACTCTCACTTTCTGATTTGGTTATACATTCTGCTTTCTTATTGGTTTTTTCTACAACATGCCTTTTTCCTTCATCATTTTTTTTTCTTTTGATTTAAATGTGGTAGCATAGTTCAAATACAAACTTTTTTCTCAACGCGTCCTTTGAAATTTTTTTTTTTTTTTTTTTTTTTTTTTTTTACATGCGTACACAAGAGCCAAAACCGCACGACAACATATAAGCAGCACTTTCCAACGCCAACTTCGTAATATACATATTTTTTTATGAAATGAAGTGAAATACTTAAGCAAACACTTAAAAATAAACCCAACGCTGTAAAATTTATTAACAGACGTTGCTATCCATAGACGTTAATGTGTGCGAACTCTTTCGTATACCCTGTATATGATCTTCACATGTGTAGAATTCTTTAGAATGCCTCGTAAATAAACGATATATTGTAAGTATGCAATAATCCTTCTATAGTAAAAAAAAAACTAGCCTTAAAAGGAATGACTCCTGGAATGATGCTGATGTGGAAGATTTCCGGAACTAACGAATCCGGGTTGTCCAGTCCTTCCATGAGTCGAATAGACCAATCAGGAAAGGCTCCGTCTATGCATCGCCATATGAGTTACCATAGAGAGAGGAAAGGTTACCATCGCCAACAATCGCCAAGTTTGTCGCCAACTTGGCGATATATCGCCAAATTTGGCGAACAAAATTAGTTGTCAAAAGTGACGCTAATTTGGCGATAACTGTAATATTTCGCCAAATTTTTAATTTCTTTACAACATCAGTCGTTTGATACATCATTTGAGAGGTTTGCAACTGCTTATTCATTTAAAGGATGTCTTGTGTGTTATCCCCCATTCTGCTCCCCAGGGGGGGACACATTTTTAATTTCTTTACAACACCAGTCGTGTTACACAAGATTTGAAAGGTCTGCAACTGCTTATTCATATTATGGATGTCTTGTGTGTCACCCCCACACTCTGCTCTCCTCAGGGGGGGTCATATTTTTAATTTCTTTACAACACCAGTTGTGTGACACATCATTTGAAAGGTGTCTGCAACTGCTTATTCATATTATGGATGTGTTGTGTGTCATCCCCCACTCTGCCCCCCAGGGGGCACATTTTTAATTTCTTTACAACACCAATTGTGTGACACATCATTTGAGAAGTCTGCAACTGCTTATTCATATTATGGATGTCTTGTGTGTCACCCCCACACTCTGCTCTCCTCAGGGGGGGTCATATTTTTAATTTCTTTACAACACCAATTGTGTGACACATCATTTGAAAGGTCTGCAACTGTTTATTCATTTCATGGATGTCTTGTGTGTCACCCCCACTCTGCCCCCCAGGGGGGCACATTTTTAATTTCTTTACAACACCAGTCGTATGACATCATTTGAGAGGTCTGCAGCTGCTTATTCATTTCATGGATGTCTTGTGTGTCACCCCCACTCTGCCCCCCAGGGGGGCACATTTTTAATTTCTTTACAACACCAGTCGTGTGACACATCATTTGAAAGGTCTGCAACTGCTTATTCATACCATGGGATATTCGCGAGCGTAGCAAGCAGGGGTAGCCAATAATTTGGAATCGCGAAGCGATTACGCGGGGGGTTGGCGAGCATAGCGAGTAGGGGGGCGGGGCCCCCCTAGTTTATATAAAATATACTTTATTTCACATGAGTTTCATTATAAGAGTGTAACATTACCGTAAAAAGTTACTTCGTCATGTTTCAGTTATATTTTTGTGCATAACTTTTTTAATTTTTCGAAATCAGATCTGAAAAAAAATACAGGCATTCCCTTCAACATCAGCGCCCCACCAGTGGCCGAGAGGTTCTGAACTCCCATCTAGTAGAAGGCAGGTGGTGGGTTCGAACCCAATCGCGGCCGTCGGCTTAACCGGTCGGAGTTTTCCGTGGTTTTTCCTCAAACCTTGGATTTCCTTGCGTAAATACGGCTTAAGTTCATCAAAAGTATATTTTTGATTACCATCTTGACATCGTGTTTCATTAAAGGAAAAACACAGGGAAGCACGGCTCTGAAGATCTTGAAAATAATCAGCTCTTCTTCATGAGAAGGAATACTTAGCCGACCGAAAGACTTGGTGTATTTTTCAAAACATTTATTGACAAGAATACTACGGGGTATTTGGAATGTTACGGCGGATTTTTTATTCATTCTATTATTGAAAGCTGCTTCTGTGCTTTCCACGTTAATGTAACTGGTTTTTTTTTTTTTTTTTTTTTTTTTTTTTTTTTTTTTTTTTGTAGATCTACGTGTTTACTTACTGTTTAAGAATTTTAAGAAAAGTGGGAACTAATCACAAAATAACACACATGAATAAATATATTCAAAACAATAATAAATCTGTCAGTGACATACTTACCCCGGGATGTCAATGTTGCCCCGGATTACATTAGTAAAATACACTGAAAATGACTCCATATTTCACATAACCGTTTTGTGCATCTTTGCAAACGAACACTTAGTAAAAATAACTTTTTATGATTTAATAGTTTAACATAGTAACTTATGATTATATTTCGAAAAATCAGTTTAGAAATTCTAAAGGAATATTTTAAATTACGTTTCATTTTTTTCTTTCTTGTTGTTCTTTTTTTTTAAAAAAAAAAGAGCAAAATGCACAAAATTTTTAATAAATTCACTTATTTTCTCTTTCTACCAAGCGTATAAAGTGCAGTAGATTTTTTATAATTGAGTTCAGGGCATAAGCCACCACGAATTATGCAGAATATTTTAGGCAAAAAAGAAAAGATTGAGTCAAAAAACTACTTTTAATTTTCAAGATGAATTTTGATTGGTCATAAATGAATGTTCTTTTTATCTATTTTTTACATTTATAATTATTTTCGGTACCGAACATGCCATGATAAACCTCAGTAATATAGCAATCCAAGTGCATTTCTACTAGTCAGAACACGGACAGACAGACAGTCGGACCGACTAAATTCAACTTTATACAAAAACACTTTTCGAACTTTGCTAGAAAAAGATAAAAAAGATTGTTATAAACTGATTATATTGCCTCAGTAAGAGATAAACTATGCGTGAATAAAAAGGGCGCATACTATAAGATCAGAGTAGGAATTTCAACACGTGTCGCGTGTTAGTGTCATGTTGGTACTGTTTTTGCACTACTGTTTTTGCCATAATTGATTAAGTATGACATTCATCAATTTGAATGCCTGTAAATATATGTATACATACAAGTACGTATTACTGTGCTCAATGAAACTCTTCACATTATTCTCAAATATATAATACTTAAACGATAAATTTTATAAATATAACTTCAATTGTAATATTTCCCAAATGTTGATGTTTATCATATGAATATCCATTTACAGCACAATAATTATCTTTAAAAAATTAAGGAAATATGAATTTTTATACGAATAAAATAAATAAATATAAAGAAAATGCTCAGATAAACTGATGATAATGAGCTCACAGGCTTTTCACATTAATTTTATTTATACGCTTATTTCGTTGAATAGTACCGCTTGAAAAAAATGATTAAAAGCCCATGTAGATAGATTAAGGGATCATTAAGTCAATCATTCCCATTTTTTATACTTAACCGACGAGTCTTCAAATCTAAGCCGGGACTTATCTTATTAGAATCAATTTACCAAATTTGTAGCAAATCGAATAATTCCTCATGAAAATCCCATTTATTTAAATTAAAGGGAAGATCTGCTTTCTTCAGTCCCCTTTATACTTAATTAATGAACCTCCAAACCTAATCAAGTGAGCACCTTATTAGAGTGAGCCTATATCCCAAATTTGAAGCAAATTGGATATTT
This sequence comes from Maratus speculifer, assembly GCA_964019185.1. NCBI lineage: Eukaryota > Metazoa > Arthropoda > Arachnida > Araneae > Salticidae > Maratus > Maratus speculifer. Next base: position 176,443,842 of record OZ025292.1, on the reverse strand, counting down.
CTGGCAAGAGTTATTGCGTTATGTCCATACGTATGTTACATACTTACAAACATACATAAAAAATCTGCTTCTTTTAAGTCTTTGATAGCCTGTTTAATAAAAAGTATAATAAAACAACAAATGGCAGCACTATTTCTTAATCATAGTCTTCGGAGGAAATGGGCTTTGAAATAAGGAAAAAGAATGGACTTGCTAGAACTCTACACGCAGATTTAGTTACTCTTAATAATATTTAATAATATTAGTCAAAATTTAATTTCCAGCATAAACAGGAATCAGTAATTTTAATTAGCATGTATGCCGTAAATTTTCGTATAGTAAGTACCATTATTGTGGACAATCGTGAGTGCAACTCCTTAAGTAATAATTTTTTTAAATTTAATTTAATTAAATTGCTTAAATAAATGTCAAAGCATTGTGTAATTTTTTCGTAACACAATATGTCTTATGAGTCATACAGGGATTATATGTGGCCAAGAAAATATTTTAATCTTGTCAATAAGATGGCCAAAATGTTTTTATATCGTACTACACGAAAATTAGATACCTCATTTCTAGGTAGAAGTAATGAATTAAACTTAATACAAAATATCATAGAATCAAAATTAATAGAACACAAAAATGTTTTTACATATTACTATTTACAAAGTTTTAAAATTGAAAATGAATGAAATTACAAAATAATTTTCTGAATTATCAGTTAAGGTTTTTAGTTGAATTATATCAAAATAAGAACACATATGAATTCCTTAATTTCTCAAAATAAAAGGGGTGCTATTTTCGCTTTAAAATTTTTATAACATAATATGTTTACGTTAGGGATTTGCTAATAAAAGTGGAATACCTGCTTGAGATGAATCGCATTTCGCGATTTCTACGGTTTGTATCTACTAAGCCGGGGGTGCATCTAAAAGTCCTCGGCAGTCCTGGGGAGCATGATGATCAGCCTACCAATGGCCTATATTTAAACGACCAACTTGTGGGATCAGAACACCAAAGAGTCAAAATCCTTCCAGCTAATCTTTGCTAAACGCTAAGGAGCTCCAAAAGTCAAAATCTAAGTAATAATAATAATAAAATAATAATAATAATAATAATAAAAAGAAAAAAAAAACGACATGACTTTAATTGTCAGAATCTTTTCGGAAATATTCATGAGAGCTATATATATATATATATATTTTTATCTTAACTAACTTTTCTCTCTTGTGAGCAAAAGCAATAATAATCCATTCTTTCTTCTCCATCCAATGGAAAAATACAGTTTCATCTCATTGTTTGGTTTAGCAATTGTATGTGTAATGTTTCAACTTGCAGTAAAATGCTGGGTGTGTCCAGCGCTTTGAATTTACATATTGCTCCATCCCCCGTTCTGCTGTTTGTTACTTTATAATTTTTAGTTTCAGTAACTTGATTGCCTTAAAAAGGTGGGATTTGTATTATGTACTTTTCATCATCTTACCCGTACGAGGTTAAAAAATGAATGCAATTATTTTTTTCTAAAATAAAAGACAAAGTAAATAGTTCGAAACTGATGCAGCATTGTTCAACCCTCTGAGCGTCTTCCAAATGGGTAAAATTGTAATGTTGTTTTCTCTGCATTATGATTTAAATGCTCAGAAAATATGATTATTTCAACTTTATATAAAAAACTTATTTACAAATATAAATGTTATCCTCGGGAATATTAATCATTCTAAAGTGTATTGAAAATCCATTAAATCAATAGAATTATTTTATGTTAAATATTACTTTTATTGCAGTAAAACCTAGAGCTTAGTGAAAACAGAATATTATGTTCCAAACATTTAGAAGGTCAAAGTTGTGTGAGTGGATGTAATTTCAGCAGCTTGAAGGCAAATAGCTATTCGTAAGAAAGCCCAGTTATGACAATAATCCGTCTGCACTAGAGTTCATTTGTCGCATATTTCCCTCAAAGTGTACTCTAAGTAACATCCAGACTATATCAGAGGTTGGAGTAGAAACAATTTATAAACAGTTTTATAATTTTGAACATTATTTTTTTTTATTACTATGTAAGCCAAAGTGAATGAACAAAATTTTTTTTAAAATAGTGAGCTAAATCAAAAACGCCAAAAGAATTATACGTAAAGTAATGTAATTCACACTTGGTATAACACATTTTCTTTGGCATACTACATAAAATTACACAATTATACATATACAAAAATATATTTTATTATTACATTTTACAAAAATGTGACAATGAAAATCTGGGAATATGCAAATAAATTGTACTTCAATCATTTTCTTGTAATTTTTGTTAGATTAACGAACTTTTCTAAAAATCTATATCGCTAATTGTTTATAAGAAAATGCATCCCACACCAAGAGTGAACACCCTCTTTGTTTTCTGCTAAAATCATTTCATGGCTTCTTGCAAACATCGTGCCGTAAAAATGCCCAATAGCTGAAACCATCTAAAACTAAATATTTTACGACTATTGGAAAAGACACTCAATCATTCACTTGTCAGATTTGACATAAATTTCTTTTCAAAATTTAAGAGGCAGAAATTGTAATTACGCAGCTTAATTTCAAATTTTGTCGCGTTCTTTTTGGACTAAACAATTCAAAATATGCACAAACTATGCACACTGCTTAACTCAGTGGCATGATTGAGAGCATTGAAGCTGGAAAACGCGGGAAAAATCAACATTGGAAATATTTTCTTGGTGCATTTCATGTAACTGTTGCGCTGAAAAATAAAAAGGATTTTAAACAAAAAGTGCTGTTATCCTGGCTGCCTGCGCTGTGAAATTGTCCATTTGCTGTAAAATTGAAGTTGCAGCGCTGTAAACTTTCTCACGTCTCTGTAAAATTACGTTGCTATTGACTTTCGGGGCACGTGACAGACAGGGTTCAAGTTTTATTTCACTTGTTGCTTTAATTCGATTTCACAGTATCAATGATTCTAGAATTACACTAGAAACTGCAAGAAAAAAAATCGTCCTTTTAAAAGTATGATTGCGTGTGTAAATGTGTAATCGCAATGGATTTATGTAATGAAAAGAAATGTAATTTTCATTTTCAATTTTATGTAAAGAAAAAAATTCTTTAATATAGAGTATTTGGCATGAAAGTATTTTTTAAAAGTATCCGTTGGTCTTGTATAATGCGGCATGTGAATTTTCAGATGACGCAGTTTTTTCATTATTATTCTCTTTGAAAGTGCAAGTTTTTGTATCCCAAAGTTGAGTCAATAATTAAATAATCGACACAATTTTATTCGCAAAAGAAAGAGTTATTTTATTAGTACTGTGAATGAAAATAGTTTTAAAAATTATTATATTAAGTGAAGAGTTATTTTTTAAAAATATTGTTTATTCATTATTAAAGTAACTTTGAAAAATTATCTTTACTTTTTCTAAAACAATACCACAATGTCTGAAACTGAAGATATGCGTAGCAGGATATTTCTAGTTTGAATTTATTTTAGAATAAATCAATATTTTACTTTATTTAACTTAATAACATCCTTTAGCTGCATAAAAATAAATATTTTCATCGTTATGAACGAAAAATATCTTTCGTAATACTTAGATGTAATTCAAATATTTTTAAAAGATGTTTTTCTGAAATACTTCCTGTTTTCTTAATTTAATGAAAATTTTACAGTACAGAATGACAGTTATTCTGTTTTTTCAGCTTTTAATTACATAAAGTGCAATATATGAATATTGAAAAAAATTCTTGTATTTAAACCATAAAAGAAAACCTATAGACAATTTAAAATGAATAAGCGATTTATTTACTCTCTGTAGAAATGTTATAAAACAATTTCCTTATAACAATGTTCTAAAAAGAAATGACGCATATTTTCGAAATAACTAGATTATTTTACTATAGGTTTAAGCAATTATTTTTATATATAATGTTGAATCCTTATTTTTTGTTTCAAACTGTTTTTAAACAGTATTATTGTAGTTAAATCAAGTTACCAATTAAAAAAAAATTTCTTAGGTAACGTTTTTATGATTATTAATTTATTTTGATTTTATATTTGAAAACACGTAATAAATATTCTAAAATTCATGTTTGCTGTTTTTAAAGCATTAACTGCTGTCATAATTAGAAGCTTGCAGACTAAACAAAATTCTAAAACTTTAAGCTAAAGCGGTTGCATATCATTATAATATTTCAATTTAACAAGTACAATAATATTTTAACATGGCATTTAGCTTTACTAGAATGTTCAAATTCTTTTCAGATTCGTTATGAATCGATAAAATATGAGGAGAGTATTTATACATTTCCTATTCTTTCTCATATTCTCTACATTGTTTTTACATTGTCTTGATATCAAAATTTGTCACAGAAACAAATGAATAATAATCAATCTCATTTGAAGGTATCGTCATTTGTAATAAATTTCATTTTAAGTCATCAAACAGTCAGTACACTTAAAGATTGCAACATGAAAGGCGATTGTAATATTTGTTTTCTCTACCCATGTAATGTAGAAAAATCCCTGTCGGCGTGGAATATAGGTGGAGGTAGATTTCGAAGAGTGCTCATTTTAACAACAAAAAATAAATTTGATTACAGATATACCCAGTTTAATAACTTCATTTGGCCGCTTATGAAAAATTCTTAATTTGATTTTTCTGCAAGAACTAGTTTATCAGAATCATCTTAAGCGAAATTCAGCTCAAATGCCCATTTTGATAACACATTTTGAAATACATTCTGAATTTATTAAAAAATCAACCAAAACAGTACATTAAATAGTTTCTAAATAACAAAAATTTGTCAATTGAATGCATTTGAGAGCAAAATTGAATTTAAAAATGAGTCATAAAATAACCGATTTGTTATTTGAATACATCTTTAAATTTTTAATCATGATAGCTTCGGAAAATTTTGTGCGAAATGCCCAATTTGACAGCATTTTAAAAAATATATTCTATATTTATCAAAAAACTGGCCATTGCGTCAGATTACATAGTTCCTAAATAAGAAGATCTGTAAATTGGATGCGATTGAGAGCAAAAATGGATTTAAAAAGGGTCAGAAAAAAGCAATTTATTATTTGAATACTTCCACAAATTTTCAATCATAATGACGTCGGGAAATTTTGTTCAAAATACCCTTTTTGGCAACCTTTTTTGAAACATATTCTGTCTTTATCAAAAATTGTCCAATGAGTCACATTATATAGTTCCTAAATATGAGGATCTTTAAATTAGGTGTATTTGAGAGCAAAAATGGATTTAAAAACGAGTCAGAAAAAAAACGCAGTTTCTCATTTGAATACTTCCTTAAATTTTCAGTCTCGATGACTTCGGGAAATTCGGTTCAAAACATCCTTTTTGGCAAACTTTTTTGAAATATATTCTGTTTTTATCAAAAAACTGACCAATGCGTCATTTTGTACAGTTTCTAAATAAGAGGATCTACTATTTGGATACGATTAAAATCAAAAATGAATTTAAAAATGAGTCAGATTATGAGCAGTTTGGATTTAAGGTTTTTTCTCCAACTCCTATTTTTGTTTAATTTATTTTTGCTATACGAATTGGTCCTATGAAAAACTTGTCAATATAAAAGTTGTGGATATTATTGAGAAGATGTAAAATAAATTTAATTAGATTTGATAGCTTAAAAATTGACGGAGTTATGGTTTTTTTTCCACCCACCTTATTCTTTTCGTTTTAGGTAGATTTCTTATAAAATACTACCTATTGCAATCGCACCAGTTTATATATCTATCTATCTATATATATATATCTCACTTTTTTAAGGACATGATAACTTCTATAATTCTTCACCAATCTCCACCAAACTGGTACATAAAATCAAAGGGGATAAAATCTCGGCTAAGTTCGTTAATGGGCAAAATCGGACCAAGGGGTTCGGAATAGGGGGCGTTTTGTGAAAACCGAAAAAACGCCATAACCTCTTAATTAAAGTAGATATCGAATCGGTTTAAAGTTTATATTACTTCTTAAAAATGGGCCAAAAGTTTATCCATGACAAATTTTTGATAAATTTAGAAGTGGGCTCAAGGGGCAAAAAAAAACAGGTGTTTTGAGAGAAAACAATTCATAACTTCGTCAATTTTCAAGATATCAAGTCCAACTAATTTTTTTGTAAATGTTCTTAAAATTATCTAAAACTTTTGTATTTAATAGTGTTTGATAGGACCAACTTTTACCGATGAAAAAAATTAAAAACGAAAAGAAAAAAGGCGGTGAAAAAAGAGAAAAATCCATAACTCCGTCAATTTTTAAGACATCAAATCTGATTAAATTTATTTTACATCTTCTCAAAAATATTTACAAATTTACATTGACAAGTTTTTCATAGGACTAATTCGTATAGCAAAAAAAAATTAAACAAAAATAGGAGTTGGAGAAAAAACCTCAAATCCAAACTGCTTATATTCTGACTCATTTTTAAATTCATTTTTGATTTTAAACGCATCTAAATGGTAGATCCTCTTATTTAGAAACTATAAAGTGACGCATTGGGCAGTTTTCTGATAAAGACAGAATATATTTCAAAAAAGGCTACCAAAAAGGATATTTTAAACAGAATTTCCCAAAGTCATCGGGACTGAAAATTTAAGGAAGTATTCAAATAAGAAATTGCGTTTTTTTCTGACTCGTTTTTAAATCCATTTTTGTTCTCAAACGCATCCAATTTACAGATCCTCTTATTTAGGAACTATATAATGTGATGCATTGGTCCGTTTTTTGATAAAGACGGAATATATTTCAAAAAAAGCTACCAAAAAAAGTATTTTGAACAGAATTTTCCGAAATCGTGACTGAAAATTTAAGAAAGTGTTCCAATAAGAAATTGCGTTTTTATCTGACTCGTTTTTAAATCCATTTTTGCTCTCAAACGCATCCAATTTACAGATCCTCTTATTTAGGAACTATATAATGTGATGCATTGATCGGTTTTTTGATAAAGACAGAATATATTTCGAAAAAGGCTACCAAAAGGGTATTTTGAACAGAATTTCCCGAAGTCTTCGTGATTTGAAAATTTAAGGAAGTTTTCACATAGCAAATTGCGTTTTTTATGACTCGTTTTAAAATCCATTTTTGCTCTCAAACGCATCCAATTTACAGATCCTCTTATTTAGGAACTGTATACTGTGACGCAATGGCCAGTTTTTTGATAAAGATAGAATATATTTTTAAAAATGCTGTCAAAGTGAGTATTTCGCATAAAATTTTCCAAAGCAATCATGATTAAAGAATTAAGGATGTATTCAAACAACAAATCGGTTATTCTATGACTCATTTTTAAATTCAATTTTTTTCTCATATGCATTCAACTGACAGTTTTTTGTTATTTAGGAACTGTATAATGTACTGTTTTGGTCTATTTTTTAATAAATTCAGAATTTATTTCAAACTATGCTCACAAAATGGGCATTTGAGCTGATAAAGCCAGTTTTTGCAGAAAAATGAAATTAAAAAAATTTCATAAACGGCCAAATGAAATTGGACTGGGTTCACTGGGTTGGACTCTAATAATTTTTTTTCTTTTGGTTGAAATGAACACTCTTTAAAATCTACCTCCGCCTATAGGCCCAGCGACAGGGATTTTTTAATTTTTTCATCGGAAAAAATTGGTCCTATCTAAAACTTGTAAATACAAAAGTTTTAGAAAATTTTGAGAACATTTATAAAAAAAATTTAGTTGGACTTAATATCTTGAGAATTTACGAAGTTATGAATTTTTTTCCCCACAAAACCCTGTTTTTTTCGTCCCTTAAGCCCATTTTTAAATTTATCAAAATTCTGTCACGCGTGAACTTTTGGCCCAATTTTAAGAAGTAATATAAACTTTAAACCGATTCGATATCGATTTTAATTAAAAATTATGGCGTTTTTTCGATTTTCACAAAAACTCTCCCTATTTCCACCCCCTTAGACCGATTTTGCCCATTAACGAACTTAGCCGAGATTTTATACTCCTTGATTTTATGTATCAGTTTGGAAGAGATTGAAGCAAAACTGTAGAAGTTATCGTGTCCATAAGAAAGTGATATATATATATATATATAGATAGATATATAAACTTTTTTACTGATGGTAGTTTTGGGGTCTAGGCGTCATGATCGGTGTAGATCTGCAAAAATTTTTTAGAAATTCCAACATTGGTGCAATCGCAATAGGTACTATTTCATACGAAATCTACCTAAAAAATGTTGCGTCAGCGAAAAAACTGGTGATAAATAATAATTGAAATAATGCACTTTGTTAAAATTACCATTAAAAAATGCAGAACGCTTTTCGAGCTAAAACAATACAGCTCGTCATCAGCTAAAGCAGACACGTATCCGTAAGGGCACAAGATCAAATATGAACTGGGTAGATTTTATATAAGGAACAGATTTACCGAAGAGTAAAAAAAAAACATTTTTAGCTATACTAAATTCAAGCTTCGCGCGTATGACATAGTTTTCGTGAAATTTTGAAAGGAGAAAATGTTCCTGTTGTGGGGCTAATGTGGGTTTTTTTAAGAGACACAACAATATAAGTTTATTTAAGAAAAATTTCAGAAAATAATCACCAAGTAACTAAGAAAACTTTCATCGAATGTGCACAGATTTTTAAAAATCCTTTGAATGAACATGTCCTGCAACATTACAATCTTAAGAGGACGTTAATTTTTTTTTTAATTTTCATCATAGCAATATTAAATTTTGTGCATATATACATTTCACCAAAAGCATATAGAACACCTTAAAAAAATTCCAATTTTATTAGTTTTTTTTTAATTTTATAAAAAATTGAAATTATTAAACGCAATTTTAAAACACTCCTCGTGTCTTAATTTTTGTGATATTTTCTTGCTTTTGTATTTTTTATCACTTATATTATAAACAAATTTGTGTAATATTTTTTTAATCTCTTAAATAGTTAATATTTTAAAGATTTTTTTCTAAATTCCATATCGATTTTCATCAAAATTTTGCCTTTTAATAAGTAAAAAATCAAATTAGACTAAATTAATGAAGACGAATTTTAAAAAGCTTATATAATTTATTTCTAAGCAATATCAGGATACTTCCTTATCAATTTCATAAATATTGATAAAAAATTACAACGCAAGAAGCGTTTCAAAAATCTTAAAACGCTAAAACATTAGATTTGAGAAAACAGATTTAAAATAAGGTGGTCTGGTGTAATAACGCCAGGCGGGGTAATAACGCCAAATGCTAATATCATGCATAATTATGAAATAACCTGGAAAATGACACCCATGTGCTCTGCGCAGAAGTGTTTTGAGTCATATAAATCGCAAAAAACAGCTTCAAGTTAATTTGTTTCATTTTTAGGTCTTATTGTTTTTACAAGCAACTAAAATTAACGCTTGATCTAAAATTTGCGAGATACGTTTTGTAATGTGAAGAATATTTTTTTTTTTTTTATCCGGAAACACTTTGTTAATTACATAAATTTCTAGTACATTTCATGGACTTTCAGAATGTTGTTAAAGATTTTGGATATCTTCTCGAGATAATTTGTAATTTAAAATGTACAGCGCAATAACTCTAACGGGGTAATAACGCCAATCCTTGGCATTAATACCCATGTTGATTCCCTACAGTGGCCGAGCTACATCCTAAATACTGATTCAAATAAACACAGTTAAAACTGTGCAGTGTTTCTAATAATTCTATTTAAGCGGTCCTTTTTAAGCAAAAAGAAGCTCGCGGTCTGATATTCTTTTGCCTCATCCTCCCCCCCCCCCCCAACACCACACCTTTATTTTTCTTACACTTTCAAAAAAAATTGAACATTTTCAATAGCTTATAATGCAATTTGTCAATTTCTAAGTTTGTAGAGTTTGTATTTTTAGAATTGGGCAATCTACATGAAATTATTCCATCTTATTTTATAGTTTTGTTTGCATGGCGTTATTACCCATATAGGTGGGTAATAACGCCAAATAGTATTGGTCAAGAAATCACGCCATAACTTTTTATGAATACATATCTATTAAATTATTTTTTTTATATAGATAGTCAATGAGTTGCTGTATCAAATCATATATTTGTTTGAAAAATACAATCTAAAACTGAGCCGTGAAAATTGGTAGAACCTAAACGTGGCGTTATTAACCCAGCGTACCTTATATAAATATACTTACCTTTATTATTTACTTTTTAAAACCTTCATAAGTGGTATTTTAATAAGAAAAAACTGTTTTGGTACTATTATACTACAGAAATAGGCCTTTTTTAAACTATATCAGAATCAATAAGGATTTAAAAAGGGTTTCGTTGGATTTTAAAAATTCGGGCAGTTTCATATAATTAGTATAATGTATGTAACAGATAAGTAAAATGTTTTACTAAAATACACAAGTATTGTCATTTTTATCTTTCCTACACTCTACATCAGGGCTGTCCAACGCGGCGCCCTTTGTAGGTTTTTCTGGCGCCCTTATGCAAATTTCCCGTAACTAGTCTTTTTTAAAATTTTTAAATACAATTCTCTTGTAAAGGATACTTTATTTAAAATTCTTGATATTTTCAAAAGAGCTACTTTAAAAATCTCTTCAAGTGTATTTCACGTATCGACATTTATAACATACGCAACGCATTAAAAGAAAGACAACAGCCCATGATAAGTTCTATTGTTTTTAAAATTACCATGCGCTGTTACAATTTTTTACAAGTTTATAGTTATGCTTTATAAAACTCTTTATGAAAATTATGCCGATAGCAATAAATAAATGTCGGCAATATATTTTTTTAATACTTTAAGAATTAATATGTAGAAAAAAAGGCCATCCTTCTTCTTGAAATTATGCCGGACAGTTCATTATTTTTGTTATTCTTATTGAGGTTGTTTCACTTCCCATTAGGCTGCTTTATAAGACGGGATAAAGGCTGTCTTTTCCTCCACCAGACCACACAACTTCTACAAAATCGCACGAAAAAATTTCCATTAATGAATGTTTTTTCGGACTCTCTCTTTGGAATTATCCATGATTTTGTTTCTGTACCTTTTATCATGGCAAATTTACACCTCCAAAAAATTTCCAATCCTCCAACTGCAAAGCATTTTCATCCCCCCAAAAACCTAACAATATATCTGATTACTATTTAATTTTAATATTAGAGGATATTTCATTTTCTGGGTCCTTCCAATTAAAAAGGTTTGAGTTAACTCTTCGCAAAAATAAATAAATAAATAAATAAAAATAAATGTAATTATCCGAAATTTATTACGATTTACAATTGTTTTTGATTTTTTTCTTTTGCATGGCGCTTCAGATCTATAGGGGCATTATGACTCATTTGCATATATATATTTCTACTATTATTAAAAGATGATTTTCTTGCATGTTTTAAGCCATGTTAATAATGGCGCCCTTCATTAGTTGACAAAAGCTGAGATGCGCCCCTGCTTAGTAAAAGGTTGGACAAGCCTGCTCTACATTATGTTTTTGTAATACTTTTTTCATTTCAGTTGTGATTTTTTTCCTCATTGATTTATGGGCTAGGTAATAAATTGCCGAATATTGTTCGGCAACCACCGTCATGTATTTTTCATTCATTTAGTTAATTTTAAAATACATATATCATACCCGTTTAAAATTCATGCCTTACACTAATTTTATTTAAAATCCCCCCCTCCTTAAAAAACCCCCTGAATGAAATAAAATCTTAAAACAAATTATTTTATTTCAACATCAAACCACTGTTTCGATTTAGACTAGTGAAATATAAAGTCATATATATTTTTTCCAAAAAAAATTCTATTTGCATTTTTTTTGGAAATGCTGAAATTTACTGTAGTTTTTTTCAGTAAAATACTGTTAGTATATACATATATATAATAATTTGACAATACCTTGTACAAAGAAAATCCATGGCTATATATATGTATGCATATATATATACACACATATATATTATTAACCGAAAAAAATGTAATTCATCATCAAAATATTGTTTGTAATTTAAATTTGTGAGCTGCTATAGTCGAATAAAAAATGCTAATTGCAAAATTTGTACCTGGCTAACATAATAATACCGATTTATGTAACATTCCAGAAACATATCATTATAAAATATTCAAATTACTGGAAATGTTTTCAGTTAAATAGTGTTTAGTACGTATATACGTATAATATTTAGTTATATATATTTAACATATTTTGGCAATACTTTGTACAAAGAAATTACATCCTTTTTACAAGTTGTACAAACAACTTTTTCGCTATTAAAAGGCCAAAAAATTGTTTGTGTACAAAATTCAAACGCTTGTAACTTTGCCAAAAAGAATCGAACTTGCATGAGGTTTCTGCAAACGGCTCAGAACAAACTGGAAAATAATTATATGTAAAACTTTTTCCGATTTTTGTGTCATTTTGCACAAATAAAGGTCTACTGTCCCTTTAAATACTGTTAAAGGAATATTGGAAAGCTAAAGCATCATGGGATACGGAATTACCTGTTTATATCAAGAAAAAAAAAATCTGAAAAATGAAAAAAAAAAGAAAGTTAGAGATTGTTACAATGCGGAGATTTTTTTTTTCACGGGATTTAGTATACTACATCCTTCGCATGTTTTTTGCAGCACTAACAAAACAGTGTATAGTTCACTTATATTTATGTAAACAGAAAATGAGAACAGTAGTTTTTGTCAGTTGGTTCAAGCCAGGAGCCGAGTTGCTTCTATGGAAATAATTTCCATTCTAAGACGTTGTATGTCTGAATGTATGACGATGCCATCTTATACTGAACTGATTTGGAAAATGCACTAATTTGGATAAAAATAAATGAAAATTAAGCACCTTTTGTTTATAACCGAGTGTCAGAAATTCGCTCATAAAGTGCGCTTTCATAGAGGTACTTTATATTTGGACACCAGAATTCTGATGACCTGTCTTCAAAAGCTTGTATTACTGTGTTTTTAGATCTAAATAAATGGTGGGAGAAACCGCAATGGTTGAGAAAAGCAATAGAGGAGTAGACAAAATCAGAATTTTTTTCAATTTTGAAATTATAGATTCAGAAATATAAGACAATTATTAGTGCTAACAATATAGATATTCACAATACGCAATTTACACAAGAATTTATTCTTACAATAAATTAGTGAAAGTAATCTCGTAGATATATAGATATTACAAAAATTACATGAATTTGAATGAGATATCCAATATAAACGTTTAAAGGGATTTTAGATCATGAAAGATTCTGCGGGAGTTTGGAGGCTAAAATCCCACAGCCGTTTGAGAGAAGACACAATGACTTTCAGATTCTCTATCTTAAATAGGAGAAAGTATTGTAATCGAAAAAATTTTTCGACTTCTGGTTTTCTACGGATTTACACGTTTTAGGGGTTAGAGAGTCCAAAAAACATGTTTTTAGAAAATGTATGTCTGCCCGTGTGTCTGTGTGCCTGCATGTTTGTGTGTGTCCGTATGTCGCCATTCTAACATCAAAAAGTGTATGATGATGTGCATAAAATTGAACAAAATGTTTTTGGTTGTGGCAATCAGATACTCCTTCAGTTTTGAAATATTACGCTGGAAAAGTGCGCTGCAATGGCGATTTTTGTGCCTTCTTCATTATTGTACCGAATAAAAATGTATGAAGTTATGCATAGAATTGAGCCAATTTTTTGTGTAAGTGTTCAGCTATGACTAATTAGTCCTCCCTCAATTTGAAAAAAAGCCGCCGGAAGAAGGCGCTGCAATAGTGATTTTTTTCGCATTTTCAATATTTTACCACAGAACAATGAATGAAGTTATGTATAGAATTGAATGAAATTTTTTGTATAAATGTTTGGCTATAGTCAGCAGACCCTCACTGCATTTGAAAAAAAAAATCCGCCAGTAGGAGGCACTATAATCGGGATGTCTGTGCCATTTTCATTATTTTACCATCAAAAAGAGTAGGAAGTTATGCATAGAACTGAAGTAAATTTTTTGTATACAATTATTTTTGGGTATGACGAGTAGATCCTCCATGAATTTGAAAAAAAAACTGCCTATTGTTCTATTGTTCATTGGCTCGTGCAGAGACGGAAACTCGTTTTTACTCACTTCGATTAATTAATTGAAGCAGAAGTTTAAGATTAAAATCATAGTTTGTAAAGTATTGAATTAATGATATTAACGCATTAACATGTGTAACCAAATTTTGAAATTACTTTTAAGCAATCATTCTGTAGTTGAAAAACTAATTATTCATTTAAAAATAGGATAGGCTGGGATGCAAATTATGATGACTAATTTAAAGAAAAATTTCAAGATCTTAAAATCCTGTAAAACTATAAGGAAAAATATTAGAACCTATGTACGATGTTAAAGATACGATTTTAAACCAGTAGAAATTGCTACTCTGCTCTTACCTAAAGATACAATAAAAGAAGCTGCCATTTTTGGGATCATTGGTCGGGGTTATGCAGGTTCGTTTACCCTTAAAAAATAAAAATATCTGGCTGGTAATATACCCTTGTGCTGTTTTCAAGCAGTTGATTTTAAGTTAGCTACATCATTAGCAAACGAAATTTTCTTACAAACTTTGTGAAGATTCTTAGCACATAGATAAAGACTTTCAATATATACGCAGACAATGGTAAAAATTTTGTAAGAGCACAAAATTTGTTGAAAGAAATTGACTGGAATTTGACAACAAATGCCGTTATATCTAGAAAAAGTTCTTGAAAAAGAAAGATTAAGAAAGGATTTTCTAAAATTCCACCGGCAAGGGGGTTAAAAAGAGAACGAGCTTTAAAAAATTCCTTGAAACTCCGATATTATAATTATTTAAAATGATGATATGTTTTAGTGTATTTTTTGCATGCTGAATCGAATGATACTAAACAAATTCTTGATTAATTTCCTGAAATTATGCCAGTAATACTTCTGTCCTTTGGAACTATCAAAATTCTGGTTCTTTATATCTCAGATTGAACTTTAGGCCACGTATTCTCGTACGACATATACATTTAACTCAGTTCATTCTGGCCTGTTTATAATAATATTTATGTATTTTTTAACACTGCCTTGGATGTTTCTTGTGCATCTATGTATCATATGCTTTTATACATTGACACCGAGGAAAATTAAATTTTACATAAGAACATATTTTGCTTTGAGACCAAATTTCAAAATCAGTTTGAATACTTTTTTATGTATGGCAGACCGTATAATGGTTGTTGATGGAAATTATTATTTCTAGCAAGTAGTTTGCATAATTCCCGCTTTGGATAATTAACAATCGAGAAATTTTAATAAAGAGCTTAATTTTCGATTTCTACTTGAATATCTTTTCTATTTCCAGTATTGTTGATTCAGTTGCTTTCATAATTTTAAAAAAGGGAGGAAAATTAAATATTTACTGTTATACTGTAAAAAAATCAGTTGATTTGAACGATTGTTTGTTTAAAACTAACGCCGCATTTATTAATGTTTGTATAATGTGCCTAAACTTTTGGGAAAGTGGATTTTCAACAAAGTAAAAGAGGTTATTTCATAAATATTCATGAATGCTTATGTAAAATCTGTATGTTTTATTTACTTTTTAGGTGCGTTCGTAATTATGTAAATACGTAGCACCTATTG
The DNA here is from genome assembly GCA_964019185.1 of Maratus speculifer. Classification (NCBI taxonomy): domain Eukaryota; kingdom Metazoa; phylum Arthropoda; class Arachnida; order Araneae; family Salticidae; genus Maratus; species Maratus speculifer. Next base: position 176,428,263 of record OZ025292.1, on the reverse strand, counting down.
TTGTCGCCCAGTCCGTCCGTCTGTCTGTCTATAACAAGGCAAAAACTACCCAACCGAATCGTTTGAAATTTAAAATACGTAATTATTACATAATTTTGTCGAGTCATTTCAAATTTTATTAAAATCGGATGGATAGATCAATTACAGGGACATTCAAAAGGATTCCGTTACATTACGGTCAATAGGGAAAAAAGTTTTAAATGCATTTTAATGATGTTACACTCATTCGAACATAATAGAATTGGCATGAATCTATGATATATATACTAAAATATGCACTCTGTACAATCTGTGATGCAAAGAATTTTTATTATTAAATTACAGGGCCACACAAAAGTATTCCACTATATAATGCTATACGGGGAAACATGGTTGGGTACGTGTTTTAAATATATTCAACTATTTCACATTTTATGAATAAGATATACGTTGCTGATGTGTAATAAAAATTACTTCCTGTATATTTACAGAAACGTAAAGATTTCGATTACTATACTGTATACGGAGTACGCTCTACTATATCAACAAGATCTGAATATTTTTAAAACTTCGTTATCGTACGAACGCACCTCGTTTGCTACGTTCACGTGCAATTTCGAACTTGTTTCTATTATAATTTTAATATGTATTGTAACATTTTTCTCGATATATAGGTCTTCCCATTTTTAGCACTTTCTAACAAAGTTGAAAAGTGCTTATGCATTCGGTTTGTCTGTCCGTCTGTCCGCGCTTTAACTCACGTAAATATACTCGGATTGCCATGAAATTTTAGAACGTTATTGACGTTTACCCTAGCACGAACCTTATTGAAAATGAAGTTGCTACCATGATTAGTTTATCTACTGGGAGAATCAAAATTTTCCCATCACATTACGGCCTATGGGGAAAAATCGTTTCAAATGAATTTTAAATATGTTATACCCGGTCAAACGTATTAGAATTTATATGCTTTTACGAGGTGCATTCTATAAAATATAATCTATGTATTCTATAAAATATAAGGTAAAATGTAGCTATTATTCATTTACAGGGCCACACAAAAGAATTCCATTAGATAATTATAAAAGGGGGAATTGTGTGTGACATATTTTAAATATATTATACTGTTTCATGTATAATAAAATTGATGTATGTCAATGAGGCTTAGTATAAACTATACGATACTGCCTTCCCTAATATAAAGTACATAGTATTTACAGGGACACACAAAAGATTTCAAATAGTACATTCTTTCCGAAGTACTGTATATGTATCTGATGATAACTGATGGATGGATGAAATGCATTTTAATTATGATATGCGCGTATAAGTTTCACTACATTTATGTATATTATATGGTGTGTATAAATGCTATTGTTAATATACAGGGCTACCCAAAAGAGCTCGCCTGAATATGAGCTATAAATTACTAAAAGGTGATTCTTAAATAAATTATGCATTTTTACACTGAACTGCATTAAATTTCCTAAGAAATGTTTGCAGAATACAAATAAAATGATATACAGAGCTACGCAAAAAATTGGGTACATGGAGCCTATAAATGATAATTTATGAGAAAGTGATTTCAGTTGTTTTAACAGTGTTTTAGATTAAAATAAATTTTATCTTAACACTGATGTGTAATAAAGGTACCGGACAAACTACAAGGCTGAAAAAAGTATTCAAATATGTTTCCATCTATTAGTATAAATTGCTGAAAGAGAAATTTCAAGCTACTATCCATTTTTTGCTAAAGAAAATTTTCCCATTATATAGTATGTATATTAGCTGACAGTTAAAATACAGGGATATTCAATAGTACTGGAATACATATTTGGCTATATTTGGCTTTATATCCTTATTTACCTAAATAACGAAGTTTTGTTAAAGATTTCAGGAAGCGTTGGAAAGTGCTTCATAATCTATGCTTAACACATGATTTTTCTTGTTATTTCATATTTATGTGCGTATATCTAAACGTTTGAAACAGGTTGTATTTTTTCTCTTTAATTAAAACAACACTGTAGGAAAAACACTTAATTTTAAAAATTCTATGAATTTCTTTAAAGTCATTATAAAGCATGTACATTTGGTTTATGGTTTCTCTTGAAATTATAAATCTGAAGCAAAATTCAAAGCATCATATAAAGATTTTTAAATTTCTGAAAAAGTCTACGTCATTAAAATAAAACTATTTTCTTTTTGATCTTAAAATTGCATTACTTAAAATATTTGAACTGTTTTAAGGATTGTAAAAGGTTTTTTAAAGTTATTTTTTAAAAAGGTAACTTTTATACTTATTTTACTATAAGTAGCTAAAACTATGGAAAATGTTTGGTAAAAATGCGATTTTTAAGATTTAATCGTTCATTATGGCATAGAAAGATAATTTAGTATTGAATGTCATTCAATAATTACAAGATTGCTATTTGTATTGTTATAAAGGTGGCAAGAAGAAAAGTAAAACATAGAGAAAATTAAGTGTACATGTTTTCTTTTGAAACACTTAGTTTTTTATTTGAATAAGCTTTGGCACTAACAGTAGTCCTGAAACGCGCTCGCATAATACAAAACAAATTTATTTCTTTATGGTTATTTTAATATAGAACCAAGATTCAGTTAAATTGGTTTCATTTCAAAAGTTTTTTAGGACAAACAAATCTCTTTGATTGTTTCAACTGTCTCGTTCCGTTCAAAAATAACAACTATTCTCAGGCTATTCCAGTTATAAGATGTGATTATTTAAAAAAACAACTTTATACGTGCAGTAGCAAAATTACATTGACTGAATTTTGTTGAAATGAAATATTGGATTAACTTGGAAAATATCATAAATTTAATGCTTTAGGATTTGAAAGTTTAAGTTAATTAATTTAAGTTCATGTGCTGTCTTTATTTATTTTATGGCATTTATTTTTAAATAAATCATAGAACTTATGCGCTAACTTTTTGATTTCTTTTAACGTGAGACCGCAACATAGAGTTGCCAGTTTTGCGTCCATTTTTATTTCAAAATTTCAAATTCCCACTGAAAACTTCGTAAGAATTTTTGCATAAGGTAATCGCGAAATGTTTGTGATTACATAAAACACATACTACTGATTTTAATTTCTGATGCAAATCTAGCGTCCAGTCGTAAGAGAAAGAGGGTGCTTCATGAATCATTTAATACAATAAAAATGCAAATATTTTTTTTATCCCTCTACTTGCATGCGTTACATTGTTAATATCAGAGATTGAAATTTTAGAGTAGAACTTAAAGCTATTATATACATATATATATTTCTAGAGGGCTCTGCCCTTTGAGAGCTATGCTCGTCAACCCTCGTTGAGGCACCACAAACTCTTGAATTACACTAATTTGACTGGCTTTTAAAAGACTGCGAAATATTGAACTACATTTTTTGTTTTAAAAATTGGCTATATCGCTCTAAACAGGATTCCATTAATTTTCGTTTGCTTAAAGAATTTTCAGGTCGAATCATCTGTCGTTAAGCATCAACTGGCTATTTACATGTTTGATTAATAGAGATCAGTTAAACAGTGAAATGAACAGGTTTTGCCTTCTGGTGTTTTTTGAACCGCGGTATGAGAAAAAAAACAAAGGAAAACGTTTTTAAAGTATCTTTGAAATACAATTTTTTATATTTTTTCTTTCTTTCTTTAATATTCCCGTAAAAATGCTTTTGCTGTTTGAAGGGAAGTATAATTTGTGCCATCTTAGAATTTACAACTTTAGTTAAAAAACTCATATCAAAATATGAAGTAATCGTATCATCTAAATATATTTTTAAATTTTAACTGCTTTGCAATATCACTTGGTTATTTTAAATATGACGCAATTTATTTTACTAACTGCTATAACGCACATTCATACATTTACTATTTAAAAGTATTCTATTTCTTCTTAATATTCACGTGAGGATACTTTTACTGCTAAAAAGAAAATATTTTAATTTTAATTGCCCTAGAATTGCCAACAATTTCGGAGTGAAGTTTGTTTGAAAAATAGTAGAACTGTTTAAGATATCTATTTGGAAATTTTAGGTATTTTATAATTCATAAAAACTTTTAAGAAAGAGGAAGATCGCAAGCTAACTATTAAAATTGCAGCATTTTCGGCATTAACTATCATTCATCAAGTTAGATTCTTTTATGACGCCCTCGGATACACATTTTTATAGCATAAAAAAAAAGAGAAGGAATTCAGGAAGCGATACCTTCAGATATAGCAATTTAATATTTTCAAAGCTTGACCAAACGCGTGTTTATGCTGGGCCTTAATTACCTGAGGCCCCTTATATCGCACTTTTTTTGCAAATTTTACCAGAAGGGTAACTTGGTACGGTCGGACCGTTTCTATCCTCGATTACCCGTATTGACGTCATGTGACGCCAAATGAAGTCAGTGTTACGCACTGTTCTTGATAATATAGATTGTCTTTTATAATGTACTAAACGCTAGAAAATAATTCTTAATAAATCACGCTTCTTATTTCTTGTTTAACTAAATTTTATTTTTTCTAATGAGAAGTGTTATTTTTACGAAATTTTTCATGGAAGATATCCTTAGATAACAGATTTTTTTTTAAGATGCTTGGACATAAAACTCCACTTCCATTAAGAAAATTTAAAATGACTTGATAAATGTTATAATTATAAGAAAATTGCTTTTACGTTTTAATAGTAAGTAATTATAAAAGTTTAAAAAATTGAATTTGTACTTGAAAAATATATTAAAATTTCATACATTTTTAAAGCCAATTAATATTTTAATATAGCTTCAAACTGACATTGTTATTTTAATGACGAAGCAGAAAATTATTTCTGTAACTTTATATTAAAATCTTAGAAAAGAAATGAACTTTTGAACTTAAAAACATAGATTGCTTCTCTACAAAATGTCAAGTGCAATTACTTTTTAAATAACTTTTATGCTATATCCTTATAGATTTTTGTTTAACAATGTCAAATAATGTTACTTCAAAATTATCTCCAAAATATTATTTGATTCTTTCGTTGTCATTGCAGCTAATCGTCTTTTAAACTATTCATATTTTTTCAGTAAACATATATATAAAAATGCATTATTTTGTTAGCTGTATTAAACAAGTAGGATATTATGAAACTCTTTTAATAAAAAGATGATAATAGTAAACCAGAGGAACGATATTTGCTGTAAAAAGTTTATTCGAAATACATTTTTTGAGCAAAAATTTCGGATATCTCACTCATTTCAAAACAAGGATTTTTCTTTTATATCTTTAACATTTACAATCATATTTAGTCTTCTTTAAAAACAAATTTATTTGAGTTAATGTTAGATTTTTCGTGCGCACGTATACCCACAATTTTAGCATATATGTTAGACCGAGTGAAGACAATAAAAACTAAACATTCATCAATAAAATACATATATTTAACCCTGCATCAGAAATTCTTTTCCCAGATGTTTTTTAATTCCTTTAATTTTTAAAACATTTTAAGTTTTCTGAAAATTCACAAATTTTGAAAATTTATCAAACAATTTAAAATTAATCTTGATATTATCAGCTTATTACTAAGTAATAAATATGAAGATATATTTTCAGATGTTGCAATATTATAAAAAAATTCATTTATGTTAAATAGTTTTAAGTTACAAAACTTCAACTTGCAACTTTGGACGATTGCACTCATGCCATTCTATATCATAAATTTTTTAAATGTCAAAAACTGCTAAAAGAATTTATTCTTCATCAATATATTTTGCAGTGCTTTATTTGAATATAAGTTGTACATGTGTATCAAATTTTTTAAAATCGGCTCCTCTGTTTTTACATTTTTGCTCATTTTATATAGAATGATCCATATCTTATCACTATATCGAATTTCAGCATAAAATTTTAACGCTTTAAAGATACCAATTAATTGAATACTAATACTTAACTTTGCCTCCGATCACGCACTGTATGAACAAAAATGAGGTACCAATTCGTCATTTTAGAGTTATTGATACGTCATCTGTCTTTCGAGGATAATTTTAACACGTTAAATATACCAACTTTTAGAATAAAAAAATTTCAATCTTTTTCATGTTATCTTCGAACAATATGAGCAGAAGTGCGAGTCTTTTCTCCATTTTGGATCTATTAACTTGCCATTGAGTTTCTAAAAGTTTAGATAAAGTTCTACCAAAACTTTATAATTCAATAGATTTAATTATTTGATAAAAACACGGGTAAGCAAATATAAGAATACGAAATGTATAATTGGTTGTAGATTTTGGATAATAAATTGATTATTCTGTATTAATTTCACACATTCTATAATATTTTGTTGCAACTTGACTTAACGAAATTGCACCAATGAGTGTGTGATAGAGTGTTTCGCTTGCGAATGCGGTAAGTTACCGTTAAATCTCATTCAAGAATGTAGCGTACAGATTTGACAAGCGTTGCCACGCACACGACGTGATGGAGGATCTTTCTGAAGAAAGTTTCAAGTAAACTGACAAAGGTCCATTGTTAGTTACAAATATGTATTTTTTCCGATGATTCAACAAGGTGTCTTCAGAAACTGATGAATGTAACTTATGGGTGCATTTTCAAGTATCCGCATTGTCCCTGAGGTCTTGCCACTTTTGTCGATATTGCTATTTTAAGAATTTTCTTAATGTTTAACCTCTATAATGGAAATAATTCGTGATTAATTTCTTCTTTAAGTAATGTTGCTCCTTTATCTAAACAATCGACCATTTCATTTCCGTGAATGGCTATATGGGCACGCCCAAAATTGAACGAGGTTAACTTTATATTTTGCTGGATTTTTAAAATTATTTCTATATCTGTGTCCAATTGTTCTAGTGCCATTAAGCTTTATAAGCTGTCTATATCGATAGTAAAGGAATTATAATAATTTCTCCCATTAATTACCAAAAATGTTGCAGGTATATTAAGTTATAATGACTTAAATAGACTTGTTTATACCATTTTATCATTTTTTAAAACACAATATATATTATTTGCTTCTTCGATTAAATTTGAGCTATCAGTATATTTTTTAAATTTCTTTTATTAAATTTTTATCTTCCTTTTTCTTTAAATATGATGTGAGGCAATTATTCTGCTTAATGTACTTCGTACAATATGTAACACATTGACAATCTAAGTTCTTCCAATCCTGTGAGAATCAATTTAATTGTAGAGCTTGATTGTACATTGCAAATGATTTGATGGAATTGACTTAAATAAGTGCTTATTTATTATATGACCGATACCATCAAGTGTTTGCGCTGTAGCATAAGTAAGGATAAGAAAATTCTTAAAATAAAGAAATGAGAAATGTGCAAAGCATTATCTAAGCTCTATCACTTTGAAGGCAGGAGCATGACTAAAAAGAAATGAAAAGGAGAAGGACAATTTTACTGCCAGTAGGAAAAATAGAAGGAATAAACCAACATCACAGAGAGAATTTACCTTCTTTTCAACTGAGGAAGAAAGGCCGTGTTTTTTCAAATAGTTTTGCACATTTCTGAATTTTATTACGTTACTTTTTCGTCTTCATTAATGGAAAACACTAGTTTTTAAAATTTTAATTTATTATGTGCTGATGTTTCAATGACACAACAGTCAAGATAAATTTGCATGCGTAAATTACTAGCATTTCAATAACTATTTTTAAATGAAAAAATTATCCTTATTTAAAGACAGAAAATTTTTATATCGAATGTATAACTGAGCAAAACTGATCTTTCTAAATTTGTGGTGGCAATTGAGATTCAACCAAGAATTTGAAAATATCAACTTTATAGGTTTGGCGGTTAATAGTTTAATGAGGATGTTTCTTTTTGCTAATGGTGATTGCCATCTTAATTAATAAGTCAGTCTAAATTTCTTTTAATCATCAACGCAAATACATTGGTTTTGTTCTAGTTTGGACCAAACTTCGGTACTCAGTAGCCATCAACATAAGATGGTGAAAATCTCATGCCAACATTTGGAGCTCCCTTTTTCAACCTCGTTACAACTATTGGAGCTGTGCTTCAACAGGAGCTCCAGATATTAGTTTAAGATTTCACCCTCTTACTGTGGCAGCTATTGAGCACCAAAATTTGATTCAAGCTAGAACAAGACGTTTAACAGTGTAATCTATAATTCTTGTTTCAGGTTAAGCACTTCCTTTTGGAATTTATATTGCTTCCATTTCATAGCATATATAAGAACACATGTCCACTGCCTATTTCTAAATAGGTTTGTAGCATTTTTGCTATTCCGTTTTCGTTATTATGTTGAGGCGGCTTCATTACTACTATTTTTTGATATAATATAATCACCTTATCTTCGTCTTGTTTCATCCATCGTTACACAAAAATAACATTAATATTTGAAAATTGTATTAGCGATAAAGCATATGATTTTTTCCTTTTAAGTAGCGGACTCGAAATTCTGAAGCAATTTGCAATAAATTATTCCTTTGAAGTTCTCATTTTATAGTATTGCTGATTTTTAAACCTTTTATATGTCATATTGCAGAACTAGAAACTCTAAAACAAGTTTTTACTGCTTGAAAGTGGAAATAAAATATTTCAAATATTAGACAACATAAACTCAAATAAAATGCTTTCAGTTCACAATTACGTACATGTTAAAGTTGAAAAATCAATTTTTCGATTATTGAAAAAAGTATAGATGCACATATTTTGCATTTTGCGCATGTGAAATTATCTCAGATTAATATGTTCAACTCTGTTAATCATTATTGAGCTAAAACTATACATTAAATACGTAGATTTTTTCTTTCATTTTTAAATTTCAATGACATTTAATTTTAAATGTTTTCATAGTCAGGTTTTATATTTAGAAATTATTTACCTTTAAATGTTTGAAATGTTGAATTGCGTAATATGCATCATTAAGAATATTTTTAAAATCCAAATTGGTTAAATTCTGACACCCTTTTTAATTCATTTTTGTTCACAAATGCACAAAAGTCGCAATTTAAAATTTGTAATCAATTGTTTTTTCATATCTTACAGCAAATACTGTCAAAATTAACAATTTTAAATGACCTCTCAGAGGAAATTGCCCGAAAAAAGAAAAAATGGCGTCGTTATCACGGAAAGATAATAAAATTTTTTATTGAAGCCTGTTGCAATGCGTTCTACTGGCTGGCGTTTTTACTTTACCTGTATCAGGTACCGTAAACCGGGGATGCTTTGTAACGTTTCAGACGAATTTTTGTATATAATTTTTTTTTTCTTCGAATTCGGGTTTCAAAATAATACAGGCGTATCGACGTAACGATTCCCTTCAACATTAAAGCGGATTCAAATTTATAGTAGAACGTTCCAAATTCAAATTTATACTAGACTTTATAACATTTTTTATTTCTTTACTTGTATCAGGTATCGGAAACCGGGGATACTTTGTCACTTTTCAAACGTATTTTTGTACATAACTTCTTTATTCTTCGAATTCGGGTTTCAAATAATTCAGACGTATGGACGTAAATATTTCCTTCAACATTAAAGCGGACTCAGATTTATAATAGTAGTATTTTAAGGAAAAAGTAAGATCAGAGGTGACGAAGTTAGCCTGATTTAGGGTAACTTTGTCACCTAACTTTAAATATGCTTTAAATACTCTCAATATGTGATTCTCTCAAATACTATATAAAAAAAAACATTTAGATCATTTAGGGGTATTTTAAGGATTAAAATTTACAATTTATTGCGAAAAATATAATTTTTCAATGTTTTTGTTCTCTAGGTGAAAGCATTAATCATATTATAACCTGAGATGTTTAGCTATTATAAAGATACGCTGAAGCTTAAGGTATTTTTTAATTACCACTTCAATATGTGGTTGGTATGAGGAAACCCTAATCAGCTACCACTCCTAAAATCTTTGAAATCAACTGCTTTTCTTCATGAATAAAGATTGTCGGGCCCGCAGACTTGGTGTGTATTGCAAGGCATTTATTGACCAGAACACTGCATGGTATTTGAATGTTGCAACAGCTAGTTTTTTACTTATGCCATTAGTGATAGCTGTCACTGCGTTTGCTATATTTTTTTCAATGTAATTGCCATAATACCAGATCCCTTAGGTTTTTTGGTAGGTTCACATTTTTCACTTATTGCTTAAGACCTAAAAGAAATGCGAGATTTAATCTCACAAATAAAACACACGAATAAATACATTTAAAGCAATAGTAAACCTGTCCGCTTGCCAGGTGAAAAAGTTAACCGGGGTGTCAAACTAGCCACTGTTTACGGTAGTATTTATTAATTCTGCAAGGTATTAAAATATTATAAAAATTGTTATATGGTTTAATGCTGTGCAGTGTAAAGTTGATACGAGGAGGAATCCGAAAATAAGTTTCCCCTGGCGACTGTGGACAGACGTGTGTATGAAAGACAAAACATATTACGAAACATTAAAGAAAAGACGTAGCTTTATTTTTCTACATAATTTTCGAGTAATTTGAAACATTTCTCTTACCCTTTTTTAAGCTTAAAAAAGCACAGAAAAGTATCGATAGCAGAAATCCATAACCGCCACGTGGAATTTTACGGGCCAGATGGGTTTTCGGAACATATGGTGCGGAGATGGTACCCCCAATTCAATGAGGGGCGTCAGCAATTGTGTGACAAACCGAGACTTTGACGAAAGTGTACGGCCACTACAATGAAAGCAGGGCCTGACTACAGTTTTTGGAAGAAATATTTTTTTACACAAGCCGTTCAAGGCTTCGTTCGTATGCAGAGCCCTTATTTTTTCTCGGAGTGCTTTTTGAAGCTTATAAAATAGTATTGCAAATATCTCAACTAACTTAGAACTTATGTAGAAAAATAAAGTCACATCTTATCTCTAATGTTTCATTAAATTTTTTTGTATTGCATACACACGTCTGGCCGCAGTCACATGGGGAAACTTATTTTCGGATTTTCCGTCATATATAATTTTAAATTATCATCTTTTGAACAATTATTGTTATATAACTGAGGAATGACACTATGACTTTATGTCCAACAGAAACACAAATAAAATTTTATAACAAAAATAGTCTCAAGTGTAATGTTCTCCGAACAAAATAAAATGTAATCCTTTAAAGGGTTAAATGCGTCAGAAAGTTTTGTGCTGTTGAGCACAGAAAATAGTTTTTGAAAAACCTTTCAATAAAATTGTGTAGTGTTAATTAATAAAAATGTACAATTCATACATAAAAAGCATTTTATATTTCTAGACATTTCGTAACATTTAGCATCAACAGTGATAATATCAGTTGAAAAATTTAATCATCATTCCTTTTCAGTTTCATATGAAGCAAACATTGATTAGCTTTTAAGAGAATTACACAAATCTCCTTAATTTAGTTCAATCAGTCGGAAATTAGATAAATTTTACAAGTAAACTCTTCAATGTAAACAGAATATTACACTTTTCTTGAGATTAAGTATTACTTTCAATGCATCAGACATTTGAGTGTTTATCAGACATTTGAGTTATCTCCTAAAGAAAAATTTTTCCCGAACTTTGAATTGTGAAAATCTTTTAAAATCCAATAATACATAATGCTTGTGTTGTATGAAAATTAACAATTAGTACATCAAGATAAGAAAGAACATTTTATACAGAAAGTTGCCGAATTCGAATGGCAATTGAAATACATGATAGTAGGTATCAAGAAGATGAAAAATTGCCATAGATCATTTGTTTGATCAAAACTTTTATTTTGCCAAACAAGAAAGAAAAAATCGTGCATCAAGTATAGATTATGAAACACTTTCCAAAACATTTAGAATGATGTAACGAAACTGCACCGTTTAAAAAACTAAAATATTAAGTCTCATTTCACCATATAGAACTATATAACGCATTTAAAAAGCGAATTTTAGATGTTTGCATCTACAATTGGATAATTATCCGAATGTTTTAGCAGTCCTGTATATTATTTAGAGATTTTTATCTATTAACAACATGCATTCCAAAATGTAGTACATTTTTGAGATACATACACTGGTGTGCAAAATTTAAGGTCGGGTGCCAAAATGCCAATTTTCAGCGGATTTTCAATCGATAATTTTCACGCGAATATTCAAAAGGAAGTAATATAATTCGAATAATTACTATCCCTGCATAACAGCTAGTCCATATAGCATCTCATTCAGGTCACACATGGTCACAAGAGTTATAGTCACTACGATGAAACAAAAAATAAGAAATTCCAAACGTCTCTTTTATGAGTCTCAAATGACTACTATATTTGACTCCACTGACAGGTCACTGCGACTGCTGCTTTGTGAAGAGTTACCAGTTGACTTTACTATTTCGGTTTATTGAGACTCTCATGTAACTGTCATTTGAAGACTCAATTTCTAAATGTCACATTAAAGTCAAATGGTGATTTTCTTTCACAAGACTTTATCAAATGGTGACAGAGACCCTACTGTGAAGTAATCACTGTGAAAAGTGGTGAATGGTCACCATGTGACTTTAATGAGACATTATTTGGTAATTTATCATGATGCAACGTTCACAATGACTTTGAAATTGAGTCTGCAGTTGAGAGGTCACACGAGAGTCTCAATGAAACGACATTGTAGAGTCACCTCGTGACTCACCGCAAGACAGTAGTCACCATGACCTGTCAGTGGAGTCGCATATAGTAGACATTTGGGACTCATAAAAGAGACGTATGAAATTTACTATTTTTTGTTTCGCCTTAGTGACCTATGACGCTTGTGATTATGTTTAACCTGAATGATATGTTATATGGACTATCTGTTATGCAGGGATAGTAATTATTCGAATTATGTTACTTCCTTTTGAATATTTGCGTGAAAATTATCGCTTGAAAGTCCCTTGTAAAGTGGCATTTTGGGACTCGTCCTTAAATTTTGCACACCGTGTATATTTCAGCAGAAAATTCCCCTTCAGCAATTTTCTCTAATAAGTAGAATAGTAAGCGAATACTTTTGTGAAGTTATCTGTATGAGGTATAAAATTTATATATAAAGACTAATATGCAGAAAACTAATTAAATTTGAAAAAGCATACCAGATTTTAAAACTTACTCTTCAGCAATTATTACTCAAAGACAGTACTATAACGTATTTCTTTTGTGTGTCCCTGTAAATTAATGAAAACGCTAAGAATGCTCTGTTTTAACATAATCGTAGTAAAATTCCGTGATTTATATTAGTTTCGATGTATTTAAAATAGCGTCATGTCATTAAAATACTCCCCACACTATTTCCCCATATACCATAATGTAATCAAATTCTTTTGAGCGTTCCAATAAATGAATAATTAATCGTTCATACTTCATATGCAATATCAAAGATACTTTGGTGACCCTAAATAACCTTTATCAAATTTATTATCATTTTCATAAAAATCCGAGCATATTTACGGAAGTTACAGTGTCGAAAGTCGGACAGACAAACCGATTGCATAAGTATTTTTCATCTTTGTTGGAAAGTTCTAAAAGCTGTGTGTTCCACTCTAACTGAAGTTGACTTGACAATAATAATTGAGCAGAAAATAAAACTACACTACAATAACAAGTCGGAAATTGCACGTCAAACATAGCAATTGAGATGCGTTCGTATTATAACGAAGTTTTAAAAATATTCAGATCTTGGTTAACTACATAGTATATAGTACTTTGGGTATTATATCTATACTAATAAAAGAACAAAACGCTCTGTCTGTGTATCTGTGTGTGTGTCTGTGTGTGTGTCTGCGATGGCTAGCAAAATCTACAGCATGTACGAAGCTCAAAATTTTTTTGAGAGTAGCCCTAAATCTCTCCTGATGCACCTGAGCTTCAGAATTCCGAAATTCCAATTATTAACTGAGTAATTAATTAAAATCGAGAGGTCACTCTCATGAAAAATCATCTTTTTCCAATGTTTTTCTCTTTCGTTTGTTTACGGTTGACTGGTTGTGTAAAAATTTTCGCAGAAGTAATAAGAAAGCTGAGACAGAATTAAAGAAACCCATAGAAGTAATGAGATAAGTGGAGGTGAAGTAAGCCTCAAAAAAGTTTTGCAATATGAAACCATTTATCGCGCAAATTTTAATGTGCCAAACAAAAGGACGTGGAAGGGATTTTGTATTATAAGACGAATTGAAAGAAATGAATTACAATTGAAGCATATTTTAAGAGGAAATAGCAAATTTTAAAATGGTCTTTGTTCTATTATTATTTATTAAAATAAATGTTCGCTTTTAAAATGAAGGAAATTGGAAAATTAGCAATAATTAAATATCAAATTAATTCTTTTAAAATCATGTATGAAAACTTAAGTAATAAATATTAATCTAAAATATATATTTCTGACTGCAGACGATTTTAATGTATTAACAAAAGAATGTTATATTTTCATGAAAAACGTTAAAATAATTTTCTATATTGATATTTAAAACACATATGATAAAATAATTAATAATTTTTTACCGGTGAAGCGATAGATTAGTTCTTTTTAAGAAACAAGAGCAAAAAAATACGGGTTTAAACCTGTTTCATTTGATAGGCGTGTCAAAGCACGTACTTTTGTTGGTACTTAATTGGACTTAATGTAGGTTTACATTTTTAGCATTACCTCCAGAGATAATACTGCCCCTCTATTAATTTCTTTTTACTCTATGAAAGAAACCAATTTGAGATTTTGGCATTTCAAAAGTGACTGTTTTTTTCCCCCCAAAGACCTTTAAAATTTAAAGACTGGCAAAATGTCAGTTTAACTTAGGATTTTTGAACACAACTGTTGCGTCAGATCGTTGGTACTTCGTACATTAGAATGTATGTGTGGTTATCTATAATGCAATAAATATATGTATATATGAGGCTTTTTTAGCAGTTTTTTTAATTCATTGATTAAATTTGAATGCATTTTATTTAAGTTAAAATTTTATTAAGATTTTAATTTGTTTTTAAAACAAAAATGAAATAGCTGTTTGACGTAAAGTTGTTCGAATCAGCAGACGACTCATACACAGTAATAAAATATCAAATAGCAAAATAAATTATATATCAAAAATAGTCACTAAAAGAATAGTAGCAAACATAATGTTTAGGCGTATTAACACATAACCCGATCCCAACCAGAAAAAAACAGACTATACTCCGATCCAAGCAAGACAAAAATTCTGTGAGCATAAACCCGACCCGAACCTAAAAATTCCATTTGAAAAAAAAAAAAATTATGGATTTGAGATCTGACCCGAATCAAATCTGAATCCCACAAAAATATTCAAATGAAGCATACCTCAATCCGATCAAGGAAAAATACTGTTCGTGTGTATGCAACCCGACCCGAACCTAATTTTTTTCTTTGAAAAAACCGAAAAATGTCCAGAACGAAATCTGAAATGGATAAAAATATTCCAAAGAACTATAACCCGATAAGAGTAAGACAAAATAATTTCCGTGAACATAAACCTGATTCGAACCTAAAAAATTCTATTTGAAAAAAACCCTGAAATTTTATGCAAACTACATCTGAATCCGATAAAAATATTCGAAAGAACCATAACCGGATTCGAATAAAAGAAAATAATTTCCGAGGACATGAACCCGATCCGAACCTAAAATTCCATTTGAAAAAAAATACCTGAAATTAGAATCGAACCAAATATGAACCTGACAAAAATATTCCACAGAACCATATCCGGATCTGAACAAGACAAAAAATTTCCATGAACATGAACCCAATCCGAACCTAAAAAACTGAACTAAATCTGAATCTGACAAAAATATTCCAGAGAAGCATATCCTTATTCAAACAATGCAGAATAATTTTCATTGATGCGTAACCCAACCTGAGCCTAAAAATTCCATTAAAAAAAAAACGAAATCTGAATTGAATGACATCTGAACCCGAAAAAATATTCCAAAGACCCAAAACCGAACCCGAGCAAGACAAAATAATTTCTCTGGATATAAATCCGACCAGAACCTTAAAAATCAATTTGAAAAAATACCCGAAATCTGAATCGAACCAAATCTGAATCCGACGAAAATATTCCAAATAACTATAACCAGATACGAACAATATAATTTCCATGGGCATAAACCCAATCCGAACCAGGAAATTTGTAAAAAAAAAAAAAAAAATCCCGAAATTTGAACCAAACCTAATCTGAACCTAACAAAAATATTTCAGTGAAGTATAACATCATTGGAACTAGGTAAAATAATTTCCATTGAAGTAAAACCCGAACCGAACTTAAAAATCTCATTTGAAGGAAAAAAAAAACCCCACGAAATCTGAATTGAACCGAATCTAAACTGAACAAAAATATTCCAAACAACCATCCGAAGAAGACAAAATAATTTCCATGAACATGAATCCAATCCGAATCTGAAATTCGGATGTTCTACAAAACATAATGCGCTCCGTAGCGGTGGAAAGTGAAACTAAGTACTTAGCGCGAGATGGTTAAGATATTTTGTTTATAGTTAGTGTTAAATTAGAACTTGGTTACGGTTAGGTAACAGTTGGGTTGCAATTACGTTCCGGTGAGCCTTATGTTATATTTATTTTCCGGTTAGGTTACAGTTAGGTCATGGTTAAGTTACATTTAGGTTAAAGTTAAGTTGCGGTTAGGTTATGGTTAGATTATGGGTATAGGTTATGATAAGGTGACGGCCAGGTTGCATTTATGGTATATTTAAATTACAGTTAGGTTACTGTTAAGATACAGCAAGGTTACAGACAAGTTATGATTACAATACAATTAGGTTACGGTTAGGAATTTGTTCACAGAATGAACATTACGCATGTTTGATAAAAAATATGCACCTATTTTTGTAAAATAGCTTTGAAATTATAATACTATATACTAACCTTTTAGTTAATCATCGAGAATCAATTTCATTCACGGTATAGTCCGATTTAAGAGTAATATAATTAGTTTGAAATTCAAAATATTTCACTTAGATATCTATGTGAAAAAAGTATTTAGTTAAGTCACTTAACAGTAATTTTAAGGATAAATATCAACAGTTTAACACGAAAATCACGCAATCGTTGGACACATATTCCCTCCTGCGTTTCCCATTGCAATCATTTTGGGTACTTTTGCAGCTAAATATTACTTTTTTTAACCAATTTTTGACACAGTCAGGGGGCACGTATTTAATATAATGTACACTGTAAAAAATTTTACCCTTTTGCTGTATCATCACTCCCTCGCTTTTATTGAATATCTCTCTTTTGACTTATGAGAATGCTCTATAATAGGCGGAAGTAATCATTTTCTATAAAAGCGATGGAGTGTCAATGCAGCAAAAGGGTCAAGTTTTTAATAGTGTATTTACACATATTACGAGTTAAAGATAAAATCATAAGAATTTCAAGTTCGTTTAAGATTATTATTACGGACCCGGGCAACGCCGGGCGGGTCAGCTAGTAGTGGAATATAGAAGAAAGCAAATTCTTTGGTATGTCCCTGTAAATACTATCTGTTTTCTATTATAGATCAAGGAACTTGTAGTAATCTTAAGTAACGCATATTAATTTCATAAAATGCAAATCAGATTAAATGTTCGTTGCAGCGTATATGGGGTTCTTTTGATCTTATGGTTAGACAACTTAAAATTCTTGTCTCTTAGAAAAGTAGAAAATTATTTATTTACAGATCTTCGGAACAACAAAGTCTTCGAAACTCACAAATATTACTAGATATTCAAAAATAATTGTTCAAATCTATCGTATAAGTGCAGATATAGGTTCCAGAGACTCTTTATATAACGTCTCAACACTAAATCACATTCAAAACAACGTAAATAAAACTCAAGCAAACTTGCTTACAATCGCAGCTCACTCAATGACTGACTGATGAATAATAACCACAACAGCTCGTATTGCTCTCCTTATATAGGCTCGCAGCATGTGCTAGAAATTTCCACAGGCATCTCGAATATTCCAGAAAACCAGGGAATAACATTCAATGTATCAGCACATCTAAAAAGGGGGTTACCATAGAGAGGGAAGGGTTACCATCGCCAACAATCGCCAAGTTTGTCGCCAACTTGGCGATATATCGCCAAATTTGGCGACCAAAATTAGTCGCGAAAAGTGACGCCAACTTGGCAATATCTCTAATATTTCGCAAAGCTGCCATAGACATTCACTGAAAATAATAGACAAGTTTGCTTGATAACAGAGACAATGTAACAAAAACTAATATTAGTAAATAAATGGAGCTTAATAAGGTTATTTACATTATTTTACAGTACAAACACTAACTATTTACAAAATTCGTAACACTATAATTAAAACGCATCCCAAACAATGCATCCCCCTATATTAATATGTAACGGGATACTTTTGTAACGACTTTTAAATTAATAACAAATATTCTTTGCCAAACAGATTGTACAGAATGCATATGTATTTTAGTATATACTTCATAGATGAATGTAAATTTTTATTATGTTCGAAAGAGTGTAACATCATAAAAATTTTGAATTTTTTTTTTCTCATTGACAGTAATGTAAAGGAATATTTTTGAGTAGCCCCTCGATTAAACTATGGTGCCCGATTTTCATAAAATTTGGTATGACTGAACAAAATTATGCAAAAAATATATATTTGAAATCTTAAACGATCTAGTTGGGCAGTTTTTACTTTGTTATATGCGTACTGATAAATAGTGGGCGGACTGAACGGCGATTATAGGTGGTAAGTTTCTATGTAATTATGAAGGCATCTCAAAACAGAACGATATGCACCTTGTTTCGAATGAAATGTGGAAACATCAAAATAAAATTATGGAGAGCACAGGGATCTCGTGTAATCAATAACATGAATTGATAATCTCAATGCAAAATATGGAGAGTGTACTGACGAATATAATGGGAAATTCTATCATTTTATTTTGGTATTATTGCATTTAAAATAAAGATGAGCATGTTGAGAATTTCATTTTAACATCTTCATTTTCAAAGAATAAATAATAATACAAATTTATACAAAAATATCTTTTCTGAAATTGATAATTTAGGTGCTTAGTAATTGATGTCCAAAAAACTGTTTAAACAGTCTCTTTATAGCATTGTACTGATCTATCCAAGAAAAATCCCACAGGATTAGAAAGAGCTTAAAATAACATTAAATTCAATTTTTTGCATTTTCCGAACTCCCCGAAATAAATAAATATAAAAATACCTAGAATTTTTGCAGCTGTATCATGTTCCAAATGATGCTAATAAAGTCATTCTAAATTCTTTAACCAAGCTAGTAATTATTCCCGTTTGTAAAAATACTGTTCAGGGAAACATTAAATCGTGTGCCATTAACAACTAAGGGAAATTTATCCAACTTCTTGGATAATTGCTTGTTCATCTTGATTAATTATTCTTCAATGGTTGAGTAACGCTGCACTGTCGATTAAATGTCTAAGTTAGGTGTTAACCCTCTGAGTGTCTTGCAAATGGCTAAAATTGTAAAGTTGTTTTCTCGGTGTTTTATTTTAAATGCCCAGAAATATGACTTTTTCAACATTATAAAAAAATTTTAATTACAAATATAAATGTGATCCTTAAGAATATTAATAATTCAAAAATGCATTGAAAATTCTTTAAATCTTTATAATTGTATTATGTTAAATGTTGCTTATATTTCAGTGAAACCTGGAGCTTAGTGAATGGAATATTACGTTCCAAACACTTACAGGGTTTTAAAGAACATTGAAAGGCTTTCTCTTGATAAAAAATTATTGTTGTTTCAAACTAAAATATTGCTTTCGTTATTCTTATTCGTTCAATTAAAAATTATACCCTCCCACCAAATGTATTGCGTTGGATTTTAAAAAATGAATTGGATGCCTGTTGATCGATAAATAATGTTTTAAACATAAAGAATTAAAAAAATAAATATCAAACTTTCTAATAACTTAAAAATAATATTTATAAGAAACTTATAATCAATTTCAGATTGTTTCCAGAAAAAATATTCTGTTATTAAATATTGGTGTCATCAAATTTTATTCAAATCTAAAGGTTAAAGAGAAAAAATAAATATATATAATGAATTTTTTTAAAAGTATTACTGAAAACAAATCTAGTTTCTCCGAGCTAACAAAAAATAAAAAGGTATTACAAAGACTTAAGTTTCACCTATGATGAAAGAAAGCATGATTATATCTTTTGACAAACTTGATTAATTGCTACTGTTTTTTATTAATTTTTTATTAAAAGTATAATTACAGAAGATAACACATACAAATACAACCAAGATCCTCTAAAAAGTCTTTTTATAGCATTGTATTAATCTATCCACTAAAAATTCCACAGGATTGAAAGAGCTTAAAATAATATTAAATTCAACTTTTTGTATTTTCAAAACTTCCCGTAATAAATAAATGTAAAAATATCTTGAATTTTTGCAGCTCGAACATGTTCCAAATGATGCTAATAAAGTCATTCTAAATTCTTTAGCCAAGGTAATAATTATTCCCGTATGGAAGAGTACAGTTCAGGGGAACATTTAAGAGTGTACCATTGACAACTGTAGACAATTTACCCAACTTCTCTAATAAGTACTTGTTCATCTTGATCAATTATTCTTCAATGGTTGAGTAATATTAGAATGATTTTTCGATAAAATGTCTAAGTTAAGTGCTAAAGAGCATTGGAAGACTTTTTCTTGATAGTAAATTCTTGTTGTCCCAAACTAAAATATTGCATTTGTTATTTTTATTTTTTAAAGTAAAAATTATATGCTCTCATCAAATAAACTGTGTAATATTACAAAAAAAAAAAAAAAAAAAAAAAAAAAAAAAGGTGGCTTTGATTTATAAATAACATTTTAAACATTAAAATGAAAAAAAAATAAGTATCTTATTTTCTAATAATTATAAAAAAAATATTTATTAGAAATTTATAATCAATATCAGATAGTTTCCAGAAAGAACTGATGTACTA
Organism: Maratus speculifer; assembly: GCA_964019185.1. Taxonomy (NCBI): domain Eukaryota; kingdom Metazoa; phylum Arthropoda; class Arachnida; order Araneae; family Salticidae; genus Maratus; species Maratus speculifer. The sequence goes on along the minus strand of OZ025292.1, from coordinate 176,407,363 downwards.
AATATTGGTATCATCAAAATTTATTCCAATCGCTAGGCATTAGTTATCGGCTAAAGAGAGAAAAATAAATATATATATACAAAGAAAAATTTTTTAAGTATCATTGAAAACAAATCTAGTTTCATAACAAAATTTTTTTTTAAATTTCCGCGCACAATCAGAGATAAAACCAATATTTTTAGAAATTTACATTGTATTTAATAAAATGCACTTACTCAATCTCGCTTGTGGTTTCTAATTTTGTACTAAGTATAAATTTGGCTATAAAAATGTTTGTTTCGTCTGAAGTTTACACTCTGAAAATCCCGTAATATCATGTGATACATACATTATACTTTTTAATATTCATGCCGAAGTTTAATATAGTACGATATAAATAAATCTATCTTTGTAGTGGTACTTTATGACACCACTGAACGGGCATGGCTCTATCATTGTTTATGTTAAAAAAATAATAATAATAATTTTTCAATTAAACACTGGAAGAAAAGCCCAGTAAAATGGATTTGAGGGTATAAAAAAATTCTGAAGATATTCGAGATTGTTGAACAATTTTGTTACGAAGTGAAATCAAAGCTTAAAAAAGTATGGCATAAAGCTTAAAGTAAATTCACTTTATTAAAAACAAAACTATTTATAACCCATTTTTGGAAAATTAAATGCAGATGTATATGACAAAAACATCAGTAGCATGATGCTTTGCATTGTTAAAATTGTAGTCATACTTTAAATCAACAGCAGCATGTTTCGAAAAAAAAAATCACAAAGAACAAATCGCGTCAAATTTTTAAAAGTAGGTTTAAATTCTTTTAAGGTTTCCCCAGTGGATTTTTTTGCATTTGAGCATTTTTAACGCTTTCGCTGCCGATCACGCGCCAGCGCGTGATATGGAGCCAACATAAAGGGCCATTCACGTGCCAGCGCGTGATGTGGGGTAATTTCTCAACAGCCAGTCACGCGCTGGCGCGGGAAAATCTTTCACTGATTCTTTGTTATAAAAAGTAAATCGACTTCTGGGAAAAACTCACTTCTACAGTGCGGCATTAACTATCATCACCTCTTCACGTAAGCGGCAGCGAACGTGTTAAGAAATCTGTTAGCAAATGGTTGAAATTGGCTGTTGCAGACGCTATTCAGAAGCAATGTAAAAGAAATGTTTTTCATAAATTGCTTAATTGAATTTTAAAAAGTTCGCCATTTACATAAAAAAATTTAAAATAATTCTATTAAGGGGTTACAAATTTATAAATATATATTTTAGTTAAAGAGTACTTAATATCTGCAATCCCTTAGCCATGGTCAAAATTTTTTTCACTAATTGTAGTTTCATTCATTCAATTACGTCAATTAGTTTGAAATGGGAGTGTCCATAGTTCTTAGGGAAGTTGAAGAAAAAGTAGTAGTGCTTCGGATTAAACAGTGAATTACAAACGAAGTGAATATTTGAATGAAGAAACGGTAATTAATTAAAATATTTCATGAAGATGACTGCGTGATTGCAGACTGAAAGTATTTATAAATTTAAATAAAATGCAAATTCTCAAGTCTACAACATCTGTATTATTATAATTTATAATATTTTAAGTAAGCGGTGAACATTTTAAGTTCTTATTCAGTAGTTTATGATTGGATTAAGGTGATATTGTGATGGCAAAAATATCACATAATAATACATCTTTTGTGCATTGACCGTGATCGCTGTTCTAATTTGTGTAATACACCAGGTTCAATTTTTTACTTTTACTTCTGAAACAAAATGATATAAACATTTTTGATTAAAAAAATCAGTTCATAAACATCTTGACTAAATTGTCTTTATTTTTTGCAGAATACGAAAAGTATGAGCACATATAAATACCACGAATGCAGTATATTTAAACAAACGTTTACTAACATAATTAAGAAACATTTTTTCATTTTCGACAACTGCCAATTGTGCGGGTTGACTTGTCCGCGACAAAACGTTATCTGAAAAATTTTCACATTTCACAAACGCCAACAGAAAATGTCTTGGCATACAATAAATTCCCAATCTGGGCTAAAAAACGTACATGTAAAAAGGACCGTTATATAATAAGCAATGGGAAAAATTTAAAATGAGTGTTGTCAAGAATACAATAATTATCGCTCGCGGCGAAAAACCGAGCAACGCATAGTAACCCTAAAACAAAATTACGCAATTGGTAAAAATTGAGTTCTTTATACAAGACAAAATGCGATAATAGGAAATAAAAATAGCAGTTATTTAAAACAGAAAAAAAAATATTTAATTCGTTTGATATTTATAATCAACTGAAAAGCAAGAAAGAAAAATCTAGAAATGAAGTGATATTTTAAAACTAATTTATTATTTGTTTTCATTTTATTATTTTATATGCAATTTGGAGACGAACACTCAATAAAAAATACCTATTAAAAATGCTTTTCTTTTAAAATTAAATTTTAAAAGAGGGGGGGATTAACATTTGAAATATTAATAAAAATATATAAAATAGAATATGTGTTACATCAATGATATTGCATTTCGCATTGTGATTTTATTTAAGAATAGTTTTTAGTTTTATTTTTCAGTAAAGGCAGAATATGTTTTAAAAGAAACTACAAAAATTGGTATTCTGAAAGGAAACTCCCGAAATAATACTATCTCGGAAAAAATCTCTTACAAATAAATTAATTTGACAAAAATTAATGTAATTTTAACTATAATTAATTTAACAAAAATTGAAAATAATCATCCCGTTACAAATGACTTCATTAATAATGACTCAAAGTTTCATCATTATACGTTTCTAAATGAAGGGGGAAATAAGTGAATATTTTTCGTATTTTTGAGCTACAAGAAAAACGTTTTGTCAAAAATTCACCTTAATGAGTTCGGGAAGCTACTCTAAAGGTGTGGGAGAAAACTGATATGACTGTAAAAAATAAAAAATAAAAAGTCTGAAAGAAGACTGACATGAATGTAAAAGAAAGTATTGGAAAGAACTGACATAATTGTAAAAAAAAAAAAAAAAAAAATGTAAATAGAATTTTGGAGTTTTTAGCACCACTTTAGCCAATGTTTAAGGGGGGGGGATCAGGTTAAAAAGAAAAACAATCGATTTTTTGGAAAAATTAGTATGGATTCCTTGAAATGATACAAATTCAATGCAATTTTTTTAATTCGAATTAGAACGGGAGTTATCACTAAAAACATCTGACAACACAATAGTCCGTTTTCTAATTACAGCTTTTCATAGGTCCGTGTGCAATTTTATGATTAAGTATCGTGAGTGGTCTCATTTTGTTCCTTATGTATTGTAGACTAAGAAAAGCGATGGTGGACATCTGGGACCCGCGACTGGGGAGGGGGAGGGGAAGGGTTGAAAAGTGCAAGGGAAAAAAATTCCATTTCATAAAAAATAAAGAAAATTATCGGTAAATATTAATGTTTAAAACATTTATAGATTAGGAAAAACATTTGTGGACACCCGGGATCCGCGACTGGGGAGGGGGAGGGGTTGAAAAGTGCAAGGCAAAAAAAATTCCATTTCATAAAAATTAAGAAAATTATGCAAACATATTAATGTTTAAAACATTTATAGATTAGGAAAAACATTTGTGGACATCCAGGAGCCGCGACTAGGGAGGGGGATGGGAGGGAGAGGGGTGGGGGAGTGGAAGAGTTGCAAAGTGCAAATGAAAAAATTCTATTTCATAAAAAATAAAGAAAATTATGTATAAAAATTAATGTTTGAAACAATTATAGATTAGGAAAAACATTTGTGGACATCCGGAACAAGCGACTGGGGAGGGGGAGGGGAAGGGTTGAAAAGTGCAGGGGAACAAAATTCCATTTCATAAAAAATAAAGAAAATTATGCATAAATATTAATATTTAAAACATTTATAGATTAGGAAAAACATTTGTGGATATCCAGGACCCGCGACGGGGAGGGGGAGGGGAAGGGTTGAAAATTGCAAGGGACAAAAATTCCATTTCATAAAAAATAAAGGAAATTATGTATAAATATGAATGTTTAAAACATTTATAAATTAGAAAAAAACATTTGTGGACATCCGGGACTCGCGACTGGGGAGGAGGAAAGGGAGAGGAGAGGAATTTGAAAGGGGCAGTAAAAAAATTCTGTTTAAAAAAAAATTATGCATAAATATTAAAGTTTAAAACGTTTATAGAATGAGAGTGGTATTGAAGGATACTCGGGACTTGTGATTAGGAAGACGGAGGTAAGGGAAGAGGAGGGGAGGGGAGGGAAGTGAAAAGTGTTGAAAGAGGCAAGAAAAAAAAGCCACTTAATTATATATATATATATATATATATATATATATTTAAATAAGACTGATATATTAAACTCATCACTAACTCATCACTACTAATATATATATATATATATATATATATATATATATATATTAATATATATATATATATATTAGTATTTAAATCTTTTATAGAATAAGAAAAGCAATAGTGGGCATCCGGGATCCGCAGCTAGGCTAGGGGGAGGGGGAGGGAAGGGGAAATGTTGAAAAGGGTAAGAAAAAAGATCTGAAGCTTCAGTGGGACTGCATTCTCTTTCTGGATGTGACACCACTGGTTCATTCAGTGGTAAATAAAAAACCAGTTTTTGGAAGAGCTTCATAAATGCTGACGACAGAATTCTGAAAGCACTTGACGCATAAGGTCAAACAGATATCCTTGAGAGTGAAACATATATTGCACTTGAAGAATACATATGTTCAGTGTACATGCCAAAATTAAACATTAAAACATTCAGTGAGCTAAGATGGTGGTTATTTACAAAAGAGCAAGTTGAAGGAACAAATATGCCTCCAACTCAAGCCGCCCTTTACTCAGCCATAAGAGTTCATTACCAAGCAATAATATGGCAAAGAATACACATTTAAAAAAATAATATTCCACCCCCAACTGTTTTTGGATGGATAATAAAGGAAAAATAATACCTACCCGTCATGTGTAACATGCCATGTGCTCCTCAAGAACTGGTTTAATCGGTGCGTTGTTCGTGTGTCAAGTGAAGATGTGTAGCATCCTGTAAATGTTCACAAAATGGATTACCTTGTAACTGAAATGTGTTCATGCTCGGGTGAGACTGATAAATGTGATAATGTTGGAGGCCTTGATGATGTAAATTATGATGACAGTGGTACCGATGATCCTACTTTGTTCTGAAGTTAAACTTTTACTTGCAGTTTAAAATTTGAAAGTTTTTACTATTTAGGTATATGATGTATAATATAGAATAACAATACAAAGATAACAAATAATATTTAGCGCTACAAAATTTGTATCATTTAGTATTTATCATCACTCAGTTCCTTTTCAATTACCTTTATTACTTATTTTTCCCTTGCACTTTGCAACCCTTCCCCTCCCTCTCCCCTTCTCCAATCGCGGGTCGTCCCGGATGTCCACAAATGTTTTTCCTAATCTATACATGTTTTAAACATTAATATTTATACATAATTTTCTTTGTTTTTTATGAAATGGATTTTTTTCCCATGCACTTTGCAACTCTTCCCCTCTTCCTCCCCTCCCTCTCCTCCTCCCCAGTCGCGGCTCCTGGATGTCCACAAATGTTTTTCTTAATCTATAAATGTTTTAAACATTAATATTTATTCATAATTTTCTTTAATTTTTATGAAATGGAATTTTTCTCTCTTGCAATTTTCTACCCTTCCCCTTCCCCTCCCCAGTCGCGTGTCCTGGATGTCCACAAATGTTTTCCCTAATCTATAAATGTTTTAAGCATTAATATTTATGCATAATTTTCTTTATTTTTTATGAAATGGATTTTTTTCCTTGCACTTTTCAACCCTTCCCCTCTCCTTCCCCCTCCCCAGTTGCGGGTCCCGCATGTCCACAAATGTTTTTCCTAATCTATAAATGTTTTAAACATTAATATTTATGCATAATTTTCTTTATTTTTTATGAAATGGAATTTTTTCCTTGCACTTTGCAACTTTTCCCCTCCCCCAACCCTCCTCCACCCCATCCCCATCCCCATCCCCCTCCCCAGTCGCGGCTCCTGGATGTCCACAAATGTCTTTCCTAATCTTTAAATGTTTTAAACATTAATATTTATACATAATTGTCTTTATATTTTAAGAAATAGAATTTTTTTCCCTTGCACTTTTCAACCCTTCCCCTCCCCCTCTCCCTCCCCAATCGCGGGTCCTGGATGTCCACAAATATTTTTCCTAATCTATAAATGTTTTAAACATTAATATTTATTGATAAATTTCTCTATTATTTATAAAATGGAATTTTTTCCCCTTCCATTTTTTCCCCTTCACCTCCCCCTCCCCCTCCCCAGTCGCGGGTCCCGGATGTCCACCATCGCTTTTCTTAGTCTACAAGACATGAGGAACAAAATGAGACCACTCACTATACTTAATCAAAAAATTGCACACGGGATGTAATTAGAAAACGGACTACAACGAAAAAAATTGGGGATTCCCTTCCTCAGCAAAGCGGTCACTATAGTGTGTACACTTGAAGCTCGTTGAACCAAAAAATGGCCAGAAGAGCTGCGGCTGAGGCTCTAAAACATAAATAAGGATGTGTTTATATCCCTGGTAAATTTTATTATGATCAACAATTCTCATTATTATAAAATTTGAAGTTAATCTATAAAACTATAAAATTGACTTTGAAGCCATTTGTCTCGAAACTATTTAATGGCATTGCGCGCACTCTCATTCATAAACTAATTATTGCTGAACCAGGAAATTTTGAATTTTACTAATTTTCATGTGTACCTATAAGCTAACCTCAATTTAGCCTGATTTTTGTCACAGACATTTTTTTTATTGAAAAAAATATGTGTAATTTAACGAATATATTAAAGCAATTAATTATGCAAATGAATTTGAATATACCTTTAAATTTTGGTTCAGTGTAAAACATAGCGGTATAAGTGAATGTAAGTGCAATATTAAATGCATATCTGCAGTAGAATTTTTAAAATCTTGCGTTTCAAAATGCATATTTAAAAATGCATATTTTTTAAACATCAATTTTGTCGTCAAAATTTAACTAATTAATATTAATAAATATATATTTTTTTCAATGTTTTTTTAAACCATAAATATTTATGAAAGTATAGAAAAAAATCTGTATTACATTAATTGGTTTTGAAACTGCAAAGTTTTTAGTAGAGATCAAATTATTGTCACTTTCCGGTCGCTCAAATCAGAAAAGCGATCACTAGCATGTACACTTGAAGCCCCCAGAGCCAAAAGAATGACCTAAAAGCTGCGACTGACGCTCTGCAACTAAAAGCAAGATGTATTTATGCCCCTGATGAAGCATGATAAGCAATCCTCATTGTTGTAAAATTTGCAGTTAATTTATAAAATTAACTTTGAAGCCGTTTTTCTCAAAATTGTGTTTTTTGACATTGCGCGCACTCTCATTCAAAAACTAATTATCTTAGAACCATGAAATTTTGCATTTTACTAATTGTCATGCGTACATTTAAGCTGAACCTCAATTTAGTCTGATTTTTTGTTATAGAAATTTTTTTATTGAATAAATAAGTGTAATTTTTTTGCTAAATTTAATAAATATGATTATTAATGCCATTATTTATGCAAAAGAATTTGAATATACTTTTAAATTTAGGTTTAGTGTAAAATATAGTAATATAAGTAAATATAAATGCAATATTAATATATATCTGCAATAGAATTTTTTAAATCTTGCGCGCAAATGCATATTTAAAAATTCATATTTTTAAACCGTCAATTTTGCCATTAAAATTTAACTAATTAATATTGCTAAATATATATATTTTAATGTTTTTTTTTAAACCATAATTATTTATGAAAGTATAGAAAAAAATTTATTGTGTTGTATTGTTTTTTGTGCTGTATTTTATTTATTGGTTTTGAAACTACAGTGTTTTTCGTAATTGTCAAATTATTGTCATTTTCCGGCTGCTCAACCTGATCTCCCCCCTTAAGGCCACCATCCATCAAGTCAAATTATCGTAAAAAAGCATTTATACGAAGATATTAACAGTGAAAACAATTTCTATAAATAAATATGAATGACTTTTTTTTAACTATAGAAAATAATGAGGACTTTTTGTGAAATTTTACATTCACTCATAATTTTTTTTCTTGTAAGCTAAATTACTTTTCTTGAGTAAAAGATTAAAAAATATTTCTAGAACTCTACGTTCTCAAAATATTTTCACCATTCATATGAATCTGAGGAACAAGATAATTTTCATCATGTTTTTAGATTTCACCATACTAAACATCATTTTTTTAAAAAAATTTTTTATTTTAGTCATCACATTTTGCTAATAAAACTTTAAAGTAAAAAAGAAAATAATAATAAAATAGCATTTTTTGTATTTCAACAATATTATATTAATTAAAATAATGTAAAAAACAGTATCTATAGCAAATTTTGTAAGGTGACTTTGCGTTTTAAAAATTCGTTTTTTGAATTTTCGTTTTCGCAATTTTTTGAAATTGCACAAACAAAAGGGCATACACTGTTAAAAATAAATGTGTGAATTCACGGTGAAACTACTGGCAGCAAAGTAGCCGAACTTGTACCGTTCCGTTGTGAGAAATACAAGAAAGGAAAAATCCGTTTGAAGAAGTAGTAACTTTCCGTTACAAAATTTGATCTTTAATAATAATAATAATAATTTAATTTAATTTTTAAAATTGATGAATCAATTAATCGTCAACGAATTCGAAATTACCGAGAGATTTTAAGCTGCTATGTTATTATTATTCTGTATAATTTAGTTCTCGCCGTCCTGAGGATCGAACTCGGACCTTTTGACAGCGAAACATATCCTTACGAACTGAGCCAAAGCTGCTGATGCCGGCGTGTACAAAGTATGTCTTCTATGAGTTTGTAAGAAAATCTTTTGTGCTTTTTAAAGATTTCCTTTCAGATATATTCCTTAGAATATTTGTAAACGGTTTATTTTATTTTATTTTAAACTGATGCTTAATATTTATTATTTTTTAAATCAATTTTAATTTTTTAAATAGTTTAAATTAAAAAAATCACTCTTAAAAACCAGTTTTTTTGCATGAATGAATGAATGAAAAAAAGTTTTTTATTGAAAATTTTTTTACAAAAAAAAAAAAAAAAAAAAAAGTATAGACAATTTTTTGAAATTGTCGTACATTATTTATTTTTTTATTTATTTAATTTTTCTAAAGATTTTTTAATAAGAAATAAGAGAAAAATAAACAGAAAAAATTTAATTTAAAAGGGATTTTTTAATGTTTTCACTATCCCATGGCGCCAGGGGGACCCGAACCCACAATCTGCGCCCACGGGCGATTAGCGGTGCGGTGCGGTGCTTTGACCACTCGGCCATGGAGCCCCACCACACAACCGAATGTCTCCGTTTTTTGTTTCTATTTCCATCCGTTTCGTTATTTTTAGGTAACGTGGTGGAATTTTGTGATTTGTAACGGAGAATGTTCTTTTGTTGTGAAAAGGAACCTTTTCTGTGAAATTCAGGAAAAAATGTTCGTGAATTTCAGAATATTTTTAACAGTGTACATTACATAATAATGCAGCTGTATGATGTAAATGCAGAATAATACATAGCTTAAAAAATTATAATGCCAATCTGCCAATCTTTTTTGTGTTTCTATGTCTGCTTAACACCATGAAAGAAAATTACGTTTAATTTCAGATTTTAATATTAAAAATAACATTTAAATCTTTTTCTTCTTATTTTTTTTCTTCTTCTTCTTCTTATTATTATTATTAGTCGCTGTAGTAGTAGAAGTAATAGTAGTAACATTTAGATTTAATTGTTCATAGTCTAATTAGTATTTAAAAAATATATATTTGAATAATGGAAAAAAGTTTCCAAATTTTTTAACCCTTCTATCTTAATTTTTTACTGCACCATAATATTATAATAAATTTTAAATATTTATTCCAACACATTTAAAATAGAAAATTGTTTTTTAAGAATTCAAATATGCTTTTAACTGAAAATATTTTAAAATTCCCTTATTTAAACAAAGTGCCTTGCTAATTTGTTTTTAAAAGTATGTGTATATAGTTATTTTTTAATAACATTTCTCTAAAGAATTAAAATGATGATAATTATGTCTTTCTATTTCTATTATTGTTAAAGGTATACAGCCATAATAAAGTAGAAAAAAATGTTGTTTAGGTAAATAAGGAAAAAAATTAGTTTTTACAAATAATAAAGCCTGTTTTAGTTGGAGTGTCATGTGTTTCATTCGCCATGTCACATACTTGCTCTGTTTGGAAGGTAGAGATAGATTAAATCAGTGAAGTCCTGAACTATTTGTCATGCAACAGAAATTGCAAAGATTGTAGAGAAATTGGTAAAAAATACAGTGTTTCAATAGTAAAGATGCCCTTTTATGATTGCATTTTTTGGACAATTAATTTATTTCTATGATTTACTTATTGTTTATTTTATTTTATTTTGTCATAATTAATTTTGTAACAGCATATTATACCTTTTTATTTAAAAAAAAATTAGTTGTTCCATACCATACCGTATTATTTTTTTAAAGCGATATGCATCATCATAAATTTTAGCGCATATGATTAGAAAATTAAAATTAATTAGGAAATGTATGCGAAATTCATTGGCAGTGAATTTCGTTATAGGAAATCGTTAAGTATTTTTGTGCAGCCTGAAATTATAATGTCACTAAAGATTCATTTTAAATTGATGATTATTTAACATACATGGAACAGTTACTGTGGGAAAATAAATAGCAACTTTCAATTTATAATATTTCCGTAGTAACTCATATGTGTTCAAAGGTTTAAAAGAAAAGAAGTGTAAAAATTAAAATAAGATCATTTGAAACAAATCCTTCAAAATTGTAGTCAGTGCTTAACGTAATATTATTTAACGTGAAAAAATTAAATAGAAACACGAGTACAAAATAATTAGATATCGTTTTGTCCTTTTTCATTCGGCTAACAAGGAAACTATCTGAAGTGCTACTTGCCGATTTGTATTAGAGTGGTATCGTTGGAAGTGTGTTGTCTCGAAAAACAAAGTATCCACTAAAACTAACCATTCTAAATAAACACCACAAGAGCTGCAATGCAGTTTGCACAATCATTGCAGTAATGCGCCGCTTTCCAAACTTTTTTCTTTACGCACCTCTTTTATAAGCTTTTCATTTCAGAGTACCCCCCCCCTCCCATTTTTCATATACACGTTTCCCTTTTTCCTAAGCCCCACAAGTAGATGACTCAAACATGCTTATTTTTCACTAGTAATCTTCTTATAACAACTGCATAATAAATTGATACAAACTATAATGCCATTTCCAATGTCTCCTTATATTTTTTAATTCTTCATTTTAAATTTAATTTTGCTTTTACTTACCCATCATACGTAGTATAGGGTAAGTCTTGCAATCGTTTTGAAAATCGAAAAATTTTTTTGACGGATTTACACGTTTTAGATAGTGGAGATTCCGAAAAACATATTTTTAGAAAAAAAATTTTGCCGTCCGTCTGTCTGTCTGTCTGTAAACGCTCTATCTCCAGAACAAATTGAGATAGAGACTTGAAATTTTGTATGTAGTTAGTATGTAAGGAATGGACGTAAAAGGCAATAAAATAACACATATTTTGCATATAGAACGAAGTCAATCGGATTATTAGTTGTTGAGATATTTGTAATCATGTGTTCCGCATTCTTCGATTTTTCATGACCCTGTATTTCATTCAAATTTCAATTCAGAGGTATATTTTAATTGAAAATGAGACGCTTAATTCGACGCAGTTATTTGTTAGTTAATAGAATTATTATTTTTGGAGTTATAAGGATGTTTCTTTTACGCAGTTCGGTATTTCTTGAGTAGTTTGGCGTTTTATATAATTTGTCGAAATTGGTACATCAGCAGTTCTTTAATGTAGCATTACTATGTATATTAACAATATTTAAATTTTGTTTATGAATTGCAATGCATTGTATAAATAGTTTTCACATGTTTTATTTTCATATACATATCCATGATGGGTAAGCATTACGGTGGCCCCCAATGACTAGTTTTGTTAGTATTAATCAAAACTTAAGAAAAATCAATGTAACATTAAACAACATAAATTTCTTAAGACGATTATTAATAAAATATTTGCATTATTATAGAATTATCAAAATGGGTTTTCATATTCTCAATAATATCCTTGGGCTTTATGGTATTGAGATTTTTAAATCTGGGTTTAATCAAAGACAGATATAATCTCAAATTAGAAACAATGCTTAGATTATTGCAATGATTTTTATTTAAAAAAATTCGAATTTTTTTATATACATAAGACGAAAAATCTCTGTATTTGTGAAACGAAACAGTTATTTTATAAACTTATCGCTTGATTTTTCGCAATCATCTTTCTCTGCTATCCAAATATCAATGATTTTCCATTGATACAGAATATTGCATAGTGATCAGTTTAATGTTTTCAGAAAGATGGGGAAAAATATATGCAGGGTGCATCGTAAAGTCCCTTTAACCTGAAAAGACTTCAGAGAGCTGTTTAAGTTTTCCCATGTTAGAAATATTTCGTCTCATGTCTCTCCTAATCACTCTGACTTTCGAGAAGCATTTTTTGTTTTTTAAAATTCCGATAAACTATTCAATGAACTCTCACAATTTCTTTTTCTCTCTTCATCGTGAAAATTATTCTGTCTGAAACTTTCTCTATCTTTTGTGTATATTTTTATACTAAGGTGGTCTGGTGTAATAACGCCAAGCAGGGTAATAACGCCAAGTGCTAATATTATGCATAATGATGAAATAATTTAGTAAATGACACTCATGTGCTCTGCGCAGCAGGGTTTTGAGTCATATAAATCGCAAAAAAAACAGCTTCAAGTTAATTAGTTTCATTTTTAGGTCTTATTGTTTTTACAAGCAACTAAAATTAACGCTTGATCTAAAATTTGCGAGATACGTTTTGTGATGTGAAGACTATTTTTTTTTATCCGGAAATACTTTGTTAATTGCATAAATTTGTAGTACATTTCATGGACTTTCAAAATGTTGTTGAAGATTTTGGATATCTTCTCGAGAAAATTTGTAATTTAAAATGTACAACGCAATAACTATAACGGGGTAATAACACCAATCTTTGGCATAAATACCCCGGTTGATTCCCTACAGTGGCCGAGCTACATCCTAAATACTGATTCAATTAAACACAGTTAAAACTGTGCAATGTTTCTAATAATTCTATTTAAGCGGTCCATTTTAAGCAAAAAGAAGCTCGCGGTCTGATATTATTTTGCCTCATCCTCCCCCCCCCCCCCCCCACACACACATCACACCTTTATTTTTCTTACACTTTCACAAAAGATTGAACATTTTCAATACCTTAGAATGCAATTTGTCAATTTCTAAGTTTGTAGAGTTTGTATTTTTAGAATTGGGCAATCTACATGCAATTATTCCATCTTATTTCATAGTTTTGTTTGCATGGCGTTATTACCCATATAGGTGAGTAATAACGCAAAATAGCATTGGTCCAGAAATCACGCCATTACATTTTATGAATACATATATGTTAAATTATTTTTTATGTATAGATAGTTAATGAGTTGCTGTATCAAATCATATATTTGTTTGAAAAATACAATCTAAAACTGAGCCGTGAAAATTGCCAGAACCTTAACGTGGCGTTATTACCCCAGGGTACCTTATTAGTATTCAAATATAATCTTTTATTTCTCATGTTTTTCACGTGTTTTCTCTTTTACTTTATTATTTTTTACTTTTCTTTCTTTATTTATTGTTATTTCCTTTGCTGTTTTCTTTTCTGTTACTTTTTTCTATCGATTTAGCAACACTTTCCTTTTCTGCATGTGTTCCTCTGTAATTGGTGTTGCCATTCTGCTAGTGCCATCTATCGCATTCCTCATAACTTCTTGTCTGTGTCTTTACTCTTCAATTCGTGACCTTGTTGCCTAAAGGACATGTGTCTAAATTGACTGATAACGGGATGTTAAAATTTTCCATTTCGAAACGCGTTTGTGAAAATTTATGTTGATATCCTCTGTCATTAGTGTTTATCAATTTGTTAGTCCATCTTGCGCATTCTATCTTTACTGTTTATTCGCTACCATGTTGTCTTAAGAATACGTGTTTAATTTGACTGATAACGGGTTGTTAAAATTTTTCAACTCGAAACGCCTCCTGTATGTTTTTCGTTGTAGGTTGATTAATACAAATGTTGATTATTTACTTGTTAATTTATACCAGATTTTTTGTGTTGTCTCATCTGCATGATAATAGTACAATAATTGTACTTTAGAGAAATATTTTCTATTAGGATTCATGTTATAATTGACTATTTTTAAAGGCGAAATTTCTTAATTTTTTAGACAGTAGTCGCCGTTTTCAACCTCTTAGAAATGAATTAAAATGATAAAACAAGTACTTCTATTTTTTTCAAGTATATCAGATTAACTTCAACTTGATAAAATTAAAAAAATATCATTAAAAAATACCTTTTTAAAATTATTGGAGAGGTACTGTCAATATTTTTAGAAACAAAAAGATATTTGTCTTGGTCAATTTATTTAATCATAGAGACCTGCAAGTTCCTGTTTTCTTTAACACTATCCAATAAAGTTGAAAAGCGTTAATGCTTTTTTTTGTCACTCCGTCTCTCCACGCTCTAACTCCCTTTTCTTTCTTTCTGACCGATGACCAGGCTCCTACCTGCCGAGTTATCTCCGCTTAACGAGTTGGATACCTGGTATCGGGTCCGATGACCGCCTAATTGCTGCGTAGCGGCAATAAACCTAACTTCTTCACTTCGCATACCATCATTTCTGCAGTACTTATTTCTCGTTTGAACATTCCTTGTTTCGGTTGTTACTTAACGTTACATCCTGTTGTTTCAACTGCAAATGGCTACTCAAATTGGTCTGGTAATTTAGAATCTTGATCAGATGACGAGTTCTTCACCTGGCAAGGCACCTCCAGAGGTATAATTCACAGGAAACTTGGAAGTCTTTGCACCCACGACGGATTTTACATGCACCATGTGCCATTAACGTACATGACGGAATTGTAGCTGGCGAAACACTAAGAGAAGTACCCGGGTCGGCTATTTGCATTAAGTACTTTGTTGGTAATCTTTGTGGTTTATTGCACATTGGGTTAACTGTGTGATTTGTTGCCGCTCACCTAGTATTCATCATACCAGACGAAATGGGGTTGGGTGTTTTTGAGCCTAAACGGTGGTACTGAACATAGCTGAGATGGGGTCAATCTTGAAGGAAATGAAAAGATAAGAAAATGGCCGAAAAGCTAAGTCGTACCGCTGAAGGGAAAATTTTGCGCAGAATAGCAAGGCAGACGACAGCGTTCCAGAGGGAGACAGGATAGCGCCTTTCTACCGTACCTCACCGAGAAAAACTGGCTCCGTGGGCTTTCCCATTAGAGCGGGTCCGATATCTCGTGCGGACAGGATCCAACACCTAATAAAGAGGCGAGCTGTCAAAAATAAATAAATAAAAATACTAATATTAAATGATTAAAAAAATAAAATTAAAAAACGAAGTAAAAAAAAAGAAATCTCTCACACTTTTCTCTTTTTTGCCGGTCTCAGTCGACTGCAAAAAAGAGGGGAGGGAAGCCTGAAAGGGAACAGCATTAATTACATGGTCATACAATCTATATCATTATTTGGAGATAATACTACTATTGCTAACTGTTATGCTAATTCTTAAGGATATATTAGGGTGCTATCTAATATTACTAGATGTATTGCAGACATTCTAATAACCATCAGGTCCTAATTTACTATAACTATAGCTAGTTGCTTAGTAGCGTAAGTAGTATGAACGTGGCTATGATATTCTTACTGCAATTGGTATACTTTATTTAGAGTCATCTAGAAATGTTTGGTATTGCATATGAAGTATGTGTGATTAATATCTCATTTACAGGGGCTCTCAAAGAATTCCTTTTCATTGTTGTCTATGGAAAAAAATGCAGAATATTTAATGCCATTACGCTATAGCAAATGTATTGAAACTGATGTAAATGACTTATTTTCAGCACACACCGTAAAAAAAGGACGATTTTATGTTTTTTAACGAAAAAAATTCCTGTAAATTTCAGAAATTTTTCCAAAAAAGAGAGCATTTTCTGAAATTTACGGAAATCTTTTGTTTAAAAATAGTGAATTTTACCTGCGTCCCGATCACCAGTACAATCTTCGTAAAATCGTCTTTTTCTTGAAAGATTGCAATAAAGTTATAATCGGACACTCATAGTATTTTTAATCTATTTACAGGGACACACAAAGGAAATCAGTTACGTACTGTTTTTGAGTATTAATTACAGGAAATGCGTTTCGTCACGCGCTTTTAAATTTAACTGTTTTTAGGTGCGTTCGCGATCAGATAAATACGTAGCGTCTATAGTCATCATCATATCCATCCATCTGTCTGTCCGCATATAGCAGCTCAAAAAGTACCAACTAAATCATTTGAAATTTCAAATGTATATTTGATACAGAAGTTTGTTGTATGATTTCAAATTTTGCTAAAATTGGATAAATAGTTCAAATACATGGGCAGTCAAAAGTATTACGTTACCTTACTGCATGTGAAAAAAAAAGTAGTTTTAAGTGCTTTTTAATGATGTCACACTTGTCAAAACATAATAAAATTGATATGAATTTATGAAAGAAATTAAAACACACATTTTGTAAAATAGTCTGCGCAAAGAATTTTATTAGTCATTTACAAAGCACTACAAAAGAATTTTATCATATGATGGTATAGTGAGGGAGGTCAATATTTGCGGCATATTTTAATTCTGTCAAACTATTTCACATATAATAAAATTGGTATACTTTTCTTAGGTTTATAACAATTTTCTTCTTGTGCACTAGAAGATGCGTTTCAATATTGTTTAATTATATATAATATTTTAACTTATTAAACGGTACAGGTTTCTTACATTGTTCTGAATCTGTTTGAAATTTATAATCTATGCTTGATGCATGAATTTTTTTTTCGTGTTATGTATAGTTAATATTTTACATATGAGGAAAACGGTTGAAGTTTTGTATATAAACGAAGTAGTAAATAATAAATGAAAATCTATCAAACTACAAATGGAATGGTAAAGAAAAAAATCGTTAAATAATTATTTAGTACATCAACAAAAAATTAAGTAGTGAAGAGTGAGAAAAATATACAGAAATTAAAAAAAAATCTCTTAGTTTTAATTAGAAAACTGCTCATTCAAATGACATTAAAATTAGTTTTTAGTGTTAAGTTTTTTGTAGATATCTAGATATTATGTCTAAATTTAAATACCTTTATGTACTATTTAAAAAGAATACTAATTTCAATAAACTACCCACTTCAAGAATAATTTATGCACATCAAATAAAATTAGATTCTTGTCAGATTGATTTTTAATACATTCCAACAAAGCTGATAAGTATTTATGCATTCAGTATGTTTGTCCGCCTCTTCACGCTCTAACTCTCGTAAACATTCTCGGATTTTTATGAATTAATAAACTTTATTTGGGGTCACCATACCATCTTTTGTATTGGATACGAAGTACATGGGAATGTTAGTTTATTTACACGAGCGCTCAAAAGAATTACATTACATAACGGTACATGTAGAAAAATCGTTCGCAGAGTATTCTAATGAGGTTATGCTATTCCAAATGTATTGAAACTGTTAAAAATTACTGAATTTTACAACAAGATTAGTACGGCGAGATAAAGTATTCTTAGTATTTTCTTGTTTATTTATAAAGATATGCAAAACGTGTATTAATTGCTGGAGGAGCACTTTAAAATTCGATATGCTCTGCAAAATTTGAATATTTTTTACATGTTATTCGTCGTATATAAATTCTGCACTTCATGTACAGGGAAGCACAAAAGAATACATGCAATATCCTTCTTATTAGCAAAAATTGCCGAAAGGGAATTTTCAAATTAGGTTTTTCTTAAAGAAACTAAATTTTGGCATGCATTTAGTTAATAGATACAAATCTAAGTATCATATATAGAGCCAATTAATAAATTTAGATGTTTTTCTGATTGTTGATGAGACAGCTGAAACAGAGTTTTCAAAGTGTTATGCATTTCAATATTGTTGAATTAGACATGACATTTTAACTTATTAAATGATGCAGTTTAGTTGCATTATTCTGAATGTGTTGGAAAGTGTTTCGTAATGTGTGCTTCACGCATGATTTATATATCTTTTTATGGGTCTATTTGTTGCGAAATTCATAGGAGAGAAAAGGAAGGAGATTTTACGTATTTCCAGAACTATGCTTGCATTTTTAAAATGCATTGTACTTTTTTTTAATTTTTATTTTCATTTGCCGATAAAATATCAAAATTAAAAAAAAAAAAAAAAAAAAAAAAAAAAAAAAAAGATAGTACGAAAGAACTTTTGAGCATTATTATTTAAACAATTTATTTTTTGCGATTTATTGATTTCTTTGCGTTACTTAATTCTGACGGAATAATTCTAAATACTTTTACGTTGGCTTTAGGGAAATGTTTATTTTTCTTCCGAGATTTTCAGTTTCCCATAAGAGCATCCAAGTAATTTTTTTTTCTACTTGCTGCATTGTTTTATTTTAAATCAAACGTTAAAAAGATTGAAAAAAGCTCCATTAAGGAATTAAAAAAGTTTTTTTTTTTTTTTTTTTTTTTTTTTTTTTTTACCGTGGTTAACTTGTTTTTCAGCTGGACATAAAAATATGGAGTTTAAAATAAAAATAAGATGCATGGAGTTTCATTTCACAAGATTGCATTTTCTAGAAAAGCTTTATAACGAGTGTACCTGCTACGAGTGTAACCTGACACATATTCTAAGCTTTAAAAAAAAAATGTTAGTACAAGAAGGAATGGGTCTGATGGTGGAGCTGGAAGATTTAATTATGCTGATTAAATTTGAACTTCAATTTAAAAATGACGCCCAATGCAAAATTACTAATTTTAAATTAACGATTACGATAGAAAATGGCTGCTCACAATCACTAAATTTAGCTTAGCAGGCATGGAAACCATATTTCTGAAAATATTTTGCTAAGTGTTCCAATTAAATAATATAAATTTTTTTGTTATAAAATACCGGTATCCAAAAAGCCGGAAACTTGGCAGCTCTGGATTTTTTTTTTTTTTTTTTTTTTTTTTTTTTTTTTCAGAAGTTTTTTTTTTTTTTTTTTTTTTCAGAAGTTTTTTTTTTTTTTTTTTTTTTCCAGTGATTTTTCTAGGAATCAAAAGAATTACGCAAATTTGTCTCATTTTTAAACTTCGAACTATGCGCACTTTTAATTTTAACATAAAAAAATATGATATAGCAGAAATACATGCAATTTGTCCTTTAATTTAGTGAAAGAGGAAAACAATAATCGACATTCCATAAATGCTTTGTATTAATGAATGTGATGTATCATCGAAGTTATTTAACTGAATCAGAAACTTTGAGAGTTGTTGGTCGATTAAGGAAGGGGGGAGGGAGAAAAACAAGCAAATGGCACTGGAGTATCCGGAAACATGATTTATAGCATCTAGAACCATTTTAGAAGATTGGAAATGCAGGCTGATGAGCAGGGCAAAGTCATAGTCCTACTATAACACTCAATGAAGATCGATATTTAATAAAAGTTTCTTTCAGATACTAAAATATCAATAATATTATTCATTAACAAAGTCTTCCTAGCTGCTTGCACCACAGGTTCGTCTCCGATAGTCTGAAACCACGGGATTTTAAGCTGTAGGTTTTCAGGCTCGCAGTTTAATGGCATGGGCTACGTTATGACTACTTGACACTCAGTTTCGAAATTCCCTCCATTCCATGGGCGTTTGAATCATTCGCATATTAAAAATATTTCCTTAGGAAATTAGTATTTTTATTTTTTTTTCTGATATTCATCTTAAAGGATCTCTCTCTCTCACTCTTTTTTAGTTGTCAAAATATTTCTAATATCTATGCAAAATTTAATGTTTTGTGCTGACAAACTGAAAGTAAAATTTCAACACTTCATGTAAATTTAAGCATAAATTTCAAAAATATTTTGAAGGCAAAGAAGAAAACAGTGACAACCTTTATTAAGGTACATGGGAAAAAAAAAAGGTTAAATTATTAATTTCCCGCGGCGATATTTTAAATATAAGAATGCATCAAATTTCTGTAGACTTAACATTGCCGAGGGGAATATGATCATCACCCCGTTTCCTGTAGCTCCATCCATGTAGTTCTATAGAATAAATTTACATTCTTTTTGGTACATAACCAGTAACTTTTCATTATCTACTATGTGTGATAAAAAGATTTCCAAACTCATAGAATAAGGGAAACTTGAACGTCTGTTTAACCCTCCCTCACATGATTGGACCAAGCCTCCACCACATAACAATTTTTTTAAAGAATAGTTCATAGTTATGTTAAGCCTAATTTACTGTATAATCTTTATACCTGGAATGAAAGCTCAATTTTTTTGCATTATTTAAAGCTTAATAACTTTAATTTATACGATATATTTCATCTGATAAAAGATAACAAATTATTTCTGAAAACACAGCTTTTAACCAACAACGTTTAGAAACGCCTCACAACTGATTTTTCCATGCCTATTTCAATTATCTGTATAAAACGAAAACAATTGGTTGAGCACTCCAGTAGCTTTATTTGACACCCATTGGAAATTCTTTTAAATATGAAAACTTGGACATTTTAGGTATATAAACTTAGGACTTCCTATGGTAAATTTTCCCTAGTGTCCCTTATATGTAATGTTTTAATCGTATAGCCTATTGCTTCTGTCTGTCACGTATCAATCCACTGAACAATTCTCTAGTTGCAAGATCTATTCAAAAAAAAAAAAAAAGGATACATGTTGTTTTTACGCACACATATCGCACCCGTGCTATAAAAGTGTCATACCTAAAAAAACCCGGCTTTTATAATTATGGCTGCCATTCTACACGATTTACACTCCTCTACGAATCACCAAAAGTATAGTGCAGTTAAAATACAGCAACTAGGTAGCAGTTTTGTTTGCAAAATGGCCATTTAGCCTATCACAGTCAGAAAGAGTTCTTTGCATTTCCTAAAATACGAAATTTTTTTGAGTTATTACAGTTTTATAGCAAGGGTGCTATATGTTAGAATCCGACAAGTTGCTAACATTCAAAAGTTTAAAAATTTGAATACGTTTATAGATGGATATCTAGCTCCTGCCAGAGATCTTAAATGCTAAGATAATCTTAAAAAACATGTAAGTCCTCTGAAAGTTTTTCATACAGTTTATAAAAAAAATTATTTCCTTACTCATAGCAATAATAAAATATTATAATATTTCTTACCTTATAATAAGGCATGCAAGATGTTAATTAATTAATATTATGTTTTATCTTTAATTTTTATAGCTCATTTGGATCTCTGTTTTTAGTAACGCATCGTATACCGTACATCGTATCCGTATAACGTGATGTAATACAAATTCTTTCCCTTAAAATATAATTTGAATGCGTTATTTTCAATAATTTACCTACTTCATTCCTTATTTATTAGAATGATTTTTAAAGTATTTCTAAAGTTATATTTACAGGCAGTGATGATATTTTTATTGAAAGCTATTTTATAAAATGTGCACTTTTCGTAATAACTTTTTAAAATTTTAAATGCATTTAGGAATGTAAAAGACCGGTAAAGGAAACAAGTTATACATTTGCATCGAAATATAATTATTATTACAATCATATTTCATCATCTTCATATTTCTACATTATTCTTGTAATTTTAAGTGTTTAAAAAAGAGAAAGATGTAAATTTATAAAGCAATGAATAAATAATATCTAGGAAGTAATCATAAAATTTTCAAACCCTCTGAATATAACACTGTGTCACTTAACACGTTTTAAGGTTTATTGTATGCATAGGTCTTATAGAGCTAAATTAATTTGAATAAATTAACATAGAAGAAGGGTTTTAATGTTATATCCTGAATGCCATTTTAGTGATCCAGTATGTTTCAGGTTAAATTATACGTATTATGCTTTAGGTTTTTATAAGGTAAATATTTTAGTCCTTTAGTTTGTTTGCACATAAATTAGTTTCAAATATCATCTTAATTTAAATATATCATTAAATTTTATCAACAAAATCTATGATATTGAAAACTTAAGATTTCATAGTTCATATGCTCAAGAGAAAAATCCATTCCATTGAAACGCATATCTGATAGTCAATATTTGTTTGTACTTTAGCAGTACAGAGGCAAATTTCAATTTCTTAAGTTTACCACATTATTCTTAGTATTATTTCAATATTTTATTATTGCTATGACTAAAGATTTTTTCCCTGAAAGTTTTGAAATGAATTTTAATCTAGATAAAATTTTTTTAAAATATAGGTTTCTAAAAAGCCTTCGGGAAAATAACGTTCGATATTCGTCTGAGATATTTGTTGTTCCAGTAGATTAAAAACACTTTTATAAAGTGTTTTTGATAAATAAAAGTAATCATTATTTCATGTTGTGAAATAGGATAATAATATTTCTATATTATGTATCTTTGAAAAAATAGATTAACGTTTTTTCAGGTCTTTTATATCTCATGTAGGGGGAACAGGGCACACTGGAACATTTTTTTAGAAAATCAATACATAACTCTTACCTGGATTATATTTATTGCGTTTTGAATATTACCTAACAAAAATATGCTGTCTTGGTACAAGGCATTTCTTCATCATATGAGCCAGGAATTAAATGTTTTCCAAATAAATTAAATATGTTGTGGGGTTTTAAAAAGGTAAAAGATTTATCTTCAAACCTGCTCCATATAGACGTACCTTTGAACAAATGAACAGGATATGAAAATATTAACAGTTTTTATGAAAAACTGTATATCTTTCAGAAATATAAAATAAGGTTAATAAAATTAAACAACTGCATTTTACTAAAATTTCTATTTTTTTTAAATTATTTAACCAAATTTATATCCATCAACGTTGAAGCCAAAGTTCATTATTTAAAAAGCACCAGTTTTGGTTGATTGTGGCCATTTCTTTACAATATCCTTATGATCCACTAAATTGATATCTGATGCTTCTGGTAAATACAATTTCTCATTATCTAAAATAAAACTGCATTTTACTTATAATTGCATGGCAATCTGATGAATGTAGTAAACTGTATTCCTTTTTATATGGAATTGAACTAAAATGAAATCATATATTTAAATCTCAAAGAATAATCATCTATACTTCTTGATCTTCGGTATCAGTAATTAAATATTCAAAGTCAGATTCATCAAAGCATCAATTTAGATTTGGAGATTTCCATCATTGATACATTTGGGAGTTGTAATATATGTGTGCAGCAATTGTTAAGAGTATAAGACCATGTTCTTTGGAATTCTTAATTAATTTTTCAGCTTAAGAATTTGAATAAGACAAAACTTATAAACTAAAGCTAACATCAGTAATTAAGTTTTGAACAATAAATCAAAAATTTAGGCATACAAAATTGTCAACAAAATACTTACAATTTTATTTTCTTAAATTTAGATTCAAGGTGGAGAAAAATACTTACCTTGTTTAGACAGTACTGTGCATAAAAAATGATGCAGTTTTTTCTGCTTATTGGATTGAAGCAGAAGTAATGTGCGGCTATATACATTTAAAAAATAATTTATTTGAAATAAAATATTTTGAGTGTTAACGGTTTGTTATCTTTCATATTTTTTGTAAAAGATACAATAATTCCTCAGCTTTCAAACGTAATGTTGTGCCAGTACGTATGTTACTATGTGACTTAGTAATAAAATGGTTATTTTTTATAATTTTTCTTAAGGCCCCACACTAGGCACAGAAAAAGACCCGGATAATAATATAAAGTCTACGGAAGAGTTTTTTTTTTTCAAATATCTTGCTAAAATTTTAATATTGTTACAGGTTTTTTTTTTTTTTTTTTTTTTTTTTTGCATAGGATAGCTGTGGACGATCTACAAACGGCCTAGCTTTTACTTTTTCGATTTTGCTTCTATATATTTTATATATTACGATAGTTTTAATTTCAGAACCGGTTTAAACCGGTTTTGAAAGTTAAAGTAATTTAAAAAAAATCTGAAACCAAAATTGAAAAAATAAAAACTAGTCCGGTTATGGATCGTTCTCAGCTATCTTGTGAAAAGAAATCATGTAAAAATATTAAAATTTGGACGAAATATTTGAAAAGAATTCCCCCATAAACTTTACATTATCATCCGGGTCTTTTTCTGTGCCTAGTGTTGCGCTTTAATGAATCTATTTTTATTGAAAATATAATACATTATTTCACTTTTCTTCGCTATCCCTATTTCTCTTTTCGTTACACTTTATATTCATAAACAAGGTATTTGTTCTCTGCTTTCTATCCATCTTCACTTTTTCAAAAAAATATTTAATAATTTTCCCAAAACACAGATTCATTAGGCATGTTGAGAGAAATAACATTTAATATTCACCTTAGACATTTGTTGTTCCAGTAAATTAAAAACTCTTTCATAAACTGCTTTTGATAATTAAAAGTAATCATTATTCGATGTTGTAAAATAGAATATTAATGTTACTACTCTATGATTTGTTTTAAAAACAGATCAATATATTTTGGTAATCTTTTGTATCTTATGTATGTCATTTTCTTATATTTTATATCTGTTGTAAAACATAAAAACGTCTCAT
Organism: Maratus speculifer; assembly: GCA_964019185.1. Classification (NCBI taxonomy): domain Eukaryota; kingdom Metazoa; phylum Arthropoda; class Arachnida; order Araneae; family Salticidae; genus Maratus; species Maratus speculifer. The sequence continues at coordinate 176,382,615 of OZ025292.1, read as the reverse complement.
TTTTTTTTTCAAACGTAATGTTGTGTCAGTAAATATGTTAATGACTTTATAGAAAATGTTTATTTATTATTATTTTCCTTAATGAATTTATTTCTGCTGAAAATATAATACATTAATTTATTAATTCTTCTTTATCCCTATTTCTCTCTTAGTTGCATTTTATATTCTTAAGCAAGATGTTTATTTTCTGCTTTTCATCCATCTTCATTTTTTCATGAAAATTTTTTAATACTTTTCCCAAACCACAGATTTAATCAGTGTATTCTTAGTGTTTTTAAACTAATAAGAAACAACACACGCTGGTTCTTTTGCTTCTTAAACACAACAAAAATGAACTGTATATGCGTTTTATTTAACACAAAAATATGCGAGCCATTGCGCGGCTATCAACATTCCATCATCTTTTTACATTTGAATAAAAACACAAACTTAAAACAAAACATAGAATGCTGCCAAAAACATAAAATAAGAAGCCATGGTAACGAATAATACAATTTCTTACTGGAGCTTTTTTCCATATAAATGAAAGCAGACGATATTTACCGAAACATTTTGGCCCCCGTTGAAATCCCCTAGGGTTTCAACAAATGGCTAAGTGGGCATCTTATAGTTTTACTAGAATGAAAAAACAATACCCATATAAAGTTAATGCAAAATAGAAAAATGAAAAAAGAGAGTTTATAGTTCACAGTTTTTAGTTTTTAGTTTTTTATTGGAAGGGGACAGAGTTTACATACATATAAAAAGTAATGAATTACTTTTTGAAGTTGGTGCTAAACTATCTGAAGTATGGTAAGAATTGTGGATATATTATGCCTAATACCATACATAAAATGGGGATAATCATTATCGTTTGTGATTGTTTGGCACCAACTTCAAAAAGTAATTCAATAATTTTTATATGTATGTATTCATAAATTAAATCAAAAATATGTAAATTATCTCTTGTAAAAAATATTCTCTGGAAAACCTATGTTTGGTGGACATTAAATTCAATATATTAAATTTAACCGTTTTTATGCCGTTACATGATATCCGATGTGTGGTTATTAGATACAGATTTGTCATTAGAGAATTTTAAAGAATTATTTCATTCTTTTTAGCGCATTTTTTTTGAGTCGGTTATATATATATTTTTTTGAAAAAGTTAAATTTATTTAATTGAGCATTTTGAATTTTTAATATAGTTTCACCTTTAAATTTCCATAAATCAATTTTATCTGAAATTTTTTGAGCACCGTCTATTTCGCTTTCTAATTGTTTATAATCTTTAATTAAAATTTCTATTTCTCTATCAATGTTTTTAACTCAAATTCTTTCTGTTTTAACAACTGAATATTTTCTTCTAATTCATTCACATTAATTTCATCAATCGCAATTATATTTTCTATTTTCTTAATATAATTGATAACAGTTCTCCGTAAAGCAGTTTTTTTTGTTTTAAAAGTATTCAATTTAGTCATTTTTATCTACATTAAACCAATAAAACTAATTCTAAATTATACTAATTCTTTTTTACACATAGAATCGAATGCTAAATTAACTCACCTTCTCTTTTTTCCCTTGCTATGAATGTCAACATTGAAACAAACTTCGAAAAAATGTTTTTTTTTCTTACGCTTAGCTCCGGCTAGATTTGAGACCAAAAATGTTCTTAGTGTTTTTAAACTAATAAGAAACAACACACGCTGGTTCTTTTGTTTCTTAAACACAACAAATATGGACTGTATATGCTTTTTATATAACACTAAAATATGCGAGCCATTGCACGGCTATCAACAATCCATCATCTTCGAAAAAAAAAAAAACACTAACTTAAAAAAAACCTAGTATGCTGTCAAAAACATAAAATAAGAAGAATAAATTACCATGGTAACGAACAATACAATTTCTTACTGGAGCTTTTTTTCACATAAATGAAAGCAGACGATATTTACCAAAACACAGTTCTTTGGGGGAAATAGCATTTCATATTCACATTAGACATTTGTTTTACCAGTAGATTAAAAATTCCTTCATAAATTGTTTTTGACATTTAAAAGCAATCAATATTCGGTGTTGTGAATTAGGATGTTAATATTACTACGCTATGATTTAAAAAAAAAAAAAGGATCAAAATATTTTGTGATCTATTGTATCTAATATAAGTTATTTTGTTATAATTTATATCTGTTGTAAAACTCACAAACGTTTCATTTTTTTAAACGTAGTGTTGTGTCAGTACACATGTAAATGATTTTATAGAAAATGATTATTAATTATTATTTCCCTCAATGTATTGATTTATGCTGAAAACACAATACATTATTTTATTTTTCTTCAATATCCCTATTTCTATTTTAGTGACACTTTATCATATCATAAACAAGGTATTTATTTTCTGTTTTCAGTCCTCCTTCACTTTTCCATGAAAATAGTTTTAATAAGTTTCCCCAAACAAAGGTTCATAAAGCGCTTTCAGGGAAATAACTTTCGATATTTGTCTGAGATACTTGTTGTTCTAGTAGATTAAAGACCCTTTTAAAAACTCTTCTTGATAAGTAAAAATAATCATTATTTTATGTTGTGAAATGGGATAATAATGTTTCTATGCTATGACTTTTTTTTTAAACGAAACAATACATTTCTTCATTTTTTGTATCTTATGTATCTTATTTTCTTATATTTTATAACTTTTATAAAAGATACATATGTTTAATTTTTTTCAAATGTAGCGTTGTATCAATACAAATGTAAGTGACTTTATATAAAGCGATAATTTATTATTATTTCCTTTAACGAATTTATTTCTGTTGAAATTACAGTATTTTATTTTATTTTTCTTCTATATCCCTATTTTTATTTTAGTTACACTTTATATTCATAAACAAAATATTTTTTTCTGTTTAAAATCCTCTTTCACTTTTTCCTAAAAAATACTTTTAAGAAGTTTCCATAAACACTAGCTTATAAAGTGCTTTGAGGGAAATAACATTCGGTATTCATCTGAGATACTTGCTGTTCCAGTAGAAAAAAAACTTTTTCATAAATTGTTTTTGATAAGTAAAAGTAATCAATATTCCATGTTATTAAATAGTATAATAATGTTTCTATAGGTACTATGAATTTTTTTAATGGAAAAATACTTTTTGTGATCTTTTGTATCGTATCCTATTTTCTTATATTATATATCTTTTGTAAAATATACAAACACGTTCCATTTTTTTTTTCAAACATAGTGTTGTGTCAGTAATTATGTAAGTAAGTGACTTTAAATAGTCTGTTACAAAATTATTCTGTTATGTAGTCGGCCTAGTTTTTACTTTTTCAGTTTTGGTTTCAGATTCTAAAAAAATTCTTTAAATTTCAAAACCAGTTTAAACCGTTTCTGAAATTGAAACTATCATAATCAAAAATATTTTTAACCCATTAACGCCCGAATTATTTTCTTCGCTAAAATTTAAATTTTGTATTTCCCACCATTTTAAAAATCAAATTAACTTTTATCTAAATTTATCGAGGATTCTGTCTCACGAAAGAAGGTGTGTATTTCTCTTCCTCTTTACTGGTGGGAAAACCGCTTTCTTGCTGTTTTTGTAACCGTCCTCAAAAGAGGACGCTGGGCGTTAATGGGTTAAGCAAAACCGAAAAAGTAAAAATTTGGCAGGTTGTAGGTCGTCCTCAGCTATCCTGCGAGAACAAAATTATGTAAAAATATTATAATTTATGCAAGATATTTGAAAAGAATGCTCCCTTAGACTGTACATTATCATCCGGATCTTTTTCTGTGACTAGTGTTGTACCTTAATCAATTAAACATTTGAAACTTGATTTTTAGTTGAATAGGAAAATTATTCCAAGAGTATTTTAATGATGTGACTCTACTTCATCCATAATAAAATTGAAATGAAAAGTGATACAAAATACTTTTTATTCAATATGATAGTATAGTATTTTAACTTCACTTACAGGGAGAAACGAAAGATTTTGGTAACATTACTTCTATTGATAATTGATGGAAGCTCGTTTTCCTATGTGACAATGATACAAAAATAATCATCATTATACTGCATGGTAATTGTATTACACGTGTGTTGTAAAATATTCTGATCATGTACAATGTTTTTCAAAAAATGAACTTAATGAAATAATGAAATCTTAAAACATTTGTGATTAATAAATTCTGAAATTGGATACTTAACTGTGTTACACTTTTTACAAATAGCTTATTTCGATATATTTATTAACTATATTTATAGATTTCGTTATAAAATTCTAAATATGGTGGAAAGTATTTAATAATTAATGAGTGACGCGTGATTTTTTTTTTTTTTTGTTTCGTTGTTTTAGAATAAAATTTAAAATATATACAGGGTGTCCGAAATGTCTGGAAACGGCCGAATAACTCGAGAAATACATATGAGATTGAAAAACGTAAATATACGTGTTAAATATTTTTAAATAAGCTACTCTGTGATACCAAATTTGACCTTCGTAACCGACCCCCTGGAGGTCAGAGGGGGTCCAACTTTGAAATCTTAAATTATAACCCCCATTTTTTATTGCAGATTCGGATTCTACGGACAAAAATAGGTAACTTTTGTATTTGATCTTTATTTCAAATCTTCGTTTATCACGGTGTAATCGAGCATATTAAATCGATACATATTCCCGCTTTTCCAACGGGATTTTCCCTAATTGAAACTGATTGGGCAGAATTTTTGACGTCAAATTCCTTGTCTTTTGTAGGAATAGCGTTTCCTGAAAATCACTCGTGGAGATTATTTCAATAGTGCTACACTGTTAAAAATTTGACCCAATTGCTGCAGCGTCACTCCACAGCTATTATAGAATATCTCTTTTGTGACCAATGAGAATGCTCCATAACACAGTAAAGTAATCGTTTTCTATAAAAGCGGTGGAGTGACGATGCAGCAAAAGGGTCAATTTTTTTACAGTGTACTTTACTGTGTTATGGAACATTCTCATTGGTCATGAAAGAGATATTCTATGAAAGCTGTGGAGTGACGCTACAGAAAATGGATCAAATTTTTAACTGTGTAGCACTACCGAAATAATCGGCACGCGTGATTTTCAGGAAACGCTATTATTGCAAAAGACGAGGAATTTGATGTCATAAATTCTCCCCAATTAGTTTCGATTAGGGAAAATCCCGTTGGAAAAGCGGGAATATGTATCGATTTAATATGCTCGATTACACCGTGATAAACGAAGATTTGAAATAAACATCAAATACAAAAGTTACGTATTTTTGTCCGTAGAATCCGAATCTGCAATAAAAAATGGGGGTTATAATTTAAGATTTCAAAGTTGGACCCCCTCTGACCCCCAAGGGGTCGGTTACGAAGGTCAAATTTGGTATCACTGAGTAGCTTATTTAAAAATATTTAACACGTATATTTACGTTTTTCAATCTCATATGTATTTCTCGAGTTATTCGACCGTTTCCAGACTTTTCGGACACCCTGTATATTTAAAAATGTCTTTGAATTCGAAAAGACAAGATGTATTTACTAACATTAAAATTAAACAGTTATTTTATCATTCTTAAAATTAATGTGAAGGCAGTTTTATTTTTTATAAAAATTATTTCAGAAATGATAAGAGTGTGAAACAAATGTTTTCAAAAGATATAATAATATTTGGACTTTCTTTTAAATGAATGGTGTAATTCATTGTAAAATATATCTATACATATTTCCAGCAAAATGCATACCACAAGAGTAAATATGAAAGGAATATGATTATCCATTGAATGTTTCTTTCATATTTTTCATATTTGAAGATTTTATAAGAAAATGAATAGTGATTTTAAAACTATTAATTAAAAGATAGAGATAATTTAAAAGAAGTTCTGTGAAGGCTAGTAAACAAGGCTAATACAAAAGGGCTTTTTTGTGATATCTTTCTGTAATTTCTATTAAAACATTGGCATTCATCGACAGTATTTCACATTTTTAAATTTTAAAGATAATTAGTAATGACCATATTTGCATATATATCTATTATACCTGCTAAAGTTTAAAAAGCAGCATTCGGAAATGAAATTTGTAATTTTGTGAAAAATCAAATCGATTTATGTATACATAATATAATTTTAAATATTTTTCAAACATGAAATTAATTTTCAGGTTTTAAAAAAACTGGATCGAAATTTTTATGTTTACTTATGGATGCAAAAGGAAATATATATTGCTGGAAAATTCTAAGATTACCATTTTCGTTTTATTTAAAAAGTGCGACAGTTTTAATGTTTATCAAACATCACGAATTTTAAATAAATCTCTAAAATAAAAATATACTGGATTTATTTATTAAGCGATCATTTATTTAACAACATTTAATTTTATTTTAGTGAATCGTGTGAGAATTGTATTTAAATTTGTAAACCATCTTAAGATGAAAAAAATTCAAACCTAAAGAATATATTTTTGTCTTTAAAATTACGGTAGATTGTGGAATAACTCTTCAATTTTAATGTATGATTATCATAATGTATGGTCGTGATTTATATTAATAAAATAACAAAACGTTATGTCTGTGTGTGTGTCTGCGAATACTAGCAAAATCTATTGCCCGTAGAACTCTGAAATTTTATGTGAAGATAATCCAAGTCATGTCCTGATGCTCCTACGACTCAGACTTTTAATATTTTAAGAGACAGAACCCTTATATCCTTTAAAATTTTTAATAAGTAGACCCCTTTTTATATATTCTTTTTCGTTTTGAGGGACCTTTTTACACTTAGTTATTCTAGCCTTTTTACATTTCAGTTATGAACCTGATCCCTTGGGGACTGTGTCAGGTCCCCTTTAAGGTTTGGTGATAATAAATTGTTAATAATTTGCCTCCATTTAATTCAATCTTCATTTTTGGTATACCTGTTCCATTTAAATATTTTCAAGTTTTTCCGTTTCATACAAGACACTGGGTTCACCTAGGTAATCACAAGGCCCGGACCAGGGTCCCTTGATCTTTTTGTCCGCCAAAAATATATTACTCCCAAAATTTATCATCTTCTCGGTGCAAAATTTTAAAGTTGAATGAATTTTGAACTCTTTTTTCAGGACCAACACTCTGATATTTTTATTCGGGCCCTAGGGCTCTTTTTTAAATATTTACCCAATCAATTGGTGCATTTGCTGCGGCCAAAACCCGGAGTCTGGCCAATAGCTGAACTGGCCAAGCTTCCTGGCCAAAACCCGAAATACATGAAATGAGTAGCGTATTTCGGGTTTTGGCCAGCCAATTCGCGAACTGGCCGGGGAAGTCTTGGCCAAAATTCGAATTGGAGATTTAAGGCTACCCTTTAGATGCGGGGCCGTCACGAAACTTCTCTTAGAAGTTGTTTCTTATTTAGAGAAGAAAGTTGTTTAGCGACGGTCCCAGTAGGTGGCATTGATATGCACACGTGACAGTATAGGATATTTCCATTCTATTCTGATGTGCCACCATAGTGGTCTAAAACAACATTTTTGCTAATAGAAATATATATTTTTTCATTGTACAAAAAATGGCCTCAATAAGGCCGCATATTTCGCATTATTTCCTTTTCTCTTGAACCTGATTAACTACATTATGGGGAAGATTTTTTAAAAATAAAAACAAATATGAAGGGTATTTTTTTAATAATAAACCTAACTCATCGACAAATGAACAATTTTACAGTTAAAACAAGAAAGAAAATGAATCGCTGAATAGATTACAAAATATCATCCAACTCTATCGGAATGTTGTTAAGAGAACTTACTTCGGTTCTTTTAATGTAAAGAGATATCCCCATAACCATAAAAAAAGAAGTTAATTTTCATTTCAGCAATGGGTATCCACAACCAGTAATCTATTTGTTTTATCTTTAATTAAAGCTGTCATATTATCTGTAAATTGCTTTACAAATAAATTTTAAAAGTTTACCACACCTGGAAACGCACATGAAAAACAATAATGGCTCATAATTAGTAAAACAACCAAATAATTTGAGTCGGTATATAAATTTGCAATTTCCACTTAGTGAATAATCTATAGAAAACATGTTGTAGAGCATATTAGAAATGCATAAATGATTTATTATATTTGAAGTTCTGGTATATCATAAAAATACTCTGTAAAAGCATTTTTCGCATATATCATAAATCCTTATCGGAATACTTTTTTGTAGTCTGTATAAACTATTTATAACGACTTCTTAATCAATACTCTACAAAAAAACCTACTGCTTCCCATATGAGTGAGGCATATAATTTTTATTATGTTTGAAATGTATCATTATTCTTTATCGGAATTGTTTTGGCATTCTTATAAATAAACTATAATGGCTACTTAATCTATACTCAACAAAAAAAATATTGTTTCCCACATGAGTGAGGCTTGTGAATTGCACTATGTTTGAAATAGTGTAACATCATTAAAATAACCCATTACAAATTTTTTGGCATACATCATAATTACATATCGGAATTCTTTTTGTCGTTCCTATAAGCGAACTGTAATGGTTATTTAATCAATACTTTACAAAAAAAGCATCCCACATGTGCATTATGTTCGAAATCGTGTAACATCATTAAAATGCCCTGTAAAAGATTTGTTCACATATATCATAATTCCTTATCAAAATACTTTTTAGGTGTATATAAATGAACTATAATGGCTACTTAACCAATACTCTTCAAAAAAGTATTGCTTCCCAGATGAGTAAGACATATAAATTTCATTATGTTTGAAATTTATCATAAATCTTTATCGGAATTATTTTTGGCGTCCGTATAAACCATAGATTCCCAATCTTTTATGGACCACCGCCCCCCCCCTTACAAGAAAAAAATATTACAACGCCCCCCCTCTTTCATAATAGTTAATTATACCAATTAAAATATTTTTGCATGTTATCTATATCTATTTTTTCTCTATTTATTAAGAAACACAAAGTAAAATTATAATTAAAACAACTATCAAAGATGTTCAGTAGAAATTTTGAAAGAAACTCAAAATGAAATTATATAAACTTGCTAAAAAAGTGCATTTAATACGTTAATGATGTCATGTATCTAAAAGATGTTATTATATATAAAAACACAGTTTTAAAAGCTTAAAACTTCAAATGCTATACGCCAAGTGCTTTTGAGCATAACTTCATTTTCTTTAGACCAGCTTTGTTTATGCATTGAAATTCCTTTTCGTACTCTTATGTAACTCGAATGTAAACAAAGAAGTTCCTAGGATGAAACAGTTTTGATAGAAAGAACTCGGCGTATAATATTTGAAATAAGTAACCACTTTTAGATTTGTGACTTTTTAGCGTATTAAATGTTTCACAAATAATAATGTGCATAAACAGAAAATCAATGAGAAATTAATAAAAATAATGACATAAAGGTAAAATAAATAAGAATAAAAAATATTAAAGGAATGGTTGCCTCTGATGGAAGTTTAACAATTTGTTAATGTCGGTTTCCAATTTTGTTAACAGTAGTCGTAAATCACCACATTTAGTAACGTGCAGTCTATTTCTTTTCTTAGCCAATAAATTAGATATCGCACTGAGCCTACACTTTAATAGATAAGTTTATCGAAAAGCAATTAAAATTTCGTCTTTTTTTGCCCAGAATTAAGGGTAGAGAACTGGTGTAGATTTCTGAAGCCAGAACTCTTGGTATCCGCTTCAAAATTTTACTTTTAGTTTCTCGTTAGTTATGAGTCTATAAGTCCTCCTAAATTTGATGATTCTGCTGTATCTGCATTTGCGAAAGGATTTAAAACCCAACTCGGTATGCGCATGTTTAAAATGTCTTGGAATCGCTCAATAAAATCAGTATGAAGAGCGGTCCAAGTGTTGTGTGTAAATTGGTAAAACTTCCTGCTTTGCAGAGATGGCTCTCAGATAAACAATGTTATTTTTGGATATTATCAGGTTTTTGCGCACTTTTTTACCTCTGTTTTAAAGAAAGTCCAGTGCTGAGTCAAATAGATTGAAAAAACGATTCAGACAAATACCTTTCGAAAGCCAACAAACTTCTTTGTGCAAGAGCAAGCGATTGTAATCTTCGTCGTTTTCATTTCAAAGTTGACAACGTAATCTGTCATGCAAAGAATTGCTTCTAATTTTATTCACTAATAACGTAATAAAGCTACATATACAGACGTTCATTCAAGTTTTTGGATATCAAAAGCTGACGATGACTAACACAATCTACACGTACTGTCAGTGGTGCAGTCGTAAAAAAACTGAGGGTATACGCTCTTAGCAGAAGGTATATGCTCAAGGCAGAGGGTATGCCCTAAAGTGCATATTCTATAGTTTTTTTAAAAAGTAGAGGGTATACGGTGTTAAAGAAATCCAGAACATATACGGCGTATACTCCTGTATCCACTACATCCCTGCGTATAGTGAGTACACATTGCTTCTTTAAAATGTGTTATGAAACCCGTATGATCCCTGTAATTACTGGAACACCATCAGTAGCTGTTGACAAAATACTATGAAAAGAAATTTCTTTCTCTTAAAACATGTTCAAGCTATTAAACATCGATTTTCACTTCGTATCAGTTTCCAAATTTCTAGTAAATAATAAGCTTCAAATTATTATTATTTTTTTTATGAATCGGACATGTGATAAGAGCAGTTGATTCGTTATTTGATAGTGTTGATTTATTGTACTGAATGGAAAATTTTCAAATCTTTAACTAATATTGCTTAATTATATTTCAACGTCCTTGATTGTTTTATCTATTCTTCTTTGTTCCAAAATAATTACTCAAAGGAATTTTTCGAATGATATCTGACGGTGTTTTATGATGAACAACAGTTATCTGTTTGATTGCCAGCAAGATTAATACCTTGCCAACTGTGTGTAGTTTTCCAGCTTTTGCTATTAACAATGTTATTTTATATGAAGCGCCATTGTGTGTCATCTTCTTGTTTAGAAAACAATTCAAAAAGGTTTGATACAGTTCGCTGTTTTAAATATTTCTTTTCCAGGGTTTAAAAATAAAATAAATCTTTGTCTTTCTATCAGCATGCATTTTATTCCAATATTCTTATAATCCAGAAGGCTTAATAACTTCATTTCAAAAACAGTTTGACAAAATTAAACACATAGGTAATGACTGGTTTGTAGGAGAATGCATAAATCCATATTTCAAATAGTCAATAATATACTGCCGACATTTTTTCTTAGATTCAAACATTGTAAAATACAAAATTAGCCACATTTTTAATTCAAATAGATTCACTTTGCAACAAATTTATAGCTATGCATAAAGGCTATAATGCCTTTTATAGCTTTCATTCAGAATAAACGAATTTCTTGAGCAAGTTCAAACTATAGTTTTGTTTGGAAACCTCTATTCAGGCATAAGTCCTTATATTTCCAACATTTTTCGAAATACCGGTTTTAAAAAAATAACTATAGTTATCGAATTTTTAGTGAGCTTAATATAGAAAATTCTGAACTAGTGATCATGATAATATTTTGATCAACGCATTTGCTACTAAATCAGACGGTTAAATTACATTTTTATTTCATCAAACACGACAAAATCAAATTATTCGTTACTGCGAGAATAAAAAAAAATCAGTGGTCAGAACATAAGCTTCGGCGATCCAAATAGTATACCACGTGAACACAAACCAGCCGCAAAAAAAAAAAAAAAAACTTCGCACGCCATTAGTTCGAATGGAAAGTTCTCATTCGCTGCAAGCTACAACAGATGAAATCAGATCCCAGCTCTAGGCTCGTTTAAAGCTATATTTAGGATTTTTTATCATCGCCCATGCAACGCCGAGGAGACTGGTCAAATAATTTCATTCTATTAATTTCTTAAATAGGTAGAAACGTCATGACCGCCCCCCTTGACTGTCTCAACGCCCCCCGTTTTCCCTTGGATCCGTCACCGCCCCCCTGGAAGGCTCCAGCGCCGGATGGGGGGCGGTACCGCCCCCGTTGGGAACCTACGGTATAAACGAACTGTATTGGCTACTTAATCAATACTCTACAAAATATATATTGCTTCCCACATGTGAGGTTTGTAAATTGCATTATGTTTAAAATAGTGTAACATCATTAAAATGCCCTAAAAGTGAATTTTTGGCAATATGATAATTCTTTATCGAAATTCTTTTTTGCGTTCCTATAAACGTCTCATAATGGCTATTTAATCAATACTCTACAAAAAATTGCATCTCACATGTGCATTATGTTTGAAATAGAGTAATAATTTGAAACAGGGTGACATCATTAAAATACCCTATAAAGTATTTTTTCGCATATATCATAATTCTTTATCGGAATTCATTTTAGCGTCCCAGTAACGAACTATAATGGCTACCTAATCAATATACTCTACAAAAGAAAGTGATTCCCACATGAGAGAAGCTTGTGAATTTCATTATGTTTGAAATAGTGTAACATCATTAAAAGGCACTAAAAAAACTCTTTCACCATGCTCTTCTTTGTAATGTAATAATTTTTAGTGTTTCTGTAGAAAATCTGGAATTGCTATATTTCATACACTGTAATAGATAACTGTTTGTTGTCCATCTTAATCATGCATAGGTACGAATTTTATTGTAACTAAGATAATGTAACAACATTAAAATGCACAGTAAAAATGCTTCCCATTGATTATATTGAAACGAAATATTTTTGTATATCCCAGTAAATTAACAAAAAATAGTACACAGTTACCTTTCAGTACCAAAATTAATTGATAAACCGAATAAAATAACAAGTACAAACAAACCCGAGCCTTTACTCCAGTTAGAGCACGGGCAGGTAGACGGCTGGACTATTTGAATTCATAGACACTTTCAACTGTGTTAGAAAGGATTAAGCCAAGTGCCTCTATCTATTTCGCAAATTGGCCAATCACATCTGGCCAGTTCGCGAATTGGCCAATCGCATCTGGCCAGTTCGCGAATTGGCCGGCACATTCTAGAATTGGTCAGTTATTTTTAAACGTTGCTGGCCAGTTCTAGAATTGGCCAATTTCGGGTTTTGGCCGCAACATATTTAAAAAATATATTATTACAAACAATTAATACGCTATGCTTAATTTTGACTAATTAAAGATCTAAAGCGGTATGTGCTAAAACATTTTAATATGTTTTCATGTTAAGGCCCTGCTTTTAACTGTCAGTTGGCCCCTCCGAGTCCCCCTATTATACTTCCGTTAAAAATGGTCCGATTCACTAGCTTTTTTTTCTAACACCTTTTAAGGTCCTACAGCTACTACCTGAATGTCTAAAAATTTCTCGGACTTCAGTTACCATTAAATTTGATTATTAATCACTTTCTTGGGGCTCTTGGTGCGGGTTCTTTAAAAATGATCCAAACTGCTTGCAATTTTATTTAACATAGTTTCAGCATTCTCCCATTATTTTAATAACCACAAAAAATATTTTTATACCTAACTACATGCGAAATAAATTCCTGATTCTTAGAGGCCCGGTACAGGGCCCGTGAAGTTTTTGTAATAATAAATTGTTAATAAATTGCTTAATTTTAATCCGATCTACAATTTTAGGATTCTTTATCCATTTAGATATTTTTAAATTTTGATATTCTGTGTAACACTATGATCCGCTAAGGAATCATAAGGAAGATCTTAGGGCCACTGAACATTTTGTGAGGCAATCATATCTCACTTCCTAAATTTCCCACCTTCATAATGCAAAAATTTTTTAATTGAGTCTTGGATCCTCCTTCCGGGATAATCACCCTCATATTTTTATTTGGGCCCAAGGGCCATTTTTTAAACATTTCCCCAATCAATTTTTGCATTTCTTTCAAATATTATGCAAACGAACAATTCATACCCTATGATTAATTTTTACTAATTGTAGATCTAAATCACTAACAAGGAGAGGACCCGAGGCTTGTGTCATCGAATTCAGCGAGCCTTTGGGTATTGATAGAGTATAGATAGTATATAAACATATCACAAGGATAAAGTGCAATATTCAGGGGGGGGGCTTAAAAAAGACCCCCAAAGTTCACCCATTATTGACGCAAAATATATAATTAAACAAATTGAACTCGTTTGCGAGGGCTGGATTGTACAGTTGGCTAGACGCCAGACATTTACTTTTCTCGCTTTTGCGCTGTCGGCGGGTTCAAATACCGTCCAGGCCTTTTTTTTTTCACAGACAAAATTAGGATTAGTTATTTTCGGACTACAATAACTGATTATTTATACGCTTGATAAATATAAATAAGAACATACTTCTGCATGCATGGATACACAAACACACACATATATATACTTATTTATTTACAGAGAGATTGCAGTTTTATGGATCGAATGAAAAAAAAAACACATTCAGACGACAAAATTTTAATTTTATTCATTCTTATGTATCACTGTTCTTCGCAGCGAAGTAAATTAAAATATATGTAAGTTATTGTAAAATAAATATAAATAATTTACAAAAATTCAAAGATGTCGAATGTAAAAGAAATACGCATATGTAGCATAAGATTTTTTTAAAACTTTTCTTTATATCCGTAGCGTTTCAAGAAACTCTCTTAATTTTTGTAAATAAATAAATGTGTATTAATGAGCCTAGAAACATGTTCATATTTATATTTGTCATACGTATAAATAATCAGATATTGTAGTCCGAAAATAATTAATCCTAATTTTGTCTGTGAAACAAAAAATGGCCTGGATGGGGTTTGAATCCGCCGACAGCGGAAAAGCGAGAAAAGTAAATGTCTGGCGTCTAGCCAACTGTATAATCCAGCACTCGCAAAGGTGTTTAATTTGTTTAAATATATATTTTGCGTCAATAATGGGTGAACTTTGGGGGTCGTTTTTTAAGCCCCCCCCCCCTGAATATTGCACTTTATACTTGTGATATGTTTATATATTATCTTACTCGATCAATACCCAAAGGCTCGCTGGATTCGGTGACACAAGCCTCGTGTCCTCTCCTTTTAAGTACTAATATATTTAACATGTTTTTCAGTTAGAGCCCTATTTTTAAGTGTCTGTTGGCGTCTTTGGGACCTTTATTATAAATTCCTTAAAAATGGTCCATTTCACTCTCTTTCTTAATAACTTCTTAGGTCCTTCAGCTACTGAAAAAAAACTTAGAGTTTAGCTAACACCAATTTTCAATGTTAATTCTTGGTGCTGTTAGCACAATTTCTTAAAAAAATGATCCGAACTGCTTACAATTTTCTTTAACGTAGGTTTAGCGTCCCCCAATTACTTTAATAACAACAAGAATATTTTATATTTTAATATTAAATTAAAAAAAAATATTGCGTATTATAAGCAAGAAAATGCTGAAAATTACGACATAAATACTAAGTTTATACGTGAATTTTAAAAGAGAAAGAAAATTGTAAAATAAAAAATTCATTAATATGTGTTAAAAGTAGCAAATAGAGGAAAATTACGTCAGATTAAAAAAATAAACTAACAGAAAGCAAATAATAAGAGTAGCCCCAATTTCATTAAAAAATTCAAGAACGTTAACGAATTTCTACTACTGTTCTATATCCAAGAGTAAAAATGAGAAAACTGA
Organism: Maratus speculifer; assembly: GCA_964019185.1. Classification (NCBI taxonomy): domain Eukaryota; kingdom Metazoa; phylum Arthropoda; class Arachnida; order Araneae; family Salticidae; genus Maratus; species Maratus speculifer. The sequence goes on along the minus strand of OZ025292.1, from coordinate 176,367,086 downwards.
ATACCATTTTCTCTACCATTCTCACATTGCGTTTTGTAGTTTTACTATTGGAAGATATTAGATGGTGCGGTTTTATTATCTTGTTGACTAAAAATCTATTGCCAAACTATAACATTAAATGCCAATAATGAATTATTGTAAATGTCACATTCCCTTGACATTGAACATAACATACATGCTTGTCACCACATCAAATGATTTTTAAATTGACATTAATTTATAATTTGTATTAATATTTTACTAATTTACTTGTTCACTCTTTATTTAAAATTAAAATTTCGTCAGTTTGTGCAATATGGAAAGTAATTTGGCGATCTGAATAATTTGGAGAGATTGATGGGTGGAATAATCAAGCAATATGTATTTATTTATTTATTTACTTTTTGTAATAAATCTCACAACTGCAAAATATATACTTAAATGCTTGTGATATATTTGTCTACGTCAATTCCGGGAACTTTTTGACTTTAATAATAAACGTAATGCAAGCTCTTTTAATTTAAAAATATTCATTATATTAATGAAAATAGCATCATCTATACTAATAAAAGAACAAAACGCTCTGTCTGTCTGCGTGTGTGTGTGTGTGTGTGTCTGCGGTGGTTAGCAAAATTCACGGCACGTGCGAAGCTCAAATTTTTTTTGAGAGTAGCCCAATACCATTCCTGATGCACCTGAGGCTCAGAATTTTAATTTTTTGATTAGTTTCAAAGATATTAATTATGAAGCGGAACTCACTCTCATCAAAAAGTCATTTTTTAAATGTTCTGGGAAAGAAAACGTTTGCACATGCGCAGAAACTGAATTACGCATCTTAACGGAGGAAGAACCTTTTCCCCCGTTTATTTCTGTTTCTGGATCATTTTGTTTAAATCCAAATCAACCAAACTGCTCGACGTAGTTAAACTTAAGAGACATATTTTCAAAGATTATATTTTTAGGTCTCAAATGCAATAATCAATTCGAAAAAATGTTGCAGTAACCCTTTGAAAACAAATATTCAAAAATAGTCGTTTTTTCCAAAACTATTTTTCTCCCTTTTGTCAATGCCCCTCCAGGGCGTAATTTTAAAGATATGAACAAACCAAAAAGAAGATCTTAAAGCTGAAACTTTCTTCTAACCAATGGTGTAATTGGTTTTAAAATATTTGGATTTTAACCCTTTCAAATACACTGGCAAAAGAAGGTCATTTTGCAACTCTCAGAGAGGATATTTTTTCCATGTTAAAATTACCTTAACGTGCATATGTCAACTCAATCTTTTAAAATCTTCTCAATAGACCAAATTTATACTACCTACAAAAAATTCGATACGTTCGGACGGATAGAAATATTTTTTACAAAATAAAATGTGCGAAAAATTTGATGAAATCAATAAAAAACAGACCGTTTTCATTGCGGTTTTGACTCAGCAAAACGCAATCCTATAGGTACCGGTAAAAAAAAACATATTATTTAAGCTTAAAAACATTTTTATAATCTATTATGCAATCGGTTTTTAAAATATAAGATTTAATCCTTTCAAATACACCGTCAAAAGGAGGCACTTTGCGACTCACAAATAGAATATTTTTTCTACGCTAAAAGTATCTGAGCGCACATATTTCAACCCAAACTTTTAAAAGCATCTCAATAGATCCAATTTACACCTTCTTAAAAAATTTTAAAACGTTTGGACGCGTAGAAATAATTTTTATAAAATAAAAAGTGCGAACAATTTGAGGAAATCAATAAAAACCAGATCGTTTCATTACGGTTTTGCCTTTGCAGGAAGCAATTCTATATACATCCTGACAAACCGAAAATATTTTCTTAAAGCTAAAACATTCTCATAATTTATGTTGCAATTTGTTTTAAAAAAAAATATGAGATTTAACCCGTTCAAATACATAGACAAACACGAATTACATCCCGGCTGAAAGTAACTAGATGCCCATATTTTAACACAATCTTTTTAGAGCCTTTCAATAAACCAGATTTACATTACTTAAAAAATTTTTGGAACTTTCGTATGGATAGAATTATTTTTTTACAAAATAAAATGTGTGAAAATTTTTACGAATTCAGTAAAAACCTGAGTGTTCCGTCGCGGTTTCGTTAGCTTTCGGTTCGCATAGTTTCCAAAAAATCAAATTACATAGAAAACAAAATACCAAACAGCATGTGCTTTCAATTCAATATCTTTTCGTGATTTTTCCGTTTTAAAAATATAAATTTTGACAAAATGGACTTAAAGATATAAAATCAAGATAATAAAATTTGAGTTTAATTTAAGGGTCATTTAGAAAGCAAATAACACATTTGAAAACTGAATAACATCACGGGCCCGGGCAACGCCGGGCAGGACAGCTAGTATATCATAAAGCATAATCAAGTCTTTTAAATCATAAAATGCACAAAACATCATAGTCGATTATTTTCTGTATGAATATCAATAGAAATCACTAAATAGGATGAAAAAATGGTTTATTCAGGATGAAAAATTAAATTTTTATAATAAACGATATATAATGATACATAAAAAATAATAAATTGCTCTCTTTGAACGTGCCGTGATTATATTACAAATCAGTTAATTGGAAAATGATTAAACACAACTTTGTTTTTGTTCAAATGCTTTTACGAAAATTGAAGCATGAAATATTCTGCCTTAAAATATTTTCCAATCATCTTTAAGAAAGCAAACATGTCTTAAGACGAAATAGAAAACTTTGTAAATTAACTGTTTCTTCAAAATGCAAGCAAAAGAGAAAAGAAAAAGTCTTCGCAGAAAATTTCTTTATATATATATTTTTTTTTTTCATTTTTAAAATGAAAAAAAATAATCTAGAATATTAAGAATAAAAATACAATCTATGAATATATTTTCCCTTTTATATGAGTAGAAATTCAAATAAGAAAGATAAAATTATTTTTAAATAAATTACAATTTGTTATAAAGTATACACTATATAGCAATTAATCACCAGACACTTTCAATTTTAGACATTTTGTAGAATATTTAAAAATATACTTGTCGGAATCTTCTGAAACTTCAGGATTACAAAGAATATGTTCGGCCTCAAATTTATCATAGTCGCTAAAATAAAGAAGGCGATTAGGAAACAGTAAAAAAAAAAAAAAAATCAAAGAATAAGAATAATGTTTGGGATACCCTCTACATTAAAATACACGAAAAAAAATCAACAAACAATTTCACTGATTATATATCAGTGATTAGTATTATTTGTTATTTCACTGATTTTTGTAAAAATAGCACATATACTAATAAAATTATAGTGATTTATTTAAAAAGTAAAAAAAAAAAAAATTTGCATGTTTTTGGATTATATTATTCAAGACTTTCATCCAAATTCAACGCCTGTTTTAGAAAATTTGTTAAAATGCAGTAGAAACAATACAATGCAATTGGAATATAAATAAAATATTTTATGAAATTTGATCAGTTATATGAATAGAATGAGCTGATTTTTAGTTGCACTCTAAAAGCACCGATTTCCAATAAAAAACATACTGATTAATATGATTAAATAAATTTCTAACATGTAGATGATAGCACAAGTGATTTATTAAGAATAAAGATAGATTTATTTTTTCAGTTGTTGCAACATATGCTTTTTCTTTTGCTTCAAGCTTGCGAAATACCATATTTTGTTTTTCTTGTAAAATTTTATTAAGGAAATTTATTTTTTCATTGACAGCACAGTGTTGCGGATAGCAGCAAACTGTCTTTAGCAGTAAACTATAATTAAAACAGAATATATGATTTTTAAAAATTATTTTACACGTAACTCAATTAAGAAATCAAGGCCAAAAATTTTTTTTTAAATGTCTTTTGTAAAATCAGGCATTTAAGGGTTAAGGAGAAAGTGTATATGCTTTATTATGTAAAATCTAAAATAAGGAAATAAAATATTAAATATAAACTAAACAAAATAAATATTAAATTAAAACTAAATAAACGGATAGCTTACTACCTGTGCAAGACGACATATGCTTGCTGGTTTGGATAACTTTTTACTTGGTGGTTCGGCGATATCAATTCCTGCAAAACATTTTATTAACCCAGGTCTTGCAGCATTCTACTTTTTTGCAGTGTTACTACTATTATTTCAAGATATTGTAATCGAGATAATTTTCATTGACAAGTGCTGCGAAAAAAGGTAATACGAACATTATATTTGTAAAATAGTGTTGACGAATATGTAAAAAATATATGAGGGCATGCGTTTCAAAACTTGCCTTTTTCAAAATAAAACAAAAATTTGTGTTTATCAATTCATCCTCTTCATAGCGTTCCCCGAAAAAACACTGTAATCTGTCAAAAGAGAAAAAAAGGCTAGTTTTAACGTGTTTTGAATAACTTGGCTTACAATGAAAAGTAACTAACGCAAACAGAGGTTTTTCCCGATCTCCTAAAATTCTGTTTTCTCAATAATTCGAATTTCGAAAATGGCATCCTTATTTTAAGCTGCAAACATTGTCAGTCAGAACAAATTCTTTAAATTCGTTGTGTTCAGTTCATCGTTCTGTGTTACAGAGCTTTTAGTTCGTTCTATCAGCTTTTTGTCTCATGTGCCGAATTTGTTTCTGAAGTTAAATTTTAAGCATTTAATGATGTATCGTTTAAGATAATAATACATAAAGATAAGTTGGATTTGTAAATCTAACTTCTTCTTTTGTTCAGATTTGTTAAATAAAGAAACATTTTCAGTAATTCACATATTATGAGGATTGAGTATTCATTTATAAATAAATTTATCAGTTAGTTTTACCAGCAATTTACAAAATGTTTATGATAATAAGTAAATAAATTATAATTCTACTATCAAACAACCAAAATTTTACTTCAAATCTATAATATTAAATATTAGAGAATTACTATTACCAAATTTTTCAGGTAATAGGAAAACTATGTATGCATATGACGAGTGAGGGGGGTGGTGCGTCTGGAAAGGAGCGCAACCCTCATTTAATAATAGTTTCTCAGTAAATTCACAGTCTGTCTATTAGTTCAAATAGTTGCGTTTCGTGTTATAACTGAAAAGTTTCAAAATATCGTGAAAAAACTTAATGATAGAAATAATGTTAGAAATGAAAGTTTGTGTAGAGATTTTAAATTTTAAATAAAATCAATTCAAAATTAAAATCCCAATTGAAGAGCTGACTTTGAGAACACAGGTCTAAAGATTCACATTATGGAAATATAATAAATATTTTTAGTGTTTATTTTTCGTAGAAGACTTTTAAGTTACTTTGAAGTTATAAAAATATTCTTCCTTTAGGTTCCGGATTACAAAATTAGTCATTTAGAACAGTGGTAATAAAATATGTTTAGAAAACTTTCACTTATATTTTATCTTTATATCAAGTTTTGTACTTGTTCTCGAACAGTTAAAAGTTACGCATGATGAATTTTTCTTTTTTACTACAAGTTAATTCATATTTTAACTTTTATTCACCAAATGAAAATTGTTAATTTTAGATAATAAATATGGTTCATGAGTATTCAAATCTGTTATAAGTTGAAAAATAATTACTATATAATAAATCTAAAGCACTTTACGCATGCCTGTATTTATATGTATGCTGTATCAAGCTACGAAATTTTAAAACACATACACAAAGCTTTTTTTTACGCCACATAATACCGACTGTGTCATCATTTGAATCTTTCGTAAATCCATACTCTGAGTGAGTCTACGTAAGCGCACAAGGATCTCAAAACGAAAGAAAATTGAGAATCAATTTTACTCTTGTTTGTTTGATTCTCAAAAATATTTCAGTGAGTGAAACACTTGCTTCTTATGTAAGAATGTATTAATTCTTACATATGAATGTATTCTTATGTAAGAATGTCATTGCCGCCTTGCACAAGTGAAGTTAAGAGGAGACATTTCTGATATTATACTTTAGAATTCTCTTTCAGCGTGATATTGCATAACAGTTACTCTATCACATTTTGTCGAAACGGCAGTTGAAGAGATTCTCCAGTGGCAGATACTCGATAACCGTACATGCAATCCTGACGTGTTGTATAGATTGGGAGGCGGCAGAGCAGACAATCACTTCATCAAGTTCATTGCTGAAATTCCATAATCAGATAAATTGGATTCGGGAATTGAAACACAATTGGTCTCTCAAGCTATATGTTGCTAGAAAACATCTGAAATCCCGATTTTAGCGGTTGACTCGCAGACCTGCCATTATGTTTTCCTTCTAACTGTTTTTACATTCATGGGTGCAGGAAAACACAATGATAAACTTACGAGTCAACCACTAAAATCGGGTTCTCAGGAGGTTTCTACCGAGATATGACTTGGTAGAAGAACTGTTTTTTATTATTCGGATAGAATTTTAACTAATTCTGAAATTCCAGTCATGAACTCGTTGAGTTGATTGTCTGCGCTACCTTTACCCGGTCAAATATATGTATTGATTTATTTTTATTTAATTTTATAACAAAACAGATGAGTCAGAATTAATGTAGAAATTCAGTTCTAAATGTATTTCCAGGGGTTTAATACGAAGTCTACAATACGGATGAAACATATGAATCAACAACCATTTGAAACTGCATATACAAATGATATATTAAAAATAATAAGTATCAGTGATTACTACCCGATTACTACGTATTAATAAACTTAGCTAAAAAGAAAGAATTTTCATATCAATTCTTACTGTCTTTTGTGAACCATTCTAACATATCAATATTATCATAAAAATGGAATAAATAAAAAACACGTGAATTATATATTCATATCTATGAGTCCCACTTGGTAAAACAGTTTTTTATTATTCGGATAGAATTTTAACTAATTTTGAAATTCCATTCATGAACTCGTTGAGTTGATTGTCTGCGCTACCTTTACCCGGTCAAATATATGTATTGATTTATTTTTATTTAATTTTATAACAAAACTGATGAGTCAGAATTAATGTAGAAATTCAGTTCTAAATGTACTTCCAGGGGTTTAATACGAAGTCTACAATACGGATGAAACATATGAGTCAACAACCATTTGAAACTGCATATACAAATGATATATTAAAAGTAATAAGTATCAGTGATTACTACCCGATTACTAACTATTAATAAATTTAGCTAAAAAGAAAGAATTTTCATATCAATTCTTACAGTCTTTTGTGAACCATTCTAACATATCAATATTATCATAAAAATGGAATAAATAATAAACACGTGAATTATATATTCATATCTATGAGTCCTACTTGGTAGAACAGTTTTTTATTATTCGGATAGAATTTTAACTAATTTTGAAATTCCATTCATGAACTCGTTGAGTTTATTGTCTGCGCTACCTTTACCCGGTCAAATATATGTATTGATTTATTTTTATTTAATTTTATAACAAAACTGATGAGTCAGAATTAATGTAGAAATTCAGTTCTAAATGTACTTCCAGGGGTTTAATACGAAGTCTACAATACGGATGAAACATATGAGTCAACAACCATTTGAAACTGCATATACAAATGATATATTAAAAGTAATAAGTATCAGTGCGATTACTACCCGATTACTACGTATTAATAAACTTAGCTAAAAAGAAAGAATTTTCATATCAATTCTTACAGTATTTTGTGAACCATTCTAACATATCAATATTATCATAAAAATGGAATAAATAATAAACACGTGAATTATATATTCATATCTATGAGTCCCACTTGGTAGAACAGTTTTTTATTATTCGGATAGAATTTTAACTAATTTTGAAATTCCATTCATGAACTCGTTGAGTTGATTGTCTGCGCTACCTTTACCCGGTCAAATATATGTATTGATTTATTTTTATTTAATTTTATAACAAAACAGATGAGTCAGAATTAATGTAGAAATTCAGTTCTAAATGTATTTCCAGGGGTTTAATACGAAGTCTACAATACGGATGAAACATATGAATCAACAACCATTTGAAACTGCATATACAAATGATATATTAAAAATAATAAGTATCAGTGATTACTACCCGATTACTACGTATTAATAAACTTAGCTAAAAAGAAAGAATTTTCATATCAATTCTTACTGTCTTTTGTGAACCATTCTAACATATCAATATTATCATAAAAATGGAATAAATAAAAAACACGTGAATTATATATTCATATCTATGAGTCCCACTTGGTAGAACAGTTTTTTATTATTCGGATAGAATTTTAACTAATTTTGAAATTCCATTCATGAACTCGTTGAGTTGATTGTCTGCGCTACCTTTACCCGGTCAAATATATGTATTGATTTATTTTTATTTAATTTTATAACAAAACTGATGAGTCAGAATTAATGTAGAAATTCAGTTCTAAATGTACTTCCAGGGGTTTAATACGAAGTCTACAATACGGATGAAACATATGAGTCAACAACCATTTGAAACTGCATATACAAATGATATATTAAAAGTAATAAGTATCAGTGCGATTACTACCCGATTACTACGTATTAATAAACTTAGCTAAAAAGAAAGAATTTTCATATCAATTCTTACAGTTTTTTGTGAACCATTCTAACATATCAATATTATCATAAAAATGGAATAAATAATAAACACGTGAATTATATATTCATATCTATGAGTCCCACTTGGTAGAACAGTTTTTTATTATTCGGATAGAATTTTAACTAATTTTGAAATTCCATTCATGAACTCGTTGAGTTGATTGTCTGCGCTACCTTTACCCGGTCAAATATATGTATTGATTTATTTTTATTTAATTTTATAACAAAACTGATGAGTCAGAATTAATGTAGAAATTCAGTTCTAAATGTACTTCCAGGGGTTTAATACGAAGTCTACAACACGGATGAAACATATGAGTCAACAACCATTTGAAACTGCATATACAAATGATATATTAAAAGTAATAAGTATCAGTGATTACTACCCGATTACTACCTATTAATAAACTTAGCTAAAAAGAAAGAATTTTCATATCAATTCTTACAGTCTTTTGTGAACCATTCTAACATATCAATATTATCATAAAAATGGAATAAATAATAAACACGGGAATTATATATTCATATCTATGAGTCCGAAAATTTACTTGTTTATGAGCACTCAAAGCAAATAATATCAAATCAAATGTATTTAAAGAAACCTATTATAGTATGACAACTAGAAGAAAATGTTATACATTAAACAGATTGTATAGTTAAAGATAAATAACTTTAGTATGATGTAATAAGTATGATATAATATGATGTTTAGTATAATATTCTTAATTTACGTACCTTTATATTTTTTCGATTTTTCAAATCCACGATTTATTCAATCATTTTCAAGTAAAGCATTCTTATTTGTTTATGTTTCTGTTTCAAATTTCATGTTCAGATAGCTAACAGAAAATAACAAATCATTATGTAAATACATTCATAAATTGATATGATTTCGTTTCGATTCGCTTACGCACAAAAAAATCCTTTGACTAATGCAGTAAAAGCAAATGAAATTTTATTGGGAATATCATATAAGATCTTTAAAAAAAGTTAGACATATGTTGCTATAAAAAGAGGGCATTATACGGTTACTTATCTCGAGATCAAAGCTTTCATCTGTGGAACATTTTTCCACAGGATTTTAGTATACATATATATTTCATATTTCCTCAACCCACACATTTTATATTCGTCTATGCGTAAGTCTGATATATTGCAGTCTATACTTATTTTACTTTAAACATTTTTTAAATTTTTCATTTCTCTGTAAACTTTTGGCTATGATCAAATTTCAAAAGTGAATGCAAAACCATTCTCATCCGGAATAAGTTATGTATAATTAGAAAAAAATTATTCAGATGGGAAACTCTATAAATAAATACGAGGAGTACCTTTATGTTTGGAAAAAAAGCAAATAAAACATAATGACTCGTCTTATATAAAGTTATAAAAATATTTGTATGTTTTTTTCAAATATAATTAGAAAAAACAACTTACAGAATAAATTGTAATAAATTTGAAATTAATGGCATTGAAGGGAAAAAACCACGCTGCTTTAATATCTGAACAAACAAAGTCACTAAGGTAATATACAGAGTGCCCAGTGAAGTCCGTTCTTACTCTCTTAACTGCGAAACGATTCCAGCTGTATTCATAAAAGTGGTGTCTAAGTATTGTGAAGTGGCTATGCGTTACCATATGAGATTGCTTATTGCGCCACTTGATGCAAAAGGCAGATGTAGCGTTCCTATCTCGAAACAGAACGTAATATGGGGAAAAAGTGCCTTCCAAAGATATAGAGCATCATCCATGCAGTCTAAAAGTTTACATTGTGAACATGAATTCAAAAAACAGAATGCTTAAAATGGGCATTTCCCGTAAGGCATATTGACGTCACGGTGACGTCATTGTCAAGTTACATTGTGACTTTGTGACCATCGATTGTCGATGAGATGTCACGTGACGTCGATGTGAAATCACAGTGACTAAAATGTGAAGTCATTATGGCCGTTTTAGAGCTTTTTTGTGATGTCACATTGTGACCACTTTGTGACGACACAATGTGTCCAATTTGTGAAAAGTGTGTCATTTGTGATTTCTTTGACATTAACATTGTGACGAACTGTGAAAATTTTTTTAGAAAGTCACATCTTACTCACAATGTGACATCACTGAGTGGTGTCATTTTATCACAGATGTGATGTGACCAAAGTGACGTCACAATGACGTCACTGTGACCATGCATGCTATGAGGGCATCGATTGTCAATGTGACGTCACGTGACGTCGATGTGAAGTCACAGTGACTAAAATGTGAAGTCATTATGGCCGTTTTAGAGCTCGTTTGTGACGGTTCATAAAGTGGTCACAATGTGACAAATTTGTGAAAAATGTGTCATTTGTGGCTAATTTGACATTAACATTATGACGAAACTGTGACAAAAGCAACGATATTTAAATTGCCAGAAACATGCTTTTACTTTCTTCTATCTTCAATAGAAGTAAGTATCGTAATCGAAATTTTTTTCGACTGATTTACCGTTTTAGGGGTCAGAGATTCCAAAAAACATGTTTTTACAAAATGCCTGTCTGTCCGTGTGTCTGTCTGTATGTCGCCATTCTACCATCAAAAAGTGTATGAAGTTATGCATAGAATTGAACCAAATTTTTTTGTGAATGTTTTTGGCTGTGGCAAGCAGGTCCTCCTTCAGTTTTGAAATATTCCGCCGGAAGGGGACGCTACAATCGCGATTTTTGTGCCATTTTCAATAATGTACCGACCAAAAATACATGAAGTTATGCATCGAATTGGACGAAATTTTTATGGCTATGGCTAGTTGGATCGCCCTAAATCTGAAAAAAAAACCGCCGGAAGGGGGCACTGCAATACCGAATTTTATGGAATTTTCAATATTGCACCACATAAAAGTGTATGAAGTTAGTTATAAAACTGAACTAAACATTTTGTATATGATTATATTTTGGTAAGGCAAGTAGGTCCTCCCTAAATTTGAAAAAAAATAACTGCTTATCATTCTATTGTCCATCGGCTCGTGCAAAGACGGAAATTCGTTTTTACTCCGATTAATTGATTGAAGCAGAAATTTAAGATGAAAATCAAAGTTGGTAAGGTATTGAATTAAAATTATCAAAGCATTAAAATTAGTAACTATTTTTTTATTATTAAAATGTATGTATGGGACAGAAGAAAGTTTTGGGATTGGTACATCCAACTAGTTTAAAGTAAATAACATGTTTTGAAGGATATTTATAATTTTCTAAAAATTTTTAATAAAGTCACATCTCAGTCACAATGTGACGTCTCTGAGTGGTGGCATTTTGGTCACAGATGTTATGTGACCAAAGTTACTCTCAGTGACGTCATTGTGACGTCACAGTGACCATGCATGCTATGAGGATTGTTTGTTCATGATTTCCGAAACTGTCCCTCATAGCATGCATAGTCACAGTGACATGTTTGACGTCACTGTGAGTCGCTTTGGTCACAACACTTCTGTGACCAAAATGCCACCACTCAGTGACGACACATTGTGACTGAGATGTGACTTTTTTTAAAATCCTTAGAAAATTACAAAAATTCTTCAAAACATGTTATTTACTTTTAAAAACATGTTTCTAGCAATTTAAATATCGTAGCTTTTGTCACAGTTCGGCCACAATGTTAATGTCAAAGTAGTCACAAATGACACATTTTTCAAAAATTTGTCACATTGTGACCACTTTGTGAAGTGGTCACAAAAGAGCTCTAAAACGGCCATAACGACTTCACATTTAAGTCACTGTGACTTACATCGACGTCACGTGACGTCACATCGACGATCGATGGTCACAAAGTCACAATGTGACGTCACAACGACGTCGCAGTGACGTCACCATGCTTTATGGGAATGACCTGACTCCAATAAACTTCCATCTATGCGGATATCTGAAACAGCAGATGTATTTGTTTCGTCCGTCAACATATCCGTCCGTCAACACATCAAAACATGATCTCAACGACGCACTTCGGAATCTTCTGCAAATGTGTTACCCACTATAGTACAATATGAAGATTAAACATAGGTCCAAATATGCATTACATCTGACGGAGATAATTTGAATATCGAAAATAAAGGTATATTATGACAACTATTTTTATTCTTTCTTTCTAAGATAGTTTTGTCACGCCAAATATAAGAAATTGCTAACAAACAAATGCTTGTTTTAAGCCTTCTGTTTTTAGATTCATGCTCACAGATTCATGCTCACTTTGCGTGATAAATCAATGATGTTCTACAATTTTGTAATTCTCATTTAACCATATCTTGTGCCCTTTTCGAGATAGGAAAAAAACTTCGTTGTTTTACACCAAATGACGATGAAATAACTTTAATCTAGTAGAGCATAACCACTTTTTTATACCTAGACACCACTTTTATGTTTATAGATTCATCTATTCCGTAGATCAGAGGAAAGATACCGACTTTAGTGGGACCTTGTATATTTATTTTCGTATTATATAAGCTGTTTGATTGCAATATGGCTATTGAGTTAATATAGCAAAACCCCAAAAGCATTATTAGTTAAGGTGAAATCCAAAAAATGTAATTAGAATCCAATTAGTTTAGACTCGCTTTGGACGCATTTACGGCGATATGTATATAAGAGGGCAGTCGTTGTTATACTGTTTGTTGCATTAGCCTGTTATAAATATCGTTCACAAACATTTTTATAAAGTTTGTTATTCATTTTATTTAAATGGAGTTTTTCTAATTATTTGTACGCATAATATTTTAGCTTGTTTAATATTCATTTAAATTACATAAAGTGATTAAAATATCGAAGTCTAAGACCGAATTACGAACACTTTTATAAAACTGGTTTCTGTTATAAATATGGCCAGGTGGTGGAAAAAAGCTGTAGATATGAGATTATGTGTTGTAATTATGTGTGCTACACTCTCAAAAAAAAACTTCCGTCAATTCACAGAAAAAGTACTGGCAGCAGTGCTGCCAGCAAATTTCTGTGAAAAGACGGATATCCGTCTATTTTTTTTCCGTCACTGGAAGAAAATTTTCTGTTTTTTGAAGGAGCATCCGTCATGTTTTTCTTCGTTAAAAGAGAAAAAGTTTTCGTCTTTTGAAGGAAGTCCGTTATTTTTATTTGAAGAATCGTCCGTCATGTTTTTCTCCGTTTTAGGGAAGAAAATTTTCTGTTTTTTGAAGGAACATCCGTAATGTTTTTCTTCGTTTTAGGGAAGAAAATTTTCTGTTTTTTGAAGGAACGTCCGTCATGTTTTTCTTCGTTACAAGAGGGAAAATTTCTGTCTTTTGAAGGAATGTCCGTTATGTTTTTCTCTGTTTTAGGGGGGAAATTTTCCGTCTTTTGAAGGAATGTCCGTCATGTTTTTCTTCGTTACAAGAGAAAATTTATGTTTCTTGAAGGAAGTCCTTTATGTTTTTCTCCGTTTTAGGGGAGGGGGGGGGATCTTCTGTTTTTTGTGCAATGCCAGCTATGTTTTCCTCTGTTTTAGGTGAAAATGTTTATTTCTTTTTATTTCATTAAAGATGTTCTTTATAGCCTAAAGCTACACTTTAACACATGAAATTGGGAGGTATCATTCAAAAAATGTGTAAAGTTTTGATAAAATTCAGATCATTCATAAAATGCCGCCATCTTTGGTGTTTCAAATTTAATACCAAATGAAGTCGAAATGGAAGACCTGCTTTATCTCAGTTTTCCATTTTATTGCAATTTAAGTACCTATCAAATTATTATATATTTAGATAACTTGATCATGCTCCCCCCCCCCTTTCCTGGACTGGTTTTGCTTTTGTCGGGAAAAGCGGTTCAAAATGCCAATTTTGATGGCTTGTCCCGAAAGATCTATTTTGTTTACAAAAAACAGAAAACTGAGTGAGTTTCGGTTGTTTCTGAATAACATTTGTTTTCATGCATTTCTGAACAAAAAAAAAAAAAAAAAAAAAAAAAAAAAAAAAAAAAATAACGTATGTCACAAAGTTGCCCTTCTTGATGTGTCATTAAAGTAACGTCAAAAAAGCATTGCTGCATTTTCTATTGCAAATATCGTAAATATATTTCATAGATGAGTAGATATGGAACAAAATATTGAATATAATTAATAATTTATTCCAAGTAAGGAATGGGAATGATTTGTTCATTTCGAATCTGTTCACTTATACTAGTATTCATTCACGAAATTGCCAGTCATTGAATAAAAATTCACTTACCTTTCAATGCCTTAAATTCTTTTAATGAAAATTGAAAAACAAATTTCTCCTGAGAAGTTATTCTATAGCATATGAAAGTTTAAGAAATTTTATTCGAAATCAAAAAACATCCATAAACCTTTTATTTATTTATTTATTTATTTATTTATTTTTTTTTTGGGGGGGGGGGGAGATATTACAAGAAGCTCATTTCCTAGAAAATAAAAAAGGATTTTTTTCAGAAATTTCCTTTTCTGCGTGTCTAAACAATAACAAAAAGATTGAAATATAAAGAAACTACATGCAGATTTGCTTATTACGTTACGATCACTTATTTAAAAAATATTAGTAAGTCTCGATCTGCTTTATTCAACTATATCATAACATGTTACTTTGCATTAAATTTTTTTTTCTAAATTTTTTTATGATATAGAACTAGATTTTTAAAAATATTTCTATTTCAAAATTATGAAAAGAAAAATGAAATCGAAGCTAACGTATATTGTAATAAAGATTCTAAGTTTCACCCCCCCTCCTCACACTCATGCTGTGAATTCTTAAATTCTAGATCTATTTTAATACCAAATTTTAAATTATACAAAGTATTGCACATTTCAGATATTCAACTTTACTTTCAAGATATGCATTACACTTCTTTCTGAATAATCAGCAATAATTTTAAAAGTAGTGTTAATAATTTATATTTTGTGGTATATACAGGGTGATTCATAAAAGATGGGCAGAACATTAAGGGGTTATAGTACACTTAAAGACAAATAATATTAAATAGGAGACTAAGGGTTCCAGACGTATTCCCAAGGAGATAGGGGGCATTAAAGTTTAGGGTCCGAAATTTCAAATGATTATGAAAAATGGAAAAATTGGTCGATTCATTTGCGGTTTTTGCAAAAAATTTTCTTTATGCCAGTATTTTCTTGAAATAAAATTTTAAAGTTCAATTTCAAAAAATGCCGATAGGGGGCGCTTTAGACTTTGGAGTAACAAACAACTATTTTTTAACGTTATTTTTTGTATTTCTTTAAATGATTTCGAAAGCTTAGACTTAAACTTAAATTTTGATCTAAAAATCTGAGTCCTAACGAGTAGTTAAGTAGCGTAAACTGAAATTTGAAACCCTTCTCCCCCCCAGAACAAAAATCAGTTATTCCCGATCTTTGTGTCGTAGATTAGGCTCTAACTACTGCCGCGTTTTGCTAAAATTATTCTTTATGTCAGTATTTTCTTGAAAATAAATTTTAAAGAAAAGTTTCAAAAAATTCCGATAGTGGGCGCTTTAGACTTTGGAGTAACGAACAACTATTTTATACCGTTATTTTTTGTGTCTCATTAAATGCTTTCTAAAGCTTAGACTTAAACTTAAATTTTCAGCTCAAAATCTGAATCGCTATGCGTGGTTCAGTCGCGAGGGGAGGGGGTTCAAATTTCAACTTCTGAACATAGTTCAGTTTGCACTACTTAACCATGCCCAACGATTCTGTGCTGTGATACGAGGCAAAAATACAACTTTCGTCAAGGACTGCATAGTCGGAATTCACTCATAAAGGCACTGGCACAGTTGGAAACGTCGCTCATGCAAACGTTAAAGCTCCATTCCTGACGCTAGTCACCGGGTGAAGAAGGAGACAGAAAGTATGCAAATGTCAAATGGGGAAGAAGAAGAACACGTATGCAAAATTTCGACACGATTCAGGCATGAAAACCACTGAACGGTGAGTCAAGTGTAAGTCGCTGTAGTAATGAATCGGAAGATGGTGCCCTTCACGAATAAGGAAAAGGCTGAGATGCATTTAATTTACGGAGCGGCAGATGGAAATGGTGCAGAGGCACAACGAATGTACGGAGAGCGATTTCCCAACAGGCGGTTGCCTAACCGCAAAACTTTCGAGCGCTTGCACAGACAGTTGTGTGAGACGGGATCATTTCTCGCTTCCCGATCGAATGCAGGTCGTGCAAAAAAGGACGAATCAGTAGTTGTTGCAGAAGCCATTCTGGATGTAGTAGCGGCGCAGCCAAGTACAAGTACACGAACAGTGGCTAGGCAGGTGGATACCTCACAGTCCATGACTTGGAGGGTACTGAAGGATGAACATTTGCTCCCGTTTCATGTGCAACGAGTCCAGAAACTGTCTCCAGGGGATTATCCAAATCGTATTGAATTTGCCCGCTGGTTTATGCAGCAGAACGCGCTAAATCCACATTTTGGACGAACTGTGCTTTTCACCGATGAATGTACCTTCACACGTGAAGGTACATTTAACACACACAATGCACATGTATGGGCGGATGTCAATCCACATGCTACGTATCCACATGCTCATCAGAGACGCTTTTCCATCAATGTTTGGGCAGGAATCCTCGGAGACCACCTAATCGGACCGTACCTTCTTCCTGAACGCCTCAACGGTAAAACATACCTCACATTTCTGCAACATGTGTTGCCAGACCTGTTAAACGTTGTTCCTCCACGCATCCGGCGGGTCATGTGGTTCCAGCACGATGGAGCGCCAGCCCATTACGTACGAGACGTCCGCAACTATCTGGACATCACATTTCCGAACAGATGGATTGGTCGAGGTGGTCCTGTTGCTTGGCCTGCTCGCTCGCCAGATCTTTCACCCCTCGATTTCTTTTTTTAGGGACAATTGAAGGCTCTTATGTATGAGACACCCATTGAATTCCCCGAGGAACTGGTCGCCAGACTTTCCGCCGCTGTAGGGGAAGTGCTCGAAAAGCCTGATGTTTTCGCGAATGTTCGCCGTTCCATTCTTCGCCGTTGTTCTGCGTGCATAACCTCTGGTGGTCACAATTTTGAACATTTATTGTAATTACATGTTAATAAATATGCTTTGGTAACATAATCCTAATTTGTGTCTTTTTACCTCGTATCACAGCACACAATGTGTGGACATGGTAAACTGAACTGTGCTCAGGAGTAGAAATTTCAAACCCCTCTCCCCAGAAACTTAACCACGTCTAACGATTCAGATTTTGGGCTGAAAATTTAAGTCTAAGCTTTAGAAAGCATTTAATGAGACACAAAAATAACGGTATAAAATAGTTGTTCGTTACTCCAATGTCTAAAGCGCCCTCTATCGGAATTTTTTGAAAATTTTCTTTAAAATTTATTTTCAAGAAAATATTGACATAAAGAATAATTTTAGCAAAACGCGGCAGTAGTTAGAGCCTAATCTACGACACAAAGATCGGGAATAACTGATTTTTGTTCTGGGGGGAGAGGGGTTTCAAATTTCAAATTTCAGTTTACGCTACTTAACTACTCGTTAGGACTCAGATTTTTAGATCAAAATTTAAGTTTAAGTCTAAGCTTTCGAAATCATTCAAAGAAATACAAAAAATAACGTTAAAAAATAGTTGTTTGTTACTCCAAAGTCCAAAGCGCCCCCTATCGGCATTTTTTGAAATTGAACTTTAAAATTTTATTTCAAGAAAATACTGGCATAAAGAAAATTTTTTGCAAAAACCGCAAACGAATCGACCGATTTTTCCATTTTTTATAATCATTTGAAATTTCGGACCCCAAACTTTAATGCCCCCTATCTCCTTGGGAATACGTCTGGGACCCTTAGTCTCCTATTTAATATTATTTGTCTTTAAGTGTACTATAACCCCTTAAAGTTCTGCCCATCTTTTATGAATCACCCTGTATAACATAATAACTCACTTTAGGTTGATTAAGTGGAATCGAAAGTTCTTCCATTGCCGACATCGACATCAACAGTTTGACGTCATAGATTGGTTGGTTGGCAAATACTGAAACTTATGCTACTACCTGTAAAGGAGGCTATGGTCTCAAAAATCTAACACCATTACTTCCGTCGAAAATAACTTTTATGTGCTGCATTATCTTACCTATAATTTAGACATTTTCAAGGAAAATGTTTTGATTAGTCAATAATTACGATGGTTTTACTAGAAACAAGAATGATAATTTTTTTATTAGGTGCATATATAACATTATCATTTTAGGAATGAGGGGTTGTCTGACACATGATATCATAAGATATCTCTAGGGGGAGGGGGGATTTTCCTTTTGATATCGATATCATTTTTGACCCAATAAAAATTATCTCTTTCTTTGTAACATGGTTTTTTGTTCAAAATAGTACATTACGTTTTTTTCTAATTCTGTTATCTATTTTCGCGAAAATACAAAGCTATCATTAAAATCCCTAAATTATAATGAAATTATCTAATTCTAAAATATGGTATACCCCAACTTTTAACATTCCTATTCATCTTCATATGTGTATGCATATATGTATAATCATGGATCGAGAAACCTTATGTGAAATTTATTTGAAATACAGCTTGTATTTTCTAATAAATAAAAGAGAAAAAATGTTGTTCACTTGTTCTGTTGATAAGAATTTCTACGTCTCCCCCGGCCCCCTTCGTTCGGAGGGCAAGTTCGAGTAACGAGAGACGCTTCTATTAACAAAAATAGCAGTCTTGCCATATCAGTGTTGGATTCATGGGGTGGCCCGGGGTAAACTCCCACCCCCCTAAACAATGAAATGCATCTTCCCCAGAAAAATAGTTTTTGTGTTTTCACTGGTGAAAAAGTATCATTCCCCCCGGTATTCTCTAATGTCCTCCTCCCCCACGGAGCCACAGAAGTCACTCTCGAAGAAAAATGTCTGAATTCAACACTGCGCCGTATGGCGAAATAGCGTTATTGTCAGTACGTCGAGTAAGATAGGTTCTAAAATTTTGATTTAAGATTTTTAGAGATTTTGAACTTTAGCACATTTTTAAAAATTAGAACAAAAGGATTGTTAATTACTAAATCTATGAGCTCATCAAGATTGTGGTCTGAGGTCGTTAAAATTCCAACAACGTAGTATGCGAAAAAGATATTTGAATTTTAGTTATTTATGAGATTAGTAGAGGAAAAGGGACCGGTGTTTGTAGTTCCGGGAGGATTCCCAGAACGGTTTTTTGTGCTGGCATAACATGTCCGTTTCTTGTGATACACGTACGGTTCCAACGCTCTTTAGGGTTTTCGCATGCGCTGAGCATTTTGCGATGAAAAAAATGGGTGTTGCCATTGGAAATTTTCGAGTTTCTGTAACTATAACCGTAACCGTGAGGGCCATTTTGTTGTCGTTCACAGAATCTCGAGCTCATACCTCTGAATAGCTATATCTGAAATTTCATTTCGATCGGTTGTGCGTACTGGCCGCTAGAGCTCCGTATATCGGCAAAGTTTTTTTACGACCACCCTGTATAATTACAATCTAATTGTTATAGCTCAAGAAAAAAAAAACATTAGGCAGTTCCATTCGGTTAATCCAACACTTCATGCAACAAATAAATGTAGTAAAAAAAAGCAAATAAAAATTGAGTTCAAACAACACACTTAAAAACTTATAGGACCAGCTATTAGGTTTAACCCTCATTGCACTGTGTACCACATATGGCACATACCTAAAAACATAATTCTCAGTGTGTGCCATAAATTTGGCCAGTATGATTACTGTAATTGATCAAGAATAGTCCAAAGAATGGAATTACATTTATTTGGGCCATATCAGATGGTTGATTTTGACAAAAAAATTAGAAAAAATTGTGCAGTTAAGGTTTGAACATCTAAGAGGTATTTTTTATTTGCTTTGTAAGTTGATTTTATTTAATGTTATTCAATAAGCATTTCATTAAATTACAAAATATTACTCCACTGAGATATAGCTTATGAGATATAAGGCCACTCTCTCTAATCCACAATCCCTTATAATCCACACTGTAACTGTTTTCAGACCATAATAAAAGTGGATTGCCCTTATGAATTAAGAAATTTTTAATGCATTCATTAGACTGAGATATTTTATGTACATTATGAATAATACGATATATTCTAAACACATTCGTTAGCTATATAAAAAGATAAAATTTCTTAGAAGTGATAAGTATCCCACGAGCAAAAATCTCAGATTTTTAGGAAAACAAAGTTTTGTTATCGATCAAGAAAGACTGATCTTTAAAGGCTTCAGGATACAATAAACAATAAACTGTAAAGCAAATAGAAATTTGTTCCATTAGTGTTATATCATTTAAATAGTTTCTTGATATTGAATATAATCTTTTTTTCATATCAAAAATCCTTTCTTTCACTAGGGGGGCTCCGCCCCCCTGCTCGCTACGCTCGCCAACCCCCCGCGTAATCGCTTCCCGATACCTTATTTTCCATACACTCAATTTTGGAATTCCTCTCATAAACGTGCACTTGTTAAAGTACCGAGCATTAAATATCCATAAAAACCAGGAAAATCTACCAAAATAGCAGCATAAGGAAAAAAAAAAAAGGAAGCGTACTTATTTCCAAGTCCACCCGAGACTGAGCCTTTTCCTGATTGATCTATTCGACTCATGGAAGGTGTGGTCCACCCGGACGCGTTATTTGCGGAAACCTTACACATCAGCATCATTACAGGAGTCATTCCTAGAAATTGTTTAAGGCTAATTTTTTTTTTTTTTTTTTTTTTTTTTTTTTTTTTTTTTTTTTTTACTATAGAAGGATTTTTGTGTAATTTATTTGCAGTATGTTTATTACATTTGTTAATAAATTCCTAATATTAAGATGTAAACAAAGAAATGACCTATAATCTGTACAATTCTATAATTCACAAAATCCTTGATCCCAACATGTGATTAGAGGAGTGTACTGTAATTATTATAAATAACAGTAAATTACCTGCCACAGAATAAATAATGAAAACATTTTTGTATGTAGGTTTTTTTTTTCTTACTAAAAACATACATTTCAACTATATGCAGATCTGCCAACTGCTATGAAAATAAACCTTAATTCTTACAATTTTGAGTTATTATATTGAATTATTATAAACTGCAATGCTATAATGAATGTCTTGAACTATGATTTTTATCACAAAAATCACAAACACATTTTTTACATTTGCAATTTTTGGTCTATGAAAAATTTTTCAAGAGTGATTTTGATGTGAAATTTCCAAAATTTTAAAGCATTTTGTTCCGGAAATTTTAAAATAACGACAGTTATTTTAAAAATTTGGACATAAAACATGATTGTACAGTAAAGTTCTTAACATAAAATCCTCAATGTTTCTTAACCACCAATAAATCGTTTTTTCGTAAGTATTTATAACAAGAATTTTCTTCTTTAAAATTTTTGTTGCCATCTTGTCAAAAATCTCAGATAATACACAAAACTTCCCTTAGTAGCTGAGTAAAATCGCGAATTTCATTCGAGTTTAGGAAAAACAGAGCAAAAGTAAAAAATGAATTTTGATAGACTATGAAGGGGAAAATATAGTCAATTTCCTTTACCCACAACTACATAATATAGGCAATATATTTCAGATGTAAACAGTTAAAATGTTTTTTGTAAAGCAAAATATTGAGCATTTTAATCATAAAAGAAAAAATTAACTGGATCTGATGAATTAAGAAATTTTTAATGGATTCTGCATTCCTTAGAATGAAATATATTTATGCATCTTGTAAATAACTATTCAACTACTTTATTCAGAACGCATTTGTGTGCTGTATAAAAGTTAAAATGGCTTTTGAAGAGGCGTTAGCTCTGTAGGATAAATATCTCAGTTTTTAAGAAAAACTTTTGTTAATGATCATGAAATCCTGATTCTTAAAAAGTCTCAAGTTAAATTAGAGCAAAAAGTAAAAAATGTAAAGCAAATCACTATCTCTGCAATGTCTGATAGATTTAAAAAATAAGTACAAATCAATTCTATTAATTTTGTGATACATTATTTAAATATATTTCTAATATATATAGTTTTTTTTATATTACTTAAAATAAAGCATTTCTTTCATTCCTGTGTTATTTATTTACAGTGTCATAACAATATCTGATGATAAATCCCACATTAAGACTGTAAACAAAGAAATATGACCTATAATCCTCAAATCCCTTGGTCCCGACCTGTGAGAATTAAAAGAAATATATTGTATTCCAAATTTTGTCAAAAGGTCATCTAAATGAGTAGTGAATTTTGTTGATTGGTGGCACAAGATGTTGCACTAAACTATCATGAATTTTGGTAAATGGCCGTGTAAAAAATAAACCTCATCTGATCGCAGAAGAAAATAAATTTCATCAAAAAGATGGTGGTAAATGCGTTAAATTTGAAAACTATCATATAAAATGCAGATATCATCAAAAGATCGAAAAAAGAAAACAATTTCGTGTGAATTTCATCAAAAGTTCACAGTAAACAATTCTGTTTTAAAAAAAGAATCGTGGTAGAGAAAAACAAAAGATTTAACTTACATTACAATTTTCTAGTACTTTTTCCGATTTACTACAAATGATTGGTTTTAGGAAAGTAACATTTATTTTAAATTGTTGTAAAATAATTGCAAAAAGAAAATAAATGTTTAAAAATTTACTGCACTTGCTAAAAAGTTTAAATCTGGCCTACTTTTACAAATATTTAAAAAAAAAACTGAAACAAGAATAGATTCTAAAAATCTTTTAAAATTTTTCACAATTTTGAAAAAATTAATGTAGTGAGTTAAAAAAAACTGGTACTTCTAGGTTATCCTGTCGACCAAAAAATTATGGCCAAATTATAAGATTAAATGTCAAATAATGGATGATCGTGAATGTCACATTCAATGACATTAAATGCGATTCACGCGTTTAAAATAAAATGATTGTTATTTCGACTTTTTATTAATATTTTTATTAATATTCTACTAATTATTTGTTTTTTCGTTATTTAAAATAAAAATTATGTCAACATGTATAATTTGGCTAGTTTGGCGTTTTGTATAATTTGGCGAAATTGGTCGACGGGATAACCTAGAAGTACCAAAACACTTCATTCTTTTAACGAATTTCAAAAAATGGTCATAATAAACCAACCAACCAAACTCCAGATTAATTTCAATTTTATGCTTTATGTTTTTTTATTTTTAAAGATTGGCAGTTCTGCTATATGCTGATTACTTAAAATTTGATATTTTAACATTCAGGTAAGCTGAAAACATTTTGAAAGGACATGAGCTTATTGCTCAAACTCAACTTTTCTATTCGCAGGATTTTTATTTTCCGTCATTTGGATCCTCTCTCGGGATTTATTTCTGCAAAGAGACTGAAAAAAAATTATCACAATGTAATAAAGAGAAAACAGTAAAAATATGGAAAATATTTAAGAATATGCAATTTATATGAACAATTTTTACACCTAGATATTGTTGGATAAGATCTTTTCATTATTTTCCTATCATATGTACATTGATTTGAGCCAACAGATTTCTATTCTTTCCTTATGAGATCTTATCAAGAATTGCATGCAGGTGAAATGAGGAGTGTCAGCATTAATAAAAGTTTTATCAATGAGTTATTGTACTTTAAAATAATATAATTAAATCGCCCCCCCCCCCTCATATCATAAATTAAAGGTGACTACAAGAATTGAGAAACAAAATTACCTGATTACACTTGAATCGATTTTTTTTCGCATTAAATGAATGGATGGGGTTGCCTTTGAGGTTGCTTTTTTAGGTGCGTTCGTAATTATGTAAATACGTAGCACCTATTGTTGTCGTTCAGTACGTCCGTCTGTCCATCCGCATATAACAACGCAAAAACTACCCAACTGAATCGTATGAAATTTAAAATATATAATTATTACATAATTTTGTCGAGTCATTTCAAATTTTAAGAAAATCGGATGCATAGATCAATTACAGGGACAATCAAAAGGATTCCGTTACATTACGGTCAATGGGAAAAAAGTTTCAAATGCATTTTAATCGTTTGAAATTTTAAATACATAATTACTACATAATTTTGCCGAGTTATTTCAAATTTTATCAAAATCAGATGCATAGTTCAATTACAGGGACAATCAAAAATATTCCGTTACATTACGGTTAATGGGGAAAAATGTTTCAAATGCATTTTAATAGTGTTACACACATTCGAGCGTAATAAAATTGATATGCATCTATAAAGTACATATTATAATATACATTTTGCATAATCTGTGATGCAAAGAATATTTTTTATTGATTTACAAGGCCACACAAAAGCATTCCATTGGATAATGGTATAGGGAGAACATTGTTTGGTGCGCATTTTAATTGTAATTATTTACAGTTTTATGAGATTGACATATGAGAGTGATATTTTTAAAACTTCGTTATCGTACGAACGCACCTCATTTGCTACGCTTCACGTTCAATTTTCAACTTGTTAATACTGGAATGGACTTTAGTCGTTTGTTTGTTTTTTATTATTTTGCATTTATCATGTTTTTTTTCGGAAAAAATGTATAGCTTTCGTTTAAATAAATATATTAAATATATAAAATTATAATATATATATATATATATAAGTGTATATAATACATGTATAGGTTTATTTATTTACAGGTATATATATTATGTATTTATATATGTATACTGCTATATATAATTACATATACATTGAAATATATCTAAAATGTATATAAATGAAAATATTTATATAAACATCGTGAATATTTTAACATGTGGCATATGTAACGTTTATTAAATAAATATGTCTTTATAAACCATCCAAAAATCGTGTTTTTCAACCTTCTTGAGAAATCTGGTAAATTGCTAAAATGGCTTTTAGTTGCCAATTTCGATTTTTTCGCCAGTCGTAACAACAGAGCATGATAAGGAACTTTTCCCCAAATATAATATAGGCACCGAGATACCTAATTGCCATTATTTTGCCTGACATGGTGACCTGGTTATTGTTGTTTATTTATTGAAAAATTTTCTTTTTTCTTTTTTAAAATGACATAAATAGTTTTGTTCTATATAGTTATTATATAATATATTGTTTATTTATAATATCCTCTTTCAAATAATAAAAAATAATTTAAAATTGTATGTGTGTAACTGATATTCAAAAATTAAGTTATCTCCAAATTGCTACAAAAAAACATCGCACCAAAACCGCTATGACATTTGTGCCACATATTTTATTTAAACATCAAACGTTGTTGTTTCTAATTTACATTCTAATAAACATATATTCTACGATAACTTCAAGTGAAATTAAGTTGACAACTAACTACCAGACTTCATAAAGAAAACAAATGCAGAAGATTCATTCGCATGAACGGTAAAAAATATTAAACCACAAAAATAATAATTCGCAAAGCATTACAACAATGAATGGACATGGACACTAATTCCTATGACGTCATAGCATGAAAATTTCATCAAAATCAGTTAAGCCGTTTCGGTGAAATTTTTATGGCGTGGGCCACCCTTATCATTTAGGGGTATTAAAAATAGATAACAACCTATTCTCAGACCTACTGAGTATACATATAAAATTTGATCAAAATAAGTTAAGTCGTTAATTTAAAATAAATAGTTTCACGCAAAAAGGCTGCTAAACTTTCTTTTATTTAAAACAATTTTTTATAACGTACATTTTAAATATATTACTAGTTGGTAAATAACGAAATTTCCTATATATTAATACTTTCACAGCAAAATAAAAAATAATTTAGAGATTACATGTTAAATTTAATACAGACATAACTTAAATAAATAGTTTGGCGCAAAGAGACTGTGAAACTTCCTTTTAATTGAGACAATTTAATATAACATACATTTTAAACAACGAAATTTCTTATATTTGCATGATTAAAAATATCTTTTTCATAGTTAATAATGCGTCCAGTAAGCTAACAAACATATAATAACTAATTTTTTCTGAAAATATTTTTTGTTTGAGTTCGGACAAGCACCATGGTCACACGTTATAAAATATTTTTGTAACAAAAATTATAATTACTCGTAATTATCATTATAAGTTTAATTCGGAATTTCTAGTTTTCTTAAGAAAATAACAAACATAAGCTACATTTGATATTAAATTACATCGCAGTTATACAATTTAATGCATAGCATAAAAATTGCTTAACTATGCCAGCTAAAAAGTAAACAAAGCTGTATAAAAAAATGAAGTTGATTATAACTGTTATACTAAAGGCATACCTTTCATTAAATTCGACCATGTCGCCATTGTTCTTAAAATGACATTGCACTAGTGTACTATTAAAAACATGATCTAATTAAAAAAAAAAAAAAAAAAAAAAAAAAAAAAACATGCAAACTTGATTTAGTTTTCCATACCATTCCATTCCATTGATTTAGTTTTCCACGTTCTACAAAGAATAATAATAATATTGCTCACTTTATGTTTGCTGCTTTTCCACCTGCTATTCGAAAGTTTGGAACGCGCTTGTCATCTGCAAACTTACGATTCGTAATCAACACAGAAAATTAATTTGAAAAAGACAAATGCGCATGCGTGCGGGGAATAAATGAAATTTATTCGTCTTCTACAAACTTGCTGGAACGATTCACAGAAAAATAACGTCTCCAAGGAGTACAGAAATTATTTGTTCGAGAATGAAGCAAAATGTAGTTTATAAAGACGAATATTTCTGACAGTGTAAGAATGTATCATATTCAAATAAATTTATACCAGTATAGCTATAATACCTGTTATTTACTCTACATGAGCAATTAAAAGTTAATATAAGTATTTTTATCGTAGTTCCTTTTTTTTAAATTGACTCAATTTTATTCTAATTTCTTTTCGTTCTTATTGTTTTTTTAAATCGAAAAATATTATTTTTTGTTATGAATTTTATTTTTTATTAATTAAATATAAAAAATTTCATTTTAATTCACCTACAGATATATTACATACACTTGATTATATTGCCTTACTCAACTAGCATGTTCTCAAAAAGCAGTTACAAGAACCAAATTTTAAGGAATTTGAATTTTAAATTTTACTTCTAGTACCATAAAATGTTTGATTATTTATTTTTTTAAATATGTTTTTCAACCAATTACTACCATCGTAGAAAAATGTCCAAACAAAGGATGACTACATTACCTGAACCGACATTGTGTTACACTTAGTTATGCTAGATGAATATATAATGAGAAAATTTTAATTCATTTTAATCAATTTCAGTGCGTAAATTTAATTTATTTCAAAGATTTAACTATTTTCCTCTCATTTTACATGCAAACTTCTCTTTATTTATTTATTTATTTATTTTTATTTTATTTGGATTTTTATTAAGATTTTTGAGGTTATACTATAAGAAAGAAAGCTCGGAGAAAGTTCTGGTAAAACAAGGTATTCAAGCAATCAATGTAAGTGGTTAAAATATATAAACTGGTTATCGCAGTCCAAAATGTAAAGCATCCTTCCCATACTGCTGGCGCTTACAAAGGAAACTCGTATTATTTCTTTTACGTTACGCTGTTAAAAGAAAAAAACATTCTGAAATTCACATATGTAATTTTCCTGAATTTCACAGTAAAATTACACCGCTTCCACAATAAAACACAATAAAAGTCCGCTTCCACAATAAAACTTATTTTCTTTAAAAGTCGGAAATTTTCATCATATTTTCTGAAAATAACAAAACGGACAAAGATGGAATCAAACAGCGGAGATAATCCGTTATCTAATCGCAAATTTATTTTCGATGTTTACAAAGTATTTTTACAAAGCAAATTCATTTTTTATATTTTTGAGCAACAAATTAACCGTATTGTATCAAATCATTTAATGAGCAAAGAAAATATCTCTAATAAATTATTTAAACAAACACTATTATAATTATTCTTTAACTATAAGGAAATCAAATTAATAAATTTGCCTTATTAATTAAAACTTGCAAGAGTTATAACAGCATCGGTAAAATTACAATCTGCCTTATCAAAATATAAACACACTGTAGAATCCACTATATGACTTTAGATTCACGTATATTTGAAGACCCTATGGCGCGATAGCTAGAGCAAAGGATCCTCACAGCAAAAGTTGGCAGTTCGCATCACTCCGACGACGTTATATATTTTTTCCTCGGTCAACAAATACAGGTGCTTCTTAAACTACTCAATATAGCCATACAGAGCCTACCAGCCATTGTTATACAGCGGAGATAATCCGGTATCTAATCGCAAATTTATTTTCGATGTTTACAAAGTATTTTTACAAAGAAAATTTATTTTTAATATTCTTGAGCAACAAATTAACCATACTGTATCAACTCATTTAATGAGCAAACAAAATATCCCTAATAAATTATTTAAACAAACATTATTATAATTATCCTTTAACTATAAGGAAGTCAAAATAATAAATTTGCCTTATTAATTAAAACTTGCATTGTAAAAGAGTTACAACAACATCGGTAAAATTACAATGTACCTTATAAAAATATAAACACACTCTAGAATCCACTATATGACTTTAGATTCACGTATATTTGAAGATCCTATGGCGCGATAGCTAGAGCAAAGGATCCTCACAGCAAAAGTTGGCAGTTCGCATCACTCCGACGACGTTATATATTTTTTCCTCGATCAACAAATACAGGTGCTTCTTAAACTACTCAATATAGACATACAGAGCCTACCAGCCAATTGTTATACAAACTGTATAATGAAAAGTTACCGCTTCTCCAAATGGAGTTTTTCCTTCTCTTATTTCCCAAAACAGAAAATCTATTAACGGAACGGGAAAAGTCTGGGAAATTTGCTTCCAGTAGTTTTACCGTGTATTCATGAATTTGTTTTTAACAGTGTATCACTATAACAACGAAGGATAAAATGTTTAATAAAAGTTTTGTGATAGTATACTTCAGTATTTTGCAAAATTTTAAATGCATATACAGGGTGGTTATAAAATAAGTATCCCTATTTGGAGCTGTCTGTAGCTTGAAGGAATAACCCGAATGAAACCAAAATTGGTACACATACTATTGAAGAAGGGAAAAGAAGAATGGAATAATAAAAAAAAGATAGTTACAATAATCGGCAACAGATGGCGCTACGGGTCCTTTCGGTGCAAACTCCGTTGTAATCATTACTAAAATAAAAACGTGGTCATTTCTGTCATTAATGTTTGTACGACATGGCTCTCAGTTTACCAGATCGCGCTTTAATTTTAAAACTATTCTACGTTAACAGTTCAAACAGTGCAGCTGCTTTACGTAAATTTAGGCGTGTGAAAGGAATGTGTAAAGGACAAAAGGACAAAAGGTCCTTTGACACCTTGTGCAGTGAGAAGAATAGTAAAAAAATCGAGGAGATTGGATCGTTTACTGTAAAATGTAGAAGATGGAGGAAACCATTACCTCTCCGCACTCAAGAAGAAATTGCTACTGTGATTGTGGGGCCATCAGGGACTCCGGAAGCCGGTACACTTTTGGGGGCACTTAAAGTCTATTGTGTACCGTGGAGGTGTCGCAAACCTCAATGACTTAAAAGATCGCATATCACAACATGTGCGAAACATCACTCCCGATGCGTTGCATTCCGCAGTTGAGCACATCGTCCACCGCCTGGATTGTGTTTTGCAGCGCAATGGTCATGTGGAACCTGAACATGATCGGCACCGCATGCGAAATCTTAACCCCATTCACTGTGAAAATTTCCAATAAATTAGGTATGCCATCCGGGTTTGTGATTTAGTTCTTTGTTCATGTATTGCACATTACATTTCAAACACAAAAGCGCCATCTGTCGGCGATTATTCCAATTATTTTTTTATTATTATTCCAGTCTTCTACCCCCTTCTCAAATAGTATGTGTACTAATTTTGGCTTCATTCGGGTTATTCCTTCAAGCTTCAGACAGCTCCAAATAGGGATACTTATTTTATAACCACCCGGTATTTTCAAAATGTGTGCTCATCGAGTCCACGTTGATTATTCACTATCAAACAAAGACTAATCACCATTTTTAAGCAAACGAAAAGAAAGTCATATAATTATGGAATTATGTTCACACAGTTATTTTTAGCTATCGCAATAATAAAAGAGACACAAAATTGCTCGCAGAGCACACAATAAATAACATTTGAGGAAATGTTAAAAAAATCAAACCCGAGTGAATAAGACATTTTATTTTTGTTTAGTAATAAAAAAGAAGAAAACAGAATGAATGAACTTGCCATTCATTTTTTTCTACGAGTAAACACGAGAATTCACGGATTTTTTAAACAATGTATCCCAATAACAACGAAGGGGAAAATGTGAAACAAAAGTTTTGTGACAATATACTTCAGTATTTTGCAGATTTTTTAAACCATATATTTTCAAAATGTGTGGTCATCGAATACACTTTGATTATTCATTATCAAACAAAGACTGAAATAACCATTTTTAAGCAAGCGAAAAGATAGTCATATAATTATGGAATAATGTTTACCCAGTTATTTTTAGATATCGCACTAATAAAAGAGACAAAATTGCTCGCAGAGAGTACAATAACATTTAAATTAGTTAAAAACTCAAACCCGAGTGAATAAGACATTTTATTTTTGTTTAATAATATAAAAAGAAGAAAAAAATAAAATATGATTGAACTTGCCATTTTTGAGTAAGCAATTCTTTGCATCTGTCTGAAAATAACTGTATAATTTACTGTTATTATGCTAATACTTTTAATTGCACATTTGAAGGTTTAATTGAAAAATCATGCTTTTTACAAATATCATACGAAATAAATTATATTTTTTATTAAGTAAGCTAGAATTAATTAAATCTAACCGTATTAATAAAGCTAACAATAAACAATTCATATTTAATTAATCAAAAATCAATATGAAAATAACTTTTAACAAAACAATTGAAATTTATGTCTTGTAATTTTTATTTTATATTTTTAACATCTTTCCTCATATCTGAATTAATCAATGAGGATATTTTGTAATGAAATAAAACATTTGAAAAGTAGATACATGTTACAAAATTATTTAATTCTATTTTTATAATAAGAAAATTAAATTTTCATCTTACAAAGGTCACTAAAAATAAAAAAAAAAAAAATAAAAAAAATGAAATTATATGGATAGATGTTTGAGTTTTATAAAATAAATAAAAATATCACGTAAAATATTACTCAGGGATGAAAATTTTTATATAAAAAATATGATTTGACATGTGCCTCTTTTAATACATATAAATGTCACAATTGTATATTTGTAACTAGAAATAAATGCTATTATTTGTGAATGTTTTTTTTTTTTAATGTTTATATAGAGAGGTTTCTAGTTCTAGACAAAAAAGAAAAAGAAATTATTATAATTATTAGGGCAATGTACGATGTAAAATAATTAAGGATTAAAATAGCAGGAAAATGAATCACGAATTTTATATAAAACTAGCATGCTCCGCGCTGGTTGGTTTCTCAAAACTAATTTTGTATCATACGAAATAGTTAATTAAATTTGACCTTGTGTTCAAAATCTTGTGGACCTTTACCGAGAATGTCCTCCTGCATTGCTTAAAACGGAAAGATGACTGTTGCAATTAAATTTTGTAATTCATCACACATAATCTGTGCTGCAACGATCAACTCTTTAAACTGAACCTTTATAATAGGATTTACTAAATAACAATAATGGATATTTTAATAAACAAAAACCATCCCTGAAAAGTTATCTAATTAATATTGCAATTTCTATCATAATCCGTTTAGCATAATTTTTTAAAAAGGCTAATTTTTTCATGACCGGGCTCGCTTGATTATAGAACTTTTTCCCATAGTTCTATAACTAAGCAAAATTGAACGATATCCTATAAACTAAGACTTTTTTTCAAAAATTAACTAACTAATATTACAAGTTGCGTTCAAATGCATTCGGCAGAATATTTTTCAAAGGCTAAACACTGGCAGTCGAGCTTACCTGATTCTATAAATTTCTCCATAATTTTATAACTAATCGACGCAAAATGATAAGTTGTGCACTAAAACCTTCCGTAAAAAAATATTTAACTTACACTGCAAGTTCCATCAAATCCCCATTCAGTAGAAGTGATATAATAAAAGAGCTACGGTGAATAGTTTTATTTTTACGTCAATAGAATTTATCTCATTATTCCAGTCGACAGACGAGTATTTGTTTTCTAAAATATAATGATTCCTGAAGCTTAAATATATAAACATATGTTTGTATTTCTAGAAGTTTTCTTGAAAAATGAAATTTAATTAAGATATTATTTTCAATATAAATTCAAGTAAAAGTTAATTTCAATTTGAAAATTATGTTCATCAGAGAAATCAATAACGCCTTTTCTCACTTTTATTGACAAAAATGGAGCAATTTAGTTGTAATCATTGCAGAAACGGCATTAAAATTATGAAATAATTAACATCTGGAAAACTAATTTAAATTTTATTATTCTAAGACAATTTTCGCTTTCCTCTCATCAATGCAGATAATTGGTGTTAATTTCATATCCGAATGTTCCATATTATAACTGCAAAATACAAACAAACAGTCATTGGTTAATATAAAAGACTGATGAACTTTTGTTATGAAAAAATAACTGATGGAGAGATTTTTACATACCTAAAAATAATTTGTAATAATTATATTGCTTCCTTAGTACCTTTGATTTCTCTCCGATATTTCTCTCCCCAAAATTGTGCATCAATTTGATCAACCAATTTTTTTTATTTTATAATAATTATAATTAAATCTGTTAGTGATCGTATTATGTTTCTAGGATCTGATCAGGGAAAAGAATACTTTCTGCAGCTTAAGGAATAAGAATAATAATCCTAATATAAATGATAACATTCCTTACAAAATACTTCCAATTAAAATTTCTTACAAAAAAAATATTCTCATCCAAAAAAAATTAGATTAATTTATGCGTTGTGTTTTTTTTGATGCTATCAGATCCCTATGAAACGTTGATCAGCATGCACCTAGAGTAATTTCGACACATACTCCATAAATTAATACCATGCTTTGTCATTTATAAAACAAAAACATTTATTTGTACAACACAGAACACACATAATACACTAAATATATACATGCACATAAATAAATGCAAAGATACAAAATAATCAAATCAAAAATCTATTCATTTTTTTGTAGCTGTTGGCATTACTGCATAATTACATTTTATGCTTTGTAACACAATATTTTCAACCTTGAAAATTGCTTTCATAAATTTATGAGTTATCATCACCATAATGAATTAATCTGCGGGACAATTGGCGTGCAAGTGTTTCACTCTTATTTAATTGTTTTTATCATACTCTATAGTTGTGGGCAAAAGAAGGGGGAATAATTCGGTAAAAAGCATACCTTCTCTAAAGTTGCTGACATCATAGGCAAATGCATATCCAGACACATGAGTAGAAGTCCGGCACACTTTCGTGGCTCATATTGGCGAAGATTATCACTCGAGCACACTTGGTAGACTGACTGACTGACTGACTGACTCTTATTTCAAAAATTCTAGAATCAAATGTATACTAATTATTCTGTAGTCGAATATCCTTCGACCATTCACAGTTTTCTTTTTAACATATTTTTTTTCCCCTTCCAGTCTCATTGGCTGTCCTTAAATTGACTATTAACTTGAACGCCCCCTAATTTTAATTTTCTAGGGGCTTCTACAGGCCTAGTCGTCAGAATGTCTATGTTGTTGATAATTATTACCACACACGGAGATGAGATTTCCCCTTTTGCCCTGTCGTAAATACACAATAATGAAAATGTCTCTGTTTTGTCATTTATTTATGGGCGTCCGTCACAGTCTTATTGCCGCTATAAATTTCTTGTCTGAGTTGTAAATCCACTGTCCTCTGTTCCTTTCTTTTTTTATAATTTATTTCCAATAGTTAGTTTTCTTTACAGAATTGTCTGGTTTGAGTGATGTGGGGGTTTTACACCCATCAATAACCAAAGACAATCGTTGAACTACTTGTATAGTTTTAAGTGGAAATGGATTTTTTCGTAATGGAGCATGCACGCGATAGAGGAAAAAAAATAAGGCTTAAATTTAATTTTCAAATTCATATTAAATCGGTGAATTATGATACAGTTTTAGATTTTATTGTTAAAGTTATAGATTTTTTTCCTATATGTAACAAATTGAAAATATGTGGTGTTTAGAAATGAAAAATCATTGCACTAACAAAGACAGCAAAATCGAAATTTTATCCTCAAGTTTGCCATTGGCAAAATGGCGTCAGCGTTACACATTGACACGTTTATCCTTTTATAATATAGATCTATACTTTCCAAACTATTTCTTTTCATATACGGTTTGCTTAGATTTTTAAATTCGAAATTCCACTATTTCTCATAAACACGTCCCCCTTATTCTCTCTTTCACTAGATTAGATAACGCACACATGCTTTTTTTACTTCCTTCTATCTTTACAAGAGGAAAGTATTGGAGTCATGAAAATTTTCGAATTCCTGTTTTCGACGGATTCACATGGTTTAGGGGTCAGAAACCCCCCCCCCACAAAAAAAAACATGTTTTTACAAAATATCTATTATTGAGACTGTTTGTCACTCTGTCACTCTGTATGTGGCAAAAATTTTGTGGGCGCTCTATATCAAGAAGGTATGGAAAATCACAAAATTTTATACTCTGTTAAATCTCTTAAGTACTCAATTTAAGAACTTTTACAACCCCCTGATCCATAGGCTGAATAAGGCTTCTAACGTTCCCAGGAAAAACATGGCTTTAATTTTCCCACTTCTCAAATTTTCTTTTTAAGTATGTGTACTTTTTTCAGTAAACGCTTGAACAACAGTGCTTGCCAAAAGAAGCTTCTTTTCTTGAAAATTCTTCTCTAATTTTGGTACAAATTCATCGAAGTAGCATAGATTAAAAATATCTCTGTTTGTACAAGAATTTTGTTGGTTCGTATAAGAAACTGGTCGGGATTGAATGGCAATGTTTTTAAAGCATGTAGTTTTTGCGATTTTCCAATAACCAATCATAACGAAGCGTAATATGTGCTTCCCCAATGCGCTGGAACAATACATTACAATTAAATTTCTTTTTGTTTGTTTTCTTTAAAATTAGAAGGGATTTTTATCTCCAGAAACTGAGGATTTAGTAGGTAGTTGTTTAAAGTTCAACCCTGTTTTATCGCAGTTGTACAATTGTTTCTTTTGTGGGACATTATTTTATCATTAAATCGTTTAATTCGGCTAGAAATTGATTTACAATCTCAAAATCTGTTAAAAGTTTCTCTTCGCAAGTCACCTGGAGAACGCCATACTATTTTTATTCCCATTTGTTTAATCACCTGGTACTGGCAATGGTTGACTTCTGGTTTTGACATCTTTCGTTTTTTGGCAAAAGTATATGACTTTTTTTCGGCAATATCAGATTAGATATTGTTATGCCTTTAATCTTTGTTTAGAAAACACCATAAAGAGAGCCTCACTTAACTTTTTTACACTCACTTTCGCGCATTATTCGTTGCGTTATCGGATATTATATCACTGGCAATTTTGGGTGATTCGTTCTTCATTTATCGACTGTCACTTCTTAACACCTAATTCCGTTGCAATTTTTTTATACTTTTTATCGCATTTTACTATTTTAAAGCTCGCTTTTTAACATCTACTGAGGCAGCCGCATGTTTTCTTTTTACCTTCATTTTCCTCACGAATTTATCGTCTTATTCATTCGAGTTTTCGAATTGGAATGATACACTTATCGGACACTGACATACCACTGAAGTGAACATAACGATCTCTCTACTCCGTTTAATGGATGTGATATATCCCTAAGAATTAAAATGGATTAGAGTGAACCAGAATGGTAAATGAAGTAGAAAAAGAAAATTCTAACTAAAAACTGAACTCCGGTGACAAATTTTTAAGACTTGCGAGATGGAAGAAATTTTTTTAATTATTTTTACAGTAATAGATAGTGCTTTTTTAGTTACCTTGGATTAACCTGAAGTCGGAATAACAGGATTCGGATTAGTGATACTCTACTGTGAAGCATTTCTGTATTAGCTCGCATTGAGTGACACCGTCTGTTAAAAATATTTACAACATCAGAACAATGAATTCAGATTTTATAGAATTTCGCACCAACATATTTTATAAATAATAACAGAGTAATTTCTGAGTGCTCTATTTCTGAGAGGCAAATATGTCAGTAATACTATTATTCCCTTGCCCTTTCATTAAATCTACTTGTGTTTACGCGTCTTTAATTCATTTTGGACTTCCATCAGTAATTTTCCCCCCTTCGAAATCTCTTTTCAAAATTTTTGTTTTAAGTTTTTCTTCAAATTTCATTATTCTCTCTCTCTAGATTATTTCAGGATCTCTTATACAACTAAATCAAAAAGTTTTACAGGGTTTGATGCTCTTGCCAAAATCAATTTTCTCATTGGATGTTTTCTATGTCATAATGCAGTAATTTAAGTGCCTATGCATTTGCTATAAAACATTTCTAAACTAGCTCGAGTAGAGCTTTTTGAGTACTATCGGCTGTTAAAAATAGCCTCCATATTAGACGAACGACTGCTAATTTTATAGAATTTCACTTCAACATGTTTCATAAAAAAAATAATAGAGTAGATTGAGAATGAATTAATTTATAGGAATGTCTTGCATTTCGGATACTGCACAGATACTTTTGGAAAGTGTATATGAATGCGTGCATTTGTAACTTATATTGACACAGGATGTTATTGTTTTTAGAAGTATTGATGTATTTTTTTTTATTTACAGAGAAATTAGATAAGTACACGAGATATTGGCGGGAAAGAGCTATTAAATAGAAGGAATTGAGAGCACTTGAAAATGTATCTTCTTTCTTAAAGAATCATGCGAGAACACATCAAAATATTAAATTGTTTGTTTAAAAAATTACAAAATTTAAATTTACAACAGTATTTTCTACTAGTAATATCTGTATTTCATGCAAAGAATCCCATCCACTTTAAAAATGCAAGCCATATTTAAAATATTAATGTAAATAAAGAATAGAGATAGTTTGAGCAAATAATTTGTGTTATCACTTGTCTTTTGAGAAAAACACCATCATAAAAGTGGAGGAGTGTGGGTAAATGTAAATAGTGCCACAGGACTCATTACAGTGTCTTACACATTTCACAAGATTTTCGCCTTCACATAAATAGTGAAGCTGAAATACAGATTGTTCCTTTTTCCCCTAAAGCAACAGAAATTAAGTCGGAACAAAATGAGTTAGTGAATCAAATTTCTTGCATTGGCACCTTTAAATTTCGAAAAAATTCTGAGTCGGGAATACAATTAATGGATAAATGACAGACTACTTTATACAGATGTTTGAGTTATTTGTAATTTATGATTGGAATCTGGCATCATACTTGTTCGCTAATGTATGTAACTATAGAAACGCAAACTGTCTGTTTTTCCTAGTTGTTTTGTTTTGCCAAAAGGGCACGTAACGCTTCGCAATATGTTAAAATAAAGTCTTACAGTCCTTTAAAGAATGTGCGTTCATTAATTACATTAATACACATCGCCGCTACAACAGCAATGATTAAGGTTTTTAATTCAGTGGATATTCAGAGAGGTAAATTTAAATCAAAATATTAAACTTTGTAATATACATAAAATAAAATAGAAAATAATACAAGACGTGTTTCGAGCTAAAAACAATAGCAGCTCGTCTTTGGCTGAATCAGACACATATCGGTAAGCAGACAAGGTTAAAGACGATGTTGTTTATTTTTTGGTGATTGTTACAAGTTTAATATTTTGATTATAACTTAGCGCCTGTTTATTCGGTGCTTTTTTGAAGATAAATTCAAATTTTAGTCTTTCTTTTAATTCTGAAATAAATTTATCAATAAAGTATTTTTGATAAAAGGAATGAAATGCATTATATAATTCTATTCGTTCAAATATTGTTAATGATTTTAAATTTCTGGCAGACCCAATATTTTTTTTATTAAGGTCAGTATGTATTTTAGCGAAAATTAATGGATTTTTTAATTTGTTAAAGGAGGCTACTGTGGAAAAATGGCAGTATCTGCCCTTTGGTTGTAAGCTCAAAACATGGCTGGATTATTACGAGCACTACCTCATTTGATACAGGTCTAAGTACATTTGACGTCAATAATATTCAGTTAAAATTAGACTGCTTGGTGCAACAATTTTGATCTTTGAATTTTATTACGGAACTAGTTCAGATTTTTAAAGAGAAGCAAGAATGTGAGGGGATTCTAAATACGATTTGGAAATAATTCTGGAAGATTTGTAGCGAAACTTTTGTTTAATGATCCCTCATTTCGATTAGGGGATGTTAGGGAAATGGATATCCTGAGATTTTGTTCATTAAAACGAAAGACGTTTGAAAACTATGGAAAGTTTATGAGGGATTTATTTTAATTGGGTCTTACGGAATGTGCATCCAAGTCGGAGGGCGTTCTTTCAAGCATTTGTTTTTTTACCACATCAATCGGAAATTCGGAAATAGAACTGAACGGCAAAATAGAGAGTTTTTTTTTTTTTTTTGACGCATTAGTTAATTTTATGAGTGTTCTTTAAAGAAGTTTTCGAGATTCTTTAGAGGAATACTATTTAACAACTGCTACGTCTTTACGGCATCTGCTCCGTTTCAGTCTACTGGAGGTTTTCGTCAGCTTGCCTTAGATGAGAGAAGTGATTTTGCGTTGGAATCTCCAGCAGTCTTAAGCGATTTTTATGTATATGATTTATTACCTGTTGGTCAAAATAAATCTCTGTAACTAATCGTACTGCATTGTGAATGAAGCGAAATGGCTTTAATTTGGAATAATATATTTCTAATGTATTAGGAATATCGAAGAAAAGTTTAGAAAAATGTATATAACGTATAGATTCAATTTTCTTAAAGAATGCTAGTGGAATAAAAATTTTAGAAATCCAATAGAATTTCATTCGCGAATTCATTTGTTTCACTGTTTTAGACCATGACAAAAAAGATAAATATTCTAAGAAAGATAAATTGTCAGAAGTCTCAAATTTGTTTGATTGATTAGGCTTGATATTTCCTTGTATCGTTTTCATGAAAATACTATTGCAATATTTATAAGAAAGTTTCACTTACCTGAGTCAAGTCCATTAATGAGATTTTAGTATGCGGTGAACATAATTTAGGAATAACTTAAGGGTAGTTTTTCAATTAAGATTCTACACATTGTCTTAGCTGTATATAAAATGGGATTTCAAATTCACAACTCTTGTGATACATCAGAACAGGTATATTTTGAGGTGATACTATATATGCTTTCAATTTCTCATGATGAAAATATGATGATAAATCTTTTGACAATTAAGAGCATGGTATCATCTATTAAAACTCAGTCCATGCTATTAAATTTTGTGCATCTGTTCTTTTGGCAGAAAAAAGTTTTACAGAGACTGAAGTATTTCCATGGACTGATTCTAGGGTTGAGTTGGCAGAACTTTCTTCAGTACCTCATCAATGGCAAGCCTTTGTAGCTAACTGTTTTCAAGTAATTTAAGAGACACTCCCTTGTGTTTTGTGGAAATACATTCCTGGACATAAAAATCCTGCTGACTGCGGAATAAAAAGCATTTTGCCATACTGCGAGTTATAATTTCTTGGTCTAGATGATTAAAAGAGCCATTGGATGAGAAACAACCTAATAATTCATTTAACGGTAAAAATATGCAGAAGATCGTTTTAAAGGAAGAAAATTTAACTTTTTCAAAAAAATGTATAACCGACTCCAAAAAAGCACTAAAAAGAATTAAATAATTCTTTAAAATTCTCTAATGACAAATCGTTATCCAATAACCACACTTTGACTATCATGTACCGGTATAAAACGGTTAAATTTAATATATAGAATTTAATATCCACCAAACATAGAGTTTTCCAGAGAATATTTTTTACAAGAGATTAATTCACATATTTTTGATTTAATTTTTGAATATATACATATATGCATTTCGGAAAAAAAACATTAGTGCAATATTATATGGAAAAAAATCTCTCCTGTCAGCAGTTAATTATTTCGCATTCCAAGAAATGTCTTTAAATATCTCACATCACATTATGACAATTTTACTTTAAACAGTTTAACAGTATAAATGGATTTCTTGATTTACGATCAGAATTATTATCTGACAAAAACAGATTAACACAAATGCAGCTAGAAATCATGTTTTATCCATAATTTCAAAACAGGTATAGTGCTCCTATCTCATAATTAATCTTTCCTTGAGATTAACTCCATGCGGTAATTATTTTGTAGAATATATATGGAGCTTGAATTACTTCAATATAATGTCAGATAGGATGTGGCATAGAGTTAGGTGCATGGAGATATTGCTTTCACGTTTAGAACAAGGAATTATATAGACAGTCATATGTATATTACCGGTTGTGCGAGGTACAGATAACAGAGAAACATTTAGCCGTCCATGTTCTCATATTTTCCATGTCGAGACCATGTGTTATTTTTATAGATACTTGGTAGCAATTTTTGAAGATTCACATTATTGACTACTATAAAATATAAAATATCAAAAAAAAATTTTTTTTACAAAAATCAGAAATTTCTTTCAATGATTAGATTTTTTAAATATATCACCAAAATTTAAAAGAAAATGCTGATGTATAAAGAATAAGCAGGTAAAATAATTTTTTTTCTCGAAGTTTTCCTAAATTTGTTAGAAATTGTCCAATAATATCCATTTTATATAATTAAATGTACAAAACGTAACAAAAAGCTACTTACTTATCTTCAGTTTTTCGGCATATAATGAATATATCATACATTTTACATTGTCTCATACAAAGAAAAAAAGTTATGCACATGAATATTCTAAAATGTATCTATATCTTGACTGAGTGTAAAAAGTTACTGTCATTATGCAACCGGCGCATAGCAGCTCTATTTTGCATAAAGTTCATATATTCTTTTATGAGAAAAAATGATGAAAAGATGAAAAAAAGGAATGAACCACAAAAGAACAACACAAAAAAAAAAAAATAAATAAATAAATAAATAAATAAATAAAAATAAACTCCCTGCTCTTCAGAAGGTGGGAGGAGCAACAGGCATAAAAAATTAATAAAAAGTGTATCCTCACAGGTTTCGCAAGGCATCACAAAACCGCATACTCCAATTGCATAAAGAAAATAACTGAAAATAATCACTCAAAAAAAAAATTTTTTTTAAATAAACTAAAACTATAAAATGAATTAACATAAAAAACTGAATTTACTAAATAACCAACAACAAAACCATAGCATAAATCAACTTGTAACATAACATAAAATATTTTGAAATTTCCAAAAATAACATATGTAAAAATCTCAATAACTAAGCAATAAACTAAACTAAATAGACATGCAGCAATGTGATGCCCCCACCTTTACCTGTGAAGGAAACAGAAAAAAGATACATGTTAAAAAATTATCACATTACACCTCCATACTTGCACGAGCGGGAAAACTGTTAGGTCTAGGATGGTAGCAGGCCAGCTTCAAGATTTAAATTTAAATTCCTTGAATTGTCCTTCTGTTGTTCATCTCTCTCCATTTTCAAACCTGGTCTGTCACCTCCGAAATGTTGACAACCATCGCCCTGTGAACTTTCCTTGGTGGATTTTCATTCACAGGTCCTCATAAATTCAACACCCGAGAAGCAACCTCCATTATGGCGTTTGGCCCTGCTGTTGCCACTTCAAGAAACCTTTTTTTAATTCCTTTACATAATAAAATATAAAATTATGGGGATAAAAAAGTATTGTAAAACAAGTTTGCAGCAAATTTGAAAATTTGTGTTTCTAAAATTTTCTTCGACCCACATATATTATAATATCTAATTATTTGACCTAAAACAATATTTAAAAAACTCTTTTACTTAAATTGGAGTGCCAATGAAGCATGGAGTGGGTTTTAAAATTAAAAAAAGTCCTTTTATCAAATAATTTGACAACCAATTCACCATTATTAATATTTAAATCAAGATCTAAAATAACAACATGTAAATTATCATCTGAAGCACAATTCAACTTTAAACAATAAAATGTATCTAAATATACAAATCTCGTTATATGAACATGATTTAAATCTATCTATGGAAAGACGTAATGAATTTCCATTTAATCGTTACTTCTAACATTAATTTTGTCTTTTAAAATTAATAATAATAATTTCCCAATAAATACTGAAGATTTTCCAAAATATTTAAAAAATAAAAGTAATAATGTACAATAAGACTTCCATTTAACTAATTCTCATCATTCCACTTAAACACCTCGTTATGATAAAAATTCGTTAAATAGAAATCCACTCAAATTCATGAAAATTGTATAACAAAAACACATGCATAAAATGAAAAATACACCTGAAATGGAAATATTGAAGAAATGTATTTTAATTCGAACAGTAGCTTTTTTATTCAATGTAATTTTGAAAAACAAATGAAAATGTCTGAAAAAACCATAATAAAAAGAGATAAACAAAAACTGAAGCATCGTGTAACTTTTCTTTTCTTTCTTTCTTTTTTTTCTCAGTTTTCTGATTCCTTATAAAAAAGTTTATAATATTTCTTTGTACAGGTTTCTTATAAAAAATACACTGTTCTAAAAATTTCCGCACTTTTGCAAATACCCCATCTGTAACATGTTCGTGAAACCGAGATCGCCTTCTTATATTATCAGAAGCTTTTAGCACTTCTTCTTTCAAATGGAAATTATTAAATGTATAAATAATTTCATTTTCATGTAATCAGCTAAAATATAATCACAAGTCATCGCAACAGCAACACCTCGGTTGAATGTTGTACATGCATGAAAGTAGAATAAATTTCGTTATGTAGAATATATTTTTCATAATATGAAGATTAATTTGCATGTTAATGGTGCTCAAAGTCAAGGTTCAACAGAAAGCTTTGTTAAGTAGAAAGCTTCGTTAAACAGAGATTTCGTTAAAAGAAAGTTCAATTGTATTAATACTTATTTCTTTAAGCAATAATTTTGAGATGTTCATTATTATCATATTTACGTGTAATTGAATGTCCTATTGAAAAAAAGCAAAATACGGCACTATCACAAAAAAGAAGGGTAAAGCATTTTCTAAAATAAAATACTAGATAACAAATGTATCTAAATAATTTCAAATTCTAAAATTTCTTATTTTTTCCAGATATATAAAATTGCGATCATAATTAATAATATTTTTTCTCGAAAGATTTCGATTTAGATAAATGAAAAGACAAACTTATAAAATGCAAAAGTAAATAAAATAAGTCGAAAAATATTATTAAAAAAACGAAAGATTACTTTTGGATCCATCAATAGATTTTATGAAATTTTGTTTATAATTGATAAGTTTTCATGATTTTAGCAAAAATGATAACAATAGAAAATTAAAATTTATAAATCTAAATTATAAAACTTTTTATTTTTTCTGAATTAATTTGTCCATGTACATTTGTATTATATAAAGTTTTCAAATTTTTAAGAACAAATATTTAAGTTATTCAGTATTTATTTTTCATATTTGTGGAAAAGATTTTATTTTAACACTTTACATCTTAATTTAAAAATATTTATGACTTTCTATGTTACTGTCAGTCTAAATCTGCCTGGACATCTGTCCGCTCTGAAATCGTAATATATATGTAAGTTGCCTCGAAATTAATCGATAATATTAAGGTTAATTATAGCCTGTTCCTTATTCAGAGTGGTGAGTGTAACATTTACAAATCGATTTCCAGTGTATTAACATAATTGGCTGCATTAGATTAAGTATGTTTGAAGGATACTTTACCGATG
Organism: Maratus speculifer; assembly: GCA_964019185.1. Taxonomy (NCBI): domain Eukaryota; kingdom Metazoa; phylum Arthropoda; class Arachnida; order Araneae; family Salticidae; genus Maratus; species Maratus speculifer. The sequence continues at coordinate 176,322,743 of OZ025292.1, read as the reverse complement.
TTATGCTGTTTCAAACAGATATAATCATCGTTGATATATACAGCAACAAGTTGTCCATAGAAAATTATGTGCGCAGTATTTATTACCTATTTATAGTGAAAGCGAAGACACATGACAGCATTAAAGTCTGTGAGGAGTCGTTAATTGATGTGTAAGTTTCATAAAATGAATATACATTAATAGATTCACGAACGCATCTTTTAAATTGTTCATGAAAACAAGGCATGGAACTTTATTTTATTTAATTTAAAGCACAAAAATAGTTGATAATTGTAGGAAAGGCATTATTAAATTATTTGTGCTTTCATGATTAATTAAAGTTTTGAAAGAACATAATTAACTAAATATTATTATATAATATCTCACCTGATTATAATACAAATAAATGAGTATTTATTCACAATAGGGTAGTGATTCAATATGTTTATGAGAATCAATTATCTGAGCGATGTTTTCAGTTGCATTGTGCGTTTTTCAGCTGAATCATCTTTAGTACATAATATAGTTTGTTAAAACCTACTCTATCAGATCATATTTATACCACTAGAAATGGGTTTAAAGCGTATTACTGCTGTGCACTGTCATTTTCAAAAATGCGTAATAAATTGTGTCTTTTTTATTATTATATTTTCAAGTATACCCTTTCCTAGTAGAGAAAATGCGAAGTTTCGTAGCAATATTACGTTTGTTTTCAAAGTGTTTTATCAACTATGTGTAATGTCTTATATTTCTTTCTTGTTATCCATTGCACTTAAAATAATTAAATGTATAAACTAGCAAAAGCAATGCTTTGTTTGGATTTGCGAAGCATTATTTTACAAAACAGATATTTGAAAATAACAATATTTTTTAATATAATTTTTGCATCTTTATTAAACAAAAACGTTATTTTATGTTTTGGCGCATTTTAATTTTTTATTTATGATGTAAGTCTGACATAATAAAATATTTTCGAAGAAAACTTTTACAAAATATTTTTAAATTTTCAACTAAAAGCTCTTTTAAATACGTTTTTACTCTTTCCAGTAGCCACTGGGTTTTTTTAAAGTTGTTTGAAATATGCATGTTTCCAATCTTTGTAATTAACATCAAATAATCTTTGATAGCAATTTTAGAATAATATATTTCAAGGGAGCTTGAAGACAGTTACTTCTTCAAAATCCGGTTTTCTGGAAAAACATTTGAAATCTGCTCTCGTTGATACTATGAATTTTTAACTGTAAAACTTTTTATTGTAATTTCTTCGTTTTTATACATGTTAGCGTACGAGAATTTTTGATATTGTAGAATTTTTCGTAAGGAAAATTTATATTGAATGCTTAATTTTGAAGGATTTTCAATCTCGACAATGTTACGTACGTTTTTAAGCCAACTGGTGTCTATATATCCTCAATGTCTACAACTGCTTCATCTAATGTTAAACTTTGGGATTTATGAATTGTAACAGCGAAAGCTAACTGCAGAAGGAATTCTTTCCTTGAGCAATTTATGCTTCCAATTTTCCAGAATTTATTTATTGGGGGAATTGGTACGCACCATTTCTTATAAGTTAAATTAGTGTAGTATTCAAATTTATCCATGATTAGTCGCGATATCTGATCTGGTTGCTTGTGATTTTCTTTAATACGTGCAACAAAGTCTAAAGTCCCGTTTCTAAATCTTTTTCGGTCCACAAATAAGAACGTAACATTATTTTAGATCAAAATGGTAAAGTAAGAAATGGTTAAAGTCTATTTGTCGTTTTTGAATCGGCGAACTTTGCTTTAGTACATTTATAAAGATCTCGAATCAAGGCAACAACTTCACGCAGTTCTTTTAAATTTTCATTTATATAACAAATTTAACAATTAATTTTATTTGTTTATAATTCTTTTGTTGCCACTTAAAAAAAAATCCATAATACAATTCTTTTAAAATGTTTAAGTGTCATCTGTGCAAACGATTTTGTGGAATAATGAAAACATGCTTTATTTATTAAATTAATCATGATTCTGTCTATAATTACTTACTCCATGATTTATATTTTTTTTCTAAAAATATACGCGTTTCATTTTTTATTTATTTGCTAAAATGCGTCCGTATTGGAAATGCATGTAAAATAAATTAATTAAAATAATATTTTTTAACATTTTACTGTAAAAAAATTATATTGTGCAAATCTACAGATCATAATTTATTTTTGTGTTTAATTTGAAGTCAAAATATTGAATAGTTTTTTTGTAAAGTGCACGACAAAATGTAATTTGAGTGGCCTAGTAAAGGATTCGCTTCGCTCATCCTAATAACTGTAAATTGTATCAATTATTTTATTTATAGCAAGAACTACTTTTTAGTTAAAGAAAATCTTTTAAAAATTGTATAAAATATGGTATCTTTATTAGAGTATATTATAAATAAGAGAAAATTCGTAATATAACATTGCACTTAAAATCATCAAAGATAGGAATAAATGAATTGGTTTATTTATAGCAAGAAAAGAACTACATTTTAGTTAACTCTTTCGGGTCTGGTGTATTATTAATAGTACACATTATTGGAGTATTACTTTATCTTAATAAATACTTTTGCTACTATTTACATGTAGTAATGTTAGCATATGGCTATGAATTTACTATCTGGTGTCATTTATGTTTAGGTATTTAGTAAAAATAATAATAATTACTATTATTTGTTTAATTCTCTTTGCGCCGTTTGCGATTTTTTTAAACATATATTTAACTTTTTAAATTTAAAATAGCAGTTATTTTCCTCAAATAATAACATGCAATAAGGTGAAAAAGTATTAGAAAGCTGTAATATAAGTTAAATCTTATTGTAGTGCAACATTTTCTAAACATCTTCAAAAATTCTTCCTTAGTCTGTCGTTATATAAATATGAATTTAATAGTGCGCGAAATAGCAACATTTGTTATGTTTTAGGTGATGAAAAATTCATCAAACTCTAATTAATCTATTTGACTAACTAGTATTAATGTTATTAATGTAAAAGTAATTTTTTCTAAAAAGTTAAAAAAAATTGGACACGAAATGATTAAGATAAATCTTTAAAAAGTTGTGCGAAGTAATGATACCTTTATTAGAGTAGATTAAAAAGGAGAGAAAATTTTTAATATAAATATGATTTAAAACTAATTAATATTTTCTATTGTATGTATGAAAATTCTAAAAATAACTACGGTTTCTTAAACCATTCAATTTTTTAATTAAAAGATAAAGATCTTTTTATTAAAAGATAAATTTTTAATAAAAATTTTATAAATAAAGTGTTATAAATAAAGTTTTACATAAGTAACTGATTAGAAAACTGTAATATTTTTCGTCTTACATTAAATAAAACATTTTCATGGTTAAAAAAATAATAATAACATTCACCAGAAATAGATATTGTCGGCTGCCAGTTATAATAATCATATTTATATTATTTAAGGAAATTTCTTCTTTAATTCATAAGGTTTGACTCGATGTATACTGATAAATGCATTGGCTATAGTTGTAGTGATGGACGGTTTGTTTGCAGTTAAGCTTTGAAGATTTTATGCTGTGTAATTAGATTTAAAATAGAAATCTAATTTGTTTATCTCCTGTTAAAGATTGCTTTAGATTGTCATGGAAAGAATAATTTGAGTGTTGATATTAATTTGAGATAATACGGCATTGTTTTAAAATGTTTGCAAATGTTTGATAAAGTTTGTCATATCTCAAACAAGAATAACAACAAGAAAGAAGAATCATGCACACGACATAGATTATGCAACACTTACCAATGACTTCAGAATGCTATAACGAAACTTGATTATTTACTAAAGGCGAAAGATGATGCCTCAATGAACAATTTGGAAAGCACGTTATCCATTTTAAAATCCATTTTCTGCTGCTTGTATGTATAACCCAGAAAATATGGATTCTTTTTTTTTTTTTTTTTTTTTTTTTTTTTTTTTTTTTTTGTGTGTGTGTGTGTGTGTAGCACTGTGTATGAAGTATAAAATTCACCCAAAGCAAGTAATATTTAAAATATAATTAAATTTAAAACAATATCATAAATGAAAACGTACTTCGATAAATTATTGTTTCTTAATTGAAGTGAAAAAACTTCTTTAAACACCATAAAATAAGTTAAATGCGCAAGGCCTTTCGAAAGAACTTAGTCTTTCTTCGTCAGGCGCAAAAAAGACGTGGGTCTACAATGAATGTAGCGGCACGACTGAAGGGGAATGCGGGAGGGAGAGGGAGCAAGCAGAAGGAACAGCCAATAGGAAAGTAGAAGGCAACAGCCAATCACGGAAGAGCATAAACAAAACTAGATAAACAATGAAGGAAAGGAAAGGAAGAAGGGGGAAAGGAAAATGGGAAAAAAGCGGGGTAAATTAAAAAAATAACTAAAAGGAGAGATTAAAAAGAAATAAAATGTACGCAAAAAATATATAAATTAGTAATAATAATACATAAGGAAAAAAAATTGTTTACAATTATAAACATACATATATAAACCTGAAAATTGTATACATAATAATAATAATAATAATAATAATAATAAATAAATAAATAATAAACTTATTTATGAAGCAGTGCTGAAAAGATTCTTCCAGGCAACGGAGAGCGTTTTAGAATCAGATTTATCATTAACAATAATATCACGATTAATATAAATAGCTAAATTTTCAAGAAAATCTAACTCAGAGGAACTATTGGCATTAAAGATAACTTTAGCAGTTTGAAAATTGAAACTATGGCCGGAATCCCAAGAGTGTTTAGCAACAGAAGATTTAGATAACACTCTCGATAAGATTAACATTCTTGGGATTCCGGCCATAGTTTCAATTTTCAAACTGCTAAAAATATCTTTAATGCCAATAGTTCCTCTGAGTTAGATTTTCTTGAAAATTTAGCTATTTATATTAATCGTGATATTATTGTTAATGATAAATCTGATTCTAAAACGCTCTCCGTTGCCTGGAAGTATCTTTTCAGCACTGCTTCATAAATAAGTTTATTATTTATTATTATTATTATTATTATGTATACAATTTTCAAGTTTATATATATGTGTTTATAATTGTAAACAATTTTTTTCCTTATGTATTATTATTACTAATTTATATATTTTTTGCGTACATTTTATTTCTTTTTCTCTCCTTTTAGTTAATTTTTTAATTTACCCCGCTTTTTTCCCATTTCCCTTCCCCCCTTCTTCCTTTCCTTTCCTTCATTGTTTATCTAGTTTTGTTTACGCTCTTACGTGATTTGCTGTTGCCTTATACTTTCCTATTGGCTGTTCCTTTTGCTTGCTCCCTCTCCCTCCCGCATTCCCCTTCAGTCGTGCCGCTACATTCATTGTAGACCCATGTCTTTTTTGCGCCTGACGAAGAAAGACTAAGTTCTTTCGAAAGGCCTTGCGCAGTTAACTTATTTTATGGTGTTTAAAGAAGTTTTTTCACTTCAATTGTGTATAACACCAGCTTCAATTTTATATATTGTTTCTTAATGAAAGTAAAAAAGTGTTTACTCTCAACAGTGACCAATGGATAATTTCTAAACCATCAGTCGTAGTCATATAGTTCAAATTACAAAAATGTTTTTAAAAGGGAAAGAAGTATTTTTAAGTGATTTAGGTTAAAAAAAAATACAGAATTACAAAAATTAAATTTTTGTATGGTCCCTAGGTCCTATAAGTGATATTTAGTAAATTTTTACCACTAATCTAACAAGTAAGACAAAAAAGGTTCCATTCATCTGCGATTAGAACTGACTAAGTAAAAGCTGTTTAAGGGTCAGTCACAAATTTACTGGAAATAAAAATAAACGTCAGATATAAAATTTAACATTAAACATTGAGAATAAAATAATTTTTACAATATTATTTTTAAATTCATATTGATGTTTAAATATTAAAGTAAATATACAACTTGTACTATAAATATAAGTAAAAAAATATATATCAGATATTTTATTAAATTAAATCATGAAAAGCAACAGTCAAAATTCGTTACAAATTGATACATATTTCAAATTCTATTAGATTATTTAACCTACTAGAAATTGGTGTAGTCCTATAAAATAAATAAATGGTACGTACCTAAAATTGTATTAATATTACATTGTTATTTCGCATATTTGTAAGTGAGTTGAAATTTGAATAAAAATTTTGAGCTAGGAAAATATGCATTCGAACGTTAAAATTAAAATAAAAGCTTATTAAAACAACATACTTTTTTTAAATAAAAGCTTACTAAAATAACACACTTTTTAAAAATAAAAATCATGAAAAGAAATAGCTTCATTTTCTTACAAAATAAAACAAATGTAAAAATACAATTGAGGATGTGAATTACAAAACTCGACTTATCGCTTTTGTTTTTTCTATCATTTTATACTAATCCACACAAATCTAACACTACAATCACCAAATTTATAATGAAAACCAATGGATACATTTAAAGCGCGATTATTTTTGCGATTTCTTAAAATTTAATTTTTCCCATAAAGAGAATTTTGAAACTCACGTCTACAATAATTTTAATCAATCAAGAAATTAATTAATTAAAATTAACACAAACGTAAATTTTATATGGTGGCAGCACCTTCAGTTAAATCGCTTAAATATGTCTATTTAACTCATTTAAAACATTTTGGTAATTGGAACTATATGTCTGTGACAAATGATTTAGGAATTAGGCAATGTAAATCGTTCACTGTAAAAAAAAAAATCTGTAACGGTACTATACTTTATCTAGAAAACTGGGATTCCAAGAACTTTTCCTGTAACGGTAACAACAAAAACTCAAGTTTTACAATCGGTTACATGGATTTTTCTTGTTATCGTTACATGAAAAGATTTTGGAATCCCAGTTTCCTAGAAAATGTTTAGTACCTTTACAGATTTTTTTTTTTTTTTACAGTGTTGGAAATGGAAGTCCTTTATAATATTTTAGTCACTTACAGTGTACATTCCTTTCAATTTTAATGCAACTTTTCCGTTTTTCGTTGAAGAAAAGTGGTTTAAGTCATGAAATTTTAAGTTTCATTACTCGGTTAATTTTAACATTAGATGAATGAGACCTTTTTTATATTCCTCGTTAGAGGTATGTTAAAATTTTACTAAATATCACTTATAGGACCGGGGGACCGTATGAAAAATTTATTTTCGTAATTTTTTAACATTTTGTTTACCTAAACCGCTTAAAAAGCAGTTCTTTACCTTTTTTAAAGCCTTTTTGCATTTGGCACTATATGTCTAAGACTAACGGTTTAGAAATTAGCCATTGGCCACCGTCGAGAGTGGAGACATTATATTTTAATTTAATAGAGCAAACTTTAAAGCTAATAAAATATTTTTAATAATCCCAACGTGGAATTAAAGTACTCAAGAAGTTATTAAATAATTTTACAAATCAAATTGTTCAAAATGAAAATCTAATCTACTTTTTGAAGATAAATTTCATGTAATATTATAATAAATTTTAGTTGGAAGTTTCCATTAAAATTCTATTTTTTTTTACTTCACTAAATTAATATTTTTCTTTTCTAAAATTGGTTGAAAACATCATTATTGGGGAAATACTTTTACGAAGATAGCAAATTAATTTAAATTCGCCTTTTTTTGTTAATAACTATGTAATAGGTAAATTATTAAAACTGTCTATCAAAGCGCTCTTTTTCAATTATTTAGTACCTTTTTTATTAAACTTATTAGCATTTTTGGAAAATTCCTAACGAAAGATTTTGTATTCTTTATAAGTGTTTGATTTTTAAATTTTATACATTTCATTTGCCTTTATTGAAAATTGAATGAACAAAAATTAATTTAAAAAATGTTTCTCTTAAAAAAAAGTAAATTTAAATAAATTGTGAAACTTTTATTATTTTTTTAACACTAATTTAATTAAATCCTTTTTTAAACATATGTATAAACAATGTATATAATACGATATTTAGTGCAAAAAATCCGATAATTTTCGGTGCCCTATCCATCTTTTTTTTTAATTATTTAAAATTTATAATAACAAAAAGAAAATATTCAGTAACAGGTATTAATTTAAAATTAAAGTATTTTGCTTAATATTTGTGAAAGAAGATCTACTAAATTAAATTTTGGAATTTTCCATTGCATTTATTCTTTTTAAGTGTTTGATTTTAGCCTTTTATAAAATTCATTCCCCTTTATTGAAAATTTATTAGTAGAAGCTTCATTAGAAAAAGAATTTTATCTTAGGAATAGTAAATTTAAATAAATTACTTAAGAAAATTCAATAAATAATGATTTGAAAATTTTGAAAGTTATGTTATTTTTCAATGAATTGATTTCTTTTTTGTATTAACCATCTAGCTTTTTTATAATTGCCTTAAAGTTACACTATAGAAAGTATCACACCTTTAGGAGAATGAAATTTATTGAAATCTAAAGTTTTTTGCTAAAAATTGTACGATAAGGTGCAATAAGAGGAATTTGAAACTATATATTACAGTTTTTTTTTCCTTAACCGTTTTATTTCTCTATTTAAGGGGGCTCAGGAGTTGAAAACTTTCCAAAAAATCGATTTTTTAATGATGTACTTTTACTATTCAATTAATTCTGAACTCAATGCAAAAAAACCGCATAAAAATATTTGCATTTTTAACGAAGTTATAAGCATTTATGTATCAACACTTTCATAGCCGCACCCATATAATTTCAACTTTAAGTCGCGTTTTCTCAAAACTTGATTTTTGACGATTAACACCAAGATTAAAAAAAAAAAACTATTTGATGAAATGGCTTAATTTTTTTGTATGCATATAACATCATTATCTATAGAATGAATTAATATAGTTTGGATAGTTTAATATTTTGAGTATTTTTAATGAAAAAAAAGTTGTATTTTTTAGGAGTTTTTTAATTTTCAAGTTTGAGAGTTTTTTTTAATGTTGTTTTTTAGTGATAGTTATATCCTTAATTCATTCTATAGAGTAAAGTTTCCGGATCATTTTAAAGCAAAAATTAGGTTTTTATGCCAATTCAACATTAAGATATTTTGGTGTTTGTGATATAACGCATAATTTTTTTTCGAAAATTGTGTTACATAAATTTTGCTATATTTCTTATTATATTATATTGAAGTACTTCATTTTATAATTTTATAAGTCTACAAACATACCTTTAAAATATCAGAAAGTTTAAATTAATTACATTGAATACTTCTGTTTTTGTATGGACTCAAATCGAGAGCTCTGTTTTCATGTTTTTCCGTATCGATCAACCCCTGAGCCCCCTTAATGTAACTAATATATCTGTAGCTGAAATTTGTTCAAAAGAAATGCATTCAAAAAAATATTTTCTCATGTGGATACTATTATACACTACATGGCCATTGATCAGCGTTCACTTGCGATTTTAGACATTTTGTTAAAAATCTAGAAAAATACATAAGGAATTATCCCGAAATTCTTAGTGTATAAATATAATAGTACAAGTCATACATTTCCGTGAAGATTTTTTTCCCGAAATTCCTTAGGGGACTGTCAACAAATTAAAAAGAAAGGAATACCTTTTGGATAACCCAGTCAAAACCAATGTAGCACAAGCGCTCAAACTCTAGATTATGATTAAGCGGATTATTGTAATAAACCACGCGCATTCCAAAGGAAAAAAATAAAGAAAAAAATAGACTGTCACGCGTCACGTGACCTGAGTTTTGCTAAATTAAAAAAAAATGTCGTTGTAATTTTTTTCGTCTTAAAAACAATCTGGCAACACTAGCTCTATTAAAAATGTTCTATTCTTAGTGATGTTAAAAAAAAGTTGGTTGTGAACTGTAGTTCATGTGATGATTGCGTGCGTGATGATTGCGTGCGCCAGAATTTTGTAAAAATGTTTTATTTGTATGTAATGTGTGTGTGTTAGTCTTCTATATGTGAGTGCCGTTCTTTTCAAGAAATAAAAAGTTTATAAAGAAGAATGCAGCCCCCGAGATATCTATATTAAGATAAGTAATACACTTCTTTCTTTCTTTTGTACATTTGTAAGACGAGAATGGCATGAGAATAGCATGTATATTCGTAGAGAAATTAAGGTTCTTACAAAAATGGTCCAAAATTTTGCCAAGTTTTTGCTTATAATTTGCAGAGTTCTTAATATAAAGTAACATTCTTTTTTAAAAATATGGCAAATATTATTGCACACAATACCCTGTAATTAGAATAAAAAAATAATTAAAATTGTATGAAAGATGAATAGGTTTACCAACTAATTTTTCACTGCGCATGCGTACATGATATCAAAATTTCATTTGCATATTATTTTAGCTAAATGTACAAAGCAACTTTTGTAAAAGTCGCGAAATCGTAGCTTGAAAATTTTGAAAATAATCGTCAATAGAATAACTTGAAAATCCTTTATTCCTAAAATGAAGCAAAAACAAGAGGGATTTTATCAAAATGTAGTAGTACGTCCAATATTGTGTATTCTATAGTGACACTAATAAATGAATATATGGATACAACCCCTCTTGTTTTTGTTTCATTTTGGAAATAACGGATTTTCAACTTATTTCTATTGACAATTTTTTTTTTCGGAATTTTCAAGCTGTGATTTTTGCGACTTTCACAAAAGTTGCTCTATACATTTAGCTAACATAATATGCAAATGAAATTTTCATATCTTTGACGGATTTGCAGTGAAAAATTATTTAGTAAACCTTGTCATTTTTCATACCATTTCTATTATTTTTTATTATTAATTACAGAGTATTGTGTGCAATATTATTTTTCACATTTTCAAAAAAAAAAATGTTTCTTTATATTAAGAAATCTTCAAATTGTAAGCCAAAAACTTGACAAAATTTGGACCATTTTTATAAAAACCTTAATTTCTCAACGAATATACATGCTATTTGCATAAAAATGAACACGGTTTGTAACAATAAGCCACTTAGTCATAATCTAGAGATTGATCGCTTTTGATACATTAGTTTTGACAGTGTTATTCAAAAGATATTCATTCTTTTTTAATTTGTTGACAGTCCCTTATGAAGTTTCGGGGAAAAAATCTTCATTGAAATATATAACTTGTACTATTAAATTTATACACTAAGAATTTCGGGATAATTACTCATGTATATTTCTAGATATTTAACAAAATGTCTAAAATAGCAAGTGGACTCTCATCAATGGCCATGTAGTGTATAATTGCACTCAAAATTTTTGTTGTTAATGTTTTAATAATGATTATGTATCTATTATTATTATTATTATTATTATTATTATTATTATTATTATTATTATTTTGTAAGATATGTTGATTAACTAAATCCAACAATGGCAAAAAAAAAAAAAAAATGTCTAATATTTATGATAAGTTAATGCAACAGAATGTTACATAAATATTTATCATAAAAACAATTTTGAAATGGTAGAAATACGTTGATCTTACTAATGAAAATAGATTTGTTTCTTTCGGGCGATTTAATACGTTTCGTTAGCTATGTTCTTGTCAGTGCTGAGTGGAAAATAAATGGTGCCATTTATTTACTTCTTCCTCTGTGTGTATCCAAATACTTTAACCAAAACGATCGATTAAATAACGAAGTTAGTATTAATGTCAATGAACTCATGCATGAATAAATTGTGTAAATATACCTTTTGAAGTAATGGTTTATTGTATTTTGAAAACGTTATTAAATAAAAGTTTGCTTCGATTTATCAAAGGACACATTCAATATAGTATACTATTTATTGCTTAGAAACCTTATGATATAAGATATTTTTAACAACTTGATTTTACTTTTTCTTTAATCATCTCTATAGTTTTCCATATTAGGTTTTAGTCAATATTATTAAAAATGTCATGTCCTAAGGGACAATAAATTTATTGAAATCTAAATCTCTTTGATAATTATTGTAGATGTAGTAACTGAGATTTCAAAATTGGATTATAGCTTTTTTTTCTTAACTGATTAATTTCTCTATTTTATATAACTCTTTTTTTTCTTTTGAAATGCGTTGATTAAGAAAAAAATGTCTGTCTAATATTTATGATAAGGTAATGTAACATAATGTTACAGAAATATTCGTTATAAAAACAATTTTGAATTGGGAAAAATACGTTGATCTTATTAATGAAAACCAATTTGCTTCTTTCGAACCATTTAATACGTTTCGTCAGCTGTGTGTTTGTCAGTTCTGGTGAATAATAAATGGTGCCATTTATTTATTTCTTCCACTGTATGTATCCATACAGGTGCTATAACTAAAACGATCCATCAAATAACCTAGTAGTATTAATGTCAATGAACTCGTGCATGAATGAAATGTGAAGAAATACCTTTTAAAGTAATGTTTTATTGCATTTTCAAAACGTTATAAAATAAAAGTTAGCGTCGATTGGTCAAAGGACTGATTCAATATAGTGTGCTACTGATTGCTTTTTGAAAAAAAAAATCCTGTTGTAAAATCATTATAACCAGGAGATTATACAGCTTTCTTCAATTCAAAATTTTAGTATTCCGTGCAATAGTTTATTATGCATTTCAGTAATGTATTAATCAGTCAAAAGTTTTAGCATATATTTTTCAAAGTATACACATCTTTTTTATCAGTTTTACCTTAGTATGTTTTGGGATATTTTAAATTATTTGATTTCCAAAAATAAATTTTAAATTATTGAACGGCCTGCCGGTAATCCCAAGACAAGTTAATCTTGTTTGAATAAAAGATTAAGATAATACGACAAAAGTAATTTTTTAATGAAGACCTTTTTTTAATATGTTTCATTTTTTACTCATGCGTGTGTGGTTGATTTTCTTTCTTGTGTATATTTATGTAATGTATAAATGGATAAAGGATGATACCATTTTCTTCTTTGTTGAGATTATATGTATCTTGGTTCTGTGTAAGAGAAGATCAATCACATTGTCGATTAATGTTATTGTCAATAACCTGTTGTATCAATACGATTCGTAAGTAAATACTTTATATTTTTAAAACAAAAAATCTTAAATAAAGATCTTTTCCGATCCCTCAAATAAATTATTTAGTGTAAAAATTAATAATAAAACAGATTCTTTTCATCCATATAATAATTTTAGTTCTATATGCGAGCAATATATAGTATATTTATGTGTAAACTTTGAGTGGATAACGAATAATGTCATTTACTTTTTTGTTACGATATGCGCATCCAATTGTAATGAACGAGCCGACCTATCGAATTACTGATTCATTTGTAGCTGATATATGTTATAATATGTTTTACAATCATGCCTTGCTGTTTGAAATAAAATTATAAAGTATAATTTTCGATAAATTAACCTATAAACATCCTATCAAACATAGTGATTTCGAACGTCTGATTTATTACTTATACCGAGTATGCATTAAGTATGTAATAAAGCAATAAATTATTATTAAATATCGATGTATTCTAGGTTCTTATTGATATGTGTTTTTATGTGTATCATACTGCATAGTATAGTTTATGTTTTCATTTAATATTAATTTCGTGCAGTATATATAATGTAGAATCGTAGTCCTGTCGTGTACTATTAGTATTAATGTATTTCATAAAATTGATTAGGATGTATATGCGTTGTCTAAAGTATCAAGCCTTAGAATGTTTACCATTGTTTGTAGCATCTAATCTTACATATTTATTATACATAGCTTTAAATATTTTATAAATGTATGCGAAATTTACATTAATTATCAGTATAGACTCTAAATAAAAAAGAGTGATTATTCACTCCGGAGGAGTAAATATTCATTCTATAGCAGATTTAAAATATGACCAACCTCTTTTAGAGTGACTATTCACTCTGAGCGAAAGTGGAATTGTTGACTTAATGGAATTGTAGAGTGAATACTCATTCCTGTGAAATGAATATTCAATCTAAACACGGATTCGTAATCACTCTTTCGGAAGAGTAACTATTAATTTTTGATAAAGGAGTGCATTTTCCCCCCTGGTAGGAGTGAATAGTCACTCTTACATAGGAGTGAGTGTTAATTTTTTATACAATGAATTCTTATATATATATATATATATTGCTTTTATGAACATTTTAAAACAATCACATGTTTAGAGCATGCAATGAAAATAAATACAAGTGTAGCAAAGATTGCAGTAAAATACTTTATTGACAGTATTTATTTAGTCCATAGTTTGCAACATTACTTAAATATGTAAAGAAAAACTTATTTAAAGTTACATATGAATTAAATTAGATTACGGACAAATAATCTGAACTATTTTATTACCATATTTTTGCTTGTGTTTGTTTTCATTGCATGCCCTATAAATATATGATAGTTTTAAAATACCCACAAGGTCAAGTATAATTAACCGAAAACTTTATCAGTTAATATTATTTTTACTTTTAGACACGCATTTAATTGTATTTAGTATTTTGATAATTCCCGTGATGTACGTTAATTGTATTCTTTTATGTATCACTTGAATAGAAGCTAGATAAATTTTACATAATTCAGGGCTCTCAAATGGTCCGCGAACTGAACATCAGTATTTTTAACAGTAAATTTCATAGTAGGGTTCGATAGCATTTGTGCAAAAACTAGTCTCCAAAGGCGATTTCTGCACAATTTGCATGAAAAAAATAAAACGAAAATTTTTCCAAGAAAATATTGATGCTCATTTGGACCATTTGGGAACCCTGATAATTTAATTTAAAAAAAGATTAATCTAAAAAACATAAAAAAAAGAAAGAAAAAGAAAAAAAAAGAAAGAAAAAGAAATGACATACCTAAGTGTTCATAATTGTTTAAAAAATAATTTGAATATAAAATGTAGCTATTAATCGCTTAAAAATGTATTTAATCCTGTATTACATAAGTAGATATGTTCAATCTTGAATTATATAGTAAGAAATTTGCTCAGCATATCTCAGGCGTGCACGCACTTTGTCATAAATGGTAGATTTTCACCATTAATTTTTCTGGTATTCCTCCTTTAATTTAATGACATAATTTCCGAGATTTAATAAAGCGAAGAATACTATGAAATTTTGTGGAGAAAATTAGACATTTGTGTCGTAGCGCATGCACCCGTCATATTTTTCGACTTTCATTTTCATTACACGTTATTTCAATCGCTAATACTATAAATTTCTTCTTTAGAAAAAAGAAATTTTTATTTATTTTTTTAAGAGAATCATACGAAAATCTTAAATTAGTAAATTTAAAATTGATAATAAGATAAAGCAATAGAAAAAATGTAATTAATGTTATAAATATTTGTATATTTATTTTCCAAATGCATTTAAAAAATTTTTATTACAGACAGCTGAAAACTAATAGTAAAATGCTCACTTTTTCATTAAATAAAAAAAATTATTTCAAAAACTTTACCTTTTTTTCTTTTTTAAATTTCAAATTATTATTATTTATTTATGTATTTTAACAATGCCAAAAATGTTAATTTAATTTTCATAGAAAATTTCATATGTCGTTTTAATGTTTAATACATTTGACCCAATAAAATTTTAAAATGAATTGCTGTAAAGAAGGTAAAATAAAAATGAAATTCAC
Organism: Maratus speculifer; assembly: GCA_964019185.1. Lineage (NCBI taxonomy): Eukaryota > Metazoa > Arthropoda > Arachnida > Araneae > Salticidae > Maratus > Maratus speculifer. The sequence continues at coordinate 176,307,230 of OZ025292.1, read as the reverse complement.
TAGTGTCCCGCTTTTCCGAACTAACTGGGACCGAACACAATTCGGCTTAGTGGGTATTTGAAATAGAAGGATTTCATTAGTAATAATATACGTGTTAAATTATTAAAGCTTAAATTAAATACTGAGACTTTACCAGTGTCAACTAAGGGTGTAGTCGTAAAAATAAGAGAGGATATATGCACCAAGCAGAGGGTATAGTTTCAAGACAGAGGGTATACCCTAGAATATATATATGCTATAGCTTGAGAACAGAGGGTATAATATGTTCTTGTAAAAAATCCAAAAGTTATACGACGTATAACTCCGTATACCCTCCACTACATCCCTGGTTTCAACTCTATGGAGCACTGATCACTCCTGTGAAAAGGTCTTGTTGTTTCTAATAACTTAATTTAAGGGGGCTCAGCAGTTGAAAACTTTTCAAAAAATCAATTTTTTTATGATCTAGTTTGATTATTCAATTAATTCTTAACTCAATGCAAAAAACCGCATAAACATATTTGCATTTTTAACGGAGTTATAAGCATTTATATATCAACACTTTCATAGCCGCATCCATACAATTTCAACTTTAAGTCGTGTTTTCTCAAAACTTGATTTTTTACGACTAACACCAAGATTTAAAAAAAAAACTATTTAATGGAATGGCTTAATTTTCTTTTTTTGCATGCATATAACATCAATATCTATAGAAAGAATTAATATATTTTAGATAGTTCAATATTTTGAGTATTTTTAATGAAAAAAAGTTGTATTTTGTAGGGGTTTTTAAATTTTCAAATTTGAGAGATTTTTTAATAATTTATTTTTAAGTGATAGTTATATCCTTAATTCATTCCATAGTTATATGTTATATGATGTTATATGCATGCAAAAAAAATTTAATCCATTCCTTCAAATAGTTTTTTTTAAATGTTGGTGTTTGTCGTCAAAAATCAAGTTTTGAGAAAACGCGACTTAAAGTTGAAATTATATGAGTGCGGCTATGAAAAAGTTGTTACATAAATGCTTATAGCTCCGTTAAAAATGTAAATATTTTTATGCGGTTTTTTGCACTGAGTTCAAAATTCATTGAATAATCAAACTAGAACATAAAAAAATAGATTTTTATGAAAAGTTTTCAATCCCTGAGCCCCTTTAAAATTCACTGTTAATGCATAACAGGCTCTTCAAATAAAACTACAACCAATGGCGTAGCTCGGGAGGGAATCCAAGTGCTCTGGGGACCAGCAATATTTTAAAGTTTTCTTTGATTTAACCCTTTGCACTCGAGAGTTGATTCTCACTGGCCATTAGTGTCCCGCATAAATGGATGCTCCAAATGTTCTGAACACCATGATCTTAAAAAAAATTTCTTCACCTTATCTATTTATTGCTCCAATAATCTGTGAAAAAATATTCGAAATAAACTCTAAAATATTACTGGTATCCAATACATTTGGCGCCCAAATTTACGAGGGACGACACCTGACAACACTAGTGGTCAGTGAGAGTCATCTGTCGAAAGCAAAGGGTTAGTAGGAAAAAAATTATCTTATTAGATAAGGTGAACAGAGATTTAAAAATTAGTTTTATCCACAGCGTTTGGATCTCCATCCTGGATACCCTTGTGTCTACAACTGCTGTATAAAAATAATGAATTTTTCAATACATAACTATAAGTCAACGATAACAAAAAAAGTTACATAGCTGATTCAGTGTTCTTCGTCAGAAAAAAATTACCGATTATGCTTCTTAAATGTGTGTCAGTTACTCACTTACTGTCATTACCAGTAATTAAAAAAGATTCCACAGAATTGTATAAATGGAGTCGACATATATTTTATATAACCAGCTTTCATACCAATGTATTTTCATGAAACTTAGGCTCTATGCATATCTCTATTTAACTTTTTGTATAGCAATGAATATATATTTTTTCACGAACTGCTTTTTAATTTTTCTTGTTTTTTAGTTTAAAAAATTAGTATTTTTACTAATCTCAGTTCGGAGTAGGCAGATTTCCGGAATAGGTAACTTTACTCTATCAGGTATGTTTTTAAATTAGCAAACATGCATTTACATAAGAATGTTTTAAAAATATTTCATATTAATAACTATTAATTCGCAATTAATAATTTAATACATTCCTAACAATACATGCGTATGTTTATGAATTTTGACAATTTGCTTTTAAATAAACTACATATTTATTTTTTATACATTCAACAAGAAAAAAAAAAACAAATTTCATTTAAAATGGCGGTTTTGAGTATTTTCTTGCAAATAAATACTGACATTGAGCCACTAAATTTGTATTTATAGGAAGAATATGTGCAAAATGAAAACCATATTTACAAGGTATCTTTTTTACGTCCAGTTTGTACCGATAGATGGTACTGTGCTATCTCAAATTATTAGAATTCTGAAACTAATTTGTAAAGATGGATAATACTTCACTCAGTTTCCAGCTTCATACTACTTAATTGCTGATACGTGAAAAGATGTATTTTGGTTTTACAACGATAGATTATCGTCAGCATTATTATACTTTGAGAGAGTTTAGTGCCACCTAATATTCTTATCAATCGTTTATAGGCACGGGCAGTGTTGAATCCAGGGGGTGTCCCGGGGAGGACATTTTCCCCAGAGCTATGAAATGTCTCCCCCGGGAAATTTGAGATTTTGCCTTTTCAGTGGTCAAACTTTGCAATGACCCCCCCATCCCGGAGCCAAAAAATTCCCTCTCGGAGAAAAGTGTCTGAATTCAACACTGGGAACGGGAAGATTGGACCAAGAAATATGCTGAAACCAGTTACCGTTATCCTATGAGGGATAGGGAAATGGCCTTTTAATTACGGCAACCCCTGATCTAAAAATTATATTTTGAAATGTGTTTATAAAAATTCAAGCTACATTTCTGTAAGGAATGAGTTTTATAGGCGTTATAACAATGTTTAAACTGTTCATTTGTAATAATTTTATAATTACTTTTTATGACAATTTAAAAATTGCCTGCTCGCTGGTAACTGTGTTGAAGCACTTTCAACAGAAGCACTTTCAAAGCACAGAGCCTTTTTTATACGTTTTTAAGTTTTTTGTAACCATTTTAGTGAACAAGTTTTTTTTTTTTTTTTTTTTTTAAAGCCCCACCGCCTTCCCCATATGATATTTCTTTCGGGCATCAATTAAAGTGTTATCTTTAAAGAATAACGTTTCATTATTTAAGCCAGCCATAAAACAAAGCAGATATACCATTGTACAGTTAAATACGGATAATGTGTACCGCATATTTTCAAACTTTTAAGTGTAGCATGTTTTTAATTTTAACGCCGTCGTATCAAAAAAATTTCTTTTAAATGAAAGGTACTTTTACAGAGTGTATTAGAAAGGAATACCCAACTTTGAAATAGCACAACTTCCAAACAGTGAAAGATAGAAATGTGAAACAAGTTTAATGTTAGACAGATAAGACTGCAATTTGTTATACACTAATTTGAAAAAATAGTTTCAATATTGGACAACAAGTGGCAGCACAAACGCATGAGGCTTTAAATGGTACTCAGAAGTACAGAAATTTCATTCGTGTGTTTGTTTCATTGCTGACACGTCTAAAAAAGTCTTTTTGTGGGGTTACTTGAAGGACGCTGTTTATTCTAAGAATCCCCAAACGTTGAAACAGCTTGAACAATTCAACTGTGAGACATGTGCATCCATTTCAGTAGAAGTTATGCAACAAGAAGTGAAAAACACCGTAATCACTGGCGATAAATTAATAAATAAACTAAAAAACTTTGTAAAATAACCATAGAATGAAAAATTAAGCAGGACGCGTTTCGAGCTACAACAATAACAGCTCGCCATCAACTAAACCAACACTTGTGCGTAAGGGCACAGAATGGAGATAAAAATCTGCACTCTGTGCCCTTACACACACGTGTTGGTTTAACTGATGACGAGCTGTTATTGTTGTAGCTCGAAATGCGATCTGCTTAATTTTTCATTTTATGGTGATTTTACAAAGTTTTTTAGTTTATTTATGCAACAAGTGATTTCGAACTTTATCTATAGGTTGTATCATGCTGTTGGTTAGAAAGGTAACCATATCGAAACCATTGTAATGTGATTTTCATCGCAGTTCAAACAGCTCACACTTAGGAACTATTTTAAAGACACAGCTTTGTGATTGTAGCGCCCTCTCGTGTCCAATATTGGAACTATTTTTTTAAACTGATGTATAAAAAGTTCCAGGCCTATCTGTCTAATATTCAACTTGTTTCACATTTCTATCTCTCACTGTTTCGAAATTATGTCATTTGAAAGTTGAGGAGTCCTTTCTAGAACGCCCTATAAATGAAAAGTAGAATGAAATGTTCTTTTAAATGAGGTTTTTTTTAAAACTGCATCAACATTTAATTTTAAAATATTATTATTATTATTGTTTTAATTTTTAACACTATTTCTTTAATGTTGGGAACTGAAATAGTATGTAGAAAGTAAAGGGGAAAATAGTTGTAAAATAGTAGATTGTTATAACTTTTTGTTGCTTTTTATCAGTAGCAATTCAAAAAAATATATAATTAAAATTTGTACTATTCTGACAATCATAGATAAATGATTTCTGATAAATCATGGAGCAAACAAATAAAAATAAACTATATTAAAATTTAAGTATGTATATTAATGTTACCAACAAATTAAAACGTATAGCCTATATTTTATTTTGTCAATTTTCTTGAATGACGACATCGCTTTTAGCAGTATTTGTGTGTTATTCTGCGACAGTGAGATCCTATTTTTCTGTAGATATCGATTAAAAACTGGATCTAAATATGCAATTCTTCAGCAGGTGCGAATGATGTCTTGTTATATAAAATAAAAGCGTGAATTTTAAGTCGTAAAGCTGAAATGCGTTTTTTATTATCTGTATATATATACAGTCGAGTCTCTCTATAACGAAACTCCATACATCGAATTTCTCCATATAACGAATTTTTAGCAGGAACGGTCCCCTTTTTTCATGGTTACATTAAAAACAGTCTCTATATAGCTAAATATCTATCTCCATATAACAAATTTTTTCATAAAATGTTCTTTATTTATTCAGTTTTAAAAAAGCTTCAAAACCACATGGAATCAAATTTCCATCACTTATTTTTGATTTACCGTTTAAGGCTGAGTTTTTTATATTGCTTCTCTACCTTGAATCTCCTTTATCTTTAAGTCCAATGAATTCATTCCACCAGCCCCCTTCCCATACATCTTTTAACATCCTTCGAGAAACAGTGTCAATTTAATTGTTACACATATGAAACCTGGATCAATGTGGTACTTGAAGTCAGTGTTGATTTCAGAGGATGGCTTCGGGGGACATTCACTCCCAGAGCAATGAGATTGCCCCCGAAAATTTGAGAAAATTGTATTTTCAATGACAAAAAAAAATAACGTACTTTTTTCTTGTGTGATTTTTATTAAGCTTTTAAATAAATGTCTATTCTCTTTTTTGAAACTGTTCAGATAATTAAGAAATAGGATATTACGTTAATATTTATAGTTAAACACTTCAAATTTTTAATTAAATGTATAAAAATTAATATTTGTTCAAAATTTGCAAATTAAACAGAACTTTTAACTGCTTTCTCTGTTCAACGAATTTCTCTATATAACGAATTTTTTACTGTAAGAAAGGAATTCGTTATATAGAAACTCGACTGTATATATATATTTCTTCGGGGCATCACTAAATTCTGAAAAAACAAAATTCCAGCTTCCTATTTTTTTTTCTTCACAGAAAAGCGTACATTATATATTTTAAAATCTGGTTATTTGTCATTCAAAATTGCGATTTTTTTTGGAACCAAAAAGAATTAACCGGATTCCCGAATCCCAGCTTTGTTATGTCTTATAAAAACATGCACAACTTGACCATTTTATTAAAAATAGGGAATTTAAATGCAATTATATATGACAAAATAATATATTTCTATGTAATGTCTCATAATCAATTAGATTTATTGAAACACTAGGAATAAAAAGATTTTCTTAAAATGTACAACCTGAGAAAAAAAAAATATTAAATAAAAAAGATCAAAAGCATAAAAGTTAAACCTATACGACGGACAAAACTTATTTGAATTCAGAAATTATTCTTAAAAGAAAATTGCTTTAAAGAACAAGTCATCGAACTTTCAATTCATCCAGAAAGTGAACTTACTTGAACTTAAGTAAAGTTATATTTCTGATTTTGTCTGAAAAAAAGAAAAAATTACATAAACGAAAATAATTGAATGAAAAAGTTACAAAAGGAGACTTTTCCTTAAATTACATCCTTTTAAATTAAATTGAAATGGAATTTAGCTGGCTGAATATAGAAAAATAAAAATTTAAATTCACGTAATAAACTACAAAAAATAATTCGATTTTCTTTATATATATATATTTCTGTAAAATGTTTTCAACTATTAAATCGTATATTTGATAGAACGTCAAAGAAAATTTTTTAATGTTAAGAACTTGTCTATATTAATCATGCTTGAAAGGGGTTTACATTATATTTTTCCACTCGTTAAAAGTTTATTTTAGGAGAAAAATGGGATTTCGTATAAGTTAATGCTGTACGATTTTATAAAAACGTTGAATTATCATTGGGTAATCCTCTTAAAAAAAATTACCTTAAATAATTTGTTTAAATAGGTTTATTGAATTATCATTTTTTAATGTATAAAATTGTAGCAACTAATAGGCAATATCTCATTTACTTATAGTTTAGTTGAATTTTTTCAATGTTCTAACTGTATTTAAATTACATGTTAAAAGATTTGTGTTTTTAAGTGAAAAAATTGGCGACTATTCAGCCATAGTTTTAAATTAAGTAAATTATTTGTACCTATGTTTTTTTCCTTTAAACAGTGTACAGATTATTTATAAATTTTATTAAGCAACAGCATAAAACTACTCATGTAACCCTTCTAGAAATTGTTGTCAATTGTAAAATTGATATATAAAGTAAATATATGCATGCCAGTTGATTAGTCATATTATTGCACTAAAGAAAACATTTTAGTACAATAATTATGCACATGTATATTTTCGCCAATTTTTTAAATATCCAAGAAAAAATACGGAAACTGATATAGTATGTAATATGAGTGCATAAGTATGATCAGTATACCTCAGAAGAATCATACATGACGTGTAAAATACATAGTTTTTCTTTTTTTAGCTGAAATTTTGCAGTGTAAGTACTATTTGTTATTTTAATAATTTCTCTTAAAACTTGTAATAAACTTTGTAATTTCTTTCCAATTATATTTTATTAATTTGTGCAAAACAGTGGTAAAATTAGACTGAGTTAAAGAGGCTCATCTCATATCAGAAAATTATATTGATATTCCAGAAATATGTATTTAAGCAAGAATCTGTAGATGTTTTTTATGTTTTCAGTTTCCTAAAGTCCTACTTGTATTTTTACACTGACGTTTGTATGTTGTTAAGTCTTGAAACATGAAGCTAGATATTATTTCTGAAAAGAGATACGAGATGTCAGCACCAAACATTTGATCCTGAGAAAACGAGACTATTTTTTACTTTAATTAAATAATTATTCTTACTTTTTCTAACTCACTGTAATTTAAAATCCCTAATATGCTTTCATATATATATTTAGCATTTAATAATCTGTATTTCATCTTTGTAGATATATTGTATTTTTATCCTGCTTTATTGTTGCTGACTGCGGGATGAGTGAGAACAAAATGTTTTGATTCTAAAGGATGTTTAAAAAATCTCAATTCTATTGTTATGCTATTAAATCTCTCTCAAACTCCAACTAATCCTTTTTATTTGCGTGAATAACTCTTCATTAAAAGCTATATAATCATCAAGCAAGTCTTAAAATAGTTTTCAAGAAATCAGAGATTCCAAAAACAACAGTCTGATGCCAGAAAAGGTAGAACATGATTATGCAAATCGACGAATAAAAGCAGAGGAAATCCTAAGGTACTTTTTTTATATTTTATGGAAATAAAATCTCTATTAATTCCTTTTAAAAATCTCTACAGTATGTCTATAAGCATGCATGTATGCAATCTTTGGTTTTTATGTTATGTTGGATCCAACATCTTTAATAATCAAATCTTTATTTATTAAATTTTTTAATTATATAAATAGTCCCAACAATAATAATAAATAATATAGAAAATTTTAAATAATAATAACAACAATAATAATAAGTAGTATAATAAGACTCAAAATTTATAGCAATAATAATAATAAATCTCCATATTCTAATTCTTCTCAATAAGAGCATAATTAATACTAAACTTCCTTATAGAAATCATAATGATAATAAATAATGAAACAAGAGTATAATCAAAAGAAAATATCACAGTTACTTTATTATTGAAAGGGAAATATTGGTTGAGGATAAAAATAATTGCATAGCAACTAAATAATTTTCTTATCTTCTAATAGCATAAGAAAGTATTTTTTGCTAGCCGAAAGTATAAATAAAAAAATCATAATAATTCCAAAATCCAAATAAAATTAAATCTAACTATTTAGAAAATGGACTCTCAACCAGCATTTCCTTACAATAATTCCTCTCTGATACTCTTTTACAAACTTATCGAATTTGGTTATAAGTTTTCAAATGCCAAATGTAGAATAATGTTTTATCTACTCATGGTTTATAAACTTTAATAATAAAAACAAATAGGAATAAAAGTTGTCATTCTTAATTGAGAAATGGAAATAAAAATACTTTGCTTTTTTGAAAAACTTTTAATATCTGTAGTTTTCACAATCACTGAAAATCACATATTATGTTATAGGTTTGAGTAGAGTCATCAAATTTTATAACTGTTATCACATAATATCTGCTGAATAAATAGAATAATATTAATGTCAATAAATGAGTAAATATAGTTAGACTTAAATACACTTAAAATTATTTTATCAACATCAATTTGAAAGACTTTACAATCAAAGTGTACACCTTATGCCTGCATAAGGAGCCCAATTTAATCCCAAAAACTCCCAAAAACAAGTAATATTCTTGTGGAGCTCCAAGAGCATACCTGCTAATGTTTAAAATTATGATGATAACATTTTTAAAGAATAAGAATTAAAATTTAATCTACTGTCTTGACTTTAGTTTGATCTAGTGATTGTGATTGTATCTGAGGTTTTGTTGGTTTTTTGGGTTGCTCATGAAACAGTTTAAAATCTTCTGGTGAAAAATAGGGTCTTAATTTAGAAACATGCAAAATAACGGAATTCTGTCCTGTCTCATAATTAAATTTATCTATTTCATAAGTTACATCAGAAAATTTATTTATAATTTTATATGGTCCAGAGAAAGTAGGTTCTAATTTTCGAGTGTTAGGGTATTTAAATTCTTCATAAATTACAGAGTCTTGTATTTTTAATGGGCATTCGACAAAATTTTGGTCATAGAGTTTTTTACTTTTAAGGTGAAATTCCTGAGTTCGCGCTTTCGCAATTTTGAGGGCTTTGTCTACTGGAGTTGTATACATTTTAACTGCCTCACACAAAACCATTACCCTCCCTTTTAGAAATCTGAATCAAAATTATCGTGAAAATTATAACTATATTTAGCTGCTAACTTTAACCAGAAATTTTATCTAATAAAAATAGAAATTGTAAATATCATAGTTATACGTTAAATTGGGATCAACTTTTTAATTCTATTATTTTATAAATCATAAACAGATACAAAAATTTTAATAATAGGTAATTTCTTACTTAAAATCACAAAATTTACTAAAAAATTAATCATATTTATCAGTCAAAATTCTAGCAACAGCCTTGCACAGTTCCATCTTTCTTACTGAATTTAAATAAATTATAAGAATCTGGGAAGCAAAGCTCACTGTAACCAGAAATTCTAACAAATAAAAGGAAAAACAATAATGTTAATTTAATTTTCAGCTCAAAAGTTTAGTTGTAGGAACATTATCATGAAAATACTGTATTCTGAGAATAGTTCTTGATAACAAACAAATATCAATAAAATAGAAAATGTACTTTTTAAAAAATAACTTGAGCTTCTATGTTCTTTTATACTTCATTATTATTACGAACTTATCTTTAAACGTGCATAAAAATATCATAATAATCTTTAATGTGCAACAGTAATTGTCTAAGAATACCATACTCTTCAATTTAATCCTTAAGAACAAAAATGTTTCAATCTCCAACACATAATAATAATAATAATAATACTCATAATTAGGTAAGTAAATAAAATTCACAGACAGATAATCAAATAAATAAACCTGACAAACAAAGAATAATTAATTTAAATAAATACATAAAAGTATACAAATAATAATAATCAAAACACTACGAAAAATATCTCACCGAAATCCTATTGTGCTCAACTATCTCGAAAAATATTTGTCTGTTCAACAATTTATAAGAAATGGTCTTGTAATTATTATTATTTTTTTCTTCTTTTTCATCATCACGAGGACTACTTTTTCTCGACTATGAAAGAAAGGATCTCAATCGTCATGGAACACACAAGCAAACTCAAAGCAAGCACTAATTCTTTTCAAGCATAGCTGTGAAGTTCTTTAGAAAGAGCATTTCTTTTACTTTAATTAAGTAAGAAATTACGGCGATTTTGGCCCAAGAACATTCACGAGAAGTCGATTATCGGCGATTCACAAAGCTATCATCATTTTGTTCCACAGCCGATTTCATTAGCAAGCCGAAAATTTTCTTTAAATATCCGAAAAAGGCAGCACAGATAAATTATCCTGTCGACTTTTCAATTAGTTGTGACGATTTAAGGAGAAACTCGAATTATTTTCACTGGTTAAAAAAACACACAGTCATGGCAAGCGAGGGAAAAAAACAAAAGAAAAAAAATAAATGTAGAAGATCTAATAATTATTCATTTGCTGTTGTAAGTTCATTTATTTAATCCGTAATCATGAGAACGGGAAAAGCTCCTTTTTCAAACTATCTCTAACCGAAATATAAAAAAAAAATATTTCATCATTACTTAAACCAGCCGTACTCATCCAAGAAAGAACCAAAATCCTCCTCCTCAACTCGAGGCTTCCACCTTTAAACTAAAAAGAAAATTCTGGAACATTCTGTAACCTCAAACCATCATTCTTTTATGTAAACAGAATTCTTGTCCAGCTACGAGACCATTTTCCACAGACGATAAATTTATTTTAAAAAAATATTATTTAACCAATTTATAATCGACTCATGATTTCTTAAGCAGACGATTTTTATAAATGATTAATTTTAAGAGAAAAAGAAAAGAAATGAATTTATTAAAATGCACACTATCAAGGTTGACGGAGGAAAAATAAATAAATAGATAAAATAAAATAATGATATTTTTTGAAAGGTATGGTTTTGGAATAAATTTAATAAGACTTTCTTAAAAAGGGTTGATAAAAACATAGAAGAAATCAGTTTTATTTGGAATATTAAGAAATAAAGTTTTAATTAAGAATATTTTTAATTTAGAGCCATCTTTTTAAATTTACGCATACTGGAATAATGTTTTTTAAGGCAAATTAAGAATTTATATCGTCTGCATAAAGATTAACAGATTAGATTTAGAAACAAGATTTTAATTTAATAATTTGAAGTAAGTACGGAACATTATTATAAGAAAATTAAGATAGTATAAAGGTTAGTTTTAGCGAAAATTTTTTAAATTTGTAATATATATATATATATATACTCATTAAATATAAGCACTCCTTTGTCCACGTTGCTCTTTAACCTGGCCAGAGGAATCTGTCATAAAATAAAAATTTGGTTGGGGGGAGGACACACTGTACATGAGTATGGACAAAGTCAGGTTTCGAATCGAACAAGCTTCCAGTTATTGTTTTTTTTTTCATTATTTAACAAAAATCTTTCTAGAATAACTTGTTGATAAGGTCTCCACTTATTTCGATATCGTTCAACAAAGGCAGGTTACCACCGATTCGGTTAGTTCTCCTAACTTATATATTACACTAATGTGGGTTCGAAAATATACTCAACAAGCTAAATAAATAAACTCAGGGGTTTTACATATCGATGTGCGTGATCAACGAATTAAAAAGATCGTAAACAAGTATGAAAAATCATGAGTTAAGCATAGATTATGAAGCACTTTCCAACACTTAATGAAATCTTTAACAAAACTTTGTTATTTAGGGAAATAATAGTGTATAGCCAAATATACCCAAATATGTATTCCAGTACATCAGAACAGCCCTGTATTTCATATGTCAGTTCATATAATGGGAAAATTTAGCTTAGCAAGAAAATACCCAGTAGCTTGAGTTTTCTTTTTCAGCAATTCATACTATTAAATGGAAACATACTTGAATACTTTTGTTCAGCCCTGTAGTTTACATTGTACCTTTATTACACGTCAGCATTAGGCTAAAATTTATTGTAAACTAAAACACTTTTAAAACAACTGAAATCACATTCTCATAAATCATCATTCATACGCGTCCATGTACCGAATTCTTTGCGTGGCCCTGTATATCCTTTTATCTATATTCTGCAAACATTTCTCGGTAAATTGAATGAAGCTCAGTGTAAAAATGCATAGCTTATTTAAGAACCACGTTTAAATAATTTACGCTCATATTCAGTAACGTTGGTGAGCTCTTTATGGGTAGCCCTGTATATCAACTATAACATTTATACACACCATATAATGCGCATATATTTAGCGAAATATAAACGCGCATATCATAATTAAAATGCATTTCATCCTTCCATCAGCCATCATCGGACACATATATGGTACTTCGGAAAAAGTATACTATTTGAAATCTTTTGTGTGGCCCTGTAAATGCTATGTACTTCATATTATGCAAGACAGTAGCGTATAATTTATATTAATCTTCAGAGACATATATCAATTTTATTATACATGAAAAAGCTTAATATATTTAAAATATGTAATGGGAAATTTTTGATTCGCCCTGTAGATAAACTAATCATGGTAGAAACTTCATTTTCGATAGGACTTGTGCTAGGGTAAACGTCAATAACGTCCTAAAATTTCATGGCAATCCGAGTATATTAACGATTTTTCCCCATAGGCCGTAATGTAATGGGAAACTTTTGATTCGCCCTGTAGATAAACTAATCATGGTAGAAACTTCATTTTCGATAGGACTTCTGCTAGGATAAACGTCAGTAACGTCCTAAAATTTCACGACAATCGGAGCATATTAACGATTTTTCCCCATAGGCCGTAATGTAATGGGAAACTTTTGATTCTTTCTGTAGATAAACTAATCATGGTAGATACTTCATTTTCAATAGGGTTCGTGCTTGGGTAAACCTCAATAACGTCCTAAAATTTCATGGCAATCCGAGTATATTAACAATTTTTCCCCATAGGCCGTAATGTAATGGGAAACTTTTGATTCGCCCTGTAGATAAACTAATCATGGTAGATACTTCATTTTCAATAGGGTTCGTGCTAGGGTAAACATCAATATAAATAACGTATCATATAAATCAGTATAACGTATAAAATTTTCAATTTTTCAATTTAAAAATCCGAGTATATTTACGGGAATTACAGCGCGGACAGACGGACAGACGGACAGACGGACAGACAAACCGAATGCATAAGCACTTTTCAACTTTGTTGGAAAGTGCTAAAAAATATCGAGTGGAAAGAAGCATTAAAAAAAATAAGATATACTGGATCAAGTTGAAGAATATGGAGTTTGACATTTTATATATTTAGTTGAAACCAGGGCTGCGGAGTCGGAGTCGGACCCATTTTTGAGCAAAATGAGTTGGAGTCGGAGTCGCTAAAAAACAAGCCGACTCCGACTCCGGCTTTTTTACTTAGACATTTAAAGTGGAATTAAACCAATTATATGTAATTGTAAATCCCTGGAAGGAATTATTATTGTTATTTTTGGATTATATCGGACTACTCAAGTTAAATATTCCCATATATTGCCCAGCGTATACAGTAGTTGAAAACTATTTTTAATTAAATGCTCTTACAGATCCCGGATTATTTCTGAACTTGTAAAATTTTCATCTTCAATTTTTCTTTCTTCTAGCTTTACAAGATTAAAGTATTAGATTTGTGAATTAGTTCGACTTCCGGTTTTTGATGGATTTATAGAGAAGATCCTGAGATCCTAGAATATCCCGTTTTAGAAGATCATGAACACAAATTGATAGTTTTGTCTGTAAGTGAATATGTCACTCTGTCACTTCGTGAGTCTGTATGTGACAAAAATTTTTGAGCGCTCTATCTCAAGAACTAATGAATGGAATTTCACAAAACTTTAGATTCTGTTAGACCCTGATGGAAACTGGAGCTGATTAATTTTTGGTGTCTATCACTCGACAGGTGGCGTTGCAATTCTGCATTATTCACAATTTCCATAGAAGCTATATTTTAAGAATTAAAGCACGGAGTTTTATCAAATTCTAATTCAGTTAGTACTTAATATAATTAAGTGTTTTAAACGTTTTCTTGCAAATTCCTGAATTGGTGGCGCTGCTATGCTGCATTGTCATGATTATTGCAATAGCACTGTCTCAAAAATAAATGCTCGAATTTTTATCAAACTTTATATTTGACTAGTTCATTACTAGATTAGTGCAGTTTAGTGTTAAGTTTAAATCGATCAACAAGCGGCGCTGCTATGCTGCACTGTTCACGATTTTACAACTGTTATGGTTTAAGAACTAATGCATGGATTTTAATCAAACTCTACATTTAGTTAGTATCTGATAGAAATTGATCCTGATTCTTTTTTGATGTACTTCACCCAACAGGTATTGCTGTTATGCAGAATTTTAAGAGATCCCTAATAGTATCTCAGAAATCAATATACTGATTTTCATAAAAATTGAAAAATATCAGTTAGAAGTTGATATAAACTGTTGACTAAATTTTTGTGTAAATCATCTAATCGGTTGCTCTGTTATGCTGCATTTTATAAGACGTATTAACATCTATGATACAGAAAAAAGTTTGAAGATTTACACATCTGACTAGTTTTTGTTCTTTCCATTGAAATCTTTCTGCTCTGAAGAAGACTAATTAATATCAAAATTGTACAGATTTCCCTTATTTCGACTCTACGGATCCGAAATAGTAAAATTTCCGTTTTGTTTTCTCTTTTAGATTTAGGTAATTTGATTTTTCAGATTGGTGGGACGAGAAATTAAAAACTTGTAAAACGAAAAATATATAAATATATATATATACATATATATATATATATATATATATATATATATATATATATATATATATATATATATATATATATATATATATATATATATATATATATATTTTAAAGCTTTAAAAACTGGATTAATAGTGATATTTTTGCCTTATTTTTCTTTCGTGTCCTCATAATTTTAAACAACAACGCTAATATATTAGCTAGCCAGGAGTTGGAGTTGGAGTCGGAGTCGTTAAAATTTCCGGAGTCGGAGTCGAAGTCGTTAAAATTTCCGGAGTCAAAGTCGGAGTTGGAGTCGGCCGTTTTTCCCACCGACTCCGCAGCCCTGGTTGAAACATACAGAGCTGTAAGTAATAAATTTTAATTTTATTTTCAAATGTGCATCATGCATATTAGATTGTGAGGCGGCAGCACAGACAATTACCTCATCGAATTCACGGATGAAAATATTGGATTTCTTAAATGTCGATTCACATATTACAACGCAATTAATCTTCCAAGTCATATCTTAATGGAAAATACCTAAAAACACAATTTTAATGGTTGAATTGTTTTTAGAATATAAAATTTACACGTTATTTAAATCTAAACATTTCTCGACTAATTAAAATTATTTTACGTCTGATGTTTTATTATAGGCTGCATAAAATGAACACATTGTTTCTTTTATTTATGAGTGGTAGTAGTTAACATTATTTTCAAATACTAATTTCAGCAAATATTTATGTACATATAAATTGATATTAAGAAAAGGAATCAAGTCATAGATTTTAAAATTTCAGATATTTTACAACACATAAAATGTTTTAAGAAACGTGAGAATATTTCTGAAATTCTATTTTTTTTAACCTTTTGGCTCTAACTTGTGTATTTTAAACATTGACTGAAGGAGATATCTCGTCGAGCCCGACATCTTTCTGTCGTTTACTTTGACCCCAGACAATCAGGGGCAGTTTTCTGCGCGGGAAGTAAAGGGAAGGTGCCAAGAAATTGATTATTTCATGTGGCGTATCGATGTAAAGCTTTTGGCGTGTTGGTACATACAATACTAATCACCCACTTCCCACCATCTTAAATCATTTTTTCACTTCTAAGGAATATTTTAACATTTCATTTTGTTTATTCCCAAATTAAAAAAAAAGCCTGCATAACAAATCTCAGTAATTAGCATCTTCCAAACCATTTCTGCATTTCTGTCGACAAGGAGCGCTATTGAAAATAATTCGCAGACTTCAAAATTAATCTACAATCAGTCACGCAATATCTTGAATTTAAGGCCAGGTGCACAATAATGTTGTTGTACACACTCTCCCTACATCCATCTTCTCCGCTCTATGCCATCCCGATCTATGTAAGGATTTCATAATTATAAATTAATACAGTCCTCCCCACTTAATCGGGTAACGGATAATCGAATACCCCGCTTATTCGAATAAAATCCCCTGGAATCAAATTTAATCCCATTGGATTAATGTTATTTTAACCCGCTTAACCGAATACTTTTCCCGAA
This sequence comes from Maratus speculifer, assembly GCA_964019185.1. Lineage (NCBI taxonomy): Eukaryota > Metazoa > Arthropoda > Arachnida > Araneae > Salticidae > Maratus > Maratus speculifer. Next base: position 176,290,505 of record OZ025292.1, on the reverse strand, counting down.
ATGTCCTCGCTTAATCGAATAACAAATGAGTGAGACAACTTGAAAAATGAATGTGAAAAACACATTTCAATTGGAATTTCCTCCACACTTTTTGTCATTTTCGGTTGTTACACAGAAAACAAATTTCCAGAACTCCCAGCATGGATTTCGCCTGGCAGGTGTATAATGAACTGGTCAAGTGAGTTCCCTTCCTTGTTAATTTTTTCGAATTAATTCCAAAATTGGTGAAATAAATTGTATAGTAATTTCGATCAATTTTTATTTTTTTTACCTTTGTTTGTCAAAGGACTTTTTTTTCACTTTTTCGGTTTTTTATGTTATTTTTAATACAGACACTTTCATTTTCAAAACCGGTTCCGAAACTAAAATCATCTTCATTAGAAATATCAGCAATAAAAATCGAATGTTAAAAACGACGACGCCTTTAGTAGAGATCGATCTCAGCTATCCATTGCAAAAAAGATCATTTAGAAATATTGAAATGCTATAGAGATATCTTTATAAATTTCTTCTATAGGATTAGCATTAGCGAGCAAATACTTTCGTGTGATCGAAGTAGCCCTTTAATAATAATGTGTTGTCACTTAGAGGGCTCAAGACGGTAATTGTGATACCATTCGAAAAAAATCTCGCCCATTTTTTACTCTAAAATTTCACATAAACCACTTTCATCTACCTTTTTTAAATCTGTATAAATTCTGTAAATTACATTCTAATAACAAAATTTGGATCTAATTTACACGATCTCCATCAAATGTAATGTAAACAAAATGCGTGTTTACTGTCATTGAACTATTGCATATTTACATGTCATAAATTCTATGTCATTTTGTTTTTATTTCAGTTTGTATTATTCTATTAAAGTTTTTAACGATTTTCTTACTCTGGTAATTAAATATACTGTGTTTAATAATTTTGTCATTTTATTACACATTAAATATTACATTTATATGCCTCCCCGTTTAATCAAATACCCCGCTTAATCGAATATTTTTTTCTGGAACCGTCAATATTCGTTTATGCGGGGCCGACTGTAGTTTGAATGTACTTATTAAAGGATATAGTGTTTTAAAAGTAATTACTAATTGTAAATGTTAACAAAACAATTTGTGCGATCTGTGCCCCTATTTACACAGTTGTTTCTGTTAATTTTATTTTATTGTTTTAGTAATAGAATAATTTTTATAAAAATTTTAAAATATATTGTAAAGATTATTTTACATCTGAAGAAACTATTTCAATAAAAAATATACGAACTAATTTTAATATTTTAAATACAATATCTAATTAATTTTTAATTTGTATCATAATGTGTAAAATTTAAAGATTTCATCATATGAAAAAAAAGCGAAAAAGAAATTATATTATTAATAAATTCAATTACATTGAAAACATTGAAATTTAAATATTTGGTAGTTACTTTATTCCCAAAACGCAGTAAATTAAATTATATTGCAACATTAAGAGCATCTTTATTCCCCTCAAATGCACAAATAATAAAAAAATGTCTAATGATGCAGGTTTATTATATTTAAAAACTACTCTCAAAAAATAAGATTGAAAAAAAGGATTCAGCGATAAATTTCATTACTTTTTCTGACGTTAAAAGGCAGCATTCTCAATGAAGTATTAATAATTACTTATTTTTTAATAAATCAATTAAGTTGAGTTTTTCCATTAAAAATTCATGCCATGGGGTTATTCTCATACTGAATTGAAAAAACTTTTGCTTGTCAAATTGGATGTGTAAAAAAAAATATATATATATACATATAGGGTAATTTCCAAACACGTGTACGAAAAATCAAGAGTGGTATAGTTCATTAAAACGAAGAACTTTTTGTATAGGAATGCTGTCTATCTTCTTATTCAGTCATAAACGGTGTCTCAGTATAAGTCGCACGCGAGATCCTAACTTTAATGGTAATTTAGCAATTTTAGCAATTTAGTTATTTTAGCAATATATTCAACAGACTTACTTTATTTTGTGTTACCTTTGAGAGATATTACAAAAAGTCCATTTTAATTAGGTCAGAGATCCGTATATACAATGATCTATATATTTACGAAGTGTCCAGGCCGCTGTTTTTCGGATGCAGGTCGTAATCATTTCCATCAGTTCTTTGGATGTTATCTTATTTAACCCTTTAATACAGGAGTTTTTTTAATTTTGTTAGGATAACATAATATTTGATTTTATTTTTTTACTCATGCAGTAGAATAATATTTTAAAAAATTATTTGTGTTTTTCTTGTACATAATGCATAATGTCATGCACAATTTTCATTTAAAAATTGCTCACAAAAGATAATTTTGAGTTATATACATATTTTAAAGTGTTTTCACTGCACAATAACAACTATCCAACGATATAATAGTTCTTATAATCCTTTTAACAGCTTGCAGAATTAATAATGTCTGTGTTATGAATATTAAAAAATTACAATGCAAGTAGTACCAGCAAAAGATGTTATAAACTCCCTTTTGTTTCTCTCCATCTTCGTCCGTTTTGTTATTTTCAGCAAATAGGATGAAAATTTCGGATGGAAATTTTGTGAGAAGGAACTTTTCTGTGAAATTCAGTAAAAATATATCTGTGAATTTCAGATTTTTTGTCGGACTTGATTTGGACTTAATTTCGGATGAAATTTCTTGAAAAGGGACCGTTTCTGTGAATTTCATATACTTTTTAACAGTGTGTTTATGTATGTATGGGTGTGTTTTTATATTTGTTTATGTGTGTATTTGTCTGAAATTGGATTTATTAATGTGAAACATGTTAAAGGAATATAGAGAAGAAAAATGAAAATGACAGGGAAGCAATTGTAATACTAATTTCTGATTTTTGGAACAGTAATATTTCCCTCAAAGCTAAACTATTTATTTATAAAGAAATCATGCAGAGTTTTACCATTAACTTGGAGACATGGACCTTAAATATTACCCTTAAAAGAAAACTCTTCTGTGGTGAAATGGACATCTGATAAAGATCACAAAAACGTAAAGATAACAAAATAGTAAAAATGCAAGAATGCGTGAATTCCTGGAAATCAATCAGAATTTAGTACAGGTGATCCAACATAATAAGTTTGGGTTGTATTCCTGTATTTGCAGAATGAATGGACTCCTTCCAAATAATCATTTAAATTAGACCACTAAAGTAATACGAAGGAGGGACAGAGCAAGAATGGCTTAGAAAGTATTAATGAAGAGTCATTAAAGACTTAAATATTAATGTTATAGCCTTTGATAAAAATATGGATAAAAACTCTCAATGATTCTTGTATTGGTTAATGACTATCACTGCACTCCGGAAATTCCTATGAAAAAAAATTAATGGACAGAAATCCCGAAAATGTCCCAAAAACAAGATGTTTCATTATAACCTACCCTTCATATGTTACATATACAATTTCATTACATTAAAAAAAATATCACAATGGCTGAGAGTACTTGAATTGTAAAAGAACAAATATAAAGATATATATATATAAATTTGTGCTTATAACAATTTATTTAAAATTATTTATGTATTTATTATAAATGATGATAAATTCCATAATCAAAAAATGTCATCATCCAAAAAATACATAAGGTGTAAATATATAATAATACATATTTATAGCTGATTACATTAATGCAAACAATTCCTAACTTTATGCGAATAGTATACTCAGAAATAATATAGTTATGACAATTATGGCACCATGCAACCTGATCTTTTATTTGCAATGTATTAATGTTAGACATGGATTTATTAAGTTAGTAGATTCTAAGAATTTTATTCGGTAACACAACCTAGTAGTTTCAAATATATATAATAATTAATATACATTGCAAATAATATTCAAGGTATAAAGTATTTGTATTAAATAGAAACCTAGTATAGGATCATAGTTTTCTTCAAAATATTCAGCGTGAAATGTTATTCCAAGAAAGAACCTACCGAGTTGTGTTAAATAAAAGAAATCCCCTTGTTTCTTTAAGTTTCAGGTATGAAGTACGAGACAAAATGGTAAAATTCGAGACATTTGTATAATCTTTTTAAAGTAAGTTCCTGTTTTCCATCGCTGAATACCTATTGCACAAAACCTAAAGATTGCTATTGTAAAAGGCGTGTAATTTTTATAGCCACTAAAAATGATGATATTTAAAAATGAGCAGCATCCCAAAATAGTTACAAATCACAATATGAAATGTGACGGAAATTTACCATTAATTTCTTACTCTGACTACTATAAATTATTATTAATTTCAAGATGATCACATTATGAATACGACTAAAATTTTAGTATTTATTCTTTATTGATTCAACCAACAAGGAAACAAAGAAAAATAAGCTAAAATTATATTATTTTTAACAAGGTGTAAGATTAAAACTCTAAAAGTAGTAAAAAAGTTTTATTTGACTGTTGTTATATTTCTACTCCTCTCGAGATGTCACCGTAGCCGATCGGTTAAGGCACCACACCGCTAATAACTTGCGAGCATAGGAGGTTATGGGTTCGATTCCCGCTGGATCCATTGCACACAATCCTGTGTGGAGCTCTCAGTTGTACTTCTCTCGTGTTGTACAATTTTCTTTTGCTATCTCGTCCCTATAATTGATGATAACTTATAAGCAGACTTTCATGTCATGCACACAAGTCTGATGTATGTTGTGCCATAAACAAATATCGCTTAATAAATGTATATAACAATAAACAAATAACTACTCTCGAGTCATTTCCAAAACAAATAAAAAACAAGTTGGAAATTGCACGTAAAGCGTAGCAAATGAGGTGCGCTCGTTAATAACGAATTTTTAAAATATTCAGATCTTGCTGATATAGTAGAGCGTACTTTGGATACATATAGTGGTCGAAATCTTTGTGTTCCTGTAAATATGCAGGGAGTAATTTTTATTATACTTCATTAACGTATATCTTATTCATAAAATGTGAAGTAGTTTAATATAATTAAAACACCCCCCAAACAATGTTTCCCCGTATAACATTATTTAGTGGAATACATTTGTGTGGCCCTGTAATTTAATAATAAATATTATTTGCATCCCGATTATACAAAATGTATTTTTAGTATATATTTCATAGATTCATGTCAATTCTGTTATATTCAAATGAGTGTAACACCATTAAAATGCATTTGAAATTTTTTCCCCATTGACCGTAATGTAACGGAATATTTTTGATTGCCCTGTAATTGATCAATGCATCCGATTTTCATAACATTTGAAATAACTCGACAAAATTATGTAATAAATGTACGTTTTAAATTTCAAACGATTAAAATGCATTTGAAACTTTTTTCCCCATTGACCGTAATGTAACGGAATGCTTTTGATTGTCCCTGCAACTGATCTATCCATCCGATTTTCATAAAATTTGAAATGACTCGACAAAATTATGTAATAACTATGTATTTTAAATTTCAAACGATTCGGTTGGGTAGTTTTTGCGTTGTTATATGCGGACGGACAGACGGACAGACAGACGGACAGACGGACTGAGCGACAACAATAGGTGCTACGTATTTACATAATTACGAACGCACCTAATGATGGTCTGAAAATTGCATGGCTTATGATGCAATGAATTGAAACGCCATCATTCAACTTTTCACGTAACTTACCTTAACATATTTATTTTAGTTGAATGTTTACTGCTATTTTCAAAACCTTTGAGTAATTCGAGCCGAGCCACAGTTTTGGTACATTGAATGATGCTGTATCGTTACATATGTTAATTTTAAGCGTTAGAACCTGTATTGTTTTTCTTATAATGAAGAGATAATATTGATTGGATGGGAAAATTATCTTATTTTCATTCAAATTTATATAGATAATTTATTCTTCGTCTAATCTTTCTACGGTTGTGGTTTTCACATTATATTTAATATCAGCTATATGCTTCTTTTTTGTTTGCTAAGCGTATTTAATCGAAAATAAAATTCTATATAAATACCTTTATGAAAAATCATTAAAAAAAAAAAAAAAAAATTGAAAAATTTATTCTTAAAATGTGATTAGAAAACTTTAAAAATACACAGTCACATATGATTCAACATTACATCTGCTTAATTTAGTATACATAATAGGACAATAATAGATATAATCTACTTAATAAACTTAAAAAATATACTAATTTTCTAATTTAAAAAATAAAATTAATTAAAAGAAAGCGCTTGAATAATCTCATTTTTTCTAAAAGCTCGGAAAGCTAACCTTTCTTTTTATAAAATTTTTGAAAAAAAAAATGAGAGTTTTGCAGAAAATTGCGTCTTTGTCTTTGATCTTTTTTAATAACATGCCATTCAATAAGATAACGAAAATATCCTTTGGGCGTGTGTGTTTCTAACAGATTATATTTTAATTGAAATGGTTTGTTAAGAGAACTTGTTTCGATTATGAATATTTTTATCTTTTCTTAAGCCTTTATTAATATTAAAAGTAATTTTTATTTTAATAAATTTGAGTTAAAATAAATTAATTCAGTTTTTTTATATGAAATATTAATTTGCATGCTGAAATTATACATACATACATACATACATATATATATATATATATATATATGTATATATATATGTATGTTGCGGCCAATACCCGGAGCCTGGCCAATTCTAGAACTGGCTGGCCAATACCCGAACTGGCCAAGCTTCCTGGCCAAAACCCGAAATACATGAAATGAATAGCATATTTCGGGTTTTGGCCAGCCATTTCGCGAACTGGCCGGGAAGCCTTGGCCAACATCCGAACTATGATGCATAGTTACCATTTTTTTGTAATTAAGATAATGTAACATTAAAATGTACAGTAAAAAAGATTCCCATTGATTATAACGAATACATTGATTGAAACGAATTATTTTTGTGTACCCAACTAAATTAACCAAAAATAGTACACAATTCCATTTCAATATCGAAATTAATTCATAAACCAAATACGATGATAATTAAAAGTTAACTGGATATTTTACTCCAGTTAGATCACGGACAGGGTGACGTCTAGACTATTTGAATTCATAGACCCTTTCAACTATGTTAGAAAGGATTAAGCCGAATGCTTATGTCTATTTCGCGAATTGGCCAATTGCATCTGGCCAGTTCGCGAATTGGCCAACCAATTTTAGAATTGGCCAGTCATTTTTTAACGTTGCTGGCCAATTCAGAAATTGGCCGGCCAGTTCTAGAATTGGCCAATTTCGGGTATTGGCTGCAACATATATATAAATATAAATATATATATACATATATATATATATATATATATATATATAGAGAGAGAGAGAGAGAGAGAGAGAGAGAGAGTCAATATCTACAAAGGTCTCTATCCATTTTTTTGTAACCTAATTAAAATACTTTTTTTTTTTTTTTTTTTTTTGGAAGAAAAAAATGAAATTGCTTTGAAGTTGAATTATTTTATAAGAAAGTACTTATTTTATTTTAAAATTCAAATGACATTTTTTTTCATTTTTTTAGCTTTTTCCGTTTTCAGATTTCATTTTCTCTAGAATTAATATAATCTAAGAAATTATTTAAAAGATTCCTAAAATGTATTTTGCACATAAGAGAAATATAAGATAAAAAAAATATTCACATGTATAACAGGGACGTTCTTTGAAGTTTATTGAATTGAGGTTCACTTTGACTTTTTGAATTGTTGTTAATTAAATTTTTATATTGTCTGACATTTACTAAATTGAAATACAAAGTAACTATTCATTGAATGTGATTATTTATCTTTAGAACCAGAAGTTTCATTTCTTATTCAATTAATTGCTCAGTTAAATTTAAAATGCGCATTAATTCTTAATTGAAGAATTTTTTTACAGTTAGAAATGTGAAGGTAATGCTTACAGAGAACTGCAAATTATAATTATACTAGCAGTTATTGCCCGATACGCTGCTCGATTTTTCTAAAGAAACCTTCAATCAAACGAAATATATCAGTGAATTTTATCATGGGTTTTATGGCAATATGGACATTTACGTGGAATTTAAGACAGATTTGCTGAAAACAATATGAACGTCATTACGCACATATCTTTTGTGTCATACAAAATTTAAGCGTTTAACTTCTTTAGTTGATCCTTTAGTTTAGATTTGGTAAGGACGATAAAACTAGATGTAATATACATAAAACATTGATGAAAAAGTATCATTGCAAGTCTTTCAGATTCTGTAAATTTGACTTATTGAAAAAGCTAATCTATCTTAATAATTTGGTTCGCCTGGTTCTAGAACTTTCACCCATGACTTTACAATCAAACAACCTGACGATCAAGCAACAATTAAAAATTTCAGGTTTTTGTGCCGAAGTCATCGCCAAATTAGAGAAATGTTAAATAGCTGACGAACAATTTGACTTATTAGATTTTGGTTAGTACCATTCAATTCAGAATATAAAAATACGCTAAAATACGTTATCAGTTAAAAGATAGGTATAAAACCTGATTTTCAATGATTTTTTTAAATGCGTTCTCTTTTTTAACCCCCTTAGGGGTGGAATTTCAGAAAATCTTTTCTTAGCGGTACTCAATGCTATAAGAAGTATTTTCACCCTAATTTTCAAAACTGTATGTTCAGTAGATTTTTTTTTTTTTTTTTTTTTTTTTTTTTTTTGTGCGATGATTAATACAAAATCCAGACTTTCTTTTATTATAATTATATCCTATACAATGTAATATGGCATATATTTTCACTGCATTTTCATTTTTTTATATATTATTTCATGCACAAAAGCCCTAATTCATTATATCACTTAATTTCTTAATATTAATTTATTATGTTATATTATTTCTAGTATTCGGTTAAAAACATTTCATCATAGAAAATTATTTCATTTTTACCAATATTGAACATAATAGTGATAAACGTTATTCTGCCACTAAATAACTAATATTTGCAATGTAAATTTCTGTATTATTGTCGTATCATAGCACATTCAATTTAACTTATAGCAAGTGAAATAGATAAAAGTTTACATTAATCATAATTTTTTAATGATTTTTTTTCAAGTAGAATTTATGAAAGTCTCGGATTTTTTTCCCATTTGCCACACATTTTTAACATTTTTATAAATTCATAGGGCTGTATATATGAATAATTTTAAAAGCACATGGAACAACTCCACAAGTAAAATGAAGCTGATTTTGTGAGATATTGAACACTTTTTTTTTTCTTAAAAATAAAGGCAGAAATTATTTTTTTATAGTAGCAATACACATTGTAACCCATACATAAATCAAAAGAAATTAATTTTATGCATAAATTAGTTTTCAAAAACTGATTAACTTTTTTTACATATTGTTTGAACAAAATGTATGTTCGGTATCCTTTTTTAAAACAACTGTTGAATATGTCATTACAAAAAATGTTGTCGAATCAGAAATTTTATTATTTGAGAGTAGTAAGATTAGTTTCATTTTGACTTAAAAAATATTTTACTGGAGAAAAAAAAAAAAAAAAAAAAAAAAAAAAAAATGAAAATCCTAGAGATTTTAATAAGATATTTATTACTACTTTAAAGAATTTTTTACTTGGACCTAAAATGTTAGACATTTTTAGTGAAGCAAGTTATTTATACAATTTTGGAAAGTTCCAACTGTTCGCATGAAATAGGATTTTAGAAATGACACGTTTCGAAAAATATATACATATATATCCTAAAATATTTACGGGCCTGAAGATTCTACTTTGGTTCTACAAATTTCTATTATATTTATTTTAATTTTTTTCCATTTTTCATTGTGGTAATTTTCTATTAAATTTATATATATATATATATATATATATATATATATATTATATGTATGTATATATATATGCATATATATATATATATGTATATATATATATATATATATATATATATATATATATATATATATATATATATATATATATATACAGGGTGATTCTAAATTTTTTTTTCAATAAAAGAAGGGTGATAGTACACATCAAGACAAACAATAATAAATAGAAGACCAAGGGTCCAAAACATTTTCCAAAAGAGATAGCCGCCATTAAAGTTTAGGGACCAAAATTTCAAATAAACATAAAAAACAGAAAAATCGGTCGATTGATTTGCGGTTTTCACTAAAATTATTCTTCATGTCGGCATTTTCTTGAAATTAAATAATAAAGATAAATTTCAAAAAATGTCGATAGAGGGCGCTTTAGAATTTGGAGTAACGAACAACTATTTTTTGTCGGTATTTTTTGCATCTCATTAAATGTTTTCGTAAGCTTAGACTCAAACTTAAATTTTGAGCTCAAAATCTGAAAGTGGGAGTGGTTAAGTAGCACAAACTGAACTGTGTTCAGAGGATTCAAATTTGAAATGATTATAAAAAAAACGGAAAAATTTCTTCAATGATTTGCGATTTTCACTAAAACTATTCTTTATGTCGGTATTTTCTTAAAAATAAATTATAAAGATAAATTTCAAAAAATGCCGATAGAAGGCGCTTTAGACTTTGGAGTACAAACAACTCTTTTTTGGTGTTATTTTTTGCATCTTATAAAATGCTTCTTTAAGCATAGACTTAAATTATGAGCTCAAAATCTGAATAGTTGGGAGTGGTTAAGTAGACGAACTGAACTGCGTTCAGAGGGTTCAAATTTCAAATGATTATAAAAAACGGAAAAATTGGTCGATTCGTTTGCGGTTTTCGCTAAAACTAACTTTTAAATGAGCATTTTCTTGAAAATTAATTTTATAGATAAATTTCACAAAATGCCGATAGAGGGCGCCTTAGACTTTGGGGTAGCGTACAACTATTTTTAACTGTTATTTTTTTAATCTCATTAAATGCTTCCAAATGCATAAACTTAAATTTTAGGCTCAAATTCTGAATCGTTGGGAGTGTTTAAGTAGCGAAAAATTGAATTGTGTTCGTGCAGGGGGGACGGTTAAATTTCAACTCCTGAAGACACTTCAATTTGTGCTAATTAACTACTCCTAATTATTCATATTTTGAGCTCAAAATTTAAGTTTAAATCTAAGCTACCGAAAAACATTTAATAAGTTTTTGCAAGCATTTAATTAGAAGGAACAATTATGGTTAAAATTAATTATTGGTAACTCTGAAGTTTAAGGCGCCCTCTATATCTTTAATTTTTTTTTTCAATAAGATACTGACTTAAAGAATAGTTTTATTTTAAACAGAAAATGAATCGACAAATTTTTCAATTTTCTATAATTATTTTAAATTTGAACACCCCCCCCCCTCCTCCTTAAACACAGTTCAGTTTGTGCTACTTAACTACTCCCTACTATTGAGATTTTGAGCTCAAAATTTAAGTTTAAGTCTAAGCTTCCGAAAACATTTAATGAGATGCAAAAAATAACGGCAAAAAATAGTTGTTTGTTACTCCAAAGTCTAAAGCGCCCTCTATCGACATTTTTTGAACTTTATCCTTATAATTTCTTTTTAAGAAAATACCGACATAAAGCATAGTTTTAGTAAAAACCGCAAATCAATGAACCAATTTTTCCGGTTTTTTTATAATCATTTAAAATTTGAACCCTCTGAACACTGTTCAGTTTGTGCTACTTAACCACTCCCACTTTCAGATTTTGAGCTCAAAATTTAAGTTTGAGTCTAAGCTTACGAAAACATTTAATGAGATGTAAAAAATACCTGCAAAAAATAGTTGTTCTTTGCTCCAAAGTCTAAAGCGCCCTCTATCGGCATTTTTTGAAATTTATCTTTATAATTTAATTTCAAGAGAATGCCGACATAAAGAATAATTTTAGTGAAAACCGCAAATCAATCGACTAATTTTTCCGTTTTTTATGTTTATTTGAAATTTTGGTCCCTAAACTTTAATGGCGGCTATCTCCTTTGGAAAACGTTTTGGACCCTTGGTCTCCTATTTAATATTGTGTTTCTTGATGTGTACTATCACCCCTCTTTTATTGTAAAAAAAATTTGGAATCACCCTGTATATATATATATATATATATATATATATATATGGGGTCTAATAAAATATGGGGTTCTGCACATTTCAAATATTCCTTTTAATTAATTTTTTCATGTATTATCGATGCATGTTATTTTTGAATGAATTAGTTTTATATATAGGGGTAAACACCGACAATACTTAAAATATATATCCTTTAAAAACTTTCCATCATCAGAATGTTGTAGATGTATAATCATTTAGCATTATAACCTTTTAGCTGTATTTTTTAGGCCGATAATTTAAAACTCTAAAATTTGAACTATTTTAAGTTCCGTGTGCCTTTAAAGGTAAATTAATAACTTATATTGAAACTAAACCAAAAAATATGAATAAGTTTCTTTCAAATTTTAACAAAATATGCTTTGAATGAAGGTATATATCTTAAGAAACATGATCAATAAACAAGCATGTTATATTAACAGCGTAATATGAACGTTATTTTGGTTCTCACACATGCTTAAATTACGTTACGAAGCGGAAAATGGCTGTTTGAGAATTGATAGCATCCGCAAGTAGATATTTCAAGTTGACGCCTGGTTGAGAAAACTTCATAATACGTTTTAAAACTATTTGAAAACTATTCCAAAAGATAGGAGCAGATATACGTTTTTAACACTGAGAAATATTCTCCTTTTGAATTTTCTGAAGATAAAGTAATCTTTATTGGAAGAAGTTATGTTATACTTATTGCCAAACAATCTTGGCTGTTGAGGAAATATCCTCTTAAATGCTTTGGCATTTTAGATGATCTGTTAATTTGCAATTAAATCGGTCATTTCAAAAACCATGTAAGACACAGAAAAGAATTTTGTCAGAAATAATAAAGAACTGTATTATTTACAAATAAAGTCATAAGGATGTATGTATAAAGACACATGGAATATATGAACTAGTACAATGAAGCTAATTTTGTGAAAATTTTAATGTCATGCATTTTATTTAAAAATAGAGATAGAAATGATTTTTTTACAGTAAATATACACACATTGGAGCCGATATGTAAATCAAAAGAAATTCATTTCATGCATAAATTACATAGCTGAAAATGTATATTTGAAAGTCTAGAGCATCATAAGCAGATAGTTCATGTTGTCACTTGATTGAGAAAACTTCATAATGTATTGTAAAACTATTCGAAAACTATTCCTAAAGTTATGAGCAGAAATACTTCTTTACTGTGAGAAATATATATGTATTTTAAGTTTCTGAAGGTAAAGTAATGTTTCCCGGGAGAGGTTATATTTATTGAAACCATTTTCGTTTGTTCAAGAAAGATTATTTCAAAAGCATCATCATTTTAAATGTGTTACTTTGTAATTGAAACGGTAAATTTCAAAAATCTACATAAGTCACATAATCAAAAATTTTCCAGAAATAAAAAAGAACTGTAATATTCACAAGTAAAGGAATGTTCATTTTAGGGCTGATTATAGAGTTAATACTTTAATGTATGTAAATATCAAATAATATTGACAAGAGATTGCGGTGCATAGCCTCCTCAATACTGATGTCGCCTGTAGAAGACACTAAGGATTACTCTTTAAATTAATTTAAATGCTTCTAGAATTGTTAAATTAATTTCTAGAACTTTTTAATAAATATGTGCGCATTATAACCAACAAATAATAGACTGTTACATTTGGTGGGGGGGGGGGGGGGGAGGGGAGCCCTCGTAATATTTGTCTCAGGATTGAGAAGGTTAAAAGCGTGCCAGTGCAGCATGATACCCAACTAACTTAAAAAGAAACATAAATATGAATTTCGAAGCAAAGCAAAGTCTAACAAAGTATAATTTGAAAGCTCTGGTGGAGTCTCGAGGGCCATTTTAGAGTTGGAAGCACGATGATTAATATAACTTCTAGAAATAAGGCACACAATGTTTAAGGAGATTTATATAAAGCGCATTTGATTGCCCTATACTTTGATTTCATTTCAACAACTGCTTGAGGTAAACAACGAAGAATGTAAAAACAATAAGGTACTAAGAGCACATAAATGAGATAGCATAAGGTAAAAAAAGACCTAACTATCATTCATTTGAGAACTAGAAAAACGGAAATTGGACGACAGCAAAAAAGGTGCGTTTGAACTATGACGAAGTATTAAAAATGTACAGTACTTCGAATGCAATACAGTAGCCGAAATTTTTTGTGTGGTCTCTGTAAATACCAAATACTTTCTATTACACAGAAATTCACTTGGAATAAACCTCAGCAGCATGTATAAATTTCATAAAATGTGAAATAATTTAATATAATTAAAACGCAACCCAAACAATGTTTCCCCCTATAACATTATGCAATAGAATACTCTGTGTGGTCCTGCCTATTAATACCAAATATTCTTTTTCCCACAGATTGTACAGAATGTATACTTCAGTATATATTTCATAGATGCATATGAATTGTATTATGTTCGAAAGAGTGTAACATCATTAAATTGCATTTGAAACCCCATTTTCCTATTGACCGTAATGTAACGGAATACTTTTGCTTGTCCCTGTAATTTAACTATACATTCGATTTTCATAAAATTTGAAATGACTTGAAAAATTTATGTAATATTTTATATTTGAAATTTCAAACGATTCGGTTGGGTAGTTTTGTGTTGTTATATTAGGATGAACAGACAGACGAACAGATTGCTATACGGATATAGTTTCTATGTATTTAACTAATTATAAACGCTCCAAAAAGGGGAACTACACTGCTTACTAATTTTAAATGGTTATCGCCTGGCGCCTGCTATCGATATTTATACCAGTATTTCGGCTTCTGCCTGTGTGAATAACCTTTATAATTTACGAATATAAAAGAAGAATAAAAGAAAAAACTTCCTAATTTATATTGTTTTACAGAGAAAAACAGTTTGGTGGTATTTAATTACAACAAAACAATCATACTAGACATAATTATTTTAATCAATGTTAATGCAGATAACATTTAGGCAGCAATGTTTTCATGCTTTTAATATTATTTTGATATGTAATCATATTTTGCATTTTTTGTATTCGGATTACCTTTAATATTGGTAGTTGCCCAGCTAAAAAATATCTTTTTATAAAATGGCACATGCTCTTCCAGAATGGAATCCTCAAATGTTATATATCGCCTACTTTTTACTTAAAAAAAAATCACACTTTTGATGCATAGTCTTTGGCTGATAGAAGAGACACAGGGAAAGAAACATTCTTCATCAAGATTAATTAATCTTAAAAAGTATTGTTTAAATGAAAATTAAAAGATATTGTTTGAAGAGGAAGAAGTATTTTGACCTATATGGTTATTGCTAGAGATCGATTGAAAATTCGGTTTCGGTTTTTTTTTTCGGATATTCGGAAAATTAAAGTTTCGCCAAAAATTCCTTCCTGGTGAAAATAAGGCCTAAAATTTAGACGGATTTTTGCCCGTTTTCCAAATACTTCTTTTCTTCCTTGAGGCGATTTCAACATTACTCAATTCAGATCATTTTTAACATTATTGCTGTATCCAATGGGATATTCCTTATTTATTGCTATGAACCTCTTTGTTTATAATTATCAGTCATGGCTGAGTCTAAGCGTGTATATAAATTATAAAGCAAAATAATTCATTTACAAATAAACTTTGAAGACGACTTTCACATTCCCATTAAAAGCTGAAAACGTAACAGTAATAAAAACGTTAGTTTTAAACCGTAGAAGAGTTGCGAATATTGTCTGAGGAAGTTCTAGTATTAAATGATCATTTATAAAAATCGTAATAGAAGTTAAATCAAGGGGTAATGTATATCAGTAAGATGAATTTCGTATAATTAATAAATCGTTTTCTCTCATTGATCAATTAACTGCATTTTATTTTATGGGGAAATAAACCAACTTGTGCCACATGTATAATTAATTAATTTATAAGTATGTATATTTACATACGTATAAACTATTTTAATTTAAAAAATCATTTTCGTTTTCGGCCAAAAGTGAAAAGATTATCGAAATTCGGTTTAGGCCTTAAAAGCCTATTTCTGGCTATCCTTAGTTATTAGTCCCTACTTATAAATATACTTTTCAGGAAGCGGTAGCGACAAAAAATATCATTGGACAAAACTTTGGACTTATTTTATTTTTCAAATGACCGATTCTGTTATTTCAGTGTTGTTTATGTTGTTTTTTATGAAAAAATTTGAACTTGATTAAATTTATCCAATTTTGTAAAAAGTTTTTTAATTTTATTTGGTACTTGAAAATTTATACAGAAAACAATCAGTACTTGATTTGAATATATTGTTTTTTCATGATTATCTAAAAAGCAATATTTTGAGAGAGATGAAAACGTAATTTATCTATCTGCCTATCTACATAAATATATATTATAAATTTTGTATAAATAAATATACTAGTTTTATTGAAAATAGTTTTTTATTTTTGATTAAAACATATTGTATTTTAATTGTATTTTTTAATTTTTTAAATCTTTAACATCGTAAAAAACGTACAAAATTGCATTATTTGTTTTAGTGATTATTTAAATAGATATGTGAAAAGATTGAGAAAAGCATTAGGCTAATCCCATTAAATATTGAATGTGAAAAGTTAAGTCAGCAAAATTTGTCGAATTTGTTTGCTTTTCATTTATAGGGTGTTTAAAATATAGAGTTGAGAAAGTTTTTCACTTTTTTTTCTTTCTTAATATGGAATGAGATCTTTAATGAAAATGTTAATGATAATTTTGACTTTTTTTGAGCACAACAACAAATACCTATATATATAATATGATTTCTAATGGCTTTATTAAAAATTCATTATGTTTTAGTTGAAAACAGGCTTTGTCCTTCCCTAAAGGTATACAGTGATTTTGTAAACTGAAGAAGTTCATAAATATTTTATGTACATGAATTCTCTGACGGCGATAAATTTAATACACACTTATTTATATTTTTTATGGATAATTAGATTACTGAATTTAATTTTTAATGTATGTTTATATATTTTATAGATGCACTATTATTAGATTTAAATTCCTATTTTTTGTGGTTGAGATTTCATATTATTCCCTAATGCAAAACATTTTCTTCTTTTTGTCTTTTTTTGTAGTGGAAAAAGTGCATTATAAACTTATACGAATGATTGTGTTAGTTGCCTTTATTTTACAATAGCGCTCAAAACTATTTTGACAACAGTATATTCTTTCTTATTTTGTTTAATATAAAAATGTGTTTTCTATCATTGAGTACAATATGATCGCACACTAATCTACGCTAATTCTTTACAGAGAATTACTACCTTGTTAAATTTCTGTATGGCTCAGTTATATATATATATATTTATCAAACAAACATAGGATTTGACACAGTAAATTATTGACTACATATCCCAGAAAGTATATTTAAGCAGATTTGTATTCATAAAATGCAGTGGCGTAATTTCTTGACCAATGCTGTTTGACGTTATTACCCATCAATGTGGATATTAACGTCATGCAAATAAAATTAAAAAATAAGACGGAATAATGGCATGTAAATTTTCCAATTCTAAAGATACAAATTCTACAGTCCTAGAAATATACGAAATGCTTTTAATTATCATTAACTGT
Source organism: Maratus speculifer (assembly GCA_964019185.1). Classification (NCBI taxonomy): domain Eukaryota; kingdom Metazoa; phylum Arthropoda; class Arachnida; order Araneae; family Salticidae; genus Maratus; species Maratus speculifer. Next base: position 176,272,965 of record OZ025292.1, on the reverse strand, counting down.
AACATTAGGATCCAGTAATAATCATTTGATATTTTACTCATCTGGCATGAAAAACATTAGCAATATTTAGAATTTACAAATTTCTCTGTATCTTTTCTAGAATTCAACAAGTCGAAAATTCCACGTCAGAAAGTCCTTTTAAATTTAAAATGAAAATTTTGAAACTCTTAATAATAAGCTACTCTTCAGATACAATAAATTAAATCATACATGAAAATGAAACGATTTTTGTGCTTTCAAATAAATAAAAATATAAATTGAAATAAATGAACAAAGCTTTTATTATTACTATTTTTTAAATAGATGCTCTCGAGACACATTCTTATAATTTAACTCTTCACCGAACAGGTAATTAAATTTTTAAAGTGAAATGATAGCGTAATTCCTTTACTATTAATAATTAATTAATTTCAAAAAGAAATTGCATTCATTTTCCATTAAAATCTTTTCTCTCCCCCGAATAATATTGCATTCAGATGCATTTTGGTTTAGTAACCATATTTTAAAAATGCAAAAAATATATGCACATAAATATTGAAAAGCTGTTTATTAAAAATTTCTGACTTTTTATGACAGTTATTAAAAAATATCTTTTAATACCTTTTTGTTTCTTCTTCATTTTTGATTAATGCTATTTTAAATTTTGCAATTATTTATTAACTGAACGTATTTTATAATGCTCTCAGCATGCGTTGCAAAAACGTAAATACGCATCTGTCTTGCTTTATAATAAAATAGGCACGGTACTGAATATTGTATTCATAAGTTTGTCAGCTTATTATTTATTTTCAAAATATTATCTATCCATATTTTTTAAGCAAAGACAAATTATGCTTATTTTTTTTAATTGTTTAGTACACGCATTCTAAAAAGTGATGCAAATATTCACGATATGAATCCTACTGAGTAAGGAAAAATATGCAAGAGGAAGAATATATAACATCGTATGAAAAAACGTAAAAAATGGAATAAAGTTTTGAAAAAAGGAAAAATTTGCATAAAGTAGTTATATAATTTTTTTATGTTTTAAGAAGTTACTGGGGGATAAAATAAATTTATATATTTAATAAACAAGTTTATATATATATACCAGGAAGGTCAGTATTATTATATTTGTTTGTATATAAACTTGAGCAAAAAAGTATTTATAAGAAACAGAAATTTATACTAAAAAAACTGCAACAAATGAAATATATATGACAAGAGAATATTATTAAATTATCATTTGCCTGTACAGTTCTTTTGAAAGAATAATCCTTGTTTCTTAATTTAATAACATATAACTTCACATGTCATCTGCATGAATAAGAAATGCATTGTAAACAAACAAGATATCTTGAGAAAATATTTTATTTTTTATCTTTGAATTTTATAAATTGCAAATACATTTTTTATAATTAAATTATTTTTCAACTACTTTCTTTGAAAATGTGAAACGAGGGATTTTATCAAAAAAGAAAAACAATAGACACATTTATTGATTTTTTAAAAATAATGTTAATAGTGGTGGTGCTTGATTTAAAAGAGAAATGACGTATGAAGATTATTATATTTATTATTTTATGCATTTTCTATCAAAAACAACATATCGTTCAACATATTATGGAAATGTCATATTTTGTAGCGAGCTAAAAACATTTAAGAGTTTAATTTTTTAATGTATTTTATAGTATTTTTGCTTTAAAAGAAAGACTGAAAAAATATTATTTTCTAGTTACAAAAAACACATGCCTTTAAAGGAAAAATAATTAAATACGTTAAGGAAAAGAAGCAATTCAGAAAACAATGAACCAATAGAACATACTATTATTTTAAAATAATCAAAATTGAGTAAATTACCTGAGTTCGATTCCTATTCTGGGCAATTTTTCGCTCAGTTAAAAATATTCATTTCGCACAATAGAACATAAATGCCAGAACACACCGAAATCTCATTTTTTATCTTTCAAAATAACTAAAACCTATTTAAGAAAAAAATATCTAGGCACAATAATATTTTGTGGAAAAGAGATTAATAAAACAGGAAACAAAGAAAATTCAAAATATGTTTATATTATTCAACAACACGTGAAATGGTAAGGAAAAGAAATTTATAGAAAATCTTTTAGTCAATTCATTGCATTGACATGTGAAATTTTATTATTACACATAGGAATCCCATATTGTACTCCAGCTTTGCTCCAAAATTGTATTCCATACACAACAGATTTGACTGCGGAGACATGACAAATTCGTTGGGTTGAGATGCTTCACACTAATCGTGAATCAAACATTCCAAATACAGTTCGCTCTATTTAATTTGAATTCGTCGGTAGCACAATAAATGTTCGAACTATCCGAAGTTCGAATTATGGAAAGTACACTGTAAAAAAAATATGGGATTTCACTAAAATATATTTAGTATCTTTACAGATTTCATTACAATTACTAAACAATCTTTAGTAATCAATCGCTTAGCCAAATTTTACAAATTTATCTCTAGTAAAGTTACAAATGAAACAACTGTGTCTGAACACTGCCCCCCTACAACGCCTATTCACTGAAACAGTGAACAGACGACAAGCATGTGACGTCATGAAGTGGAAACGAAATCACCGACTCATCTCGCCTCCAGTGACAGTGAATGCGGTTTGCACCGGCTAAATCATATTTTTGCCCGTGAAGGTGCTAACGTGTAATTAACATTTAGGTTATGGGGGGATTACAGTAATCCCAAGAAAGAATGTGTTGAAAAATACGGGGTTGAGATTGCCGTTATCCCGAAGACTTCCACCCCTCAAAGATCCTGTGCAGGAAGTCATTAAGACCGTTTGTCTCAGTAGGGGTCAAACTGCACTTCGGAGAAGGGAAATTCTGCAGGGAATAGTATTATTTTTTCTAGGGAAAATCAACTCCTTTTTTGTAATAAGGAAATAAAACCTTTTCCTATACACACGCGAGATTTAAAGTTGTTTCTTATCCCAGTTGTTACAAGTTATTCGAAGAGAGTTATTGTTTCTGAGGCATGATAGTGACTATTTTGGCATGAAAGTGAATAGATTATTTTCAATGTATTCCTCAATAAATTACAGCAAATTAATACTGGTAATGTTGCTTAAATTTCTTTTCTTAGAATATTAAATCTAGAATTATTATTTTTATATTTCATAATAATACACTAGATATCTTAAATTATGTACTTAATTTTACATATTTAACTGAAGAAAAATCAAATGACCACAAATATTACTATATTACTATTTTAATAAAAAGGCAGTAATAGCATAATTAAACAAAACTTAGTTTTATGGGTTTTTTATTTTTTGTAAATTTAGAAAACAAGTTACAAAACTCTTAAGGATATTCTCAAATCTAAAGCATCTACTTTCTGACATATTTCTGAATTAATTCCTGTCGGAAAAATTATGAAATACGGAGATGTTCTGATTCAGAAATTATGTAATCGAATGACGTTTCCAATGTTTTATTAAAGGCAAAAAATATTAGGAATTTTTGTCAAACTTAGCGTTACAAACATAATTTCCGGATGTGACCGCGCGAAAAAGGCAAAAAACCCTCTTGCTACGTGACCAAAATCACTTAAAATTACTAGATAATTTAACAACAATTGGGAATCTGCATTTGATTAAAGATCTTTTTACTTGTTCGGCTTGACAATTTTATGCTTTCCCATTAAAAATGATTAACAAAATGTATCAGAAAATTTCATGTTTGTTGAGCAGAGAAATTCGAAATCCCATTAATTTTATTCCCACAGACATCTAAATAATGTTTTATCCCGTGCGTATGAAACGGTATATTTCCTGTTTCAGAATATTAACAAATAATCGAATTCTAGCGCTATTTGTAAATAATTTATTCCGCAAACATCTGATTCAAATCAAATAATTATTTATGTGCATTTTGATAAAGATTATATTTTCATTTCCTTGCCTATTTATTATCCCATACAAAGAGGGGTAAGGTTTTCATTATAAACTTATGTATTTTTTATTTTTATATGTATATTTAATGATTACTTCGGAAATGTGCGGCCAATTCATGTGTTTTTTAATGATAATTATTGAAAGAGAATATTCTCGAGTAGGTCTTTTTTTAATTTTCTCAAAATTGGTTAGGTACCTTATTAAAAGTTCAACAAAAATAAAGAAATAAATAAACCTTTATAAAATATTTAATTTTAATCAAGTGGTGCAGTGCTATATCATTGGCGAGAAGGTCACTATACTGTGATTTTTCTCCCTGTTTATACTTAATATGTTTATCGTTAAAAACTTTTATGATGTAAACAATCAGCAATAAATAAAAAAATATATACATGCATATAAACCATTTTAATATAATTATAAAGCAATCGAAGTTTTCCTGAGATACACTTGCTTCTTTTGAAGAACTGTATTTTTACAGTGGGCAGCTTTGTATGCTAATACAGGGTAGATGAAAGGCTATTGGGTATTTTTTTAATTTAATAAAAAATCAAGAAATTGATGTATTTTCTTTTTGTTTTTCTTTTACGCATGTCAAATATCACTTTCTTTTACAGTATTTTCTGACAATGCTTTTGTCTTCACAGAAAAAAAGAAATGCTATTCTATCCTTTTGTTTCTAAATATAAATACCGTGAATTTTTTTAAAATTTAAACTAAGAAAATATATAGTGAATGCATCATAAATGTAACCAGTTTAAATTTAAAACTACCTATCTTTTTTTTTTTTTTTTTTTTTTTTTTTTTTTTTTTTGGCGTGTGTTGTTTACTTCTGACTTTTATTGATATTATAGACAAGTCTCAGCGGGAAAATGTTGAGTCTTGCAATATAACTAACACCAACATATTTAAGCATTACCCTTCCTAATTATAAAGAGGTGATAATGTTTATACGCGTCATGTGTGATGAGTTAAATTGATCTATTGATACTCCTTTTAACATTCCGCCCGGAGGCAGCGTGCATTTTTATAGTTATTTTTATAGTCTGCTTTTCCCCCCCTGATATCTGGTCTGCTTATTTTGGATGCATTGTATTTATGAGTAAAAAGGCGCCTATTATGATTGTAATAGAATATTTGTAACAAATCAAACATCCGCCCCCTCCCCCCAAACACACACATTGCTTGGAAAAGAAAAAAAAAACTTAAATTAACTTTTAAGGATGCATAGTAAGTGCCGAGGGATTAAAATAGAGATTTATAAAATAATATTCATCAGTAAAAGTAAACATAGAAGTTTCTGTTTTGAGAGAAAATTAATTCTACGTCATGTGAATAGAATTTTAAGTTATTACTTGTCTGATATTTCAGCATGCAAAATTTTCAGTGTAAATTGTTCAGAAACTGGTGAAAAGTGGACAAAATTATTACTTTGTGTACTTTTCGCCGGTAACCGAAAAATACCCACACATGTAAAAAATTACGTCCAGGATTTCGAGTTATTTATTTTAATTTTTTTATAAAAGTGATTTTTTTTTTTTTTTTTTTTTTTTTTTTGCTTAATTTGGTTTGCCAAATCTAAGGATATTTTAATTATCTTCTCATTATCTAATATTTCGTCCCGTTAGAAGTTATAAAACAAATAATTTCTCTTTAAAATCTTACTTCACATGGAAAGAATATATGTATATTAAAAGTATTACAGTGTATAATTTTATAGGATACAATCTCTTCTTTTTTTATTAATAAAAAATGAACCGTTTTTTTAAATAAAAAAATATCAGATGTATAATGGCTGTTCTCATTTCAAAACATTTTTAGTGGTATAACATTGGTTTATATATATATATGTATTGTATTTTGAGGGTTTTGTGAAAATAGCTGTCTTCTGTTATTTTGATCTTTGAGGACTTTCTTTAAACACTTACCTTAAAATTTATTGTTTTATCACCTTTAAACAATTACCTTTAAATAGTTACCTAATACATCTAGGGAAATTTATTTATTCAATCTCAAATGCTACACACACACACAAAAGAAAAAAGAAACATTCAAAAGGGGAATTTTATTTCAAATTATTTTAGCCCAATTTCTTGCACAATCAATGTTACAGGGATAATCTCAATTGTCAGTAGGGAAAGTAGGTGCCAAATGTGGTTGCTTCATTTTGAAACCATTTCAGGTAGTATAAGTAAAAGCGTTTGTTATATTTTTTCTTCTTGGGCGGATTGACAGTTTATTCTCTGCGTTATCCTCCCTAATTTAATATATATTTGAAAAAAAAAAGTTTATCGAAATCGAATTTAGATCAAAAGTGTCTAAAACTGTTGGTTTAAGCATATAAATAAATATTTTATACATATAATAATAATAATAATAATAATATATGAATAAAAAAATATTATGCATTTGTTTTATCTTATTGAAGACAAAGATATGAATTAATGAAAAAAAAAATGCCTGCATTTACTTTCTTTTACTTTTTTGTAAAATTTTATAAAAGGCACACACAAGATATCGTGCGATAAAATTAAGGGCTTAATAATTTGCTGAACGCTCTTCAAAAATTTATATTTTCATTAACATATTTTTAAAAAATATTGTATCTCATTATTATTCAATTAAAAGATTTTATCTAAATATGTATAAACTGTACTGTCAGCATATTATAGTAAGAAATAAATTAGGATAATAAAAATTAAAACTTTTTTCTTGCTTTTTAAAATGTATATTTTTATGTGAATCCTTGTATTTAAAAAAAGGGTTAAAAAAGTCTTAAAAACTCGATTTATAACATAAAATGCAAAACAAATAACTAAAGCTAAACTGAGTTTACTTTTGAATAATGTACACATTGAATTTTAAAAGAGGGATAATAATTTTATAATCACAACCTTTATGTTTTAAGTTATTTCCTTCATATATAAACATAAATTTTAACATGAATGAAAAATGCATTGAAAAGTAATAAAACTCGATCTTATACAATATTATATATTTAGAAACTATGCGCATAAAAATACCAGCAAAATAATAAATACATAAATGCTTTAAGTAAATGATAATGAAATAAAATCTCACTATACAGTTTTTTTTTAACTAATCCAAACTTCAAATTACATCTAAATTAAATTCCTAAAATAAAAAAAATTCAAATAAAGAAATTTTTTACACTCATTTTGTGTATTTAAAAATTACCCTTAAAAAAATGCAATATAAAGTAATAATAATTTGGCTCTTTGATGAAAGTATTCATGTCTACTACCCGACACCAACATTCTATTCCAGTACCTCAATTTATTTACATACTCACCGTGAGAAAATACAACCAGAAAATCTTATAGTACTTATCACGTACTTTTCAAAAGGATAAATAATTATCTTTTTTCAGCCGTAAATGATTTCTTCTGATTTCATTCGGGGAAAAAATTTCCTTAAGAAGCAAGACGATAATCTCATAACAGTAATCAGATGCGCTAATCATCCCCATCCACAGACCTCCTGCGGTTTCTCGTTTACGGAAAGGGGGATTGAAGGCACTTCAATCTTCCCGTAACGAAGCCACATTTTAAAGTCCCGCAACCTAAAGATTAAGAGTTTTAAAGAAGAAATACCCATAAAAGGTAAGAATTCTTTGTGTTTTAAATATTCTTTCATGTTTATTTATAATGATTGCCTTTTTAATGCATTTTATTTGACATATGACGTGAATATTCTTTAATCGCATGCGCTAACCCTAACGTACTCGATATGCCGGTATTTTTAATTTGTTTGAAAGCGCAATTTTATTAATGTATTTTGAAATATAAATAAATAAATCTCTTTAATCTCATTTCAAGTTATTTTACCTTGTTATTTACTAATTACACTGCTCAAAACAATTAAAGGATATTTGAAGTTTTATATAAAATGAAGATGTAAATGAAATTTTTTTTGGCCGAAAATAGAAGAAGAGCAAAAATTCAAATGCAAATTTTTCTGGTTTTCAAACTGTGGAGTATGCAAATTTTGAGTTCGTCGTCAAAAACGTCGCTTCAGCGGCAGCGAATGAAATTTGACTTTCAACTGAGTAAAAGAGAATGAAGACAAGGATGATCGGCATTCAGCGATTGCTTTGTTTCGATGAGTACGATGTCTCAGCGAAATCATTTGACAGATTCAGAAGCTTGGAGAATTTTTGGTAGGTTAGAAGGGGGCCAAACTCAAGTCGAAGTAGCGCAAGCCATTCGAGTGTCAGAAAGTGTCATTTCCAGGATCTGGAACCATTTTTTGGAGAGTGGATGTGCAGGCCGAAGACCAGGGCAAGGTCGTAGACGGGAAACAACGCCCAATGAAGATCGGTACTTAGCGTTAACACCTCGGAGACACCGAAACATGAACGCTACTCTTCTCCAACAACACCTTCGCTTGGCTACAGGCATAACGATTTCAACTCAGACTGTCCGAAACCGGCTCCATGCTGTAGGTTTGTATGCTCGCCGACCGATGGTATGTGTTAGATTAACACCAAGGCATCGTCGCGACCGCAGGGAGTGGGCAACCGAGCATGTCAACTGGAGGAGAAATGGATGGAGCAATATTCTGTTTTCTGACGAGTCCCGTTTTAATGTGCATCCGGATAATAGGCGTATTTTCATCTGGAGGGACCGTGGCAGTAGGAATAATCCTGCGTTCGTACACGAAAGTGTCAGATTTGGCGGTGGAAGAGTGTTGGTGTATGGTAGCATCTCCATTGACGGGCGCACTGACCTCTACATCATTCGGTTTCTGACTGGTCGCCGATATAGGGATGAGATCCTCAGATCTATTGTAGTCCCTTACGATGCAGCAATCGGAGATAACTTCATTTTAATGGACGATAACTGCAGGCCATATCGTGCAAACCTGGTGGAGGATTTCCTTTTCGAGGAAGGAATCGTTCGAATGGAATGGCCAGCATGTTCTCCAGACATGAATCCAATCGAGCACGTTTGGGACGCTCTAGGAAGACGAGTTTCTGGCCGCCGACAATCCCCACAAACTCTCCAAGAACTGGAAAGAGCTCTTCTGGAAGAGTGGGCAGAATACCCCAACTCGTCGTTAATAGCCTCATTGAGTCCATGTCTCAAAGGTATTCAACGTTGCTGGCCGCCCGTGGAAACCATACCCTTTACTGAAAATGATTTTCTTTGAAGAAAACATCTTTTCTTATTCTTTTTTTCTCATATGCACATTTTTTTTTTTCCTTTTGTACACAAATGCGCAATAAAATGCATTTTTTTTCTGCCAAACATGTGTAATTTATTCTCATATAACCTACTATGTCTGTCGACCATGTATCAATCAGCTAAAAAGTTTCCCAGATACAAAATCCACCTAAAACTGCAATATCCTTTAATTGTTTTGAGCAGTGTATTTTAAATAGTTTTTGGTAAACATAATACTTTTGGTTACATAAAATTTAATCCGTCGGTCTCGGTGTGTTTGTTTATGCTCCAAAAGTCGATGAATGTTTTGTAATGGAGCATTTTGAGAAACGAAAAGTTATTTTTGTGGAATTTATTATGTTTTTGTGAAAATTTGATTTTGTAAAGGGAGATGAAATCAGTAACTCAATTTCATACCCATATTAATAGTTTCTGTATATCCCGCTAAAGTTTTCTTTTATTCTCTTTTCACATTAATTTTCTTAATAAAATGGATGCAATCGCTGTCTTTTATTTAAAATCTGTTAAATAACTTTCATCCTACATTAGGTAAATGATTTTCATACTTATTACCAAGTTAAATAATTTTAACCAATAAGAAGTTTATTCATATTAAAATGATTATTTAAAATTACATTGATTGCTTCATGATTTATGTATTACATATTTTATTATATATTTCATGAATTTCAGCGAATGGGAATTGGGAAAATATTGAATTTGAGCAATTAGGTTCAGGTAAATATGTACTAAGTAAATGATTTTATGAATAACTGCAAATATTATACATTTATATTCAAATAACTTTTACAGATAAATTATAAATTCCTGTTTTCAGCAAGGTTATAAATAAATCAAGAACGTTTAAAGCACCAAAATATTTTCTTTCTTGAAAACTAGTTTCAATAGCCATAGCATAACATCATCAATGCAAAATATGATGATGGTATGCAGTGACAATTAAAACTAGTTTGCAAGAAGAAATAAAGTATCTTGGAACTTTAAACATTGATTTTTTTCATTTATATTGTACTGGAGTAATTAAATTTTCATTTTATAAATAATAATGCTTAAAAATTGAAATTCTTACAGCTACTCGGTATTGTACTTGGTACTCGGACTCTGTTCAAAATTTGGCTGAATACAGAGTCTTCAGCAAATTGGCTGAGTACGTCAAGTATCAAGTAAATACAGAATACTCAGTATGACCCTAATTTATTATGCAGAAAATATTTTGACTTAAACACATGGTTAGGCTGTGGCTATCAAAAGGAATGGAGTATTTTGGAGCTTTAAACATTGATTCTTTTCATTTATAATGCACTGCTACAATTAATTTTTCTTTGTAATAATAACAGTAATGCTTAAAAATTAAATCTTATAACTACTTTGTATTGTACTTGGCACACGGCAAATTGACTGCATGCTGAGTATGTATTCAGTACAGCCTTAATTTATATTGCATAAATATTTTGACTTAAAAACATAATGAAATTGAATTCAAAATCCAAAAATTAATTCTTCAAAAAACACATTTTTATAGGCATATAGTTTTTCTTTTTTTTCTATGTTTTTTCAAGGGTGATTCTGTTCAATTTCAAATGTTCTAAACATATAATTATGATACTTATATCCAGGGGTGGTGAAATACATCATTTTGCTCGCCAGTGGCGAGTGGATTTTCTGGTAAGGCGAATGCATTTTTAGTTTTTGAAAAACTGTATGCAATAGACACATTTTTTTCAATATAGATATTTTAACAATCCAAATTATTACAGTGTAAATACAGGGTGATTCAGCTCGTCGGTGACAAACTTTAAGGATCGATAGAGCACACCTAGACGAACATTTTTGAATAGGGAATGTAGGGTCCCTGACGCGATGGTAAGGCGCTAGGCGCTTTCGAAAATTTGGGTGCCGAAATTCGAAACGTCATAAAAACTAGGGAAATGGTTAGATTTTCTTGCTTGTTGCGTCGAAATGATTCTGTTTGTTTAGACTTTCTTCAGTACCAATTTGATAAGCGTATCTCTTAAAACATGGATAGGGGGTGCTGCAGACTTTGGAGAGCTAGACAACAACTTTAAGCCCGTTATTTTGATAATTTAACACATGCTCGCCAAAGTTTATACTCTAACTTAAAGTTTGAACCCAAAAGTAGAGCCCTGCAAAAAGCGTAAGAGCCGAAATAAAATGTCAAAGTACAGGGTGGTCGAAACTCGAAGGCTCCTAAGAGATAAACAAACAGATTTCTTGACTTATGGCATGCATTTTCATGATTCTGTTTGCTGGGGCTCTCTGAAACTCAGTTGAACGGTACAAAAAGAAACATCGATAGGGGGCGCTTTGGGCAAAAAACATAATTCGTTGACATTTCGGACGCTAACTGGAAACGGGGCGCTACGATCAGTTAGAAACAAAACAAGAGAGTAATTTACTTATCATAAGAAGCTATTAAAACTGCAGTTTGTTTGTTTTTTTTAACAAACATAGCTGGTTTCAATCATGCACAATGCGCGCAATAAAATTTACATAAGGTGCTTTTTGCTGATTTATGCAAAAGATATCGTACCATATCGATATGCAAAAGATACGTAATGCGTAGACGACAACGCGAGATGACGTAGTTGTATGCGCAGACACGTCTTTTGAACGTGCGGTACCTACTTAAGCTTCGGGTTACTTGTCTGCAGATCGGTAGTAGGATGGAACGGTACACAAACTCTGAATTGGCTGACATGCATTTGGCGTATGGCGCTGCTGGTTGTAATGGACGAGCCGCTCAGCGGTTGTACGCCGAGCGTTACCCCAACAGGCAAATCCCCTGCCATGCCTTCTTCGCTCGAGTACACCAGAGGTTATCCACAACGGGATCTTTCGACGGAGGCAGGCCTGAACGGGAGCGATCAGTGAGCACCCCCGACAACGAAGAGGCTGTGCTTAACCTGGTTGAGGACAACCCAGGTCTTAGCACGAGAGATATCGCCAGACATGTTAGCATTTCGCAAGCAACTGCGTGGCGCATCTTACGTTCCCGGAATCTGCACCCCTACCACATCCAGCGGGTGCAGTTGCTCAGAGAGCAGGATTTTGGCCCTCGAGTGGAATTCTCAAGATGGTACTTGGCGATGAGATCCAGGGATCCCCGTTTTGTAAACAGCATTTTGTTTACGGACGAGTCCACCTTCAGCCGGGAGGGAATGTGGAACGCCCACAACAGTCATGTGTGGTGTGATGAAAATCCACATGAAACCAGAAGCCGAGCAGCCCAGGAGCGTTTCTCGGTAAATGTGTGGGCCGGCATTCTGGGGGATTGCCTCATTGGCCCTTATTTGTTACCCGAACGGCTGACAGGTGGAAATTACCTGATTTTCCTGGATCAAGTGCTGCCGCAGCTTCTGGAGGAGGCACACGTACCCGAAGGTTCGCGTCGCCAGATGTGGTTCCAGCACGATGGAGCTCCGGCCCATTACACGAACGACATGCGTCTCCATCTAAACGCAAGGTATGGCCAGCGGTGGATCGGGCGTGGGGGTCCAGTTCACTGGCCTGCCCGCTCACCAGACCTCACCTGCTTGGATTTCTTCCTTTCGGGTTACCTGAAGGCCGAGGTATACCATACACCTGTCAGCAGTGCTGAAGAACTTGTGGCGCGCATTGTGGCAGCTGCAGGGCAGATCAGAGATACTCCTGGCATTGTTGGAAACACACACTCCTCAATGCGAAGGAGGTGCGAAGCCTGCATCATGGCCCAAGGTCGAAATTTCGAGCATCTTCTGTAGTGTTATTTTTTGTAAATAAATTTCCAGTATCATTGATGTTTTTGGTCTAAATTTATTCAGAAGTGTTGAGCAGAGGTAGAAAATGTGTTTTCATTATTACTAACTGATCGTAGCGCCCCGTTTCCAGTTAGCGTCCGAAATGTCAACGAATTATGTTTTTTGCCCAAAGCGCCCCCTATCGATGTTTCTTTTTGTACCGTTCAGCTGAGTTTCATGTATGAAAAATGTTTGCATGTATGAAAATGCATGCCATAAGTCAAGAAATCTGTTTGTTTATCTCTTAGGAGCCTTCGAGTTTCGACCACCCTGTACTTTGACATTTTATTCCGGCTCTTACGCTTTTTGCAGGGCTCTACTTTTGGGTTCAAACTTTAAGTTAGAGTATAAACTTTGGCGAGCATGTGTTAAATTATCAAAATAACGGGCTTAAAGTTGTTGTCTAGCTCTCCAAAGTCTGCAGCGCCCCCTATCCATGTTTTAAGAGATACGCTTATCAAATTGGTACTGAAGAAAGTCTAAACAAACAGAATCATTTCGACGCAACAAGCAAGAAAATCTAACCATTTCCCTAGTTTTTATGACGTTTCGAATTTCGGCACCCAAATTTTCGAAAGCGCCTAGCGCCTTACCATCGCGTCAGGGACCCTACATTCCCTATTCAAAAATGTTCGTCTAGGTGTGCTCTATCGATCCTTAAAGTTTGTCACCGACGAGCTGAATCACCCTGTATAGTACTAAGTTCTATCTTACATTAAGCTTACCTCTGTTGCATATACTTCTTAATTTTATAGGAAAAAAGAATTAAGATTATGTATTGTAGCAATTTCGTGTGCGATTTTGTCATAACTATTTTCAACTGTATGCATGTTGCATCTTGCAGGCTGCTGAAATAAATCCTTGGCTGGTAAGATTTTTGAAAAATTCTCCACCCCTGATTATATCATCCTAATTATACTATACTTGATTATTTCATGCACAATGACTCATACTTATCAAGTTATACACAATAAGGGTGTATTCGAAAAAACGCTTTTCCACCTTCAACAGCTCGAAATTTTCCGATACAATTTCAGACACATTTTTAAAAGCAGAAACATGAAACTTGCTGAGGGTATTCTTGAAAGGACGTATGGGGTGCCGTGTGAGGTCATTTTACGCTCAATCCATTAGAATTTGCAATTATCTTCTCAGTATGACCTTTTTTTCGTTCACAGATCTCCCGCTAGGGGAAAATCTGTTCAAAATGCTGTTTTTGATTGTTTTTTTGCAATATATTCTGCATTTATCAAAAAATCGACAATCACGGCACATTGTATACTTTTTAAATAAGACAATTTGCCAGTTTGGTGCATATGAGGGCAAAAATGAATTTAAAAATAAATCGGCAAATAAGTAGTTTGAATCGAAATACACCCTTAAGTATACAATTTATATATTTGGACTGTTTTTTACACTTAAAATAATTTTTGGTACTACTTGGTTATCCCGTCGACCAAAAAATTATCGCAAAACCATTATTAAATGCCAATAACGGATGACCGTGAATGTCGCATTCAATGACATTAAATATGATAAAGGTGTTTAAAACACCATTAAGTGCTTTTTATTTGTATTTTTATGAATATTCTACTAATTATTTGTTTTTTCTTTATTTAAAATAAAAATTTTGTCAAAAAATTGTGAAAATAACTAGCAAATTTTGTTGTATGCCCATTTGGCGAGATAGTTTTTGAAATTTGGTCAGGGAAAGTCCAGGAATTTTTTGAGATTTAGTCAGGGAATTTGCCAATCATTCCTGGGAACCCTGTAAAATACTTTTCTATTTGTTACTTTGTAGCATGGGTGCAAGTTTTTCATCCACAAGACAGAATTCCGTCTTTTGAAAATTCCCATGGATGGAAATGGGATGGAAAAATTTTCGAGGAAAAAGAAAAAAAAAAAAAAAGATATCTCAGAATTTGCATAAAATGTAAAGAATCTGGGTTTGAAATAACCTCACTTTATGACCATTTCGTTTAAGGGTGTATTTCGATTCAAACTGCTTATTTTCAGATTTATTTTTGAATTCATTTTTGCTCTCAAGTACACCAAACTTTCAAAATCTCTTATTTGAAAAGTACACAAGGTGCTGTGATTGTCGATTCTTTGATAAATGCAGAAAATATTGCAAAAAAAGCAAACAAAAACGGCATTTCGCAGCGATTTTTCCAAAGTGGGAGATCTGGGAACGAAAAAAAGGGTCATACTGATCAGGTAATTGTTTATAACTCAAATTCTAATCAATTGAGCGTAAAAAGACATCACACGGCACCTCATACATCCCTTCAAGAACCCACTCAGCAAGTTCCATGTTTCTACTTTTAAAAATGCGTCTGAAATTGTAACAAAAAATTTTGAGCTGTTTGAGGTCGAAAAGCATTTTTTCGAATACATCCTAGCGTAAAAGATGCAATCTCCATCAAAGAACCACAGAAAAAACTATATTCATTAAAGGATCGTCAAAAAATGTGGGGGAAAACTGAATTTTATCAAAAGATTTCAGAAAATATGCGATTTTTGTCGAAGGATCATGAAAAAGATGCTATTTCCATGAAAGGATTGCGAAAAAGGTGTTATTTCCATCAAAGGATTGCCAAAACAATGTGGTTTCCATTAAAGGCTGGCAGGAAAAATGTGATTTTCGTTAAATGATCGCAGAGAATTTCATCAATAAATAGCGGAAAAATTAGGTTTTTCTGAAAAAAAATCTTTTAAAATATGCACATTTCGTCAAAAAATCATAGAAAAAAACCCAAATTTCAACGAAAGATTTTGGAAAAAAAAAACTCAGCAAATTTAGTAAAAGAAAAAAAAAATCAATCAAAAGATTGTGTAAAAGATGCAAATTTCGACAATCGATCGCAAAAAAGACACAAAGTTTGAAAGCACGCAAAAAATTGGCACATTTTGTCAAAAGATTGTGAATTTTGTTAAAAGATTATAGGAAAAAGCATAGTTAGTGTCGGGTAGATATCCACCCCCTTCCCTCAACTGTATCCTTTCAAAAAATTTGCTGTGGAATTCATAAGAAGAATTTGTACTCAGAATCTCCCTTGATTTTATGTGCTATAACTGTCAACTTGTTTTTAGCTTTACGCTGTCTAAATTTAAAATTTTCAAATAATGTTGATATGGATATGAATGTTTCACATGCACTTTTTTTTAAAAATTTTGTTTTAATATAATTGTATCTTACTGCATATAATTTTCAATGTGTTGAGTTTAATCTAAGTGATGCATCAAAGCGTGTATATGTGCGCGCATTCAGTGGGAGGGGGGGGGAGGATTTAAAATATTTTCTGCCTTAGCCAAATTTCAAAGTTGCACCCATGCTTTGTAGTAAAAATAATTTTAATACCTAAATCCCTCTCTCCTCTCCAAAATTATTTCTAGTTATGTTATACCAGAAATTAATTTTCACACTATAAATTTCTCTTTTTTCTAAGAGTCTGCAAAATAAGATGTAGAACCAAAATTTTAAAATAATCTCTTGAAAATTATAATTATCAAATTTAAAAAACAACAATAATAAAATTTGCACTTCCCTCAACATATAGTACCAAAAAATGCTTTTAAATAACAGCATTTTGTTTTTTATTTTTGTTAATTTCTATCAGATTATTCAGATTCGCAGAAGACATACTAATTGAAAAATTTTACATTATCAAGCTCATGAAACCTGAAATTTATGCCAAAATAGAAAAACTTTTTTTTTTTTTCTTTGTTCGAGCCGTGGAACCAGTAGTAAGGCTAGATGGTACAGTCTTCAATTTCATTATTTGGTTTATTATGTTTTTGCATATTTCAGTGTAATTATCTTGTGTCTGCACTAGTATCAATTTTATATCTGAAAAATTTCATCCTTTTCATTATCAAAACAGGTGGAAAGATTAATCTGATGTTTGGAGCAATTCCCATTTTATTGACTTGGATTATCTTCATACAAAGTATACCAAGATTGCGGATCTTGCCTGAAATTCTGATGTGTTAAATATATTGATGAATAAAGTGGCTACTTTCTTTTCCCAAAGAGCAGGCAATGTTTAGCAACCTCCGAACACTGTCTGGAGAAAACTTTGTTTGTAAAATGCATTGTTATTGAATATTAGTCATATTTTTTAATATATATAATTTGTATTTTCAATAAATGAAGAGTATATTGCAAACCAACTGAATTGTGTTGCCTTTTTTATTGTATATGTGACATTTTTTATTTCAGCTAATGATGGGCTGACATTGACAGCTATTTTTATTTTTTTTTCTCTTACCACTATTTAAAAATAATGTATATTTTCAAAAATAAGAATAAAAAGAAAATAAGCAAAATTTAGAAAATTACTTCACTGTGGCAGCCCTGTTATGTTAAAATAAGTCTAATAGAATAATTATTTTACAGACTTGTGCTAAAAAATTATTTTTAAAATCTTGAAAATTCAATAATTTTAAATAGTTTTCAAATAACCTAATGCATTGTTAACTTTAGTTATGGTTAGAAGTTATTAAATTTGAGAAAAGGGAGAAATGAATTGTTACCTCTGTCAATGTGCCAGTTTTACTCACAGACATGCTTTATAACATATAGTATTATGTTTTTAATTTGCAAAAAATATCTAAAATTTATTGCATGAATTTCAAAGAACTTTAGTAATTTTGCACTAAGTAAAATTTTTATTTAAAGCTAATTTCTAAGTACAGTCAAACATCATTAACATGAACATGCTTAGTGTGAATTACTTTTAACATGAATTGTTTTCACAGTCCCCTATAAAGATGAAAACAAAGATTTGATACTGATAACATGAATTGCTGTTAACAAGAACAAAATTTTGATTCCTCTTGAGGTTCATTTTAACGAGGTTCGACTGTATATGCATTAGTGATTTCTTAGAATTGAAATTTTGGACAGAAATTGTGAACTTAAGTCCGAAAGAAAAAAAAAATACTAGAAAATGATATTTCAAATCTACATATTATAAAAGAATGCTGTTTAAAATAAAATATGGGGGGGGGGTGATAGAACTTTTCTCTGCATTGGCGCTTTTATTTCTATTTCTGTGCACCATTTTTAAAGAAATTACTAAGCATAGAAGTATTTGTTTAGTAAAAAGATATTTTCTGGATCTAAATTAAAAGATAATAAAACAAGATACATATTTAAATCAAAGAAAATTATTTGTAATGTATATATTTGTTACGAACATTTGTAGATAAACAACCAATAAAACTATTATAAATAACTAAAAACAGTTAAAAAGAATATGGGATATAGTAAGCAAAATATTTCTTAATATTTTATTTTACTAAACTAATATAGTTTAAATATAATTATTAGCATTAAAATATTTGTATACTAAATACAAATGCACTTATTTCAGATATAGATCTATATTGAAAATTTAACAGAAAAACTCAAATGGAAGTTATATTAAAGGGTGCATCTACATTTTATGTAAAAAAAAAAAAAAAAAAAAAAAAAAAAAAAAAAAAAAAGTTGATATTATTTATAAAATTTTGTAGCATAAAATATGAAAGGCATACAGAAAATTGTTGCAGAGTATTTGGCTCAATATTTATTAGATATTTCTTATTCTTTCAAATTTCCCAAACTGTTATTAGCTTACCTCTTTAAAATTCTAGTGTAAATTATAAAAAAAGTAACTGTAACTTTACTACAGATTATTAGAAGCGTTACAGATGTTTTCTCATAAATGCTCTAATATAAAAATGAATATACAAAAGCTTTTGTAATTATATTAAAGGTTTCTTTATAAACATGCTAAAAAAGACCTGTAACGGCTGCTAACAATTTCTTAGTTAAGATACAAAAGAAGTATCTGTAATAATACTAACCATTTCTTAATAAACATCTGTAGTACTACTACGCTGTAAAAAAAAAATCTGCAAAGGTACTAAACCTTTTCTAGGAAACTGGGATTCCAAGAACTTTTCATGTAACGATAACAGGAAAAAATCATGTAATCGATTCAGAAACTTGAATTTTTGCTGTTACCGTTACAGGAAAAGTTCTTGGAATCCCAGTTTCCTAGAAAAGGTTTAGTACCTTTGCAGATTTTTTTTTACAGTGTAGAAAATCTCTAGGCAACTGGGATTCCATAAACTTTTCTAGTAACCAATACAGTTTCTTCTTAAGTAATACTACTGCATTAAACTTAGTAAACAGCACGCAGACTTCTTTAGTGAACATACTAAAAATTCATTAATAGTATTACAGATACTTCTCTTGTACCTTCACTTAGAAATGGTTTGTAGCATTACTAACCATATACTAAATAAATACCTGTAATGGCTACTAAGAATTTCTGAGTAACGATACAAGAAAAGTATATGTAAAACTACTAACCATTTATTTGTAAACATACTTAAAAAGGACCTGTAACGGCTACAAAGAATTTTTTAGTGAAGATACAAGAGAAATATCTGTAATACTACTAACCATTTCTTAGTATTCCAACTAAAAAAGCACCTGTAATGTCTACTAATGATTTCTTAGTACGCTCACTAAGAAAGTATGTGTGCTGTTTACTAAGTTAAATGCAGTAGTGTTACTTGAGAAAAAGCTGTATTGGTTACTAGAAAAGTTTATGGAACCTTAGTTGCCTAGAGATTTTCTAGTAGTACTACAGATTTTTTTTATAGTGTATGAGAAGAAAACATGCTTATAATTGTTCTATTTTAAAGAAGTTAATGTTATAGTGTTTTTTTAATTTATTTCATCTGTTATAATTAAAATATGAGTTGATATTAAATTTAAATACATAAATACATAAACAAATTAAGCGGGGAGAGTCTCTGGTGGAGAGACGGGACACTAAGAAAGGAAGCATCCTTAAAATGGTACAATTACAAAGGAATTAATTTTATAGTGTTTTTAAAATTTATTTCATTTTTTATCATTAGAATATGACTTAATATTAAATTAAAATATATGAATACAAAGGAATTAGAAACAAGCAGAATGGAAGAAAAATTTGAGGTGTCATTGATGGTCAGACATGACACTAAAAAAGTGGATATCAAATGGATGGAACTATATGTATTCTCTTTCGAAACAATTATTAAAACAATCAAATAAAGAAAATTACTTAAGTTATTTGCAATCTGTGAGTAAGAAAGGGAAAATAAAAATCGGGATTCTCGTTAATTCGAATTAGAAAAGTTCAAGAGAAAATGAGTTCGAATAAATGCTAACTTTGACATAATTCTTCCATTGAAAATTTCGGGACTTTCAGGGTTTAGTTCGAATTAAGTAAAATTCGATTTATCCGATTTCGATGTAACGACAGTTGACTGTATTTACAAGTGAAACGATTACTTTATACTGTTAGGCTTTGATTATACAGTGTTAGAGTTAGCAAATCTTCGACTTTATCCCCACCAGTATGATTTTAGAGAAAATATAGCACTTTTAAATCCTCATAATGCTCAAAAAAAGTGAAATTCTCTGTATTGAAATACAAGTATCCAAAAAGCCTGAGTCTTGGCAGCTTTGCAGGGTGGCTATAAAAAAAGCTTCCCTGATACATGTATTCCTATCGTTCTAACTACTCAACTAATCGAAAAGAAATTTCAGATTTAGTTATTTGAAGGTATGTGATCAAGATCCTGATGATTTAAAACAATAGAGCAGCTCTCGCGGTTACGATTACAATGAAATAATTTCGTAATTTTCGAAAGACAATACCCATTTTTCTTCATGCGCAAATTTATCAGCGTATTGAAAAACTGTAAAACTATAAATGGCGTTGGAATGATACCGGTACGTCTAAAATTACCGTTGCAATATCGTAGCACTCAATCCTAATTTGTCTCTATGTAACAAATATTCACTACTCTAAATCAAATGATTACCTTTTTAGTTTCACTGTGTGTGCACAAACTCAACTCCAAAAAGACATTTTAAAGTGAATCGTATGGCAATTCATAAGTGAAGAAAGAAATCGGCTATTGAAAACATGTCTTGTAGCCACTCCTTCATTCTTCTTAAGCTGTTATCAGATTCACAAACTTTACATGCGATAAACTTTTCAGCCGATTTTAACCCCAAAATATTCCCGTTCAGGGAAAGGTTGTCGCGAATGCGATTAATATTTGTAATTACCTTGGTGTCCACACTCTCATAGTGACTCCATGGTCATAGTTTTATTTTTCACAGATGATCACGAGAAATTAAAAAGAAGTAGTAGAATTATTCTGGAATAAAGTTTGTGTTAAGTTTTAAGTGAAATGTTTTGAAGCTTCATTTTTTTTGTAAGATATTTAAATTACTTTTCACGCGTTTGAAGTAAAACGACGATGTCTATATTTTCGGGTAGATTTTATAGCTTCGATTTCGCATTGTTTGCAATATGTGGCGTCCGAACTAATAGGGACGTGTGAAAAGTAACTGTTTTTTATTTGTTATCAGAAGTTGTCATTGAAAAAAAATGGATGCTTTGAAAATCAAAAGAACTCCTCTTAGAACTGGATTTACGAAAACTTATAATGCTTTAAATGAAGCTTTAAACGACGCAACTCCAGATGCTAATTTAATAGAGAATTTAATGTGTCAACTGGAAGATAAAAGCACAAGATTGCGAGCTGTAGATGAAGAAATTTTGAATTTTATGTTGGCAGAGAAAGTTATAGAAAAAGATTATTCTAAAGAATTTGAAGCATGCGAGGAGTATACAGAAAAATTTATTGCTATAAAGCAAAAAGTAAAGACATTTTTGGTGAAGCCTATCGAAGAACAACTCCGATCGCAGAATTATACAGATGTTGAAAGAACGCTGTCCCGACCACTTCGCTTACCAGAAATAAGTTTACAGCCGTTTGATGGCGATGCAAGATTATGGTTAACCTTTTGGAATTCATTCAGCAAAATTCATGAAGACACCACTTTAGATGACCATTTGAAATTTGTTTATCTTTTACAGGCGATAACGCCGAAATCCAAAGCAGCACAGATAGTAAATAGTTATCCGGTTTCTGCTGATAATTATCCAAAAGTAATTCTACATCTGAAAGAAAGGTTTGGCAGAGAAGATATACTTATTGAGATATATGTTAGAGACCTTCTTCAATTAGTCTTAAATAATAATAGATCATCAAGCAAGAATTTTAATTTATCGTCGTTATATGATAATCTAGAGACAAAACTTAGGTCTCTAGAATCCTTAGGTGTCACAGAAGAGAAATATGCCAGCATACTTTCCCCACTTGTAGAATCTTGTCTACCTCATGATATATTAAAAATCTGGGAAAGACAGCGTGAGAAGACTGCTCAAGGTAAGAACCAATTAAATTTTATCCTTGATTTTTTAAAAAATGAAGTTATTGCGGAAGAGCGGGTTCTTTTGGCTCATTCCAATCTTGGTTTTGAAAACCCAAAGAAATATCATAAATGTAATAATGAATATAATTCAATGCCAACTGCCACAGATTTATTTATAAATAATAAGTCTAATAAGAATTTAGTTAAAAAACGTGAAGATTTGTGTATATTTTGTGACAAGTGTCACTTATCAGAAAAATGTTTTAAAGCTAGTTCGCTTTCTTTTGATGAGAAACGTAACTTAATTTTGAAAAAAGGAGCATGCTTTGTTTGCCTGAAGAAAAACCACATTTCACGCAATTGTAACTCTAAAACTAAATGCACGAATTGTGGTAAAAGACATTTTTTTATATTATGTCAAAATGTTTTTAATGAAGGTGGTAATGTGTCGTTAGAAAGTCATAAACATGAATCAGGGAGTAGTGACACTGTTTTAACTACTCAAGCTTCGGGTCCTACTGTGTTACTCCAAACTTTGAGTGTCCGTGTAAAGCACAATGGAAAAGAGAAAATCGTGCGTGGAGTTATTGACACAGGATCCGAACGTTCCTATGTATCACGAGATGTAATTAAATATTTGAATTATAAAAGTATTGGTGAAATTAAATTAATTCACACATTATTTGGTAATATTGAAACAAGTGAAACAAAGCATAATAAGTATAGAATTCACTTAAGTAGCATAGACAATAGTTATAAATGTGATATGCATGTTTTAGATGTTCCTGTTATTTGT
This sequence comes from Maratus speculifer, assembly GCA_964019185.1. Classification (NCBI taxonomy): domain Eukaryota; kingdom Metazoa; phylum Arthropoda; class Arachnida; order Araneae; family Salticidae; genus Maratus; species Maratus speculifer. Next base: position 176,249,962 of record OZ025292.1, on the reverse strand, counting down.
TCTAAAATACGAAAAGTGCCAACTGGGCCTTGGTTATCAGAATTAAATAAATATGGCATTAAAATTTCTGATGTTGAAAATAGTTCATGTGAAACCGAAAATGAAATTAAATTATTGATTGGTTCTGATGTGGCTGGAAAATTACTCACCGGAAATATTAAAGTTTTAGAAAGTGGTCCGGTTGCGGTAAAAACCCATTTGGGATGGACTCTAATGGGAAAAATTCCAAGTATTAAATCAGAAACAAATAAGGCTGCTATGATTATTTCATCACTTTGGAACAATTGTTCCGTTGCTGATTTGTGGATGCTGGATATTATGGGTATAACGGATCCAGTTGAATCCAAAACTAAATCTGAAATTCATGAAGAAACTATGCAGCATTTTAAGAGTAATATAAGAATAGATTCAGAAGGGAGATACGAAGTAGCATTGCCATGGGTGCTAGATAAAGCTTGCTTACCTAACAATAGAGTATTGGCCGAAAAGCGGCTTGCTACAACGAGGAAAAAGTTAATTAATTTAAATAAAATTGAGGTATATAGCGAAGTATTTGATTCGTGGATAAATGCAGGAATAATTGAAAGGGTGGTTGATAATAAAGAAACTAAAGTACATTATTTGCCACACAGACCTGTATTTAAAGAATCGAGTGAAACTACTAAAACCAGTTTTTGACGCTTCGGCTCATGTTAAAGGTTCCCCTTCTCTAAATGATTGCCTAGATAAGGGATTAAATTTGATTGAAATGATTCCTTCTATATTGCATCGTTTTCGGAAATATCCTGTTGGTGCAATATCTGATATAGAAAAGGAATTTCTAAAAATTACTGTTAAAGAAGATGATAGAGATTATTTGAGATTTCTATGGGAAACGTTCGTTTCGAATCGCGTAGAAGAAATCAGATCCTTAACTCAAAAGAACCAATGGCGACACATTGCAGGAAAATTTAATCCGGCAGATATCCCTTCCAGAGGTTGTTCAATTGAACAATTTTTACAACTAAGATGGTGGGAGGGACCGGATTGGTTGGCTCAACCTGAATATACTTGGCCTCAAAGTGTCGAAATTCCCGATGAAGAAATTATTAACTCTGAAAAACGGAAAAGTGTCATTTCAGCAATGAACAAGAACACAGAATCTAGTGATTGGTATTATCGACGGTTTTCATCTTTCAAGAAAATTATAAGATTGATCGCCTGGATTTTAAGATTCTTAAACAATTTAAGAAATCCTAATTCAAAAGAAGTTTCTGAACTTACGTGTTTGGAATTAGAACAAGCCGAAAGAAAATTGATAATTTTGATTCAGAAAGACAGATTCAACGAGAAGAATTATCAGAAGATACATAGCTTAAGACCAATCCTAGATGAAGATGGTATTATAAGAGTGAAAACGCAAGTTATTTATAGAGAAGATGCTTTCAATTTTAAATACCCTGTTCTTTTGCCTTCTGACCATCTTGTAGTCCACCGCCTGATCTCCTGGAAACACCAAGAGCTTTTGCATGCAGGAGTGGCTCTTATGAGAACATCGTTACGAGAAGACTACTGGATCGTAAAAGCTAGGAAAATTATTCGAGCAGTAGTACAGAAATGTGTAGGATGCAGAAGATTTAGTGCCCAAAAGATTCGCCGGAAATTTAGCCTACCTACCGCTGCCTGGTGGGAGCGATTGATACAAATGATGAAACGGATCCTGAGAAAAGTTCTAGGTAGAGCTTCATTATCCTACGAAGAACTGATCACAGTGCTCTGTGATTGTGAACAAGTTGTGAATGCTAGACCTCTAACTTATGTTACTGAAGATGTGAACGATCTAGCACCGTTAACACCATCAATGTTTTTACAGGACATAAGATCTTCAGATGTGAGAGATTTTGATGCAATTGACGCGCAAGAATTAAATAAAAGAGTTAAGTATAGGCAACATGTTCGAGAACACTTACGTAAGCGATTTCGTATTGAATATTTAGGACAATTGCGCCAGCAAAGTTCTTTGCAAAAGAATGTCAAGCAACTGACCGTTTGTGGTGTCGTACTCGTAGAGTCTGATAAGAAACGTGCCTATTGGGCTTTAGCCCGAGTGCAAGAACTTATTTCTGGTAAAGATGGCCACCCAAGAGTTGCACGATTAAAAACTGAAAATGGTGAACTTTTGCGACCTGTCCAAAAACTGTACAATTTAGAGATTCCAAAAGAACTTTCTAGTGATCCAGTATTAAGAACGAGAAGTGGCAGAATAGTGACTATCCCAAAACGTTATTAACTCTAAATTCTGTTTCAACAAAAAACTTTATTCTTATTTTTTAGTATATTTCATAGTGTTAATTTGAATTTGTAATAATATGTTTAATTTTATTTGAATTTTGCAGAAGAAAATGTTTATTTACCTGTTTTAAAAAATGTAATATTGTAAGAATTGTATCTTATCACTGTAATGTAAGTATTAGTCATATTTTATTTTATATTTTATTGTACCCGTTGTTGAGTTTATCTGTCGAAAACTCAAGGTGGGAGAATGTCGCGAATGCGATTAATATTTGTAATTACCTTGGTGTCCACACTCTCATAGTGACTCCATGGTCATAGTTTTATTTTTCACAGATGATCACGAGAAATTAAAAAGAAGTAGTAGAATTATTCTGGAATAAAGTTTGTGTTAAGTTTTAAGTGAAATGTTTTGAAGCTTCATTTTTTTTGTAAGATATTTAAATTACTTTTCACGCGTTTGAAGTAGAACGACGATGTCTATATTTTCGGGTAGATTTTACAGCTTCGATTTCGCATTGTTTGCGATAAAGGTTACAATTTTCTTTAAAAAAAGTTTGAAGAATAGCAGGAAAACCAGTAGTACTAGTAGCCGGTAACATTTATCGCATCGATCCTATGAATCGAATTCGTATCAATCGCTTACCTCTGATTTGTTGAAATGTTCGATGTTGGATGAAAAGTCTGGGCTAGCGGGGATTTTTTTTTTGGAACTGAAGAAAGAATTTGGGGAAATTGCTGCTTGCTATCACACTGGATGATGTAAGGATATTTTGTGAAAAGTTGGAGGAAATCAGGTGTTAGCTCAAAAGTTTTGAAATATTGGTGACTATAATAGCAGCTTTTAATGGTCTTTTTTGCAAGTGTTTTACGCCGGCAATTTTCACTGTGCGAGTATCATTCCAACGTCACTTATATTTTCTCAATGCTCTGATGAATTTATGCATGTAAAAATGGATGATGGCATTCGAAAAGAAAAAAATATTTGTAGCTCGTAGCCGTGAGAGCTCTCTTATTTTAAATCATCACGATCGGGAGCGCATACAATCAAATAACTAAATCTAAAATTCTTTTACGATTCGTTGAGTAGTTAGGTCGCTAGGGGAACACATATCGAGGATTTTTTTTGTGTCACCACTCCTGTACTTTATCAAGTTTTTGAAAGTGGCATTAAAGTTTGTTTAAAATACTTCACAGTATAAATGAGTAACAAGCAGAAATGCTTTGTATTTTTTAAAGAAACCATTATATTTCCATGAATATATGCTGTGTTCTTGTACAAGGGAATGCATCTATTGTACAAGACTCACATGGTCGTGTGCTAAAGTTGCACATCAATCCAAGAATACATCACTTATTTTAAAGGGGGATCGAAAAGGTCATTTTTTATTAAATTTATAGTTGCTCCTCTGATTATCCACACAGAGAAATTTTCAATGAAAAAATATGCGGTTAAAAATGTTTATTGCAAAAAATTGAATTGTTAAATCTAAAATTAAAGAAAAATTCGTCATGTATTCTTCTAAATATTTGGCAAAATGCGTTTGGATATATTTGTCATTTGTTCATATAGCGTATCTTCTGCAATAATAATAGTTACATATTTAATTTTTTATAACATAACATGCAGTGTTTCCCGTATTTGTGTAGCAGTTTGAATTAAAACCCTTGTTGTACGAAAATTTATTTGATTTGTAGACAGAACACGATATATTCAACATATTTAAACATAAAACAAAATATTTGAATTATAGCTCACAACTGATGTTCTTTTATCACATGTTTCCTATACTAGCAAGTACATTTTATAAAACACAATTGCTGAATATCAAAAGAGATATAACCTATTTTTCAAACCACCATTACTAAATTCAAATTCGCTGTTTTCCCCCACAAAGACACCAATGCATACAATTCTTTACACATGTGTTTAAAAGCATGATATACTAATTCAATAAAGCCTGCTAATTTTGACATTGTGGTGTTCGCACTGTTGTAACTGTATGTGAAAGCATAGGCCATCTCTAAAAACCAAATACATAAAATAGCGAAAGTAAAAATAATTTTTTTTCTCACTGTCAATATCGTAACTGATTATGATCTGTCAATGTACTTAAAATATTTCTTATTGTCACCAAATTGTTTCTCTTCATATTTGGTGCATTCCACACAATTTCTATTGTACTAACTTTATAAGACTAGAAGATAGCCCGTCAAAATGACGTGTTTCCATTTTTAAAAGGATGATAAAACATTACAACATCTTTGGTCAATCATAGCCACTTTAGGCTTAAACAATTTTGAAAAATACAAAGATTGAACATGAGGGGAAAATCTAAAAATTCAATAGAAATCTGCATTTAAAATTATAACAAAACTATATATGGTGGATGGGGAGGATTGTAATGAACAAATGGTAAATGCATAAATTTTAAAAGAATAAAGTAAGGCAAAGATATCAATTATAAAAGAATACATTATGAAACTACAACCAAAAAATATTTTAAAATACTGAGAGAAAATAATAAAAATATCCAAAATGTATAAAATTTTTTCACATTTTGGCCATTTCCAGACGAATATGAAAAGGTAACCAAATTATTATTTGAATGTGTAAAATAATGGCATAGAATATGCCGCTAATGAATTTCACTCACAAAATTACAGTAATTATTTCACAAAAAACATGCAAATTAACATGCATTAATAATGCAAAACATGTACTAATAATGCTATTTTAAAATATTTGTGAATTAACTATTTTATACCATTAGCTAATATTTTAAAGAAAATACTTTATAAGATCGAAAATAAATGTCAACAATAAAGAGTAAACAATCGTGATTCGTTATGTGACAATAAAGTGTATCGAGTACAAGGACCGGACATACATCGAAATGTAGGTCTCAATGTGCACATTAAGAATATCACTGGCTGCCAGGTCCGATACATAGGTAAACACTCAAAATTAAGTCATAAAAGTGCGGTTGCCACCGGGTTCCGGCAGGATAGGACCTGGCAGCCAGTGATATTCTTAATGTGCCCATTGAAATCTACATTTTGATGTATGCGTCAGCGAGTGATATTCTTAATGTGCACATTGAGACCTACATTTTGATGTATGTCTGGTCCTTGTACTCGATACATAGGTAAACATTCAAAATTGACGTCATAAAAGTGCGGCTGCCTTGGGTTCCGGCAGGATAGGACCTGGCAGCGAGTGATATTCTTAATATGCACATTGAAATCTACATTTTGATGTATGTGTCAGCCAGTGATATTCTTAATGTGCACATTGAGACCTACATTTTGATGTATGTCTGGTCCTTGTACTCGATACATAGGTAAACATTCAAAATTGACGTCATAAAAGTGCGGCTGCCTTGGGTTCCGTCAGAATAGGACCTGGCAGCGAGTGATATTCCTAATGTGCAGATTGAAATCTACATTTTGATGTATGTGTCAGCCAGTGATATTCTTAATGTGCACATTGAGACCTACATTTTGATGTATGTCTGGTCCTTGTACTCGATACATAGGTAAACATTCAAAATTGAAGTCATAAAAGTGCTGCTGCCTTGGTTTCCGGCAGGATAGGACCTGGCAGCTAGTGATATTCTTAACGTGCACATTGAAACCTACATTTTGATGTATGTCCGGTCCTTGTCTCGATACATAGGAAAATCGACGGTCGGCTCCCGGACTATAATAATGCTATTTTAAAACATTTGTGAATTAACTATTTTATACCATTAGCTAATACTTAAAAGAAAATACTTTATAAGATCGAAAACAAATGTCAACAATAAAGAGTAAACAATCATGATTTTTTTAATTATTGCCGAAATGTCAGTGAGGCTTACTTTGGAGACACGAAATTTTTTTGTGTCTGTCTGTCAGTCTGTCTGTCAGTCTGTCAGTCAGTCTGTCTGTTCCGCTATAACTTCCGTAAAAAGCATCCGATTGGCTTGAAATTAAGTGGGTATGTTAGTGAGACACTGGGATTAAGCTGTATAGTTTTTTGTAAGATTTGATTCATTCGTTCGGAAAATATATAATATTTTATTTTGCGCAATAATGCCTTTCTATGGCAAATCCAATGATTTTTAATTTTTTTTCTTGAGAGAAAATGTCACATTTCATTAATGGAATTCAATGATAAAGGGATACTAAAATTTACCAGTTAAATTATTCCTATTGTTTTGAAATTTTGTCAACACATTTGTCAGATTTTTTAAATTATTATTGTAAATTTTGGAGATTTTTTATAAATGTGTTCCAATAATATAGATTAATTTGTTTTAGAGATTTGCTTATTTCAAATATAATTATTTCATTTTCTTTATTTTCTCTTAATGGTTGCTAAGCAACCATTCATCATAATCCTTATTTTTATAATGTTATGAATTTGAATGTATGTACGAAAATTTAAATGAAGTCAGCGTCAAAATTGATGAATTAATGTGTTTGTATCTTTGTGTTTAACTATAACATAGCCCAGAAAAGAACGTAGGCTATGTTTTATTAATTTTATTCACATATTTTCCTTAATAATTCAAAATTTACTTATTTTTCATGCAGAATTAATAGCGATTTTTTAGATAAAATTTAACCAATTTCCTTTATCGTTGCCAAAAAAAATCAAAATATGTAATAATATTTCAACGGCAATAAGTTTCAATTGAGCAATTTCCATTCGAAAAATTAAACTAAGAAAAAATAAATATGACGTCAGAATTAAAATAAAAATAAATATAGTACTTTGTTAAATATTAAACAGAGAAATTTGTTTCATTAATAAGAATTTTTCTGACAAAAATGGGGCCATAATTAGAAGTAAAAGAAATAAAAAATAATTATATTTTTAACAATTATTTTACCTGATAAAATTTGACGTCATAATTGAAATAAAACAGATATTTTATAGTAGTCGTAAAAAATATTAGAAACATGGATAGCAATAACTCATGAATAATGACGTCATTGCCGAAACTTCAGTGAAGGCTTTATTTGGCGACACAAAATTTATTGTCTTCCGCCTGTCAGTCTGTTCTGTCTGTCTGTCTGTTCGCGATAACTGCCACAAAATGCAATCAAAACTTCTTTTTTTCGGAAACAAAATTGTAAAACCCTAGATTTCTGAGTTTACACTTTCAAAAGATCCTCATACATCAGATTTAGGTGTTTGTGGTGGGCAGGTATGTAGAAGTATGAGGATAAGGAAAAATGCTTATTAAAACTGTTACTTATCCTTATAAATCAAAATGTATAAAGAAATACAAGATATACGATAACCATTGGCAAATTGATAGAAAGTTACAAATTTAAGTTTAATGAGACTACGGGGGGTTCAGGGGGGCTCCGCCCCCCTGAAGAAATCTACTATGTTATAATAAAAAAACAAAAATAATAGATCATGAAAATTTCAGAATATCCTAACATAACTAAATCTTTAATTTAACGCTTTTGGTGGCTGAAAACTTCTTATTCTTATTTTATTCTTATAAATAATTACGTAATTTGAAAATTTTAAATTACAGTTTCCAGGAAGTTCAATTCTACCCAAAGTGTGTTTTAAAAAAATGATGTGCAAAGCTCACGTTGAGGCTCCTGATCTGCAGATTTACTAGTTATTTGCTTTGAGGTAGGCGCTACAGCTATTTGCCGGCATAACCTCCAATGATAACAAGAAACCATACAGAACACTTTATTACAGAATATCCAATATATACATTATCACAGGGACAACACAGACACCCATGCCGCTAGCTGGACTCCAACCAGGGACCAGCGGTGCAATCGTGATTCGTTATGTGACAATGAAGTCATTCACGGCTGTAATAAATAAATAAATAAATAAAGCAACAGGAATATAAAAAGTCTAACAATATTATATTTAAAACGCCCCTTCGCTTTTCTTAAATAAAAAGTTTTAATTAAACACTGTTAAAAATTTGACTGTTTTGCTGCATTGTCATTACACAGCTTTTATAGAAAATGATTACTTTACCGTATTACACTAGAGCTGTTGCAAACCGTACGTATTCGTTACTAAGAAACGGGTATTCTCTAAGATACGAAATACCGAATCTTTACTTAGAAATACCACTCGTTAGCCGTTATCGGAGTCCATATACAACCGAAATAAGTGGAACTAACTTCAAACGCTGCGTACGTTTGTATAATTCATGGCTTCTCGCGAGTCCGCCTCAACAAGTATATTAAGGTACATATTAAAAAGAAAAATATTAATTGTGTATTTGAATAGAAATGTCCACTAGAATGAAATCAGTGAAACATGTGATAACGGAACCTGTCGATAACGGAAAGTAGTATTAAGCGAGTTCTCAAAAACGTTTTACCCCGCTTAACATCGCAAAATTTTTCTAACATATTCATAGACTCAATCTACTGCATGAAATCATTAAATTGGCACTGATGGCCATAGAAGTGATATCAAATCGAATAGCATTTCGTATTGAAGATCAAGTTATAATCTAATATTTTTATATGGTGACCAGGGGCGTGCGAAGACAAAATTGCGCCCGGGGCAAACTTACAATTTGACGCCCCCTCCCAAATTTTTCTTGTAATAGGCCAAAAATGACGTTAGTATTATAAATTTTACGCCCCCTAAATCTCCGTACCCGGGCGGTCGCCCCTTCGCCTCCCTTTCGCATGGCGCTGATGGTGACCTTTCAAACATAATTCTTTCCAGAAATACTTCATTATTCCTTAATTACAGCTATAACGAATATTTTATTCTACTATAAGCTACCATTCTTTTTATAGTGAAATTATAAGAAAATTTTAATAGATTATATGCATAATTAAGACAAAATTAATTTAATTAAACTCTTAAATGATAAACACGCGTTGTTTTTCTTTTGCTTAGATCGATGGCTCTTTTTTAAATCGAAATATTAATACATAATATGTAATCACAAAAAAAGCGCAATTATTTTGTTTAATTTTAAAAAATGCATAAAAAAACTTCATATCTGTAAGGTAAATAGTAACAGGTGTTTCAACACTTGCTCATTTTACTTGCACATATGAAGCCAACATTATGTTTAATACTACACTAGTTATGCACTCGAATTTTCCATATTCCCCCCCCCCCACACTTTAATTATTAACTTCTTGCTAAGGTCCTGGTTTTAATATTTTATTTGCTTTTTTTAAATAAAAGTTCGAAGTTTCAATAAATTTAACTTTTACGGATAGATGGCAGCACTAACTAATACGATCTCTAGTGAAAAACACCGTAATCACTGGCGATAAATTGATAAATAAACTAAAAAACTTTGTAAAATCATCATAAAATGAAAAATTAAGCAGGACGCATTTCGAGCTACAACAACAGCATGGTGATTTTACAAAGTTTTTTAGTTTGTTTATTAATATGAATTCTTCCAAAGATTATTCTATACGATTATGCCGTATGCTCGATGACTGTGAATACCCAGTTTCTGAACAGTAACGACTAACGAAACGAATGCTTTTTAACGGGTAGAAAATTCTAAATCAACGTCAACATACGGGTATTCATTTTGCCGTTATTTTCACAGCACTATATTACACTGTTAAAAATTTGACCCATTTGTTGCAGCGTCACTCTACAGCTTTTATGGAATATCTCTTTTATGACCAATGAGAATGCTCCATATCACAGTAAAGTAACCGCTTTATAAAAGCAGTGGGGTGATGTTGCAGCAAATAGGTCAAATTTTTAACAGTTGCTGCAGCATCACTCTAACGCTTTTATAGAAAACGATTACTTTGTGCGCGAATTTTTTTTCCGAGCACCTTCGTCGTTCCAAGCCCAAGCTTGCACTCTGATTGGTTGTTGCTCTCGGCACTGTTTTCGCGTAACTTGGCGATAACCATGCTTGGCGAAAAATACTTCTCTCGTAAGTGAACGAGTAAACCTAAAACCTAACCTACTCATTCTTATCCTCGTGATCTCGTGGTCGGGAAAGAGTACAGCTTTCAGTAAGACACGTTCCATCCAATCCAATGCTGCAAGAGAAAAGTTACTTTGTACTCGGTTCGGAAGGGAATTAAACTCTCGACGGAAGCATCTATCGCTACGCCAAGTATGATTATCGCCAAGTTACATGAAAACAGTGCCGAGAGCAAAAACCAATCAGAGTGCGATCTTGGCCTTGGAACGACGAAGGTGCTCGGAAAAAATTACGCACTTTGTGTGTGTTACTTACAGTGTATTCTATAAAAGCTGGGGAGTGATGATGCAGCAAAAGGGTCAAATTTTTAACAGTGTACTGCTAAAAATTTGACCCATTTACTGCAGCGTCACTCCACAGCTTTTATAGAATGTCTATTTTATGACCAATAAGAATGCTCCATAACGCAGCAAAGTAATCGTTTTCTATAAAAACGGTGGAGTGATGCTGCAGTCAAATTTTTAACAGTGTGAATATTGTGTTTGAAATACGGAAAAGATTTCAAAGCACGGTAAAATGTAGTGACGTCATTTACAGCTCAAACTGTAAATCTGACGAATGAGAACGCTCCATTACGATTCTGGAACATTTGCATTGGACAAAAAATTTACACCCTTTAAAATCGGAGATAACTTTTCACAATGGAATTTGTCATTGGTCCCAATAAGTGTTTTTTCTCGTGGATGGGTTGACCCCGGAATCGTTATACAAGGAGGGATGTTATATATGAGGACCCCAGAAGCCAAGGGGTACAAGTGACAAAATATCGATTCGGAGTAAATTGAGTTTAAAGATAATTGATGTTAAATTGGAACATCAATAACAATTGAGTGAATTGAAATAGAAAATTTCTGCTTCTTGCATTCTGGTCTTTGAACTCTTATTTCAATAACTGTTAAAAAATAAAGTACAATTTTCTTTAAATGTATAATTAATCAATATTGTTTGTTTTTCGAAAAAAGTAGTTTGCCTCTATAAATTAGCAAATAAGAAAATCACTTATATTTCTTTAATTGAAATGAAAAAAGCATATTTTTAGGTCGTCTGCGTATTTAGTTTATTTTTTTCAATTTTGTCACTTATACCCCTTGGCTTCTGGGGTCCTCATATATAATTGTCGCACAATTTTTTATTTTCCTACACATTATATCTAAAATCTTATGCAGAAAATAAGTTAAATCCATCAGCAATTTTTTCTTTCAAAAAAATCTCTTAATTGGAGTGGTGAAAGACTTTGATTTTTCAAAATTCGAAGCTATGTGTGAATTAATGAAAGTAAGTCCCACGTTCCCCTGTAGTAGTCAAGCCTTTTTAATGACTTTAAGAGGGAGAAAGTTATACTTAGAACTTTTGTCAGAAGAATAGAAAAATTGGAAGCATAGGAATTTATGTAATTTTATAATGTAGTATTTTGTACAATCAGATAAAATTAACTTTTTTTTTGGTTTGAAATTCCTTCTATGGAAACTATTATATGTTTTCGCATATAAGTCAATCCATGTATACGCTCAGTATGTGACTTTTTTGTACAAAATTGTCCAAAATTGAAATTCCGTATGTAAGCCGATGTTAACAAAGGATGATTAAAAAAACAAAATTACTTATTTTTAGCTTACAGGCTATCATAGCCTGAGAGCTTATGTGCCCGTCCGTTCTGCATGTACGTTCGTACGTTCGTGCGTAACGCGATAACTCATGATAAAAATATCGAATCCACTTGAAATTTTTTATATAGGTATATCCTGATAAGGCGCTTCCCTGATTAGTTTTTTGAATTCATTCGATATGTATAAGAGGGGGAACGGGGGGCTCATGCCCCTCCCTTTAATTGATAGAAACGGGATTTTCATGCAGAATTAACAGTTTTCATTCAAAATTTAGATATAGGATCATTCTGATGATGCGATTCTTTGACTGTTATTAGGTGTTCATTGAATAAGTATAAACAGGGGGAACGGGGGGCTCATGCCCCTCCCCTTAATTGATATATACGGGATTTTCATACAGAATTAACAGTTTTCCTTCAAAATTTAGATACAGGATCATTCTTATGAGGCGATACCGTGGCTGTTATTAGGTGTTCATTGAATAAGTATAAACAGGGGGAACAGGAGTTCTAATGCCCCTCCCCTTAACTTGTATAAATGGATTTTTAAAGCAGAATTGTCAGATTTCGCTCAAATCTCTAAATAGTTTTGGAAGTTTAATAGTTAAGTATAAAAGAAGGGAATAACTCCTCTTAAATTATATAAATGCTAAATGGGTTTTTATTAAGATTTTTATCCGATTTGCTCTGAATTTTGGATATAGATATTTTATATGATAAAGCATGTCCTTGATAATTTAGGAGATTCAATGACTAAGTATAAAAAAGGAGAAAGGGGAGAACTGTTTCCCCTTCTTAATTTTTTTTTCGAACGGAATTAACGAAAATACAAGGCTGTAATGTACAATTAGTATGCGTAGCCTGTGAGCTCAATGCCATCAGCTTAACTGGGGGATATTCTTTTTATTTCTATTTTGTTTTAGCGGCTGTCAGTTTTATTTAATTGGATTCGGCTTCCACTCGAAGTTTATAAAAATAAGCTATATAAAGATAAGTTCCATATGAAATTGGCTGAAAGTATTTCATCTGTGGATAACACCTACAACAAATTTCAATAATTAAAGAAAAAATGAAATCATGAGTATCTCTCAATGGGTGAAAGAATTTTGGTTTGGAATTTTCATTTTATCTTTTTTTTTTTTTTTTAAAGTTGCATTAATAATGATCAAGATAAAGCTGAACCACTGAGGATGATGTCTTTTTTGAAGAAGGTGGCAAAGATCATAAATTAGACATTAGTGATATTCATCCTGGTGTACCAATGAAAGAAAGGGATGTTTGATAAAATGCTATTTAATTTTCTACTGGCTGTGTTACCTAGCAACCAAGATATACCTAATTATTTCAAAATGTAAAAAGTTTTCTGTGCAAACGATAATTTGTGATAAATACATTATCTGTTTATTTCTTCAGTTTTTACCTAAGCTGTGTGAAACAATATTCTTTTTGTTTTTGAGTTTGATTAGAATGTTTTTTATGAGTATATGTGAAAAAATGTTACGGTTTTTTATTGGAGTTGTGTTTTGTTAAATTATCTATGTTCGAAAGAACTGTGAAGAATTTTCTCATGAGAATAAACTGTTTAAAATGAGAGATGCGTATTTAATTTTGAGTTGAGTAAGAAATTAATAATAAACTTTCGAACAATTGAAATATTCATATGGTCCGTCTCTACGGAGAAAAATCAGCGAGTTGTTGTTCTACGTCAATGACTGAAGGATAAATGGTGAATATTTTGTTGTGTTTTCCTATTTCTTCGTATCTAGAAATCATCTTTTAAAGAGTCAAGAGGGGTAAGTGCACCCATTTAATTTTTATTCATTAAAAATGAGTATGAAAGAATTAAAAGAAAAAAAGAAAATTTTCAAAACAAACTTGGCAAAATTAAAAGAAAAATTATCGAATTCTGAGCTAGAATTAAATGAATTAATTCTCATAAAGGAGAAACGGAATAAATTAGAGAAAAACTTTTCTGAGTTATTTGAGTCTATTTATAAGATAAGTAAAGAAGATGAAATTGAGGATTTTATTAAAGAAAACGAAGAAATTAATGAAATATTAGAAATAATGGGATTTGAACTTTCCAAAAAGTTATCAAAAATGAAATTGCAAACTGTTAATTTAGAAAACGCCACAAAGGCTGAAAATAACATAAAATTGCCGAAGTTAACTCTTCCTGTATTTACGGGTAATTTGCATGAGTCGCTTTCTTTTAAGGATATATTTAAGGCTACTGTACATGAAAATTCAAATTTGTCAGGGGCAATGAAATTGCAATATTTGAAGTCTTTATTGAGAGGAGATGCGTATCGAATAATTCAGTCTATTTCAATCGTGGATTCTAATTATGAAGTTGCATGGTCGCTTTTGGAAGAACGGTTTTCAAATGCTAGAGAACAAGTTTACGCGCATTTAAAACGTTTTCTAAATATTCCTGTTATTCAGAATGAGTCCCCAGCAGCATTATGAAATCTAATAGATATAACAAATGAATGTATTAGGTCGTTAGAGATTTTAGAACTAAAAGTTGAGGGGTTTTCTACTACTATGTTTGCTTATATTTTGGCTCAAAAATTAGATGTAAATACAAAAATGTGGTGGGAAAGACATCTTAAGTGGGATAATTTACCGAGGTTAATTGAATTGCTAGAATTCTTGAGAGACCACGCGCGTACACTAAGTGCGTCCAAACAAGTAAATACAAAGCGAAATTTTCAAAACTAAAGCCAAACAAAGCATAGCTTTTCAAAGGTAACATCCATGGTTACGAGTTTAAATGAGAAAAATATGCACAAATGTGTTGTATGTAACCAGGAAAATTACAGTGTATTTAAATGTCCCAAATTTCAAAAATTTAATGTACAGGAAAGAGTAGAATTTGTTAAAAAAAACAATATGTACTTTAACTGTCTTTCAGAATTCCACTGCGTCAGAAAATGTAACTCATCATTCTCGTGTTCAAAATGCCATAAACGCCACAATATTTTTCTTTGTTTTGATAGGCGTTAGAGAAATTCCAATACAGTGGGAAACACAAAAAATTATAGTGATAAGGAAGTGCCAAATGCATTGTCAACGTATGAAAGTAAACCAACAATAAATGCTGACGCCATACCATTTGAGTTAAATAACCAAATTCAAAATTTCACTGGTACTTCAAATGTGAGATCGAATAATGTTAAAACAGTTCTTCTTTCCACTGCTATTGTTTATATGAGAGATAAATTCGGAAATAAAGTTCCGGTGCGTGCTTTATTGGACAATGGTTCAATGAGCAATTTTTTAACATTGCAGTTAGTTGAAAGATTAGGAATTCGAAAAGAAAAAAGTAATATTTCGATATCGTGTTTAAGTGGATCCTCTGTCGCGGTAATAAATAAAACTATTGCCTTGATCGGTAACAATTCGGGAGATTATAGTCGGGAGTTAGATTTCCTTATCATGCCAAAGATTTCGCAAATTATGCCCTCGAAATATATTAATATTTCAGAGCTAGGAGTTCCAGAGTCTATTATTCTTGCTGAAACTGAATTTAATAGACCAGGGAAAATAGATCTTTTGCTAGGAGCTGAAGTATTTCTAGAATTGATAAAGGTGGGTCGTATGAAGTTACCAAATTCTAAATTAATACTGCAAAATACGGTGTTCGGTTGCATAGTAAGTGGGAGTGTTTACGATTGTAACGATCAGCAACAAATACATTGTGGGTTAATTACTGAAACAAATTTAAATTTTGAAATGAAAAAATTTTGGGAAATTGAAAGAGTAGAAGAAAGTACACCATTGAGAAATACAGAAGAATTAGCATGCGACACCCACTTTATAAACACACATCAGAGAGATATAACGGGCAAATTCATAGTAGAAATGCCGTTGAAAAAAGATCCTAGTTCTTTGGGAGAATCAAAGCAATTTGCGGAAAATAGATTAAATTCACTGTGGAATAGGTTAGTCAAAAATCCAAATCTTTTAGAGTTATATTGCGCATTTATGGCAGAGTATAGAGAGTTAGGCCATATGGAGGAAGTAGAAAAAACAGATGAGTCAATACATGCGAATTATCTACCTCATCATGCTGTTTATCACCCAGATAAAAGTTCTACAAAATTGAGAGTTGTCTTTAATGGTTCACATGCAACTTCACCAGGAGAATCCCTAAATTCCATACAGCTGAATGGAGGTGTCATTCAAGATGATTTGTTTAGCATAATACTTAGATTTCGTACACACCTATATGCATTTACAGCAGATGTAAAAATGATGTATCGCATGATACTTATCGATAAAAGTCAACGTGATTTACAGCGCATAGTTTGGAAAGATACTGTAAATGGTGAGATGAAATATTACAGACTATGTACAGTCACATATGGCACAACTGGTGCCCCTTATTTAGCCATGCGCTGCCTTAAACAGCTTGGTATAGATGGTGAATCTCAATTTCCGTATGCTTCTGGTGTGGTACAATCAGACTTTTATATGGACGATGTCCTGACTGGAGCAGCTGACCTAAAATCGGCTAAGAGATTGCAAATTGAGCTTATTCAACTATTAAATGCGTGCGGCATGAATTTACATAAATGGTTTAGTAACCATCCAGAATTAATGGAGCCAGCCTTTAAAAATGAGAATTACACTTTTGAAAATATGAGTGAAACTAAGGCACTAGGACTTTGTTGGAATGCCAATGATGATACTTTTACTTTTAGTGTATCATTCAGTGAGCAAACCAAGGTAACTAAAAGAAGTGTGCTGTCAAATATTGCTCGCATTTTCGACCCCTTGGGTCTTCTAGGACCAGTTGTGACGAAAGCAAAAATTTTCCTACAAAGACTGTGGAGACTGCAAATTGGTTGGGATGAAAATCTCCCTACAGCTGAGCTTGATGATTGGTTGCAGTTTTTAGAATCATTAAGAGCCATCAGCAATATAAGTGCTGTTAGATACATTTTTACAAATAATCCAGTGCAATTTAAAATTTGTGGCTTTTCAGATGCTTCGGAGAAAGCCTACGGTGTGGCATTGTATGCTGTGTCTTCAAATTCTTCAGGAGAGCAAATTTCTCAGTTGCTTTGCAGTAAAAGTCGAGTTGCGCCAATCAAAACAATCACTATTCCTCGCTTGGAGCTCTGTGGTGCAGTTTTATTAGCCAAATTGATGAATAAGGTTGCCAAAACCTTAAAAGTACCTAAAGAAGCTGTTTACTATTATTCAGATAATACTATTGTATTATGTTGGATTCGAAAACAGCCGCGTGACTTAAAAACCTTTATGGCATCACGTGTGGCTACGATTCAGAATCTTTCTGATATCAGTCATTGGGGACATGTGGCTTCTTCTGATAATCCTGCTGATCTTGTGTCACGAGGTGTAGATCCAGACTTCTTCAGAGTAGCTTATGGTGGAAGGGTTCACTATTCCTAACACAACAAACTGAACATTCTCCAAATATTGTTGAACTTGAGCAAAATGATAAGGATCTATACATAAGTGAACTTAAACATACAGCTTCAAAGACTTTTTCAGAGACTACACTTTTAATATCAGACTGTTCATCTTTTATTGACTATTTTTTGCAATTGAGTAATAATTATGCTAAATTAATAAGAATTCTTAGCTATGTTTTCAGGTTCATTCAGAATGTCAAGAAGCCAAAAGAAAGGTATTCAGGTAAGTTAACATCTGCTGAATTGAAGAAAGCTGAGCAGTTTATCATAAAATCTGTTCAAGAAAAAGAGTTCAGTTCTGAATTCACATTGTTATCTAAGGGTAAGGAGTTACCAAAAAATAGTAGATTGCTTTCATTAAATCCTTTCTTGGATAAAAATAATTTAATCAGAGTTGGAGGTCGTCTCCAAAATAGCACGGTAAATTATGCCCCAAAACATCCAATTGTACTGCCCTCTAAACACAAATTAACAGAATTAATTATTGAGTTTTATCACAAAAAATATCTACATATAGGACCACAAAATTTACTTTATTGTGTTCGAAGAGAATTTTGGCCTTTAAACGGTAGGGCTATTTGCAGAAAAATTGTACATAAATGTATTACATGCTTTAGGGCCAAACCTAAATTGTTAGAGCAAATTATGGGCGAGCTCCCGAAAGAAAGAATAAATGTTGACTTTGTTTTTAATTGCACAGGAACTGATTTCTGTGGTCCATTTTTGATTAGATATAAAGGTTAACGTAAAGGTATTTTTCATAAAGTTTATGTTTGTATTTTTATTTGTATGGTAACTAAGGCAATGCATTTGGAATTAGTTACTGATTTAACGTCTGAGGCTTTTATTGCCACATTAAAGAGGTTTTTTGCCAGACGAGGCAAACCTCGAAAAATTTTCAGTGATAATGCAGGCAATTTTGTGAAGACTAATGTAGAGCTTAAAAGGTTGCATGAATTGGTAAACAAACCAGACCAGAACCTTACTAATTACTTGTTATCTGAAAGTATTGCTTGGGAATTTATTCCCCCTAGAGCTCCAAATGTTGGAGGTTTATGGGAATCGGGAGTCAAGTCCTTCAAGTATCACTTTAAACGTGTTGTGGGCACCTCTAAATTAACTTATGAAGAAATGTTAACTATAATTGTCCAAATTAAAGGTATCTTAAATTCGCGCCCGCTTACTCCCTTGAGTACAGATATTGATGACTTGGAGGTCTTGACCCCGGGACATTTTCTTATTGGTCGCCCACTTAATGCCATTGCTGAATCTGACCTGAGTAATATTGAAGATAATAGACTTAACTTATGGCAAAAGACCACTAAAATGGTTGAGACCATCTGGAAAAAGTGGAAAAATAGTTATTTAAGTACATTGCAGCAAAGGCATAAGTGGATGATATCAAAAAACAACCTCGAAATAGGAATTTGAATAAAGGAAGATGATCTTCCAGTGTCTAAATGGTTAATAGGGAGAATTGTAGAGATATTTTTTGGTAATGATAATACAGTAAGAGTTGTAAATATAAAAACCCCAAATGGAATATATAAAAGAGCACTATCCAAAATTGCTGTATTAGCTCTTGAAAAGTAATTCAGTTTTTATAAGAAAGTGTACATTATTGTAAAATTTCTTTATTTATTATGTATTATGTAAAATTGTTTAGATATTTACTTAAATTTAACTTAACTGCGACTCATTTATATTGAATTTAATTGTATTGTTATTTATATTTTTTACAATGGTTGTAATTCCAGTGTTTTAGTTTGAAACCCCCTCAGAGGTTTCAAGAGGGGCGGTATGTTTGATAAAATGCTATTTAATTTTCTACTGGCTGTGTCACCTAGCAACCAAGATATACTTAATTATTTCAAAATGGAAAAAGTTTTCTGTGCAAACGATAATTTGTGATAAATACATTATCTGTTTATTTCTTCAGTTTTTACCTAAGCTGTGTGAAACAATATTCTTTTTGTTTTTGAGTTTGATTAGAATGTTTTTATGAGTATATGTGAAAAAATGTTACGGTTTTTTATTGGAGTTGTGTTTTGTTAAATTATCTATGTTCGAAAGAACTGAGAAGAATTTTCTCATGAGAATAAACTGTTTAAAATGAGAGATGCGTATTTAATTTTGAGTTGAGTAAGAAATTAATAATAAACTTTCGAACAATTGAAATATTCAAGGGATTCTAAGCATTTACTTGAAAAATATCATCATGATATTGTTATAGTGAATGTTGATTGGCGACTTTTCTACTGTAAAAAAATGGAGCATTAAAGTTTTTTTTTAGAAATTCACAAGTATTATTTGCTTTTTACATTTACTATCTCTTCTATTTTAGAATATCAATTTTGGAAATTTTCTTATACTCGTGTATAAGCCGATCTCCCTGTCTTGGAGCCAGAAAAAGTCTCCGCTTACACATACGGAAATATATGAAAAGCAATTTTCAATAATTAAAATAATAAATTAAAGGGAAAAATGTACATAAAATAATTAAATTAGATATTAAAGAAATACGGTTGGTTGTTTGTATATGTGACGGCCAATTATCAGCACGAAGGATAGAGGACCTAATGGCTGGGGAATGCTTTTATGGGGATCTTTTTAGGGGAACCTAACCCGTATTTATGCAAGAAAATCCAAGGTTCGAAGACAACCCTGAAAAACCTCGAACGATTATCCCGATGGCCACAATTGGGTTTGAACACTGCTCCTGCCGTCCACCTGTTTACAAAGAAAAACCTCTCAGCCACAAAGAAATATGAACAAAAATCATGACATAAAGTCAATATAAATGCATAGTAAATCTTAGTGCATAAAATTTAAGGAAAACATTAATGGCATCCTTCGAAAAGAAGTTTCCTTTCAAATGTTAAGTAGCGCATTGCGATGTATGTCATTCTTATATAATGATGTTAAAGAGTTTATATAAAAATAAAAATCATAAGATATACTCATTTAGGAGATATGGAAACAAAAAGCCCAAAGATATTTCTGAAAAGAACAGAGGAACTAAAAAACTCAGAAAAAAAAGTCCTGCCAGCAGTATCGGGAGGAAGAGGTAGCTTTCATATACCTAATTTATTTGTTTATTTATTTTAAATTAACTTATATTATTCAAACATATGAAGCTCAAATTAGTGAAACCCGATTATTTAAGATTGAATACTAGTTTTTGTCAATACTGAATATTAATGGAATGTTTAGAAATTAGTCGTCTTTTATTCAACCGGGTTTTATTTAAAGCGATTTATAGGGTCTCCAAATTCCCCGATATCATGAAGTGTATCCATTTTAAAACAACATGATGAATAAAACAAACCAAAGAGCTTGGCCGAAATTCATGTGCACATGCACTCTCACATCGAAATCGATTAATATATACGAGTACTGTCGCGGGCAAATTGATTTTTTAAAAAATGTGACCCACATTAGAAATTCAAACTGCTATATCTCAGTCGTTTTTTAAGGTTTTTACCTTAAAGAAAGAAAAAATTCTCCGGAATGCATTATTAAGATCAAGCACTTTAGAAAGAACCTTTTTTCATTTTTTAATTTTTCGTTTGTATATCATTATACATTTAAAAGATTTTTGAAAAACTTAAATGGCTGCCATTTTGAAACAAGCTGGCGAATAATGCTGGCCAGTGAACTCCGTCAAGACATTGGTATGTGCTATGTATACACGAAGTTATATTCAAATCAGTTTATAAATATGTGTATTATCGCGTGACAAATTTCAGACCGTTTCAAGATGTCAACCACACAGGAAATTGAAAGTGATATAACTCAGCCATTTTTCAAGATATAGATGAAACAAAAAATGCTCTGGAATCTTTATATCAACATCAAATACACAAAAGAAAAATCTTTTTCAATTTCTTATTTTTTAAATCTAATTTTAAAATTTAAATTAAAAAAATTAAATTCCGCCATTTTGAAACAAGATAGCGAATGGAACGGGCCAACGAGCTCGATCCAGACATCGGTATGTACTAAGTACGCGGCAAGTTACATTCAAATCGGTTTACAAATACGCGTTAGGGTGGGCCGAAAAAAACTTTTTTCGATTTTCGATGATGGCGGGTGCGGAAAAATGGCCACTGGTGGCACTCAGTTCATACAAAAAAATTGAGGTTTTTTGGACTTTTCCTTACCTTGCCGCAAATTGCTTAAAGTTTTGCAAAAATGCTGATTTTTTAACTTTTTTAGCAAAAAACTTTTAAAGTGTTAAATTAAATTTATTTTGATTGCATTTAATTGAAAAGGCATATTTAATGTACCAAATGTTTAAATAAATTCTGAAAATGCATTATTTAATCCCTATGTGTACTTTAAATTAACCGATTTTTATAGCTTTTTCGAGCATAAGAGGCAAAAATTGTACTTGTTTGAATCGTTCATTAATTTCTCTCTTATTCGTGTCCCTTGGTGTTTTTTATTTTTTTCTTTGCGTCAAAGGTCATATATTTGGGCAACGGACAGCAGTAAATTTCAAAAACAAATAAGAAGGGGTTGAAGAAGATTCTAAGCGAACACAGTGACTCATGGTAATGTTGAAGGAGTGAAGAAGAAAAAAGAAGAGGGACGAAAACGTCATAAAGGATTCTTATTATTTTTCCATGCTCCGTTCCCTGCGACATTTGTTCAGTGTGAACGTGAAATCTTTTTCTAGTGAAATACGTTGCTTTTTGAATCGTTTAACATGCCATTACGGAGTTTTGTGCGTTTCATTATGATAAGCTTAGAAATGGCTAGTATGAAGGGCTATGGCAATGTAAACATACGCGATAGCGTGAAAAGTAGCTTCTTCGAGGCACCATGCATATTGAAAAAAATTGTAATTGTCAACTTATGCTGATATCATGATCCACTACTACTGGTTTCTTCAACATGCAGGAGTTGTGACAGCAGAGGATAACAATATCGTCATCGATAAAAAACAAGGTCAAAAGAGAAAAACAGAAACTTGGAAAGAAGATACAGGCAAAGAAATTCTTGAAGGAACGAAAATTAAAAGCATATTTTCTGATGGTAGAAAGGATAAAACTATCTTCATAGGAAAAAAAACAAGAGGCACCGTCGAAAGAAAGGCGAGGAACACATCACCGTGTTGTCTGAACCCTGTTCGGAATACTTTGTCACTTGACACCTCGTTCCAGTCATAGAAAAGAAATAGCAAAATCATTATATAATCTTCTAAGTGAGTACAAGTTAGACTTTTCTGAAATGACATCACTTAGATGTGTCACTTAGATGTTAATACGCTTTTAATACAGGAAAACGCAATGGTGTCATTGCCAGTCTTGAAAAAAAAAGAAAAAACTAGGAAGTGAGCTGCAACATTCCATATGTATTTTTTATAGGAATGAACTCCAACTACGACATCTACCCTCTAAACTTGATGGTGGAACCACGAGACATGAGACCTTTGCCGGTCTAATCGATGCTAAACTAACAGAGTGTGAAAATCTATGTTTCACTTTTTTCGAGCCTATTGCTGTTTTAGGGCCATCAGAAATTGAAAATACTGAAGACCTGAATACCGATCAAAAGCACTTGTTTAATATTTTTACAGCAGCTTCAACCGTAGCATGTCTTCGAGAACTGGAAAAGAGAATACCAGGACCAATTATGAAATCAAGATTGATCACATCCGCTTGCAGAATTTTACGTTTGTATGTTAGCAGTTCAAATCCTGATAAAGCGTTGAAATACATCTCGCTCCGTACGTGATACGAGTTTATGCGCCCGTGTGGTTTTCTGTAAGCAAAAAGCCAGGTTGCTCGGACGGATCTACACATATGTTGCAGATAGTTAAACTTCCAACGTTTCTACCAGATAACCTAAAAAAGGCAGTGCGTTTAGTCATCTGAACAAATGGACAGTATGGTCATCCGGATAATTTATTGATAGCAATGGCAACCGATGAAAGACTACATATTAGAAAAATGGTATAAGAAAGATAGGAAAGAATAAAAATATGTCGCAATTTAAACATGACAAAAACTAACATAGTGCGGGACTTTCAAATTCTAAACCTGAATTTTAAAGCGACGAACTGAGTGTATCGAGTGGGTCACCGCCGAAATCAGCGAACCTCTTATAACAAAAATTTTATCACTAGAAGAAATTGGAGAAAACGTAATTTCAGGATCCATGTTGAATGAATCATTAGTCTGCTTTTAAAATCACTCCATGGATAAAGGAAAAAGTCATTAAAATTGTGACAGAAGTTGCATCAAATGTATACGGGAGAGAAGGAAGCGATGCAAAATTGCAAGCACGGAAAAATACCCCAAAGTTCATTTCTAAGAAGGACTTTGTAGCGTAAAAAAGTATGCATTTTGAATATAACATTCTGTGGGTTAGGAGGGCTGGTAAAACTCAGCGTGCAGTTACCTCAACGTGGTGAGTTAAGGGTTGTTTCGCATTGGTACTAATCGCGAAACAAGCTAAAATCTGTACATTTTTAAACAACATAGCACTAAACTAATGCATAATTAGAGGTTATTTAAATATTTGGCACATTAAATATATCTTTTAAACTAAATACAACCAAAAAAAAATTTATTTGACATTTCTAAATTTTTTGCTAAAAAAGTTCAAAAATCAGAATTTTTGCAAAATTACAAGCCATTTGCGGCAGGGTAAAGAATTGCCAAAAAATGTGAAATTTTTTGTGTGAACTAAGTGACACCAGTGACCACTTTTCCGCACCCGCCATAATTGAAAATCGAAAAAAAGTTTTTTTCGGCCCACCCTACTGTACATGATATGAATACATGTGTATATTAGAGGTTCTACATAACGTACTACAGTTTTGTCAATTGAGAAAAAGCTTATTACAGTTGAAAATTGCCTTTGAGAAACTTCCGTCAATAAATGGAAATGTACTGCAATTTATTTGTGGAGTCCTTTACAATCTATATTAATAAAAGAAGAAAGTTTCCGTTCCTGAGCATATGTGTATCTGTTGGCGATGAAGTTGGAAATTTATTTCAGGCAGAAATGTAAAATTTTGGATTAGGATAGTACAAGGCATGTCGTAATGAACTAGAGTGTCAGATTTTCATTTTTTGATAATTAACCGAGAAATTTACTGGAAATCGCAACGAATTTTGATCCATAATCTTTCTTTTGTTTCTCAAAATGGCAGATGTTGTCAGTTCCGAAACTAGATACTACTGAAAAAACGAAACGCAAATATTGCTACGCTTTATTATTATTATTATTATTACTATTATTATTAATTGAGCATTTTGCAGCGCGCATAGAGTTAAATATTTAAAATTCCATGCAACGAAGGAAATTAAAACCACTTCTATGCAATTTTTTATTTTTTTCATACGTTGTAATTTTTTTTTATATAAAATATGAATAGTAACGCTTCAGAAAATTAATTTTAAAATGTTTTTTCGTCGACTAATTTCTTAACTTACATTATTTTCTTTTTAAGAAATACAGAAAAAAAATAAATACCCACTTAAGCGGACAATCATCTGTACTTTAAAATTGTGCAATTCGTATCGAAAAATACCACCCTGTTTTTTACGCTGATGAGGACAGTGAAGCCCTAGATGTTAATATCCTTCGAAAGATTTTCCTTTAAATGCATAAAATCATTCAACATTGATTTTAGGTATATTTAAGGCTACTATCACGGAAGCAAAATAACCTCGGGTTGGTTATCTAATAATCTATTGACACACGAAATAATATCCCCAAAATTAGTTATATTTAAAAGCTCACACTACAACGTCCAGCAATTATCTAGAGAGCGCTGAATAGAAACAAAGACCGTAACCAAATTCATTTGTCTGTTTCTGAAAGTGAATGATAAACAGTATGTACACCATAATCTACTGTACCCATATTGTACTGCACCTCAGTTATTTATCACAATTTAATAGTGTTTGAAGTAGACAAAATAATCAAATCCCCACTTATAGCATTCTATTAATGTTACCAGCTTTTCATTGTTAACAAATTCCATATACGAAAGAGTAAAACTAAGAAGAAAAACCAATATTTATTAAAATTAGGTGAGGAAGATCTAAGACATGTAAAGAATCTAAAAGAAAACATTATGCAACTGCAAGTTACTACTCCATGTTGAAAAAAACTGACTAAATCTAATTTTCTTCTCTCATGAATTATGTAACTTTCTGCTGCTGAATCATTTGCAGTTTTATTAGAAAAGCTTCTACCATTTGCAGAAACCAGCTTTCTTTTTATTCTTAAGCTTAAAACTATAACTTTTTAATACTGAGTATAATGGAGTGGTAGCAGACCATTTAAGGCTAAACTGTAACCTATATAATTGTTGTATGGTTTGTGGTTATTATAAATGTTAATATAACTACTATAAAATAACATTAAAATAGGGTCGATGTGCCAGTAATGGACCACCTTCCAGTAATGGGCCACCTCGCACTTTTTTGTTTATAAAAAAATAATAAATAATATTTTAGCTTTTATTATTTTTTTCTGAACTCCACCTTGCATGCTTTATAAGCTGGATTAATTTTTCACACTTTTCGTCGAAACAATTAGGAAGCAGAAAATAAAGTTTCACAGTTTTTATGTTTTTCACTGAAAATCTTAATGAACATGCTAAGAGCAGACTTTACTTACTTAGTTTATAACTTTTTTATTTTCCCGTAAAAATTGAATGTTTTTGTTTGGTTAGCAATATAAAACACTGAATTTAATGTACCAATGGCCATTAACAAAATTTTATTTATTTTTAAGATTTTAGGAGGGGTGGTCCATTACTGGATTGCTTATTTCGCGATTTTCCAGTAATGGACCACCCAAGTGACCAGTACAAAAAGTGTTATTTCAGTAGAGATAAAATATTTTGATTTAACTGGAAAGCTAAATAATCAAATTTAATACTTAAATTTTACCTATTAGAATTTAATAAAGGCAATTTCTTTATAAATAGTTGTTTTTAAAAAGTCATCCAAAATTGGTATAAAACACAAACAGAACATTTGACAAAATCTAGATGTGCCGTTACAAAAGAAGTTGGTTCAGAAATATAAAATCATATTTGGAAGAAGATATTATTAATATTTTCTTCCGAATTCTAAAGCATACAGAGAAATTTTTCAATAAGGTTAAAACAAGTTTTCTTTTGTGCTCTTAAAACAAGGAAAATTTTGGGACCAAAATCAGTTAAAGATGTGTATTATGTAGTACCAAATAACAAAAAAGAACAAATCACTGTTATGGGATGTTTTTCAGCAAATAATGAGATTGTTCCAGTGGTGATAATATATCCATATAAGCACCTCTGAAGGGAAATTGTGGAATCAATCTGTACCAAATTGGTGGGCTATATGATTATCTTAAAATGGTTGGATAGTGCAAGAACATTTATCATTTTAAATGCATTCTAAAATTCCATATTAAGCAATTTGGACTATCGGAAAGGGAAGATAAAATTGAAGATCTGTTATTTATATATCACAGTTGCAAAGCACATCAGTTAGATAATGATATGAATGAACACTGGAGAGTTTTTTTAATGCCTTATTTTATCTAAACTTGATTTCATTAAAACATTGTCTTTATCTTGTAAATCCTTTAAATTTAAATATTTTGTTGTATATCTTTACAATATAAATCCTTTAATGTTAGTTAATAATAAACAGTTAATAATATCATTAATATTTTGTTTTATATCCACATTATAAATCCTTGATTATAATAAATTCATAACTTAAATTTAAATATTTTGTTTTATGTTTTTTCATTATAAATCCTTTAATGTAATGAATTTCTAACTTAAGTTTTAATACTTTTTTTTATTATTATGCTTTCATTAAGTTCTGGAGCAAAATACAATTGAAACCAGTTGGAAATTGCACGTGAAACGTAGCAAATGAGGTTCGTTCGTACGACAACGAAGTTTTAAAAATATACAGATCTTCCCGATATAGTAGACAATACTTCGGATACAGTACAGTGGTTGAACTCTTTGTGTTCCTATAAACACACAGGAAGTAATTTTCATTACACCTCAGCAACGTATATCATATTCATAAAATGTGGCACAATTTAATATAATTAAAACATGTCCCAAACAATGTTTCCCTGTGTAGCATTATGTAGTGGAATACTTTTGTGTGGCCCTGTAATTTAATAATAAATATTCTTTGCATCTCAGATTGTACAGAATTTATATTTTAGTATATATATACGTCATAGGTTCATGTCAATTTTATTATGTTCGAATGAGTGTAACACCATTAAAATGCATTTGCAACTTTTTTCCCTTTTGACTGTAATGTAACGGAATACTTTTGATAGTCCCTGTAATTGATCGATGCATCTGTTTATCATAAGATCTGAAATGACTCGACAAAATTATGTAATATTTATATGTTTTAAATTTCAAACGTTTAAAATGCATTTCAAACTTTTTTCCCCATTGACCGTAACATAACGGAATACTTTTTATTTTCCCTGTAATTGATCTATTCATCCGATTTTCATGAAATTTGAAATGACTTGACAAAATTATGTAATAATTATGTATTTTAAATTTCAACCGATTCGGTTGGATAGTTTTTGTGTTGTTATATGCGGACAGACAGATAGACGGACAGACAAACGGACAGATAGACGGACAGACAAACGGACAGACAGACAGACGGACTGAACGAAAACTACACTGGTGTCCAAAAGTTAAGCATAATTGGTAATTAAGTAATTATTTTTAAGTAATGAAAGAAATATGAATCGGAATGTGCTGAAACTCCAGGTTTGTAAACAAAATAGTACGCGTCACATATTTTCGCGAAGCGTTTTCCCCGAAATCGAACAAGGGACCGTCAACAAATTGAAAAAAACGAAGATCTTTTGGATAACCCTGTCAAAACTAATGTAACAAAAGCGTTCAAACTGCACATTATGATTAATTGGCTTATTGTAATGTACTGTGTTAATTTTTACAAGGATAGCATGTATACTCGTAGAGAAATTAAGGTTTTTATAAAAACAGTCCTAAATTTTTCCACGTTTTTTGCTTATAATTTGCAGAGTTCTTATTATAAAATAATGTTCTTTTCTGAAAATATGACAAACATCATTATACACAATACCCTGTCATCAGAATTTAAAAATAATAAAAATTTAATGAAAAATGAGTATGTTTAGTAAATAATTTTTCATTGCGCATGCGTCAACGATATCAAAATGTCATTTGCATATTGTGTTAGCTAAATGTATAGAGCAACGTCTGTAAAAGTTTCAAAAACATAGCTTGAAAATTCTGAAAATGGGAACCTATAGAATCAACTCAAAGTCCTTTATTCCCTAAATGAAGCAAAAAGATGAGGGGCTGTATCCATATTCCATTGTTTAGTGCCTACACAATATTGCACGTACAACTATATTTAGGTAAAACCCCTGATTTTTTTGCTTCCTTTAGGAATAACGGATTTTGAGTTGATTCTATAGGCTCCCATTTTCAGAATTTTCAAGCTATGTTTTTGAAACTTTTACAGAAGTTGCTCTATACATTTAGCTAACACAATATGCAAATGACATTTTGATATCGTTGACGCATGCGCAATGAAAAATTATTTACTAAACATACTCATTTTTCATACAATTTTTATTATTTTTAAATTCTGATGAAAGGGTATTGTGTACAATGATGTTTGTCATATTTTCAGAAAAGAACATTATTTTATAATAAGAACTCTGCAAATTATAAGCAAAAAACTTGGAAAAATTTAGGACTGTTTTTATAAAAACCATAATTTCTCTACGAGTATCCATGCTATCCTTGTAAAAATTAACACAGTACATTACAATAAGCCAATTAATCATAATGTGCAGTTTAAACGCTTTTGCTACATTAGTTTTGAGAGGGTTATCCAAAAGATCTTCGTTCTTTTTCAATTTGTTGACGGTCCCCTGTTCGATTTCGGGTAAAACTCTGCGCGAAAATATGTGACGCGAACTATTTTGTTTACACACCTGGAGTTTCAGCACATTCCGATTCATATTTTTTCATTACTTAAAAATAATTACTTAATTACCAATTATGTTAGCTTTTGGACACCAGTGTATAGGTGCTACGTATTTACATAATTACGAACGCACCTAAAAGCAGTTATCTGTTATTTTTTGTAGGGTGGCCCATTACTGGAACATAGGTGGTCCATTACTGGGCTTTTGGGTGTTTAGACATATTTCTATTATTTAAAATAAAATTTTTATTTCTGTTGGGAAATGTAACTATGAGATTAGTTAAATATTGTTGAAATATTAATATAATATAAAAAAATTTGTATACAATAATTATAACTATTAATAAAAAATTATTTTTTAGAGAAATTCCTTAAGAAGGTCCATTACTGGCACATCTACCCTATATAGCAAGTGATTTTTTCCCTAGAACTTATTTCAATGAACTATTTTGACTATGCCTGTTATTGAACTATAAAATCTACATGTTTTGAGCAATTTTTTTTATTTGTATTGCACAAGACTACGTATAGATTTTTAGATGCATGTAATATTACATTTAATACATTTTCTAAACTGATATATGAAGTATAAAATAATGAAATTTAACACACCTTCATATACTTATATATTTTTAATAATAATAAACTGAAGCTTATTTTATGCACAGACTTATCGTGAAGAATAATATATAATAAAGAACATGCACAAAATATTTTTAATCTGGATGTCAAATATATAAAAATCCTTCGCATTTTGAAAGCATGAAAGTGAAGACAAAATGACATGCAGGAAAAGTTTTCATTTGTGTGGGAGATTGTGTTGGTAGTATTACAAAATTTACAATATCTCGTGATACATTTACCGTATGGGTTAAAATGAGGTGTAAAATTTTTTATAAAGAAACAGACTTTTATTTAATATTTGAAAACAAAATTTGTTGCTCTATGTCGAGGTAAACTGCACTCTTAAATATCAAAACATGTAAGCATTACATGAGACATTCAGAGTACATTTATGCGATTTCGAACTCGGATATACAGAAAGACAGACGAAAACTGGACAAACAAAATTCATAAACACTTTTCAACTACTATGCATAGTTAAAAAATGCATAATTAATATCTGCATTAAATGGGCATACTTATCGAATGATTAACCCTTTTACGTCTGGTTTACTATTAATAGTACATGTCTTTTCATCGAATATTATGTTGTCTCAACAATTATTTTTGTTAATTTCTACATATAGAAATAATAGTATATGGTTATGTCGTTCTTATTATGATTGCATCTCGACATTTAGTAATAATAATGATAATTAAAGTTTGCTTAATTCTCTTTGAATATTTGGCGATTCCTTTATATTATATACGTATTTCACTCTTTAATTTAAAAATATAGGTTACTGTTTTGAATAAATTATCTGTGATGAAAAGAAAAAAGACATTAGAAAGATGTAATATTTGTTAAACAATGTTCTAATACGATATTTTTGAAGTGTCTCCACAAACGCTGCCTTAAGTTCATGGTAGTATCGGTTTTAATCATTGGGATTTAAACCATTGTTTTAAACCGGATTCAACCGCCCTGGTCAAAATCAATTTTGGTCATTTTAATTACTGAAATTCACTATTCAATTTATTTGCTACTAATCAAATATATTTTACTAGCATATGTTAAAATTAAGTTAACATTTGTTAAAAATGTCATTACAATTATGGATATTATTCCAATGATCTTGCATTAAGGTTACAGTATTTCCACCAAGCTCATGATGCATTGCGTCTATAACTTCAAAAGGAACATTATCTAGAAAGTAACTAACAAATTTAACACGATTAGATGGTGCATAATCAGGTCGTAAGTTGAAAATTTTAATACCATTAATTTATATCTGAGTGAAAAGATATGTTGCATGAGTAAAAATACTAAATATACTATGAATGTATCTATACTGAATGTACTTATACTAAATTGTTTTGTTTTACTTGGAACAGTTGGAATCTGAAGATGATCATTAGTAATCACACTTACGCCAGTTTGTTCAGAATTATATAAACAAAAATGTTTTAATTCAATTGTAAGAGAGATCTAT
Organism: Maratus speculifer; assembly: GCA_964019185.1. Lineage (NCBI taxonomy): Eukaryota > Metazoa > Arthropoda > Arachnida > Araneae > Salticidae > Maratus > Maratus speculifer. The sequence continues at coordinate 176,218,579 of OZ025292.1, read as the reverse complement.
CAGCCTCATCTAGCAGCTGCCCTTCATTAGTTAACACATTATTTTCACATTTTTCTAGATGTCTTTTCAAACTTAATACTTTTAAACTTACAAGTTAAGTTGACATTATACTATAAACTTCTGACTTGAAATCTATACACATGTAAAATTTCCATTTATATCCACAAAAAAACTTCAAACTTTTTTTTTGTGTCTTCCCCAAGTTATTTAAATTACTCATAAGTTAATTATGTATTTCCAAAACTTCTATTTTTAGCTGCAACTCACTTTTATGCTTTTATGCAACTGGTTTCTATTTTTACAACTGCTGGGTCCATTTTATCTTTCTTATTGCATTGCATAAGCATATTGTACTAATGAACCTTATTTTCTTGTCAGCGTATTTTTTTAACTGAATTGTTACTTTTGTCCCTTATTAAGTTACTTCTAAATGCAAACAAAAATTAATCGTTAAAATTAAGATAGTTTTTAAGTTTTGACCAATTTTGGACAGTTTAAACAATTTTTTAACCAGTGTCCTAGTCAAGATCAGTTTTGACCGATTAAAATTACAACCTTGCTTAAGTTGTTATCATATAAATATCATTTGAATAATACACAAAATAATGAGATAATCGTTAAACTTCAATAAGTCGACTTTTGGATAGCTACACTGTTAAAAAAAAATCAGTGAATTCACGGTGAAACTACTGGCAGCAAAGTAGCCGAATTTTTACCGTTTTTTTAGTACATTTTCCGTTGTGGGAACAACAAGAAAGGAAAACTTCGTTTGAAGAAGCAGTAACTTTTCGTTATAAAGTTTGATTTTTAATAATAATAATAGTTTAACATAATTTTTAAAATTAACGAATCGATTAATCGTCAAAGAAATCGAAATTACAGAGTGCTATTAAGCTGCTATGTTATTTTACTTAATTATCATCATTATTATTATTTTGTATAATTTAGTTCACGCCGTCCTGAGGATCGAACTCGGCTCTTTTGATAGCGGAACAAATCCTTACGAACTGAGCCAAAGCTGCTCGTGCCGGATTGCACAAAATATGTCTTTCATGAGTTAGTGGCGAAATCTGCTGTGCTTTTTAAAGATTTCCTTTCAAATACATTCCTTAGAATATTTGTAAGCGGTTTAATTTATTTTATTTTAGATTGATGAATAATACTTATTATTTTTTTAAATCAATTTTAATTTTTTAAATAATTTATACTAACGAAATCATTGTTTAAAACCTCTGTTTTTTTTTGTTTTTTTTTTTTGAATGAATGAATGAATGAAAAAAAGTTTTTATTAACAATTTTTTTACAAAAAAAAATATAGACAATTTTTTGAAATTGTCGTACACTATTTATTTATTATTTTTTTTGGCTAATTAATTAGAAGATTTAATAAAAAAATTAGAAAAAATAAATGCAATTTAAAAGGAATTTTTTATGTTTTCATTATTCCATGGCGCCAGTGGGACCCGAACCCACAGTCTGCACTCGCGGGCGATTGGCGGTGTAGCGTCTTGACCGCTCGGCCATGAAGACCCCACACAACGAAGTGTCTCCGTTTTATTTCTTTTTTCATCCGTTTCGTTATTTTCAGAAAATATGGTGGAATTCCGTGATTTGTAACGGAAAAGGGCCCCTTTGTTGTGAAAAGGGGCCTTTTCTGTAAAATTCAGGGAGAATATGTTCGTGAACTTCAGAATTTTTTAAACAGTGTACGATAAACATTATTAAAGTAAAAGTAATTTTGTTTTCAAAATGAAAAAAAAAAAAAAAAAAAAAAAAAAAAAAAAAACAAGCCCGACAGGGATAAAATCATTCTGCCTGCCTGCTTCTCACTGTATCCAAATACTACAGACTAAGCGAAAAGCAGCTGCCTAATCAAAATTCTTATTTAAAAAGTCTTTGTAGTAGATATTCCTTCATATTATGTTTAAAAAAGTAAAATAAAATAAATATCAAAGAAAGAAAAATCTAATTCAGTTTTACATTGTCCGACACGCCATCTTCAAATAAATACATTTTCCTTTTGCACTTTCCAGTCAAGAAAACGATACCTATTTTCTGCCATGTCCTTTATCCCTGAGATGAGACCGTTCTTTATTTCCCAAATAAAATATCATTTCACAAATGCGCAATATCGATTTCAGCAAAATATAACCAAGATGAAATAACCGAAAATATAAATTCTATGAAAAATACCAAGAAACCTATGAATGTGGGGCATAGATTCAAAGAAGAGATGTAGATTGAATGCTGAGAAAAAGGTAAAGTATTATCTTGAAATTACAATTTGGTTCAAATTTATTTATGGAATTTAGCAATTGAATAAACATTTTAAAAATACTTTTTTTCCCTAATATCTTATTAAATACATGTGAAGAATACTATAAAAGCTATTATTTTTTTATTTTAATAAATTTAAAAATAATATTTTACATTCTTCAGAATATATATAAAATATAATGTACATAAAAAAGGTAATGTAACTTAATATAATTAAAGAGTAGCTTCTTCAAAACATGGAAAGTTGCATTTTCTCGTAAACATTTTATTCTCGAATGAAATTATATATACATCTTAATTTTTATAATGAAAATAAAATTAAGGAAAAGGTTTCTTGAGAAAATATTATGCTTCTAGAATCAGTTTTTAATAAAAAATAAAACACAGTTTTCTGATGTAAACAAAAAATGTTTTTCCAAACGCTAACACCTGTTCACTTTACTAGACTTTCATATTTTCTTGGAAATTGTTTTATTCATGTTATGGTGTTATTGCTAAAATTTCTTGATGAACACATGAGTTCTCATTGATTAACTCTATTTAGACGAATCGTTTAAAAACTAGATATTTTAAGTAAGTTTTTCATTTTTTTTTCAAAAAATTAGGATTTTATGAGTTTGTTACTTTTATTTACTGTTATTATTTTTACATTTAATTCTTTTAATGAAATAAGGCTGTTATATTCGGCAATTCTAAACTAGTCGGATGTGGAAATCTCCAAACTTTTTTCTTCCTCATACATGTCAATACAATAAAATTTTTTATCACAATGTCAACATTAAATAACATTCTACTCTCCTCATGGGGATTTCAATGATATAAAATTCCGTGCATAAGTTCTTGAGGTATGAGTATAGCTAAAATCACGTAATTCATGCAAAATGCAGCTTAGTAGCAACACTTGTTTGTTCATTTACACCAAAACCTAATTTACAACAGCTGGAGTCAACATCTGACTGAAACTGGAGTTTAATGAAAATCCGTGCATTATTTCCTAAGACAAAACTATAGTGAAAATTGTGAAAAATGTAGTATAGCAGCGCAACCTGTTGGGTGATTTACGCCAATTGTAGACAGTACCAAATTTTATGAAGGACTAATTGAATGTGAACTTTGATAAAAACCCATGAAATAATTCTTAAGACAGAATTATTACGGAAATCGTGAAGAAAGCAGCATACACTGTAAAAAAAAAAAAAAAAAAAAAAAAAAAAAAAAAAAAATCAAGAGGTTACTAAAAATTTTTTAGTAAATTTGTATTCCACAGAATTTTTTAGTAACCATTACAAAGTTTTTTTTTTTTTTTGCAAGTGAAACAAACATTTCTTTTTCAAACTGAACAAAAGAATTTTTTGTATAACTAACTTAAAAATTTTTAGTATGAGCCATCAAGCAAATTTTAGTAATAGCTCAAAAATTATTTTAATAACCATTACGTGTGCCCGAAGCTTCCTTCGAGCTGCATCCAGACTTTTCAGGTGGAAGTTTTCGGCAAAGCCGCAATAGATGGCAGCACCAAACATTGCTACCTGCTCCAACGGGATTTTCATAACCCTTTTATTTAATGAGTACTTACACTGCATACATTCGGGACGTATTTGGTTGTGTCCAGCATCGAACCCAGGACATTTCAGCCTGGAGTCCATTGCTATAACCACTAGGCTATCACGGCCACACCAAGTGAATTTTAGTAATAGCTATTAAAAATATAAAACTATTAACTCTATTCGTTGCTAGCTTTTTTCTAGTAATTCTTACAGATTTTCTTGCAACCGACTAAGATTACTAAAAATTTTTAGTAATTGCAAAGATCACTAAAATTTTTTTAGTATATCGACCCTTTTTTTTTTAAAGTGTATCATCGCCATCTATTGAGCTATTAACATTAAAATTTAGACACAGCAACGCTACCTGTTGAACTATTTACACCAAAAACTATTAAGCACAAATTTATATCATGGACTAACTACTTAATTTTTTTTTTCATTTCTTACATTGGTTATTGAGGTAGAGGGCCCTCAATATTTGTATTACATACATTCAGACATACATTCTCACAGACTCACAGACAGCTTTTTGTAAAAACATGTTTTTTGGCATTTCTGCATCATAAAACATTTAAATCCGTCGAAAACTGGAAGTAGAAAATTTTTACAAACCGAATACATCTTTCTTGTAAAAATAGAAGATAGAAAAATCTAAAAGTAAAAATTTAAAGAATGTGTTTTATAAGAGAAGTTACACATTTTACATAGCTATCATCATTTCTATTTTTCTGATTTTTAAATGCTATAGAGAAATTTAATCAAAAATTTTAAAACTCGTACAGTGTATTTCGAGGAATAAGTTTAAAAATGTATATATTTATTTTAGTTATTCAATGCAGACATTAAATAATTACTGAATGTAGTGAAATTTGTTTCAAGGCGAAAGTCTCACTGGAAGTTTAAATTAATTTAGTTTCGTCTGATGGATTTAGGTAACCATGTTCTTTGATACAAAAGCCTTTGATCTCAGTGTTCTGCGTAAGATAATTTTATAACAAGAGAACAGATACTCTTTTGCAAAATTTTTAATTACAAAGTGATAAAAAATGCAAGAATGCGAGATTTCTGCAAATACGGTCCGTGAATTCATTCATACTGATTGATTCAAAAATAGTTTTCGTGTAGTACTGGAGATTTCAAAAGTTTAAAAAAAATTATTTTTGGAATTTATTTTAAACTGATATTTTACTTTATCAGTCTTAATAATTTAGAGATAAAATAACTTATAACCTGTTTATTGTGTACTTTGGAATTTATGGAAATTCTTTTATCATTGTAAAGAAATTGAATGCAGCTTTATAAGTACCCACGATTTTGTAACATTTAGAAAATTTTATGGGAGGAAACAATTAAAAACATCAGAAGGTAATGGATAGCCGAAATTAACAGAAGCGTTTCCCAAAATGTCATCAGAGCAGAGAAATCCTTTATTTCAGAAATGATTCAGAAAATCCTGGAATCCTTTACATTATTGAAATTTATGTTTGAATCAAGGTGACATTAAATTTTTAATGATAACAAAAACCTTTTCTAAAATCTTGAGTGACAATGATAGTAACCATTTCATAGTAATTTATTAAATAATTTTCAAATTAACAAATGATAGTTAACTTTTGAAACCAGTTTTACTGTACTTAAATACAGTGTCTCTCACAAATATTAAGAGTTTGATATTTTTGAAATAATATTTTAATAATTCAATATTTGAAACTATATTTAAGCATATAACGAAAAGCATGTGCCAAAAAACCTTTTACATTAAATTAAATTAGAATTAAATAGTTTGAACTCGAAAATTGATACATGGAAGTATATTTTCTCTCATACATATAAAGACTTTTTATATTTTTGCTTTCTTCCATCTGTACGAGAAGAATGTATTGGCCTCTTGAAAATATTCAACTTCCGGTTTTCGATGGATTTATACATTTTAGCTGGCCCTTAATAGGATTTGATTATTCTGAAAATGTATGTCCTTCAGTATCTCATTTTCTCCCTCTGTCACTTTGTCATTCTATGAGTCTATGTGGCAAAGATTTTGTAGTCGCTCTATCTCAAGAACTAATGAACGAAATTTTACAAAACTTTTCAATTCAGTTAGACATTGATATAAACCAGGGCTGATTGTTTTTTTAAATATATCCCTCAACAGGTGGTGCTGCAATGCTGCCTTATTCACAGTTTCTCCAATAGTTGTATCTGAAAAAGTAATGCACGGATTTTCAGAAAACTTTAATTTCAAGTATTCCTTGATACTATTTGGTGCAAATCGCTAAACAAGTGGTATTTTTATGCTGCTTTATTCATGGTCATTCCAATAGCTCTATTTCAAGAACTAATGCAGGAATTTTCAGCAAGTTTCGATTCAGTCATGCCTTGATATAGATTATCGTTGTTTAGTTTTTGGTGTAGATATACCTACAAATGGCACTGCTATGCTGCATTTTTTTTACGATTTCGTAATAGGTGTATTCCAAGAATTAATGCATGGGCTTTCATCAAACTTCAAACTTATTTAGTATTTGATAAAATTGATGATCGTTAATTTTTGGTACACATCACCCAACAGGTTGCGCTGATATGCAGACATTTTTAAAGCTGTATCTCGGAAACTAAATCATGGATTTTCATCAAATTTAAGATTCAGATAGAAGTTGAGATAAGTTGTTGCTGACTAGTTTTATAGTGCAAACGACCAAACCGTTGGCAGTGTTATGCTGCATTTTTCAGAAAGAATTAGCATGTATAAGATAGAAGAAATTAAGAGATTATCACGTCCTATTATTTTTTTAACTATCGTTTAATAAATACAATTTTATAATGATAGCAAATATGCTAGCTTGCATGCTGCTTATTAAACTGTATAAGTATTCTGACTTTATATCAAACTAGTATATAAACCTAGTCAAAAATAACGGAATGTTAATCTGCATTTCGTCTTTATAATATTTTATACAAATGAAAATTTTGTTTTGTATAAAAGTGCATTTTGAAAATGACAAATGAGTTCTATAAGTACGAAAAATGATGATAATTTTTTTAATCATTGTTCAATTAATGAAATTGTTCGGCAAAGAGATTACCTTACGTTCACTTAAAATTTAAATGCATTGTAAATAAAATTATGATTTTTATAAAATGTAATTAAAATTTAAGGATTATATATAACACTATGTATTACATATATTAATCATATCAATGCAGGTAAAAAAAAATACCGTCGCAACATTCGAACATAATTTTGGTTTGAAAATAAAATTGTAATTTAATGAGAGAATGGAAAAAAAAATAATTTTCAGTCATACAAATTCAATCTCATAATTTAATTACGCCAGGAGGAAAAAAATATCTTTTTGCTTAGAATTAACTCTTTTTTAGTGTTAACAAGTAAGAAAAATCATGCGTTAAGCATAGATTATGAAGCACTTTCCAACACTTAATGAAATCTTGTAAGGGAAATAATAGTGTATCGCGAAATATACCCAAATATGTATTCCAGTACATTAGAACAGCCCTGTATTTCATATGTCAGTTCATATAATGGGCAAATTTAGCTCAGCAAGAAAATCCCAGTAGCTTGAAATTTCTTTTTCAGCAATTGATACTATTAGATGGAAATATACTTGAATACTATTGTTCAGCCCTGTAGTTTACATTGTACCTTTATTACACGTCAGCATTAGGCTAAAATTTATTGTAAACTAAAACACTTTTAAATAACTGAAATCACATTCTCATAAATCATCATTCATAGGCGTCCATGTAGAGAATTCTTTGCGTGGCCCTGTATATCCCTTTATCTATATCCTGTAAACATTTCTCAGTAAATTGAATGCAGCTCAGCGTAAAAATGCATAGCTTATTTAAGAACCACGTTTAAACAATTTACGCTCATATTCAGTAACGTTGGTGAGCTCTTTTGGGTAGCCCTGTATATCAACTATAACATTTATACACACCTTATAATGTGCATATATTTAGCGAAATATAAACGCGAATATCATAATTAAAATGCAATTCATCCTTCCATCAACCATCATCGAACACATATACGGTACTTCGGAAAGAATATACTATTTGAAATCTTTTGTATGGCCCTGTAAATGCTATGTACTTCATATTATGCAAGACAGTAGCGTATAATTTATATTAAGCTTCAGTGGCATATATCAATTTTATTATACATGAAAAAGCTTAATATATTTAAAATATGTCACACACAATTCCCCCTTTTACCATTATCTAATGGAATTCTTTTGTGTGGCCCTGTAAACGAATAATAGCTACATTTTCACCTTATATTTTATAGAATGCATATTTTAATATGTTTGACAGGGTATAACATCTTTAAAATTCCTTTTAAACGATTTTTCCATATAGGCCGTAATGTAATGGGAAACTTTTGATTCGCCCTGTAGATAAACTAATCATGGTAGAAACTTCATTTTCGGTAGGACTTGTGCTAGGATAAACGTCAATAATGTCCTAAAATTTCATGGCAATCCGAGTATATTAACGATTTTTCCCCATGGGCCTTAATGTAATGGAAAACTTTTGATTCGCCCTGTAGATAAATTAATCATGGTAGATACTTCATTTTCAGTAAGGTTCGTGCTAGGGTAAACCTCAATAACGTCTTAAAATTTCATGGCAATCCGAGTATATTAACAATTTTTCCCCATAGGCCGTAATGTAATGGGAAACTTTTGATTCGCCCTGTAGATAAACTAATCATTGTAGAAACTTCATTTTCAATAGGACTTGTGCTAGGGTAAACGTCAATAACGTCCTAAAATTTCATGGCGATCCGAGTATATTAACGATTTTTCCCCATAGGCCGTAATGTAATGGGAAACTTTTGATTCTCTCTGTAGATAAACTAATCATGGTAGATACTTCATTTTCAATAGGGTTCGCGCTAGGGTAAACCTCAACAACGTATAAAAATTTCATAGCAATCCGAGTATATTTACGGGAGTTAGAGCGCGGACAGACGGACAGACGGACAGACGGCCAGACAAACCGAATGCATAAGCACTTTTCAACTTTGTTGGAAAGTGCTAAAAATGGACAAAATAGCATGCATGCCAGGATACCAGACCTTACCCGAAAAGTGTTTGTTTGGGACATGTTGAGAAGACGACAATAGGTGTCTTTCAATACCAATAAACTATTTCTTCACTTACTATGCTTCTGGCAAAATTAACGCATGTGGACACAGCTAACATAATAAACTCAGTGTTCCACTTTCTATTGGATTTTTTTCTAACTACTTACCAAACTCTACATACCAGACTATAATCTGGTTTTACAGTTTATAGTGCTTGAAACTAATTGAAATCGCTTAATCGGTGCACTTATGCCATCTTAATGGAAGCTGTATTTCACTTTGTTTTAATTACATATTGGCAGGTTACTTTAAGTGTATTTACTGATTTAATTTCACATTGCATCACATACTTATACATTATGCCGAACACTCAAAGGACGATTTTTCCCTACTAATGTTGGTTTCGTTACTATGTAAAGTTTATTGGGTGACGAAACCTTCAGCAGACTAGAAATCTCTACAAATATAGTATAACTAATTAAAAATTTGGAGAACTTAGCACACACAACATATTTTACATGCAACAAGTGCCTATAGCATACATGGTATTATGCATCGATAGAGGTGAATTTACAACATATTGAAATTAGCATTCTTTTTGCTGCTATTAGTTAATATCTATATAAATTTTGTTCTATATTTTTAATCATTTGTTTCTGTATGCACAGACAATGCACATACCAAATTCCATGGTTGCGATGAAATTTTTCTGAGTGCATATATTTATTTTATTTTTTTATTTATTTACTTTCAATAAAGTGTATATCAATATTAACTGTTTCGGGAAAATGATTTTCCAAAACTTACTTTCTCGACATTTTTTCTTTTTTTGTTTCTAATTTGTAACAAGCTAATATTAGGCACTTTATGAGTAAGAAGTAAGACAAATCATGCGTTAAGCATAGACTATGAAACACTTTCCAACACTTCCTGAAATCTTTAACAAAACTTCGTTATTCAGGATAATAATATTACTATCTCATAGCCAAATACTTATTCCAATGCTTTTTTACAGACCTGTATTCATCTGTCGGTTGATATATGTACTATATAATAGGAAAATTTAGTTTGGCAAGAAAATGCCTCGCATGCTGTAGTTTCTCTTTCAGCAATTTATACTAATTTATGGAAACATACTGAATAATTTTGTTCAACCTAGTACTTTTATTACTCGCCAGTATTTAGCTAAAATTTATTTTAAACTAAAACACTCTTAAAACTACTAAAATCATATTCTCAGAAATTATGATTCATGATAATCATGAATCCCAATCTTCGCGTGAACTTGAATATTATTTTATCTATATTCTACACTGTAAAAAAAATTATGTAAGGTTACTAAGAATTTTGTAGGAAACTGGGATGCCTAGAACTTTTCATGTAACCGCAACAGAAGAAAATCATGTACAATTACAAAAGTTGCTTTAGTTAATGTTACTAAATATTGTTTAGAAAACATACTAACGATTTTTTAGTGAGTTTCCTAAAGAATAGTCTGTAAATTTACTAAATATTATTTAGTAAACATACTAACGCTTTTTTAGTTAGTTTCCTAAAGAAAAGTCTGTAAATTTTCTAAATATTATTTAGTAAACTTACTATAAATTATTCAGGGAGTTTAGTAAGGAATGTTTCGTAAATTTACTAATGATTATGTTGTATATGCAGTAACGATTTGTTAGGGAGTTTTCTAAAGAACGTTTTGTAAACTCACTACTGATTATTTAGTAAATTTACTAATGAATTGTAAGGGAGGTCCTCATATCATTTTATATAAATGTACTAAACATTATTTAGAAAGCTTACTAGCGATATTTTAGAGTGATCACTATATATATATTGGTAAATTTACTGCGAATTATTTAATAAACGTATTTAGGAATTTTTAGTGAGTTTCCTATACATTATTTTGTGAGTATTCTAATGATTTTTAGTATTCTTACAAAACATTTTGTAGCATATTTATTGAGAATTTTTTGTACATTTGCAAGGGACTTTATGGCATATTTACAATGGATTTTTTATGCTTGCACCTTTAACCTTTTATGTACTTTATAAAAAAAATGTAACTTTAATGAGATATCGTTAGAAAAATTATCAAATTTTTTTTAGTATTGTATTTAGGCTACATTTTGTATTCTCGTCAGAAAGTTCTTTGCAACAGTATAAGTGTTAATTCAGTAAATTTGTTAATGATTTTTTTGTATTGTATTTAAAATATTTTATTTGCACATACCAACATGTATTTGTAACTGCACAAATTGTTTGCAATGTTATTGCTATATTTTTACAGCAGTATTCCAAAAAGATTTTACGTAATTGTTTTTTATTCTAATACTTAAATTAATCGGAGTTATTATAGTATTCTTTCAACGTGAAGTTGAATTTTTACAGTTTTAAATATCCAGAGTAGAATTTTTCTCATGTATCAAAATATTTCGATGTAAAATAAGCAATAAGACCTAACATGTGTTTCAATATTACCACAGCAATTGACATAAATGTTACACATGAGAAAACTCACTGAAGTTTCAATGTAGACATTTAAATAGGTGCAAAATCATTTTTAGGTGCGTTCGTAATTATATAATACGTAGCACCTATAGTGGTCGTTCAGTCCGTCCGTCTGTCTGTCCGCATATAACAACGCAAAAACTACCCAACCGAATCGTTTGAAATTTAAAATACATAATTATTACATAATTTTGTCGAGTCATTTCAAATTTTATGAAAATCGGATGGATAGATCAATTACAGGGACAATCAAAAGGATTCCGTTACATTAAGGTCAATGGGGGAAAAAGTTTCAAATGCATTTCAATCGTTTGAAATTTAAAATACGCAATTATTACATAATTCTGTCGAGTTATTTCAAATTTTTTAGAATCGTGTGCATAGATCAATTACAGGGGCAATCAAAAGTATTCCATTACATTACGGTCAATGGGGAAAAAAGTTTCAAATGCATTTTAATCGTTTGAAATTTAAAATGCACAATTATTACATAATTCTGTCGAGTAATTTCAAATTTTTTGATAATCGTGTGCATAGATCAATTACAGGGGCAATCAAAAGTATTCCATTACATTACGGTCAATGGGGAAAAAAGTTTCAAATGCATTTTAATCGTTTGAAATTTAAAATGCACAATTATTACATAATTCTGTCGAGTTATTTCAAATTTTTTTATAATAGTGTGCATAGATCAATTACAGGAGCAATCAAAAGTATTCAATTACATTATGGTCAATGGGGAAAAAGTTTCAAACATATTCTATACGTTTGAAATTTAAAATACATAATTATTACATAATTTTTTCGAGTTATTTCAAATTTTATGAAAATCGGATGCATAGATCAATTACAGGGACAATCAAAAGTATTCCATTACATTACGGCAATGGGAAAAAATGCTTCAAATGTATTTTAATCGTGTTACACTCATGCGAACTTAATAAAATTTGTATGCAACTATAAAGTACATATTATAATATACATCTTACATAATTTGTGGTGCAAAGAACATTTGTTATTGATTTACAAGGCCACACAAAAGTATTCCATTACATAATGGTATAGGGAGAACATTGTTTGATGAGCATTTTAATTGTAATTCACTATTTACAACTTTATGAGATTGATATATGAAAGTCATATTTTTAAAACTTCGTTATCGTACGAACGCACCTAATTTGCTACGCTTCACGTGCAATTTCCAACTTGTTTATATTATATGAGCATTATAAAAATATCACTAAATGAGCAGATAAGCTGAAGCCGATCTTACGGTCTTTAGTTAAACTAAAAAAAAGCAAATAGATAGAGTAATGTAAATAAATTACCATAACTGAGTTTTAAAATATGCCTAAAAGAAATATGATTTTAGATGAAGCACGGTGCTTAATTTATACATATACACTGAACCTCACCTAATCCAATACATGATTAGAAAACCTGTATATTATGAAAAAAAACATTGCCCGTTTATTCTATGCGAATATGATTTTAAACTAGAATGCTAGAAATGAAAATATAGTAGTCTTGTATTTAAGATGTTTTGTTCAATTCTATGATCATATGAATTTCATTAACAAGTGTCTTCTGTTACATATATTTGAAACACTATACAATAACTAATTCAATGGTTCAAAACAGATAAGAGTTCTGCAAAAAAATTAATACCTTTATCCGAATGTCACATTTAAGATTTTTTTTAAAACCTTATTCTTATTTCAGGTGGATATGTCGTACAATTCTTACTAATTACTAGAATATTTTTCCCTTTAATTTTTTATTGTCTTTTACCTGGACTTATTCCTAACAAATTTCTTTCACCATCTACGTTTAATACATTGTACATTTTTTAATAATTTATTTGCTTGAGAGTTTTGTTTCAAATTAAAATATTAAAGAGGAAAAATTTAATTATTGATAGATCACAAATTTAAAACTCTAAACTGGCTTAAAGTTCCTGAATATTGACTCGAATATGTATGAATTTAGTAGAATTCTTCTGTGGTTAATATTGCTCTGGAATTAGAATCGTTAACTAAAATAGTTACATATAGGAGAGATAATATACACACATTAACATATGTACACAAAAATGCATCTTTGACTTATCAACTATAATTGTGGGCAGGTCTCGCTCTTTTTATGTTTATCAGTATGTTATAATCAGTTTACTAAGCAATCTTTCTGAAAGTAAAAAACTAGAATGGAAACAAAAAGAAATACATATTGATTTGGAAAATATTATGGAGCTGTCGTTTTGGTTATAAATGTAATATGCATATCTATACTACCAATAAATGCAATATGATTAAATAACAAATTACAATGAAATATGAATAAATTTTATTAAATAACTATTTATTTAATTCATTACAACAAAAAACATTTATATCTTTTTAATATGACTCACATTTTGCAAATACTAAGTAATTAGTATTTATACAAATACCTATGAATTGCATACTTTTTAAAAATTATTTTCGGAGATTTTGGGAACATATCATAAAATGAATGTTAAAGATATATTGCAATAAAATAACTGGAAAATTTCAGTTCTGCAGAATGAGGTTCGCAAGATTTTTCTCATTGAAAGATAGTGCTTCTTTTTCCTCTACTTTCGTCATCAAGGAGCTCACATTGTTTTTAAATTGAACTTCAGTTTCTTCATGCATCTAAAATAATAAGTTAGATGTTAACATAAAAAAGAAAGAAAAATTTAGTAACATTTATAATGAATATAATAGAAATATGATGAATATAATAGAATATTATAGAAAAGCCAATATTCATCTTCGTATTGAACGTTACAAGTATTTAAAAATTAACTAGATGAAGAAAAACCATGCATTTTAAATTCAAGCTGATGATCGGCATTTTGGCAAAGTTAAAGTCGCATATACAGTCATAGGATTTTCTCATCTGAGGTGTTTTCATTTACTGACATAGCATCAATAAATCGTAAATTGCTCTCATTATTAATTACTAATTTCATCTAAAATGAACCCGCAAAACCATATTGAAAAGGTCTTTTTTATAAAGGCTTGACATTCTTCTAACTTATGAAATAAAAATACAAAAATCCATTGATAGGTGGAATTGTAACACACAAAAAATTTTGAATATGCTTTATAAATGCTAAATATGTATCAATAAAATTGCTCAATTGTTTTTAAAATGATTTCCTGAAGGCATCCATAGTGTTGAAGATGTGGATTTAAAAAAATCATCAGCATTGTATGTTGTCATTGTCCTTTGACGGCAAGTCCATATAAATAAATAATGCTGAAACACAATAAGCCTTCTTAGCCAATAAATAATGCCAATAGGCATGCATTGTAATATAAAAGCTTAATCTTCGAATATATGCAAACAGCCATCATTTGACAGGCCCATTTATTAAAGAATCTGGGTACTTTGTTAATAATTTTTGTTATTATAGAGAAAATTGCGGTGGGGTGCGACACTTTTTACAAAATTTAGAAAATCAATTTTCTTTAACTTTAAAACAAAAATTTCAATTTATAGAGTGCAAGGTGAAACGCCTTTTAATGTGCTTGAACAATATAGAAACAAAACAATCAAAAGGTATTTTATAATTATAGAAATTGTAGGTTTTAAAATGTGCCCCATAACTCACCATTTATAGAGATATATCGAAATGCAGTAAAATAAACCTATAAGGCACAAATAATTAAGTGTCGGCAAGATATATAATCTAATAAAGATTGTAGATTGATATAATGTATGTGGCACAATATAAAATTCCAAGATTTTCATAACGTAAATGGAAATTCAGTATTGTTAGTCATAGATAACATTGAAAAATCGTCAATTCAAATTATTTACATTTTGAAGTAAATGAATATACTATCAATGTTATAATTAATATATTACCCTCTAAATATGTTTGCATGTTATCAATTTACATTCATCTCATTACAAAAAAAGAAAGGCATACCCCATTCCTCCCTTTACTGGCATGTCCCATTCCTCCCCACTTTCTTTTTTTGTGTTAAACTTCTTGTATAAAATAAAGTGCTGCTTTTAGACTTGTTTTAAATAATTAATAATATACAGTATAATGTTCCATAAATAATGAAACTATTACACCTATGAATAACAAATCATTAATATACAGAAAGCAAAAAAAGTAAATTTACATTTGATTCTTGAAATGATCTTTTATACAATTGTAAGCTTATACAGACCAACAGTTTTTTTCAACTAAAGTTTGGCTACCAATGCTTCATCTAGCGTGCGATTGATGAAATGTTTAGAATGTTACAGAAAGAGAAAAACTTACTGTCCAATTCCTCCCACTATCTCACACCACTATCCCCTATATATTAACATTTTATAAAAATTACGTAAAACCATATTAAATACCTCTTATATTTACATGTATAAAAATTAATTGAATTTTAACAAAATTAATGGAATTTTAACTCTCTCAAATACACTGGCGAAGGCAGATCACTTCAAACCACAAGGAAAGCATATGTTTATTAAATATATGTACTTTCCTTCATATAAATGTAACTAAACTTCCGTATTTGAAAATCTTTTTAGAGCACTTCAATTGACCATACTTGCATTACCTACGAAAATTTCGTAACATTTCGACAATTAGAAATATTTTTTTACAAAATAAAATGTGTGAAAATTTTGACAAAATTTGTTAAAACCTGAGAGTTTTATCGCGGTAAAAATCTTATCAGCTCTTTTGCACTAAATATCAATATTTTTTTCACCCAGGCTTCGTATATCTTATGTTTTTAACACCAAAAAAATTCAAAGAGTTTGGTTGATAAGGTCAAGTTTTTTTAGAATGTAAAATAGCGGAAGTACCTTGTACCACAACTCCAAATCCCACAATTTTCTTCTGTCTCATACATAATACTATTTTAAAATTCATCGAAGTACCAAAATTAAAAGACAATCCATGCCCATCATGAGAATTCTAATGATATGGAATTCCGTGAATTAGTTCTTAAGATATCGGTAAAATCACTTGAGAAATGCACCATAAATGCGCTGGTTGTTTAGTGATCTACACCAAAACCTGCAACTGTGACACTGCAATAGCTGGTGTCAACATATAACTGAATCTGAAGTTCGATGAAAATACGTGCGTTAGTTCATAAGATTAGAATTTGCGGAAATTATGCAAATCCCCCCCCCTCTATTGTGCAAATTGTGAAAAATTCAGCACATCAGCGCCATATGTTGAGCGATTTAAGGCAAATTATAAAAAAACACCAAATGATATTAGGGACAAACTAAATCTGAAGTTTGATGAAAATCCGTCCATTATGCATTCAGGTAGAGTTGTTGCAGAAATCTCAAAAAAAGTAGAACAGCAACAAAATCTATTAAACGGTTTACGCGAAAAAAAAAAAAAATTCGGAATCAATTTATAACAAGGACTATCTGAATATATTTTTTTATTGAAAGCTGTACATTAGTTCTTGAGACAGAGCAATCACGAAATTTAGGTCGCATACATACAGCCATTTAGTAAAAACAAGTTTTTTGGTATATCTGACCCCTAAAACGTGTAAATCCGTTGAAAACTAGAATTTACATTAAAAACTAATCATCACCAATTTATATCAGAGACAATTCATCACCAATTTATATCAGAGACAGACTGGACATAATTTCTATATTAAACATATATATTTTAAATATTAAATCCTGTGCATTAGTTCTTGTGAGAGAGTACCCACGAAATGTGTGTCACATGAAAATAGAGTCATAGGCTCACATTTCGTAAAAACGGGAAATCTGGCCCCTGAAACATCTAAATGTGACGAAACTTTTTACGAATCCTATATTTCGTAATAACAGAAGAAATAAAATATTAAAAAATTATCGTTGAAAAAAATAATTGTTAAAAGTCTCTCTATATCTGTGCACTTTACTGTACAATTCATATTAACTTTAAATAAATTCGTACACTTGATTTTATGCAATATAACTATAATTATAGTTGCATAGCCCCTTACCGATTGTCTATGGTTTTAAAAACAATTTTAAAACATGAAATATTTTTTAATTATTCTGTATCGCGTAGAGCTCGCTTTCGAAAGGGGCTGTGCAAATATAATTTTATCAACTTTTTGTTAATTTTGGATCCCCTCCGTCCTTCCGATTCATACGTTATCATCCTTCAACTCCCCCCCCCCCCATTAATGATATCGGTATCGAAGTGTAGAAAATTTGGATTCCTATAACTTATTTTGCTCGAAAAGACATACAAAACTTGTTTCATTTATTTTCCGCATACTTTTATGATCAAATGATGAGAAGTTGATGAAATATCATTTTTCATATGAAAAAACTTTATATCACATAACAATTAAAAGCAATACTATTTAAATGAATCTCATGATACCTTTTTGTTACATAATGCATTCAACAGTATTAAAGATTTATTGTACTTGCACCGAACGGAGATGGGTGGGGAGCAGAAAGAAATTCATATCAAAAAACGAAGACAACATTCTTTCTCTTTATTTATTAGTAAGCACAAGCTTAATTTCAAATACACTTTATACTGTTTCTCGAACTGTGATTATATATGCATACACATATGAAGAAAAATAAGAATTTTAAACGTTAGAGTATACTATATTTTAGAGTTAAATAATTTTATAATAATTTAGCGATTTTAATAACTTTGTATTAAAAAATATGTAACAGGCTATAAAAATAACGTACTACTTTGTACTAAAGTCCATGTTACAAATAAAAAGAGAAACAATTGATGATCAGAAATGATATTTATATCAAAAGACAAACCTCCTCCCTCCTGAAATAACATATTTGCACAACCCCAAAGATTAATCTGTTCTTAAAACAACATAGAGTTCATCCTTTTTTACGGCTAATTTTACATAAAAACTTCCTCTATGAGTAATTAAAATATATAAATAAAATAAATTTAACAGACATGCAATTGAACTACTCACTTAAAGCTCTGAAATTATCGGAATATAAAAGAAATTATGGGAGAAACATGATTTTCAGAAACGATTTTATAATTAACGAAACTGCAACTAAGAGAAAAAAAAGAGTGAAAAAAATTGGAATTGTCCCATTCCTTCCTTTGCTGGTATGTCCCATTCCTCCCTGTACTTTATGTTAAACTTCTTGTATAGACATAAATGCTATTATTAGATATAGTTTAAATTATGGATGATTAGCAGTATAATGTTCTATAAATAGAAAAACAATTACTTATTTACATAAACAAGTCATTAACACTTCCTCGAGCGCGCTGTATCTGAGAGATACATGCATAAGAAATTCGTCGTTTTCGAAAAGAAAAGGGAGTTTCACGACCTTGACCTTCACAGTATCTGTTCTTCCGGTCATTGCCGTCCCTGGAATGCAGTGGTTTTAAATTTTTGTCGATGGCAATTTCCAGTTATCGCTTTGTTAAGGATTTGTATCTATTAGATACATGCGCCCGATAGTGTTTGTAGTTACTTTCCCACTGATACTAGGTTAGAATACGTGAATACCTCAGTCTCTCCTGTTTAACTTTCGGCTTCGAAATGATAAATACTAGACGGTTTTTGGATTTGAATAACCCTAAAGACATAGAAATAGCCCATAAAATTTTATTTAGCGATGACAATGAAGATTCTGAACAGTTTGAAGAAAGTGACGATGAATAATATTTTAAAACTCATTTTTAAACAATATATGATGCTGAAATACAGAATGTATCTGTCAGATGTGCCCGGTGGTGCAACTTTTGAGGCGCGCCCGACGGAGTGCAGAAAGCATAAAATAGCAGAAAGCATAAAAATATATAGCAAATTTACTTTTTATTCTTAAAATATTCTTTTCCTTTTTACAATTGCAAGCATATGTAAATCAGCTATTTTATTCAACTGAAGATTGGGAACGTTTTTGCTTAATGGAATACGTAACTGATGAAATGTTTATTAATGGAATATAAAAAGAAAAATGTACTGTCCCATTCCACCCCACTCTCCCTTATTAAGTAACAAAATCTTGGGTTAAGGGATTTAGGGAAGATTTAAGGTGTTTAACTGCTATCAAAATAAAGTAACAAATGCAGCAGGAAGAAAAATAGACTTTTAAAGATTTTTATTTCAACGAGTAAGAATGGAGACAAAGATAACCATATTTTCTTTTATTATTGAAGGAAGGGAAGGGTATATTTCAAACGATTGATAATATAACTTATTGAAGACTTACAATTAGCGAAAAAAATGAAAATTAATTAGGGTAAAAGACTAAATTTTGTATGCTTGTAAGGCGAGAGGGGGGGGCGATTTTTATTTGGATTTTATGGATATGACCTATTATTCATTCTTATAATAAAGGAACGGATCAGAATTTTTTTTTAAAGAATGACTTAAGGTTTTAAATTTTATATGTTAAGGGGCAAAAAAATTAGCGATTTATTTTTCTTTTTAGAAAGGGGGAGTATTAGATGACTTATTTACATTAATGAAAATTTATAAAGTACAATAGCCCAGTGATTATATGGTAGAATTCGATATTAAGGGAAAGTAGGAAGTAGGTTTAATCTCTTCAGTTTAGATCTACAATGAATACAGTAAGTTTTATTCTCATACTAGCGGAGCGTTAGAAATAGATTAGATTTACAGTTTAATGCCACAATAATATCTCAAAAGAACTAACTATCAAAAACACTATTAATATAAGTGTTGTAAAGCTTAAAATTCCGAGTAAAATGAGCACTTACATTTAATATTTTTGCTGAACATTAATGGCACAATTCTATTTCAAAGTTTAACCGCAGTGGTCAAGAGGTTTATCTTAAAATAATTAGGGAAAAACTTAAAATTGTTTTGATTTCTTCAGTTTAGGTCTAGAATTAATGTTCTGACTTTTTATCCACGTACTAGATGAACGTTAGAAAATATGTACATATAGTGGAAATATACTTTATTAAAAATTATTTTAACTATATTCTAAAACAACTAAGTCTATAAAAACCATTGTGAATACAAATTTCTTAGAGTTTGAAATTCGCAATAAAAAAAAAAAAACATTTTTGTCTCAATTCTATTTCAAAATTTTATCTTAATCGCTAATTCAAAGCTCTAAACTAGAAGAGATCAAGTTATCCACCCGCTATGTCTCCATTTGTTACATACGTGTGTATTTTTTAAATTGTTGAGGCCTTCGCGATGTTTTTGTAACTATGTAAGGATTTTATTTTGCATATTTTGAGAATTATAATTTAGTAGTTATTGAGAAAATGGTGCATGAATGATAGATGTTTTATATTTCATTTCTCAACTCACACCCCCAGACTTAAATCATTGGTTTAAATAAAAGATTTTTTACTTAAAGACTAATTTTTTTTTTCAATATTCGTAAGGTTTTAAACTTTTATGAATTTAAATGAAGATTCTTGTATACTAGTCACAGTGGCGTAGCTAAGGGGGGGCAAGGGGGGCGTCCGCCCCGGGCGCCGAGGCCTAGGGGCGCCAAATTGAGAGAAATTGTTATATATCGATATTGGGGTGGGGGCGCAAAATTTCTTGCTGGCCCCGGGCACCAAGAAAACATAGCTACGCTACTGACTAGTCAAAAATCATTTAATTAGAGCGATCTTTGTCCTTAACACAAAATATAAAGTTTAAAATCGCGCTATTCGTTGACTTTGAACTTCTCTAGGGAAAAGTCTTACGCACACTCATTTGTCGCTCTACCGCCCCCCCCCCTCTCCCATCCTTGCACTTTATTTTCAATTTCCTTAATTCTAATGGACACGCACTGTTGTTCACACTATATACATTATATTAAGAGCTACACCCATTTCATATTGGAAATAATAAACAATATTTGCAATCATTTACGAATCATTTTTGAAATATTCTAAAAAATATAAAAGGATGTTTTTTTTTAAGTTAATTTGTTTGTACCTCATCTAGCAAAAGAAAGAAACATAGTAGATTCATTTCTATTCTATGTCGATGGAAATTAAAACAATTTCTGGATTTCTCGTAATTAAATCAGACTTCGTCCTTTCTTTCATATACAATTTCTGGTCTATAACCCTCAATCAAGAGGTTAAGCCACAATTCTCAATATATCCATCCTAAATAATGCATCAATAACTAAAAATTACATTTACATAATAATAATCACGTATAAACTGATAACCTCGTTTGTTCGCGCTGAAAGCTTTTGTTTAGTGATTTAGGCAATACTTGAATCTAATAGTTGAATCCAATTGTTGAATTGTGAAAATTCAACAAAAATGTTAAATATCGGTTGTTATTTTATTCAGAATTTTAAATTCTAAACATTTGCATTAACAATGTTTTTGATAAGTTTATTTTTCGTTAGATATTTTATGGTAATCAGAAAATCATGTTTTTCAATTATAAAATTTGTACCCATTTTTTAACGCGCACATAGTAAGAGGGGAACACTTAATACATTCATTCTAGACCAAAACTAAATGAATTTAAATAATTTCCAGCTTTCCATTAACTAATTCCGATTTTGGCTTTTTTCTCCTCCTCCACCACTGGGCTATAAAGAATTTTAAAGACTTTCTGTGTGTTCTTAAAGTTTCGCAAGAAGTGTGGATGAACGGGAAAATGATATTTTTTGGGGGGGGGGGAAGAAATGCCTTAATTGATAATTTATTATGACAATAAAATAACGCATAGAACACATATTGTATTTTATGGTATTTTAATTTAAGCTGTTTTAAAGAGTTTTAAATATTGAGTACAGTTACTGTGGGAAGAAAGTTCGGGAACAAAATTTTAAGGTTGAAATTCATATGAAGTTTTAATGAAATGAATGTGATTTAACGAATGTTTAATGGAATTTATCCGCTAAAATACAAATAGAATAATAATTTTTTTAAAACAAGTAAGTTTTAAACACTTTAAATTTTGGTACTGCGGAAAAGGGGGCAAATAAGAGAAATGAAATTCAGAAAAAGAGCAGGTAAATTTGATTTGTTGTATAAAACATTAGAAATTTTTTACTTGTAATAAACACAGATTTAACGAATAATTAGGAAGATTAGCTTGCTAATAACTAAAAATCAAACATTATATAATAAAATTTAAATCATATAGACTAAAAATTTACTTACTAACTAGAAATATTTTTATCGATACCAGATTCAAGATGGATTCACTACTCGGCTCTGTGGCTGTGTGAATAGTCCTTACGTCACCACTGAAGCCCTTTCTGATTGGCTGACAGGTGAAGCTAAGATATTTCATGTATTTGTCCTATGCGAGTGGTAAAAATAATACCAGGCTACATGTAAAATTTTAGTAAGCTTGCAGATTTCTGTAGCTTTACAAAAACTAGTTTCGTAGGTTTCCAGATTTTTTTTTACAGTGTACAAACATTTCTTAGTAAACTGAATGCAGTTCAAAGTAAATATGCATAACTTATTTCAAAACCACCTTTCAATAATTTGCATACACATTTAGTAAGGTTTGTGAGCTCTTTTGTGCAGCCCTGTATATGAACTATAGCATTTAAGCACACCATAGAATAAGCATAGTTTTTTTGATACTCAAAACGCATATCTTAATTAAAATGCATTTTATTCATTCATCAGCCAACATCTGATACATATATAGTACTTCGGAAAGAATATACTATTTGAAATCTTTTGTCTGTCCTTGTAAATGCTATACATTTCGTTTTAGGCATGACTATATCGTATAACTTATATTAAGCCTCATAAATGTATGCCAATTTTATTAGTCGCAAAATAGTTTTATATAATTAAAATATGTCACATAATCTCCCTCTTTACCATTAAGCAATGGAATTCTTTTGCAAGGTCCTGCAAATGAATAATAACTATTTTTCTATTAACTACTTAACAAAATGCATATTTTAGTGCACTTCGTAAATGGATATTAATTTTAATATGTTTGACGAAGTGCATAATATCTTTAAAATTCAGTTGAAACAATTTTTCCCATAGGCCGTATGTAATGGTAAACTTTTGACTGTACCTTTAAATAAACTAATCATGATAGAAATTTTATTTGAAAATGGGTTCGTGCTAAGATAAACGTCAATAAAGTCTAAAAATTTCAGGATAATCCAAATATATTTATGGAAATTAGAGTGCGGACAGACTGACAGACAAGCGAAATCATAAGCACTTTTCAACTTTGTTGGAAAGTGTTAAAAAATATGCATATATTCTGGGTTCTCGCTGTAGCTCGCCATTGCGCCAAATTGCGACTAAATTCTTCATTTGACAAGTAAATAGGCGATTAGATTCGCAAAATTGCTAGTGCTCAATTTTTGCTTTTTCTTTCTTTTCTTTTTCGATTTTCGTACATATGCATATATACATATTTTTAATTATTTGTAACGGATAGTTGAAATTAGATTAATAACAATCGTTGTCGCAGTTATAAAAACTTTGGTTATTTTATAGCATGTTGAAAAGAAGGGGGGTACATTACAGGATTAAAGATTTAAAAATAAATTGTGTGCTACATGGCAAAACTATTTTTTTCATTTAAAAGGAATTCTTTCAGCTAAAATTTTTTTCATTTGGCGAATGATTCTTACTTTTAATTAGCCAAATTACTGACGCTGGTGAAATGTCAGCGAGAACACTGCATATATTTATAGAAATGCTCTGAATGTTTAACACAGTTTTAATACATTTTATCTGATGTTTGAATATGAATTTGGTCCAAAATGTATGGGACTTAGGGATTCAAAAATCAATTCGAAAAAAAAAAAAAAATACCATCAATATTTCCATCATACCAATTGGTTTATTTTGTGTGTTCTTATTTACATCTGTATATTAATCTTTTTTTTGCCGTGATGTTGTGACATTAAAATGCATTTCATCCATCCATCAGCCGCCATCTGATACATATATAGTACTTCGGAAAGAATATACTATTTGAACTCTTTTCTGTTTCCTTTTAAATGCTGTGCGTTTCGTTTTCGGCAAGACTATATCGTATAACTTATATTAAACCTCAGAAATGTATGTCAATTTTATTAGTCGCAAAATTGTTTAATATAATTAAAATATGTCCCATATAATCTTCCCCCTTTACCATTAAGCAATGGAATTCTTTTGTGAGGCCCTGCAAATGAATAATAGCTTTTTTTATTACATACTTTACATAATGCGTATTTTAGTGCACTTCCTAAATGCATATTAATTTTAATATGTTTGACGAAGTGCATAATATCTTTAAAATTCTTTTGAAACGATTTTTTTCCATATGCCATGTGTAATGGTAAACTTTTGATTTTGCCTTTAAATAAACTAATAATGATAAAAACTTTATTTGAAATTGGGTTTGTGGTAAGATAAGCGTCAATAACGTCTAAAAATTTCAGGGCAAACCGAGTATGTTTATGGAAGTTAGAGCGCGGACAGACTTACAGACAAAGCGAAATCATAAGAACTTTTCTACTTTGTTGAAAAGTGTTAAAAAATATGCATATATTCTGGGTTCTCGCTGTCGCTCGCCATTGCGCCAAATTACGAGTAAATTCTTCATTTGGCGAGCAAATGGGCGATTAGATTCGCCAAATTGCTAGTGCTCAATTTTGGCTTTTTCTTTCTTTTCTTTTTCGTATTTCATACAAATGCATATATATATATATATATTTGTAGCGAATAGTTGAAATTAAATTAATAGCAATCGTTGTTGCAGTTATAAAAACTTTGGTTATTTTAGAGCTTGTTGAAAAAAAGGGGAATACATTAAAGGATTAAAGATTTAAAAAAATATGTGTGCAAAACGGCGAATCTATTTTGCTTATAATTTTTCCATATGGCGAAAGTTTTTTATTTTTTATTAGCCGAATTACTATCGTTGGTCAAATGTCAGCGAGAATACATAAATTTATAGAATTGCTCTGAATGTTTAACGCAGTTTTAATACATTTTATCTAATGATTGAATATGAATTTGGTCCAAAATGTATAGGTCTTAGAAATTCAATAATCACTTCGAAAAAAAAATACCATCAATATTTCCATCATACCAAATGATTTATTTTGTGTGTTCTTACTTACATCTCTATATTAATCTTTTTTTTGCCGTGATTTTGTGACATTTTAATACATTACACTAAACGTTTAGCTATACCGTAAAATAAATCTGTAAAGTTACTAATTTTTTTTTTTGTAAATTTGTATTCCATGAACTTTTCATATAACGATAACAGCAAAATTTCATGTAATCGAGGTAGGTTACATTAATTTTTGCTGTTACCATTACATTGAAAGTTCTTGAAATACAAAACTGTTAGAAAAAGCTTAGTAATTTTACATTTTTTTTCTTTTTTTTTTTTACAGTGTATTGTTATTTTGATTTAGAACTAGTGAGATATAGAAAGAAATATTTAGTTTGAAATTTTAAAAACATTCTCCACAGGATTTAGTTGTAAAAAAAAAAAAAAAAAAAAAAAAAAAAAAAAAAAAATTGAAACAAAATAACTTTTTATTGCAAAATTTCAAAATTTTAGTATGATAATCATGCTTAGACTTTACAAAATGGATATTAAAAACTTATAAAAAATATAGAGAGTTCGAACATAATTAATATTTTTAATAATTAATGTAGATTAAAAAAAGTCAAGAAAAACGTATTTTACAAGACGTTTTATAGATAAATATCAATACTTTAACCCGACCTTTTACATATGAGTCTGATATAAATCCAATACTGAATTTAGAGCAAAGAACGTGTTTTGTTTATAAATATGAAATCAGTTGCATACCAGAGAGAAAAATAGTGAGAAAATTAGGAATTTCGAAATATAAAAAATCGAACATTAGGAAATTTTGAAAAAAACATTTTTTTATGTATAAAAAGTGTCGTAAATGTAAAAAACAACAATTTTTTTTTATTTAAAAGCTAAAGCAAAAACAATGAAGGAAATTTATATTTTATTCTTTCGACCCAATGTACGCTGGCGAAGATAGTGTGGCATGTAACTTTACGTCCATTTAGTAATATTTTTGTTAGCTTAGGAACTTTAGAAATGTTTTTGTTCATAATGGTTAAATCAAAGTAAACGGCGCTAGCATAGCTCGTTCGATATATGTTGGCAAAGATTCGGTTAAGCAGATTTTCATTTATAAATGTAAAATCATTCAAAACTGCTTTTTGGTATACCTTAGGTAATACCACTAATTCGATCTACCCATGATGGATCAGATAGCTTGTGAATAAAATGCAAATTTCGTTCATTGTTTTTGTACTAGCTTTCAAATAAGAATTTTTCTGTTCCTTTTCAAATTTACGACTTTATATATACATACATACATTATACATACATACATACAGAGTGTTCAAGAAAGGACCCCCCAACTATGTCATGACTTCGAAACAGTGAGAGATAGAAATGTGAAACAAGTTGAATGTGAGACAGATAGGTCTGGAATTTCTTATACACCAATTTGAAAAAAATAGTTCCATTATTGGATAATAGGCGGCAGCAGAAGCACATGGAGCTTTAAATGGTACTCAGAAGTACAGAAATTTCATTCGTGCGTCTGTTTCTTTGCTGACACGTGTAAAAAAGTCTTTTTGTGGGGTTACTTGAAGGACGCTGTTTATTCTAAAAATCCCCAAATATTGGAACTGTTTAAACAATTCATCAGTGAGGCAAGTGCATTTATTTCAGTAGAAGTATTGCAATAAGTGATTTTGCACTTTACCATTAGGTTACATCATGTTGATGCTGAAAAAAGTAACCTTATCGAAATATTGTAATGTGATTTTGTCTCAGTTCAAACAGCTCACTTTCAGGAACTATTTCAAAGACACAGCTTTGTGATTGCAGTGCCCTCTCGTGTCCGTTATTGGAACTATTTTTTTAAATCGATGTATAAAAAAATTCCAGGCCTATCTGTCTAACATTCAACTTGTTTCACATTTCTATATCTCACTGATTCGAAATTATATTATTTCAAAGTTGGGGAGTCCTTTCTTGAACACCCTGTACATATATATATATATATATAACCATTAATTGTATTACAATTTATGAGCCATTAAATAAGGAATACAAATGGAATTTGCAGTACTTTATACTATATATATATATATATATATATATATATGTATGTATAAACCTTTCTTCAATATTTTCTATTTTTCTATTTCTTATATTTTGGAATTCCTATTTTTCTCATATTCTAAGTGGAAAACTTTTCTTTTTTCGAGAAAAAAGCTTAAATTTATCCTGTTTTATTCGAACATGTTTTATGAGCTTGAAATACTTTTAACAGTTTGTGGCTATATTAAAAGTCGTGTAATATTTCTAAAAATAGATGTGTAATTTATTTTTCTTAAAATTGCTTTTTTCCAGAAATGCATGCAACAGTTAGAATCGATTTTTTAAAATATGTAATAATGTAATTATATGTAATAATAAACTTCAAACTAATATAGCATATAGTTCGCATATGTATATATATATATATATATATATACAGGGTGAGTCATAAATATCGAAACAATAGGCTATCTCCTCAAATATTGCCCCTAGACCCATACTTCCAATTGCAAAAATTCATAAAAATGGTGAAATTTCTGATAAGATAAGTTGCAACTCCTTGGGGGGGGGGGGGGTCTATTTGAAAAAATACGAAAATTAAATTTTTATACGTCCCCCGTAGGGCAAAATTCCCGATTAGGAAATTATTTCTTATTCATTCCTAAATTAAACAAAAGAAATTTCATCTCCATATCTAAAAATCCCACAGAGATATTAAATCCCAAAATCCTCAAAAAATCCTGACTTACACCACTTTTCCCTGCCTCTAAACTGTGATTTCTTGACTCAATTTCAACGCTTGTTAGGGAACATTCACAAATTGCAATTTAATAAAAATCGGTTTAAGATAGCACTTTTTCTTTGGACATAAAATAGCAGCGTATAATTTTTACGCTAAATTGGTATATCAGACGTCTGCCTGGGTCAAAATATCTAGGTCAGATCCAAAACCGACCCATAGGGGAAAAAGTTCGGCGTGGCCTGAAAAAATGTCAATATCATAACCCGGACCGGTCTGGAAAATAGTTTAAATCATATCCCGGTTCAGTCGCAAATTTCTACATAGTTTTTTAATTTGGCGTAGGAAAAAAAAATGTTTCATGTGGAGGAGTTCTGACCAAAAATTTCTTTTATAGCTTTTCGTTTTTTATATTTATACTTTTTATTATTAAAGAAGCGCCAAAGGCTGTAATTTATTTATTTTATCAATGAATCTCTATTTATATGTAAATGTTTCACTTATATTTTAATATCATTAATCCATATCCCATGCGTTGGAGACTCTGAAAAATGTTATACACTAAAACTTTTTAAGACGGAATCACATAGGAAAAAAAAAATACGTTATAGACAGATGCTCTCCATAGAAGATGTAATTGGAGCTTATTTTCTTTTCAGGTACTACTACATTTATTTTGCATGGATCAACATATTTTCCGTTTAAGACAGAATTCCGTCATAGGCAGATTTTTTTCACTGTTTTATTGTATTTAATTTTTTTAGCCTTTGAATAATCGATTTAAAAAGCTAATTTTGAAAGGTTTTTTTTTTTTTTTTTTTTTTTTTTTTTTTTGTAAAATAAAGATTTTAAAATCTATATGTTTTTCCTTAAAAAATTTGATTGAGCCGAATTTTATTTATTTTATGCACGTTCTAAGTCAGTCAGAGACAGTGATTTTAATACGGGTCTTGTCAAGACCGGGTTTGAAAATTTCATCCAGAGTGCACCTAAGTTGAAGGAAGTAGGCCCCTCTTTTATGAAAAGTACGCTAGGCCCGGCCTGGCGGGTCTTCAGAAAAAAGTAACATCTCGGTCCTGGACCTACCTGGGCCCAGAATACATATTTTTTACATCCTCTGGAGGACGATAAAAAGCCTGAAGTTGTCAGAGGTAAATTTAAAAAGAAAAAAAAGACTTAATCTGTATCTTAGAAAAAGCATTTTTTAAAATAACTGACGGACATTTAAACAATACACTTCGTTTTTCTGCATAATGAATTTTTTATCCTCTATTTCTTGTCTTTAAATTATTAAATATTAAGAATTTTTAAAAGTAAAAAGAACTTGAAACACGTCATTTTTGATTTTTTTACATTAGTTTTGTTTCGGCAAATTTGAAAAAAATGTTTACTTTTGAAAAAATGTTTGCTTTTTAAAATATGATTTTTTTTAAAGTTATATTATTTTTTCAATAAACATTTTCAAAAGTTTTAAAATTAATATAAAATATACATTGAAACAAAACTAAAATCAGATTTTCATCTTTAATTAAATGGAAAGAATTGAAATCCGATAAATAATGTTACGAGTTATAACGATTTTTCATTGCCCATTGAAACCAGTACTAAGCACATGAAACTTTTATAAATTGTATGAGAAATTTTAGAATGTGATTTTCTTAGCAAATTATAAGGCTAACCATCACAAAAAAAAGAAAAAAATCAAATTCTAACTCAAGAAATAGATTTTTTACGCGTTTTCTAGAACTGTTAAAGTAACATTGTTTTCTGAATTGCGCGTATTTCAATTTGTGTCTAATCCTTTAATACCTGATGAATTTTTTAAATTGCTATAACTTTGCGAATTTTGGAGATATGAAGATGCAACTTTTTGTGTCTTATTCAGGACTGAATAAGGAAAGTTTTCTTAATTGAAATTTTCGTCCTACGGGAGCCGTATAAAAATTTTATTTTCGTAACTTTTCCACTATACTCCCCCTGGAGTCACAATTTATCTTATCAAAAATTTCACATTTTTTTTAGGAATTTTTGCAATTAGAAGTATGGGTCTAAGGGCAATATATAAGGAGATAGACTATTGTTTCGATATTTATGACTCACCCTGTATATATATATATATATATATATTAAAGCGAAGATTTTAAAAGTTTACTTTAATTAGATATTGTAAAAAAATGAAGCGATGAAATTTTTTAACAAACTTTCACATTGCTAAAAATAAGCTGTAAGAGAAATTTTGGCTGTTAAATTCTTAGCATTATCTCTAATCTATAGTAAAGTTTTAGACACAAAATTTCAAAGCAATGTACTGAAGATTTTTTTTTCCCCCAAGGAAGGACATTTTTTCAGATTTTTGAAGACTGGCGAAACCTTATTCGACTCACTCTTTTGTCTGTTTCGGAGTTCTTTCTCGGAAAATACTGAAGTTAGATATTTGAAAAATTGCATACTTATAATTGAATAACCACGATCGCACTATAAATCTTAAAATTTCGAAAACGTTTTATCTTATTTTAACTAATTAAATGAACTGATTTAATGATATCTCCTTGTTTTTGCGATTTAGTTTTGAAAATAGAACCTTAATTTCATCCTTTTTTTTTTACGCCGACCAGATAGCTCAGTAAGTTGCAAATTTTCCTGATATTCAGAACCTTCCAAGTTCGAAGCTAAGCACAGGAGTCAATTTTCTCCCGGAATAGAGTCCATTATCTAACAATCTATTCAAATCTATGTATTCAAATTTCAGAAATTCGAATTTTTTTGCCATTTTAAGGCCAAAAATTATTAAATTATGTTATCTATTTTTTTAAACTTTATTATTATTATTATTATTACTATTATTATTATTATTATCGTTATTATTGAACAAAATAGGGAAATTTTGAATTTTGTTTAAGGTTTTGTAAAATTTTTAAGTTTTTTTAATTTCAAATTTTCTTTAAAAAGATAGTTTTTGTTTTCAGCAAAATCGAAATTTGAAATACTGCTTAAACATTCTCTAAATTCATGGGAAATTCCAGCATTTAAAATTTCTTGTAAACAATTTTCTTCCTCTATCAACATTCACAATGAAATTTAGTTTCCTCTGGAAACAGCATATTGAAGATAATTTCGTTAAAATCTAGAGAGGTTGGTGAATTAAACATGCATTAACAGATTAATTTTAATCAGGATATTTCTACCTCACTTAAATTAATAGTAGGTTATAATGAACTAACAAAGTTTACTCGAATTGTGAATAAATAATGCACTTTAAATGTTTCTGTTTCAAGCATTTCTATCAAAGAAAAAAATCTTTATCCTTTTTTTTTTACTTTTACAGACAAAAATGCTTAGTTTGAAAAGAAAAGAAATTTAATGACTGTACTTATGTTAATTATTTATAAAACAAAAGCACGAGAAAATATTTTATGCAAAAAAATGTTGTATTATAGTGTGCATATTAGTATCAATCTTACTATAAGATGCTTTACAATACTACTACTACTAATAATAATAAAACAGTAAGTAAAATAAAATAAATTTGCATTGTATTTATTTATTTATTCATTTTTTTCGCGCATTAGATTTCATTCATAAACACATGAAAAATATGCGCATAGAATGATATATATAAATATACTTAATGTCTTGGAATTGTATTAATTTCTAGTTTTTAAGCTTTAGTTATATTCATGATTCAAAGGTCGATTATGTATACTTTGTTTACATAACTAGTCAATAAAAATGCACCAAGATTATTTATTGTAAATAGTTGAAAAAAAAATCGAAAATCATGTTCTATAATTTCTCTACTCCTGAATTTTGATAAACAAATGTTGATTTCATGTAAAAATATCTAATTTTAAAGTTTTGAATTTCAATGTTATTTGTACTAAACTATCTGAGATGGAGACGAGACAGAAACGCCATTATGGATTAAGTAAGTAGAAATTGGCTCTACCATTTAAGTTTCAAAAACATCGCAAACTTGTCATAACTAAAAAGAGTTTGATTGTTTTAAGAACATATCATAATTTAAATAATATTTGTGAAGCATATACATGTGATATGTGAAGCATATATGAATGTATATGAAGCATATACATAATATCGGGGAAAAAAACCATACAAGGTTATGAATTTGTGCTCTAAAAGCAAAATTGCACTTGTAGTTGCTTTGTTCTTGTTGTTTATATTGCAACACGCTACATATTGAAAAGTATAATATGAAAAAAAAATCTCATTCTACAAATTATGTATTCGTAACTGGCTTCTTTTGTACAAAATGAGTTCAGTGCAGATGTTTGCAAATTGCAGCTATAGCGTCTAGCACTAATGTTTCCACAGACAGTTGCTGGTGGAAAAAAACACGTAGCTAATCTTGTTAAGTTCTGACCCGCCATTAATTTTCTAGCTGACAAAACTTGCATAGGTTATTATGCCTCTATGTTTGAATGACAATTTGTTTGTTTCGGAATTCCTTTTTTTTTGCAGATTTATTTATTTTTTGCATTTCGTTTTTTTTTAATGTCATTCTCTAGATTTTACAATAAGAGTACTATAAATACTCACAACAAAACTCAATATAATTGACGCATTCAGATTGCAAATGATTTGGGAAGTTAAACATTCAATTTTATTATTAAATATACAAATCAACGGTAATTTTATGTTCTAGTGCACTACTTATTCTAAGAATGGTACATAAAATTTATGCAGTATCTGGTTATGCATAAATTAGTTACATGCAATAATATCCCTCTCTTTATAGCCCATTCGAATTATAGATTTGTTTCCGAGCATCCAGAAAAAAATAAATGATATAAATAAATGAAAAAATACCTGCAAATTTTAAGCAACTATATCTAGTTATTCATTGTATTACATATATTATTTGAATTTTCTTCCGAAAATTGCAATAAATTATTAAATTAACATATAAGTACAAACTTAACCCATTTTTTGTCTTTTGTTCATTTTTTTTACTTTCTTAGTTTATATTGGTACTACTGATTTGACTGTATCCAAGTGAATGCCATAAAACAAGACCAATATATGACCAATCACCAGTCTTTAGCATATAATATGACCACGTCATCAATCTTTAGCATACATTTAATCCTTTAGCAAAATTTAAAAGTAAAGATATAGTGACAGTGACTACTTTGAAAAGTCTCTACTTTTAAAAGAATTAGTTGTAGTTAAGTATATTTTTTAGATAAATAATTTATAGTTGTAAACTCTAAAAATTAAATTTGTAAACTAATCACTTTTGCATACTCATAAGTGTAAATTTGAAAAACTTCACCTTTGTCACAATGTTTACTCATTTGTCTTTAAAATTAACCTGTGTGTTTATAAAATGTTCATGTGTGTATAATAATTATACGTGTATATAATAATATAATGCATATATAATATGTATATATAATAATGTGTATATATTATATGTTTATGTATATTATACACAGTAAAAACAAAATACCCAAATTGGGTTGAAAGATTTTTGGGTGCAGAATTGTTCCAATTTGGAAAGTTCAGTTTGTAGCACAAAATCGTTTTAAATAAGTCTGATTTTTAATGACATTAAAACAATTAAAATATCTTAGATAGTATATACATTATACATCAGAAATTTTGATTAATTTAATGTTAATAAAGATCTGCTCTGTTTTGAACCATTTTGGGTTATGTATTTTGGGAACAATACTCTACCATTTTGGTATCCTTATTGTACCATTTCAGGAAAATTACTATACCCAGAAATCTTTCAACCCAATTTGGGTCTTCAATTTTTACAGTGTAATTCATGTGTTTATATATGTTTATTGACCTAATGAATATTTATATTAATCTAAAAGAAGTGTGTAATTTGTTATTCTTACAAAAACTCAAAGCGTGTAAATGAAAGAAAATTATCATATACAAATTTACCCGAATTGGTGAATTACTGATGTACCACATTTGTAAGATCTTCACTTGGAAGAATGCCAAGCCGATTCTATTCAGACTATAGGGAGAATAGCCTATAAGGACGAGACTGATTCTACGTATTCATGGAAATGATATTAAATATTGTTTTTATTTTTTTTGTTCTGAATAAAATTTTATTTTAAATTAAACAGATTGTGCACCTTCTATCAGTTCTCGGAATACCTTTCAAAGTATATATTTTCTTCTACATTTTTGTACATTTTAATAAAAGCATGTCTGTTTTTTTTTTTTTTTTTTTTTTTTTTTTTTTTGCATTTATATTTATGGCTAAAATGTAGCTTTAACGATTGCTTGGCGGTTATGCGAGAAATTCGCCAATTCTAACAACCTAAATATTGAGGGCAGATGTATGTCATATACTCACTGCGATTTAATTGGCACCGAAATTGCGTTATTTTGCCCAATATGGTAACCCTGATATTATTGTTTATTTTTTGATAAACTGTTTATTTACCTTAATTTTTCTTTTTTCAAATTATATAAAATGTTTTTTTCTATAGTTATTAATTTTTAAAATTCAATATATTTAAAAATTGTTTTATTTATTTTAATTTTTTTAAATTATAGAAAATAATTTAAAAATGTATATTTAGCCAGTATTCGAAAATGAGGTTTTCGCCAAATTTACGTTGGAAAAAAAATTGTACCAAACCTTGTGCGTACATGATATCTGCGCCATATTTAAATCCTATGCATGCAAATAATATGAATAAATAATGTACGCAATAATGTAAAGAAATAATTAAAAAAATTGCTAATCTGGCAAGTTTTGCAATCAAGCCATGCAGCCGTTAATTCTAAAAAGATTGAGTTACGCTATATTGCGAGGGAAAAACTGTTAAGCTAAGTTTAATAATCATGCCTTTCAATCATCTTTTTTATTATATTTGTCTTTTTACAACCTATTTTAGTGTCGCAGAATTACAATGTAATATTTAAAAACAGATAATTTAATTACAGAAACAAAAAGATATTCACCAAAAAAATTCGACAATATCTAGGATTTTTAATAAACAAACTCATCTCGGATGGTACGAACTTTCCCATTTTCGACATGGACTCGCTTTTTTTCGCCCATGCGCAGTTCTGTCCAGGTTTCTATCAAACGTGCTTCATAAGTAGTGTAACTACTTAGTAGTGTAACAAACTTTTCACATTATAAAAATATATGTGTATTTTGAATGTTTTACCTAAATATATGTAAGAATACTACAAGGACATATGGGTATTAACAGACTATTACACATGATTATATGTAACAATATTGCGCAGAAATATATGTTAAAACAGAATATTACACAGCTTATGTGATACAACAAACAATGATACTCGAAAACATGGATTGTGTAATAGTAACTGAATCGCCAAGTTAATTACTTAGAAAGTTGAAGATCGTGAGTTCAATTCTTTTCTCAGTAACTGCTGCTCTTTAACTATACATTGAATTATGTTGTGATTTTCTCTTCTTGATGTAAATGTAAATGTATATTTCAGAATTTGTAGCTAAAATTGATAAATGAAAAGATTCGAAAAAAAAAAAAAAAAAAAAAAAAACAGAAATAATACCACACGATTTTTATATTTTACATTTTTTTTCACAATGCATTTATTCAGATTATACATATTGTTTATAAATTATGAGTACATTATTTTAAGGCTTAAAACAAATTTAACAGGAAACGACATGCAGTAAGTATAATTTCAAAGTATCTTGTTTTGTGTAAATTAAAATTACACTATTTTATGGTCTTAAAATAATCCGCTGAAAAGAAAAAATTATTCCAAGCACACTGTTTGTTTTTCATGCAAGTATGCTTTGAGACCATAAAAATATTTAGATCAAAATTTACATGCAAAATTAAAAATATCTACTATGCATACAGAATCCATCTTTTTTGTATATTACACAGATATATGTGTACTCAGGGAAAATTTATACGTTAAACTCTGTATTTCTGAGTTATCTGATAACATTTTACACACTTAGTTCGCTTTATGTGCTATACAGGAAAATGTGTATTTTGAAATCGTCACACTAGTGTCTATTTGGAAAATTATTAGCATTTTTGCACATACAGACATATTATTTTTGTATCTTCGATATACTTATTTTAATGAGTGACTTTACAGATTTATCTTTTACAAAGTAACACCATGTACCTATAATGTGTAATAAAAAAAGCAGTTCTTCAGATTACTGAATCATTGAAGCTAAATTTTTATTATAAGAAATGTAATTAATATTTTAGAGAAGTGTTTTAATATTACCTATATAACTATTCATTTACTATTCTGAAATTTAGCACTTTTCTGAAGTAACCTAATTACAAATGTTTTTTTTCTTAAAATTTATTTTATGTGTCTACGAATGTTCAGTTTTATTCACGCACGTTTCAAGAAAATAATTTAAAGTTTATCCAATTAAGGTTGTTTGAATCTAAAATGGCGTTAATTAATTTATCATTTTCAATGACATTTCTTCTAAAAATAAATCAAAAGTAACTGCTTGTAACAAGTGATCATTCGTGTATAATAATATAAACTTAATCAAATTTATTTAGTAGTCAGCTATAATTTTCCATTATATGTTTCTTTAAATTCATTTACACTATAATAATAAAAAAATACACTTAATGTATACTTTAAAATAAAAAGTGTACTAATAAAAGATAAAGACGCGCGACATCACATGTAAAATAAATGCAATATAACTGATTATAAATTTCTCAGTTAGCAAAAATTAAAAACTAAAAATACAATAGTTGTGCAATTCCACAATATCAACTTCATAACTACCATTAGCAATAACAACAACAACAGTTTTAAATTCATTGCTGGATAAAGATTTCCCACTGGTTTTTCATTTGTTTCTTGTGTAGTGTTTTAGTCATCCGATTAACTACAACCGCTTTTCTGATTTCGTCACTCCATATAACTTCAGATCGTCTTCTCGGAAGTTTTACATTTATGCGGCGTGACTGTAGGATTTCTATACGCTATTGTCTTTTCTTCTTGAAACGTGTCTAGTAGACCTCTTCCATTTTGGACCCATTTTTTTCCAGACCATTTTTTAACTCTCTCGGTGATATCAAAATATTTCGCATAACGCCGCATACTGAATATGATGTTTTTGTTAGACAAGAAGTAGACGGTAATACTTATTGAGACATTTACAAAATCCAATGTACTTTGTAATCGGATTTTTTTTTTTTTTTTTTTTTTTTTTTTTTTTTTTTTTTTTTTTTTAAGAATTTATGATGTACAGAATAATCAGAATTTATACTGTTTACGTTCTGGCAACTCAGTCAGTCCGTATATTCTTTCGTTACTCATCCAATAGCAGTGATTTCCTACTAAGTAACCGTCTCGCTTCTTTTACCCAATTTTAGCATTTCAGTCTTTATTATTGATGTTATCTAACATTTTTCGTTTTGATCCATTGAAATTAATTCTTCATAAAAATCTTCATTTTTTTTCTTCAGTATAATTTACGCGCATAAAATTGAATAATTAGCAGCTTGAATTTTCTTTACAGTTTTATTACTAACCTTACAACAATGTTTGATGGACTGCTGATTTCTTTTGGCTCGACTGCTTTTTTCACCTTTTAGAAATCAGAAATCCTACGCCAATTCTTTTCTTTTATCCAGTGGTCAATATTACAATATATGTCCATTCTGAAGTTTAGCCTTCTCCTCAAATTTCTTCTTACATCTTATAATCTTAGGATGTCTCATTTGATACTTTAAGTTCTTGTAAAACATTTTGGAAAAATACGAATTATTCATTATACACAGCGACGGACGGTCATCAACTTATGGCAGCTAAGCTAAGCCTTGTTATTATTTGCACCCTCTGACTTCGTCTCTTTCTGGAAGTTACCATAATCAGGGATTAGGTGACTGCGAGGATTGAAAACCGTTATTTCTTTTGTGAATTCATGTTAAAATAAACGGAGTGACCGAATCCCTCCACACTAACCATGCGAGTTAGAGGAAATCAATCCGTGTTCATTTACCATGAACTTGGAAGGTTACTTACAAGTTACCATGGAAAAATGTGCTATTTGGGCATTATGTTTCGGCTATCAGTCAAATCTTTTAAGTACTTTAAGAAGAAAATTACAGGATCTTCTTCTAGTTAAAAAAGCAGAGACTAATAGACAATATACAATTATATACAGGGTGACTGCGCCATTACACTATTAAAAATCTTGTTCTAGTTTGAACCGAAAAAGTTTGTTTTTTGGTGCTCAATATCTGCCACCGTAAGATGGTGAAATCTTGAACCAAAATTTGGAGCTCCCTTTGAAGCATAGTTCCAATACTTGGAACGAGGTTGAACTAGGAAGCTCCAAATGTTTGTACGAGATTTCACCATCTTATGGTGGCAGCTATTGAGCAACAAAAAGCAAACGTTTTTGGTTCAAACTAGAACAAGATTTTTAACAGTGCAGTTGTCTAGTTTTGAATCTTTTTTTAAAGATTGTGAGATTTCCGATTGAAATGAATTTTATAGGTATCACTAGACATAATATTTTAGTTTGAATGTTGGCGCAATTGTTGCCACATTATTTTTAGTTGTTTTCTCTAAGAGAAGCCATATTTTACAATATTTTATTAAAAAGTGTAAAAGTTTATTTTTTGATTAGTTAGAGACAATTAAAGTAAGTTAAAATTATCCCCTTTCATCTTGCTTATTTCAAATAATATTTTTATAAAAATTGCTTTTAATCATAGCTCAAGGATAATATTTTAAACATTAATTTTTAGATTTTCAATTGACTTACTTTAAGGCTTGAAATTTGACTGATCAAGATCTGGTATTTTTAAATAAGCAAATTCCAGAAATTGATCAGCGATGATCCATTATTGGTTTCGAGGATATTAGCTATTGAATCGTATATCAACTACTGAGTAACAACACTCATAGCCATTACTTGATCATTCTTTATTTATTTGCTTTGTAAGTGATTGTTTTCAGAATTCAAACTTGTTGTCGTCAAATATAAAATATATATATTTTTTTCAGGGAAAAGAATGAGCGACTGTGGCTTCCATGGTGGCACCTATGGAAGTGGTCCTTTTTACATTCTTCTATCTCTAAAAAGAAGAAAATACTGGATTTCTTGAAAAATTTCAACTTTCGATTGTCAATGGATTTAATCATTTTAGAATGTCCTAAGTACGATTTCTTGGCTTTTAGTAATTGTCTGTCTGTCGTTGTGTCATTTTGTATGTAACAAAAATTATGTGTTCGCTCTATCTTAAGAAATAATGCACGGAATTTCACAAAACTTTAGATTAGATAGACCTTGATATAGAGTAGAGCTCATAAGTGTTTTGTATATGGCCGCTATACTGCATCATTCATCATTTTCACAATAAATCTATCTCAAGAACTAATGCACGGACTTTTATAAAACTTTAGATTCAGTTAGTCTTTAATATAATTTAGAGCTTATTACTTTTTGGTCTAAATAGCTACACAGGTGGCTCTACTATGCTGTATCATTGATGATCATCGCAATAGCTTTATCTCGAAAACTAAAGCACGAATTTTCATCAAACTTCAGATTCAGTTAGTCCCTGCTTTAAATTAGAATTTCTTAGTTTTTGATATAAATAGCTCTACAGGTGGTGCTGTTACGCTGCATTTTCCAGATTTTGCAATAGCTGTATCTCAAGAACTTATGCATGGATTTTCATTAAGCTTATGATTCAGATAGCCTCTGATAAAAATTGGTCCCTATTTGTTTTTGGTGTACATTACCCAAAAGTAATACTGTTATGCAGATTTTTTTTTATATATTTTCGCAAATGCCTTATCTCGGAAACTAATGCACGGATATTCTTCAAACTTCATATTCAGTTAGAAGTTGAAATAACTTGTGTCTGATAAGATTTTGGTTTAAATCACCTAATTGGTGGAGGTGTTAGTACGCATTTTTAGGAAGTATTATCTTTTATGAGATACAAGAAAGTTTTTGTTGTTCCCACATTCTCACAGGTAGAATCAAGTTATTTCCCGCATAAAATCCACAAAAATCAGTAGAACAAGAAATCTTTTCTTTTTCCTTTTGTTTGAGTTTCAATATTGCTTATGCATTATAGACAAATTGCATTGTTACTTTTATTCGTCTCATTAAAATGTTTACTATTTTCAAATTGGTTAAATTTTTCTACTTACATTGAAACCTGGTCTGATGTGGCAGTCCTAAAACCTTCTTCTATCTCATACGTGTTAATACTTCTTGAAAATGCAGCTTAGCTGTACCACTGTTTGGGTGATTTACACTAAAATCTACTCAGCAACAATTTTTCTTAACTTCCAACAAAATCTGACGCTCGAACGAAATATGAGCATTAGTTTTTAAGATAGAGATAATGCAGAAAAAACCCACAACGGCACCCCATTTTGGGTATTTTAAAACAAATCAGGACCAGTTTCTATCGGGCTATTTGAATCTGAAGCTTGATGGAATTTCATTAGTTCTTGAGATACAGCTATTATAAAAACTGAAAGTTACAGCATAGCAGCGTTACCTGTTTGGCGATTTACATTAAAAAATAAAAATACTAATCAATATCGGGTATTAATGGAATTGAGTTGCTTGA
The DNA here is from genome assembly GCA_964019185.1 of Maratus speculifer. NCBI lineage: Eukaryota > Metazoa > Arthropoda > Arachnida > Araneae > Salticidae > Maratus > Maratus speculifer. The sequence continues at coordinate 176,177,738 of OZ025292.1, read as the reverse complement.
TGAAAATTTGCTGGATGAAAATTTTAGTTATTGAGATAAAGTAATTGCGATAATCAAGACTAATGCAGCATAAAAGCACCACCGACACTGTTAAAAATTTCGTGCTACTTTGAACAAAGATTTGGTGCTCGCAGCTATTACCAGCTGCCACCATAGCATGGTTCAATCGAAGCTCCAAATCTTGGAACGAGTTTACACCATATTATTTGAAAAAAGGGTACTATGGTTCAACCGAAGTTCCAAATCTTGGAACAAGATTTCACCATCTTATGGTGGCAGCTACTAAGCACCAAATTTCGGTTCAAAGTAGCATAAAATTTTTAACAATGTATTGAGCGATGTGCACGAAAAAGTATACAGCACCAAATTATATCAAAGACTAATTGAATCTAACATTTTATGAAAATCCGTACATTAAGTCTAGAGAAAAAAGCTATTTAAAAATCGTGAATGATGCCACGTAACAGCGCTATCTGCTGATTGATATACGCCAGAAAATAACCAGCTCCAGTTCATATCAAGGTTTCACGGTATCTAAAGTCTTGTGAAGTTCCATGTAATAGGTATTGAGACAGAGCGCCCACAATTTTTTTACAAGAAGACTCACAGACAGGCATTTTCTAAAAACTTTCAAATCGCGTCTTGGGCATTCTAAAAAGTAAAATCAATGAAAAAATGGAAGTCGAAATTTATCAGGAATCCAATACTTTCTTTTTGTAAAAATAGAAGAAAATAAGAAGATTAAAATGACCATTGATAAGCTATTAAAATGAAATCGGTCAAAACTGGATTCACCTGATTAACTACTTACGAAATGGCTATTGGATAAACTGTTTATTTATAATTTTGTCACTAATTTTATTTCAACATTATTTCATTTACGTACATTATAAGACACTCAATCAGAATTGTATAAATCATGTAAGTTTACTTTTAAAACTTAAAAGGATGGAAATATAATAAAAATCCTACAGCACTGACCTTATTTATTCAACTACTGGTTCAATCATTCTCTTTCTATAAATATATAATTGCAACTCTATAAATTTTATTCGTTATTTTTCCTCTAATAATTGGTCTAATTTTTTTTAATAAGTATTAAGCGAAGAAAACTAATAAAATTTAGTGGGGATAGACTGCTTGCTGGAACGTAGATTTTTACTCTCTTGGATACATGTATGAGCACAGTTGTACGTATATCATGTACATATGTATATGTATATACCGGGTGTCCCAAAAATGACTGATGGATTTTAAAATTCAATAACTTGCAAACGGCGACAGCTATTTAAAAAAAAAAATTACAAGAGGCTTGTGTATAATGTCACGAGTTTTTTACCGTACTTTTTTTATTTTAGTTCGAATTTAAAACAATAGATGGCGCTGACGGCGATTGTAGGCCAGGTGATCAGTGTTGAGTGAGGTCAATTTCGGCGTCAACAAGCGCCATCTATTGTTTGAAATTCGAACTAAGATCAAAAGTTACGGTAAAAAAACTCCTGACATTATACATAACCCTCCTGCATTTTTTTAAGCTATTGCATAGCTTTTATCGCGGGCTTTGAGCGCAGCGACCGAATCTAGAAATTCCCTAACGAGAAAACCTAACACTTAGGCTAACGTCGTTTCAGTTCGGTAAACTTCGGCACGGTATCCTTCGGTAGATTTCGGCAGACATTGACGCGGTATTTTTCAGATATTAGGATATCAAGTCTCAAACTTATGTTTCTTAGCGGCCAAATTTTGTGTGGTAATTTATTATGAGACAGTGTTAATTTTTGGTGACAGGATACCCCCACACGGTGAGGATCGAAAAATTTAAAAAGCTTATAATTCGCGATCTAATTTTCGTAGCGCGGCCAAATTTTGTTTGTTAATGTATTATGAGACAGTGTTAATTTTTGGTGACAGGAGACCACCCACGGTGAGGATCGAAAAATTTAAAATGCTTATAACTCGCGATCTAATTTTCGTAGCGCGGCCAAATTTTGTGTGGCAATTTATTATGAGACAGTGTTAATTTTTGGTGACAGGAGACCCCCCACGGTGAGGATCGAAAAATTTAAAATGCTCATAACTCGCGATCTAATTTTCGTAGCGCGGCCAAATTTTGTTTGGTAATTTATTATAAGACAGTGTTAATTTTTGGCGACAGGAGACCCCCCACGGTGAGGATAGAAAAATTTAAAATGCTCATAACTCGCGATCTAATTTTCGTAGCGCGACCAAATTTTCTATTATAATTTATTGTGAGACATTGTTAATTTTTGGTGACAGGAGACCACCCACGGCGAGGATCGAAAAATTTAAAATGCTTATAACTCGCGATCTAATTTTCGTAGCGCGGCCAAATTTTGTGTGGCAATTTATTATGAGACAGTGTTAATTTTTGGTGACAGGAGACCCCCCACGGTGAGGATCGAAAAATTTAAAATGCTCATAACTCGCGATCTTATTTTCGTAGCGCGGCCAAATTTTGTTTGGTAATTTATTATAAGACAGTGTTAATTTTTGGCGACAGGAGACCCCCCACGGTGAGGATAGAAAAATTTAAAATGCTCATAACTCGCGATCTAATTTTCGTAGCGCGACCAAATTTTCTATTATAATTTATTGTGAGACATTGTTAATTTTTGGTGACAGGAGACCCCCAGGGTGAGGGTCGAAAAATTTAAAATGCTTATTACTCGCGATCTAATTTTCGTAGCGCGGTCAAATTTTGTTTGGCAATTTATTATGAGACAGTGTTAATTTTTGGTGACAGGAGACCCCCCCAAGGTCAGGGTCGAAAACTTTAAAATGCTTGTAAATCGCGATCTAATTTTCGTAGCGCGGCCAAGTTTTGTTTGGTAATTTATAATGAGGCAGTGTTACCTTTTGGTGACGGGAGCCCTCCCCCCTCCCAATGTGAGGGTCGAAATATTTAAAGTGCTTATAACTCACGATCTAATTTTCGTAGCGCGGCCAAATTTTTTTTGGTAATTTATTATGAGACAGTGTTAATTTTTATGAGAGAAGACCCCCCCCCCCACGGTGAGGGTCGAAAAATTTAAACAGCTTATAACTCGCGATCTAATTTTCGTAACGCGACCAAATTTTGTTTAGTAATTTATTAAGCTATTGCATAGCTTTTATCGCGGGATTTGAGCGCGGCGATCGAATCTAGAAATTCTGTAACGAGAAAAAATCCTAACAATCGGGCTAACGTCGTTTCAGTTCGGCAGACTTCGGCACAGTATCCTTCGGTAGACTTCGGCAGACATTGACGCGGTATTTTTTCTTACGTTGATAAAAAATGCTATGCAATAGCTTTACCGCGGCAGTCCCCGAGTGCCACACGTATTTTTATTTTAAATAGCTGTCACCGTTTGCAAGTTATTGAATTTTAAAATCCATCAGTCATTTTTGGGCCACCCGGTATATGTATATATATATATATATATATATGTATGTATATATATATATATACACTGGTGTGCAAAAATTAAGGACGTAGCGGATAAATTAGCATAAAGTCGAAAAACGCAACAAAACGAAATGAAAGACCAATCAGGAGATAGACCTGAAACAATTGCAGTAGAACATGCCTATATATGGCATATGGCATAAAAGGAGGAGGTGCTAAGGGGATAAAACACAAAGGCGGTGGCCGTTCAGAAATTTGGTGAAATCTATTGCACTTTGTAAACTGATTTTAAAGACGTTTCTTTGCTACGATTGTGTGATATGGCCAAGAGGCAATCCTGGAAAAGTCATCTGGATAACTTTACACGAGGCTAAATAATTGGGAAGTTGGTAAAAAGTCAAAGTGTGACAAGTGTGGCACAAGAGTTCGGTATTGCTCACAGCATAATTTTCCGAACCTGGAATGCATTTCAGACGATCTGAACAGCAGTGGTCGTCCATGAGCAATAACAAAAGCGGAGGACCTTTATATTGTTTTACAGGCGATAAGAAACACACGCCAAACAGCTGGAGAAATCGCAAGCAAGCTGGAGCAGACAACTGGACGTCGGATATCACGTTTTAGCCTGGCAAGGAGGCTATGTTTATACATAAGATGGCCCGTGCGTTGTGTACTGTTAACGCCTGAACATCAGAGACGCCGGTATTTGTATTGCCAAAAAAAAAAAATAAGGTTACACAAAAAAGTGGGTTCGAGTACTGTTTAATGATGAAAGCCGATTTAGTATGACGAGAGATTCTAGGTTTTTAGAGATCTGGAAAGAGCTGGAAATACGTAATTACCCCTGCAATATCACCAGCAGAGACCGTTTAGGGGGTGCTGGAGTTCATGTTTGGGATGGTATGATGCTGGGTAATCGTATGGACCTCCGCATCTACCAAGGAGCTCCAGTCTCTAGTACCCACTATTGCGCCAAGATTATTTTGTCTCACGTGTTTGTTTAGAGGGGCTGTAGGTCCAGACTTCCCTTTCATGGACCACAACACCACCCCTCATTGTACAGTGGCTGTCAAAGAGCTCTTAGAGAGGGAAAAATTTGAACGCATGGATTGGTCTGCAAAGTCGGCGGACCTGAATCTCATAAAATACACATGGGGGATTCTCGGAAGACGTTTTGCATCATCTGACCAGGCACCAGCAACGATTACGTAACTGAAATTGGCATTACAAGAGGAATGGATCTCGATGTCTCAATAGCTCTTAGATAAACTTGTCCTCAGCATGTACAGGCGTTATAAATTCTGCATCAGATTGAGGGGTCCTTCCTTATCCCATATTACATAATCATTTTTTTCTGCCACGTGCCTGTATCATGAGCGTTTCTGTGATATCTGCACATTTGTGCTCTAAGTGACCTTTTCAATAAAGTGCTTTTGTTTCCTTTTAATTCTTTAAGTAATTTTTATCACTTGTTTTATATTTTCATACCTTGAAGATCTTATGGTAGGATTTTGGTCGATGTAGAAAACTTCTGCACGACGATACATACGAAAAACGGCCTCGTCCTTAATTTTTGCACACCAGTGTATAATATCCGAATGTAGTTATGTAGAATACTGTCGATAAAATCTAAAATTATGCTCTAAATCACACCATTTAGAAGGAAAATTCCCCCAAGAACACGCGTAGATTTAGCAGTCGTTTGGTACCGTGTCGTAAACCCACAAAAAATATCCTTTGACACATTTCCCACTTAAATTAAACAAAAGTGTGGAATATTTTTAATCAGATTTATTCATATTCCACATCACAGAAAAACAATTCCACATACTGCATAAGATGCAGCCATTATATGTAAAAAAAGAGGTTATTATCATAGAACTTCACCAAATAAATTCTTTTTACCTGCTGGCAGTAGTTTTATTAGTACAAGGAAAAATGTAGAAAAAACACTTGGAAGCCAATGTAACAGGGTTTTATCAGACTTTGCGCTGAAATATAAGATTTTATGGAAGTTCTAACTTGCCAATTAATTATTTCGAAATATTGGTTTTAAAGAATACGAAATTTTACCCCTAGAAAAAGAATAAACGTTCTCTCAGACTTTTAGAAGAATATATGGTGCAATCCGGCATCTAACATTGCTTATAAGGGAATTGTGGCTAATCGAATTTTTTTAGAACGTAAATACAAAAGATGTTATGCAACAGATAAAAGAATAAACTTAAGTATTGGGAAAAGAATTGCTTTGACAGATTAATGTTTTTTAGAAATAAAATAAAATAAAGATATTGTTGGTTAAAGATATGGAATTAAAATAAACATGTTAAGATATTATAAAAAGAAAGAGGAATGTTTAAATATTATAAGAATTTGGAACCAGTTTATAATTAAGGCGAAATTTTTTTATAATTATACACACACACACACACACATATATATATATATATATATGCAGGGTGTTTCAAAATAACGCGGACAAATTGATATGACAAATCAGGCATACGACAAGGATAAAAAAAATCACATAGGAACATAGGGTCGCAAACTACTTATTGAGTCACAAATACATGGTGCTTCTTTCTAGCTACAACTTGTTTGAAAGTAATAATTTCCAGGAAAATAATAACATCGTAATGAAAATGGAACGATATGTAACTAATTTTGTGCTCAATGTGATAACGTTACGAAAAGATCTGGAAAAATATATTGCTCAAGCAATCGATGATTTCCTATAAACTGATGATCAATTCAAAATGTGAGGTGCCAAGTGCGTATTGCTGGTGCGCATAAAGCAAACTTCTACCACTTTTAATTGGTGTTATCACATTTAAAACAAAGGTGAGAATGTATATTAAATGTTTTATTATAATTTATTTTATTTTTCTGAAATTTATTATCATCAACCCAAATTGAGTTAGGAAGAAACACCCTGTATTTGTGACTCAGCAAGGAGTTTGCGGCCCTATGATCCTATGTGATTTTTTATCCTTGTCGTATGAGTGATTTGTCATGTCAATTCGTCCACGTTATTTTGAAACACCCTGTATATTGGTTTCTTTTTAATTATCAACATAATTATTCAAATTTTTATTGTTATAGAATGTATGCATTGAAATCTCTTCAGAATTAACTGGATCAAGATACACCTATTTTCGCTGTTTTACCCTTCACTGCACGATTTTTTTTCTAATTTTATGAAAAAGTTATTTGAAACCTATAAAATAATCCAATAACGGGAAAAATAGTAAAAAAAACAATAAATTTAAAATTTTCAGTTAAAATTTGATAGTTTATAGCGTGTATCCTTTATACACAATTACAGTTTTTAAATATAGGTTTCATTTAAATGGGCTTAAAATAATTAAATTTTTCCGACTTACATTTGGCTATTTTCCTTTTATTAACATTTTTAAATATTCAGTAAGTATAATGAAAGTCAATTTTGTCGTAATAGCTTGAACAAAAATATTTTTATTTCCGAAGAACATATTGTAATTTTTTGTCAAAAAAAGCCATCTAACGTGGCCAAAATAAGTGTTATTCCATTCCTTGATCTGATTAGTTATACCGATCAGGGCGGTGCCTAAGTGATGGAAACTATTTTTGCTATTATTCTTACTGCCTGAAACAATTGCTCGGAGTGTATTTCAGGACAGGCAAGTTGTCAGTTTTTTGCCCAGTGAGAACGTGAATAGTGTGTTTATAGACTGTGTGTCTGTGTTGTTTCCATTGCGTTTTTAGTACGGAAACGAGTGTTCCCGTTTACTGCATTGACCTGTGTATTCTCGTGGTTCGCTATGTCTTTGACTAGTGAAGTGGAGGATGAGGCACCGTCGCGGAGTGGTGGGACTCCTACTAGCTCCTCCACGACGAGTAGCCCAGGTGGCGCCCGAGGCTTGGACTCATCCAAGCGGGCAACCGTCGGCCCTCAGCTGACGGATTTAGGTTATCAAACAGGAAGTCAGCTGGGAAACGTTGACCTGTCCCTTCCGGACATGGTTGACCTCTCGGCTTTCTTCACCGAGGAAGCGCACTCTTTAGGTGCGAGAATCCTCGAGGAGCTGAACAAGGTCAAGGGTCTGTCGGCCCCCAAGAAATCATTTTTTGGGGAATCTATATCTCGGATAGAAGATTTCATAGTCCGACAGCACGCTTGGTTCATTCTGCTCTATGGAAAAGCCTCACGGAGGGGAAGCTCTACAACTGGCAAGAAGGCGTCCAAAGCTGAAACGCGGAAGGATACCTCAAGGCCAGATGACACCCCGAAGGAGGTGGTACCACCGGACAGGTCCTATTCCAACGTCGCCGGTGGTGCGACAGAGGAATGGCAGACTGACACCAGTAAGAGTACAAGGAGGAGACGGTTGAGGAAGGGACGTGTGGAACCGGCAGGAACTCAGCCTGCGGCCCGAAGCGGACCTGGAAGCGGTGAAGCTGCTGGCGCTAAGGGGGCCGGCTCAGCGGCGCCTCGACGCTACCAGGAACGACACGTTCTTCGAATCCTTCCAAACGACGATACTGTCTCCTCCGATGACACTCGTAAGTTAGTAGCCAGCACGATTGATCCAATGAAAGCTGGGCTGGCTTTGAGAGGAATGAGGAACACCTCCAAGGGAGGGGTGCTGGTCTTCGCGGACAGCGCTGCGGACCTCGAGAAGCTGGTGGCGGAAGTGGAGAAATCGGACCTGGTGAATAGTCACTCGGCTTCCAAACCGACCAAGCGCAATCCGGAGATTGTAATCTTTGGCATCGGCGAGGATTCTACGGGAGACGAGATCATTGAAGCCCTGAAAAATCAGAATACAGCGTTACGTGACGCTGACATTTCCTTCAAAAAGTTTTTTGAGGGGAAGAAGGGGCGAAATGGCGTGGTCTCTTTGGATCCAGAGTCGTACAGGCGACTTGGACGAGTGAGGAAGCTGAACGTTGGCTGGGACACTCTGTTCTTTTCACGAAGACGGCGTCCTCTTCAATGTTATAAGTGCTGGAAATTCGGCAACATGGCTAGAGACTGCCACGGCAAGAGTTGTTGTGGGAAGTGTGGTAGTCAGGACCACATCCTCAGTGATTGCACCAGTGATCCTGCGTGCATTAATTGTATGAAGCTCAACTCATTAAACTTGGCGCGTTAGGCTCTCCCTACCAATCACGTAGCGAATTCGCAGGAGTGTAGCATCTTCTGCAAAGAACTGGCTTTGACTGAGAAACGAAACAATGGCCGATAGTCCAAAGTTTCTTCACCTCAATGTCAACCGCAGTACGGCGGCTTTGTACCAGTTGCAGAAGACAGTGCTCTCGCAGAGCATTGACATGATCTCCTTGAATGAGCAGCGTGTGACGGAGGGAAAGACCGTTCGGATTACCCGAGGGTTTTTCCGAAGTTATTTCTTCGGAGCGTAGCCGAGCCGCCTTCTGGATAAGTTCGCGACTGAAATACTGTGTGGTTCTGAGTACTGACGACATAGTGGCGATTCGATGCACTATCTCGGAGGAGGATGTGTTAATAGTGTCGTGCTATTGCTCTCCGTCCGAGGACATTGTCCCGATCCTCACTCGGATGGGTGACTTGCTACTGGAGTTCCCTCAGGACAACGTTCAGATCGTCGGGGACTTTAATGCGAAGTCGTACATCTGGGGGGATAGGCCAACGGACGCCAGGGGTGAGGAAGTTATCTCCTTCGCCCTTGGTCACGATCTGGAAATCGTCAACAATCCAGACAGTGCGGCGACCTTTGATAGCCATCAGGGTCAAAGCTGGATCGAGTTACTTCTGGTCCGTAAGTGCGCAGATCGCATAGCTGACTGGATTGTTCAAGACGGGGTGACAACCAGCGATCATAACGCCATGACCTGGACCTACCAAGGCAGGGCAAGGGTTCGAAATCCTAGGGGAGTCCGCCGTCGGTGGAAACCCAAGGACCTTGCCTGGGACGACTTCCTCCAGGATCTGCAGAATGCAGATTTGGACGTTTATGATTCGAACGCACCAGACTCGGGAGTTGAACATCTTGATTCAGTCCTGGTAGATCTGTGCTTGAAACACCGAAAGCGTCGTCCTGCCGCAGGCAAGGAGACGTGTTGGTGGACTCCAGAGTTGGAGGCTCAGAGGTCTAGAGTGCGTGCACTGAGGAGGTTGTACAAGCGGACGCTTGACCCGACTCAGAGAGAGAGACGTGAGGCTCTCTTTAAGCGTACGCGGGCGGAGTACAAGAGGGCAATTCTGCAAGCTAAGCGTCGTTCGTTCCGAAAGTTCCTTTCGGACAAGCTTTCTACCGACAAAATCGGTCAAGTCTGTGCAGTGATAAGAGGCAGGTGGCGTCCTGAAGCTCCAGCTATTCTGGAGCTTTCCGACGGGGTGGTGGCATGCACATGGGATGACATCCAGGCAGCCCTTGCGAGACACCACTTCAGACAGGTCGATGAGGTAGTGCAGACAGCGATCGAGAGGCCTGATGACCCGGACTTGTTTGACATCGGGGAGCTAGAGTTGGCTATCGACTCGATGGCGCTCGATAAGGCGCCAGGCCACGATGGATTCAGTCTAGGGATCATCCGAGAGGTCTTTCGCTGGCACCCTCAGTGGTTGCTCTCCTTGTTTAATCACTGCCTTAGAGAGTCCGTGTTTCCGAGAAGTTGGAAGCGGGCGATCGCCATCTACTTTCCTAAGGAGGGTAGAAGTAAGAGCGACCCAGCTTCCTACCGTCCTATCTGTTTACTTCCCGCCGTCGGGAAGATCTTGGACAAGCTGTGCGCAACTCGACTGATGGCCTTCCTCGAGTCTAACGGCGTACTCGATGGTAGACAATATGGTTTCAGACGAAATCGGTCGACCGTTGATGCGCTCCATGAGGTGGTCAGGTATATTTCGCAGAGTAGGAGAACAGGCCATTTCACCTGTCTCGTTAGCCTCGACATCAAGAATGCCTTCAACAGCGCTCGGCGGGATGACTTGCTTCGCCTTCTGGTGGAGTACGGAGTCCCTCAAGAGCTCCTGGGCTTGATCGACTCTTTTCTTTGGAATAGATCGGTCATTTCGAACGCAGAAGAGCATTACTTCAATGTTGGGGTGCCGCAGGGTTCGTGTCTCGAGCCGTTCCTGTGGCTGGTGTTAATCAATAGCTTGTTGAAACGGCTTGGGATTGAGGAGGCTTGGACCGTACTTGTCTTCGCCGACGATATACTCATCCTTGCACGTTCCGTGGCTGTCTAGAGGTTCGCTGACATAGTCCAGCGGGTTCTCGCAGAGATTCTCGCGTGGGCGATAGGATGCAGCCTGGAGTTCAGTTACGACAAGTGCTTGTACACTATCATACCACCTAAGAGAAAGATGGATTACGAACCCTCATTACGCATCCGGATGGGTGGACATAGGGTTAAGTTTTCCAAACAAATCAAGTACCTAGGCGTGGTCATAGATAGGGACTACAGCTGGATGCTTCACTTGGACCTCGTTCGAGAGAAGGCCACCAGAGTCCAGTACAAGCTCACCAGATGGGCAACAGCTACGTGGGGGCTCAAGCCCGATGTTCGAAAGGCAGTGTACTCGGTGGTGGCCGAGCGCATAGTCTTGTATGCGGCCCCTATCTGGTACTCCAGCAAAGTGGCTCTTCGTCAGAGACTACTGAGTATTCAGCGAGGTCTCTTGCTGTGCGTCACCAAGTGCTACAGTACGGTGTCAACCGCTGCGTTGAACGTCTTGTCCGGGGTGATTCCCTTGGACCTCCGTGCTCGTATCGAACGCGACTTCGAGGCCCTCACGAGATGGGGCGAAAGCGTTGATAGACCAAACCTCTCGCCAGAAATGTTAGAGGTTTGGAAGTACCGACCCCAACGACACTATCCGACACGTATACCTTGGACGCCAGAGCTCAGCCGGAAGTCTCCGTATACTTACTATACGGACGGTTCCAAGCTGGTGGATGAGAGGGTGGGCTTTGCCTACCACCTCGCCACTAGGGATGGTGTTGTTGCGGAGGGAAGGTTCCGTCTCTCTGATGGGTCGACTGTCTTCGCGGCCGAGGTCCATGCGATCAAGGAAGCGATTGCGGACGCCCTTCGGAGGGGTCTCAGTGAACTCGATATCTACTCTGATTCGAGATCGGCGCTTCAAGCTCTTTACGCTTTGGTGCCTCGGCACAAAGCAGTAGCTTAGATCAGGAACTTGGTTGAAAATACAGGAGTCAGGGTCCATATGCACTGGATTAAGGCTCATGTCGGGTACGCCTTTAACGAGCTGGCCGATTCCCTTGCGAAGGAAGCTGCGTGTCGACCGTCGGTCGACATACTTGTTCCTCTCTCAGGACGTCAAGTCAAGAGGAAGCTCCTTGGCGAGGTTCTTTTGGATTGGCAGCAATGGTGGGACCGATCTGAGGACGGCCGGTCGACGTATGCGATCTTCCCGAAGGTCTCCACTCGGAGAATACAGGGTGATTTCTTCCTCAACCATGTCCTAACGGAACATGGTGCCTTTGGCGACCATCAAGCCCGCTTCTTTAAAGGCAACCCTGCGTGCTTTTGCGGGAACGGGGTGAGTACAATTAGACATTGCGTCTATGAGTGCCCCCTGTGGAAGTCCTTCAGGGAAAAGTGCTTCCCGTCTAACTTCCATACTCGAACGCTGACCGATCTTGTCCTTGACAATTACAGCAGGAAAGGTATTGTCGACATCGTTGGCGACCTTTTGACAAGGACATTGGATCGGGTTGGTCGTCGGGCTAATTGAACTTTTGACTGTCCCGACCGAAGTCTTCGAACGCATGATGATTTACCAGATCATTCGAACGCATGATGATTTACCAGATCATTCGAAAGCAACACTCGTTTAAGAGGAGTCCGAGGCCTCTCGTAGGCGCGATTCGGACGGAGCGACTATACAAGGTTTTCCGGGTTTTCCTTGTACGTAACGAGAATTCGATTCGCTTTCCTGTAAGTCCTCCCGGAAGGCTGGGCCTCTGGATCAGCGGTTGTTCAGGCAGCTTGTGCTACGGTGCCTGCATGGTTGCTCCAATCGGCGTGTTGGGCGCGGGCGGTGCCGTGTCTGCGGCTGCGGATGGTGAGCGGCCGAGGCCGTGACGCTGAGGCTATGTTCCGTGGGCCGGGTGTCCTCGCTTGTCTTCCTGGCCGGCAGCGGGCGCTGTCGTGATGCCGGACGTCAGTTGGTTCCTCCTCATTGGAGGTCTCGTGACCTCCCTGCGTGGACCGCATGGAGCCACTCGGCTCTGGATCGGGAAACTCACTGTTTATACCGATCATATCGAACAAATTTATGGCAAATAAGGAGAATTAAGATGTTTTTAGATATGTGTAAGATGTGGCACACAGTGCAGTGAGACGTTAGATATATTTTTTTGCATTTCAAAAACGAATAACTATTCTCCTATTATTTTTCTTGTTGATGATTATTAGTTTATAACATAGCTATTTCCAGCGCTATCTAATGTATGCAGTGAATTTTCTCCAAAGGTTTCCGAGAAAAAAAGGTAACCATTGCCAGATGTCTTACAAATGAATTCGTCGGTGTTGTCGTTTTCAAAAACGTGTATAAATTTTATTTTTTATTGTTACTTATTGAAGATATTTTAATTTATGATTCATATTTTTCCAAAACTGTTCGAAATATGAATTGAAATCTCCTCAGAAGTGCTAGGGGAAAAAGGTGCTGTTAGCTATTTAGATGTGATTACGCAACAGTTGCAGGTTCTATAAAAATAATAACATTGAAATTTCTGAATTAAATATACCTTGAACTTTTTTTTTATTGCAATGTGCAACATTCTAATATTATTAGTACAGATTTTTATTTAAAATATATACCAGTTATGAAGTTGGTTATAAAAAAAAATTATCCAGCACCCCCCCCCCCTTTTTTTGTGAATTATACAATAAGTTACACAAAAAGGAAAACTCCATTTTATCCAAACATTGCTCCAACGAAAAATTTGAAATGGATTTTTTATGTGATGTCATTAATTATTAAAACAAAAATCTGAAAATAAGTCTGTTTCAAAAGAATTTACTTTAACTTTAAAATGAGCGATTTAGAGTTTGTAAGATTCCATTTGAACATTACTTAAAATATTCCATAACTTCGTTTTCTCTATTTTTAAAAATAATCTTGTTAGTTTTGTAAATTTCATTTCTAAGATACATTTATAATTTTATTACAAAGTTTCTGGTTAAAGTGCATATCATTAATTTCACAATCTATTTAATATTTAATTTGAATGTTTTAAGAAAATAACTTAACATTCTGTGCAAACAACGCATGCTAGTTTAAGAGGAAATGCTTTTTTTCTAAGCGTTCATATACAACTGAATACAATCCTATTAAAAGAAAGATTACTAAATAGCTTTAGAAGTACAAAGACATTTTCTCATTAAAATATTAATGACTTTTTATTATTCTTAAGAAAAAATCTTCATGTTCAAGAAACATAGAGTTTTTTCACTTATATTAGGTGTACGTTCTTTCAAACAGGTAATGATATCTTTAATTTTAGAATGGATTTTAATTATTTTATCATATTAACTGAAATTTCAGACAAATAGAAATACAAAGTAACAACCTATCTATACTAATAAAAGAACAAAACGCTCTGTCTGTCTGTGTGTGTGTGTGTCTGCAATGGCCAGCAAAATCTGCAGCACGTACGAATCTCAAAATTTTTTTTGAGAGTAGCCCAATATCTCTCCTGATGCACCTGAAGCTCAGAATTTCAAAATTCTATTTATTAAGTGAGTAATTAATTAAATTCCAAAGCTTACTCTCATAAAAAATCGCCTTTTTTCGCTTTTTTTCCATTTCATTTTCTTATGGTTGATTGGTTGCATAAAATTTTCGCAGAAATAATTAAAAAAGCTGGGACAGACCTTTAAAATTCATAGACTGGCAAACTGTCAGTTTAAATGAGGATTTTTTTTAAATCACAGCTGCTGTACACCATAGAGAAAAAGATAGGTGGAGGCGAAGTAAACCGAAAAAAGGTTTGCAACACGGAGTAAGAAGTGTCTTACTCCGTGGTTTGCAATATTAAACCATTTATCGCTGAAATTTTAATGTCTCAAACAAAAGCACGAGGAAGGAATTTTGTATTAATAAAACGAATTGAAAGAAACGAATTACAGTTGACGCATATTTTACGAAGAAATAGTAATTTTTTAAAATGGATTTTTTCTATTATATTATTTAGGTTAAAGTTAGGTTAAAGTTAAATTGCATTTATGTTATGGTTGGAATAAGGATATGTTACAACAAAGTGAATACATTTAGGCTAGGTTACATTTCTGTTATATTTAATTTACGATAGGGTACTGTTAAGTCGCTGTTAGGTTACAGACAGGTTCTGGTTACGGTATAAAAGTTTAAAGTTAGGATTTTATACACAGAGTGAACCTATACGCAAGATTTGATTAAAAATAACACTTTTGTTAAATAGCTCTGAAATTATAGTACTATATACCAACCTTTTAGCTACCATCGTGTATCGATTTCATTCATGGTATAGTCGGATTTAAGAGTGATATAATTAGTTTGAAATTCAAAATATTTCACTTGGGATTTGTATGTGAAAATAATAATTAGTTACGTGACTTAACAGTGATTTTTACGGGTAAACATCAACTTTTTTACACGAAAATCATGCAATCGTTGGATACATATTCCCTCCCGCGTTTTTCATTGCTCATTTTGAGTATTTTTAGAGCTTAATATTAGTTGTTTTTAAAACCGATTTTTCACACAATCAGTGGCTACGTATTTCAGACAATGCATTTCTGCATGTAACGAGTTAATGATAAAATCATACAAATTTCAAGTTCATTTAATATTGTTAATACGGACTCGAGCAACCCCGGGCGGGTCAGCTAGTTTTACATAAATTATTCCTCTTATTGTTATTCCTCTTATAATTAAATTCTTTCTCTTAATTAGTAGCATAGTTTTCAAAGGCTTTTCCTATTCTGCGAATTAGATTTTAACGTTTATATTTATATAGGTAATACGTTACAACATCTTATTATTAAAAACATAATGAAATACTTTCTTTGGTATATTATCACTATTCATAGAGTTTTCATTATTATGAAAATAATGTTAATTTAACACAAACTGAAATTTCAGACAAATAGAAATACAAAGTAACAACCTATCTATACTAATAAAAGAACAAAACGCTCTGTCTGTCTGTGTGTGTGTGTGTCTGCAATGGCCAGCAAAATCTGCAGCACGTACGAATCTCAAAATTTTTTTTGAGAGTAGCCCAATATCTCTCCTGATGCACCTGAAGCTCAGAATTTCAAAATTCTATTTATTAAGTGAGTAATTAATTAAATTCCAAAGCTTACTCTCATAAAAAATCGCCTTTTTTCGCTTTTTTTCCATTTCATTTTCTTATGGTTGATTGGTTGCATAAAATTTTCGCAGAAATAATTAAAAAAGCTGGGACAGACCTTTAAAATTCATAGACTGGCAAACTGTCAGTTTAAATGAGGATTTTTTTTAAATCACAGCTGCTGTACACCATAGAGAAAAAGATAGGTGGAGGCGAAGTAAACCGAAAAAAGGTTTGCAACACGGAGTAAGAAGTGTCTTACTCCGTGGTTTGCAATATTAAACCATTTATCGCTGAAATTTTAATGTCTCAAACAAAAGCACGAGGAAGGAATTTTGTATTAATAAAACGAATTGAAAGAAACGAATTACAGTTGACGCATATTTTACGAAGAAATAGTAATTTTTTAAAATGGATTTTTTCTATTATATTATTTAGGTTAAAGTTAGGTTAAAGTTAAATTGCATTTATGTTATGGTTGGAATAAGGATATGTTACAACAAAGTGAATACATTTAGGCTAGGTTACATTTCTGTTATATTTAATTTACGATAGGGTACTGTTAAGTCGCTGTTAGGTTACAGACAGGTTCTGGTTACGGTATAAAAGTTTAAAGTTAGGATTTTATACACAGAGTGAACCTATACGCAAGATTTGATTAAAAATAACACTTTTGTTAAATAGCTCTGAAATTATAGTACTATATACCAACCTTTTAGCTACCATCGTGTATCGATTTCATTCATGGTATAGTCGGATTTAAGAGTGATATAATTAGTTTGAAATTCAAAATATTTCACTTGGGATTTGTATGTGAAAATAATAATTAGTTACGTGACTTAACAGTGATTTTTACGGGTAAACATCAACTTTTTTACACGAAAATCATGCAATCGTTGGATACATATTCCCTCCCGCGTTTTTCATTGCTCATTTTGAGTATTTTTAGAGCTTAATATTAGTTGTTTTTAAAACCGATTTTTCACACAATCAGTGGCTACGTATTTCAGACAATGCATTTCTGCATGTAACGAGTTAATGATAAAATCATACAAATTTCAAGTTCATTTAATATTGTTAATACGGACTCGAGCAACCCCGGGCGGGTCAGCTAGTTTTACATAAATTATTCCTCTTATTGTTATTCCTCTTATAATTAAATTCTTTCTCTTAATTAGTAGCATAGTTTTCAAAGGCTTTTCCTATTCTGCGAATTAGATTTTAACGTTTATATTTATATAGGTAATACGTTACAACATCTTATTATTAAAAACATAATGAAATACTTTCTTTGGTATATTATCACTATTCATAGAGTTTTCATTATTATGAAAATAATGTTAATTTAACACAAAAAATTATGTGACGTATTAAAAAAAAGTTGCTGGTTTCATCAGTCAAACTAGCCTGTATCATTTATTTTATTTTATTTGTGTTAGAACAAATTTTTATATAACAAAAATAAACCAGTCGAATGTGGTAATAGCAAAACTTTCTTCTATCTCATACATGTCAATGCTTCCTTGAAGACGTAGCACAACAACTCCACGGGTTAAATAATTTCCACCATAATCAGCAACAAATTATATTAATCTCTAATTGAGTCTGAAGTTCGATCAAAATCCGTGCATTAGTTTTGAGATAAGAGCATTCCAGAAATCATTTAAAAAAATCTGGATAAAAGCGTAACATACTGAGCGATTAACTCCAGAAACAAGACAGCAATAATTTATATCAGGTATTAACTAACTATGAAGTTTGATGAAAAATCCTGTAATAGTTCTTGAGATAGAGCAATTGCAATATTCATAAATAATGCCAAATAGCAGAGGTCTAGAAATCTCCCATAAGTTTTTAAATCCATTGTTTAGGTTTGTATTACATTTGGTATAAACTATCCTGGAGGATAAACTTGAATTACATGTTTTGTGAGTGAACCAACTGTTGGAAGATTTACACATAAAGAAATCAAAATCATATTATATCATAGACTAACGGAATCTGTAGTTTCATAAAAATCAATCCATTAGATCTTGAGATATAGCTATAGCGGAAATTGAAAAAAAGGCGGCATAGCAATGCCAACTGGTGAATGATTTACTCCAAAAACTAATCAGCATCATTTAATATCAAGAGCCAACTTAATCTAAAGTTTCATTGAATTCCATTCATTAGTTCTTCAGATAGAGCGCGCACAAAATGTGTGTCAGGTACAGATACACAGACTAACATACAGACATTTTACGAAAACATGTTTTTTGGGGTCCTTGACTCCTAAAATGTGTGAATCTGTTGAAAACCGAAATTCCTAAATTTTCACGAATCTGACATTTTCTTGTTGTAAAGACAGAAGAAAGTAAAAAGTAACTTTTACATTTTTCTTTTCTCTAGTTTATATAAATCTTTTCTGAATTTTTTTAGAAAATGAACTAAAAACAATAACATAATATTTTTTCTATATTTCGAATCCTATCATATTTTTAAAAAGAAAAATAATTTTCATTTAAATAATTGAAACTTTAAAAATATATATACTGTAATATATGTCTGGAATTGAAAATATGTCAACAGTTTCACAATTTAACAAGTTGTTGCAAGATTTTGATTAAAGCTTTACTAATTTCAAAGCAAACTTAAATCTGAAATCGGAATAAAAATTCCATAATTTTTTCAAGAAGAAAGTTTTATTTTTGATGAGAACGCTTTGTTCAATTGTTTAACATTAAACGAAAAAAATGCAAGAGTTTTATTGATAAAAACTTTCTTGAATTGATCGCTTATTTGATGATTCTATCTATGTAGAGAATAATACTTTCACCGTTTTTACACTCTTTTATTCAATGGAACTTGGTTTTCGTATTTAAAAATGGAAGTTTGTTATTTTATTTCCTTATAAATAAAAAATATGATAGTGTGTTTAATATAAAAATAAATATATATAATCAATTACTTAAAATTACTAAGTTTTTTTTTCTTATTTTATTGAATTTTAAATTTTAAAAGCTAACTGCTTCTTTTTAGTAACTTGTAAGAAGAAATTCTTTAGAAGAAAATACAATCAAGTCTCTTTATTTTCATTACACCTCACTTTCATAAAGAATTTATACAATAAAACATATTACTAAACCATTAATGATGATTTCCTTCAAAAAACATTACATTTTATCTGAAATATCACAGACATAATATTGGGAAATTAATTTTTGTAAGGAATCATTTATATAAATACAATCCATATGCCATGTTATAGATTTTTTCTTTTTGTTAACATATTTGTTTGGTTTGGAAACAACGAATTTTTGTTACAAATTATTAATATAAACTAAGAAAGAAAAAAATAATTATGAACTACAAGTGCAGTGAAAATACAAGACACTTCATTAAAATGTAGGATAATGCTATCTGTATATTCCTATTAAAATTTAAAAACTTTTTCATTCCAATAATAGATAAAAAAGAAAAGTGCGTAGTTACATTGATGACATTGAGCTAACAGGCTATTCATATTAATCTTATATTATACACTTATTCAGCATAAAATTTCCATTTAACTAAATTAAGGAAAAATCAACACTCAGTTTCTCTGCTTTATAGCCAACCAATGAGTCCCCAAAAGAAATCAAGGAAACTCTTATCAGAATAAACCGGTTTATTATATTCGAAGCAAATTGGATAATTCTGCATAGAAGACTAGTTATCTGAATTAAGAAGGGGCATTCGTCCCCCGTTCAGGACGAAGAACTGTTTTATGTTTAACCAATAAACTCTCAAAACTAATTAAGAAATCCCTTTACCACAATGAACCTATTTGAAAAAATTGAAGCAAATACGACATTTCTATCAAAAATTATCTGGTTATGTACACTCGTACGTAATGCGATGTGCATGGTACATACATAAGTACATACAGGCATACATATAGAATTTGCGCGCTTATTGGCTCCCATGCTTTGATAGCCTGTGAGCTAAACAGTCTATTACATTTCGTCACCTGAGAATAATAAGGTTCTATCTGTGTTTTTGAAAAAATTGACTTATTGATATAGAAAGGCTCTATTTGTATCTATGGAGGCATTTTTGCATCAAAATGATATTAAATATAATTTACATACGGTATAACGATTATGTTATGACATTACTTTAAACCCGAAATTCCTTCATAGAAACAAATAGAATACTTCTATATTGATAAGTCAATTTTTCAAAAACACAGATAGAACCTTATTATTCTCAGGTGACGATTTTTCTATAAAATCATCAATTTTGGCCTTTTTTTCTTTAAATTAAAAAGGATACTAATATATTTATATTTAAACTGCACATAAAATAAATACTAAAAAACATTTCTAATATCTTTTTCGCGGAATTTTTCCTCCCTCGTCTGTTTTAATCCATCATTTTCGCAATTAGATTGCGCTACATGCTAACTGAGTACTGTCTATTTAATTAAGCTCACCTTGTACAGCTGCTAGATAACAAATACTCAAGCCTTTTGAATTTGCACGCAAAAATATTTTAAAAATAAATAAATAATACACTTAAAATACAAATAAATCAACGAAAACTAGCCTAGTCTTCCTATTTTTTGTAACTCAAAAGAAAGTTAAAAGTATAATCTTTAAAAAAAGTTTATTTAAAAGCCTATTTTTATAAATACAAACATATTACAGTATATACAGTCAGCTCTTGTTAATTCGAACTCGTCGGAACCACGAGAAATGTTCGAATTACTTAGAAGTCGAATTATGGAAAGTATAAGAAGAAAACATGTTTAACGGGGTACTATTACATAGAAATTAATTTTATAATATTTCTAAATATATTTCAGCTGTTATCATTAGAATATGACTTAAATTAAAAGATATAAATACATAAACTAATCAAGGGTTTAGGAACAAACACAAACGAAGATGTGGTGGAAGTGTCAATGATTGACAGACTGGACACTAAAAAAGCGGTTATGAAATGCATAGGACTACATGTATATTTGTTCAGAACAATTCTGACAAAAATGAAAAAAAGAAAATTATTTCAAGGATCTGAAGTACGTTAGAAGATAAGGAAAAATGAAAAATCAGGATCGTGTTAGTTCGAATTAAACGAAATCAAGAGAAAATGAGTTCGAATAAATGAAAAATTTTAATGTTATTCTGCTATTGAAAATTTTGGAACTTCCTGTCTAGTTCGAATTAAGCGAAGACTCGATTTATCCGATTTCGAATTAACGAGAGCCGACTGTATATATGTAAATTGAGAGTAAATTATTGAGCGCATTTCAAAGATCTATAAAACAAAAACAAATAAATGTAGCAAGCACTACTGTTGTTCAAATGCGAAAGCGATGTAAGCAGCATTTTTCAACCACAAGTTAATTTCCAGCTACAGGTGCACCGTTACATTGTGGTACCATTATTAAAGACAACATGCAAGAAACGCTTCCCAACGATGGATTGGTGGAGGTGGACCAATTCCTTGACCTCCACTGTCACTTGACATAACATCCCTGGATTATTTTAATTTGGGGTTTGTCAAAATCAGAGTGTACACAACAAATGTTCCCGATATTGATGAAATAAAACGACGAATCACTTAGGTTATTGGAGGAATAGCAAGATAGATATTCCGAAAAGTTTGGTGCGAAATTGAATCATGGAACTAGCTCATGTATAGCTTCTTGAATATGGAAAATAAAACTGTTTAAAATATACTTGTAAATAAAATAATAAACAGATTAGTACAATAATTTTGTTTTTGTTTTTTGGAACATTGAAATGCGCTCACTAATTTATGCCCATCCTGTATATATGAAATTCAAACATTTTTTTTGGAATATAGCATGTGTAATTTATGCATAAATTCATAAAAAGTTAAAAATCTATTTAATAAATTTTAACAAGGTTCTAGGATAAATAAAGACATATGTTATTTATATGAGAGAACCAAATATGTATTTTCTTTAGAAAAATAGAAAACCCAATTTAGTATGCAATCTTTTCAATATCTTTTAATAAGTTCTTTTTTTAAGTATATTTGTTTCAATGAAACGAGTGATTAAAAATCGTACTGAAAAATAATAACAAAGGTATACACATTTTAAATACCACTTCATTAAACTAGTAAGCTTTTACGCAGCTTAAATGGGAAAGTTCTAAGAAGTCCTGGTTTATCTGCATTTCAAACAATTAGTATAAATTAGGAAATGTGAAAAAATTATTTCAGAGCACTGATAGCTTGAAAAAACAACAATAAATAAATAAAAGTAACAAGACAAAAATGATATCTCTTTATTTCTTGATGAAAAATGTAAAAAAAAAGTTACAAAGAAAATTTATAATAAATACTACTTCTTAGCTTTAAAAAAAATCTTTTTGTGTGCAGATTTTTTTCTAACATTGTTGGAAAGAGTTTTGAAATGAATTTGTCTGTCTGTGCTTTAATTTGCAGAAATGTACTTGGATTACCATATAATTGGTATATGTAACTATACTTGACCTTTTTTTCAGCCGTTCGCACAGCTATTTTTTGTGAGTGCATAACACATCCATTTTTTGTAATACAGATAGGTCCATTGCTCATTAGGGTAAACTGAGCAATTTGCGGACAAAAAAATGAATTTAAAATTTTTGTACCTATAACCGCATTTGTATGCGTTACTTTGTTGCCGTTAACAAAATAACAAGCTAATATCTCTAAAAACTCATCTCTATCGGTTGAACGGATCAGCCGCTGGAGGTCCATATATTGTCGAATTTTTTATGACCACCCTGTATATACAAATCTATATATACAGGCAAAACTTAAAGGTTGCACAAAAACAACTGAAAATCCTTCTCGGCTACGAGCAACAATCGCTAAATTATGGGTTTTATCTTTTTTTATAAGTTTTCTAAAATCTTTGCATGGGTATCATATGTTTTATTGAACGTGGGCATTTTGCTCAAATATCCCCGATGTTTTGGACAATGTTTCATAGTCTATGATTAACGCATGATTTTTTTTCTTGCTTTACTTATGGCGGATATTATTTTTCTTTTCCTTTTTTGCATTTTTTATTTAATAAAAAATTTTAAAACATCCTATTTTTTTCATGTAAAAAAAATGTTTAGATGAGAATTGGAATTGAAACACAATATACGAACAATTAAAAATAGCAAAATGAACATTTATCAAAAAAATAATTGTAGTTTATAAGAATTATTTGAAGAATGGCTTCATGTAAAAGCAACTTGTGATTTCATCGTCCGAAACTTTATCAGTACCCTGGCTAAGTTTTTCGTCCATAAAAAGAAATCTTTGACAGTTTAGCCTGCAGAAACTTGATCCCTCGCTCAAAAGTCTTGCATCAATAATTCATCGGAAGAGGCTTTACTAAGAAAATTTTTCAATCAGGCGTACAGCTTGGAGCTACTGTACAGATTTCCATTTCCATTTCATCTGAAGAGACATCAGTATTTCTTCCAGTTTCTTCGATGGTTTCTTATTTCTTGAAACCTGGATATCCAAACGAGTTTGCAACTGATTTTTGCGAAACGTTACTTTATTTGGTAATTGATAAATTCGTCGCATAGTACATCAAGACGTAATATTTTTCAAGTTTTAAATTAAGTATGATTCTATTCAAAAGCACTGCCCTATTTTTTTTTTCAAATAATCAATCACTCTTAGATATATCTGCTGTAAAACTAAGGTTGGATTTGGTGAAATACCACGCGAATCACCAAGAACATAGGCACTTCCTCTATAGTACAGTTCTCTACTATCAAGAGAATATTCCAATTCTCTTTTTTAAAATGCTGGTCTAATGCTTTCAATTACTTCTTCTTTATTTTGCAGTCATCCATGCTTTCCTGCTTTCGAGTAATCGATGGAGGTGCTAGGTACGTGAAATATCTGTTTTGTATTTCACGATGAATAGAAACGGGATTTTCTTTAGTCATATTACCACCAGGCAATATCGTTAGTCTTTGTTTTCCCTTTTCCCACCATTGTTTACATCAATGTTTAATCGATAATGTTAACAAAAGAACTAAAAATAGTCCAGTATTACGTGCATTGAAAACCTTTTTCGGTACCTATTCTGCGATTAGAGCTTTCACATTTCATTCTTTCAAATCATTTGCGATGGTCGCATTCACATTCGCATTCTCACCGTATACATTTCGGAATCTCAGTTCATGAATTAGCTTATATTTTGTACCACCTATCTGTGTCCTTAAAATTTGCCCACACGTGTCTTAATTTCTTTTAGTGATTTTCACTGTAAGCTCATGGAGCTTTTTAACGTATTTCAAATATCTAAATATTTTATATTTCTCGATGATTATAAGAGGAATTTTCTGCAGTCATGTTATCACCAAGCAATACTCTCTTAAAACGAAAGAGTGGATTTGGCTGCTCAAGAAAGAGTTATAATTTATTGGATCGTGAATGAGTTTATTTTTAACCGATTCAGTCATCTTGGTTTGATTTTTTCTCTTTCTAATCCACTCATACAGCTTTAAAACTAAACAACTCAACTCAATAATAAAACAGCTCTTTTTCCGCGCTGATTTTCGCCGCTGACTCGTCACGTGACCTTGCAAGATAAGATGGAGACTTCCGGCGTTCGCTAAACAATTTGCTGAAAATGCCTTTTTTACGAAGTAAGTAAGTTTTATATAAGTATTTTATTTTAATTATGCTTTCTTTTAATAACTTTCTCTTCTCTTTTTAACAGACTAAAATTCATAACAGTATCATACCTTGAAATTAAAATGTCGTGTCACACGGTAATATTGAGGATGTGTTTAATGCATTTCTATATTAATAATTGGTGTTACAGTGCTGCTACAAAACTTTCGTGCTTTAATAAAATAAATTAGTATATTTAATCAGAGTAAAAATTGTTAATGCAATCTAAATATCTCGTTATTTAATTGCCTTGTATTAAAGTTTTGTAATTATTATATCTTTATGCATAGAAATTTATCAAAACATTGTATTTAAGTCTTGTTTGCAGTGTCTTAGTAAAAACGTGCTCCGGATTACATTATACACATTTCTGAGATTTTTTTTTTTCATTCTTAATGTTGAACTTGTGTTACTGTTTTGTTTGGCAATGTTTCATACTGTTATTGGGCAAAATTATTGCATGCATGGTCTGTATTATAATAATCTGCTTAATATTTATAAGTTGTTACATAATGCATGCAGAAATAATAGTTTTCTTGTGCCTGCTTCCCAGGTAGCTTTAAATCTAAATGAGAATTTATAAATAAAACGAAAACAGTGGACAAAAGTTTGTCTTTCTATACTGGTAAATGCATGTATTATTTCCTAAATATTATGCAACGATACCAAAAAGCAAATCCTCTTTCTCTTTAGAAAATACCTTGTAATATCATCCCTTTCCCTTAACATTTTTTATGCATAGCCCAGTGGTAGAATTGATTTTAAAAAAAGTTACTGGTCCCAAAGACCAGTACGCATGAGAGTTTACTGGTCAGAAATAGTCATCAGTAACCCGCTACATAAAATTCTATAAAATACTTTTAACCGTCCCCCCCCCTCTTCACACACACACACTCCTACTAGAATGTAAAATAAACCAAACTTCCTTTGCAGTTATACAAAATTTTTGGCATAATAAAATGGAAAATTACTATTTTATAAAAAAGTATGTAGTATGTAAACTAAAACTATAAAATTGTGTATTTTATTTCCGATCATTTATTTAACAGATAGTAAGGATTAATGCAATATTTTCTTATAATTATTTTTTCAAGTATTATTTTATGGTTTGTGTTTGGTACGGTTTTCTCAGGCAGGAAAATTTATTTACTTGTCAGAGATGAAGTGGGTGTGCAGTGGTGTAGCTAGGATGGGTGACATCCCGGGACAGATGTAAAAGGTGTCAAGCCCCCCCCCCCTCCTCCTCCTTTCCAATCTGTCATATTTTTTCAATCTCAATTCTACATTCTTATAAAAAATAACCTTACCATTCCTTATTTACCTTTTGTCCTTCTGCATAAAAAAAACCGCAGAAGTGAATCATCACTCGACCCATAGTCTGCACAAGTCAATGCCGTGCCTATACGTAGAAGAAAATTCTTTCTTTTAAAGTTTGCTTTTGTTACCCACTCGTTGAATAGGTTGGTTTTTGTTCCCTGGTGCGTATCTTATTTAGACACACCGTTCTGTATAAAACTTCACTTTAGCAAAGAAAAGAAAACTAGCTGTATTGCATCATGAGCTAAAAATCTCATTTTATTTCCTAATTAGTCTCCAAAATTTTATAAAATTGTATTTTTTATTTGCAAATAAAGATTTGGTGTCACCCTTTAGAGGATGACACCTGGGTAATTTCCCTAATCAAGAAGAATTTCTTTTACAGCTTGACTAAAATCTTAAAGATCAAGTTGTATGCAGTTCTGTGGCTCCATATTCAAAATCATCATGTATGTTATGACAGATTGTTTTAAAAAATAGGCATTTTTCTAAAATTAAAATATTTTATACTAAATAATTGATTATTAAAAACCTATTTTATCTTTGAAAAATTTCCAAGTTTTAAAAATTTTCTTTAAAGCATTAGATATGTTCACCAACACTACTAATTTCCATCCTATGAATATAAGCATGACCTGGACCCACTATATTTAATGCTTATTACTGAAATAAAGTGTTAAAAGTAGAAAACATTCATATCCAATAATTTCAAACCCTTAAATTATGTAGAAAAAATAAAAAATGTCATTAGATTTCTTTAAAAAAACCAATTGGTTTTTTTTGAGAAAAAAACCATTTGGTTTAAACCATGGTTAAAACCAATTGGTTTAAACCGTGCCAACCCTGCGTACCAACCAAAGAAATTTGCGATTCTTATGTGATGAAATTTTACATTTTCTCACAGTAAATTGACGATTTTTTCCTACGACATAAGCACAAAAATTTCAATTTTTTTCCAGTTGTAAATTGATGAAACTCGCGGGCCGCAGGTTGTGCATCCTTATTTTAGTTTATTACTTATTTTAATATTTTATTATATTGTAAGCCTTTACAATAGTTTAGATTTCCTTGTTAGTTACATTCAAATTACTGTTTAAAAAATGTAAAGAAAATAATGACCAGAAATCCGCAAAATTCTAAAATCTGCAAAACCTCTGGTCCCAAGCTGTGCGGATTTGAGGAAGTCTACTGTAACAGCAGTATTACTAGCAAAGTGCCAAATTTTGACCTACTTGTGATATCCTTAAATTTGGCAGCAAAAATAATTTGCCATATATAAAAACAATTTAGTGAAATTTTCTATCTTTTAATGCATTTTTTAAAAATGTACAGTATTGTGCATGTTATATTAATAAAACATGCCTTATTTTTTTTTTCATTTATATTTAATAATAATAATCTGGTTTACGTAAGTCTGTAATGTTTCAAACGATTTTTAACCGGCTTCCTGGTATGTTAGAATCATAAAAGTTGTACATAATGTTTTTGATGACAATATAGCATTAATACAGTTGCAATTATTAAATTTAATTCATTTTCATTCAGTTAACTCAATATTAGGTGTCACCCCCACAATTCATTGTGGTGTGTCATCGCTTTATTCTTGTGGCCTATAATCTGATAAAATATATGATTTAGAGGACCCTTGGGGGGAGGAGATTAACCCTTTAAATTTACTTACCCAGTCAAAATATCAAATTCAGTTGGTAAAGATATATCAGCAATTTTTACATTTGTATATATAACATATAAAGCTAGGATTATTTTCAAGATGTAATAATATGCCTTGATTTTATTCACGAGAATAAATTTTGTTTTATTAGCAATGCCAAAAACAAGCTTCTTTGAAGGTTTAAAGGGGGGGGGGTGAGATCTCTAGCAACCAGGCTGTAGTTTCAATTTATCCACAAAAGATCGCCATGACTAGAACTCACAACCAACTACATCCTGTCGATACTCTACTGAAAGCAAATAGTAGCTGAACAAAATCCATCAGATGTACAGAACTTACGACTAAAATGAACAAAGGAACGAAAAACTGACCAACTGAAAAATTAACCAACCATCAATTTGATCTTCTGCTTATAGGCTGGATCAAGTCTTCCGGAGAGGTCTAATCAGTAAGGATGTCGGACTCAGTCAGGGGTGTCCAGAGAGGGGTTTGATGACGCAAGATGCGTCCTATAACTTAGTTTGGGGGGGGGGGTTAATTTCAGAAAAAGTACATGTTGGGGGGGGGATTTTAAATTCTTAATATTTCTTGTTTTTACTGTTAAAAAAATATCTTTATTTTTAATATCATTTTTAATTTTTTTCAACATTTAATTTCCAGAAAAGTCCCTGTATTTTCTTTCTTTAAATTCTAGATAAGGGTAATAAGAACTCATTCTGCTATACTCAACTCGCTATCTTTGTAAATCTTGATTCTTAAATTTCACTTTTAAATTTTTTCAACATTGAATTTCCAGAAATGTTTCTGTATTTTTTTTTCTTTAAATTCTAGATAAGGGCAATAAGAACTCATTTCATTATGCTTAACTCACTATCTTTTGATGGTGCAGTAGGTTATAAGTAAAATACATTTTACAATTGATATTCTGTTTAGGGGGGGGGTCAATGTTAAAGTATGAAGATTTTTTTTTGGGGGGGGGTGGTCACCACTGGAGTCAGTAAACCTCTTAGTGAGATCATCAGCTTGTTCATTTAAGGGGATCCCCCGGTGTCCCAGAACACAGCACAAATGAATTTTAGGGGAGAGACCCGCAATGCCCCGATCTTATGCAACCAAATTTAAAAAAAATTCTTCCGATTGTGGAGATTACTGCACCTTTTAGTTCACTAAACTGGAAGGTTCATTGTGGGGTTAGATCTAGCTGTGCTGAACTTAGCCTTCGAGTTTTGGACCAGAGTGAGGAAAGAGTTAAAGTTTATCTCCATCAATGAGTGCAGCTTGTTGTTATATCACGGCAGATCAACGGCCAATTATAAAGGGGACGACAAGGAGGAGAGGGGTGGGATTAATAGTGTCAGAAATGTCAGTCCGGAAGTGACCGTTGTCAAATAAATCTTCATCCACACGCAGCGTGGATCTTTATAACTAATATTTTAATTACTAATAATAAACATTTGAAAGTAGTCTGATAAATAAAATATTCTTCTCCATAGCTATCCAAAAAATAAATTTCAAATACTTCTTAAGATTTTGTTTCTTGAATGACAATTTGAAGTCAACATTTTTGGTGATAGATTCAGCAGATAACTAACAGGGGGGGGGGGGAATCACTTATTAAAATGCTCTAAGTAGCATCCAATCTTTGAAAACTCTCTTATTCGACTTCATATTTTGATTTTAATGCTTAAGATAACCTCCCCAATTAAGATTGGGGATTTCTTTTACAGCTTGAAATCTTATGGATTGTGTTATGTTATTGCGTTAAATAATCTGCAGTTTTCAAAAAATTAAGATATTTTCTATTAAATATTGAATATTTTTAATCTATTTTATATTAGATCGATTCACATGTTTGAAGCTTTTTCTAAAGAGAAATAAATATATTCACCAATGCAGACTGATTTTAATCCTATACCCAAAAAGTGATCTAAACCTGCTACATCCAATGCTTATTGCTGATATAAAGTGTTAAAAATAGAAGTTATTTATATTCAATAATCTGACATACATAAATTATTAAGAAAAAGAGAAAATGTCATTAGATTTCTTCTGAATTTTTTTTTTTAGAAAAATACCAGTTGGTTTAAAACTAAACCGTTGCTTAAACCAAAAGGAGTAAAACAGTTGTTTAAACCATAGTTAAAACCAATTGGTTTAAACCGTGCCAACCCTGGTCTAATTGTTGTAGGTTCTATCTTGTATTATATAAATATGCAAATATATAGAAAAACAACTAAAAATCCACAAAAACCTGTATTGGTTGGGTATTTGCCAGCGCTGATACATTTTGAAAGTAGCAACAAAGGTGAATTTTCAACAATATTTTATAATGTTGCTTTAAGAACTTTCATTTTAAATTTGTTTTTAAAATGGTGATTTATTGTATCAGATGTAACACCATGATTTAAACAAGCAGATAAGTGTAATCGCACAGGATTTATTTATTCTATTTCCATTTTATTCATGATTGGCTGAATTTTCAGTACTGTAATATTTATAAAGCTAAAATTTTTAGTGTATGGTTCATTTTATGTTTAGACTATGGATGGGAAATTTTATAAAACATTTAATCTGAAAGCTGCAAAATATTTTAATATGTTCATAATCATTCCTTAACATTATATTTATTGCTATTTAACTTAATTTCAATATTTTCTTTTAACACAGGAAGATGGTGATTTCATGGAGGAGTAAAATTCTACTGTGAGTGAGGAGTCAAATTCAACAATCTTATTTAATCTCAAGGATTTTCAAGAAAGTGTCTATTTTACCTAAGATTTTAAAAGTTGGACAAACCAGTGGACAGATTACAATATGCTCTTTATGTATTTAATGTTTAATGCAAATGGACTGTTATATTTATAAAGGTCCTGTTAAAGATGTTATTGAAACTTGTTTATCTGATGTTGGAAAGAATTGTTATCAATTAATGTTAGGTTTATTTTGTCCTTGCTAAATAAAATGTTTTTGTTGTTAAATAAAATTAGTTTTTTTTCTTTCTTGCAACATTCTAAATTGCACATTTGGCTCTACTTTTGACATAAACTGCTGCAGTCTTATACTTTTATATTTATTTAAAAGTTAGTTGATTTAAGAAACATTGAATAAAATCAAAAATTAAATCAAAAATTCTTTATGAAGAAGAAGTAAGTTATTCTTGAATATAAATTCAAGTTTTAACAAATGTTTTAAATGATATAAAGAATAATTGCACATGGTCAATAAATCCATTTCTCAGTTATTTCTGCATTTAACTTCATACAATAAAATAATTGTCCATAATCAAAATTTTAGCTATACAAGTTTTTTAATGACATTCCTCCACATTTCCCAATTGCAATGTGCTTTTATAAATGCTATGGGTAACAATTATTTTATCTAAGATTTCAAAGCCATTTCAGATTTCAAACTAAACAATTAAAATATTTTTTTTTTAATTTAGTCAGTTTAAGAAATATGATTTTGATTGAGATTTAAATCGAGGAATAATTACAACAAGGTATCATGGGTTGATGTTTATCCATTTAAAATATTTTCAATTTCAATTATTTAAACAATGCACTGGCCATGTGTGGGGGGGAATACTTTTTTAAATTTAGGTTTTATGTTTTTTAATACTTTCTTTTTCAAAACTGGGTCTGAAACTCCTATTAATATTAAAAAAAAAAAATTAATTAACCAAAATTGCAAAAGTAAAAACTAACCCACTTACAGATCATCCTCAAATATTCTATGTCCCCCTCCCAAAAAAAAAGGTAAACATTTTAAAATCCAAACAAGATATTTGAAAATAACTTCTGCATAGGATTATCTAAACTCTTAAGGGGAACAATCAGCTTCTGACATTGTGGTGCTGAAGTTGAGTCGTTGGGCTGATATCAAGTTTATTTTTTCAATATTTTTTTAGTAAGATGCCTAAGATTGGTTTATTTGATTGAAATCGTAAATTTTTAATAAAAAAATAATTGTTATTTACAATTAAATCAGAAGCTAATGAAAAAATTAAAATTGTATATAAGCATATCTGAAGCTATAAGTATCATTGGAAAATATGTAAACTTGAAATTGCCCAAGAAAAGAAAGGAAAAATCCCATAAGCACCACAGCATCAGAAGCTGATATTCTGTTTAATGTTGTTCGGGTGCTGTTGTACAGTTATGCAAATTTAGGCAGTTTGCATGAATAAGTGTTTTCAAATTTGCAATTTTGAGATCACCAGTATTTTTAATTTAATGAATATATGTACTTTTAAATTTAACAAAAGAAAATTCTGATGTTAAAAATTTCTGATTTGACAGAATAATAAAAAATTCATGTAAGCTCTATTTAATTTTGTATAACGATTCAATTGCCTTTTCCCCTAAATTGACATAGGAAACAGTTTCATTGAATTAGAAAGAAAAAAAATGTTTTTATGATTCATTAGAGAACTTTCAGTCATGTAAATTAGAATGTTTTAAGTCTTGTTAATTAAAGACTTGGAAGAAATATTGGAGAATCCATGTTACAGTTTTCCAATCTCTCTCTCTCTCTCTCTCTCTATATATATATATATATATACCCTTGTAATGTCAATAAACAGAAATTTAAATCCGAAATGAGAATTTAAATGCAACACTTGAAAATGTGGCAATAATTCCATGTTATATTGAATTTCATTGATAAAAATTAATCGAGGATTACTGAATTTAGTTTTAAATGATGTGATTTTATTTAGACGATTTAGAAATCGCTTGAAGATTTTTGTAATTTTAAGCAATTTTGCTTTTCTTAAGAGTGAATTTATTCAATTCTACAAATTGAAGGAGTTTTGGATTAACTCTTAAATGAGTTGATTTTATTCATGTATGCATTGGTTACAAATCGCCTAAGTGCTACTGGATTAAATCAAAAATGACAACATTTCACTCCAACTTGAATTGATAACAAATCGCTCAAGTGCTACTGGATTTGCCTTAAATTATTTCACTTCACTCAAATACGAGTTGGCTGCAGCTAACTCAAGTGCTACTCGATTTAATCCTAAAGACTTCATTTCACTCAAGTATGATTTGGTTACAAATCGCTCAAGTGCTACGAGATTGTCTTAAATGACTTCATTTCACTCAAGTATGACTTTATTACAAATCACTCAAGTACTACTGGATTTAACCTTTATTGATTTGATTTCACTCAAGTATGAGTATAAGAGAGATCACTCAATCATGAGTTGATTAAAAACAACTCATTCACTTGAGTTGTTTCAGCTCTTCTTGAGAAGGTTCCTTTCAACATGGGAAAAGAGTGGATTTCAGCTCAACTTGAGTTATTTCAGCTTTTTCGTTTTAAGAGAGTACCGTTAATCTTCGTTTTCTCTTTTTCCCACAAATGTTTACATCAACTTTAAAACGATAATTTTAACAAAGGAACTTAAAAAATAATCCAGTTTTAACCTCATTGAACGCATTTTACGGTACACATTCTACCATCAGAGATTTCAGATTTTCTTCTTTCCAATTATTTGGGATGGTTGTATCCACTTTCGCACTTTCACCGTATAACTTTCGGAAACTCAGACCATGTCTTAGGGGCTATCTATAAATGATATCACACTTTTTTTGAACATTTTTTTAGTCCTTCCCCCTTTTGTCACAAAGTGTCAAATTTCATTGTACCTCTTCTCCCCCCCGCCATGTCACATGTCACTCAATATTACATATACATATTCTTGCAGTTCAAAAACAACGCACTATGTCACAGATCACAATCCTAAAGCTATTTTTAAACTTTAACTGTGTGGTTTAATGACTTTTGTGAGAATAGCAATAAAAATGATTTGTGTACTTATTTTGTATCAAATAAGATCTATACACAAAATTTTTACAACAAAAATTACAAAATTATGTGCATTACTAATACAATATTAATATGAAAGAGCAATTAAAAACAGTTGTATTTTGGAATTTGAAATGAATTTAAATAGTATATTTGGCTTTAAATTTCATCTTTACTTTATGAATACAAAATACTTTAATTTCAGAATAACTTCAAAATTTAATCTGTGAATTTTTAATGTTTTTATTTTAACTAAAATGTGTGATGTCACATTTCTTCTTACCCCCTCCCACCGTCTTGTCACAAACAATTTCATGACCACCCCCCTTTTGTGACATCATTTTTGGACGTCCTTTTAACTTAATTTTTTATAACCAACCATCTGCATGCTTATAACTTGTCCACGTAATTCTTAATTTATTTTGCTGTAGAGAAGACAATTGAAAAGGCGACCACGTAAAAACTATGTTTTGAAGTATAATACAATTGTTAAATATTTATTTCATTTGCAGAACGATTTAGTTTTTAAATTATTGTGCCTCTGAAAAAGAAGCATGAAATTTCGTTAAATCGATTAAATTTGTAATGCATTTTATGATCTTAGGTACTGAGCCGAAAACATTTTTCATTATAAATATCGAAACAATTATAAATTCTCAAACAATTAGTAACTAATTCTAAAATTGAAAAAAGTATATCTGACCTTTCTTTTCTTTCTTTTTAGCTATGATTCTGAACAAAAAGTATTTTACATTAATAAGTTCTAAAACTTCCAAAAGTATTTGTCTTCATGTATTCTTTTTCTTTCTGTCTACGTTTTCGCTTTCGTTTCGTCTTTTTTTTTACTTATCTTAAATATAAATTGTTGATGGAAATTAGAAGAATGTGAGAATACAAATACATTTATGTTATCTTATTTTTTGTTTATGAAGAATTTTTTGTAAAATAAAATAAAATAAAAGTATGTATGATAAAGAAATTATGCATACTTGAGCTAACCTTTAAAAGCTTTGGAATTATTTCGCTATCTCATGGAAAAAAAAACTAAAATATATATTTAATAGTTTTCAGTATTTTAATAATAATGACTGCATGTATAGTGGATATAAACTAGTACAAGGTGATGTTTAAAAATTTATCAATTAATATTTTATAAATACATATAACGTATAAACACTTGTGGAAATAATTGTGAAAATTTAATTATAATAAGAACTGATAAACCCCTGTAAACTAAGTAGGTAATCTTATTACAGAGATAAATAAAAAATGCAACACTAAATACGAATAAACAGGTGGAACTGACAGTTACTCAGTAATTTTTAGCAGATATGTCAGCAAATGCGATTACTTAATAGACAACAGTGTCAACATAAAGAAGGATCTTATCTAAATTCTTTTAAAGTAAATTTGCAGCAATACAAGATGATGAAACTTTGTCTAATCTGTGGAATTCAGTACATGAATGACACAAATATCTTCCTGCAGAAAATAAGGTTCTTGAGGAAAATTAAATATGAAAATAATGAAAAAATAATAAAAAAAAAGTATATGTAGTAAAATCTACATGGTATTAAAATATTTTTATAGCACCATTTAACTTATAAAGGGGTATCTTTAAACTGCATACTCAGAATTACTTGAAAAAAAATGCTACTGAAAATATTTATGTATGTAGTAAAGGATCGGTCAAGTTTTGGAGAGGAATTGCAGTAGAAAGTTTGCCCCCCACCCCCAAGAAAAAGTAAAACCTTTTCAGTGTTTGATCCCAAAAAACGAACGTTCCACGCAGTTTGCCCTTCCTCGCTGAATATACGTGAATTTAATGTATTAGTAAATTGCTATCGTTCATTACGTAGTATTTAATGAATTTAAATGATGAAGCAGTTTATTATTTTTTCTCTCAAGAATGTACTATACATTAAGTTGAGTGTTGCTGAAATTATTTAACTATACACGGTTTCACTCTCATGATATGTTTTAAGCATATGTTAAAAATAGCTGCCGGATTAAGAAAATTACCCCGATGCATTTCGATATTGAATAAAACGGTTTTTCCATGACAACAATAGTAATCTCCTGTTATTTCCGATACTATCAATATGAAAAACAAAATAACAGTCTTCAGATTAGCGACTTAATTTTGAGTTAAACGCGACAGTAATCAATTAAAATTTTGCCCTAAACTAGGGATGCACAACCTGTGGCCCGCGGGCCACAGTGACACCAGTACTTAAATACAGAATAATTTTCCTGATAATAAAGAGAGAAACATTGCTACTAAATAAAACAAACGTCACTTTTCAAATATTCTGGTGGCAAACAATTTTTTGGCAAAAAGGTTGTGCATCACTACTCAAAACCTTCATAAAAAGTTCGTTAAATTTCACAATAGATACAAAAGTATATATGAAATCCATTGTTATTAAGTGTTTCAAGTAAAACTTACCTAAACTAATTTAATATTATATCAAAAGTTTTTCTAGCATATATTTATCATAAAAGCTTATTTTAAAAAAATACATCCAATTTTTTTAATGTTCCGCCAGTTCGCGATAAATTATCAAGAAAATGAATTTTTCGTTATATTTTTACGAGTGCTCTATTGAGTTTCTGTCTGAAAATTTTTTTATAAGCATATATATCCTCATAAAACGGACATTTTGTATTTTTTTTAATTTTTTGAATCATGCGCTTAAAGAGATCTTTTTTGTAAGTTAAATTTCTTTTAAAGATACATTTTTAAACAAGGAGTTACCGACTCTTACGGTCTTTCTCATAATGCCTGTGAAAACCGGTCATCTGCTACGCTTGGTACAGATTCTTTAAACAGAAAGCTTAAAACATCCTCTTTAGGGGAAAATATGGCGCTGTTGCCTCGATGTCCTGACCACGCATTCCCTAAAAAACGCTAATTTGTCTTTTCTTTATAATAATTACCTGATTAAGGAGATAGAAAGATATTTTCACGATCTTTGGCGCCCTTCCATAATCGGGCTGTCATTAAATTTTCACCCTCGACAGCACACACTGTTTTGCAGTTGCTGGCGGCTGTTTTGTGATTGATTATGTAAGGTAATATAAAAATTTTAAATATATTTGGATATCAACTTAACAAGCGAGAATACGGAATGCACATCCTTGGTAGACTGCAACAACTCCGCAGCGAGCATATAGACCAAACTATTAGCGCTCTTGTCGCATTAGTCGTTGAAACTTGCTTTTTCTACCCATGTTTCTTTCTCATGCATAAAACAGGGTAGCAAATGCAAAAGTATATATTCAAATATACACCTGTTTATGCGGCAGCCGCGCGCCTGCAGCCCAAATTATAGTGATAATAATATGATAATAATATAGTGACATATATACGTGACAATAGCGACAATAATTTGAGCTGTACACGCGCTGTGGTTATTTAAGATTCTAATTCAACCTGAGCAAATAAAGTTTTGCTGATATTTTTGCATGCATTTATAGCCCAAGTTATTGACGCTTTTTTTAAAAACGTAGATATAAATTTCCTTTTTCACGTGTTAATTGTGTTTCATGTCAATTTTCTGCTGCACAGACTACAAAAGCGCCATATTACCTTTAAATATGCGGTAGTTTGAGCTATATTTTGCACGAAATCTTTTTTTCCCGTGGCATCGTTAATCCCCTTACAAATTAATCTCCCATTTCAGTTATTAGAACGAACTAAGATGGTTCTGATTAGCTTCAGTAATAAAAAAGCCTATATTACGCATTACTTCCAGTATTATATGCTTTTAATTTAATTATTCTCAAATATATATCAATTTGAGAAATACTATTTTTGGACATTTAAACTGTGACAACAGATAAAACCGCTATTTCAAATTGTGAATTAAATCTGTATTACAATAATGAAATTTAGAATAAAAAAATGAAAAAAAAACTAAAAAGTTAGAGAAATTAAAAAGAAAGATTAATCGCTAGATATCGCATTTCCGCCAGATACTTGCTAAAGATGACTATGCTTCTATACATTGTTTTTGAAAGTATAAAATAAACTGAACTAATTTGTTCCACTTTGTCATCGAAAAGTATCTTTATCATTTAAAACAATAATTCTATTTAGAATCTCACTGCTTCAGCGTGTTTTTTATACATTTCTCAATAAAAATATATGTTTTTTTTGTATACAATATTTATTTTCACGATAAACTAAGAAATTTAATTCGTCAGTATAGATTCAATTATAACAGCGACAGTGTTAATAATTATTTTTGAAAATAAAAACAATGAGAAAAAATCAATTTGTAAAAAGGATTTTTTTAAAGCAATGAAAAAATGTCCATGTTGGAAGATATGAATAATCTTATTGCAATTATATAATTAGTTGTGAATAATCCACCATTATTTAACTTTTTAATAGTTTCTGTATTAGTACAACTAAAACAAAACCATTTAAGATAATATACTACCTCTGACAATAAAGTTCGGTGGATGAATTCAGAGCGACCGATCTGGCAACACTGGGGAAACAAAACGCTGCACTTGCATAGAGGCAAGTGTTGATCATCTTCCCCCACCGTTGTACAGTTGAGCGTCGTTTATGTTCTGTGTAAGACATGCTTTACTAAGTGCTTGTTCAGTGTGTTGGTTCTTAACTGAGAACAGGAAACGAACGAATAAAAGATCAATTTAAAGTTTGGTTTTAAGCTTTGCAAGACTTAGAAAGAAATTATTGAGGGATGGTGCAAATTGAACAGGTACTCACCAGATTTCAATCTTCGAGACTTCTTCCTGTTTTCACTACTCAAACTCTCTTTGAAAGAGATTTTATCATATCGCTGACATCCAACGAAACGTGACGAAGCTTCAGAACTTCATCCCAAAAGAAGACTTCTTGCGAATTTCCCAGGACATGTATAGCAGATCCCAACGGTGCATAGTTATAGGAAATGACTATTTTGAAGGATAGTATGGTAACTTTTGTTAATATTTCATTTACATTAATGTTACAGGACTATTCACCGAACTTTATTGTCAAAGGTAGTATAATTATTGATAAATACTATATATTTTTACAACTATAACCTTTTCGATGCATAATTTTTTTCTTAAATTTAGTATTCAAAATGATTTACTCTCATCATTTTCGAATCGTAGTAGAATCTGAATATTTTTTTACATTTTATTGCTTAAAACCTTTAATTCATTTATAATAAAAAACATTCTCTTATTTTTAAATCATTGCATTAAATCATGAAAATAGAAACATGCGAGTACTTTTTTCTTATTTTATTTATATACTAGCTGTTACCCGTGACGTCGTTCACATAACATTAAAAAAAGCATTTAAAAAATTAATTAGCATTAAAAAAATTAGCACGTAGCATTAAAAAAATTAATTGAACAAAACGTTTCATTAACAATAATTTTAAACATATATAACTAACACATATCTTATAGGAGGCTATGCAGTAGTTTTTCTTTATAGGGGACTTAAAGAACTCAGTCAAATAAAAGGGAAATGTGTTATATAATATGAACAATCGCGAAAATGAAAATGCAACTACTTATACTGTAGAACAACCGTAACGCACCACAATTGTACAGAAATCATGTTGTAGTGCATTTCAGAATTCCATATCAAAGAAAGAAAAATCATGTGTTAAACCTAGGCAATAAAAAAAATATCCAACATTTCCATAATACATAACTTCGCCGGCCAACTCTTTTCTGCAGCTGTGTATATGATCTATGTGTTTGCCAATATTCTAAATACAATGTTAAAATTTTGCTTAGTTAGAAAAAGCACAACGAAGATTAAAATTCACCTTTAGCAATTTCTAATAATAGACAGAAACGTACTTGAATTATTTTGTACAATCCTGTATATTATGTGAAGATATTTATACGACCGCATATTTAGCTTAAATTATTCAAGCAAAAAACCCGATTAAAATTATTGAATTCATATTTCCGGAAATTGCTATTGCACAGGTGACTGTATATCCAGTTTATTGTATATTCCGATACATGATTTATTTAAATTCTACAAACATCTCTTATTATACCAAATGTAGCTGAACTTCAGGATGCATTAGTTTTTCTTAAAATACATACGATAATGGAAAAAGCTCTTCAGCAATCTTTTCTAATAGACCATACTTTGGATACAATGTCTGAGATCTGGACACAGGTCCAAAATCTTTAATGCTTCTCTGTAAATGAACTACAAATGTGATGCAAATCATACTTAATTGCAAGCATATTGTAGTAAATTTCAGTATTTATCATTGTATTGATTATCTCAGTATATTAATTTCATCATGTTTGAAATAGTGCAACGCAATTAAAATACGCTGGAAATATTTTTTACCCGTAGACTATTATATTACAGAACATTTTTCTGTGATCTTGTAAATGAATGTTAAATCTTTGCATCCCATTTTCTACAAAAATCCTGTTTTAGTACATTTCAGAAACTGATATCAATTTCAATATTATTAAAATAACCTTAATAAAATAACATTATTAAAATACGCTGCAAATGGTTTTTCTTCACAGACTATATATATTGAAATACTTTAGAGCTCCCTGTACGCACACTATAAGTAATACACTTAACATATTCGACAGTAACTATGTTCTTGTGAACCTTAAAAATGTATGTAAATTTCATTACATTTAAAATTATGTAACATTATCAAAATACACCACAAAGATTTTTTCGCCTTAGGCCATAATGTAAAGTCTCCTTTTGAGTGCTCCTGTGATTCAGCTATAATTGCTACCTGGATCATTTTCAATGCCGCACATGCTATGGCAAATCTCAATAGCATATATATTATTTTCGTATGAATCCCACTATATTTACTCAAGTTAAAACGCGAAGAAACAGACGGCAGGCCCCAGGCACTCGGCATCCGGTATACAGCCAGGTTGAAGTCGTAAACACTTTTAGACCATGTTAGAAAGGTTCAAAAAGGGGGTAGTGTCCGTAAAACGAAAAAAACCCTGTTAGGAAAAATCTACTACAAAACTGTGTTTTAGGTAGCATTTTTGTATAATTTGTACATATATGCTTTGCATACCATAAAACTTTATAGAAATTTATTATTAAAAAAATATTTTTACTTTTTAAGAGCTAAAAAAAATGTGGAATTAATATCCATTTACAACCTGTTTCCAGTACACTTCGAGCTCATTATGCGAAATTGAGATATTGACTGAGGGTGTATTTTCTCACAATTACATTAAATCTTTAGATTTTAAGCCCAAAAGTGCATTTTTAAAGTGATTTTTATTTATATTTTCAGAATTGAAAAATTTTAAGAACTAATACACAAAAATATTTTTTTTTTTTTTGATTAGTTGAGCTTTTCTTACTTTCTAAGAATGATAAAAAGTATTTTTCATTGATCATTACGCCATTTACGATATGGATAAATTTGCGTTATAAATTATTAACATTTTCTAGTCATTTAATATTTAACCTTTAAAAAAACTTGCTCAGACGATAAACTTAATCTTCTTTAATTAACAACTTTTGATATCATAATTCAATCTCATTTCAAAGCAACATCAGAACATATTTATTTTATTTTTAATATGTGACGTCACAGTCGTCTCCTTTAATCACTTACTCAAAATTACATTGTGTTATTAAAAATAAAAACTTGAAAACTTATACTTTGTTTCAAATATCATGTTACATTGATATTTTTAAAAGTTTTAATGGAAAGTATTCCTGTGACGTCACAATTGGTAAAAAGTTGAATTTTATAGCCTCGAACCGAAAGAAAGAAAAAGGTTCATTTTTATTACGGATTAATATCTGGAAAAACTAATAAAATATTTATATTCTTGTAAAGTGTGAAGTAATATTCTTGTAAAGTCTTCTAAGTGTAAAAGAAATTTTATATAATAGCCTGCTTGATATAAGAAGAAAAACAGTATTCCTGTGATGTCACAATTGGTAAAATTGCTGTTTTTAACCTCGAACCGAAAACAGAATAGGGTCCATTTATTTATTTCATTTTGTTTTATCACGTGAAAATCTTTCAATTGAAAATTAATTTCAGAAGAAAAATAATTATTCCTTTTTTTTTTTTTTTTGGCAA
This sequence comes from Maratus speculifer, assembly GCA_964019185.1. Classification (NCBI taxonomy): domain Eukaryota; kingdom Metazoa; phylum Arthropoda; class Arachnida; order Araneae; family Salticidae; genus Maratus; species Maratus speculifer. The sequence goes on along the minus strand of OZ025292.1, from coordinate 176,136,431 downwards.
CGAAAAAAGGAAGATGATTAAATATTACGGAAAATTTTTCAGTTTATTCTGTATGAAAAATAATGAAATGTTGAATTATTAAGAAAAATATTTGAATAAAATAAATAAAAATTAGCCTATGTTCATTTCAGTCCAATAATTTATCTATGTACAAAAATCCAAAGTCATTAATCCATCCGTTTTGAAGCCAACTTCATTCCAATTTTTCGGACACACTTTCACATTTATAATATACTAGTACACCGAACCCGGGGTTCCCGGGTCACTGAGTAAAGGTGAAAAACTTTTTTAAAAATTAAAATTGAAAAGTCTAATAAATTTTTCCTACGTAATATGCTTTTTAAACTGCCAACTAATTCCAAACAGCAATTTTATATGAAAAATATTAATTATGTTATCACATAAAGCTTTGAAAATTATCGGTACTTCCGTATTAGACGCAAGATAGAATTTATTAGCCAAAGATCTTGCCAAAGAATAAAATTGCATTATTTCAGTTTATAAAATCAACTAAGAAAATATGATACACAGATATTCTTTAAAATACATTTTTGTAAAGATTAATTGATGTATTTTTTGTAAATTAAGTTTGCAACGAACTAAAAGTTATAAAATTGATAGGAAAAAACGAAATAAAACCAACAACATTCACTGGGGTTTATAGCCGACGATATTTTGACATAACACGTTTTTAATTACTATTTTTTTCGGTTGCTATGAAAAAATGGCAACTAAAATATACAATGATCTGTTATTTTTCACGTAGAAAAGAGATAAATGGAGGTGAAGTATGCAATTAAAACGGTTTCATGGGCGTTGTTCTTCCAATTTAAGTCTCTTATTCGGGGCAAACAAAACAATCTCTAAGAACAGAGACCGAATCCTTTAACATCATTTTTTCTCTAAATGAAAAAAAAAAAATTATATTTTAGCATTCTAAAATAGCATTTCATTGTATTATGAATTAAAACTGTATCGCTAAAAGTTTTCCTTTTTTGCGAAAGCACGTGGTTGTGTTTGATGCAATGCAGCGAATTTTAGAGATGATTTTTTAGCGTCACCTGCAGCCACCAAACTGCATCTCTATTCATCTTCCCTTTTTTTTTTTTTTTTTTTTTTTTTTTTTTTGCTCTATGGATATTTTTCTTTTTTTTCCCACACAAATGCGATACTTAAGTTGCCACCATTAGAGAAAATGAACTAAAAACTATAAAAAAAATTAATATCTCAAAAACAAATTGAGATACAGTTTTCTAACAAACTGCATTTAAACGTGCATATTTTTCTGCATACGATGGTATAAATGTCGAAAACGTGCTATGTCTAGAAGTTTAAAATTTTACAATAGCGAAAATTGCAAAATTAAAATTTCATCGAAAAGTGTTGCCATTCAAAACATGACGTATGCGTTACGCACAGATACGTTTGGCCTTTATTATATAGATATAATGATTAAATAACTAAAATAATAAAAGAATGATTAACTAGTTTTAAATGCAAATTTTTAAAAGAAAAAACCTCTGCGGGTAATTTTCATCAACTTTGTCCCTAGAATTTATGTAATATTTGTTAAAATGAATATGAAACCGCCACAACTGCATAAAATATTCCTTTAAAAGGAAAAAAGAACTTTAATGAACCTACTTTAATTTGTCAGTATCTCAATTAAATAGGATTATTTTATTATTTTCATATCTGTTTTCTAATGATTTAAAACGGAGCACAAAATATGGAAACACGGCAACAAAATTGTCTGCTAAGTTAACATTTAACAATTAACATTTTTTGTAGGTAGCAGAAAATAAAAAAGAGAATTTTCAAATTTGTATACAAAAAACAACTGCTATAAAACTGACTTTGTTTTATGTTATATTAATCTATAAAAAATGCGTTTTTTTTTTTTTTTTTTTTTTTTTTTTTTTTTTTTTTTTTTTTTAAATAATGCATTTTGCAATAATGTCATATTTTATATTTATTATTTCAGAACAAATATTTTCTTCAAAATTTATTTTACTTTTGAGAAGTACTTGTACAAGATGTATCCTCCCACTTTTGTACTAGGCTCCTTCCCTACTTTAAATTACATTTTAGAATATTATCTATGTACTGTGATATATCATTATAAACACAATATTTTTCTTTCTATTTACAGTATACAACACGGCTTATTCAAAATTATGATCGCATTTATCAGAACTCTCAATACAAACTTAAAAAAAAAAAAAAAAACTAAAAAAAAAAAAAAAAAAAAAAAAAAAAAACAGTTTTTTTGTACATGCATCACGACAAAAAGCATTCTCCTACTCTCTTCTTTTAAGAAAATTTTCTAACTTAGTCTTTTTTTTTCACTCAGGGATTTCCCTTCTATTTTCACGGACAATCCCACGTGTTATTTTGGACCACTTGTTCCCTGATAGTTCATCACAACATACTATCCCCATTCTATTAGACGATAAATCTCTCTACTGGTATTTCTTTTTTCTTATTTCGCTAATTTAAATATCATGTATACTAAAATCTATCTTTAATTCAAGTACGTATATATACTATGCAATTAAATACTCTGAATAAAGAAAATAAATTAATTAGACATTATTTGATATTAAGAATACTTCCCATTAACAGGAGAGACTGACAAAAATCATTGCTATATATAGCATTTTAATTGTTTTTATGAATACCTTTTATTGTCTTCATATTTTTAAAATAATCTAAGAAATGTGACAACTGAAGTTCACACAAAGTATACTATTTAATATCTCTGTAGAAATGTAAAAGATTTCTTTTATGAAACGTGAATTAAGAATTGCAACTTATGCTATAATAATTGCTTACATACAATATATTTATATAAAACCTAGCGTAATAGCAAAGACAAATGACATAGGTATTTGCGTAAATATCGAAATTCCAGTGCACATAGTGTAACCTATAAATAACGTGTTAAAAGTATTTTGAAAGAAGCATCTAAAACAAAAAGGAAGGTTTCAGAGTTAAAGCTTTCACCCTTGAACTATTCGATAGAAGAGATTTATGTGGAACGTTTATCATCCTTGTTTTTTTCGTTTCCTGAACTGTTTTGTATTATTTTTTAGATTTCAAAAAGTGGTTAGTTGCATTGAATTTTCTTTTTTATATCTCCTTTGTAAGCTATGCAAGATTTTTGAAATGCTCGTTATTACGTTTTCTATCTTAGAACTTTTTCATGCAAATTATTGCAGAAGAAAAAGAAAGGAACAGTTATTCAAGGTTAAAACAAGAAGGAAAAATCATGAATCAAAAATAGATTATGAAACTCTTTCCAACAAATTCAGAATAATGTAACAAAACTGCACCGTATAATAAGTTTAAATATTATATGTAAATGAGCCATTCCAACAAGTGGGTGTGTGTGGTCGCAGATCGCACAGACTTTTGTTTAATATTCCTTTCAAAACCACTTATTGTTAATTTATATTTATTAAACTTTTACATAGATTGTAGCACCAATAAATTTAATTTTGAAATAATCATAAAAGGAAGTTATTTATTTTAATCAAATTAAAAATGGTCAAATTAAATTATTTTAATAAAATCCAAAATTTCATTTTTTTTAAAATCTGAAATTTAAAAAAAAATGCCGAGATATAAATAAAACTTTAAATTTCTAAAAAAACGAAATAAATTGTTTAAACGAAATTAAAAATGTTGAATCATTAATACATTGCAATAATTTATAAAATAGTAAGATAATTGAGTTTAAAAAATATTATGAATGTCAGTAATAAAAAAATACTATAAACCAATAATTGATTGGCAATAAACCATTAATTATTGGCAATAATTAGGAAATTTGACTAATGAAATTTTCAAGTTCCATCACCGGGATTCGAACTAAGAACTTTCTGTCTACTAGCGAGATGCTTCAACTCCAAGCTATGATGTCCACGCAAAAATTGTGGAAATTAAGGCTATTTTTTAAAATTTAAATCGCAAAAATGAACCGATGACAAAGAAAAAAATAAGAAAATTAGCATGCATTTTTTTCACAATTTTATGATGTGTCGTGTGACATGAGTTGTTCATCTGTAAGTTCATAAAATTTAAAGTCTCTGACTTATACAGTTTTTGTATATGGACTCTGTGACTGATAGACAGACTAAGGACTGAGACGAATGAGGTTTCGTCAGATGAATGAAACAATAAAAACGAATAACGCATTTGGAAACCCAATTCCCATTTATAATCAGAAAATTATCTGAAATCTTTGAGCAGCCATGTACGATATTTGCCCTTGTTAAATACATGCATGCAAAAATTTATTTCCCATAGAAAATACATTCATCAAATAAAAATTCCCTTTCAGTAATTTCCTCTAATGAGGAGAATGGTACGCGAATTCATATATGCAGCTCTGTATACGAGGTACAGTATTTATATACAACGAATAACATTAAAAATAGCTTAGTTAATAAGCGAGTTTTGAAATTTAAAGTGCTAATGCAGCAATTATATAGCTCAAAAATATTACAGAGAAAGATTTATTTTGTGTGTCTCCGTGACTGAAAAACAAATGCTATAAATGCCCTTTTATACAGTAATCTTGTAATAATCTTGTAATAATATTCAATATTCTGTATCGATTACAATCCATTTCAAATAGCATAATATTATTAAAATACTTCGCAAACAATTTTTCCCCAGTAAAAATATTGTAATGAAATTCTTTCGAGTTCCATTGTAAATAAGATGTCAATGTTCCATACTTCATGTTCAGTTCCAAACATGCCACGGTACTGAATATACACGGTAAACATAATGGAACATATGTCAGTTTCACGAAAAAGTAAATTTACTCAAATTAGAGAATGGGCAGCAAATACAGGTCAGATATGCAGAAGGCCAGACAAACCGAATTCTTAACAGTTTCAACTTCATTGAAAAGCGTTCAAACGATGCTGGATCTATTCCCATTATTTAAAATAATATGTTTTGATATGTTGAAGGTATTTTCATAGTCTTTCATTTAGAAACATTGAAAATATAATTAATGAAAATTTATAATTGAAAAGAAAATAAGATCAATAAGCCTACTAAAATGAAAATTTTTAAATAATTAATTTATTTCTAAAAAATTTGTTTGTTATGTATAATTTTTTTGCATCTAAAGAGTTGTGAATCCTTTTCCCATTTTCTTTTAAAATAATATATGATTTCTCTTGGTTAAAACAGTTAAGGAAAAGTATTTGAAGAATTTCTTTTTTCTATTTGAATTTAAAAATAAAAAGTGTTTGAGAGTTCTTATAGGCAGCTTTCATTACAAAAAGTCCTTCCGGCAATGCCGGGAGGAAGAGGTAGCTTTCATATACTTATTTATTTGTTTTATACTAAGTTATATAAATCAAATATGCGAAGCTCAAAGTAGTGGAACACGGTTATGTAAGATTGAATACTATTTTTTGTCAATACTGAATATTAATACGAATTTTTAGAAATTAGTCATCTTTTATTGAACTTGGTTTTATTTTAAGCGATTTATAGGGTCGCCAAATTCCACGATATCCATTTTAAAGCAGCATGATAGATAAAAAAAAACCCAATGAGCTTGATCGAAATCTTAATTCATGTGAACATGCACACTCACATGGAAATCGATTAATATACACGAGTGCTGTCGCGGGCAAATTGACTTTAAAAAAAATGTCACCCTCATTAGAAATTTAAACTGCTATATCCCAGGCGTTTTTAAAGGTACAGACAAAACAAAAAATACTCCGGAATTCATTATTAAAATAAATAGTTTAGAAAGAACCTTTTTTCAATTTCTAATTTTTTGTTTATACATCAATGCTGTGCATTTAAAAGATTTTTGACAAATTTTGTAATGAAAGCTACCTAAAAGTAAAAGCTACCTATTGCAGCCGTCCGGAGGAAAGCACTTCCAGAAAATTTTGGTATATTTTCACCGATCATGACCCCCAGACCCCAAAACCACCCTCCATTCAAATGTTGACATATATATATATATATATATATATATAACCATATATATATATATATATATATATATATATATAGTCCAAAAAGATATATGTATATATATATATATATATGTATATATATATATATATATATATCAGTCAGATATATATATATATGTATATATATATATATCTGATCTTTGTCATTCGATAACTATCGTATTTATGAACCGATTTGGATGAAACTTGGTATGCGCATAGTACATACAAATGTCTCGACCGAGTTTGTTAGACAGCACCATCCGCCATCTTGTTTCAAAATGGCGGCCATTTAAAAAATTAAAATTTTTTTTTATTTAAAATTAAATGCGAAGAAATTAAAAGGTGAAAAATATTTTTCTTTTATGTGTTAAAACTTAATACAACGATTCCAGAACACTTTTTATTTTGTCTATATCTTAAAAAATGATTAAGTTATAGCACTTTAAATTTTTCTTATGGCTGACATTTTAAAACGATCTGATTTTTGTCATGCTGTAACTAACGTATTTATGAACCGATTTGAATGAAACTTCGTACGTACATAGTACATACAAATGTCTCAACCGTGTTCATTAGCCAGCATCATCCGCTATCTTGTTTCAAAATGGCGGCCATTTAAATTTAAAAAAAAAATTAAAATTTAAAATTAGGTTAAAAAATGTGAGAAATTGAAAAAGATTTTTCTTTTGTGTATTTGACCTTGATACAAAGATTCCAGGGCATTTTTTTGTTTCATCTATATTTTGAAAAATGGCTGAGTTATAGCACTTTCAATTTCCAGTGTGGTTGACATTTTGAAACGCGATAATACGCATATTTATAAAGTGATTTGGATATAACTCCGTGTGTACATAGTACATATCAATGGCTCGATCGACTTCACTAGCCAACTTCATCCGCCATCTTGTTTCAAAATGGCGGCTATTTAAGTTTGCTAAAAATATTTTAAATTTATAATGATGTGCAAATAAAAAATTAGAAATTGAAAAAAGATTCGGTACTTCTAGGTTATCCCGTCGACCAATTTCGCCATATTATAGAAATCGCCAAACTAATAGCCAAATTATACATGTTGATATAATTTTTATTTTAAATAACGAAAAAACAAATAATTAGTAGATTATTAATGAAAATATTAATAAAAAGTCGAAATAAAAATCACTTAATGACGTTTAAAATACGTGAATTTCATTTAATGTCATTGAATGTGACATTCACGATCATCCATTATTGGCATTTAATCTTATAGTTTGGCGATAATTTTTTGGTCGACGGGTTAACCTAGAAGTACCAAGGATTCTTTCAAATGTATTTATCTAAATAATGAATTCCGGAGAATTTTTTGCTTTGACTTTATCTTAAAAAACGCCTGAGATATAGCAGTTGGAATTTCTAATATGGATGACATTTAAAAAAAAATCAATTTGCCCGCGACAGCACTCGTATATATTAATCGATTTCGATATGTGAGTGCATGTCCACATGAATTAAAATTTCGACCGAGCTCATTGGTTTGTTTTATCCATCATGTTGCTTTAAAATGGCATACATTTCATGATATCATGGAATTTGACGACTCTCTAAATCGCTGAGGATAAAACCAAGTTGAATAAAATATGACTAATTTCTAAAAATTCCTATTAATAATCAGTATTGACAAAAACTAACATTCAATCTTATAAAATCGGGTTTCACTAATTTGAGCTTCGTTTGATTGAATAATATAACTTAATTTAAAATAAATAATATATAAATAAGTATATGAAAGCTACCTCTTCCTCCCGGCATTGCCGGAAGGACTATTACTATTTTAATTATTTAGGATGTTTATCCATATGTTTTAACAAGATTTTAAGTCATAGCTATGTAATCTGCTTTAATGATAATAGAATTAATGAAATCTCATTTAATATGTTTTTATGTTAATCGTCATGAGGTGTTCGTTTTGAATATGCATTATTTAAACTATGCAGAGCTTCCAATTTCCTATCAATATTTTTATTCAGAAAATGTTGTTTTATTTAATTTTTACATTTGAGTTACTTTATAGAAAAACAATTTCTCTGAAATAATAGAGATGTACAAAATTCCGCAAACTCAAAAATTCTGAATATAGCTTTTGGGTCGAAATAAACCCGAACACCTTAGCAGAGTTAATAATCTAAGAGAAAAGTAGTTCCAATAACATTTCAAATGAGAAAGAAATCGTTTTAAAATGTATACATCTTTCTCATAAAATTAGATAAATCATTCCATTTCTGCTAAAAAAATATACAAATTACAATGGATTTTGATAGAAAATTTTTTTAATTACAAGTTTTATTAGTGCATTCTATTACTACATTAAAAAAAATTACATTTTTAAATACATATGTTTAAGAAATAAGAGAAAATTATTGTATTTGACTCCGATATTATTTAACGTTCGCAGTACTGAGCTCAAAATATTACTTAAGATGTGTTTTGGCATCATAGGTATTTATGATGTTCCGCCTGGAAAAAAGATCAAAGGATAATTTATCGAAATTATACTGGAAACGAATATTTACTAGAAACATGAAAAAGTTATTTCCACAATATTGCGAATATTTAAATTAGCACAAAACTCAAGCAGAAGAAAGGTTTTAGAAATATTTGTCTTAAAATAATTATTTAGACCTCAATTTTTAAAAATGATGTCAAGAAGAGTCGTTTAGATTTTAAAAAAAATTAAATTAAACCATACTTTATTATTTTGCAATTTTTATTTGCGTAAAAATAGGGTCATCGTAGGAATTTTTTTAGTTCTTTAAATCTGAACCTTCTCAAATAAAGATTCACTTTCAAAATTTTTCGTTTAAATCGTTACTGAAATTGGAAAAATATAACCTTTATAAACATAGGGGGGACTGGGGCACATTGACGCGGGACATATTGATACACCCCCTCTACTGCTCACAGAGTCATTACAGGAAGTTTCACAACAGCTCCAAAAGGTTATGCTAGTGCACTCAAATACACACAGAAAGTTTTGGAATGATTCAGTAGTTTTATGAAATGGGACGGGTGATTTATTGTTTTTGTAGGTCATAAGTAAATTTGAGTTGTACAATTGAAATGGTATTATGCAAATGTTTCAGTGTTTTCAACCAAAAAGAGTACTCACCCTGGCAAATAAAACTACACTTTCTCAGTTCCTCATTCTTTATTGTTAGATAAATTATGAAGGGTTGGATTTGACATTCATTTTATTCAAAATGATTGTATGGTGCACATTGATACAGTCCATGTCAGGGCACATCAATACAATCTAAATCCTTTTCTAGTTCATTTTTTCATTACCTCTTATTATCTTTTTTACCATACACACCTTAACCCAACCAGTTTTTGCCAAAAATTTCTAATATTAGTTTTTATTGAAGTGAAATAGCTTTAATTTCTTTACATTAGAACATTTTATAGTTTTTTGAAAACAGAAGGAATACGAACTTACCCAACATCTAGTGCTAGTAGAAATAACCAAATAAAAGGACGGCAGCCTGGAAAATCTCAAATTTATATCGATTCTCCAGAGAAAAAAGGTATTTTCGACATGAGAAATGTTAAGTAAGAGAAACAAGCTCCAGAACAGCGCAGGATAATTATATTATAAACAGAATTTTTAATATAATTATCCTTCATTTTCTATTTATAAACCGATTTATAAACAGAAAACCTGGCAGTTTTTTCATCTTTTCTAAGAACGAAAATAATGCTGGGATTGAAGTGCCAGATATGATAAAGTTACCTCAGCCAACAATCAAACAAGAAATAGCCAGAACATTGTGTCATTATACATTTCATTTTGATTGCTTTAACATTGCTTACAAATAAATTTGTGGGTGATTTGATTTTCTATAAATAAATATAAAATACTTTCCTAACTATTTTTCTATGAAAAATATGCATTGGTGTTATTTTGTCTCCATTTTTCCCAGACGTATCAAAGTGCCTCATGAGGTGTATCAATTAGCCCCGGGGATGAGGCACATTGATACAAATGACTTTTTTTGATTTTTTTTAATTACATGAAAAAATAATACATAAAACAACGACTGTACATTTTTATAACACATTACACAAGTTTCGCGGGCACCACATGAAAAAATAACTTGAAATTTCTGCTTTCTGGACACCAAAAAAAAAAAAAAAAAAAAATCTTAGAAAAAGGCTGTATCAATGTACCTCAGTTCCCCCTACACTTATTTTATTTGTGAAAAATTAACTTGAAATAATAAGTTTAATGTTTAAAAGCTTTTGAGTTCAGAGGGTTTTTCTAAATTTTCATAAAGGATGTTCCTAAAACAAAGCTAATTTATTTTTATATTTTATTTATTTATTTATTTATTTATTTATTTAGAATACACTTCATATTTCCTTATTTTTCCTCTTTTTGTAAAAATGAAAGGAGGAAAAATTTTAAGAAATGTTTTTTAAAATTAATATTGAAATCATAACCGAAATTAATTTTTCGTTTTGTTTTGTTAGTTATGTACATAAATAGTTTTGATTTTTTTTTCTTTTTCTTATACGCTATAATGCTCTGAAGAGAATGTTGATAAGAATTTAAAGAAAATATTTCTTTGCTTAAGACAAAAATTAAAAATATTCAACTATTCTATTATTATTATTGCTATTAGGGATGCAGATAATCAAATTTTTGTGTGATTTTAGTTTAAACGGCTCATAATATCTCTATATTAGTGAAGTAAATCGTACACTGTTTATTATTTTGTTTAAAATTATAAAAAAAAATGCTCAATTAATTAACTGATTGAAAATAATCCTGCAAAAACATTTTATATATTTATCTGAAGAAGAAATTTTTAAATAATTGTGTACATTTACCTTTTAAATAAAAATATGTAAGTGGTAAATGATAAAGTTAATATCTTAGACGGGCAGTTATCAAAACAGGTATTATTAAAAACATTAATCAAATTCTTAAAAAAATTAATTATTCGTCTGCCGCTATTATCCTGTTTAGAAGTTCGATATAAATTATATATTGGTTTATAAAAAGTGTTGACAGTTTCTTAAAAATTCAGATCTTAAGTCTTAAGAGGTGCGTTGATTGTTACAAAATAGTCTGTCAGGTTCTGAGACCACACCTGCTACAGATTGGAATTTCCGTTATTTCTCTATCTTAATCTTTTGTGCATTGTATGGCTGTGTACTGGAATTTCCAAGGTGACATTCCTTCTCTGTTGAAGGGAGAAGTGACAGGTAATCCTATGCAGGTGGTGTGTGAGAAAGAAGATATTGCTGAGAGGCGTGTTCATCCGTCATTGACGTATGTGGGTGAGGAGCAACAAGCAACATGTCACTAATCAAGAAAGGAATGTGGAATGTGCCCAATGAATGAGCTATAAAGGGAGGTTTATATTGGGAGAAGCAGTTATTTGAGAAGAGAAAAGCTTGTTTCAGATTAGTTCAGTTCGTACCTGGGGCTCGTACCTGGAGGTGTGTGTAGGACCGAGGTCCTGATAGAGTGTGCTCTGTGTTGTAGAGCTGAAGTAGTGCCTATCTAGAGAGCAAAGGACACAGACGGCCTGGTGTTTAGTGCTCTGGGCCGAGAAGTGCAGGCCGAGTATACCTGTGTTGGGAGATTCGAGAGTGACCTCCAGTAAAGTGAATCTAACGTGCATTGAGTGTGAGGTGGAAGGTGTAATTTGAATAGTACACAGCCAACCTTTACTGTAGATAATTTAATGTTGAACCGGATCACCTATATCCGAGTTGTAATTGTATATAATTGTAAATAGCGTATTTAGTGTGTACATATATTCTAAATAAACTGTTAATTCAGTTAATTGACAGCGTCAGTGTTCATTTAAACAATCCTCACAGTGGGTGACCGATATCACCAAGTAATATCGGTTGTGGCAGCTATCACTACCACGGACTTTCTTCAAAGTTGTGCGGGCTGAGAGGAACGTCCGACATAGTCTTTGAGTTACGAAAATGAAGAGCTTTTAGTGTCTACTAGTATACACTGAAAAAAAAACTATAAAGTTACAAAAAATTTTCTTATGAAGCTTCAACAATAAAAACTATGTAACAGATGCACATTTGTACTCACAATCATTAAATATGTAAGGTTACTACAAATGTTTTAGGAAACGGGGATGTCTAGAACATTTTATGTAACTGCAACTTGTGTAACAGATAAAATTTTAGTAAGATTATTCTAATTTTACTAGATACTTTTGAAAAGCTACAGATTTCTCCATCTTTACAAAAACTAGTTTTGTAGATTTATCTATCTATCTATCTATCTATCTATCTATCTATATATATATATATATATATATATACATGTATGTGTGTGTGTGTGTGTATACCGGGTGTCCCGAAAATGACTGATAGATTTTAAAATTCAATAACTTGCAAACGGTAAGAGCTATTTGAAAAATTTTTGCAGGAGGGTTACGTATAATGTCAGGAACTTTTATCGTAATTTTTTTTTATTTTATTTCGAATTTCAAACAGTAGGTGACGCTGACGGCGATTGAAGGTCAGGTGATCAGGTGATCAGTACTGAGTGAGGCGTCGACCTGGCCTTCAATCATTGTCAGCGCCACCTATTGTTTGAAATTCGAACTAATATAAAAAATTACGGTAAAAAAACTCCTGACATTATACATAACCCTCCTGCAAAATTTTTTTAAATAGCTGTCATCGTTTATTGAATTTTAAAATCCATCAGTCATTTTTGAGACACCCGGAATATTGTGAAGGTAAAATTTTTGTAAGCATACAGATTTCTGTACACTGTAAAAACAAAAAAATCCTTAAATTTACGACAAAAACTGTGTAAAAACTTTTGTAAAATTAGATGTAAATTTTTGTATTACATATAATTTTATTGCAATTTCTACAGCAAAAACTGCTGGCAACCTAGCTGCCAGCAGTTTTTGCAATAAAATTAACGTTTTTTTTTTTTTTTTTTTTTTTTTTCAGTGTATTTTTACACTCGTGAATTACAGAATTATGTTTACAGTATATCAATATGCTGAAATGAAATTAAAAATCTTATAAATTAAACACCAATAATTGCTTTGAATATCTTAAAATTTAAATCTGGGATACAGGTAACTAGCAGTAATCTTCTCTTTTGTGTGTGTGTGTGTGTTATATACTAGAGCAGGAGGAATGTTTTCCTATATTTAACTTCATTCTTACATATTATGTACTGATTGACATAACCTCACATCTTACAAACTTATATCTTAGTATTAATGAAAATTTTTTAGTGATTATTATACAGCACTAGAGTGAAAAAAAATTAAAAACCTTATAGATTAAATAGCAATGGTCGCTTTGAATATCTTAAAACAAACAATGAATACGGATCACCATCAATTTTCCTTTTTTTTTCTCATCTTTTTTCGCGTGTGTATGTTAGGCTAGAAGTTATGAAATTAAATATCTTGTAATACGCATAAAAAAAACTGTAACTAAAAAAGATAAAGTACAAACTAGCTCGCTTAGAGATATTCCTCATTTGGTCTATACAAAACAACCATTCAAAATTATTAAAACCCTATTGATTGTTCTATAAATTTAACCTAAATAACTGTATAAAAACTTAAATTATATGATTTCTACAAAAATTCTTTACTCAGTGAAAAAAGCTTTTAATAATTAATTCCTAAAGATAGCGATTATAACTCTTCCAAACTTTTTTTGTGTGTATGTCAGGCTAGAAGAAGTTATGAAATTAAATATCTCCTAATCTCTATAAATAAAAGGAATTCCGAGGATAATTAATTGAGGCACAGGAAAATCGTCTGCTAAGAAAATCTTTTTTCATTTTGAACTCTATAAATAAAAGGAATAAAGCAGAAGAAATATAAAACAGATAATGTATTTATCACAAAAAATCGTCTGCTAAGAAAATCTTTTTTCATTTTGAATAAAATTAAATAAAATATTGAAAACATTTGATTTAAACTAAAAATTGTATTACTAAAAGTTTTCTTTTTTTTTCAGAACCTTTTAATACTTTATAACGATGAAAAGGACGTATTTCAGACAATGCATTTCTGCATGCTTCCAGTTATTGATAAAATCATACAAATTTCAAGTTCGTTTAATATTGCTAATACGGACCCGGGCAACGCCGGGCGGGTCAGCTAGTACATATAAAAAAAAACTGTAACTAAAAAAGATAACGTATAAACTAGCTCGCTTAGAGATATTTCTCATTTGTTCTACACAAAACAACCATTCAAAATTATTAAAACCCGGTTAATTGTTCATCTAAATTTAACATAAATAACTGTATAAAAAGTTAAATTATACGATTTCTACAAATTTTTTTTACTCAATAAAAAAGCTCTTAATAATTAATTTCTAAAGATAGCGATTATAACTCTTCCAAACAACGCTAAAGCAGATTTATATAACGATAAAAATGACATTTTTATAAGAAAAGTATTTACATTAATTCCTAAATAGGAAATTCTTTAAACTTCTCATTTCTGTTTAATCAACTCCGAAATTAAAATCAAAATACAGAAAGAAAGAAATATTTTATTACAAATTGAAGGGAATGTTTTTATTGATAAATATTTTATCTTATATTGTAAATATGCTTTATTAATTAAAATTAAAACTTAATAAAACTTAAGATTTTTTTTAAATCAATTATATGAATAATTTCTAAGAAACATAAAAAAAAGATATTCTAATAAATAAAAAGACATGTTTTTTTTCTGAATTTCCGATAAAATTAGATTTGTTTTCCTCTCAAAAAACTGAAATATCTCATGAGATTTAAATGCAATGCATCAAGTTGCCACAAAGTTAAAATAAGATTAAATCAGTTTGAGACTCCCATTCTAAAGTTTCCATTTAACGCATTTTGAAATTTGAATTGAAATGCGAATGCCAACTACTTTTTATAATTAACAGAAATTTTTTTTACGTGCAAATACATAAATTTTTGCTGACTTGGCATTATTTTACATAACTGGAACTACGCGAACAAAATTTTCATATTTAGAAATTAGTATTAGTAAAAAACTTAAAATTTGTTTTTCAATTAAATTATATAAATAATTTCTAATAAAAAATAATAAATAATATTCTAATGAATAAAATATATGATTTTTTTTTTCTAAATTTGCATTAAAATTAGATTTATTTTCCTCTAAAAGCACTGAAGTATCTCAAGAAATTTAAATGCAATGCATTAAGTTGCCACAAAGTTAAAATAATTTAAAATAAGTTCGATACTTGCGTTGTAAAATTTCCATTTGACGCATTTTGAAATTTGAATTAATATGTGAATGCAACAATTACTTGTAATTAACAGAAATTGCGCTTATTTGCAAGCGCATAAATTTAGCTGATTTGACATTATTTTACATAACTGAATCCACAAGAACGAAATTTTCATATTTAAATTTAATATATGTATCCCAAAGTTTTCAATTTTAAACAGTTTTATAATAAATTATAATTTTGTTATAAATGATGGAAGTTGAATGAAATCTTATTTCGAAAAATTTTTAAGTATACTGATTATGAAAACCATTAAACCTGTTCGTTATAAAGACATTTCGATTAATTAATTATTCATCAGAATTTCAGATATAATTTTCGTGAAAATATATAAGTGCTTTAAGGTTAATAGTATTTGAGTAAAAAGTGATGTATCACTTAATAACGTTAAGGAACCTTTTCAGAGTAATTTATATTTGTATAATTGGTCATTAAATATTTATGAAATTGTCTTTTTGTTATAATTATTTTTCTATAATGTGATTATTGATACTGAATTCAAGTATACATTAAAATAATGGCATTTCCATTTCACTTAAATGTTTAATTCTATTTTATTATGCATGTAAGATCTTTTAACAAAATGCAGCTTTTATGTAGATATTCTTTTTTGTAAGTTTTAATAAAACAAACATGAAAGTTTAAGTTGCGAAATAGTCGTTTTTTTTTAAGTTGTATAGATTATGAATTCGATAAAAACGTTATTTTAACTTGAATTCGACTGAAGAAACATTATTATTTTTTTTTCAACGGTAGAAAAATATTAATAGTGAAAGAAATCTTTTTTATACTTTAAATTTGACTATTATAGAAAGGACATTAAAAATTTAAAGAAAACTGTTAGTATTTGAAATATACAGGGTCTCCACTCTCAAAGGTGTTCAATGCCTAATTTCTAAACCATTTGTCGTAGACATGTAATTCCATTACAGAAACGTTTTAAAGGAAATTGAAAATATGTTAAAAATCGTTTTGATCAATAAAAGTGTTTCTTCGAAAGCTAAAAAATTTTAATTTTCATACTGTTCATTCATTCTATAAGTGACATTTATTTTACTAATAGGCAAGACAAAAAAGGGTTCCATTCATCTAATACTAAAATTTTCAAGTTATGAAACTTACAATTACATGATTTATACCAATTTTCTGCAGCTGAACAGAGACAAGTTCTTCGACATGCTTTGAGGAATAGTACACAAATTGCCGCAAGCATTAACAGGATTTATATTATGCGCGCATTTCTACATTGCAGCAGAAAGTAGTCACTTCAAGGAAGTTTTAAGATAACTTTAAATTTTATAAATTAAGTTTTAGATAAGATATACTAATAGTATTTAAAAATATGCATCATTTAGTAAAGAAGGGCAATTGTTACTTTTCATCACATTTCATTTAAGAAAACTTTCTTTAACTTATATTTTAGTATAAGTTGTATATGTTTCTTAAATATTACAAAAGAATAGGGATTTAAAATTTATATTATAATGCTAATTTTTTTTTCTGTATTTTCTATATCTGAAGATTATATATCTAGAAAACTTATTAAAGACCCCTACTTAAGAACAAAACTGATGCTGCAATCATCTATTACTTGGTAAGTTTTAATCGTAGAAGAATGAAACTTTTTTGTGTATTACATCTTAGTGTATTAGGATATTTCTACTAAATCTAACTTTTATAACTGGGGTCTGTATAAAAATTTTAATTTCGCATTTTTTAAAAAATGCCTTAAATAACCCAAACAAATTTTAAATTACTTCTTTACCTCATTTAAAACATTTTTGTAATTGAAAATGTATGACTATGCCCAACCGTTTAGGAATTAGTAGTTCGACACTATGTTTCATTAGAAACAAAGTTAATAAACGTTTCTACGTTTATCTATTGTCCAAATCACCAAGTATTAAAAAAACCTCTTGTGTAAGTCGATTGATAGTTTTTTATTTTCATGTGTTTGAATGATAATATTTATGCTTTTTTAAGTAAATTATCAGCAAATTTAGAAGAAATGTCATATTATGTTTATCGGGGCATATATATGTATATAAATTTTTAATAAACTGAGTAAATATTATGTTGTACTAGTTACTTGAAATAAAACAATATAAACGCTGTTAAATTTAATATTCTAAATTGAATCATGTTAAATGGATAAAATGAAATACATGGAAACCCTGAAACTGTTACTAGTTTAAAAGATTTATTCACAAATGACAGTATAAACAAAAACATATACATTAGTCCCATTAAAACATACCAAATTAAGTTTTTAATTTAAAATTTCTAGGAAGTTCTCCTTGCAAGAAAAATATTAGCATCATTGAAAAAATCTGTGAAAAAATGCGAAAATATTATGACAATAGTTATTTATTGTAAAATAAATTTCAAAAAAATTCATGAATTTACTTTATTATTACCACTTAAAAATTTGTAAACGATCCTGAAAAGTTGATATACGAAAGAACAAAATATCACAAATGACTTTTTTTAAAACCATCATATAGATATTTTAAATTCATCAAGAAAACTGGAACCAAGTGAGAAAATTTTTTTATAGAGTTTCTTATAGTTTCTTTTCATACCCATAAAAAATATCATATTTTTATACCATTTTAACTCAATAACGGTATTTTTATGAATATATTCTTGAAATACATTTTCATTTCTCATTAATTAAAAAAATATAAGTTATTTGAATAATTACTCAACGAATTCTTGGTAGTAAAAAAAAAATTAAAATTTTAAGTATTACATATTGTAGATACAGAATTATGTTTATCACTGATGAATATTTAATTAAAAAGATTATTTTTTAATTTTAATTTTAGTTCTATCATATTTTGTTTTCTTCGGACTTTTTTCATAGTTCTTTCCAAGAGACGCTTTTACATAATTATAAAAAAGAGTGCAAATTTGAGAATAACAGTTATGAAATTATATAATATGTAAAATATTTATTAATTATTAATGTTAAATCATCAGTAAATTTAATAGCATATTTGAGAATATGAATTTTTTTTATGTTTCCAAAAATATACTTAAAAGCATGTTTAACATTTTAAGCATCATGTAGAATTTTACATTTATGTTTAACGATGCATAAAATATTAGCTATGAAAATTATTTATATGAGAATTTATTTTTGAAAACCGTACAGATTTATTTATCTTATTTATTTTTAAAAAATATGCTTACTTATCGATTTTGTACTAAATCGGCCTTTGCGTTTAGTCACGTGACGGAGAATCCCGGTTAGGACGAATAAAAAGTTAAAGCATTTTATTTGACATATGAAGCCTACGGGTGATTATTCATATGGTTTATAATTTTTCTTATAAAATATTGCTGCAGACAATTGTTATAATATATTATTAGAATATTTACATGACCATGGGTGCACTCCGATGTCTTTGAATTCTGTTTTATCGCACCAACTGAGCTCACTGTTAGATGAAGCGAAATGACAGTTAGACTTCTTGGGAAAAAAACTATGAACAAAATAATCTATTATGCTGGACAACACAGAACCTGGTGTTTAGAGAAAAACCTACCATGTTTCCGGTCTTGGCAGAGGACTCTTCGGTCATATTAATTTCTTCAAACGAGAAGCTAAACTCTAACTGTAAAAAAACCACTCTGCCTTTAATCAAACGAAATAAAACAATAGATGGCAGAAATAGCTACTTTTTTATTTTAGAAATTGACATTTTAGGGGACTGGTTATGTAGGTTTCCAGATATGGATCTACGCTTATAGGCAAAATGACTATTTATATAGAACCTAAATTCACGCAATAGCAAATTTAAGAACTTAAAATAAGTGAATGATCTGCAGAGTTTTTTTTTTATTATTATAAAAGTTTTAAGTTGAATAATCCTAAAATCTACTTACTTTATTGGTGAAACTGTCTTGAAGGCATTTTTCCAACTTAACTGAAAATAAAATTCATTTAATGGATGAATAAACATTTGTGCTCTCATTTATTGCTTTTGATTTATAGCAAGAAACACAGCTATATAGAAGGTAAGTAAAAAATTAAAAATATCAAATGTTTAGTTTATGCGATGAATAAAATCTGGGCTCACTTTTGTGCATATCAGGTCTCAATTTGTTAAGTTTTAAAAGCTCAAATAATCTTCAGTTTTAATTTTTTAAATAATAATATAATGTAATCATTTAAGTCTTTCTTTAAATGTATATTAACCAAATTAATTAATCTTAAATTGTGGATTAAAAACAGCTAGTCGTCCCCATTATATAACTACTAGCATGGGGAATGGCTGCTCCCTCCCCCTTTGTCCATGATATTTTTTAACCATGTTAATGCTGATAGTTATTTATCATGAATATAAGTGCCATTCATCTGATTCAAGAACACGGCGACTTTAAAATTCATCAGGATGTATTTTTCTACAGACTTCAACACCTCAGCGATTAATTTGCTTATCTTAAGTTTTTCCATATTCAAGGCATAGATATTTGTATGTGTGTGTGTGTATGTGATTGTGTTGTTAAGATCTTGCTGTACTCCATATTGTCATTAATATTTATTTAAAGTGCCTCTACATTTACAGATTTTCTTAAATATTATCAAGTGTCTTAAAACATATGATAGCTCATTTTTTTTCTCATCTCTTCTATCAAAAAAGTGGAATATATTTGAATATCACGATTATACGATTGTAATTTTGCAGATGAAAGATTGCAAAATAATGGCATAAAAATATTAACATTAATATATTACATAATAAGTGTACTTAAAGATTCACAGAGCGAAACAGTATTTTTTTGTGTAACGACTTACAAATCTCAAACATTATTTGATAGGCCATCTTGATATTTAAACCAATGACAACGTACTTTAGTACGAGGTGTAAAAATTATGCAAGATCCTTCTCCATCACGTAACCTACTGCTTGATCATGCACATATCTGTGTTATTTGTCAAAACAGAAGAGGAACTATATGTTTTTTGCTTTTGTGTTACTTGTGTTATAGTCACACATGTACCCCTCCCTGCATAGCACAAAGCAGTGTACGTGATAAGAAGCTATCCTTCCACATTTTATGCCATAGTACGCAGCAACACTGTCTAATTTATTACCCAACCTGCAAATACGTTTGCAACGATCCGCAGCGTTAAGGCATTTACGCGCAACAGAATTTCATCATATCATAAATACATTAAAAAATTATTTGTATTCAAACCTTTGTATATATTAAATCATATTTGTCCATTGGTCTTTGTTTTAGGAGCGTCTTCAATATTCATTATTTTGACCCCTTCATACCTACCTTCAACTGTTTTTGAGCCTTAGCTTTACTTTTTATTCTGTTAAATTTTATCTAATCATAATATATTTCTCAAGCTATGATATCATTACAATTTTCACAAATATGGACATTCTTCGTTTTCCCTTGTCTCTATTATCTGATTTTCAAGAGAAAGTTTTAAACGAATTAAATTTCAGTTATGAGGAATATAATAAAGCTCTAAAAGCTAAATTACTAATAAAATCACAAATTTTTAATGGTGAGAAAAAAAATACAACATCATATAGAAACATTTTTTCAAGAAATAGGTTTCTGTTTCAAAGATACAGTTATCCAAAAACGGGTTCTTTCAGCACTGAAGAAAAGAAAAAAAACACTAATCGTATTAGCTCCAGTAACGAGAAATTTTCTTTTAAAAAAGTTTTTTAAGGGTTTTCAAGTTCCGTTATTAATAACGTTATTTTCTCTTTAAATATTATATAATCTTATACCAATGAAAAAGCTAATTTATTCAAGTTTTAATGCAACAAATTTCATCAAAGAATGTTTATTTAAAAGACGTTTATAAAAAAAAAGTGAAACACATCAAAAAGATGTCATGTACAAAAATTTATACAATGTAAATTAATACTTATTTGGCTAAGATTTACTCTTAATTGCGGTATTGCCACGCCTTTCCATGAAGCAAGTCTTTTGATCCTTAAACTCTTATAAAATGATATTGTACTGTAGATCTGTACTTTAAAGTATTGTGACCAGGTTCTTTTCAAAAAACGCATTCGCTAGAGTTGTAGGCTGTGATCAATAAAATAAATGCCTTTTGAGAACTTTGTTTATTTGAAGTAGAGTTATAAAAATTAAATCATTTCTTACAGAAATAGTTAGGGATGGTGCCTGTAAGCATTTTTTAAGAGACCTTCTTTACATGTCTGAGTCCATGAAGGGAGAGAGAGGCAATTGAATTTTTCATTCAGAATTCACACATTGGCATCTTAGAATTGGCGAAATGGAGCATATGAAAAGTGAATGATATCATAACCATGAAATTTTCTGTTACGCTTCCACAATTAAGATGATTTTGAATTTAATGCAGGGCACCCAGAAATGGGCAGTCCTAAAAAAGACATGTGGCACTCGGGGACTGCCGCGGTAAAGCTATTGCATAGCATTTTTTATCAACTTATGCAATTATAATTATTTATTTATATTTTATTTGTGCAGTTTTTTTTTTTTTTTTTTTTTTTTTTTTTTTTTTTTTTTTTTTTTGTCTTTGATATTAATTTAAGTTACACTTTTTGAGCGTGATGACCGATAGCAATTTTTTTTTTCTTTTATTGAATAAATGACAAGTTAATATCGTTTAAAATATTTTTATTATCTTACAATACATGTAGGTTAATCAGGAATTTTTATCATTGAAACTATACGTTTATGGTAGCTGAAATAAAAAACATAAGTTTGAGACTTGATATTCTCAAAATATCTGAAAAATATCGCGTCAATATCTGCCGAAGTCTACCGAAGACTGCCAAACTGAAGCGACGTAGCCGGAGTGTTAGGTTTTTTTCTCGTTACGGAATTTCTGGATTCTTTCGCCGCGCTCAAAGCCCGCGATAAAAGCTATGCAATACCTCAATAAATTACCAAACAAAATTTGGCCGCGCTACGAAAATTAGATCGCGAGTTATAAGCATTTTAATTTTTCCGAACCTCACCGTGGGGATCTCCTGTCACCAACAATTAACACTGTCTCATAATAAATTACCAAAAAAATTTGGCCGCGCGACGAAAATTGATCGCGAGTTATAAACATTTTAAAATTTTCGACCGTCACCGTGGGGGGTCTCCTGTCACCAAAAATTAACACTCTCTCATAATAAATTACCAAACAAAATTTGGCCACGATACGAAAATTAGATTGCGAGTTATAAGCATTTTAAATTTTCGACCCTCACCGTGGGGGGTCTCCTGTCACCAAAAATTAACACCCTCTCATAATAAATTACCAACCAAAATTTGGCCACGATACGAAAATTAGATTGCGAGTTATAAACATTTTAAAATTTTCGACCGTCACCGTGGGGGGTCTCTGTCACCAAAAATTAACACTCTCTCATAATAAATTACCAAACAAAATTTGGCCACGATACGAAAATTAGATTGCGAGTTATAAGCATTTTAAATTTTTCGACCGTCACCGTGGGGGGTCTCCTGACACCAAAAATTAACACTCTCTCATAATAAATTACCAACCAAAATTTGGCCGCACTACGAAAATCAGATCGCGAGTTATAAGCATTTTAATTTTTTCGACCCTCCCCATGGGGGATCTCCTGTCACCAAAAATTAACACTGTCTCATAACAAATTACCAAACAAAATTTGGCCGCGCTACAAAAATTGATCGCAAGTTATAAGCATTTTAAATTTTTCGACCCTCACCATGGGAGGGGGTCTCCTGTCACCAAAAATTCACACTGTCTCATAAAAAATTACCAAACAAAATTTGGCCGCGCTACGAAAATTAGATCGCGAGTTATAAGCATTTTAATTTTTTCGACCCTCCCCATGGGGAATCTCCTGTCACCAAAAATTAACACTGTCTCATAACAAATTACCAAACAAAATTTGGCCGCGCTACGAAAATTGATCGCGAATTATAAGCATTTTAAATTTTTCGACCCTCACCATGGGGGGGGGATCTCCTGTCACCAAAAATTCACACTGTCTCATAAAAAATTACCAAACAAAATTTGGCCGCGCTAAGAAAATTAGATCGCGAGTTATAAGCATTTTAATTTTTTCGACCCTCACCATGGGGGATCTCCTGTCACCAAAAATTAACACTCTCTCATAATAAATTACCAAACAAAATTTGGCCACGATACGAAAATTAGATTGCGAGTTATAAGCATTTTAAATTTTCGACCCTCACCGTGGGGGGTCTCCTGTCACCAAAAATTAACACCCTCTCATAATAAATTACCAACCAAAATTTGGCCACGATACGAAAATTAGATTGCGAGTTATAAACATTTTAAAATTTTCGACCGTCACCGTGGGGGGTCTCCTGTCACCAAAAATTAACACTCTCTCATAATAAATTACCAAACAAAATTTGGCCACGATACGAAAATTAGATTGCGAGTTATAAGCATTTTAAATTTTTCGACCCTCACCTTGGGGGGTCTCCTGTCACCAAAAATTAACACTCTCTCATAATAAATTACCAACCAAAATTTGGCCACGATACGAAAATTAGATTGCGAGTTATAAGCATTTTAATTTTTTCGACCCTAACCATGGGGGGAGGTCTCCTGTCACCAAAAATTAACACTGTCTCATAATAAATTACCAAACAAAATTTGGCCGTGCTACGAAAATTAGATCGCGAGTTATAAGCATTTTAAATTTTTCGACCCTCACCATGGGGGGGGTCTCCTGTCACCAAAAATTCACACTGTCTCATAAAAAATTACCAAACAAAATTTGGCCGCGCTACGAAAATTAGATCGCGAGTTATAAGCATTTTCATTTTTTCGACCCTCACCATGGGAGATCTCCTGTCTCCAAAAGTAACACTGTCTCGTAATAAATTACCAAACAAAATTTGGTTGCGCTACGAAAATTAGATCGCGAGTTATGAGCATTTTAATTTTTTCGACCCTCCCCATGGGGGATCTCCTGTCACCAAAAATTAACACTGTCTCATAACAAATTACCAAACAACATTTGGCCGCGCTACGAAAATTGATCGCGAATTATAAGCATTTTAAATTTTTCGACCCTCACCATGGGGGGGGGGTCTCCTGTCACCAAAAATTCACACTGCCTCATAAAAAATTACCAAACAAAATTTGGCCGCGCTAAGAAAATTAGATCGCGAGTTATAAGCATTTTAATTTTTTCGACCCTCACCATGGGGGATCTCCTGTCACCAAAAATTAACACTCTCTCATAATAAATTACCAAACAAAATTAGGCCGCGCTACGAAAATTGATCGCGAGTTATAACCATTTTAATTTTTTCGACCCTCCCCATGGGGAATCTCCTGTCACCAAAAATTAACACTGTCTCATAACAAATTACCAAACAAAATTTGGCCGCGCTACGAAAATTAGACCGCGAGTTATAAGCATTTTAATTTTTTCGACCCTCACCATGGGGGATCTCCTGTCACCAAAAATTAACACTCTCTCATAATAAATTACCAAACAAAATTTGGCCACGATACGAAAATTAGATTGCGAGTTATAAGCATTTTAAATTTTTCGACCCTCACCGTGGGGGGTCTCCTGTCACCAAAAATTAACACTCTCTCATAATAAATTACCAAACAAAATTTGGCCGCGCTACGAAAATTGATCGCGAGTTATAACCATTTTAAATTTTTCGACCCTCACCATGGGGGGGGGGTCTCCTGTCACCAAAAATTCACACTGTCTCATAAAAAATTACCAAACAAAATTTGGCCGCGCTACGAAAATTAGATCGCGAGTTATAAGCATTTTAATTTTTTCGACCCTCACCATGGGGGATCTCCTGTCACCAAAAATTAACACTCTCTCATAATAAATTACCAAACAAAATTTGGCCACGATACGAAAATTAGATTGCGAGTTATAAGCATTTTAAATTTTTCGACCCTCACCGTGGGGGGTCTCCTGTCACCAAAAATTAACACTCTCTCTTAATAAATTACCATCCAAAATTTGGCCACGATACGAAAATTAGATTGCGAGTTATAAGCATTTAAATTTTTTCGACCCTCACCACGGGGGGGGGTCTCCTGTCACCAAAAATTAACACTGTCTCATAATAAATTACCAAACAAAATTTGGCCGTGCTACGAAAATTAGATCGCGAGTTATAAGCATTTTAATTTTTTCGACCCTCACCATGGGGGATCTCCTGTCTCGAAAAGTTACACTGTCTCGTAATAAATTACCAAAAAAAATTTGGCTGCGCTACGAAAATTAGATCGCGAGTTATGAGCATTTAAAGTTTTTCGACCCTCACTGTGGGGGTCTCCTGTCACCAAAAGTAACACTGTCTCATAATAAATTACCAAACAAAATTGCCGCACTACGAAAATCAGATCGCGAGTTATAAGCATTTTAATTTTTTCGACCCTCCCCATGGGGGATCTCCTGTCACCAAAAATTAACACTGTCTCATAACAAATTACCAAACAAAATTTGGCCGCGCTACGAAAATTGATCGCGAGTTATAAGCATTTTAAATTTTTCGACCCTCACCGTGGGGGGTCACCTGTCACCAAAAATTAACACTCTCTCATAATAAATTACCAACCAAAATTTGGCCACGATACGAAAATTAGATTGCGAGTTATAAGCATTTTAAATTTTTCGACCCTCACCGTGGGGGGTCTCCTGTCACCAAAAATTAACACTCTCTCATAATAAATTACCAACCAAAATTTGGTCACGATACGAAAATTAGATTGCGAGTTATAAGCATTTTAATTTTTTCGACCCTCACCATGGGGGGGAGGTCTCCTGTCACCAAAAATTAACACTGTCTCATAATAAATTACCAAACAAAATTTGGCCGTGCTACGAAAATTAGATCGCGAGTTATAAGCATTTTAAATTTTTCGACGATCACCGTGGGAGATCTCTTGTCTCCAAAAGTAACACTGTCTCGTAATAAATTACCAAACAAAATTTGGCTGCGCTACGAAAATTAGATCGCGAGTTATGAGCATTTAAAATTTTTCGACCCTCACTGTGGGGGGTCTCCTGTCACCAAAAGTAACACTGTCTCATAATAAATTACCAAACAAAATTTGGCCGCACTACGAAAATCAGATCGCGAGTTATAAGCATTTTAATTTTTTCGACCCTCCCCATGGGGGATCTCCTGTCACCAAAAATTAACATTGTCTCATAACAAATTACCAAACAAAATTTGGCCGCTCTACGAAAATTGATCGCGAGTTATAAGCATTTTAAATTTTTCGACCCTCACCATGGGGGGGGGGTCTCCTGTCACCAAAAATTCTCACACTGTCTCATAAAAAATTACCAAACAAAATTTGGCCGCTTTACGAAAATTAGATCGCGAGTTATAAGCATTTTAATTTTTTCGACCCTCACCATGGGGGATCTCCTGTCACCAAAAATTAACACTCTCTCATAATAAATTACCAAACAAAATTTAGCCACGATACGAAAATTAGATTGCGAGTTATAAGCATTTTAAATTTTTCGACCCTCACCGCGGGGGGTCTCCTGTCATTAAAAATTAACACACTCTCATAATAAATTACCAAACAAAATTTGGCCGCGCTACGAAAATTAGACCGCGAGTTATAAGCATTTAAATTTTTTCGACCCTCACCATGGGGGATCTCCTGTCACCAAAAATTAACACTCTCTCATAATAAATTACCAAACAAAATTTAGCCACGATACGAAAATTAGATTGCGAGCTATAAGCATTTTAAATTTTTCGACCCTCACCGTGGGGGGTCTCCTGTCACCAAAAATTAACACACTCTCATAATAAATTACCAAAAAAATTTGGCCGCGCTACGAAAATTGATCGCGAGTTATAACCATTTTAAATTTTTCGACCCTCACCATGGGGGGGGGTCTCCTGTCACCAAAAATTCACACTGTCTCATAA
This sequence comes from Maratus speculifer, assembly GCA_964019185.1. NCBI lineage: Eukaryota > Metazoa > Arthropoda > Arachnida > Araneae > Salticidae > Maratus > Maratus speculifer. The sequence goes on along the minus strand of OZ025292.1, from coordinate 176,109,195 downwards.
AAAATTACCAAACAAAATTTGGCCGCGCTACGAAAATTAGATCGCGAGTTATAAGCATTTTAATTTTTTCGACCCTCACCATGGGGGATCTCCTGTCACCAAAAATTAACACTCTCTCATAATAAATTACCAAACAAAATTTGGCCACGATACGAAAATTAGATTGCGAGTTATAAACATTTTAAAATTTTCGACCGTCACCGTGGGGGGTCTCCTGTCACCAAAAATTAACACTCTCTCATAATAAATTACCAAACAAAATTTGGCCACGATACGAAAATTAGATTGCGAGTTATAAGCATTTTAAATTTTTCGACCCTCACCTTGGGGGGTCTCCTGTCACCAAAAATTAACACTCTCTCATAATAAATTACCAACCAAAATTTGGCCACGATACGAAAATTAGATTGCGAGTTATAAGCATTTTAATTTTTTCGACCCTAACCATGGGGGGAGGTCTCCTGTCACCAAAAATTAACACTGTCTCATAATAAATTACCAAACAAAATTTGGCCGTGCTACGAAAATTAGATCGCGAGTTATAAGCATTTTAAATTTTTCGACCCTCACCATGGGGGGGGTCTCCTGTCACCAAAAATTCACACTGTCTCATAAAAAATTACCAAACAAAATTTGGCCGCGCTACGAAAATTAGATCGCGAGTTATAAGCATTTTCATTTTTTCGACCCTCACCATGGGAGATCTCCTGTCTCCAAAAGTAACACTGTCTCGTAATAAATTACCAAACAAAATTTGGTTGCGCTACGAAAATTAGATCGCGAGTTATGAGCATTTTAATTTTTTCGACCCTCCCCATGGGGGATCTCCTGTCACCAAAAATTAACACTGTCTCATAACAAATTACCAAACAACATTTGGCCGCGCTACGAAAACTGATCGCGAATTATAAGCATTTTAAATTTTTCGACCCTCACCATGGGGGGGGGGGGTCTCCTGTCACCAAAAATTCACACTGCCTCATAAAAAATTACCAAACAAAATTTGGCCGCGCTAAGAAAATTAGATCGCGAGTTATAAGCATTTTAATTTTTTCGACCCTCACCATGGGGGATCTCCTGTCACCAAAAATTAACACTCTCTCATAATAAATTACCAAACAAAATTAGGCCGCGCTACGAAAATTGATCGCGAGTTATAACCATTTTAATTTTTTCGACCCTCCCCATGGGGAATCTCCTGTCACCAAAAATTAACACTGTCTCATAACAAATTACCAAACAAAATTTGGCCGCGCTACGAAAATTAGACCGCGAGTTATAAGCATTTTAATTTTTTCGACCCTCACCATGGGGGATCTCCTGTCACCAAAAATTAACACTCTCTCATAATAAATTACCAAACAAAATTTGGCCACGATACGAAAATTAGATTGCGAGTTATAAGCATTTTAAATTTTTCGACCCTCACCGTGGGGGGTCTCCTGTCACCAAAAATTAACACTCTCTCATAATAAATTACCAAACAAAATTTGGCCGCGCTACGAAAATTGATCGCGAGTTATAACCATTTTAAATTTTTCGACCCTCACCATGGGGGGGGGGTCTCCTGTCACCACAAATTCACACTGTCTCATAAAAAATTACCAAACAAAATTTGGCCGCGCTACGAAAATTAGATCGCGAGTTATAAGCATTTTAATTTTTTCGACCCTCACCATGGGGGATCTCCTGTCACCAAAAATTAACACTCTCTCATAATAAATTACCAAACAAAATTTGGCCACGATACGAAAATTAGATTGCGAGTTATAAGCATTTTAAATTTTTCGACCCTCACCGTGGGGGGTCTCCTGTCACCAAAAATTAACACTCTCTCATAATAAATTACCATCCAAAATTTGGCCACGATACGAAAATTAGATTGCGAGTTATAAGCATTTAAATTTTTTCGACCCTCACCACGGGGGGGGGGTCTCCTGTCACCAAAAATTAACACTGTCTCATAATAAATTACCAAACAAAATTTGGCCGTGCTACGAAAATTAGATCGCGAGTTATAAGCATTTTAATTTTTTCGACCCTCACCATGGGGGATCTCCTGTCTCGAAAAGTTACACTGTCTCGTAATAAATTACCAAAAAAAATTTGGCTGCGCTACGAAAATTAGATCGCGAGTTATGAGCATTTAAAGTTTTTCGACCCTCACTGTGGGGGTCTCCTGTCACCAAAAGTAACACTGTCTCATAATAAATTACCAAACAAAATTGCCGCACTACGAAAATCAGATCGCGAGTTATAAGCATTTTAATTTTTTCGACCCTCCCCATGGGGGATCTCCTGTCACCAAAAATTAACACTGTCTCATAACAAATTACCAAACAAAATTTGGCCGCGCTACGAAAATTGATCGCGAGTTATAAGCATTTTAAATTTTTCGACCCTCACCATGGGGGGGGGGTCACCTGTCACCAAAAATTAACACTCTCTCATAATAAATTACCAACCAAAATTTGGCCACGATACGAAAATTAGATTGCGAGTTATAAGCATTTTAAATTTTTCGACCCTCACCGTGGGGGGTCTCCTGTCACCAAAAATTAACACTCTCTCATAATAAATTACCAACCAAAATTTGGTCACGATACGAAAATTAGATTGCGAGTTATAAGCATTTTAATTTTTTCGACCCTCACCATGGGGGGGAGGTCTCCTGTCACCAAAAATTAACACTGTCTCATAATAAATTACCAAACAAAATTTGGCCGTGCTACGAAAATTAGATCGCGAGTTATAAGCATTTTAAATTTTTCGACGATCACCGTGGGAGATCTCTTGTCTCCAAAAGTAACACTGTCTCGTAATAAATTACCAAACAAAATTTGGCTGCGCTACGAAAATTAGATCGCGAGTTATGAGCATTTAAAATTTTTCGACCCTCACTGTGGGGGGTCTCCTGTCACCAAAAGTAACACTGTCTCATAATAAATTACCAAACAAAATTTGGCCGCACTACGAAAATCAGATCGCGAGTTATAAGCATTTTAATTTTTTCGACCCTCCCCATGGGGGATCTCCTGTCACCAAAAATTAACATTGTCTCATAACAAATTACCAAACAAAATTTGGCCGCTCTACGAAAATTGATCGCGAGTTATAAGCATTTTAAATTTTTCGACCCTCACCATGGGGGGGGGTCTCCTGTCACCAAAAATTCTCACACTGTCTCATAAAAAATTACCAAACAAAATTTGGCCGCTTTACGAAAATTAGATCGCGAGTTATAAGCATTTTAATTTTTTCGACCCTCACCATGGGGGATCTCCTGTCACCAAAAATTAACACTCTCTCATAATAAATTACCAAACAAAATTTAGCCACGATACGAAAATTAGATTGCGAGTTATAAGCATTTTAAATTTTTCGACCCTCACCGCGGGGGGTCTCCTGTCATTAAAAATTAACACACTCTCATAATAAATTACCAAACAAAATTTGGCCGCGCTACGAAAATTAGACCGCGAGTTATAAGCATTTAAATTTTTTCGACCCTCACCATGGGGGATCTCCTGTCACCAAAAATTAACACTCTCTCATAATAAATTACCAAACAAAATTTAGCCACGATACGAAAATTAGATTGCGAGCTATAAGCATTTTAAATTTTTCGACCCTCACCGTGGGGGGTCTCCTGTCACCAAAAATTAACACACTCTCATAATAAATTACCAAAAAAATTTGGCCGCGCTACGAAAATTGATCGCGAGTTATAACCATTTTAAATTTTTCGACCCTCACCATGGGGGGGGGGTCTCCTGTCACCAAAAATTCACACTGTCTCATAAAAAATTACCAAACAAAATTTGGCCGCGCTACGAAAATTAGATCGCGAGTTATAAGCATTTTAATTTTTTCGACCCTCACCATGGGGGATCTCCTGTCACCAAAAATTAACACTCTCTCATAATAAATTACCAAACAAAATTTGGCCACGATACGAAAATTAGGCGAGTTATAAGCATTTTAAATTTTTCGACCTTCACCGTGGGGGGGTCTCCTGTCACCAAAAATTAACACTCTCTCATAATAAATTACCATCCAAAATTTGGCCGCGCTACGAAAATTAGACCGCGAGTTATAAGCATTTTAATTTTTTCGACCCTCACCATGGGGGATCTCCTGTCACCAAAAATTAACACTCTCTCATAATAAATTACCAAACAAAATTTAGCCACGATACGAAAATTTGGCGAGTTATAAGCATTTTAAATTTTTCGATCCTAACCATGGGGGGGGTCTCCTGTCACCAAAAATTAACACTCTCTCATAATAAATTACCATCCGAAATTTGGCCACGATACGAAAATTAGATTGCGAGTTATAAGCATTTTAATTTTTTCGACCCTCACCACGGGGGGGGGGGTCTCCTGTCACCAAAAATTAACACTGTCTCATAAAAAATTACCAAACAAAATTTGGCCGCGCTACGAAAATTAGATCGCGAGTTATAAGCATTTTAATTTTTTCGACCCTCACCATGGGGGATCTCCTGTCTCCAAAAGTAACACTGTCTCGTAATAAATTACCAAACAAAATTTGGCCGCACTACGAAAATCAGATCGCGAGTTATAAGCATTTTAATTTTTTCGACCCTCCCCATGGGGGATCTCCTGTCACCAAAAATTAACACTGTCTCATAACAAATTACCAAACAAAATTTGGCCGCGCTACGAAAATTGATCGCGAGTTATAAGCATTTTAAATTTTTCGACCCTCACCGTGGGGGGTCACCTGTCACCAAAAATTAACACTCTCTCATAATAAATTACCAACCAAAATTTGGCCACGATACGAAAATTAGATTGCGAGTTATAAACATTTTAAAATTTTCGACCGTCACCGTGGGGGGTCTCCTGTCACCAAAAATTAACACTCTCTCATAATAAATTACCAAACAAAATTTGGCCACGATACGAAAATTAGATTGCTAGTTATAAGCATTTTAAATTTTTCGACCCTCACCGTGGGGGGTCTCCTGTCACGAAAAATTAACACTCTCTCATAATAAATTACCAACCAAAATTTGGCCACGATACGAAAATTAGATTGCGAGTTATAAGCATTTTAATTTTTTCGACCCTCACCATGGGGGGGAGGTCTCCTGTCACCAAAAATTAACACTGTCTCATAATAAATTACCAAACAAAATTTGGCCGTGCTACGAAAATTAGATCGCGAGTTATAAGCATTTTAAATTTTTCGACCCTCACCATGGGGGGGTCTCCTGTCACCAAAAATTCACACTGTCTCATAAAAAATTACCAAACAAAATTTGGCCGCGCTACGAAAATTGATCGCGAGTTATAACCATTTTAAATTTTTCGACCCTCACCATGGGGGGGGGGTCTCCTGTCACCAAAAATTCACACTGTCTCATAAAAAATTACCAAACAAAATTTGGCCTCGCTACGAAAATTAGATCGCGAGTTATAAGCATTTTAATTTTTTCGACCCTCCCCATGGGGAATCTCCTGTCACCAAAAATTAACACTGTCTCATAAAAAATTACCAAACAAAATTTGGCCGCGCTACGAAAATTAGATCGCGAGTTATAAGCATTTTAATTTTTTCGACCCTCACCATGGGGGATCTCCTGTCAAAAAAAATTAACACTCTCTCATAATAAATTACCAAACAAAATTTGGCCACGATACGAAAATTAGATTGCGAGTTATAAGCATTTTAAATTTTTCGACCCTCACCGTGGGGGGTCTCCTGTCACCAAAAATTAACACTCTTTCATAATAAATTACCATCCAAAATTTGGCCACGATACGAAAATTAGATTGCGAGTTATAAGCATTTAAATTTTTTCGATCCTCACCACGGGGGGGGGGTCTCCTGTCACCAAAAATTAACACTGTCTCATAATAAATTACCAAACAAAATTTGGCCGTGCTACGAAAATTAGATCGCGAGTTATAAGCATTTTAAATTTTTCGACCCTCACCATGGGGGGGGGGTCTCCTGTCGCCAAAAATTCACACTGTCTCATAAAAAATTACCAAACAAAATTTGGCCGCGCTACGAAAATTAGATCGCGAGTTATAAGCATTTTAATTTTTTCGACCCTAAACATGGGGGATCTCCTGTCTCGAAAAGTAACACTGTCTCGTAATAAATTACCAAACAAAATTTGGCTGCGCTACGAAAATTAGATCGCGAGTTATGAGCATTTAAAGTTTTTCGACCCTCACTGTGGGGGTCTCCTGTCACCAAAAGTAACACTGTCTCATAATAAATTACCAAACAAAATTTGGCCGCACTACGAAAATCAGATCGCGAGATATAAGCATTTTAATTTTTTCGACCCTCCCCATGGGGGATCTCCTGTCACCAAAAATTAACACTGTCTCATAACAAATTACCAAACAAAATTTGGCCGCGCTACGAAAATTGATCGCGAGTTATAAGCATTTTAAATTTTTCGACCCTCACCCTGGGGGTCTCCTGTCACCAAAAATTAACAATGTCTCACAATAAATTATAATAGAAAATTTGGTCGCGCTACGAAAATTAGATCGCGAGTTATGAGCATTTTAAATTTTTTGACCCTCACCATGGGGGGGGTGTCCTGTCACCAAAAATTCACACTGTCTTATAAAAAATTACCAAACAAAATTTGGCCGCGCTACGAAAATTAGATCGCGAGTTATAAGCATTTTAATTTTTTCGACCCTCCCCATGGGGAATCTCCTGTCACCAAAAATTAACACTGTCTCATAACAAATTACCAAACAAAATTTGGCCGCGCTACGAAAATTAGACCGCGAGTTATAAGCATTTTAATTTTTTCGACCCTCACCATGGGGGATCTCCTGTCACCAAAAATTAACACTCTCCCATAATAAATTACCAAACAAAATTTGGCCACGATACGAAAATTAGATTGCGAGTTATAAGCATTTTAAATTTTTCGACCCTCACCGTGGGGGGTCTTCTGTCACCAAAAATTAACACTCTCTCATAATAAATTACCAAACAAAATTTGGCCGCTTTACGAAAATTGATCGCGAGTTATAACCATTTTAAATTTTTCGACCCTCACCATGGGGGGGTCTCCTGTCACCAAAAATTCACACTGTCTCATAAAAAATTACCAAACAAAATTTGGCCGCGCTACGAAAATTAGATCGCGAGTTATAAGCATTTTAATTTTTTCGACCCTCCCCATGGGGAATCTCCTGTCACCGAAAATTAACACTGTCTCATAAAAAATTACCAAACAAAATTTGGCCGCGCTACGAAAATTAGATCGCGAGTTATAAGCATTTTAATTTTTTCGACCCTCACCATGGGGGATCTCCTGTCACCAAAAATTAACACTCTCTCATAATAAATTACCAAACAAAATTTGGCCACGATACGAAAATTAGATTGCGAGTTATAAGCATTTTAAATTTTTCGACCCTCACCGTGGGGGTCTCCTGTCACCAAAAATTAACACTCTCTCATAATAAATTACCATCCAAAATTTGGTCGCGCTACGAAAATTAGATCGCGAGTTATAAGCATTTTAATTTTTTCGACCCTCCCCATGGGGAATCTCCTGTCACCAAAAATTAACACTGTCTCATAACAAATTACCAAACAAAATTTGGCCGCGCTACGAAAATTGATCGCGAATTATAAGCATTTTAAATTTTTCGACCCTCACCATGGGGGGGGGATCTCCTGTCACCAAAAATTCACACTGTCTCATAAAAAATTACCAAACAAAATTTGGCCGCGCTAAGAAAATTAGATCGCGAGTTATAAGCATTTTAATTTTTTCGACCCTCACCATGGGGGATCTCCTGTCACCAAAAATTAACACTCTCTCATATTAAATTACCAAACAAAATTTGGCCACGATACGAAAATTAGATTGCGAGTTATAAGCATTTTAAATTTTCGACCCTCACCGTGGGCGGTCTCCTGTCACCAAAAATTAACACCCTCTCATAATAAATTACCAACCAAAATTTGGCCACGATACGAAAATTAGATTGCGAGTTATAAACATTTTAAAATTTTCGACCGTCACCGTGGGGGGTCTCCTGTCACCAAAAATTAACACTCTCTCATAATAAATTACCAAACAAAATTTGGCCACGATACGAAAATTAGATTGCGAGTTATAAGCATTTTAAATTTTTCGACCCTCACCGTGGGGGGTCTCCTGTCACCAAAAATTAACACTCTCTCATAATAAATTACCAACCAAAATTTGGCCACGATACGAAAATTAGATTGCGAGTTATAAGCATTTTAATTTTTTCGATCCTAACCATGGGGGGGAGGTCTCCTGTCACCAAAAATTAACACTGTCTCATAATAAATTACCAAACAAAATTTGGCCGTGCTACGAAAATTAGATCGCGAGTTATAAGCATTTTAAATTTTTCGACCCTCACCATGGGGGGGGTCTCCTGTCACCAAAAATTCACACTGTCTCATAAAAAATTACCAAACAAAATTTGGCCGCGCTACGAAAATTAGATCGCGAGTTATAAGCATTTTCATTTTTTCGACCCTCACCATGGGAGATCTCCTGTCTCCAAAAGTAACACTGTCTCGTAATAAATTACCAAACAAAATTTGGTTGCGCTACGAAAATTAGATCGCGAGTTATGAGCATTTAAAATTTTTCGACCCTCACTGTGGGGGGTCTCCTGTCACCAAAAGTAACACTGTCTCATAATAAATTACCAAACAAAATTTGGCCGCACTACGAAAATCAGATCGCGAGTTATAAGCATTTTAATTTTTTCGACCCTCCCCATGGGGGATCTCCTGTCACCAAAAATTAACACTGTCTCATAACAAATTACCAAACAACATTTGGCCGCGCTACGAAAATTGATCGCGAATTATAAGCATTTTAAATTTTTCGACCCTCACCATGGGGGGGGGGGTCTCCTGTCACCAAAAATTCACACTGTCTCATAAAAAATTACCAAACAAAATTTGGCCGCGCTAAGAAAATTAGATCGCGAGTTATAAGCATTTTAATTTTTTCGACCCTCACCATGGGGGATCTCCTGTCACCAAAAATTAACACTCTCTCATAATAAATTACCAAACAAAATTAGGCCGCGCTACGAAAATTGATCGCGAGTTATAACCATTTTAATTTTTTCGACCCTCCCCATGGGGAATCTCCTGTCACCAAAAATTAACACTGTCTCATAACAAATTACCAAACAAAATTTGGCCGCGCTACGAAAATTAGACCGCGAGTTATAAGCATTTTAATTTTTTCGACCCTCACCATGGGGGATCTCCTGTCACCAAAAATTAACACTCTCTCATAATAAATTACCAAACAAAATTTGGCCACGATACGAAAATTAGATTGCGAGTTATAAGCATTTTAAATTTTTCGACCCTCACCGTGGGGGGTCTCCTGTCACCAAAAATTAAAACTCTCTCATAATAAATTACCAAACAAAATTTGGCCGCGCTACGAAAATTGATCGCGAGTTATAACCATTTTAAATTTTTCGACCCTCACCATGGGGGGGTTCTCCTGTCACCAAAAATTCACACTGTCTCATAAAAAATTACCAAACAAAATTTGGCCGCACTACGAAAATTAGATCGCGAGTTATAAGCATTTTAATTTTTTCGACCCTCACCATGGGGGATCTCCTGTCACCAAAAATTAACACTCTCTCATAATAAATTACCAAACAAAATTTGGCCACGATACGAAAATTAGATTGCGAGTTATAAGCATTTTAAATTTTTCGACCCTCACCGTGGGGGGTCTCCTGTCACCAAAAATTAACACTCTCTCATAATAAATTACCATCCAAAATTTGGCCACGATACGAAAATTAGATTGCGAGTTATAAGCATTTAAATTTTTTCGACCCTCACCACGGGGGGGGGTCTCCTGTCACCAAAAATTAACACTGTCTCATAATAAATTACCAAACAAAATTTGGCCGTGCTACGAAAATTAGATCGCGAGTTATAAGCATTTTAATTTTTTCGACCCTCACCATGGGGGATCTCCTGTCTCGAAAAGTTACACTGTCTCGTAATAAATTACCAAAAAAAATTTGGCTGCGCTACGAAAATTAGATCGCGAGTTATGAGCATTTAAAGTTTTTCGACCCTCACTGTGGGGGTCTCCTGTCACCAAAAGTAACACTGTCTCATAATAAATTACCAAACAAAATTGCCGCACTACGAAAATCAGATCGCGAGTTATAAGCATTTTAATTTTTTCGACCCTCCCCATGGGGGATCTCCTGTCACCAAAAATTAACACTGTCTCATAACAAATTACCAAACAAAATTTGGCCGCGCTACGAAAATTGATCGCGAGTTATAAGCATTTTAAATTTTTCGACCCTCACCGTGGGGGGTCACCTGTCACCAAAAATTAACACTCTCTCATAATAAATTACCAACCAAAATTTGGCCACGATACGAAAATTAGATTGCGAGTTATAAGCATTTTAAATTTTTCGACCCTCACCGTGGGGGGTCTCCTGTCACCAAAAATTAACACTCTCTCATAATAAATTACCAACCTAAATTTGGTCACGATACGAAAATTAGATTGCGAGTTATAAGCATTTTAATTTTTTCGACCCTCACCATGGGGGGGAGGTCTCCTGTCACCAAAAATTAACACTGTCTCATAATAAATTACCAAACAAAATTTGGCCGTGCTACGAAAATTAGATCGCGAGTTATAAGCATTTTAAATTTTTCGACGATCACCGTGGGAGATCTCTTGTCTCCAAAAGTAACACTGTCTCATAATAAATTACCAAACAAAATTTGGCTGCGCTACGAAAATTAGATCGCGAGTTATGAGCATTTAAAATTTTTCGACCCTCACTGTGGGGGGTCTCCTGTCACCAAAAGTAACACTGTCTCATAATAAATTACCAAACAAAATTTGGCCGCACTACGAAAATCAGATCGCGAGTTATAAGCATTTTAATTTTTTCGACCCTCCCCATGGGGGATCTCCTGTCACCAAAAATTAACATTGTCTCATAACAAATTACCAAACAAAATTTGGCCGCTCTACGAAAATTGATCGCGAGTTATAAGCATTTTAAATTTTTCGACCCTCACCATGGGGGGGGGGTCTCCTGTCACCAAAAATTCACACTGTCACATAAAAAATTACCAAACAAAATTTGGCCGCTTTACGAAAATTAGATCGCGAGTTATAAGCATTTTAATTTTTTCGACCCTCACCATGGGGGATCTCCTGTCACCAAAAATTAACACTCTCTCATAATAAATTACCAAACAAAATTTGGCCGCACTACGAAAATTAGACCGCGAGTTATAAGCATTTTAATTTTTTCGACCCTCACCATGGGGGATCTCCTGTCACCAAAAATTAACACTCTCTCATAATAAATTACCAAACAAAATTTAGCCACGATACGAAAATTAGATTGCGAGTTATAAGCATTTTAAATTTTTCGACCCTCACCGTGGGGGGTCTCCTGTCACCAAAAATTAACACACTCTCATAATAAATTACCAAAAAAATTTGGCCGCGCTACGAAAATTGATCGCGAGTTATAACCATTTTAAATTTTTCGACCCTCACCATGGGGGGGGGGGTCTCCTGTCACCAAAAATTCACACTGTCTCATAATAAATTACCAAACAAAATTTGGCCGCACTACGAAAATTAGACCGCGAGTTATAAGCATTTTAATTTTTTCGACCCTCACCATGGGGGATCTCCTGTCACCAAAAATTAACACTCTCTCATAATAAATTACCAAACAAAATTTAGCCACGATACGAAAATTTGGCGAGTTATAAGCATTTTAAATTTTTCGATCCTCACCATGGGGGGGGTCTCCTGTCACCAAAAATTAACACTCTCTCATAATAAATTACCATCCGAAATTTGGCCACGATACGAAAATTAGATTGCGAGTTATAAGCATTTTAATTTTTTCGACCCTCACCACGGGGGGGGGGTCTCCTGTCACCAAAAATTAACACTGTCTCATAAAAAATTACCAAACAAAATTTGACCGCGCTACGAAAATTAGATCGCGAGTTATAAGCATTTTAATTTTTTCGACCCTCACCATGGGGGATCTCCTGTCTCCAAAAGTAACACTGTCTCGTAATAAATTACCAAACAAAATTTGGCCGCACTACGAAAATCAGATCGCGAGTTATAAGCATTTTAATTTTTTCGACCCTCCCCATGGGGGATCTCCTGTCACCAAAAATTAACACTGTCTCATAACAAATTACCAAACAAAATTTGGCCGCGCTACGAAAATTGATCGCGAGTTATAAGCATTTTAAATTTTTCGACCCTCACCGTGGGGGGTCACCTGTCACCAAAAATTAACACTCTCTCATAATAAATTACCAACCAAAATTTGGCCACGATACGAAAATTAGATTGCGAGTTATAAACATTTTAAAATTTTCGACCGTCACCGTGGGGGGTCTCCTGTCACCAAAAATTAACACTCTCTCATAATAAATTACAAAACAAAATTTGGCCACGATACGAAAATTAGATTGCGAGTTATAAGCATTTTAAATTTTTCGACCCTCACCGTGGGGGGTCTCCTGTCACGAAAAATTAACACTCTCTCATAATAAATTACCAACCAAAATTTGGTCACGATACGAAAATTAGATTGCGAGTTATAAGCATTTTAATTTTTTCGACCCTCACCATGGGGGAGAGGTCTCCTGTCACCAAAAATTAACACTGTCTCATAATAAATTACCAAACAAAATTTGGCCGTGCTACGAAAATTAGATCGCGAGTTATAAGCATTTTAAATTTTTCGACCCTCACCATGGGGGGGGGGTCTCCTGTCACCAAAAATTCACACTGTCTCATAAAAAATTACCAAACAAAATTTGGCCGCGCTACGAAAATTGATCGCGAGTTATAACCATTTTAAATTTTTCGACCCTCACCATGGGGGGGTCTCCTGTCACCAAAAATTCACACTGTCTCATAAAAAATTACCAAACAAAATTTGGCCGCGCTACGAAAATTAGATCGCGAGTTATAAGCATTTTAATTTTTTCGACCCTCCCCATGGGGAATCTCCTGTCACCAAAAATTAACACTGTCTCATAAAAAATTACCAAACAAAATTTGGCCGCGCTACGAAAATTAGATCGCGAGTTATAAGCATTTTAATTTTTTCGACCCTCACCATGGGGGATCTCCTGTCAAAAAAAATTAACACTCTCTCATAATAAATTACCAAACAAAATTTGGCCACGATACGAAAATTAGATTGCGAGTTATAAGCATTTTAAATTTTTCGACCCTCACCGTGGGGGGTCTCCTGTCACCAAAAATTAACACTCTTTCATAATAAATTACCATCCAAAATTTGGCCACGACACGAAAATTAGATTGCGAGTTATAAGTATTTAAATTTTTTCGACCCTCACCACGGGGGGGGGTCTCCTGTCACCAAAAATTAACACTGTCTCATAATAAATTACCAAACAAAATTTGGCCGTGCTACAAAAATTAGATCGCGAGTTATAAGCATTTTAAATTTTTCGACCCTCACCATGGGGGGGGTCTCCTGTCACCAAAAATTCACACTGTCTCATAAAAAATTACCAAACAAAATTTGGCCGCGCTACGAAAATTAGATCGCGAGTTATAAGCATTTTAATTTTTTCGACCCTAAACATGGGGGATCTCCTGTCTCGAAAAGTAACACTGTCTCGTAATAAATTACCAAACAAAATTTGGCTGCGCTACGAAAATTAGATCGCGAGTTATGAGCATTTAAAGTTTTTCGACCCTCACTGTGGGGGTCTCCTGTCACCAAAAGTAACACTGTCTCATAATAAATTACCAAACAAAATTTGGCCGCACTACGAAAATCAGATCGCGAGATATAAGCATTTTAATTTTTTCGACCCTCCCCATGGGGGATCTCCTGTCACCAAAAATTAACACTGTCTCATAACAAATTACCAAACAAAATTTGGCCGCGCTACGAAAATTGATCGCGAGTTATAAGCATTTTAAATTTTTCGACCCTCACCCTGGGGGTCTCCTGTCACCAAAAATTAACAATGTCTCACAATAAATTATAATAGAAAATTTGGTCGCGCTACGAAAATTAGATCGCGAGTTATGAGCATTTTAAATTTTTTTACCCTCACCATGGGGGGGGGGTCTCCTGTCACCAAAAATTTACACTGTCTTATAAAAAATTACCAAACAAAATTTGGCCGCGCTACGAAAATTAGATCGCGAGTTATAAGCATTTTAATTTTTTCGACCCTCACCATGGGGGATCTCCTGTCACCAAAAATTAACACTCTCCCATAATAAATTACCAAACAAAATTTGGCCACGATACGAAAATTAGATTGCGAGTTATAAGCATTATAAATTTTTCGACCCTCACCGTGGGGGGTCTTCTGTCACCAAAAATTAACACTCTCTCATAATAAATTACCAAACAAAATTTGGCCGCTTTACGAAAATTGATCGCGAGTTATAACCATTTTAAATTTTTCGACCCTCACCATGGGGGGGGTCTCCTGTCACCAAAAATTCACACTGTCTCATAAAAAATTACCAAACAAAATTTGGCCGCGCTACGAAAATTAGATCGCGAGTTATAAGCATTTTAATTTTTTCGACCCTCCCCATGGGGAATCTCCTGTCACCGAAAATTAACACTGTCTCATAAAAAATTACCAAACAAAATTTGGCAGCGCTACGAAAATTAGATCGCGAGTTATAAGCATTTTAATTTTTTCGACCCTCACCATGGGGGATCTCCTGTCACCAAAAATTAACACTCTCTCATAATAAATTACCAAACAAAATTTGGCCACGATACGAAAATTAGATTGCGAGTTATAAGCATTTTAAATTTTTCGACCCTCACCGTGGGGGTCTCCTGTCACCAAAAATTAACACTCTCTCATAATAAATTACCATCTAAAATTTGGCCACGATACGAAAATTAGATTGCGAGTTATAAGCATTTTAATTTTTTCGACACTCACCACGGGGGGGGGTCCCCTGTCACCAAAAATTAACACTGTCTCATAAAAAATTACCAAACAAAATTTGGCCGCGCTACGAAAATTAGATCGCGAGTTATAAGCATTTTAATTTTTTCGACCCTCACCATGGGGGATCTCCTGTCTCCAAAAGTAACACTGTCTCGTAATAAATTACCAAACAAAATTTGGCTGCGCTACGAAAATTAGATCGCGAGTTATGAGCATTTAAAGTTTTTCGACACTCACTGTGGGGGTCTCCTGTCACCAAAAGTAACACTGTCTCATAATAAATTACCAAACAAAATTTGGCCGCACTACGAAAATCAGATCGCGAGTTATAAGCATTTTAATTTTTTCGACCCTCCCCATGGGGGATCTCCTGTCACCAAAAATTAACACTCTCTCATAATAAATTACCAACCAAAATTTGGCCGCGCTACGAAAATTGATCGCGAGTTATAAGCATTTTAAAATTTTCGACCGTCACCGTGGGGGGTCTCCTGTCACCAAAAATTAACACTCTCTCATAATAAATTACCAAACAAAATTTGGCCACGATACGAAAATTAGATTGCGAGTTATAAGCATTTTAAATTTTTCGACCCTCACCGTGGGGGGTCTCCTGTCACGAAAAATTAACATTCTCTCATAATAAATTACCAACCAAAATTTGGCCACGATACGAAAATTAGATTGCGAGTTATAAGCATTTTAATTTTTTCGACCCTCACCATGGGGGATCTCCTGTCACCAAAAATTAACAGTTTCTCATAATAAATTACCAAACAAAATTTGGCCACGATACGAAAATTAGATTGCGAGTTATAAGCATTTTAAATTTTTCGACCCTCACCGTGGGGGGTCTCCTGTCACCAAAAATTAACACTCTCATAATAAATTACCAAACAAAATTTGGCCGCGCTACGAAAATTGATCGCGAGTTATAACCATTTTAAATTTTTCGACCCTCACCATGGGGGGGGGGGGTCTCCTGTCACCAAAAATTCACACTGTCTCATAAAAAATTACCAAACAAAATTTGGCCGCGCTACGAAAATTAGATCGCGAATTAAGCATTTTAATTTTTTCGACCCTCCCCATGGGGAATCTCCTGTCACCAAAAATTAACACTGTCTCATAAAAAATTACCAAACAAAATTTGGCCGCGCTACGAAAATTAGATCGCGAGTTATAAGCATTTTAATTTTTTCGACCCTCACCATGGGGGATCTCCTGTCACCAAAAATTAACACTCTCTCATAATAAATTACCAAACAAAATTTGGCCACGATACGAAAATTAGATTGCGAGTTATAAGCATTTTAAATTTTTCGACCCTCACCGTGGGGGGTCTCCTGTCACCAAAAGTAACACTGTCTCATAATAAATTACCAAACAAAATTTGGCCGCACTACGAAAATGAGATCGCGAGTTATAAGCATTTTAATTTTTTCGACCCTCCCCATGGGGGATCTCCTGTCACCAAAAATTAACACTGTCTCATAACAAATTACCAAACAAAATTTGGCCGCGCTACGAAAATTAGATCGCGAGTTATAAGCATTTTAATTTTTTCGACCCTCCCCATGGGGAATCTCCTGTCACAAAAAATTAACGCTATCTCATAACAAATTACCAAACAAAATTTGGCCACGATACGAAAATTAGATTGCGAGTTATAAGCATTTTAAATTTTTCGACCCTCACCCTGGGGGTCTCCTGTCACGAAAAATTAACAATGTCTCACAATAAATTATAATAGAAAATTTGGTCGCGCTACGAAAATTAGATCGCGAGTTATGAGCATTTTAAATTTTTTGACCCTCACCATGGGGGGGGGTCTCCTGTCACCAAAAATTCACACTGTCTTATAAAAAATTACCAAACAAAATTTGGCCGCGCTACGAAAATTAGATCGCGAATTAAGCATTTTAATTTTTTCGACCCTCCCCATGGGGAATCTCCTGTCACCAAAAATTAACACTGTCTCATAAAAAATTACCAAACAAAATTTGGCCGCGCTACGAAAATTAGATCGCGAGTTATAAGCATTTTAATTTTTTCGACCCTCACCATGGGGGATCTCCTGTCACCAAAAATTAACACTCTCTCATAATAAATTACCAAACAAAATTTGGCCACGATACGAAAATTAGATTGCGAGTTATAAGCATTTTAAATTTTTCGACCCTCACCCTGGGGGTCTCCTGTCACCAAAAATTAACAATGTCTCACAATAAATTATATTAGAAAATTTGGTCGCGCTACGAAAATTAGATCGCGAGTTATGAGCATTTTAAATTTTTTGACCCTCACCATGGGGGGGGGTCTCCTGTCACCAAAAATTCACACTGTCTTATAAAAAATTACCAAACAAAATTTGGCCGCGCTACGAAAATTAGATCGCGAGTTATAAGCATTTTAATTTTTTCGACCCTCCCCATGGGGAATCTCCTGTCACCAAAAATTAACGCTATCTCATAACAAATTACCAAACAAAATTTGGCCGCGCTACGAAAATTAGACCGCGAGTTATAAGCATTTTAATTTTTTCGACCCTCACCATGGGGGATCTCCTGTCACCAAAAATTAACACTCTCTCATAATAAATTACCAAACAAAATTTGGCCGCGCTACGAAAATTGATCGCGAGTTATAACCATTTTAAATTTTTCGACCCTCACCATGGGGGGGGGGTCTCCTGTCACCAAAAATTCACACTGTCTCATAAAAAATTACCAAACAAAATTTGGCCGCGCTACGAAAATTAGATCGCGAGTTATAAGCATTTTAATTTTTTCGACCCTCCCCATGGGGAATCTCCTGTCACCGAAAATTAACACTGTCTCATAAAAAATTACCAAACAAAATTTGGCCGCGCTACGAAAATTAGATCGCGAGTTATAAGCATTTTAATTTTTTCGACCCTCACCATGGGGGATCTCCTGTCACCAAAAATTAACACTCTCTCATAATAAATTACCAAACAAAATTTGGCCACGATACGAAAATTAGATTGCGAGTTATAAGCATTTTAAATTTTTCGACCCTCACCGTGGGGGGTCTCCTGTCACCAAAAATTAACACTCTCTCATAATAAATTACCATCCAAAATTTGGCCACGATACGAAAATTAGATTGCGAGTTATAAGCATTTTAATTTTTTCGACCCTCACCACGGGGGGGGGGTCTCCTGTCACCAAAAATTAACACTGTCTCATAAAAAATTACCAAACAAAATTTGGCCGCGCTACGAAAATTAGATCGCGAGCTATAAGCATTTTAATTTTTTCGACCCTCACCATGGGGGATCTCCTGTCTCCAAAAGTAACACTGTCTCGTAATAAATTACCAAACAAAATTTGGCTGCGCTACGAAAATTAGATCGCGAGTAATGAGCATTTAAAGTTTTTCGACCCTCACTGTGGGGGTCTCCTGTCACCAAAAGTAACACTGTCTCATAATAAATTACCAAACAAAATTTGGCCGCACTACGAAAATGAGATCGCGAGTTATAAGCATTTTAATTTTTTCGACCCTCCCCATGGGGGATCTGTCACCAAAAATTAACACTGTCTCATAACAAATTACCAAACAAAATTTGGCCGCGCTACGAAAATTGATCGCGAGTTATAAGCATTTTAAATTTTTCGACCCTCACCGTGGGGGGTCACCTGTCACCAAAAATTAACACTCTCTCATAATAAATTACCAACCAAAATTTGGCCACGATACGAAAATTAGATTGCGAGTTATAAACATTTTAAAATTTTTGACCGTCACCGTGGGGGGTCTCCTGTCACCAAAAATTAACACTCTCTCATAATAAATTACCAAACAAAATTTGGCCACGATACGAAAATTAGATTGCGAGTTATAAGCATTTTAAATTTTTCGACCCTCACCGTGGGGGGTCTCCTGTCACCAAAAATTAACACTCTCTCATAATAAATTTCCAACCAAAATTTGATCACGATACGAAAATTAGATTGCGAGTTATAAGCATTTTAATTTTTTCGACCCTCACCATGGGGGGGCGGTCTCCTGTCACCAAAAATTAACACTGTCTCATAATAAATTACCAAACAAAATTTGGCCGTGCTACCAAAATTAGATCGCGAGTTATAAGCATTTTAAATTTTTCGACGATCACCGTGGGAGATCTCTTGTCTCCAAAAGTAACACTGTCTCGTAATAAATTACCAAACAAAATTTGGCTGCGCTACGAAAATCAGATCGCGAGTTATAAGCATTTTAATTTTTTCGACCCTCCCCATGGGGGATCTCCTGTCACCAAAAATTAACATTGTCTCATAACAAATTACCAAACAAAATTTGGCCGCTCTACGAAAATTGATCGCGAGTTATAAGCATTTTAAATTTTTCGACCCTCACCATGGGGGGGGGGTCTCCTGTCACCAAAAATTCACACTGTCTCATAAAAAATTACCAAACAAAATTTGGCCGCTTTACGAAAATTAGATCGCGAGTTATAAGCATTTTAATTTTTTCGACCCTCACCATGGGGGATCTCCTGTCACCAAAAATTAACACTCTCTCATAATAAATTACCAAACAAAATTTAGCCACGATACGAAAATTAGATTGCGAGTTATAAGCATTTTAAATTTTTCGACCCTCACCGTGGGGGGTCTCCTGTCACCAAAAATTAACACACTCTCATAATAAATTACCAAACAAAATTTGGCCGCGCTACGAAAATTAGACCGCGAGTTATAAGCATTTTAATTTTTTCGACCCTCACCATGGGGGATCTCCTGTCACCAAAAATTAACACACTCTCATAATAAATTACCAAACAAAATTTGGCCGCGCTACGAAAATTGATCGCGAGTTATAACCATTTTAAATTTTTCGACCCTCACCATGGGGGGGGGGGTCTCCTGTCACCAAAAATTCACACTGTCTCATAAAAAATTACCAAACAAAATTTGGCCGCGCTACGAAAATTAGATCGCGAATTAAGCATTTTAATTTTTTCGACCCTCCCCATGGGGAATCTCCTGTCACCAAAAATTAACACTGTCTCATAAAAAATTACCAAACAAAATTTGGCCGCGCTACGAAAATTAGATCGCGAGTTATAAGCATTTTAATTTTTTCGACCCTCACCATGGGGGATCTCCTGTCACCAAAAATTAACACTCTCTCATAATAAATTACCAAACAAAATTTGGCCACGATACGAAAATTAGATTGCGAGTTATAAGCATTTTAAATTTTTCGACCCTCACCGTGGGGGGTCTCCTGTCACCAAAAGTAACACTGTCTCATAATAAATTACCAAACAAAATTTGGCCGCACTACGAAAATGAGATCGCGAGTTATAAGCATTTTAATTTTTTCGACCCTCCCCATGGGGGATCTCCTGTCACCAAAAATTAACACTGTCTCATAACAAATTACCAAACAAAATTTGGCCGCGCTACGAAAATTAGATCGCGAGTTATAAGCATTTTAATTTTTTCGACCCTCCCCATGGGGAATCTCCTGTCACAAAAAATTAACGCTATCTCATAACAAATTACCAAACAAAATTTGGCCACGATACGAAAATTAGATTGCGAGTTATAAGCATTTTAAATTTTTCGACCCTCACCCTGGGGGTCTCCTGTCACGAAAAATTAACAATGTCTCACAATAAATTATAATAGAAAATTTGGTCGCGCTACGAAAATTAGATCGCGAGTTATGAGCATTTTAAATTTTTTGACCCTCACCATGGGGGGGGGGTCTCCTGTCACCAAAAATTCACACTGTCTTATAAAAAATTACCAAACAAAATTTGGCCGCGCTACGAAAATTAGATCGCGAATTAAGCATTTTAATTTTTTCGACCCTCCCCATGGGGAATCTCCTGTCACCAAAAATTAACACTGTCTCATAAAAAATTACCAAACAAAATTTGGCCGCGCTACGAAAATTAGATCGCGAGTTATAAGCATTTTAATTTTTTCGACCCTCACCATGGGGGATCTCCTGTCACCAAAAATTAACACTCTCTCATAATAAATTACCAAACAAAATTTGGCCACGATACGAAAATTAGATTGCGAGTTATAAGCATTTTAAATTTTTCGACCCTCACCCTGGGGGTCTCCTGTCACCAAAAATTAACAATGTCTCACAATAAATTATATTAGAAAATTTGGTCGCGCTACGAAAATTAGATCGCGAGTTATGAGCATTTTAAATTTTTTGACCCTCACCATGGGGGGGGGTCTCCTGTCACCAAAAATTCACACTGTCTTATAAAAAATTACCAAACAAAATTTGGCCGCGCTACGAAAATTAGATCGCGAGTTATAAGCATTTTAATTTTTTCGACCCTCCCCATGGGGAATCTCCTGTCACCAAAAATTAACGCTATCTCATAACAAATTACCAAACAAAATTTGGCCGCGCTACGAAAATTAGACCGCGAGTTATAAGCATTTTAATTTTTTCGACCCTCACCATGGGGGATCTCCTGTCACCAAAAATTAACACTCTCTCATAATAAATTACCAAACAAAATTTGGCCACGATACGAAAATTAGATTGCGAGTTATAAGCATTTTAAATTTTTCGACCCTCACCGTGGGGGGGTCTCCTGTCACCAAAAATTAACACTCTCTCATAATAAATTACCAAACAAAATTTGGCCGCGCTACGAAAATTGATCGCGAGTTATAACCATTTTAAATTTTTCGACCCTCACCATGGGGGGGGGGTCTCCTGTCACCAAAAATTCACACTGTCTCATAAAAAATTACCAAACAAAATTTGGCCGCGCTACGAAAATTAGATCGCGAGTTATAAGCATTTTAATTTTTTCGACCCTCCCCATGGGGAATCTCCTGTCACCGAAAATTAACACTGTCTCATAAAAAATTACCAAACAAAATTTGGCCGCGCTACGAAAATTAGATCGCGAGTTATAAGCATTTTAATTTTTTCGACCCTCACCATGGGGGATCTCCTGTCACCAAAAATTAACACTCTCTCATAATAAATTACCAAACAAAATTTGGCCACGATACGAAAATTAGATTGCGAGTTATAAGCATTTTAAATTTTTCGACCCTCACCGTGGGGGGTCTCCTGTCACCAAAAATTAACACTCTCTCATAATAAATTACCATCCAAAATTTGGCCACGATACGAAAATTAGATTGCGAGTTATAAGCATTTTAATTTTTTCGACCCTCACCACGGGGGGGGGGGTCTCCTGTCACCAAAAATTAACACTGTCTCATAAAAAATTACCAAACAAAATTTGGCCGCGCTACGAAAATTAGATCGCGAGCTATAAGCATTTTAATTTTTTCGACCCTCACCATGGGGGATCTCCTGTCTCCAAAAGTAACACTGTCTCGTAATAAATTACCAAACAAAATTTGGCTGCGCTACGAAAATTAGATCGCGAGTAATGAGCATTTAAAGTTTTTCGACCCTCACTGTGGGGGTCTCCTGTCACCAAAAGTAACACTGTCTCATAATAAATTACCAAACAAAATTTGGCCGCACTACGAAAATGAGATCGCGAGTTATAAGCATTTTAATTTTTTCGACCCTCCCCATGGGGGATCTGTCACCAAAAATTAACACTGTCTCATAACAAATTACCAAACAAAATTTGGCCGCGCTACGAAAATTGATCGCGAGTTATAAGCATTTTAAATTTTTCGACCCTCACCGTGGGGGGTCACCTGTCACCAAAAATTAACACTCTCTCATAATAAATTACCAACCAAAATTTGGCCACGATACGAAAATTAGATTGCGAGTTATAAACATTTTAAAATTTTTGACCGTCACCGTGGGGGGTCTCCTGTCACCAAAAATTAACACTCTCTCATAATAAATTACCAAACAAAATTTGGCCACGATACGAAAATTAGATTGCGAGTTATAAGCATTTTAAATTTTTCGACCCTCACCGTGGGGGGTCTCCTGTCACCAAAAATTAACACTCTCTCATAATAAATTTCCAACCAAAATTTGATCACGATACGAAAATTAGATTGCGAGTTATAAGCATTTTAATTTTTTCGACCCTCACCATGGGGGGGCGGTCTCCTGTCACCAAAAATTAACACTGTCTCATAATAAATTACCAAACAAAATTTGGCCGTGCTACCAAAATTAGATCGCGAGTTATAAGCATTTTAAATTTTTCGACGATCACCGTGGGAGATCTCTTGTCTCCAAAAGTAACACTGTCTCGTAATAAATTACCAAACAAAATTTGGCTGCGCTACGAAAATCAGATCGCGAGTTATAAGCATTTTAATTTTTTCGACCCTCCCCATGGGGGATCTCCTGTCACCAAAAATTAACATTGTCTCATAACAAATTACCAAACAAAATTTGGCCGCTCTACGAAAATTGATCGCGAGTTATAAGCATTTTAAATTTTTCGACCCTCACCATGGGGGGGGGTCTCCTGTCACCAAAAATTCACACTGTCTCATAAAAAATTACCAAACAAAATTTGGCCGCTTTACGAAAATTAGATCGCGAGTTATAAGCATTTTAATTTTTTCGACCCTCACCATGGGGGATCTCCTGTCACCAAAAATTAACACTCTCTCATAATAAATTACCAAACAAAATTTAGCCACGATACGAAAATTAGATTGCGAGTTATAAGCATTTTAAATTTTTCGACCCTCACCGTGGGGGGTCTCCTGTCACCAAAAATTAACACACTCTCATAATAAATTACCAAACAAAATTTGGCCGCGCTACGAAAATTAGACCGCGAGTTATAAGCATTTTAATTTTTTCGACCCTCACCATGGGGGATCTCCTGTCACCAAAAATTAACACACTCTCATAATAAATTACCAAACAAAATTTGGCCGCGCTACGAAAATTGATCGCGAGTTATAACCATTTTAAATTTTTCGACCCTCACCATGGGGGGGGGGTCTCCTGTCACCAAAAATTCACACTGTCTCATAAAAAATTACCAAACAAAATTTGGCCGCGCTACGAAAATTAGATCGCGAATTAAGCATTTTAATTTTTTCGACCCTCCCCATGGGGAATCTCCTGTCACCAAAAATTAACACTGTCTCATAAAAAATTACCAAACAAAATTTGGCCGCGCTACGAAAATT
This sequence comes from Maratus speculifer, assembly GCA_964019185.1. NCBI lineage: Eukaryota > Metazoa > Arthropoda > Arachnida > Araneae > Salticidae > Maratus > Maratus speculifer. The sequence continues at coordinate 176,085,043 of OZ025292.1, read as the reverse complement.
AGATCGCGAGTTATAAGCATTTTAATTTTTTCGACCCTCACCATGGGGGATCTCCTGTCACCAAAAATTAACACTCTCTCATAATAAATTACCAAACAAAATTTGACCACGATACGAAAATTAGATTGCGAGTTATAAGCATTTTAAATTTTTCGACCCTCACCGTGGGGGGTCTCCTGTCACCAAAAGTAACACTGTCTCATAATAAATTACCAAACAAAATTTGGCCGCACTACGAAAATGAGATCGCGAGTTATAAGCATTTTAATTTTTTCGACCCTCCCCATGGGGGATCTCCTGTCACCAAAAATTAACACTGTCTCATAACAAATTACCAAACAAAATTTGGCCGCGCTACGAAAATTAGATCGCGAGTTATAAGCATTTTAATTTTTTCGACCCTCCCCATGGGGAATCTCCTGTCACAAAAAATTAACGCTATCTCATAACAAATTACCAAACAAAATTTGGCCACGATACGAAAATTAGATTGCGAGTTATAAGCATTTTAAATTTTTCGACCCTCACCCTGGGGGTCTCCTGTCACGAAAAATTAACAATGTCTCACAATAAATTATAATAGAAAATTTGGTCGCGCTACGAAAATTAGATCGCGAGTTATGAGCATTTTAAATTTTTTGACCCTCACCATGGGGGGGGGGTCTCCTGTCACCAAAAATTCACACTGTCTTATAAAAAATTACCAAACAAAATTTGGCCGCGCTACGAAAATTAGATCGCGAATTAAGCATTTTAATTTTTTCGACCCTCCCCATGGGGAATCTCCTGTCACCAAAAATTAACACTGTCTCATAAAAAATTACCAAACAAAATTTGGCCGCGCTACGAAAATTAGATCGCGAGTTATAAGCATTTTAATTTTTTCGACCCTCACCATGGGGGATCTCCTGTCACCAAAAATTAACACTCTCTCATAATAAATTACCAAACAAAATTTGGCCACGATACGAAAATTAGATTGCGAGTTATAAGCATTTTAAATTTTTCGACCCTCACCCTGGGGGTCTCCTGTCACCAAATATTAACAATGTCTCACAATAAATTATATTAGAAAATTTGGTCGCGCTACGAAAATTAGATCGCGAGTTATGAGCATTTTAAATTTTTTGACCCTCACCATGGGGGGGGGTCTCCTGTCACCAAAAATTCACACTGTCTTATAAAAAATTACCAAACAAAATTTGGCCGCGCTACGAAAATTAGATCGCGAGTTATAAGCATTTTAATTTTTTCGACCCTCCCCATGGGGAATCTCCTGTCACCAAAAATTAACGCTATCTCATAACAAATTACCAAACAAAATTTGGCCGCGCTACGAAAATTAGACCGCGAGTTATAAGCATTTTAATTTTTTCGACCCTCACCATGGGGGATCTCCTGTCACCAAAAATTAACACTCTCTCATAATAAATTACCAAACAAAATTTGGCCACGATACGAAAATTAGATTGCGAGTTATAAGCATTTTAAATTTTTCGACCCTCACCGTGGGGGGGTCTCCTGTCACCAAAAATTAACACTCTCTCATAATAAATTACCAAACAAAATTTGGCCGCGCTACGAAAATTGATCGCGAGTTATAACCATTTTAAATTTTTCGACCCTCACCATGGGGGGGGGGGTCTCCTGTCACCAAAAATTCACACTGTCTCATAAAAAATTACCAAACAAAATTTGGCCGCGCTACGAAAATTAGATCGCGAGTTATAAGCATTTTAATTTTTTCGACCCTCCCCATGGGGAATCTCCTGTCACCGAAAATTAACACTGTCTCATAAAAAATTACCAAACAAAATTTGGCCGCGCTACGAAAATTAGATCGCGAGTTATAAGCATTTTAATTTTTTCGACCCTCACCATGGGGGATCTCCTGTCACCAAAAATTAACACTCTCTCATAATAAATTACCAAACAAAATTTGGCCACGATACGAAAATTAGATTGCGAGTTATAAGCATTTTAAATTTTTCGACCCTCACCGTGGGGGGTCTCCTGTCACCAAAAATTAACACTCTCTCATAATAAATTACCATCCAAAATTTGGCCACGATACGAAAATTAGATTGCGAGTTATAAGCATTTTAATTTTTTCGACCCTCACCACGGGGGGGGGGTCTCCTGTCACCAAAAATTAACACTGTCTCATAAAAAATTACCAAACAAAATTTGGCCGCGCTACGAAAATTAGATCGCGAGCTATAAGCATTTTAATTTTTTCGACCCTCACCATGGGGGATCTCCTGTCTCCAAAAGTAACACTGTCTCGTAATAAATTACCAAACAAAATTTGGCTGCGCTACGAAAATTAGATCGCGAGTAATGAGCATTTAAAGTTTTTCGACCCTCACTGTGGGGGTCTCCTGTCACCAAAAGTAACACTGTCTCATAATAAATTACCAAACAAAATTTGGCCGCACTACGAAAATGAGATCGCGAGTTATAAGCATTTTAATTTTTTCGACCCTCCCCATGGGGGATCTGTCACCAAAAATTAACACTGTCTCATAACAAATTACCAAACAAAATTTGGCCGCGCTACGAAAATTGATCGCGAGTTATAAGCATTTTAAATTTTTCGACCCTCACCGTGGGGGGTCACCTGTCACCAAAAATTAACACTCTCTCATAATAAATTACCAACCAAAATTTGGCCACGATACGAAAATTAGATTGCGAGTTATAAACATTTTAAAATTTTTGACCGTCACCGTGGGGGGTCTCCTGTCACCAAAAATTAACACTCTCTCATAATAAATTACCAAACAAAATTTGGCCACGATACGAAAATTAGATTGCGAGTTATAAGCATTTTAAATTTTTCGACCCTCACCGTGGGGGGTCTCCTGTCACCAAAAATTAACACTCTCTCATAATAAATTTCCAACCAAAATTTGATCACGATACGAAAATTAGATTGCGAGTTATAAGCATTTTAATTTTTTCGACCCTCACCATGGGGGGGCGGTCTCCTGTCACCAAAAATTAACACTGTCTCATAATAAATTACCAAACAAAATTTGGCCGTGCTACCAAAATTAGATCGCGAGTTATAAGCATTTTAAATTTTTCGACGATCACCGTGGGAGATCTCTTGTCTCCAAAAGTAACACTGTCTCGTAATAAATTACCAAACAAAATTTGGCTGCGCTACGAAAATCAGATCGCGAGTTATAAGCATTTTAATTTTTTCGACCCTCCCCATGGGGGATCTCCTGTCACCAAAAATTAACATTGTCTCATAACAAATTACCAAACAAAATTTGGCCGCTCTACGAAAATTGATCGCGAGTTATAAGCATTTTAAATTTTTCGACCCTCACCATGGGGGGGGGGGTCTCCTGTCACCAAAAATTCACACTGTCTCATAAAAAATTACCAAACAAAATTTGGCCGCTTTACGAAAATTAGATCGCGAGTTATAAGCATTTTAATTTTTTCGACCCTCACCATGGGGGATCTCCTGTCACCAAAAATTAACACTCTCTCATAATAAATTACCAAACAAAATTTAGCCACGATACGAAAATTAGATTGCGAGTTATAAGCATTTTAAATTTTTCGACCCTCACCGTGGGGGGTCTCCTGTCACCAAAAATTAACACACTCTCATAATAAATTACCAAACAAAATTTGGCCGCGCTACGAAAATTAGACCGCGAGTTATAAGCATTTTAATTTTTTCGACCCTCACCATGGGGGATCTCCTGTCACCAAAAATTAACACACTCTCATAATAAATTACCAAACAAAATTTGGCCACGATACGAAAATTGATCGCGAGTTATAACCATTTTAAATTTTTCGACCCTCACCATGGGGGGGGGTCTCCTGTCACCAAAAATTCACACTGTCTCATAAAAAATTACCAAACAAAATTTGGCCGCGCTACGAAAATTAGATCGCGAGTTATAAGCATTTTAATTTTTTCGACCCTCACCATGGGGGATCTCCTGTCACCAAAAATTAACACTCTCTCATAATAAATTACCAAACAAAATTTGGCCACGATACGAAAATTAGGCGAGTTATAAGCATTTTAAATTTTTCGACCCTCACCGTGGGGGGTCTCCTGTCACCAAAAATTAACACTCTCTCATAATAAATTACCATCCAAAATTTGGCCGCGCTACGAAAAATAGACCGCGAGTTATAAGCATTTTAATTTTTTCGACCCTCACCATGGGGGATCTCCTGTCACCAAAAATTAACACTCTCTCATAATAAATTACCAAACAAAATTTAGCCACGATACGAAAATTTGGCGAGTTATAAGCATTTTAAATTTTTCGATCCTCACCATGGGGGGGGGTCTCCTGTCACCAAAAATTAACACTCTCTCATAATAAATTACCATCCGAAATTTGGCCACGATACGAAAATTAGATTGCGAGTTATAGGCATTTTAATTTTTTCGACCCTCACCACGGGGGGGGGTCTCCTGTCACCAAAAATTAACACTCTCTCATAATAAATTACCATCCAAAATTTGGCCACGATACGAAAATTAGATTGCGAGTTATAAGCATTTTAATTTTTTCGACCCTCACCACGGGGGGGGGGTCTCCTGTCACCAAAAATTAACACTGTCTCATAAAAAATTACCAAACAAAATTTGGCCGCGCTACGAAAATTAGATCGCGAGCTATAAGCATTTTAATTTTTTCGACCCTCACCATGGGGGATCTCCTGTCTCCAAAAGTAACACTGTCTCGTAATAAATTACCAAACAAAATTTGGCTGCGCTACGAAAATTAGATCGCGAGTAATGAGCATTTAAAGTTTTTCGACCCTCACTGTGGGGGTCTCCTGTCACCAAAAGTAACACTGTCTCATAATAAATTACCAAACAAAATTTGGCCGCACTACGAAAATGAGATCGCGAGTTATAAGCATTTTAATTTTTTCGACCCTCCCCATGGGGGATCTGTCACCAAAAATTAACACTGTCTCATAACAAATTACCAAACAAAATTTGGCCGCGCTACGAAAATTGATCGCGAGTTATAAGCATTTTAAATTTTTCGACCCTCACCGTGGGGGGTCACCTGTCACCAAAAATTAACTCTCTCATAATAAATTACCAACCAAAATTTGGCCACGATACGAAAATTAGATTGCGAGTTATAAACATTTTAAAATTTTCGACCGTCACCGTGGGGGGTCTCCTGTCACCAAAAATTAACACTCTCTCATAATAAATTACAAAACAAAATTTGGCCACGATACGAAAATTAGATTGCGAGTTATAAGCATTTTAAATTTTTCGACCCTCACCGTGGGGGGTCTCCTGTCACGAAAAATTAACACTCTCTCATAATAAATTACCAACCAAAATTTGGTCACGATACGAAAATTAGATTGCGAGTTATAAGCATTTTAATTTTTTCGACCCTCACCATGGGGGAGAGGTCTCCTGTCACCAAAAATTAACACTGTCTCATAATAAATTACCAAACAAAATTTGGCCGTGCTACGAAAATTAGATCGCGAGTTATAAGCATTTTAAATTTTTCGACCCTCACCATGGGGGGGGGGGTCTCCTGTCACCAAAAATTCACACTGTCTCATAAAAAATTACCAAACAAAATTTGGCCGCGCTACGAAAATTGATCGCGAGTTATAACCATTTTAAATTTTTCGACCCTCACCATGGGGGGGGTCTCCTGTCACCAAAAATTCACACTGTCTCATAAAAAATTACCAAACAAAATTTGGCCGCGCTACGAAAATTAGATCGCGAGTTATAAGCATTTTAATTTTTTCGACCCTCCCCATGGGGAATCTCCTGTCACCAAAAATTAACACTGTCTCATAAAAAATTACCAAACAAAATTTGGCCGCGCTACGAAAATTAGATCGCGAGTTATAAGCATTTTAATTTTTTCGACCCTCACCATGGGGGATCTCCTGTCAAAAAAAATTAACACTCTCTCATAATAAATTACCAAACAAAATTTGGCCACGATACGAAAATTAGATTGCGAGTTATAAGCATTTTAAATTTTTCGACCCTCACCGTGGGGGGTCTCCTGTCACCAAAAATTAACACTCTTTCATAATAAATTACCATCCAAAATTTGGCCACGACACGAAAATTAGATTGCGAGTTATAAGTATTTAAATTTTTTCGACCCTCACCACGGGGGGGGGGTCTCCTGTCACCAAAAATTAACACTGTCTCATAATAAATTACCAAACAAAATTTGGCCGTGCTACGAAAATTAGATCGCGAGTTATAAGCATTTTAAATTTTTCGACCCTCACCATGGGGGGGGGTCTCCTGTCACCAAAAATTCACACTGTCTCATAAAAAATTACCAAACAAAATTTGGCCGCGCTACGAAAATTAGATCGCGAGTTATAAGCATTTTAATTTTTTCGACCCTAAACATGGGGGATCTCCTGTCTCGAAAAGTAACACTGTCTCGTAATAAATTACCAAACAAAATTTGGCTGCGCTACGAAAATTAGATCGCGAGTTATGAGCATTTAAAGTTTTTCGACCCTCACTGTGGGGGTCTCCTGTCACCAAAAGTAACACTGTCTCATAATAAATTACCAAACAAAATTTGGCCGCACTACGAAAATCAGATCGCGAGATATAAGCATTTTAATTTTTTCGACCCTCCCCATGGGGGATCTCCTGTCACCAAAAATTAACACTGTCTCATAACAAATTACCAAACAAAATTTGGCCGCGCTACGAAAATTGATCGCGAGTTATAAGCATTTTAAATTTTTCGACCCTCACCCTGGGGGTCTCCTGTCACCAAAAATTAACAATGTCTCACAATAAATTATAATAGAAAATTTGGTCGCGCTACGAAAATTAGATCGCGAGTTATGAGCATTTTAAATTTTTTTACCCTCACCATGGGGGGGGGGTCTCCTGTCACCAAAAATTTACACTGTCTTATAAAAAATTACCAAACAAAATTTGGCCGCGCTACGAAAATTAGATCGCGAGTTATAAGCATTTTAATTTTTTCGACCCTCACCATGGGGGATCTCCTGTCACCAAAAATTAACACTCTCCCATAATAAATTACCAAACAAAATTTGGCCACGATACGAAAATTAGATTGCGAGTTATAAGCATTATAAATTTTTCGTCCCTCACCGTGGGGGGTCTTCTGTCACCAAAAATTAACACTCTCTCATAATAAATTACCAAACAAAATTTGGCCGCTTTACGAAAATTGATCGCGAGTTATAACCATTTTAAATTTTTCGACCCTCACCATGGGGGGGGTCTCCTGTCACCAAAAATTCACACTGTCTCATAAAAAATTACCAAACAAAATTTGGCCGCGCTACGAAAATTAGATCGCGAGTTATAAGCATTTTAATTTTTTCGACCCTCCCCATGGGGAATCTCCTGTCACCGAAAATTAACACTGTCTCATAAAAAATTACCAAACAAAATTTGGCAGCGCTACGAAAATTAGATCGCGAGTTATAAGCATTTTAATTTTTTCGACCCTCACCATGGGGGATCTCCTGTCACCAAAAATTAACACTCTCTCATAATAAATTACCAAACAAAATTTGGCCACGATACGAAAATTAGATTGCGAGTTATAAGCATTTTAAATTTTTCGACCCTCACCGTGGGGGTCTCCTGTCACCAAAAATTAACACTCTCTCATAATAAATTACCATCTAAAATTTGGCCACGATACGAAAATTAGATTGCGAGTTATAAGCATTTTAATTTTTTCGACACTCACCACGGGGGGGGGTCTCCTGTCACCAAAAATTAACACTGTCTCATAAAAAATTACCAAACAAAATTTGGCCGCGCTACGAAAATTAGATCGCGAGTTATAAGCATTTTAATTTTTTCGACCCTCACCATGGGGGATCTCCTGTCTCCAAAAGTAACACTGTCTCGTAATAAATTACCAAACAAAATTTGGCTGCGCTACGAAAATTAGATCGCGAGTTATGAGCATTTAAAGTTTTTCGACACTCACTGTGGGGGTCTCCTGTCACCAAAAGTAACACTGTCTCATAATAAATTACCAAACAAAATTTGGCCGCACTACGAAAATCAGATCGCGAGTTATAAGCATTTTAATTTTTTCGACCCTCCCCATGGGGGATCTCCTGTCACCAAAAATTAACACTCTCTCATAATAAATTACCAACCAAAATTTGGCCGCGCTACGAAAATTGATCGCGAGTTATAAGCATTTTAAAATTTTCGACCGTCACCGTGGGGGGTCTCCTGTCACCAAAAATTAACACTCTCTCATAATAAATTACCAAACAAAATTTGGCCACGATACGAAAATTAGATTGCGAGTTATAAGCATTTTAAATTTTTCGACCCTCACCGTGGGGGGTCTCCTGTCACGAAAAATTAACATTCTCTCATAATAAATTACCAACCAAAATTTGGCCACGATACGAAAATTAGATTGCGAGTTATAAGCATTTTAATTTTTTCGACCCTCACCATGGGGGATCTCCTGTCACCAAAAATTAACAGTTTCTCATAATAAATTACCAAACAAAATTTGGCCACGATACGAAAATTAGATTGCGAGTTATAAGCATTTTAAATTTTTCGACCCTCACCGTGGGGGGTCTCCTGTCACCAAAAATTAACACTCTCATAATAAATTACCAAACAAAATTTGGCCGCGCTACGAAAATTGATCGCGAGTTATAACCATTTTAAATTTTTCGACCCTCACCATGGGGGGGGGGGTCTCCTGTCACCAAAAATTCACACTGTCTCATAAAAAATTACCAAACAAAATTTGGCCGCGCTACGAAAATTAGATCGCGAATTAAGCATTTTAATTTTTTCGACCCTCCCCATGGGGAATCTCCTGTCACCAAAAATTAACACTGTCTCATAAAAAATTACCAAACAAAATTTGGCCGCGCTACGAAAATTAGATCGCGAGTTATAAGCATTTTAATTTTTTCGACCCTCACCATGGGGGATCTCCTGTCACCAAAAATTAACACTCTCTCATAATAAATTACCAAACAAAATTTGGCCACGATACGAAAATTAGATTGCGAGTTATAAGCATTTTAAATTTTTCGACCCTCACCGTGGGGGGTCTCCTGTCACCAAAAGTAACACTGTCTCATAATAAATTACCAAACAAAATTTGGCCGCACTACGAAAATGAGATCGCGAGTTATAAGCATTTTAATTTTTTCGACCCTCCCCATGGGGGATCTCCTGTCACCAAAAATTAACACTGTCTCATAACAAATTACCAAACAAAATTTGGCCGCGCTACGAAAATTAGATCGCGAGTTATAAGCATTTTAATTTTTTCGACCCTCCCCATGGGGAATCTCCTGTCACAAAAAATTAACGCTATCTCATAACAAATTACCAAACAAAATTTGGCCACGATACGAAAATTAGATTGCGAGTTATAAGCATTTTAAATTTTTCGACCCTCACCCTGGGGGTCTCCTGTCACCAAAAATTAACAATGTCTCACAATAAATTATAATAGAAAATTTGGTCGCGCTACGAAAATTAGATCGCGAGTTATGAGCATTTTAAATTTTTTGACCCTCACCATGGGGGGGGGGGTCTCCTGTCACCAAAAATTCACACTGTCTCATAAAAAATTACCAAACAAAATTTGGCCGCGCTACGAAAATTAGATCGCGAATTAAGCATTTTAATTTTTTCGACCCTCCCCATGGGGAATCTCCTGTCACCAAAAATTAACACTGTCTCATAAAAAATTACCAAACAAAATTTGGCCGCGCTACGAAAATTAGATCGCGAGTTATAAGCATTTTAATTTTTTCGACCCTCACCATGGGGGATCTCCTGTCACCAAAAATTAACACTCTCTCATAATAAATTACCAAACAAAATTTGGCCACGATACGAAAATTAGATTGCGAGTTATAAGCATTTTAAATTTTTCGACCCTCACCCTGGGGGTCTCCTGTCACCAAAAATTAACAATGTCTCACAATAAATTATATTAGAAAATTTGGTCGCGCTACGAAAATTAGATCGCGAGTTATGAGCATTTTAAATTTTTTGACCCTCACCATGGGGGGGGGTCTCCTGTCACCAAAAATTAACGCTATCTCATAACAAATTACCAAACAAAATTTGGCCGCGCTACGAAAATTAGACCGCGAGTTATAAGCATTTTAATTTTTTCGACCCTCACCATGGGGGATCTCCTGTCACCAAAAATTAACACTCTCTCATAATAAATTACCAAACAAAATTTGGCCACGATACGAAAATTAGATTGCGAGTTATAAGCATTTTAAATTTTTCGACCCTCACCGTGGGGGGGTCTCCTGTCACCAAAAATTAACACTCTCTCATAATAAATTACCAAACAAAATTTGGCCGCGCTACGAAAATTGATCGCGAGTTATAACCATTTTAAATTTTTCGACCCTCACCATGGGGGGGGGTCTCCTGTCACCAAAAATTCACACTGTCTCATAAAAAATTACCAAACAAAATTTGGCCGCGCTACGAAAATTAGATCGCGAGTTATAAGCATTTTAATTTTTTCGACCCTCCCCATGGGGAATCTCCTGTCACCGAAAATTAACACTGTCTCATAAAAAATTACCAAACAAAATTTGGCCGCGCTACGAAAATTAGATCGCGAGTTATAAGCATTTTAATTTTTTCGACCCTCACCATGGGGGATCTCCTGTCACCAAAAATTAACACTCTCTCATAATAAATTACCAAACAAAATTTGGCCACGATACGAAAATTAGATTGCGAGTTATAAGCATTTTAAATTTTTCGACCCTCACCGTGGGGGGTCTCCTGTCACCAAAAATTAACACTCTCTCATAATAAATTACCATCCAAAATTTGGCCACGATACGAAAATTAGATTGCGAGTTATAAGCATTTTAATTTTTTCGACCCTCACCACGGGGGGGGGGGGTCTCCTGTCACCAAAAATTAACACTGTCTCATAAAAAATTACCAAACAAAATTTGGCCGCGCTACGAAAATTAGATCGCGAGCTATAAGCATTTTAATTTTTTCGACCCTCACCATGGGGGATCTCCTGTCTCCAAAAGTAACACTGTCTCGTAATAAATTACCAAACAAAATTTGGCTGCGCTACGAAAATTAGATCGCGAGTAATGAGCATTTAAAGTTTTTCGACCCTCACTGTGGGGGTCTCCTGTCACCAAAAGTAACACTGTCTCATAATAAATTACCAAACAAAATTTGGCCGCACTACGAAAATGAGATCGCGAGTTATAAGCATTTTAATTTTTTCGACCCTCCCCATGGGGGATCTGTCACCAAAAATTAACACTGTCTCATAACAAATTACCAAACAAAATTTGGCCGCGCTACGAAAATTGATCGCGAGTTATAAGCATTTTAAATTTTTCGACCCTCACCGTGGGGGGTCACCTGTCACCAAAAATTAACACTCTCTCATAATAAATTACCAACCAAAATTTGGCCACGATACGAAAATTAGATTGCGAGTTATAAACATTTTAAAATTTTTGACCGTCACCGTGGGGGGTCTCCTGTCACCAAAAATTAACACTCTCTCATAATAAATTACCAAACAAAATTTGGCCACGATACGAAAATTAGATTGCGAGTTATAAGCATTTTAAATTTTTCGACCCTCACCGTGGGGGGTCTCCTGTCACCAAAAATTAACACTCTCTCATAATAAATTTCCAACCAAAATTTGATCACGATACGAAAATTAGATTGCGAGTTATAAGCATTTTAATTTTTTCGACCCTCACCATGGGGGGGGCGGTCTCCTGTCACCAAAAATTAACACTGTCTCATAATAAATTACCAAACAAAATTTGGCCGTGCTACCAAAATTAGATCGCGAGTTATAAGCATTTTAAATTTTTCGACGATCACCGTGGGAGATCTCTTGTCTCCAAAAGTAACACTGTCTCGTAATAAATTACCAAACAAAATTTGGCTGCGCTACGAAAATCAGATCGCGAGTTATAAGCATTTTAATTTTTTCGACCCTCCCCATGGGGGATCTCCTGTCACCAAAAATTAACATTGTCTCATAACAAATTACCAAACAAAATTTGGCCGCTCTACGAAAATTGATCGCGAGTTATAAGCATTTTAAATTTTTCGACCCTCACCATGGGGGGGGTCTCCTGTCACCAAAAATTCACACTGTCTCATAAAAAATTACCAAACAAAATTTGGCCGCTTTACGAAAATTAGATCGCGAGTTATAAGCATTTTAATTTTTTCGACCCTCACCATGGGGGATCTCCTGTCACCAAAAATTAACACTCTCTCATAATAAATTACCAAACAAAATTTAGCCACGATACGAAAATTAGATTGCGAGTTATAAGCATTTTAAATTTTTCGACCCTCACCGTGGGGGGTCTCCTGTCACCAAAAATTAACACACTCTCATAATAAATTACCAAACAAAATTTGGCCGCGCTACGAAAATTAGACCGCGAGTTATAAGCATTTTAATTTTTTCGACCCTCACCATGGGGGATCTCCTGTCACCAAAAATTAACACACTCTCATAATAAATTACCAAACAAAATTTGGCCACGATACGAAAATTGATCGCGAGTTATAACCATTTTAAATTTTTCGACCCTCACCATGGGGGGGGGGGTCTCCTGTCACCAAAAATTCACACTGTCTCATAAAAAATTACCAAACAAAATTTGGCCGCGCTACGAAAATTAGATCGCGAGTTATAAGCATTTTAATTTTTTCGACCCTCACCATGGGGGATCTCCTGTCACCAAAAATTAACACTCTCTCATAATAAATTACCAAACAAAATTTGGCCACGATACGAAAATTAGGCGAGTTATAAGCATTTTAAATTTTTCGACCCTCACCGTGGGGGGTCTCCTGTCACCAAAAATTAACACTCTCTCATAATAAATTACCATCCAAAATTTGGCCGCGCTACGAAAAATAGACCGCGAGTTATAAGCATTTTAATTTTTTCGACCCTCACCATGGGGGATCTCCTGTCACCAAAAATTAACACTCTCTCATAATAAATTACCAAACAAAATTTAGCCACGATACGAAAATTTGGCGAGTTATAAGCATTTTAAATTTTTCGATCCTCACCATGGGGGGGGGTCTCCTGTCACCAAAAATTAACACTCTCTCATAATAAATTACCATCCGAAATTTGGCCACGATACGAAAATTAGATTGCGAGTTATAGGCATTTTAATTTTTTCGACCCTCACCACGGGGGGGGGTCTCCTGTCACCAAAAATTAACACTCTCTCATAATAAATTACCATCCAAAATTTGGCCACGATACGAAAATTAGATTGCGAGTTATAAGCATTTTAATTTTTTCGACCCTCACCACGGGGGGGGGGTCTCCTGTCACCAAAAATTAACACTGTCTCATAAAAAATTACCAAACAAAATTTGGCCGCGCTACGAAAATTAGATCGCGAGCTATAAGCATTTTAATTTTTTCGACCCTCACCATGGGGGATCTCCTGTCTCCAAAAGTAACACTGTCTCGTAATAAATTACCAAACAAAATTTGGCTGCGCTACGAAAATTAGATCGCGAGTAATGAGCATTTAAAGTTTTTCGACCCTCACTGTGGGGGTCTCCTGTCACCAAAAGTAACACTGTCTCATAATAAATTACCAAACAAAATTTGGCCGCACTACGAAAATGAGATCGCGAGTTATAAGCATTTTAATTTTTTCGACCCTCCCCATGGGGGATCTGTCACCAAAAATTAACACTGTCTCATAACAAATTACCAAACAAAATTTGGCCGCGCTACGAAAATTGATCGCGAGTTATAAGCATTTTAAATTTTTCGACCCTCACCGTGGGGGGTCACCTGTCACCAAAAATTAACACTCTCTCATAATAAATTACCAACCAAAATTTGGCCACGATACGAAAATTAGATTGCGAGTTATAAACATTTTAAAATTTTCGACCGTCACCGTGGGGGGTCTCCTGTCACCAAAAATTAACACTCTCTCATAATAAATTACAAAACAAAATTTGGCCACGATACGAAAATTAGATTGCGAGTTATAAGCATTTTAAATTTTTCGACCCTCACCGTGGGGGGTCTCCTGTCACGAAAAATTAACACTCTCTCATAATAAATTACCAACCAAAATTTGGTCACGATACGAAAATTAGATTGCGAGTTATAAGCATTTTAATTTTTTCGACCCTCACCATGGGGGAGAGGTCTCCTGTCACCAAAAATTAACACTGTCTCATAATAAATTACCAAACAAAATTTGGCCGTGCTACGAAAATTAGATCGCGAGTTATAAGCATTTTAAATTTTTCGACCCTCACCATGGGGGGGGGTCTCCTGTCACCAAAAATTCACACTGTCTCATAAAAAATTACCAAACAAAATTTGGCCGCGCTACGAAAATTGATCGCGAGTTATAACCATTTTAAATTTTTCGACCCTCACCATGGGGGGGGTCTCCTGTCACCAAAAATTCACACTGTCTCATAAAAAATTACCAAACAAAATTTGGCCGCGCTACGAAAATTAGATCGCGAGTTATAAGCATTTTAATTTTTTCGACCCTCCCCATGGGGAATCTCCTGTCACCAAAAATTAACACTGTCTCATAAAAAATTACCAAACAAAATTTGGCCGCGCTACGAAAATTAGATCGCGAGTTATAAGCATTTTAATTTTTTCGACCCTCACCATGGGGGATCTCCTGTCAAAAAAAATTAACACTCTCTCATAATAAATTACCAAACAAAATTTGGCCACGATACGAAAATTAGATTGCGAGTTATAAGCATTTTAAATTTTTCGACCCTCACCGTGGGGGGTCTCCTGTCACCAAAAATTAACACTCTTTCATAATAAATTACCATCCAAAATTTGGCCACGACACGAAAATTAGATTGCGAGTTATAAGTATTTAAATTTTTTCGACCCTCACCACGGGGGGGGGGTCTCCTGTCACCAAAAATTAACACTGTCTCATAATAAATTACCAAACAAAATTTGGCCGTGCTACGAAAATTAGATCGCGAGTTATAAGCATTTTAAATTTTTCGACCCTCACCATGGGGGGGGTCTCCTGTCACCAAAAATTCACACTGTCTCATAAAAAATTACCAAACAAAATTTGGCCGCGCTACGAAAATTAGATCGCGAGTTATAAGCATTTTAATTTTTTCGACCCTAAACATGGGGGATCTCCTGTCTCGAAAAGTAACACTGTCTCGTAATAAATTACCAAACAAAATTTGGCTGCGCTACGAAAATTAGATCGCGAGTTATGAGCATTTAAAGTTTTTCGACCCTCACTGTGGGGGTCTCCTGTCACCAAAAGTAACACTGTCTCATAATAAATTACCAAACAAAATTTGGCCGCACTACGAAAATCAGATCGCGAGATATAAGCATTTTAATTTTTTCGACCCTCCCCATGGGGGATCTCCTGTCACCAAAAATTAACACTGTCTCATAACAAATTACCAAACAAAATTTGGCCGCGCTACGAAAATTGATCGCGAGTTATAAGCATTTTAAATTTTTCGACCCTCACCCTGGGGGTCTCCTGTCACCAAAAATTAACAATGTCTCACAATAAATTATAATAGAAAATTTGGTCGCGCTACGAAAATTAGATCGCGAGTTATGAGCATTTTAAATTTTTTTACCCTCACCATGGGGGGGGGTCTCCTGTCACCAAAAATTTACACTGTCTTATAAAAAATTACCAAACAAAATTTGGCCGCGCTACGAAAATTAGATCGCGAGTTATAAGCATTTTAATTTTTTCGACCCTCACCATGGGGGATCTCCTGTCACCAAAAATTAACACTCTCCCATAATAAATTACCAAACAAAATTTGGCCACGATACGAAAATTAGATTGCGAGTTATAAGCATTATAAATTTTTCGACCCTCACCGTGGGGGGTCTTCTGTCACCAAAAATTAACACTCTCTCATAATAAATTACCAAACAAAATTTGGCCGCTTTACGAAAATTGATCGCGAGTTATAACCATTTTAAATTTTTCGACCCTCACCATGGGGGGGGTCTCCTGTCACCAAAAATTCACACTGTCTCATAAAAAATTACCAAACAAAATTTGGCCGCGCTACGAAAATTAGATCGCGAGTTATAAGCATTTTAATTTTTTCGACCCTCCCCATGGGGAATCTCCTGTCACCGAAAATTAACACTGTCTCATAAAAAATTACCAAACAAAATTTGGCAGCGCTACGAAAATTAGATCGCGAGTTATAAGCATTTTAATTTTTTCGACCCTCACCATGGGGGATCTCCTGTCACCAAAAATTAACACTCTCTCATAATAAATTACCAAACAAAATTTGGCCACGATACGAAAATTAGATTGCGAGTTATAAGCATTTTAAATTTTTCGACCCTCACCGTGGGGGTCTCCTGTCACCAAAAATTAACACTCTCTCATAATAAATTACCATCTAAAATTTGGCCACGATACGAAAATTAGATTGCGAGTTATAAGCATTTTAATTTTTTCGACACTCACCACGGGGGGGGGGTCTCCTGTCACCAAAAATTAACACTGTCTCATAAAAAATTACCAAACAAAATTTGGCCGCGCTACGAAAATTAGATCGCGAGTTATAAGCATTTTAATTTTTTCGACCCTCACCATGGGGGATCTCCTGTCTCCAAAAGTAACACTGTCTCGTAATAAATTACCAAACAAAATTTGGCTGCGCTACGAAAATTAGATCGCGAGTTATGAGCATTTAAAGTTTTTCGACACTCACTGTGGGGGTCTCCTGTCACCAAAAGTAACACTGTCTCATAATAAATTACCAAACAAAATTTGGCCGCACTACGAAAATCAGATCGCGAGTTATAAGCATTTTAATTTTTTCGACCCTCCCCATGGGGGATCTCCTGTCACCAAAAATTAACACTCTCTCATAATAAATTACCAAACAAAATTTGGCCACGATACGAAAATTAGATTGCGAGTTATAAGCATTTTAAATTTTTCGACCCTCACCGTGGGGGGTCTCCTGTCACGAAAAATTAACATTCTCTCATAATAAATTACCAACCAAAATTTGGCCACGATACGAAAATTAGATTGCGAGTTATAAGCATTTTAATTTTTTCGACCCTCACCATGGGGGATCTCCTGTCACCAAAAATTAACAGTTTCTCATAATAAATTACCAAACAAAATTTGGCCACGATACGAAAATTAGATTGCGAGTTATAAGCATTTTAAATTTTTCGACCCTCACCGTGGGGGGTCTCCTGTCACCAAAAATTAACACTCTCATAATAAATTACCAAACAAAATTTGGCCGCGCTACGAAAATTGATCGCGAGTTATAACCATTTTAAATTTTTCGACCCTCACCATGGGGGGGGGGTCTCCTGTCACCAAAAATTCACACTGTCTCATAAAAAATTACCAAACAAAATTTGGCCGCGCTACGAAAATTAGATCGCGAATTAAGCATTTTAATTTTTTCGACCCTCCCCATGGGGAATCTCCTGTCACCAAAAATTAACACTGTCTCATAAAAAATTACCAAACAAAATTTGGCCGCGCTACGAAAATTAGATCGCGAGTTATAAGCATTTTAATTTTTTCGACCCTCACCATGGGGGATCTCCTGTCACCAAAAATTAACACTCTCTCATAATAAATTACCAAACAAAATTTGGCCACGATACGAAAATTAGATTGCGAGTTATAAGCATTTTAAATTTTTCGACCCTCACCGTGGGGGGTCTCCTGTCACCAAAAGTAACACTGTCTCATAATAAATTACCAAACAAAATTTGGCCGCACTACGAAAATGAGATCGCGAGTTATAAGCATTTTAATTTTTTCGACCCTCCCCATGGGGGATCTCCTGTCACCAAAAATTAACACTGTCTCATAACAAATTACCAAACAAAATTTGGCCGCGCTACGAAAATTAGATCGCGAGTTATAAGCATTTTAAATTTTTCGACCCTCACCCTGGGGGTCTCCTGTCACCAAAAATTAACAATGTCTCACAATAAATTATAATAGAAAATTTGGTCGCGCTACGAAAATTAGATCGCGAGTTATGAGCATTTTAAATTTTTTGACCCTCACCATGGGGGGGGGTCTCCTGTCACCAAAAATTCACACTGTCTTATAAAAAATTACCAAACAAAATTTGGCCGCGCTACGAAAATTAGATCGCGAATTAAGCATTTTAATTTTTTCGACCCTCCCCATGGGGAATCTCCTGTCACCAAAAATTAACACTGTCTCATAAAAAATTACCAAACAAAATTTGGCCGCGCTACGAAAATTAGATCGCGAGTTATAAGCATTTTAATTTTTTCGACCCTCACCATGGGGGATCTCCTGTCACCAAAAATTAACACTCTCTCATAATAAATTACCAAACAAAATTTGGCCACGATACGAAAATTAGATTGCGAGTTATAAGCATTTTAAATTTTTCGACCCTCACCCTGGGGGTCTCCTGTCACCAAAAATTAACAATGTCTCACAATAAATTATATTAGAAAATTTGGTCGCGCTACGAAAATTAGATCGCGAGTTATGAGCATTTTAAATTTTTTGACCCTCACCATGGGGGGGGGTCTCCTGTCACCAAAAATTCACACTGTCTTATAAAAAATTACCAAACAAAATTTGGCCGCGCTACGAAAATTAGATCGCGAGTTATAAGCATTTTAATTTTTTCGACCCTCCCCATGGGGAATCTCCTGTCACCAAAAATTAACGCTATCTCATAACAAATTACCAAACAAAATTTGGCCGCGCTACGAAAATTAGACCGCGAGTTATAAGCATTTTAATTTTTTCGACCCTCACCATGGGGGATCTCCTGTCACCAAAAATTAACACTCTCTCATAATAAATTACCAAACAAAATTTGGCCACGATACGAAAATTAGATTGCGAGTTATAAGCATTTTAAATTTTTCGACCCTCACCGTGGGGGGGTCTCCTGTCACCAAAAATTAACACTCTCTCATAATAAATTACCAAACAAAATTTGGCCGCGCTACGAAAATTGATCGCGAGTTATAACCATTTTAAATTTTTCGACCCTCACCATGGGGGGGGGGTCTCCTGTCACCAAAAATTCACACTGTCTCATAAAAAATTACCAAACAAAATTTGGCCGCGCTACGAAAATTAGATCGCGAGTTATAAGCATTTTAATTTTTTCGACCCTCCCCATGGGGAATCTCCTGTCACCGAAAATTAACACTGTCTCATAAAAAATTACCAAACAAAATTTGGCCGCGCTACGAAAATTAGATCGCGAGTTATAAGCATTTTAATTTTTTCGACCCTCACCATGGGGGATCTCCTGTCACCAAAAATTAACACTCTCTCATAATAAATTACCAAACAAAATTTGGCCACGATACGAAAATTAGATTGCGAGTTATAAGCATTTTAAATTTTTCGACCCTCACCGTGGGGGGTCTCCTGTCACCAAAAATTAACACTCTCTCATAATAAATTACCATCCAAAATTTGGCCACGATACGAAAATTAGATTGCGAGTTATAAGCATTTTAATTTTTTCGACCCTCACCACGGGGGGGGGTCTCCTGTCACCAAAAATTAACACTGTCTCATAAAAAATTACCAAACAAAATTTGGCCGCGCTACGAAAATTAGATCGCGAGCTATAAGCATTTTAATTTTTTCGACCCTCACCATGGGGGATCTCCTGTCTCCAAAAGTAACACTGTCTCGTAATAAATTACCAAACAAAATTTGGCTGCGCTACGAAAATTAGATCGCGAGTAATGAGCATTTAAAGTTTTTCGACCCTCACTGTGGGGGTCTCCTGTCACCAAAAGTAACACTGTCTCATAATAAATTACCAAACAAAATTTGGCCGCACTACGAAAATGAGATCGCGAGTTATAAGCATTTTAATTTTTTCGACCCTCCCCATGGGGGATCTGTCACCAAAAATTAACACTGTCTCATAACAAATTACCAAACAAAATTTGGCCGCGCTACGAAAATTGATCGCGAGTTATAAGCATTTTAAATTTTTCGACCCTCACCGTGGGGGGTCACCTGTCACCAAAAATTAACACTCTCTCATAATAAATTACCAACCAAAATTTGGCCACGATACGAAAATTAGATTGCGAGTTATAAACATTTTAAAATTTTTGACCGTCACCGTGGGGGGTCTCCTGTCACCAAAAATTAACACTCTCTCATAATAAATTACCAAACAAAATTTGGCCACGATACGAAAATTAGATTGCGAGTTATAAGCATTTTAAATTTTTCGACCCTCACCGTGGGGGGTCTCCTGTCACCAAAAATTAACACTCTCTCATAATAAATTTCCAACCAAAATTTGATCACGATACGAAAATTAGATTGCGAGTTATAAGCATTTTAATTTTTTCGACCCTCACCATGGGGGGGCGGTCTCCTGTCACCAAAAATTAACACTGTCTCATAATAAATTACCAAACAAAATTTGGCCGTGCTACCAAAATTAGATCGCGAGTTATAAGCATTTTAAATTTTTCGACGATCACCGTGGGAGATCTCTTGTCTCCAAAAGTAACACTGTCTCGTAATAAATTACCAAACAAAATTTGGCTGCGCTACGAAAATCAGATCGCGAGTTATAAGCATTTTAATTTTTTCGACCCTCCCCATGGGGGATCTCCTGTCACCAAAAATTAACATTGTCTCATAACAAATTACCAAACAAAATTTGGCCGCTCTACGAAAATTGATCGCGAGTTATAAGCATTTTAAATTTTTCGACCCTCACCATGGGGGGGGGTCTCCTGTCACCAAAAATTCACACTGTCTCATAAAAAATTACCAAACAAAATTTGGCCGCTTTACGAAAATTAGATCGCGAGTTATAAGCATTTTAATTTTTTCGACCCTCACCATGGGGGATCTCCTGTCACCAAAAATTAACACTCTCTCATAATAAATTACCAAACAAAATTTAGCCACGATACGAAAATTAGATTGCGAGTTATAAGCATTTTAAATTTTTCGACCCTCACCGTGGGGGGTCTCCTGTCACCAAAAATTAACACACTCTCATAATAAATTACCAAACAAAATTTGGCCGCGCTACGAAAATTAGACCGCGAGTTATAAGCATTTTAATTTTTTCGACCCTCACCATGGGGGATCTCCTGTCACCAAAAATTAACACACTCTCATAATAAATTACCAAACAAAATTTAGCCACGATACGAAAATTAGATTGCGAGTTATAAGCATTTTAAATTTTTCGACCCTCACCGTGGGGGGTCTCCTGTCACCAAAAATTAACACACTCTCATAATAAATTACCAAACAAAATTTGGCCGCGCTACGAAAATTGATCGCGAGTTATAACCATTTTAAATTTTTCGACCCTCACCATGGGGGGGGGGTCTCCTGTCACCAAAAATTCACACTGTCTCATAAAAAATTACCAAACAAAATTTGGCCGCGC
The DNA here is from genome assembly GCA_964019185.1 of Maratus speculifer. Classification (NCBI taxonomy): domain Eukaryota; kingdom Metazoa; phylum Arthropoda; class Arachnida; order Araneae; family Salticidae; genus Maratus; species Maratus speculifer. Next base: position 176,063,526 of record OZ025292.1, on the reverse strand, counting down.
TACGAAAATTAGATCGCGAGTTATAAGCATTTTAATTTTTTCGACCCTCACCATGGGGGATCTCCTGTCACCAAAAATTAACACTCTCTCATAATAAATTACCAAACAAAATTTGGCCACGATACGAAAATTAGGCGAGTTATAAGCATTTTAAATTTTTCGACCCTCACCGTGGGGGGTCTCCTGTCACCAAAAATTAACACTCTCTCATAATAAATTACCATCCAAAATTTGGCCGCGCTACGAAAAATAGACCGCGAGTTATAAGCATTTTCATTTTTTCGACCCTCACCATGGGGGATCTCCTGTCACCAAAAATTAACACTCTCTCATAATAAATTACCAAACAAAATTTAGCCACGATACGAAAATTTGGCGAGTTATAAGCATTTTAAATTTTTCGATCCTCACCATGGGGGGGGGTCTCCTGTCACCAAAAATTAACACTCTCTCATAATAAATTACCATCCGAAATTTGGCCACGATACGAAAATTAGATTGCGAGTTATAGGCATTTTAATTTTTTCGACCCTCACCACGGGGGGGGTCTCCTGTCACCAAAAATTAACACTCTCTCATAATAAATTACCATCCAAAATTTGGCCACGATACGAAAATTAGATTGCGAGTTATAAGCATTTTAATTTTTTCGACCCTCACCACGGGGGGGGGGGTCTCCTGTCACCAAAAATTAACACTGTCTCATAAAAAATTACCAAACAAAATTTGGCCGCGCTACGAAAATTAGATCGCGAGCTATAAGCATTTTAATTTTTTCGACCCTCACCATGAAGTATCTCCTGTCTCCAAAAGTAACACTGTCTCGTAATAAATTACCAAACAAAATTTGGCTGCGCTACGAAAATTAGATCGCGAGTAATGAGCATTTAAAGTTTTTCGACCCTCACTGTGGGGGTCTCCTGTCACCAAAAGTAACACTGTCTCATAATAAATTACCAAACAAAATTTGGCCGCACTACGAAAATGAGATCGCGAGTTATAAGCATTTTAATTTTTTCGACCCTCCCCATGGGGGATCTGTCACCAAAAATTAACACTGTCTCATAACAAATTACCAAACAAAATTTGGCCGCGCTACGAAAATTGATCGCGAGTTATAAGCATTTTAAATTTTTCGACCCTCACCGTGGGGGGTCACCTGTCACCAAAAATTAACACTCTCTCATAATAAATTACCAACCAAAATTTGGCCACGATACGAAAATTAGATTGCGAGTTATAAACATTTTAAAATTTTTGACCGTCACCGTGGGGGGTCTCCTGTCACCAAAAATTAACACTCTCTCATAATAAATTACCAAACAAAATTTGGCCACGATACGAAAATTAGATTGCGAGTTATAAGCATTTTAAATTTTTCGACCCTCACCGTGGGGGGTCTCCTGTCACCAAAAATTAACACTCTCTCATAATAAATTTCCAACCAAAATTTGATCACGATACGAAAATTAGATTGCGAGTTATAAGCATTTAAATTTTTTCGACCCTCCCCATGGGGGGGCGGTCTCCTGTCACCAAAAATTAACACTGTCTCATAATAAATTACCAAACAAAATTTGGCCGTGCTACGAAAATTAGATCGCGAGTTATAAGCATTTTAAATTTTTCGACGATCACCGTGGGAGATCTCTTGTCTCCAAAAGTAACACTGTCTCGTAATAAATTACCAAACAAAATTTGGCTGCGCTACGAAAATCAGATCGCGAGTTATAAGCATTTTAATTTTTTCGACCCTCCCCATGGGGGATCTCCTGTCACCAAAAATTAACATTGTCTCATAACAAATTACCAAACAAAATTTGGCCGCTCTACGAAAATTGATCGCGAGTTATAAGCATTTTAAATTTTTCGACCCTCACCATGGGGGGGGGGTCTCCTGTCACCAAAAATTCACACTGTCTCATAAAAAATTACCAAACAAAATTTGGCCGCTTTACGAAAATTAGATCGCGAGTTATAAGCATTTTAATTTTTTCGACCCTCACCATGGGGGATCTCCTGTCACCAAAAATTAACACTCTCTCATAATAAATTACCAAACAAAATTTAGCCACGATACGAAAATTAGATTGCGAGTTATAAGCATTTTAAATTTTTCGACCCTCACCGTGGGGGGTCTCCTGTCACCAAAAATTAACACACTCTCATAATAAATTACCAAACAAAATTTGGCCGCGCTACGAAAATTAGACCGCGAGTTATAAGCATTTTAATTTTTTCGACCCTCACCATGGGGGATCTCCTGTCACCAAAAATTAACACTCTCTCATAATAAATTACCAAACAAAATTTAGCCACGATACGAAAATTAGATTGCGAGTTATAAGCATTTTAAATTTTTCGACCCTCACCGTGGGGGGTCTCCTGTCACCAAAAATTAACACACTCTCATAATAAATTACCAAACAAAATTTGGCCGCGCTACGAAAATTGATCGCGAGTTATAACCATTTTAAATTTTTCGACCCTCACCATGGGGGGGGGGTCTCCTGTCACCAAAAATTCACACTGTCTCATAAAAAATTACCAAACAAAATTTGGCCGCGCTACGAAAATTAGATCGCGAGTTATAAGCATTTTAATTTTTTCGACCCTCACCATGGGGGATCTCCTGTCACCAAAAATTAACACTCTCTCATAATAAATTACCAAACAAAATTTGGCCACGATACGAAAATTAGGCGAGTTATAAGCATTTTAAATTTTTCGACCCTCACCGTGGGGGGTCTCCTGTCACCAAAAATTAACACTCTCTCATAATAAATTACCATCCAAAATTTGGCCGCGCTACGAAAAATAGACCGCGAGTTATAAGCATTTTAATTTTTTCGACCCTCACCATGGGGGATCTCCTGTCACCAAAAATTAACACTCTCTCATAATAAATTACCAAACAAAATTTAGCCACGATACGAAAATTTGGCGAGTTATAAGCATTTTAAATTTTTCGATCCTCACCATGGGGGGGGGTCTCCTGTCACCAAAAATTAACACTCTCTCATAATAAATTACCATCCGAAATTTGGCCACGATACGAAAATTAGATTGCGAGTTATAGGCATTTTAATTTTTTCGACCCTCACCACGGGGGGGGTCTCCTGTCACCAAAAATTAACACTGTCTCATAAAAAATTACCAAACAAAATTTGGCCGCGCTACGAAAATTAGATCGCGAGTTATAAGCATTTTAATTTTTTCGACCCTCACCATGGGGGATCTCCTGTCTCCAAAAGTAACACTGTCTCGTAATAAATTACCAAACAAAATTTGGCCGCACTACGAAAATCAGATCGCGAGTTATAAGCATTTTAATTTTTTCGACCCTCCCCATGGGGGATCTCCTGTCACCAAAAATTAACACTGTCTCATAACAAATTACCAAACAAAATTTGGCCGCGCTACGAAAATTGATCGCAAGTTATAAGCATTTTAAATTTTTCGACCCTCACCGTGGGGGGTCACCTGTCACCAAAAATTAACACTCTCTCATAATAAATTACCAACCAAAATTTGGCCACGATACGAAAATTAGATTGCGAGTTATAAACATTTTAAAATTTTCGACCGTCACCGTGGGGGGTTCCTGTCACCAAAAATTAACACTCTCTCATAATAAATTACCAAACAAAATTTGGCCACGATACGAAAATTAGATTGCGAGTTATAAGCATTTTAAATTTTTCGACCCTCACCGTGGGGGGTCTCCTGTCACGAAAAATTAACACTCTCTCATAATAAATTACCAACCAAAATTTGGCCACGATACGAAAATTAGATTGCGAGTTATAAGCATTTTAATTTTTTCGACCCTCACCATGGGGGGGAGGTCTCCTGTCACCAAAAATTAACACTGTCTCATAATAAATTACCAAACAAAATTTGGCCGTGCTACGAAAATTAGATCGCGAGTTATAAGCATTTTAAATTTTTCGACCCTCACCATGGGGGGGGGGTCTCCTGTCACCAAAAATTCACACTGTCTCATAAAAAATTACCAAACAAAATTTGGCCGCGCTACGAAAATTAGATCGCGAGTTATAAGCATTTTAATTTTTTCGACCCTCCCCATGGGGAATCTCCTGTCACCAAAAATTAACACTGTCTCATAAAAAATTACCAAACAAAATTTGGCCGCGCTACGAAAATTAGATCGCGAGTTATAAGCATTTTAATTTTTTCGACCCTCACCATGGGGGATCTCCTGTCAAAAAAAATTAACACTCTCTCATAATAAATTACCAAACAAAATTTGGCCACGATACGAAAATTAGATTGCGAGTTATAAGCATTTTAAATTTTTCGACCCTCACCGTGGGGGGTCTCCTGTCACCAAAAATTAACACTCTTTCATAATAAATTACCATCCAAAATTTGGAAACGATACGAAAATTAGATTGCGAGTTATAAGCATTTAAATTTTTTCGACCCTCACCACGGGGGGGGTCTCCTGTCACCAAAAATTAACACTCTCTCATAATAAATTACCAACCAAAATTTGGCCACGATACGAAAATTAGATTGCGAGTTATAAGCATTTTAATTTTTTCGACCCTCACCACGGGGGGGGGTCTCCTGTCACCAAAAATTAACACTGTCTCATAATAAATTACCAAACAAAATTTGGCCGTGCTACGAAAATTAGATCGCGAGTTATAAGCATTTTAATTTTTTCGACCCTAAACATGGGGGATCTCCTGTCTCGAAAAGTAACACTGTCTCGTAATAAATTACCAAACAAAATTTGGCTGCGCTACGAAAATTAGATCGCGAGTTATGAGCATTTAAAGTTTTTCGACCCTCACTGTGGGGGTCTCCAATCACCAAAAGTAACACTGTCTCATAATAAATTACCAAACAAAATTTGGCCGCACTACGAAAATCAGATCGCGAGATATAAGCATTTTAATTTTTTCGACCCTCCCCATGGGGGATCTCCTGTCACCAAAAATTAACACTGTCTCATAACAAATTACCAAACAAAATTTGGCCGCGCTACGAAAATTGATCGCGATTTATAAGCATTTTAAATTTTTCGACCCTCACCCTGGGGGTCTCCTGTCACCAAAAATTAACAATGTCTCACAATAAATTATAATAGAAAATTTGGTCGCGCTACGAAAATTAGATCGCGAGTTATGAGCATTTTAAATTTTTTGACCCTCACCATGGGGGGGGGGTCTCCTGTCACCAAAAATTCACACTGTCTTTTAAAAAATTACCAAACAAAATTTGGCCGCGCTACGAAAATTAGATCGCGAGTTATAAGCATTTTAATTTTTTCGACCCTCCCCATGGGGAATCTCCTGTCACCAAAAATTAACACTGTCTCATAACAAATTACCAAACAAAATTTGGCCGCGCTACGAAAATTAGACCGCGAGTTATAAGCATTTTAATTTTTTCGACCCTCACCATGGGGGATCTCCTGTCACCAAAAATTAACACTCTCTCATAATAAATTACCAAACAAAATTTGGCCACGATACGAAAATTAGATTGCGAGTTATAAGCATTTTAAATTTTTCGACCCTCACCGTGGGGGGTCTCCTGTCACCAAAAATTAACACTCTCTCATAATAAATTACCAAACAAAATTTGGCCGCGCTACGAAAATTAGATCGCGAGTTATAAGCATTTTAATTTTTTCGACCCTCACCATGGGGGATCTCCTGTCTCCAAAAGTAACACTGTGTCGTAATAAAATACCAAACAAAATTTGGCTGCGCTACGAAAATTAGATCGCGAGTTACGAGCATTTAAAGTTTTTCGACCCTCACTGTGGGGGTCTCCTGTCACCAAAAGTAACACTGTCTCATAATAAATTACCAAACAAAATTTGGCCGCACTACGAAAATCAGATCGCGAGTTATAAGCATTTTAATTTTTTCGACCCTCCCCATGGGGGATCTCCTGTCACCAAAAATTAACACTGTCTCATAACAAATTACCAAACAAAATTTGGCCGCGCTACGAAAATTGATCGCGAGTTATAAGCATTTTAAATTTTTCGACCCTCACCGTGGGGGGTCTCCTGTCACCAAAAATTAACACTCTCTCATAATAAATTACCAACCAAAATTTGGCCACGATACGAAAATTAGATTGCGAGTTATAAACATTTTAAAATTTTCGACCGTCACCGTGGTTTGTCTCCTGTCACCAAAAATTAACACTCTCTCATAATAAATTACCAAACAAAATTTGGCCACGATACGAAAATTAGATTGCGAGTTATAAGCATTTTAAATTTTTCGACCCTCACCGTGGGGGATCTCCTGTCTCCAAAAGTAACACTGTCTCATAACAAATTACCAAACAAAATTTGGCCGCGCTACGAAAATTGATCGCGAATTATAAGCATTTTAAATTTTTCGACCCTCACCATGGGGGGGGGTCTCCTGTCACCAAAAATTCACACTGTCTCATAAAAAATTACCAAACAAAATTTGGCCGCGCTACGAAAATTAGATCGCGAGTTATAAGCGTTTTAATTTTTTCGACCCTCACCATGGGGGATCTCCTGTCACCAAAAATTAACACTCTCTCATAATAAATTACCAAACAAAATTTGGCCACGATACGAAAATTAGATTGCGAGTTATAAGCATTTTAAATTTTTCGACCCTCACCGTGGGTTGTCTCCTGTCACCAAAAATTAACACTCTCTCATAATAAATTACCAACCAAAATTTGGCCACGATACGAAAATTAGATTGCGAGTTATAAGCATTTTAATTTTTTCGACCCTCACCACGGGGGGGGGGTCTCCTGTCACCAAAAATTAACACTGTCTCATAATAAATTACCAAACAAAATTTGGCCGTGCTACGAAAATTAGATCGCGAGTTATAAGCATTTTAAATTTTTCGACCCTCACCATGGGGGGGGGGGTCTCCTGTCACCAAAAATTCACACTGTCTCATAAAAAATTACCAAACAAAATTTGGCCGCGCTACGAAAATTAGATCGCGAGTTATAAGCATTTTAATTTTTTCGACCCTCACCATGGGGGATCTCCTGTCTCCAAAAGTAACACTGTCTCGTAATAAATTACCAAACAAAATTTGGCTGCGCTACGAAAATTAGATCGCGAGTTATGAGACTTTAAAGTTTTTCGACCCTCACTGTGGGGGTCTCCTGTCACCAAAAGTAACACTGTCTCATAATAAATTACCAAACAAAATTTGGCCGCACTACGAAAATCAGATCGCGAGTTATAAGCATTTTAAATTTTTCGACCCTCACCGTGGGGGGTCTCCTGTCATCAAAAATTAACACTCTCTCATAATAAATTACCAACCAAAATTTGGCCACGATACGAAAATTAGATTGCGAGTTATAAACATTTTAAAATTTTCGACCCTCACCGTGGGGGGTCTCCTGTCACCAAAAATTAACACTCTCTCATAATAAATTACCAACCAAAATTTGGCCACGATACGAAAATTAGATTGCGAGTTATAAGCATTTTAATTTTTTTCGACCCTCACCATGGGGGGGAGGTCTCCTGTCACCAAAAATTCACACTGTCTCATAAAAAATTACCAAACAAAATTTGGCCGCGCTACGAAAATTAGATCGCGAGTTATAAGCATTTTAATTTTTTCGACCCTCACCATGGGAGATCTCCTGTCTCCAAAAGTAACACTGTCTCGTAATAAATTACCAAACAAAATTTGGCTGCGCTACGAAAATTAGATCGCGAGTTATGATCATTTAAAATTTTTCGACCCTCACTGTGGGGGGTCTCCTGTCACCAAAAGTAACACTGTCTCATAATAAATTACCAAACAAAATTTGGCCGCACTACGAAAATCAGATCGCGAGTTATAAGCTTTTTAATTTTTTCGACCCTCCCCATGGGGGATCTCCTGTCACTAAAAATTCACACTGTCTCATAAAAAATTACCAAACAAAATTTGGCCGCGCTACGAAAATTAGATCGCGAGTTATAAGCATTTTAATTTTTTCGACCCTCACCATGGGGGATCTCCTGTCTCCAAAAGTAACACTGTCTCGTAATAAATTACCAAACAAAATTTGGCTGCGCTACGAAAATTAGATCGCGAGTTATGAGCATTTAAATTTTTTCGACCCTCACTGTGGAGGTTCTCCTGTCACCAAAAGTAACACTGTCTCATAATAAATTACCAAACAAAATTTGGCCGCACTACGAAAATCAGATCGCGAGTTATAAGCATTTTAATTTTTTCGACCCTCCCCATGGGGAATCTCCTGTCACCAAAAATTAACACTCTCTCATAACAAATTACCAAACAAAATTTGGCCGTGCTACAAAAATTGATCGCGAATTATAAGCATTTTAAATTTTTCGACCCTTACCATGGGGGGGGGGTCTCCTGTCACCAAAAATTCACACTGTCTCATTAAAAATTACCAAACAAAATTTGGCCGCGCTACGAAAATTAGATCGCGAGTTATAAGCATTTTAATTTTTTCGACCCTCACCATGGGGGATCTCCTGTCACCAAAAATTAACACTCTCTCATAATAAATTACCAAACAAAATTTGGCCGCTTTACGAAAATTGATCGCGAGTTATAACCATTTTAAATTTTTCGACCCTCACCATTGGGGGGGTCTCCTGTCACCAAAAATTCACACTGTCTCATAAAAAATTACCAAACAAAATTTGGCCCTGCTACGAAAATTAGATCGCGAGTTATAAGCATTTTAAATTTTTCGATCCTCACCATGGGGGGGAGTCTCCTGTCACCAAAAATTCACACTGTCTCGTAAAAAATTACCAAACAAAATTTGGCCGCGCTACGAAAATTAGATCGCGAGTTATAAGCATTTTAATTTTTTCGACCCCCACCATGGGGGATCTCCTGTCTCCAAAAGTAACACTGTCTCGTAATAAATTACCATACAAAATTTGGCTGCGCTACGAAAATTAGATCGCGAGTTATGAGCATTTAAAGTTTTTCGACCCTCCCCATGGGGGATCTCCTGTCACCAAAAATTAACACTGTCTCATAACAAATTACCAAACAAAATTTGGCCGCGCTACGAAAATTGATCGCGAGTTATAAGCATTTTAAATTTTTCGACCCTCACCGTGGGGGGTCTCCTGTCACCAAAAATTAACACTGTCTCATAATAAATTACCAAACTAAATTTGGCCATGACACGAAAAGTAGATCGCGAGTTATAAGCATTTTTAATTTTTCGACCCTCACCGTGGGGGGGGTGTCTCCTGTCACCAAAAATTAACATTGTCTCATAATAAATCATCAAACAAAATATGGCCGCGCTACGAAAATTAGATCGCGAGTTATAAGCATTTTAAATTTTTCGACCCTTTTCATGGGGGGGGGGGGTCTCCAGTCACCAAAAATTAACACTCTCTCATTATAAATTACCAAACAAAATTTGGCCGCGCTACGAAAATTAGACCGCGAGTTATAAGCATTTTAATTTTTTCGACCCTCAACGTGGGGGTCTTCTGTCTCTAAAAATTAACACTGTTTTATAATAAATTACCAAACAAAATTTTGCCGCGCTACGAAAATTAGATCGCGAGTTATAAGTATTTTAATTTTTTCGATCCTCACCATAAGACGGGTCTCCAATCACCAAAAGTTACATTATCCTACCTTATTTTATCTTAAGACGATTCTTTTCTATACACATTCTATCAGAAATTTTTATTATTGAAACTATAGATTTATAGTATCTGAAATAAGAAATATATATGTTTGAGACTTGATATCCTCTAAATATCTGAAAAATACCGCGTCATTGTCTGCCGAAGTCTACCGAAGGATACCATGCCGAAGTCTGCCGAAAAGAAACGACGTTAGCCGAGTGTTAGGTTTTTTCGTTACCGATGTGTTAGGATTTTTCGCGTTACGGAATTTTTGGATTCGGTCGCCGCGCTCAAAGCTATGCAATATATGCGATATATGTGATAAAAGCTATGCAATAGCTTAAAAAATACGCCAAAAGAATTCGCGCCAAAATCGTACGTTATATGTCTGTTTTGGGAGAATTTTATCAATAGACACAACACAGAGCATTTACATGAAAAGTTTTTATGAAATAAAGAAGTTAGGCTCAACATTATGCAGAGAGAAACGATTTTTCGCTAACCGCAAGCAACGGGGTTCTTTATTCTTTCTTTTATTATTTTTACTGAAGGAGAAATTTCATCTAAAGGAAATCTGTTTATCTGAGAACCGTTTTAAAGATACAGCAGATGTTACATATGTTTTCTTTCTTTACTTTTTAACGAAAGTTATAGTGGGATCGAAATTAACGTTAAGATAAACTAGCAATTTAATTAAAGATTAGTTTTAACTGTAATTTAGAAAAAATGTATAATTTAAGAAAACTATATGTGATTCTACATCACAGATATCTGTATTAAATTATTGCTTCTATTAATTGGGTTTCATTAATATATTGCTTCTGTAAAGCTCATTACTTTAATTGGCTTCATACACTTCCATTTGGTTAAGGTATAGGCTATCCTCGGATCTTTCCCCCACTGGAATATGATGCAGAAATGAGACATGATGATAGATAGTTTTTGTAAATTTTAATGACGTGAAAAAACCGATATCCTAAAAAAGTTATTAAACCTTTTAGATTTTTAATCAAAAGATTTTTAGCAATTCACCTTTTATATATAAACATTTGAATAAACAATTTTATTTTATTTAAGAGAGGTGTAAAGAAATATCAAAAACAAATATTATTGACATGTTCGATTCCAATCTAATTAGAACCATAATAATAATAAATAACCGGTATCCTGTTGAAATATGAATGCTTCATTATTTTGGATAAGATTACGTCCAAGAAACTTGGGATTGAAGAGTTTCCTTTATGTATTTTTAAACATTTACATTATCATTATAAATATAAAATCTGTTCATTCTTTTGATGTCATGTAAACCCATATCATAATGTTGATTGGATACTTTAAGGTGAGTGCATCGTAATTATTATACAAAACTTCTTAGTTTTTTCTTCTTACGTATTTTATGATATAGCTACCAAAAAAGAGATTTTGGTCGCCTCAGACCAATAACACTGTAACCAAACAACATTATTTTGCTTCAAATTAACATGAGTTTTAGCCCAGATTATGTTTCAAAAAATTTTGTTGGAAGGATAAAAATTACTTTTTTGTGAAATTCTAGCATTTAAACCAAACACTTGCAATAGTCGAGGAACACACTGTTAATTTTTTGTGAAAACACAGAAAAAAGCGAGAAATTCACACTAGTTCTCTGTTAAATTGGCTCAATCGAGTATCTCGGTCGTTACTTTACATACATTTCACTTACCTTATATGTAAATCCCTGTAGGGATTTCCATGTCCTTATTTAAAGGTATTTTTATGTTTATTAAATATTATAATTACAAATACACACTTTTGAAATGCATATAAAATTTTATTTGAAATACAAAAAAAAAAAAAAAATATTTAAAAGTTGTTTAAAAAATGGAATACTTTAGAAGGGCATAAATAACTTCATCGGAGTTAGTGGGGAATTTCCCCCGCTGAATCATAAAAGACATATTTTGTACTCAAAAGTAACTGCTCCTGTAACTCAATGAGTAAGAAGTTCTTTTACTAGCAAGAAGTCTCGGGTTCAAATCCCAGCCGGATAGAAACAAATTGAGTTAAAGTTTAATGACACAGCATTTCAAATTCACTCAGAAAATCCAAATTAATTTAATCTCACTCAAGATTGAGTGATTTATTATTTTTAAAAACTAAATTAAATTATTATCATTAAAAGTAAATTTACAGTCTGCGAAATTTTAATGATGACAGTTTACGTAGTCTAATTTAAATTTACCAAATACTTCCCTGTTATTTAACAGAATCTCGGTTTTTCTATTCCCTGTAATTTTAAATGAAATTTAAGATAATGGATACCTGTAGGTTCTCAGTAATTTCAAATAAAACTTTTTATCTGTGAAGTCTCTAAACTCAACGTTACATTGACTTGCGTCATTGCATCTTGTATGAGCACAGACGGCTTTTTTTCTGTTATGCACATTATCTTAATTCTTCAATCATAATTTTCTATTGCATTCGTTTGCCTGTCTTTATTTGTTTGATTTTGTAGTGACGTACTGTCTTTATACCATTTGAAAAATATAAAAATTTCATATTTTGTTATATTTTCACCATTTTGTTTTCTAATTTCTTCATAACTCGAACCTTGTTCAAATAGCTACTATTTGAACAATATTATTTTGATTCCTTCGTAGATGGCCAGTCCGCCCAATGTTCTATTAATTTCGTTTTCTTATGGTTCACATGAAACTCTGCTGTCAATTACATAAAGCACAAGTGAGAAATGTCCTTTAGTACATGACAGATGCCAGTGTTGAATTCAGTCATTTTATATAGGGACTGACTTCTGAGACTCTTGAGGAGAAATTATAGAGTTCGGATGGGAGAGGGTGAATTCCATTTTTTTCACCATAGAAAACAAAATATCTCAAGTCTTTTGGGGAAGGGCTTCTCATTACTCCAAGAGATCTCCCCCCCTGGCCTTCCTCTAAATTCAATGCTGACAGCGATTGAATCGTACTGTTACTTGATTAAATTCAGTTCTTGGACAAGATGGTATACTTCATTCAATCTGTAAATACTCATTGTCATTGGTCGTATTCAAGTAAAGTAAATGTACTTCGAGATAACCTAAGTAAGTTCTATTTATTTTTTGTTTCTTTGTTTATTTATCTGTTTATTCTGACTAAACATTAACAAATGACTAAAATTTATTTCAATAAATTCTGATTTAATTATTTTTACACTGACACAAAATTTTACTGTGTTTCTGCATTCTAAACTCGAACCTTTTCTAATAAAGGTTACCAACTCAGTTACTGTCGCCACCACCGTAAATAAATCTTTCATAATCTGATGTCTTTCCTCACTAATAGCAAGAAAACTATTGCATACAACGATATCAAAACTAGTAATACGATACAGAAAAATTTTATATATACACTGAAAAAACAGTTTTTAAATCCAAGAATTATTTGAACAGATAGGCATTGTTAAAGTCGCTTAAAATAGTTCTTTTTTTTTTTTTTTTTTTTTTTTTTTTTTTTTTTTTTTTTTTTTTGCAGAAACAGAAACGTGAATAGAATTTTATTTTTTATAGGGGTTTATTTCAGAAATTTGTAGTATAGACCGAGGGTTTTTTTTTCATTTCCCTAAATCTTTTAGGTTTTTTTTATTTGTACTTAAATTTTCATCATTTTAAAAGTGTTTTTAGAAAAAGACCATTTTTTATAATGATTCCAATTTCTAAAACTGCTCAAGAAGCTATATTTATGTTTAAATAAAAAATATATTTTCAAGTGACTATCAAAAACAAAAATAAAACTTTAAACTAATAATTAAATTTAATTTGGTAAAAGTGGTAAATAGAAAAATGCATATCATAAAAATTGTACTTACACGTTAATTAACCAAACCTGTAAAATAATTAAATTACTACACGGAAAACACATTTAATGGTGAGATTTATGTGGCATGTAAAATTGTGAATTACTTAATATCGTCATATATAAAATGGTTAAAATAATTCAATTGTTACGCATGAAGAACTTTTAATGATGAAATTTAAAAACTTAAATAATAATATTTTCAAAAGCTTTCAAGTTGATTAACATTTTTACATATGAACCTTAAAAAAAAAAAAAAAAAAAAAAAAAAAAAAAAAAAAAAAAAAAAATCAAAATAGTTAAATTATTTTACTAAAAATGCATTTAATATAGAAAAGTATTCAAAAATGTATTACAAAGATACATTTTTTATGGACAATATTGTGGTACGTCACATTAGAAATTACGGGGTGTAAAAGTAAAATCGCTAGCAAATTTATTTATTTATTTGTTTAACACCCATTTAAAATATTATAAATGCATATAAATGAATTTACAAAATTTTTTTGATTTTTTTGTGAATTACTGTTCGATAAATTCATATAATAAAGTCCGTATACATTTAAACTTAAAATAAAAAAAATACATCTTAAAAATAATATGAAAATATGCATCATAATGTATTAAAATAGAGAAAGAAAACCAAATATAGATTATACCTGTTTCCTGAAAATATCTAAAAGTTGATCAAAATCTAAAATAAAAGCGTAAAATTATAAAACGCCATTAATAATTTTTAGAAGCATGCTTCGGTTTGTAATTCCCAAGAAGATGATTTTCTGTTCTTTATTATTTTTCTTTCTTTTTTATCTCGAATCTAAATGAGCAATATTATTCCTAGTCTCGTTGTCTAAATTTGAATTGCTGCGATTTGTTTAACTTAATCATTTTGTACTAGCTGATTTTCAAGTGTGTAATTGATCTTGCTCGTCAATCCAATAAACAGCCGTCAGCTGTCGTAACAAGGAGGATAGTAACGATAAATGACCAATTCAATTGAAAAAGCATTGCATTCGGATTGCAAAAGGTAGTCGCCGTTCGTAATAATATCATTTAATTATCTGTAACCAAGTAGTTTTTTGAAAACATATAACTTGTCATATTTTTTAGATCCTGCGAAATCATACAGGAGGTTAGTGAGCGTTATTTTTCAATGAGTAGGTTCTCTTAATTACTTATTAAGTAATTAATGCTATGGCCAATCCAACTCTAGCATTCACTCTTTCAGTAGTTTTCCACCATTTCGTCCAGCACTGTATATAAGCATCATATATATAAACATTGCCATAATTTTCGATATACAAATATACTAGCTATACATTTTTTTTTTCATGCCTTCGATTGGATTCAATATTTCTACAAGGAAATTAAAGTTTTCTACTTAAATTACATCAGTCAGTTCTTAAGGTATAACTCATTAAGAAAGAATTATTTTCTCTGGATAAAAGGACTATGTCAAATAAAAGATAACAATCACAGAATGACCAGCATATCTTAATTATGTGGAATGTTAACCAACAAGAGAAAAATTCTTCAAACATTGCTTCCAATTTCTTATTTATCGCACCGTATACGAAATATCAAGTTGAATGCCCTTTTATAAAAACAACATTATTAGGAGGAACATTTGTTGTTGTAAATTATAAATATGTTTCCAATAATATGTTCATACAATAAGATTTAATATTACGTGAAACGAATTCAATTCGTATGATAAATTTACCAATCAGTTTGATTGTGCTAATATAATATTATGTTATAGTTATTCATATTATAGATAGATGGTGCAATTTAAAAGTTCTGAGATAATATTAAGCATAATTTATGAATCAAACAGATCTATATAGATTCGAAATTTTTTTAATAAAACGTAATTCATTCTTTATTGTGCACATATGACTTCAATTCCTAAGCATTTTTTACTTTTTTTTATCCTTACAAGAACAAAGTAAAAAAAAACTTTCGACGTCCGGCTATGAACCAATTTCTATGTTTTAGAGGTCAGAGATCCACAGAAACATGTTTTTACAAAAAGTCTGTGTATGAGTCTGTGATGCTGTCTATTTGTCTGTATGCATGTAGGCTTTCTATCTTAATAACTAATGCACAGAATTGAACAAAAAATTATGTTTAGTTAGTCCTTGATATAAATTGGGGCTAGTTAGATTTTGGTGTAAATAGACTAATAGGTGGCGCTGTTATAGTGCATTTTTAATTATTTCCGCAATATGTATACATCTTTAGATCTAATGCACGGATAGTCTTTAACCTCCAGATTTAGATAATACTATACACAAGCTGATGCTGTTTATATTTTAGTGTAAGTCACCTAACAAGTGGCGCAGCTAAGCTACACTTTTCACGATTTTTTCAAAAAGCTATATCTCAACGATTAAAATACATAATTTCATCAAATTTCAGATTAAAATAATACGTGAGATGAATTGATTCTGTTTCCGATTTGGTGAAAATCGCCCATTAGGTGACGTCGATATTCTGTACTTTTCACGATTTCCGCAATAGCTGTGTATCTCAAAAATTAATGCACAAATCTTCATCAAACTTCATATTTGGGTATATTTTGATAAATATTGGTACTGATTATGTTTCTATGTGAATTTTCCAACAGGTGGTGCTTCTATGCTTTATTTTTCACGATTTGCAGAGATCAAAGATTTCTATCTCAAGAACAAATGCACGAATTTTCATCTAACTCAGGATTCAGTTTTACGTTGACGCAAGTTGTTGATTATTACGTTTTGGCATAAATTGTCCAATATTTGGCGATGTTGAACTTCATTTTTCTGGATTTACATGATTTTAGAGATTGTCATATCTCAAGAACAGGTGCACGGAATTTCATGTTTTTAGAAACCTCATGATGGGTATAAAGTGCCGTTTAATTTTTTTCTGCAATATAGAGTTTTGAAGCATTAACAGTTAAAAATAGAAGAAAGGTTTTGGATTACCACATCCGGCTAGTTTTTTATTGAAAACAAATTTATTTGATCATTCAATTAGATTTATTTCCTACCAGACACTTTTTGATCTTATTATTTATGGTTATCTTTAGTACTATTAAATTTGTATATTTTCTTAAGAATTATTTTGTAACATTGTAATATTTTAGTTTAATTTATCAATATTTCTTAATAAAACATAACATGTTCTTTATTCTACTCATAAGACTTCAGTTACTCAGCCATTTCTGTTATTTAACGCAGATCTGTTTGATCAGTACACCCAATTAATTTCCTACCATATACTTTTTTTCACATTATTTTAGTTACTTTTTAACATGGATTAAATTTTACATATTTTCTTAAGAATTATTTATAAGCATTGTAATATGTTAAATTTATAGATATTTTTTCTCTTGTAGTTAAACTTTGCTGTGTTTTTAAAAAAAACATTCTCTTTTTACAATTTTCAGAAGTTTTTAAGAAAATTGTTTTAATTTTATTTATTCTAAGACAAAATAAAAATCGATTCATATCATTCTCAAATATTGTGTTTTTTAACACCAACATAAATTTTAAAATGATGTATTCAACAGTTTTTAAGAAAAATGTGTTCATAAAAGTTCATAACGATGTGTAAAAATTTAATTAATCCTTAAAAACTTATTTGTGCATAAAATACATTTTTTTTATTTATACAGTGATTCTAAAGGTTATGCCCAAATAACACTTGTTGGCGTGTCAGGTCATGAGGAGCAAGAATTAGAATGGAATTAGGAGTCGGAAACGCGATTGTTACAGTGTTATTGCATCGTGACCACGACGCAGAGAAAAGATTATGAAGACGGCAAAGAGAGCTTAATTTTATAAAAAAAACTTAATATAAGTAGAAAATATAATTGAAAAATGTTACAACTCATAACAAATGCTCAAAATGTGCCTCATTAGTCGTGATTAATGCTTCACATTGGAGCCGCATGCAAGCACGAACAAGTTCTAATTTCCCCGGAGTCTTCCATACATGTGCCACAGCTTCATGCAACCCATGCCATGAAGACCATAGCCAACGGAACGAGTGTCTCACATGCCAGCGATAGATAACGCCAAAGATAAAACTCCATGGGGTTTAGGTAAAGGGATCGTGGTGGCCAAGATGCATGTACAATTGTAATTTCTTTGCGATTCCGTGCGGCACCGATGTGAAGAATGTGTCACTTATAATGGGACACATTTTGAGAACTTGTTGTGAGTTGTAACATTTTGTATTTTTTATTGTGTACTTTGATTCTTTTTTTTCTTTTCATAAAATAAACGTATTTTTACAGTGTTTATTACATTTTTCTATCTTACGGTCACGATGCAATTGCATCATAAGATCGTGTTTCAGACCCATACTCCCTATTCTATTGCTCCTAGTAACCTGATTTACCTATAATTTACCATTTGAACATGACCTTTGGAACCACCCTGTATGTGGGTTATAATCTGTTAATTTACTGTATTTTTTTAATTCATATATCTATTTTCTGTAATTAAAATGTATTAAGTTGAATATTTTAAAAAAACTGCTTCATTTTGCTTGTCAGTATTTCCATGTAACCTTTATCTTTTTTTAAGTAGAAGTACAATATCAGTGTCCCTATTGGAAGACAACTATCGTAAAATTAATTACTGCGGGGAATATTTTATAAAAATGTATCTGACAAACATAAAATTTCACTTAGTGTGATAGTCAGACAATAACATTTAAAATTAAAGTAATTTTCAGTAATTCTCGTGTAAAAAGATACAAAATGCATTTTTTAAATACTAGTCAAACATGAAAGACAGCAAATAAAACATACAAATACAGTAATTGGACAGGATTATAGCGTCAAAATTTATTTATTAAATCAGAAACATAGAATATCTTATTCCAAACCGATCCTGAATATTTATTATCTAATGAAGATAGTTTATCAATGTTTTCTTAAGACTCACCTTGGTTTGTTATAAAATTAAAATGAGTTTAAAGTACCTACTATCTGCTTCGAAACAAGATGATCTAGACAGCAAATCTTAAACCTTTTTATACTGTTTATTTTGTGAACCTTTAACAATATTTTTATTAATGCAAATTATGAAACTTTTTAACGTATATAATTATTTATTTTTCATAGCTGAAACTGATATAGTCTCAAATTTAGTTTACAGCTTTAACAAACACCAACTATATTGTCAAACAAATAGTTATAGCTAGCACATTCAGTAAAATATTGAATTACTTAACACTGAAGTAAGAAAAAAAATAAAAAGAAATAGCAAGATTGTATATTTAATGGAATGTTTATTTTGTTAGAAACGCAGCTAGTTGCTGCATTCAGAGCTTTTTGCTAAGAGACCGTTTCTCTAAACCAACTGCGTCACACAACACGTGAGCAGGGTTACACTAAATTGCCGATTGGAGTATAATTGGCATGGGCTGTGTTTGTCGCCAAGGCGATGTTACAAAGTTACAATACAGGAGCGGAACATCCCGCCCGGCGTTGAAATATTTTTATATTTCAAGATACAAATGCAATACAAATAATAACACAACATGATACAGATTATAAGCAAAAAAAATAAATAAACACAAATAATACATGAAAAAATAATACATAATAAAGCAGATTTAAGGTTTAAGATCTATAATGTTGTCCTCAATGGGTAATATACTTATTTTTGAAATAGGTCGTGTAAAATTACCCTTAGCGGTACGAACTTCAACTACCCTGACTATACCGTCCGCACCTGGGAATACCTTATTAATGCGGCCTAGTGACCAAGTGCAAATGGGTAATTGTGAGTCCTTAAGCAAAACTAGCATTCCTGGCAGAATATTAGGCCTTTTAAATAGCCACTTATTTCTTTCTTGTAACCGGCTCAGATAATTGTTCTGCCAACGTTTCCATATTAACTGCGTTAATTTTTGAGTTCTTTGCCATTTATTTAGCAAATTATCTTTTATCTCACTTAAATTGGGTTCTGGAATTAAAGTAAGAGGCTTTCCTATGAGGAAGTGACCTGGAGTCAACACCTGAAGATCGTCAGGATCTGTTGACAAAGGACAAAGTAGTCGCGAATTTAAAATAGTCTCTATCTGTGTGATAACTGTCAGGAATTCCTCGATCGTGAGATGAGCTGAGCCCACAGTTCTTTTTAAGAGGTATTTGAAAGATTTGACTCTTGCTTCCCAAAGGCCACCAAAATTTGGCGTCCTAGGAGGGGAGAACTTCCAGTTAATACCTTCAGAAGCTAAAAAATTCGAAACTTCATCACTCGTAACAAGTCTGCTTAAACGTTTTAGTTCTGCTGAAGCCCCAACGAAATTTGTTGCATTGCCGCTAAAAATTACAGAGCTTTTCCCACGATGAGTGAAGAATCTTTTTAGAGTTGCTATTATAGCCTCGGATGTCAAATCTGAGACAAAATCCAAGTGCACAGCTTTAGTGACCATACATACAAATATGGCAACATAGATTTTCTAAAAAGTACCCTTTCTTTGATCTTTATATTTTATTCCAAAAGGCCCTCTTAAATCTAATCCCACATTTGAAAATGGGGAACTGGGCATTATTCTTTTAGGAGGGAGATCCCCCACCATTTGATTAGCCGTTATAGGTTTAATTTTAAAACATTGTACACACTCATGTACAATTTTACGCGCAATATTTCTGCCACCAAGAGGCCAATATTTTTGACGCACTGTGTTCAAAAGAGCTTGGGGTTCTACATAAAAATGTCGTTTATGATAATATTGAAAAATTAATTTCGTCAAGTGATAGCTCGCAAGAAGTACAATGGGATGTTTATGATCAAAATTCAAATTTGATTTTGCTAGTCTTCCTACCACCCTCAATAAGCTATCTCCATCTAAAAAGGGATTTAAGAATTTTAACTTACTTGCGCGATGAACCGAAGATCCCGCTTGGATGGCCGAAATTTCATATTTGTAATACTTTACCTGTTCATTTTTAATTAAATAAACCTCGGCTCTCTTTAATTTCTCCATCATCAGAGGGCCGGTAGCAGATGTTATTTTTTTACATTTCTGATTGAATCTGAAAATATAAGCTAGAATTCTAATTAGTTTTTTAAAATTATTGCTAAGATTAATTAAATTATCACACAAATTAGAGTCAGTATGAATAACGAATGTCAAGTTGCTGGGAGCTTTAAGCTCGCTAAAATAATGTTCATCTTTAATGTCACTTACATTAGAGTCAGTTTTTGTTATTTTTTCTTCAAGAATTGAAAGAGGCGGTCCATGCCACCACAACTGGTTAGAAGAAAGGTTTTGCATACTTGCACCTCTTGATATCAAATCAGCTAGATTGTGTTCTGCCGGAATATGAAACCATGGAAAGTTCTTAGTTTGTTCCTTAATATACACAACGCGGTTTCCCACAAACGTTTTCAGGAGATGAGGAGCAGTGTCTATCCAAGCTAAAGCAATGGTTGAATCAGAAAACAAATTTACTGAAGCTTCTTGTTTGTCTAATGAATTTAAGACCTTGTTAGTGAGTTTAGCCAGAAGAAGACATACTGGTAGTTCGAGACGTGGCACCGTTATTACTTGGGTTGGACACACGCGGGATTTACTACATAATAAGTGACTGATGGTTTCACTAGAATTAGATGTTTGCATGTATATCACTGCGCCATAAGCCTTGGAAGACGCATCTGCGAAACCATTTAGCACCACTGATTGGTTCACAGCTAGGAAGTATCTTGGTACTTCAATGGATTCCAGTTCTTTAAGACTTTCGAGGAAGGTTTTCTATTGTTTGGCACCATGAGAGGGCAACTTCTCATTCCACTCTATTTTAAGAAGCCACAGCTCCTGCATGAATATTTTTGCTTTAGCAATCACTGGCCCTAAGAGACCGAGAGGATCATAAATGCTGGCAATATGCGAAAGTACATCTCTTTTTGTGAAATCACTTTTTCTGTTAATATTAACTTTATATCTAAAGGTATCATTTTCTTTTATTTCATGCATGTGATTTAAATCTCTATATTCTTTAATAAATTCTGTGTATAAGTTTTTCATAACAGGATCTCGATCTAAACGTTCCCACAGAGAGTTTAATCTTTTCAAAGCAAGATTTTTGGAATTTCCCAAATCGGGTTCTAAAGCCTGTGGTTTAAACGGCATCGTGACCACAAACCTACCATCCGGCTTTCTGAATTGCGTTTTATCGAAGTGATCACTACAATATTCTAATTCTTCATTGTTACTGGGTTTTAAATTTTCTACTTCTTCAATTTCCCAGAAAGACTTCAAAGTGTCATTAAGTACTTCAAGATTTTTTGTTAAGAAACAATAGTTAGTATTATTATTATTTACTGTTTTGTCATAAATACACCCAGATACTAAATATCCAAAAATAGTTGATTGAAATATAAATTATTGCCTAACTTTATTTTTTCTTCATTTAAAAGAGAAAAATACAGTTCAGCACCGATAGTTATCTCTACACTGCTTGGAATGTTAAATTGTTTATCCGCTAAACAAATGTTTCATGGAATTTTTAAATCTGATATGTTTATCTTTTTCAAGGGCGTGAAGTCACAGATGTTTGGAGCGATTAATAACTCAATATCATAACTGGTACTATTTATTTTATTTGACAACTTTGATTTGATTTTAAATTTAATGTAAATAGGCAATTTATTTATTCCACTTACAGGAATATTTATTTTCTCCCTTATCAAGCCTAGCATTTGTACTGCTTTAAATGTACAAAAACAATTCTGCGATGCGGAATCTAATATTGCTCTGAAAGGAATTTTGATGCCATTAACATCTGTCAAATAAATTATTGCAGTGCTAATTAAGATAGATTTATTATTATCATTTTCATACGAAAAAAATGAATGAGCAGTAGTTTCGTTTTGTGATAAATCTTCCGAAAGAAAAATGTTATTTATTGTTTCATGTATTGGGAGATTGTTTATAGGATTGTTCACTGGTGTTGTATAATTATGTAATGATAAATGATGGCTTGCGCTCTTGCAAACTTGACAAGTGCTTTTTGAATTACAATAATTAATGAGGTGGGCTGAACTTAAACAATTGAAGCAAAGTTTATTTTTCTTAACAAGCTTAATTCGCTCACTTAACTTCATGTTTTTATATTTAACACAATGGTATAAGGGGTGGTTTTCGGTTTTACATATTACGCAACATTTACTTTGAGGTTTGTTTGTTTTTATGAATAAAGATTTTGCAGTATATTTAGAGGATACGTTAGAACTTATACTATATAAGATTTGATATCTTCGCTCAAGAAATTCTAAAAATTCATCAAAATTAGGCACTTCATTATCCTTTAATGTTAGTTCGTATTGTTTACGAGTTTCATTATCTAGTTTATTTAGAATAATATTCAGCAAAATTGAGTTCGAGAAATTGTCTCTATCATACTTTAAGATCTTTAAAGCCCTTAAATTTTTCTTTACGTTATCTAATAAAATGCGGAGATCCTTAGCGGATTCCTGTTTAATTACATAAAGATTTAAAATATTCTTTATATGACAATCTACTATAACTCTTTTATTCTCGTATATTTGTTCTAACGCATTGAAAAGTGAAACATAATTTTCATCTGGTGTAAGCAAACTCCTCGCTTCACCAGTCAAACAGAACGCAACTAAAATAACTTTTCATTATCTTTTAAATTTGAATTATCATTAATTAGTTCATTAAAGGTAGTTTTAAATACGGACCATTCTTCTATTTTGCCACTAAAAACCGGCAATATGACCCTAGGGAGCACAATGCAAGACGTTTTTGCTTGGTCCTGTTCAATAGATTTCTTATTTGAATCAGTATTTTCATAATAAGCATTAATAGAGGATTTTAACCCTTTGTGGACGAGCGACCACTATATATGCCGGCACCGATTGTACTCAGATCCCACGAGACTAACATTCATGCCGGCGCTGTTTGTACTCACATCCCGCGAGAATAGCATTCATGCCGATCAAATGGAACGTTTTGTTTTTCACAGTTTAGCATATAAAAAATTTATCCTAATTCTATTTGAATGTATATTAAGGAAGAAGACTTCTCCTTCAAGCTAGGAAAGCTAATGAAAACATTTTTTTTAATCCACGCGAATTTAATTTTTTATGGAAATACTACAATGGGAAAAAGATTATTTTTTCATCATGTCTTTGTGTTTCATAAATCTTTTTACGCGTCTAGTAAAACTTTATTTTTCTTTATTAGAAATAATGCTACTGAACTACAGAAGGAAAAATTTGCGGTTAAAGAATAGAATCATAAGAAAGCATATAATTCACGTAAGTAAGCGTATTAGTAAGCAAATCTACGATTACGAATGATAACATGAACATCTGATACATTGCTTTTTTATCTCGATCAGAAATAGTGGCAAAAACCGACGTCATTAATATTTCGTGTTTTCTTTCTTGTAGAAGGAAAGATTTATCTTTTTTATATTTTTATTTTATTTCAGGAGTGCTTCGCAGTTAAAAAATAAAAAAATAATAAGAAAGAAAAAAAGTGTTACATAATGATTGTGGGAGCTGATACGCTGATAACATTCTTTCTCAGTGCAGCTAAATTAAGAATATTTTTCTGCGTTCTTCTTTTGATTAATTTTTACTTTTCACACTTGTTTAAATTAATTCGTTTTAAATTAATAATATATATTTAAGCGATATCGTTTATTAACTAATTAAAATGTCTAAAAGACGCCGGTATTTGACTGCTGATGAGACAGAGGATATTATGAATAAAACTCATTATTATTCAAGATTTTTTTCTTACTTATATATTAGATTATATGTTAAGATAGATTTTAAAAGATAACTTTAACATCAACAAAAGTTTTGAAAGTTTCAAATCATTATTAAACTTTATTCATAATTATCCAATAATATTTATTTGATATACCTTATTATACGATATACCATATGGAAATATATTTTCTATTTCTGAAATAATTTTAACATAAACATATTTTGGAAAGGTACATTTTTAATTTTTACTCTGATTTGCACATCATTACTGATTATTATTTAAGACTGTTTGTTTGTTTTTAATTCTGTGTTATATATATATTTCTTATTTCAAAAATATTATAAAATTAAACTAAGTTTTTTTTTATCCAATCTTACACACACACATATATATATGTATATAAGTGTTACAAAGCACCAGTAGCAGGTTGTTTGTATGTTTTATTTAATATTTTTCATTTCTAAATAAATCGTTTTTTGTAAAACATTTATTTTATTTGCTGAAAGTGTTAAAAATTATTAAATATCAAGATGGTTAGGCTTGTTTTTCTATTATAGCAAAATGTTTCATAGGTTGATATTTAACAGCCTGGTAAGTATTTTTCTGTAATGTTATATCATTTTAAAAGCTAAAAACAGGATATTAACTGTTCATTATTTACATTTAAACATTTTTTTTTCGATTAAAATATCACACAGTATACATCATTTTTTGAATGAATATATAAAATAACATCAAATTCCATGTATGTGAATTTCAAAAAGTTTCATGCGAAAGTTATTTTTTTATTAATTTTTAAAGAATTTTTGACAAGCGTTAGGCTTAACTGCGCGAAATCCTCCGGCGCAGAAGGTGAAATCGAATTTTCCCGCTCCGTCCTCAGATGCGCACTTCAAAATGCGCGCGCCGTCGCGAACGGTTTAAGCTTACCTCTAGTTTAAGAATATCTCCGTCCAGTTTCGAGAGTATTCTTTCAGTTTCTTCCAACTTTTCTTCCTCTATTATTCTGTAATATTCAAGGTTGAGAGCTTCAAACTTTTCTTCTATTTTCGACAAAGAGTCCAGATGGGCTTTCCATTCAGATAAATTGAAGCTTTTTCCATCCGTTGCGTTAAATATTCTATTGACTTGGGCCTTGATATTCCCTTGCCTTCTGTTCAACGCTTTTATTTCAGTTTTCGACATTATTCATCTTGTTGACGAAATTCGATAAATTCAAGTATTTAACTCAATAGAAAAGAGGCTGGCTCGGTCATACCTCCGGGTCGCTAGGACCAAAATGTACGGAGGTGTACTAAATTAAAAAGAAAAACTAAATTAAAAAGAAATAGCAAGTAGACTGTATATTTAATGGAATGTTCATTTTGTTAGAAATGCAGCTAGTTGCTGCATTCGGAGCTTGTTGCTAAGAGATCGTTTCTCTAAACCAACTGCGTCACACAACACGTGAGCAGGGTTACACTAAATTGCCGATTGGCGTATAATTGGCGTGGGCTGTGTTTGTCGCCAAGGCGATGTTACAAAGTTACAATACAGGAGCGGAACAGAGATGAACAAGTCATTTGATTTCAATTAGACTAAAATTATCGCTAAACCCACTTCGATACATGAACTTAGCTTTCTTGAAGAATAGCATGTTTATAAAAAAAATTAACAATAATGCTAGTTATGAATTCGGAACTCCCCCTTTATCAAATTATCAGAAATAATACATAAAGTCCCCCCTATTTCTAACTACTACCAACATTTTCTACACTTTTAGTTGTCTTACCTGTACTATTATCTTTTTGGCTAGTATCCTATTTTCTTATTGATCTACAAACTTCTCACTTGAATCCATTTCACTTCTATATAATTGATTATATTTTCCTTAGTTTTTGTACTGAAGACTGTACACTAAAGCCAACCAAAATATATGACTGGCCAAATTGGTTTCTATTTAGTGCACTTCTTGTAATAGTATCACATTTCACACAAAACGAGAAAAAACTTTTGACATATCACAATAGAATCTTTATTCCTGACTAACATCTGAATAAAAATTAGTGTTCAAATTTGAGTGAGACACTGACACTTTACATTATTTTAATGAATAAAAGAACTGCGTTCTCATGTGTCCATACATTAAGAGAATTATTATGGTTTTTGAGGAATCTTATGACATCACATTGGATATTCCAAGTATCTATTGCCAAAATATGAGTTAATTAATATTATTAGTTAGTTAACATTTCCTGTTTCAAGATATAGTAGAAATTAAGGACGACGTCATTGACCAAAATACTGCATACTTCCAGTATTGCTTATGGTGTAATCACGTTTCACAGAGAGATTAAAACTTATATAAATATTGTTACAGTGTCTTTAATATCATTAAATTTATGAAAAAAAAAATCCATTCATCTTCAAATGAATTACTCTATATATTTTTAATAAATTGGTAAATGAGCCTATGTAATGTGATTCTTTCGATTCTGATTTCCGTTTTATTTGTCCATTTTTTAAGCTAGATATATGTGTACCACCCTGTATTTACCATACCTTGGGTTAGTAAAATAATCCGTTAACAAAAATTTATTGTTTCTAAATCGAGCAAATATCTTAACATAAAGAAAAAGACAATAACATCTCACTTATATAAATATTTACTTACAAGGTAATATGTCTCCAATTATTTTTCCTATTTCTCTGTTGTTATCTTGTCTGCGAGGTTTCAGGCAAAATAGAGTACTTTTAATAGAATATCTCTTTGTTGGTTTAGTAAGACATATTCTTATATAAATTTCCTAAGAAAGGAGCGGTATTATCCGAAAGACAAACGTGATTCTTTCTTATACATTCTATTTTAGTCCTGTTTTATAATTACTGAACGCGTTCTTTTCAAACTTCTGGTTCGGCTATTAACCACTTTCTTGATTACCCCGTATTATCTCGGGTTCATGTACATTACAATAAGATATTATCCCGATAAAATACGACTATGGCATAATTCGTCGTCACAATTTGTTTTATCTTATATTTACTCGGCCTGAAGTTTAAAATACATAAAATATTCTTATATAGTACAATAAGTTATATATTATAATAAATTGTCGATAATATTTGATCGGTAGTTTTATAAGTTTTGTAATGTGAAATATAATGATTTAATGCAATGATGTGACTGCAAAAAACGTGATGATATTTTGCAATTGTTAAAAAGTGGTAAAGGAATCCGTTGATATTTTAAACGATTTTTTGCTAACATAGTTAACTATAAAACAGGTTCTTTTTTTCTATTCTGATTTTAGTAAAACTGCAATAAGAAGAAAATTAGCCTAGTTAGAAACCAACCTGAGCTATTCTGTGCAAAAAAAAAAAGACGTTGTTAAATAATATTGAAATGGAAATCAGAAATCAGAAAAGCACTTTCTCACAGGCCTAACATTACACTATTAAAAGTTTTGCTCTAATTTGAACCTATTTCAACCTCGTTCTAATATTGGAGCTATGCTTTAACAGAAGCTCCAAATATTGGTTCAAGATTTCACCTTCTTACAGTGATAACTACTGTGCACTAAAATTTTGTTCAAACTTGTACAAGACGTTAAAATTTTGAAAACAATTATCTAGTAAAAACTATAAAAATATCATCAGTTCAATCTATTAGTTAAATAATTTTTTGCAATAAATATTTATATTACGTATATTTAAATTAGGTACTTATGGGTACTAAATCAGATATATCTTGAATTTGTATAATTATTCGATGAACTTATATTCTCTATCTATTGTTATCAAAATTATTCTTTCAAATTATGACAAAAGTCAAAGGGAATTTACTATCTCTGGCCACACAAAAGCATTTTTTAGGGTACATATTTTTTGAAACTGGGTTAAATTTATAAATTCATCGGGTTTTTTTACTACATTAGTTTGATTTTAGATACATGGTAAGAGACATCACAATAAAGATATCAGTTAAACTTAAAGAGAAAAAATTACTTTTATTTACATATTAGGATAAGGAAAAACCATAGAAAAGTAATAAAGTTACGTTCTTACCTGTAAATTAGTGTATTTTAATGTTTTTTTGCGTTTTAAATTTTTTTTATTATTCTAAGTTAAGGATCAAACGTTAGATTTGCAAAAATGCGTTAATTTTAGTTTGGCGATCATTGAAAGCAAAGTTACAGCCTAAAAATATAAACAACAGTTGAACATTATGAAACCAAAAACTATCTGTAAAGAGCCGGTGAAAGGAAAATAATGCATTTTAATATTACGAATTTATACAGTGGCATGAACTTTTGAAAAATATTGGGTAAGCACAAAACCATTTTAGGGTAACATTAGCAGGCTTCGCCTACTACGCAAGTTTCCTTCTCCAAATGAGCCCTGAATCAAGAATTTGACATTGGGTAATAAAGCGATTTCGATCCTTACTTGATACATTCCCAACAAACACATGACTTACGGCCTGCAGACGATTTTATTGCGGCCAGAAGAAGTTAAGGCTATTTGTAACAAAACAATGCGGTACCGCAAATGACCCGCTGCTAGTTGCGGCAGCTACCGCCGAGCCAGTAACGGATCGGCGATGAGAGAACAGTTACATTTGCTTTGCCGGCCAACTCCTAAGGGTCAGTTTCCGGCAATAATTTAATGGCGTATCATACTCTAGAAAGCAAAGGGCCGTTATAATCTAACCAGCTTTTTTATTTAAAGAAAGAGAGAGTATTTTTTGTGTCTTCATTTCTTTCAGAAATTACTTCAAATCTGGGTTTTAATAAACATATAAATATGTTGTAAGTTTTATATTTAAAACAGTAATATAAATGTCATATTTTTATTTAGTTTAAAAATATTTTTTTTTATAAATAATAAAAATTGCTCCCAAAATGTATAGAGTATTCCAAATAATTTCTTCAGGCGCTCTTTTGCATTCATTATTTATAAAAAATAACTAAAAGAAAATGAATAAATGTTTAAAATACATTAAAGATATTTAAAATAAATATTAAAATAGAAAAAGTCTTTAGATTGTTCCCAAATCAGTCTCTGTCTGCTCTCCCCACCTACTCTGTAATGTAAAACTCTCGTATACATACATGTATAATTTTTAGTTGTAAATGCGCAAATATTTCTAAAATTGCCTATTACAGTATTTCTAAAATTGGCATAAAAGCCAAATTACTTTTTTTTTTTTAAGGAAAGATTTTTTTTTCTTAAAAATAAAAAAGGTTGTTTTTGGGGGAAAAAAAAGAAAAAAGAAAGAAAAAAAGAAAGAAAGAAAGAAAAGAAATACATTTCGATTTCATTGCCTCTGCAAGCGTCGGTGGAAGGCAAAGGTTGTGGGCTAATAATTCTCCCTTAAAATGAATAATTTTTCTGTAGAACAGTACATTTTTAAAAATTCTTTTGTTCATTTTGTTTAAAAAGTGTTTTACTTTTTTCCTGTGTAAAAACATGCTTTTGACACATTTTGTTACATCAATTACTTTCTGATACATTTAATTATTTTTGTACATAAATGAATAAAAATTGTTTTTGTAATCGAACAACTTTTTTCATTTTTCATGAATGTGTATATCTGAAATGGAATCCACACTTCCATACATTTTCCTTAACCGGCGCCCTTTTACACTCATCATTTATATATTAAAAAATACTGAAAGAAAATGAAAAAAAAATAAATAGATTAAAATAATTTAATATAAATATTTAAACAAAAAAGTCCTTATATAAAAGTAAATTTCAGTAAAGGTAGCAGATCTTTCAGAATATGCTGTGAAGTTTGATGTTTTGTACCAAAAAGCTGGACGCGAGAGCACGGGAAATGGTAAAAAAAACGGAAATAATAAAAATTCAATCGCTTACAAGTTGTAATTCATGCCTAGATTTAAAAAAAATGAAACGAAAACGGCTCAATGACAAATCGCTATAATAATCACTTGGTCAAGATTAATGTTTTTGCGCTTAAAAATACATCACAAAATGTGTAGAAAAGATTCGGGACATTGAAAGGGGCGAAAAAAAAACACATTTAAAAAAAAATATGCTTTAAAAAAAAAAAAATTAAAAACATAAGCCCACTAGAATCTCAAGTTAACGAAAAATTTTCAATGATTTCTTTAAAATTACTAAAGATCGTACAATCATTTCTTAAAGTTCTTTCTTAGAGAAGTAAATGCCTAAAACTTTGATAAAAGTATTCTATCGCTATGTATATTTTTTAACTTAAATTTCTGTAATATGACTTTTCATTTTGTTTCAAAAACATCATACAATCTTTTTATTTATGAAAAAATGATTAAAATGCAGTAAAACACTGTGTAAGACGGAAATCTATATATTTCGAAAATATTTTCAAGTCTCTGCGAATTTATTGAGATAGAATAAAATTTATTTATGGCGGAATATTGTCTACGATAGGAAACTTTCTCGATTCAAATCTATTTCGCCTTACACAGTTTACTGTATTTAAAATCCTGAAGAATTGTCGTTAAATTTGCGAAACGTCTCCTTAAAAAAAAATTCCATTAAATATTAAAATACATAAAAATATATCCGGGCTGTAAGAATGTATCGTTAAATAGACATAATTTTTAAATCCAGATACATCAAATAGACGCTTATTTTACTATATCTGTAAAAAGATTCCTTATCTTTCTCCCTTTTTTTCTGAGGAATTTCAAGGACACATCAGTGACCTAGCAGTTTTTCGCTGAGTCACTCACCCCTCTCCCCCGTTCTCGTCTTTGTCAATTATCTCTATCATTCCTTATTCCAACTTCACACCTGATGCTAGCTGGCACGCTGGTGCTGCCGTCTTTATCTCTGAGGATATTTACACATAAAATATTGTAAGTCTTTTCAATTTTTGTCTATTCATTAAAGATTCTTAACTCTAAAATATTTCTGCATCATTTTATTGTATTTGTTTTCATATTAGAACCGTATTAATACGTATTTTGGTTTTCGCAAACGCACAATAACATTTATTTAATATTTATTAAATTTAGTTTTCTTCAAAATTTCATTTAGTTTGTATCATTAAATGTATTTTTTTTTTACACGAAATGTTTTATTGTTGGAATTATATAAATCGATTTTAAATATTGTGATTTTTCGATGTTACTTTCTTGACACTTTAGTTTACTTAAAATTAATTGTTTCCATGAGGGGTTTTTTTTTAATATATATATATATACAACTTTCAAAGAAAAGGATTTTCCCCCCTTTCTAAGTGCGGATAATAATTTCTCCTTGGTGAAAATGCCATTAAAACCAATAACTAAATAATTTTAATGCACTAAAGAAATAGAGTAAAGATAAAACGCAATATTAATTACTCGAAATACTTTTCTGAGAAAAGATTATAATTATTTTGCTCAATTCCGAAAGGAAAATCTAATATTATCTGATATAAACAAACTAAAAATGTGCACAAGAACGAGAGACAGTTATATATATATATATATATATATGTATAAAAAAAAAAAAAAAAAAAAAAAAAAAAAAAAGGTTCGTGACTTATATAAACATCAAACTCTATTTTTATTTATTTTAAATAGCTGTGTGATTTTTTTTTATAAATTGAAAATGATGCAAAAATAATTGTGATTTAATGTACTTTAATGAATAGACATCAAATATTAACAGACTTAACAATAAGAGAAACTAAACACCACATACATATATAAAATAGATTTATTTTAATATAAAATACATAATAAATCATATTAAGAATATATGTTTTTAGGCGTAAGCTCAAAATGTGTTGAATAAAAAATAATTGTTGAATAATAGCTTGAATGACAAATGTTTCTTCATGAAAAATAAATATAGAAATAATAATTTAAGGTTCATTTTTCAAAAATGTATAAATTTATTTATCTTGAGCTTTTTATAAATATTATGCTTGGCATACTGATTTTATTTTTTCAAATTGTATATGAAAAGCAACTGTTTATAAATGGCATTATTTATACCTATATTTTTTTTTATGCATAATAGAATAAATAAACAAATTATTAAGTTCAATCTGCCAAGTATTGTATTTTGGAAAAATTCAAGAAAAGTAAATTTATATGTACATATATTTATTGTACCTAAATTATTCTTAATATATTTATTTTTTATGCAGAAACATTTAATCATTCAAGCAATTCTTCAATAAATATTTTTTATTCAACAAATTTTGAATTTATGCTTAAATAATTTTTATGACAAGGCAGTGGCAGGCTTTTGGAGAGTAGAAATCATTAAAGGCTCTTTTGCGGGCAGCTTTTGGCTAAATTTAATTCTTACAAAACACAAATGGCATGGCTAGGGCAAACTTCTGGCTAGCTTTGATTGTTAATGGCCTTTAAAAGAATAACTGTGGCCAGTTTGAGGCTGTCTGATATTTTGGTAAAAAGTTAATGGCACACTTGTGGGCATCTTCTTGTGGCCACGTTCTGGCCGGCGTGACAGTTTTTTGACGGAGCCGTTACGGCAAAGAACGGCGGGCCGTCACCAAACACTTTGGGCCAACGTTAACGACACCTTTAGTGGCCCACAAGTTATGTAGTTGGGTTCTTTCCTGAAAACATTCCTGGAAACGATACGAATGCCAGCTGCATTATATTTTCGAATGTATCCAAAAAAAATTTCTGCTGTTAAGGAGCTACTCAATCAGTTGATTATTTACAATAAGATTTGATGAAGAATGTTTGAACGATATGTAATGTACTAAAATTATCCCCTCCCCACAACTAATACAAACGCACTGAAATGCTTGTTATAACAGTGCTATTTATTTAACTCTTTCGGGCATGTTAGGTCAAGTTCTACTCCACGTACTTTTAATTCTCAAACGCTATAGGCACCAATATTGTAAAAAGAAATTTTGAATATATATATTGCTAAATCATTTTTAAAATATATTCTTAATTTTATATTTTAAGTATTAAAATCTAATTGAATCTGACGAATTAATAAAAGGTATTTTAGGATGGAAATTAGGCTGTCTATATACTTCAAAAATACTTTGTCAAACGACAGCAAGGAACTTCCTCTTAAAAAGGTATATGGAAAGAAAAAGTAAAAAATTTCATTTTTTGATAAGGAATTTAAAAAAAACGGATGTATTCCAAGCCTATAGTCTTAAGATTAGAAAAGAAGATTTGCAGTCTGACTGAACGACAAACCTCTCGGCAGGTCACATATGGATTCCATATATCTGTCATATGATATTTTTATTTTCAAGAACTCTATTTTTTTCTTTAAACTTTTGAGATAAAATACTTCAAAAGTGTACCTACCCACATTTGTTAAAAAATTTTCCTTTAAATATAAAATACATAAAAAGAGTTATAGGCAATTATCTTTATCGACCGAAATTACCTTTGATTTTAAGCAGATATGACTATTTATATTTGAGTCATTTACAAAATCAATTTGAACACATTTGTCTTTAAAAGATAATTTAATCCCTATTCCTTTTTTAAAAATCGATTTTTTAACAGTACATAACATTTAATTTCAAAATCAGAATATCCTAAAAACATGTTTTTTGAGAAGCATGCATTTAAAAGCAAGGAGAAAACAAATATAAAGATATTTTCTTAGATTTATAGATACTTTTCATATTTGTTGTAACAGCAGTTATTACAAGTTGTTTCCGGTTTAAACATTGATTTGTTTGCATTGTTTAATTCTTCATGTATTCAATAATTCAGTTGTTAAAATTGCGAATCAACGAACTAGTGTTATTGTACAATAAAACTTTTTGAACTTTGATTGTATAGACTAAATTAGCCCAGCAAACAGGAAATTTCTGGCCAGCAGCAAGCTAGATACCGGCAATAATAGAGAAGTGCTGGGTAATGGTTTACCACAGCATGATCACTGCTGGACAGCTCCAGTCAACTTTGCTGTTGGAAATCATTAGATAAAATTCTGATCGGCTTCCGTTTTACCTCATTCGCTGATCCACCACACGATGGAAGTGCACGAACATTTGCAGTATCATTGTTCAGAAGCTTTACACTAGGCATTGCGAATATCGAAATCACTGAGTAATTCAGAATTCATCATTCTGGGTATTTGGAATTTCATTCAGGAATTTTTAAACTTTTATTAACGACTATTGCGTACGTTGTGATCGTGATCAAGAACAATACTAAAATAAATCAGTAAAACAATAATTATATTTTTTATTTTAACGGAATTTTTTTTCTTCTTACATCTGATTTTCTAACTTACAAATGACTTAGGTTTTCATAATTCACACATTTGAGAATCACCATACAAAATGTATATGATTTCTATATGGCTTTAAAGATTGGGAAAGCACATCAGAAAAGAAACAAACTTAAAACATCTAATAAGAGCAAATGAGGAGTGAACAGCTATAGCATACGGTGAAGGCATCAGTGCTCGTCTGATTACAAAATCGAAACAACATCGAACGCGGTTAGTACTTGGGAGGGTCCACTGCATGGTGGCGAAATCTAAATACAGGGTGTTTCGCTACCAGACCGACAGACTTTGAGGGGTGATAGTAGACATGAAGACAAACATTATTAAATAGGAAACCATGGGGCGCAAACGTCTTCCGTAGGAGCCAAGGGCCATTAAAGTTTAAGGTCCAAAACTTCAAACGATTATAAAACACGGAAAAAAGGGTGGATTCGATTGCGGGTTTTGTTAAAATCGTTCTTTATATCACGTTTTGTTTGTAAAAAAATTTTGAAAAATTCGTTCAAAAATTGTCGATAGAGGGCGCTTTAGACTTTAGAGTAACAAACAACTACTTTTAAGGAGAGTAGAAATTATTTTGTGAACGGGGTTGAAATTATTCTAAAGTTTAGACTTTAACTTAAATTTTATGCCCAAAATCGGAAACATTTTTATCGGGTAACTAGCGAAAATTGAAATGTGAACCGAGGGGGAGATTTTAAATGCTCATAAACATTAGACAAACTAATCGATTTTGTTGCGTTTTGCGAGTAGGTCATTCCCATGGTAATTATTTTGTTCAAAATGACATACAGCACTGGTGTCCCCATTTTTTGTTAGAGGGCGCTTCCGACACATCTCCGAAATTTCAATGGCGTTACTCCTGGGTGTTTTACTACCAGACCAACATACTTCCAGGAAGTGTTAGGGATGCAAAGACGACTCGGAATCATAATATAATGTAATGTCAAAAATACCTTTTTTACGAGTTAGAGTTAAAAGAAGCAGAGAAAAAAGCCACTTGATATTTCTACAACACGTTGTGTCAGAACTTCTGGTAAAAGTACATGTTACTCGTTCGTTGCGCTACTCCATAGCACGATAAGGCTCCTCCACATTTTACCAATGATGGTCGCAGACACTCAACGTAACGCGTGGAAAGCGGTGGATATGTAGTGGTGCCCGGTTCGTTGGCCTGCCAGATCGTCGCACCTACTTCATTATATCAATTACTTTTTGTTACCTACCTTAATTTTATTACTGTGTAGTTGTTCTGTATTTTTTAAAATAAAAATTGCTGGGTGGGGCTAGTTAAGCTCAAACCAATTAGTAGCCCCCTCCCCTCCGACCACCACCTGGTTCAATCTGAGTCTGAATCTGTATGGACTTCTTCTGCTGGGAACAAATGAAAAGTTGAATGTATGAGACTCCCTTCAGTGGAAGACCTGTCAGCTCGAATTTCTGTAGCTGCCAGAAAGCTATCCGAGATGCCAGGAATCTTCCAAATCGATCCAGTAAGGAATTGCATGCGACACTGCTGTCAAGCATGCCTGACTACTTCTGGTCGTAATTTCGGATACCTTTTGTAGAATAACCTTTAACTAAATTGCTTTCTATCACATTAACGTGTTGCTGTTCACAACCATTGTCTGTTACTTTTCTCTCTGCTTCTTCTAACCTTAGCTCGCTAAAAAGGCATTTTCAATGTTACATTCCTATGTGATTCCGAGTCACTTTGCATCCCTAACACTTCCTGGAAGTATGTTGGTCTGGTAGTAAAACACACAGGATTAATGCCATTGAAATGTCGGAGATGTGTCGGAAGCGCCCCCTATCAAAAAATGGATACACAAAAGCTGTAAGTCATTTGGAATAAAATAATTACCAAAGGAATGAACTACACGTAAACCGCAACAAAATCGATCTATTTGTGTAATGTTTATGAATGTTTAAAATCCGCCCCTCAGTTCACAGTTAAATTTTCGCCAGTTACCCGATCCCAATGTCTCCGATTTTGGGATTAAAATTTAAGTTAAAGTCTAAACTTTAAAACAATTTCAATCCCATGCACAAAATAAAGGTAAAAAGTAGTTGTTCGTTACTCTAAAGTCTAAAGCGTCCTCTATCGAAAATTTTTGAATGTAACCTTCATAATTTGCTTTTTTTTTTAAATCGTGTTATAAAGAATGATTTTAGTGAAAATCTAAAACGAATCGACCCTTTTTTCCGTTTTTTATCATCGTTTGAATTTTTGGACCTTAAACTTTAATGGGCCCCTAGCTCCTACAGAAGACGTTTGCGCCCCATGGTTTCCTATTTAATAATGTTTGTCTTTATGTCTACTATTACCCCTAAAAGTTTGTCGGTCTGGTAACGAAACACCCTGTATATTCGAACGTTTCTATGTATTACATTGTTTCCATATACTTCTTTCGGTTAAATTAGCTTATAGAAAACAGCCTAGAATTCTAAAATATCTTTTATAAGATATTTTTGTAAGGGTGCTGGGTGGGTGTTTGCTCATAGTAAAAAAAAAAGCTGTCTGATGGTTTGCGACTGTATAAACACAGCAGGATAAGTGATGGTGCTGGATTAACAGTGCTGGCCCAGCAAAGGAATAGCAGTAGGATAGGTTCTAGCACTGAAAGAAAATTGTCGGATTGTAATAATGTGATGGCATAGTAATACTGGCCTGCTGTTGGTCATTACTGATGTGTCAGCTGCATTTCGCACGGACACTTTTGTACTGGTTTAAGCAATGGCACCATTGCACTTTACCTCTGATGGCACAGCTGGCTGCCATCTTTTTTCCAGCTGATAGCCCACTGTTTCTTTCTTTGCTGGGAGAGTTAAAAAATGACACCATGTGAAGCTTTTACAGGACTTAAAAAAAAGGAGGTTATCAATTCGACGCGTATGTATTTTTTTATATGATTCATCAACGATTACTCTAAAATTATGCGACAGATATATGTCGTTTTCATTTTAGATGAAAAAGATAACACTCAAATTGTTACTACTTCCTTTTTATCAAGAATGGTTCAGTACTTTTTTAGCAATTAAGCAAAAACTAATAATTAGTGATTTCTCACAAATTAAAATTTTATTGTTGCAACCATTTCCCAATCATAAGCATAAAATTATGTACTTATACCCATCAGCAGCAATTTTTCGTCAATCTTGGGGCCATCTGCTGAATTATCGTCAAATTTATCGATTGTAATAAGTCGCTATAACATCCTCAGTCCTGAGACAAATATAATGAGAGACCACAAAAACTAATTGCAAATCGAATATTTAACCCTCGGACAGTCTTGCAAAAGAGCAAAATTGTAATGTTGTTTTCTCAGCATTTTGTTTTAATTGCAAAAAAAAAAATATGATTCTTTCAAAATTATAAAAAAATCTTATTTACGAATGTGAATGTTGTCCTTGAGTGTATTAATCATTGCACAATGTATTAAAAAGCCATTAAATCAACTGAGTTATATCATTTTAATTATTGCTTGCATTGCAGTGAAACCTGGAACTTAGGGAACGTCTGTAGACGGGCTTGTCAGTGAGAGGGTTAAAGCGCGAATTATCCCTTGCTAACTAAGTGTAGAACCAACAGGGTGAAAAATGTCCAAGCTCGTGATCGAACCCGGAACCCTTATTATAGCACTGCAAGTACTCTGCCATTTAAGCTACGAGAACGATGTCCAGTCTAGCATTTTTCACTCCCATATGCTTAGCTTAAATGGTAGAGCACTTGGAGCGCCATTCCAAGGGTTTCAGGCTCGATCTCCGGCTTGGACATTTTCCACTCCATTGGTTTTACGCTTAGTTAGCAAGTGATAATTCACATATAAAATATTCAATATAAAATATTCAATATTTTCGAGCATAATTTCAGTGCAGAAAATTAATTGAAAGTTTATTTAAAATTCGTATAATATAAAATTATCATGAAATATCTCCAAAGATGTAGAAGGCTATATATCGATGCTTAGGATGTTCACTTATTTATTAAAAAGGTCTAGATGTAATTCCAACAATTCTGGAAAGATTTAAATTAATTGATTTAAAGGGTGTTTGTTCTTTAGTGTCTCCTCTAGGCGATACCAGGACTGAGGAGGATAAATAATGTCAACTTGGCTATAGCTGATTAATTTGGCTACATTCTCATTTAAATTCAATAATGGATATTTTCTAATCGGTTTCTTAGCATTTGTTAATCGTCTGTCGTATTTACAACTACTAATTTCCAATTGCATAAAGGTTATTAATTTAATGTATCTTTATTAAATCTGAAACATTATTTAAAATATTACATAATAGATGCAAACTAAATTAATATAAACAATAATCTAGCATACGTTTAATTATGCGCATAATATCAGACTGACGGCATATACTGTTTATATATATATATAATTATTATATGCATATCTATATCTGTATTATATTATATTGAACAGTTATATATATGGATGCCGTTAGTTATTCCACGAGATAATAATAACAGTAATAATCCAGTATAGGGGCCTAGGCGAGATAATAAAACTTTTACGCACATTTTCTGACAAACAATTTATTTTCTTATATATGCAACATAGAAAGAAAAAAAAGTGTACTGCAGTTAGTATTACCGACGTTGTTGGTGTGATGTATTTACATAGCACGGATCAAAAACGGCAATAGACATTAAGAATAATTGCCAAAGTCAGTGAATTCCGCAATAATGAAAACTTCTAAATTGTATAAAAAAATGGGAAAGCTAGAAGAAAATCTTGAATTTTAATCACATACAAAAATAAAAAAGGCGCTACTAATAGCAAATATGGTTTAAAGGAAATGAGAATAAGTTGCTTCTAAAAATCTGTTACTTTACTTTTCTTACTAAAAATAAGTCAAAGTTAGCATGTAGATTGATTATGATATATTAATCAAGAGTATTAGATAAAAATTATGATGAATTTTTTAATCTTCTGTAATCGAGTCCACTGGAAAGTCTAGCGGGGACAAAAAAATATATAATAAAATTAGCGGCAACATATTACAATTGAAATGTGGGTATCATAAAAGATTTATATTACCAAAACATTTCCATGCACAAAATCGTATTAACTAAGATATGTCAATTGGCAGTTGATTCCAAAACGAATACTTGATCGTTTTCAAATTTTTAAAAGTCACCAAATTATTTCACCAAAACAATAATGAAAAACCTTTAACTGCTAAATATAAATAAATAAACTTTTTTACCAAAAATAAAAGCATTTTTAAAGACTACTACAAAATAAAAAAAAATAATTATTTTACATAAAAGCAACAGCAAATTAAATTAAGAACATAGTATTTAGTATGCTATTATTCTACTTATGTACATTAACTTTATTTTTTGAAGTCTTTAGCTGACAGTCAAGTTCGAAAAAAAAATGTATTTTCCAATACAAATTGCAACAGGGTGCAGCAAAAATTCTGAAAAAAAAATCCATTCTCAATCAGTCAACTTTGATCGTACCTTCCACTTTAAAATACGTGGTTGGTTACGATTCCTTTTTCTTCTTTTTTTCTACACAATAGAATGTATAAAAGCACTATTTTTATATTAATCCTTAATCTCCTCAGTCCTGAAACAAATATTACCATGGACCACAAAAAACAGTTAAAAATTACTCTAAAATATCTTCAAAGATATATCAGTCAATCTATCGATGCTTATGATATGCACGCATTTATTAATAAAATTTAAACGCAATTTTATTAATTCTAGAAGGATTTAACTTATATTTAAATGGTCTTCTTTACTGTCTCCTACAGGTGACATCAGGACTGAGGATCTTAATTTAAGACATATAATTAATTATAGTTGCTAATCTCAGTTGAAAATACGCATTTATAAAATCAGAAGAAATGTATTAAAAATGGAAAAATTAAACTTCTTTGAACAAAATAATAAATCGTTAAAAAAAGTATATCGTAAAAATTTTAATGTGTGTATATGGGAAAATTACATGTAACTTTGCAAGGCTGGCACCTATTGCAAAAAAAAATTATAAATGTAATGATATGCATGGTAAATACCATATTCTTAATGCAAGTTCTTATTATGTGATAAGGTAGTACAATATGTTTATTAAAAATGACCCTAAAGAAAAAGGAATCGAGGCAAATGAAACTTCTCCATTGCAGCAAAAACTGACAAATAATTTTGGGCACTTACGAGGTATTATGTACGTCAATTTTCTTCATGAATAATGTCATATAATTCAGCATATTAATTAAGGAAAAATATAAAACAGCCTATCAATTTCAGAAATTTCTCTGTTTCATCCGAATGTTATTTTCTTTGACAATTATGCCAAACCACCAATAACAGGTACAACAAAAGAAAAAAATCACTGGACCTCATTCCAACATTCGCGTTGTGGTCGGAACTTATTAAGGAATTTCTTTGAATATCATTAAACAAGCATTAGGAGCAGAAGGTGTAACTCTAAATGATGAAGTCAAATATGGGTGTTAATCCAAAATTTGGTTAACTTGGTGTTAGCAGCAATTTACGCATATTTATATCAATGTTATCCAATATTTGCAACTACTAAGCGATTCTATAAAGTCCATGCAATTTAGTCACTCACTTTGATTTATATCACAATATTTTTTATTTCAGAAAAT
Source organism: Maratus speculifer (assembly GCA_964019185.1). Lineage (NCBI taxonomy): Eukaryota > Metazoa > Arthropoda > Arachnida > Araneae > Salticidae > Maratus > Maratus speculifer. The sequence goes on along the minus strand of OZ025292.1, from coordinate 176,022,435 downwards.
CGCTTCTTCCTACTAAAAATATCAATGACTAGCCATGTACGATCTTCCAAATTAAGCACAAATATCATTGTTATTCTAATTCTATGTACGACAATTTGATTAAACTCAACTTTAACACGTTTAATAATAATTACTAACATTGTTATTGCGATTTACTTTTTAATAACAACAATTTTTATCTGATTACTTCAAATCAAAAAGTGTAATCGTTAAAAATATCAGTCCCTAACTATTTCCGAAATTCAAAAATACGCAACATCTTACCTTATGGCGTTTTTTATAACTTGCTCAAGCGAAAGCATCGATGTGAAATTAGTTGTAAACACGACCAATGCCGCGGCAATCATTTCGTTTTTAGTGCGGTCGCCGACTTTGTCACGGAAACACGCACTGTTTCAAAGATAATTAATTAATAATTGATCTCATCACCTATTGTAAATTTGAGCTTTGTCTACCTTGTTATTTTCATCATCTGCAAGTTTTGAAATTTATTGAAAATAATAGGTTATGTTTGATTTTGCTTTGATTCGTCAGTCGCCAGACCGTCAGGCTCACGTCGTAAAAGTAACAAGGTCATGAAATATTAGATACTTATTACATATATTTGTTATACCTTAAAATATTTATTAAAGTGACTGGACCTTTTAGATACAATAAAATAGATACTGTACCCACAGTATAGTATTAGAACTTTACTGATAACCATATAAAACACCTTTTTACATTTCCTCATTTAGGAATAAATATTGAGTAAAGCATGTTAAACAAAAAAAATATACGTATGCATATTACATTTGATAGTTTTTTAAAAATACAATTTGCAGTGTAAGAACAAATAAAACTAGTTCCGTGTGCCAATTCCCTCTTCTTCTATCTCATACGTATATTTTAATATTTCAATAAGTAGTTAAACATGTTAATACTTCAATATTATTAGCTCATTACTATCCAAACTTAGATTTCTATGTTAAATTTCTTTTTCATTCAATCAATCGGAGTAAAAACGAGTTAATCTCAAACATATTTATTAAAACCAAGGTTTTTTCTTTTTCTCTTTTAATCAGTTGTTCGAAAATAGTCGGCTTAGCAGGACACGAGTTCCCGTCAGTGCACGAAACGATGAACAATAGAAAAAATGATAGAAAACTGCTTCTTAGACAGTACTTCTTTCATACGGAATATTTGCAAGTTCAAGGAGGATCTGGATTCCATAGGCAGAAAACATTTTGATCTGTTCTATGCATAACTTTACACAATCTTCTATGGTACAATAATAAAAATGGCTCAAACATTGTCATTGCAGCACTTTCTTCTGGTGAAATATATCTATATTAAACAGAATTGATAGGTAAAGTCATACACAAATAAACTAACTGAAATCTGTGCATAACTTTATTCACTTTTGAGCAAAAATGTAAGTACAATAATGAAAAAAGCACGCAAATAGCTTTTACAGTGCCCTCTTCGGCAGTTTTTTTTCAAATTCAGGGAGGATCTACAAGCCATAATCAAACACTTACACAAAAAATTTAGTTCAATTTTATGTATAACTTCATACACTTTTAGATAAAAAAAATATTAAAAATGACCCATAAATCTCTATCACAGAGCCCCATTTCGTCGAAATATTTCATAATTGAAGGGGAATTTGCTTGCCAAAGCCTAAAATATACACAGAAAATTTGGCTCAATTCCATGCATATCTTCTTACCATTTTCGATGATACAATGGGTACACAAGGACAGATGGATACACGGACTGACAGACAGACATTTTGTAAAAACCTGTTTTTTGGAATCTCTGATACTTAAAATATGTATATCCGAAAAAACCGGAAGTAAAAAAATTACAATATTTTCTTCAATTAAAAATAGAAGAAAGAAAAAAAAATGCACATCGTTTGCATTCATGAAATTATTCAAGGTACAAAGTATATTTACCCTTTATAAAATGTATAAGATTTGTTTTATAAAATGCAAGTTACGAATTTATCAAATTCAGAAACAGTGTTACCAAATTCATGAAAAGAAATTCTAGATACATAGTCTTTTGCTAGAAAATTTTCGAAAGAAATATTAAATAAAAATGAAATATACCAAAAAGCTACATTTGAGAATCAAAGCTTTTGCCTTGAAATTATTTGTTACAACAGATGTATGGGCAGACGTTTTCTATTATCTTTTTTCTTCTGGCATCGTACTTTTTTTCGAAACCTTTTTTCAGAATTCAAAGATTGTTTATTTACATTGAATTTTTCACTTTTGTTTTGCTCATTTAAGAATGTTATCACGGTTGTTTTTCACAAAATTATTTTCCAAGGTTTATTATGAAAGAATCATTTATTGAAGGCACAGAAAATGTAGGCGTTTTTCATAATTAAAACTTCTAGTGGCTATAAAATTATCTACAGGTTAATTAAAAAAAAACATTAATTTGTAATAAATATATATGCGCACATATAAACTACAATTATCATCATATATCTAAAAAAATTAGAATAATTACAAAATGCGTTGTTTATATTTTTTGAATGAAACTAATCTTAATTGTTCTTAATTTCTTCCAATTGATATCATTTATGTATAGTCTTGGAAAAAAATAACACCCCCTATTGACTCTGCAATATATTATTGTAGTATAAAATTAACGGTACCAAACGAGAACGTAGTGGAAATTAAATCTATTTTTAAGTTATTTATATAAAATTATCTAAGGAGACTATATACATATTATAACACATAAAATGTTTTTTCATAGCAAAAACCGGAAATAAATTGTGTACACTTCAATTAGCCTAAATGCAATTTTGCATCAAATTCATAAAATTTGTTTTTGAGGAATTGTTTGAAAATGACCATATTCTGAGGACTATAACCAAATTGAAGTTCGATACTCGAAGGTTGTTAAAAAAATCCCTGTCAGCTTGGCCTATAAGCAGAGGTAGATTCAAAAGAGTGCTCATTTCAACAACAAAAAATAAAATATGATTAGAGATAATCCCAGTTTAAAAACTTTATTTGGCCGCTTTTCAAAAATCTTTATTTCATTTTTCTATAAGAACTGGTTTTATCAGAATCGTTTTAAGTGTAAAAGCCAGACATTTTTTTGTTTGTTTGATAATATATCCGAAGTCGATTGACAATGACATATTTTGAAAAAAAAAATACCGACATCACTATTTTTGAAGGAGTTGTGGCCTGTATCTCTTACGGTGTATTTGCATAGTTTATATCCCGATTTGTTTAAATAACTAAAATTAAATATTTTTAAGACTCTAAACAATTTGGCATTCATTATTATCCATTAAAATGGCGTTAATAATTCCATTTTTTTTTCTATTTTCTTCAAAATTTTACAATTAACTTATTACTGACGTTTGGCAAAACACTTGCCAATTGAAATTTCTATTTTGTCATATTTTAGATAATTTTGCACATTATTTGCGATAGTAAAGAAAACTTACCTGTCTGGAAATCATAAAAATAACTTATAAAGTGTTTTTAACTTAGACTGTGTTCTCAAATAGCTATAAATAATCAGGCTTGAGAAGAAATGTTTTAATTATTTAAAGCTCTGTAAATTTGAATTAACAACTTTCGTATGTTCTCAGTATTTTTTCAGAATGCAGTTTTTGATTTATATGCAACAGTAAACAAAAGATTAAATTAGCATTTTTAAATAAAAACGAAATACTTTTTGGGGAATAATTTATCTAACAGACATTGAGTATAATATCAAAAATAGTTTAACACGATTTGAATAAACTGAAATTACAAGTACAATTATCTCAATGACTACAAGGTAGATAAAATAATGGTTTAAAGGGTGTAAAATCTTTTTAACAAAGCTTTTGTACATATCACACTGTAAAAGAAATCTCTTAAATTTACGGCAAAAACTGCTGGCAGCAATCTTGCCAGCAGTTTTTGCCATAAAAATTGCAGTAAAATTAGATGTATTTTTTTATTCGTCTAATTTTGCTGCAATTTTTACGGCAAAATTGCTGGCAGCTGTTTTTGCCGTAAATTTAACTTTTTTTCTGTTTTTTACAGTGCAAATGCTAGAATGCTAGAATTAGATTAATCATTTTTCGTAAATACATCATAGGCATCCATTTAAAAAGGGAAAATACTTCCACGCGTTATTTTGTTTTGTGGAAAGTATTGAAATAAATAATTTCATATTCACACCACAAATTAATCTTTGCTTTCTGAAATTTCATGTTAATGTAATCATCACAAATTCTTTCATCAAAATTAAACAACGATAAAATGCAAGCATGCATACGTTACCGGCCAAACCTGATTTTAGACCAAACTAGATTGGCCTAGGTTAAACTAGTTTATCCTAATGTGCATAGGAAAAGCTAGTTTTTCCTATTCCAAAATAGCTTATCCTAACTCCCATGGGATAAACTAGTTTTTCGTAGTCCAAACTGATTTATCGTAAAGCCCGTAGAATAAACTAATTTTTCCTTGGCTAAACTGGTTTACCCTAATGCACGTAGGATAAACTAGTTTTTTTAGATCAAAGTAGTTTGACTTAACGCTCATAGGATGAATTAGTTAAGCCTGCTATTTATTCGTCTGAACTAGTTTATCCTAGGCCATTTCAAATTGGCGTTATTTTATTAATCCCATACATTGCTGCGGCGCCAACCTAATAGTTAATCCTTGGCTAATGCGATTTGACATGCTTTTATTGATTCCAACAACCTCTCCGGCGGGAACCCTATGTTAAGTATCATTATCGTCAAGCCTGTATAATATAATTTATTTGAGATGGTGTGGGATACTGTCCACCTTTCTTTTCCATGTCACCGCCACCGGTAGTAACAAAATATATTCCATGTGTCAAATATTGTATTAGAGGATCAAAAAATGGGATGAAAGATTGTCATAAAATTTAGGAGAGGAAGAATTTAGAGGAGGATTAATAATGTACAGTCAAACTTGACGGGATCGGGACTTCGCTGGATATTTGAAAATTCCTGGTTTCTGAAAGAATATCAAATACATTTCTGATATTCTTAATGGTGCATTTAATCATAGTTAATTCAAAGCCAAGTAATATTTACGTAAAAAAATTAATACTAAAAAAATTGAAAATATATATATATGTATTTTTTTCACATACATGTACCTTGGCGTTGAATCTATTATGAATAAGAGCACCAATAAGAATATCAGACGTACATTTGTTATTCTTTCAGAAATGTGGAATTTTCAAAAATCCAAAGAAGATATGGTCTTACTTTGGCCTAAAGTAAATTTATATTTATGCTAACATTATTCCACAATTTAAGTTATCTTTAAAGAATTGCACATATACATTTATACATATGGGGATGCAGTACCGTAAAACAGGTTAGAAGAATGTATGTAAGACGAGATATTGTTTTAAACAGAAGGATTTTTTAATTGCTGCAAATTAAATATAATAATCCGTTTAAAAAATATATAATTCATTAACTAGAAACGATAGACAATCAAAAATCGAAATTAACTATAATTTTTTTTTCTTCCATGTGATTGCGTCTTAGGTGGATTTTCTAAATAAATTTTTATAGAATTTCAACACACCAAACTGTTTAGAAATGTTAATGGGGCTAGTAATTATTCACATATTTACATACATATAGTGATTCATTAAAAACAGATGTAGATTTTCCAAGTGGGTGAAAAAAGTCCGTGCAGGATTCGAACCAGAGATATATTCTCTGAAGTTGTGCAACTGAGTCATCCCAGATGATTCACCCAACCAACCTCAACGATCACAAAATCCGGTCTGATATCTTGGTCAGCTCACAGAATTAATCGAAGATTAATATATGGAACTGCAGAAAACGCTGCATAGAAATTATTTTAGATTAATTTATAACACGATTTTTCAATCGATAAATGAATTATAACAGATGTAATTTTTCCAAGTGGGTGAAAAAAGTCCGGATCAGAATTCGAACCAGGGATGTATTCGCTGAAGACGTAAATGATCTTCCAACTGAACCATCCCAAACAAATACTGGATTACTAATTCACCAGAACAACATCAACGATTGCACAATCTAGCCTGATACCTTAGATCAGATCAACAGAATAAATCGAAGGTTAACATATGGAAATGCAGAAACGCTGCATGCGAAATTATGAAGCCTTCGATTAACCTTTGATTTATTCTATTGAGCTCATTCAAGGAGTCATACCAGATTGTGTGATCGTTGATCCTCCAGTATTCGTCCGGGATGGTTCAGTTAGATGAGCATTGGAGGCTACGGCCAATACATCCTTTGTTCGAATCATGGCTTTGATTTCTTTCATCCACTTGGAAAATTTACATCTGTTATAATTCATTTACTGATTGAATAATCGTGTTATAAATTAATCTGATATAATTTCGTATGCAGCGTTTTCTGCAATTCCATATATTAAGAAGGAAAAGCATAGGAAAGAAAAAAAATTCGTTATTGGCTGGTTCCTTTTTAAAAGGTTCTTTGTCTGTTGTAAATGCATTATATTCCTTTACAAATACTTATATTATCATTTTACATAGATCAACATATTTGTTTTTTGTTATACACGGTATTCTGCTATATGCAGGTTATTTTTCTCGGGTTTTACCGTACTTTAATGTTACCTAAGAATGGATCTTCTCACCTTTTAAAATATTTAATATATATATATATATATATATATATATATATATATATATATACGCATTTTAATTGTATTATAAAGGCGATTTGAAAATGCATGCATTAAAATAAAAGTTTAGTGGGCCAATTGTGGCAAATATTTTTACGAATAGACCAAAGATCCTGTAGGTCCGAATGCTTTTTCTATGATCTGGATTGGAAATTGGATCGAAAATTTCTGCTTGTAAGATGTTGCAAATTTCAACACTAACTTCTATTACATTAAATCTATACATATAATAAAACAGTAGGACCCGGTGTGTCTGTACATTGAAGATAATTGACAAAAATGGAGTCAGGGCGATAAAAGAAAACCAATGAAACACAAAAAAATTTTTTTTGAATTTTTTGTCTGTCTGTCTGTCTGTCTGTTTGTTCGAGGTTATCTTCGTAACTACTGAATGGATTTTTATGCGGTTTTCACTAATGAAGAATGCACACTCCCGGGCAGTGTATAGGCTTTGTTTCATCAAAATCGGACAACAGACAAAAAAGTAACAAAAAGAAACAAAAGAAACTATTAGGTGCGCTGCTCACGTTTTTTAGTACATAACGTTTTTTAGTACATATAAAATCCAATAGATGTCACTGTGCGATTTTAAAACGCGCTATCGTTATGTTTTCGCCACTCTACTTAAGTATGAGAAAGTTTCAAGCTGGCTGTCGTTCCATGTGGTTTAGTCGGTAGAACGTCAGTGCGCCATACTGATGGCCCGGGTTCGATTCCCAGCATGGAATTTTTTTTTCACTATGTTGGCATTAACGCCTATAAGCAATTAAAAGAATTTGAAATATTGTATTCAAGGCGAATTTTCTCTCTGGGAAAATTTCCTTGCATTAATATGTCAGTGTATTTTTTTTTTCGATTTAATTTTTTTTTTCGAAACTTTGTTTTTCTTAAAAAATTACAGTAAATATTTGATATTTCCCAACGTTTTTTGAATGATCGACTTGCTTTTTTTTTTTTTTAATGTATGTCTGAACCTTATCTAACTACTTCTTCAAGATTTCTTTAGATAAACCGACCAGCGTAGCGGGCGAAGGCCGCTAGTAATAAATAAATAAAACGAATTTTTAGCGAAGTTTGTTCATTTCCATAGATGTGTTTGCATGGAGCGGATTTGTTTGGATTTTATTTTTTTTTTTAATTTGAGCATAAGCTTGACTGATATCAACTAAAGCACAACTGATTAAATTGGCAAGTAATAAACTATATTGGCCTAGAATAAACCTAGGATCGACCTAAGATAGACCGAAGCGTTTTTGAAATTAATAAAAGCTTTTAAATTGAACTAGCTAAGGATAATTTAGATCAGACTAGGATAAACTACTTCAGACAAATGCATAGCAGGCTAAACTAGATAATCCTATGAGTGTTAGGTCAAATTTGCTTGGCCTAGGAAAAACTACTTTATCCTATGTGAATCAGGACAAAGTGTTACGGTCAAGGAAAATCTATTTTACTCTGCCAACATTAGGAAAAACTTGTTTGCATAGGAAACATTAGTTTATCTGACAGACGTTAGTCTAAATTAAATTTGCCTAGACCAATTAGTTTAGCTTAAAATCGGGTTAAGCCTATATTATATATAAGGAACAAACTGGTCCACATAATGAAAATTAAAAAGCAATAGTTGCACCAACTTCCTACCAAAATTTTAAAATAGTGAAATTTATTTAAGTAAAAAAATATAAATACGCCAAATATGAAAAGCTATTTCGTATGAAAGAATTTTTACAAAAGAATTGCACAATTGTAAAGAATTGTATGCATATTTTTTTCAATATATTTTTTTCACATCATAGACTGTTCCTTAAACTAGCAAATGACATTTTTTAAGCATAATTGGAAAAATAAAATTAAACTTTTGATTAGCATAAATCAGGACACAATAAATTTGAAGCCATAAAAATTGTCGGTTGCAATTCATATTTTTCTTCCAATATTAATTTCATAATTTATTATTAATATTATAATATTTTTAAAATAAAAAATTCAATGCATTAATGTCGGGCGTTTTTACTATTATAACCGCACAAAAAAGTATGTTTGAATTACAATTTCAGAGATAATTAAAAAAAACAATGAAAATGTAAATTAACTTTGTTAGCATTAATATTATTAAAGTTGTTCTCCAAATGACTTTGAATTTTGTTTCTAGGCATAAGGTAAACAGAATATTTAAAATATTATTTTATAATTGGGTGCCGCTATTAAAATCAGAAATTTTCGATAGGTTTTGATTGTAGATGCTCCTAAAAAGAAATTTTATATGCATTATTTAAAAGTTGACTTAATTTTGAATCATTTGGTTCCAGTGACTTTATTCTATTATCATTTGTTGAAGAGCTAGTGGAGAGGGATGTTTATTATTTTTTTTTTTGCCATGACTGTACTGTCGTAGAAAAGAAAGTAAACATTCATAAAATTATTAAAACTGCAAATTTAACATATTTATGTTCGGGAATTTTAGAATTATTACTACTTAAAAAATAGAAAATTAAGAATATGATTTCAGGATATAATAAAAAAACTATAAGAATGTAATTTAACACTAGGGGCATTAAATTTTGAATGTTTATAATTCAAAAACCTATCATTCAAATGACTTGAAATTTGGTGTCTAGGCATACTTTGAACTGTAGATTTTAAATATCTTGTTACAATTGGATAGTGCCATTGGAAAAAAAAACAGAAATTTGAGCTTGTTTTAATTTGTAGATGGCGCCCTAAGCAAATTTAACATACGTCATTTAAAAGTAGACTTTATTTTCAATCGTTCGGTAGCAGTCATTTTCTTCTAATATAATTTGTAGAGGAGTTAATAAGGAGTATTTACTTTTTTCCCCACGACTGTGCATCGTTCTACAAGACTATAACTTAAGAAATTGCCTTCATACTCCTAAATTTCACACTCGAATCATTTTAGAAACATGTGTTTTTAGAAGTACCCATTTAAATAATACACCGTTATATTTGCTTTATACAATAAAACTTTTAAAACTTTCTTCAGAGTACATTTTACATTTAAAAAAAGATTTTATGATATTTTCTTCTTGCATTTGAGAATTAATGCGTTGCTAAAAAACAGGTCCTTTCATAAATACATTTTATTCACTCTACATTTATCAAATACACTTTGAAACATAACATGTGTAAAAGATTCATGCAAAGCATAGAGCGAAATCCCTAGTGAAAATACATCATCATTGCCTTGTGAAACAAAGTTAAGAATTTTCTGAAACTAACTACAATCGTAGAAATGTAAAAAAAAAAAAAAAAAAAGTATATATGCGTAAATATCAAAATGTTATATATGTATTTAATGCATCCTACCAAGAATTTGCTAAAAGTTGTTTAAAAGAAATGTTCAAAACAAAAACAATGAGACCACATTTTAGAATGAAAGCTTTTACCATTTGTCTATTTGTTAGAAGAGTTTTATGTTCTATGTTTTTACCACAATTTTTCTTTCTTTTCATGATTTATTTTTTTACTTTTCAAAAGGGAAAGGGATTCTTCTAAGCATTTTTATATGTGCCTTTTTTATAGGTTTTAGAGAATTGTGGGTATTTAAAAAATCCATTGTTATGTAAAACTTTTTAGCCTACTTTAATGCAACATTTTGGTTTTCATTTTCATTTCGACGCATTTTTAAGCAAATAGATTTCAGAACTAGTAAACAAAATGCAATAATGTCTAATTTAAGATTTAAATTGAAAATATTCACATTAAAAATTTTTAATATTGATATATTTAATATCACATTACTTTTGAAACAAAATATTTATAAACACTACAACGAAATAAATAGCGAATAATTAAAGTATTTTCGTAAGCATCGAAATTACAAAGATTCCCTGTTGCCTATCACGAATTTTCAATTTTATTTAAAAATAAATGTTAAAATAGGAAGAAGAAAATACCAAAGAAACCACAATTCTATTTGTTAGAAGATTTTGAGGAGCTTCAGTTTTTATTCTTGTTTCCCTTTCTCATTTTTTACTTACTTGCAATGTTATTTTAAACTATGTTTCTTTTTCTATGAATTAACATTTTTCACTTTTCAGATTTAAATTTTTTTTTTAATAGGAAAATTTTGATCAACTCTAATTTGTATTTAATGTTCGTGTGAAGTACCATATTTAAAAAAAAATTAAGGTATGTTTTAATCAATATATTTAAGCTGAGAATTTAAACAAAGTTAATATTCGCTAAGAGTGATAAAAATGCAAATAAACGTCTTGAAATTTTATTTTATTTTTATTTTATTTATTTATTTATTTATTCATTTTTTTGCAAGCACAAGACAAATAAATATTTTATTCGTATCAACATGTTTCTTCACTCAGACGGTAACATTCTTAAGATCTATAACGATACAAATATTTTCTCATAAAATAAATAAACAAGTCGAAAACTGGCAAACAAAGCTCACGATATATCCAGTATAATGAAATCTAGTGCAATAATAATGTGTTGGAAATTTCACGTCAAATGTAGCAAATGATGTGTATTCGTACTATAACGAAGTCTTTAAAATATTCAGATCTTTATGTAAAGTGGCTCCCATACAGTACAGCATCCGAAATCTTTTGGGCATCTCTGTAAATAGTATCTGCTTTCGATTATACAGGAAGTAACTTGCATCAGCTACGTAGATCGATTTCATAAAATGTGAAACCATGTAATATAATTAAAACATGCCCCAAACAATGTTTTTCCCTGTAATATTATGCAATGGAATACTTTTGTGTGGCCCTTTAATAAACTAATAAATTAATAATAAATATTCTTTGCACCACAGATTACACAGAATGTAGGGGGAACTGGGGGACATTGATACAGCTTTTTTCAAAGAAAATTTTTGGTCTCTAGAAAGCAGAAATTTAAAGTTATTTTTCGATGTGATGTCAGCAAAACCTGTCTAGTGTGTTACAAAAATGTACAATCGTTGTTTTATATATTATTATTGCATGTAATTTTAAAAAAATCAAAAAAGTAATTTGTATCAATGTGCCCTATCCCCGGGGCAGATTGATACACTTTGACACGTCTGGGAAAAATGGAGACAAAATAACACCAATGTATATTTTTCATAGAAAAATAGTTAGCAAACCATTTTAATGTATTTATAGACATTAAAATCGCACACAATTTATTTGTAAGCGATATTAAAGCAATCAAAATGAAATGCATAAGGACCTGATGTTCTGGCTGTTCCTTGTCTGTTTGTTGGCTATGGTAACTTTGTCATATCTAGCACTTTAACCCCAGAATTATCTTCTTTCTTAGGAAAGGTGAAAGAATTCCCAGGTTCTCTGTTTATAAATCGGTTTACAAACAAAAAATAAAGGATAATTGTATTACAAATTATGTTTATAATATAATTATCCTGTACTGTTCTACAGCTTGTTTCTCTTACTTAACATTTCTTATGTCGATAATACATTTTTCACTGGAGAATCGATATAAATTTGAAATTTGTCAGGCTGCCGTCCATTACTTTTGTTAATTCTACTAGCACTAGATATTGTGTAAGTTTGTACGTCTTCTGTTTCCAAAAATACTATAAAATGTTCTGATGTAAAGAAATTAGAGTTATTTCACTTCAATAAAACTAATAGTAGAAATGTTTGACGAAAAATGGTTGTATTAAGGAGTGTATGGTAAAAAATAAAATAAAAGGTAATGAAAATATGAGTTAGAAAAGGATTTAGGTTGTATCAATGTGCCCCGACAAAGACTGTATCAATGTGCCCCATACAGTTATTTTGAATAAAATGAGTCGCAAATCCAACACTTCATGATTTAACTAACAATAAAGAATGAGGAACTGATAAAGAGTAGCTTTACTTGCCAGGGAGGGTATTCTTTTCGGTTGAAAATACTGGAACAGTTGTATAATACCATTTCAATTGTACAACTCAAATTTACTTTTGACCTACAAAAACAATTAATCACCCATCCCATTTCATAAAACTATTGAATCATTCCAAAACTCTCTGTATCTAGTTAATTTCGCTAGTATCACCTTTTGGAGCTGTTGTGAAACTTCCTGTAATGACCCTGTGTGATGTACAGGGGGTGTATCAATGTGCCCCAGTTCCCCCTATATTTTAGCATATACTACAAAGATGCATAGCAATTTTATTAAGTTCGAATCATTGTAATCATCATTCAGTGTAAGTGAATTAAAATGCACTTGAAACTATTTTTTCCCGTTGGTCGTAATGTTTCGGATCATTTTTAATTGTTTTTGTAATTAAACTATTTATCCGATTTTCATAAAATCTGAAATTACTCCACAAAATTATACAGCAATATTATATTTTAAATTTCAAACGTACGGTTGTGTAGTTTTTGCTGTTTTATATGTGGACGGATGGACTGCCAGACGGACAGACAGACAGACGGTGAGAAGGTTTGTTGGTTGTACAGGGTATTATGGCGCAAGGTCCCTTTTGGGACCAAGCTTTATGTGCCAAGACGAATGGACAGAGTCATAGCTATAGATGCATAGCGACTATAGATGCTACATATTTACATAATAACGAAAGAACCTAACAATGGAGATCTGTGAATATGAATTATTTTGTACTACTGTCTATTATTCTGCAGATCATCTCTTTCCAAATTTATACATTTCGATCTGCACATTAGTATTTAATTGTCTGGTAAGTATATTTTTATCAATTTTAGTGAATATTAACTTAGTTTAATTATTATAAGTGATATTCATATGTAAATTTAAAACTGTGAATTATTATGTTATTTTCATTACGTGTAGGAGAAACTCACAGTTAATGAGTCCTAATCAGTAACTGGCACTTCAGCAAAAACCTAAATCATTAATCACAATTCTAAGTTTTTTCTTTTAAAATTCTGAAACGTAATGGCTTTTAATGGTAGCTTATTCCTCTTAACTCTTATAAATTATCCATCAGTCGCTGTAATTTTCAAATATCGTTGGTGTCAAATATCGTTGTCAGTTAATGAAGTTATTAAACATATTTACGAAGTTAATTTTAACTAATAAAAAGATTAATTTTGCAAAAGTTTTTCAGCAATAAGTTTTTAATTCATCTTTATTATACTTTCAAAAACAAAGATAGTGTAAATAGATCTAAGACTTTGCATTAGTGATTTGAAAAGAAAGAAGGCTGAAGGCGTCAGCTATTGGGCGTTTCAATTTTCCTGTTATGAATGGCCTTTAATAAATAAAAGAGAAAAAAATGTTCTTATGGTACTTACTATGCAGTATTTATATTTTAATCTTTTTACATTACGGGGTTTCATCTTGTAAGTAAAATAAAATTATAATTGCAAAAAATGTGTCTTTTTTTAGCTTTTTGAAAATGTTTCATGTTGATTAAAAATAAATGCAACAAGATATGTATTGAAAGAAAATGATATTATCTAACTTGAAAGTTTCATCAAAGTTTAAATATTAAATGTATTAGCAGTTTAACAGAACATAAATATCAATGATGAAGTTGATGATTTAATATCTACATTTTTCCACAAAAGTTAAATATGAAGGTTAAATTATTTAAGGTACGTTGCATTATTTAAAATGAAAGGATATTAAATTCAATTAAATTATTGATTATTAAAAGATTATATATATATATATATATTTCTTAAAATACTTTATATTCATTAAAATTATAAATAACAATATATGTCTAGAAAAAAAAAGATGTCTTCTTATGTCAAAACCGTCAACGAAATTAAAATAATAAATGTATTAGGTTTTTAAAGCATAAATGCAAGATGTCAAAGAATAAATTTCAAAGACGTTGATGAATTAATTTCTATTTTATTCAGAGGAAAAAAATAAAGCACAAGAAGTTATATAAAGTATGTTACAGCGTCTAAGCATAATGGACAAAATGCACAAATCTCTTATATGTTATTGAAGTAATACTAGCATTATCTCTATTATGTCTTGAAAAAAATTAGATTTTGCTTTTAATTAAGGAGTTTAATTAGAATCTAGCTTCATTATTCATTGTACCCAAGTATGTTTCCTGAAAATGCAATCTTAGACATAAAAGGAATATGCCCTGTCAATTTTTTTATAATAAAGTAAAAGATTAGCAAACGTTAAAAAAAACTCAATGAAAAAAAAAAGAAAGAAACTTATAATAAATATTAAATGGAATGGAAAATTGACTATAAGTGATTGAAAATATTTTTTTAATTCAAAGATTGTTATACTAAACTTATTTTTTATTATCTAATTAAAATCGAAATATTAACGTCATTAAATTATCTAAGTTAAGGAATTTTTATGAATGGTTAATGAGTAGAATGTTTTGTAAAAAAATACTAGAATCTCTATTAATCTAAACCTCTTACCTCGGATGTAGGTTCTCTACGCTTTTATTTGGTATATCTCGTCTTAATTCTTATTTTTCAGAATACATCCATTTGCACGAAATAATAATATTTAATTGACAAAATGAACATAAATACTACAAGAATTCTCTTTTTTTTACATCTCAATTCATAAATGTGTACAATCGTACGTCTCGTTTTAAGAAAAGTCATGGAACAACAAAAACATAAATCAAAATAGAATACAAAAAACGTCATATTAATTCGCACAGCTTACAAAATGTTTGTGTACCAAGGAGTTTCTAAGTTGAGGATCTGATACCAAAACATAGAATACCATAAAATTATTTAAAATTATCATTTTTGTCAGAAATGAAATTTATCGTACATTAAACTAACTTTGAAATTATATTTCGGAAATTATGTTTTCGGGGTCAACATAATTAATTTGGAAATCCGACGTCTG
Source organism: Maratus speculifer (assembly GCA_964019185.1). Classification (NCBI taxonomy): domain Eukaryota; kingdom Metazoa; phylum Arthropoda; class Arachnida; order Araneae; family Salticidae; genus Maratus; species Maratus speculifer. Next base: position 176,006,934 of record OZ025292.1, on the reverse strand, counting down.
AAAATTTTCTATAGAAGGGGAAAATAAAGCATAAGAAGTTATTTAAAGTATGTTACAGTGTCTAAGCATAAGAGAAAAAAATGCACAAATCCTTTATATGAAGTAATACCGATATTATCTTCAGATCTAAAAAAATAATAATAAAATTTTGCTCTTAAATAAGGAGTTTAATTAGAATCTAGCTTAATTATTAACTGTATGAAAGTATGTTTTCTAAAAATGCAATCTTTCTTGTAAAAAAGAATGTCCTACCGAAATTTTTATAATAAAGTAAAAGTTAATGAAAGTTTAAAAATAACTCAATGCAAAAAAATTGAAAAAGAATCTCATAATAATTATTATTCGGATATGAAGTTTTACTATAAAAGTCATTTAAAATACTTTTATAAACTTAAAGATTTTTATAGTAAACTTATTTATCATTACCTAGTTAAAATAGAAATGTCAACGACAATGACTGGTTAATGAGTAGAATACCATAAAATAATTTAAAATGGGCATTTTTGTCTGAAATGAAATTTATTGCATATTAGACTAACTTATATCTAACATATGTATAATATACATTTATATATAAAGATGCTTTTGTGGTCAACAGAATTAATTTGACAATTTTTTTTTTACCAAAGCGGTCAGAAAATCTGTCGTCTGGAAATATTCTACAGAGGAAGAAAAAAAGCACAAGAAATATGCTACAGTAGTTACGAGATAAGATTAAAAAATACAAAAATCCCTTATATGTTAATGAAGCCATACTGATACTATCTTCAGATCTGAAAAAAATAAAATTTTCCTCTTAAATAAGGAGTTTAATTAGAATCTAGCTTCATTATTCATTGGACGAAAGTGTGTTTTTTAAAAATGCAATCTTTCATTTAAAAAAAAAAAAAAAAAAAAAAAGTGTCCTATCAATTTTTTTATAATAGATTAAAATTTTAGTGAATGTTTTAAAATAATTCAATAAAAAAATTAAAAAAGAATCTCGTAATAATTATTATACGGATGAGAAATTTTACTATAAAGGTCATTGAAAATACATTTACAAACTTAATGGTTTTTATAGTAAATTTATTTATCATAGCCTAATTAAAATAGAAATATTAATTATATTAAATTACCTATATTAAAGAATTTTTATGACTGCTTAATATGCAAAATGTCACAAAATAATATTTGCCATTTTTGTCAGAAAATAAAAATTTAAAACAGATTAAACAGGTCATTTTTCTTTGAAATGAAATTTAATGCATACTTAACTAACTTTGGCATTACATTTCGGAAAAGATGTGTTTGTGATAAACATAATTAATTTTACGATTCTTTTTCAAAACAGTCCAAAAATCCAAGTTGAATCAATATAGCAGTTACTTTCAGAAATAAAATGATTTTTATTATAACTTTTAAAATATTATCAATGAAAAAATGAAAATAGACTCATAATAAAAATTTAAAGTAAAAGAAATTTAAATATAAAAGTGTTGAAAATGCTTTAAAAATTCAAAGGTTGTTATAGTAAACTTATTTTTTATTACCTATTTAAAACAGAAATATTAACGGCATTAATTTTTTTGTTAAGGAATTTTTATAACTGGTTAATATGTAGAGTACCATAAAATAAATTAAAATGGTCATTTTTGTTAAAGGAATTTATGGCACATAAGATTAACGTTGACATCTTATTTCAGAAAAGGTGTGTTTGTGGCAAACAGAATTATTTTGGCGATTTTTTTCCCCAAAACAATCTAAAAATCCGAGTTAAATAAATATGGCAGTTACTTTCAGAACTAAAGTGATTTTCACTAGCACTTTTAAAAAATTATCAATAAAAAATAATGAAAAGAAACTCATAATAAACATTACATTAATAGGAAATTTGACAATAAAAGTCATTGAAAATATTTTTAAAGAATTGAAAGGTTGTTATAGTAAACTGCTTTTTAGGTGCGTTCGTAATTATGTAAATACGTAGCACCTATAGTTGTCCTTCAGTCTGTCCGTCCGCATATAAGAACGCAAAAACTACCCAACCGAATCTTTTGAAATTTAAAATATGTAATTATTACATAATTTTGTCGAGTCATTTCAAATTTTATGAGAATCGGATGGATAGATCAATTACAGGGACGATCAAAAGTAGTCCGTTACATTACGGTCAATGGGGAAAAATATTTCAAATGCATTTCAATCGTTCGAAATTTAAATTAAATACTTATTACATAGTTTTGTCCAGTCATTTAAATTTTTTTGAAAATAGGATGCATAGATCAAATACAGGGAGAATCAAAAGTATCCCGTTACATTACGGTCAATGGAAAAAAAAGTTTCAAATGCATTTTAATAGTATTACACTCAATCGAACATAATAATATTGATATGCATCATAAAGTACATATTCTAATATAGATTTTGCATAACCTGTTGTACAAAGAACATTTGTTATTGATTTACAAGGCCAAACAAAAGTATTCCATTACGTAATGAGTATAGAGAGAACATTGTTTGGTGCGCATTTTAATTGTAATTAACTATTTAAAATTTTATGAGATTGATATATGAGAGTGATATTTTTAAAACTTCGTTATCTTACGAACGCACCTCATTTGCTACGCTTTATGTGCAATTTCCAACTTGTTTATTATATAATTAAAATAAAAATATTACCGACATCAAATGATATATATTAAGGCATTTTTATGACTGGTTAATATGCAGAGTGCCATAGAATTATTTAAAACGGTCATCTTTGTCAGAAATGAAATTTAAAGCATGTTAGATTAACTTTGACTTGGAAAAGATGTTTTTGTAATCAGAAAAAATAATAAGGCATTTTTTTTTCAAAGCAGTCTAAAAATCCGAGTTAAATCAACGTAGCAGTTACCTTCAGAACTATTTTTATTAGCACTTTAAAAAATATATTAATGAAAAAAAAATAAAAAGAATGTCATAATAAAGATCAAACAGAAAAGAAATTTGACTAAAAAAGTTATTGAAAATACTTTTAGAAATTCAAAGGTTGTTATTAACTATTTCCTTTTTTTTTTTTTTTTTTTTTTTTTTTTTTTTTTTTGTCCTCGGTAAGGAACTGAGAAATCTAAAGTATATTTGAAACTTTTTATTGGTTGAATTTCACAACTTTCTTTATTTTATTCGTTTTCTTATTGGTCCATGTTTAATGTCCAAAAATGGCATACTTCTGTTTTCTGATTGGTTTGATGTCCAGAAATGGAATATTTCTGTTACCACGATGACAAAAAAAGTATAAAAAACTATAAAAAATAATAATAACTTAAAAACAAATTGAGATAACACTTTCAAACAAATTCCATTTAAAAGTACATTATTTCTTTATACGACGGTATAAAAATTGAAAATCTGTAATGTTTAGAAAATTAAAAATTTGCAGTATCAAAATTGTAAAACTAAAATTTCATTTAAAATTTGTATGCTATTGGTACAGGAATATTAATTTTTAATCCATGGCATACCTAATATAGGATTCTGTTATACAGGGTGTTTCCAAATTTTTTTACAATAAAAGAGGGGTGATAGTACATATCAAAACAAACAATATTAAATGGGAGACCAAGATGACTAGGCAGCAAACGATTCATGAGTTAGATGATAGATTATTAGAATGTTTTGATGAAAACGGCGGTATACTAGTTCATAAAATGGATAGTTTGATGAGGCTAGAATCTGAGTATTTTCTTGAAGTTAAGTCAGCCAGTAAGAGTAAATCTAAAAGACGAAAGGAAAAAAAGAATAATCCAAATTCTTATTCGACGGGACTGGTGGTTCCGAACTGGAAAAAAGCTAAAAAACTAAATTCTCGGCCGGAGAGCGTAAAAAGCATTTGTTTTGAAACCGTATCCGAAATAAATGAAACCGAAGACTCTATGTCAGTTGTTAGCTCAAGAGATGGACCCACTAGTGTGGCTTCCGAGATTTATTCCTTTGATCTTAACGCATACGACGAAAGTAATGATAAAAATAACGAAATAGTCACATCTAAAGAAGTGCAAAGTATTGAAAAAGTGAAAAGTCAGGAAAAAAAACTTAAAAATATCCCTCCTAAACCCATTATGGTTTCGGGAATTACGGACGTAATAACCTTTACAAAAAATATTGAAACGAATTGCGATTGTAATTTTATGGTGGAAATCTCGGGTAGATGGACGAAAATCATCACCGAAGAGTTTAATATTAAGGAAAAAATCGTAAATTTCTTAAGGGAAAGTAAATACGAATTTTATGTAGTGCCAGACTTAGAATCTCCGTTAAAAGCTGTGCTAAGAGGTCTTCCTCTCAGCATAACCCAGGAAATTTTGCTCCAAGAGCTTATCGATTTCGGATTGGACGCCACGAAAGCCAATTAGATGACTAGCAGGAAAGATGGAAGAAAACTTCCACTCTTTTTAGTTCACTTAGCTAGAAATGAAAAATGAAAGAGAATATTCGATTTAAAATCGCTTTTCAAAATCAGAATAAGTGTAGATAAGTACAGAGCACCGAGAAAAGCAGTACAATGCAGGAATTGTCAAATTTTTTTTCATGTAGCCAAATATTGTAATTTTAAACCGAAATGTGTTGGTTGCAGAGAACCACACGAATTCATTAATTGCCCGAGAAAAAATCTTACGAAAGAGGAAATTCCCCCTCAATGTTGCAATTGTGGAGAGCAGCATCCATCTTCCTACAAAGGTCGCAAAAATTTTCCCTTAAAACCACAATTTAGGAAATCGTATGGCGAAGTGGCCAAGAAAAAAGAAAAGAAAATTAATTCGTCGGAGCCCAAGGCTCAGAAAAAAAATGCTCAGGAACCTGCTAAAACAGAACCTCCAGAACCGCAACAATTATATCAAATTAACGAATTAGGTAATGGCTTTGGTAAATTTATAGAAATTTTAGAAAAAATCAAAATTGAATTAAAAATAGAATCATTTACGGATCTCTCTAATAAATTTACGAAAAGATCGTGGCAGAAAGCGATCACGCAAAGAAAATGTTAGTGTTTATGGATGGAGCATCCAATTTAAATAAGCTAAATTATACTAAATAAAATTAGGGAAAAAAAAATCTTTTAGCGATAGGAAAAATTTTTAAAGTAAGGAAAATATGTGGACTGAAATCGGCCTTTGTATGTTTTCTGTGCTTCACCCCTTAGAAGATCATGCCTGAACAATTGACGTACATTGTCACGTGTCCAGCGGGTGTTCATCAACCGGTTGAGAGTTCAGGCTCTTAACCGCGCGAGGGCATCAACTGAGGCTTGGGACCCTGTGCTATTTACGCATGTCGGAGTCGGTCAACCTGAGGGAGGGGCCTAGTGTTCCGACCAATGGGAGATCAGCTCCAATTGCACTTCGATTTGTATCCAATGCCGCTCGGACATGTAGTCTGTCAACGAAGTGTTGGCATCCTCGGAGGTCATTGCGACACTGGGTTCGCCTGGTGCCAACTTCGGACTGTCCGAGTATCCTCTTCGATTTCCTAGTAGCTTCGCAAATTATGTCTTTTTTCACTATCGTTGGAGGTTAAACAGGGGTTGCGACCTTCTGTAAGTACTCCGAAGCAACTGCGTTGACTTGAGTTGAGTCTCAAACATTTTCCAAAGGAGATAGCCGCCATTGAAGTTTAGGGACCAAAATTTCAAATAAACATAAAAAACGGAAAAATCGGTCGATTGATTTGCGGTTTTCACTAAAATTATTCTTTATGTCGGCATTTTCTTGAAATTAAATTATAAAGATAATTTTTAAAAAATGCCGATAGAGTGCGCTTTAGACTTTGGAATAGCATACAACTATTTTTAACTGTTATTTTTTAAATCTCATTGAATGCTTTCAAATGCATAAACTTAAATTTTAGGCTCAAATTCTGAATCTTTGGGTGTGTTTAAGTAGCGAAAATTTGAATCGTGTTCGAGGAGGGGAGTGCGTTAAATTTCAACTCCTGAAGACACTTCAATTTGCGCTACTTAACTACTCCTAATTATTGAGATTTTGAGCTCAAAATTTAAGTTTAAATGTAAGCTTCCGAAAACATTTAATAAGTTTTTGCAAGCATTTAATTAGAACAAAAAAATAATGGTTAAAATTAATTGTTGATTATTCTGAAGTTTAAGGCGCCCTCTAATGGAATTTTTTTTTTTTTTTTTTGTCTTTAAAATTTATTTTCAAGAAAATACTGACTTAAAGAATAGTTGTATTTTAAACCGCAAACGAATCAACAAATTTTTCCACTTTCTATAATTATTTTAAATTTGAACACCCCCCCCCCCCCCTTAAACACAGTTCAGTTTGTGCTACTTAACTACTCTTTACTTTTCAGATTTTGATCTCAAAACGTAAGTTTAAGTCTAAGCTTCTGAAAACATTTAATGAGATGCAAAAAATAACGGCAAAAAATAGTTGTTCGTTACTGCAAAGTTTAAAGCGCCCTCTATCGACATTTTTTGAAATTTATCGTTATAATTTATTTTTAAAAAAATACTGACATAAAGAATAGTTCTAGTGAAAACCGCAAATCAATGAACCAATTTTTCCGTTTTTTATAATCATTTGAAATTTAAACCCTCTGAACACACTTCTGTGCTACTTAACCACTCCCACTTTCAGATTTTGAGCTCAAAATTTAAGTTTGAGTCTAAGCTTATGAAAACATTTAATGAGATGCAAAAAATAGTTGTTCGTTACTCTAAAGTCTAAAGCGCCCTCTATCGGTATTTTTAAAAATTTATCTTTATTATTTAATTTCAAGAAAATGCCGACATAAAGAATAATTTTAGTGAAAACCGCAAATCAATCGACCGATTTTTCCGTTTTTTATGTTTATTTGAAATTTTGGTCCCTAATCTTTAATGGCGGCTATCTCCTTTGGAAAACTTTTGGGACCCTTGGTCTCCTATTTAATATTGTTTGTCTCGATGTGTACTATCACCTCTCTTTTATTGTAAAAAAAAAAATTGAAAACACCCTGTATTGCGAAAACCACGTTTTGATCATCATAAAAAAGATGTTTATTATTATTATATAGAATTTACTTATAAATCTTTAAAATTTAAGTCTTTGAAAATATAATTTTCCAAATAGTCGTTGTAATTTGTTGAATTACATTTTTTAAATATTTTATGATGATGGAAAATCATGATTTTTTAATAAGGGAAGAGTTCTATATCCTGTTCTGTTTTTTATTATTTTTTTTATTTTTATTATTTTTTGGCGAACTTTTAGCAAACTTATTTATTATTACCTAATTTAAATAGAAATATTAACGACATTAAATTATGTGTATCAGCAGTTTCCAATGTTGCCAGAGAGAAGCGGAGTTATCGAGATTTGCAAATATGGCTTTTTTTTTAATTTTTTTCCAAAAATCTAATAAATACAATATTTTACAACCGTTACTTTAAAGCTATGTACACTGTAAAAAAATGTAACGTTACTAAAGGATTTCTAGGAAACTCGGATTCCTAGAACTTTTTATGTAACGGCAACAGCAAAAATCCATGTAACATATAGATTTCCACTGAAAATCAAAAAATCTGTAAGGTTACTAAAAGTGTTTTAGGAAATTGGGATTTTAAGAATTTTTCATGTATCTGCAGCCCAGAAAAAAGGGTAAAAGTTTAGTAAGATAACAGTAATTTTAATAGACTTGTTTGTAAAGTTACACATTTCTGCAACTTTACAAAAATTAGTTTTGTAGATTTACATTTTTTTTTCTTGTATAGTTTACAGATAAAATGTTAGTAACCATACAGATTTCGGTAACTTTATATCTGTAGGATTACAGATTTTGTTTACAGTGTAGCTTAAACAAAACCGTCATGAGCAAATGTTGCTTTATTTAACATTTAGTCGGTATTATGAAATGACTTCGTGGTAAGATATCGCAGCAGACGCACAGTCAGTATGACAAATGTGGTCCCCCGCTCTCGAGCTTGTAGATTAGAAATCCTTTTGAAGAAGAGCATTTAAAAAGCCAAAACTCTGAAAACCTGATGAAGACTCCTTAAATCATTTACTATGCAATTTCTCTTTGAAGACAATGTTCAAGGAAAAATATCCTTAATTTCATTCTGGATGAATACACGAGCTCAATAACCAGAAACATCTAAATCAGCTTTACATTGAAAAAAAAAAATCTAAATTTTTTCCTTGAAACTGGGTTTTCCAGACATTTTCATTCAACAGTAACGACAAAAGTGCTTGTAACAGAATTTGTTACATGAATTTTTGCTGTTACTTTTACATAACAATTTGTAGGAATTCCAGTTTAATAGAAAAAAAAATAGTAACTTTATAGATTTTTATTACCATTTATTTTATTTTTTATTTACAGTTTAATGTGCTTGATGTTGTTCAACGTGACGTACTTGTGTGAATATACTTTCACTACTTTTCTGTACTTGGGAAACAAATACAGATTTCATTAAATTTCTGATATGTGTGTTGTTTTATTTATTACTAGCCGCGCTTGGCAACCAGTTTGGTCTCACTTAAATGTATATTAAGCATTAAATCCTATTGCTTTTATTTATAATTTATTTTAATTGCTCAATATTTAGCCAAATTAGAAGATTCGTCTAGAGAAATATACACTTATGTCATATGCTCACCACATTGGCGCGATTGCAACAAAAATGATAGTTATATGCGTCCCACATGGTAACCTGGCTATTGTTATGTATTTATTAATAAACTGTTTGTTTAGTTTTATTTTCTTTTTTAAAATGATACATAAATTGTTTTATTCTATAATTATTACCTAAACTTGTTTTTATTTATTATTATTTCCTAAAAAACAGAAATTACTTAAAAACTATATACGTAACTGGTATTTTAAAACGAATTTTTTGCAAATTGGCGTCAGAAATATAACGTGCCAATGTGATGCATATATGACATCTGTGCTGATAAATCAAGAACTCAGTATTTTTATGCTAGCCTGGTGCAGATAATAAATCTCCATTTTTTCGTATTTCATAAATTATTCAAAATATAATAATATAATGTATCACTCATTTCATTTATGATACATAACTTTAATTTGAAACTGAATAGTTTAAAATTGATGACTTTTATTTATTTATTAAAGTAAAAAGAACAGAAAAATATAAAACTAATGATATTTTGAAGCTCCATAATTGCAGCGAAGGAACAAAACAGAAATAAAGTCAATTTACCGCAGCCTAAATCTTACCAAAGGACTTTTGCACTATAATCATAAATATGTTTTTCGTTTGGACGTTGCTATTAAACAATTATCAAATAATCGTGATTTTTGTGCCACATTCATTAGCGTAATATATATATATGTTACAGGCCAAACCCGATTTTAGGCCAAACTAGATTGGCCTAGGCCAAACTAGTTTATCCTAACGCCCATCGGATAGACTAGTTCTTCCTAGGCCAAACCAGTCTATCCTAACGCCCATCGGATAAACTAGTTTTTCCTAGGCCAAACCGGTCTATCCTAACGCCCATCGGATAAACTAGTTTCTCCTAGGCCAAACTAGTCTATCCTAAGGCCAATAGGACAATCTAGTTTTTCCTAGGCCAAACTAGTTTGGCCTAACTCTTATAGGATAAAGTAGTTGAGCCTGCTGTTTATTGGTCTGAACTAGTTTCTCCTAGGCCAATTCAATTTCGCGTGATTTTTTTTTAATTCAATGGCGCCACAGCGCCAACATTCTAGTTTGTCCTAGGCTGATCTAGTTTATTCTAGGCCAATTTAATTTTACGTGTTTCTAGTTCGCAGGCGTCAAAGTCTGAGAAATAATGGGCTCGCAGGTTCTGAATGTATGAATGTACGTATGTATGTACGAATGTACGTACGTACGTACGTATAACGCGATAACCCATGATAGAAATATCCGATTTGCTTCAAATTTTGGATGTACGTATTATGATATAATCTACTTTTCTGATTAATTTTGGAAATTCATTGGATAATAATAAAGGGAAAAGAACGGGAGGATAATCCCTCACCGTTAATTTCGAGAAATGGATTTTTCATGCAGAATCCCAATTTAAAATTTTCATTTAAAATTTTAGATATAGGATCATTCTGACAAGGCGCCTCCATGATTAGTTGTGGATGTTTATTGTTTAAGTGTAAAAAAAGGGCAATGTAGGTTACCCCCCATAATTTAGATAAATGGTTTTTCACACAGAATTTACGGGTATGCTTCACATTTGCATATAGATTCTTTCTGATAAGGCGATTCCCTTAATAGTTTTGGCGGTTTAATGGTTAAGTATGAAGGGAAAAATGAACGATTACCCTCTTACATAGAAAAAACTAGTTTATCCTATGGGTATTTAGATAACAAGTTTGGTGTGGAAAAAACTAGTTTATCCATTTGGCATAAGGATAAAATAGTTTGGCCAAGGCTAATCTAATTTAGCTCGAAAACGGGTTTGGCCAGTAAAAAACATATCTTTCATTAGAAAAAGTATAAATGTGTGTCAAGAGTCATTGCTTATAACACCAATACAGAAATTTAACATGTTCACCTTAAAGACATGATGCATTGGACATGGTGTTTGCTTATTCAAGCAAATTATTATTATTTACTTTAATATTATTTACTTTTGTATAGGCAGAGCTCTGTCTGTACAAAAATCAGTGAAAAAATACTCAGTTCGGCTCGATCTGGTCCTACTCAATTTCTGCAAAAAAAATTCAGGTTTTACTTCACATATAATTAAGATTCCTTTAAAAAATACTGCTTATATACTTATTGGATAAATTTAAAATGTATTTTTAAATTATGATGTGTTCACAGAATGAAAAATACACAATGTATTTATGATTATCTAGATTCTTAGAGTTTCAATATTCAAATACGGATTCATTAAATAATGAATGTAGTTTAGAACAAAAGAAAAAAGATGAGAGTTATAAACATCATAACTTTTGAATCCGTTCAGTAAAAAGTAGATTTGTGAATATATTTCTCTGTCATTCCGTAAGGCTTTTCTTAAATCCTAAAGAGCTACATCCTAACACATATATGACCCACTTCCTTTTCAGAAATGCATAAGGTTAACAGATTCAGATAATATGTAATCGAATGGCGTAAACCATTTTTTAATAAAAGCGATGTATCTTTGAGGAAATAATAAAGCTACGTTTTGAATCGAATTTCCGGTAACGACTTCACGAAAAAAAAAAATTGACGCCGTGACAAAAATAGCTTATATGTCGACAGGCAATTAATTTCTCAAAAATGGAAAACGCTGTTCGATTCCAAATTATGTTCAGCTTCAATCTGGCTCGAATATGCAATAATAATAATAAATGCAAGTCAGATCTCAGTTGGCACGAGTGTGCAGAAAAAAAAGCAACCACCATGTCCAATGCATCGTGTCTCTAAGGTGAACATGTTAAATTTCTGTATTGGTGTTATAAGCAATGACTCTTGACACACATTTATACTTTTTCTAGTGAAATATATGTTTTTTACTGGCCAAACCCGTTTTCGAGCTAAATTAAATTAGCCTCGGCCAAACTATATTATTCTTATGCCAATTGGATAAACTAGTTTTTTCTACACCAAATTTGTCTATCTAAATGCCCATAGGACAAACTAGTTTTTTCTATGTAAGAGATGTAATCGTTCATTTTTCCCTTCATACTTAAGCACTAAACCCCCAAAACTATTAAGGGAATCGCCTTATCAGAAAGAACTTATATACAAATGTGAAGTAAATCCGTAAATTCTGCGTCAAAAACCAATTATCTAAATTATGGGGGGGGGGGGGTTAACCTACATTGCCTTTTTTTAATACTCAAACAATAAACATCCACAACTAATCATGGAGGCGCCTTTTCAGAATGATCCTATATCTAAAATTTTAAATGAAAACTGATAATTCTGCATGAAAAATCCATTTCTCTACATTAACGGTGGGGGACTAGCCTCCCGTTCTCTCCCCTTTATTCTTATCCAATGAATTCCCAAAATTAATCAGAAAATTACCTTATATCAATGAACGTGTATCCAAAATTTGAAGCAAATCGGATATTTCTATCACGAGTTATCGCTTTACTTACATACGCACGTACAGAGGTGTGAAAATTATTAGAATAATTATGATTTTTTCAGTTTTTCTTGCTTAATATTGCATATACTTGCAATGTTTTATGAAAGGTAATTTTATTTGTTAATCTAGTCAATTTTTCACTCCTGTAGAATAGTTCCAAGCATATAGTTTTTTTTTTTTTTTTTTGCCATTTTTTGAAAAGAAAAATATTTGATCTAAAGTAATAGAATTGTTTGCATTGCATAAAGAATTTCTTCGATTAACAAACAAATTTAAAATGAAATTTTCAAATAGTCTGCTTATTGAGCTGGTATTTTCTTTATTTTCTTGAGTTGGCATCAAAATTATTTTATTCTTAAAACTAATATTTTTGCTGTTTCGCATAAATATTCTAATTAGTTGCTTTTTTTCGATTGTCCAAAGGTTTACTGTGTGATTATGATTGTAGTAAATGATATTTCACCTAGAAAACTAGCTGTGGTAAAGTGTTTCATCAAAAAAAAAAAAAAAAAAAAAAAAAGAAAAAAAAAAAAAATCTATACATAGCAAGAAATCACTAAAAAAGCAAAATTTTCGCAAGCATGTGTGATTAGAATAAAAATATCTTTGGACACCAAATGTGAATATGAAAATTCTCGAGTAGGAAAATGGGGAAAGAACAAAAAAATACTCCAAGAACAGAAAGGAAATTAATTAGAATTGCTAAAACTAAGAAAAGAGCAACTAATCATGAATTAAAAATCTCTTTGAAAGCGTATGGAGTAAATGTATGTGATTCTTCTATCCGTAGAAAACTTATCTCAGCTCGACTCAGTGCTCATCTTTTTGAAAAAAGGCTAAAAAATCATCTGTTATGGCAAATAAGGGACTTGTTTGGGCAAAAAAATTGTAAGAACAATTCGGAAATTGCTGAAGAAAGGTGAAAAATACTAAATTCCATTTAATTAATCAGTTGAACTTAAATTGTTTCCGTCATTTCTTGAAATCATGTCTTTTGCACATCGACTATAAGATACAGAAGTGCTTAAAATTTTTATTAAAATTTCTTTATAAGAATATTTCACTACAAATTGCATACGTTAAGGAATTTTTTACCTTTGAGGCATGTTTTTCTCGTGAATCAATGTTTACGATATCAGAAGAAAGCTGCCAATATTTCAGGAGAAGTAGGAGTGAAGAATTTTCGCAAATTGCATAGCACAAACTGTTAAACATCTTACTAGAGTAATGATTTGGAACGTGATGTCTTCTCACGGTACTGGATGTTTATACATTATAAAAGGCATAATGGATCAGTATCAGTATAGATATGTGCTTGAACAAAGACTAAATCAGCAAATAGAATACTGTCTTCCAAATGAAGAATTCGTATTCATGCACGATGGAGCGCCGTCCCATAAAGTTTCATCTGTAACTAAATTTTTGGATAAAAAAATTACAAAAATCCTTCCATTGCCTAAAAACAGTCCAGATATGAATCTCATAAACAATATTTGGGCCATTGTAAAGAAAAAGTTAAAGAAATGCTTCATCACAAACAAGAATTATCTGTTAGAAAGACTCATTGGAATTTGGCACCATGACAGCGAAATACTAATTAAATGCCAAAAATTCTTACAAAGTTAGCCAAAATGTATTGAATTTTTAATAAAAGTCAGGGAAATACACACTAAATATTAAACGTATCATTATTTTTTAAATAATGTATTATTTCTATAATATAACGAGGTTTTATTGTAAATTTCACAATTATTCTAATAATTTTCACACCTCTGTACATACGTACGTACATTCGTACATACATACGTACATTCATTTATACAAAACCTGTGAGCCCATTATTTCTCAGGCTTTGACGCCTGTTAGCTAAAAACACATAAAATTAAATTGGCCTAGGATAAACTAGATCAGCCTAGGACAAACTGGAATGTTGGCGCTGTGGCGGTCATTGAATTCAATAAAATCACGCCAAATTGAATTGGCCTAGGAGAAACTAGTTCAGACCAATAAACAGCAGGCTAAACTAGTTTATCCTATAAGAGTTAGGACAAACTAGATTGTCCTATGGGCCTTAGGATAGACTAGTTTGGCCTAGGAAAAACTAGTTTATCCGGGTTTGGCCTGTAACATATACAGGGTGTCCGAAAAGTCTGGAAACGGTTAAATAACTCGAGAAATATTGATCAGATTGAAAAACAAAAATATACGTATTAAATATTTTTAAATAAGCTACTCAGTGATACTAAATTTGTCCCACGCAACCGACCCCCTGGGGGTCAAAGGGGGTCCAACTTTGAAATCTTAAATTATAACCCCCATTTTTTATTGCAGATTCGGAATCTACAGACAAAAATACGCAACTTTTGTATTTAATGTTTATTTCAAATCCTCCTTTATCACGGTGTAATCGGGCATTTTCGAAAGGTACATATTTCGGCTTTCCCAACCGTTTTGTGCTTTCTTGGAACCTGATTGGCCAGAACTTTTGACGTCAAATTTCCCGTCTTTTGCAAGAATAACAGTCAGTTGCGAATCAGTCACGGAGTAAGACAGAGGAAGGAAAAGTAATGTTAAAATTTTGCCTCATGGATTTTTCAAAGATAGGGGGCGACACGCAGATGGTGGGCTGTCGATCGATGCTTCAGCAATGCTTTTCAAAGGGGAAAATGTTCATTTATTTATTTATTTTTTCTTTTAACGAAAAATCTAAATTTTTAGAAAGTTGTAGAAATGAAAATCTGATTCAAGTTTTCTTCACAACATACATAGTTTATAAAGGGCGGGGTATGTGGATAATCCTCGTTTCGATGTGTTCTGCCTTTGTTTTTTAATCATTTAATTCAAAGGGGCGGGCGGATGGGAGTGTATGGGAATTACTACAGTGTAGATTAACATGTAAGACAAATTATTAAAAATATGCAAGTATAAAGTTACTTTGTGCTGATTAAGCAAAGGATGGGAAAATACTGTAAATTTCAAGTGAAGTTGGGGTTACAGATTTTGGAGATTGAATAATTACTGCAAATAAAAATAACATATCAACAAACATTTTTCAACAATTCTAATAAATGTGATATTTTTTGTAATTTAATTTTTTTTAATTTTTAATTTTTTCATTATTTTAAATTTAATAAGTTGAATTATTTGAAAATTTTTGATCTTTTAATTTTTTTTTTTTTTGAAAAGTAATCTGTTGGATCTGTTGATTGTTTACAAAGACAGACGCATTTTTAATTATCATAGGGGATGGATAATGTAAAAAGAAAAACGTGCACTTATTTATTTATTTTTGCAATAAAATTTTAAACGTGACAAAATGCATAAACATAAACGTAATTTGAAAAACAAATCGATTTGTTACTTAAATTTTTTTTAGCCTGAAACGACGCATTATTAATAAAATTAATTCAATTTTTTCTGCGTTTAATGATAATATTTGTAAGAAATAAGTTATACAAATTGAACATCCATAATAATAAAGAGTGTATATGCGTGTGTCAACGCTGTTCTGAAGAGACCGCTGCATGTAGAGTTACAAAATTTGGAGGGAAGGTACCCTCTATACATGTAGTTTTGCACCTCGAAGCCCGAATTTTGATTTTTTGATTAGAATTTTTTAATTTAATTTTTTAGGCGATTTTTTGTGTTCTTTTTATGTTTCGAGGCGATTTTTCCATATTAGTGAAAGGAATACGGTTTCATTTTTTTTCCTCAATATAGTAATTTTTTTTTCTCTTTTCAATAAAGTTTATTCGGAATTCGTGCGGCGATTTTGGGAACTTTTAACAATTTTTAATTGCGATATTCGGTATTTCTTCATATTTTGAGACTATTTTTAAGAATCATAAAAATAAAATTGTTTCAAACCCTAATTAACTAATTTTGCCTGGTATGATTTTTCAATTTCAGTGATTTTTTTCATTGCAATTTGCAGTACGATTTTCAATGTTGTTTTAACGATTTTTTGTGCGTTTAACATCGGTTTTTAGTCAATTTTCTCAATATTGCAGATTTTAGTATGCATCATGGTCTTATCTATTTTTAAATTGCAGGTAAAAAAGGCAAAAACCCTAAAACTAATGAATTAGTGCTAAAGGAATTATTTTGAATATCCACCGTAACCTATACTAATAAAATAACTAAATGCACTGTCTGTGTGCATGTATGTTTTTGTGCGATGACTAGCAAAATCTACGGCAATTACGAGGCTCAAAACTTTCTTGAAAGTACCCCAGTCTCTCCTGATGTATCTTACATTGAGATTTTCAAAATTCTAATTATTACTTGAGTAGTTTCTCTCCCGTTTCCCATTGCAGCCCTTTTGAACATTTTTACCGTTAAATATTCTTTGTTCATTTTTAATCCAATTTTTCACACAGTCAGTGTCCGTGTATTTAAGACAACGTAATTTGACATATTTCGAATTAGAGATAAAATCACAAATTTCATGTTCCTTTAATATTATTATCTCGGAACCGTGCAACGCCGGGCGGGTCAGCTAGTTTACAAATAAAAACAAAATTCAAACCTATACGATATTTAAAGTAATCTAAAACGATAGATCCCCTTCGAATTAATTCTAAATAAATCTTAAACTTTTTAAATGCTTTATTTGTCTTAAAAGTCTCTGATCATTTTGCACACACTGTTATTTGTTTTAAATTTGTCTTGGCAATTATGTTTTTGTTTATATACAGGGAGTCCATAAAAAGCGAATCCAAAAGTCGGTGTCCAAAAGTCGAAAATGGTCGAATAACTCGTGGATCACATCGAATTGAAAAACGAAAAAATGAGTGTTTTAATTATGTTTGTAAAAGCTATTCAGGGATGCCAAAGTTGACCTCTGGATATCAGAGGCATTCCAAATTTGAAATTTTAAATGATAACCGCCATTTTTAATTTTCGATTCGGACTCTACGGGCAAAAATACTAGGGTAGCAAGTGGTTACGGATAATTTAAGTCAAAAAAAGGTGTTAATACCTTGGGGCTTGGTGGTATATCTATGAAACCACTTAATTTTAATTCCCAAACGCCACACAAGACGGAATTTATATAAAAAAAATAGGTTTATTGAATTCCTGCAAAGCAGTTTTTCCTTAATTTCAAATAAAGTTGTTTTCAAATTTCGTCATCAATTTCTACGAATGATGTCAATCTTCGTAGATGTCAAATGATGTCAAATGATTCATCAATCTAAGTTTTAAAATGTCCTCATCAATTCATTTTTCTTTGTATTTCATTTCCTCTTGCGTTTCATGTTTTAAGCTAATTCATTTTTATGCAAAAATGGAGAAAATATTTTTCAATAATATTTGGACATTTTGCAGATGAAAGAGAATTTTAAGGATTTCGACTGATAATTTCTTTGCATGGTTTTCTCGTTCCCTTTTCATTATCTGGATAGCTTAGCCATTTTCACAAACAGGATACTTTCCTCGTTATAAAGTTTGTAAGTTATAAGTCCATGTTACAAAGTTTATTTATAAAAATTAGATTAGCCATTCAAACATTATGTAAAAAATATATGCATACAAAAAAAGAAAGAAAAGCAGCATGGTATACTTAAAATATGAATTTTCATGTGTGGACGTGCGACAGGGTACCAAAATTTCAAGCGGAAATTTCGTACAAAATTTTGATAACTGAATTTTAACACAACAGATATTGTTAAATTAAAAAATAAAATTCGACATAACAGTTGATGACGTTAACGTGAACACGCTTATTGTGAATTATTTTTAACTCTAACATTCCCACTGTCCCTATAAAAGAGTTATAAATTATGTGTTTTTTCTACTTTTAAGATGAACACGTTTAACGTAAAATTTTGCTCACTGTGAGCAATGCTCTATGTCTTCATAAAGATTTCGTTGCTTGATGTGAACAAAATATCCTGGAAAAATTGAAGTTTATTTTTTCTTTGGCAATAATGAGAGCTTTGAAAACGAGTTCTGTTGCTATTATTATTATTATTATTATTATTATTTTACTTTTGGAAATTACAATATGTATCATCAACTGCATGCCGCAAGGATTAGGGTTGATTTCTATCTAAAGGGAGTATTTTGTTTCTTTCTTCACACATGGAAAATTCAAAATTTAGTATTAAAATTTTCATATTCGTTTCAAAGATAGCATGTGTTCAGACATTTTTTTTTACTTCGTTTACCAGAGTGAATTTATAAAGGTATTTATATGTAGTGTATAGTTTCTCAAAAAAGGCCACAAATTACAGCAATTCTTAGGTTTACAAGAAAAGTTCAACATTATTACATGAGGTACATTCGAAAAAAATTTAAAAATCTGAAATTGCTAAGAAATATGGAATCGCTAAAAGTACAACATGATTGATTTTAAAAGGTATAGAAAAAATTGAAACAATTTGTGTGCTAAATAAGTTTGAACCAAGTCAAAATAGAATGTGAATCGAGAATAATGAAGAAGTCGAAACAGCATTAACAAGTAGGAAATTCATGCGTTAAACGTAGATTATAAAACACTTTCCAACACTTCTTGAAATCTTTAACAAAGCTTCGTTATTTAGGGAAATAAAGTTACTGTCTGTATCTAAATATGCATTCTAATACTTTAAAGGGCCCTGCATTTGGTATGTCTGTTGATATGTATGCTATATAATGGAGAAATTTAATTAAGCAAAAAAATGAAGTCCAGGTTGAAATTTCTTTTTAAGCAATTTATAGTAATAGATGGAAACATTCTCAATATTTCTGTTCAGCCCAGTAGTTTACCTGGTATCGTTATTACACGTCAGTATTTAGCTAAAATGTATTTTAAACCAAAACTCTCTTAAAATTATGGGAATCACATTCTCAGAAATTATCATTCATAGGCATCCATGAATCTATTTTTTTGCGTGGCCCTGTACATCATTTTATCTATCTTCTACAAACATTTCTTAATAAACTGAATGCAGTTCAGTATAAAAATGCATAACTTATTTAAAAAATACCTTCAAGTAATTTACACTCATATTCAGTAACGTTTCAGAGCTCTTTTGTGCAGATCTGTATATCAGATATAACATTTATACACATCATATAATACGCATAGATTTAGTGAAACTTAAAAGCGCATATCATGATTAAAATTATTGGGCACCCACTCTGGTTACGCCACTGCATTTAGTGTGTATTTTTTTTGTATTGCTATAGATGAAACTATATGCAACAAAAAGGGTGTAATATATGTGTATTCTGTAAGCACACATTCTTGGTGCGCTTTATGAGCCCGCGCAAAAAAGGCTGTATTCTAATACGCCCTCATCTTATAGCCATTGGGAATTGCAAAAATAAAAAAATAAAAACTGCGTTATATGTAGGGATGAGATTTCCGCTTTTTTGCACATTAGTAAAATTTAACAGAAAATGCTATATTATGTAATCGAAAAATTTTTGTGATTTAACAGATCAACATTTTCTCTAAGATTATACTGGTGTCCAAAAAAGCGGAAATCTCATCACTAGTTATATGATACAAAAAAAAAAAAAACCCTTACTTTTATGCAATATAAAAAAGAAATAATCAGAGGTAGAGGTCTGCACGGGCCGAAATTTCCAGGCCCGAGCCCGGCCCGAAAGTTAAAATTTCGACCCGGGCCCGGCCCGTCCCGAACGAAAGAAATATTGGCCCGACCCGGCCCGGCCCGAAAGTTAAAAATTCGGCCTGAGCCCGGCCCGGCCCGAACGAAAAAAATAATGGCCCGACCCGGCCCGGCCCGAAAGTTAAAATTTCGGCCCGAGCTCGGCCCGGTCCGGAAAAAATTTTAAATTTCGGCCCGAACCCGGCCCGGCTCGAGTGAATTTCTACAGAACATTGATCTTTAATCTTATGGAAGAGTTCTGACCAAAAAAAATTATATTAGTCTTTTTTTTTTCCATGTTTATAATCTCCATTTACGCAGAAGTGCCGTAGGCTGCAATATTTATGCTTTTAAATGAATCTTTGTTTGTTGTATGTAAATGTTTCAGTTATCACTAGTATTATTAATCCATATTCCCTGTAATGGGGACAAAAAATCGAAAAAGCGGTACATGGTAAAATTTCCAACGACGAAATCGCTTTGGAACGAAAAAAAATGCATTCCCTTCTTAACAGATGTAAATGTTTAATAGTTTTTTTTCCATATTGTTGTATTCATTTTGCATGAATGAACATTTTAAAAGAAACTTTCGTATTTCAGTTTAAAAAAAAATTCCGTCATAATCATAGTTTTTTTTTTTTTTTTTTTTTTTTTTTTTTTTTTTTTTTTTGTCTGTTTAATTCTATTTTAAAACGCCTAGTAATCTACGATTCTTTAAAAGGAATAAATTCTAATGTTTAATTGTAGAATAATGACGGATTAAAAGTATATGCTTTTTTTGTAGAAATTTTTTGACAAAGCCAAATATTACTGATTTATAAAAAGTCGAGAAAAGGTTTTTCATATAGGAAGATTCAATAGGAACTGATTATTTTGGTCCATGAAAACTAGGAAGAATGGAATCAGTCTCGGCTTCGTACGGAAAAAAAAAAGTTAGACCCGGCCCGATACTCCAGCAAAAAAATTAAGGCCGGAGCCCAGCCCGGCCCGAAAAGATTAGTGACTAGGCCCGGCCCGAAATGATTAGTGACTAGGCCCGGCCCGGCCCGAGTATTCAAAAGTAAGGCCCGAGCCCGGCCCGGCCCGAATACCATTATTGGAAATCGGCCCGAGCCCGGCCCGCGGGCCGGGCCGGGCTCGGGCTTCGGGCCGAGGCCCGGCCCGTGCAGACCTCTAATCAGAGGTGTGGTATGTGGTGGGGGACAATTTTAACATCTTGAATCATAATACTGATTTTTTATTTCAAATTCGTATTCTACGAGAAAAAAATACGCAATTTTTAATTTAACATTCTCTTTCGTTTCGCCATAGATAATCTTATAATCAAGCAAAACACAGCCAGATTCGTTACATGAGTAGGAAATCCTATTTTTTATTGAAGTTCTGGTTTTAAAATTTAAAAAAAAATTAAAAAGAAAAAAAATTATCCTTCCGTCATGGACAGGAAATCGGAAATGTCTAAATTCTGAATGAATGCACTATGTTCAGCCCTACCAGGATGAACGACAAAGACGTAGAATAGTCATTTCCAATATAACATGAAGCGTACGGCCCATAGGGGGACTATTTCACATTTTGGTGGCCAATTGCATATTTGTTACTGAGTCATTCACTATAAGATTCTTTTCTTTTTCTATTTTATAAATGAATGTTGTAAACTGAAAATAAATCAAATACAAGCATAATTGCAAAAATCAATGATTTATTGAATTAAAAAAAATGTTTTAAACTAAACATTTAAAAAAAGTAAACAATAATTAACAACAGAATAATGAGTATTTTTAAAAATTGGACTTTTTTTTTCCAGAACTAAAGTTTCTTATAAATATTTTGATAGTTATTATATTCTACAATTCTTTGAGACATTTTCAATTTTTTATTGAATGAACTTTCTTCTTTTATTCGCTTTGCTACATATCGCACAAAGAATCTTTTTTTTTTTTTTTTAAATTAAACAACTAAAAAAAACTGACAGTTTTGAGTATATACTTCTAAAATATATGAAATATCTAAATGAAGTACTATAGGTGCAGATTCTCAAAACTTTTAAGAAACCAGGGGCTCCTAAGCCCGAAAAATACAGTGGCCACCTTTTGTAAGAAACGCATAAAAGAATAGCACTTATATGTGCATAAAAGTCAGTAATTTAAGGGGGAAAAATAAACGCACATCTACAAAAAAAAAAAAAAAAAAAAAAAAAAAAAAAAAAAAAATGCAGACTATTTGCGTCAAATATAAATGCTTCACTCACACAATTCTTTTAATTTTAATGTAAAATTAAGTGTAACGTAAGTCGTAAGCTATGTATAGTCAGAAGACAAAGTTGATATAGAGTTTAAGGAAAAATATATCAATAAAAATAAGCTAAGCAATCATGGTAATGGGGAATATAAAAAATATATATATATTTATTATTATCATTTTCTAAGAGTTCATATAACAATGAAAATTGCGACTGTGTGAGATTATTTTGCATTTTAAATTTCAAAATACGATTGAAACATTTGTTTTTTAAAAAGACACAAGAAAAAAATATGTTTAAAAATTCTTATTCTAAAAGGGCAATTCTGTTCAAATTTTCCAAACATTTAAGCCATTTGATTCCAGAATTTCAGGCATAAAAACACATCATGAAAAAATATCGAAAAAAGACCGTCCAAAAATCCATTTTGTTAATCGTTAACAACGAAAAACGAAAGTTCCGTGAAAAGGTCGCCAATGAATCCCTGAAAACTTCGTCCAAAAATTTGAAAAAAAAAAAAAAAAAAAAAAAAAATTGCAAATGTCAACGAATTGGAAAAAAAAAAAAAAAAAAAAAATTGCAAATGTCAACGAATTGGGAAAAAAAAAAAAAAAAAAAAAAAAAAAAACATGAGTTTTGCAAATTAAAAAAAAAAAATCTATTTTGTTAAAATATCTAGGAGAAAAGCGTTTTTCGTAAAAAAAAAAAAAAAAAAAAAAAAAAAAATAGAATAAATGCGAATTTCGCGAATGTTTGCGAAAGAATCGCGTCTTCGTCGAAGGATTACAGAAAAAAATTCACTAATGTAATCAAAGGATCGTAATAAGGACTCTAATTTTATCAAAGAATCACAGAAACAACACAATTTTTTTCAAATGACTAAAGAAAAACTCGACCGATTCGTAAATCGATTGCAGAAAAAAAGACAATTTTGTCAAAGGATCACAAAAGACTTGGTAAATTTCATCAAACAATTGCGATAGAAAACAAGAATTTCGTGAAAGCATGGCGAAAAATCCCCTGAAATTGCGTATGAGGATCTCTATAAAATCCTGAATATTATCAAAAGTTTACGAAAAAATGGAAACAAATGCTATTTTCGTTAAAAGATCTGAAGATATAAACGTAAAATTTGCCAAAGTAGGCGACTTAAACGTCAAAAATAGTCACACAAGCAAAAAGTTTAGTGGCGCACGTGGCGATTGGCGACCATGAATCTACATCTGTAGTTACTGCAAACTTTATAAAATCAATAAATACTAAATCAGGGTCCGTACGATTCAAGCACTTTTAAGCACTTGTTATAAAAACTTTTATAAAATAATTTATGCCTTACGTAACGAAAAAAAATTACCTTCAATATAATAACCAGTAGTTTGCAAAATATTTTATAGTATAATGCTTAAAATCTGATGAATATGTTTGATTTGTACGAACTCTGTAAATTGCATTAGAAAAGGAAATTAAATGGATACGTGCAGCTATCCTACACAGTAAAAAAAAAATACATGATGAATATGCATTTAAAATTTTAAAATCAAAGTTAACCATAATAAATAAAAGATAATGCATGAAAAATAAAAACATTCAAAATGGAAAACAGAGAAAATACGTTGAGAATTTTCTACTTAATGAGATGCTCAAACTGATGACCATTAACGACTTGACAAAGTCCTAGTCGCACATAGAAGTTATCAATTACTTTCTCTAAAGTTTGTGGTGTTATCATATCAGAGAATTGAATTATCCTTTCCTTTAAGTCACCAATGTCTAAAGGTTTTGTGTGGTACACATTGTTTTTCAAGTATCCCCAGTAGAAATAATCTAAAGGGTTTCGGTCAGGTGACCTTGGCGGCCACTCAATTGCGCCTCTTCTACCAATCCATTGCCTAGGGAAAATAGTATTTAGTAAATTGCGCACTATCAATGCAAAATGACATTGAGCACCATCCTGCTGAAACCAGACATTGCCGAAATCTATTCCAGTTATTTTTCGGATCTCCGGTATTATATGGCTCTTTAATAAATCGATGTACTTTTCACCAGTTAAATTGCCTTCGATAAAAAACGGTCCGACAACTTTATTGCACAATAGTCCCGCCCAAACATTAATTTTATTTTGATATTGCGTATGGGTATCTTTCATCCAATGAGGATTCACATCGGACCAATACCGCATATTGTGTCTATTAACTTCTCCACTTATTTGGAATGTAGCTTCATCCGAAAAGCATGTCCAAATGGCGCATGGCGCATGCAAATATGCATGCGCCAACTTCTTAATTCTCAGTTGCTGCAACCAGTGTTGAATTCAGGGGGTGGCCCATGGGGAACATTCCCCCCCCCCCCGAAGTAATAAAATGTCCCTCCCGGAAAATCTGGGATTTTGGGTTTTCAATAGGCAAAAAGGGTAATCCCCCCCCCCCCCACCGGAGCTACAAAAGTCCCTCCTGGAGAAAAGTGTCTGAATTCAAATCTGGCTGCAACGACCGTTTTCTTTGTTCGGTGTGGTCTCAGAAAGAGTGCCAAAACCGTATTTTGAGATTACACATCAGTGACATGATTTTTGTCCATTATACCGTCATTTATGTCGAAGCGAAATAGAGGTAAATACAAAAGTTGCGTATTTATTTCTGTATAATGTAAATCAGCAATAAAAAATGGAGTTCCTCATTCAATATTTCACAGTAGCATTCATATAAAAAAACCAAGGTGTCGGGTGGGTGGTCAACTTTGGGATCACTAAATTGGCTTTTAAAAAAATAAATTATTCGATTGTTTTAAATGACTAAATTTAAAATTATGACAGAAATTGTTAAATTGAAAAAATTATATTCAATTACAAAAAAATATTACATTTATTAGAATTTTTGAAAAAAATATTGTGTATTCATTATTTTGTAGTTGCAGTAAATAACAAATCATCTAAATCTCTAATCCAACCCCCACATGAAATTTATGCAGCTTTCTCATGCTATATTCATCGTTTGTATAGCCAGCACACACAAAAAATGCATATATATGTTTTTCTTTCGTCCTATATTGTACTCTGCAGTAATAATTTAGAAAAAAGAACCTCTGCAGCTTTTTTAGATGATTTTTTTAAACTGCAGAAACCATCGAAGAGGAGATTATCCACAGATTTCGTCCCCTTTCCGACTTCCTAAAAAAATATACAGTGGACTCTCTCTTTTCTGAAGACTCGCAGGACCGACCAAAAATGTTCAGATTACGACAGTGTTCAATATAGAGGGAGATTGGAAGTGTATTACTACTACTATAGTTTTCGAGACAGTAATTGATGAAAAAAGGTCGACTCTATGGGGTTTTTATCATATTTTCTTTCTTTTAAGTTTTAGAAGTAAATTAACATCGGTTCTTTTCAGTTAGCTGAGTGCCTCTGTAATATTTACATTTATATTTATACATATTTGTGTATATATAGTACATGCATGTAATATGTATGTATGAATTGGCACTCAGCTAACCGAAAAGTAGATTGTAACAAACCTTAATGAATGCCCCATCATTTGAAAAAAGAAATCTGCTAAAATTAAATAGCAAGAAATGTATGAGCCTTTCTTTATTTGCCAATTTCTCAGTAATTGATCAATATAAGAAATCAATCTTTTACAGAGGACGGCTGACAACAATGTGACAACAGGAGCTCAGAATTTAAATAAAGATTTTATTTGAACTTTTCAAATAAATTGCAACTGCAAATACCAGCTTAAAATGTAGCAGTGATTTTGTCTGTTTATTTCTTAATCGAGTTCGTTGAACGTTTTTCTTCTTCTGTAACATCTCTAAATTTCCATGATGAGATTTCGAATCCAGATTGCAAACGTATGTTCAGTATGCAGAGGGGTGAAGTAGAAATGGGGATCAAAAGTAATATTCATAATAGTGGGGTGTTCAGAAAAGACAGTGTGTTTTTTGTTAAATCTATGGAGTTTCGCTGGGACTGTCGTAATGCAGTCATAATACTGGGTGTCCACATTAGAGAGTGTTTAGATAGAGAGAGTCAGCTGTGCATTGCTTTAAGTAATTACTGAAAACTTGTTTAAAATTTACTTAACTTTTATTTTTTATAAGATTATACTTTCTTAATAATTGCAAGGTGTACCTAAACTTTTGGGCAAAACTTTAAGGGGTGGTAGTACACATCAAAACGAACAATATTAAATAGGAAACTCAGGATCCCAAACGTCTTTCGAAGGAGATAGTCGCCATTAAAGTTTGGGGTCCAAAATTTTAAATGATTATAAAAAACGGAAAAATTGATCCAATCGTTTGTGGTTTTCACTAAAACTATTCTTTATGACAGTATTCTCTTGAAAATAAATTATAGAGATGAATTTAAAAAAAAAGGAAAAAAGTTGAAAAGTTTAAAAGAAAGGGCAAAAGTTGAAATTTAATCCACCCCTCCCCCCCCCCACCCCTCGAACACAATTTCAATTTTGCGCTACTTAATTACTCCCAACGATTGTGATTTTGAGTTAAAGATTTAAGTCTAAGCATTTGAAAGCATTTAATGAGATTAAAAAAAAAAATGACGGTTAAAAATAGTACTACGTTACACCAAAGTTTAAGGCGCCCACTATCGGCATTTAAAAAAATTTATCTTTAAAATTTATTTTCAAGGAAATACTGATTTACAGAGTAATTTTCGCGAAAATCGCAAACAAATTGACCAATTTTCCGTTTTTTTATATAATTATTAGAAATTTGAGCCTCACCCCCTCCCTCCCTCCTTGAACACAGCTCAGTTAGCACTACTTAACCATTCCCAACGATTCAGATTTTGAGCTCAACATTTACGTTTATGTCTAAGCTTCTAACAAAATTTAATGAGGTACAAAAAATAACGGTATCGGCATTTTTTAAAATTTATCTTTGTAACTTATTTTCAAGAAAATACTGATTTAAAGAGTAATTTTAGTGAAAACCAAAAATTAAACGACCAATTTTTCCGGATTTTTTTTAATAATCATTTGAATTTTGAACCTCCTCCCCCTTGAACACAGCTCAGTTTGCGATACTTAACCACTCCCACCGATTCGGTTTTTGAGCTCAAAATTTAAGTTTATGTCTAAGCTTCTAAAAAAATTTAACGACATACAAAAAATAACGGTAAAATGTAGTTGTTCGCTATTCCAAAGTCTAAAGCGCCCTCTATCCGCATTTTTTGAAATTTATCTTTATAATTTATTTTCAAGAAAATACTGACACAAAGAATAGTTTTGGTGAAAACCGCTAACGAATCGAGTAATTTTTCCGGTTTATATAATCATTTGAAACTTTGGACCCTAAATTTTAATGGCGCCTATCTCCTTCGGAGGACGTTTAGTACCCTTAGTTTCCTATTTAATATTATTTGTCTTGATGTATACTATCACCCCTTAAAGTTTTGACCAAGAGTTTAGATACACCCTGTATTTAAAACAGAATAATTTTTTTTCAAAGTTTTATATCATATTTTACATTGTCAGTCACCTGACGTGGTTTTAACAGAAATTTCAGTGTCAGTCGACGTGGCACTCCACGTATTAAACATTAAAAAAAAATAAATAAATAAAAAATACAGAAGTTGTTTTTAAAAAATGATTTAATGGATAAAGAAAAAAGGCAAAAAGAAAATTAATTTATTTCTATTAATGTTTTTGTTAAAAGCATATTAATCACTTTTGAAACAATCGCTGCTGATGTTTTTTGAGAAGCACTATTCCGGCCAAGCAGCGTTGCCAGTTTAGTTTCATTTTTTACTGCGTAATTTGAAATTCGCACCATAACTTAAAAAAAAGGCAATTTCATTTTATATATTCGCTAAATGTTTGTCATTAAATAATTATTTTGGTACTTTCCGATATAAAATCAAAAGTTATATATTTAAAAAAAAGACAAAACATGGAAGATAAAATATGGTTATGAAAATAAAATGTGTATCTGATATATTTTGTTCGTACACCACGATCTTCCAGGATCCGAAGAAAGCGTTAAATACAAATCTTACGTATCTTTGTCATTAGAATCCAAATCTGCAATAAGGAATGGGAGTTATTATTCAAAATTTCAAAGTTGGAATCCCTCTGACCCCTCAGGGTTCGGATTGGGTTGGGGGGTCAACTTTGATCGAACCAAATGCATATTTTTTTAATACTTTTTTTTTTTTTTTTTTTTTCGTTTTTCAATCTATGTATTTCACGAATTCATCGACCGTTTTCCGATTTTTCGTTCACTCTGCATTTTGACATATTTGTTATTTTATCGCTATAATGAATAAATAAATAATTTTCTACACTAACGTCCTGTTATAAAACCTAAAAGGTCGTCTCTGTCAACAAATAATCATTTCGTCTAAAGTTTTCCGACACCACACCATTTACACATTTTTTTAAGGGGGAATGCACCGTGTTTTTTAATAGTTTCCTTTACTTGGGAATTTCCAACAAATATTCTAATTAATAAAAAAAAAAACAGCTAATAATTTTTATTTATTAATGGTGCCATAAATAAATTACACATGCACCTTTTGATGACGCACATATGGACCACAAGTCCCGAAAGTACTAAGGAATTAAAATATATTTTAGATTAAAAAAAATTAAAATACCGATTTCTTTCTATTGATTAACCGTTTCTCTGATTTAGTCGCACCTTATAAGAACAACGTGTGTTTGCCAATCATGATTTGCCAATATCACGTAATTAAATTTATGAAAAACAATTTAAAATTTAAAAGAATATATTAATTTACTAAAAATTATGATATATCTCAAAGAACTATTGAAAAAACGTCTGCCCTACTTCAATCATGAAAACCTTTAATCCCACACCCACCTGATTTTTTTTCGTACGTGTACTGGAATTTCTAGAACAGGAAAATTTTCTTGTTGAAAATCACTGGTTAAAAAAGGAAAAAATACGAGTTTTTGAAGTAGCTTTATTTATTAAAAAAAAAAAAAAAAAAAAAAAAAAATATACTGATATTTCACTTGGAAAATAACGAGACCTATAAGTACCCTGAATTTACGATGTCTTGTATCTTTCTATAGTAATAAGAAAAAAAAAATTACAGCCTTACAAGCCGTATTAGATTTTTTTTAACAGCAGAATCTATTGAAACGCATAATATACACACATCCCCCCCCCCCCCAAATAATGAAGGTTATCTTTTTTCTATTCAGGAGGGCAGGTGCTTATTTCTACGTTAAAAGTTCGAAATACGCAAGTTTTTAGTTTGAAATGTTTGTCAGGATACAATAAAAATCGGAATAGAAAACTAATATAATATATTTCAATGACATTTTGGAGAGAAAATCACATAAAATACTATAGCATCATCGAAATAATCATCACTGGCGGTTTTCGAGAAACGGTATTCCTGCGAAACGGTATTCCCTCCTCAAATCTCCTCGGACGGGGCGCCCCCCCCCCCTTTCACGCAGGCCTGAATGTCCGGATGGAGAAAAAGGGGATTTAAAAGGGGATCAAAAATACCTGAATGAGCTAAAAATAATTTTAAGTAATAGATTTATTTTTACAGCACAGTCACAAATAAAAGACAAAAACCAAGTGAAAAAAAATGTTTAAATTACTTTAAATGTGTATACTAAAGATCCTATTATTTACACAATTTT
The DNA here is from genome assembly GCA_964019185.1 of Maratus speculifer. Lineage (NCBI taxonomy): Eukaryota > Metazoa > Arthropoda > Arachnida > Araneae > Salticidae > Maratus > Maratus speculifer. Next base: position 175,977,398 of record OZ025292.1, on the reverse strand, counting down.
TTTTCCTCTGAATAATTAAAATAAAAATTTGCTTTAATTCTACATGCATTAATTGCATAAATATCCAAAGTTATGAATTATTAAATTTGTCCTTTGGTTTTTGTTAGAATGATTTCGTATTTTAAATGGTTTAAAAAAGGAAATGAAGCGCCAAGTACCTTTAATAAACTATGTATGTTGTGAAGAAAACTTGAATCAATCAGATTTTCATTTCTACAACTTTCTAAAAATTCAGATTTTTCGTTAAAGAAAAAAAAATAAATAAATGAACATTTTTTCCATTGAAAAGCATTGCTGAAGCATCGATCGACAGCCCACCGTCTGCGTGTCGCCCCCTATCGTTGAAAAATCCATGTGGCAAAATTTTAACATTACTTTTCCTTCCTCTGTCTTACTCCGTGATATTCGCAACTGACTGCTATTCTTGCAAAAGACGGGAAATTTGACGTCAAAAGTTCTGGCCAATCAGGTTCCAAGAAGGCACAAAACGGTTGGGAAAGCCGAAATATGTACCTTTCGAAAATGCCCGATTACACCGTGATAAAGGAGGATTTGAAGTGAACATTAAATACAAAAGTTGCGTATTTTTGTCTGTAGATTCCGAATCTGCAATAAAAAATGGGGGTTATAATTTAAGATTTCAAAGTTGGACCCCCTTTGACCCCCAGGGGGTCGGTTGCGTGGGACAAATTTAGTATCACTGAGTAGCTTATTTAAAAATATTTAATACGTATATTTTTGTTTTTCAATCTGATCAATATTTCTCGAGTTATTCGACCGTTTCCAGACTTTTCGGACACCCTGTATATATATTCCACTTACACACATTGAGATAAATAGTAGTACATTCTTCCAACGAAAATTTAATTCTTTCGTGAGATTAGGACAGTGGATAACTTATAGAGGTATGAAGTAATTTTCATATTGCTAAGATATATCCTCATATTAGATGGGTCGCTAAAATCGTTTGTTAGATCAGGTAAGTTGCGTAACAATAGAGTTTGGGAACCAATTGATCTATGGTAAAGAACATTTTATATATAACTTATATGTAGAATGGCATAAAATATTTTAAAACGGTCATTTTTGTAAGGAATGAAATTTCTCACAAAATATGCACATATCCCTCGATATGCACATGAAAATCAAAACAAATATCACTTGTTGAAGCAGCCTACTGGCGTAGAAAACTCACAAAATTTGCACTTGCATCCATAACGGGGGTAATGGAACCAACTCTAGGCTAGAGCAAAGTCTGTTGGTGAAAATCTATTTGATAGTTCAAAAAATTACCTCCTCAAAAGAAAAAAAAACAATAATAAAAAATAAATATTTAAACATTTTTTAATGTTCAATATCTGCATTCGGTCATTTTCGTATTGTACAAACAAAAAAGTCTTTTATAGCTGAATGGATTTTACAGAAGATTTAACGTAATATTCTCAATGAATATCCTGATATTTACAAGATGTTTGATTTCATACAGTTTTGAATATTTACGCTGGTATTGCGATATCACTGCATTATTATTAAACATTCATGTGAGTAAAATATATTAGAAAATACCGTATGTAATTCCGATTCGTAGATTATTTAAATCATAGATTCCCAACCTTTTCTGGTCTACCGCCCCCTTTACAACAGAAAAAAATTCCAACGCCCCCTTCTTCTATAATAGTTAATTATACAAATGTTAAAATATTATTGCATATTATCTATACTTTATCTGTCTGTCAATTTATTGATCAAAATAGAAGTTAATTAAAACGACCATCAAATGTACCGTAATTTCCGAAGTATAATCCGCGGATCAAACAATCATTTTTCATCCCAGAAAATTTTTGAAATAAAATGTACCTGAGAAACAAGTACTGAAAGAATGATGGTATCCGAAGCGAAGAAATCAGGTTTATAGCCACTACGCGACAATTAGACGGTCACCCGCCCCGATAGTAGGTATCTAACCCGTTAGGCTGAGATAACTCGGCAGGTAGGAGCCTGGTTATTGGTTAGAAAGAAAGGATGAAACTTTTTAGATCACGGTAAACATTTGGCTCCAATCACTAAATAAAACTTCTGGGGGGGGGGGGGAAAGAATTGATTGATCATCAGTGACAAATTGTTATGTTCAAAGATGCATGTTCCTTTTCTTAGACAATAAATTTTCTACTACAGGAAACCCACTTTCAGCCAAATCTGATGAAATGAAAGCAAATAAATCTTTATGTACTCTCTCTCACAGTCCAGATTAGAACGCTGTAGGTTTTTGAAGTTAGAATTCTGGTATGCATTTCTAAATTTTTCTTATAGTTCTTGTTTGCTGCGAGTTACACGATTTCCTTCTCCAAATATGATGATACTGCTGTAGCTGCATTTGCGAAAGGATCTAAAAAACAACTCGGTAAAATTATGTATAAGTATCTTAGAATCGCTTTGAGAAAACTTCATGAAGAGCTCCAATTGTTGACAGTAAGCAAGTAAATATTCTTGTTTTCACAGATTGCGAATAATGTGGCGTTTTGGCTGTATTCTCTTCTACTAGGATTTCTTTTGAGCAAAAGAAGTTTACCCACAGAAGCAGCTACGAGATTTTTTGTTTTAATTAAATTCAACTCATCATCTTGAAATCATCGTATGCCTTATTATAAATATTTAGAATACTTAAATTTATTTAATTAAAGATTCTAAAAAGGGCGATAATCGATGTCATTTTTCAATGCAACCAGGTTTTAGCGTATTTCTACTCCTTTGTTTTTAGTTAAGTGTAATATTAAATCAAATATATCGAAAAACGATTCAGACAAATACCTTTTCAGAGACAACCAAGCTCTATGTGCAGCAACAACCGATTGAAGTCAATTGCAAGTCTGATACAAAGTGATAGTAACAACTGCACTACAAAGTAAAACAATTGCTTCATTTTGTTGTGAAATGATTTTCACTATAAAGTTGGCGAAATATCCTGTCATTCAATGAATATCTTCTATTTCTTTTGACTGTTCTAATAATGTAATGAAGCGACGTATACAGATGCTCATTCCAAGTACAGGTTGTACGGGTGTTTTTTTTAAGCCAACTGCTGATGATGTGTAATGGAATGTACTGAGAGTACATTTAGTACTGCTTGTTTAAACTGTGTTAATGAAACCCTCCTGATGTCCCCGTCATTGGTTGAGCAATCAGTAGCAAATGACAAACTATTATATTATAGAATTTATTTCTCTTTGACTAACTTCGTGGTATTAAATATCGATTCTCTCTTTGTATGAGTTTCCAAATTTTTAGCAAATAACTCTTGATTTTTATTTTCTTTTATGAGTTTTTGTTATTTGTTAACGCTGATCCATGGAGTTGAATGGAAAATGTGCAGGTCTTTAAGTAACAGTATAATGATATTTCAATGCTTTTACTAGGGTTGGCAAGTTTTTGACAGTGTGCGGTTTTATCCGGTTTAAACCGTCATGGCTAAAACCTCTTGTCAAAAACCTCGTCAGAAACCTCACATACTACACTGATCTGTAAAATTTCACAATAAACATCTGTCACAAATGTACAGTATTAGATGTAATATTAAAAATTCACTTTTACTGTATTGTATATTATCATTTCCGGAAAAAAAAAAGAAAAAAAAAATTGTCATAAATCTGAAAATTTGGCCTGCCTCCAAACTTGCTCAACTAGCAATGCTTCTGCTATCAAACTCTGCTAGCTCAGCACCAATTGAGAGAGTATTTTGTAACTTTGGCTTCATACACTCTAAACTCATAAACCATTTGGATGTAAATAAATGTGCTAAATTGGTTAAGTGCTATAGGATGCTGTGGGGTGAAATTGATCCAAATTATTAACTGTACAAAATCATTTTCCTCTGTTTGAACATTCTAAAAAACAATGTTTCATTGCAATTAAAGTAATTTAATTTATTTGTAATTATTAAATTACAGTATAATGAATTTTAAATAAAAAATTACTCAATGTTTCTCTCTTGTTCTTAAAATGTTTAAAGCGCATTACACGTTTTAGACGGTTTAAGCCGGGTTTTGACGGTTTAAACCAGTTTTTGACACTTATCATGTCAAAAACCAGTTTCTGACGTCAAAAACCCAACCCTGGCTTTTAGCCATCTATTCCTCTTTGAACCGAATTATTACTCATGATTTTTTCTGTTAATATCAGATGGTTTCTTATGATGAAGAACATTTTTTAATTTTCTCTCTGACTACAAGTAAGATTAATTTCTCGCCGAATTTGTGCAATTTTAACACTTTTGTTATTAAAATTATAATGATATTTGAGACTGAAAGTCCGCCATCTTCTTGCTTAGAAAATGTCTGAAAAAGGTTTGATATAGTTGATTCTTTAAAATGTTTCTTTCCCGGTCTTTGAACTGGTTAGATGTGGCAATCCCAAAACTTTGTTCTATCTCATACATGTTAATACTTCAAAATTCGCTTTTACATTATCAAAATGAAATGGCAACCTATGTCCATCGTAAGGATTCTAATGGTATATTAAATTCCGAACATTAGTTCTTGAAATAGGACTACTGCCACTATCGAGAAAAATGCAGAATAAAAGCGCCACCTCTCATGCGATTTGCACCAAAACATAATCAGCAATAATATTTATCAAGGTAAAACTGAATATGAAGTTAGATACAAAATTCGTGAATTAATTCTTGAGATACAGCTGTTGCAGAAAACTGTGAAAAAGACAGTATAACAGCACCACCTGTAGAGAGATTTTCAATAAAATGTAAACAGCATTTATTCATGCTAAGGAATACTCAAAACAGAAGTTTAGTGAAAACCTGTGTGGTAGTTCTTCAGTTAAAACCGTTGCGGAAATCGTGAAAAAAAGCAGCATAGCAGCACCACCTGTTGAGTGATTTACAGCACAACTAATCAGCATCAATTTATAACAGAGAATATCTGAATCTAGCTTTTTTATAAATTCCGTGCATTGGTTGTTCAGATAGAGCGCCTATAAAATTTATGTCACATACAAATAAATAAGCTAACAGACAGACATTTTGTAAAAACATGTTTTCGGAATCTCTGACCCCTAAAATGTGTAAATCCGGAACTCGAAAATTTTCACGAATCTAATATTTTTTTCTTGTAAAGCTAGAAGAAAATAAAAATAGGATATATTTTTGTCTTTTCTATCAGCACGCATTTATTCAAATGCTCTTGTAGCCTAGAAGGCCTCATGGCTTCATTTGAAAAAGACTTCTTGGCAAATTAATCAATATGGAACGATTGGTTTGTAGGAGAATGCCTAGATCCATATTTCAAATACTCAATACTGTCTGCAGGCATTTCTTCTTCGATTAAGATATTTTGAATTACCGCAATTTCCTGCGTATAATTCGCGGATCAACCCTGAAATTTTATTTAGTAATTTAACCCAAATATTTACCGCGATCTATGAAATTACATTTTATTTTTAAATTTTTCTGGGTGGAAAAATAATCCGCGGATTATACGCCGGAAATTACGGTGTACAAATTTTCCCTATAAAGTTTAAATAAATTTACTTTTAAATAAATTTATAGATATAACGATTTTTATCAATTTCACTAAGACTATACACAACTATATATAACTACATACAAATTTCTTGAATTGATTCAAAACACGGGTTTGTTTAAAAATCTTTGTCCAGGCATGGACAAAAATTGTGTGTCGTCATATTTCAGAATTTTTCGAAATACAGGTTGATGAAAAAATAATAATGTTTAAAACTTATTGTCAGCCAATTATCGCGAATTTTTTCTCCACAAATTTTGAATTTATAATGATTTTTAATTCAAGTCACAGAACTTCTTCGAGTTCCACGGGTATTTTTGACATTAGTAAAATAAATTCATTCCACCCCTCTCTCCCTTTCCTAAGATTTACGTTCGCCTGTATAGATTTCCATTCAAAGGTGCAGTTAACCCTTTGTTGCATACTGTCCACTACAGTGGACGAAATTTCATTCCCAAATGTTAATGAATTTAATTCCCAAATGCCACATTGGCACCGGAATTTTGGTTTAAAAAAAATCGGTTTATTAAATTCCTGCCAAATAGCTTTTTCTTGTTTACAAATAAAGCTGTTTTCAAATTCCGGTATCAGTCATCAATTTCAACGCTTAAGCAATGAATTTTCTCTTAAATTCATTATGCAACAAAGGATTAGGGTTTTTGTCTTGGACTGGGCAATGTAGAGGAGATAAATTTTTTTCATTATACTAGTTCCTAAATAATTCCGTATGCCATGACCGCCCCCCTCGACTGTCCTAACGCCCCCCATTTTTCTCTAGACCCGCTACCGCCCCCCTAGAAGGCTCCAGCGCCCACTGGGTGGCGGTAACGCCTCCGTTGGGAACCTATGATTTAAATGCTTAACGTGAGATGATTGAAAATATTCAACATGATTAAAAACTTTATTGAGAAATTATGAACAAACATCTGATTCAAATATGTAAGGATTTTATGATATTTAAGATATTCCATTATGCAATCTAAATTAAACTTTTAAATTATTAGTTGTAGAACACTTTAAAGCTAAGAACAATATTTACTAGTATTTATAATCGAAATGAAAGAACATCACATTTAATTGTCCTGTACTATTTAAATATTTCTACGTTTGAACGAATGAAACTCTTTTGCCTTTCTACAGATTTCTGATTTGAAAAATTTATTAGAAATAGCCAACTCATATTCGGCATTTTATCTTTTGTCCATTTTCAGGTTAAACAAATTAAAAATCTTTAAAACTCTTACATTTTTCACATTTTCCCACTTGTATCAAGAAATAATGAATGAGCTACAGGTTCCTTCATTCAAAAAATTAAATTTCATCTAATCCATCCATCAGCCATCATCGATAATATACAGTACTTCGGATAGAATCTAGAATTTGAAATCTTTAGTGTGTCCCTGTAAATGATATAGACTGCGTATTTTGCATGAAATAATTTACATTAAGCTTCAACGGCGTATATCATTTTTATTATGCATGAAATAATTTACATTAAGCTTCAGCGACGTACCGTAATTTCGGGTGTATAAGCCGCGGATCAAATAATTCTTTTTGGACCCAGAAATATTATTTAATGATTGAAGACAAATATTTACGGCGATCTAACTAGTTATATTTGTTTCTTAAAAAATTCTGGGTCAAAAAAGAATTGTTTGATCTGCGGCTTATACACCCGAAATTACGGTACATGAACTTTATTATACATGCAATAGTTTAATATAATTAAAATATGTCGCAAGCAATTCCCCCTTCTACAATTATGTCATGGAATTCTTTTCTGAGGTCCTGTAAATGAGTAATAAACATTATTTTCACCGTATATTTTACAAAATTAATATTTCAAAGCTATTTACTGTGTTATTTGGTGTACTTTGTAAATAGATATAATTTTGAATATGTTTGACAGAGTGTAAGTCTTTCATTCAATTGAAAATTCAGAATTCATTTGAAAAAAAATTTTCCCCATAGACCATAATCCAACGGAAAAATTTGACTGACCCTGTAAATAAACTAATCTTGCTAGAAACTTCATTGTTAATAGGGTGCTAAGGTAAATGTCAATAACTTCTAAAATTTTCATGGCAATGCAGATATATTTACGATAGTATAGATAAGTCAGACAAACCAAAATCCTCAACAACTTTTCAACTTTGTTGGAAAATGTTAAAAAGGTAAAATGTCATTTTCATTTTTATCGCAATTCCCAGCCCTAACACACATGTTAATCTTTATTTTTATTCTTTATTTTCTTTATTTTTTTTATGTTTCCTACTTACATTCTATAGCATAAAGATATAAATAAACAATTCTTGTATAATCTTCAGGAACTATGAATGCATATTTTATATACCTTCACCTCAAAAATTTCAGCTTTTGAGCAAAAGTTTCAGTTGCTATATTTGTTTCAGAATTCAAGCAATAAATAATCAACCATATAGAGTAACTCCGATAATAGTTCATAACCCATCAGTAATTGATAATTTTTTTTTAATATCACGGCATTTAATGTGGAAATGAGTTTTACACGTGGCACTAGACATAAACTTTTGTTTGAATATTGAAGCACGTTTTGCCACATTGTTGTCAGCTGCCTGTTGTAAAAAACAATTTTATTTTATTTTATTTTATTTTACTATTATTTTTTTTTTTTTTGTATTAGAAAATGTAAAATTTTATTTTTTGATTCGTTGGAGACAATGGTTATGGTAAGTTTAAATAATTCACTTCCATCTTGCTTAATTCAAATAACATTTTTATATGAATTATTGTTATTCACAGCAAAAGCAAGATTTTTTAAGGATTTTTTTTTGAATTTTGCCCTAATTTCTTCGTTTTATCAGATTCTGGGAAACTGGAAATTAAAGAAATTATTTACTTACAATTTTGTTGCTATTTAAATTTTAACATATTTAACTTTTGTTCTTTGTAGAAAATTCTTTAAGGGTTGTAGGAGTAATGTTAGTTCACTTTTAAATCTTAAATGAAGGGAAATACAATAAAAACTGTATAGCACATCTTATTTGATCAACTACTGGCTCGGTCACCCTACATTCCTTCCGAAAATTTCTCTCTTCCCCAATACACATAGTTCAAATATACACATAGTTCAAACTCTATAATTATTTGAAAAGTTCATTCGCCAATTTTTCATATTCAGACAGCAATAATGATCAGTTACACGAATTCAGTTTCTGAAATATCTCCTCTCACCTTTAAGAGGAGAAATTTCTATGTGTGGTTTCAAAAGGAGGGAAAGGGAAGCACAAGGTAAATACTTACATTTTATGGTAGTCTAATCTCCTTCGTCTCTCTTTTCTTTCTTCTGAAATACACTGCTCAGCACCATTTCATTTTAAAATTAGTTTAAACCAAACTGAGACTTGTGTGGGTGTTGTACCAGAATAAGTGGCAACCTTGATTAAAAATGGAAGTTTTGTTTATAGTGTCTACTATTATGTCTAGTATTACATTGTTTATAGAAGTAGGCTGTGTCGCTAAAAAAATACAAAATTATATACAATAATCAACTAACATTTGGGAGGGTTATGTTCTTCGAAACCTTCACTAACGTCAAAATCGCGAATGTTGAAACTATCTTTTCGTTTATAAACAAGAAAAATCATGCGTTAAGCATAGATTATGAAGCACTTTCCAACACTTCTTGAAATCTTTAAGAAAACTTCGTTATCAGATAAATAACATATTATTATCCATAACCAAATATGTATTCCAATATTTTTAAAATGCCCTGTATTTGATCTGTCAGTTAATATATAGATTATATAATGGTAAAATTTAGTTTAGCAAGAAAACGACTAACTATTGGAAATTTTCCATTGATCAATTTATACTAATAGATGAAAACATACTTGAATACTTTTGTTTAGCCCTGTAAAATACATAGTACCTTTAATGCACGAAAGTATTTTGCTAAAGTTTAATTTAAAAAAATTATCTTTAAAGTACTTAAATCAAATTTCCAGAAATTATTATCGAAAGGCGTCATTATCCGATGTTTCTAGTTTTTTGTGTGACCCTGTATATCATTTTATCTATATTCTACAAACATTTCTTAGTAAACTAAATGCAGGTCTACGTAAAAAACATGACATATTTAAAAACCACCTTTAAGTAAATTACTCTCACATTCAGTAGCCTTTCCGAGATCTTTTGTGTAACCCTGTATATCTAAATTGTGTAACAATTAGCAATTATATAAATCATACTAGTATATAACCCCGTTAAAAATGACGGAATTTTCACTTGCATTTCATTTTCATAATACTTTCATACAAACAGAATGAAAATTTTATTATTGAAGAAAGAGTTTGTATTGTAGAAAAGCACATTTTTAAGATAGCAATAAATTTCTACAAATACAAATAATAAAACTTTTTTTTAATTTTATTTTTATGGCGATCAATTAAATATTTGAAATTTTTTCTCCTAAGAAAAAAAAAACGGGGGCTAAGGGAGGGAGCTTCACCTCCCATGACATAGTGTAAATCATTCATTTTTTATATTTACAAAAAAGCAATTTTTCAGGAGTTTTGAAAGTGATCGCTGTATTTGAAAACGGGTTTCTCATGCAGTTTCAGCTTGCCGATCTTTTTTGGAAACGGTTTTTTGACGCGAAAAAAATCGCTAAGTTTATGGTGCACATCTATAAGTCATCTGTTCCATATCAGGCACTAAATATATTAATTACTTCAAAGCAGATGAAATATTTCATAATACTTCATACAAACAAACAGAATGAAGATTTTATTATTGAAGTGTTTGTAATGTAGAAAAGCACATTTTAAAGATAGCAATAAATTTCTACAAATACAAATAATAAAAACTTATTATTATTATTTTTTTAATTTGATTTTTAGTTTTTGAGCGAATTTTAATTTCAAAATCAAGAGCTGTATTTATTAAAACAATAATAATAATTTGCAAAATAAAACGTTATTATTAGCAAAATAATTCGTATTGGAATATGGCGATCACTTAAATATTTTAAATTTTTTCTCCTAAAAGATAAATAAATAAAAAATAAATAAATAAAAAAACGGGGGCTTTAGAGGGGCTGTGTGACATAGTGTAAATTATTCATTTTTTATATTTAAAAAATGCAATTTTTCAGGAGTTTTGAAAGTCATTGCTGTATTTAAAAACGGGTTTCTCATGCAGTTTCAGTTTGCCGATCGTTTTCGAAAACGGCTTTTTTGGCGCGAAAAAAAAAAACGCTAAGTTTATGGTGCACATCTATAAGTCATCTATTCCATATCATGCACTAAATATATTAATTACATCAAAGCAGATAAAATTTTGATTTAAGAAGATGTGGATTTTTTTTTTCAATTATACTAATGCAGCTATGATAATATGTGATATATCCATTGCAACTTGAAGGAGAAAAAAGCTTATTTTATTTATAATAGAAGAAAAAATAAAGAAAATAAGCGTCTTATGCTAGCATCTTAAAAAAATTAATAAAACTAAATTTAAAAATCCCGCAATAGCTATGTAGCACAATGGTTTAAAAACAGGTTTACGAGTCCTTTGTTAGTTCATAGATGGCAGCACTAAAGATTTGTGAGATCAGCGTAAAACGGCGCTTTAAGCCGATAATACACAATCATACTTTTAAATGATTAAAAACTTATCAGTTTACACTTCCGCTGTTATCTTTATGTATTATAATTGGGTTTCATATGAAAATATGCTGAACAAATATTATTTCAAATGTAAAAAAATTTAAAACAATCATTTTAGCATTTGTTTTCAGCTAAGCCTAACGTGGCATTTGGCTGCAGTCGATATTCAATTTGGAGTGGCTTATGCCGGAATCGTTCCTACAGTCTCTGAAGTCGCTTTTTATTATAAGTAGATAATATGCATACATCTAGTGAAACTTAAAAGCGTATATCATAATTTAAAAAATGAATTTCATCTATCTAACAGCCATCTTCGATAATATTCAGGACTTCGGATAGAATATACTATTTGAAATCTTTTTTGTGTCCCTGTAAATGCTATGAATTATGTATTATGCATGAAATACCTCATATTATTCCTCAACAACGTATATCAATTTGCTTATATATGAAATCGTCTACCATAATTAAAATATGTCGCAAACAATTCCCCCCTTTGTTATTATGTGTTGGAATTCTTTTGTGTGGCCTTGTAAAGGTATAATAACTATTCTTTTTGCTATATACTTTATACAATACATATATTAGTTCATTTCGGCGATGCATATAAATTTGAAGACGTTTGACAGGGTGTAACACCTTTAAAATTCACTTGAAATGATTTTTCTCCACAGGCCGTAATGTAATGGAAAACTTTTGACTGTTCCTGCAAATAAACTAATCATGGCAGAAACTTCATTTTCAATACGGTTCGTGCTCAGGTAAACGTCATTAAGGTCCAAAAATTTCATGACAATCCGAGTATATTTACGAGAGTTAGAGCGTGGATAGACGGCCAGACGGACAGACAGCCAGACAAACCGAACCCAGCTAAAAATGAACTGCAGTTTTTTTGAAGAAGTAAAGTATTTTTGAGGTTTTTCTAAAGTTAACTATAAATTCTCGATAGAGCAATCTCAACTATAAAATCACTATAGTTATTTTAAAGTTAATTTGAGGTGATTTTGTAGTAATTTATTTTGAATATACTATGAGCTGTTAACTTTAAAAATACTGTAGTTCTTATGAAGTCATTTTATAATCATAAATTAAAAAATATGTGACTTTATAACCTCAGAAATATTGCAGTAAATTTGAAGTTATAATCCAATCATTAATTTAGAAATATATTTTCTGATGTATCTCCAGTATAACTCTAATTATCGTCCAGTAAATTGACAGATTTTAATCGGATAAAAGTAAACTCAATTATATTTCAAAATCAAATGAGGGATTTTCCACCGCATCCACCCACTTCCTTAGTGAAAAATTTATTAGTTCCTACTTTATTTCGTTACTCAAAAAATACATTTTTTATTACAATAAAAAAAAAAAATTAAATTTAGGCATGGGCGTATCTTTTCTCCCACCCAGATGACATTTTCAGTCCCTCCTTTATCTTTCAAAATCGAAGAAATGCAATCACTACCCTATCCCCTTCGCCCCTCCCCCCCCCCCCCCGCTTTTAACGGGGAATTTTTGATTCCCTTAATTTTAAAGATACTCGCAAGTAATAAATTTTTCTATGTGTTTCAAAACAGAAGAAAAAGAAAGTTGTGCAACTTATCTTGAAAAATCTAGGAGACGGGGGGGGGGGGTCAAATGACTGTCCCATAATTCCTCCCCCTTTTAACGAAAAATTCTTTGTTTCTTTTTTTTCTAGCTACTTGCAAAGAATAAATTTTATTGTGTTTTCAAAATTTAGAGAGGAGTAATTACTGCCCCATGTCCCCCCCTCCTCCCCTTATCGGAAAATTCTCGTTTCCTTTTTTTGAAATTTTCGTAAAGAAAAAAGTCCTTGGAGGGACATCTGAACATACTTTCCGCTGAAATGACTTCCAGTTTTTATGAAAATTACTTTTACTTTATAGACGGAATTTTCTATAAAGCTCAGGCCGAGGGCGCTAGTTGTAGCCGCTTTCTGCCCATACTTAAGCTTGTTGTATAAAATATACGGGATTTGAGTAGGCTGTTTAAAAAAAAGTTAAATAACTATTTCTACTCCTGTCAGTTTTCATTTTCCCCCCTGGTAATTCGTAAATAAGTAAATACTTATGTACATGGTTTATTTATATTATAATAAAGTATTTATGTATATTTTTAAAGGAGTAAAAAACTTAGACTATTACCTCGGAATCTGATTAATTACATTAACCCTTACTTTTGGCGGTTGTGCTCGGCGACATTTTTTGGCTCGGCGTTTGTTTACAAATCTGAGATAATCAATACGTATACTTTACGGTTCGAGAATTTGCTGAAGATACATTATTTGTTTATTTACTTATTTTTTCTTTTTGTCTGATTACAAATAAATTGTATTTGCAAAAATAAAATCTTATTCAACAATAGAGAAATATATATCTCTATGCATCTAAAATTAAATTACATATCTTTTAATTTATTTTTGGTTGATATTCCTGCAGTTTAAATGTATTCATGATTTTTTTTTCTTTACAATTTGATTACCAAAAATGTCTTCATTTAATTATTCATTTTTCTCGTTTGTATTCAAATTTTAAAAAGGTTATCTTACTCGTAATTCTTATCTACCGTTTGCACAAAAAAATAATGTGTTGACCCTTGATTGTGTTTTCATATTTATAATGTGAAACCATGCCTAGTGAAAAAATAACATTAAACAAACAAAAAAAAACATAATTTTTATTAAATAGTTCATTTTAAATTTACATTTGAAAATTTTATTATTTTTCACGCAATGGACGCTGATTTCTAACTTTCACTATTTAGCGAAATCAGATTGACTAATCAAAACCCAGCAGTTTTGCCAAGAACCAAGAGATCATGAAGATACAGGCCTCTGATTGGCCAATCCCGTTTCGCTAAACAGCGAAAAATCTCTCTGTTTCCCCACCATTATTTTTAGTTGTAGACATAAAACTACTCAACTTTGGATATCTTGATTGCTGGCTTAATGTTTACCATGTGAGAATCGCGTGTCGCCCTTTCCCGCTCGGTCTTGTAATAGCGATTTGGCAATCTTTTATTATTATTTTTATATACTTTCGCTTAATTATTGTGTTTTAATAGAATCACATTAAGATAAGATCGTAAATTTATGACCCGAGTTAGATTTATTGGCGTATTATTAGTATTACCGGCGTGTATTTATTGTTCGTAATCCGTTTTGTGTGTAAATTTCTTTGATTTATTTATTTATATATTTTATACATATAGCCATGAGTAAAATTATGCACCGAGCTATATCTATCTTTTAGATAGAAGTAAATAATTAACAAAACACTGAGCCTTGTTTTAAAAAAATCATAATTGATAAAAATATTTCAAAGGAGGATATCTACGATCAAAAGATTACACTGGTCAACAGCTGTTTTGGTGCCGGGGTATTTTTAGCTAATTTTATATGAATTTGATGTCCTGAATTCAAATATGGCATTAGGTTTTCTCTATCAGCTCGGTTTTTTAAGATAAACAACTTTTTGTGAAATATATGTTTTATTATTTTAAGGTAAATCCATGTATTAAAAAATGTATGTAAAAATAAAATAAATACAGGATTTTTATTTTTTATAAATACAGGATTTTTATTTTTTATAATACACAAATGTTAGTTTTTATTATTATGATATACACATATTCAAATAATAATTTTTTAATTATATTATACAAATATTTTTACTCACAAAAATGGAGAAAAACGTCACTGATGAAACTGATACTCATGAATGCTTCGGAAGCTTCTTTTCCGTTACATTCTGGAATATATTTTAGAACAGTGTCTTTTTAAACTCAAACTGTAATCTGAAACCCTTTGCATATCTCATCCTTTTTGGTAGCGGTCCTCCATAGTCTTAATATTGTAGTGAAATCTTTCGGGCTGTTTATCACTTGTGCCTTCTTTATTTTCAAGAAAATACTCTAAGTGGCAATGTTAATAGTGCACTTTAATGCTTCTAGTACACCCAAGAATTTATAACTATTATGTTTTTCATTTACCAGTTCTACATAGATTTCTCCTTTGCATTTGCCCGGAATGTTTTTGTGAACTGCCACAAAGGAAGTCCAGGCTTTTTATTCAGCCTCATTCGTTGAATTTACGAAAGCAGGATCCTTAATCAGTTGTCTTATTTGTTGTCCGTTAAATATTCCTGCTTTAATATCTTCATAACTCAGTTCGGATGTTTTTACTTTATATATGCATATCATGACCTGTTCTTATGGAGAATTTACACAAACTGCTTCATAGGACAGAGCTTGATATGCAGTGCGGAAAGTATGATTTTCTTTCGCCCAACTAAAGTGTTATTAATGACATTCCTTTCTCCAACATCCATGTTTTCTTTCTTAGGCCTCTCTTTTCTAATCTAGTGGTGTTTTTTATCCCTGCTATCTCAAAAATATAAAAACAATAGTATTTTGTGTAACTTCTTTGCTGTCCAAGGACAAACATCTAGAAAATATTTAGGAAGAACCAGTTTTTCTAACAGTCCTCTAAATTCATGACAAAATACAAGATTGTTTTTTTAAGAGAAGAATGGCAGTAGACAATTTTGTCTTGTGTGATAAAATGTAAGTTTGGGTCTTTGTTCTAATAAATTTTTGTCTTTTAATCTTGAAACCAACCAGTAATTCAGAAACTTCTTTTAAAACATTGAAATCTCTTTTGAAATCATTTAAATCAACCTGGTTGAAACATTTAGGCATTGATGACGTCTCCTCATAATCACTGTTACCTTCACAGCTATCTAAAAGATGATCAGAAGGACAATATTCATCCTCACTATGCTCTGGTAGCTGATGAAACGTTGGGATCGGTAGTTCCTCTGAGTGAGGAAGGGAAGGTCTTGAAGACACTAAATCAGGATAAGTTTTCTTATTACAATTGTTTCGATTAATTCAAATAGTATTCCAGTGCTAGGTAGAAATAATAGTCATAGAAATGGTTTTAGAGTTCTCTCCAAACCATTGGTAAGCCGAATTTGAGACTTATTCTTTTCCGTCAGATAACTGTCATAAATGTTTTGTACAAGTTTTACAGACCTGTTGCGGTGCGCAGATTTTATCCTGATCACCAAGTCTAACCCCAAAGTATCCAAGATAAGCTCTCTTTACAAAGTCAGTAACATATTTTGTGTGTTCTTTCAACTTTTATTCTCCGCATTTGTAGCAAAACTTATCTGGATGATTTATACAACTTTTTTTACTTGAACTCATTTAAATTCCATTCTACAATGCAAACACAACAATCTACAACACTACGAGGTTTACGTTAAATTGATACGAATTCTACCTTAAACACAAATATTATGGAAGTTCAAAAACTTTAGGAAGTCAAAGAAAGCCAGTTTTGTTTCCATGGAGGGAACTCTGAAACTAACCTTATCTCTTGGAAGCTTTTACATTTGGCTTTATGGATGAGCGGCGCGAAATCATAAGCAAGCGCAGATCCCCAGTTTTGCTTGCACATTTGTTTTTTTTCAAGATCTTGTGGTATTTCAACGTCCTTCTAATCGCCTTGAGCGTCGTTGCAGGGCTATGTAACATAAGGTCAGTTTAAGTGTTCAAGGTCACTTTAGTTCTAAAAAATCTTTAGTTCGCATTGCATATCTAAAAAAGTAGAGCTGATAGAGAAAAACTGATTGCATATCTGGAATCAGCGTCCCAGAAATATCCAAAATCATTTGTAAAATCTCAGGCACCAAGAAATTTTTTTTTTTTTTTTTTGTAGGCCTGTGTTATTAATGTTACCCTTTTTAGCCTTTAAAAAAATAATAATAGAGGTGCAGTTAACAAATAGCTATTTATTATAAATTTGAATAATTCTTTATGACTATAATAAAGAAAAGAGTTCAAGTATCAATATCAGTTTTTTATTGATTGCTATTTTTGTGTATGTTCGTGTTTTTTAGTATAATTTTGAAGTTACTGCTGCTATGGTTTTAAACAATGCAATGTTTTTAACTTAGATTTAAAATTTATCAAAAAGAATCTGCATGACTTATTAAAATTTGGAATAAAAGCTAATTTTAAAAATAAACAGGAAATGTATGCTTCCAGACAGTGCAGAAACTTTTTGTCTATTTTTTTTCTTTGAATTAAATCTGCCCACTTCTGACTGTTACTGAACATTAAACTTGGAAGTCGCAAATGGCGTCCAATGACCTTTACCTAACCCTTTTAATTTTTTATGTCTTTAATCTTGTTTTTTTGGTCTGATGATGTCAGTTCATTTTTTCCCTTCTCCAATCAAATTGTCCTTGCTGAACTGGAAGTAAAAGGACCTTGGATGGACATAAAAACCAGAGCACTGTTCCACGAATTTTGCTGCGATTGCCCCACCTGAATGTCACAGAGACTAACTTTAAGCTCAAAACTTCATCGGTTATCTGATGGCTTCAGGACCCAAACCAACCTTCTCTGCTTATCGATGTCTATAATATATTTATTTTAAATTTGATCAAGTGGCTTTTCTTTTTTTTTTTATCTTGCTTTGGACGATTATTGGAGAATGGTCACTGTTCATTAGAAAGTAAAATTACCTCAGACAGACATGTATGTGGGCTGCAATAGTGGCACAACTCGAACAATACGAATTTTCAGTTAATGCACTCTTAACATTGCAGATTGGTATTCTTTCCAGCAGCAACAGTGGCATATCTTGTAGTTTAGTATTTCACCAACAGATAGCAGAAGTGCCACTGTTGCCTTCCTTACTTTCATTACAACGCAAAACTTCAAACCCATTTATCTCAGAACCTGATTTTTTGAGTTGTGCCATTATTGCAGCCCACAAGCGATATATTCAATTAAGATTGTAATATTTTCTCTAAGCTTGTTAATTTGTGTGCATATAAATGTTCTTCCTACGCTTATAGAAGTATTTGTTATTTTCAAAATTCAAAAATTATGACAAAATTATACTCAGTAAGACTAACTACTATTGGCACACAGATAAAAATATTACAGTATTGAGTAGATATTTACAAAAAATATTTGGAAAGGTTCTTTCACTCGCATGAAAGCATACGCGTTGTCATTTTAATCTTATAAGACATTTTTTTAGATATTTTGTTTGTATTTCCATATTTTTAAATGATTCTTTACGCTAGCTGAGGTCAATCTGCAATGCTCATTTTTTACAGTTTTCATTTTGTTTGCAGGATTTTTTTTTCTTGGTCTGAAAATAAGTATAACTTCCTCATAAAAAAACAAAAAAACAAAAAAAAAACAAAAAAAAAACTATTGTACAGATCAGTTACCCAGTGAAAACAAAATCGTTTAAAATTATGGAACTGCAAATGAGATATTTAAAAAAGATTCTCCTTAGATTAAGATTAGCAAATGGGTGTCTGTGCATATCAGTGAAATAGCAAAGTAAAATGGATTTCACTATTTTTAAAATGGTCAGGATGCCAATTTAAAAAAGGGTAGGCACTGCATCTGTAAAAAATATTTTAGAGGGAACACTATACATTAAATAATAAAACATATTTTGTATTTATAAGCATTATGGTTTTAAGTATAAAGTTGGATTACCATTTCACCAGTAAGTAATTTTTCTTTTTTCTCTATTGTTTACATTGCTTAAATCAAAATACATGTGTGGTGTTTATATTATGTGAGTCAAAAATATTTCCTTTATTTATAAGTAATTTGCTACTTTCTCTCTTTGTTTTATTTTTCTTTTCTTTTCTTTTTTTTTTTAACCTATGTGTACTGAGAGCTGTTTCAATGATTATATTTTTGATAAATATGTTTTTAATACCTTAAAAACTATTTATGTAATTGAAAAATTTTACAATATACTTAAGAATTGTGAAGACAGGTCTGTTTATTGCTATTGATAATTTTAAAGGATAGAGATAGTGTTACTTCTAAAACAAAAAAGCCGTCACATACAGTTATAAAAAAAGTTCTCAATTAAATTTGCGATTTTTTCAGGTCTTCATCGATAAAATTGTGATTTACAAAAAGGTGATGAGAAAATTCATGTTTTTCCATGCATAAACAACAAAATTCGTAATTTATACTTTGCCGATTGGCAAAATTCACAATTTTTCGGCATCTGGTCAACAAAAAAATCACAATTTTTATGAAGCCAATTGAGAAAGTTCACAATTTTTACGAAGCTGATTAAGAAAATCCACAATCTCACAGCTTCTCATGATTCAGAACTAAAAATTTTTATGAAACCCATTAAAAAAAAATTAAGATTTTTAAAAAGCTGACCGTAAAAATTAATAATTTTTATGATGCTGATTGAAAAAATTCACGATTTTTACGAAGCCAATGAAGAAAATCTACAATATTTCTGCGTCTGGGATTAACAAAATTCACAATTTTTGCAAAACCGATCGAGAAAATTCATTATTTTTACAAGACTGCAGAAGGAAATCCACAATCTTACCGTGTCTAATCAACATATTTCACTATTTTTGCAAAACCGATCGGGAAAATTCATTATTTTTACAAAATCGATGAGGAAAATCCAAAATCTTTCCATGTCTGATCAATAAAACTCACAATTTTTGCAAAACTGATCAAGAAAATTCATTATTTTTACAAAATCGATGAAGAAAATTCACAATCTTTCCACGTTTGATTGTCAAAATTCACTATTTTTGCAAAAGTGATCGAGAAAATTCAATATTTTTACAAAATCGGTGAAGAAAATCCACAATCTTTCCACGTCTGGTCGGCAAAATTCACTATTTTTGCAAAAGCGATCAAGAGAATTCATTATTTTTACAAAATCGATGAAGAAAATCCAAAATATTTCCATGTCTGATCAATAAAATTCACAATTTTTGCAAAACTGAACAAGAAAATTCATTATTTTTACAAAATCGGTGAAGAAAATCCACAATCTTTCCCCGTCTGATCAACAAAATTCACTATTTTTGCAAAAGCGATCAAGAAAATTCATTAATTTGACAAAATCGATGAGGAAAATTCAAAATATTTCCATGTCTGATCGACAAAATTCACAATTTTTGCAAAACCGAACAAGAAAATTCATTATTTTTACAAAATCGAAGAAGAAAATTCACAATCTTTCCACGTTTGATTGTCAAAATTCACTATTTTTGCAAAAGTGATCGAGAAAATTCAATATTTTTACAAAATCGGTGAAGAAAATCCACAATCTTTCCACGTCTGATCGACAAAATTCACTATTTTTGCAAAAGCGATCAAGAGAATTCATTATTTTTACAAAATCGATGAAGAAAATCCAAAATATTTCCATGTCTGATCAATAAAATTCACAATTTTTGCAAAACTGAACAAGAAAATTCATTATTTTTACAAATTCGGTGAAGAAAATCCGAAACCTTTCCGCGTCTGATCGAAAAAATTCACTATTTTTGCAAAAGAGATCAAGAAAATTCATTATTTTTACAAAATCAATGAAGAAAATCCAAAATATTCCCATGTCTGATCAATAAAATTCACAATTTTTGCAAAACCGAGCAAGAAAATTCATTATTTTTACAAAATCGAAGAAGAAAATTCACAATCTTTCCACGTTTGATTGTCAAAATTCATTATTTTTGCAAAAGTGATCGAGAAAATTCAATATTTTTACAAAATCGGTGAAGAAAATCCACAATCTTTCCACGTCTGATCGACAAAATTCACAATTTTTGCAAAACCGAACAAGAAAATTCATTATTTTTACAAAATCGAAGAAGAAAATTCACAATCTTTCCACGTTTGATTGTCAAAATTCACTATTTTTGCAAAAGTGATCGAGAAAATTCAATATTTTTACAAAATCGGTGAAGAAAATCCACAATCTTTCCACGTCTGATCGACAAAATTCACTATTTTTGCAAAAGCGATCAAGAGAATTCATTATTTTTACAAAATCGATGAAGAAAATCCAAAATATTTCCATGTCTGATCAATAAAATTCACAATTTTTGCAAAACCGAACAAGAAAATTCATTATTTTTACAAAATCGGTGAAGAAAATCCGCAACCATTCCGCTTCTGATCGAAAAAATTCACTATTTTTGCAAAAGAGATCAAGAAAATTCATTATTTTTACAAAACCAATGAAGAAAATCCAAAATATTCCCATGTCTGATCAATAAAATTCACAATTTTTGCAAAACCGATCAAGAAAATTCAATATTTTTACAAAATCGGTGAAGAAAATCCACAATCTTTCCACGTCTGATCGACAAAATTCACTATTTTTGCAAAAGCGATCAAGAGAATTCGTTATTTTTACAAAGTCGATGAAGAAATTCCAAAATATTTCCATGTCTGATCAATAAAATTCACAATTTTTGCAAAACTGAACAAGAAAATTCATTATTTTTACAAAATCGGTGAAGAAAATCCACAATCTTTCCCCGTCTGATCAACAAAATTCACTATTTTTGCAAAAGCGATCAAGAAAATTCATTAATTTGACAAAATCGATGCGGAAAATCCAAAATATTTCCATACCTGATCGACAAAATTCACAATTTTTGCAAAACCGAACAAGAAAATTCATTATTTTTACAAAATCGGTGAAGAAAATCCACAATCTTTCCCCGTCTGATCAAGAAAATTCACAATTTTTGCAAAACCGATCAAGAAAATTCATTATTTTTACAAAATCGATGAAGAAAATCCAAAATATTTCCATGTCTGATCGACAAAGTTCACAATTTTTGCAAAACCGATCAAGAAAATTCATTATTTTTACAAAATCGATGAAGAAAATCCAAAATATTTCTATGTCTGATCAATAAAATTCACAATTTTTGCAAAACCGAACAAGAAAATTCATTATTTTTACAAAATCGGTGAAGAAAATCCGCAACCATTCCGCTTCTGATCGAAAAAAATCATTATTTTTGCAAAACCGATCAAGAAAATTCATTATTTTTACAAAATATATGAAGAAAATCTAAAATATTTCCATGTCTGATCAATAGAATTCACAATTTTTGCAAAACCGAACAAGAAAATTCATTATTTTTACAAAATCGGTGAAGAAAATCCACAATCTTTCTGCGTCCGATTGACAAAATTCACTATTTTTGCAAAAGCGATCAAGAAAATTCATTATTTTTACAAAATCTCGGTGAAGAAATTCCACAATCTTTCCACGTCTGATAGACAAAATTCACTATTTTTGCAAAAGCGATCAAGGAAATTCATTATTGAAATCGTTTCTAATTGAAAACTATAATAGTTTCCAAATTATTTCCAAACTAGTTAATTTATGTTTTTATATGTAGTTTTTTTTTTTTTTTTTTTTTTTTTTTTTTTTTTTTTTTTTTTACTTTTCATGAAAATTTTTCTTTTTTCATACAACTGAAATAGTATAATCCTTGTTTTGTTTTTTTAGTTTTCGATAGTTTGATTTTCTAGGTTTGTGAGATGTGAAATTGAAAAAAATTCTGTAAAGCAAAACTGATTTTTTTTTTCTTTTTTTGAAAGTACAATCTGCATTAAAGAATCTCAGCATGTGCTATTTCAATCAAAAGATCACGAAAAAATGTGATTTTAGCCGAAATATCATAGGTAAAAGCACAAATTTCATTAAAGGATACCGAGAAATCTTGATTTGTAGAAAAAATGAAATTTACATGAAAAGACGGCAGAAAAAACTGATTTAAGTCAAAAAATTTCTTAAAGACACAATTTATGTCAAAGGATGAGATTTACTTCAAAAGATCACAAAAAGACGAGAATTTCAGCAACACACCATTAAAAAAAGCAAATTTTGTAGAGAGATCTGGAAAAATACTCAAATTAACTCAGCATCAAAATAATAGCTAGAATTTTTTAGCTACTATTTTGGTGCTAGTGTTAATTTGAGTATTTTTTCTGATCTTTCTATGAAATTTACTGAGATTTGAGATTTACTGAGATTTACTTCAAAAGATCACAAAAAGACGAGAATTTCAGCAACACACCATTAAAAAAAGCAAATTTTGTAGAGAGATCTGGAAAAATACTCAAATTAACTCAGCATCAAAATAATAGCTAGAATTTTTTAGCTACTATTTTGGTGCTGGTGTTAATTTGAGTATTTTTTCTGATCTTTCTATGAAATTCGCTTTTTTTCAATGATGTGTTGCTGAAATTCTCGTCTTTTCGTGATCTTTTGAAGTAAATAATCTCATCCGACATAAATTGTGTGTTTAAGAATTTTTTTTTACCCTGGCAATATTCAAGGTTATTACATTTTCATATGATTGTCAAGTTAACCAAAATATTTGTTGACATGAAAAAGAAAGGTCCAATTAAGATTGATTTTGTAAACCGTAGAAGTGTTTAGCTTGTAACAAAAAGCTAAGAAATTTTTTTCCAGCAAGCCTTGATAGAAATGAACTGCAGAAAAAACTGCAGTTGGAAGACTGCGTTCAATTGGCCGATTCCACTACAGAATTTTTGAGGTTGATGCAACTACAAAATAACTGCAGTATTTTTTAGGTCGATACAGCAACCACGAAATTACTGCAGTTTACAAACTACAGTAATTTTATAGTTGTATCAACCGCAAAAATTCTATAGTGGAAATGGCCAATTCACCGCAGTCTTCCAACTGCAGTTTTTTTGTTAAATTTCTGCAGTTCATTTTTAGCTGGGAATGCATAAGCATTTTTCAACTTTGTTGGAAAGTGCTAAAAAGGACTAGGTTTTAGAACTTTCCAAAAATAACAGCAATTTAAACGTAAAAATATATTTATTACACATTAACAGTTCATGCAGTAAATAAATTAGAATAATTATAAACCTATTGCACAAAATTCTGTTGGTGAAAAAAACTAGTGATTTACTATCGTTTAGAAGAACAGATCTTTTGGTTATGAGTTTCCATGTAAGTAAAACTTACTGTTTCAATTCCTCTTTTAAATATAAGACTCTTTACCAGTTAAGAATCGTATTGTATTGCTTTCTCAACAAGCTGTTTTGAAAGTTTTAAAATTAGTCATGGAATTTTAAAGTAAACATTTTCAATTGCAATAAAAATGTAAGATTGTAACGCACCTCTCAACTCAACTATTCTTTCCAGAGCCCAGAGGGCGCTGTTTTTATTGGTTTCTTGCACGGAACATTTTTTCTTACCCCCCAGAGTGAGATCTGAGTTAGCCCGACTGAAAACATGTCGCATCGTTGACATGTAAAATGTTTTTCACCTTATCCAAGGTGAATGCTTCCCATGTATGTCCAAAATCTCATCTGTAATCGTGGTATGTTTTGTGTGTGTTTGTTGTGTTTTGTGAAATAAATGTTTTGTGACGTTAAGTCTTCGTCACAAAACATTTATTTCACAAAATATTTTGTGACTGTGTGTGTTTGTGAATGTGTGTTATTCATCAAATAACTGTCACAAGATATTTTTATTTTTACATAGTTTAAAAAAATTCGTTAAATTCACAGCAAAAAATGCTGGCAGCTGTGTTGCCAGCAGTTTTTTGCTATAAAAATTGCAGTAAAAATAAAAAATTACATCTAGTTTTACAGCAATTTTTACGGCAAAAACTGCTGGCAACATAACTGTCAGAAATTTTGCCGTGAATTTAAATGATTTTTTTTTTTTACAATGTAGCATTAAATTATGTTTTGGGTTTCTTGGAATTGCTGATCTATATTTTGCCTTAATGCAAGGATCGAAATCGTCGTAATTTAGACTCTACAGTGCAATGCAGTTGTTTAATATAAACAGTTGATGGAATTGGTGAAAGAAATTGAGTTTACTTTTTAAGAAAATATTCTTTATACGAAATAAAAAAATCCCGAATAGCCTATTAAGTATTCGCGAATGTTAAAATGGTCTTCACATGTTAAACCCTGGAATGTTAAGGGATTATTGTACTTAAATGTGTATTTCAAAACACGCACTAAATTTGGTTCTGATAGAAATGAATTAAATGGTGTCCAAATCAAGTTCTATTTGAATCATTTCAAACAGAGTAACCTACTCGAATTGGATTCGGGTGAAACAGGTAAAAGGTTAAATAATAACCATTCTTTGAGGAAGAACATATTTTGCTAAAGATTTTGTTACTTTTCATTACTAACTTGCTGTTTTCTTTTAATTTCTTTCTTTCTTTCTTTATTTGTTTGTTTGCTATTATTTAATTATTATTTATTTTTTTATTTTATTTTTATTTATTTATTTATTTTTTGTTTTGTTAGCTAAATTGAGTCATCGAGAATCCTCTTTGAAACATTATGTCATTATTTTATACAACTTAAAATACTTCTTATTGTATTTGCAAATTAAATTTTGGTCTTGAAAACATGATTTGAAAAACATCAACAAAATATAAATAAAAAGTCTCACCATTTTTTCATATCTTTTATATCAACAGCAGATTATTAGTAATCGCTTATTACGATAAAGTTTCTCTAAAATTCGATGCTTCTGTAAGCGAAATATCCTACACATTCGTTTTGTGAAATGCAAAACAATTAAACTAATTAAACTAAGTGAAAATTAGTTCTCAAACTTTGATTAAAAGCTCAGGATATTTGTGAGGTAATTAACTACCGAGGTCAGGAATTTAAATATATATATATGTATATATATTATATATATATAAATACATTGAGTAAATTACGAAATATTTGACCAAAAACATTTCATGTATTTACATACATAAATTAAAATATATTAGTGAGATCACAATTATAGCAATTTGTCATTTGTTTTTAAATAGAACTACGATTTTTTTCCCTAAAACGGCTTATTGAAAAGCTTTAAGTTATAAAAACTTTTGTACAGGAATATCTTAAATCTCCAGAGAGCATCAAGCATAAGGAAGATTACAGATCTGTTAAAATACGAAGACTTTAGGGAAATATAATAAAAACACTGTGTTTTCTTTCTTTTTTTTTACCTTTTAATGCCTATAAAAATAATTCCGCCTATGTACCTTGTAAAAAACTTTTAAAGATGATGAAAAAACTCGGAAATTATCTTTTGTTAAACTATATTTCCCACGTATCATCTTTGCTGTTAACATAAAAGTTGTTGCGAGTTGTATAGAGATAATATATTGTTAAAAAATTTGTTTTACTTGAAACTTAGAACGTCAATTGAATAAAAACTTTTATTAATGTTTGTTATAATTTTACAAAATGTAGATTAATTCTTTTGGTTTTGAAAAATAAAATTTTATTAAAATTAATACAAAGATAACTAATTAAAGTAAAACAAAAATATTCAAGTTTAATTCGGGATTTTTTATGAAGTATTTTTATTTAGAATTCTATTCATATGCTTTGTACCATTTTATACAATTCAATATAAAAACCTCACTTGTGAAATTTTAACATCACACTTGTTTTTCGAAGAGTTTGTGACATATGAATGACACAAGAAATAATAAATTATAGAAAACATACATGTCTTCATTAAACAAAAATAAACAATACATATTTAAGTAGATTAAGTGAATACGAAAAACACCCTATGTTGTACATTAGATTTGGCCATTTTTTTTCTTTTTTTTCGATAATGGGTAGTGCAGGTAAGTTTCCACTGCTAGTTCCAAGTTCCCGCAAAAAATTGAAAATTTTTGGTTAAATCCTTCAGTTTCCACAAATGGCTTGAAATTTTACTCAAATGCTCATATATGAACTTTTTTTTTTAGAATTTTTTTTTATTAATATTAAAAAAATGTTTAGATTTATTTACATCAAATGTCGTGTTTAGTGTATGAAATGTTTAAATAAACTCTGATTATGCATTATTTTATTGTTAAGAGAATTTGAATAAGTCAATTTTTTTAGCTTTTCACGCTTAAGTGAGCAAAAATTGTAAGTATTGTTCGGTTTGTTCGTCGATTTTTCACTTTTGTCTTCTTTATTCTCATCGCTCTTCCTTCTATTTTTCGAAGCGTTCAAAGGGACATATTTGGTAACAGATCACAGAATGTCTAGACAGCATTTCCGGAAAGAGAGCAAATAAGGAGCAGAGACTAATGAAAATGCAATCCGTCATAATAATGATGAGGAAGGAAATAGGATATGGGAGAAACTACAAGTTGGGATGTTAATTATTTCTCTGATCTAAAATACAGGTATTGCCAAAAGATTCAAACAGTCGTTAGTTCGAAACAGGCAGTTCGTCTGAACCAGGGTTTTCAAAAGCAGACACTCAGCGTGCTTGAGAATGCATGAATTGTGACAACAGGGAATAAGAATAATTGAGAAAGAGAGACTTGGAAAGAAGATACAGGATCGGAATATCTCGTAGAATGAAAAATTAAAACCATATTTTTTTATGGTAAAAAAGATAAAACTATCTCGTAGGAAAAAAAAAATGATAAAGGCGGCACCGTCGAAAGAACAACAATTCACATACACTACATAACCAAAGATGACCATCCACTTTCGATTTTAGACATTTTGTCAAATAACTAGAAAAATACATGAGGAATTATCCTGAAACTAAGATCATATAACTATAATAGTTTATACATTTCCGGTAAGAATTTATCCCGAAATTCCATAGGGATCGTCAACAAATTGAAAAAGAACGAATAACTTATGAATAACCTGTCAAAATTAATGTAGCAAATACGCTCAAACTGTAGATTATGATTAAGTGGATTATTGTAATAAACTGTGTTCATTTTTATGTCGATATCAAGAATAGTCGTAGAGAAATAAAGGTTTTTATAAAAACAGCCCGAAAATTTTCAAAAATTTTTGCTTATAATTTGCAGAGTTCTTAATATAAAATAATATTCTTTTCTGAAAGTATGACAAACGACATTGTACACAATATCCCGTAATCAAAATTAAAAAATGATAAAAATTGTATGAAAAATGAGTAGGTTTACTAAATAATTTTTCACTGCGCATGCATCAACGATATCAAAATTTCATTTGCATATTGTATTAGCCAAATATATAGAGCAACTTTTGTAAAAGTCTCAAAATCATAGCTTGAAAATTCTCAAAGTGATCGTCTATAGAATAAGCACAAAATCCGTTGTTCCCAAATTGAAGCAAAAAAATGAGAGGGTTCATCCAAATTCAGTAGAACGTCCCATATTGTGTATTGTATATTAACGCTAATCAATGAATATATGGAACCCCTCTTGTTTTTGCATCATTTTGTGAATAACAGATTTTCAACTTATTCTATTGACGAATATTTCCAGGATTTTCAAACTATGATTTTGAGACTTTCACAACAGTTTTTCTACATATTTAGTTAACATAATATGCAACTGAAATTTTTATATCGTTGACGTATGGTCAGAGAAAAATTATATAGTAAAGCTACTCATTTTTCATACACTTTTATTATTTTTAAATTCAGATTACATGATATTGTGTGCAATGTTGTTTGTCATAATTTCAGAAAAGTATATTATTTTATATTCAGAATTCTGCAAATTATAAGCACAAATCTTTGAAAAATTTGGGACTGTTTTTATAAAAACCTTAATTTCTCTACTACTATACATATTATCGATATTTTCAGGATAATGGATCATGTATTTTTCTAGATATTTAACAAAATGTCTAAAATCGCAAGTGGACGGTCATCTTCAGCCATGTAGTTATCTAATACGTGCAAAAATTACGAGTCGCTTTCTATAAGCCGATTTCTGTTTCATGGTCATGAGAAAGGAACAATGCGGAAGATTTAAGTACTTTATTAATCTAGATTCGATGGTATTGGTAAAGATAGTAGGTACTTGAATCCTAAACTTGTCATTATCGCTGACAAAAATATCATACACTGTTGTCACAATTCCTGCATCATGATGAACATATGAAGCTTTTAATGCCAATTTATATATATTATACCAATTCTGAATCAGCAAACGTTTTGAGAGATAAGGATGTGCGTTTGCGATAATCTCCTTTTGAAGATCCTGTTTCAAATTCTGATTTAGAAAAACTACCTGGTTTAAAGTGCTTAAAATCATGTTGTCAGTTTAAGAAATACGATTTTTTATTTTATATTTATGTATTTTTCTAAATGAAATTTACGAGTCAATGAATGCATATTACAAATTTCACACGAAATACTCTATAAAATATACCGTTGTAGTGGGAAGCTCTCAATTCTGTTTTTATGTTTTACAAAGAGAGAAATTTGTCGATTTCGACGATTTTCTTGGCTCTACTTTTTACTTTCTTCTATCATTACAAGAAAAAATTGTTGTATTCGGAAAAATTTACAGATTTAGTATTTCGAGGGTCTTAAGGTTTAGAGATTCCAAAACGCATGTTTCTAGAAAATGTCTGTATGTGAGTTTGTGACTCTGTTTGTCTGTCTATGACTGAAATTTTGTGCACGCTCTATTTCAAGAACAAATGACTGAAAATAATAAATATTTATTTTCTGGTTGTCCCTGATATAAATTGATGCTGATTATTTTTTTGGTGTAAATCTCTCAACTGGTGACGTTGCTATGCTGCATTTTTTACGATTTACGCAACGGCTGTATGCACAAATTATAATGAAAATTTATATTCAGATAGTTCCAAGTTTTAAATTGAAGCTCATTAGGTTTTGGTGTAAATCGCTCAACAGGTGATGCTACTTTGCTACATTTTTTAAAATGAATTACGCAAGAGCATGCATCTCAAAAACTAATGCAGGAATTTCCGTTAAACTCCACATTCAGGTAATCTTTGGTATGAATTAATGATGTTTAAATTTTGCTGTGAAACTCACTTTGGGGTGTGCTGCTATGCTGCATTTTTCACGATCATCTAAATAGATCTAGTTCAAAAATGAATGCATCATGGATTTTCATCAAACTTCAGATTCAGTTAATACTTGATATTGACTGGTTATGTTGACGTTTTGGTGTCATTTGCCCAACATGTAGCGCTGCTATGCTGAATTTTACTTAATTCCCGCAATAGATCTATCTCTAGAACTAGTGCACGAATTTTCATCTAACTTGATATTCAGATATACCTTGATAAATTTTATTGCTAATTATGTTTTGGTGCAAATAACCCAATAGTTGGCGCTTTTATGTTAGTTATGTTGTATTTAGTCCTATTTCAAGAACTAATGCACGGAATTTCATACTTTAGAATGCTAACGATGGATATAAGTTGTCATTTAATTTTCGCACTGTGGTAGCGAATTTCGAAGTATTAGCATGTATGAGATGAAAAAAATATTTGGAATAGCCACATTCAACTAGTTTCATTTGTTGAAGTCTCATTTTCGAGATTATTTATATTACTTTATACAGTTTTCACCCTTTTTAAAGCTAATATATGGTATAGTCCCAATAAATAAGCCATGCGGTGTTCTCTCCATAAGATTGACAGTTGAATAATCATATATTTTTCAATTATCAAGGGTGAAATGTTGTGTTTAATTTGTGCATTTAGTTTCCATTTAATGCTACATGAACTACATCACGTGTAACAATTAATTAATCTTATAAAAAGAAGCAATTGCAAAATTAAATGCAAAATACAAAGATCAGGGTAATACATTTAAAAAATATTTTTTATACCCTCTTAATTGCTATATAGATTTCTTAATACATTTAAACATCTTAATTTTATCTAATTTCTTTTT
Source organism: Maratus speculifer (assembly GCA_964019185.1). Lineage (NCBI taxonomy): Eukaryota > Metazoa > Arthropoda > Arachnida > Araneae > Salticidae > Maratus > Maratus speculifer. The sequence goes on along the minus strand of OZ025292.1, from coordinate 175,946,670 downwards.
ACCAGTGTTTGGCAACGCACCCTAGTACTTCCTTGCTATATTTTACTATCATAATAATGAAAGTTTACCACAATAATATTACAACAAGCAATTTTCATTAATCAGAAATGGTTCTAACACGAATTCTTTAAAAATTCTTCACTTAATTTTCGTTTTATTTTTAAAACATTTTTACTTCTCTGAAATTATTGAATGAATAACAATCAATATAAAGAAATAATTAATAAGTAATGTCCGAGAACTAAGTAAAACAAATAGGCAAAAATGTCGAAATAAATGTAGCTAAAGAGATTGATTTTAGTTTCGCAATTATCTGAATTTAAATCTATTTGTTCAAACTTGGTAGATTTATTCAAATTAAATTTCTAAACTTAAGCAGCTTAGAAAGGATTACATATTGCAATCTACAACACTATTCTGTTTATAGATGTTTCAAAAAAAGATTATTTCACAAGTTAAATAAATACAGAGATTGTGGTGAAATCCAGTTAACCATTTCTTATTGATATTTTATACTATAATAAATTAAGCATTAAAAAAACTATTTGAATCCTTACCACAAGAATCTTTAGAAATGAAAAAAAAAACCGCATCTGATCTTCATACTTATCATTTGACGACAAAACAAAAATCAGAAATTTCTCAGCATTATTTAAAATTTTAAAATTAGAAATAAGATAAATAAAAAGAATTTTTGCATGTTAAATAAATATTAAAAATGCCATAAGATAAAGATAATATATCCATTCAAACTTCTAAAATTCTGTATAGAATCACGAATAAGAAGTATGAAAATTACATACAAAACCAAGAACTTGTATTTAAGAGCAACATATTTATTGATGGTTAAATGTTATTCTTAGGTTTAACATCATAGTTTTTTTTATTAAATATTTAAAACTTAATTTTATAGTTTTGGCTTCCTGATTAGATATAAATAAACATTAATGGATAAACTTAGAATGTAAAAAATTATTTTTTAAAAAATTAAGGAAACTGCCTGTTTTTACATTCCAGATAATCACATGAATTAAATACAATAAATTTTCTAAAATACAAATGATACCCGTTTCAAAATATAATCATAAACTATCAGTAAATAAACAAATAATAAAACTTAATACGAATCACAATTAATTAAGAAAAGGCACAGGATGCGTTTCGGGTCGAGAATTTTAACAGCTCGCCAACAGACAATGAAAACACGGGTCCTTAAGATTATAATATCACAAACGAACGGCAAGAGTAGAGAGGATAGCTTTACAAATAATGTGATACCTGACGTTAACTGAAGATAGATTGTTTATATTTTTAAGTTTTAAACAAAGTTGATAAATTATTGATTTTTGTTTAGTCATCAGATATTAAATAAAAAAATAATATCTATATTTTCATTTATAAAGATTCATACAGAATGCATTCAAATATTTTATTATTATTATTATTAAAAAGAACACCAATCACAGACGATCATATTTAAATTAGAAAAGTGTTGCTAAAATTAATAGAAACGCTAGGTTTTTTATAGTTTATTTTTATATACCGTGTGGAACCTGCTAATATATCTTTTTATTTATGCACACTACAGACGAATCCATCCATTTAGAGTGTAGAAAAAAAAAAAAAAAGAAAAAAGAACATATATATTCACATATAAATAAACACATAGCTATAAATCTCGTACAATATGAATACAAGCAGAAATGAAGAGATTAAAAATTCAGAACATTTATCTCTGAAGTCTGTAAAAGATATGTCAGAAATATCAAAGTGTGCAGAGAATTCATTAAATAACTTGTAAAATTTATATAAAGAGAAATTACTAACATAATTAAGTAATTAACACAATAACGTTACATTGTTTGCAAACTGCAACAAATTATACATATCAAACATAAAATTTCAATTTTCTGCCAAATACAACGATATTGGAAATTATTAAAAAACTAAACGGCGATGATCATATTCACTTAATCATATTTATTAATACTAGTAGAAAGCTTTTAATTTTTTATAAATCATGGGATCTAAATATGTATATCAGTAAAATGCATAAACATCAATAAAAAATGAAACGAAAGAAAGCTAGATGTCGCAGAATTCTATAACAATGACATAATGAGTAACTTGACAGGAAAATAATTAAAGCGCTTAAATCATATATCTATCGGTTCAATTAAGGCTCAGGTGATTAGATTTGAATGACATATTTCAAAATTTTGTGTCAAACTTGAAAACGTTAATTTGTGTTTTTAAAGCAGCATATAAAAATCTATTAAGTTTTATATTTTGCCTTTTGGCTTTTTACTTTCTTCCATCTTCAATAGAAGAAAGTGTTGTAATCGAAATTTTTTTGACTTCCGGTTTTCGACTGATTTACACGTTTTAGGGGTCAGAGATTCCAAAAAACATGTTTTTACAAAATGTCTGTCTGTCCGTGTGTCTGTGTGTGTGTCCGTATGTCGCCATTCTACCATCCAAAAGTGTATGAAGTTATGCATAGAATTGAACCAAATTTTTTGCAAATGTTTTTGGCTGTGGCAAGCATGCCCTCCTTCAGTTTTGAAATATTCCGCCGGAAGGGGGCACTGCAATCGCGATGTTTGTGCCATTTTCAATAATGTACCGGCCAAAAGTGTATGAAGTTATGCATCGAATTGAACCAAATTTTTTGTGTAAGTTTATGGCTACGGCTAGTTGGTTCTTCCTGAATTTGAAAAAAATCCGTCTGAAGGGGCGCTGCAATAGGGAATTTTATGCCATTTTCAATATTGCGCCACTTAAAAGTGTATGAAGTTAGTATTAGAACTGAACTAATTTTTTTGTATATGTTTTTTTTTTTTTTTTTTTTTGGTAAGACAAGTAGGTCCTCCCTGAATTTGAAAAAAAAAATCTGCCTAGCATTCTATTGTCCATCGGCTCGTGCAGAAACTGAAATTCGTTTTTACTCCGATTAATTGACTGAAGCAGAAATTTAAGATGAAAATCAAATTTGGTATGGTATTGAACTAAAATTATTAAAGCATTAAAATGAGTAACTATTTTTTTTTTATTAAAATGTACGTATGAGATAGAAGAAAGTTTTGAAATTGGCACAACCAACTAGATTTTTTTTTTTTTTTTTTTTTTTTTTTTTAACAATTGTTGATAAAGTGACATATTTTATTAATTTTGAAATACTTCTTTTACTGATAAATAAATACAGCAAGGGAATAATTGAAAAGATATAGAAGAATAAAGTATTAGTTTTGACGAAAAACGCTTAAAAAATTATAAATAAAATACAGTAAACATTTTAATTACACTTTCAGGTCCGAAATTTTTCGATTTTGAGAACAAAATTGATTTTAATTTAATAATGCCAATATTAGGATATTTATCCGGATATTTTTACTGAAGTTTAAAGATTATGTTATTACCTTAATTTAACTACTATAGTTATTTTGTGTACTATTAAATATATATTTATATGGCAATTGGTTAAGGAAGAGTTTTGGGGGAGATGTTTGGAAAACATATTATTACAAAATGATTTGACAAGTTTTACAACTTTCTAATATTTTTCACTTTCCATCATTCATAATATGTTTAGAAAAGTAACCTATATATTAAATGTTAAGAATGAAATATATGTATAAAAAAAAAATCGCAAACGGTCCAAAGAGAATTAAGAAGACTTTTATCATTGTTTTTATTACTAAATGTAAATCATAAATGAAGGCATAATACGAAAGTCATACCCATATATTATCATTTCTATATGTAGAAAGTAACTAAGCAATTGTTAAGACAAAATAATATTCGATGAAAATACATGTACTATTAATAGTATACCAGATCCGAAAGGGATAATCTTTAATTGTATCAGATCAATATTCCAGCCCACACTTTGGTGATTTTCCTAGGTTTCATCCACTTTCTTGAAACTGAAATAAAAAAAAATCACAGATGAGCGATATATATATATATATATATATATATATATATATATATATATATATATATATATATATATATATATATATATATATATATATATATATATATGAATGATACCACTCTTTAAGGGAATTCCTTTTGCTTCATGACGTAATAAATAAGGTTAATATTACTATAAGAAAAAAGTAGTGGCATTTTGCTTTTTTAAATCTTTCATTATTAACGATCGATTTAAATATCTGACTGATGTAAATATGATATAAATACACTGATATAAATATCATTCTGGCGTTTTGTATTGAGAAAATTTTGTTGACACAGAGTGATTTTTAGCATGTTATTTTGTTATGTGTTAAGATTATTTTAAAAGATTAATATTAAGTTGATTAAAATTGTTTAAAAAATGTTTTATAGCAACAAAAACTATACATAGGTATTTAATCAATTTTTATAAGGATGGGCTATAAAAGCTTCTTTTGTGCAGAATTTAAACAATTTTATTTGCAATTGCATATAAAATTGTTTAATTTTTTTAAGAGACTTGTTGTTTATGGGTTATTTTTATTTCAAATTCAACTCGTCAGCATTTCGAGAGATATTTTTTACATATTTAAAAAAAAAATTATTACTTTAAATTATTGATAACTGTAAAAACAGCACAAAGAGTAATATTTCCTCCAAATAATATATATATATATTTACATTTAACTGATCTAAACATTAGAAAATCTTTTAAATTAGAATTAAATGATTACGTGTTAAAAGAAGGATAATATCAAAGAGATACTATGTAAATACTAGATTTACACGTGAAAGAGAAACAAATTTTTAAAAGAATAAATTAATTAATATGCGTAATTTACGTCGAATGTAAAAAGGAAAAATAATACTAATGCCAAACAGTTTAAATTCAAAAAATGTATTTGAACAAGACATTTAATTCATCATTTCTAGTTGATATTTTAAACTATTTTTTGACAATTCTAAAGCAGCGAAAAAAAAAGAAACATTCTATTTTTGCAACAAAAGTATTTTTACGTGAGTATTAAAAAGACAAAAAGAAAAAAAAAAAAAAAAAAAAAGAACTTTAAAGCAATAAATTCATTAATATGCGATAAAAGTAGTAAGTAAAAAAAAAATACATGATATTTTAAATGACCAAATAACAATATTTGAAAACAATCTAAACTTAAAAATAACTTTATTCCAGACGTTTATTTCACATATTGAGATGGTACGTTCAACTACTCTTGTGAATTCTAAAACAACACAAATATTATTTCGTTTATAACCACAAAAGTATTTTCACATAAATGCTAAAAAAAAGGGAAAAAAATGACAAAATGAAAACGTTGACAAAATAGAAATGACAAAATAGAAAAAATGGCAACTTTATAACGACGCAACATATGTCGTTATAACGTCCTTTAAAAAATACAAACAAGCAAAGACTTAGTTTGCATATATATATATATATATATATATATATATATATATATTTACCTTTCTCGATTTATATAATCAAAGATAAAACAGACGGTAGATGTTTAACAACAGCTCATCCTGAATTAAAATTCCAAAATCAAAGGGAAATTAATGGAAAACCGTTTGCAAAGAGATCTTACTTTTCTTTATTATTATTATTATTATTATTATTATTATTATTATTATTATTATTATTATTATTACAGTTCAACTTTACGATTTTTATTAAAATTCAGACAAATTAGCGTATTTTTAGAATTTGTGGTGTCGCATTGGAGGCTGGTGAGCATAGCTTGTTGAAAGCAGACCCCCCCCCCCCCCCTAGTAATTTCATAATCCGATTATCACATCTTATGTCCTTTTTTTGTTATAATCCACCCGACGCGTTGATATCGATATATTTAATTTGTCTTTGTTCATTTTTATGATTAAGGCAATTAAAAATCTTTTAAGATAACATTTTAACATGTTGTAATACTATTTTTAATAAATAAGCTTTGTTTCCAACGAATTATACAAAATACGATAAAAACTAAATTCAGCTCTCTAACGTGCTACATAAATGTGTAGCAAGCTGTCTGTATTGCAAAAGTTGGACAGCCCTATCCTAAAGGAATATAAAACAATTTCCCAATTAATGATAAAATATTTTTTTCTATTTATAATTAATTTGGAATAAACATTTTAAAAGTTATTAGTAATTACATCGTGTACATACTTATACAAAAAGTTTTCACCATTCAGATATTTAAACTTCTTATTCCTCAATTCTTTGTGTGTCAATTAACAATAAAAAGGAATATTGCAGAAAAAAAACATAATAAATACGTGTCTGAATGTTAGCAGTTAATAAAAAAGTTACGTAACTTTCTGGCATTTCACGTGGAAATTGGATTCGAACTTTATTTCGAGAGAAATTCCCCTTTCTTAGATCTTCAGATAGAGCTCAATGATGTGATTATCTTTTCCCAGACTAGAATAATTATCTGAATAATTATCTTCAATATTATCTTGTAGTTCATTTCGAAGAATATTACTCGAAATGGTATAGTTCCTCGATAGTTTATTAGCTATCAAAATATCATTAAATTTCGAAGAACGTGTAAGAGGTGTAACCACTTTAATGAGTGTCAATTTTTATTTCTTTATTTGTAATGCTTTATAATTAAAGGAATAAGCTAGTGGAAAAACTAATTTTTTTAAAAAAAATAAGAATACGTAGTTGGTGTTGTAGTTTCCAACACTTAGTTTTAAAACTCCTTGGCGCACGAAAAATTCCAAGCTGTGTGAACTCATAAGACTTTTTTTTAATTCTAATTTATTTATTTATTTATTTATTTATTTATTTATTTTTTGAGATGAAATGAATGCATTTTGAATGAGATGTTGAAAAAGAGAGTTTATGTAGGTTTTAATGCTCATTTATGTTTATAAATTTTTGTTTTCATGCAGTATGGATGTTATTTGAACAAAATAATTACACTTAAGATGAGATAATCTAAAATGAAAGCGAAAAGAACTTGCATCCGAGGTAAGAAAGTTTAGAGTAACAGTAATAATATTATTTTTAGAAACAATTGGAGAAGAAGATGATGCTTTCTAAAAGTAAAGAAAACAATTCTTACGATGTAATATAATGTAAATGAAGACAATGTTGTTTTTTATTTATTTTGAATTTTAATAAGTTTAAAGTATATAGTTCGTGGAAATTTTCAACTTTTGGGTTTATGTCGATTTATAGTCCATTCGGTTGTTCAAACTGACGTTTTATAGAAATTTTTCTTTCTGATGTCTGTTTGTTTAGCATATAAAATAAGTAGCCGCTACAAAATTTATAAAATAAAACAATTTCATAATTTAAACTAATATATAATAAACAAATTCGAAAATTTTATATTTAAATAAATTTACAAATTCTCGTCGAAGTTATTTAGTTTCTTTGAGGTATCGATTGCATAAGATAAAAGCATTATTATTTTTGTAATTAATATTATAGCTCTATTTCACTTTTGAATCAAGAGAATTTGATAACATTTTTAATTCGAAATAGTCGAGATTAACATCATTTTGTATCATCATTTAGTTAGTTTAGATAGTTCTTCAATTAATTTAGTGAACATCATTTAGTTTTTCATTCCACAGTTGTTAAAAACTTTTTGAAAATATCACCATATGGTCATTTTTGCGTTTTTTTTTACATCGCCATTTTTTTTAACTTTGTTTATCATTTTCAACTATTGGGATAATTTTGAAATGAAATCGATTGGGTGTTGTTTTATAAATTTTATTAAGACATTAACGCATACTTGATGCTTTTCTTTTTTCATAAGCTACCTAGCAATTGTGTCTCACCTAAAAATATTGTAAATGTGAAAATATGTGTGTTGTTTGAAATCGAATCAATTACAAAAGGGGTAAATTAATGCATTTGCAGTTTAATAGATGGGTATTTCCTTGAAACAAAAATGGGCTATGTTCTATTTATTTTATTCCACAATTTCTTTTTACAAATAGTGCATATTAAGTTCACTGTTTTATAAAGAATAATTATGCATATTTTTATAAAATTTTAATTGCAAAAATATTTTCTTATTTTTAACAACAGTTTTTTAAAATGTTTTTGTTATAATGGATTTTTATAAAATTTGGGACCTGGAAGATTGACAGCAAGACAGACAGACAGAAAAATAAAATTCATAAAGAAGATCCTTAATTCGTTGAGTGCCGCGTCATTCACCGGTGTCTGACAGTGTAAAATATTACTTAAAACTATTAAATACTATCTCTGACAATAAAATTCGGTGAATGAATTCAGAACGGCCGATCTGGCAACACTAGAGAAACAAAACGCTGCACCTGCATAGAGACAAGTATTGATCATCTTCCCATATCGTTGTTCACTTGAGTGTCGTTTATGTTCTGCGTAAGACATGCTTTACTAAGTGCTTGTTCAGTGTGTTGGTTCTTAACTGAGAGCAGGAAAATGAACGAAAAAAAATCAGTTTAAAGTTTGGTTTTAAGATTTGCAAGATACCGAAAGAAATTCGTGAGGGGTGGTGCAAGTTAAGCATCCACCATACTCGCAGATCTCAGTCCTTCAGATTTATTCCTATTTCCACGACTCAAACTCTCTTTGAAAGAGATTTGACCTTATTGCTGACATCCAACGAAACGTGACGAAGCTTTTGAACTCCATCCCAAAAGAACACTTCTTGTGAATTTTACAGGACATGTGTAGCAGATCTCAGCGGTGCATAGTTATGGGAGGTGGCTATTTCGAAAGATGGTATGGTAACTTTCGTTAAAATTTCATCTACATTAATGTTACAAGATTATTCACCGAACTTTATTGTCAGAGGCAGTATATACATTATTTTAATTAATTGTTGAAAAACCTTTTAAAATTAACTGACTTTTATTTATTAGAGTATTATATTCTTAATAAAGAGGTGGACTGAAAATTCAGTTGTCAGGCACATGGGATTGACGTGGCACTCAACGTGTATAAGTTGAATATTCGATTAATGGAAAATCCTGTATTTGAGAGCGAATTGTCTGTTTAGTATATATATTTATTTAATTATGTTTAGTATCATAAGAAAATAATTTAATTGTTTTATCACTTGGTAATTCTTTGAATTAATTTATTATTCGATTATTCAGAATAATTACGGAAATCATAAGAGAATACGTAAAAGTTTAACTAAATTTGGATTCATCAGAAATAAAGAGTTAGTTAACGAAACAAGACGAGTTACAGTAGAACTAAATTAAATTGATTCTAGCTTAATGAAGCCTTCAAAAATGCAACTCAAAATAAAATGTAAGCATCTCACGTTTACTTTCAAAGAACTGTTGGGACGGTTTGTTTGCATTGTTTAACAGCTACCAAATTAGGTAAATAAGACAAGACACGAAGAATGTTAAAAATGACATAGTTTTATTGCGGCACTGAAATGGCGTTTTAATGGGGACATCAAGTGCAAACAAAATCTACTTTAACAAATTTAAATCAAAACTTTAATTTAAATGAAAATTGCAACAATCACATTACTGCCAAATTATTATTATATATAAAACTAGTGGAAAGGTTATTATACGGACAGCGTAATGAACAAATATTTAAAGCGATGTCGATAACCAACTCACAAATGTTAGCTGCTATAAAGCAATTACGGGTCATAAAATGTTTTTTATTGGGTCACTACAGCCCAGCATTGTTAAAACAATACTCCCTCAAATAATTGCAAAAATTTTGCTCAATAGGTAGATTACATATTTTACGTTTGAGTAAAACCCAGCTTTGACTTATCAAAGACCTTGAAATAACTTTATAATTCATACATGTAGTAATTCATTCTTTTTATACCACTTTTTTCGCCAAATAACAACCCCTTTTTTTCTAAAATAATTTCCATAATTATGGATATCAGGCAATTAAATGCAACAAATTATCGCTTTTGTCCCTGAGAGTTAATATTGGTTATTGTAAATGCAAGATTAATTGGAAATTGTCGTATTGTCAATTAAAATGGCAAGTCTGAATTGAGAAGGCAGAGGTCAATTCGCGAAATAAAAACAATTTGTCCTTTAATGGTAATTGTAAATATTTCAGCATTTATAAAATTAGGTTATAAATCTTTAACTATAAGCCTAATACCGCTCTTCCAGTGTTCAAGTTACGTAAGACCATAATAAGTGTGTCTTTTTTTTTAAAGTTCAATATTTCTTAGTCCATGGCATGATAGAGTTTTGCTTTGGAGATTTTCAGCAAGATACTTATGATTACCTTCTTCAGTATTATATCCTTAATACTATCCGAGCAGAAATATGAGCACGTTTCCGTTTCAAGAAGCCCCAGAACATTTTCACCAACAAAGCAATATTGTGTCCAACAAATGTTACAAATTATTGTAGTTTGAAAAAAGCGGAAAATATGAAAATTTTATCAAAATATCCTTTTAAAAGAATACATTTTATGAGATGATGTTATAAAAAAATTAAAATAAAAAAATTTCTTACAATCGTTCATTTATTGGCGTGTTTCCAAAAATCGCCAACTTCTACCGCATGTAGTAAGGATTTTTCTAAAATGTAAACTTTATAATACGTAAGTATCATGTTTACTAGCGAAGAAATATGGATAGTATATTAATTTAAGTTACATAATGAATAAATGTAACATAATAATTACTTATGTTAAGTTACGAATCAAGTGAATCAATCTGAAAGTTTTAGTTAAATGACTCTTTTACGATAGAAAATAAATGAAAAACTTATACTTATTTCTCTAATTTGTTCTTACTTCCTTTTATGTTTACAAGAAAATGTATTGGATTTTTGAAAACTTTTGACATCCGGTTTTTGACGTATTTACATGTTTTAGAGGTTACAGAACCCGAAAAACATGTTTTTACAAAATGTCTGTAGTCTGTGTATCTGTCAATCAGCTGTTTGTGACAAAAAATTTCTGGACACTTTATCCCACGAACAAATGCACAGAATTTCACAAAACTTTAGATTCTATTAGACCTCGATATAAACTAGATCTGATTAGTTTTTGGTATGTATCGCTCAACAGGTGATGCTCCTACGCTAAATTATTCACAAATTCTGCGATAGCCATATCTCAAGAGCTAGTGCATGGGTTTTCATAAAACTTTATATTATACTTTATATTTAGTTAGTACTTAATATAAAATGGTGCTGATTAAATTTTGGCGTATATCACTCAAAAAGTAGCGCTGCCATGATGCATTATTCGTGATTATCGCAACAGCTTATCTCAAGAACTAATGCACGAAATTTTCTAAAACTCCAGATTCAGCTACTCCTTGATATATATTAGTGTTATTTAGATTTTGGTGTAAATCAACTAACAAATGGCGCTGCTATGCTGCATTTTTCATGATTTCGCGATAAATGTAACTCAAGAACTAATGTAAGGAGTTTTACCAAATTTATAGTTATCCTACGTGCTTTATAGCTACATTTTTTATAACGTGAATTATTGTTGCATTATTTAAACTAAAAAAATGACGCATACAATATTTCTCAAGAATCGTGCCTCCTGACATCATACTTTACTTCTATATCTTACCAGAATAATAAGGCTGCTATAATGTTTGACTCATGCTATAGCCAGATTACACGTCATGACACATTACTGTTGTCATTATCTTTTTCCGCGTGAAGATTAGATATGGTACTCCATCTTGAAATTTTGTAATTTTTTTAATTCAATATTAAAAAAGGAACAATCATTAGATTCGAAATTTATAGCAAGGAAAATACATTCTTTTCCCTTTTTAACGCAATTATTCTAGCATATTTCTGACAAATACGTTTCCAGATATTGATTTTTTTCATTAACTTCAAATGCTTCATTTTACGAGATTAATTTGTGGCAACAATTAGAGAAAAATCCAGTCGCCAGAAACGCGTAATTTTTATTAAAGAATATGAGATACAACCAAGGCTTTCCCTGTTAACTAACATTATGCTTCATACTATACAGAACAATATTTAAAAACCCGTTTTGATTGAAAACCCCTATTGATTCTTTGTATTTAATATTTTTATTTGTAGTACTCTGTAACACTTAAAAAGAGTATTTTTTAATAGAACATACCAATTATTCAAATAAAGGTAAGAAATGCATTAAAAACGATACTTTCACTTTAATGTCATACCAGAGATTAAATGAGGGGTCACACAAAAGTACAACAGAATTCACGATATTTTGATTCCGACAGTTAAGTCCTGACATTTCGATCTCGCTCGTTTCATTTCCGATACCATTTCGGTCTCTAGCTATTTCGATCTTTTGCATTCTCTTGCCATTTAGATCCTTTCCATTTCTATCACTTGTCATTTCGACCCTCAGCAATTTCGGTTCCTTGCAATTTTGCCTGACAGATGCTAACAAAGATGCATTTGTTTTATAAATTAAAAATTTTTTAAACAATCATGAACCGAATAAAAATTGCATACATTCTAAAGCACAATTAAATAAAAAAATATAGATGATGTAACAAAAAAAAAAAATAAATAAATAAAAGCTAGGATTTTGATAGGATTGCCATTGGATTTCCCTGCTTCCTGTAATTTATACTTTCACATATTTGAGTGCAGGAAAACGCAATGATAAACCTATTGATGAACTACTGAAGTTGTGTTCGCAAAGTGTTCCTACCCAGCTATGACTTGGCTGACTTGTTACATTTTAATATGATAAAAATGTTCTATATAATCCTGGAATTCCAGTCGCTGACGCGATGAGGTAATAGTCTGTTCAATCGCCTCCCGGTTTATTGGGTTCCAGGTAAAAAATTCTGTTTGCTTTGGGATTAGCTTTCTCAATCACGGTATTGAAAAGCAATGGGTTTTTAAAAATTGCACTTATATTTTGGTTTTAATGGTCTTTAAATTGTTTTCTAGAATAGATATAGCTTTTTTCAATTTGTTTTTCTATTTTGATGCACCATTGTTCGTATTTTCTTGTTGTTTTACAATGTGCAAATTGTTTATATTAATTAATAAGAGATCGGAATGTTCTAATATATATTTATCAAACAGTATTTCGTACAAAATAAATAAAAATTGTTTAACACATATATTTCGTTGTATTTATACTACCTTAAGTGATATAATAGATAAAAAAACTCCTAGCCGCTCTATTGTTATACCATTAAAATTGTCCGAAATGAAAATTGCTTAAAATATATCTTTTTAATATGCAGAACGTAATTTTCCCTGTTAAATGCATTTTAATGTGATAATCCATTTATTATAAAGCATTCGCTCATAAAAGTATTACTTAATTTTACTGTGTTTGAGGGTGAAACATTTTAAATATGTTCAAAATAGTCACCATTAAATATTTTTCACGCTAAATAATTTAGTTAAAGTTTTTGCACTTTTTTAAACATTTGCACGCAAATATTTTGATGTAATTTTCCACATTTTAATTTTTTAACACATGACCTTAAAATTTTAGTTTAAAATTTTATTTGCGTTTTTAATAATTTGACTTTTTAATTTCAATTTGAAAAGGACGACAAAAGGAAAATTTTATTTTTCTTTTCTCAACGTTTCATGAACATCACAATTTAATAATACTATTCTTTCATTATCGATTTAAATAAAAGATAATTTCAATTTCAATTTGAAAATGACAAACAAGAAGGTACCTAATAATGCCTATAGTTTTCCCTTGATCTCTACAAAATTAAAGTATTTTCGTTTCCAGCATTAATGAAATGATATTATATTAAAAAAAAACTAGTATCCTGAAAGATGATTGAAATATTAAAATTCTAACGCCTGTTTTGACACCTGTTGGTCAATAAGAATAATTGATGCAAACTTTTACAGCCAAACTTTTCATACATTAGGAGAAATGACTGTAAAAGTAAATCATTTTTTTGTAAAATCTTTTCATAAATTTGTTTCATTTTATTATATATATGTAGAGGGTGGAATTAACTTTACTCTGAAACATATGTCTTAATTCAAATTTCTCAAAATAGTCATCTGGGATAAACTTTTCATTTATTTATTTATTTTCTTTTTGGATAAAATATCTTTCCTGAAAGACGCAAGTCATTCTAATAAAGTGAGATTAAATCAAAAAGTAAGAATTTTTATTTCTTTGTAAAACCCACGCTACAAAATCAGAATAACAAGCTTTAAAGTTTTGTAAAAATAAAGAGAATATATGAGTTCTGTAGTCTTAAGTTACACACAAATAATTGCATACCAATATATATTTATTTATAAATAATTTTATTTTTGTATTTTTATTTTTATTTGTTTATTTTTTTTACTTAAGCGACATTACGAAATAATCTCCAGACAAATAAATAATTTTGGTGTTCCCTTTTTGGCATTTTTTAAAACTTCTTTTCGCTTTTTTCAAAGTATGAAATCACTAATACAGGATGACCAGAAATAACGTAATGGACTATTTCGACTCGGTTAACCTTCCTACCCTGAATGGGTCTAATCTACCCAGTCCTATAATGCGTTTCATTCGATTCAAATCTGAAAATTTTTCAGAAAGTAAATTAAATAAATAACACAACGATTTAAGTTAAATAAGTATGTTAAATGAATTTAAATAAGAATTCTGATGTGAAATATTTTAATCAAATTTGAGTAAAATTTCAACAGGGTAGGAAGGTTGTAGAAAGCACATATTTTTTTTGCACAAACAACTACTTTATTTATTAATAGTAATGAATTAGAAAAATTAAAAAAAATCACTTTTTTTCAAAGTGTTCTCATGTTTCTTTCATACAAACAGGCAAACGTTTTGTGAAATTTTCAGCAATTGGCTGCAGCTCTGACGGAGTGATTAACATCCATTTTCGAAGCAACAAATGCTTAAGAGATTCCAAATTGTTGTGACGTTTTGGACAAGCTCTTGTCTCTAAATTCGATCACAAATTGTAGTCCAAAGGATTAAGGTCACATGAGCATGAAGTCACATGAGACCATTTTTAAACTGAGTTGAGGTCTGAAAAATTGACCCGACATACTACCTGTGTGGATTTTTCTCGATGAGAAGTTGCGGAATCTTCTTCAAAAGTCAAATCCTGTTTCCGAAGTGTTTTTGAGTCCAGGAAAGAACCAGATTTCCAAGAATTTCTTTTTGGTACAAATTCTTATTCAGTTTGACTCCAGAAACGTTGAAAATGAGAAGAGCTTCACCTGTTGCGATAATTCCTTCCCACATCATGACAGATTTAAAATTTTTATCATGATGAATAATTGAAGATTTGCCTGGAGAAGTTATTGGCTAAATGCGATCTATTGACCAAATGTGACCAAATTAATGATTGTACGATTGCTTTACAGATTAATCCTATTTTCGACAGAAAAAAGGATTCACTCCTAGTGTGGAGACGTAGCTCGCTTCAATAGCTCCCTGCATCTTTCAAGCGGTACTCGTTGTATTACTATTTTTTTTCGGTGATTAATTGTACTTATTTGAGCCTATAAGGATATTCAGTTTGACTCCAGAAACGTTGAAAATGAGAAGAGCTTCACCTGTTACGATAATGCCTTCCCACATCATGACAGATTTAAAATTTTTATCATGATGAATAATTGAAGATTTGCCTGGAGAAGTTATTGGCTAAATGCGATCAATTGACCAAATGTGACCAAATTAATGATTGTACGATTGCTTTACAGATTAATCCTATTTTCGACAGAAAAAAGGATTCACTCCTAGTGTGGAGACGTAGCTCGCTTCAATAGCTCCCTGCATCTTTCAAGCGGTACTCGTTGTATTGCAATTTTTTTTCGGTGATTAATTGTACTTATTTGAGCCTATAAGGATGAAAATTCTGATCCTATTTGGCTATAAGCTTAATCAATTCCCGGTCACTCCCAGTCTGTATCGCTACTTTTCTTATCGACTCCCGAGGATTTCGGGAAGTTCATTTCTTTATCAATTGTCAGTTTTTGAAGTTGTTCGCAATTTTTTCCTGCATCTATCTGGTCGGTTTGCTTCATAGCCAAGCTTCTTGAATCTTTTCATTTCTTTGGAAACTGTTATATGAGGCACTTGAAGAAACCAAACAGTAGCATACACACTTTCTCAAGCGATGAACTTCCAAACTCGCGCTTCGTTTGTTTGCCATTCCATTAAAACAATTTACAGTTAGAATAAAGATTAATAAGTGAAAAAATAAACTCTGAGAAACGAATAAAAACAAAATTATCTAGCGTGACCTTACTTCTAATCCCCGTTACTTTTTTTTTTTTTTTTTTTTTTTTTTTTTTTTTTTTTTTTTTTAAATCACCCTGTTATATGTCATTAAGATCTTTGTTTTACCCTTTTGCCTAAGTATGTATTCTTAACTATGTTATTCAAACAAAGTAAATGCTGTGTATACAAAATTAATATTTAAATATAAAATTTTAATAATCATCTCGCTAACGAGTGAGTAAAAAATTAAAGTATTCTCCAGAGTTGCCAGCGAACTGCTTTTTTAAATTCAAATTTCTTGAGTGGCACCAGTTTTTTAAAATTGTAAAATTTCTTTTGTCTTTTCTTTAATTAGTATGTTGTTTAATAAGGAGAATTTTACCATTTTCCAAAAATTATACATTGAAAAAAATCTGAATTCTAAAAAAGTAGCTCACTGGCAGCATTGCTATCTACCATAACATGCACTTAAGGCATTTTGGACCCTGCATTGCTATGTCATTCCCAGTCCTTTTTCTGCCCCCTACACCTTTTGCAAATTTCTGGGTTCGATAGTGAAACACCCTGTATATTTATAAATATGTAAAGAAAACGTACTTACATAAGTGTTCAAACTTTTCATCCAGCTGTCTTCATTTTACTCAAAAATTTGAGTAGTTTAACAAACATTGATAAATTGTAAAAAAAAAACCCATTTTAATAAAAATATTTACTTCAATAAAAAAAATTATGCATTTCAATAACTTTTTTCAACGATTAGTTGCTGCAAGATTCATGCAGTTAGTCAAAAATGAAATCAGAGAAATACTTTCAACAATTCTCGAATTTCTCTAAAACATTTCGAAATAACGTGGAAAATTTTTTACAAAATGGCAGAAAGATTTTCAGGAATGTTTTTATAGTTTTGATAGTTAGCGGGAAAAAAATAGTTTAGTGCAAATAATGTACTGAATTTATAATATGAAAACTATAAGAATGTTGTTCAATTTTAAATAAATACTATTTTGTACTATTTTTAGTTACACATTAAAGCTTAAAATTTCGAATATTTAATGAAAGCACACAATAAGATTGCAAAGCTTTTTTTAGCCTAAATAAAAAAGGATATTTATATGAGAGTAAAAATATGTTACATAAAAAGTGAAAAAATAAATACATTTCATAAATATTAAGAAATTTAATTTTTTATAAATTATATGAGGGGCAGTGAAATTAAAACAGAACACCCGCCATAAAACACATTTCTCACCACAACTGGAAACATTGTTGTAACAAATCGAAGCTTCCATCTCGAGTGTTGGTAGAAATGCATATTGACAGCTCACAGGTACACACACTCGAGTTTTTATTTCCTTGTAGGTGAACGTAGTGAAAAATGTGTTCGTCTAGTATTAGAAATAACGACAAGCAAAAAAAATCGCAGAAGTGTGGTTCTGTTTTTGGTCGTTGTGGTTGCTGGAACTAGAAGTATGCACAGGTCGAAATTTCCTAGCCCAATCCTGGCCTAACACATAGTAAAAAAAAATCGACCACCTCGTGCTGATATAAAAATTAAAAGTTTTCTCCCCAGCTCGGTCCGGCTCGTACAAAAAATATATTGACCCAATCTGACCCAATAAAACTTATTAGCTCGACCCGAAACCCTCCCGACACCTAAAAAAGTTTAAAACTTGGCGCGAGGGAATTTCTATTCAATATAAATTTTTATGTAGATTTTGTTAAAATTTTGTTTCATACCAGTAGTTCTGATCAAAAATACCAATCTTAGCTTTCTTTTTCATTTTTATAATCTTCCTTTTTACAGAAAAATCGTATGCTACAATACTTATGTTTTTGAATAAATCTGTATTTGTTCTATGTAAATGTTTCAGTTATCATTAATACTATTAATCCGTATTCCATGTATAGCATACGTAAAAAGTCTGAAAACATTCTAAGACGGAATTGCATATGAAAAATGAAAAACAAGTAGCTTGCAGTAAAATTCAGCAAGAATATGAATTTTATAAAATTCGTAATAATTTAATATGATTAAAACGCGCCTCCAAAAATGTTACTCCCTATACAATGATATAATGGAATACTTTTGTGTGGCATTGTAGAGTAATAAGAATATTCTTTGCACCACAGAGTACACAAAATGTAAATTTTAGTAAATGCTTCATAGATGTATATAAATTGCATTATGATTGAAAGAATGCAACATAATTAAAATGGACTTTTTTCTATTGGCTGTAATATAACAGAATTTTTCTGATTGTCCCTGTAATTAAAGTATTCATCCGATTTTTATAAAATTTAAAATGACAAGACAAAATTATGCAACAGTTATATACTTTAAATTTCAGGCAATTCGGCTGAGTATTTTTTGCTCTGTTATATGAGGACAGCACGACAGTTGGACGGGTGGACTGGACGATGACTATAGGTACTACATATTTACGTAATTAGAAATACACCTAAAAATACATTATAGAGATTTTTTTCTTAGCTAGTGCAAATGCATTATATATTCTTTTATTAAGCAAATTTTAACAAATATGTATATTTGTCACTTTTACATTATGTGTGTAAAATTGTAAAATTACACCTTTGTAATAAAATGAACACATTTGTTGCTAAAACTAACACTGTTTTCCTGTGTTTATTAGTTTAATGGACTATATAATTTATTATCTCTTCAAATACCCAAACATGTGTACAATAGTAGAAAATATCATGGATTTACTCAAATTTGTATGTTAAAATTACTTACAAATGTTGGATATTTTCCAAAAATCTGGATATTTTGTACATTACACTGAAATACACAAAAGAATATTACAATAATATATGCGTAAGTACAGAATATTATACAAAAGCATGCGCACAAATTTTGCACAGATATATGTATAACAACATAATATTACACAATTTTATGTGTACCAATATTATGCAAAAAACATGTATAAGGAAAAATATTTCCTAGAAATATGTGTACATGTATCAACACAATAAATAGTTAAAATAATTTGTAAACTAATTTAAAAACTTTACTTGAGTAATAGTGGCTGAATCGTCAAATTATCGCTTAGATCATAGAAAGTCGAAGATCGTCAGTTGAAATCCCGTTCCGGTAAATATTAATTGTTTACTGTAGATTAAATTTTATATTGAAATTCTCTCTTGTTGCATATTTAAGGACGCCAGAAGCCAAGGGATGTAAGTGACAAAACTGGAAAAATGAATTAATTCACAGACTATCCGTAAATATGTTTTTTTTTCTTTTCAATGAAAGAAATATAAGTGATTTTCTATTTATGTGCTAGTATATATGTTATAGTTCTAGAGATAAACCATTTTTGACAAATAATACTCAATATTGATTGAATATAAATTTAAAGAAAATTCTATCTACTTTTTTTTAGTTATTGAAATAAGAGGTTAAAGACCACAATAAAACAAACGGCAGTTTACTATTTCAGTTCTGTCAGTTATTATAGATGTTAAAATTAAAGTCTAAAATTAAAGTTAAAATTAAAATTTAACGTCAATTAATTCCAAATCGAATTTTTGTCACTTGTACCCCTTGGTTTCTGCATAGTGATATGTCTTTAAAAATTTGTGATTGAGATTGATGGGGGAAAAAATCCACAAAAATAATATCGGTGTCACAGTTTTCTTTATATATATATATATATATATATATATATATATATATATAATACAATGTATTTATTCAGATTTTATTTATAAATTACAACTATACTATTTTACGGATCCAAAACAACTTTAACAGAGAGATGGAATGCACTAAGTATAATTTCAGGCTTTGTTTTTTGTAAATTAAAATTACCGTATTTTGAGGTCTAACTTGTCGGAAATTGCACGTCAAGCGTAGCAAAAAGGTGCCTTCGTACTACATCAAAGTTTTAAAAATATTCAGATCTTAGTGTAATAGTGTACAGTACTTTGGATAGAATATAGTGGCTGGAATATTTTGTGTTTCCCTGTAAATACAATCTGAATCCTATCATACAGAAACTAACTTGTAGTAAACCTTAGTAACGTATACAATTTCATAAAATATGAAGTAGTTTAATGTACTTGAAACGCACTCTAAACAGTACGTTACCTTATACCATTATATAATGGAATACATTTCTGCAACAATATAAGTTAATAACAAATATTCTTTCATCACAGATTGTGCATAATGTATATTTTGTATATACTTTATAGATTCATACCAATTTCATTATGTTCGAAAGACTGTAACATCATTAAAATGCACTCTAAACTATCTTTTCCAAAAGACTGAAAAGATAGTTTAGAGTGTACTGTATTGTAGCTGAATACTTTTGATTATCCCTGTAATTAATCTATAGTTCCTATTTTCATGAAATTTCAAAGGATTCGACAAAAGTACCCAACAATTATATATTTTTAAATTTCGAACGATTCGGTTGGGACATTTTCGGGATATTTTTGCTCTGTTGTAGGATGACAAACTAATCGATGACTATAGGTGCTAAGTATTTACATAATTACGAATTCACCTAAAAACAAGTTTCCTTGAAGGATCACTAATACACGAAGTACACTTGTTTTTTCTTCATACAAAGTTGTTTTGCGACCATAAAATTATTTGCTTTAAAATTTATATCCCAAACTATAAGCTTATTTAATATGTAAATAAAACCTATCTTTTTATATTTTTATATTATATAGATATATGTTTACTCATGCGCAATTTACATTTCAAACTGCATATTTCTATGTTATCTGTGTTATATAATAACATTTTACATTCTTAAACCCTTTAATGCACTACAGAGTAAAATGTGAATTTTTAAACTGATACACGAGGGCATGTATTTAGCGATACAAATCGATTTTGTATCATCATTATACGTATTTAATGTGTAACTTTATGCATTTATATCTTAGAACGCAAATTAGTATATTCATTTTGAATAAATCAACACATTCTTCAGTTTAAAAAACTATCCCTTCATAGATAGGTTCTTTTTTCATACGTTTGAATATACTGTAATTCAGCTATATTTTAATAAGCTTAGAAATCTAATAATCTTTAAAAAAATTAATTTTAATACTTAATTGTAGAATAATTATGATTTAAAAATGTACACATTTCTGCAAAACATTTTTGCCCAAACCGAGTTTTACTGACTAGGCCATGGCGAGATAATGTTTTTCATACGGGTTACGACAAAACCGGGGCTAAATATTTTTGTCTCGTGTAGACTAGGAAGCATGGACCAGGCCCGCTCGATACGAAAAAAAATTATTCCCGTTCTGATCACTTACAAGGAAGGTCTCCATACTGGGCATACTCAGAATTTTATGAAAAAAATACTAATTAAAGTACTTATGTATGTAATAAAGCATCAGTCAAAATTAGCGGCGGAATCACATTAGAAATTATGTAAAAAAATAAAATATTTTCGATTTGGCGTGAAAAAACGAAACAGTCACTCGATTTGGCGAGCAGCCGTTTTCCTCGCCAAAAGCAAACGATTATAATGTAACTCAAAACTATTGGATATTTAGAATGCGTGAAAACGATATTTCATTTTTTTTAAACATAAACGATGTGAGATTTTAATATGTTATATACACATACATACATATTGTATTACATATATATATTACTTGTTCAAGTAGTTATTTAATTAATCACTGGAAAAAATGTTTTCATAGATAAAAAAATCATATTGAGAAAAATTATCTTCATACGTTTAAGCATATTCAAAAATAAAATCAGAGGTTTCCATAGCAACAAAATCTAATCGACGATTCTCGATAATACTTTGAGCTTGAAACAATTTTAATTAATTTAAATTATGAATTTCGTTTTAAATCTCAAATTTTGATGATTAAATTTGAATATAAATACATATAAATATCGATTTAACAAAATTATACTTAAAACAAACTAAAAATTACAAAACTAGAATTATTTAAATTAAATTTATCAAAACAAGTTCAATATGAAACTTTTTTTTTCTTGAAGTGTATTAAATATTTTTTGAAATTACATTCCATCGCCAACCGGCGATAAATCGCCAAATAACGAAATTTTCATTATTTTTTTACGGATACTGAATGGAAGTACCGCCGAAATTTTTTTACAAACGTATATATCCCCATTAGACGAACATTCTGTAATTTTTTCAGATTTTTCGGGGTATGCCCGTATGGAGACCTTCCTTGTTAGAAAAAAAATGTAAGACCCATTCCTGTAGAGGAGTAGTTACTAGGCTGTAGAGGAGTAGTTACTAGGCCGTAGAGGAGTAGTTACTAGGCTAGGTGCGAAAAGAGTGAATCAAGGCCAGGCATGGCCCGAAAGAAGTGATCAAAAGTAGGCCTGAACCCGGTATGGCCAATGCAGATGTGGTATTGCAACCGCGAAGTTCATCTTTACTTGCCTATGGCGCTCAAATGTCACTCATTGTCACCACTCAAATGTCAGGATTTCTGAACAAGTCCGATCAATTGAACTTTTACTATTGATGGGATTGCGCAGTTTAATTGCCTTATCAAGGACAACAGACGAATTACAGATGAAGTTATTCCTTCTATCTTTGGCCTTTTCAGTTAAAGCATTCAATGATGTCGATTCCATTTGAACGAGAACCTTCAAGAGTGTGTGAGACTGTAGATTTGTCATTACGCGAAGTCTTTCAAGAAGATTGGAATTAATCGCTTCATCTCCCGGTTGAATAAATATCTTATCAGTTCTTTCAATTATTTTTTAATAAAAATCTTCAGTACTCACTTTAGTTTCTTTTATATTTTCGTTTGACTACCTCACACATTTAATAAAAAATCGCTATACACCAATATATATACATAAAAAAATTAGATTTTTACATTCAAGTATCGAAATGTCATCGCTCCGAGTAAATTCTTAACCTTTTACAGGCCGAATTCAGATCCAGGTATATTTTAAATTATTTTTTTGCGCATCATACCTTCTAATGCTTTAGTTAAGGGATATTAGTCATTAATGTGGTGAAAAAAATTTTTTTATATATAATTTCCAAAATGTTCCCAATTGGGAACATTGGCCACTTCCGACTATACTTTTACACTGGATTTGAAAGTGGAATACAGTTATGAATAGATTAGATTATAAGCAAGGTAATAAGAATGAATGAAACATTTATTTTTTAAATTTAAGTATACATATGAATAAAGTTGGAAATTTATAAATTTAAATTAAAACAATTTCTTTTACTTAATTAAAATATCAAAAATTTAAGTTTATACCGTTATTCCATAATACAGTGGAAAGCATTTTAAATGCAATTTTTTCTTGCACTCATTACGAGCCAATCTTGCATTTACCTTGCACAGTGCACATCTATCTTGTGTTGTTTCTACAAGGAAGTGGCCATCACACTTTCTCTGCGATATATGGCGGTGAACTTTGGGCCCCGGTTGAGGCCCATCCTTTCTTGGTGCAATTCTTAGAAGAGCGATTGTAACGTCTCGGAGAAAGTCCAGATGAGTCAGCTTGGTATTTTTTCCATGAATTGTGGAATATAAAAGCCAACCAGAGACAACAGCGATATTTAATGCATTAACAAATAAATTACACCCCCATTTCTTATTGCGAAGTGTTGGACGGTAGCTGCCTAACATTCTATCTAACAGGTCAACTCCTCCCATTCCAGTATTATATTTATGTATTAAATTTGGTTGTTGTATGTTCACTTTCTTGTTATCTTTATGTGAATATCTTTTAGTCGACTGCATTGGGAGATGTGTGCAAAAATTTGAAGAAACTGTAACTACAGAATTGTCATTCCAGTGGCATAAAAATACCGATCCATCACATTGGTAATCAAATGAACCTCTTTAAAGTTTTTTCATCTGCTTTGAGGGTGTCAATGGACAATTTTTAATTCGATGATCTCGGATAGTTCCAATAGCTTTTATATTTCTACTTGCAAGATCCTTCATCAAATCATAAGTAGTAAAAAAGTTATCAAAAAATATTTCTACTTGAAGAGGGTTTGCAACAACTGTCAGAAGATTATTTACAACCCTAGTACCAAGAGGGGCTGTTCATTTGGCTGTTTTCCTGCATAAATCTCCATTTTATATGGATAACCATTATTAGCGCAAATCATTCAAATTTTCAATCCGAAACGAATTGGTTTTCCTCGAATAAACATTTTAGAGGAATGGTGGCCATAATACGGAACCATTGATTCATCAATGCTAAGCTGGTTGTGAAATAATCCAAACTGATTACATTTTTTATTTAGTTCATCATAGATTGGTTTGATTTTTCCCAACTTATCACCAGGTTGCAATGAAGTGTTATCTATCAAATGAAAATTTCTTTGAATTTCTTTGAATTTTTTTCTTGACATGACAGTAGAGGTATTAGGGACACTTATATCTTCTGAAGTACTCCAGTAATCATTTTCAGTGGGTACCTGATGATATCCACTCAGTAACGGTAACTCAAAAAACTGAGCAATATCTTTCCAGTCAGTTTATATATTAGTCCCCTTTTGAGCGGAATAAGTTGATGTCATTTCTGCCAGAAAACTTATATATTCCTGGGAAATGAATTTGAAAAAAACGTCAATAGATTCTGCTTCTATTAGTTCTGGAAATTTATCAGCAATTTTTATTGTTGGTTCACTCTTGATGGGCTTACTAAACACAGAACTTTTTTTCCATTTTGGTGTAAATGACTTCACTTTTTTCACTTTATCAGAACTACAAAGTTTCTTTCGTTTATTTTTTTGTTCATTGGTAGCAGATCCTGAAACTTGATTTTCGCAACTATTTTGGTTTATTGGCACTTTATTAGTAAAAATACTAAGGTGACCACAAACATCTGAGGGCACAACAGGATTAAGGATACTGTCATCAATATCCTCTTCTTCTGAGATGAGATTACTTTCATCAGGAGGAAGCTGACAAATTTCAAGTTCTTCGTCTGAAAAATCCGAAACATCGGAATCTCTCAGAGTCATTAGATAATCAACAGCCACCTCTAGAGTTTTAAAATTTTTCTCCATACTATGTTAGTTCACTAAAAAAATTCCATTCAATATCTTTAAAAATTAAATCTGAGAAGTGAACGTACTAAACTGCTAATAAAATTGGACTGTTCTTTCACAAAATTCGGGAATTATCCTTTCAAATATTTATGGAATTTCCCTTTCCTTCCCTACGGAAGGGGATTCCCCTTTCATATAATTCCGAAGTTTTCCCTTTCCTTCCCTACGGAAGGGGATTCCCCTTTCAAATAATTCCGAAGTTTTCCCTTTTCTTCGCGGAACGGGGATTCCCCTTTCTATTACTTTTGAACAAAAATTCTTCGTACAGAAAATTATGTCAACGCAGAATAATGGCGACAGACCAACGTTCCCAATTGGGAACATGAATATTTAATTAACAACCCCGAGTGTATTTTTGATTATTATTATAAAATATGATGTCCTTTTTATTGATTAAAGCTATTTTATGTATACCAACCGGTTTTTAGAAGCACTGGATGGTTTTTCACATTTATATGAATATTTTAAATTTGCATTGTAAGAAACAATGAAAATGGTCATTTTTATGATTTTCTGTACATTTCCCTATTAATGATACGAATGTAGCTTCTATTTTAAAAAATCAAGTCATCTTTTAACTATTTCTACTAATTTTTTCAAGTAAATTTTGATGAAATTTAATTTTTGCTAAATTTTTAATTTTATGTTCCCAATTGGGAACACTGGCCTGTAAAAGGTTAAAGAACAACAAAGAAACATACGTTTCGTATTTCAGATTGGTAAGGTTTAGATAATATTTCTTTTATGTTACACGACCAGATCGGTGAGTTTTCTACAAAAACGATTAAGAGTACTCTCAGCTTTATTAAAGCAAAACGCTACTTGGGATCTATTTTTGCATACGTATAAGAGTAGCATTTAACTGGTATTGCGGTTTAACACATCTTATATTAGTTTTCAATGGTTAAATTGTATTTTCTAATTTAGCTGTAGATGCCAGTAAAATTTTGTTTCATTTGGAGTTATCGTACAATCGATAGAGATTTCTGAATATATAAGTTTTAATCATAAAATTCTCTTGAGTAAAATATAATATAAAAACAATATCCTAACAGTAAATTGAACCTTTTATTCGCTCAATTCTAATCTGCTTTGATAAAGCAGCATCAGAGAGCGGTCACAGTAGTTATGTGACAGTTTTTGCCATACCACTTAAGGGTTAAACAGCTGGATATGTTTGATCTTATATTATAAGAGCACGTTTTCTAGTTTACATATTTTAAAATAAATTTTAAAGATTATTTTTTATTCTTGTACAAAATTTTAATTTTATTACTAATATCGGCTTTCTTAAAAAAAAATATTTATCTTATCCGTATCTTAAGCAATTCTGAAGAGACTTCTTCAAAGAATTCTTTTTGAAAGAAACTTTCGTTTACAGTTTTACAGTGTATTTCAAAGATTTTGAGATGCATTAATAGTTAACAAAATATACTTTTAAAATAATTTTATATATTTTTTTTCATTTCAAACTTTTTTTTACTATGCTTAAACTGTAACAGTAATGTAAATATCTATTGTGTAGTTTCATTTATTTCCGTACTGGTATTTCTTATGATAATTGATGAAATAAAATTTTTAAAACAAACCATTGCGTATTTAATAAAACTGCAAAAAATGAAAATCCAAAAAAAAAATATTTTACATACTAAAAAAATATTGTTTCACAAAGCGTTCTTATCATGCGAAATTAAAAAAAATTAAAGTAACTAATTAAAAAAAAATTCCAGAATTTATAATGTAAATATTTAACAACGGCCTTTATGAAACTATGTTATTAGAACTAGTTTAAAAAGATGTGTTATATTAGAATAAAGAATTCATAATTTTTCATTATGCGAAAATTTTGGATTTTCTAATGATATATATTTTTAAAGGCACACGCATTTTCAAATCTATTCCTTCCGATGAAAAACAACCTTTAAAATTTTCTTCAAAAACGTTTAACTATATTAACGTTTTTTAAGTTTAATATCTGTAAAGTAATATAAATATTCTTCGAATATATAATTCTACATTTTTCCATTGCAAATTTTCTTTCAGTATACTGGACTAATAACAATAAAATAAATTATGCGCTGTGAAGTTACGTAATACCACAGAGAATACTTTTGAGTTTCATCAGTTAAAGAAGAATGCTTCAGAGATGTTTTCAAAAATGAATAAGAAATAAATAAAAATAGAAAGAAAAAGCGCAAATTCAAATTTAGTACAAATGTTACTTTTCATAAAACTTCAAATATCTTTTTTAACTAAAAAAGTTAAAAATATATGGAAGGTGAATTGTTTTTGACATTTACCCTTTTACTACACAAATTTTTCTATTTAAAAAAAAATTTGAAATCAATATATCGGTTCTAATATTGGGAAAAATTCTAAAAAAAAATTATATTGCAAATTTTCAGCTAAAACGTAACATTTTATGGCGTGTACCCTATTTACACAATTGTGGTTTTTAAATATTGTATTGCCACATCATGCAATTAAATGGGTTTAAAATAATTAATTTTATTTGCTTAACACTCAACAATTTTCTTTACATTAATGTTTTTAAGCATTTAGTAAAAGTAATAAAAGTAATTTTACCTTAATAGCTTTATAGAAAACTGTTTTGTTTCCGAAGAGAGAAATTCCAGTTTTTTGTTAAATGCATTCATCTGACATGGACAAAATAAGTGTTAATCTATTCTTTGGATTGCTCTTGATTAGTTACAGCAACAATATTGTCCAAATACATGGCAATTTAATGAGAATAATAGTGCTTTTAGGTGTGTGCCAGATGTGATACACGGAGCAGTGAGGTGTTAAATAATTCACCACCCGTTACCTTTCTCCACAAAAGTTTGCAATTTATGAGTTTTATAAATTGCGTTTCATCATACGCAAATATTTTTTTATCACAATCTTTAAAAATATATATATGTATTTGGTATTCATATGGAATTTTTTTTAATTTAAAAGTATCATGTCCTTAGTGCTACCAAAACTCCGGCTTTCTGGATACCAGTATTTTAACAGAGAACATGCTGTTTTATTTAATTAAAGCATTTGATCGATTTAAAATTACTAGATTTTCTGTGAGATAATATTGGTATAAAAAAAGCTGGAGATTTCGCAACACTATGTCTTACAAATTTTCAATAGTTAAACGTTTATTTTGGAAATAAAATTCTTAAATAACGTATAGTTTGGTCTTACATTATTTTTGTATATATAACTATACACAATATCTCAAAAAGTCTGGTACGGGATTTCATTATTTTTCTGTTATGTTGATAAAATAGACCCTCCAATAAATTATGAAAAGTAATATTTTTTAGCTTATTATACACACAGTCCCAATATATAAAAGATTAACCCTTTCAAGGGCTGTGGCTATATCCTTCTAGCCACCTAATATTAATTCCAAAACTGAGAATCTGCATTAAGAATATTTTAATAAAATTTTGCTTTTCTAATGAAAGGGCAAAATATCGATTTATATTTTCTGAGAGATTCGTTAGAATATTCTGGTATCAGTCATTTATTTCATCCTTTTACAAGAAAAATTTAGCCCCTGAAAGGGTTAAAAAAGAATTTTTCTACATGCTGTGACAAGTAAAATCCATATTTCTAAATAATGCATATTTCATTTAGTAATATATTAAAATTAACACAAACCTTATCAAAAACATCCTTTAATCAATACAAATATCATAGTTTTGTTCAGTCAATGGAAAGACTTCTGACACATTATATCGCTCACCCGCAAGAAAAGTGACACATCTCATAAAAATTTATTTTGTGTTTATTTCCATTTATAGGTCTGTCATTGATGCGCCTTGATGCACAAAAAGTTTCCTAATTGTAGTTATAAAGAAAATCATTATATTATGTTATATGGTCATTCGTGACCACAGAAGAGGATGGATTGTGTAGGGGGGTAAAATTACCCAGCTTTCATCGTATACCTTCATTTTAAAGAGTTTTACCATTTTATGCTCGTTTCTATTCCTGAGATGCTATTTTTCCTGATTCTATTCATGCAGAGTTAAGAGCTATAATTTCATATTTACAGGAAAATCATACAAATTTTCTTTTGCCTCTCCTGCGAAGTTTACGTTTTTTGAGATGTATCACTTTTCTTATGGGTGAGGACCATGTCCGATAAAATAACAAGGGTCTTAGATACGTAATTATTTACATTTTAGTGATTTGTTTTAGTGCATTAATGCTTGAAAACGATTTAAAAATTCTACCTAATATTCGTTTTTACCAGAAAATTTCGGAACATTTAATTTAATCAAGTTTAAATTTAGGATATCATGTCCTATCTTAAAGTGAACTGGAAGGGCTTCTACAAAGAAGTTTGCGACATCCGAGAAAAAAAATGATTGATTTGATGAATTTGGATAAAATCTTGAATTCTGAGCACTGGAGTAAAAAATAAAACGAAAAATAACTCATGAAAGTTGAAAAACTAAAAAGATTATGGAGAACAACCATTATCCTGGCCATTATCCTTACCGTTATCCTTACCATTATCCTTACCATTATCCTACAACCATTATAAACCTGAGCCAGCCATTATCGCCATGTTAGTGTTCATCAACTTGTCTCGCAAGTTAAATAGAACTTGCACTGATGATTATGGTTTTGCAAAAATTTGAAAAAAAAAACTTTTTTATATGAGCATGCATTTTGTGCATATGCAATGATGTTTCTTTATGTCAGTAACTATATCAATAATGTGTAATTACGATCAGAACTTAAAAAATATATTTATATATTATTTATATATATTACATTATATTATTAATGCAGGGTGTTCCAGAATGGACTTCCGAAATTTAAAATGGCTTAACTTTGAAACAATGAAAGATAGAAATGTGAAATAAGTTGAATGTTAGACAGATAAATCTGGAATTTGTTATATAGAATTTAAAAAAAATAGTTCCAATATTAGATAATAGGTGGCAGCACAAGCACATGAAGCTTTAAATTGTACTCAGAAGTACAGAAATTTCATTCGTACGTCTGTTTCATTGGTGACGTATGTAAAAAAGTTGTATAGAATTAGAGAATAATTCGGAATTCAAGAATATCGTGTCGTATTCCTTGGAACAACGAATTTTTATTGTACTTGAATACCATCGATTAAATCGAAATCCGATGATGGCAAAGCGAAGTTTTCAAAACAAAATTAATGTTAAAAAAGGTCCAGACTTGAAGACAATTCGCAATTTATTCAACAAGTTTGAATGGACGGGCAGTGTGGTTCGTGATTAAGCCGTAAATGTGGAATGCAATCGATCAGTCATGACACCTGAAAATGCACAATCAGTCGAAGAAATTGTCCTCGAAAATCTATAAGGCGAGTCGCTGCTCAAGCAGGATTGTCAAACACGACTACGTACAGTACAATGCGAAAAAGCCTAAATCTGTTACTCTATAAAATACAGTATCATTGAGCGATTACAAATACAACTCTACGACAATGAGAAGTTTTTGAAAATGAGTTACTGCAGATGACTGATGAAAATAAAATTGATGTCGGTAATGTATGGTTCACTGATGAGGCTCATTTTCCTTCAGCGGAATATGTGAACAAACAAAACTGACGATTATGGGTCGCTGAAAACCCGTTTGTGTGGCTTTCAAAACCACTGCACTTAGCAAAAATTATAGTGGGGACGGGACTGTCCAGTAAATGAGTTATTGGGCCCTTATTCAGGAGGGAAACAATAAATTCATCTCGATATATTGAAATTTTACACCAGTTTATTGGAGCATTTCAAGCTCTAGAGAATGCACAGAGATTTCATGGTTTATGCAGGATGGATCCCGACCGCATCGTACTACTGCAGTGTTTGAGTTCCTCGAGGAATACTTCAATGAGAGAGTCATTGCTTTAAATTATCCCAAAGTGACAGGTATTGGTATGGATTGGCCACCATATTCCCTGGATCTCAATCCATGCGAGTTCTTTTTGTGGGGTAACTTTAAGGATGCGGTTTATTCTAAGAATCCCTAAACGATAGAAGAGCTTGAACAGTTTATTTTGGAGGCATATGCATCCATTTCATTAGAAATATTGCAACAATGATTTCGAACTTTACCTTTAGGTTGCGTCATATTGTTGTTTGAAAACCTAACCATATCGAAACCATTTAAATATGATTTTTATCCCAGTTCAGAAAATTTACTTTCAGGAACTATTTCAAAGACATAGCTTTGTGATTTTAGCGCCCAATATTGGAACTGTTTTTTAAATTGATGCATAAAAATTTTACACCTATCTGTCTAACATTCAATATAAACACACTGCATATTACAGCCTTGTTTTTTCAATTAATAATGCCCTTAGAAAAACAAATTAACAAGAGAGATTAAGCACCCCCATTTACATTCTTTATACTTAATGATTAAAACCCCAAAACTAATGAGGGACCTATATCCAGAGTTAAAGCAAATCGGATAATTCTGCAAAAAAATCCATTTAATTTAAGACGGGATATCTCCTTTTCTCTCCATATTTCTTAACCATTACATTCCCAACATTAGTCATGAATTCAAATTATCAGAAAGAACTTATATCCAAAATTTAAAATAAATCGGATAATCCTGCATAAAAACACATTTATCTAATATAAGAGGAGGGATAATCGCACTATCGCTCTTTTATCCGTAACAAAAGAACCCTAAAACTAATCCAAGAAACGTCTTATCAGTTCGAACTTATATTAAAAAATAGAACAAGTCAGTTAATTCTGCATCGGAAATTTATTTACCTAAATTAAGAGGGGTAGCCACCAGATCCCCTCCCTTTATCTTTAACCAGTGACCCCCCCCCCCCAAAAAAAATCAGGTAGGTGCCTTCTGAGAAAGAACCTATATCCAAAATTTGAAGCTTTTCGGTAAATTCTGCGTAAAAACCATTTTACTTACATTAAAGGTGACCTATCCCCCTCACCCTCTTAAAACTTTACGGATGAATATCTAAAACTAATATGGTACCTTATCAGAGTGATCGTATGTCTAAAATTTGAATGAACGATAATTTTCTATGAAAAAACCATTTTTATAAGTTAGAAGGAAGAGTATTAGCAGCCGTTCACCCTCCCCTCGTCATATTTATGGAATGAACTCTCAAAAGTAATCAGGAAAGCGCTTTATCAGAAACAATCTAGATTCAAAATTTTAAATAAATCGGATATTTTTATCATGAGTTTTCGCGTAACATACATACATATGTACATACAGAACAGGCGGGCACATAAGCTCTCACTCTGTGATATAACAGTGAGCTAAATAAAAAAGAATATTGCCAGATAAACTGATGGCACTGAGCTCACAGGCTACACATACTAATCGGTATAACAGCCTTATATTTTCAAGGGCCGTTCTAAAAAGAAATTAAGAGGGGAAAAAAATTCCTCGATTTCTCTTTTTTAAACTTCATCATTGCACCCCCTAAACTAAACAGGGATATGCTTTATCTTTTGAAAAACCTATATCCGAAATTCAGAGCAAATCGGATAGTTCTTCATAAAAACCCATTTATATAATTTAAGTGAAGTTAACCCCCTCTTTAATGCTTAACCACTAAAGTTCCAAAACTATTCAGAGATTTGCTTAATCAGGAAGAACCTACATCCAAACTTAAATCAAATCGGATAATTCTGCATAAAAACCCATTTATCAAATTTAAGGGGGGGGGGTAATCGGTCGTACACCCATTATACTTAACAAAAGAACCTCAGAGCTAATTAAGGAGGCATCCTATCGCTATGAATCTGTATCGAAAAATTGCAACTAATCTCTTAATTCTGCAAGAAAAAACATTTACCTGAATTAAGAGAGGTAGTCACACATTTATACTTATCCAATGAATTCCCAAAAGAAATCAGGAAAGCTGTTTGTCAGAATGAACCTATATCCAAATTTTGAAGTAAATCGGTAAATTCTGCTTGAAAAACCTATCAACCCCTTAACGCGTAGTGTTGCCGGGTCGGCAACACCTAAAGTTCCCCCTGTTTAGAGGCACAAAAAATCCTTGAATATTTCAAAAACTGCTCTAATGGCTACTTTAAATCTTTCTTATGAGTTCTAGATGGCAGCACCACAGAGATCAAATTCTACTGTTTTAAAATAGCAGGTAAAATGTTTTACTGTAATACGCGCTTCACAGCAATGCTCTTCTCACTGCGCTTATCAATGCTTTACTTATGGGAGGTTACCACTTCGGCAACAGCTGTATAATTAAAAGAGTTAGTGCAATCTTTACAAAACAATACCTGTGTACTCCTCTAGGCCTAAATAGTTTGCCTAATTTTTTTTCTTTAAATTCCAGCTTTAAAGAGTAGTACGCCGGAAAGGGTTAACCTAAATTAAGGGGGTTACCTCCCATTTCCCGCCTCTTAGACTTATCCAATGAACTCGCAAAACTAATCATGGAGATGCCCTCATCGGAATGATCTTATGTCTGAAATTTGAATGGATCTGATAATTCTGCCTGAAAAACCAATTTATCTAACTTAAAAGCGGGGACTAGCCCTCATTTCCCCACTTTATACTTAACCAATGAACTCCCAAAATTAATCATTTTGGTGATCTTCAGAATGATCCTATGTCTGAAATTTGAATGAAATCCGATAAATCTGCATGAAAAACACATTTATCGAAATTAAGGGTGGCGGATTAGTCCCTCCCCCGTTCCCCCTCTTTATATTTATTCAATGAATACCTAATACTAATCATGGAGGCCA
The DNA here is from genome assembly GCA_964019185.1 of Maratus speculifer. NCBI lineage: Eukaryota > Metazoa > Arthropoda > Arachnida > Araneae > Salticidae > Maratus > Maratus speculifer. Next base: position 175,912,690 of record OZ025292.1, on the reverse strand, counting down.
CCCATCCGAATGATCCTACATCAAAATTTTGAACAAAAGCTGATAATTCGGCATCAAAAACCCATTTATATAAATTCGTTCTCCCTCTTATACTTATCGAATGAACTCCCAAAACTAATTAGAGAAGCATCTTAACAGAATATACCTATATCCAAAATTTCAAGTGAATCGGACATTTTTATCATAAGTTATCGCGTTACGTACGGACCCTTACACGCACGTACGTACCGGGTGTCCCAAAAATGACTGATGGATTTTAAAATTCAATAACTTGCAAACAGTGACAGCTATTTATAAAAATGTTTGCAGAAGGGTTATGTATAATGTCAGGAGTTTTTTTACCGTAATTTTTTATTTTAGTTCGCATCCCAAACAATAGGTGGCGCTGATGGCGATTGAAGGCCAGGTGATCAGTGCTGAGTGAAGCGTCGACCTGGCCTTCAATCGCCGTCAGCGCCACCTATTGTTTGAGATGCGAACTAAAATAAAAAATTACGGTAAAAAAAACTCCTGACATTATACATAACCCTCCTACAAAAAAATTTTAAATAGCTGTCACTGTTCGCAAGTTATTGAATTTTAAATTTCATCCGTCATTTTTCGGACACCCGGTACATATAGAACGCACGGGCACATAAGCTCTCAGGCTTTGATAGCCTTTGAGCTAAAAACAACATGTTACCAATTTTCAAATTTAGCTTGCGTTAAATGATTGAAAATTGATAATTAAATATCAGTTCTGTAATTTTTTTAAATCATTTGCTTCTATAGAATTTATCAACTGCGCTTTTTTTTCCTATTTGATAATTATCAATTACTATTTTCTCTTTAGTTAACTAAAACATCATAAAGAAATATAAGAAAATTATCTACTACCTACGATTATTTTTTTTATTTGCAGAAAAAAAAAAAAAAAAAAAAAAAAAAAAGGTTTTCGGAAAAGTATTTCAGTAGTCACACATAGACTGTTCAAATAAAAAATGTCTCTAATAAAGCAATAAAGAACTATTTTTTTAAAAATTAAAAGCAAATATAATTTATAAATTCCTGTAAAATAGGATGCATAATTAAAATTCTTATATTTTTATTAAATTATTTGTTTAATTCCAACTATTTTTTTTTTTTTAAATATGAATATTTTAGCTTCAGATTTATTTTCACATTCCTTAGAATATATTAGATAATAATGTAAATGAATTTTTAAGTGTATGGGATATTAAATTGAATATGAAATTTTTTCGTTCGTGTATAGTAAAAACAAACTCACAGTTTCAATATTTTTTTAATAACTATTTACTCGAAAATTAATTTCAAGCGCAACAATATTAAATAAACTAAGGGAAACAAGAAAAAAATTAAACCTCTATCTGAATTAGGAAAAAAGTCTCCGCATTAATTGAACAAGCAAGTTAAGAAAATATAAACAAGGATAAAAATCAGTATAAAATTTCCAATTTAAAAAATGCCATGCTTTTAATTTACCAATGCTATATTTCCAGTGTTGGGCTAACTCAAACTCACGTTCAATTTCTGAAAAATGATTTAAGTTTACGTTCAAACTCAAAAATTTTCAAACGAACTCGTTCAAATCAAACTCATTTGTAAAAGTGAACAAAATTCACTAAAAAATTCACTTTTTTTTTTTTTTTTTTTTTTTTTTTTTTTTTAATGTTTGGATATTATTGTCTATATTTACAAAATTTTGTGAACTAATCATTTGACTATTCGATATGCAAGATAGAGGTATGCACGGACGGAAATTTCCAGGCCCGATCCATAGGAAAAAAAATGTCCGCCCCGATATTAAAATGAAAATTTCGGCCCGAGCCCAGCCCGGCTCGTAGAGAAAATTTAGCGGCTCGACCCGGCCCGATATAATAGCTAAAAACAAGGCCCGAGCTTAGCCCGGCCAGGAAAAAAAAGTTGAGATTTCGCACCGAACTCGGCCCGACCCCGAGTACATTTCTACAGGACATTGATATTTACCCTTACGGAAGAGTTCTGGCCAAAAAAACTTACCTTAGTCTGTTTATAATCTCCATTTATGCAGAAGTGCCGTAGGCTGCGATGTTTATGCTTTTAATGAACCTTTGTTAGTTGTATGTAAATGTTTCAGCTATCATTAGTATTATTAATCCATCTTCCATATAGACATAAAAACATCTTCCATAAAGACATCTTCCATATAGACATGTCTTCCATATAGACATAAAAATCTAAAAAATGATATATGGTAAAAGTAAAATCCTCTAAGATAAAACCGCATTGGAAAGAAAAAAAAAAATACATTTCCTTTTTAGCAGGTGTAAATGTTTAACATATTTTTTCTACCGTATTATTGTATTTATTTTGCATAGATGAACAGTTTAAAAGAACTTTAAAAGAAATTTTCAGTTTTCAGTTTAAAAGAAAATTCCGTCATAAGCAGTTTGTTCCACATGTTTAACTCTATTTAAATAAGCCTGGAATCTACGATGGCAACTTAAAAGTATGTGCTTTTTCGCAAAATCAAGCCAAATTTTACTGATTTTTGAACAGACTTGGCCCCGTCGAGAAAAGCAATGTCGAAATCAATGATAAAATTAAAGTGATAACAAGTGGCTGATATGTATCATTCTCTTAGGGAAGTGGTTCCCAACCAGGGTACGCGTATCCTTGGGGATATATAGCGAATCTGCTGGGGGAGTAGCAATAATGTCAGTAATGGACGATAATAAAATATTATAATTTTAAAATTAAATTCTTGTTAATAAGTATAATTTTTAACATTTAATTTTATTTATTTATACATTTATTTTCATTAATTTTTTATCACTTATTAAAATATTATAAATCTTTAAGGGTGTTCTTAAATCCAAAAGGGCAACTTTGTGATACATGCTTTAATTTATTTTTCTTCAAAAATGCATGAAACTAGCAGGTGTTGTTATTCAGAAACTGGCTAATTGCACTCAGTTTTCTGCTTTTTAAAAAATGCAATAGATATTTCAAAACAAGTCTTCAAAGTGAACGTTTTTGAGCACATTTCCGGACGAAAGCAGAAAAACCGGTCGAAAAGCAAGAGAAAAAGGGTGATCACGTCATCGAAATAGGTTAGAAGTGGATAGGTAATTTAATTATCATAAAATAGAAAAAATAAGTTCGATTCAAAATCACTTCCATAGTCAGGCATTCCAATTTTATATCTTTTTGTTAAAAGATGAGTTTGTAAATGTGTCAAAACGTTTTGCGCTTGTTGAGCGGAGCAGTTGAGAAACACCCTTAAATAATATTTTGTAAATGAGTATAATTTTCAATATTTAATTTTATTTATTTATAAATTTATTTTTAATTCTATATTTATTTTATATTTATAAATTATTATTATTATATATTTTATTATATAATAATAACTATTATATATTATATTAAATATTAAATATTAAATATATTATAATATATAAATTATTAAAATATATAAAATTATTTATTAATGACATGCACACTCATTTATTTTACGTATTTTACACATTTTTATTATACATTATATATATATAGTATATATAATAAATCCATTAATAAATCCAATTAAAAATAAATATCTACCAAAATTAAAAATTCAGTGAGAACAATATATAAACTGTCTTGTAGCATGCATAATGAACACGAAAAATTAACTCTTATTTAAAATAAACTAAATAAATCACCATTTGAATTATGAAGCTCACTGGAATGAATATAAACAGTATTATGAAAATATATATTTAATATGTAATTTAATATATAATTTAATAATAATATAAAGTCTTGTTTTTTTGTAAAATATATTAAACATAACGTATATAAATATGAAGTGGGTCTTCTAATAAATATACTATTACTATACCATGTAAATATATTTATATAATATATTAATTATTATATATAATAATAATAATTGGTATTATTATTATTATTATTGTTACTATTATTTATATTATTATTATTAGTATATAATTATTTTATACTATATTAATATATTGATTAATGATTTTATTATTTTAGATAGTTAATATGTAATATATGAATGAATTATATTATTTTAATTATTATTTATTTAATTTATATTAAATTTATACTTAATTTTATTTATTTGTACAATTATTTTTATTAATTTACTTTCAGTTAATAAAATGTATTTTAATTTTTTTTTAAATCAATTCTTCCTAATGAAACGAAATTTAATATTTAATATCACCTAATATTTAAATTTAAATAATTAAAATGAAATATATTTTAATGTAATAATAACATCAATAACAACATTTTGATTTTTGTCATTCTCATAATTTATTCTATTACTATCTGAAGATAATCATGCCAATAATCAGAACATAAAGGTACAGTTTTTGTTACCACTTTAATTTTTAACAAGTTCAATATTTATTAAATATTATTTGTCGCATTTTTCCAGTTCTTTGTCACTTTTTTTCCATTTATTCCCTCCCACCTCGTTCACCGATTTCTAAAAAAATACTACCAATTATATTCTTCTCTATGTTAGAATTTTCTAATAATGCTCTTGGAACCCTTAGAAAAGATGAAGTTATAAATTATTACTGACTAATTTGATTTTCTTTAGAACTGACGAATTCTCCAAATATAAAATCTATTTATATTTATCATAAATATTTTCAATATTTACAACTATATTGATAATTTTTTGATAAAATCAGCTCTTATAGAAATAATAATAATAATAATAAAAAGCGAAAAAAATAGGAAAAGAGAAAAAGTTGAAGTAAAAAAAAAAAAAAAAAAAAAAAATAGCTTCGTAAATTTACAAGTTAGCAAATCCCTTAGATTTATTGTAAATCATTTTAATGTTATGTATACATTAATATTAAAAATTTATTAATGGGACCAACAGTTACAGCAAAAAACAAATATGACTTCAAAAATTATTATTGCATTAACATGATACTGATAAAACCAGCTCTTTCACGAGGAGGAAATTAAAAACTCGTCAAAAGCTGTCATATAAAATTGTTAAACTGGGTTTTCTATTTTTGATTTAGTTTTTGTTGCAGAAAGAGTTTTAAACTTCGAAGCATGCCTCTGCCTGTAGACCGAATCACTAAGGAAAGGATACATCTCGACATTTTTATTTCTATTTTTATTTATTTATTTATTTATTATTTTAATTGGATAAGGTGCGTCCCTGCATAGCTCTTATTTTTACTTTTTCAATTTTTCGTTTCAAGCATTTTTTATAAAACTACTCTTGTTTTCGAAACCGGCTCCGAAAGTGGAAGTAAAATTCTAAAAAATATTTGCAATCAAAATCTAAAAAGTGAAAAAGCAACGATTTAGAGATATACCTGAACTATCCAATCATCCTAACTATGTTTTTAAATGTCTCAATTATAATAATTTGTAATAATCTGCAACTATACTAAAAGCTATAATAAAATCTGTTAATGATTAAATTATTACGTTCTTCTTGCACTTTTCGTGCGATCACCGAGTTCCACACACAGCGACAGAATGTGTTTCTGTGGAAATTTTTTAAAAATATCTTCAAACTAGGATTATGTCATTTAAGCGAAGCTGGTTTCACCCATAAATATCTATAAATATTATTTTCTATCTATCTAAAATAAAAATTTGTTAAAAATAGGTTATTGGGGAAAAATAAGCACTTGGTTGAGGAAAAACTCGAATAAAATATTTCTAAATAAATAAATGGTTTATTTCGTCCCATAATCTTTGAACCACATTTTTTTCCGATTCCAACATATTTTCTTAAACGGGTGACTTGGTTATCAGCTTGTAATTGTCAAGGACACGAAAAAATTGTTAACACCAACACGCTTTCTCCCCTTGTTGGGTTGGGAGAAATTTAACGGAAGTACCGGTATTGTACGGACGATACAAATACAAGAGCATTGTAATCTTTGTTCTACATCTAATTCGGAGAAAAGTTAGGAGATGTTTGTGAGACAACACGCTAGAATTACGAAGGGACCTCCTTACAAAAAGAAAGTCGGTTGAATAAGAAAAAACATACCTTTTTCGTTTTAATGCGCTCCGAGAATATATAACCTTAATTTATAAATTTATCCTAAAAAATATGTAAAACAAGCGTAAACAAATTAACAACTATTTATAACATTTATATTCAAGGGCCTCACTAAGGGGGGGGGGGGGCACAAAGGAAAGCCTCCTCCCCTCCAAATGTTTGATAGTACTGTTACAGTTGGCAAATTTACAAACTGAACTGGCAAATTTGTTTAAACTTTAATAAATATACTATAATGCACTTTCTATTTCTGATAGATTTGACGAAAGTTACCAATATAATTAGAAATAATATTAAGCTTTTTACACATAAAAACTCATTTGCATTTTCTAATTTTGATATCTTGTTTGAAATTATAAAACTAATCAGAAAACGCCTTTTGAATTATTTCTGTTTGCGTTTCACTGAGTTGGCAAATACTTAATCTCCTCCCCCCCCCCTTCTTATTCTTGAGGGTGTTAAAGAAATTTTTTTCACATATACTTGCATTATTTCTGAAATGTGTCAGAAAAGTACATATTTAAATATCTTTTTTAGTGAACGTGCGCTTTTTTCCGTGATTCTAGAAATACAATATGTATTATTCTTTAAAGAAAATTTTAACTGTAGAATAATGGTAATTTAAAAATATATATATTTTCGTCAAAAATTGTAGACCCAAAGAGGTTCTTTGGGTCTACAATTTCTATATTTGAACAAATCTTTATACAAATCAAACAGGGAAGGGTCAATGATTTTCATGCAAGCAAGGTTGTGAGACAATGTGAAAAAATTTCGATTTGTGCACACTTCGCTTAAGAGTAAAGTACAGTTCCAGAAATAAGCCCAGTCAAGTCTGGACCGAGCTTTCAGATAAAGGAAGACCTGGGCACGACCCAAAAAACTAATGATCTGACTCGACCCGCCCCGAGTCCATGTAGACCTCTAAACGGCATTTGAATGGAAACTAGTTGGATGTGCCATTCCCAAAACTTTCTTCTATCTCATACATACATTTTTATATTAAAAAAAAATTACTTATTTTAAAGCTTTAATAATTTTATAATAACAATTCAATATCATACCAACTTTGATTTTTATCTTAAATTTCTACTTCAGTCAATTAATCGGAGTAAAAACGAATTTCCGTCTCTGCACGAGCCGATGGACAATTATGGGATTATTTCAAATTATGGGAGGACCTACTTGCCTCACCAAAAAATAATCATGTACAAAAATTTAGTTCAGTTCTAGAACTAACTACTAGAACGTAACGTTCTAGAACAGACATGTCAAACACGTGGCCCGTGGGCAACAATTGGCCCGCTAAGGACTTCTCTGTGGCCCGCCAAGCCTTTGGCATTTTCGTACGTGTGGTTTCGTTCTTAGTTGATATAAAAAATATACTTTTCATTGCAAATGTTGCAGCGTTGAAAAATTGTAGAATGATTTTATTCAAAATATCTACCATTATTTCAGAATATTAATCTTCATTACATTTAATGGCAGATATTGACATACATTAATTTTAATGATTCGCAATTAAATAAAGAAAAGTTTAAATTAATAATTGTTATTTTAAATGATTTTTTTTTTTACAGTTTGGCATAGGGGACGCAAACAACACCGATTCAACACCACTGTGGCATAAAAAATGCAAATATACTGTCTGATCAAATCTAATTCATTTTAAAACTTCGCTCCTAGAAGATAGAGTATTCAAAAGTTATCAATAAGAAAGTTAAGAAAAGCATACCTTAATTTGAAAATTTATAAACATTTTATGTTTCTTCCCTAATAGTTAACTGTGTGTTTAATGTTGAAAAGAATACATTATTTTAATGATCTATTTGATTCACTATGACATGACAAAGTAATGGGTTATTTATAAGGTATTAAAAATGCACCGTAAATCAATTAAAATTCGACGCTAATTTCTAATTAAAAGTTTCTAAAAAATCAAAAGAAATAAATAGATATAAAAGGGAAAGTGACACGATTTCTCGTTTTGTAAAAAATAATAATAATAATAATAATAATAATAATAATAATAATAATAATAACAACAACAACAAATTGTAACCCTGTTTTTATTATTTGGCTGCATAGTCGAAAGCGAGCATTTTGAACATAAGCTCATTAATTAATTTCATTCTTAAAGGTTAGTAAACGTATCATTGTAAACTACCCCTGTGTGATCTTTATTTTTCTTGATGATGAAGATATAACTTCACAGATTCATAAAAGTCAATTTGAAATAGTATTTTTATACTCAAACAAAGACTGAAAAATTGTGTTTGATTTGTAGAAACTTCTCTGAAGTTTGCTAAGAATTTACTCACAAATATATTATATTATTTAGAAACTATATAAAGTGACGCATTGGTCAATTTTCTGATAAAGATAGAATATATTTCAAAAAAGGCTACCAAAAAGGGTATTTTGAATAGAATTTCCCAAAGTCATCGGGACTGAAAATTTAAGGAAGTATTCAAATAAGAAATTGCGTTTTTTTTCTGACTCGTTTTTAAATCCATTTTTGTTCTCAAACGCATCCAATTTACAGATCCTCTTATTTAGGAACTATAGAATGTGATGCATTGGTCAGTTTTTTGATAAAGACGGAATATATTTCAAAAAAGGCTACCAAAAAGGGTATTTTGAACAGAATTTTTCGAAATCATCGTGACTGAAAATTTAAGGAAGTGTTCAAATAAGAAATTGCGTTTTTTTCTGATTCGTTTTTAAATCCATTTTTGCTCTCAAACGCATCCAATTTACAGATCCTCTTAATTAGGAACTATATAATGTGATGCATTGATCGATTTTTTGATAAAGACAGAATATATTTTGAAAAAGGCTACCAAAAAGGGTATTTTGAACAGAATTTTCGGAAGCAATTATGATTAAAAAATTAAGAATGTATTCAAACAACAAATCGTTTATTTTATGACTCATTTTTAAATTCAATTTTTTTCTCAAATGCATTCAACTGACAGTTTTTTGTTATTTAGGAACTGTATAATGTACTGTTTTGGTCGATTTTTTAATAAATTCAGAATTTATTTCAAAATATGTTGTCAAAATGGGAATTTGAGCTGAATTTTTCTTAAGATGATTCTGATAAAACCAGTTTTTGGAGAAAAATGAATTTTTCATAAACGGCCAAATGAAGTTATTAAACTAGGTTTATCTCTAATCACATATATATATATATATATATATATATATACTGTTGAAATGAGCACTCTTCGAAATCTACCTCCGCCTACAGGCCCAGCCGATAGGGATTTTTTTATACGGATTATTCTATCCATTTTGCACCGATCTAGAAATTGTTTCGTTCAAGACAGGATTTCGTCATATACAGATTTTTGATGTATGCATTCTATGTAATAGAATGCATACATGGGACGCTAAGGAATGTCGTTATTACTCCGGTTACTTCTAGCGCAGTACACTGTAAATTACAAACTATCTCGCGAACATATCCAAGATCTTCTACAACATTTCGAAAGTACATGAAATACTCTAAAATTTTATGTATTTAACAAAGTATTTCCTGATAAATACATTAGTCTCCACATCACAGAACTTTCCTCGCAAATTTTAGATCAAATTTTCGTTGTTTCTAAAAGCGATAAGGACTAAAAATGGAACAAATTAACTTAAAGCTGTTGTTTGTGTTTCATATAACTCAGAGCCCTTCTAAGCAGAGCCCATAGGTGCCATTAACCGAATTATTTCATAATTATGCATAATATCATCACTTGGTGTTATTACCCAACCTGGCGTTATTACACCAGAACACCTTAGTCGTAATACAAATTGACGAGAATTGCTGAATGAGTGGGTGTCCTTTTAAATTCTATAATCGCGAATAAAATCTTTTAATACCTTCTTTATTATTTAAGATACACTTTTGAAATATCTTCAAAATATTTTTAAATACGTAATTGTACTTTAAGCTTAAAGAAACCGACATTTTGACTGTTTAAAGATACTGTATCCCCTTAAAACAGTCCTGAATCTATAGTGTTGAAAGTATTGAAGTTATCCACCAATATTAGTGCATATGACATTATTAATTAATAACTCTGTAGAAACAGGAATGATGTAAAACTTTTTTTATTTGGGTTATTTCAGAAACATCATTTTGAACTAACTTGTGGATGTTGTTGATTGTGTTTAAAAGAAGTATAAGAATTTTTTTCCCTTAAAAGTAATAATTTTTCCATTTATCCCTTTATGTAGCATTAATTCAGATAATAAAAAATAACAGAATGCATAAGAGCATTAAAATTAAATAGTGATAGTTATAATAAGTTGGCTTTGATGTAATAACGCAAGGGTGGGTGTTAACGAAGAGTGCTAATATTACGCGTATTTATGAAAGAATCCAAAAAATAGCATTTACGGGTTTTGAACAGAAGGACTCTAATTTATCTGAATACCAAACAGACGCGAAAAGTTAATTTGTTCCATTTGAAGACTTTATCGCTGAAAGAAGCACTCAAGAGTCACACCTGATCTATATTTTCCGAGGTAAGTTCTGTTATATGAAGACTATTTATTAGGAAATGTTTTGTTTATTAAATAAATTTGTAGTGTATATAATATTCTTTAAAAATGATGTGAAATACTTTGGATGCATTTGCGAGGTAAGTATCTTGTTTAAAATATGCTACGCAATAAGTGTACCGGGGTAATAACGCCATTCACTAGCGTTATTACTCAGGTTTTTTTTTTTTTCAGTACTTGAAATACATTCAAAGAGGATTTGTTATTTTTTTCTTAATTTTATGCATAAGAGGGCATTATTGTCATTGTTGAAAACCATAAAGGATAAAGAGAAATTTTTAAATCCTAAGTCATGCTAATTTTTTAATAGCAGAAGAATAAAATATCAAATTATTATTACAACATCCTGATATCGCAGTTAATTGTAAGTAAAAGAAGTTTGTAAATTTCTGGCGTTGTACAAAATGTATCTCATTGGACAATTTGCATGCATTTACATTATTTGAACTTGTAATATGCACTATTCTATTTTATTTCATGATTTAGTTGAATCGGGTGGGTTATAACGACATATAGCAGTGATCAAGAAATCGCGCTATTACAGTTTATGAATACACATCTTCTAAAATATTTTTTCTTATATACATAGCCACTACGTTGCTGTATCATATCCTATAGTTGATTGAAAAGAACTAAACATAAAACTAAACTGTAAAAATTTGTAGAAACGCATCGCTATTACACCACTACACCTTTTAAATATTGCTCCTGTGAAAAAGTTATTTTTTTTCTTATCTTATACTCTTATTAAAATTAAAAAAAATAATATATATATAAATTTTAGCATAGTAAAATATCATTATGATTTTTTTTTCTTTTATTGCATTAGCAAAAAGACTTCGAAGACTTGTTTTTAATTAAAAACAAAAAAGAAATATAGAGTTAAAGCAAAAGGAAAATCTATATTTGAAATTCGTTTTCAAGCAAACACTTTTTGAAATTGAAGCTTAATAAAATTCTATTTTGACAGTTGGATTTTTTAAGAGAGCTTTTTTATGTAAAATAACGCATAATTTTTTTTATGTATGATTTTTCAGAATCGTGGACGTTTATTGATTTCACTTTTTTTATAAGAAAAAAATATTAGAAAAAAATTAGACAGTTCATTTTTTAATTCGTAAAAATACTGTTTATTTATAATTTCGCATTAATTTTTAAACCTTTCTAATTTTTACTACATTCAAATAAATTATTGTAAGATAACGAAAATGTGACCATTATAAAAATCAAAATTGAATCAATGCTTTGAATACTATTTTTTTATTAGATTTTGATTCATTTCTAGTTGCTGAAAAATTGACAGACACCTGAACACAGAGTTTGAAAATTTTAATCTCGAAAAGTAATTTTATTATTTTAACACATTTAATAGTTGTTTTTTTCGCATTTAAAACGAAATTTATTATTTAAGACCATCATTAGGCAAAATTACAGACAAAAAGATTCATTCGAAAAAAGTCACAATAATATTTCAACACCGGCACAGTCTCGGAATTTAACGAAACTGCGTATATCAGTAACTTAATGTCTATTTTATTGAGATCCGAAAGAATTTTGTCGAAAAAATTCGAGGTGTCGATTAACTCCGACCATAAAATTAGCATTTCCCTAGTTGGTTTGAAGAAGTATTAGTGGATGTTCCAGTCTGCCATAATTTCAAAACCACGTTGTTGATATCCTGTTTAATTTTAAACCACGAGTTTATTGGACGTATGTCATATGACTGTCAGGGTAAGTTTTAAACTATTCCTGTTTTAAAATAAGCACTGTTAAATCAGTTAATTGTTCTTTTTAGAAGTTCTGATTTTGCATGAATCATTTTAATTTTTGCAATCTTTCTCTTGACTTTTAATAAAGTGTTCAGCTATGTTCAGCAATAAGCATTTTTTAAAATGAAAGTGGAACTCCTATAGTATTGGAAACTAAAAATATCTGCTGCAAATGGCTGCATATAAATAAGCTATTGTTAATAAACAAGCTTAATATGTAGTGGCAGTTTTTAAGTATGCATGTTTAGTTCAAAACTTGGAGGCCAATATTAAACCACTTTTAATTATCTGATTGAGCTGAATCTTTAAATATACAGGTTGTTTCCAATTTTTTTTTTTTTTTTTTACAATAATAGAAGGATTATAGTGCACATCAAGACAAACAATACTAATTAGGAGACCAAGGGTCCCAAAAGTTTTCCAAAGGAGATAGCCGCCATTAAAGTTTAGGGACCAAAATTTCAAATAAACATAAAAAACGGAAAAATCAGTCGATTGATTTGCGGTTTTCACTAAAATTATTCTTTATGTCGGCATTTTTTAAATTAAATTATAAAGATAAATTTCAAAAAATGTCGATAGAGGGCGCTTTAGACTTTGGAGTAACGAACAACTATTTTTTGCCGGTATTTTTTGCATTTCATTAAATTAATTCGTAAGCTTAGACTCAAACTTAAATTTTGAGCTAAAAATCTGAAAGTGGGAGTGGTTAAGTAGCACAAACTGAACTGTGTTCATGGGATTCAAATTTCAAATGATAAGAAAAAACGGAAAAATTAATTCATTGATTTGTAGTTTTCACTAAAACAATTCTTTATGTCGGTATTTTCTTAAAAATAAATTATAAAGATAATTTTCAAAAAATGCCGATAGAGGGCGCTTTAGACTTTAGAGTAACGAACAACTCTTTTTTGGCGTTATTTTTTGCATCTTATTAAATACTTTCGTAAGCGTAGACTTAAACTTAAATTTTGAGCTCAAAATCTGACAAACTTAACTGTGTTCAGAAGGTTCAAATTTCAAATGATTATAAAAAACGTAAAAATTGGTCGATTCGTTTGCGGTTTTTGCTAAAACTAATTTTTAAATGAGCATTTGCTTGAAAATAAATTTTAAAGATAAATTTTACAAAATGCCGATAGAGGGCGCCTTAGAATTTGGAGTAGCGTACAACTATTTTTAACTGTTATTTTTTTAATCACATTAAATGCTTTCAAATGCATAAACTTAAATTTTAGGCTCAAATTCTGAATCGTTGGGAGTGTTTAAGTAGCGAAAAATTGAATTGTGTTCGAGGAGGGGGGGGGGGGGGTGTTAAATTTCAACTCCTGAAAACACTTCAATTTGCGCTACTTAACAACTCTTAATTATTCAGATTTTGAGCTCAAAATTTAGGTTTAAATCTAAGCTTCTGAAAACATTTAATAAGTTTTTGCAAGCATTTAATTAGAACAAAAAAAGAATGGTTAAAATTAATTGTTGGTTACTCTGAAGTTTAAGGCGCCCTCTAATGGATTTTTTTTTAAATTTATCTTTAAAATTTATTTTCAAGAATATACTGACTTAAAGAATAATTTTATTTTAAACCGCAAACGAATCAATAAAATTTTCTATTTTCTATAATTATTTTAAATTTGACCCCCCCCCCCCCCGCCTTAAACACAGTTCAGTTTGTGCTACTTAACTACTCCCTACTATTCAGATTTTGAGCTCAAAACTTAAGTTTAAGTCTAAGCTTCCGAAAACATCTAATGAGATGCAAAAAATAACGGCGAAAAATAATAGTTGTTCGTTACTCCAAAGTCTAAAGCGCCCTCTATCGACATTTTTTTAAAATGATCTTTATAATTTGTTTTTAAGAAAATACCGACATAAAGAATAGTTTTAGTGAAAACCGCAAATCAATGAACCAATTTTTCCGTTTTTTATAATCATTTGAAATTTGAACCCTCTGAACACAGTTCAGTTTGTGCTACTTAACCACTCCCACTTTCAGATTTTGAGCTCAAAATTTAAGTTTAAGTCTAAGCTTACGAAAACTTTTAATGAGATGCAAAAAATAACGTAAAAAATAGTTGTTCGTTACTCCAAAATCTAAAGCGCCCTCTATCAGCATTTTTTGAAATTTATCTTTATAATTTAATTTCAAGAAAATGCCGACATAAAGAATAATTTTAGTAAAAACCGCAAATCCATCGACCGATTTTTCCGTTTTTTATGTTTATTTGAAATTTTGGTCCCTAAACTTTAATGGCGGCTATCTCCTTTGGAAAATGTTTGGGATCCTTGGTCTCCTATTTAATATTGTTTGTCTTTATCTGTGACATTATTATAGAACATCGCCGTCGTATCATGACATTGATTAAAAGCTTAGGTTCGAATCCTACCGGCTAATCAATGTCATGATACGACGGCGATGTTCTATAATAATGTATAAGCTCTAGTGGAATACCATGTTGGCTGTAGAATACTACTATTCACAAAGAATCAATAGCGGGATGAGCTGAGCAGTTGTTCTGGTAAGTGGATAAGCCATGGATTTGTTCTCGTAGGAGTTTCTCCAATAAACATGCAAGAAAATCAGTTTTAGTTCTTTATTATTTGGAGCACTTAAACTTAAAATACTCCACAGATCACCGTTCCACACATCTATTACTACAGCCTTCGCTCACCAAGCTGCAACATTCCGGCGTTCTACATTCTTGGAAAAAATGACATGGCTTTCGAACAGTTTAAAGGAAAGTTACATTCTGAGCTCCTAAAAAACCCAAATGAGAAAGCCGCATTTTCACGACAAACTAGCTCCCCCTACTCCGCGTCAACCATTTTAAGAATCCAACCAGGATTAATCTGAATATACGTAGTAAAAATGATCACATCTGATTGGCCTAGGAGACGCGAACCTCGGGTAGGAATTACTTCACGTATCGCAAAGAGACAAGCCTTTTAACATCTTCGCGCATTAACAGAGATCAGGTGATCAATAAAAAATAAAATTAAAAATCTCGAGAATATTCTAAAAAGGAAAGATTACGAAATAATTTCCCGCCCTTTTGAGAAACAAGCAATAGATTATTAATAAGTTAAATTAAAAAAAAGAAAAAGGACTTTACCTGTTAAAAGATTAATATATTACGAAACTAAGATTAAAAATATGTTCCACAATTTTAGAATTAAAAACTCAGCGAGAGCAAAATGGCGCAAAATTTTTTATTTTATTACATATATATATATACATAGTTTAGTAAAATCTCATTGTCACTACTCAATCATCAAGGCACGAGTTCATTCGGTTCACATCACTGCTTCATAAAGAAACATTTTTTTCTTGCAATTTCATAACATGTGCAAGGAAAATATGCTAAAAATGCACTTTTAAAACATAAGAGGTGGGATGGAAAAAAATTGTATGATGTATATAAAGATTAATTGACTATTCGCCAACACTCCTCCGTGATAAGTTAAAAAATTATTTTATTTATTGCTGTTTTTTTCCAATACTTCAGATCATTTAAATTATTTACAGATTTCTCAGCAGCCGGAAATACTGCGTTATCTTTTCATGCCAAAGTAATTTTTATTATTTGAGAAATAACACATCGGCATTTCTAAAATGAACATCGTAAATTTTATAAATTAAAAAGACTAGAGTTTTCCAAAAAATATTTTTCTTGAAGGTAACTTAGTTCGCTTTTCAAATGTTTCAACGATGTTCTGTATTAGAACATCTTTATGAGAAATATTGAATTTTCATTTCATTGCAAATGTGAAAAATTATCTTGTAGATATAATATGTATTTTTTACTACATACAATTGTGTATGAAGTTTACAATTCATACACAATCTTCATACACAAGTTTGTGTATGAATGCGCATGAAGTTCACTGTGTATAAAGAATGTGTATGAAGAAATTATATGTAAGTTCTTAATTTTTTTTTTTGAGTAAATATTTTTTAAGGTGGTGTCACATAGAGAAAACGTCTTAACTGATCAGTCATTGATATTACGTTTACACAACTGTTAAGGTAAAAGCACTTATAGTGGTCCATGTATCAGCAATGAAATATAAGATTTTAAAGTTTAAAAAAGACTAGAATGCATTTCTGAAAAAAAATATTGCAATAAATCTGATTGAATAATATACTTATTTATTATTTTTCCGTAAACAGTTTGGAATAAGAGTTTGTGTGTGTGTGTGTGTGTGTGTGTGTTTAATTACTTTCAAGAGTGTCTTGAAAACAAAATATTTTGGCAATTTTTACACATTTAATTTAGAGATTGCTATTTATTTAAAACAATGTTTCTTTAGCATTATGTTTTATTTTAAATTAAACTATGATGATATACTCTATTATATTATAAATATTTTGTTGTTTAATTTTAATTTAACCCAAAATTTAAAAAATAATGCATCACAAATTCACTTGTGCCGCTATTGAAGCATAAAAGAATAAAGAATTTTCGATTTTTCATTTTTTACAATTTTTATGTTATGTTCATTTTGAAAAATGCAGATTAGTACTAGTATAAAAATGTATTCATCTTTTAGAATTCCCTAACACTTTAACAATTATTAGATAATTGCCTTTAAGTGGTCTATTACTAATGTGTTTATCTTAAATAATAAAAAAAAAATACATTATCAATGTAAAATTTCTGAAATTATCATAAGGAATTTACTAAAAATCCGCACGAACTTCGCGTTATGCAAAATAGCAAAAGAATACGAACCATGTGAAATCTGCGCAGGACGTGTTACTTTATCGTCTGTATAGGCACACCCCCAGAGAGTTCAGGGGTCCAACTCAGGTAGGGGGTGATGTCCGAAACATCCGCCAAACCAAAGTTACAGTAGTTGAAACATCTGTTTGACGAGAAGGATCAAGTTAATCCATTCGTCATCTGTCAAATTCAAATTTTCAGCTAGTTAACTACATAAGACAATCACCAAGAAGCTTAACATTAAATATCCCAAGAAGTGGGTCATACCAAAATGAACAGAAAAGCAAATGGTTGCCGCGAAAACGAAGTGTAGTTGCTTTTTCAAAAAAATATATTTTCATGGAAGATTAGTCATATTTCAAGTTCACCCCCTCCGATTTTAACAGTAATGATAGCTACTATACATCTGACGTTTCCACCGCGCAGTCTTTCATCAAATTCACTTTAAATCGAAATTCGTAGACAACATCCTTTTTTGGGTTGAGATGAGTCTCTGTGCATATGAAAGTCTAGGTTTGTCCTCAAGGTACAACGACATTTGAATAAGTGCATTCATCATTGTATCATTCCCTACACCCGAAGCAATTACAACGGTGATGATTACGTATTCTGGCCAGACTTGACCGGCAGTTATTACTGTAAAATTGTTCTCAGCCACTTCAGCCAGCAAAACATAAATTTAGAAGCAATTACAACAAGGATGATTAGGTCTTTTAGTCAGACTTGAACAGAAGATATTTACTGCAAAATCGTTCTCAGACACTTCAGCCAGAAAAACACAACTTCCGAAGCAATTACAGCAAGAATGATTAGGTCTATTAGTCAGACTTGAGCAGAATTATTACTGTAAAATTGTTCTCAGCCACTTCAGCCAGCAAAACATAAATTTCGAAGCAATTACAACAAGGATGATTAGATCTTTTAGTCAGAATTGACCAGAAGATATTTACTGCAAAATCGTTCTCAGACACTTCAGCCAGCAAAACATAACTTCGAAAGCAATTACAGCAAGAATGATTAGGTCTATTTGTCAGACATGAACAGCAATTATTACTGAAAAATTGTTCTCAGCCGCTTCAGCCGACAAAATATACCTTCCGAAGCAATAACAACGAGGATGATTAGGTCTTTTAGTCAGACTTAACCAGAAGATATTTACTGCAACATCTTTCTCGGATACTTCAGAGAGCAAAACATAAATTTCGAAGCAATTTAAACAAGAATGATTAGGTCTATTAGTCAGACTTGACCAGCAATTATTTCTGCAAAATCGTCCTCAGCCGTTTCAGCCAGCAAAACATACCTTCCGAAACAATTACAACAAGGATGATTAGGTCGTTTAGTCAGACTTGACCAGCAGATATTTATTGCAAATTCGTTCTCAGACACCTCAGACAGAAAAACATAACTTCCGGAAAGAAGTCCAACAACCCGGGTAATTTTCTCAAAATTCAACCTATTAACTTGGAATATTTTAGGTCTAATGTACATACTGAAAGCTGAAAAACGGGTAACATACAGAAACTGATCAATAGAATCAAGTATTGTGTCAAAATTATGGACCTAAATTTTGTACAAGCACCACAAAAAGTCAAATTGATAATGTCCGACAAAACGGTTTAATTAAAGCCTGACAACTTTTTACAAAGTAATGCGGTTATTAATGTTACCACAAATGTAATGTGCACATTTGTGTTCTTTGCCTCATTTAATCATAGTTTTCCAGACAAGAAAAGTTAGTGTAGATTTCTACTAAACAGTTCTTAGATATTTTTCATGCTAGTTGATTGAAAAATGTTTGTAATATTTTTTATAAGTGTAGACTAAATTTCTCAAAATTAGGACATTAACATATGCAAAAGAGTTCTGAGTGGAGAAAGAATTACTAAAAAACATTTTCTTACAAATCTGTTTTACAATTTATCACAATAATATTCATTCTAAATCAATAATAATTACTCATTTCTTTAAATATAAAAAAAATATCATCTAAAATATTATATATATATATATATATATATACAAGGTGGTTATAATTAAACTTCCCCTATAAACAGCATCCCACAGAGCAAACGGATGAATGGAATGCAACGAAATTTTGTATATAGGCTTTACACGAGATGCGCTCACGGAATTTCGAAAAAAAAAATTTTAGTTCCAAAATGTCCACCAGAGGGCGCTTTTTTCGTAAAAACATGAAATTTAACTCAGTAAAAGGCCGAAACGGAATACAGAAACAATATTAACAAACCAGAACAAGAATTATGAGTAATAAAATGCAAAACCGGGAAAACCCGTCAGTTGTAGGAGAAAAATGCCGAGATTTGCATGCTTGGGAAGAAGAGGGAGCTTTATGCAAAACAGGTTTGGGTATAAAACGTTTGCAGACGTTGGCATGTTTAAGTCGATGTTTCCGGCTGTATTTATGGCGGTCTCTTTAGTTGAACGTGCGTTATTGGTGAAGCTGGTTTACGAAAACAAGGGGAATGATTCTGCTGCAGTTCGTGAATTTCGTCGTAGAAAGAACCTACGGCGTGGACCAATGTCAACTAAAGGTATCCGAGCCATGATTAAGAGATTTGAAGAGACGGGGAATTTAGGAGTTCAACCTGGAAGAGGCCGCAAACGTGTCACACCGGTACTTGTTGATGCCGTAAAGACAGCTGCTGACGTACAGTCACAGACATCAGAGTTTGGGAGCAGTAGCGCACGTGCAGTTTCTCGACAGACTGGCTATGCTTACAGCACCGTCCGAAAAGTGCTCAGAAACATAATGCACTACTTCCCATACAAGATCCGTCCTACCCACGAGCTGCTTGATAGGGACAAAGCACAACGTCTCTCATTTGCAGTCAATTTCCTCAACAGAATGACTGTTGATCTGTCATGGCCTTGGAATATTCTGTGGAGCGACGAGGCTCATTTCTACCTCAACGGGACTGTCAACACACAGAATTTCCGCATTTGGGCTAAGGAACATCCTCGGATGCACACTGAAAGTCCCCTACATTCTCCAAAGGTGACTGTCTGGTGTGGATTCACGGCGACTTTCATCCTTGGGCCATTCTTCTTTGAGGAAATCACTGAACGTGGGCCTGTCACATGTTCCGTTACGGGCCGTCGGTACCATGACATGCTGCAGACGTTTGTTGTGCCGCAACTACAGCAAAGGCGGGTACTTACATCGACCATTTTCATGCAGGATGGTGCACCCCCACATATCCATGAGTCCGTGAAGGCGCTATTGCTCCAACACTTCACAGAGGAGCGTGTTATTAGTCGCTCCTTTCGTAGTCCATGGCCACCACGTTCGCCGGATCTAACTCCGTGCGATTTCTGGTTATAAGGTTATTTAAAAAGTCTGGTGTATCGTGGAGGTGTTACGACGTTGAATGACTTAAAGAACTCCATAACGCTTCATGTGCGAAACCTCACAACTGATCAGTTACGATCTGCTGTTGAGCACACTGTGCATCGACTTGAAATTTTGTAGGTGAATGAGGGTGGTCACGTGGAGCACCTTTCCTTACATCGTCCTGGACACTATTAACAACTGCTCCGCTTGTGAAATTTCGTCCTAATGTGTTCTTGTTTCGGCAAACTGAACTGTTTTTTTGTTTCTCAAATAGCGTACTGTTCTTTTTTCCTTACCTTTACTTAATGTGGTTCGATAACAGGGTGATCAGACATATTAATAAATGTTAATTGTTTCTGTATTCCGTTTTGGTCGTTTATTGTGTCACATTTCATGTTTTTCCCGAAAAGGCGCCCTCTGGTGGACATTTTGGAACTAAAAATTTTTTTTCGAAATTCCTTAAGCGCATCTCGTGTAAAGCCCATATACAAAATTTCGTTGCATTCCGTTCATCCGTTTGCTCTGTGGGATGGTGTTTATAGGGGAAGTTTAATTATAACCACCTTGTATATATATATATATATATATTACTCTGTTAATAGTATACAACATTTGATTATTTTTTTTTTTAATCTTCTCTTTTGTAAGTTGAATGTCATCTAACAGATACCATATTTTAGAAATAAATGTATATTCCATATTACTATTCTTAAGATTTTTTACCTAAACAATAAAAAGTCTTTTCAAAATTTATTATTTTATTTAAAAATAATAAAATTTCACATATATCATTTTGTTTAATTTCATTAAAAATGCTTTTTCATACATTAATCCCATTCGAACGTATTTTATGAATATTTGTAGTTTCTAGATTGATTTTGTGATATTTAATAACTGAGTTTACAAGCACATTAATCAAGAGTTGCTGTTTTAAATTGGTGATTAATTAAAATTTATGCAATTCTTTGTTATCAACCATATTAAAAGTACGATTTATATTTGTCATTACATTTATCATTCTTATAAATTCTATTCTGTGTCACATACAAAAGAATGCTTTTATTTTACCCTCCAAAACAAATCTAGAATCGCAATTCTATACACAATGTTTTTAAAAAATGTATTTTCATGTAAGTTAAAAAAAAGACTCGAAAATAATAACTCTATCATTAAAGCAGTTTATTTCAAAATAATTATTTTTCACTTTCTTTCTCAGCGTTATACAGCAATAACATTTTCTTTAGTTTAGATGTAAAACAAATTTAAATATGAATCTATGAGAAAAAATAATTACTGAATTTCTGATGTAGGAATAACAGATTTCTTCAATGATAGTCTTAAGCAATATTGTTGTTCATTATGATGTTTTTGTTTGCGGATTATGTAATGTTTTTAATAATGTCACAAAGAATCAATATATTTCTTCCTTTTATTGTTATCATTTTTATACAATACATACATAAGATTGCATTTTGCGATTAGAAAAACAAAAATATATTTCCATTTAAAATTAAATACATGTAGTACATTTAATTAAAAGGTAAATAAAAAACTGATCTAAAAA
This sequence comes from Maratus speculifer, assembly GCA_964019185.1. NCBI lineage: Eukaryota > Metazoa > Arthropoda > Arachnida > Araneae > Salticidae > Maratus > Maratus speculifer. Next base: position 175,890,678 of record OZ025292.1, on the reverse strand, counting down.
CTTTTATGTTACTAATTACTACTGCGAGAAAACAAATATTTTGCCTTCATCAGACGGTAAAATATTTTTTTATATTTTGAAGGCAATATATTTGACCGATATAATCTTCTACCTTCTAATTAACTAATAATGCCAGATTTAAAAATGTGCTTCGGAATTTTAGATTTCATTAAAAAGTGCTATCTATCGTAGTCGTTACCACTGGTGCCAACTTTTGAAAAATATTGGGTTGCCTCAAAAATGTTGGATCGGCTTAAAAATATTTTTGTAAGATGGTGCGATCAGTTTGTTTTTCTTTGAAGGCTTGACAGATGATGGAAGATGAGAATTTTAAGTCAAGATATCATGTTTTAATAAAGTTGCAATTTTATTTAATTATATTCTCATGCGTTTTTTCTTATAAACACACTGATATATTTATTATAATATCATGATATCATGAACATGACTATACACTGAATTAGCGGAAAGTTAAACGTGGAGCAAAACGTTTATGCTTTTCCAGATTTATGGGTGTCAGTAGGAAAATTAAAACACATGGTCAGGGGCAAAATAAATTTTATTTTAAGAATAGAGATGAATAACAAAATAATAATGAAAGAAATAACAAGAACAATGAAAATTGGGTGTGGTAATTCAAAATTATTGGGTGGGCTCTAGCCCGACAGGCCCATATAATTTGGGGCCAATGGTCGTTTCCATGCTTTGTAGAGTTCATAACTTCTCATTATATGACTCCTGGAACCTAAAACTATTCTCACCTAAAAAGTTTATACATATATATATGTGTGTGTTAATACTTGGCAATTTTTCCAGAGACGTCAGTGCACTATACTGATGATACGGGTTCAAGTCTTGAAATTTAAACTTGTACACTAGATTGGCTTTTGTGTCTCTTAAGCACTAAAAAAACTGAAATTTGATTTTCATTTGAAATATTGTATGCAAAGAGAATTTTCTCTCTCTGGAAAAATTTCCAAACATATAATATTCAATTTATGCTGGATTTATTAGAGTTTCGTGTTTCACGATGCCGCTGGATCACGGAATTCCATCTTGTGTTGCTTTTGCAGCCTTTTCAACATGTAATAGTCAAAAATTCCAAGCTGGGTATCGTTCCATGTGGTTTAGGCAGTTGAGCGTCAGCACGCTATACGGATGGTTCGGTTTCAAGTCCCAACATGTAAGCTTGTCCACTAGGTTGGCAAATGTTCTCTAAGAAATATTTGAATTTGATTTTCATTTGAAATATATATATATATATGGACTAAATTTTTTCCGAACTATGATAGTCGCAAGGATCGTGATCAAACTCGCCAAAAATATTCGACACTTCGAAACATTTCTAATATCGCTGTGGGAATTGAAAATGGTTAAAACTGGTCCAAGGCCGCAGAAAAGGAGGGGATTTAAAATTTTAAATACTGCTTTATTATGATTCTGATAAAACCAGCTCTTATGATAGAAAAATGAAAGGAGAAGATAAGTATTTTTCTTTATACCAGTTGCCAATAATTAAAAAAGCACAAAAAAATTCTTACCACAACAATTACTTTTCTATTGCAAGAATTTCATTTGAAAAAAAAAACTGAAATAAATAGTTTAATTATTAAAAAAATACCCATTATACCCATACCCTTTTCTATAGCAATATTTCCACATTTAAAATGAAAGAGAAATAAACAGTTTCACATTTTTTTAAAGTAAATATTATGTCATATTTGAAATATATGGACGTCACCAAGTGAACGTCTAACAGTATGGGAGTTTGTAAAAAACGTATATGATAAAAATCCGACTATGTAAATATTAGCCGTATTTTAACATTTGAGGTTATCTGAATTTGCTTTTGCCGTTTTTATATCTATTAGACATACAGGGGTTGGACAAAAATATGGAAACACCTTAAAAAAAACACGTTTCCTTGCCTAGTATTGTGTACGGTACCCGTTGTTATTCAAAACAGCTTGCAGTCTTTTCGGAATAGATAAATACAGTTTCTGTATGTTTGCCAAGGGAATATTGTACCATTATTCCTGCAAAATGGTGGCAAGTTCAGATAATGATGTTGGCGGTGGATAGCGAGAACACACTTTCCGCTCCAATGTAGTCGATAATATTCAAGTCTAATGAATTTGGTAGCCTGGGAAGATGAGAAAATTCATCCTCGTGCTCAGAAAACCAGTCCTGGACAATGTGAGCTGTGTGAACGGCGACGTTGTCGTCTTGGAAGATACCATCATCATTGTGGAACAAAGCTTGTACCATTGAATGGACTTCATCGGCCAAAATGTTCACATAAGTCTGAGCAGTAATACGCCCTTACAGAGTTATCATGGGGTCGGACGAGAACCACGATATGACTGACCAAACCATCACCGAACCCCCGTTATGTTTCACTCTTGGCAACAAGCAGTCTGTATTATAGGCTTAAGATGGCATTCTCCAGATGTAAACTCGGCCGGAAGTGGGAAACAATGTGAAAGAAGACTCATCAGACCATATTACGCTCTTCCACTGCTCTATAGATCAGACTTTATGACTTAAACCCCATTTTTTCCTGTACAGGCATTAGCATTACTGATGGATGGTTTTTCAATTGCAACACGGCCAGCAATTCCCTATTTTATGAAGCTCCCTTCTAATTGTTTTGGTACTCACAGGATTTGGTAACACGACATTCATTTCAGCAGTAACTTTTGCAGCTGTGGACTGCTTATTTTTCGCGATAATCCTCCTTAATGATCGTCTGTCACGATCACTCAGCACACACTTTCGTCCGCCCTATGATTTAGCGGATGATGATTTTTCCTCATTTCAAATATGCGGAATAAATCTTCGACACAGTACCTCTTGAAACACTAAAAACCTCGGCTACCTTGCTTACGGAAGCACCCACCATACGCGCGCCAATAATTTGTCCACGTTCGAAGTCTGTTAACTCTGACATAATGCAATGATAATCTCACATAACAGTGCTCCAACAACGACTGAACGGTGCAGCGATTTTACGAAGTTGTATAGGTGGCGTCAGTAGGCGAAAACTCTAGTGACATCAACACAGTTCATTATAATCAATCTTTCTTTTCAAACATGCATTTCAAAAGGTGTTTCCATATTTTTGTCCAACCCCTGTATATACATAAGTGTATGCTTACATATTAGAATTTTCGCAAAAGCTTTATGTCTCTTATGAGCTTATTGAAGAAACTGGGTTATTCTGTCTAATTGCATTTAACGATTCATTAATTGCATTTAACTTCAAAATCTACCTAAGCCTCTAGGTTGAGCCGAGAGGGAACTTTATTTTCATTATTGTTTGACACAATTCATAAAACAATGTCATAACTTGTTATAGTATTGATTACAAGCTATTTAAAACTTTTAATAAAACCGTTATAAGTACTGAAATGTGTTTCAATCATTTTTACATATAAATCTAAAAAAAATCAATCAAACATTTTTCAAATATATTTCTACAAATCATATCAGTTTCTTACTTCATTTACAGGATGTCCAGCAAATAAGATCCTGATTTCAAAATAAAATTTCTCAAAAATAAAGATCGATAGAATTATGTAGGAAACGGTTTTCTCATTAGGTTAACCGTACAAATGCTACACAGATATTTCGATTGGTAAATATTTTGAAAAGATTGTGTTCTGGTTGCAAAGAATGCTGGATTTCGCATTTTTCATGTTTTAGATTGCTTGTAGAGAGTTTTTTGGCTTACAGTGCAATATTTTAACGATTTTTCGAACTAATGTTTGGAATTTCGAAATTAAGAAAAATTTATTCCGAAAATCGTCAAAATATGGCACTGTAAGGCGAAAAACTCGATCTTTGTAAGCAATCTAAAACAAGCAAAATGTCAAATCAAAAATACTTTGGAATCCGAACACAATCTTTTCAAAATATTTATCGTTTGAAACTTCTGTATAAGATTTTTACAACTTACCTAATAAACAATCAGTTTACCGCTTAATTCTACCGATCTTTGTTTTTGAGAAATTTAATTTTGAAAACGGGGTCTTATTTGCTGGACACCCTGTATATATTTAACGCTATGTATTCAATTTGATGTTTTCCAGCCCTGTCATTTTTATATCTTCAATAAAATTGTGTTTACGTTTATTATAGAACGAATTTATACAGAAGATTTATAACTTATAAAGTCTTATAATTGCACATAACTCTTCAAAATCGATAAATCTCGAGGTTTATCCAGACTGTGATTATCCAATGATTGTGATGATCGAAATAATTTTTATGTAAATTTGGATTGTTTCACTGTATTTTATTTTAATAGGATTTGTGCTATGTTTGCTTAAATATTACATATAAATGGTTTTAAATGATAGAAAGCATAGAAATGATACTAATGACATCATAAAGAGAAACGATAACCAAATTATCAAATATAAATGCAGTATAGGGATATAAAAATCACAAAGTGGTAACTTTAAAATATATTAAATGTGACAGTTCTTATTTATTTATCTTTTTTATTTTAAATGTTTATTTATTTATTTTTTGCTGTTGTTATTTCATTTAAACAATGTGTCTTCCTATAAAAAAAAGGATTATACAATTGCTACATTTATTACCTCAAATCAAAAGGAAATAAAACTATACCCAAATTGACCAAATAATGGACAGGAGGATTTCGGTATACGTATATTAAGAAACAAATATGTATTTTATAATTTAACTCTATCTTGATTCTCTTTCTATAGGTTATGTTAAGAAATAAACGAAATTGTTTCAATATTTAAAATTGTAAAATTGATATCTTGAAATCTAAACAGCAAATTTGATTATGCTTTACTAAAATAATACACACAGGTCATGTTTTGACATCATATATCAACTCAATATAAAACATTTGTAAAAAATTGACCAATTCTTTTTTATGTAACTTTTAAATTGAGTAAATTAATTACAGAAAAATTTTTAATGTTATATGAATAACGTAATCATACACTGCAAAAAATGAAGTCATATTATTTTTACACATTTATTTAGAAAGAACCAAATACTGAAAGTAGTTTAATCTATTCAAAAATAACTATATAAATAAATGTAGATTTTTTTTTATTATTTTTTAAAAAAAAATTAAATAATAATTATTAAAATAAACTTGTCTTAGACATTCTCTTCTTTCTTCTTCATATTCTTTTATATTTATATAAATTAGTCAAATTACTTATCTCATAATTTCGTCGCATGATTTTAAAAATAGTTGCAACAACTTACTTACAGAATACATTTTACATTTCAAACTTTAAAGCACTCAATTTATATTTTGACAGTGATTTTAAAATATTTAATATTAAACGGGAATATACATACATATATGCGAGTAATAATTATTAGTAATTTATGTATTAAAGTTTATGAATTATAATGAGACAAAATAATTATATATGTCTTACGGAATTCAAGCGAAAATTTTGTTGAAGCATTTATCAATAGGATAATTTTAATAAACTGAATAAACATACAGGAGAATATATTATAACCATTCTTTATCAAATGTTTGTGTGTTTCTTACAGAAGCAGAACTTGTTAAAGTAGATAAAGCAGCAAAATTCTTGCCCTCTGCTCCTCTATACACCTTGATTTTAGGAGCTGAGAAATTTGGTATGTAATTTTCGTAAAGTTGATGATCAGTGTTGCCAAATGGGCTACTTTTTTAAATTCAGATTCTTAATTGGCACCAGTTTTTTGAAATGGTTAAATTGCACTTCATTTAATGACTTATTAATTAAGGCAAAAGCATGGGGAATAATGTCGTTTCAAAAAAGTGGTATCAATCGAGAAATCTGAGTTAAAAATAGCTCACTGGCAACACAGTTGATGATTTAAATCTTTTTCCACACTTTACCAATTATAATCAAAATTTTGAACTTCTAAAGGGGATTTAGATTAAAAAGAAATAAAAATTTATCTAAATACGTTGAAACATTTCAGTAGTAAGTGCCTACACTGTTGAAAATCTTATCCTAGTTTGAACCAAAGTTTGGCACTCAATAGCTGCCAATGTAAGATGGTGGAATCTTGAACCAATATTTGGAGCTCCTGTTAAAATATAGTTCCAATAGTTGGAAAGAGATTGAATTAGGGAGCTCCAAATGTTGGTGGGAGATTTCACCATTTTTTGTGGCAGCTACTGAACATCAAAATTTGGTTCAAACTAGAAGAAAATTATTAAGAGTGTATATATCATAAAATTTGTATTCAATTAGAGGTGTCTTTTTTTCTGGGATCAAAAATAAAAATATGTTTCGTAAACACTGGTATTTAAACACTGGTCATTTTGGCCTATCTACTGCAAAACATTTATACGAACTACTTTCTTTAGGGAACAATTACCTTTTTACGGTTCCGTACTTAAAAATTAAAAACGGTATTGTAAGGTTACTCCTGTCTTTGTGTACCTGTCTGTAACCTTTCCAGCGACTCATACTGTCATAAAATAAACAAAAAATAATAACAAATAAAATAAAATGACAGTTTAAATCAGTGAAGAATTTTAAATGTATCAGCTCTAATCATACGCACGTGGATAGTAAAAATTTAATTATGAATAGCTCAGAAATAAATAATAAATGTTTATAGCAAATATTATCTTGATAATATACAGGGTGATTCCAAATTTTTTTTACAATAAAAGAGAGGTGATAGTACACATCAAGACAAACAATATTAAATAGGAGACCAAGGGTCTAAAACGTTTTCCTAAGGAGATAGCCGCCATTAAAGTTTAGGGACCAAAATTTCAAATAAACATAAAAAACGGAAAAATCGGTCGATTGATTTGTGGTTTTCACTAAAATTATTCTTTATGTCGGCATTTTGTTGAGATTAAATTATAAAGATAAATTTCAAAAAATGCCGATAGAGGGCGCTTTAGACTTTGGAGTATCGAACAACTATTTTTTGCCGGTATGTTTTGCATCTCATTAAATGTTTTCGTAAGTTTACACTCAAACTTAAATTTTGAGCTCAAAATCTGTAGTTGGGAGTGGTTAAGTAACACAAACTGAGCTGTGTTCAGAGGGTTTAAATTTCAAATGATTAAAAAAAAACGGAAAATTTGGTCGATTAATTTGCAGCTTTCAATAAAACTATTCTTTATTTAGGTATTTTCGTGAAAATAAATTATAAAGATAAATTTCAAAAAATGCCGATAGAGGGCGCTTTAGACTTTGGAGTAATGAACAACTATTATTTGCCGTTATTGTTTGCATCTCTTTAAATGATTTAGGAAGGTTAGACTTAAACTTAAATTTTGAGCTTAAAATCTGAATAGTAGGGAGTGGTTAAGTAGCACAAACTGAACTGTGTTCAAGGGGTAGAGGGAGGTTCAAATTTAAAGTAATTATAGAAAATGGAAAAATTGGTCGATTCGTTTGCGGTTTAAAATAAAACTATTCTTCAAGTCAGGATCTTCTTGAAAATAATTTTTTAAGATAAATCCCAAAAAATTTCGTCAGAGGGCGCCTTAAACTTCAGAGTAACCAACAATTCATTTTAACCATTAATTTTTGGTTCTAATTAAATGCTTGCAAAAGCATTTTAAATGTTCTCGGAAGCTTAGATTTAAACTTAAATTTTGAGCTCAAATCCTGAATCGTTATGAGGAGTTAAGACGCGCAAACTGAAGTGTGTTCAGGAGTTAAAATTTAACCCTCTTTCCTCCTCGAGCATAATTCAATTTTTCGCTACTTAAACACTCCCAACGATTCAGAATTTGAGCCTAAAATTTCAGTTTATGCATTTGAAAGCATTTAATGAGATTAAAAAAAATAACAGTTAAAAATAGTTGTACGCTAATCCAAAGTCTAAGGCGCCCTCTATCGACATTTTGTGAAATTTATCTTTAAAAATTTTTTCCAAGAAAAAACTGATTGATCAAGAAAACTGCTGATTTAAAAATTAGTTTTAGCAAAAACCGCAAACGAATCGACCAATTTTTTCTGCTTTTTACAATTATTTAAAATTTGAACCCTCTGAACACAGCTAAATTTGTCTACTTAACCACTCCCAGCTATTCAGATTTTGAGCTCAAAATTTAAGTTCAAGCCTAAGCTTACGAAAACATTTAATAGGATGCAGAAAATAACGCCAAAAAGAGTGTTTCGTTACTTTAAAGTCTAAAGCGCCCTCTATCGGCATTTTTTGAAATTTATCTTTATAATTTATTTTTACGAAAATACCTAAATAAAGAACAGTTTTAGTGAAAACCGCAAATCAATCGACCAATTTTTCCGTTTTTTATAATCATTTGAAATTTGAACCCACTGAACACAGCTCAGTTTGTGTTACTTAACCACTCCCAACTACAGATTTTGAGCTCAAAATTTAAGTTTGAGTCTAAGCTTACGAAAACATTTAATGAGATGCAAAAAATACCGGCAAAAAATAGTTGTTCGTTACACCAAAGTCTAAAGCGCCCTCTATCGGCATTTTTTGAAATTTATCTTTATAATTTAATTTCAAGAAAATGCCGACATAATGAATAATTTTAGTGAAAACCGCAAATCTATCGACCGATTTTTCCGTTTTTTATGTTTGATTGAAATTTTGGGTTCTAAACTTTAATGGCGGCTATTTCCTTAGGAAAACGTTTTGGACTCTTGGTCTCCTATTTAATATTGTTTGTCTTATGTGTACTATCACCCCTCTTTTATTGTAAAAAAAATTCGGAATCACCCTGTATTTATCTATGTTATAAAGGACAAATGTATCTGTGTGTAATGCTGGCGTCATTCTGAAAATGACAACAATTGCGTTGCGTTTGAAATTGCGTTTTTTTCAGTTTTTGAAGCTGAAGTTTTATAAACTACAAAACAACGCCCATTTTTATTTTTTACACCGTCGTATGTAAAAAAAATATCCTTTTAAATGAAGTTTGTTTGAAACCTTTATCGTAATTATTTATTTATTTATTTATTTATTTATTTATTTTAAGCATGTACGTTTTAAATATATCTATTGCGTGCAACTTTATAACGGAAAAATAATAATTCACTGACATTAAAAACAATTTAAAGAGTTAGTTTTTATCTTGTTCAAATATTCCATGAAACATAATTTCCACAGCAACTATCATAAAAATGGTCAAAAATCTAAATTCAATGAATCAACATTAGAGAAATTATATAACATATTACTTACAATAATTTACATTAACAGATTATCCGATGTTTACTTTCTTTTATATCTTTACAAAAAGAAAGAAATTAGATTTGTGAAAAAATTCGACTTCCGGTTTTCGATGGATTTATACTTTTTAGAAGGCCCTGAATACAATTTTGTGGCTTTTAGAAAATATGTTTGAGTCTGTCACTCTGTCACTCGTGTGTCTGTATGTGACAAAAAATATTGTGGTCTGTGTATCCTAAGAGCTAATGCATGAAATTTTACAAAACTTTGTATCCGATTAAACAGTGATATAAACTGGCACTTATTAGTTTTTAATGTATATCGGCAACAGGTGATAATGCTATACTGCACTATTCGTGATTTCCGCAATAACTGTGTCGTTAAAACTAATGAACCGATTTTCATTAATCTTCAAGTGCAGCTAGTCCGAGATATGAGTTGGTGCTGATTACGTTTTGATGTAAATCGCCCTACAGGTGGCACTGCAAAGTGAGATTTCTCATGATTCCCGCAACAGCTCTATCTCAATAAATAATGCACGAATTACACAAACCATCAGATTTAGGAATATCTTGATAAATATTTTAATAAATATGCTGATTATGCTTTGTTTTATATCTCCAACAGTTGATGCTGCTATATGCAGCATTTTTCACTATTTCCGCAATAGCTCTATCTGAAGAACTTATGCTCAAATTTTCATTTAACTTCAGATTCAGTTAGACGCTGACATAATTTGTTGCTGATGTGGTTTTCGTGTTAGTCGCTCAAAATGTGGTGTTGTTATATTGGATTTTTCACATTTTTTGCAATAGCTTTATTAAAAAGAAAAAAAATAAGAATAATGCAAGAATTTTTATCAAAGTTTAGTGTCAGTTAGACGTTAACACAAATTGTCGCTGCATTTGTTTTGGTACAAATCACTCAATAGATGATACTGCTCTGATAAATCGAGGGGTCGCAGCGTCCCTAAAATTTTTGCCCTTTTTTAACAGTATTTTTAAATCAAATATATCCCATTCATATTCCTTTAAGATCTATATACTGAAATCTTAGAATAAATATTATCGTTCAAAAATTGTGGTGGAAAGTGTGAAAATTTTAGGGACGCTGCGACTTCTGTAAATTTTGCATGATTTTAGCGATATAGGCATATCTCAAAAATTGTTTTACGCAATTTTATATCTTTTAAATCCTCTTGACGGACATAGATTGTCATTTAATTAATTTTGAAACTTTGCTAGTGATTTTTGAAGCATTACTTGCATGTGATAGAAGAACATATTGGGATTAGCACAACCCACTACTATATTTAAAAGACCAAGTTGATTTTTTAAATACTAGCCCTGAGTTTTCTACTGGACGATTTTAAGAGTTATTTTAAAGAAAGCTGTTCATTTGTAAGTGTGCCTGTACTAGCTATTTTTTTTAATTATTTCCATTTTCGTATTTTATTTTTAATTTTAAAACTTTCTATGATATTTCTGCAAAAGGATGGCCATCCTAATAACTTTTCTGTATATACTATTAATTTATTTTGATGTATCACATTTCATTAATCAGACGCGTGATTTTATCAGTGTCGTCGTATTTTAACGAAAACTTTTAATAGATTTCATAAAATTTAAAATGATTGCGTGTAATTTTGTATCAATCACGGAAAAACAAATTACTTAATGTTATTTCATTATATTATCAATAAATAATCTATGTAAATAAAGTAACATGTAATAATAGAAAATAATTTTTGATAAAAAGTAATACCTAAAGCGAAATGATTCCGATGAAGGAAACGATGTCATTCAGAAAACATATTTACAAGAGATCGAAAATTTTTCATTACGAAAGATAAGTCTCAATTAATGACTTAATAAATTCATTATCTTAGTTGCCTATTACTATTGCCGTAGAGGGATAAGATTTAAATTTTACTATAATTTAAAATGTTATAATTAAACTTTAGTAAAAAACAATATTTGTTTTACGAGTTAGATTAGCAAGTATAAATACTGATTAATTATTGTTTTTATTTTTGCTATTGTTTTTATAAATTCAGTCAGTCAGTTCTTTTAAAAAAAATTCATTCTTTGAATTCGTAGGATTTGGACTTGTATTTATTAAATATAGTAATGAAACTAGCATCTGGTTTCAAAGAAAGTAAACTATGAATGCAACGTAATTTTTTAAATATAGCTTCTGTCGACCGTGCGAACGAAAACGAACTCTAATAAAAAGTTCCGTGATAGCTTCACTTTAGAAAAGTTAACAAATAAAAAATATAAAAAGAAAAGTGTCCAATTAAATTGATGTTTCAAAGAATAATATTCTATGGAAAATAATATATTTAGCATAGCTAGCATTTAAAGCATATTTGTTTTTAAGTGACAAAGTTACCCCAAACTCTTGGTAACATTGTCACACATTTTTTTTTTTTTTTTTTTTTTTTTTTTTTTTTTTTTTTTTTACAATACTTAATGTATTATTTTGAATCCACTCTGATGTTTAAAGGAATCATTAGGCCGATACGCTTGTATTTTTTTAGACCCGCATTCATAGAGTTAGAAAATTTATATACAAGAATGTGTCTAAAATGTGACAAATTAACCTGTATTAGAGTATCTGATTTAATCTTGGAAATTACTTACTTATTAGACAGTATCTGGAGGAAATGAAACACAATCATTGATATATTCTTTATCTAAATTGGAATTCAATTACAGATAAGTAAATATTGTTAAAAAAGAAATTTTAAAATATAGTCAATTAAATAAAATACTTTAAAAAATGCACTTGCATTTCAAATTGTAATTTAGATTTAGATTTAAGCAATTATTAATGATAATTTTTCATATTAAATAAAATTAAAGCAATTAACAATAAATTCCTTAACTTTTAAATTCGAGCAAATAAAAGAATTTGACGTTTACTAAATAGCTTACATTGCTTGAAAAAATAGAACATACAATTTTGCACATCTATATTTATTATTTAAAATCCAAAATAACTTTAAATTATAAGGTGCTAAAATGAAACATTTTTATGACTGTTAAATTCAAACAGAAAAATATAATGATGAATTAGTTTTACAATTATGTTTATTTTAATGATGCAAAATCTCAAAGTAATGATGTAGAATAATCTTAGAAAGCAATCTTCTGGTTTAAATATTGATTGGGGAATGTAATATATTTTTAATGGTGGCGGCTTTCATCTCGTCTAAAGCATTAATTAATAGTTTGTCTTTGAAGAAAAAACAGGGTCATTTGTTTAATTCTTCATAACTTATTTCTTTTAAAGACACTAGAATTTCTATTTGCCTTAAAACAATTACAGATTTATTAACAGTATTATATCTGTAAATTAAATTACATGCTACATAATAATTGTGCATGAAATAAATTATGAAAGACATTTTTTGCATTTAGTGTTTCGATATAATTTTAAAACTTTATTTGTTAATTTAAGTATAAATTTTTTTAATGAAATGTTTTTTCGGCTGGGAATTATAGAGTATTAATTCAAATCAAATTCTATTTATGATTATGGTTATTTATGGCTATGTACTTTTATTAGAGTGTTGAATGCTAAACTACTATTTGAGTAGTTTTCTAAAGCAAATATTTAAAGAACTTTAATAAATTTGCATTTTGTAAAAAAATATTTTGCAGAAAGGAGCCTTTTATTATTTTGTCTTTATTATATCTACTTTGGTCATTTGTTTTAAAAACTTTTTCTATATCTAAGATTAAATAGTATTGCAAAAAGTATAAGGACAAATGTAGTGAAATCACAGTGTAAAGAAGAAATAAAATAAAATGTATGTATTATTTCAAAAATCATTATTATTATTATTTTATGTGCAGCAAATTTACTTGTAAAAAGGGAAAAAATAAAAAATAAATTTGCATTTATTTATGCAAAATAGCAATCACTTCCGTGATATACATTGTTTGAAAAAGATTTTAAGATGAAGAAAGTGGCATTATAATATTTTCTTGGATACTTGAACTTCAATAATTCATCTATGAAAATTATGCATTTCATACATTATTATTAAAATGATTTTTAAATAATACCAAACTTCAATGACTTTTTATAAAGCAAATGAATGAAAGTAAAATTCTGGTTTTGATCAATTGTTTTAACATTTGATTCTGGCAGTTGGAACACCTTACGTCCCAATGACTTTTCTTTTGCAATATTCGTCAAAATATTTAAAAATAATCTCTGTCTTACACAAATATTAGAATATTTTCAAGAGCAATACATCACAAAGAAATTTTTAGTAATTTGTGGTGAAATTGAATGTAAAAGTAATTTCCGTTCTTGACTCGTAACCAAAAGGTTCACACAACCAAAAACTATTGAAATGACGAAAAAACTTTATATTTTATTTTTTGTTTTTATTAAACCTCTAATGGTGTCTCACAGTTGATGCAATAGACAAATTACTAAAATTAGTGTTTTGCGAGTCATTAACGTTAAGCCACACAGAACAATGTTACTTGCAAAAAATAACACTTTAAACCCAATCATCTCCAAACACTGTTTACCATTTCTTTTGTCCTGTTAATTTTTAAACAGATTAATAGATTTACAGAACCAAGATTATTTCTCAACAAAAATAATCTACCTTAAAGATTGGTAGAAATAGGTTTATTGCTTGAAATGTTACAATCTTGGTACGCAAAATAATAAACAGATACCAGTAACAATTCTGTTATTATATTTTTAAAGGAAAATTCAGTTTTTGTTTGTTAGCAAATCCACATAAAATTAAAGCAAATTAAAGTATTGTTGTAAACATTCCGTTTACTCTCAAATATCAGTCGTTTGTTATAATCATTTCTTATTGACCATAACTAATCATTTTTAGAGTTTCGTTCATCTGACAAATTCTTATTCGACACACTCTTCTGCCTGTCTCTCACAGAGTCCATACAAAAAAACTGTACAAGTCAGAAACTTCAAATTTTGTCTATTTATAGCTGAATATCTCGTGTCACACGGCAAATAATAAAACTTTGAAAAAATCTATTATTTTTATTAAATTAATTTTTTCAATGTCATCCGTTCATGTTTGCGTTCATTTCGCTTTAAATTTTAAATGATAACCTTAATTTTAATGTTTTTGTTTAAATTTTATTTTTGGTGCAACCATCCTTGTAATAATTTAATAATTATTAGTTCATAATTTGGATTTCTTAATTAAAGAATAAGGTGTTTTGAAAGAAATATTAAACTGAACCTTTTTGTGCGATCCGCGATCACACTTATCCACTTGTTCCAAAATTAAACTAACTTAAACAGGCATACATGGTCCAGACTTAATGCAATCCTTATATATATTATAAATGTGAAAGTGTGTCCGAAAATTGGAATGAACTTGGCTTCAAAACGGATGGATTAATGTCTTTGAATTTTTGTATATAGATAAATTATTGGTCTGAAATGAACATAGGCTAATTTTTATTTATTTTATTCAAATATTTTTCTTAATAATTCAACATTTCACTATTTTTCATACAGAATAAATTGAAAAATTTTCTCTAATATTTAATCATCTTTCTTTTTTCGTTGCCAAAAAATAAAAAAACCGGAATAATTATTTCTTTTTGTAATTAATTTTCAATTGAAAAATTTTCACGTGATAAAACAAAATGAAATAAATAAATGCACCTTATTTTGTTTTTCGGTTAGAGGTTAAAAACCGCAATTTTACCAATTGTGACGTCAGAGGAATACTGTTTTTGTTCTTATATCACGCAAATTATTATATAAAATTTCTTTTACACTTAGAAGACTTCACAAGAATATAACTTCACAATTTACAAGAATATAAATATTTTAGTAGTTTTTCCAGATATTAATCCGTAATCAAAATGAACCTTTTTCTTTCTTTCGCTTCAAGACTATAAAATTCAACTTTTTACCAATTGTGACGTCACAGGAATACTTTCCATTAAGAATTTTAAAATATCAATGTAAACGTCATATTTGAAACAAAGTATAAGTTTTCAAGTTTTCATTTTTAATAACACAATGTAATTTTGAGTAAGTGCTAAAAAGAGACGACTGTGACGTCACATATTAAAAATAAAATAAATATGCTCTGATGTTCCAATGAAATGAGATTGAATCATGATATCAAAAGTAATTATTTAAAGAAAATTAAGTTTATCGTCTGAGTGAGATAAATATTTATTTTTAAAATGAAATAAGTTTTTTAAAGGTTAAATATTAAATGACTAGAAAATGTTAATAATTTATAACGCATATTTATCCATATCGTAAATGACGTAATCATCAATGAAAAATACTTTTTATCATTCTTAGAAAGTAAGAAAAGCTCAACTAATAAAAAAAAAATATTTTTGTGTGTTAATTCTTAAAATTGTTCAATTCTGAAAATATAAATAAAAATCCCTTTAAAAATGTACTTTCGGGCTTAAAATCTAAAGATTTAATGTAATTGTGAGAAAATACATTACTGGAAACAGGTTTGTAAATGGATATTAATTCCACATTTTTTTAGCTCTTAAGAAGTAAAAATATGTTGTCACTTTTAAAAATATTTTTTTATAATAAATTTCTATAAAGTTTTATAGTATGCAAAGCATATATGTACAAATTATACAAAAATGCCACCTAAAACACAGTTTTGTAGTGGATTTTTCTAACACAGTTTTTCCGTTTTACGGAAACTACCCCCTTTTTGACACTTTCTAACATGGTCTAAATGTGTTTACGAATTCAACCTGTCTGTCTAACGAATGCCGCGTGCCTGGGGTCTGCCGTCTGTTTGTCCGTGTTTTAACTTGAGTAAATATAGTGGTATTCATACGAAAATGATACATGTTATTGAGATTTGCCATAAAATGTGCGGCAATGAAAATGAACTGGTAGCAATTATAGCTGAATCACAGGAACACTCAAAAGGAGACTTTACATTATGGTCTAAGGCGAAAAAATCATTTGTGGTGTATTTTGATATTGTTACATAATTTTAAATGTAATGAGATTTGCATGCATTTTTAAGGTTCACAAGAACATGGTTACTATTGAATATATTAAGTGTGCGTACAGGGAGCTCAAAAGTATTTCATTATATCATGGTCTGTGAAGAAAAAACATTTGCAGCGTATTTTAATAATGTTCTTTTATTAAGGTTATTTTAATAATATTGAAATTGATACCAGTTTCTGAAGTGCACTAAAACAGGATTTCTGTAGAAAATGGGGTGCAAAGATTTAACCTTCGTTTACAAGATCTCAGAAAAATGTTCGGGAATATAATAGTCTACGGGGAAAAATATTCCCAGCTTATTTTAATTGCGTTGCACTATTTCAAACATGATGAAATTAAATTACTGAAATAATCGATACAATGATAAATACTGAAATTTACTACAATATGGTTGCAGTTAAGTATGATTCGCATCACATTTGTTGTTCATTTACAGAGACTATAAAACATTTTGAACCTGTGTCCAGATCTCAGATATTGTATCCAAAGTATGGTCTATTAGAAAAGATTGCTGAAGAGCTTTTTCAATTATCGTATGTATTTTAAGGAAAACTAATGCATCCTGAAGTTCAGCTACATTTGGTATAATAAGAGATGTTTGTAGAATTAAATAAATCATGTATCGGACTATAAAATAAACTGGATATATGGTGACCTGTGCAATAGCGATTCCCGGAAATACGAATTCAATAATTTTAATCAATCTCTCTCTCTCTCTCTCTCTTTTTTTTTTTTTTTTTTTTTTTTTTTTTTTGAATAATTTAAGTTAAATATGCGGTCGTATAAATATCTGCACGTAATATACAGGATTGTACAAAAGAATTCAAGTACGTTTTTGTCTATTATTAGAAATTGCGAAAGGTGAATTTCAATTTTCGGTATACTTTTTCTAATTAAGCAAAATTTTAACATTGTGTTCAGAATATTTACAAGCACATAAATCATATACATAGCTGCAGAAAAGAATGAGCCGGTGAAGTTATGTATTATGGAAATGTTGGATATTTTTTTTTTATTACTTAGGTTTAATACATGATTTTTCTTTCTTTAGCATGGAATTTTGAAATGCACTACAACATGATTTCTGTACAATTGTTGTGCGTTACAGTTGTTCTACAGTATAAGTGGTTGCAATTTCATTTTCGCGATTGTTCATATTATCTAACACATTTCCTTTTTATTTGACTGAGTTCTTTAAGTCCCCTTATAAAGAAAAACTACTGCATAGCCTCCCATAAGATATGTGTTAGTTATATATGTTTTAAATTTTTGTTAATGAAAGCGTTTATCTATGGAGGAATGAAATAGGTGGAGGGGAAGTATCATCTTTGGGGGTGATGCTAAAAATGTAACCCTACATTAAGTCACATTAAGTACAAACAAAACCACGTGCTTTGACGCGCCTATCAATTGAAACAGGTTTAAACACTTTTTTTTTGCTATTGTTTTTTAAAAAGAACTAATCCATCGCTTCACCGGTAAGAATTTATTAATTATTTTATCATATGTGTTTTAAATATCAATATAGAAAATTATTTTAACGTTTTGCTTGAAAATATAACATTCTTTTGTTAATATCTTAAAATCGTCTGCAGTCTGAAATCTGTATTTTAGATTAATATTTATTACTTAAGTTTTCATACATGATTTTAAAAGAATGTTTTCATCATTATATTTTAAACATTTATTTACATGCAATTATTTAGTCAAAAAAATTTTAGTCTATATTATAAAGTATTTAAAACTGAATTAAAGAAGGAATCTTTTAGTAATACAATTTTTAGTTCGTAACAAATGTTTTCAATATCTAATTTAATTTTAATTTGATATTTAATAATTGCTAATTTTCCAATTTCTTTTATTTTAAAAGCGAATATTTATTTTAATAAATAATAATAGAACAAAAACCATTTTAAAAATTTGCTATTTCTTCTTAAAATAATTCTTCAGTTGTAATTCATTTCTTTCAATTCGTATTATAATACAAAATTCCTTCCACGTCCTTTTGTTTGGAACATTAAAATTTGAGCGATAAATGGATTCATATTGCAAACCTTTTTTGAGCCTTACTTCACCTCCACCTATATCATTCCTCCATGGCGTTTACCTTTTTTTTTAATGCTACGTGAACGAAGTCACGGGTAACAGCTAGTAAATGATATTTTGAGAATGAATAAGATTAATTTATTTTTATTTTACTAGGGGGGCCCCGCCCCCCTGCTCGCTATGCTCGCCAACCCCCCGCGTAATCGCTTCGCGATTCCAAATTATTGGCTATCCCTGCTTGCTGCGCTCGCCAATACCCCATGGTATGAATAAGCAGTTGCAGACCTTTCAAATGATGTGTCACACGACTGGTGTTGTAAAGAAATTAAAAATGTGCCCCCCTGGGGGGGCAGAGTGGGAGGCGACACACAAGACATCCATAAAATGAATAAACAGTTGCAGACCTTTCAAATGATGTGTCACACAATTGGTGTTGTAAAGAAATTACAAAATGAGACCCCTCTGAGGGCAGAGGGGCGGTTACACACAAGATATCCATAATATGAATAAGCAGTTGCAGACCTCTCAAATGATGTGTCACACAATTGGTGTTGTAAAGAAATTAAAAATGTGCCCCCCTGGGGGGCAGAGTGGGGGATGACACACAACACATCCATAATATGAATAAGCAGTTGCAGACCTCTCAAATGATATATCACACGACTGGTGTTGTAAAGAAATTAAAAATGTGCCCCCCTGGGGGGCAGAATGGGGTTGACACACAAGACATCAATAAAATGAATAAACAGTTGCAGACCTTTCAAATGATGTGTGACACAGTTGGTGTTGTAACGAAATTACAAAATGAGACCCCTCTGAGGGCAGAGGGGGGGTTACACACAAGATATCCATAATATGAATAAGCAGTTGCAGACCTCTCAAATGATGTGTCACACAATTGGTGTTGTAAATAAATTAAAAATGTGCCCCCCTGGGAAGCAGAGTGGGGGATGACACACAACACATCCATAATATGAAAAAGCAGTTGCAGACCTTTCAAATGATGTGTCACACAACTGCTGTTGTAAAAAAATTAAAAATGTGACCCCCCTGGGGAGAGCAGAGTGTGGGGGTGACACACAAGACACACATAATATGAATAAGCAGTTGCAGACCTTTCAAATCTTGTGTAACACGACTGGTGTTGTAAAGAAAATAAAAATGTGTCCCCCCTAGGGAGCAGAATGGGGGATAACACACAAAACATCCATTATATGAATAAGCAGTTGCAAACCTCTCAAATGATGTCTCAAACGACTGGTGTTGTAAAGAAATTAAAAATTTGGCGAAATATTGCAGTTATCGCCAAGTTGGCGTCACTTTTGACAACTAATTTTGATCGCCAAATTTGGCGATATATCGCCAAGTTGGCGACAAACTTGGCGATTGTTGGCGATGGTAACCTTTCCTTTCTTTATGGTAACCCATACGGCGATGCATAGACGGAGTCCTTTCCTGATTGGTCTATTCGACTCATGGAAGGAGTGGACAAACCGGATTCGTTAGTTCCGGAAATCTTCCACATCAGCATCATTCCAGGAGTCATTCCTTTTAAGGCTAGTTTTTTTTTTACTATAGAAGGATTTTTTATGTATTTATTTATTTATTTAGTTTTTCGTTTATGACACACGTAATTATTGCCAACAAAAAGTAAAATATGACATTTAAGCATTGAAACAGAGTGATCTTTATGTTTGATGCTTAAAATTAAAACTAAAGGAAATATATATATATATATATATATATATATATAATTCGTAGTATTATTTATAAACTATATGGCCAAAAGTGACCGGTCACTTGAGATCTTTTATGTTTTCTTAAATATCTAGAAACGTACAGAGGGAATTATTCTGAAATTCAAAGTGTGTAAACATTATAGAACGGTCGTACATTTCCGTGAGGTTTTTTTTTTCCCAAAATCCCATAGAGGACGGTCAACAAATTGAAAATGGCCGGATATCTTTTGAATAACTTTATCAAAATTCATGTAGCAAAAGCGGTCAAACTACAGATTATGATTAAGCTGCTTATTGTAATAAACTGTGTTCATTTTTATGTGGCTAGCATGCTTACTCGTTGAAAAATTAAGGTATTTTTAGTTTTTTTTTTTTTTTTTTTTTTTTTTTTTTTTTTTTTTTTGTTAACAAAATGTCTAAAATCGTAGATGGTCGATCACCTTTGGCCGTACAGTGCGGAATATATTTTAAATAACATATGGAATATATTTTAAAGAGATAAATAAATGCTTTTTATATTAATTTTTTCCCAGCGTTAAGAACAGTACATATGTAGTCTTTTTTTTTTTTTTTTTTTTTTTTTTTTAATATATTTTCTTCTTATTTTGCATTTCCTAGATTATTATATTTTTGTAAAACACACGAAAACTATTTGGCATATATTCATAAAATATAATATACTACACAAGAATAAAAAATTTAAATTAAATGTAGCTCATGTCGTTGTATAAGTACGGGTTGTATTAATAACCATTTTTCAGCAATATAATTTTAGTTACACATAAAAAAACATACATTACGGGAATTATTAAAGTAATAAATACAACTTGCTGTGTATCATAAAAGAAAAAAAATAATTTTGGCTGATTAAGATTTTACTTAATTTTTTGTCCTTATGGGCGTTTAAAAATTACGATATACTTATGGGATTACCAACGAAAGCAAACAAAATGGCAAATATCGGAATAAAATATTTAGTTTATTTCTGTTAGTTACATGATTAAATTTTTTGCTACTTTAACTAACTTTTTCCTTATAAGTTCAATTAATGTTACTAATTATGAATTAAATATTTATTCCAGTCTTTACCACACTTGGATTTAATTTCATTGTATGCTCTAAAATATGTGATTCTTAAAAAAAAAAAAACATAAACTGATATATAAAAAAAGAATTTACTGCATAAAAAATTAGCAATCACTCTTAAGACAGAGTGACTATTAACCCCTTTTTAGAGATAATATTTACTTCGTGCAGGAGTACGTACCGTAAAATGGGGTGAATCGGAACACTTTTCAACTTCAATGTTAAAAAAAGCAACCACTGATTTTTTAATTCGTTATTTTTTTACTAGAAACTTCTGTCTTAATTTCTTCTTTACTTTTTAATCAGAAACGTAACACTTGTTATTGTTTATATATTTTTTTCAATTTTTTAATGGTGTTATAGCCCCTATCTGCGGGGTGAATTGGAACAAATGTTATAATTCTTATTTATTCCGGTTCAAATTTTAATAGGGTTAATAAAAACAGGTAATAATGATAAAAGAGGAATAGGAACACATAATTAATACCAAACCAAGCCTTTATTTTATATATAAATAAAAGTATTACTTTTCAAATTTAGAGATTATCTCAAGAAAAATTAAAATTTATTCTAAGAAGTTGTATTCGAAATGTAGAAGATGGAATTTAACACATTTAGCCTTCTTTTAATGTATCCTTTACTTTTAGTCCTTGGGTAAGGGAATCTATTGAGTAGTCCCAATCTCTTCATACATTAATAGGATCTACTAATACGATCTCAGCACCAGCCTTTAGTACTATTTGCATCCTCTCTTTTTTAATTGGTTTATTATTTTGAGAAGTTTGTATAATGTTGTGGATGTCAGAGAATAATTCTGTATAATCTCTCTCAGTAATTTGGTATTTTTAAATTTTCTATTTTGTGTTCCATGTCTGTTGGATTTGGGGTTGACTTTTTTGTTTAACTAAGTAATTTCTTGGCCCTTTTGAACTCTTCAAGTAATTAGAACAATCAAAATATCGTTACAATATATATTCATACATATACACTATATTGCCATTGATTATTGGACACTTGCGATTTTAGACATTTTACTAAATATCTGGAAAAATATATGAGGAATCATCTCGAAACTCCTAGTGTATAAATATAATAGTATACATCATACACCTCCGTAAAGATTTTTTACCGAAACTCCATAGGGGACCGTCAACAAATTAAAAAAGAATGAATATCTTTTGAATAGCCTTGTCAAAACTAATGTAACAAAAGCGCTCAAACTCTAGATTATGATTTAATGCTTTATTGTAATACACTGTGTTCATTTTTATGCAAACAGCATGCATACTCGCAGAGTAATTAAGGTTTTTATAAAAATGGCCCCAATTTTTTCTAAGTTTTTCCCTTATAATTTTCAGAGTTCTTAATATAAAATAATATTTTTTTCAGAAAATATGACAAACAACATTGCACACAGTACCCTGTAATCAGAATTAAAAAATAATAAAAATTGTATGAAAAATGAGTAGGTTTACTAAATAATTTTTTACTGCGCATGCGTCAAAGATATCAAAATTTCATTTGCATATTATGTTAGCTAAATGTATAGAGCAACTTTTGTAAAAATCTCAAAATTATAGCTTGAAAATTCTGAAAGTAATCGTCTATAGAAAAAGGACAAAATCCGTTGTTTCCAAAATGAAGCAAAAAAATGAGGGATTTTATCCAAAAGTAGTCGTTACATCCCGTATTGTGTATTCTATATTGACACTAGTCAATGAATATATGGATACAACCCCTCTTGTTTTTGCTTCATTTTGAGAATAACGGATTTTCAACTTATTCAATTGACGATTATTTTCAGAATTTTCAAGTTATGATTTTGTGATTTTCACAAAAGTTGCTCTATACATTTAGATAACATAATATGCAAATGAAATTTTGATATCCTTGACGCATGCGCAGTAAAAAATTATTTAGTAAACCAACTCATTTTGTGTACAATTTTCATTATGTTTTAATTCTGATTACAGGGTACTGTGTGCAATGTTGTTTGTCATATTTTCTGAAAAAAATATTATTTTATATTAAGAACTCTGAAAAATATAAGGAAAAAACTTGGAAAAATTTGGGACCATTTTTATAAAAACTTTAATTACTCTGCGAGTATGCATGCTATTTGCATAAAAATGAACACAGTGTATTACAATAAGGCATTCAATCATAATCTAGAGTTTGAGCGCTTTTGCTACATTAGTTTTGACAGGGTTATTCAAAAGATATTCATTATTTTTTAATTTGTTGACGGTCCCCTATGGAGTTTCAGTAAAAAATCTTCACGGAGATGTATGACGTATACTATTATATTTATACACTAAGAGTTGCGAGATGATTCCTCATGTATTTTTCTAGATATTTAGTAAAATGTCTAAAATCGCAAGTGTCCAATAATCAATGGCAATATAGTGTATTTATAGATATTACATGAAACTAATTCTCTGTAGAAAAATAAACCATGAGAGTAAACATGTTCCGATTCACCCCGTAAATCTTAAACATTTGATGTTACAAACTATTTTTCACTTTTTCATTGTGTAATTTAGAAATAAGTAGAATTTAATACGGCATATTGTTTACAGGTCTATCATAAATTAAAAATCCCTACTCCTAGGTTTAGAATACGAAAAATACTGCAGTTACATACAAAGTTTTGAAGACGTTGAAAATATGAGGTTTTTGAGGCTACACTTGCAGTTTTTTATGTACCCCAATAGTGGTGCCAACATGGCAAAACTGAATTTCCCAATTCTTAATGATATTAATGTCTTATAAAAAATTGGAAACTAAAAATATCATCACATATATTTATAATGAAACCCCACTGTTCCTATTCACCCCATTTTACGGTATACAGTCTTTCAAAGCGCAACAGTTTCCAGGTTTCCTCAGAGTGAATACTCACTCTAAACTGGTTCTACATGTTTTGAGAGGGGTTAATCACACATCTGGAGAGAATTTCCACTCTTTTTTATTTAGAGTGTACTGCTCAGAAAATATGTTAAAAATTAATTATTTCTTGAATCCCAATTAATGCATGGAATTGATTTCTTTTGATTTACACTGTTAAAACTAATGGTGACACATTGCACCTTTTAAAGGTGAAAGGCTTGTCTCACTGGTGACACCCCTAGAGGAGCTAAAATGGCACCCTTAACTAGGGTGAAAGGATGGCACCCCTAATCCAGGGTGTTTCAGGGGGTGAAAGGACGGCACCTCAGGGAAGAATAATGGCACCCCTTATCCACAGTGTTCAATAGGGTGAAAAGATGGCACCACAGGGGAGAATAATGACACCCCTTATCCAGGGTGCCCCAGGAGGTGAAAGGATGGCATCTCAGGGGAGAGTAATGGCACCCCTTAACCAGGGTGCCCCAGGGGGTGAAAAGATGGCGCCTCAGGGGAGAGTAATGGCACCCCTTATCCAAGGTGCCCCAGAGGGTGAAAGGATCGCATCTGAGGGGAGAGCAATGGCACCCCTCATCCAGGATACCTTAAGGGGTGAAAGAATGGCATCTCAGGGGAGAATAATGATACCACTTATCCAGGGTTCCCCAGAGGGTGAACGGATGACCCCCATAATCCAGTGTGCCCTGTGGCATCCTACAAAAAATAGCACTCACAATCTATGGCCCACAGTTGCAACCCCCTCCCTCCACCCCGCTTTTCAAGAAATTGTATTGGTTTGAATCATGAAATACAAAGTGTTAACCCATTTTTAAATTGAATTCTGCAAAGAAAATTATCATGATCAGTCAATATTTTGAGTCTTTTTTTTTTCTTTTAGATTGATGGAATATTATATTTTTAAACTCACTGTCAGGTGTCCAAAGAAAAATTGTAGCATATTTTTGTAACTCAGAGAGGGATAATATGAACTACAAAAATAATCATAGAAAGGTAGAGAATTCAAATTGTACTTTCATTTACATGGAGAGTATTTTAAGAAAAATTCCAAAATTTTAACTTTTATAGTCTTTGCATTTCAAAATCACCAATCATAAGTCATCACTATTGCATTGTTAGTCATACCCAAAAGGTTTTGTTAGAATAAATCGTAAAGTTTACACAACCTCTACACCTATTTTCTGCCTCTAAAAATCACTGAGTTAAAGTCAAATATTGTGACTTTGTCATGCAATTTGAAGCCTGATTTTCAATTTTATGTTTTGAATTTCTTGTAAAATGAAATAAATCATGATTTTTGACTGTCTCTAACTCGGATGCTTGGATCAAACTTTTTGGGTATGTTTAAGAAAGGGCCTGTAACTATTTTTGTGATTGGGCGTTTTTAGATGCAGGAACATTATAAAAATTTGATGCTTTTTGACTCTAAAATAAGAGAAAGTACAAATTTAATTATCTATCTTCATATGAATATATTTATAATTTTCTGATAGTTTCAGAAGTAATCCGTAACCATCTTTTTTGACACATAGTATATTGCTTGACATGTATTTTCATTATTTTATATACAGGGCAACTGAAAAGTATGGGGACACGGAAAAATGCTATATCCTGTAAAATATATGCCATATTTTAATAAAAAAAGAAAAGAAATGACAATATTTTAACAAATTGTTCACTGGCTTGATATTTATTTTTTACACAAGTTTGAAAACGAAAGATCATAGAATTGACAGTCCGCTGCAGATAATTCTGATTTAAATCATTCTATGCCTTGATAATTTCGCATCACATACAATACAAACTGGGGATTTTCTATTTCTAACTTTGCTACAGAAGTCAAGTGAGTTAAGGTCTGATTGTTCAAAGGCAATACACCTGTTATTAAATATCCACGCAGATGGGCGATGAAGGTCAATGTTGTTTTTGCTCCATGTGAAGGCCCCATTGCTGGTGGATGTTCCATTAAAATTATTTTGCTTCCATGAGGCCAACACTTCGTTGAACATATTAGTTGCTGATCATTTTGACGGTTGTGAACTTTTCGGAGGATTAAGAATTTCATATAATAGAAGAAATGCTACAAAATTTTTAAATAAGCATGTCTCAGATTTTAGTCATGAAATGTCAAACAACGCACCAATATTTTTTTCAGAAACCCTGCTGTATCTAATAAAAAAATGTAAAACACAAATTAGAAAAGAATATGTAATAAATGCTGTGTAACTTTTAAATTAGTAAGAATATTTCATATTCTTTAAAATTCTTCCAGAAAGTTAGCCATCAAGCTATGAAATGAATTATAGAAAATAAGTTCATTTTATAGTTTTGGTAAAATCACAGATGAAATTGAGTAAAAAAAAAAAAAACATTTTTATAATATATGTAGTACTTACCTTTATAGTGAACTTACGCAAATTCATATTCTATAGCATATATCCACACAGGATTAGAAATTAAGAACTGTATGTAAGGTGTCAAAATAATGCCTACAATTTTTTTTCGATGTGCCAACTGCATTTCATATTTTCTTATTTCTTTTCACTACCATGTTAGTTAATAGTAATAATATTGCATTGCATATTTAATTTTAATGTATTGAAGGGAAGTGGAGAGGAAACTTTATATATTAAACACCTTTTCTTACTAAACAAAATAAAAACTGACTTTGCATAAGTATGAAACCTGATTAAACTACAATATTTGGATTCTGGAAAAACTTATTCTTTTTATTAAGCTAATATGCATACAAAACAGATAATCAAGCAAATATGTAAACAGAAAGAAAATATGAGCTTTAGATATAACTAGGGATAAGCTAATTTTTAAAAAATCTGAGACTAACAGTACATCAGAAAATAAAAAGTTAGCAAATAAATGAATTTTTGATTGTCAATTACGGTGTGGCATTTAAAACATTTCCAACTCACACATATTTTTTTTTGTTTGTTTGAGGAAGGGAGTACAAAAATTTTAAAACAATTTTAATACAGTTTCTTATTTTAGGAAAATATAAGGATGCAGAAATATCTCATAATAAAAGAAAATCTTGTTTACAGGGGTGTAATATCCAAGGACCAGTTTTATCAGTCATTGGTTAAAGTGAAGTTAACTTAGAGGTTATTGACAGGTTCAAAATTCTTAAGACACGTGCTGATGTCCTGGTGCAGAGGGGGGAAAGTGTATGCTAAAATACAAATGAAAGCATTTGCTAAACAAAAATTAAAGTTAAAGAAAGCTAGCTATCAAGATTTGACGACTAGGAATAATTTTTCTATAATTTAGTTTCATTTGACGACTAACGACTGGTGATTTCTAGTCCTGTATCCACATCAAAACACTTTCTGCCAAATTGTTTTTGTGTTTTGACTTATTGCATCTGAAATTTTAATCCAAAGAGTAATTATAATGAAAGGAATAAAACACTGAATTAAAAAAACAACCTTTTAGTTCAAATAATCTTTTTATTGTAAACACCAAGAATGTAATAATTATTATTAAACAAAGACGTGACACTATGTGGAACTGATGCTACTAAAAAAGTTTTGAAGACATAAGTATCTAATAAAAATGATAAAAATTTAAATTGGCTTTTGCTATAGTTAACGTTAAACAACCAAAATAATGCATACCACAAAGTAACTAAGCTCATAAAATTATCAGTTTTTGTAATTAACTGTTTATATAAAATTAATACATAGCATGAGTAATTTAACAAGTTGCTTGAGTTGTGGAGCACAATAACAGGTTGAAACACAGAAATTTCTGCATCTTCTTCATGATAAAGAGTCGGAAACTTTTCTTATATCAAACATGGTAATGTAAGTACTGTAAATGTAAGTTCACTATCTGAAATAATAATAACACATTAAGGAAAACACACAACAAGACAGTCCAATTAAAATGCATCATCAAAGTACAGCAAAAATGGTAGATGAACAAAAAAAGAATGAATAAAATTTAAATAAAATTTAAATTATAGCTCACAAGGCTATCAAAGCCTGGCAGCTAATGTGCTCGCAGGTTCTGTATGTAACGTGATAACTCTTTATATAAATATCAGATTTGGTTCAAATTTTATTTGTAGGTTCATTTTGATAAGGTTCTTCACTGATTAGCATTGGAGGTTCATTGATTAAATATGAAGGTGGGAGAAGAGAGTGCTACCCCCCTTAATTTATATAAATATGCAGAAATCATGCAGAATTATCAAATTTTCTTCAATTTAAATGTTTTTGTTAAAATTTTGTTTTTCTTCAATTTAGATTTTTTTCTTATTTTAAATGTTTTTGTTATTATACAACGTCTTAGAAGCAAAATGTTTTTATAATATAAATTCTTATATTTTTATGTAGAATATATATTATAAGTATTAGGATTTAGTTATTAGTGGACGTAATCAAGACTTATTTAGTGTTATTTTTCACATTCAATGCCATCAGTTTAACTGGGCACTTTCATCTTTATTGCCTATTTTCGGACAGCACGAGAAAATTACATGAGTAATTCATACTTATCATTCAGATATTCTTTTCCTGTGTTATCATTAAGAATTACAAACTATTTACATTATTAACCATATTTACAAAACATATTTTGCAACAAAGTGTCTATTCCAGATTAGCAACGAATTTCCCTAACATGTCCAGGTATTCCATACCAGTAATAATAATAAAAAAATAAGGAATTTTATTCAAATTTATTAGTACGCCCCTATTATGTATCCTATATTGCCACTAATCAACGAATATATGGACACAACCCCTCGTGTTTTTCCTTCCTTTTGGGAATAACTAATTTTCAACGTATTCTATTGACAATTATTTTCAAAATTTTCAAGATGTGATTTTGCGACTTTCACAAAAGTTGCTCTATACATTTGGCTAACATAATATGCAAATGAAATTTTGATATCTTTGACGCATGCGCAGTGAAAAATTATTTAGTAAACCTACTCAATATTCGAACAATTTTTATTATTTTTAAATTCTGATTACAGGGTATTATGTGCAATGTTGTTTGTCGCATTTTCTGAAAAGAATGTTACTTTATATTAAGAACTCTTCAAATTATAAGCAAAAATCTTGGGTAAATTTGAGACTGTTTTTCGGATTAGTAGAAAACCTTAATTTTTCTACGACTGTACATGCTATCGACATAAAAATGAACACAGTTTATTACAATAAGCCACTTAATCATAATCTACAGTTTGAGCGCTTTTGCTACATTAGTTTTGACAGGGTTATCCAAAAGATATCCAAAAGGCATTCATTCTTTTTTAATTTGTTGACTCTCCCCTATTGGAGTTTCGGAATAAAACCTTCAGGGAAATATGTGACTTGTACTACACTACCTGACCATTGAGTATCGTCCACTTGCGATTTTAGACATTTTGTTGAATATCTAGAAAAATACATGAGGAATTATCCTGAAACTCTCAGTGTATAAACATAATAGGACAGGTCATATATATCCGTGAAGATTTTTTCCAGAAACCTTACAGGAGACCGTCAACAAATTAAAAAAGAATGAATATCTTTCGGATAACCCTGCCAAAAGAAATGCAGCAGAAGCGCTCAAACTGTAGATTGTGATTAAGTGGCTTATTGTTATAAACTGTCTTCATTTTTATGTCGATAGCATGTATACTCGTAGAGAAATTAAGGTTTTTATAAAAATAGTCCCTAAATTTTCCAAGATTTTTGCTTATAATTTGCAGAGTTCCTAATATAAAATAATAATATTTTCTGAAAATCTGACAAACAACATTGCACATAATACCCTGTAATCAGAATTAAAAAATAATAAAAATTGTATGAAAGATGAGTAGGTTTACTAAATAATTTTTCACTACGCATGCGTCAACGATATCAAAATTTCATTTGCATATTATGTTGGCCCAGTGGCCAAGAGGTTCTGACCTCAAACTGGTAGACGGTAGGTGCTGGGTTCGAACCCAATCGCGACCGTCGGCCTAACTGTTCGGAGTTTTCCGTGGTTTTCTTCGAACCTTGCGTAAATACGGGTTAGGTTCACTTAGAAAGACCCCCACGGAGGGCACCCCACCCCTTAGGGCCTATATCACACAGTGTAGATAATTGGCCGACATACATACACACATATTATGTTGGCTAAATGTATAGAGCAACTTTTGTGAAAGTCGCAAAACCATAGCTTGAAAATTCTAAAAAAAATGGTCAACATAATAAGTTGAAAATCCGTTGTTCACAAAATGAAGCAAAAAAAAAAAAAAAAAAAAAAAAAAAAAAAATGAAGGATTTTATCCAAATGTAGTAGTAAGTTCTGTATTGTGCATTCTATATTGACACTAATCAATGAATATATGGATACAACCGCACTTGTTTTTGCTTCATTTTGGAAATAACGGATTTTTAAGTGATTCTATTGACGATTATTTTCAGAATTTTCAAGCTATGATTTTGCAACTTTCACAAAAGTTGATCTATATATTTAACTAACATAATATTAATTTTGATATCGTTGACGCATGCGCAGCGAAAAATTATTTAGTAAACCTAATCATTTTTCATACAATTTTTATTATTTTTTAATTCTGATTACAGGATTTTATGTACAATGTTGTTTGTCACATTTTCAGAAAATATTATTATTTTATATTAAGAACTCTGCAAATTATAAGCAAAAATCTTGGAAAAATTGGGGAGTATTTTTATAAAAACCTTAATTTCTCTACGAGTATACATGTTATCCACATAAAAATGGACACAGTTTATAACAATAAGCCACTTAATCACAATCTATAGTTTGAGCGCTTTTGATGCATCAGTTTTGACAGAGTTACATTCATACTTTGTTTAATTTGTTGGCGGTCCCCTATAAAGTTTCTGGAAAAAATCTTCACGGAAATATATGACCTGTACTATATTGTTTATACACTGATAGTTCCAGGATAATTCCTCATGTATTTTTCTAGATATTTTGCAAAATGTCTAAAATCGCAAGTGGACGATAATCAATGACCAGGTAGTGTATTATATTTATACACTAAGATTTTCAGGATAATTCCTCATACATTTTTCTAGATATTTAACAAAATGTCTAAAATCGCAAGTGGACGGTCATCTCTGGCCATATAATGTATATCAGGAGCTTTAGGGAACTGGCTAATTCTTTATTTCCCCTTTTGCTATATGGGGGAAAGTCGGGTGGAATGGGACAGTAGGTTTTTCTTTTTGTGCATTATTCTAAATATTTCATCGATCGCACACAAGATGAAGCAATGGTTATCCATTCTTCAGTTTACAAAAAATATTGTTATGCATAGACTTGCAAATGTATAAAAGAAAAAATTATTTCAAAAATCCAATTTAAATTTGATTTATTTGCTTTCAATATATTAAAGGCTTGTTTATGTATAAATGTAATAGTTTTCCTATTTATGGAACATTATACTGTATATTATCCATAATTTAAACTAAGCCTAAAGCAGCATTTTGTTTGAACAAGAAGTTTAACACAAATAAGGAAGTGGCGAGGAATGGGACGCGCCCAGTTCCTTTTTAAAATTAATAATAATGCGAATTGCTAACATGCAAATATTTTTAGAGGATAATATATTAATTATAACATTGATAATATATATATTCATTCTTCAAAATGTAAATAAATTGGTGATTATTTAAGGCGCAACGCTAGGCACAGAAAAAGACCCGCGGATGATAATGCAAAGTCTATGAGGGCGTTCTTTTCAAATATTTCGCCCAAATTTTAATATTTTTACGTGATTGTTTTGCACAAGATTGCTGAGGGCAATCCACAACCGGCGTTGTTTTTATTTTTTCAGTTTTGGTTTCAGATTTTTTTTTAAAAAATTACTTTAACTTACGAAATCAGTTTATACTGGTTCTGAAATTGAAACTATCGTTATCCAAAAAATATAAAAGCAAAATCGAAAAAAAATAAAAACTAGGCCGGTTATGGATCATCCTCAGCTGTCTTGTTAAAAAAAATCATGTAAAAATATTAAAATTTGAGTTAGGTATTTGAAAATAACGCTCCTATAGACTTTTACATTATCATCCGGGTATCTTTCTGTGCGTAATGTGGGGCCTTAATGACACCTATGACAGAGAATCCTGAATTTTCATTCCAGTCATGAAGATACTGGAATTTTATATTGTGGCATATACATTATCAACTTGCAACCTTTGATTGTTTATCTTACCGACACTATAGGTTATTTTGTGCCTTATAGCTTTTTTTATTATTGCTGTCCCATAACTCTTAATGAGGAGGTGTGAGACATATTTTGAAACTTACGTTCTCTTTAAAATAAAATAGTATTTGCACGTTATGTTTCTATATTGTTCAGGGGGATTAAAAAGTGTTCTACCTTGCATCCTATAAATTGAAATTTTTCTTTTTGTATATAAAAAAAAAAAAAATCTTACTTTTGTGAAAAAAGTCCCACACCACCCCACTCTCCCCTATATAGATATTATATATTAATACACCATTTACATGAAAATAGAATTTTTATCATTAGTATTAAAATACAATTTAAGGGCTAACAGTTTATTGTATATACTTAGGTTTTTACCACCTTCTCCTCAGGTTTTTACCGGTAAAAAGCCAACCCTGTTTATTGGTCTTGTTTCAGAACGCGTGGAATGAAAGATTTTTAAAAATTATATCATTAGAAAAATGTTTAAGATTTATAAATGACAGTGCAAAAATCGCCTTTAAAATACGAGATCTTCATCACCTGCGGAAAAATTTCACATTTGTGTAAAATTACGATATAAGTTTTTATTCATTGTTATATTTTTTGAACACACACTATTTCTGTAAACTATTCTGAAAGTTCAGTGGAGTAAATACAGATTGTTTTCCTTTTATAATTTTAATGTTCATGACTAAAAATTTGTCATATCGGATGATGTTGATGATTGAGAAAGGGGGGGGGGGTACTGATTACGGTCTAATCAAACTTAAATTACTATTATTGAAAAAAAAATATTTTATTTTATTTAACCATAAAATTCTGCTACTAAATATGGTTTAATGCGAAAGAATACTTTCGAAAAAAAAATGAGTGTAAATCTGCATAGCCGATAATCAGATCATAAGGTATATTCATTTCAATTCCCTAACATTTTCTCACCTTTTTGAAAGAAAATGAAACCAAAAGTATGAAAATATGAAGAATTGGGAGTAAGAAAACATAATGGCAAACCGAAGATACCGCTAAATTCGGGTTTTTAGGCATTTCCCACCAATGTATGACTTGGCTGACTAATAACGTTTTAATATGCAAATCGAGGTTTTATCCGTGATTTTTATTTTTAAATGAGACTAAATGATTGTCCGTGCTACCACCCCCCACCGATCTAATCTTATTATGAAGATTATTTTGGAAATAATGGTGGTTAATAATGAAAATATTAATAATGAAAACCCTGTAAATAAGTTTTGATTACTTTAAGATTTGCAAGTATTCAATTGTCTTAAATGAAAAAGTCCCCCCCCCCTCTCAAATAAAGACAAATCAGGTATACTGAAACAATATTAGAGAAGTTACGCGAGGCTGCAATATGGTATGAATTAGCCTTTACTGGAGGGGTTCGGATAGCATCTATCCGACAATATATGCAAAGCCGGCCAGATGCTGTCCGAGATCCCGTGTAAAGGTTAAAATTAAAACTTCGCGAATAAAATTAATTGCTTTTAACTGTATATAGACGCAAAAACATATTTTAACCTTAACTGCTCTGACAAAAATTGTTACATAACTACTGTGACCTGTCTGTCAGACCATTTAATCTGGAGATGAATAAAATGTTTCATTAATTCTCAGAATACTATTTATGTATTAAACTTTATGTACAAGAATATTATAAATCAAATTCAGCTATTCAAAAGTATTTAGAGGTAGTAATAAGACTCCAAACTAAAAAAATTTGACCAGTATTTATTGTTAAACTAAAAATTACAAGTTAAACTGTGAAACTTGAAAAACTCACGGTGTCTGAGACCACTAACAGCAGTTAAGGGTTAAATCTAAACAGTTGAGTTTAAACGCAAGGTAAAATGGTCATAGAATATTCCGATTGCAACAAGATTCGTCTATAATAACTGATTTGTAATGAAAAAATATGTAAATATTTTTACAATCTTTCATTTCGCTCTTTTTAATTGTGCATCCTTAGGATTCCCGTGCCTAGAGCAGTTTGCTCCAATTGCTCCTAAGGCCTCGATAAATAGTTAAGGCCCTAGCTAAGGCCTCGATAAATCATTTAAAAATATTGACATGTAAACGAGAAATTGTAAAATAACTGCCTCATAAGTTTAATATTAGCAAGCGGGTATTTTGGTGAGAGTGTAGCTTGTAGCTTCACATAATAAACTTACCAATCAATCATACTAACAAAAAAATCTAATTTACTGTTTTCTTATGACATTACATATAGGGATGTACGATAAATTAACGTAACAATAAAATACAATTAAATAAAATTAAATCTTACCTTTAATCAGACTTTGTCCGGT
Source organism: Maratus speculifer (assembly GCA_964019185.1). Lineage (NCBI taxonomy): Eukaryota > Metazoa > Arthropoda > Arachnida > Araneae > Salticidae > Maratus > Maratus speculifer. Next base: position 175,856,176 of record OZ025292.1, on the reverse strand, counting down.
TCACTGGTCGCGCAAATCGCATCATTAAGTCCTCATTGTTGTTTTATTGTAGCTCAGTGGTTAGTCCTCAATTAATATAGCCAATTTACACACCGCCATGTTTTGCTTTGCTCACACCCGTAAACTTTACTTGCCGACACCGAAAGCAGGAAGACACACGTCATAGCGCATGCGCAAGTTGCCAGTCACCCGATGAGGTGGTACATTGCTACCAATACGAAGTGCATGGCACCTTATTTAGCTCCCATCATCTAGGAACAAATCTGTCGTCACCCCAACCACATATTCAAGCTCTTATGACACCCTAGGGTTCCAAATGGCACCGCCTTTTCACCTCCGGGTCCCAAATGGCACCGGTTTGTCACCTTTATTTTTAACAGTGTATGAGCTTATAATGTATATATTATCATTTTTATTTCTATTTTTATGTAAAATACAAAATGTTATATATTTCGTGAAACCTACTCAATTTTATTTGTCGAGATGTCACTTTCCACTGAATCGGACTGAAATGTATCTATTTTTACTCGTTACTTAATAGTATGTAAATACAAAAATATTGCCTTATCTTACAACTTCTTTTTTCTTCTAAAAATTTCTGTATACACTTAGTAAAGTAAAAATTAACACTCAAGTAACACTATCTTTTTTACATAAAAATGAAAATACTATCTATCAAATATTGCGAGTAAAATATTTTATTTCTAAAAAAAGTGATGTCCATGAAAATGATTTATTGGTCAATACTCTCCTCAATAAATAGTTAATAGCTTTAAAAATCTAAATAAGTCATTTTGAGGCCATACGATAGAAACTGATCACAACTGTCGGGTCTTTTGACATATCCTTGTGACATTTATTACTTTTTATTTTGACTGGAAGCTTTTTATATTTAAACTGCCGAAAGAATTTAAAATTGCACTAAAAATGCCTGAAATGTTATAGTATAGAATGCATTATAAATTTGATTTTTTTGTTAATTCTTTCAGTAATACTGCTAATAGATTAAATAATGCTTTACATAAACTTCATTTGAATGTTTAAAAATCATTTGAAGAGTTCAATAAATGTATAACACGAATATAAGTAATAAAACCTTTCTTTAAAACACTAAAACATTTTTTTTAGATTTTCTTATCTCTTGCCTTTTATCTGCTACATTACAAATTAATAGAATGAATCACATGTCAATTTTATTTCGCGTTAATGTAGTGTAAATGAAAACTAAAAATTATATGCAACCAAAAATATTAAGTTTTTAAAAAAATGCATTAGTTATGCTTAATTAAGTAAAATATTGCTTTTAGATTCTATAAGTATTAAATATTTAAATATATTAGCTATGAATTAAAAGCGTTTCGAAATTGTTTTTAATGTAATGTATCATATCAAGATGAGTATTTTTAAAACTTAATGCTTGATTACTAAAAAAAAGTTCCCCCACACAACAAATTATTATATTTACTTCATTTTAAACGCGGTTTTGATTGTATTTTGTTTTGTGCACTAAGCTGATGGAGGTCTTGATTCAATACATATGTTAGGCAAAGACATAATCTATTTTGTTGAGAAATTTCGTTGGACACATAAGTCCCAACTTTTCTTTATAAAGATAGTATACTTTAAAAGTCTTTAATTTTTCATTTTTAACCGATCTTGGTCTTTATCTTCTTTTATATTTTGCCTTAGATATCACGAACAAATTTTGTATAACACGACGTGACGTTTAAACTCTAGCATGGATAGGAAATTAACGTGTTTTTTTTTATGCTATGTACGAATTTACAAGGGTTATTTACAATACTGGCTATTTCCATGCGAACTTGTTTGTCTGTTACGTACAACGATTTTTCGCTACCAGTATTTTATGTCGGAAAAATGTGACATATTTTGTCGAAGATGTCTCATCAATTGAATAAAACGAAACAAACTTTTCAAAAATTACGGTGGCCAACAAGCATATCGATTTTCAGCTGTGTAACAGACAAACAAATTCGCATGGAAATGCCCTACTGCATAAAAGAGTCGATGTCACTACTTTGAAGATTTTCTGTTTCTATCATAGAAAGACCGAAACATATCCAATTTTTCAGTAACCCACATGTATGATTTAAGTAGACTTTAACTGTACAGGATGTTCGAGATTCGGTTTCTGAGACGTTTATTGAATTTTAATCGATTGGAAATGTTTTAATCCTTTCCTGCGCAGTGTTGGCGGGTCGGCAACACCTAAAGTTCCCCCTGTTTAGAGACACAAACACTCCGTGAATGTTTCAAAAACTACTCTAATGGCTACTTTAAAACTTTCTTATGAGTTCTAGATATTAGCACCACAGAGATCAAATTCAACTGTTTTTAAATAGATATATTATTTTACTCTAATACGCGCTTCACAGCAATGCTCTTCGTACTGCGCTTATAAATGCTGCACTTGCACGGTGTTACCACTTCGGCAACAGCTGTATAATTAAAATGGTTTGTGCAATCTTTACAAAATTATACCTGTATAATCCCCTAGGCCTAAATAGATTGCCTAATTTTTTTTTCATTAAATTACAACTTTAAGGAGTAGTGCACCAGAAAGGGATAACGTTGTAATATTTCTATAGAAAATGCACACTACCATTTATCCTTCGATATAAAAAAAAATAATATTTGTGCCAAAAAGTTATCAAGTTCAGACTGTTTAAAATTTTTACTTCGAACAGATTTTGTTGGTCAACACTATTTGGGGGTACAGTACGAAAAATGAATATATACGTTTTTAAAATATTAGTACAAATCACTCCAAAAGTAATAATTATCCTTAATCTTGATGTGTGTATTCAGTACGATGTTTTCATCATTTTTTATTGACGCATCCTCGAATTTTTGTTCTAGCCTAAAATGTAGCGTTTTCTTTCCTTTATCTTGATAAACATCATACTGATATACAGGGTGTCCCTAAACTAATGGTATATACGCTAGGGGGTGAAAGAACACATCAAGACGAGTAATAGTAAATAGGAAAACAAGGGTCCCAAACGTTTTCCAAAGGAGATAACCGCCATTAATGTTTGGGGTCCAAATTTCAAATACACATAAAAAACGGAAAAATTGGTCGATTGATTTGCGGTTTTCACTAAAACTATTCTTTATGTTGGTATTTTCTTAAAAATAAATTATAAAGATAAATTTCGAAAAATGCCGATAGAGGGCGTTTTAGATTTTGAAGTAATGAAAAACTATTTTTTGCCGTTATTTTTGCATCTCATTAAATGGGTTCGTAAGCTTAGACTTAAACTTAAATTTTGAGCTGAAAATCTGAATAGTTGGGAGTCGTTAAGTAGCACAAACTGAACTGTGTTCAGAGACTTCAAATTTCAAATGATTATAAAAAAGGAAAAAATTGGTCGATACGTTTGCGGTTTAAAATAAAACTATTCTTTAAGTCATATCTTTTTGAAAATAAATTTTAAAGATAAATTTCAAAAAATTCCGTTAGAGGGCGCCTTAATCTTCAGAGTAATCAACAACTAATTTTAACCGTTATTTTTTGTATCTAATTAAATGCTTTCCAAAACTTATTAAATGTTTTCGAAATCTTAGATTTAAACTTAAATTTTGAACTCAAATTCTGAATCGTTGAAAGGGGTTTAGAAACGCAAACTGAAGTTTGTTCAGGAGTTGAAGTTAACCCCCCCCCCCTCGAACACAGTTCACTTTTGCGCTACTTAAAGGGACAAACGACCCTTAAGCTTAAAAAAAATCGATTTTTCACAAAAAATATATGTGAAAGTCCGAACATTTCTGCGCATTTAAAAAAAAATATGATACAAAACATAAAAGTCATTCTGTGGTGAATTATTTAATAATTTAACTTTAAAGTCATTTATCTCAAAATGTGTTTTTTTCACCTTGCGCGCAGGATATCTCTGAAACTATTAAATATTTTTTTTGTGAAATTTTCACACATTGTGTAACATATTAGATCCTTCAAAGTGAACCTAAATTTTTACATTCCCCACCTCCCCTCCCCATTTTTCATGCAGGTCATACTTCAGATTTTATTAAAAAATAATTGTTATTGTCGATAACTCATTTAAAACATTCATAAACTCAATAAAAACTCATATTTAAAAAAAACTCTATGAACTGTATATTTATTTAACTAGTTCACAACTCAGCCGCTCATGGCTACGTTCTCTTAAAACACTCTATTAACTCAAAAAAAAAAAAAAAAAAAAAAAAACGCAGACGATAAAAATCGTTGCCAAAAATACAGAATAAATACGACCGAACATACTTCCCCCGTTGAATGATTCTCATTCAACCACAATTATAATACATTATTACACATGAAATTTTTAAATAAATAATACAACACATACTAATAAACAATAAATAGCAAATTAAAATGAATAACAATTACTTTTCCATGGGTAATAAACATATTTTTGACACTGGTCTCTTAAAAAATCCTCTTTGTGTTTTCACTTTTACTACTCTAATAATTCCATCATTACCTGGAAACAACTCTACAATTCTACCTAGAGGCCAATTGCAAATAGCAACATTGTCCTCCTTTATAATTACTAAATCATTTATTTTTACATTTTGTTTTTCAAACATCTAAAATTCTGCAATCATTATGTAGTGATGTGCACTGATGACATCTTATACTCAAGTTAAATTTACTCTAAATGATGCAAGAATTTATCTCATTTCTCATATTTTATCTCAAAAATAACTCAGAAATACTTTATTTTAAAAGTATTTAAAGTTTAAGAAACTCGATTTTATCAAAAAAAACTCTAACATTCTGAACAAAATGGATGTCATTTAAATAACTCAAATATCATATATGCACTCTCGATACACATTTTGTATTAATATTTACTTTGATAATACATAATATACTCAATAAAATAGAAATTAGCTCTCATTTACATATGTACACTCAAAATAATTATGTACCAACTATATATAACTCAAAATAACTCATAATACACTGCATTAAGAAAATATGAAAACATTTTACAATAATTATAACATAAAATATGCAATAATTGTGAATTCTTTTTACATATATTGCACAACCATTTAAAGACCAAAACTTCTGCTAAAACTCAAAAAATAAAACTTGTATACTTAAAAATAAATATCGTTTATGAAAGTATTCAACTATCATTTCAGTAAGTTTACTTTTATTACGTAGTAAAATTGGAAATTTTTGGTTAGCATTTAAGTTACTGTTTGCTAGCCTACCTCCTACTCTAAGAAGACCTGCTTTATCAAGAAATGGGTGAAGATTTCTTATCTGACTATTATTATTTACCTCACATGATTTTTGCAAGGATTTTATTTCCTTGTCAAAAAATTCTCGTTGAACACTTTTTATCAAAAAAGTTTCTGCCTTGTTCAGCTCCTCGAGGTCTAAAGGACCCTCTTTTCTTTCTTTTTTTACAAATGCTAAGAAACCTGAAAATAAATCCTAAAATACGAATTATCTTACAATAATTATTACTTAAATCAATTATATCATGCACAAAGGTATTATTAGAAACTGTAAAAAAAGACATGTTTTTAAAGTCATTAGTTTTAAAGTTTTTCAGTTCTTTTGAAAAGTCATTGGAATCAACTGCTTCAGGTATGGTTGTATTTGGATAGTCTTTTCCTTTTAGGAACATTGGGCCACTCCACCACAGCTCATTTGAGATTAGCTTATCAGGATTAATTCCTCTTGTTAGAAGGTCTGCTGGTTATGTTGAGAAGGAACATGTCGCCACTGCATCCCTTCAGTTAGCTCTTGTATTGTTGAAATTCTGTTCGCAACAATGTTTTTAGTATGTACGGTTCTTTTTTAATCCATGACAATACTATCATAGAATCTGACCATAAGAAGATTTTGTTTATGCTGATCTTGAGAGCAGAAATCTCACGTTTAATTAGTTTTGATAATAAAACAGCTGCACACAGCTCAAGTTTGGGAACAGTTAATTGCTTTAAGGGGGAAACTCTTGATTTACTTGTCACTAATTTCACTGACATTTCTCCAGATTCTGATACTGATTTGCAGTAAATTACTGCACCATAGGCTGCTTCGGAAGCATCGCTGAAACCATGTAACTCGATTATAATAGCATTTTTCAATAAAATACACCTACTAATTTCAATTTTGTTAATTAACTGTAGATTATCTGAAAACTCTCCCCATTCCTTAGCTTCTTTTTCCGGTAACAAGTCATCCCAATTTAATTGCAATAACCACAATTTCTGCATAAATATTTTCGCTTTAATTATAATAGAAGATACTAATCCAAGAGGATCAAACAAACTTGATATAATTGATAACACTTGTCTTTTAGTGACATTTATCTCATTATGAATTTTTACATCGAAACTTAAACAATCTTTTCTCGATTTCCACAAGACACCTAATGTTTTGGATTCTTCTGAATCACCAAAGGGGTATATCTTGTCATTTGTTTGGTAAAGTTGTGGAGCATTACTGCACCATTTATGTAATAACATTCCTCCGCTGTTTAAAATTTCTATTAATTGATTTTGGAGCTCTAATGCAGAACTTAAAGAATCAGATCCAGATAAGATGTCATCCATATACATGTCTTCTCTCAGCACGGGTGCTGCTAAAGGAAACTTGCTTTCTTCATCCCTAGACAATTGAAGTAGTGTTCTCATGGCCAAAAAGGGTGCACTAACAGTACCATAAGTAACAGTAATTAGTTCAAAATTCTTTATTGGTTCGTTTATACCTTCTTTCCATAAAATTTTTTGTAGTTTCCTTTGATCTGGATGAATAGAAATTGCTCTATACATTTTTTGAATATCTGCAGTGAAAGCGATGATGTATTTTCTAAATCTCACCATAATTGAGAATAAATCATCTTGTATTACACCCCCATTATACTGAATAGAATCTAGTGAGTTTCCTTTTGTCGTTAAAGAAGAGGCGTTAAAAACTACTCTCAAAGGTGTTGACATACTTTTTTCTATTCCTCTATACACTCCAAGGTGGGGAATGTAATAGGATCCATTTTCTTCCTCGCTTTCGTTAACTTCGACCATGTGGCCTAACTGTTGGTATTCTTTCAAAAAATCGGAATATAATCTTAAATACTCGGGATCCCTTGCTAAGCGATTCCATAAAGAATTCAATTTTTTAATTGCTATCTGTTTAGAACTTCCTAATGTAGTTGGATCTTGTTTTAGGGGCATTTTAACAACATATCTGCCGCTTTTTTCTCGGGTATAATTTTCTATGAAATGTTTTTCACAAATTAAAGTCTCTTTGCTTTTTGGTTTTTCTATCTCGATATTTTCTTTTTCCCAGAATTTTTTAAGTGTTTTATCTAAGTTAGTTTCTTTCTTTATTAAACCACAATGAACTTTATTTTCATTTTCTATTGGAAAACTTCCAGATACTACAAAACCGAAAACTGTGTCTTGCAGAATAAGATCAGAATTATTAATACGAATCTGGCCCGGTTTTAAAAGTTCATAGAAAATTCCTGCTCCGAGAAGCATATCTACATGTTCTGGGATATTAAATCTCTCATCTGCTAATGTTACGTTAGGGAAATCCTGTGCTGAAATTTCAATTTGACGCGAAGGGGTTAAATCTGCAGTTATTTTTGGAACTATCAAGAAATCTAAATTTTTTACCAAACTTCCATCTCTATTGCTTATTGATGCATTAACTTTATGATTTATTACTAAGGTGGCATCATTTAGACCTGACACCAAAATGTTTGTTCTCTCTTTTTTCAAATTCATCATGTCTATTAAATGGCGGGATAGAAAATTAGACTCGTTGCCTACATCTAACAAACACTTTACTCTATATTTAGATCCTGATTCATCAATTAGAAAACACATAACCGTTGAAAGTAAAACTTTATTCTTTTTATTCGAATAGTTACTAATAAAAGTTTTCTGAACGAACTCTTCTGCATTAGCGTTTAACATTGACGTGCCATAATTTGCTAGTCTTGAATCTGAACATTCTCCTACATTTATTTTACCTTGTATATTATGTTCTGAAGAAACATATTCTTTCACATGTGTATTATTTGTTTTGGAAAAATGAATAGTTTTATGATGTCGTTTCTTGCAGAAACAAATGTTCTTTGATGTACAATTGGCTACTGGGTGTAAATTTAAACAATTGAAACATAACTTGTTACATTTTATTACATTTACTCTCTCATTAACAGATAACTTTAAATAATCTGGACACTTTGAAAGATGGTGCTGTTTGTGGCACAAAATACAGTTTAATGTTTTAACATCTGTTAAAAATACTTTATTTACACTTTTGGGATTATACTTTCGATTAACACTAAAATTCTCAGTAAGAGATTTTCCGCGTGATGTAAAATATAAATAAATTTCAAGGCCTAATTCTTCTGGTAAAAACCATTTATCTCCTTGTCTCACACTAATGTGAGAAGCAGTCTCCTTATCTAATGTTTCATATAATTTATCTGACACAATCAATTGTTTTAGACTCTCGAAATCGGACACATTTCTTAAATTTAGATAATAATTCCAATTGGTCATCAGTCGTGAAGCGAATTGTACATGAGTCTCATTTGGTAGTTTAAAAGCTTTTTTAAATTGTTCTAGGCAAAAATAAGGTGTTGGTTGTAATGTGCGTAATATAACCTTTGGAGGTTTATATATACGCTAAAAATATCATTAAAGAAGCAGATAGCACAATGAAGCTCTTGCTGGTGCCTAACGCTGTATTGGAAGTCAAAAAGTATAGTTGAGTGATATTAATGTCGATCTCATTGGCAGCAAATGAAAAGTCAAAAGTAAAAACAAATATATTTATTTAATTACTTGCAGAAGTTGAAATGGCATTACAGGTGGCTTGACACGGCGAACTCCATCACATCGGTACAGATGAATACATTAACAGATGAACACATAGTTGACAGCATTGTGCAGGTTTAAAACAGTTAAAAGTAAATTTAAGTAAAATAAGTATAATAACATTATACATCCAGATTAAGGACCAGCCTTAATACAGTTACTTGACATCCCATTTGTAGGGAGATAAAAGCGGCGAAGAACAAAAATAAGCATCGTGTATTTATACTAAACAAGCAGGATTGAAAACGTCGTTTGCGAGCACGCCCACGAAACGAACCAATCAGAAGACGACGTGTGGATGAATCGGAAGATCGATTCGGTAAAACGAATGAAAGATTCGATTATTGTTACGATATTCCAAGTCGCCATCTGGCGGGGAAAATATCGTTACGGAAAAATATGATTAGTCGTAGAGAAGTTATTGTCGATGTAGGTTGGAATTAAAGATGGAGTCCGTATACAAATTATGAAAGGCTATTGAAGTTAAATAGATTATCGGATGTTCTGAAGTTAATAACGGCCGGAAAGGATTTGAAAGGTAAGTTAATATTTATTGGATATAGTTGTTATGAAACAATAAATAAATGAATGTTAAAATAAATTATGAGTGAATGAATTTATGGATAAAATAATATAGGAGGCGATGAGAAAACCATCTGTTGATGGGATTCCATCAATGCCCCCCCTCTCATTGCCTCTATAAAAAGAGTTTCAATTGAACTCAAAGAGCAAAGGATTGAAAAATCCATAGATATCACAATTCCATTCACAAATTCACAAGACAAAATTGAAAAAAAAAAAAAAAATTTTTTTTTTTTTTGTTAGTAGTACCTCCACACCATGTCAACCAGGAGTATCTCATTAACCAGAACAAATCAGGATTTACCCCAAAAAACTTAAGGAATTAAAATTCCATCTAGTTCATTTCTGAACTGAAAAAGTGAAACAACTGCAATAGTTGAAAAAATTTGAAAAACACATGACTTCAACAATTGAAGTCAAAAAAAAATTTAAACGAAGCCTTTTAAAAGTGCTTCGAATATGAAAAATTTAAACGAAGCCTAAACACTTCGAACTTGAAGAAACTTCAACAATTTAACAATTTTAACAAGAAAAATTTGAATAAGCTAACAATTTAAACGATTTAACAACTTGAAAAATTTCACGATTTGAATAATTTAACAATTTGAATAATTTAACAATTTAAATTATTTAATAATGAAATGTTTGAAAAATAATTAAATTTTACTTGTATATGAAAAGTTTAAAGTATTTGCGAAATTAATTAACTTTCCAAATTTTTAATTGGCACATGAAAAATCTCAATCCAGTGACAGAGGCATGCATATCCTAGATAAGAGATCACTAAAAAGCCAAGTATGAAAGTTAATCTATAAAAGAAGCAAATTGAAACTTTTCAAAAATTTAAAGTATGAAAGAAGAAAAATGAATATGACGTACCATTTCGAAAAATTAACAATTTCCAATTTGGAAATGTTACAACCAGCTCTAGTTGATTTCTTGATCACAATATTTAAATAAATCTTTATTACAAATAACAAGAAAATTTATGCAGAAAAAAAAATTTTAAATTTTCATGATAAACTTGAACTCCAGGCATCTAGTCCTAAGGGACAACACAACGGCTCTTTCAAAAATTCTAACATTCAAATTCATTATATGAATTTAGGGACTCATTTATACTCCTGACAATCTTCCGGTACCTGGAATGCATTCACTCACATAAAATGGCTGTTGGCCCTAGATGCCTAGAATGAACAAATAGAAATAAATTATATACATATAAACAAAAATTGTATAAACACAAGTACAAACAATTTAAAAATAAGATTTCTATATAAATTAAAAACTGTTGGTTTAAAAAGAAATCACTTTAAAAATATTCGAGTAAATTTTAACAATTTAAACTTAATGATTTTAAAATGATCAAGATAGCTGGTTATTTATACTGAATAATTATGCTGGTTAGTTAACAGTAACAATAGCAGATGTCTACACATATCTTTTTAAACTTAATTAACAATTTTAAAGTATAGTGTAGTTACAAAAAGCTTTACATGTTACATAAAGAATTACCAGCTTAAAATAGGTACGTTATATAAGAAAATTAAAATATGAAATACATGAAAAATTTTATATGGAGTATGGATTTAAAAACTATTTTTCATCATCACTTAGAAATAGCATCTTTATAAAGTTAAGTATTTCATATTTAGACAATGGTTTGGTAAAAATATCTGCCAAGTTTGACTTGCTACGCACGTGATTAAGTAAAAATTCCCCCCTATTGAAAAGATCTCTTATAAAAAAGAGCTTTACATCAATATGCTTGGACTTGTAATTTTCCACTGGGGATTTAACAAAGTCGATTGCGGCTTGATTATCAGCATTCATTACAGCTGTCCTCCCTAGTACAGGTATGATCCCTTCCTGTACACATTCGCGACGTATCCGGTCAAACCAGACTAGGTTCTTGACGGCCTCAGTCATTGCGACGAATTCAGACTCCATAGTCGATAAAGAAACGCACTTTTGTTTAAAAGTGCGCCAATCGACAGGAGCTTCGTCAAGCATGACTATTTGACCGCCGATCGAAGTCCGGTCATCGCGGTTAGCCGCGAAATCAGCATCAGTGAAAATTGCAAGATCATTAGATCTGCACGAGAGTTTCAGCTTGTAATGCATAGTGGCTTTTAAATATCCCAGCAATCGTAGCAACCCATCCCAATGGACTATACCAGGGTTTGCTTGAAACTGACTTAAAACATTCACGGCATAGCAGAGGTCAGGACGAGTACGGTTAGCCACAAAGGCAAGGCAACCCAGTAAGTTACGATAGGGCAGATGTGACATTTCTTTTATTTCGGCATCAGATACGGGACAACTAGATCTTGAGAAAATTATTCCTTTACTGATAGATAATGAAGAAACTGGAACTTTAAAAGTACTGAACCTATTACATACATCTTGGATGTAGCTTCTCTGGTGGATTACAACTCCTGCCGGAGTATCCTCAAATTCTACACCAAGTAGTCTTTTCGTCGTTCCTAGTTCCTTTATATCAAACCTAGCTTTCAATTTGAGTAAAACATTATTTATAAGCTTTTTAGTTTTCCCGAAGATCACAATGTCATCAACGTATAAAAGAAGTAAAATGTTAGAATTAAAAATGTATACACAGTTACAGGATGATAATTTCTTAAAACCAATGTCTAGTAATGTTTTGTGTATCTCTGTAAACCATTCTCTGCCACTTTGGTGCAATCCGTACAAAGCACGATCTAGTTTGCAATATAGATGCTCTTTGCCTGGTTCAGAGAATCCGGGTGGTTGTTGCATATACACATCCTCGCTCAGTGGTGCATACAGGTAGGCGCAGGTCACGTCACACTGAGTGTGCGACCACCCGCTACACGATACAAGAAGGGAGAAAAAGAATCGGATAACGCCAAAGTTCACAACAGGGCTGAAAGTCTCTTCATAGGACTCGCCCTTTATTTGTTTGAACCCTTGGGCAACAAGCCTCGCCTTGTGCCTGGCTATCCGTCCATTTTCATCCCGTTTTGTCGTGTAAACCCACCGGCAACCTACTGGCGTAACATGTGCTGGTAACTCAGCCAAATGCCAAACCCCACGGTCTCTCATTACCTGCATTTCTCGCATCATTGCTTCCCACCAGATCGAGCTCTGTTCAGATTTGCACGCTTGTTTGAAAGTACGGGGTGTATCCGAGTTTACTGCTAGTCATGCTGAAATACCTGAGAAATTTGACTCACTTGAAGTTTCATCCTCACTCTCTGATGTTTCAGACTCCACGGGAATAGGAATAATGCCACAGTAGGAGTTGGATCCTTTAAAATCAAAAATTTCAGGTTTAAATAAAATGTTGTTGTCCTTACAATATTTACGAACCTCGTTCAGGGAACGTAACCTATTGGTTTTTCCTAGTTCGTAATAATAAACGTCTGTTCTGTTCTCCTTCTTACGCTTTACAGGTTTTCGTATCCAACTAACATCTTCTCGTAAGGAAATAGTTGGAGGGCTACTGGTACTGGACCCCGAATCAATGTCCCCCTCCCCCCCAAGTGGGTAATCTTGAGAACTGCTGGAAGGACCTGGGATGACCTCAGGTTCATCTTCGACAGCAACATCTCGATTGACCGGCACCTTGGGAGAAAAGAGGGCATAATCATCGGTGCCCAGCACAGCTACACTGCGCTTAAGACCAACAGAACTTTCGTTAAAACAAACATTAGAGGACTCAACTATTTCATCTGTCTCAGGAATCCAAATTCGGTAACCCCTCGTGCGAAAAGCATATCCTACAAGGATTCCCTTTCTTGCACGAGCTTCGAGTTTCCACGTCCTTTGCTTTGGCGATTTAACGTAAGCTTCGGTCCCGAAGGGCTTTAAGTGCCTAACAGACGGCTTTCTATTCCCGTAAAGCTCAAATGGAGTCTTTCCTAGCAGTTTTGGACAAATTCTATTCCATGAATAGGCAAAATATTTTAAGGCCTCAGGCCAGAATTTTGGGTCCAGGTTACTATCAATGAGCAAAGTTCTCATTCCATCAGCTGCCGTTGCCATAAAACGTTCGGCAACCCCATTTTGCTGTGGGGTGTACGCGTTGGTAAATTCGTGGTGGATACCTTTCTCTTCAAAAAAATTTTTAAAAGAAATGCTATCAAATTCCCCGCCATTATCCGTCCTAAAACTTTTAACTCTTTTATTCAAATAGTTTTCCGCCCTCAAAATGTGCTTTCTCACAACATCAAAGGTGTCGGATTTAAGCCTTAAGGGGTAGACTGAGACACGGCGGGAAAAGTCATCTATAATAGATAAAAAGTATCTTTCACCACCTCTACCTTCAATGCGACAGGGACTCCACAAATCGGCGTAAAGTAACTCAAGTGGATTATTGGAACGGATATTTTTATTATGCTTATGTGAAATATTTTTAAGTTTGCCGAATTTACAGGCCTCACAAAACAAAGTAGTCTCTTTTAAATTAGGTAATCCACGAACACCCTGCTTACGGCTAGTATGGGCAATTAAAGAAGGGCTAATATGACCATACTTTTTGTGCCACATTAACATTTTTTCAGCATGTTTAACGGCAGAGGTTTCGAACTTTACCGATTTACCCTTAGAAACTGGAATTTTAGGATATAACCTGTAAATTCGGTCTTTTAGAAATGCACTAAATAAGTACTCGCCCCCCCGACAGATCTTTACCTCACCATTGCTTCCTTTAAAGGTTAAACCATTAAGGTCCAACTGGGGACCAGAGATCAGATTTCTACGTAATTGGTCTGAAAACATTACATTACATAAAGTAAAAATTCTTTGACCAAAACGTAGTTTTACTTCCCCTTTGCCCTTAATGGGAAACAATACATTTTTAACAGCAACCGACATTTCATCATTTAATTCTTCAAATTTAGAAAATAATTTTCTATTATTACAGAAGTGGTGACTGGCACCACTATCGAAAATCCATTCCGAATCATTTACAACATTACTAATACTGGAATGTGATACAAAAAGATTCGACTTACATGAACTATCCGACAGTTTCGTGCGCGAGCCACCGCCTCTGAAACTGGAGAAATGAGGAGAAGGTCGTCTGGCTGTCTTTCTGGAAGTCTTGCATCTGTCTCTGGAGCGGCTGGAAGCAGGCGATGAATCTCGGGAACTATGGTCAGAGTCGTCGGATGGACATGATGAGTCAGTCTGGCTTCTCTCGGGAGAACGCTGAAAGTGTCGACCTCGGGAACTGGATCCACTGGAAGAACGAGGACGTCTGGATCTGGAATAAGGAGAAGGATGACGAGACTGGCGATCAGGTGATCTGGCGTAGCAGTCGGCTTGGATATGTCCCAACTTTCCACATCTCCAACATTTTCTCTTTTGAGACTTTTTGAAGCGAGATTTGTTCTTGAAGAACCTGTTCACCTTTGCAGTAGTAGAAACGCTGACTTGTTTGGCACTGTCTCGATCACGCAACTTCTGCCTTGTCTCTTCAGCTACGAGTGCGTCCACAACAAGGTCAAACTTAAATGTTGCATCGGGTTTGGATAAGACCTGTTGGACCAGATTGTCGAAACTGCTGGGTAGAAATCGTAAGAATTGGTAGGTCAGGTAACATTCGGAAAAATGTTCATCTATGAGCTTTATTTCGGAGTAAATTTTCTTCAAACGAGTGGCAAATAAGTTAATAGGTTCTCCGTACCGTATCCTCTCTTCCATAAGTTCATTAAACAAGGTCATGTGATGAGTGCGAGAGTCAGGATGAAAATTTTTATGCAATCTTCTCCATGCTTCTACAGGCTCTTGACAATCTTCTATTAACCTCTTAAATTCAGGTTCTATGTTCAAGTAGATTAAAGAGAGAGCTTTGTTAGCACGGGAGGTAAATTGGTTGACTGTTTCGGCAGTAACACTTGCACTTAAAACTGGAGTTTCTTGCTTTAATTGTATAATATCCCAAAGGCCTTTTTCCATCAACAAATACTTCATATCGCACGCCCATGTGGCGTAATTTCTTGTACTTAACTTATCAATTGGATTAGTGGCCATTTTAAAAAGTTCAGGATAAATCTTCAAGCAAGCAAAAAAAAAAAAAAATTTTAAGTGTTACCGCCCCCCCGACTTTTTCGTCGGTTCTCTGTAAAAAGCCAAATCAAACTTCTTCAAACTTCTCAAAAAAAATTTAAAAATGGCATAAAGTTCAACAAAAATCCGGAACAGTCTATTTTGAAAGCATAATTGAAGCATGAAATAATATAAAACGTAATTAATTCATTCTGTAAATCATAAAAGTTCAGCAAAAATATAAATCAAAACTTCTTCAAAATATAACTAAACAGTTCTGTAAATAAAAGTCCGGCAGAAATCAAAACAAAAGTTCTTGAAAAATATAATTAAAGTTCTTGAAATTATACAATAAAAGTTCTTTAAATCATAAAGTCTGGCAAAAAAATTTCAGTTTTTCATAAAAGAGAAATCATAAAACGTAATCTAGGCTATTTCAAAACATAATACTTCACTTTTATCTGCCGAGATCGATCTGCTCAAAAATGGCTTCCAGGGTTAGGCTTACCGCCCATAACCCCATAATGTGCGTAATATAACCTTTGGAGGTTTATATATACGCTAAAAATATCATTAAAGAAGCAGATAGCACAATGAAGCTCTTGCTGGTGCCTAACGCTGTATTGGAAGTCAAAAAGTATAGTTGAGTGATATTAATGTCGATCTCATTGGCAGCAAATGAAAAGTCAAAAGTAAAAACAAATATATTTATTTAATTACTTGCAGAAGTTGAAATGGCATTACAGGTGGCTTGACACGGCGAACTCCATCACATCGGTACAGATGAATACATTAACAGATGAACACATAGTTGACAGCATTGTGCAGGTTTAAAACAGTTAAAAGTAAATTTAAGTAAAATAAGTATAATAACATTATACATCCAGATTAAGGACCAGCCTTAATACAGTTACTTGACATCCCATTTGTAGGGAGATAAAAGCGGCGAAGAACAAAAATAAGCATCGTGTATTTATACTAAACAAGCAGGATTGAAAACGTCGTTTGCGAGCACGCCCACGAAACGAACCAATCAGAAGACGACGTGTGGATGAATCGGAAGATCGATTCGGTAAAACGAATGAAAGATTCGATTATTGTTACGATATTCCAAGTCGCCATCTGGCGGGGAAAATATCGTTACGGAAAAATATGATTAGTCGTAGAGAAGTTATTGTCGATGTAGGTTGGAATTAAAGATGGAGTCCGTATACAAATTATGAAAGGCTATTGAAGTTAAATAGATTATCGGATGTTCTGAAGTTAATAACGGCCGGAAAGGATTTGAAAGGTAAGTTAATATTTATTGGATATAGTTGTTATGAAACAATAAATAAATGAATGTTAAAATAAATTATGAGTGAATGAATTTATGGATAAAATAATATAGGAGGCGATGAGAAAACCATCTGTTGATGGGATTCCATCAGGTTGAAATTCTTTTAAGACTATTTCTTTTAATTTTTCATAATTCTCGATATCTGTATCGTGTAAATAAGTTAAAATGTTAGACGCTTTGTCACCTAATAAATTCAGCAGAATTTCTGCTTTATTTTCTTCCGAAACATTTTTAGTTTTGAAAGCCCGTTCTAAAGAAGAAAAGAAAAAACCCCATCCTTCAGGCTTAGTTGGAACTTTTACAGTCAAAGTTTTAATACTTTTTATTATTTGATCTAACGATTCCATTTTTACTTCACTTTCAGTAATAACAGATTTAGTTTCAGATTTAATTTTAGCTAGTTCCAATTCATTTTTTGATCGTTCAAGTTTAATCTTTTCAAGATCAAACTGCTTTTGCTCCATATCAATTCGCCTTTGCTCTTCATTTTTACGACTCTCAATTATGGTGTTAGCTATTTCTGTTACAAAATCTGGTTTATTTTTATATATTTCGCTATAATATTGTTTAAATCAGCTATAGTCATTTTATCATTAATATTT
This sequence comes from Maratus speculifer, assembly GCA_964019185.1. Lineage (NCBI taxonomy): Eukaryota > Metazoa > Arthropoda > Arachnida > Araneae > Salticidae > Maratus > Maratus speculifer. Next base: position 175,838,740 of record OZ025292.1, on the reverse strand, counting down.
AAATTTATTTCAGTGGCTATTTGCCTTAAATCCTCCTTTTTTGTTCCTTTAAACATTTTTTTTAAATTTATATATAACAGTACAGATAAGAAAAATCACTTTCACTTACTTTAAAATATTCTTCTCGTATTCAACTTCTCATTTCACCAATCATACTTCTTGAATTCGAATAATTCAGAAAGTTACGCGTTGCACTTTATTATCGCTGATCCTTCGTGGTCGGCGGACCACAAATTATGTCGATAACTCATTTAAAACATTCATAAACTCAATAAAAACTCATATTTAAAAAAAACTCTATGAACTGTATATTTATTTAACTAGCTCACAACTCAGCCGCTCATGGCTACGTTCTCTTAAAACACTCTATTAACTCAAAAAAAAAAAAAAAAAAAAAAAAAAAAAACGCAGACGATAAAAATCGTTGCCAAAAATACAGAATAAATACGACCGAACAGTTATTTTAAACTTTTTTTTTTAAATATTTTTTTAGCTTAAATTTGAACAAATTTAGGTTCCGATTAAAGAGAAAGTATTGTAATATGTTATTACAGTTGATTTTTTGTATTACATTAGATATTTTGTTTGAAATCATGCGCGCAAGTGGTTGTATCAGTTTTTTTAAAAAAAAATACTTACTGTTTAAACCTTTACAAAAAATAAACTTTTTTTTTCCTTTATAAGAATATAAAAAATATCTTTTAAATTGTAAAGCTTCAATTTATAGCCAGTAAAAAAATTATGGTCATAGAGCAAATACATTCTGAGAAATTAAATGTAAAAGGTGATGATTTTTCTTGCCTAATTTTCATTTTTAAAGGTCGTATGTACCCTTAAACACTCGCAACGATTCAGAATTTGATCTTAAAATTTAAATATAAGCATTTGAAAGCATTTAATGAGATTTAAAAAAATAACGGTTAAAAATAGTTGTACGCTACTCTAATGCTACTCTAATAACTGTACGCCTTCTATCGGCGTTTTGTGAAATTTATCTTTAAAATTTATTTTCAAGAAAACACTGATTTAAAGAGTAGTTTTAGCAAAAACCGCAAACGAATCGACTAATTTTTCCGTTTCTTATAATCGTTTGAAATTTAAACTCTCTAAACGCACTTTAGTTTGTGCAACTTAACCACTCCCAACTAGTCGGATTTTGAGCTCAAAATTTAAGTTTAAGCCTAAGTTTACGAAAACATTTAATGAGATGCAAAAAATAACGTAAAAAATAGTTGTTCATTACTCCAAAGTCTAAAGCGCTGTCTATCGGCAATTTTTGAAATTTATCTTTATAATTAATTTTAATAAAATACCGACATAAAGAATAGTTTTAGTGAAAACCGCAAGTCAATTGACCAATTTTTCCGTTTTTTATAATCATTTGAAATTTAAACCCTCAGAACACAGTTAAGTTTTTGCTACTTAACCACTCTAAGCTATTCAGATTTTGAGCTCAAAATTTAAGTTTAACCTTTTTCGGCGCACTACTCTTTAAAGTTGAAATTTAAAGAAAAAAAATTAGGCAATCTATTTAGGCCTTGAGGAGTACACAGGTATTGTTTTGTAAAGATTGCACAAACCATTTTAATTATACAGCTGTTGCCGAAGTGATAACCTCCCATAAGTAAAGCATTGATAAGCGCAGTGAGAAGAGCATTGCTGTGAAGCGCGTATTACAGTAAAACATTTTACCTATTATTTAAAAACAGTAGAGTTTGATCTCTGTGGTGCTGCCATCTAGAACTCATAAAAAAGATTTAAAGTAGCCATTAGAGTAGTGTTTGAAATATTCACGGAGTTTTTGTGTCTCTAAACAGGGGGAAGTTTAGATGTTGCTGAACGGGCAACACTGCGCGTTAAGGGGTTAAGTCTAAGGTTACTAAACCATTTAATGAGATGTAGAAAATAACGGCAAAAAATAGTTTTTCATTACTTCAAAGTCTAAAGCGCCCTCTATCGGCATTTTTTGAAATTTATCCTTATAATTTATTTTTAAGAAAATACCAACATAAAGAATAGTTTTAGTAAAAACCGCAAATCAATCGACCAATTTTTCCGTTTTTTATGTGTATTTGAAATTTTGGACCCCAAACTTTAATGGCAGCTGTCTCCTTTGGAAAACGTTTGGGACCCTTGGTTTCCTATTTACTATTACTCGTCTTGATGTGTTCTATTACCCTCTAGCGTATATACCATTAGTTTAGGAACACCCTGTGTAAATCCAAACATATCTGTTCTACAGCACAACCTATAGCCCTTTATTATTGGTTTTGTAAAGTAACAATGTTTCATTAATAAAAGACTTTTTAAAAGAACCATACTTTCACCAATAGACTCTATTTCAGAAAACACTTGAATTGTTTGAAAATTTTTTTTCGACTTGTAATTATGGATCTCAGCTGGAATTTTTTATTGTTATATTTGGAATGAATGGAAGAATTTTTTTTTATTTAAATATGTAATAAAATTGAAATTATCTATTGCCTATCATTGTTTGCGGAGCCATATTCATTCAAAAGATCATATCTGATGAACATTAATTATGAGTTTCCAGTATGGCAATAAAAAGATTAAAAAAAAACATATTTCTTTAGTAACTGTATAAATCACTTTATGATTATCTGTTATATACAGATTTGAAAGCTAAACTAAATTTTCCAAAATAAATTGATTGAGACAACTCAGGAAAAATCAGTATGTTTACAAATATTTTAAATAGTTATCATCAAAACCTATCTTCAGTGAAAACAAGAACGAAAAATTGTGCGCCCAGTATAGTTTATCTAGCACTTGCCAATCTATTTGGAATACCACAACAAAACTACATAATTTACTAAAAGGTGATGTCTAAATCAGCAATTTGAAAACCACATAACACATATGAAACCCTATTTCCTGCTATTAAGATCAAAAATCCGGGAAAATATATGATTGTTTTTGTTATGCTTATATCTGTACAATGGAACATAAAGGGCCAATGTCCAATTTTCTAAAATGGCAGAAAACGCAATTTAAGTTTGAAGGATTTTAAGAATCTTGCTACGATTTCTGTACTATTATTTTCCAAAGTTGTGTTTTTGAATTCAGTAATGTTTTTCTCGTACAGTCGAGTGTTACATAGATTTTTTTTCACAGTGACATTGCCCATTTTTAAATTAATAGTAAGTAATATAGGTATGAACAAAATATTTTTTTTTGAATGCTCTAATATTTGGGGAACTTTGGCTCTTTTAAAAATTACTTTATATCACATCCTGAATTCATTCGTGTATTTAAATCAAATTTCTCAGTTTCGGACATTGGCCATTTTTGTTCCAAGGTACAGATATGTGAACTGCAAATACTATTCAGCGTGGTCAAAGTTAAGATCTATAAATCTTTCTAAAACATCGTCTTAAAATATTAAATACGCTAGGCCTTTTGAAAAATCCGTGACTTTCTTCGTCAAACGCAAAGAAGACATGCTTCTGCTGTAAAAGTAACTGCGAACTGAATGATAGATTGAAATGAAAGATGCGGGAAAGGAAATAAGCATAAGAAATAGCTAGTAGGATAGTAGAATCCAACAGCTAATAGAAAAGTAGTACAAAACCGCCAATTAGAAATCAAAAGTCAATTTTTTCAATTTTGTTTCCTTATTTCCCTTCTACTCTGCGTTCTTCGTCTTCTGCTTTCCTATGGATTCTACTTTCAAATTGATTGTTTCTTCAGTTAGTTTCCTTTCTCCTTATTTTTCATTTCAGTCTTGCTACTATTTTCATAGTAGAAGTACCTCTTTGCACTGACAAAGAAAGATTCGGATTTTTCGAAAGATTTCATGAATTTAATACTTTTTTATGTGTTTTTCAGTTCTTATTGATACAAACCAGTTTCGACTTATTTTGTATGCTAAAAAGTAGTTTGATTAAACAAACATCACAGTTGAATATTTCTATTCATCAGTTTTGTGAGTAAACAGAAATGTTCTCGAGAATTTTTGTGTAACTCTGTATAGCAGCTATAGAATTTATACACACCGATAAATATTTTAAGAAATACTATTCATTTAAAAGTGCGAACCAGAACTGAAAACGTACTTTCAGCAATTATTGTCTATAGCAGAGGTTCCCAAAGTGTGCTCCGCGGAGCCCTTGGGGCTCCGCCTGAACATTTTAAGGGCTCCGTGGCGTTCCAGGATAATAAAGAAAACATGAAAGAAATTAGCATATTGCAAGTAAATGATTTTCAAAAGTATGTAGAAAATTATGTGTGTGTGTCTTAAGAATAAATGTATCTATATCTGAGAGGAAAAATACAATAATACACTTCAAAATTATTTGAACATTTGCATTATGCATGCATTTACTGTCTGTATAATATTTTTGGTTTGAGTTGTTTTATTTTATATTTGTGCACTTAATGTGTTTTAAAGTTTCGATTTAAAATAAGCTTCAAGAAATAATATTCTGAATCGAATAAACAAAGTGAATCGAAACAGAAAACGCACCGAGCAAGAGGGAAAACAGTTTAGTTCTTTGGAGCTTCGCCTATTTATATGTTTATACTTTATTCTTACTAAATATCTTACTCTTACTAAAATGTTTTTAAATGACCATATCAAGTTTGATAAAACAAAAATCAGAAAGTATTTAAAATCATCTCGAAGCTCTGATAAATTCATTTGGGCATTACTTTCCATATGCTCAAAATAAGATGCTGGAGGATTTTAAATGGACACTAAATCCATTCACTATAAAAACAAAACCACACAGCGTTTAAACTCTGAGGAATATGAAACTCTCATTGATGTAAAATCTCAAAACGATCTAGAAATCTCTTTTCAAAGCAAGCGTATCACTGAATTTTGATGTCATTTAACAGATGAATACAGAATCTTGTCAGACAGAGCAAAATTAATTTTACTCCCATTTTCAAAGACATATCTGTGTGAAGCTGGATTCTCCACTTATACAAATATCAAAACAAAATACAGAAACTGGTTAAATGCAAAACCATACATTCACTTGCTATTGTCGAAATTGCACCAGATATTATGAAAAATTTTTCGAAAATAATTCAAGCACATTTTTCACACTAAACTTTTACATACGTCATCAAACATTATGCAAAATAATAATAATAATAATAAACTACCGGCATTTAATATTTAATATATGTTGTATATTGTACTATTTTTATTTTTGAAATTTTAATTTCCTTAAATGTTTATTTTTATTAAATTTTATTTATTTAAATCTTCTATCCTAGTTTTCAAAATTGTACTTATTTTTTAAAACAATACCTGTCGCTTAAACCGTCTTCTTTTAAAAGATCTTTTATCATTTAAAATCCCTCACTAGATTCATTTCTGTGTAATGTGTGTATATATTTCTTTTTAGTTATTTCTTTTTAGTTTCAGTTATTTAAATTTTGTATACTGTTTTTTTATAATAAAATAATGTTTGTCGCTGAAGAATATTTTTATTGCATATTTTATCATTTAAAGCCCTTTATTAGATCCATATTACATTTGTGTATATTGTGTATACATATTTCTTTTTTTTATATATAAATATAAATTCTTTAATCTGTTTATGTTATTTGATTATTTAAATTTTCTATACTGTTTTTCATTGTGCAGAAATGTTTTTCAATTAAAACGCCCCCTTTTTTGTATAATTTTACAACATTTAAGAACATTATTAGATTTATTTAATATTTATGTACATTGTGTATATAGTTTTTTTCTTTTCGCAACTTTAATTGCTTTAATCTGTTTATTATATTTTTATAATTTCTTAGTTATTTAAATTTTCTATGATGTTTAACATAATTGTACTTAATTTTATAAGCAATGTATATTGGTAAAAAAAAACTTTTTGTTCTTTTTTTTTAGCATTTTGTATCTCTTTACAACCCCTCTTTAATTTTTTTAATTCGTCTCTGCCACATTTTCCAATCAGAAAAGAGTCTGTAGCAATTAAAAAAATACGTATTGGTTCTTTACATTTGTCATCACACTAAGAATTTAAATTTTTTCTTAGCTCTACCCCTTACTTAGATTTTTGTCAATGAGTACCCGCCCTGGTATATTTTTTAATCCCACCCATGTATTCCATATTGTCAGAAAAGTTTTATTGTTAGTTGAAGTTCGTTTATGATGTGTAAATTTTAACGGCATGTCTGTTTTGAGGCAAAAACAATTACGAAAGAAAGTTTCTTTCAAAACTATAATTTATAACCAAATAATTTAAATAATGTATACTATTAAAAAATATAACTATGCTGCACCAAACAATACATTTTAGAGATTTTGCCCCGCCCACTTCACTATAACAATGACTTGTTCCTAAATGTATTTTTTCAAATTGGGTCCAAAAAAAAAAAAAAAAAAAAAAAAAAAAAACCCTGAGAATCGATTTATTTTCGTTGCATGTTTAGAAGTACTAGAAACTTAAAGAAGAATGAAAACATACTCAATAATAGCTTGATTCAATTACGGGTTGGCGGGACTAGTGGAAACGTGTTGCCTAATTACTCATGGGTGACTGGAACTAGGCATTTTTTTTTTCGCGAGTAGCCTACTGGAATTATACAGAAGTACCTCTCTGAAAATGAAAACTGTACAACTTACCTTTTTTTCTGTGTCTGTGTGGTTTTCGCCATAAATAACAATAGTTTTAAGTAAGCCCCAATGCAATGCATAATCCAAACATGGTTACAATTTTGACCTTTAATTCTGAGTTCATATTGAAAATGCCAAAAGAAAACTTTTTATTTTAAAATTGGGTGTTATTAACCCCTTAACAGTATTACTTGAACATCGCTAAGGTAAAAAAAAAAAAAAAAAAAAAAAAAAAAAAAAAAAAATACTTGTTTTCTTTGTTACTGAGCGCTTTCAGAAATCGCAAATTTTCAACTATAATTTTTGCTGTATTGGAAGGAAATATCTCAATTATACAAGTTAAATATTTTAATTAAAAAAAAAGAGGACTTTAATTTTTATTTTCATTTTATTGTGTCCATTAATTGTAACATTAAATAAAACTGTTAAAAAGTTGTATAACAGAAAATTTGATTTTTAAAATTTCTAGTATGAATTTAGAATTTCTGTATCAGGAAAGGCCCAAACTGAGAACCTTGGTCCAATGTTGAAAATTACTGGCTAGGATTTTTATTGAGCAGATTTTTCTCTGCTCCATAGGCATGAAAAATCAATTTTTAAATCACAGAGTATCCTTGGGTTTTGGGGCTCCGCCTTAAAATTTCTTCCCAAAAAGGGCTCCGCGAAGCGAAAAGTTTGGGAACCGCTGGTCTATAGCATTCAATATTTTAGTTATTTTTCTATTTCTTCTATGGGCAAATTCTTTTTTCTGTCCGGCCGTAATGTAACTCAATTCTTTTGAATATCCCTGATAGTGAACGGTAAATGTTACACACCTCATTTTGAACACCGAATATGCTATAGAAACTTCAATAAGATGGATCAATTACATACCAATTGGTGCGTATTACTGTAAGTAAGAACATTGACAAATAGCAGACTACATATCGTAAATGCCAGACTACTTACAGACAAACCAAATTCATTAACGCTTTTCAGCTATGCCGTAAAGGAAAAAGGGATGGGAAAGTAGAGAAATCAGAAATGTAGCTGCTAGATGAAAGTCTAATGGAAAGTTTTTCTGCGGACGGCCAAAACCTATTTCTTAGTCTATCATTTTGACTAAGATAAAAAAAACCTAATTTTTAAAATTAGTTGTATTGTGCTTACATTTACGTTCCGGTCACTGGAAAATCTATTAAGTTCTCAACAAATCTGCTTTGTTCAAAACATGACAATTTATGTTAAATAATAAATATTAGAAATAAATGTACAAACAGAGTAATAAGTATTGTGATAAATATATAATAATTAAAATTATAACAATGAATAATTAAAACGTGTCTCTGAAAAAGTGGGTAAAAATTTTCGGATTTTTCGAGCTCAGCGGTACAAGAAAATTTCGTCATAGAAGATATGGTCGGAGTGCAAGCGGTGAAAAGCAAAATGTAGTTTTCCACTGTCCCAGGGCAAGAGATTGGTCGAAATGGTCCCATAACTTGGCCACCAAGATCTCCAGATCTCTTGTATTTGAACTTAGGGACCAAAACATGTAGGATCAAATGGAAAGTAAGGTAAGAGTGCCTTTTGAAACTGGCATGAATCTACTCGCTTCAAAAATGAAAAATTATGGAATAATAAGGAAATCGTGACTGTTAACATTTTTATTTCATCTGTTTTATACATACACGACGAATTTCTTTAAAAAATTTTCATTCTTCAAAATCTGTTTTTTATTGTAGTTTTAACTATTTTATTCATTCAAAATCTGAAATTACAAAAGGGGAAAATTATTGTAGAAAAGTACTGATTTTCAGATTCAAAAGTTTTGTGACACATAATAGTGAAACTTGCCAATCGCCGGAAATGAGTTAATTCTTATCCGGAAAAATCATTTCTGGGACTGAAGTATTTATATATCTGACTGCTCAGAATCTAAAAATAAATTAATTTGAAAATAAAGGGAGGTTTTTTTTTTAACATTTGCATTATAAAAGCAAAATATTTTATTATAAAATCTGGTACAATTCCATTCGATTTGAATAAAAAATTAAATTCCATGTATATTCCTGTATAGAGTTTTAAAAAGATCATTACAAGGCCCATTACTTAAACCTAAAGAAATTAATTGAATGTTAATCATTCTTTCGTTACAAATGGAATAATTCTACGGACTAGCGGATTATTTAGGACTAGGGGATATTTTAAATTCTTATAAAGGCAAGTATTTATTTTTTCAATCTTATTTGCAGATTTTTCATTATGAGGATACTTTTCCTTCCGAAACAGGTTCAGAAAATTAAAGCACATAATTGAAACAAACTTTAAAAAAAATTAAGTAAAAAATGATCTTTGTAACGACCGATTTCAATCATCGAATTGAAAGAAAGCTATTAAATGCAAACACGGAATCTTCAAAAATGTCTTCCGTTAGGATTAACTTTAGCGAGGGGAAGTTTTCGCTTGAATGAAGCAGATGCAGTCGACGACTATGTCTATTAATGGATACATAAGAACGAAAGCATTTATGTTAAAAATTATATACTTACTCTGAAATTTCGTTTCAAACACACACTTTATGATCAACTAAAATCAAAGCAGTTTTATATTTCAATATTGCGACGAAATGTTTAAGCTTAATGACAAAATTTAACGATTATTTTTCAAAACAGTGAATACACGCACACACACATATATGTATATTAAATTTAATAATATATAAGATACTAATAATAAGAATTGGAGTTACAGAATGAATTTTACAATTCAAAGTGAAATAGAATATATATATATATATGTGTGTGTGTAATATATATATATGTGCAAATAGATGTGGTGTGTGATTTGAGTTAATATACCAGTTTTAATTAAATATATATGTATATGTTACAGGCCAAACCCGATTTTAGGCCAAACTAGATTGGCCTAGGCCAAACTAGTCTATCCTAACGCCCATCGGATAAACTAGTTTTTCCTAGGCCAAACCGGTCTATCCTAACGCCCATCGGATAAACTAGTTTTTCCTAGGCCAAACCGGTTTATCCTAACGCTCATCGGATAGACTAGTTTTTCCTAGGCCAAACTAGTATATCCTAAGGCCCATAGGACAAACTAGTTTTTCCTAGGCCAAACTAGTTTGGCCTAACTCTCATAGGATAAACTAGTTCAGCCTGCTGTTTATTGGTCTGAACTAGTTTATCCTAGGCCGATCCAGTTTATCCTAGGCCAATTCAATTTGGCGTGATTTTATTGAATTCAATGGCTGCCTCAGCGCCAACATTCTGGTTTCTCCTAGACTGATTTGTTTGTCCTAGGCCAATGTAATTATCCCTGTGTTTAGCTCACGGGCGTCAAAGCCAGCGAAATAAAGGGCTCACGGGTTCTGTATGTATGTACGTACGCATGTATGTACGGAAAGTATTAGTTTTGGAAAATCACTGAATAAGAATAAAGGGAGCGAACGGAAGTCTAATCCCCCACCGTTAATTTAGAGAAATGCATTTATCATGCAGAATTATCAGTTTTCAGTTAAAGTGTTAGATATAAAATTATTCTGACAAGGCGCCTCCGGGATTAGTTGTGGATGTTTATTGTTTAAGTGTTAAAGAAAGGGCAATGTAGGTAACCCCCATAATTTAGATAAATGGTTTTTAACGCAGAAATTACGGATTTGCTTATAGGTTCTTTCTGATAAGGCAATTCCCTGAATAGTTTTGAGGGTTTAATGGTAAAGTTTGAAGGGAAAATGACGGATTTCCCTCTAACCTAGTAAAAACTAGTTTTTCCATAATTGGCGTTAGGATAAAATAGTTTAGCCTAGGCTAATCTAATTTGGCTCGAAATCGGGTTTGGCCGGTAAAAAACATGTGTTTCACTAAAATAAGAATAAATATGTGTCAAGAGTAATTGCTTATAACATCAATACAGGAATTTCACATGTCCACCCTAAAGACATAATGCATTTTACATGGGGTTTTTTTTCCTGCAGACTCGTGCCAACTGAGATCAGGCTTACATTTATTATTATTATTATTATTGCATATTCGAGCCAGATTGGAGGTAAACATAATTTGGGATCGAACAGCGTTTTCCATTTTTTAGAAATTAATTTCTTGTCGACATATAAACTATTCTTGTCACAGAGTCAAGTTTTTCTTTTCCGTGAAGTCGTAACCGAAAATTCGATTCAAACCGTAGCTTTAATAGTATTTTCTCAAAGGTACATCGCTTTTATGGAAAAGATGGTTAACGCCATTCGATTACATATTTCCTGAGAGAGAATGCATGCCTGTTAATCTTATGCCTTTCCGAAAATGAATTAATTCTTAAATGTGTTAGGATGTAGCTCTTTTGGATTTGAGAAAAGTCTTAAGGAATGACAGAGAAACATATTCACAAATTTATTTTTTACTGAACAGTTTAGTTATGATGTTTATAACTCTACTTTTTTTCCTTTGTTCTAAACTACATTAATTATTTAATGAATCCCCATTTCAATATTCAAAGGTCTATGAAATTAAGTAATCAATAATATATTGTGTATTTTCCATTCTGTGAACACCTCGTAATTTAAAAATACATTGTAAATTTATCCAATATGTATGTATGCAGTATTTTTTAAAGGAATCCAAGTTGTATGTTAAGTAAAATCTGAATTTTTGGCAGAAATTGAGTAGGGCCAGATTGAGTGGGACTGAGTCTTTTTTCACATATTTTTGTAGAGGCAGGGCTCGGGCTGAACTTTAAATTTTTACACAGGGTCACGGCAAAATAATTTTTCTTCGGGGAAGGCGGGGCCCGGAACTCGAAATTCTGGCCCGTGCAAACCTCTAACAGTATTCTACAATGCATCGAATAAAATACATTATAATGGCGATGACAAAACCACTTTGCACAAGGTTAGCAATGGAGCAGTAGTCGGGATCAATATTAAAAAGAATATTGCCCAATTAAACTGATGACTTTGCATTCACAGGCTGTTTACAGTCATTGTGTATTTCAGCCTTATTTTTTTATAGAATAACACCCTCGAAAAATAAAGTAAGTTGGATTGCTTTTTCCCATTTCCCCCACTTATATTTAACCATTGAACCCCCAAAACTAATCACAGATACGCTTTATAAAATTAAACAATTATCCAAAATTTGAAACAAATCAGATAATTCTGCTCAAAAATCATTCATCTGATTTAGAGAGGGTAATCTCACATTCCTCCCTTTATACTTAATCATTGAACCCTCAAAACAATTCAGGGGTTCGCCTTTTAACCCTTTAACGTTCATTGGTTTCGCCACGAAACCACAAAACTTTAATTCCGATACGCAACACTGACACCGGTATTTTTATCTAAAAATACCCCTTTTATTTTGTATGGGAAAAATCACTTTTTCTTATTTAGAAATATATTTGTTCTTAATTACCGGTGTCATTCATTTATTTCAACATCTTAGCAATGAAAATGTTATGATCGTTAAAGGGTTAAAGAAAAAACTATAAGCTATATTCAAAATTTACGGCAAATCGGATAATACTGCATAAAAACCCATTTATCTAATTTAAGGAAGGCGATAAATCGTCTACTAACCCATTATACATAACCATAAGAAAAGACCCAAATTAATTAAAGAAGCACCTTATCAAATGAATTCATGTCCAAAATTTTAAGCAAATTGGATAATTCTGTATTGTAACAAATTTATATATTTTAAGGAATGAAAAAAATTGCTGGTTCAGACCAAAAACCAAAGAACCACCAAAATTAATCAGTGAAACGCTTTATCAGAATGAACAAATCTAAGATTTGCAGAAAATTGGTTAATTCTGCATGAAAAACCCATTTAACAAAATTAGGCGGGATTCCCCCGTTCTTCCCTTTGTTCTTATTCAATTATTCCCCAAAACCAATTAGGGAAACGCCTTACCAGGATGAATCTATTTCTAATATTTGAAGTAAATCAGTAAATTCTGCGTGAAAAAAGCATTTACATAAATTATGGGGCGTTACCCCTATTCTCCCCTCCCTTTATACTTAAACAATTGACAACTAATGAAGGTGCTTCAACAGAATACTCCTATATCTAAAATTTGAATAAAATATGCTAATAATCCATAGAAATCCATTTATTTGAATTAAGGGAAGGGGCGAACCAGCCTCTCGTCCCCTCCCCCCTTATTCTTCTCCAATGACCTCCCAAAATTAATCAGAAAAGCTCCTCATAAGAATAAACCTATATTGAAAGTTTCATGCAAATTGAGTATTTCTATAAAAAATTATTGCATTACGTACTTACGTACATACATAGATACAGAACCCACGGGCACATTAGTTCTCAGTCTGGGGTAGCTGACGAGATAAAAACATGTCAAATTACATTATTTCTATCAAGAGTTATCGCGTTACGTACATACGTACATACATACGTACGTACATACATACATACAGAACCTGTGAGCCCATTTTTTCTTTGGCTTTGATGCCCATGAGCTAAAATCACGTAAAATTACACTGGCCTAGGATAAACTAGATCAGCCTAGGACAAACTAGAATTTTGGCGCTGAGGCGGTCATTGAATCAAATAAAATCACGCCAAATTGAATTGGCCTAGGATAAATTAGATCGGCCTAGGATACACTAGTTCAGACCAATAAATAACAGGCTAAACTAGTTTATCCTATAAGAGTTAGGCCAAACTAGTTTGGCCTAGGAAGAACTAGATTGTGCTATGGGCCTTAGGATAGACTAGTTTGGCCTAGGAAAAACTAGTTTATCCGATGGGCTTTAGGATAAACCGGTTTGGCCTAGGAAAAACTAGTTTATCCGATGGGCGTTAGGATAGACCGGTTTGGCCTAGGAAAAACTAGTTTATCCGATGGGCATTAGGATAGACTAGTTTGGCCTAAAATCGGGTTTGGCCTGTAACATATATATATTAGGGTGGTCCTTAAAAATTAACTTTTAAAATTTTTATGGGGCACCCCTTTGTTTTGTTCTATGTTTAAAAAAAACCTCCAAAAAATTTCAGAATTTTAAAACAAATTTTAAAGATCGGTACCAAGGTTTGAATATTTGAAAAATTAGAAAATTTGGCAACTTTTTAGTCTAATTTTTAAGTTACTAATACTTATTTATAGTCATCGCGAAATTGAGTCATAGTATGACATTAAGCTGTATAGACTGTCGAATGCTTCAATTTTTTCCAAAGTTCATGCTGAGTTTTTAAAATTTTCAGCGATTTTTAAATATATTCGTGTTTTTGTACGTTTTTTTAATGTCCAGAGCAATGCCGACGGTTCATCTAATTTAACAGAAAATAGTGCTTAAATCAGTTTAAAAATCAATAAAAAAAGAAGAAGAATTCAGCTTTAATTTTAATAAATGACTATGTAATAAATTATTTTTCATAAGCACTAAAAAAATATTTATTATTAAAATTATTGATTTTTGTGTGCGCAACATTTTTTTCGCCAAGGTGGTGCTTTTCTTGTGTATAATTAGTCCATAACCCTCTACTCTTAATGTAACCCTTGGTTGTTACGGCAACAGCCGCAATTCGGCTAATGAGTAGACAAAAAAGTAATGTTTTTGTGTAATTCCATGCTTTGGACGATGTTTTTGATATTGTACACGCGAATGCTCTTAATATGATAAAAATCGAATAGGATAAGGAATTTTTACTTGCTCAGAGGCAAAAAGGAAGTTTTGATAAACGTTTTGTAAAAAAAAAAAAAAAAAAAAAAAAAAAAAAAAAGCAATAGAATCAACCAAGAAAAAAGAACGCTTTGAACAAATGAAAAAAGCGTTAAGAAGGAAACAAATCGTTAGATTTTTGAACAAGAATCAATTCCTTCTTAGTCTAAAAGCCCGTGAATGGCAGACCTTCGTTATTTTATAAAAGCTGAAAATTTCTCAGCGCAGTCTTCCAACACAGATAGGAATGATGGGTAATTATGAAATTTGGATCATCGTGGCTTTGGCAGTGACCAGGGAGCAAAGATGTAAAAAATACCAACTTATTTTCGTCATTTTATAAAGCGTAATTTTTTGATATTTCCTTTGGAATGATATTAAAAATCACGTCCTCCATTGGTAGACACTTCTACGGTTCCTCCCCTTGGCAGACACCACTAAACTTTAAAACATTGAAATTCTACTTTCGTCATTTTATAAAAGCTGAATTTTATATATGTTACTTGGGTAACTACCAGAAGATATTTCCTCAGTTGGCAAACAGTTTTGGTGGTTCCAGCCCCCGGCAGGCAGACATATACGGCGGTTTCTCAACACACTAAAGTCCCTGTATAGCCCGGCACCAAACGGACATTTTCCCGTTGGCTCTGAAATTGGCGACAGTTATTTGAGGTTGTTGGATGAAATTCTACGGTTGTTGATATTTTGAAAAAAGACCACAATGAAAGAAAAAAATTTAATTTAACAATTTAGAACGACTATTTGGAAAATGATATTTTCAAAGACTAAAATTTGAAAGACTTAAAAAGGAATTCTATATATAAACTAATAATAATAATAAGCATCATTTTTAGGATGATCATAACGAGTCATATATTACGTACGCCATGCATTAAACATTAATGTTCCTAGACCATAGATTAAAAAAAAAAAACAGTAGTTTATGGAATTAATCAGGCTGCCTGCCGCCTATTACATATGATATGGATTAAACATTAATATTCCTGGACCCATCATATAAAAATTTTAAATGAAATTTCAGTTTTACGATTTTTTGAACTGCAAATTTTTAAACTTCTAAACATTTCAAATTTTTACACCGTTACATAGAGAAAAAAATGGACTTTAAATGAAATTCGTTTGAAATTTTTATGACAACTTGTTTTCAAATTATTATTATAATTTAAAGTTTTATTTCTTTTTTGTTATTGTGGCAACAGAAGTGAATGCAGGGTGAGTACAGTAAAACCCCAATAATTCGGATTAATTGGGACCGGACCCAATCCGGATTATCCGGAGGATTAAAAAAAATGAAATAACATATAACATACTAATAGAAAATCACCTTTATGTTAAACTTATTGAATATTTGCAGACAGTAATAATGTTTACTTTGCTTAATTATTCCGAAAACATGTCAGAAAAAGTTCTTTTATTTAGAATACGACGATGAAACAAGTTAATGTTATGGAAATTAGCCAATCGCTTCTCAAACTTGAAAAAACAAAATGACCAAACCGATCCGAATTATCCGGAGATCCGGATTATCGGGGTTCTACTGTATTCTATTTTTGGACATTAAACATGGACCAACCAGAAAACGAATAAAATGCGGAATTCAGCCAATAAAAACATTCAGGTATACTTCGGATTTCCCAAATCTCTACCGAGGATAACAACTATTTTCCAAATAACTAAAAATCAGTTATTTATTTACGAGTATTAATGAACGTTAGCTTCAAACTATCTCCAAGCTTGGAAACACTTATCGCCAAATATGGAAAAATATCGCCAAATTTGACGACAAAAATTAAGAAATCATAAATATTGTCGATTTGGCTATAGTTTAATAATTTGGCGCAATTCTCATTCAAATTCAGCATTTGCGAAATTTCCTTTCATAGGGTCCGTAGCTTTTTATCTTAAAATTTCAGTAAAATATTAATAAGATAAAAATTAAGCATTAAAGAATTTTTATGAACTCATCTAATAGAGTTGTAAAAGAAGCTATATTTAACAAAAACAACGAATATGAAAGCTACTTCCTCCCCCTTTATATGCCAAGCAAATGAAAAAATTAGTACTGTGAGAAAATATCCGTTTGCGTGTAAACAATTTCCATTTTTTTTTTTTTTTTTTTTTTTTTTTTTTTTTTTTTTGAGAGTTTTAGAAGTCAGTTTTTATTCAGACTAGGATGTAAATCATGTTTTACAGTGCCAAAATTAACATGGGAAATACTATAAAGAGCAAAATGCAGATGCACATAGTTTTAACCAAAAATATCTGCACATATATTTTTTAAAATAGTAAAATGTATGGGATATTCCTTCTTCGCTTTCTCTTCAATGCAACAACCTCAAATAACTGTGTGCCAATTTAAGAGCCAAGGGGAAAAGGGGGAAAATGTATGTTTCGGGCCGGGCTATACAGAGACTCTAGTGTATTGAGAAGCCGCCGTATATGTCTGTCGGCCGGGGGTTGGAACCATAGGAATTGTCTGCCAATGGAGGACGTGATTTCTAATATCATTCCAAAGGAAATATAAAAAAATTACGCTTTATAAAATGACGAAAGTAGGTTGGTATTTTTTACACCTTTGCTCCCTGGTCACTGCCAAAGCCACCATGATCCAAATTTCATAATTATCCATTGTTCCTATCAGTGTTGGAAGACTGCGCTGAGAAAGTTTCAGCTTTTATAAAATAACGAAGGTCTGCCATTCACGGGCTCTTGCTCTATCAGACATACTTGAAGGAGAAGCAAACTCAAGCGATAATTAAACTTGTTCCAATCAGGAAGAAGTAGCTCCATGCTCTCAAAGTAATCCACCTCTTAAAAAAGAGGTAGAATGAACATTTTGGACAATAGCTTAGCTGCAAGCCTTGATGCAGTAAAGTTAAGTGGTAGAAAAACAGCTATTGTTTTGACTAAAACACTAAAACGTGTATGGGTGTGATCCTGCCAACTATAATGTTAACAAATCTGTTCGGCGCCTTAGAATCAAAAACGAAACAAGTAGAGCCGATAATTTAAAAAAAGGTTTTCGGCAAGTGTTCCGTTGACTGTTCACTGGGGTGGCAATATTTTAGAAGACATTTAGAAGACATCTGAAATTGCTGATAGATTACCAATTATTGTTTCTGGTAAAAATATTAACCAATTACTTGCAGTTCCAAAACTTCAGTCAGGAACAGGTGAAGAAATATTTTTCCCGTTAAGAAATCATTGGAGTCATGGGGAATTACAGACTAAGTAAAATTTGTGTGTTTTGATACAACTTATGTAAATTCCGGGTTATAAAGAGGTTCTTGTGTTCTTTTGGAACAGAAAATGAAGAAAGAAATGCTTTGGTTGGCTTGCCGTTATCACTTCCTGGAGATTATGCTGGAGGCAGTTGTTGTTAAGTCACCCGGAGTTCCAAACGAACCAAACATACTCTTATTTAAACAATTTAAAATTTTGTGGAACTCTATTGATCACAACATATTTCAGACTTCCATAATTGATAATTTTGTCAATGAAAAAGCAACAGAAAATACATCAGAAATCATAGCGTTTGCACAAAATCAACTTAATGATTTTCAACCAAGGGACGATTACGAAAAACTGTTAGAGCTTGTTATAATTTTCCTAGGAAGAGTAACGGAAAGAAGTGTTCAATTTAGAATCCCTGGTGGCTTGCAATGAGCACGATGGATGGCAAAGGCCATATACTCGCTCAAGATTTATTTATTTAGAGCTCAGTTCAAACTCTCTAAGCACGAAGAATCTAGAGTTCTTCAAGTTTTTTCGTTTGTGGTAAAAAAATCTGCATTCACAGTTGGTTTCAGGCACCATCTGCTTGTTCTGCGCCAAGAAATGATTTATTGCTCCTTAAAAACTTGAAAATGTACGAAAAAGTAAATAGACTTTTGCTTGTGTGCTATGAAGAAATTCCTATGATATTTCTGGTATTTGTCAGAAGAACTAGTTGTTTTTGCATTTTTCGATGACAATATCTGAACTAAAATTAAAGGAAAAATGGTGGTGCTTTGAAAAATGTGAAAAAAGAGAAACCATTGAATCCATTGAAACGTGCACGGGTTGAACCTGATTACATCCTCAAAAAGAATTTGCAAGATTTTATAACAAGTAACACTCTGAGGTTTTTTAAAATTATGGAATTACCTTCAGACTTTTTTTAAACAGATGTGACAAATTGAAATAAAAATGAATCTTACCAAACTTATAAAGCATTTGAGTCTTCAGTCGAAGTTATTAAGGATGTAGCCGAATGTGGGGTAGCACTTATTGAGGAATACAATAAACTTCATACAAAAGATGGAGAACAAAAATAGTGCTTATTGTAGTTCGTCAAGCAGTTTCGAAGCAAATATCCAGACTCTAAAAAATCTACATTCATGTCTTAAAAAAGGTAAATGTAAGGATTTTATAATAATGATAATTATTTTCTTCTTCTTTAAATGTATATAACAATGTAGTTGCTGTGAATTTACTGAAATATTTAATAAAAATATGTTTACTTGTTATTAAGAATAATTATGTATTTTCTTTCAATATTTTTGAATAAGTCTAAATTTTAAATAGTGGTAGCGACCCCTAAAATCATGCTTAAAATTTTGAAAAAGTTCTGTAATTCTTTTTTAATGAATAGAACAAAATAGCAGGGTGCCCCGGTATAAATCGTGAAAATTTTCTTTTATCAACTTTTAAGGCCCACACTAATATATATATTACATTCTTTATTTCTATAGCATTCTTTGTAGAATATTATTAATTAATATCATGAAAAGAGTGGTTGTTTTCATTGTATGTAAACCCGTAAGAAGTTTTGGCATGTTTGCTTCTTAAAATTATTACTTTAGAGAGCCTCCTCCTGTGTAAAATACATTTTATTCACTTGTTTTGCTAATGTAAACACATTCTCTTATTTATAATAGTTCCATTATGAAATTAAAAATGCTTTAATCTTTTCATATTATAACATTTAGAAATTTGTTCTTAACATAAAACTGGAGTCATTGTGATAAATAATTATATTAAGTGCTACGGCAAAAATTTTATAGCTTTAAATTGTCAGACTGGAATACTAAACGTAATTTTAAATGTGACATATTGTTTTTCAGTTTTTACAAGAGAAAAAAAAAATATTTTTTATTCATTAAGCATATATTACCGTAATTTCAGGTGTATAAGCCGCGGATCAAACAATTCTTTTTGGACCCAGAAATCTTATATAGTGATTGAAGACAAATATTTACGTCGATCTAAGTAAATACATTTGTTTATTAAAAAATTCTGGGTCGAAAAAGAATTGTTTGATCCGCGGCTTATACACCCGAAATTACGGTAATTGTTAGATTCTTTTTAATCGATGAAAGGTATCTTTTATGCATGCAGAATTATATTTTATACTTCATCGTCACATATAGGACAAATATTTAGTTACAATCCTAGACATGTTTATAAAATATGGGATACTAAAAGACAACTTTTACCACTGTTAAAAAATAATCTCTTTATAACAAACATTTTTGAAGTGTTACTATCCATTGATTTGCTTTCCTGTTATTCTACGTACACATATAGTTTCAAAAGCTGCTTTTTTAAAGCTTTAAGAAAACTCAATGTTTACTGAAATAAAATTATGAAGGAAATGGATATTGCAAAATAAAAAGTGTTGCGGTGATAATAGAAAAGAACTCCCGAAGATTATTCAACACTTTTATTTTGAATTCGTATTATTTTGAAATAAAAATATACTGGAAGAAGAATAAATGCTAAATAAGAAACATTTAAATGAAAATAGGTATAATGAATTACATACTGATGTATACAATACTATAAAATAAGCTTCCCGCTTTTCACATCTCCTTTTCTTAAATTTTTAAAACAACTATACTAAGCAATTTATATATTGGATACATTTTTCATGTTACTATACATGGTATAACAAAAGATTTATACTTTTTTTAAGATTAACATTTTCTTTAAAAATATTAACAATACTACTAAAAAATTCTTATCACATGATGTTAAACATTATAAAAAATATCTATTTCCAAAGATTATTCTAAACGAAGTTTTGTGATACTTGAAAGATTCTTGTATAATCCATTGTAAATTCGAAATGAAACAAATAAAAGAAGATAAGTTATTATGGCAAATTTTAACAACAATCGGTATCAGAATATCAGACTATTGTTTAAATCCGTATGAAAAATGTTTATCCTGGATGTTTGAAATTCTAATCATCCTCCTCCCATCACATTGTATTTTTGCAACTATATATCGGATACTAAGATACGGGGATTTTCATATAAAACAACTTGCTTATCTCTTAATGCCTGTGCAGTTCATTCTCATTCGATATTTTTTGAATGTTCAAAGAACAGTTATATTATACGGAGTTTATACATGTACAAGAATCGTTACAATCCAACGAGTGTAATCTACCAATCATTTTATGCAAGTACTGTCATAAATACAATGATGCTATTTCCAATTTTAAAACCTATGGTGATTACAATTTTGGACGAAAATGATATCTCAGGCTTTTGGTTATTCGGATATAAAATTTATAACAATATTTTTATTCAGATTATTGTATTTTACGGCTCTTTTGTAAATTATTTTTGTAATACACTCATTGCTATAGTTTCAATTTCACTGAGCATTATTTTCTGCAGATGGGGGATGGTGTTAAAATGTTACAATAAGTTACTCTGGGCTTATTTAAGCCAGAAAAACTTTCACAAAATTGTGGATTTCCAAAAAGAATTTTTTGACATTGTAAAGATTTTACAGAAGCTTGATCAAGCTTTGTCTTACTCGTCGTTCATTTTAATTCTCTACAGTCTATAAATAATTTTTATAGTAACTTATGCCGCATCGTTACAGCAAGAAATAGAGCTGCATCATCTCACAAGAACGGTATTTAACGGTATGTGTGGATTTGTCATTGTGATGGCTTATTCCTTATATGGTTCTACAATGCCGGAACGGATGATGGAAATGCATAAAAAAAGTCAATATTACTTATGTAAATATGATGATAACGTCTGCAGACTAATATCTAAAAAGAATCGAAAAGCAAGATATTGTATGTTATCTGCATGCGGAATGTTTACGATCAATCGTTAATTTGTACTGACTGCCGTTGGAGCGATTCTTATTTATGATTTGCTTTTAATTAATTTCGGATGAACAAATCTCAGAAAGAGTTAGAGAAATAAGAAAGAAAATTAAGCAGAAATCGTGTTTTCTTAGAATTTAGTGTCGCCTCCGATGAGAAAATAAAATATATAAATATAGATAGTACCAACTATATTTTAGTTTTAAGACTAAATACATTCTCATTTATTTTTATATCAAATGAGAATACTTTCATCCACTGAAGGATTACATTACATTAAACAGAAACAAGCTAAGTCATTACACATTAAAACAATAGGCATATTGATATTTTTTAATTGCCAACGAGAAATAATATTCATAAATTAACAATACATTTATTATTTTGATTTGAAATATCATTTTTCAATTTATTTTTCAGGTTTGTAATCCTTTAATGATGGTCTTAAATAAATTGTTTGTAAAATTAATGTAGGTACTTGGAATTAGATATAGTTTATAATAGCTCCATGTTTTACGAACTTACGATCTTGCCTTTAAACAACATCTACAGAAAATACGTCAAATGCTTATGACGTCACTATCCAAGAATGATACAAAAATCCATCAAAAGCAATGTGGTTAATCAACACTGGCAAAAAAATCCATTAAATTGCCGTAAAAATTGCAGTAAAGATATATATATATATATATATTTATATATTACATCTGATTTTTCTACAGTTTTTTCGTAAATTTAACGAATTTTTTGCAGTGAAGGCAGTCGAAGAGACATCGTCTATCTAATGATTCATATGCCTTCATTCATTTGTAACATTAACATAGATATTTTGATTTTTGAAAAAAAATTATAATAGCTTCTTGATGATAATGAATCAGAAATCATTGAATTAGAATTTTCAAAATAGCATGAATTTTAATTTCAGTTTTTTTTCATTTTTTATGGAAAAATGGCAACAAAAAGATACTATTCTACTGGTCTAAATCTACCCTTTTTGTTTAGTATTTAATATAAGCTTTTTAATGTGGATATTTGTCTTTTCGAAACCGATTTTAAAAGTTAAAGCAATTTAATAATACGAACTTGCAAACAAAATCGTAGAATTAGAAAAAGATCTTTATTGTCACCGACTTCAGCGATCGAATGAAAAAATATATTTAAAAGCACTGAAATTCAAACGATATTTCCTCGAAAATGTCTTTTGTAGGATTAACATAAGCCAGTGGATGTTTGAGTGAAGTAACCTCTTAAATCGATGACTATATCCACTAGTTGATACATATGGACGCAAACATTAATGCAAGAAATCATATCCTTACTCTGATTTTTTTTCTAATGCACACTAATAATTCAGAAAACAACAATTGCTAAACAATTATTCTAACTAAATTAACCCTTTCCGGCACGGGCAAAATCTATTAGTAAAATGAGAAATTATCGACTGTCACCGGAATTCAAAAACGAATTTTTTATTAGATATTTTGAAATCCTTAATTTAAGCTTTTATTGTAAACGCAAAATTTTACTAAAATATTATTGGTGCCGTTTGCAAGTTTGGAATTAAAATTAGGGATCCCAGACCGGCACAGTGTGCCGGAAAGGGTTAACTAAAATCAAAACATTTTTTTTAAATATATAAATATTAAGATGTATTTTTTAGCGCAATGTCAATATTATACGGATATTTATCAAAGAAATATTTTTTTTTTTACTTATCAATAATATCAAAAAAATATAATGAATTTTTATATTTTTTCTTCTAAAAGCTATTTGCTTAAATCCTCCCCCCTTCCACGTAGAACAAATTTCATTTTTGGTTTGCTTATGTAAACACGTAACATTGCTTATATAAACACATTTTTCAATCTGTAATGGTTTCATTATGGAATTTAAAACATTTAATCTTTTCATACTACCGCATTTCGAAATTCGTGCTTCACATAAAGTCAAGGTCGTATATAATTATAGTTAAGTGCTGCGACAAAAATCACTTTCATTTTAACTTATCATATTGGAGTACTAAACGTAATTTTAGATGTCACATATCATTTTCAATTGTCATGAAAAAGTAAGAAAATACTTTTTATTGATTTATCATGCATTATTAACTGGCGATCTTTTGTAAATAGTAGAAAGATACCTTTTATGCATGCAGGCTATTATTTTAAACTGTATTCTCTCATATTTGACACATATTTAGTTATACCCTAGACATAGTTATAAAACATGGCTTATTTATTTTCAATAGCAAACTCTTTATTTCAAACATTCTGCTATTTTTGAAGTATAGACATGCATCAATTTCTTTTCCTGTTTTTCTACATGCATATATATTTTTTAAATGCTGCTTCTTTAAAGATTTAAGGAAACTCAATGATTATTGAAAATAAATTTAAAAAGAAAATGGAAATTGCAAAATAAAAACTGTTGCAGTGATAATCCAAAAGAAGTTCCGAAGATTTTACTACTTTTTTCTTTGGGATTCGTATCATTTTGAAATAAAAATATACTAAACGAAGAATAATTGCTTAATCAGAAACAAATAAAAGAAAATAAATATCATAAATTACATACTGTGGTATACAAAAATGTAAAATAAGTTTCCCACTGTTTCAAAAGCCTTCTTTAATACCGTTTTTAAAGTAACAATACTAATAGGAAAGTAATTTACATTGGGAACATTTTTGTTTTATTATACATCGCAGTGCAAAAGCTTTATAATTTTTAAAAATATAACATTTTTTTATTTATATGAACAGTATTACTTTAAAAATTCCTATTACAATATGTAAAAAGCTGCAAAAAATATGTTTTCATAGATAATTCTATACGAAGTTAAAATTATTATATATTCCACTTTAAATTAAAAATGAAACAAATAAAAGAAGATAAGTTATTATGGCAAATTTTAACAATAATAGGTATCAGAATCTCAGACTATTGCTTAAATCGGTATGAAAAATGTTTAACCTTGATGTTTGAAATTCTCAGCATCCTCCTCCCATTGCACTGGGTTTTGGCATCTATATATCAGACGCTAAGTTTTTTTCATATAAGACAACTTACTTTTCTCTTAATGCCGGTGCAGTTCATTCTGATACGGTATTTTTTGAATGTTCAAAAAGCAACTATGCGCTATACTATACGGAGTTTAAACATGTACATGAATCGATACAGTCTAACGAATGTAATGTACCAATCATTTTATGTAAGTACAGTCATAATTACCATGATGTTATTTCCGACTATAATGTCTATAGTTATTACAGTTTTGGATGAAAAGGATACCTCAGGCTTTTGGTTATTCGGATATAGAATTCATAACAATATTTTTATTACGGTTCTTGTATTTTACGGCCATTTTATATATTATTTTTTTAATACATTCATTGCTATAGTGTCAATTACACTGAGCTTTATGCTCTACAGATGGGGGATGGTGTTAAATTGTTACAATAAGTTACTCTGTTCTTATTTAAAACAAAAGAACTTTAATAAAATTGTGGATTTCCAAAAAGAATTTTTTGACATTGTAAAGGTTGTACAAAAGCTTGATCAAGCTCTGTCTTACTCGTCATTTATTTTAATTCTCCATAGTCTAGAAATGATTTTTATAGTAATTTATGCCGTATCATCACAGAAAGAAATAATATTAGAACTACATCATATCACAAGAACGGTATTTAACGGTATGTGTGGATTTCTCATTGTGATGGCGTATTCCGTATGTGCTTCTATGATTCCGGAACGAATGACGGAAATACACAAAACAAGTCAGTATTACCTATATAAATATGGTGATAACATCAGCACTCCTCGAAATGTTATCTATTTTTTAAAAAGAATCGAAAAGCAAGATATTATATATGTATCTGCATGTGGAATGTTTACAATTAATCGTCAATTTATACTGACTGCCATTGGAGCGACTCTCACTTATGATTTACTTTTAATTAATTTTGGATGAAAAAAATCCCAGAAAAAATTGGAGAAATAAGAAAGAAAATTAAGTGTTACGAAGAAAAATACTGTTATAATCCTCTCACATTTCTGCCAACTCCGGTAAAAAAATATCTGAAGAAAATCTTTAAAATAATCTATAGAAAATCAGCAGTCAATTGGCTCATTTTAAAAACTTTCTGCAGATTTTTTGCAGAAAATAAAGCTAAATTTGCAAAATTTCTTGCGATATCTGTAGAATATCTAAAGAAAAAATATGGCGATTTCTTCAGATAATCTTAAGAGTATTTTTATTGGGGAAGTATCCCAATTAGTGACCATCACTGCACAAAATACGCAAACTACTCAAATCATTTATGACTAGATTAATTTTAATAAAATTATTGTACTTGTTAAATAAACCATGAGGTTTGTTATTTCCCAACTAGACGAAAAATATCTAGGCCAGGATTCAAACTAGGAATATCTTGGCTGATGCTCGCAATGCTCTGACAACTGAGCTATATCGGAGAAATCTGGAGTATCTAATTCACGCAGTCTACCTTATTTACCATAGCATCTGGTTTGATACAAGCATCAGCTCAACAGAATAAATCAGAAATAATGGAATCCCAGTAAATGCTACACTGTTAAAAATCTTGTCCTAGTTTGAACCAAATTTTGGTGTTCAATAGCTGCCATTGTAAGATGGTGAAATCTTGAACCAATATTTGGAGCTCCTGTTGAAGTATAGCTCCAATAATTGGAGCGAGGTTGAAATAGGAAGCTCCAAATATTAGTACGAGATTTCACCATCTTATGGTGGCAGCTACTGAGCATCAAAATTTGGTTCAAACTAGAACAAAATTTTTAACAACGTAGAGCTGATTTATACATCAAACCAGATGGTATGATCAATAAAGTTAGCTGGGTGAATTAGGTCTCCAGGTACATCCAAGATTGCTCAATTGGCAGAGCTTTGGTACATCACCCATGAGATCTTTGTTTCGAAATCTTGCCGGAAAGTTTTTGCCGAACTGGAAAATTACAGTTCATAAAATCATCCATCATACAAATGTTTCTTAATCTACGTAAATATGATATAGCCATGAATACAAATTTACAACAACATTAATAACAACTTTCGAATTACTCACCATTTAAAGTTGTTTTCTATACCCTTAGACACTGCAGAATAAAACAGGTTTCCGAAAATTAATGGAGCAGTTATATTTATAAAAACAAAAAATCTTCTGCTGGCACTGATTTTCGAAAATATATTTCCGAAGTGTATTAATCAATTTTCTCACACCGCAGCATAGTTTTTAGTATGCTATCATTTCTCAAATAAATTGTTTTATGTTCTTCAAACATATTTTATAAGTAAACATTATAAATTAACAACATTAATATTAAATTATGATTATTATTGTTATTATTATCATTATTGCTTTTTACGATGCTGAGATTTACAGCAGGTTACTTCCTGTATAATAGATAGCAGATAGTTATTACAGGTATATGCAAAAGATTTCGGAAACCCTACCGTATCCGAAGTACTGTATACTATTTGTTACACCAATATCTAAATATTTTAAAACTTTCTTATAGTAAGAACTCACATCATTTGCTGCACTTGATGTGCAATTTTCACCTTGTTTTGTATTGTAATATTCTTTTTATTTAATCCCTTAACTGTTGCTCTCCATAAATATATCTAAGGCTTTTTTTTCATTAAGATTGTTTGATTGCCACTACTGTTTTGAAGTAGAAATATTCAGTTTATTTAATAGCAGGTAAAATGATGAAACAATAAAACTAATTACACTATTTTTAAAAACCTTTAGCAATAAAAAAAATCTGAATAATAACTGGAAAATAGGAATTCTGCTTTTTAAGAATTTAGTGTCGCCCCTGATGAAAAAAAAAGGAAGTATATAAATATCGTTAGTACAAACCATATTTCATTTTTTCAAACTTAAAACATACGCTTTTACTTTATGTAAAATGATTCACTCCCAACTGCTAAAGAATTCTATATTAACACTTTAATATCTAACGAAAAGTATGCATATAACGTTACTATCACAGAATAATTCACAAATCTATCATAAATGATATGATTTAAGAAACTAAAACATTTATAATAATGGCTATTTAATGATTTACTAGCAGGGGAGACCGAGCTTAGCTCGGTCAAAATTAACTTTGTGTTCAACTCGATATAGTATTTTCACTGTATCATTAACTCTGTATTATTACTGTAAAATATGTTTGTAATAGTATTATTTAGAAAAACAATCAATAAGAAAACTATGTTTTTATGCGCATATTTATAAATTTTATTTTATTTTAAATTTTACAACGAAAGGAAATCGATCTAAATCACTTTTTTAGCTCGACTCTGATTGGTTTAACCATGCATCTCGAATCCTCTTAAGAATGTACAAAAAAATTCTTTACATTCTGAAAGACAATATATTTTGCTAGATATAGCCAAATTTGGAGGCATTCTTTCATTTGGCTCCAAATACGTGTTTTGGTTTTCGTAATTTTTATAGTCGATTTTTTGGCCATATGTCGCCAATATTTTGTCAAATATCACCAAGTTATTGGCTTTTGCCATATTCTCGTGACCCTGACCCGTATTACCCAAAATGAGCCACTAATCAAATTTGATCAAGCATGTGACATAGCTCAATCGTCTTCAGGTAATCAAAAACAGTAGAATATAAAATTGAATCAAAATCGTTCAAGCCATTTTTTAGGTAAAATTAGCTTGGCAGCATTCAGCAATGAAGCGAAATGACCCACTAATATAATTTTGTTTAACATGCGACTCAGCCCAATAGTCTTCTAGTGACAAAAAACGTTTTGTTTCAAAATTTAGGTAAAATTGATTGAGTCGTTATTGTATATAATTAGAATGACCCTAGTTCATTAAGACCCAAAATGACCCACTAATAGAATTTTCGCGAGCATGTGTCCAAGCCAAATGGTTTTCTCTTGCTTAAAAACGATATAATACAAAGTATAGTCAAAATGGTGAGTACCATTTTCTATATAAAATTAGCATGACCCATCATGACCAACAAATGACCCTTATAATCGAAATCTCTTAAACGTGTGGCCTAGCTCTTTAGTTTTAGCATGCCGAAAAACATTAGATACAAAATTTAGATAAAATCGATTGAGCTGTTTTTTAGATATAGTTGGTTTGACCCTGACCCCTTATAATCCAAAATGACCCATTGATCGAATTTTCACAAAAATCTGTCCTAACCCAATTATTTTCTTGTGACCGAAAACGATAAAATACAAAATTTAATCAAAATTGCGCGAAAGGTTGTCAAGATAAAATTAGAATGACCCAAAAGTGGCCCACCAATCGAAATTTCTCGAACATGTGACCTACCCCAATGATTTTCTCATGCCAAAAATATGTTGTATACAAAATTTCGTTAAAATCGACCCACCCATTCTTTAGATATAGCTTGATCTTGACCCATTAAGACCCACAAATGACCCTTATAATCGAAAGCTCTCGAATATGTGACTTAGTCCATTAGTTTTCTCGTTTCTAAAAATTGTTACATACAGAATTTCGTTAAAATTGATCCTGCCGTTCTTTAATTATACATAGCTTGACCCAGACCCTTTATGATCCAAAATGACCCATTAATCGAAATTTTTCGAACATGTAACCTAGTCCAATGATTTTATCGTGCCAAAAAAATGTTGCATACAAAATTTCATTAAAATCGATCCACCTGTTCTTTAGATATAGCTTGACCATGACTTATTATGACCCATCATGACCCACAAATGACCCTCATAGTCGAAATCTCTCAAACATGTGATTTAGCCCATTAGTTTTCTCATGTCAAAAAACTGTCACATACAAAATTTCGTTATAATCCATCACGCCGTTCTTTAAATATAAATAGCTTGACCCAGACTCTTAATGACCCAAAATGACCCATTAATCGAAATTTTTCGAACATGTAACCTAGTCCAATGATTTTATCGTGCCAAAAAAATGTTGCATACAAAATTTCGTTAAAATCGATCCACTTGTTCTTTAGATATAGGTTGACCATGACCCATTATGACCCACAAATGACCCTCATAGTCGAAATCTCTCAAACATGTGATTTAGCCCATTAGTTTTCTCATGTCAAAAAACTGTTACATACAAAATTTCGTTATAATCCATCACGCCGTTCTTTAAATATAAATAGCTTGACCCAGACTCTTAATGACCCAATATGACCCATTGAAATTTTTTCTCGAACATGTAACCTAGCCCAATGTTTTTCTCGTGCCCGAAAACCATAGAATGCAATTTTTAGTCAAAATTGCGTGAGAAAATCGCTAGATAAAAATAGCATGACCCACAATGACCCCAAGAATGACGCACTTACCGAATTTTCTCGAACATGTTACCTAACCCAATGGTCTTCTTGTAATCCAAAACGATACAATATAAAATTTGGTCAAAATCGTTAGAGCCGTTTTTTAGATAAAAATGGCTTGACCCATAATGACCCCAAAATGACCCACTAATCGAAATTTTTCGAACATGTGACCCAGCCCAATAGTTTTCTCCTGCCAAAAAACGATTGGATACAAAATTGCCTTAAAATCCATCCAGCCGTTCTCTAGATATAAATAGCTTGATCCTGACCCATTGTGACTCAAAATGACCCAGTAATCGAATTTTCCCGAACATGGGACCTAGCCCAATGGTCTTCTCGTGCCCGAAAATGGTAAAATCCAAATTTTTGCGAAAATCGTTAGAGCCGTTTTTGAGATAAAATTTACCCACACACACACACACAATTTTTGCTCGCATTATAGTATAAGATATGCGTTCATTCGTTTATAACATCAATATGTATACTTAGAATTAAATATAATTCACACTAGTTCTATGTTTTATCTCAAATGATTCACTTGTTGTTTTTCACAATAGCACGATATCTATTTTTCGATTGTTATGGAAAAATGACAACAAAAGTTATAACAATCGACTATTTTTCTGCTTTATTTCACGCCAGTTACCATTTCTAAAGAATTAGAGTTAAATAATACAAAAAATAATAATAAAAATAATAATATCCAAATAAACGGTCAAGTGTGAGTATTACTCACGCTCATAGGATTCCGTACAATAAATATAAGTTTTATTAACCCCTTGGGGATGAAAGAATGGTATACGTGCCAGTTAAAATTCTCAGAATATTTCATTATAACCACAAGTTATTTCTTATTGTAAAATTTACCTTTTTTAACTAGAGCATCTTCGTGATGGAAATACAGAAAATTTTATGTTTTGAAAAACCGGTGATTATAGAAAGCAAAGTGCACTAATTGCGAAGGAGTTAACTGAATTATTAAAAGAAAACCGTTGCTGAAAGAATAATAAGGCTTTGTAAAACACGTTACACTGTAGGGATTGTTATAGTTGTATATACTAGAAAAGTATGAATGGGTGTATCATAAAAGTTCAGAGAGATATGAAGCTTAAATAATAACAAATATTGCTATTCTGTATAATTCTTTTTATTATTTTATCCTTATCTGTTTATACGGATTAACTCGGTACTGAGAATAAAAAGCAGTGCATATTTAAACTTCAGTTAGCATTTAATAAAACTAAATTCAGCACAGTAATAACCTTTTCTTTTTCCAGTGTATCTAACACAAGAGCCTTGTTCAATGTTTAAACTTGGCATAGTGCTGTAAGAATTTGTGCAGAGAGGAACTCAAAAATTCGCAAAGGCACTTTAGTCGTGACATGTTTTGAGGATTTTATTAAAGTGAGCGAGAATAAAAGTTCAGATTTTATAACAAAGAGGGCAATAAATCCTTGGAAATATATAATTGGATCAAGTGCATTCAGTGGAAATTTTGGCAATCTTAAAATTTCTAAACAAATATGAAGTTTGTAGAATATCTGAGATATTGCAGTAAAGAACAAAGGGACATATGAAAAAAATTAATAAAAAGTTGAACTCAAAAGCAATTTACTACAGTAATTTACCGTACTTATACCTTTTTAAGAATACTTTAGTTTGTGTTTTATTAAATCTTCAACGTTGGCTACATTCATATTTTTGTAATATCCGAATCTTAAGTAAATTAAAAACATTTATGTGTCTAAAATATTAAACTTATTTTTATTATTCCCATTAAGTTTTATACTGCTTCATAAAAAATTTTGTTTACATTGAAATTCCAAAAGACATCTTCCACTAGATAGTACCCCAAGCTACGCTGTTAAAATTTGAAACTTTTGCTGCATCGTCACTCCACCGCTTTTATAGAAAACAATTATTTCACTGTACTAGGGAGCATTTTTATTTGCTATAATAGAGATAATCTATAAAAATAGGGTGTGACGATGCAGCAAATGTTTCAAATTTTTAACAGTGTAGGGATAAGATGCCGAAAAGTAACCGTTTGCAAAAACAAAATTATCGATGCTTTCAAAAGCATCTGTAAAATGAAATGATTTTTTAAATCATACACAAAAGTTCAATTATAACATGAATCAATGAATAATAAATAAAAACTATAGGCTATTTTTACAACAATTAAATCAAAGCTACGTCATCTTCATCCATTGTGCCCTCATTAGCTTATATATGAAAGCGATTTTCTTAAAATGCGTTTTATACTGTGTAAGTCGTTTATGAGCTTGACTACTTTTTACTATGCCATTTTCTGTGACTGTATTATAAAGTCATTAATGTAACTTTTTGCCTAAAATAAAAATGAAAATTTTCATGAAAAATGGCAGTACGATTTTACACTGTCAATTTATGACAAAATTATAACAAACGTTTAAATATAATAAAGAAAAAATTGCTATTCAATGATAAATTTTTAATCTCTGTTTAAATACAATCAAAATTAAATAAGTGAGATTTATGCATAGAGCAACCAAACAAGTTGTAATTTGATACGCTTGGAGTATATTAGATAATTGTTTTAATACATTAATCCCTTCACAAAAGGATTTACGAAAAATCAAATTTCCCTGTATTAATTCATGTAGAAATCTTCCTCTTGAAAATCAATAAGTGTTTTAAGAAAATCGGAGAAATTTCAATCTCTCTTCTACTAAATTATTATGCATTCAAAAATATCAAATTGCTTTAAAACGAATAACATTAAAACATAATTTTAGTTTCGACTTAAATGCGGCAAAAAAGGATCCTTATAGCTTCTTTGCGTTTCTGAATTACCATATCAAACAAATATTCCCCCTCCCCCCCCCAAAAAAAAATCTTTTTTTGTGTGTGTATGTGGTTTTTCAACTTTAATGCTTTCCATGTGTTTAAAATTAAGTAACACTTTCAGATATTAATAGTTACTCATTAAGTAGCATATTCAAATAAAGTTTTTATTAATCACTAGAGGTCTCAGCCACTTACTAGCTACGCTCACTAACCCCTCCCCCCCGTTAAGATACTATATAATCAAAAAACTTCTAATTTGACCACCTTTCAAAAAATACCCAGAAGACGAAGTTACAACTAAATAACCAGTCGAGACCTCCATGTAATCGGGATTCTTTCATTTCTCTTTGACCATATCTACTGCTATTGTGACATCTAATGTCTGTTTTCGTGATTGATTAAAGATCAATTAAGCAACTCAAAAACAAATTATATAAAATTAGCTAAGTGAACAATGTCGTTCCCTTCCAAAATCTTTTAACAACGCTATTAAAAATGATTTAAATTAGTAATAAAGGAGTGAATAAAAATTTTATTTGATGTAATTTGCACAAAAATTTTCTTTCTCTTTTTAATATTCACGTGAAAAAAATGTTTGAAAGAATAATATTATTATTCGCCCTGTCATAGAATTGGAATTAGTAGTTAAAAATAATTTTTCGAAATGGGAAATAAATTTCTCGTGTAAATATACTTTTTAAGCAAAATTATTACTATTCCATATTAAATTTGACATAATTTCCCTAATTTGCAACTTTTAACTCGTAATTTTTTAGAGGTTTCTTTCTTTTATAATAACCACGTTTAAATCCAATTGTTATGATGTATTTCATTTTTTACTATTTTCTTGGTTTTTAATTATTTTTTATCGTTTTTTTTTTCTTTTTTTTATAGTCACGTCTAAATTAAATTTTTAATTGAAAGGAAAGATTAATCTTTTGATATTTTTACAAGTTATCAAAAATCCAGAAATATTATCTTAAAATGAAAAAAAACTTTAAATTAATGAAAATTTGAAAGAAAAATATCCTCAAGAAATTACTCAAATTAAAATCATAAGCACAATCGAAGTATGTCTTAAGAAAACATGATTTAATTCCCATGAATAGTTTTTGCCCTAATGAAACATTTTAATGGATCTAATTTTGACATATTTCAGAATTAAAAGTATTCCTTGCTTGGAGAGCTAGCTGTATACTTTAAAGTGTTTATAAAGTATTTCTCTATAATGCTATAAACTTTCAAATTTTTGTATGAAATAGTTTTCTTTTTATCAGCAAAAAACTACGGTCCAAAATAATACTAATAATAAATAAATAAAATAAAATAAAAATGGTGACAATGTTATGTCTATTTTTTAAGTTGGGATTTTATATAAGCCCAAAACTTATTCCTTAATATTCTTTGTATTTTGAATATGACTCTTTTTTGTTTTTACATTTGTTTTTCATACACAAATTCTGCATTTAGTGTAAGGTTATTGGAGTTTTATTTTCCCTGTAGTAAAATTTTCCAGTGAAAAACAGAACAATCAAACAATGCAAAAGTTCATAAAACGCTATCACACCTACTAATTAGGCTTAATCCAGACATGAACTAATTGTATTATAAAACAAAGACTAAATCTAAGAATGGGTTAGTTACAATTAAATCAACGCTTTTTTTACAATGTATGTAAATATACATAAATATGTACAAAAAGAGAGTTCCTGTGGTTTTAACTGTCATATGTCACTGTTCTTACACAATAATATTCCATTTATTCAATCGCTAATTTCTGTAATTAAATCAGGCATGTATTACTAATTGTAACAGGGGTTGTACCCTAAACATGCTAGTACAAAAAAATCAAAAGCTCATTAAATGTATTAAATGTATAATTCTAGGGGCCTAGTAGCCTAGAGAATATTTAATATTATTTGATTATTTTTAAAATGGATTAATAAGTTATAAAAAATGTATACATATCAAAAACTAGGCTCTTGAATCTATGTTAAAATATTTTTAGGATTCATGCGAACACTTATCAGTTCATGTATTATATAAGGTGGAATGGAAATGTAATAATAATAATTTAATTGGGAGTACTTTATACAATGTACACTTGCAAACTGCTGTGTCTTAGCGATAATCTCTGTAGCAAATAGGAATTCATATTAATTGAAATACAAATTATGCAAAGATTTTCGTCCAATTCTTACAAGTCAACGAATATCAGATAAATATACATTTTCGATGTATATTTCAAACCAATAGACATATTTTTGCTTCAGTTCTTAGACTTGTTGATTATAGTAATATAACTGTGGGATTAAAGAATAAAGTATCCAGCAATAAAAGATAATAAACTCAATGATTTAATGTACGTGATATCCAAAATGAGACTCGTGTGATGATGCGTGGAAAGAACGGGGTGTTCTATAGATTTCAGCGATGGCGAGTTTGATGGATTTTTAATCCAAAGCTCAGAGAAGCATATTTATACTGAATATTATTCAGTTCTACTGTTATTTTTTAATGCTACGTATATATTTTATGTCTATTAAACCTTTTTTATCTTATCAAGAATATTTGTTTTGCTTAAATCATAAGTTAATCACTCAATATCCCACAAGTTTTGGGGGTTCGTTGCCGGGATTCGAATGATTTCGCTGATTTATATTTGAATTTGAATTTCACGATGAAAGCTATTTTTTACTAAGAAGATCTAAGTCTAAGAAGAATGTTTTGTTTTTAAACTAAAACGTATTATAAAAAAAAGGAACTGTTTGTTATATGTGTAATGATTAGAAATTATCCGTAATCAAACTTGCAAGATAGTACAATATATTGTTTTGTTGAAGTGTAAACAAAAATTATAATGTCTGTTCTGAATAAAGCTAGAAAAGCGGACTTGTTAACATTGTGTGATGATCTAGGTATAGTTGTGCCTCAGAGTCCAAGAATCATTGATTTGATAAAGTTGGTGACGGAATCGAAGGATTATGAAGAAAATTTTGTAAAAGTTCGACTTGAAGTCATTGCCGCGGAGAGAATAGAAAAAGAAAGACTAGAAGCAGAAAAAGAAGAAAGAAGACTAGAAGCAGAAAAAGAAGAAAGACGGTTAGAAGCAGAAAGAAGATTAGAGGAAAAGAAGATGGAGATGGAGTACGAATTACGAAAAATTGAACTTCAAGGAAATATGACAAATACAAGTGACGGTTCGGCTGTAACTGGTTCAGGTAAGCAACCAGATTTGTCTAAATTAATGTCACACTTTGATGGGAAGGGTGATATTTGTATCTATTTAGCTCTATTCGAGAGACAGATTTCTAGGATGAATATAACAAAAGAGAATTGGGTCATGCACTTATTAAGTTTAATGCCGCTAGAAATTGCTAATGTTATAACTAGAGAACCAGAAACATTAACAAATAACTACGATTATGTAAAAAACTTGCTGCTCAAAAGATTCAAATTGACGCCAGAAGAGTTTAGGCAAAAATTAATGTCGCATAAGAAAGAAAACTCAGCCACTTGGCGCGATCTAGCATTTGAGTTAAGGAATTATTTAGAAGAATGGATTACCGGTCTTGATGTATCCAATTTTGAAGATTTAAAAGAATTAATATTAGTAGATCAAATCAAGAGAAGGTTACCGATAGAAATGAAAGAACATTTTATCGATGATCTTCCCAAAATTAAAAATGTTGATGTATTAGTTTGTAAACTAGATGATTATGAAACAGCAAGGCGTAATGTTAAAACCATGAATAGACACTCACACCACTTTGAAGATAGGAAGTCAAAAATGCGCGAAAATAACAATTCAAAACCGTGGTTACCATCTCAACGTTATGATACTTTAAGAAAACAACACTTTGCAGATAATACAGCTAATAGAAATGAAACTTCTAATTTAAATGAAAGAAACAGGGCACAAATTAGATGTTTTAAATGTAACCGTCTTGGCCACGTAATATCCCAGTGTAAAAATGGGAATAATAGTCAAATAAATTATGACAGCCAAAATCGGAGCCAAAACCCGCGATTATCCAATCACAAAGAAGTGAATTGTGCATTAATCAAAGAAACAAACAGTGCCAAACCGGATCGCATGTTAGACACCGATATTAACGGGAGCCAAAACCCGCGATTATCCAATCACAAGGAGATAAATTTTGCAGTAATCAAACAAACAAACAGCGCCAAGCCGGATCGCATGATAAATATTGATATTAACGGTGAAAAGACACAGATCTTTTTTGACACTGGAAGTGATATCAGTCTGGTCAGTTATGAATACTATACGAAGATTGGATCGCCAAGATTACGTTCAAATAATATTTCTTTGTCAGGCATAGAAAGAGTAGTTCTTTATCCTAAAGGATACTTTTCATATGAATTTAATATTGATGGTTTTCTAATCAAAGCAAATTTGTATGTGTTAGAATGTCTTTCATATGATATTTTATTAGGATATGATGTGATTAGCAAATTAAATTTGGCGATAGACGAGAACGGAATTAAGATCGTTGGCGAACGCAACAATATTGAAGTAGGTTACACTGAAGTTCAGAAGAATTCTGACATAAAATTGAATCATGCTGCCAGAAATAATAATGAAAAGAAAACGTCAACGTTAGATAATTCACGTGATGAAAATATTATAATTGTAAATGATAATAATGCAGGAGATAATTTCTTAATTAATTTAGCGAGCGTCATAGAAGATGATGAAATTGATTTAGATCACGTGAGAAATTTTAATATAAGAAAACAAATAAATGAATTATTAAAGGGATACAAGCCAAATAAATCAAAAGATATAGGATTACGGATGAATGTAATTTTATCTGATGAAATTCCTGTTTGTCAACGGCCACGAAGATTTCCTTTTAAAGAGCAAGAAATAATCGAAAACCAGGTTCAGCAATGGTTGAAAGACGGAATTATAAGGCGCAGTTTTTCAGATTACGCTGCACCGGTAGTTTTAGTTAAAAAGAAAGACAACTCGTATAGGTTATGCATAGATTACCGTAAACTGAATAAGAAAATAATCAAAGATCGGTACCCATTACCTTTAATTGAAGATGTTTTAGATAAATTAGAGCGATCAAAAGTATTTACGACTCTCGATATAAAGAATGGTTTTTTCATGTTGAAATTGAGGAGAAAAGCAGGAAATACACCGCATTCGTGACACACGAAGGGGAATATGAGTTTTTGAAGTGTCCATTTGGTTTATGTACATCAGGAAACCAGTTCCAAAGATATGTAAACACGGTGTTTAGAAAGTTATTACGTGACGGCACAGTAGTTATTTATATGGATGATTTTATTATTCCATCACAAACTGAAGAAGAAGGTTTAAAGAAATTGAAACAAGTACTTGAAGTTGCAGCGGATTATGGGCTAGAGTTTATCTTCAAAAAATGCAAATTTTTAAGGAAAAAAATAGAATTTCTTGGTTATATAATTGAAAATGGGACGATACAACCATCTGAATCGAAGACATCAGCTGTTTGGAATTTCCCTCAACCAAAAACGATAAAACAATTGCAATCATACTTAGGATTAACAGGTTATTTTCGTAAATTTATTCCGAACTATGCTCGAATAGCCAAACCATTGACTGATTTATTGCATAAAAATTTCACATTTGAATTTGGCACAGAACAAATACAGGCGTTTAAAAAATTAAAAGAAATATTATCGCAAAAACCAGTATTGCATTTATTTAAACAAGGATCAGCACTGGAATTACACACCGACGCTAGTAGCCATGGTTTCGGAGCAGTACTACTACAAAAAGCGGATGATGGAAAATTCTACCCTATACAATACATGAGCAAAAAGACAACCCCGCAACAAGAAAAATATTGTAGTTATGAATTGGAGGTATTGGCAATAATTGAAGCTCTTAAAAAATTCAGGAACTACTTACTTGGTACAAAATTCAAGATAGTAACTGATTGTGAAGCATTTCAGAAAACATTAAACAAAAGAGATTTGGCTCCAAAAGTCGCAAGATGGGCTTTATTCATGGAAGAATTTGATTATGAAATCACACATACACCAGGGAATAAAATGAAACATGTAGATGCTTTGAGCAGAAATACTGTTTTAGTAATTACAAGATCACAGAGTGAGATGACAGCTAGAATAGCTATAGCACAGGAGAAAGATGGGCTCATAAAATCAATAAAATCTTTAGTTGAAAAAGGTGAAGAAAATGAATATCTTATCAAGAATAACGTGTCGTATAAGTTTGATAACGGAAGAGAGTTACTTGTAGTGCCTGAAGAAATGCAAGAAGAGATTATTGGTAAAACACACGATAAAGGGCATTTTGCTGCAGTCAAAACAGAAGAATTAGTAAAAAAAGAGTTCTTCATCCCTAACCTGAGAAAACAAGTTGAAACAGTGGTAGTAAATTGCATCGAATGTATTCTATTTAACAAGAAACGAGGCAAAGCCGAAGGTTTTCTAACGCCCATACCAAAAGAGAATATACCATTAAGCACATACCACATTGATCATATTGGACCGCTGCCATCAACAAACAAGAAATATCAGCATATAGTCACAGTTGTAGATGCCTTTACTAAGTTCGTATAGTTTTATCCGGTGAAATCCACGACAGCTCAGGAAGTCATTGAAAAGTTATCATTGCAACAAACTGTGTTCGGGAATCCCAGCAAAATAATAACGGATAGGGGACCAGCGTTCAGATCAGATGAGTTTATAGAATACTGCAAAGAGCAAGGGATAGAACACGATAAAATTACGGCAGGGATGCCCAGGGGAAACGGACAGATCGAAAGAATTCATAGCATCCTGATTCCTGTACTAGCAAAGCTATGTGGGAATGAACCCACAAAATGGTATAAATATGTGGCAGATGTGCAGAGAATTCTCAATAGTACAGTTACAAGAAGTACAAAATACAGCCCGTTTGAATTGATGATTGGCGTAAAAATGAAAAATAAAAATGACTTAAGGATTAAAGAAATACTAGAGGAAGAAGATATAAACCACATGATGATGGAACGGGAAAATGTAAGAGAAGAAGCGAGAAAAAATATTTTGAAAATACAAGAAGAAAATAGAAAACAATTTAACAAGAAGAGGAGAGAGCCCAACAAATATAAATTAAATGATCTCGTAGCAATCCAAAGAACGCAGTACGGCACAGGTCTGAAATTAAAGGAAAAATTCCATGGACCTTATAAAGTTACTAAAGTAAAGTCAAATGATCGTTATGATGTAGAAAAAATTGGAGACCATGATGGTCCCAACAAGACCTCAACTGCTGCAGAATATATGAAGCCCTGGAGTAACGCATCTGCATAACGTGACATGTTTTTGTTTTATGTTTACCTGTTTTGTATGTGTAAATTTGTGTCTAAATTTTTATAAACAGCTGCCGAGGACGTCAGAAACGTCAGGATGACCGAGAATGTGGGATTAAAGAATAAAGTATCCAGCAATAAAAGATAATAAACTCAATGATTTAATGAACGTGATATCCAAAATGAGACTCGTGTGATGATGCGTGGAAAGAACGGGGTGTTCTATAGATTTCAGCGATGGCGAGTTTGATGGATTTTTAATCCAAAGCTCAGAGAAGCATATTTATACTGAATATTATTCAGTTCTACTGTTATTTTTGAATGCTACGTATATATTTTATGTCTATTAAACCTTTTTTATCTTATCAAGAATATTTGTTTTGCTTAAATCATAAGTTAATCACTCAATATCCCACATAACGATAATACGAATGATTCCTCCTTGAGCAAAATTAATTAAAATTTTAATATCACCAAGAGCACTTATCTAGTATTAGGAAAATATATTTGGCCACTGAAGTACATCACTAATGCGCTAAAATCTTAGAAACTGTATCTCTATCTAAACTTTTTAAGTGGGATGGTGTAATATAGATTGGTATTTCAGACTTTGAAAGCAAATGTCATGGTATTTGCTTAACTATTGAGAAGTGTTTTATTTCACCCTGTTACATTATTTAGTAAAACTTTTATGTAAATTTTGTAAAAATTAAGTTACTGTGTTAAATTTTTGTTATGAAACTTTGTTACTTAATCAAAAATAGTTTATACTTCATATCCTTTCATACCAGAAGGATCATATAACTATGTAAAGCAGAATTTTTTTGAAAATTTATCTGCCGACGTCTAGACGTTTGATTAAAAGATTGTATAAATAAATTTCCCCTCATCCAAAAAAGACAACAGCTATCAATTAGTACTAATTTTTTTAATAAATTGGATGAGTCAAAGATGGACATAGTTAAGCATTAAAGAGTTTGAATATCTAGGTGTATATGGCGGAAATTCTTTTGTAAAATCTTGCACTTATCAAAATAAACAACATGGATACTTAATTCACAGTATATTTATTATTTAATAAATGCAAAAGAAGTTTTTAAACATTTAAAAAATTTTCAAGATGTTAAAACATTGATGTAAAAAAAAAGTTTAAAACTTTAGCACTTTCAGCTAACCATTAGCCATCATCAAAAGGAAACTGCTATAACTTCAAAGATGTACGCTGGACATAACAGAGGATGAAACCAACAATCGAAAAATATTTTCGGGAGGGAAGGAAGGAAATAGGAAGTTGCTATAGAAAACGGAAAAAGGATTCAAGAGTAAAAGGAAAGGAAGAGAAGGTGGTATTCAATACGAAATTTACCAGATATTCCAAGTATGTTAAGCTATATACACGGTATATTGTAGACACTTCATTATAAGTTCTCTTGCCTCTTTTCAATATCTCGAAAGACTCACACATTATACAAATGTTATATTGCGAAGAATGTGCGATGATTTCACCTCTTTAGATAGGATATCAATATCTATATCCTGATAAAAACGGGATAGAACAGTGTATAATTATCATCCTTACAAGAATCAAGAAAACGTGCAATGATGTGTTATCCTAAATATACCGCATATATGGTTTAACATACCAGGAATGTCTGGTAAATTTGGTTTTGAACCCCCTTTTTTTCCAATCGCTATACCAATCTTCCTGTTTCCTTCCTCCCTTCCGTCCCTGTTATTTGTCGTTTGCTTGTTTCACCCTCTGGTATATCCAGCATATATGTTTAAAACTGAAACAGTTTCGTCTGCTCACGGCTAATGGTTCGCTGAAATCGCTAATTTTTTTAACATCTTCTGAATTCAATGTTTTAATCTTGATAAGCTTCACATGTTTTTAAACTTCCTTAGATTTGTAGGTATTAAGTAATAAATTTATTGTGAATTTAGTCATGTTGTTTATTTATTTTATTAAGGTGAATTTTTTTTTTGCTTCAATTTTTGATATAAAATTTCTATATATATATATATATATATCTATACATATATCAAGTTTATTTGTCTTTGTAAATAAAAAAAATAAATTTTAATGCAATTTTAAAATTATAGCTTATGGGCCTCCTTCGGTGCAAAAGCTGCCCATATATTGAAATCACTTTTAAAATGTGAAAAGTTACATGACAAACAATTTTCTACTCTTAGAAGAGTATCACAATGTTAAATTAAAAGTGTTTAATTACAAGGAAAATTTACAATAAATATTTTTCGAAATATACTTTTTCTAATTGAATTTTATGTAGAAAGTATAAATGAAAATTTCAAATTTTTCTTGTTTAGCAACTCTGTGATACTCTCCATACACACACGCAAGCATTGATTACGAACTCCATTATTTTTTTATTTTGCATATAGAGCAAAACCAGCTGATTTTATTTTAATGCAACTTCTTGCCTGGCATGGCAATGTCAGTTTGATTGCTAGTCTATTTTTATAGTGTACTGATTTTCTTATTTTCTTATTGAATTGATTATTATTAATCTCTGATAGGTTTTTTTTAACATCTTTCGATTTTTTTTCTTTGTAGTTTCCATTTCTTTCGGCTCGAAAAATTTTGAATCATTTTTTGTGCATGGTAATACAGATCATTTCTACTTTGAGTTACTCATTGAGTTCGCTTCTATTTTTCTGAAAGTTAAAATCATATACAAGTTTTAAGCAGGAATATTTGTTGAAATTCTAAAATAATGGTCTTTTGTTCCATTAATTTACATTATGCTACAGTTCAACATAAACTAAAAAAAAAAAATAGCAGTTTAATTAGACATTGATTAACACTTTTTGTGCAAGGTAATTTTACTCAGACTGGCTTTAAATGTTTTAAAAAAAACTATCATATAAAACACATTTAAAGGTATTGTAAATGCTCATTTAAGCAGAAAATATTTTATTTGCTCGCAAAATTAAAAAAATATTCCATTTTTTAACTGCCACGTTTTAAAAATATGTATATGTGAGTAAAATATTTGAAAGTTACATATTTCCAGACATTTTCAAATATTATCTTAGGTTTCTCTAACCATGTTAGCAAGAATTTTATTTCTTTAAAAGATTTAAAAATTAAATAAAAAATTCTTTGAAATTCCATCTTAAACAACATCTTTGAAACTGAAGCGTAATGTAATTATTCTATTTAAAGAAAAAGGCTTTTTTAGTTTTTCATTCCGTAAGATGCTGCGTAAAAAAAATCATTTTCATGAATCCTTTAAGAAAACTCCGAATTTTTTTTTTTTACTTTAATTCTTTTATTATTCAGAATAACAGTTGTTTTTTTTTATGAACAAAAAGCAGATTTAATATTTTTTGTATTTAATTATACTATTTTTTATAACATTAAAATAAAATACTCTAAGATCAACTCATATTTTTTTTTTCATTTCTTGATATTATGTTAAATCTTCATATTAAAAAACTGTAAAATATTTTAAAAATAATGAAAAGATTTGATTAATTTCTCATTAATAGCTAATTACTGAAACATTAGTTTACTTCTGAACACAGACACTGTAATTCATGTACTCAAATGTAAGTTGTCTCGTACTAGCATATTTGATTTTATTACTCTCATGCAAAAATCTAAAACATTCAAAAAATA
Organism: Maratus speculifer; assembly: GCA_964019185.1. Taxonomy (NCBI): domain Eukaryota; kingdom Metazoa; phylum Arthropoda; class Arachnida; order Araneae; family Salticidae; genus Maratus; species Maratus speculifer. The sequence continues at coordinate 175,795,169 of OZ025292.1, read as the reverse complement.
CACATTTCTCATTTTAAAATGTAATAATTGATTTCTTCAAGTTATATTAAAATTATTCTAGTATAAATATGATTATTTAAATTGTCAGTTCATACCTCTGCCTGCTTATGTTAAACGTAAAAATTAAATCGCAATGCAATAATATAGTAACAAGAATTATTTTGTAACATTTTCTGTATCCCTGGATATGGGTGAACAGCTTTAATTTACATTGTTCTTGAGTTAATTAAGTTAGTGCCATTTTATCTACTTCTAAAGAAAAACATAATTCGCTTACAACATTTCAACTGTATAAATAATATCAAGTGAAAATAAACATTCCAGATATAAAGCGATGAATATTTTTAATAAATTTATGACACATGATACACGAAATTCTATTGAATATATATTCTCTTATCTGCTTTAAAATATTAATGAAAGACATCTAATAGAAGTTTAATTTTAATGTAATTTTAACGACAGTTTAATCTAATAATATATTTTCGAAAATATAATTTTAGACGTCTGTGATAAATGCATCAATGATTTTCTGAAAAGGTTTCGTTCAATTTTAATATAGTTATTTAATATTCGAATACGATGAATTAACTGATGTCCTAAAATTGATTTTTCATGTTTTTATACATAAAAAATTAACTTTTAAATTTGTATTTAGATGCCTTTAGAAAAGTTTTCATGCATTTCTGAATGTTACAATTATATTGTTGAATATAGTTCTATTATTTTAGGTTATCCAACGTATAGGTGTCGAATTTCGTATAATGAGGAACACTGTCATGCAGATAGTTGGTCATAATAAAACACAAACAACCATTACCTGTTTTAAGACCAGGATCTTTTTCTTTGGATATAGAGTCCATAAACATATGCTGAAAATAATAGCAAAAAAGTAGTAGAAGCTGTTGCTGACCAGAGTTTCTATTTAGATTTTTTTTTAGTTTAGAGATTTAGAAACCATACCGAAAATTACGACGAATACTTTCTTTACGTTTTTTAATGACATTTATTTCGTGGAAATCGTTCTTTCCGAATTTCTGATTTTTAACAAAGTCCAAACTGGCAAGTCGATTGGCAACGGTGTTAATTATATTTCTATGTTGTTTTATTACATAAAATTTTATTACAATCCATAAAAATATTTTTAGATACACTAAGTTCCACTTAAACTGCAATATATTATTATTTATATATACTAGCCTCCCAAAGTTAAGGTACAACAGCTCACCATAAAAAATGGCAATAACAATAGATTTAATAGTTTATGCGAATATACCTTCACTGGTCCGCTAATTCAAAGCTACTGAATTAGTCCTGATTCTGGGCATAGATAAGATTCATTCACATAAAAAAATAACATAACCATAAACAAAAAAAAAGCATTTAAAACGTTACGTTTTGTCCCCTTAAAAATTATTGATGGAAATTGATGATTACATGCTATTATTCGATTAAAACCTATTCTTAAAAAAATCGTATTTGGCATCAGTTATGAGTGATGATAGATGTTTCTTGTCAATCATGTTCTTTGAGTTCTCCCCTCTCTACTCTTGAAAATCTCCCCTTTTGCAGAATAACATTTTTGAAAACACACATTGATAGCACATTATAACGCTTGAAAACTAAAATATTTGGCCTCTACCATTGGAAAACGTTGCAAGGCCGTAAATAACAATAAAGGTTACCAAACTACACATTGAATGACATAAATATTGTATATATAATATTTTCATTGGTACATAATTTTATAGTATTACTTAAAAAGAAAGGAACTTTATGAGAAATGAAACTCTAAAAAATATACCTTTTCAAAAAGCATTCCACAATTTTTTGCAAATACTGTATGTGCTCATGGTCTTTATAAAAATCAGATTAAAAACATGATTTTGAGCTGATAAAAGGAAACAAGAGATAATATTTTTCATAATTACTGATTTCTTCAATGATGGTTAGTTAAAATAATGATAATTATAGTGGAAAAGTTTTCTGAGGGTGTAAAGCCACAATACCCAGAATTCATAGCCATAATCAATTATTTTAGATAAAATTGGAAATTCGAAAAAATAGGAAATTTTCCAATCAATACATATATACACTATATTGCCATTGATTATGGGACACTTGCGATTTTAGACATTTTACTAAATATCTAGAAAAATACATGAGGAATCATCTCGAAACTCTTAGTGTATAAATATAATAGTATACGTCATACACCTCCGTAAAGATTTTTTACCGAAACGCCATAGGGGACCGTCAACAAATTAAAAAAGAATGAATATCTTTTGAATAACCCTGTCAAAACTAATGTAGCAAAAGCGCTCAAACTCTAGATTATGATTGAATGCCTTATTGTAATACACTGTGTTCATTTTTATGCAAATAGCATGCATACTCGCAGAGTAATTAAGGTTTTTATAAAAATGATCCCAAATTTTTCCAAGTTTTTCCATTATAATTTTCAGAGTTCTTAATATAAAATATTTTTTTTCAGAAAATATGACAAACAACATTGCACACAGTACCCTGTAATCAGAATTAAAAAATAATAAAAATTGTATGAAAAATGAGTAGGTTTACTATATAATTTTTTACTGCGCATGCGTCAAAGATATCAAAATTTCATTAGCATGTTATGTTAGCTAAATGTATAGAGCAACTTTTGTAAAAGTCTCAAAATCATAACTTGAAAATTCTGAAAGTAATCGTCTATAGAAAAAGGACAAAATCCGTTGTTTCCAAAATGGAGCAAAAAATGAGGGATTTTATCCAAATGCAGTAGTACATCCCATATTGTGTATTCTACAGGGTGTCCCAAAAGGTCATGTCCAAACGGAACACATGGTTGTGTCAGGTCATGAGGAAACAGAATTACATAGGAAAGGGGGGTCGGAAACGCGATCTAAACAGTGAAATTGCATCGTAACCGTCACGCAAAGAAAAGATAACAAACGGTGTAAAATATCTTTTTTTTACAACAAAACAGTACCAAATAAAAAAGAAAAATGCTACAACTCATAGTAAGTGCTCATCCAAGTGCTCATCAACTGGTTCATCCTTTCTCTGCAACGTCCGCGCTTCGAATGATCCGACTGCCCGCGCTTTCGTCTGACATCGCTTATCGCCCTCTAGCGGATTACAATCGCGTTTCCGACCCCCCTTTCCTATGTAATTCTGTTTCCTAATGACCTGACACAACCATGTGTGCCGTTTGGACATGACCTTTTGGGACACCCTGTATATTGACACTAATCAATGAATATATGGATACAACCCCTCTTGTTTTGGCTTCATTTTGAGAATAACGGATTTTCGACTTATTCAATTGACGATTATTGTTAGAATTTTCAAGTTATGATTTTGTGACTTTTACAAAAGTTGCTCTATACATTTAGCTAACATAATATGCAAATGAAATTTTGATATCTCTGACGCATGCGCAGTAAAACATTATTTAGTAAACCAACTCATTTTTTATACAATTTTCATTATTTTTTAATTCTGATTACAGGGTACTATGTGCAATGTTGTTTGTCATATTTTCTGAAAAAAATAATATTTTATATTAAGAACTCTGAAAATTATAAGGAAAAAACTTGGAAAAATTTGGGATCATTTTTATAAAAACCTTAATTACTCTTTGAGTATGCATGCTATTTGCATAAAAATGAACAAGGCTTATTACAATAAGGCATTCAATCACAATCTAGTGTTTGAGCGCTTTTGCTACATTAGTTTTGACAGGGTTATTCAAAAGATATTCATTCTTTTTTAATTTGTTGACGGTCCCCTTTGGAGTTTCGGGTAAAAATCTTCACGGAGATGTATGACTTATACTATTATATTTATACACTAAGAGTTCCGAGATGATTCCTCATGTATTTTTCTAGATATTTAGTAAAATGTCTAAAATCGCAAGTGTCCCATAATCAATGGCAATATAGTGTATATACGTATACAGGGTGATTCATAAAAGATGGGCAGAACTTTAAGGGGTTATAATACACTTAAAGACAAATAATATTAAATAGGAGACTAAGGGTCCCAGACGTATTCCTAAGGAGATGGGGGGCATTAAAGTTTAGGGTCCGAAATTTCAAATGATTATAAAAAATGGAAAAATTGGTCGATTCGTTTGCGGTTTTTGCAAAAAAATTTCTTTATGCCAGTATTTTCTTGAAATAAAATTTTAAAGTTCAATTTCAAAAAATGCCGATAGGGGGCGCTTTAGACTTTGGAGTAACAAACAACTATTTTTTAACGTTATTTTTTGTATTTCTTTAAATGATTTCGAAAGCTTAGACTTAAACTTAAATTTTGATCTAAAAATCTGAGTCCTAACGAGTAGTTAAGTAGCGTAAACTGAAATTTGAAATTTGAAACCCTTCTCCCCCCAGAACAAAAATCAGTTATTCCCGATGTTTGTGTCGTAGATTAGGCTCTAACTACTGCCGCGTTTTGCTAAAATTATTCTTTATGTCAGTATTTTCTTGAAAATAATTTTAAAGAAAATTTTCAAAAAATTCCGATAGAGGGCGCTTTAGACTTTGGAGTAACGAACAACTATTTTATACCGTAATTTTTTGTCTCATTAAATGCTTTCTAAAGCTTAGACTTAAATTTTCAGCCCAAAATCTGAATCGTTAGACGTGGTTAAGTTTCTGGGGAGAGGGGTTTGAAATTTCTACTCCTGAGCACAGTTCAGTTTACCATGTCCACACATTTTGTGCTGTGATACGAGGTAAAAAGACACAAATTAGGATTATGTTACCAAAGCATATTTATTAACATGTAATTACAATAAATGTTCAAAATTGTGACCACCAGAGGTTATGCACGCAGAACAACGGCGAAGAATGGAACGGCGAACATTCGCGAAAACATCAGGCTTTTCGAGCACTTCCCCTACAGCGGCGGAAAGTCTGGCGACCAGTTCCTCGGGGAATTCAATGGGTGTCTCATACATAAGAGCCTTCAATTGTCCCTAAAAAAAGAAATCGAGGGGTGAAAGATCTGGCGAGCGAGCAGGCCAAGCAACAGGACCACCTCGACCAATCCATCTGTTCGGAAATGTGATGTCCAGATAGTTGCGGACGTCTCGTACGTAATGGGCTGGCGCTCCATCGTGCTGGAACCACATGACCCGCCGGATGCGTGGAGGAACAACATTTAACAGGTCTGGCAGCACATGTTGCAGAAATGTGAGGTATGTTTTACCGTTGAGGCGTTCAGGAAGAAGGTACGGTCCGATTAGGTGGTCTCCGAGGATTCCTGCCCAAACATTTATGGAAAAGCGTCTCTGATGAGCATGTGGATACGTAGCATGTGGATTGACATCCGCCCATACATGTGCATTGTGTGTGTTAAATGTACCTTCACGTGTGAAGGTACATTCATCGGTGAAAAGCACAGTTCGTCCAAAATGTGGATTTAGCGCGTTCTGCTGCAGAAACCAGCGGGCGAATTCAATACGATTTGGATAATCCCCTGGAGACAGTTTCTGGACTCGTTGCACATGAAACGGGAGCAAATGTTCATCCTTCAGTACCCTCTAAGTCATGGACTGTGAGGTATCCACCTGCCTAGCCACTGTTCGTGTACTTGTACTTGGCTGCGCCGCTACTACATCCAGAATGGCTTCTGCAACAACTACTGATTCGTCCTTTTTTGCACGACCTGCATTCGATCGGGAAGCGAGAAATAATCCCGTCTCACACAACTGTCTGTGCAAGCGCTCGAAAGTTTTGCGGTTAGGCAACTGCCTGTTGGGAAATCGCTCTCCGTACATTCGTTGTGCCTCTGCACCATTTCCATCTGCCGCTCCGTAAATTAAATGCATCTCAGCCTTTTCCTTATTCGTGAAGGGCACCATCTTCCGATTCATTACTACAGCGACTTACACTTGACTCACCGTTCAGTTGTTTTTATGCCTGAATCGTGTCGAATATTTGCATACGTGTTCTTCTTCTTCCCCATTTGACATTTGCATACTTTCTGTCTCCTTCTTCACCCGGTGACTAGCGTCAGGAATGGAGCTTTAACGTTTGCATGAGCGACGTTTCCAACTGTGCCAGTGCCTTTATGAGTGAATTCCGACTATGCAGTCCTTGACGAAAGTTGTATTTTTGCCTCGTATCACAGCACAGAATCGTTGGGCATGGTCAAGTAGTGCAAACTGAACTATGTTCAGAAGTTGAAATTTGAACCCCCTCCCTTCGCTACTGAACCATGCTCAGCGATTCAGATTTTGAGCTGAAAATTTAAGTTTAAGTCTAAGCTTTAGAAAGCATTTAATGAGACACAAAAAATAACGGTATAAAATAGTTGTTCGTTACTCCAAAGTCTAAAGCGCCCTCTATCGGAATTTTTTGAAACTTTTCTTTAAAATTTATTTTCAAGAAAATACTGACATAAAGAATAATTTTAGCAAAACGCGGCAGTAGTTAGAGCCTAATCTACGACACAAAGATCGGGAATAACTGATTTTTGTTCTGGGGGGAGAAGGGTTTCAAATTTCAAATTTCAGTTTACGCTACTTAACTACTCGTTAGGACTCAGATTTTTAGATCAAAATTTAAGTTTAAGTCTAAGCTTTCGAAATCATTTAAAGAAATACAAAAAATAACGTTAAAAAATAGTTGTTTGTTACTCCAAAGTCTAAAGCGCCCCCTATCGGCATTTTTTGAAATTGAACTTTAAAATTTTATTTCAAGAAAATACTTGCATAAAGAAAATTTTTTGCAAAAACCGCAAACGAATCGACCAATTTTTCCATTTTTTATAATCATTTGAAATTTCGGACCCTAAACTTTAATGCCCCCTATCTCCTTGGGAATACGTCTGGGACCCTTAGTCTCCTTATTTAATATTATTTATCTTTAAGTGTACTATAACCCCTTAAAGTTCAGCCCATCTTTTATGAATCACCCTGTATATATTTAATGAATGTTAATCAATGTAATTCGATTTATTTAAAATATGCTTGGAAAATGATTAGATTTGATTTCATGTGCAAAATATTAATTTCTAAGATGTGTCCACATATCGGATGTAAAAAAATAGGTATAATTGGAGTTTCGATTATCCAGATCGGTCGGGACTGTGGTCGATCCGGTTTAGGAGAAATTCGACGTGTCCATGTATCGGATGTATCCATATATAGGGATAAAATTGGAGTTTTGAATATCCGGATTGGTCGGGAACAAGATTTGTTCAGTTTAGGAGAAATCCGGATAATTAGACAAATTTAAAAAATGGCTTTGGCAATGTACTTTAGGAAATTCTTTTCACACCTTTTTTAGTCTAACAACTAGCAATTTTAGATGCGCATATTTTAGGATATTACAAATGGGTCATAAGAATTATATTTTTTAACGTATTTAATTTTTTTCTGTATTCAATAGATATACTTAGTTTTACATAGACGTATAAATAAAAATTATTACATGCAAATATATAGTGTTACGAAGTTTGTAAATAGTTAGTGTTTGTACTGTAAAATAATGTAAATAATGTTATTAAGCTCCATTCCTTTACTAATATTAGTTTTTGTTACATTGTCTCTGTTATCAACAGGGCCCGATTATGACTAATTGGGGCCCTGGGCAAAGATAAAATAGGGGGCCCCTTTCTAATCATTGCAACTTTATTCAAATAGAACTGGTAGTCACTCATATATGTAAGTGTAGTGCATAAACATATTTTTGCACCTTGGATATAAATAGAAGAAAATTCTTAGCTCCGTCAATTCTAAATCAAATACCTTAGTTAATAAAAGTACACCTTTTTTTATATAACTTTATATAAACTCTTTTATATAACTTTAGCAATTTGTTATATTATTCTAAGATGAATTTAATAACTTCAATATGGGGGAACTGGAATTGGGGAAAAAAAGTAAGTATTTTATAATTTAATGTAGGAATTTGGGGGCCCCTTTAGCTCTGGGGCCCATGGGCATAAGGGCCTGGTTATCAAGCAAACTTGTCCATTATTTTCAGTGTATGTCTACGGCAGATTGGCGAAATAATAAAGATATCGCCAAGTTGGCGTCACATTTGGCGACAAACTTGGCGATTGTTGGCGATGGTAACCCTTCCCTCTCAATGGTAACCTCCTTAGGTATACTGATACATTGAATGTTGTTCCGTGGTTTTCCGGATTTTTCTAGAAGGTTGTAGAAATTTCCACCGCATGCGGCGAGACTATATATAGAAGAGAAGCGATGCGAGCTGTTGTTATTATTGACCAGTCAGTCATTGAGTGAACAAGGCGTTTGTAAAGCAAGTTTGCTTGAGTTTCATTTATGTTGTTTTGAATGTTATTAAGTGTTGAGACGTTGTATAAAGAGTCTCTGGGATCTAAAGCTGTACCTGTACGATAGATTGGAGCAGTTATTTTTGAATATCTAGTAATATTTGTGAGTATCGATGACTCTGTTGTTCTGAAGATCTGTAAATAAATTATTTTCTACTTTTCTGACAAGAGTTTGAAGTTGTCTAACCATAAGATCAAAAGAACCCCATATACGCTGCAACATTTGGTGTCAGGAGTGGGGCTCTTATGGCGAAAACAAGAACAATGGATGGACAACTGAAAGAACTGTTAGATGCTATCAATGGCATAAAGACAGAAATGAATTAAGGCCAAGAAGAGTTGGCGGAAAAAATTGAAAAAGGCCAAGAAGAGTTGGCGGATAAAATGAATAAAGGCCAAGAAGAAATGAAGAAAACTTTTGAAGAAAAGTTCTCGTCGGTAGAAGAAAGAATAGGTTCGGTAGAAGAGAAAATACAGGAAGTAGAAGAGAAAATTCAGAATGAAATAAGTAACGTTGAAGAGAAAATAGTTGACATAGATGTAAAGTTAAATAAAAGAGTAGAAGATCTTGAGAAGAAGCTTTCAGCGTCCAGTAGTAATTATGAAGAATTTAGGAATCCGCCTGCTTCTCCCGTGCACATCAAGCTGTCGACATACGACGGAAAGAGTTCCTGGCAAGTTTACAAGACCCAGTTCACCATTGTAGCCGAAGCGAACAAATGGAGTGACGAAATGAAAGCTTGTCAACTTGCAGCGTCTTTGAGAGGAGAAGCCGCCGACGTGCTGCAAACATTGCCCGATATGACGCAACTCAATTTTGAGACTCTAAGTTGTGCACTTGAAATGAGATTCGGCGAAAAATTCTTCAAGGATTATACGAGAATACAAATGAAGAGCCGCCATCAAAAATCGAGTGAAACCCTTCAAGAGTTTGCCTCGGAAATTGAACGGCTTGCAAATTTAGCATTCATTGACTTTCCAACAAATGTACGGGAAATGCTCTCACTGCAGTACTTTGTTGACGGAATAAAAGATCCAGAAGTGCAGAGAGCGGTACGAATGGCAGATGTGCAGGATTTGAAGGCTGCATTACTGTATGCCTTAAAGTTGGAAGCAGCTACACAAGCCAGCCGAAGGGATCGTCATTCAGTCCGAGGGGCAATGGTGAACAAAAGCTCAGACACTGAAATCGACGTCTTGAAAGAAATTAGGAAATTAAATCAAGAGCTTGAAGCCTTAAAATATGGAAGAACAAGCTCAAGGAGACAGAATCTCACGTGCTGGGGATGCGGTGATACAGGACATCTCCGAAGAAATTGCCCCAAAATCCACGAACGTGAGATAAATTCAAACAGTCAGCAGGGAAACTAAATTTTGGCCATCTCGCGGGGCGGAGGTTGCCAGAGAATGAAAAGCCCCATCTGAAGATCCTCCAGATATTAAAAATGAGTGGCGGTGATAATGAATTATATGTGATAGGCTTTATTAACGGAATTCAGTGCCGTATGATTGTCGATACAGGAGCCAATGTTACAATAATAAGAGAAGATTTGGCTCGGAAATTGAAATGTAAACTCATCTGGACTCCACCATGCGTTACCCTGCAAACTGTGACGGGCGACAAGATAGGCATATATGGTAAGGCAAATTTAACCATCAACTTTGGAGGAACGAAATATCACCATACAGCATATGTGGCTAACATAACAGATCCTTGCTTAATCGGACTAGATTTTCTGAAGAAGTTTGGCTTCAAACTTGATTTCAAAAATAACAAAATGCTCTCAAAATTTGAAGAAATAAGTCTTTTTGGATTAAATAACGAAATTGAATGTAAACAAATAGTAATAGACAAAGAAGACATCCATCTAGATCCAAAAACAGAATTTTTAGTTCCTGCTGTAATCAAAAATGAAGCTAATTATCGATTTGGCCATATAGATTATCCCGAGGACAATAGCAAACAAGCAGGAGTATTGGTGGCTTCATCTGTAGTGGACCTCTCGAAGAATACCATTCCAGTCAGAATTGCTAACATCAGTGATAAGACGAGGACTATCAAGAAAGGAGAGGTGATAGCATCATGTGCTCCTGTGACGTGCATAAGTCAAAATTCCAATCACTCTCAGGAATCTTCAGATAATTTAGTCAAGGATTTGTTACAAGATACAGACTTAGATCCAAATCAAAGGGATGCTGCGGAAAATTTAATTAGAGAATTCCAAAGTTTATTTTCCCAAACATCTGAAGACGTTGGACGAACTAAAATGGCACAACACCGAATTGACACGGGAGATCACTCTCCTATTAAACAGCACCCTAGACGATTACCTTTTGCTAAGCAAGAGGAGGTGCAGAATTTAATTAAGGCTATTTAAGAAAATGACGTCATCGAACCATCGACAAGTCCCTGGGCGTCTCCCATTGTATTAGTCAGAAAGAAGGATGGTTCTACAAGATTTTGTGTAGACTACCGCCGATTGAATGATGTCACTAAAAAGAATAGTTACCCTCTGCCAAGGATCGACGACACTCTCGACACACTTGCGGGCAACACTTGGTTCTCGACTCTGGATCTGAAGAGTGGTTACTGGCAGGTAGAGATCCATCCGGACGACCGCGAGAAGACTGCCTTTACAAGGGGACAAGGACAAGGGCAGTTCAAGGTAATACCTTTTGGTCTATGTAACGCACCTGCAACTTTCGAACGGCTTATGGAAACGGTTCTCCGGGGGCTGTCATATGAAGCATGTCTTGTTTATTTAGATGATATCATAATCATAGGAAAATCTTTTGATGAACACCTGAACAACCTCAGGCGGGTGCTACAAAAATTAAAGGAAGCTAATTTGAAGTTAAGCCCTTCGAAGTGCAGTTTGTTTCGTAATGAAGTCGCCTACCTTGGACACATCATTTCGGCGGAAGGAGTTAGGACTGATCCGGATAAGATATCGGCAGTGAAAAATTGGAATCGTCCAGCAGATGTTCACCAGCTGCGGAGCTTTCTAGGATTATGCACCTATTACAGAAAATTTGTCAAAGGCTTCTCGATGCTTGCAAGACCACTTCATAAATCAACAGAAGCCAATCAAAAATTTATGTGGACACAGGAATGTGACGCTGCTTTCGAAAAGCTTAAGGAGGCCTTAACATCCACTCCAATTCTGTCATATCCTTAAATCGATAAACAGTTTATACTTGATACGGATGCAAGTAACGAAAGCATTGGCGCTGTACTGTCCCAGGAAATCGACGGCCAGGAGCGTGTTATCGCCTATTTCAGCAAGTGCTTATCAAAGGCAGAGCGAAACTACTGCGTAACAAAAAAAGAGCTTCTTGCTGTAGTGAAAGCCATAGACCATTTTCATCATTATCTTTACGGTCGGAAATTCCTGATCCGAACTGATCATGCTTCTCTAACTTGGCTATTGAATTTTAAGAACCCTGAAGGCCAGATAGCCAGGTGGATACAAAAGCTTCAAGAGTACGATATGGAGATACGCCATCGAAAAGGCTCATCACATGGAAATGTAGATGCTCTCTCAAGAAAACCCTGCTCAGAGAATTGTAGATACTGCGACCGGGTTGAGAAGAAATTTAATGTCAAAGGTCCTATAGTAAGACAAGTTACAACTGGGTCTACATCATTGCAAGATCCGTGGAGTGACGAGAGCCTGCGTAAAGATCAACTTGCTGATCCTGAAATTAAGCCAATTCTAGAGCTGAAAGAGGAGTCCAACAGGAAACCCAGCTGGCAAGACATGGCCCATTACCATCCTACGACTAAACGTTATTGGGCTCTTTGGGATTCCCTACATTTGAAGAACGGTATCTTGTACCGAAAATGGGAGTCTGATGATGGAAAGACATGTAGATGGCAACTACTACTCCTTAAGTCGAGAATTTCTATGGTCCTTCAAGAACTGCATGGTAGTCCCACAGGAGGTCATTTTGGTGTAATGAAGACCCTGCAGAAGGTTCGAGAGCGTTTCTACTGGAATAACGTTCGCAGTGACGTGGAGAAGTGGTGTCGAACTTGTGACACCTGTATAGCACGTAAAGGTCCAAAGAGGCGCACCCGTGGACGATTGCAACGTTATAATGTAGGAGCTCCTTTCGAACGAATTGCTCTAGACATCTTGGGTCCTCTTCCTAGAACATCTGATGGCAACAAGTACATCCTCGTTGTCATGGACTACTTCACTAAGTGGCCTGAAGCCTACGCCATTCCTAATCAAGATGCGGTAACCGTAGCAGACATACTGGTTCAACACTGGGTTTCCAGATACGGAGTTCCTCTTCAAATCCATTCCGATCAAGGAAGAAACTTTGATTCGGCTGTGTTTAAGGAAATGTGTGGACTATTCGGAATGGGCAAAACTCGAACTACACCTCTACATCCGCAATCGGACGGCATGGTAGAGCGGTTCAATCGTACCATCCTAAATAGCCTCTCCCTCCTGGTGTCTAAAGATCAACAGGACTGGAACAAGAAATTACCTCTGTTCCTGCTTGTCTACAGGAGTGCTGCTCATGAGGCCACTGGTTATTCCCCTTCTCAAATGCTCTTTTGTCGTGATCTTCGTGTGCCTGCGTATCTTTTGTTTGGCCGTCCTCCTGACGCTCCTTTGTCGCCTGAAGAATACGTGGATGGACTCCAGGCACGGATTGAGGAGGCTCATTGTCTAGCGAGGAACCGAATCGGACTGGCATCAGAAAAGATGAAGACACGGTACGACATAAAGGCAACTGGACATGAGTTCAACGAAGGTGACAAAGTTTGGTTGTGGAATCCCATACGTCGTAAGGGACTGTCGCCAAAATTACAAAGAAACTGGGACGGTCCTTACACAGTCGTCAACAGGCTGAATGACGTCGTCGTACGTATACAAAAATCGCCACACGCCAAACCCAAGGTCGTACACTATAACCGGCTTGCCCCTTATTTTGGCCAAAGTGATTAGAAATTCAAAATTGGAATTTCAGACCATGGTCATGAAAGTCACTTTTTGTAAATATGTAAATAGTAATTAGTTCTTATTTATGTAAATTTTATTATTATTGTTATTATTTATTTATTTATTTATTTGTTTATTTATTTTAAGTGTTTTCCTCTAACTCAAGGATTGCACTGCCCGGGACGTGCAGTTTTTGAGGAGGGGGTAGTGTTACGAATTTTGTAAATAGTTAGTGTTTGTACTGTAAAATAATGTGAATAATCTTATTAAGCTCCATTCCTTTACTAATATTAGTTTTTGTTACATTGTCTCTGTTATCAAGCAAACTTGTCCGTTATTTTCAGTGTATGTCTATGGCGGATTGGCGAAATAATAAAGAGATCGCCAAGTTGGCGTCACTTTTGGCGACAAACTTGGCGATTGTTGGCGATGGTAACCCTTCCCTCTCAATGGTAACCTCCTTAGGTATACTGATACATTGAATGTTGTTCCGTGGTTTTCTGGATTTTTCTAGAAGGTTGTAGAAATTTCCACCGCATGCGGCGAGACTACATATAGAAGAGAAGCGATGCGAGCTGTTGTTATTATTGACCAGTCAGTCATTGAGTGAACAAGGCGTTTGTAAAGCAAGTTTGCTTGAGTTTCATTTATGTTGTTTTGAATGTTATTAAGTGTTGAGACGTTGTATAAAGAGTCTCTGGGATCTAAAGCTGTACCTGTACGATAGATTGGAGCAGTTATTTTTGAATATCTAGTAATATTTGTGAGTTTCGAAGACTCTGTTGTTCTGAAGATCTGTAAATAAATTATTTTCTACTTTTCTGACAAGAGTTTGAAGTTGTCTAACCATAAGATCAAAAGAACCCCATATACGCTGCAACAATATTCACTGCATTGTACCTACATAAATTAAAAAATTCATTGTAATAAGGAAAATAAATTTTTGACAATCTTTTGTTTCATAGAGACTATTCTTTTTCCTGCATTCATATGAGGGTTCCTCTTTCCAAGAACAAGAGGCAATCGAGTCATTTTTTTCAACCCCCTTGAGAAAGACTGCAGATAATGAAAGATTTTTGGGGAAGAAATGTGTGGGTCTCACGTTGTAAATGAAACTTCTTATTTTCTGAACAGTTGATTTTATGCACTGCTCTCTTTGCATTTGTTGGTGATATTTTTATTTCAGGATTAAGGCATGTTTATTTAACGGTTAACTTTTATAACATCCAGCCAAATTTATTCAACCGCGCGAGCTTTTACCTCAAATATTTTTATGAAAGATGAGGAAAAAAAGTATGGTTCTTGACTGAACCGATAATTGCACAATCTGGTTAATGGGCGTCCGTATAATCACCGCTTTACAGTATTTCGTATATATTGAACACCTAACATAATTGATCTAATATGAAAACTATATATCTTTAATCCCTAAATGTGGGCCCTTTCAAAGTTGAAATGTAACATACCGACCACAAAAATGTCTTTCATATGATTCATTTTTCATGTCGGGTGAAGAGAATGTGAACAATAAGAGTTTAATTTTCATCGCGACATTTTGGGATTTGCACTCAGATTTTTGCGTCATTTGAAGTCGTAAATAAAGTTTATCGATTATACACTTTATATAATGAAAATACAAAATAGCGCCGCTGATCATTAAGTTACATACAAGTAACTTACAAGCAAAACTTACAAAAACTATTATGTTTCTCTTTGTAAGGAATTTGCATTAATATTGTTAAGATTTGGCATTTCATTTATTTTATTTCCATTTCAAAAGCAAACTTGTATCATAGATCTTCAAAACACATTTTTAGATTTAATGAAAGAGTAAGTTATTTTCACAAAAGCATAAAGATTTAAAGAGATCCATTTTGTTAAAATTTAAAAGCATTCGGAGAGTTAAAAAAATTTTTAATAAAAATTAATTAGGCATTTTCAGTTTATTAGAAACTTAAATACATGCACAAAATTTTATTATAACTAACATGATTTAATTATTTATATTTATCATTCCTGTTTATATTGTGTATTATACGTAAGCAAGAGAAACAACTATATATACATATACAGATATATGTAGTTATTTTTCATGATAAAATTATTATTAGTATTTTAAAGAATAACGAAAATAAAATCAATTTTTCTGAATAGAAAAGAATGTTTTTTAACCTTTTTTGTTTGTTTGTTTGTTTTCCTCCTGTTAAAATGGGAATAAAAATTTACAATTTTGAAAACAGGGGAAAAAGGGCCACATTGGGACAAAAAACTAATTTTAGAATATCCATGGAAGGGCGAGATTCTCAAAAATTGGTAGCACTAGTATTGAGTATTCCGACATGTGTTTGCGTGTCTCACAGATAAACTAGTGACATTCCAGATAAGGAACTCCATTTTTAGTGTCAAAAATAATTTTTCGCAATCATTTTATTATTTGGTTATTTTTAAAGAATTGAAAGTTATTCTAAAAAAATATTTACGAATATGATTGTGTAATAAGGTCATTTTTACAATTACAAAATATATTTTTCCAAACCCCAGGAATCAGTCTTAAAATTTTTAAACTTTTTTAAAATTGGGCCTTAAGTTCACATTTATACAAGAACAAATGGAGTACATTGGGGCAGTATTAATGTGCCTAAGAATCTACTAACGCGTGAGATAAACAAAACTTTTTAACTTTTTCTTTTGTTTTTATTGTTTATCATAAGTTTATCAGCCCCAAGTGAATGGATTAATAGTAACACCTTCATGAAATCTATGAAACATTTCTAAAATAAAGCAAAAAACTCAGAAGAAAAGTTTTTTTTTGGCGTGGAGGGGGTCGGAGGGGGTAAATTTTGATAATCATGACAGTCGTTGTAGCTTGAACATAACTCTTCTTTAAAGACAAAATAGCATTTACATATTGGTATTTCCTAATCCTCATACTTCCAATCGGCTGCAACCTCCTGCTGTTGAAATCTTTGTCTCATCCATATTGCACATCCAAACAGCTTTCAATGACTGGATGATTTCAAATTCTGCGAAAAAGCTTTCCATTTACACGATTCACTTCAACATTTTGTACTACTTGCATATCATTTCATCATTTAATACTAGTAATTTAAAAGAGGATTTAAGTTCATAAGAATTTGGCCATTTAAACAAAGTGTTTTCAATGCAGAACCAATACTTTGTTCATATATTTATCTATTTTCGATTGATTCTTCATTAAATTATTTTTATAAAGCACTTTAAATTGAATTTGGACCACATTTCTAATTGGGTTTTTTTTTTTTTTAATTGCTAATAACTTTCCGTTTTCTTAAAAAAAAAAATTCTTATATAGTTGGAAATATTTTTATTTATTTTTTCATACATTATTTTAAAACTATCTTTAAAAACTAAAATCAAAACAGAAAAAATGAAATAAAGACAATGTTGTATTTTTATGACATTTTAAACAATGAAATTCCTTAGAGTCAAATCTTAGTAGATAAATTACCCTATTGGGACAAGGGACAAAAGATACATAAGTAAAAAATGAATTGCACTCTTTTGTTAACATTGTAGCTAAATGTATATGACAAGATGTTGATAAAAAAGCAAAAGAAAAAATATAATTATTTTACTGAACACTCCTGTGATTAGAAGATACTTTTACTGTTATCAAAAGAATTCTCTTACCTTTTTGATAATTTGATTATTAAAGAATCATACTGAACTTTCGAAATTTGATTTAACTATATGGGTATAAATGTAAAATGATTTTCACAGTAAAAAAACAGTAAATCATGACAGGATGAATAAATTCAAAACTCAGGTTTTGAAAATTATCGAGATACTGCTAATGTTTTATCAATTCCATTTCTAACCTATTTAATTGTATTAAAACTTTAATTAGCGATAGTTTTGTTACTGATCAATACTTAAAGAAAATATTTCTTCCATTGTCACCGAAGAAGCCAAATAACCTATTATATCTAAAATCCTTTGATAGAAAAACAAAACAATTAGGTAGAAAACCTGAAATCTCTGGTATTCTATCTTTTTCCCCAGAGAAATCAAATCAGAAAGAAAAATTGATGAAACACAACAGAAGAAATCAAAATTAACTAAAGGCAAAGAATCATCTAAAGGATTTAAAATATCTAAAGTAAAATTTGATTTCTTAATAATTCTGAATAAAGTATTTTTAAAGACAGCAACTCTGATACTTAATTTGACAATTAAGAAAAGTTTAAAGAGGAGTAAATTGTTTGATCCTGCGATTGATGAATTAAAGAAGAATCATTTTGTTCGTGTCAAATTCAATAGAAAATCCATTGCTTGTTCTAAATTTCTGTATTTTATGGGGAGTTTTGAATCCAGTTGAAAATGAAGAATATAGAAGTTTCTTTTGAAAAAAAAGAAAATTCAAGAAACATTACCTAAATCATAAAGTTATAAGTTCTATTGAGAAATAAGCTATTTCAAATTTTCTTGAGTTCATTTGGTACAATATCAAGGTATTAACAACAATAAACTGTGTTCATTTAGATGATTTTAATGTCTTATAATAACTTTAAAAAATTGCAGTATTTTTTTTGTTATTTTTAAAATTTATTGTGCGTAAATAGTCTCTAAATACTTTCTAAATGTCCAAAATAATTTGGCGTTCTAATCTATCTCCTTATCAATTTAATACTGTCCAAATGTACCATATGCATAAGAACATTCGGACTATATTTGTCATTACATACTACTTAAATAAATAAAAATTATTTCATTTTTTAGATTGGTTGTAGTTTTTAAAGATTACCAAATCTACATCCTTAGTTATTTTTACTAAATGACAAGAATTTAAAAGTATGAGAGTAATTAAAAAGTGTCTTATTCTGCCCACTTCTGCCCTATATTTATAATTTCTTAATCGTAATGTAGATTAAGATTAAACTGTTGATTAATTTTTTTATTTAGTATAATCCTTTAAAACCGCTTAAACTTTCACTATTGTTAAAATGAAGTTTTAACAAATTAAAATTAGTAATATTAATATTGTATTTTATTACCATACATACTATAACATATTAGAATTCAAATTTGTGCAGGCTTTTAATAAAGCTAAAGAAGCAATATAAGCAATCATTTGTTGCTAATTGACTGCTTCAATTATTAAATGTATCCCTAATAGTATGGATTCTAAGATGTATTTTCATATAAAATGAAGATTAAAAAAAACTGTTTACAAAATGTATTTTGTTTTTAAATTTTTCAGGAAATGTATAAAAGAAAGATTTTAAGTACTGTTTTTGTGAGTATTTTTTTCTTTTTTCATATTAAACCGATAGTTATGTTTTACCACATTTACTCCTACATTACCAGATTTCATATTTATATATATATTAAGTTTTAGGTTGAAAAAGTGAACTACAGATGTATAAATTATGGAATATTTCTACCAGCTATATGTATAATCACAAACTCTTTTATGATAAAAATCTACGAATATAGAATTAGTATGTATAATAAGTGAAACAATCGCATTTTTACTTGTTTTAGTTGTTTGTAAATTAGGTCTACGTATACAGTCTCGATTTCTACTATTGATAAATATTTTTAACCTCTTCAGACTTTATTTTAAGCCATCGTAAAAATTATTTAACACTTTGTTCCATCTATCTATACGTATAGAAACATAACAGTGTAATAAAAAGTAAAATAATTATTATTAGTTTATATTTACTAGTAGGTACACATATGTGCACCTCAGGTTCATACTGCAAAAAAAAACACTTCATTTTTCAAAAATTTATTTAGACGAGAAATTCGGTGGACAATTGATACATATAAGCTTATTCTACGTGCTATTTTCGAAATATATATATATATATATATATATATTTTATATATAGAGAGATATATATTGCATTTTGTACAAAGAACCCTTGTTCTTGATTTGCAGCCTTCATACTTACATTTAAAGCAAAGTTATCATTTGTTGAACAAGGAAACTGTTCAATTTTGTCATATCTATGTAGTAAATTGGATTTTAAATACCCTTACGTTGTTTTTTCAGTGGTTTATTTGCGGAATCGTCTTCAAAATCGTTTTCAAATGAATTAATTTTGCGTGGTCTCCATGGTCGTCGTTTTTCAATTACTTTGCTCTTATATTTCCCCAATACTTATGTACTACACCAACCTGCTCTCTAAAAATACCACAGGAGAGACAATCTGTCTTTTCGAGGAACTTAACCTGTTTTGCAATTTCTGATATACATTATCCAACAAATGGTAATAACCAAATCTGT
This sequence comes from Maratus speculifer, assembly GCA_964019185.1. Lineage (NCBI taxonomy): Eukaryota > Metazoa > Arthropoda > Arachnida > Araneae > Salticidae > Maratus > Maratus speculifer. Next base: position 175,775,621 of record OZ025292.1, on the reverse strand, counting down.
AAAATGTATAAAAACTCTTGTTGACTACTTTTTTGTGTGAATAGAACAACGGTAGTAAGCTAAACACTTATCCTTTAAATAAGCACCACCCATATACGCTTTGTATTCACAATGGCAGGTTGTGTTACATTAATTTTACATTTTTGATCTTAAGACCACCTAACACAACTCCTCTCGGGATTGCTATCGATGCAAATCGAAAGCAAAGTTACACATTTGCTATCTCTCCAGTTTAGTATACACATATCCTTCCCTTCCCTTAGTCTCTCATCCCAGTCTCCGCGTTACAAACCTCGATCATTGATTTTTTTATCTGTTCCTGTAAGTCTTTTGTTCATAATCATTCCAGTTTGGTAGATATTGTTCCTCAATAAAAAGTCGACACATTTTACACTAGTAAAAAAACTGTCCTAGTAAATCACCCGTGTGTTGTCTTTTGGTAGAAATTAAAAAAAAAAACAATTTGACATTGCCTCCACCTATAACTAATCATAATTATTTTGAATCATCAGCTGGTACTATTCCTTTTCTATGATATATTTGGCATGGTCATCCCTGGCGGATAAAATAAAGTTTTTTAATCTTAACGGATTAGGTTTTAACGGCACATGATGTCTAGATCCACAACTTCAAGCAAATGGGATCTAGTGATTTCTGTTCATCTAGTGATAAAGGTTTTCGCTTGGGCAGGGACAAACATTTAATTCTTACTGCATTTAAGATTAGATTTATTTTCCATAATTTGTCATCTACTTAAAGATTGTTTGATTTATCTGCAAAATGAAGAAATTTTATAATCTCAAAAAATCGAACGCGTGACATAGTAGCTGCAATTCTACGTACTGACAAGTCTTTTTTGCAATAGAAGCTTACTTGGAGATATATTAAAGTTCCCATTTGTATGTGTACGCCTGCAACTTTTGTAATTTCATATTTAGATGCATTTATTGAGCGACGGCTTCTTGTTTGAACAGAATATAACGGAATTGGAATTGTTTGAACGGAATTGGTTTCATATGAATTTTTTTCCGCAAAATCTTCATTTAACTAGTCTAAAAATGATTCAAAAGGATGTAAGATGCTGTAAAATCTGCTTTTAGGTAATCCTCATCAACCAATGACCCTCGGAATACTATTAGAAGAAAAAAAGATTAAATAAATGTTTGCGAAAAGATAAAGTTTTATTCTCAGCATTATTATTCTACTATGCTGTAACACAAGTTTTAAAAATGTACTTATTTTCAGCTTTCCATAACAGAGGCTTTTTAGATTAAACTTTATTGTTACATGGATTCGGGATAAATACTGGAGCAATATCCTCAATAGTTATATCTGAGTCATCTAATTTTTTTTGCTAGAAGACTCACCATCACCATTGGCCTCATCAGTTTATTTACTTTTAAAAAGATATAATAATTATGATTTTTAAAAATTAATGTTTAATCTAAAACATCAACAAAATGAATTCTTATTTATAATTAAATATATTTTTTAATAATTCCACAACTTTAGCACTGCACCAATTAGATATCATTCAGTACAATTTTTTAGTGTGAGATGACTTCTTTCCAAAAACACAGAATTGAAATCTGAGGGGCACATATGTGTACCTTACAAATTACAACTAATTTAAACAGATATTATGACCTAGCTAAAAAATTTAAATGATTTATGCAATACTGAAGAGTTTATAAGTATTCTTAAAAAATATTATGAATAAATATTAATTTTCTAATTATAAAAATGTACTTACTTTTTCGACATTTTATATTTTTCGACATTGCTCGTTTTTTTCCTCCAAAATCATATGAATTAAGACTGCTAGCGCCATTTCTTGCTGAAACTAGAAAAAGTTAACGTACACAAATAACAGCCACTCGTCTCAATAAAAAAATTTCAAATATTAAGTGACATTCGCAGTTGAAATCAGAGGTACACAAATGTGCACCTCGGGTCTGAAGAGGTTAAATAACATTTCCGATTTCTGGAAAATATCAGTTTCAAGAAATTTAAATTTATCAGATCTTAATAAGTCCAATAAGTATATGTGGACTGAATATGGTAATTTAAAATCTCGCAAAAGCAAAAGAATAAAAGGTCTGATTAAATACAGTATGTTTATTTTCAAAGTCCTCGATTTTCAGAATTTAAAAATAGCAAGATCCGAATTATACGAAACATATTTTTTTCGTTTCTGCCTAATAAAAAAAGATACGTATTGCCGCGCTCTTTCTTAGTCTGCAAAACTTCGAAGAATGTTCCTTTATTTTGGTATGCTGCTACCAGTGACATAACTACATAATATCAGGCACGCTGTGAGAAGGCTGAGCAAAAAGAACACCAACTCAACCAATTAAAATAAGCTAACGATTTATTTACACATTATTTACATATAACAAAATAATAATTACCATTAAGATATAGGATATGGATGATTCGGTCCGACATTAAGTTAAATACAGCAAATATTTTCTGCATTTTTGGTACTTAATAAAAAATCCGATAGCTCTCTCACACTACATTCGTTAAATCTCCAATAAATCTATATGACTTATTGGAGATTACTTTTATACAACGGCTATATACTTTAAGAGCCCCACACGATTTAATATACTCTCTGTCCGAGAACTGTACTTCAGGTAAAAGCGATTACACCTTTTGACCTTTGTACTCCTAACTGATTTCGCCCCGCAATCCAACTCATCTCCAAAACAGCCTGCATGGGGATTCCCACCCCCTGGCAAGAGCCATCTCTCTTCATCGCCTCAAATTGTCAATTTTCCATGACGTCCGTTATCCCGCTAGATAGCTGATGGAACTCTTGGCCTTATCTCAAGTTTTCATTTTAAATGGCAAGAGGAACTTCAATCTATTGAAACCATTCATTATTTCATACACATCATCTAACTAACAAAGCTCTAATTAACTGCCGAATAAGAAAAAATGTTACCTCAAATCTCCAAGCTACACAGAAGGTGGCATGAATTCAATATATATGCTTTAAATTTTGGATAATGGTTCTTTTTGATAAGGCGATTCTCTGAATAGTTTTAATGGTTTAATAGTTAAGAATGAAGAATTACCCTCTTCGCTAGGAAAAACTAGTTTCACCTATGGACACTTAGATAAACAAGTTTGGCGTAGGAAAAACTAGTTTATCCCGTTCTCATTAAGATAAAATAGTTTGGCCTAGGCTAACCTAATTTGGCTCGAAATCGATTTTGGCCAGTAAAAAACATGTATTTCACAAGAATAAGTATAAATATGTGTAAAGAGTCATTGCTTATAACATGAATGCAGAAATTTAACATGTCCACCTTAGAGACATCATGCATTGACCATGATATTTGCTTATTTTAATTTTTTTTCTTCTGCAGATTCGTACCAACTGAAATCAGACTTGCATTTAGTATTAGTATTATTATTGCACATTCGATTTAGATCGGGGCTGAACATAATTTGGAATCAAACAGCGTTTTCCATTTTTGAGAAATTAATCACCTGTCGACATATAAGCTAGTCTTGTCACGGCGTCAAGTTTTTCTTTTCCATAAAGTCGTAAGCGGATATTCGATTCAAAACGTAGGTTTAATAGTAATTTCTCAAAGGTACATCGCTTTTATAAAAAAATGGTTAACGCCAATTGATTACATATTTTCTGGGTGAGAATGCCTGTTAATCTTTTGCATTTCCGAAAATGAATTAGTTTTTAAATGTGTTAGGATGTAGCTCTTTGGATTTGAGAAAAGCCTTAAAGAATGACAGAGAAACATATTTACAAATCTACTTTTTACTGAACAGATTCAATAGTTAAGATTTTTATAACTGTCCTTTTTTTTCTTTTGTTCTAGATGACATTAATTATTTAAAGAATCCCTATTTGAATACTGAAAGGTTTAAGAATTTAAATAATCAATAATACATTGTGTATTTACCATTCTGTGAACACATCGTAATTTAAAAATACATTGTAAATTTATCCAATAAATATGTATGCGTGATTTTTTAAAGGAATCTTAATTGAATGTTAAGCAAAATCTGAATTTTTCGCAGAAATTGGGTAGGACCAGATTGAGCCGGACTGAGTCTCTTTTCACTGATTTTTGTACAGACAGGGCTCGGGCTGAACTTTTAATTTTTACACCGGTTCACCTCAAAATAACTTTCCTTCGGGAAGGACGGGGCCCGGGCCTCGAAATTCCTGCCCGTGCAAACCTCTGACAGTATTCTACAACTTTTCGAATAAAATACATTATATAAGGGTGATGACAAAATCACTTTGCACAAGGTTAGCTATATAGCAGTAGTCGGGATCAATATTAAAAAGAATATTGCCCAATTAAAATGATGGCTTTGCATTCACAGGCTGTTTACACTAATTGTGTATTACAGTCTTATTTTTTTAAAGAATAACACCCTCGAAAAATAAAGAAAAAGGATTACTTGTTCCCATTTTCCCCAATTATATGAACCATTGAGCCCCCAAAGCTAATCACAGATAAGCTTTATAAAATTAAACAATTATCCAAAATTTGATTTATCCAAAATTTGTATTTCACTTAATTGGATTACTCCAATAAAATTTTTTATCATAGCTGAAATTTTGTACTAAAAAGTATCATTGAATTTTGATCCGACATTAAATTTTAAAAATATTCTCCAGCAAACATCTGAAATCATGATAAATCATACCAAAACCAATCTAATAAATTTAAAATAAATTTACTGATGTCACAACTAGATCCTAGGATACAGACAAAAAAATAAGAAACGTGCAAAATTCGCAAGGCAGATATTTTTCATCTCAAAATTAATTTTTTTTATTTATCTTATGTATTTTATTTATTCCAATTTATTTAAAATAAAGAAAGGCTACCTTAAAGGTGGAAGGAGATTTGAATTTATTTCTTATAGATCCAGATTTCTGTATCTTACTTTTCAGTTTAGAAAACACTCATAATTAAATTACATCAGTAATTTTGATATGGCTGTTTGTTAAAAATTCAATAGATAAATAGGAATAACATATAATCCAGTATATAATATATCAAATATTTTTCATATTTATTTAGTCACGTTCTTTCATTTTACAACGAAGTTTAAAATCAAATGAAATATACCAATAATTGCACAGGGTTTAAAAAGGAGATTTATTATTCAATACACTTTAAATTTATTTTTTAATTTCATTGTTTTATAATAGCTAAGTGATTAGCGCTAAAAAAAAGCCCTATTCGGAAATAATTAGAAGAAAGCTGGAAGGTATTTAATCCATTTAGTTTAGGCCTAGAATGAATATAATGCGTATTTCCTCTTATAATGGGTGAGTGTCAGAAAGAATCTTCGATTTCGGACAGCAATAGCCCCAGGATAGAAGCCAGTCGTAGCGCATTTTAAAAATCTTAACTGAAGTCATTTGGTTTTTTAATTGTCATTATTGAGATATTGTATTTGATTAATTCAAACTGCACACAGACATTATTATTCTAGCAGATGGTAGCTTACACTATATTTTTAAAAAAAAGGGGGGGGGGCAATATGTTTAGTCATTTGATTTTTTTTTTTTTTTTTTTTTTTTTTTTTTGTAAATAATAGTTATTTGCCCATACTGTTATTGACATTATTATGATCAGGTTCAAATTAAATTACGGTTAATAACAGCTATATGTAAAAAAGGTCGAATGACTGGGGAATTTGCTGAAATTTTTGTATAGTATTCCTGTAGGACATAAAAATAATGCCCATTCTTTCCATTTTTCATCTATATGTTGAAACAAATTCCTAAAAGGCATTTTAAGAACATGCAAAACACAAATATATCATTGCAAGTGTTTCGCCATCCGCATTTTGAATAACCACTTTTTTCCATATGTATTGATAAAAGTATCATCACATCTAACTACGACGGTATCATCTAAGGGGATATAGATGTAAAACTGTTCGGATAGATATAAAACAGCGCTTCTAAAACTGATTCTTCCGATTCTAGTTGTAGCATTAATTCAACCAATATATTTTGAAGCTGATACTTTAATTACATAAATATGCTCTTTTAGACAATATCTTTCGAATTACACATTCCATAGGCTATCTAAAGCTTTTAATCCATTTTAAATAATGTTTATGTAATTGCAAAAGGTGAATTTTATGCATTTTAGAAGTAGGTCTAAGTGATTTTTTTCTATTTTCATCATTCAATATAAAAAATTATTAATTTTGTTCATATTTTCCCAAGTATAAGTGCAATGCGCGATCTAAAGTTATTAAATTATTTTAAATATTTTATTACTTAATATTTTTTATTGTAAAAGGGGATATTTACGCCCTATTAGATATAGGTCTAATTTTTTTTTCAGCATTACCGATAATAATTTGCATCATATATTACCAGTTTTCATCACATTTTCCAAAATTCAAATGCAATACGCGATCTAAAGAGATCAAGCTATTTCAAAAATATTTTTTGCGTTATTCTTCTAATTGCGAAACACAACCTTTTCACGCTATTAGAAGTTGCTATGAAAAATTTCGCTTTTTTTGACCTAGCACCTATTGTTCAGTGTTTTAAATATTGATACGAATAACTTTTTAAAAAAATTTCCGCATTATTTTTCTGAGATTAAAGAAATTAAAGAATTTTTAACAAAATACGGGTGTCTAAATTTAATGGACCATACATTCGTTAAAAAAAATCTGTCTTCGTCCGCCTCCACATTTATATCATCATTAAGACTTAGTATTCTGGGGGGTGGGGGCGTGTGGTGAATAGCTTGATTACATAAGATAAACCAATTTGTATTTTGAGAATATAAATACTTCAGTGTTTGCTTCTGGCAAATATTCCATAAAGTAATTAACATTTCATTAAAAATCAAATAAGAAAATGAATGAATAACCATTTATACTAATATAATAAAGAGAGAACTCCCAACTGATTGACTGACAGAATCATAAACAGAGAGTAAAGCAGATATCACAAAATTTGGGCCGTAAATTGTGCTTATGGCCTAAGCAAGCAATAAGAAAAGATTTTTCAAAAGTGAACTCCTAAGGAGAAATATGGGGGATCGAAATTTTAGGGTATTTCATCATATTTCAGCAATAGCTTTTAGTTGGATCATGAAATTGATAATAACTTTACTACGAAGAAGAAAAAGATTAATGAGTATTTCAGTGATTTTAGAAATTCAACCAACAAGGATGTTAAATGCGAGAAGAGGACGAAAGATTTTAGTCACTTCACCAAATTTCATCTGAAGTCTTAGGTGGAAGAAGCTATACCAATCTGCTAATAAAAAAGTTAAATATGTATTTCTTCTATTTTAAAGCTATTGTAATGATTGTGTCTATAATAAGAGCTGTGAACCAAATTATGGAATATTACGAAGCATAAACGAATTGGATAACAATTGTTGATTTTTGATGAAATATTTTGCGTAAGACATGTTTCGAAGGAAATTTTTTGTGTTTTATAATTTATGTAGGTATCATACGAGCCATGCAACATATTTTTTTGCTAAAAGCATTGGCTTTTGTTTGATTTTTACTCTTGTTAGGAAATTGTTTTAAATGTTAGTGAATCGTATATTTTTCCAATAACATGCACCGAAGAAATTGCATATTCCGATTTATAAAGTCGTGGTTTTTTTTTTTTTAATGATTATTTCAAAGTTTTACAGATCGTCTTTTAAAGATTTATATATGAAATTCACTTGCATGCATATATCTACAGAGCTACGTTATTTTATCACTGAATCATTGCATTTTTATTTATTTCATCTATAAGGCCCGCATGGTTAACATGAGCAAAGCCAGATGTCTTGTATGTTACGTCATAATTGTAACATTAATAAAAATTGCTTGTTATCAATATTTAAAAAAAAAATACTTGTTGTTGGCTAAATACGACGAAATCACAAAAAATTAAAGAAGAATAAAGTAATTCAATGCCATATATAACGCCAAATTTAATCCGAAAAATGAATATTCTATTTTTGCAAAGACTGAATGCAAATAGTTTTACTTCCACAACGTTAAATGAGATAGTATCACAAAATATGGTAAAAGATACAATTAAACTAGACTAGATGATCAGCTCTATATATTTAATGATCCGATTTTCTGATGCTATTTTTGTTTTATACGGTGCACCGACAGAATTATTAGTTCTGAGTCTTCGCGTTATTGATTTGCATTTTGGACAAAACAGGTTAATTCTGTTGTAAATATATCAGAGATATTACAAAATAAATTGCTTATAACAGAGATACTAGTAAATTGGAATGTACTAGTGATAGCTTAAATTGTAAACATGGTTATGTTTTGAAGTTAATTTGAAATCCGAAGTGTGCAAAAATTCTGACTAAAATTTCTGGATCAAATCCATCCTACATCGACAACTATTTAAAAAAAAATATTTTTACAATGCCTCTTTGAAATCAAAGTATGTGTTTTTTCCCTACAGTTGTCAGTATATCTATAACATTGCAATAATACGAAATTTCTCACTTTTTATAAAATTAATTTAAAATTCTTCATACAGTTAAGCTGACAATATTGTCAAAAGATCTTCCGAAATATTAACATATATATATATATGTTATTTTTCTTTGACGCTGAAATAAACAATATTTTGAGAACTAGATGAGTAAACTAATCAGAAATTACAAATGTCATCATATAAAATAGACTGGTATTTCAAAATTAAAAAAATAATAATAAAAATATTATGATATGTAGTCATAGATTGTAAAAAAAAGCTCGTATTTTAGAATAAAAAATCCCGAGCAAATATTATTGATTGGATTATTTTTCATTATTTTGTAAAACAACATTTTAAGTACTTTGTTGAACATTATTTTACTTGCAATGCAATTTAAACCACAAAATGATTACTTTACGTTTTAATATGAAATTTATTTCTTTATTTTACTTGCCTTAAATCTTTAAAAAGTTGTATAAATGATATGTTAGTATATAGTCATTAAACTACGGTAGATACTCATACATTTTTTATTAAAAATTTTAGCTTATTTTTTATTATTATTCTGCAAAATGAATTTTGAATTTCTCCGTGAAGTATAATTTTATTTCACACAAGTACTTTAAATTAGATTGGAATAATAATTTTAACTAATTAGATTATTTTAATTGGAATGCAGATATATGTATATTTTTAATCAAGATAACAAAGTACACAAACAATAATTTAGATTAGTTTAAATAATGCATATAGAACTTCATTATTACGATCATTGAATTTAAATTGCATTGCACAGACTAAACAATTTTAACAGAGACATGCAGTAATATATGATTAAGTAGGTGAATATTTTAGCCGTTTGGCATTCAAATAAGTTTAAGAAAGTTTGAAAAAAAACAAGTAAAGAATATTTGAAGGTAATTTAAGTTTATTTCCGAAAATTATATCTTAGACAAAAGAAAATTTAAATTAACTAAGCTTTTTTTTAATTGATTGACTAAAGTAAATTATATAAAAGCCTTTAATTATTAAAAGGAATATTTCTGTGTTATTTAAAATATATTTGTATTCAGTAATAAAAGAATAGAGAAAATATTTGCATTAATAATTTATTACATAAATCCACAAATACAAGACATAGGAAATACAATAAAATTTCATTTAAAAAGTAAAAACACCATGGAATATTCTTAATTTCATTTATAATGACACTTATTCAGATAAAAATACTTTTTGAATTTTTTTGTGTAGGAATTATTCTCACGAATATCACATCCATTTTTATCAAAATGAACTACAACTACAAATAATGCTTTCACAACAAGTTAAAATAATAATTTTGAAAAAATAGAGAGTTACATCAAGTATAACGCAGTTGTTAAGCAATAAGGAGTAAAAATATTTCAGGTGCAAATATACATTCCTTTAATCCATGGATATCAATATATTATTCTGAAGTTTGCTTTTCATTGAGCATTGATGATGATGCATTAGTAAGCTTTTAAGGGGCTGACCATAAATTATGTCACACTATTTTTCAATAATTTTTTTTTTTTTTTTTTTTTTTATCCTACTAACCCCCTCTCCACCTCCTTTGTCACAAAGTGTCACACTCCACCATATCACTTTATCAGATATTGCATATCATTCTTTCACATATTACATATACATTACTATATTACACACATATATATATATATACTTGCAGTGCAGAAACAAAGGACTACGTTATAGATCACACTTCAAAATTTATTTCTTAACTTTAAATATGTGTTCTAATGACGTTTCAGAACATAACAATAAAAATGTGTCGTGTACTTATTTTGTATGAAATAAAATTAAGGTTACAACAAAAAACACAATTAATATACAATAGTAATAAAATGCTAGTATGAAAAGCAATTGAAAACAGCAAAATTTTGGAATTTAGGAATTTAATAGAGTTTAGAATAAATATTTTCATTATTTTATGAACCCAAAATGTTTCAATTTCAAAATCACTTCAAAATTTAATCTGCTAAAATATAATGTTTTAAACAAAATGTGTGTTGTCACATTGCTTCTTACTTCCTCCCACCCCCTTGCCACAAACTGTTACAATCTTACAACCCTCCCCCTTTCAAGCATGACATCTTTTGTGGACGGCCCCTATTGAAAAAAAAAATTCAAGCACATCTTTTTTTCCCCTTTTGCAATTAAAATATCAAGTGCTATTAAACATATATCAATTTCATTTTGCTAGCTGCAATTATTTGCAGATTCAAGATATTTTTTTTTCTTCGGAAATTACATTATAAAGTATATATACTTATAAAGTACAGATGCACCCAGGAAAAAGTTTTGTTGAATCAACAAAAATTTGTTTGGTCCAACAAATCGTTTTATTTAAATATGGGTCAATGGAAATTTTGTTTAAATAAATAAAAAATATTGTCGATTTTTTAAAAAAATTTTGTGTACAATTTTCATTCGAAAGGCATAATAACGTAATAATAAGTCCGTCTCAATTTGAAAAGTTTTTATCATCGGAAAAATATGTTAATCCTTTATAGATATATAGGTCAATTAAACAAAATTACGTCAGAGAGTTATGGCTACAGCAAACCAATTTAAATATTGCAAAACAGCAAAATCTTGTTGGAATTACAAACTGAAAACTCAAGACTTTAGTAAGACTCAAATAAAATTGATAAAATTTTGTTAAAATTTTGTAAGAGTGTTAACAATATTTTTTTGTCTGATCCGATTTTTTTTACTTTAACTAAAAAATTCGCTTAAAAGAACCAAAGTGTTCTCAACAAAACATATTTTGTAGTTTTAACCAATTCCTATTTCTGGGTATGCTCATTAGAAATTCCAAAGAGCATTCTAAACCACCAGCATTCTAAAATGGTATATTTTTAATAATGAGGAGACTCTCGCCTTCGACTCTCTCTTGCAATCTCCCTTTGAGGAACTGCAGGCTCTAAAAGCAGGCTAATTTTCTCTGTTTTAAAACGACTACCAAACATTGACTTATAATTCAACAACCAGTGGCGATCTTCTGCAGTAGGATTTTTCAAATTTTAAGGCCGAATCAACTGACAGCAAACGAGTGTTTTATTGGTTAATTAAATAACACCAATTAAATATTTTAAACTTCTATAGAATTACTTTGAAAATATTCTCGCAATTTCCCAATTTTTTATTCCGATGCTATAAGAAAACTATTTCTATTATGATGTAATTTTCACAAAACTTTTCGTTCTCTTTTTAATATTCGCATGTAAATACATGTTTTAATTAAAGGAGATAGTATTATTTGCGGTGTTTTAAAATTTGGTAAAAATATTTTTCTTAAGTAAATTTTTCGAAGCTTCAAATAAATCTTTCGTGTATACATTTTTAATTGAAATTGTCTGGCATATTATTACTTGGATTCTTAAAAAATAACGTAAGTTCTTCATTTAATATTTTTAACGCATGCCATTTTTACATTAAAGTAATGCATTTTTAAATGAAAAGAAAATATTGTTTGCGCTATTTCAAAATTTGACACCAATAGATTGAAAAAAAAATTACTTTTCGAATTTTGTTATAAATCTCTATAGAAGTAATAAAATTAAAAATTAGTCAAAAAATTAGTCATAATAAAAAAATAAGTAGATATTGCACAAGCAAGCTCGTCGAGTATGTGTCTATTAAATATGATTAAATTGCTATGCATATTTTTTGAAATTATAAAGCTTTGTATAAAACAATTTTGGCAGACTATAACATTAAATACCGTTTAAAATAAAAACAGTGGTTATTTTCCTTAGTTATTATTATTATTATTCTTTAAATAGAAAGAGATTAAAATCTTCGAGTTTATATTCGAAGAATTTAAAGCTTTCGAGATCGAATTTTACTAACAAGATTTTGCCACTTCGGTTAATCAGTCACTCCCATGAAATAGCCCAGAGACGTTTTTCCTTCTACATAGGTGTTTTTAATAGTTGCACTATTCATGAATAATTTTTAAGCGTTATTTACGTGTAACGTGACTTTAGTTTGAACATTGTATGGAATATTTTCTAATTATACTTTTCGATATTTATCTATAGAATTTTTATTCGGTTGATTTTATGAACCGATACACTGATAGCAATCACGGGGATTCAAGCGCTGCACCAGAAATGTCCGAATGCTACCAAAAATTTTTAATAGTATTTCTTGACTTATTTAATGGCAGAACTTCAAAGATTCAATAAGGCAAAAAACACTATTAAAACTGAATGAAGAAATTCACTCATTTGTGGAGCAGCGCTTGCATTCCTGCACTTATAATTCTCATTTTCCATATTTATTAACCGTTTTTAAAAGCGCAATAGCCTACATCAGATTCCCATTGTTACACATTGACACATTGTTGTCATGAAAGTAACTTTACCAATATTATTAAAATGAATGTTACTACAATATATATATATATGTATTTTTTGTAAATAATATATTCTTACATAGTTAAATTTTTTCTGTTAACTTTTCCACACTTAAAAAAAACGGACGATTTTAAATTGTATTGGTAAACGGAACACCAGTACAATGTACTGTTTTTTAACGGAAAAATTCCAGTAACCGTAAATTTCAGAAAAGTCTCGATAAATAAGGAATATTTTTTGAAACTTGCAGAAATTTTTTCGTTAAGAAACAGTAAATTATTGTGGCGTCCCAATTACCAATACAATTTCCGTATCGTCCCAATCGTCCGGGTTTTTGCAGTTGTAAAGTGCCAAGTTCTATTTTTTTTTTTCTTTAAAAAAATATTTCATTGACCGTAAAAAAATACTTTGAATGTTCTTTACATTTAGAAACATGGCAGAGCAAAAAAAAGAAAAAAAAATCTTATACAAATTTGAATGTTATCAGACATGGTATTCAGTAGTGAAAAAAAGAAAAATATATATTTTTTTTTATTTACACAATAGTTTGTTATTTTTTTGTGTTCAATAACAGATGTAATGTTTTATTTAAAAATAATATTAAAATCGAATTTTTATGTAAAATTTAATAATAAAGTTTCTTTTAAGGCAAAGAGTTGACCTTTAAATACCGATTTTGTCCTTCCAGAAAGATTTATCTATTGTTAGTCACGATCAATAAAACAATATATTAAATCATTATGGTGGTTGTGAAAGATTTACTTGACGCTTTTAATAATTTCGATCAAATATATTGAGAACAGAAACTTGTTATGATCATCTATGTATTTTGTTAAATGTCATGAAAATTTGAATGACTTTTATAACTTTCTTATAACAAACTTCAGAATTCATTAGAAATATCACAGAATTGCGTTGAAAAAAGCTCATTGTTCTCACAGAATATTGTTTATTTTCCTTTTGTGGTTATTTTGTATTTCCATACATTAGGAAACATCGACTTTTCCCACAGAACATGTGCATGACTATAGTTTCACCAATTTTCTATTCTGACTCAATTTCAAATGTTCATTTTTGTTGCCTTGCAATGTCGAATTCTAGTGGCAGCAAAAAAATGTTATTTATATATATATATTTTTTTTTATTTCGAAATTTTATTAATTTTGAAGGTTTCTAAACATTAAGAACGATTTTTGAAATCTTGAGTAATTTGGGAGTAATGAATAGTTTATTTTCATTTGTAGTAATATTGTATTTTCCAAGATTAGATTACATTTTTTAAATATAGATATGTATGCATAACCGTGTTTCCATCAATTTGCTATTTTGACACAATTTCAAATGTTCATTCTAGTCGCCTATTGCATTGTAAAATTTTAGTAGCACCGAAAGAAACTTTATAAATTTTTCTTTAAATATCGAAAATATATCCCTTTTTAAGGCTTCTAAAGATAAAAAAAATTCTGGACTCGTGAATAACTCGGAAAAGCTTATCGTATATTTTCTTTTGTGGTTATACTGTATTTTCCTAAACTGGAAAAAAAAATCTAAATGCATGACAATATTTTCATTGTTTTGCTATTCTGCCTCAGTTTCAAACGTTCATTCTTATATCTTGATGCACTTTCTCAATAAATATGCACTTCTCACATCAATCGTTGAATTATATGTAGATATGTACAATAAAGCTTGCTAACATGTAAATGCTAGAGTGTAAAAGCTGTTTATGTTTTAATCAGATTTCTGTCATAGCAGGTATTCAGGGCCCGATTAATCTCTGAAACTACGGAAAGCATTGTGTCATTTCGAGGCCTCCTTTCATTCTACAAGAATTTATTAAATTCGACATATCCGGAAACTCACTAACATTACAAATATTATTGAGATTTCTCGATTTTGATTAGTTTGATGGTAATACTGTAGGATAAATTGACGCGTTTGGTTTGTTCGATAAACTGAGGATATATTGATCATGTTCTTGAAACTGATCTATTGTATGAAAAATTAATTTATTATCAAAATATATTTTTATGGAGAATTTTTTTGAATACATATTTAAGAAGAGTGGATTTCAAAACTCACCTTAAGCAGAAAAGCAAATTTTGGTCAATTGTGAAAAATCTAAGTGCATCCATTGATTTTCTCTGTAAACTCAGATTTTACAATGCTAGAAATGCACGATGAAACGATTTTATTTGCAAATTGTAATGCTTTTTCGATAGAATGCTTACCAATATAATAAATGGATTAAATAAATAAAATTTTTTAAATTTTGGATAAGGCAACTCACATTCTTGTATATATAACTGAGTTAGTAATTTGATACGAAATTACAATTTTGGAATTGATTTTATTCATTGGAATTTGGAGTCCCATGATTTATCAATTTCGGGTGGCGTCTTCAAAATCTTCTGAAAGAAACAAGCACTTCTCGCCCCTATTCGGTTATCAGGGTTTGAGTCTTAATCATATTCCTTTCCCCAGAATCCCCAGAATCAGTTTTGGGGGGGGGAGGGGGGTGTAAAGATTACGAATACCTTCCAGTTCTTATGTGATCTTTCAGTTTTACTCCATCACTGAGATAGGGGCATGGATTCCCCGTTATTTCAGTACCCATTATTGGGTCGCAGCAGCTTTGTTAATTTGGTCTTACTTAATGTCTTTATTTTCATTTTACCATCTTTGCGAATGTAACATTTAATTATATCTTTTAGATATCATTCCACCATTTGTCGCGTATTTTGGCGGGCTCAGCTTCAGCTGAAATTTAAAATTTTTTTCTTTTTTTTTAGACTTTAATGAAAGGAACCGGTAGAGATATTCATGCTCTACAGATTCTTGCTCGTCTGAACAGTCTCTCTCGGGCAGTAAAAGTAAAAGTAAAAAAGTAGACTGTATCTCTTCTCAAAAATTTTAGTTATTTATATATTTTAAATTAATTATTTTTAATTTCAGAAAAAGGAGCATTGCGATGCGGCATATTACACACAAAAAACAAAAAATAATAAAAGGTAAAATGATTTTATACCGTATTGTTTTTTATTTTAATTGAATAAAAAACTATGTTAAAATCATAATTTGGCATATAAAAAGTAAATAAAAAATAAGGTAAATCTTAATTTCTAAAGAAGTCATTTTACTCTTCACCGGTCTTTCCCTTTTTAAATAATTAGAATTAATTATAAATATATAATTATACGCATAGAAAAGCTTATTCTATTATGTAAGTAAGGTATTATTGATATGATATGAAACAACAATGCAAATTGACGACTTTATTCTTTTTTTTTCTTTAATTCTATGTACAAATATTTCGAAATCATAATCTTCTTCGTTGATTTCTACTAATGATCGAATACGGATTATTAATATGCTGAAATAGTAATAGAAAAAATACTAATAAAAAAGAGTGCTCAGTGACAACCTAAATGAATAAAAGTAAAAAAAGAAAAAAAAACATAGAAGCTTAACTGGAAATCTATTATGAAACTAACATAATGAGGACATAATTGGCATACAATTGGCATAAATCAAATTTCTGGTAAGTAAATAACATAAGTAAAGTATTTCACAATTTCCTTTGTGACTTTGTTTATTGCAAAGTATTAATCTGCCCTCAGTATAAATATCTTTAACCGAAAAAAAAATCTGAAGTAAAAATATATTTCATTGCAAAGAGATTATTAATATTTTCTCCATATAAATAATGGTAAGTGGAAAAAATGAAGTAAAACTTTATTCTAGATTTATTTTGAGAAGTTGGTTTATGTTGCAATAAATAAAGCGCTTAATTTATGTCTTATAAATATAATCTGCATATCTCGTTTGTTACAATCACATTTTATGAAATTATAATGCAACATAACCGAGAATAAAAAATATATTCATTTTTTTAGTTTTAAAATATTCTATTAATGATATGTAACAAAGTTAAAAAATTCAAAAAATAAAGCATTATAAGACAACGTTATAAGAATATAAAATTCTGTGTTGTGCATCGGTTTTTTAAAAATAAAAGGTATGATGTAAATTATTCAAATCGGCATTTGATTCTAATGTATGGAATGTTATGTTGGAAAATAAATTAATTTTATCTGAAAATTCAATAATTTGTGCTTGTTGTACCAATAATTAAAATATATTCATTTTTAAATTTATCAGTGTAACAAATTTTATATGTTGAATATACATACGTACAATACAGTGCATTGCAAACATTCGTTTAAAAATACAGATGACAATAATTCAAATTAATAGCATTAAATAAGAATGAACAATTAAAACACAAATATGGTCGTTATCACTTATATATGATAAATGATTTAATCAGGCAAGAATAATTACAAGCGTATCAAAAACCAAAATATATATGTATATCCAGTACTTTTTTCCCTGAACTTTTTGATCGATATAAATAATTATTTTTTGTTTATAGGACAATATAATTAGTTATAGTTCGATCATTTTAGTCTGGAAAACCATTTAGTTTTAAATAATGTTAGTTAAACAATAGAATTATCGACGCATACTTATATTTTTTATGCCAAACAATCACTTTGTAGTTTAGCTATTACAAAATAATTGAAAAAATAATTAATATTGCTTCATTAGCTTTCGATATCGTCACTATAAGTTATTAAACATAGAATTTTGCTTCTATACTTGCCTTCTTAAAACATTATCTGCATATGACAATGACCATTGCCATTTATGGAATAATTTAACGATCCAGATGACGATTTTATTGTTCGGAATCGTAATCATGTACTTCCTTGTAAGCTGTAATTCTAGCTCACTCTTTGTATGGAATAGTTGCAGATAAGTATGAGAAATGTTCTTTTAAACTTACGACCGAATACATGACGAAATTTACAGATGAATGAACAGTTATTAAAAAATTTCAAACTCTCACCAGTGTATAACAGAAATATATCATGTCGTTATCACTATAATATGATAAATGATTTAATCATGCAAGAACAGCTAAGAACATATAGAAAACACACATATATATATATATATATATATATATATATATATATATACAGGGTGATTCCGAATTTTTTTTACAATAAAAGAGGGGTGATAGTACACATCAAGACAAACAATATTAAATAGGAGACCAAGGGTCCAAAACCTTTTCCTAATGAAATAGCCGCCATTGAAGTTTAGGGACCAAAATTTCAAATAAACATAAAAAACGGAAAAATCGGTCGATTGATTGATTGATTTGCGGTTTTCACTAAAATTATTCTTTATGTCGGCATTTTCTTGAAATTAAATTATAAAGATAAATTTTAAAAAATACCAATAGAGGGCGCTTTAGACTTTGGAGTAACGAACAACTATTTTTTACCGGTATTTTTTGCATCTCATTAAATGTTTTCGTAAGCTTAGACTCAAACTTAAATTTTGAGCTCAAAATCTGTAGTTGGGAGTGGTTAAGTAACACAAACTGAGCTGTGTTCAGAGGGTTCAAATTTCAAATGATTATAAAAAACGGAAAAATTGGTCGATTGATTTGGGACTTTCACAAAAAATATTCTTTATTTAGGTAATTTCGTGAAAATAAATTATAAAGATAAATTTCAAAAAATGCCGATAGAGGGCGCTTTAGACTTTGGAGTAACGAAACACTCTTTTTTGGCGTTATTTTTTGCATCTTATTAAATGCTTTCGTAAGCTTAGACTCAAACTTAAATTTTGAGCTCAAAATCTGTAGTTGGGAGTGGTTAAGTAACACAAACTGAGCTGTGTTCAGAGGGTTCAAATTTCAAATGATTATAAAAAACGGAAAAATTGGTCGATTGATTTGGGACTTTCACAAAAAATATTCTTTATTTAGGTAATTTCGTGAAAATAAATTATAAAGATAAATTTCAAAAAATGCCGATAGAGGGCGCTTTAGACTTTGGAGTAACGAAACACTCTTTTTTGGCGTTATTTTTTGCATCTTATTAAATGCTTTCGTAAGCTTAGACTTGAACTTAAATTTTGAGATCAAAATCTGATAGCTGGGAGTGGTTAAGTATTAAGTGGTCAAACTTAGCTGTGTTCAGAGGGTTCAAATTTTAAATAATTGTAAAAAACGGAAAAATTGGTCGATTCGTTTGCGGTTTTTGCTAAAACTAATTTTTAAATCAGCAGTTTTCTTGATCAATCAGTGTTTTCTTGGAAATATTTTTTTAAGATAAATTTCACAAAATGCCGATAGAGGGCGCCTTAGACTTTGGAGTAGCGTACAACTATTTTTAACTGTTATTTTTTTAATCTCATTAAATGCTTTCAAATGCATAGACTTAAATTTTGGGCTGAAATTCTGAATCGTTGGGAGTGTTTAAGTAGCGAAAAATTGAATTATGCTCGAGGAGGAAAGAGGGTTAAATTTTAACTCCTGAACACACTTCAGTTTGCGCTTCTTAACTCCTCATAACGATTCAAGATTTGAGCTCAAAATTTAAGTTTAAATCTTAGCTTCCGAGAACATTTAAAATGCTTTTGCAAGCATTTAATTAGAACCAAAAAATAATGGTTAAAATGAATTGTTGGTTACTCTGAAGTTTAAGGCGCCCTCTGACGGAATTTTTTGAGATTTATCTTTAAAAATTATTTTCCAGAAGATACTGACTTAAAGAATAGTTTTATTTTAAACCGCTAACGAATCGACCAATTTTTCCATTTTCTATAATTACTTTAAATTTGAACCTCCACCACCCCCTTGAACATAATTCAGTTTGTGCTACTTAACCACTCCCTACTATTCAGATTTTCAGCTCAAAACTTAAGCTTAAGTCTAACCTTCGTAATGATTTAAAGAGATGCAAACAATAACGGCAAAAAATAGTTGTTCGTTACTCCAAAGTCTAAAGCGCCCTCTATCGGCATTTTTTGAAATTTATCTTTATAATTTATTTTCACGAAAATACCTAAATAAAGAATAGTTTTAGTGAAAACCGCAAATTAATCGACCAATTTCTCCGTTTTTTTTTTCTTTTAATCATTTGAAATTTGAACCCTCTGAACACAGCTCAGTTTGTGTTACTTAACTACTCCCAACTACAGATTTTGAGCTCAAAATTTAAGTTTGAGTGTAAACTTATGAAAACATTTAATGAGATACAAAACATAACGGCAAAAAATAGTTGTTCGTTACTCCAAAGTCTAAAGCGCCTTCTATCGGCATTTTTTGAAATTTATCTTCATAATTTAATTTCAAGAAAATGCTGACATAAAGAAAAATTTTAGTGAAAACCGCAAATCAATCGACCGATTTTTCCGTTTTTTATGTTTATTTGAAATTTTGGTCCCTAAACTTTAAAGGCGGCTATCTCCTTAGGAAAACGTTTTGGACCCCTGGTCTCCTATTTAATATTGTTTATCTTGATGTGTACTATCACCCCTCTTTTGTTGTAAAAAAAATTTGGAATCACCCTGTATATAATATATATATATATATATTAGTACCCAGCTCTTTTTTTTCCGGAACTACTCAATGAATATAAATAATATTTTTTGTTTTTATAAGATTATAACTTCAATATTTTTATCATTTTTGTCCTAGAAAATCATTTATTTTTAAATAACATTGCTAAAAAGAAAAAATAAAATAAAAATAAAATAGACCAAAAAAAAAAAAAAAAAAAAAAAAAAGAATGATCGAAGCATTATTATGTCATATTTTTCATGCCAAACAATCATTTTATAATTTAATTATTACAAAACAATTGAAAAAATATTTAAAATTGCTTCAATAGTTGATAAAGTGATTATAATCTATCAAACATAAGATTTCGCATGTGTACTTGTCTTCTTTAAGCATTATCTACATATGACAATGACCATTGCCATTCACAGAATAATTTAACGATCCAGATGACGATTTTATTGTTCGAAATCGTATCCATGTACTTCCCTGCAAACTGTCATTCAAGCTCGCTCTTTGTATGGGATAGTTGCAGAAAAGTATCAGAAATGTTCTTTTAAATTTACGACCGAATATGCAATATATGACGAAATTTACAGATGAATTAACAGTTATTAAAAGATTTGAAACTCTCACCAGGGCAGACAGAAATATATCGAAATATTCTATAATGTTAACAATCAGAGCCAAAATATTGCACATAAGGAAAACGATGACAACGCACAACAGCATGATTGCCAGACTGAATTCGCCTTCTTGCTTCCGACTCAAAACTTGTCTTTCAAGGTTTGCTCTTCGCACAGTTCTCCAAATGTAAATGTTGAAAACTGTAAGTATAAGAAATGGAATTAAGTACATCACAAAAATATACAACCAGATATGATAAACCTCATAATACAACTTGTTGACTCGCAATTGGGAAGCTACAACTTTATATATCGTTTTATTCAATTCGTCAGAATATACTTCAGTATGTTCTACTTCCCAGAAACGTGGAATGTTATACAAAATAGACATGACCATGATAATAGCATTGAAAATTCTTGCACGGCGATAAGTACACATAGACTTTGCTTTGAGAGGGTGGCAAACTGCGATGTATCTTTCGACAGTCACGGCAACTGTTGTCCATACAGACCCTGTTTGTGCGATAAGTCCTACAGGATAAGCAACTGGAATGATATAGGGGGATATAGCCAAAGAATATAGCCTTAGGAACTGAACTTTTGAGCCAAGTTTTTTAAGACCCATCATCAGTACTGCACACATTAGCACCACGGTGTCGAATACGGCTAGACCTTGAAGTCCACAGTTGATGGATGATCTCATTTGAGGTCTAGAAAGAATAATTAGAGAAACAATGTTTGCGAAGATGCCTAGAATACCAATTCCTGTTACCAATACTCCTTCTGTTACAAATTCCAAATTCGATACTACTTCAGGCATATCCTCCAGTCCATGAAAAGGTTCTGTTGCATTTAATATGGCTTGAAGTATGGTCCCTTTAGTAAAAGGCCAATGGCTGGTATTCAGATTTGTATTCTGTTCCATATTATTCATGATTTATTCTTATTCACTAAGGAACTGGTAGATATATCAAATCTCATTTTTATTTCCGATCTACAGGTTCAAAGTCATTGAATTTTATGAAGATTGAACTCCATGGCTAAATATCTGCCAGAAGTATTGTCTTTTTTTTATTTGTAAAAGACTTCAGATGAAAACAATGTTAGCTCCATTTGTTAGAAATTATTTGACACCAACATATATTAATATTATTGACAAAGAAAGAGACATATATATTTTTGTATTTTAGATCTTTTAAGGACTTTTATTAGTAATGTTTCGAAACATTAATTTTAAGATGAATAAATTTAGCTTTTGTAATTAATATTACTTAGAAAAAACAAACTTTGTTTCTAAAGTCAATTTCCAGTAACTTATTGAAAAATAAACTTTTAATTAAGATCTTTATTTGACAACTATATTTTCTGGCAGTATACGCACAGTTTCTTCCACAGTCTTCTCAATATTTTCAATATAATTCCATACCTACAATAAAGGAAAAGAAATCTAGAGTTAGGAAACAACGAAATGTTTAATCTAAAAATTTTAATTAAAATATTTATAGAAAATTATTAATAAAGTTGAAGTATTTACATTGTAAAAAAATTGCATGGCTTTTGAAAGGTACCTTTTAAAAATATAGGGCATTCTTTGAGTGTCTTTTAGCTGCTACTTTCATTTTTCTAATTTTTGAATTTTGATTAGTGAATATTATGATTAATCTACTATTAAATTTTAACATTAAAATATTAAAATGATATTTTTAAGCTACTTATTAGACATACATTTAACTTAATATTTTAATATATTTTTCTCTTTTTATAAATGAATATTTTTAATAAAAGTTAGACTTTACTTTCTATAACACCGTTAATGCCTTGAAAAGAACCTTACATATCACCTGTATTAGCAGACTCATTGAAGCTAGAAGCTTATAATGCAGTCAATGATTTTATTTGTTTCATCATTCCCAAACTTGTAAAATTTACTCTAATAATATATGTAAAATATAACATTTAAGGATAAAGATCCTATAAGAACGAAGATTATTTTAGAAAATAAGCAAATTGAGAAGATATCACATTTTATTATTTAGGATTTGATATATCTTATGAATATAACACGATACATAAAATAAGTTTTATAACTTCCAATACATCTATAGTACTTTGCGAAGAACTCTTCAAAATACTCTGAAAAACACAAGAACGAATTTTTTTAAAAAAAACAATGTCAATACCAAATTTACTATGTGAAAATGAAACATGTACCATCACAAAACATGAGGAAACACAAATACAATCTTCAGAGATGATATTTTTGAGGAGCATGAAAGATATTCTATGATGAACAAAATAAGGAATGGTTACATTAGAAGAGAACTTTAGGTTATGCCAATATTGAATAAAACAGAAAATTGCAGAAAGAAATGGAAAGACCACTTGGGAAGGCTGGATGCTGATTTTATACCAAAAGCACATTCAATTATAATGCAAGGGGAAAATAGAGAGGGGAAGGCCACATGGATTGAAAACGGAATAGCCTTATAGCAATAAACTATATTTAGGATGGTAATGATGATAATATATGTCACAAAATTAAAATTTATTGAATTTAATACTATTTTTTAAAGCAAAAAAATTTTTCATGATATTTCATTCTTTGAAATTAAATCCCATTTCATAACCCGTCTGACAGTATGACTTTATAAAAACATAATTTGTTATCTGAATTTTGGATAACATACATTCCTCAACATATTTTGAGGAGTTTATTAATAAACTTTTATTTATTTGAATCACTTGAAAATTTCAGATATTTACCATTTTATGAAAATTGCGGATAAGTAAATCTTAAAACAGATAAGTATTGTTAGTTAACGGTTAGGCCTCTCTATTATTAAAATTATATTTTTAACTTTATATTTACTGTCATTTTTTGTAATCCCTTTTTTAAATGTATTACAAATGGAATTTTTTAATATGCATAAAACCATAAACTAGAGTAAGTATTTTGATGAAATCGTGACTTTTCGATGTTTACTCAGCATTGGAATTGCTAATATAACTGTCAAATGTACTGTATGCCATTTTTACATTTAGAGCTCATAAACTTGTTTATGAAAAGTAAATCACAATACTTTAAACTATAAATTACACAATTGCTCTGCATTTAAATTATTACAACTATTACCTTTATTTTCATAAAGAATGTACTTATCTTTAGTGATTCTAACTCACTTAATTTAGAATAGGTTGTGCATTAAAAAGATTTTTATTCAATGTTTCTTTACTTTATATCAGTTACCTAAACTAAGTTTAGAATCCATTATTACGTCACATTATTAGAATGATTAAACATATTTATTAATAACTGGATTTTATATTCAAATTACAAAAATACAAAATGAACAGAACCACCGTATATATAAAAATAAACCTCATAAATAAAGCAAAATAATTCGATATTCAAGTGCGATTTGCAGTGAGAATACCACCAGGTTCCGGAAACGTTTTAATAGCGAATGTACAAAAAGTCACTGATAAAAGATAACAACATGAATGCATTTCCTGAAAATATGCAAATTAGAATAGATTTATAAATGAGCTGATTACTTGGTGTATTCTTGATTCCCTTAAATCCTCAATTTAGAGTGCTGATTTGCTAAATGGAGATGACTCACTTTAGATGCTTTTGTTGTCACAGATTTCCATTCAGTGCCATTTTTTAGTTCACAAAATTTAGGGAAAAAATTGCTCAGTAATTTGTTTTTCATATCAAATTCACTATTAACCACACTATCGTCGCGCCCGAGACATTCACGGGCTGCGATCTTTTCGGCTTTTATTCAGAATTGTTTAATTCTCACCAGTTTTATAGAATAGTGTAATTGGTATTATGGTATCATTTTACTTGCCATTAAATAAAATGATTTTTTTTTCAAAAAAATGGTGACAATAATGAATTTGAATTTTTAAACCGTAATTTAATGCTACCATTAAGTGGTTAAATGACGCAAGAGGTTTACAGATAGTCACTTATTTTATAACTATCATCATTCGTATAATTAAGAAAAAATGCATTTGCGTTAATGCCCGTTATCGGCATTTTTCTGCGCTACTTTTTATTAAGAATACATGCTAACAATTTTTTTCGTGCAAACTACACTTATTTACCGTTATTTTTCTTTTTAAATTGATTACTGGAGATGACTCACTTTAGATGTTTTTGTTTTTTCAGTTTTTCCATTCATTACTATTTTTCAGTTTACAAAATTTAGAGAAAAACAAATTGCTCAGAAATTTGTTTTTCATATCGAATTCGCTATTAAATGA
Source organism: Maratus speculifer (assembly GCA_964019185.1). Taxonomy (NCBI): domain Eukaryota; kingdom Metazoa; phylum Arthropoda; class Arachnida; order Araneae; family Salticidae; genus Maratus; species Maratus speculifer. The sequence continues at coordinate 175,750,412 of OZ025292.1, read as the reverse complement.
CGTAAGAGGTTTACAGATAGTCACTTATTTTATAATTATCATCATTTGTATAATTCAGAAAAATGCATTTGCGTTAGTTTCCGTTATTGGCATTTTTCAGCACTACTTCTTTTTAAGTCCATGCTAACAACGTTTTTCGTGCAAACTTATTTTCCATCATTGTTCTTTTTAAAGTTTTTAAATAATTTATTAATTTTTTTAAATAATTTACTAAATTATTTGTCCCCTACAAGCTACGATCGTCAATCTCCGAGCAGAAACATAGACTCTAAAAAGGTGCCATTTTTATCTGTTTTAAGAAAGAATTTTAAAAGGAAATTTTAATGTTGTTATCGTGACTGCAGCAGTCTTCTATAATGGCGTTACCAATTATTTCCATTTGTCTGAAGATTCTTTTGATTATTAAGGACAAACATTCTCTTTAATAACAGCTAACAGTTTCTTTTGTGATTTATTAAGTAAGTTTATTTACACATTTCAAAATTAGGTTAAGAAAAAATTATGGTAGATTCAGAGTGATATAAAAATTCCTTTTAAAGTTATTATTTAAAATATGATAATAGTTTAAATAGTTTTCAAAATTAAATGCTCTGCGTATAAAACAAGTTAATGATTTTAAAATCCCTTGTAATTTTTTTCTATTATCCGTGCGTAAATAAATTGTTCAGTTGAAAAATGTTTATAAATAATAGCAGTTGTGTTTTTTAAAATCCGGCAACGATATATAAAAAACTGTTATTTCAAACTATGAATTAAATATTTATTCAAATAAACGAAATTTTGAATCGAAAAATATAAAAAAAACTTTTTAAAATGGATAAAATAAAAAAACCATCGTATACTTCACACAACAGTATAATCAAGTATGTGACTGCAAAAAATGGTTAAATGGATATGTATGTTTTTTAATCTTATTAAATGAATTTTATTTGGCCGTATCAACGATACATAGTGCATAAAATATTTTATGGATTTAAAAACTGCCAACTTCAGCGTGTTTATCACACATTTTGCTTTTAATATATCTGTTTTCATGTTTTTACATAAAATAGTTTTGCCTTCTTTTTTGTATAAGCCGACAGATTTAAAGGTCAGGATAAATGTAATTATTGCAGCAGTAACAGTATCAGTTAGTTTTCTTTACAATAGCAAGATAAGGACATTCTGTTCACCTTGTATAAATAATGGTATTTGTATATATATTCCAATTTAAGAGAAAATTTCCTATTGTAAAGAAATGTGTTTTATATTTACAATAAATTCAATTTTGAATAATGTAATTTCATTTCCTTTCAATCTTCGAATATTTAGATTTTTCTGTGAATTCAACTAAAAGTTGTAAAATATCTTTAAATTTACATTCCTGTTACGATTAGCAATTTCTTTATATATGAATTAAATGAATAACAATTCCAAATATTTAACTTATGTATTTTATATATTTATTAAATTAAAATGTAAACAAAATCGACAAAATATTACATTAAAAAGCTCTCCAAATGTTCTCCGCTTTATTAAATATTAAGAAAAAAATGTAATTCTATATTTAAGTATAATTTTGTATTATTGAATGTTTTATCTAAATACAAAAGAAAATAAAAATAACTTTTTTTAACGTAGTTGGTTTAACACAGTTTTTGCCCGCTACGCTGCACGGTTTCTCTAAAGATATCTTGAAACTTCTAGCAAAAATTTAGAAAAAAAAAAGACAATATTAAATTAGACATCTGTTGCTGTCGTATTCGTATAATCTTACATTATTTTGTTCAGAATCGATGTTGACGACATAACAGACAAAATAGTTCTAAAATGACTGAAGTAGCTGTGTTTAACTACTTTTTAGGAGATGCATTATATTGAATTTCGCGCTTCCACTTAAACCTTCTGAAATATGGCGGAATATAAAAAACATGCGACCATTCTAATAAACCCGCTTAGATGAGAATTTCTAGTATGGATAAAACACATGTTTAAATTCATAATAGTAGATTAAGTAACCTCAAATTAATGTCTCTATCTAAAATTGCTGTCGGTGTATTTCGGAATGGCATACATTTTCGTACCTCTTTTTAAGCCTTTTGGACTGGAATTATCACTAATTTCACCTTCTACTTATAATTGCTGCTAGGATATGACCAGTGATGGTCGATTCTCGAAAATGTACCAATATATGAAAAAATCATCATAAAAAACAATTGATACAATCATCGATTATTTCCGAGAATCCACAATCAAGATGTCCTACAATCGATCATTAAACTGATTGTTTTTTACATGATTATAAAGGATTTTAATTGCCGAAACGTCAGTGAAGGCTTACTTTGGAGACACGAAATTTTTTTGTGTCTGTCAGTCTGTCAGTTTGTCAGTCTGTCTGTTCCGCGATAACTACCGCAAAAAACATCCGATTGGCTTGAAATTAAGTGGGTATATTAGTGAGGCACTGGGATTAAGCTGTATAGTTTTTTGTAAGATTTGATTCATTTATTCGGAAAATATAGAATATTTTATTTTGCGCAATAATGCTTTTCTATGGCAAATCCAATGATTTTTAATTTTTTTTTTCTTGAGAGAAAATGTCACATTTCATTAATGGAATTCAGTGATAAATGGATACTGAAATTTACCAGTTAAATTATTCGTATTGTTTTGAAATTTTGACTACACATTTGTCAGATTTTTTAAATTATTACTGTAAATTTTGGAGAATTTTTATAAATGTGTTCTAATAATATAAACTAATTTGTTTTAGAGATTTACTTATTTCAAATGTAATTATTTCATTTTCTTTATTTTCTCTTAATGGTTGCTAAGCAACCATTCATCATAATCCTTATTTTTATAATGTTATAAATTTGAATGCGTGTACGAAAATTTAAATGAAGTCAGCGTTAAAACTGATGAATTAATGTGTTTGTATCTTTGTGTATAACTATAACATAGACCAGAAAAGAACATAGGCTATGTTTTATTAATTTTATTCACATATTTTCCTTAATAATTCAAAATTTCCTTCTTTTTCATGTAGAATCAATAGCGATTTTTTAGATAAAATTTAACCAATCTCCTTTATCGTTGAAAAAAAAATCAAAATATGGAATAATTTTTCAACGGCAATGATTTTCAATTGAGCAATTTCCATTCGAAAAATTAAACAAAGAAAAAAAAATATGACGTCAGAATAAAAATAAAAATCTAGTACTTTGTTAAATATTAAACACGGAAATTTATTTCGTTAATAAGAATTTTTCTGACAAAAATGGGGGCATAATTAGAAGTAAAAGAAATAAAAAATAATTATATTTTTAACAATTATTTCACCTCATAAAATTTGACGTCATAATTGAAATAAAACAGGTATTTTATAGTAGTCGTAAAAAATATTAGAAACATGGATAGCAATAACTCATGAATAATGACGTCATTGCCGAAACTTCAGTGAAGGCTTATTTTTGCGACACAAATTTTATTGTTTTCCACCTGTCAGTCTGTTCTGTCTGTCTGTCCGCGATAACTGCCACAGAATGCAATCAAAACATCTTTTTTTCGGAAACAAAATTGTAAAACCCTAGATTACTGAGTTTACACTTTCAAAAGTTCCTGATACATCAGATTAAGTGTTTGTGGTGGGCAGGTATGTAGAAGTATGAGTATAATGAAAAATGCTTATTAAAACTGTTACTTATCCTTATAAATCAAAATGTATAAAGAAATACAAGATATACGATAACCATTAGCAAATTGATAGAAAGTTACAAATTTAAGTTTAATGAGATTACGAGGTGTTCAGGGGGGCTCCGCCCCCTGAAGAAATCTACTATGTTATAATAAAAAAATAAAAATAATAGATCATGAAAATTTCAGAATATCCTAACATAGCTAAATCTTTAATTTAACGTTTTTGATGACTGAAAACTCCTTATTCTTATTTTATTCTTATAAATAATTACGTAATTTGAAAATTTTAAATTACAGTTTCCAGGAAGTTGAATATCACCCAAAGTGTTTAAAAAAAAAAAAAAAAAAAATATGTGCAAAGCTGAAGTTGAGGCTCCTGATCTGCAGATTTACTAGTAAATACATGGCAACTAAAAACGGATAGAATAAAAATCAGCATACGGAAAAAAGGCTAAGAGGGAGCCACAATAATCGAAAATTCATGTGACGATATCACCTAGTTGCAAAAAGTTTAAAATAGCGCAAACAAGTAGGGGGAACTGGGGTACATTCATACACCACCTCTACTGCTCACAGGGTCATTACAGGAAGTTTCACAACAGCTCCAAAAGGTAATGCTAATGCACTCAACTACACTCAGAAAGACTTGGGATGATTCAGTAGTTTGATGAAATGTGACGGGTGATTTATTGTTTTTGCAGGTGAAAAGTAAATTTGAGTTGTACAATTGAAATGATATTATACAACTGCTCCAGTATTTTCAGCCGAAAAGAATTCTCTCCCTGGCAAGTAAAGCTACTCTTTATCACTTCATCATTCTTTATTGTTAGATAAACTATGAAGTGTTGGATTTGAGACTCATTTTATTCAAAATGGCTGTATAGGGCACATTGATACAATCTGTGACGGTGCACATTGATACAGTCTGTGTCGGGGCACATTGATACAACCTAAAGCCTTTTCTTGTTCATTTTTTATTACCTTTTTTTAGTTTTTTTTTAACCATACACTCCTTATACCAACCATTTTTCGCCAAAAATTTCTAATATTAGTTTTTATTGAACTGAAGTAGTTCTATTTTTTTATATTAGAACATTTTATAGTATTTTACAAACAGAAGACCTACGAATTTATCCAACATCTAGTGTTAGTAGAACTAACAAAAGAAAAAAAACGGCAGCCTAGCAAATCTCGAATTTATATCGATTTTCCAGAGAAAAAAGTATTTTCGAGATAAGAAATGTTAAGTAAGAGAAACATGCTGTAGAACATCAAATAATAATTATATTATAAACAGAATTATTAATATAACTATCCTTTATTTTCTGTTTATAAACCGATTTATAAACAGAAAACCTGGTAATTTTTTCATCTTTTCTAAGAAAGAAGATATTGCTGAGGTTGAAGTGCCAGATATGACAATGTTATCACAGCCAACAATCAGACAACGAGCAGCCAGAACATCAAGTCATTACTTTTTTAATTTTTATTGCTTTAATATTACTTACAAATAAATTGTGGGTGATTTAAATTTCTATAAATAAATATAAAATGATTTGCTAACTATTTTTCTATGAAAAATATGCATTAGTGTTATTTTGTCTCCATTTATCCTAGACGTATCAAAGTGACTCATGATGTGTATCAATCTGCCCCTGGGATGGGGCACATTGATACAAATGACTTGTGAGGGAGTGTCCTTTGTGATAAAGGCACATTAGCATTTTAGTGAGATCGTGAAGTCAATGTTTTAACATGTGTAGTGTGAAAGCGTCATCTATTTTTTATTGAACTTTAACTTTTCAGAACGTGTGTGTCGCCCTCGGTTCTACAGTTAAGTCGCGGTTGGGAGTAATATGCAAATTCTTAGCGTCGTCTTCAGTTTGCAACATATAAAAGCTTTGAGTGAAGCGCAGAGTGTGTGGTGGTGATAAGATGGCGAGGGCCAGCAATGGTGGTGAAGCGGCAGTAGCACGCAAAGATAGATAGCTAGTTGTCTGGTGAAGAGATTAACCTCCAGTGAATTAGATGGTGTTTTACAGTGAGCTAGCCAGCAACGTGCACCGAGTTAGTTTATCACGGGCGGAGCTACCCAAGAAGAGTGCCGGTAGTAAGAAATAGTTTAATACGTTGAGTATTTTAAATAATAAAGAGTGTTTGCAGCCACGGGCTGTCTTATAAGATTTATTCTAGCGTTTAGCCGAAATCTGAACGAGAAGCTGATGTGAAGTGCCCCGACTGAGTTAGCCGAGGTTTTGAGTATAGTTTCGACTTAATTTCTTGGTATTGTGATTAGTTATTGAAATTCTTGAACTGAAGCTCTATTTTCCCCAAGCCCTAGCGGTTTAAATAAACTGTTGATTTTATCCTATATTTAGAATTATGTCTTCATTTCATCAACATAACCACCCTCCCGTTACAGACTTATTTTGATTTTTTGAAAATTACATGCAAAAATAATGTATAAAACAACGAGTATACATTTTTATAAAATACTACTCAAGTTTTGCTGACACCACATGGAAAAATACCTTGAAATTTCTGCTTTCTAGACACCAAAAAATATTCTTAGAAATTAGGTGTATCAATGTGCCCCAATTCCCCCTACAGAAAAAGAAATAAGTTTAAGTATCAAAAATTAGAATTTTTCGACAATCTACAGAAAAATGTACAAAAAAGGTATTAAAGGTACACTTGGTGACAAAAACAGGGACTAAATGGATGGTAAATTGTATCAACATTTTCTGTATATTTTTCTACGCCATTGAGTTCACATTCAATAATTATCCCATTATTAGAAAAATTCCTGATGGAATATGATAGCTGTGCTTCCCAAGAGAGCAAATTGGTTGAAAGAGCAGGGGAAGAGCATAACATGAATAAGTGGTCACAGGGATTTGCAACAATATGTAACATGAGGAGTGTCGACTAAAGTTAGAAAAGTACTTCGTACTGTGGCAAATTGAGGGGAAGAGGCGCTGGATGGATACAATTTAAAATAATGGTCAGAGAGCTTTCCAAGGTATGTCACATGAGAGGCGTAGGCCATATTAAACTGCCCCCCAAAGTTCCAACTGTCACGCCTCTCCGTTATAAAATTTACCCCCTTGTTTGAAATTTGCATGTGTTACAGATAATAATTATAATAGAGTCTCGTAAAATACTGATCGGTAATGGTAGAACGCTGCGATTTGAAAAAAATACGAAAACTGTGTGCGGGGGGAGGGAAGAGGGAAATTGGAGGCAGAAAGAAAGTTTCATATTATGAAAAGCGTTTCAAGGGCTTACCGATGATTTGTCACATGACGCATCCAAAAAAACTTTGGGAATTTTTGGCCCTCATTTTAAACCCTTCTGGGTGGAAATTTTAAAATCTCTGAAACATATTTTTAATTATTTGTTTAATAGATTTATTTTCTGTCTTTCACTCTTCTACTTAATACTACTGCTGAAATGTGCCAACTGTTCCAAATTGTTCAATCCGCCTTTTAATAACCTCTAGAGGAGCAATTTCTAAAATTGTGTAAGTACGTTTTTATTTTTTTAGCAGATATATTTTTTAGAATTTCATGCTACTACCTTAAATGGCTGCGGAGATATAGGAAGATGTTCCAGAATTTTCTTATCCAATCTGTTTGCACCCCTTAGCAGGGGAATTATCAAAAACCCATCTTAGTGCACGCTTACATCACAAGAAATCCAAATACCAATTTTATTTTTTTCTAGGTTCAGCAGTTTGGGCTGTGCGTTAAATATCAATCAGTCAGGAAAAACTATTTTATACATTTATAGATAGATTTGCAGAGCGACGATTAATGTAATTATTGAAGCCTAATGTCTTAGATGCTTTATATGTTCAATTTCAGAACTGTAGCTACTATATCAACATATTTTATGCAGGGGGGTGAAAGAGGCGAGTGTGGGAATGAAAGGCTAGTTTGCAGTTTATGAGGCTACATTGTGACAGTCGTGAGACGCGGCTGCAATCGTTTGGATTCTAGATCGTAATGATTGAGCCACGCCTTATCCACATTCACAAATCTTGTCCCATAAGATCCTAACCATCTTTACCTCCTATCTTCCTTTATAATCCTTTTAAAAATATGTCTTTAAAACTTCACCCCTCTCTCCAAAAAATATGGTAATATAGCAGCTACGGTTTTGAAATCAAGCATATACTCAACAAAAACACAGCGTTTCGATATCCCCAATCAATTATCCCAGTGCGAATATTTTACAGACAATAGGGACAATAATTATTGAACATCCCACATACATAAAAAATCATTTTGAAAAAAATTAAAAGTAACAAACGACTAAGAAAACATTTTTAAATTAGTGCAAAAAATAAAGTTTATGATATTTTTTAAACATTCATAAATGATAGTGTGTTAAAGTTTGAATGACGCCAACGTCTAAACTTATGAATTAATGCATTTTTATCTTTTCATATAGAATGATTATATCTTGGAGAAGGACATAGGTTATGTCTTAATTATTTTATTCAATTATTTTTTATTAATAGTTAAAAATTTCATTATTTTCATTCAGAATCATCTGACATTTTTCCGATGGAATTTAACAATCTTTCTTTCGCGTTGCCAAATATACGTTCATATACATATGGTATGTATGTATTAAAACCTCAAATATTATTTTTTCCTCAAGAGTTATATTTTAATTGAAATATTAATATAATATTAATAGAAGTGGTGTGCGTTAAAGTAATAATAATGAGTATGGAAAGCAGGCGAATACGATATGAGATAAGTAAAATAAAACGACGAGGCTTTGTAATTGAAAGAAAATGGTCTCAACTTATTGTGTCAATTCTCAATATTTACGGAAAATTACAGTCACTACATGACGTTTTTTCGTCTGCGCACGGTTAATTTAGAGCATTAATTTGTATTTTAAAATGGAATGATTCAACAAAAAATTTAAAAAGGAATGTATAGTAAATTTCAATAATATGCATAACAAAATTATCAGCGGGGCAGATGTTATTGCAGTTAGCAGGAAATAATTACTTTCATTCTTAAAAAATGAAAATTTAACCCGGTTGCCTGATTTTTTTCTAATGAATGTTAATTCTTAAAACCACTCATTTCAGAAATGAATTTTAAAAAAATTCTTTAAGTTGTATTTTCGTTTATAGTACATAAAAGTTTAATATGATTCCATCAAAGTAATATCATTTCTCTTTGCCAACATAAAAATTAAGGTTTAGGTATTTGAAGTATATTAAAGAAATGTTTTTAAATCTTCGTTTAGCAACCAAATTTTAATTCCACATATTTTAGCTTTAAAAGAATAACAGTATGTTATCATTTTTAATGATAGCTTTTTTTAAATAGATTTTTGTACAGATTTATAGGATTCAATGCATACATATACAAATTTAACATCAAATGTAATTTAAAATACACTGTTATAGTAAAAGAATCCTAGCATTATTTTTTTCGTTTTGTGAAGTGAGATTTATAAATTTTCGCGATTTCAGACATTCAGGTGGCTGCGCAAAGCATGACTTCATCATGTTAACAGCTAAAATTTCAGGATTAGTCTAAAATTGCACATTAAAATGCAACTGACCTGATGGGTTGAATCTTAGTGGAATATACTTTCAAAGGCGGTTTTAGTGGTTGAATGGTAGATTTTCTTATGGTGTTCTTATACCTTTGGATGCAGAAAAACACAGTGATAAACGTACCAATATCACTCAGCAGGCCTGTTGCATTTTAATATGCTAATTGAATTCAGTCTAATTATGGAATGCCAAACGTTAACTTAATAATGCGATATTCTCTGCCTCCGTCTCTAAACTTTTTTACTTGACCTTTTTTTTTCATTAATTTCAGTTTCCTTTTCGCATTTTCTTATATTATTTGGCACGAAATTTCACTTTTTATAACTCAGAGTTATATAAAGACACCTACTTGTACTTAAAGAATGGTGTATTGTTTCCTATAATGATCAATGTTAAAAGTATCCCAGTGAAATTACGCGGCAGCAGAGATTCCAGTCATGCTCCATAAAAAAAGTACAAATAAATAAATCAAAATAAAAAATAAATCAAAATAAGTGAATAAATAAATAAAAAATCCATGTTACTCATTTTGTATCTGCCCTTAAAACAAGATATAATGCACTTAAAAAAAATAACACTATACTATTTTTCCGTAGCTCGTAGCGCATTACATAATCATCATAGATCCGCTTTTTTTGGCAGATTAAAAAATATATTTTGGTCGCGGTTAAGGGACATTATTTTTCGAAACATGACTAAAATGAAGCCTCCCACCTTAGCCGAGGAGTATGTCAGGAGTGGTAACGTATTTTTGCTAACAGATGGGCTAGAACTGTAAGAATATGCGAATTGTCCTTAATTTTCTATGTATGTAAGGAATAAGGCTGCTTATTTGGGGAATCAAACCGTTTGTCATCAAATAAGGCTGTTTCCTGTAAAAACTGAAGGACAACTGCTCATAAATTTACAATTTTTACTGGGGGGGGGGGTGATAAAGTGTTGATTAAATGTATGCGTTTTTAATTATGGAAAGTGAAATGTTTTGTTTTATTAATGCATTTATCATTTGATCTTTAAGCCTTAGACAACAATCCACATGAAAAATCAAATTGTAGGCTTTTAAAGGCAGATTGTTTTAAATGTTACATAAATCACGAAAAAGAAAAAACATTTAAATGTTACAATTTAAATTGTTGACGCGCAGTAGACAACAGCTAATTAAACTCGTTAGCAGTGAAACAAATCAAATTTTATTGATGAATACTTCGAGCCTTATTCCTAGTGTTAATTAACTCTTCATGACGAAGAAAAAAATGAGATTGCTCGATATTTTTTAAGTCATTATTTCTTTAGTTACATGGGAAAATTTTGTTCTTCACTTTACGACATTAGCAATTAGCAGCATTATTAATTAGAAAGCAAACTGTAAATTTAAAAATATTTTAAGACGCAATTTGCTATGGAAATATTTTCCCGCTCAACATTACATTTAGAATTTACATCTAATTTTCGTTTAAATCAACATGGTATGGTCATGGAATTTCCAGATATCCCTATTTTTGAGGAATTAATAAAATTTCGATTTTTCATAATGCTGAATTTCTTAAAATTAACATAAAGCGCACATAACTGTACTAAATTTCTTATAAAATTATTTAAAACACATTAACAACCATTAAAATGCCTAAAATTTTTTCAATAATTACATGCCCGCAATTAATGGTGTTTTAAATATTGTTATTATTTTTCTTTGCGCTTATTAAAAAATTGCATTGAACACATATATAAGGGAAAGTGGGGCAAAATAGGGCACCATAAATGTTTGTTATTCTCAAATACAAGCCAATGAGAATACAAACTCCGAACAACAGTTTTAATATTAAGTAAATCTTTGTCTATAATAAAATATATTCTTTTCGATAAAGTTATAGTTGATTATATATAAAGAAAACAGTTTTTTTTCAAGAATATGGAAAAATTCGATTTTTTCCCAGTGAGTTGATATAACCGGGTATCCATTGAAAACGCTTGGAAAACTCATTTTATTAAAAAAAAAAAACATTCTTGTTTATTTACAAGAAAACAAAAACAACAAACAAAATGAAATCCACATGTGTTATCTCATGTGCCAAAAATAAATCTGTAGCAAATTTTCATAATTTTTGTTATAGATCGGTAAAAATTGGAAAATAACCCTCCTACCCCCTCTTATTTGTAGTATGAGTTCAAAGGTACCATAAATGACACTTTAAGGGTTAAAAGTTCTATTAAACTGTAATTTAAAGCTCTATGCTACATTATTAACTATAAAAAAGCGAATCATTATTAAGAACCTGGTTCGATCCCAAAATCATACAATCTTAAAAACATGGCATTTCTTGGCAACTCTTAATCCTATATAAAAAAAAGTAATGCAGTTAAAATACTAGTAACAAAACAGTGTTAAACATAGTAAGAATCAGTATTTAATATGCTGACAAATAGTTAATATTTGCGTAAAACTTAGAATTATACAAAACCATTTTAAAAGGAAATTCAAAAACAATCATTCACACAAAAAATAATCAGACACAGTAGCGTTTCGTTTAGCAACAAATGCCGTAATGACTCTTAACAAGCAATTAATTCCTTGTGTTGATCAATAGCTAAATGTTTAAAACAAGGAGGAATCTGTGCTACCCGGTTTTGTACAACTGTCCTTTATATAATTTAAAGGTGGTACGTCAGATGAAATACCAGATAGGAATATTGAAATTGGAAAAATAAATAAATAAGAAAATAAAATTAATAAATAAAAACCGAATATTTATCTAATACATAGACGATTTTTTTTTTCATACACCATGGATATAGTATGACAGTGCATGTTGCAAGACAAATCTTTATTAGCAGTTATTTCAATTGTTTTTTTATAATGGTTTCTTAGTATTTATTTGTACAAGAGATAAATTTCGATTTATTAAAATCCACTTTTATAGATAAATTTTAAGCTAATCTTGATAACGCAGTATGGGGTACATTTAATCTAAGATCTGCTTTCGTGGTTTAATTAAATCACGAAATTTCCTCTTTTTCATATCTTCATAAAGAAAATATTTACCATTGTTTTGGAAATACACAAATATGTATTTCGCGTTTATTGATGTGCTGCGTAATAGATTTTTTTTTTTTTTTTTAAATATGAATACTATTATATGGCATCTCAACTGACGTACAATTTTTAAGTGATAATGTTTTCTTCAACACAAGTCTGGAATAAGCGCAAAGGAAAATAATAACAACATTTAAAACTCTACTGATTACGAACGTGCAATGGCTGAAAACATTCTGGGTTTTTTAATGTTTTTTTTCATCCTTAAGATAGTTTTAATTTATTTTAAATGAATTTATATCATACGTATGCACCTGAAAGTAATTGAAGTACATTTAGTTAGCTTTATACGAATTTTAAGAATTCAGGAGTTATGAAAAATCGGAACATCTGAAAATTCTACAACTGTATCATGTCGACTTGCAATGTCAATTAAGTAAAAAAAAAATCATAAATTCTATAAAATAAATATGTACTCCTTGGGATATCGTTTTTCATTCCACTATTTTTTATTTGAATTTGAATTTCATTTCGAAAAATAATCTCGAAAACTTTATATTTAAAATCATAAGTTCCAACTGAATCCGATCGGATCTGGTGTTGTATTCATTAATTGGAAATTACTTTTTACTGAATATTGTTTTGTCTTAAAAATAACTTTTGTTTTTACTGCATAATGATAAGGTATTGATAACACAGGCCTACAAAAAAAAATTGTTTTTTTTGGTGCCAGAGATTTTACAACTGATTTTGGATATTTTTGGGACGCTGATTCCAAATATGCAATCCGTTTTTCTCTATCAGCTCTACTTTTTTAGATATGCAAAGGGAACTAAAGATTTTTTAGAAATAAAGTGATCTTGAACACTTAAACTGACCTTATGATACATAGCCCTGTAACGACGCTCAAGGCGATTAGAAGGACGTTGGAATACCACAAGATATTGAAAAAAAGAAATGTGCAAGCAAAACTAAAGATCTGCGCATCCTTATGATTTCGCGCAGCTCATCCATAAAGCCAAATGTAAAAGCCTCCAAGAGATAAGGTTAGTTTCAGAATTCGCTCCATGGAAACAAAACTGGCTTTCTTTGACTTTCTAAAGTTTTTGAACTTCCATGAAATTTGTGTTTAAGGTAGAATTCGTATCAATTTAACGTAAAACTCGTAGTGTTGTAGATTGTTGTGTTTGCGTTGTAGAATGGAATTTAAATGAGTTCAAGAAGAAAAAGTTGTATAAATCATCCAGATAAGTTTTGCTACATATGCAGAGAATAAAAGTTGAAAGAACACAGAAAATATGTTACTGACTTTGTAAAGAGAGCTTATCTTGGATACTTTGGGGTTAGACTTGGTGATCAGGATAAAATCTGCGCACCGCAACAGGTCTGTAAAACTTGTACAGAGCATTTATGACAGTGAGCTGACGGAAGAGAATAAGTCTCAAATTCGGTTTACCAATGGTTTGGAGAGAGCTCCAAAACCATTTCTATGACTATTATTTCTACCTAGCACTGGAATACTATTTGAATTAATCGAAACAATTGTAATAAGAAAACTTATCCTGATTTAGTGTCTTCAAGACCCCCACTTCCTCACTCAGAGGAACTACCGATCCCAACGTTTCATCAGCTACCAGAGCTTAGTAATGATGAATATTGTCCTTCTGATCATCTTTTAGATAGCTGTGAAGGTAACAGTGATTATGAGGAGACGTCATCAATGCCTAAATTTTTCAACCAGGTTGATTTAAATGATTTCAATGTTTTAAAAGAAGCTTCTGAATTACTGGTTGGTTTCAAGATTAAAAGACAAAAATTTATTAGAACAAAGAGCCAAACTTACATTTTAACACAAAAGACAAAATTGTCTACTACCCTACTTCTCTTAAAAAAACAATCTTGTATTTTGTCATGAATTTAGAGGACTGTTAGAAAAATTGGTTCTTCCTAAGTATTCTCCAGATGATTGTCCTTGGACAGCAAAGAAGTTACACAAAATACTATTGTTTTTCTATTTTTGGAATAGCAGGGATAAAACACACCATTAGATTAGAAAAGAGAGGCCTAAGAAAGAAAACATGGATGTTGGAGAAAGGAATGTCATTAATAACACTTTAGTTGGGCGAAAGAAAATCATACTTTCTGCACTGCATATCAAGCTCTGTCCTATGAAGCAGTTTGTGTAAATTCTCCATAAGAACGGGTCATGATTTGCATATATAAGGTAAAAACACCCGAATTGAGTTAAGAAGATATTAAAGCAGGAATGTTTAACGGACAACAAATAAGACAACTGATTAAGGATCCTGCTTTCGTAAATTCAACGAATGAGGCTGAATAAAAAGCCTGAACTTTTTTTGTGGCAGTTCACAAAAACATTCCGGGCAAATGCAAAGGAGAAATCTATGTAGAACTGGTAAATGAAAAGCATAATAGTTTTAAATCTCTTGGGTGTACTAGAAGCATTAAAGTGCACTATTTACATTGCCACTTAGAGCATTTTCTTGAAAATAAAGAAGGCACAAGTGATAAACATCCCGAAAAATTTCACCACAACATTAAGACTATGGAGGACCGCTACCAAAAAAGATGAGATATGCAAAGGGTTTCAGATTACAGCTTGAGTTTAAAAAGACACTGTTCTAAAATAAATTCCAGAATGTCACGGAAAAGAAGCTTCCGAAGCATTCAATAAGTATCAGTTTCATCAGTGACGTTTTTTCTCTATTTTTGTGAGTAAAAATACTTGCATAATATAATTTAAAAATTATTATTTGAATATGTGTATATCATAATAATAAAAACTAACATTTGTGTATTATAAAAAATAAAAATCCTGTATTTATTTTATTTTTACATACATTTTTTAATACATGGATTTACCTTAAAAGAATGAAACATATATTTCACAAAAAGTTGTTTATCTTAAAAAACTGAGCTGATAGAGAAAAACTAATGCCATATTTGAATTCAGGACATCAAATTCATATAAAATCAGCTAAAAATACCCCGGCACCAAAACAGCTGTTGACCAGTGTAATATTTGTAGCTACATTATTTATTATGATTTCATTTATGCTCTAGCATTTAGTAATATTAATAAAATTTACTTAATCATCTTTATACTCTTGGATTTTCTCTCATTTTCAACATAATTGTCACAATTAAATCTAAACCGAATAATTCGTAATAAAATATTTAAAAAAAAATACTAAAATGCTGTTATACACTATATGGCCAAAGATGACCGTCCATTTGTGATTTTAGACATTTTGTTAAATATCTAGAAAAATACATGAGGAATTATCCTGAAACTCTAAGTGTATAAATATAATAATACAAGTCATACATTTCCGTGAAGATTTATTCCCGAAACTCCATAGGGGCCTATCAATAAATTAAAAAAGAATGAATATCTTTTGGATAACCCTTTCAAAACTAATGTAGCAAAAGCGCTCAAACTGTATATTATGCTTAAGTGGCTTATTGTGGTAAACGGTGTTCATTTTTAAGTCGATAGCATGCATACTCGTAGAAAAATTAAGGTTTTTATAAAAAAATGTCCTAATTTTTTCCAATATTTTTTATTATAATTTGTCGAGTTCTTAATATAAAATAATATTTCTTCCTGAAAATATGACAAGCGACATTGCAGATAAAACCCTGTAATCAAGATTAAAAAATAATATAAATTGTATGAAAAAATGAGTCGGTTTACTAAATAATTTTTCACTGCGCATACGTCAACGATATCAAAATTATATTTGCATATTATGTTAGCTAAATGTAAAGAGTAACTTTTGTGAAAATCTCAAAATCATAGCTTGGAAATTCTGAAACTGATCGTTTATAGAAAAAGCACAAAACCCGTTGTTCCCAAAATGGATAAAAAAATGAGGGAATTTATCCAAATGTAGTTGCGCGTCCCATATTGTGCATTCTATAATGACACTAACCAATGAATATATGGATAAAATCCCTCTTGCTTTTGCCAGATTTATGTACTTAGAATTTCAGGATAATTCTTCATGCATTTTTCTAGATATTTAAAAAAACGTCTCAAATCGCAAGTGGGCTGCCTTCTTTGGCCGTATAGTGTATTTGCTTGATTAAATTGTAGTGTAAATTTTACAAATCTTTTCAGATAGATTCCTGACATATAAATAGTATAAAAAGTAATTATATTTCTTAGATATCAATATATAACATACTCGATAAATTTCAATTAACCTTAACATCTGTGATTTGGATAGCCACTTGTAATATTTTTAACGTATTTTTTTCTGAAACTGAAAAGAAATTCGAGCTTAATATGATTATATTTAAACAGTAAACAAAATAGCTCATAACCAAATAAAACAAATATTTTTAAAATTCACTTAAACTTTTGCTGCCAGTCGCGCTGCAATTTTATACAATCTACCCGTATAAAAATGAATCTGGCCCTTTCCGAAAGAAGTAAGCAAACATATTTTCATGTTGTTTTATTTCAAAGAAAGGATTTGAAAGGCTAATAACCTCCAATGCCCCTTTTTGCACAAAAAAGAAAAAACTGGCTACATGCTTTTACTTTTAGAACATATTATTGTTTAACCCTTTATGCACTGGTGGTACTTTTAAGTACCATTGAAGAAAGTTTAACGTCAAATTCATTTACTCTGCCTATTAATGAAGATTTATTTTTTTTCCACACAATGAACTCTGCTCGATCAAGTTTACATAGCGTAGAGATACAATCAAAGCTAAATACTTTCAAAAAATGGCAATATTCTTAATCTTTTTTATGAGTATGACTTTTCTTTTTAAGAAAAAAATTGTATGAAACATTTTGAACTACTAAAGTTTTTGAATTTACAGAGAGGATCATAATACCTTTAAATATATTGCTTTTATAGGACTTTTCATAAGCTATATTTTCATAGTAATATTTTCATAACAGTATTTTTTTTTGGTTAATTAATCTGATTATTTTTGTAACTATTTTACAAAAAAAGTTTATAACTACCTATATATTTAAACAGTTTTAACGGAAAAACATACCTAAATTTCACATTATTTTAATTTAAAGTTTCCGGTATATCTTCAGATATTAAAGATTGGTAATTATTGAGCTGAAGAAAATTTCTTGATAAATAATTCGATAGATAAAGGATTAACTATGTGACTTGCCTCGCATTGTCTATGGGTTAAATACTACAAAATATATAGAAAAATGTTGTTTTTCGTCAAAAAATGACATTTAAAAAATTTAATAGTATTCCTACCAAAACTTAATAAACTAGGATAATTTGAATATTTTGTTTTCCAGTACTTAAAATACGTCAATGTATTTTTAAATACTTGCTAAAAATTGATTATCATACCAATAAAATAACAACATTAAAAATTGCAAAATAACAGCATTAAATGTTTATTAAATACTGTAAAAGGAATTTTGTTCTGTTTTAGTAGTTTTGTTTTGTTTTTGTTTTAATAATATTACGTGGGTGTATACAAATATTGTAAGAAAACTCTCTTTTGAATAAAAACTTAATAATGGAAATATGAATAAACCATTTTAGGTATATAAGAAGAAAATTGCTGGAAAACTGTCATACGTTTTGACATAGCCTGGTGATATTTTCATATTTATCGCTTCGCAAAAACTTTTCATATTTAAATAGCAGAAAAAATTCAAGATGACTGACACGTGATATAATAACAACGATAACTTCCAAAACACTGTACATTTTTGTGTACTGTTTTACTTCCATAGATTTAGAAAATGTGCATTGATATGTATGATTCAAAAATTAATTTCAATTAAAAAATTATTTTTTGGAAATTTAATAATTTTATATTTTGTAAGTGAAGACATACTTTGAATTATTCTGTACCACTTCTGGTACAAAGTGAGACAATGTTGAACATCTCTATGTTTTACCGGCATATCCAGCAATCTAGTACATGGTGGATTTCTGTGAATCCAATTACCAACATCTGCATTGTAGAATCGTTTAAAGTAGTGGGTCTACAACCAGTTGCCTCGCGGGGGTTGGTAATAAATCTCCCAGTATTATAATACATATTTAATTTGTGATAGGAACTTAGTTTGGTACTACTTGGTTAACCCATCAACCAAAAATCCATCGCCAAAGTATAATATTTAATGCCAACAATGGATAATCGTAATTCTCACATTAAATACAATACACCCGTCTAAAACGCCATTAGGTGATTTTTATTTCAACATTTTATTTATATTTTTATGAATATTCTAATAATTTATTTCTTCTTTGGTTATTTAAAATAAAAATTATGTCAATATGCATAATTCGGCTGTTAGTTTGGCGATTTGTATAATTTGGCAAAATGGGTCGATGGAATAACCAAGTAGTACCCTTAGTTTTATAAGCTATAAATTATTATTAATATGCGGTGGCAATGACTTCCAGATAATAAGATGGACTACCCGTATTTCAAAATTTCCGGAAATTAGGATTGGAATTTTAAACTGCTATGTGCTGGAAAGATGACAAATGTGTCGCTTATCTAGAGGTGCAAATAACATAAAGACATAAGGACATATTAAAATAGCATATAATGCATGTTATATTTTAAGACTAAATCAAATTTTCAATCATTAAATCATTTAAATCAGCGGCTCTCAGACTTTCTTGATACGCGACCCACCTTTAAGTTTAAAAAAATTTCGCGACCCAACCAAGATGAAGTTTATATCCGCATAGCAATCTTTGCACGATCACTATACGCTCGGCTATCCTATCCTACGAAAAGTGCAAATTTTCGACGGAAGTACATTATCAATAAAAACAAGAATCGGTTATCTCAGTGTGTGTACATAAATAGTGATTAAAACAATGTACAAACTACAAAGATAGTTGAAAATACGTTTAATTATTATGGAAACATAACTTTATAATAAATGAGATTTCTGGTACTGATGCCTACCAATGTGGGAACATATATTAACACGCAGTTTTTCTCAGTACTTGTCTTTCAAAAACAGCAAAGTAGAAAAAGCATGTTCTCATATGCACGAAATGTTGAATTTCATCAAGGATCTCAAAGCTGATTTAAATATTTCTGGATATTCTGCACGTATCCAGAAATAGATCTAGAAGGAAATTAAGGATTTTCCCTTGCAGTATTAATTTCTGTTGAAATCGCCATATCTTTCTAAACAGATGATATAAAATGATATATTTTCAGAACAAACCTCCATTGTTTCGAGACCCAACAAAACAACTTCCGGGCCCACCAGTGGGTCGCGACCCATAGATTGAGAATTTAAATCATTTAATCAAATTGTGGTATTACATTGTTAAATAGATAATTTTCTTGCGTATCACATTGATTTATTGAAATGATTAAGAACGTCTTTTGTTTTTGCTTTCCTGATGTCAAGTCCTTCATATATAGAAGATAAACTCTGCAGCATATGTAAGATATTCGAAATGAAACATCACATAGACTAAATACAAGTGATTTTAAAAGACTTTAAAATAACTTTTAGGCTCAAAAAGTATTTCCTAACTTTCAAACTAAACAACACCAACACTTCAAATTTGGTAGGCAATCCGAAAAATAATCTCTAAGCAACTTAACATGAAATGATTTAAACGCAAGTTTTGTTTTAAAAGCATCTGAGTTTCAATGTGTATATTGTGGTGCAATGCACGATTTGATTTATCAATAATCATAGTAATAATAATTGCCGAATTTCTCAATTCATAACAAAACATCGCCATTTAATGAGCATTTTATTTAATTTTACACAGTATATTATATTACTCAGGTAAACATATATTCTGTAACGTCTTTTACACCAGTAAAAAAAACTTTAAGAACGATGGCTAACGGTTTTGATTCAAAATTTGTTTGGGCACTGTTTCTAACAACCCCTTCGAGACTAATAGCTTGAAAAGAAGATTTATCTTAAAATTTAATAAACTAAAAAACAATTTTAATTTAATAATAAGCAGGAAATTTACGCATAGTGCATTAGATAGACCTGATTCGGATTTTTTTAAACTAAGTTCAAATTAGGAAGAAGAGGAACATCCTTTTTCAAATGTGTTAAGTGATGAAATCTTTGGCGTAGCTTACAGCGTTAAAAAAAAACACGCAGAAATAATAACATAATTACTTTTATCTTATTGTGAATGATTATTTAAAACATGATTGTACTGAAAAGATAGTTTTGTTTCTTCATTTTTTATTCCTTATACCCTTAATACTACACGTTTTAAAGTTATTTAAATATTTAGGCTATTCCCCATAGAAAATTGAAAAGGTCATTTACTTTTCAAATACTCATGCAAAGGTTAAAATAAAATTACTAATTTGTAACTAAAAATGAAACCCAATGAAAATTGAATAATAGAAATTCTGAAAAGCTGAACTGGAATATATTTAAGGACATATTGTATATTGATATAACATTAAAATTATATCTTAATAGAAACTACAGATTATATACAGATAATTTATTTCTATTACTGAAATAGATTTTTTTACAAATATATAAAAATACGCAAAATAACAGCAATGATTTTAAACAGAAGTTTATTGAAGATGAAAAACAATGTTTTAAAAGACAGCAAAAAAGATTAAAATAAAATATTTGAACAGTTGTAATTGATAAGCTTTTTTTTAATAAATGTTCACTATTTTACGTTTTATTTTATTTTTTAGTACAAAAATGTCTAATTTAATCACCGTCTATTTATTTTTTTTTAAATTTTCATTACAAATTGATTCTAGGAAGAATTGGTAAATCTAAATTTCACCAAAGTTGCTCCTAAAATTTAATATAATTGTAAAATTAAGTATCAAATTTAACAATGCTATTTGTTAATTATTATCACTCGCTATTGTAACATGTAGACTTTGTAGTAGTTGTAGACACGAGATGAGGTAGATACTGGTAAAGGTTTGCAAAAATTAAGCGTATAACTTATTACTGTATGTGTATAACCATCAATTCACGCCAATATACGATCAATATATTTTTAAAAAGGGAGAAACACATGTTTGAAAAACTTTTGATGTCACAAATTTCGTCGTTTCGACACTTGTTTTTACTATTTGTAAATGACACAGGTTTCAACAACGTATTTCTCGCATTTTTTTCTCTCAATTAAAGGTGCAAACTCTACCTATTGCCGCTAGGCTGCCCTAAGCTCAGTTTTCAAAACACCAAATAGGTGGTATTTAGACCCTAACCGGTATTTGGACCTTCTCTTCTCTCTATATATATCTTGGTAACATAAGTTCGAAATATTATTTTGTTGCACCAAGCTCTCTCAGACAAACTTGTTATAAAAAATTATTATATAACTTACTGAGTGTTATAATATTAAAAATTAAAAACACAATAACTTATATCCTGGAGAATAATAAGAATCTTACTATGTTAGCAATATCATATTATAAACTCATACTACTTTCATATATAAATTCCGGAAACTTCAACATAATACTTTCTTTCACTGTATCCTTAATTTTGTGATAAAGTAAATTACTTCTTAATGTTTGGATGTAATTAAAATTGGAAAAATTCTTTGAACTCTTCAATTTAAATTTAAATGAATAGCTTGTATTTCTCCAATAAACTACCATCACATATATTCCATTCTACAGAATTCTCCGTGGGTGTATTTTGTCGAAATGATTTACCCTGCAGAAACGATTACATTCTTTTCGATTAAGCATTAGGAAAATAGTACGAAGTCACTCTTTTGAAATTTTAAAACTATCTTATGTGTTCTTTACATACTACCTTTGCGAGTATACTTTATGCAAATATAAAGATTGCTACAGGTACACCCTAAATATGAGTTTGCTTCTTTTGTTAAAACTTAAAAATTTTAATTAAAATAATTGTGAAACTTAAAATTTTTAATTAAAATAAACTTTAAACTTAAAATTT
This sequence comes from Maratus speculifer, assembly GCA_964019185.1. NCBI lineage: Eukaryota > Metazoa > Arthropoda > Arachnida > Araneae > Salticidae > Maratus > Maratus speculifer. The sequence goes on along the minus strand of OZ025292.1, from coordinate 175,728,179 downwards.
TTAATTAAAATAATCCTGAAGTAATATTAATAAATAGAGGCGGTCCTTGAAATTCCAACATAATAGTTTCATGGAATGTATTCGAAATAAACTTGAGAATCTTTTGTAAAAATCTATTACATTCTTACGATTAGAACTGACAGTTATGTTAACTTAATTTTAAATGGATTACACAAAACAAGACTTTTATTTCTTGAATTAAATGGGGAATACAGTTATAAAAATATATTTATTTGTATTTGTATTTATTTTATTTAGTTTTATATCTGTCTTATACATTATTTAATAAAATATGTTACAATATGATAAACTTGTGAAATGTTCAATGCAGAAATCATTTTACTCTCCATTGAAACATTAATTTTAAGATAACTATAACAACAATGATGAATAATAATGAATTAGTTAATAAATAGAGGCTCTCCTTCAAATCCAAACATAATAGATGCCTGGAATGAGTGCGTAATTCTGGTTATGAGGTTCTATCCAAACATTCTCTGGAATACAGGATTTTATGGCTATGCTCTAAGTTGTTAATTCATTTATTTGAAAAAGTGATTTTATCCAATACGAAAATTTTATCCCACGAAAAAAAGAGTTCTATCACATACACGGAAGATTAAATGATGCAATCTGGCTTCTAACGCCGCTCGCAAGTGATTCTGGGTAATCAAATAATTTTAAAAACCTAAGAAAATGATAGAATAAAAATAATAAATGGCATTTTAGCAAAAAAGTTACTTTGACAGATTAATGTTTTTTAGAATAAAATAAAAGAAAAAAGCGTAAATTAAAGAAATATAATATATATTTTACGTTTAATATTATAAAAACGAAGGAAAAAAAGTTAAATAGTAAAAGAATTTAGAATTAAATAATTTAGAATTAAGGCAAACATTTTTTATTATTATAAATATTTGTAGTAATTCATATTCATGGTTTATTTGATACTCGATATAAGGTACCCTGGGGTAATACCGCCACGTTAAGGTTCTATCAATTTTCACGGCTCAGTTTTAGGTTGTATTTTTCAAACAAATATATGATTTGATACAGCAACTCATTGACTATCTATATAAAAAAATAATTTAACATATATGTATTCATAAAATGTAATGGCGTGATTTCTTGACCAATGCCATTTGGCGTTATTACCCACCTATATGTGTCATAACGCCATGCAAACAAAACTATGAAATAAGATGGAATAATGGCATGTAGATTGCCCAATTCTAAAAATACAAACTCTACAAACTTAGAAATTGACAAACTGCATTCTAAGCTATTGAAAATGTTCAATTTTTTGTGAAATTGTAAGAAAAATAAAGGTGTGGTGTGGGGGGGGGGGGGCAAAAGAATATCTGACCATGAGCTTCTTTTTGCTTAACCTCTTCAGTCCCTGAGTACCCAAATGGGTACATCAGTTTTGTCCCATTTTATTAATGATACTCAAATATAAATGAAATTTCGATGTAAGAATAATATGTTTCGAATTCTAAGATTCGAGCTAATGAAAATAAAACAAAAATCTAGTTCTGAAGTCACACGAGAGAAGAAATAATTCAGTAATAATTAAAAATACTGTAATAATCGCCAGTAGCGAAGAGGTTAAAAAGGACCGTTTAAACAGAATTATACATTGCACAGTTTTAATTGTCTTTATTTGAATCAGTATTTAGAATGTAGCTCAGCCACTGATAAGAATCAACTGGGGTTATTACTCCGATATAGTTATTGCGCAGTACATTTTAAACTACAAATTATCTCGAGAAGATATCCAAAATCTTCTACAAGATTTTGAAAGTACACGAAATGCACTACAAGTTTATGTAATAAACAGAGTATTTCCGGATAAAAAAAATAGTCTTCACATCACAAAACGTATCTCGCAAATTTTATATCAAGCGTTAATTTTAGTTGCTTGTAAAAGCAATAAGACCTCAAACGGAACAAATGAACTTGAAGCTGTTTTTTGCGATTTATATGACTCAAAACCTTTCTGCGCAGAGCACATGGATGTCATTTACCAGATTATTTCATAATTATGCATAATATTAGCAATTGGCGTTATTACCCCACCTGGCGTTATTACACCAGACCACCTTACATATTTTGGGTATATCTTAATCTTCAGTGAACTGTTGATAGGGCATTTTCATAATTGGCCTTCAAAGCTTACCTTGATATTCTCAGTTATAAATCAACAGCTTTTAATTTATATTGTGAGGAAAAGCACCTAATGAAAATTTCACAAAATAAGTTTAAATTTTTATTTATGTTTCCTACGTACCTTTTGTAATTTTTTTTCTATTATATTTTAAACTATTTCAATTTAATATATATATAAATAACATTTTGGATAATCATTTATTGGAATCATAATTCAGTATTTTCATATTTTCATTTGTTATAATGGTTTATAATTACAAAATGTTTCATTGTACATATATATATTTATCTTGGTAGTATAAGCTCAAAATAATACTTTGTTGCACAAAACTCTCTAAGAGAAACTTAAAAAAAACATCATTATTTTATAAATTACTAATTATTATAATATTATAAAAATAGATAATAAAATAGATAATAAATATATAACAAAAACACTATGATTATATCTTTGATAATAATAAGAACCTTACAATGTTTGCTGTATCATTTGCTAAATTTCTAACAAATTCATATAAAAAAGAAACGAATTTTCCGGAAACTGCAATATAATATTTCTTTTCATTGTGTCATTAATTTTTGTTTCTTCTTTAATCTGGTATGCAATTAAAACTGGAAATTTTCTTTGAACGCTTCAATTTAAAATTAAATGATTAATTTGTATTTGTCTAACAAATTACCGTCACCTATATTCCATTTTACGGATATCTCCGTATGTGTACTTTGACAAAATAGTTTACCCTGTAGCAACGATTATATTCCTTTTATTTAAACATTAGGAAAATAGTATGAAATCAAATGTTGGAAATTTTAAAATTATCTTATATGTTCCTCATGTATTATCTTTTCGAATATGTTTTATGCAAATATAAGGATTGTTACAGGTACGCTCTGAATATGATTTTGCTTCTTTTGTTAAAACTTGAAATTTTTAATGAAAACAATCTTAAAATTTAATTTATTAATAGGGCAGTCCTTGAAATTCCAACATATTAGTTTGATGGAATGTATTCAGGATACTTGAAAGTTGGAAACCTTTTGTAAAATTCCATTACTTTCTTACGATTAGAACTGATTTTTTTTGTCTTAATACTGAATAGAACATGCAAAATAAGATTTTTACGTTTTGAATTAAATGTCTAAAATTGTTATAATAGTATATATATATATATGTACATACATATTTCTTAGTAGTATAAGTTCAAAATATTACTTTGTTGCACTAAGCACTCTAAGAGAAACCTCTAAAAAAGAAAAATATTATTATTATATAAATTACTAAGTATTATAATGTTATAAAATAAAAGCCCAACTCATATTTTGAGAATAAGAATCTTACTATATTTGCTATATCATATGATAAATTCATAATACTTCCATATATAAAATAAAACTAAATTTTCGGAAACTGCAACATAATATTTCTTTTCATTGTGTCATTAATTTTGTTATACAGTAAATTAATTCTTAAGTCTGGTCTGCAATTAAGACTGGAAATTTTCTTTAAACGCTTCAATTTAAAATCACGCTCAATTTAAATGAACGGTTAGTTTGTATTTGTCAAACAAATTACCATCGCCTACTTTCCACTTTGCGGAATTATCCGTGGATGTATTCTGTCAGAATTGTTTACCCTGCAGAAACGATTATATTCTTTTTAATTAAACATTAGGAAAATAGTATGACGTCAAATGTTGGAAATTTTAAAACTATCTTATGTGTTCTTCACTTATTGTCTTTGCGAATATATTTTATGCAAATATAGGGATCGTTACAGGTACGCTCTGAATATTATTTTGCTTCTTTTATTAAAACTTAAAAATTTTAATTAAAACAATCTTGAAGTTTAATTAATAAATAGAGGCATTCCTTGAAATTCCAACATATTAGTTTGATGGAATGTATTCAGAATACTTGAAAGTATACTTGAACATTTTGTAAAATTCCATTACATTCTTACGATTAGAAATGACAGTTATTTTGTCTTAATTCTGAATGGAATATACAAAAAGAAGATTTTTACATTTGGAATTAAGTATGGAATATGGTTATAAAAATATTTTTATTTTATTTAGTTTTATATTCGTATTATACATTATTTAAGGAACTTTGTTACAATATGATAAATTTGCGAATTGGTCATTCTAGAAATCTAGTTATTCTCCATTAAAACATTAATTGAAAAAAAAAAACTAAAGCAACACAGGGGGAAAATAAGGAATTAATTAATATATAGAGGCCTGTCCTTCAAATCTATATACTTAATAGGTTCCTGGAATGTGTTCCGAATTCGTAATGTTTAAAAGTTGAGGATCGTTTGTAAAAATTCTTTATTTACTGCGTTTGGAACTAGTAGTTACTTTTATCTAAAAGCTGAATGGATTGTACAGAAACATATTTTTATGTCTTGAATTAAATATAGACTATAATTATAAAATTGTTTTGATATTAGGTTCAGTTTGTTTAATATAAGTCTTATAGATTCACTGAAAAAAATATTATTTCACGTTACTCTGTAAAATTGATGGCAACCTTGTTGCTTCTATTTTATTGAGTAATTTATCGTTATAACTGTTATTGCGTTATATTAATGTATAATATTATCTTAGTTATATCAGTTTAAATTACGTCATTATGTAATTTAAATTACTCCATGAAATTAGAGGCATCATGTTTCCACCAATTTTATGGAATAACGTTACATAATTTTTCTTCAGTGAACGTATAAGGCGGATATTAAATTAAATAAACTGAACTAAAATCAAAATAATTTCGTAACTATATTCCATAATTTTTTACAGTATTATTTAACGAACTATGTTGCAATATTGTAAATTTGTGAGATGTTCATTTTAGAAATTAAACTACTCTTCACTAAAAAAATTAATTCTATAATAACTAAATCAAGATTGATTAATTCTAAGCTTTACGCATAATTTCAACAGATATTGAAACAAGAAAGAAAATCACGCATCCCGCTTCGTTAGTGGGATATTTTCCAATTTTACCAGAATACTATAATTTTTCTCCTAATATAAAACTATCTAAATATAAAATTTGGAAATTGGGGAACGAGGATATAAACCAAATTTCAGCAATTATCCCGTGAACAGCAATGAATTTTAATTCTTCTGAGATTCCTTATAAGGATTAGTATATAAATATGACATTTAGGATTTTTGTACATAATATATAATGTACCAAAATGCACTTTAGTTGGAAAATGCATAATGCAAATTAAAAAAAAATCCCTTCCCATCTGAAAAAAGCAACCCTATATAATAATGCGTTCTTATTGTGTAGTAGAGTCGTTTTTTATAAATAACTTAATACTATATGATCCACCCAAGGGTTGCTCGGGCCTATGATTATAATCTTAACAACCTTAACAAGATTTCAAACTTGGTTTTAATCTATAATCCAAAGGTGCATGAATTTATATTTTTTAACAAGAATCTTTACAAATGAACCTATTGTCAAAAACAAATTATTTATTGTTAAAAAAAAGTTAAGTAATGATACCTAATATAGGTATACAGGGTGAATCATAAATATCGAAACAATTGGTGTCTCCTTAAATATTGCTCCTAGACTCATACTTCTAATTGAAAAAATTCATTAAAAAAGTGAATTTTCTGATAATATTAGTTGCAACTCCATGTTGGGGGGGATATATTTGAAAAATTACAAAAAATAATTTTTTATACGGCCTCCGTAAGACAAAATTCCCAATTAAGAAATTATTCCTTATCCATTCCTAAATTAAATAAAAAAATCTCATCTAAATATCTAAAAACCTGACAGAGATATTAAAATACGAAATTCTAAAAAATTCGTGACTTACACCACTTTACCACGCTGTAAACAAAAAGTTTTGGGCTAATTTTCAAAGCAAGAAAGATATCGTCCATAAATTATCTATTATTAAATGTCGATTTGAGACAATGCCTCTCATTTGGACATAACAAAGCAGCGTATTGAATTAAATCTAAACTTGTTTTCAAAATATGTTGGTAGTCTGCTATGGAGGTCTACATGGATCGAAATATCTAGGTGAGGTCCAAAACCGACCCGTAGGGGGAAAGTTCGGCCTGACCTGAAGAAATGTTAAAATCATAACCCGGACCAGTCTGGAAAATAGTTTAAATCATAGCCCGGTTCAGCAGCAATTTTCTACATAGTTTTGTACTTCGGTGTGGGAAAAATTGTTTCGTATGGAGGATTTCTGACCAAAATTTTCTTTTATAGCTTTTTGTTTTTTATATTTATATTTTTTATTATTAAAGAAGTGCCAAAGGCTGTAATATAATTATTCTATCATTGAATCTCTATTATCAATGAATCTCTAAATGTAAATGTTTCACTTATACAGGGTGTCCCTAAACTCATGGTATATACGATAGGGGGTGATAGAACACATCAATACGAGTAATAGTAAATAGGAAACCAAGGGTCCCAAAAGTTTTCTAAAGGAGATAGCCGCCATTAAAGTTTGGGGTCCAAAATTTCAAATACACATAAAAAACGGAAAAATTGGTCGATTGATTTGCGGTTTTCACTAAAACTATTCTTTATGATGGTATTTTCTTGAAAATAAATTATAAAGATAAATTTCGAAAAATGCCGATAGAGGGCCTTAGACTTTGAAGTAATTAAAAACTATTTTTTGCATCTCATTAAATGGTTTCGTAAGCTTAGATTTAAACTTAAAGGAGGTGGGCTAATAAGGGCCATTTTTCGCCCATCAGCACCTAGACGTGACATACATTTTTTTCATTGGTAAACCTCATAACAAATAAGAAAATAATAATATCTTGAATGACAGATTAATAATTGATTAAAAAAAATAAAATATAGATTTAATTAAATATTATGTGTATTAACGAACATAAACACTATTGTCATTAAAATTATTTTCAACGTTAGAACACCAGAATATTCGTATTCCAAGCATATTGGTTTCAGTAGCATATAGCATACCTTCCTGAGGAAGGTATGCTATATGCTACCGAAACCGGTATGCTTGGAATACGAATATTCTGGTGTTCTAACGTTGAAAATAATTTTAACTTTATCATATTGCACCAGGCAATAACCTATTACTTACTATTGTCATTAGTTTTAATCCATATAATCAATAGTAAATACAACAATAAGTGTAAATTTAAGATGAATGGTGCTTACTAAGATTATTATTTCAATATATGAAATATCGGAAATAATCAATAAATAATAATAATAATAATAATAATAATAATAATAATAATAATAATAATAATAATAATAATAATAATAATAATAATAATAATAATAATAATAATAATACAGTTTCTGACCTTTTGGACAATGTGTTTCAGATTATTTGCCTTATTGATTGCTTCCCCAGAATCACTAATGGACCATCCAGTGGCCGCGTCTTGTATAGTATATGAACATATTCAATATTTGTTTTTTTAATTTTGATTGAGCTATAGCACATTACATTAGTATTGTAAGCCAGAAATCATAATATGAAAACAACATGCACCCAGGACTCTACGACACTTTCGCGTACTTTACGCTGACAGTACCATTATGTTATAATGTTTCGCTTTGTTTTTATCCAAATATTATAGGTTTTAGAAATTGTGCGCCGAAAAATCCAATTTTGGTTACGAAAGGTATCTTTTAGCATCCTCTGTTGAAAACTGTTGCTGCTTATTTAAGAATCTTGACATTTCATGTTCAATATTTATTTTGTTCTAAAAAATCAAGGTAAAATCTATCAATACTCCCAACTTCATTTGGCTTTAGCCACTCTCTGATGTTACATGAATATTTTTTTAATGTGTTTGTAAGTTTGTTAGCGTAATTGTTCATAGTTTCCGCGAAGTAAGGAACGAAGACATCCAAAATGTAATTTGAAGTAGTGACGAATACCATATGCTTAATGAAAGGTCTTCCTTTGTATAGCCAGAAGGAATGTCTCTCAAAGGAATAGTTCACAGGCTTTTTGATATAAATGTACGTGCTACTGAAAGCAATAATCACAGTATCATTATCGTCATCCGGAATAAACAATCTTCCTGTTGAAGGCCGCATATATTTTTCAATAACTTGTGTTCTGGTGATGTGTTCCATTCTATGGTGTTTTGGAACAACATTCTCAATCAAAGCCTGGTTTTCATATTTTACAGAAGATATTATTATTTTTCTTATATTGAATAACGCAGACAGAACACCATGATAGAGACCAGTTCTATGTTTTATAAGTAACCCTGCAAAGCAAGTACGAGATGACCGCTTTTTTGAGAAACATATTTTGGACTTTACAAGTTTAAAGATATAGTTTAAGTCCGACATAAATATACCCATGAGAATATAATAATAGATAAGAAAATTGTTCCGGTGTATCAAAATCGAGGCCTTCTTTGCTACATTTCTTATATTGTTTTAAATATTTTCATGCATCGTATTTCATACATCGATGTATTTTCATTTACAGAACTTAAATCTTGCGGAGTCAATTTACCGATCAAGTAATATGAGTTTTACAGCATCATTTTCGCGATGAAATATAGATTCTAGTTTCTATAAAAGCTTGAGTTTCAATAGCTTTTGCTACAACAACGAGGCAGTTTTTACCTTTACATATTATACAACAAGTGTTAGAGTTGTGAAAATGAGATATTGATTTAAATGTATATTAAGTTTATTATTTGTGGTTTCATCAACATTATCCGTTGACGCATAATCTCTTATTATTACATCAGAAGAAGAAATAGAAATATTTAGAGCCTGGAGAGTACGAAATACATATTATTTGCATTTAGAGCATTATTTAGAACCACTCTGTAAACCTCAGTTTTTCGAACATCTAAGTATCTATATAACTTTTCTGTTATAATAAATACGAAAAGTTTTCTGCGAGACCTTACAACAATGGCATTGGTATCCAAGCATTATTTATCCGTAATCTATATTAATATTATAAAGAGGAAAGATTTGATTGTTTGTTTGTTTGTTTGTTTGTTTGAATTGAATAGGCTCCGAAACTACTTGACGGTTTTGAAAAATTCTTTCACCGTTGGAAAGCTACACTATTTCCGGTGAACATAGGCTAATTTTTAATTGATTTATTCAAATATTTTCCTTAATTCAAAATTTCATTATTTTTCATACAAAATCAATTAAAATTTTTCCGATAAAAAATAACCATTTTCTTTCCAGTTGCCAAAAAATCAAAATATGGAAAATAATTTCTCCTCGGCAATTAATTTTTAGTTAAACAGTATCCACGTGAAAAATTAAAAAAAAAATTCAAAGGAAAATAAATATGACGTCATTTATTATATTATCGGAAGTTTTGTTTTCACAGATATCATATACATACCAAGGTAACTAATGGACACTAAATTGATGTTATTTTGCCTGGCATGGCAACCCAACTATTGTTTATTTAATTATTAATAAAATGTTTTTTATTTCCTTTCTCTTCTTTAAAATTATGTAAACTGTTTTGTCATATACTTATTATTTAAATACTAATTGTTATTATTTTTTCAATAATAGAAAATAATTTAAATATATATATGAAACTGGTATTCGAAAACGATTTTTCCGCCAAATTAGTGTAAAAAATTATCCTGCAGACCTCGGCGCGTACACTGCACTGTTTTGTTTATGTATTAAGGATACTTTTAGATCATAAATCCGATTACAGAAAATTAGTCAGATTATTTAATTAGAAGTTATTAAATTTATATTTTTTTATTATGAAACAGACGAAGAAAAGAAAATTTATTATTGCTTTCAGACTGGAGAATTAACCTTGATGTTATTTAAAAAAAAAACTATCGAAATGGCGATTTTTTAATTATTTGTTTACGTTTTTTTGTTTATATTATTGCAAACATTTTTCCACTTATATACACGCATCACCTTGGCGTGATTTTTTTTATGATGCCAATTTGGAGAACACTGCGTTTTCAAATACCAATTACATTTATATTACTTTTATTTATTTTCTATTATTTTAAAAAAGAAATAATAATAATAAACTAAGTCAATAAATAATTATGGAACAAAACAATTTACATAATTTTAAAAGAGAAAAGAAAAATAATGAAATAATTTACTCAAAAATAATCAACTATTACCGGATTACCACGTGAGGCATAAAATCGTAATTTGCTGCAATCGCGCCAACGGGATCCGTAGATGACACCTGCACCTACATATTATTGGCAATATTATTGTTTATACAATTTGTTTATATAATTTGGTAATACTTGATAATCCCATCGACCAAAAAACTATCGCCAAAGTTTAAGATTAAATGTCAATGGATGGTCGTAAATGTCACATTCATTTGATATTAAATTTGTTATATGTAATTGTTACTTCATCAACCAATTTTAATTCGATGTTTATTTGTATTTTTTTTTAACATTTTAGTAATTTATTGATTCTTTGGTTATTTAAAATAAAAATTATGTCCATTTGTATAATTTGGCGAAATTGATCGACTTAATAATCAAGTAGTCGAACAAAAAAACTATCGTCAAGCTATAACATTAAATGCCAATAATGGATGATCGTAAATTTCACATTTATTTGAGGACAAACATGAAATAAGTCTGGTACATTTGTAACAATATCGTTTCTAGCACTTCTAATGTTTGACACTAAAAATCATAATGGAATCGATTACAGAAGGTTGAAAGATTTTATTAGATGCAAACTAAAGACTTATTTTTCTACAAAATTTAGTCATCAAGATTATTCTGATTTAACGGCTACATGTTAGCAACTGTTTTATAAAAGGAGGAGGCAGTGAAACTGATGTAATTTTAATGTTATTCAAATAATAAAGCTTTAAAACACACTTTTTATGCTTCATTGTTCTACTAAATATATAAATGAAACACCCTTCTTCGTCTGCCACCCCCACGGAGGGCACCCTTTTCTTAGGGCCTATATCCTACGTGTAGATAAATGACCGTCATAAATACAAACAAACAAAAACTCTTCTTTATCTGTAAATAATTCTTTACATTTTTTACTCTATGTATTCTTGCTGGAACAGATTAAGGTAGATAGGAAACTACAGTAGACCTGCTAGAAGAGGATGTTTATTAAAAAATGTAACATAAAATGTCATTGTATGTAGGCTACCAGAATTACACATAGTGCAAGTTCAGATGTCGGGATTTTAAGAACTAAGAAATGATAATGTACAATCCGAAAGTTAATCGAGTTTGATAATCAATCTCACTAATCATTGCAATGCCCTCTAATGTAATAGTGTGATGACTCGAGAACATTTTAATTCCTGTTGTCATAACGGTCGCATGTTCATACGAAACTCTACTAAAAGTGATAAAATAAAAGAGATGGTGCTTAATTGTCCAAATTTTCGCCAAGACTTACAATAGTACAATATCGCAATGGCGTTGCCAGTCTAAGCTTACCAAACCATTTGATGAGATGCAGAAAATAACGGCAAAAAATAGTTGTTCGTTAATCCAAAGTTTAAAGAGCCCTCTATCGGCATTTTTCGAAATTTATCTTTATAATTTATTTTCAAGAAAATATCGTCATTAAGAATAGTTTTAGTGGAAACCGCAAATCAATCGACCAATTTTTCCGGTTTTTATGTTTATTTGAAATTTTGGGCCCCAAACTTTAATGGCGGATGTCTCCTTTGGAAAACGTTTAGGACCCTTGGTTTCCTATTTATTATTACTCGTCTTGATGTGTTCTATCACCCCCTAGCGTATGTACCATGAGTTTAGGGACACCATGTATACAGGGTGTTTCGCTACCAGACCGACAAACTTTGAAAGGTGATAGTATACATGAAGACAGTTATTATTAAATAGGAAACCATGGGGCGCAAACGTCTTCCGTAGGAGCTAGGGACCATTAAAGTTAAAAGTTCAAAACTTCAAACGATTATAAAAAACGGAAAAAAGGGTGGATTCGTTTGCGAGTTTTCGCTAAAATCATTCTTTATATTACGATTTCTTTGTAAAAAAATTTTAACGGTTACGTTCAAAAACTGTCGATAATGGGCGCTTTAGAGTTTAGAGTAACAAACAACTACTTTTTACCCTTATTTTGTGCACGGGGTTGAAATTATTCTAAAGGTTAGACTTTAACTTAAATTTTAAGCCCAAAATCGGAAACATTGTTATCGGGTAACTAGCCAAAATTGAACTGTGAACAGACGAGGGGGATTTTGACCACTCACAAACATTTGACAAACTAATCGATTTTGTTGCGGTTTGCCTGTAGGTCATTACCTTGGTAATAATTTCATTCAAAATGACGTACAGCATTGGTGTCCTCATTTTTTCATAGAGGGCGCTTCCGACACATCCCCAAAATTTCAATGGCATTACTCCTGGATGTTTTACTACCAGACCAAACATACTTCCAGGAAGTGCTGGGGATGCAAAGATGACTCGGAATCATATTGTAATGTAACATCCGAAATGCCTTTTTTACGAGTTAGGGCTAAAAGAAGCAGAGAAAAAAGTACCTTGATATTTCTACAACACGTTCTGTCGAACACATGTTCCTCTTTCGTTGCGTCACTCCATAGCACAATGGGGCTCCTCCGCATTTTACCAATGACACCTCAACGTAACATATGGGCAGCGGAGGAAAGGTAATAGTGGCCTGGTTCGTTGGCCTGCCAGATCGTCGCACCTACTTCATTATATCAATTACTTTCTGTTACCTACTTTTATTTTATTACTGTATAATTGTTCCGTATCTTTTAAATAAACATTACTGGATGGGGCTAGTTGAGCTCAAACCAATTAGTAGCCCTTCCCCTCCCACCCGTCTCAATCTGAATCTGAATCTGTATGGACTTCTTGGTGGGGTCAAATGAAAAGTTGAATGTATAAGACTCCCGTACTCTCAGTGGAAGACACCTCAGCTCGAATTTCTGTAGCTGCCAAAAAGCTATCCGAGATGCCAGAAATCTTTCAAAGCGTGAGGAATTGCATGCGACGCTCCTGTCAAACATGCCCGACTACTTCTAATCGTAATTTCAGACACCTTTTGTTCTAAAACCTTTAACTAAATTGTTTTCTACCACATTAACGTGTTGCTGTTTCACTACCTGTTTCTGTTGCTTTTTTACCTGCTTCTTTTAACCACAGCTCTCTAAAAAGACATTTTCAACGTTACATTCCTATGTGATTCCGAGTCGCTTTGCATCACTAACACTTCCTGGAAGTACATTGGTCTGGTAGTAAAACATTCAGGAGTAATGCCATTGAAATGTCGGAGATGTGTCGGAAGCGCCCTCTGTCAAAAAATGGAGACACAAGAGCTGTAAATCATTTTGAATAAAGTAATTACTAAGAGAATGACCTACACACAAACGGCAACAAAATCGAACACTTTGCATAATGTTTATGAGTGTTTAAAATTCCTCCCTCTGTTCACAGTTCAATTTTCGCTAGTTACTCGATCCCAATATTTCCGATTTTTGGATTAAAATTTAAGTTAAAGTCTAAACTTTAACGTAATTTCAACCCCATGCACAAAATAAGGGAAAAAAGTAGTTGTCCGTTACTCTAAACTCTAAAGTGCCCTCTATCGACAATTTTTGAACGTAGCCGTAAATTTTTTTTACAAACAAATCGTGATATAAAGAATGATTTTAGCGAAAACCAAAAACGAATCCACCCATTTTTCCGTTTTTTATAATCGTTTGAAGTTTGGACCTTAAACTTTAATAGCCCCTGGCTCTTACGGAAGACGTTTGCGCCCCATGGTTTCCTATTTAATAATGTTTGTCTTCATGTCTACTATCACCCCTCAAAGTTTGTCGGTCTGGTAGCGAAACACCCTGTATTGTTAATCCATATCCCATGCATTGGAGACTTTGAAAAATGTCATACAGTAATGAATGAAAAGAACGCGTTATTTTAATTTATTATCAATAATTTACCTTTTTTTCTTACAATTCACACATTTTGTTTTAATTTCACGTTTTAGGTTTTACATTTTAATAAAACTATTTGTTATTTTTATATCATACAGAAGCAGCTGATAAATCGTTGAACATTGTTTCCATCGCCATTCTTTGTTTTACATTTATTCATAAATAATGCTTGTCTTTACTTAATAATCATGTCTTTTGTTTCAAATACAAAAGTAAATAAATAAATAACACCATAAACCCAATAAATCCAAATGTTTTGTTTTAAAATCCAAATACTATTTCTTATTTATATTCATGAAAAATAAAAGCTTCTACTCGACATTTAGCTCCCGGCTAACATAAAAGTATTAACTATTTTATACATTGCTGGAATTTAACTATGTAAAATTTTCATTATATTGCATGAATGTTCATGAAATAGAGAGTTATTTGCTAATACTTCTCGTGCACGTAACACTTGATTTTGATAGAGTGGCAATACTGACTTTTAAAATATGTTAAGATAGAAGGTGCTTAAGAAGCATATTTCTTCCTTGATAAATCTTCAGCAGCACTTGTTGTAGTACTCTTGAACAGGATATTAAGTAGTGATTATTTCTGCTTCTTTTCAAGAGTTCATTCAGTGATTTTTTTTAACAAGAATTTTGTGTAGTATAAAAAAAGAAATAATGTTTGTTTAAACAATAAATCAAGTCGGAAATTGCAAATGAGGTGCGTTCGTACTATAACTAGTTTTATAAATATTTAAATTTTCGTGGGCAGCTCAGATATTGGTTCAGATCTCAGCTATTGCACTGTATATAAAAAAGGAACTAATATAAAGTTTAGTTCGATTATATACATTAAATTCAGTAATACGGAAAAAACAAACTCTATCTTAAATAAAACTTAATCACCAAGGCAACCTAGAATCATTACCTATCATGATGTATAAATGGATTAATTACGTATAATAGGATTGAATAGAATAAAGAAAACTTTTATTAATATTTTTTAAAGTTTTGATTCGATTATCATACAATTTGAAAGAACTCGTCAAATGCTTCTGCAATGATTTCAAACTATCTGTAGAATAATTTTTGCGTAGCTATATGAGGACAGATACAGGGACAAACCAGACAGTGACTTAATGTGTTACGTATTTATATAATGGAGAAGGCAACTAAAAGAGAAAATTAACTACATTATAGGAATAAAAATCACCAATAATTTACCCATTTCTTTTGCTTACAGTTCACCCTTATTTATTCTAATTTTACATTTTAGATTTTAAATTTTAATAAAACTATTTGCTATTTTTATATTATCCTGGAGCAACTGATAAATCGATGAATATTGTTTCTATTGTAAAAATTTTTGCATTACATTCATTTATTAGTTATTCATATCTTCATTGATAATCATTTCAAATATAAAATAAATAAATAGAGTGGAAATACAGACTTTTAAAATATGTTAAGACAGAAGATGCTTAAAAAGCATATGTGTTCCTCGATGAACCTCTAGACGAACTTGTTATAGTACTCTTAAATAAGATTTTAAGTAGTGTTTATTTCTGCTTCATCTGAAGTAATCGTTCATATTTTTTCTTTAATGTTAGCAAGAATTTTGTGTAGTATAAAAAGAGAAATAATGTTTGTTTAAACGTTAAAACGAGTAAGAAATTATACGACAAACGTTGTAAATGAAGTGCGATCGTACTATAACTAGTTTTATATATGTATTCAGATCTTGATAATCATGGAATATTTCTTGCACTTCTATGCAAAAATGTAGGAATGAGAGTTTATTACATTTATATATATTACATTCAGTAATATGAATATAATATAAATCCATCTTAAAAAGACCGAACCATCAAAGCAACCTATAATCATTGATTACTATGGGATACCATTTAATTAATTATATTTGATAGTATTAAATAGAATGAAAGAAATCTTTATGAACATCTTTAAGTTTTCATAAAATTTTCATAAAATTTGAAATGACTCGACAAAATTCTATAACGAATCCATTTCAACTATCGGTTCGTATTTTTTGCGCTTGTATATGCAAACAGGCAAACGAATGAACCAAACGACGATAGGGGCTACGTTTTTGTATGATTACGAACTCTCATAAGAGAGAATGTTATATTATGAACATAATCAACAATAATTTACCTTTTTCCTTTGCATATAATTCACTTTCATTTATTCGAATTTCACAATTGATGTTTTATATTTTAATAAAACTTCGTTAATTGTATATTATATTGGCACAGCTTATGATTATTGCTGATAAATTGCCGTATATTGTTATCATCAACATTATTCGTGTTGCATTCATTCATTAATAACGCATGTTATTTACTTTTTTTATTTCAAATACAAAAGTAAGTAAATATATGAAATAAATATATGATAAAACGAATAATGCTTACTTAAAAGGCGATTAAATAATCAATTATAGATGTTAAAATTTAATTTTATTTAAAAATCTTAGTATTTTCAAACCTTTTCCAAACAGGTTCTTCCCCTGAGAATATTTTCTTTAATAAATACAAATATAAGATTTTGTTTTGAAAAATGAACGAGACTCGTGACTTGAAGATTGAGTTAGTAATATTTTTGCGTGAACGGTAAAAAATTATTTGATTGTTGTACCATTATATTTTAATACGTCATTTTCTCAAATTGTCAGGATTTTATTTTTAGGATGCTAAACCATAAACTGGGTATATTATAAGATAGGGCATCATTGCACACTTTATTGTTCTTGCATAAGATTTCTATTGATTCTCTTATAATGGATTAGTAATAATTTGATGTTGGGAATATGATTTTCGTATGATCAAAATCTATTGTGATATTCTGTTTAAGATATAAGCGTGAAACAGCAGTAGATTGGCGACGAAATTTGATATCTGTTTTATGTTCTCTTTTATTCTTTTTTTTTTTTTTGAGCTTTCTGTAGGTTTTCCCGATTTATTCCATTACTTTATTGCAATCAGTTTTAAAAGGGATGGTATATACACCGGCTAATTCAATTTCTGGTATTGGATCGATTTTTGTACAAATTACTTTGTTTTAATTTCTTTGGTGGACAGGGCCGATCAAACTAGATATGTGATTTTTTTCTTTTAAATTAAAGCACTATTTCTAATTTATCTCCGTGAAAATTAAAAGCTGCTGTTATTATATATTTAGCACCTCGCTAATATTATATTATTAACTATTTTATAAATTGATCGAATTTAATTCTGTAAATTTTTCATTATAATGCATAAATGTTTATGAAATTCAAGAGTCCCAATCCTAATACTTCTCGCACACGTAACACGTGATTTTGATAGAGTGGAAAGAGACTTTCAAAATATGTTAATATAGAAGTTTTCTTGAGAAGCATATTTCTTCCTCGATAAATCTTCAGAAGCACTTGCTTTAGTACTCTCAAACGGGATATTAAGTAGTGTTTATAACTGCTTGGAGAGTTCATTCAGTGTTTTTCTTTAATGTGACCAAGAATTTTATGTAGTGTAAAAAGAGAAAATATGTTCATTTAAACATTAAAAGAAATCCGAAATTGTACGTCAAACGTTTTAACCTTTTACACGCCAATGTTCCATAAATGGAACATCAAATTCAAAATTCTACAAAAAATACATTTTTAATCGTATTGCTCTGTAAAAATTAGTATTTAAAAAGAAAATATGGATTGATTTTTTGGCATCGATATTTTATTGATAGAATAAATCATGTCCCAGGATAAAAATCGTAATTTAAGCCTTTTTTCAGACTTTTCGTTGGGTAAAATTCATAAATTTGTAAAAAATTCAAATTTTAACATTTATGTTTATAACTAAGTGAGAGCACGTAAAAATGATCATTTTATTCGTAGAACAGAAGTTATTTAAAAAAAGATTGATTTTTATTGCTTTTTTTAGATAAAAAAATGGCATGTTCCATAAATGGAACATTGGCGTGTAAAATTTAGTTTTTCAACATAATAATTTTCTCTGATTGCAGCGCATGCAAGTACTGATAAAAAGTTTCCGAATACGAGGCAGTTTACTAAATGTTAACAGAAGATGTTTATTACTGTGATAAACTTTCTTTTTCCCCCGCTCGCCACACCCTGTCCTTTACATAGGGATGAGATTTCCGCTTTTTTGGACACCAGTAAAATCTTAAAGAAAATGTTGTTATCTGAAATCACGAAAATGTTCCGATTTAATAATATAGCATTTTCTCTAAGATTTTACTGGTGTGGAAAAAAGCGGAAATCTCATCACTGCTTACATCCCCCCTTCTTCCTCCCCAACACTCGGTTTCCCATCTGAAGAGGATTACTGACGGCGCAAACACGTGTGTTTGTTGATAGTTGTTGTTTATGACTCAAGAAAGTTCGAATGTAAGGGGTGATATTGGAAAATAGCACGATAAGGAATTATTTTATATTTTACCTCACTTGGGGATTTTCTTCAGTTAGTTAGGATACGTCAGAGAGACGAGATGTCTCATTCAAAGCCATTTCGAACGGTAGAAGAGGCGTTAGAATATTTTTATGAATTATCAGATGACTCTGAAGAGGAATGTATTGACATTTGTCAATTACCACCAGACGAAAGTGGAGATTTAACGGACGAAGAAAATATAAATGAGGACATTTTTGAACCTGTTTTACCAGCAGATGTTTGTGGTGAAATTGAAATTGCCACAAAAAGAGAAAACACTGATATTTCTAATAAAGTTCTATTTGATACAGAAGTATCTTCAACGTCAAAAGAAAGACCGAATTTGACGCGAAAACTAACGTCAAAAGAAGAAAAAATCCAACACCGCTGGGAAAAAAATGCACATTTTAAAAATATTCTAAAAACTGATAAAGTAGAGAATATTTCTGAAAGTTTTCCTGAGTTGGTTACATTATCTCCTGTTGAAATATTTCACATGTTCATTTCAGTAGAATATTTACAGCATTTAGCAAATATGACAACACTTTATGCGTCTCAAAAAGGATATATTTTAAATGTAGATGAAAATGATATAGGTCACTTTTTTGGCCTATTGTTATTTAGCGGATATCACTAAGTAGCAGGAGAAGATTTATACTGGAGCACTCAAGAAGATTTATCGGTTCCAATTGTTTCCACGTAATGCCCAGAAATAAATTTAGAAAGCTTTAAAAAATTTTTCATATCATAGATAATACTACCTTGAAATTAGGAGATAAATTGGGAAAAATATCTCCCTCTTATGCAGAATTGGAAAAAAAAATCTTCAGCAGTTTGGTATATTTCATTCAAAGCTAAGTATAGACGAATCAATGGTACCTTATTACGGTCATCATTCAGCCAAAATGTTTATACGGGGCAAACCAATACGGTTTGGATTTAAAATATGGATGTTGTGTTCCAGCAGTGGCTATCCGTATGCTATGAGAATATATAGTGGAAAAAGCACAGATTCAGAAAATTCACCTCTTGGATCTAGAGTGGTGTGAGAGCTTTTATCTTCAGTTAAATATCCTGAGAAACATGAAATATTTTTGATAACTTTTTCTCGTCATATAAACTATTTACTGAGCTGACTGA
Source organism: Maratus speculifer (assembly GCA_964019185.1). Taxonomy (NCBI): domain Eukaryota; kingdom Metazoa; phylum Arthropoda; class Arachnida; order Araneae; family Salticidae; genus Maratus; species Maratus speculifer. Next base: position 175,708,485 of record OZ025292.1, on the reverse strand, counting down.
AAAAGGTTTCAAAGCAACAGGCACAATTCGAGAATTTTGAACGGGTAGATGTCCCCTCAAATCACCAAAAGAAGCCTCAAAGTGGCAAAGGGGAAATTTCGAGTACCGAAGTGATGGTCAAGTTTATGTCTGCCGCTGGAAAGACAGTGCTGTAGTAACTATTGCATCCAATTATTCCACACACGAGCCTACTTCTAAAACTAAGCGATTTTGTCGTGCACAAAAGAAGAAAGTTGATGTTCCTCAGCCACATCTGATTAAAATGTATAATGAGGGAATGGGAGGTGTCGATTTGCTAGACAGACTTCTTGGATCATATAGACCTATGTTTAGAAGTAAAAAATGTTACTGGAATCTATTTAGCAATGCTCTAAACATGGCAGTTGCAGCTGGATGGATTTTACATTTACATTTACACAAAGGTACAACAGCAGAACTGTCACACCTCAATTTCCAGAGAGAAGTCACTTTGCACTTACTTCGGATGAAATCAAAAATCCATTCTGCTCCTGGACCTCGGGCACATTGCTCTGTATCTTTGAGACAATCCGATGCGCATTATCTTGTGCCATCAACACAAGGACGATGTGCGTTATGCCAGAAGAACACCGAAAAAAAGTGTTTTGAGTGTGAAAAAAGACTGCATGAGAAATGTTTTCCTCATTACCATGGAGAATAGATTAAATGTAAGACTCAAAAGTAAAGTACGATCTATATATATATATTTTTAAAGAATTTTTGGTAAGTTTTTTCTGTTTTGTATTTTTTAGATTTTGATTTATTTCATTGCTTTGATATCAATTTTAGTACAGACATAATTATTATTTTCTTTCTCAGTTTTTTGTATACATTTCTTTTTTTCTGTATCATTGATAAATAATTTTAAAGTGTACAATAATTACTGTCCATTATCTATGTAATTTTATTTATAAAGTAAATGGAAAAGCATTTTTGTAAAGGCTTCGAAAGGATTTTTGAATATTTTTTCTTGAATTCTTGCTATAATTCTAAGTCAAACGAAGGTTGGATGGGCGAAGCCCGGCTATTTACATGCTTAACATGTGTTATTACTGAAGTATGCTTATAAAATTACTGATTATTATGAAAAGGTTGTGCACAGAAATAAAGATTTTAATTGAAATGTAATTTTTTATCCTTCTATAGTAAAAAAAAACTAGCCTTAAAAGGAATGACTCCTGGAATGATGCTGATGTGGAAGATTTCCGGAACTAACGAATCCGGGTTGTCCAATCCTTCCATGAGTCGAATAGACCAATCAGGAAAGGGCTCCGTCTATGCATCGCCGTATGGGTTACCATAAAGAGAGGAAAGGTTACCATCGCCAACAATCGCCAAATTTGTCGCCAACTTAACGATATATCGCCAAATTTGGCGACCAAAATTAGTTGTCAAAAATGACGCCAACTTGGCGATAACTGTAATATTTCACCAAATTTTTAATTTCTTTACAACACCAGTCGTTTGATACATCATTTGAGAGGTTTCTTGTGTGTTATTCCCCATTCTGCTCCCCAGGGGGGACACATTTTTAATTTCTTTACAACACCAGTCGTGTTACACAAGATTTGAAAGGTCTGCAACTGCTTATTCATATTATGCATGTCTTGTGTGTCACCCCCACACTCTGCTCTCCCCAGGGGGGGTCACATTTTTAATTTCTTTACAACACCAGTTGTGTGACACATCATTTGAAAGTTCTGCAACTGCTTATTCATATTATGGATGTGTTGTGTGTCATCCCCCACTCTGCCCCCCGGGGGCACATTTTTTATTTCTTTACAACACCAATTGTGTGACACATCATTTGAGAGGTCTGCAACTACTTATTCATATTATGGATATCTTGTGTGTAACCCCCCCCCCCTCTGCCCTCAGAGGGGACGCATTTTGTAATTTCTTTGCAACACCAATTGTGTGACACATCATTTGAAAGGTCTGCAACTGTTTACTCATTTTATGGATGTCTTGTGTGTCACCCCCACTCTGCCCCCCAAGGGACACATTTTTAATTTATTTACAACACCAGTCGTGTGACATATCATTCGAGCGGTCTGCAGCTACTTATTCATATTATGGATTTCTTTTGTGTCGCCTCCCACTCTGCCCCCCCCAGGGGGGCACATTTTTAATTTCTTTACAACACCAGTCGTGTGACACATCATTTGAAAGGTCTACAACTGCTTATTCATACCATGGGGTATTGGCGAGCGCAGCAAGCAGGGGTAGCCAATAATTTGGAATCGCTAAGCGATTACGCGGGGGGTTGGCGAGCATAGCGAGCAGGGGGGCGGGGCCCCCCTAGTATTTTATAAAAAACATGTGAAAAAACTAAGTGTTTCCCGCCAATGTTCCATTTCTAGAACATGTTAGAAATCATGCACAAAAATTTTTTTTGAGAAAAAAAATTACTCATAGTGCTTATATTTGAGTTTTAATAGGATTTTTACCAATAAATAGTTTGTGTTATGTTTCGATCATAGTGCGGCGTTTAAAAGGTTAAATGTGATGCGATCGTACTGTAAAAAGTTTTATAACTATTCAGATCTTGGTGCAATTATTGTTGCACTTTTATCCAAAAATTCACGAATTCGAAGTTTGTTTCTATTATATACAGGGTGCACCAGGATTATTGGGACAAAATTTAAAGGGAAGCAGGGAACATCACAAAGGTTTAGATTTTCTTTGCAATTCATGTTAGAAAATGTTTTACTGGCGTGGTAGTGACGACACAATAAAAGAAAAACAAACAACACCAATAGGGAAAGAAAACACATTTATTATTCTTAGGGCTGAAAAGAAGTCTGGATAACACTGTAAAGTGCTCAGGACCTTGTTTCCCACATCATGACAGCTGCCTGGGGGAAATCCTGAGATTCCCGGTATTTTAAAGAGAACATTAGATCTTCCATGCATTGCAGATGCGCCTCTATGCATTACGGCAGAGTGTCGTAATTTCGAGTACCTGTTTTGATGACATCCGTTGCATCTTTAATGTTCTTTCTTCTTAGTTTTCTGCTGTACTAAGAATAATAAACATGTTTTTTCTTCTTATGCATGTCCTGTCTTTCTTGTGTTTCGTATCGTTACTATAGTGCCAGTAAAACCTTTCTGACCATAAGTTGATGTCCTTGTGATGTCTTGAATCCTTGTGATGCCCCATACCTCCCTTAAAGTTTTTAATAGTATATCTGGCACACCTTGCATATTAAATTCCGTGACACAGAAATATTTTTCCATATTAAATGTACTTAAATATTAATGTATAAAATTAATAATACTATCATGCGATACCATTTAATTAATTATGTACGATAGGATTTAATAGAATGAAAGAAACATCTATTCATGTCTTTTTAAGTTTTATTTTGATCTTAATAATGTTGGAAATGGCTCAAAGAAATTCTGCAGCGATTACTTACATTCAATTCCATACCGATCGGTTCAGTAATTTTTTTTCTCTGTTATATGTAGACAGGCATTTATATAGACGGACGCATGAGAAGACAGTTATAGGTAATACAAATTTATTGCATCATTACGTGCGGATTCAAAAAATACTTCATTAAAAACTCTGATCATGCAAGGTAAAAATAATATACGTTTTGTAGTAGGTTAATTTTTGAAAGAATCTAGCTTTGCAAATTATGCCGAAGTAGAACTACAGACAGTACATTTATATGAAGTAATCTTGTTTATTTAGAAAGTGATTAAAATAAAATGGATTATATGAATCTCTGGTTACAAAAATGCATTCATATTTTATTACAAAGCGATCATATGTGCATATAGAACGAATTTGTGCATTCGATCTTTTTAAATAATTATTTAAATGGATATTGTTACATCGTACGAATTTAATATATCCAACTGAGCGAAAACTTTTCCAGGCTGGGAAATTAAATCTAGATACTTGGCTTACAATGCTTTACTTGTTAAGCTACCTGGGCGATAGCCAGGTGGGATTTTTCGCTCAGATAACCTTATAGGTCATAACATCTGGTCTGTCATTTATACAGCTCAACAGAATAGGCCGCAGGTAATGGAACTCCATATGACGATGGATACGTAGATATACTATTATTTTCAACACAATCTAACTGATTGGTAAAGTAATCATACGAATTTAATATTTCCAACTGAACGATTTTCGATTCCCAGCCTGGACAATTTTTTCGCTCAGTTGGAAATATTAAATTCGTATGATTACTTTACGAATCAGTTAGATTGTGTTGAAAATAATAGTATATCTACGTACCCATCGTCATATGGAGTTCCATTACCTGCGGCCTATTCTGTTGAGCTGTCTAAATGACAGACCAGATGTTATGACCTATAAAATTATCTGAGCGAAAAATTCCAGCTGGCTATCGCCCAGGTAGCTTAACAGGTAAAGCATTGGCCTTGTAAGCCAAGTATCTGGGTTCGATTCCCAGCCTGGACAATTTTTCGCCCATAATTGTTTTTTAATAAGCTACTTTCGAATAATATCGGAAATCAAGGTTGGATTTCAACAAGGTAGTAATGTTTGGTGACCAAAGGGAATGTGGTCATTAGGGAAGAATAAAAAAATTAAAAATTGTGTAATTTTTGTTAATTAATTGCGACACTGATCATCAACTGATTATGACTTCCAGGTATCAAAGAATATCTTTATTCTTATCAGAAATTGTCTTTCTAACGCAATATTGGCTAAAATTCTAATATAAATAGCAATTATCAAAACATAGATTATTCTTCATTATATTCATAATCCAAGTTTTTCACATTATTTATTTTTCCACTTTTCGGAAAAGATTACGAGTTAATCACAATTTTTCATTTCAAAGAACTAAAAACATCGGTATTATGATTTTAAAATTTAGAGTATTTCGCTGTAGGTTTCACGAGGTAAAAAAAAATAGTAACTTTTATTTATACTTTTTTCTTGTTTTTTTTTATTGCTTTGTTATTATAAACACGTTTCCTATAAGTGCTTTTTAAATAAAATTTTGCATCACAAACTTAATTATTTAGTGTAGCTTAAAAATTAAATATTTACTTAACTTTCTATTTATAATAATATTAATATTTTTGCATATCCTTTTGTCTAGTTCAATATTTTTATTAAATAAAACGTAAAGATTTTTAATTCGATAAAAGCTCCCCAGTTTAATTTTAAGAAAAGCAAAATGTTATTAAATTAAATAAAGGTTGTACGAAAATATCCACATTCTTTTAAAAATATTTAATAACACAAAGCATAAACCAGGAAATAAAAAATCAATACCAGGAATTTTTTTTTTTTACTTTTCTTGTAATATATTTGGCTTTCCAGAAAAACAAAAAAGACTATTAATTCTGATTTGTTAATGTAAGTGTTACGGCTTCACCATAATCTTGTATATCGCGTCTCCATGGCGCATTCTTTTGTAACGGCTTCACCATAACCTAGGATGCCGCGCGTCTGCTTGTGGCGCATTCTATTGTACTTTAGGTTTGCCGTTTTGGCAACATTGGAATATCGTTTTTTTTGGTTTTGGTTTTCGGCGATCTTAGCGGACCTATGGTGTGTTTCGCTAGATCTGTATTCTTTATTTCGAAATGTAAATAATGTGTAAATAATTCTATAAAAAGAATTTTTAAGTAATTAGTAGTATTAATTGAACCAGCGACCTAATGAGTATTAAAGATACTCGCAACATTCGACAGTTCGTTACAGTAAGCAAACAGTTTAATGATGTTTTGTGTTATGAAAAGAAGAATATTTTTGTTTAAATAATGCATAAAAATAATATGAATGCGTTTATGATCGATTTATTTACTTAGGGAAAATTGGATAAAAGTGCCGTACTTTTTAATTTCATTGTTTTAAAGATCGCCAGTTAATTTTATTTGTCAGATATATTTCGTACGAAGTACTACCTACTGCGTTATCTCCTGTACTAGAATTTCTAAAAAAAAATTCAGATTTGCACCGATCATGATCCCTAGACCCCAAAACTACCATCAGTAAAAAACTTTATTTATCTATCTATCTATATGTCTATAGCTATCAGTATATAGATAGATAGATAGATGGAAAGATATAACCTTTCTGACGCGATAACTTTCCAAACTCATATAAAATCAAGGGGCAAAAAATCTCGATCAAGTTAGTTTATGGAAAAAATCGGACTACGGGAGTGGAAAAAGATGGAGTTTTGTGAAAAGCGAAAAAATCTAAAACTTCTTAATTTAAAAAAAAAATCGAATCAGTTTCAAGTTTATATTACTTCTAAAATATTAGCCAAAAGTTTATGTATGATAGACTTTTTGATAAAGTTAAAAATTGATTCAAAGGAAAAAAAAAAAAAAAAAAAATACGGTTTTTCTGAGTAAAAATTCATAGATTCGTCAATTCTCGAGATACTAAATCCAATTAAAATAAATTTAAATTTTCTTAATTTTATCTAAAAAATGTTTATTTGCAAAATTTTTACAAAAGCAACTCTTATGACAAAATAAATAAAAAAACAAATAAATAAAAACGAAAACAAAAGTGGAGGTGGAAGAAGAAAAAAAATCCTTAACTTCGTCAATTCATGTATCAAATCCGATTAAATTTACTATACATCTTCTCAATAATATTTACAACTTTTATACTGACGAGTTTCTGATAGGACCAGTACTTTTATCAAAAACAAATTAAACAAAAATAGTAATTGAAGGAAAAATATTATTAAGGGGGTACTCAAATGCAAACTGCTTATATTCTGGCCCATTCTTAAATTCATTTTGCTCTCAAATACATTTAATTTTCGGATTATCTTATTTAGGAACTACATAGTGCGACATTTTGGCTCGACTTGCGATAAACGCAGAACATACTTTTAAAAATGCTGTCAAAGTGAGCATTTTGAATATAATTTCCGAAGCGATCGTGAGGAAGATTTGAAGATTATTCAAATAACAAATTTCTTATTTTCTGACTCATTTTTAAATTTAGTTTTGCTCACAAACGCATTTAATTATCAGCTTCTCTTATTTAGGAACTATATAATGTGCCGTATTGGTCGATTTTTTTGTAAAGTCATAATATATTTTTAAAAATACTGTCAAAGTGAGCATTTGAGAAGAATTTTGCATAAGAAGATTGTGATAAAATTAGCTCTTATAGAAAAAGGAAATTAAAAATCCTTCAAAAACTTCTTACCAAATAACGTAGTTAAATTCGGTTTATCTCTAATCATATTTTATTTTTTGTTGTTGAAATTAGCACTTAATTTCGAATTCTAACTCCGTCTGTAGACCAATCCGACAAGAATTTTTAAACTTTTCACTTTTATGTATGATTTAAAAACATATTTCATTTTACAGATATTATAGAAAGCATCGAAAATTTTGTTTTTGTAGCATTTTACACCAAAGCATGGGTAAGAAGTCCACTAATCCCTCAACTGAAGTGAAGAAGCTGGATCTGGCAGTCATTTATGCTTCGCAGAAAGGAAAATTACCAGTACTCTCCAAAAAATATCCGATTTATTTATCTGTTATTTAAACTAAAATTTATGTAGGCAAATAGTGAAGACACGTAAAAGATTTCGCACAGTTACCAGTAGTGCTAACACGAAATAGCTATAAAAAAGTACCACTAAATGTTGTAAAAAGAATGCAAACAGAAATTAAAGTATCAATAGGGAACCCCTCTGCTTACAACTGAACGGCGCGGTATTTCCCTAAAGCACCTGCGCATATGAAAACTACGTGATACGACATCTTGTATAACAAGGCATTTCACCTCCAATTATCAGTTTATATTGAATTGCATAAAACTTATAATTTTTCAGATATAATATTTTGAGAAGCTAAGAGATTTAGTTTCTAAGAAAATATAATGAATCCTGTCAAAAGTTTAAAATTTAACATTTAAAATGAATCCATTTTTTCATAAGTAGACTATAAATATGATAAAAAAAGGAACATTGTTTTTAAAATGTGTAAAGTATTTCAGATATAATGCTCTACAAATATCATGTAATTTTGTATTATCATTTAAAAAAAATAAGCATATTTTATAATAAAATTCGCAAATTCACATTCTTTTCAACCATGATTTTTTCGCGTAGCGTGAATTTTCATCCTGTACTAGTAAGATGTTTCTTTTTGGAACGAGGGCTGTTAAATAAAGTATGAGCGTAATTTTTTTATTAACAATACTTTATGCTCACAAATTTAATCTTGTGTTTCATTGTATGTGAATGAGTATGTATTAATTTCTTTGTTCATTCATTTCCAGTAGTATATCAGGGGTAGTTATAAAAGTTCAGATAGTTTCAGTATCGCCTACGGCAGCAGATCATAAACTTGGGTACACGTATCCCTGGGATACGCCATTTTGCAAGAAGATTGATTTAGATTGATTACAATATTCCAAGAAGAAATTGTCAGTCAAAGTATATTTAGTCAAAGTATTATATACTTTGACTAAATATCGAATTTTAATATTTCAATTAACTTCCTAATGAACGTCTTACTATTCGGGTATCAGGAATGTCAGAATTCAGCTGATCAAGCTGATTCAGAAATAAATAGATAATTTCTAATTAACCTGACTCTCCACGGGCTCTTTACAATAAGCCTGAAAAATATCAAGCTAACTGAGGATTAAATGAACATTCTCCAATCAACTGGGAAATCACAAAGAGCTTAAGCCTAAATCTGCTTTACATCTTTGCAATAAACCTAAAAATTATCAGATCGATTGTAAAAAGTAAGATGATTCTCCAATTAGCCGCTTTCTTTGTATCAGCCTAGACGCTTTGAGGAGAGCCAGATTTCAAAATTAACATATGCCATATAAATGGTGTGAAAATTCTTGTAACGATCAACTCAAAAATACATTTAATTTAGGTTTAAGTATTGTACTTTCAGAAATATCTTCGAAAATGCAATGCAAAAATGTGCCCCTCCTTTATTTCCGAATATAATAAAATTATAATTATAATAATAGAAAAATAAAGATAGAAGGAGGTTATTAAAACCTTGCTGGAAAACAATAGCGATAATCCCAAGTCCCACACTTTTAGTGAAAGTTGTATTTTCCCGTTACCCTCAAATTTCATTTTGGGGGAGCGCAGCAAGTAGAGTTAACGGGTGCTCAAGATACATATCTTCATGGAAGGATTCTTGATAATGATTTTCCACAAATATTACCTGTGATTAGCCGAAATATTAACTTTTAAAGACATGGTTGGTTTGGACATATGTAAAGAAACGGATGGCATACTCTATGCGCTATCGCTTTTTAAAGTCTCGATAACAACTTATTATTGTTTTAATAACGATTTTTTTAATATTAAAGTCACTAATTAATATATTTATTATATGGTACAGATTCTTTGAATACGAATAAAACTCGAAATTGTACAATAATTAGTTTTCTTGAATAACCATATCACCTTTTTTTTTTAAATTCATCAAACATAAGTGTAATTATTAGCTACATTTATTTAAAAAATTACAATCAACAGTTTTAACCAATGTTGAAGTTTAAAAGATTTTTTCCACAAAAAGCCCTATTTTCGAATAAGTGTAATCGCCTTTATATGCCGTTAAATGAGGCTAATAATACTGTTAGAAAATCGTTGTAGAATTTTAAATTAAATTGAATTGCTAAATCAATAACCTGAAATATTATGAAATGATACTTTATGGTCCAAAAATAAATTTATTTTCATTTTAAATCAAACACAAATTGCGAAAAGTCTAATTAAACATTCAAGTTCGAATCTTACATTGACACATATTTTTAAAAAGTTTCCATTTGCAGCAAGACTCTGAAATTCAAAAGACATATTTCTGCTTCATTTGACACATTTATCGATTATATAGCGATAATATGAAATATTCTCCCTTTACAAAATTAATTTAAAATTTAATATTATCGATAGCTCTTTCTAAGTATTAACAAAATATATTTTGCTGTCGAAATAAGTCAATAACACATTGAAAGCTGAGAACCTTTATATCTATCAGAGATTTCAAGTGCCATTGTATGATGTAGATTGGTATTTTAGAAATTTCGAAACAAATAGTATGGTACGTACTTTTAAATTCTTAAAGATTACATTTTGATTATACTTTTTGTTATTTTATAAAATAAAATATTATATTATTGTTTAAATAAAATTTTCTTAGTAAAACTTTAAAGAAAATTTTCATTTTATAATTATTTTATATCATGCTGAATAATTATTTCATATATCGGAGTGGCGTAAATAATGAAAAAATTACACATATTAAAAGACTATCTTTAATTAAAAATTTGCGATAATTAGAAATTAATGAAACAAATTTAAACTAATACTTGATCAACCCGTCGAACAAAACACTATCGCTAAACTACAGCCATTTAAAAATTTATAAGGACAAGCGAAAGAAAGCAAATGTAGAAACCGTTTGGCAAGAAAATAATATGCAAATATTTGTATGCTAAAAATGATTGAAATTGATCATTTACAAACAACATTTTAATTGAAAATTTGAAAAAAATCATTAAAATGCATGAATTAAAAAAAATAATAGGTTGTTACACGGAAAAAAATATAAAGAAACGCATTTTTTAAAATCGCAAATACAATTTTGCCTATTTGATAATGTTATAAGATTGTTTAAAGTGGCCTAAAACTGTTGCGCAGTAAGATTGTTCAGTTTCTTTCCTTCTTCATCATACCAAAAAGTACTCAACAATTTGAATTCGAAAAAGATAACGTTTTTGCTTATTGAAAATGTGGAACGAGTGGACTTGAAATTGCAAGAAATATAAACAAATCTAAAAAAGCTATTTATAATTTATTGAAGGATCCAAAAGATTATGGCAAAAAGAAATATAAATGTAGCCAGTTTCTCTGACTATCCGCAAAAAAAAAAAAAAAAAAAAAAAAAAAAAAAAAAAAAACAGTAGAATTGCGCGTCAAGCTTCCTTAAAAAGAAAAAAATATATTTACACCAGAAATGAATCTACCATGCAATGGATGATCTTGTTCAATTTGTTAAACTATGATAACATCCACTCCTTATGAAATTAGCTAAGATGTTTAGATTAGAAATTATTCATAACATGTTTCTTTATGATTTTGCTGGAAATATGCAGTACTTTCGAACAAAAAAAGTAGGGGAGACCGGGGCCTGTTGGTCCAGTTTTTTTTATTTCATTTTTTTCAATACCTAAATTTTGTTTATTTTCAAATTTAGTATTTTTTACAATACCTAGTACATTTAACTAGTGGGGAAAACGCTTATTTTTAGTTAATACGAAATTTTAAGAACTTTATGAACTTAGTTATGGTGTGATGTCATGTGGGCCAACCTACCCCGTGCACGGGGTTTGTTGGCCCATTGAGGGGGCACGTTGGCCTGCAATGCTCTTTTTTATGTTTATTTAGAATTTGTATAAAATTCATAATAATTCACTATTAGAACTGTTTAGAAATTTTAATTCATGTATAAAGAAAAAAATATTTGCAAATTAAGTTTACAAATCAGAGGGATCATTGCAGTGAATGCATTCAAAATATAATCTATTAACCTCTTTTGGAACACATTTCACATGAGCCCAAGCTTTGCAACTCACGCACTGGATCCATTCTTCCTTAGGCATACTTTGATTAAACTCCTTCAGACAACGTATGGAGATATTATCTTCCTCATCCTCTCCTTTCTTTTATAAATTCCTTCTTCCTCTTTTGACGATTCAGACCACTACACCCAGACTGTTAGGGATCAAAAGGAAACAAAATCTTTTTTACAGATTACTTTCCTTTGCGATTTTTGGTCTGATTTCTTCTTTTAATATTAGTTTTAATTTTGGCACTATTTTTTTCTTCTGTTGAGTTTTGTTGTTGTTCAAGAGCTAATTTGACAGGGGTGCCTGTCAGGACTCCAGATCTTCTCTTCATTCTATTCGAAGCATTTATCTTCCTTGGCTCTGCCTTTTCGAATGGTTCTATGTCATGAGATGTTGGAGTTATCTTGCATGGAGCAGGAGAAGATGCGGCAGGCACATCTATGGAAATAAGCCTACCCATAGTTACCTGGGTTTCATTAGAATCTTCACTAATTGCTTTGTCGTGCGTGCTTGAAGGCATCACTCACATACGAAGGCACGAAATCAGAGTTAGTAAAAACATTCCTACTGAAAGGGCATAGTCCAGTTTTCTGAAAACCTGATGTTATGTTAACTGGATTTATTTTATTGGAAAGGGCAGTTTTCACAATTCCCGGAATATATGGCGTCTATTAGTTGTCACCCAACCACCACAGGCTTAATTAACATCTTTTGAATGGGTCAACGTGCCCCAACGTAAGTGGGCCAACTTGCCTCCTCTCCATGTTTGAAATACTTTTGCTATTCTACACATATCTTAACAACATTTAACATTCATTGTTACATAAAAAGAATGGTTATACATTGAGCTTTTAAAATATTACTCAACTTTGTTCTTGTGAAGTACCTCTTGAGAGCATTAAAGCTTTATGCACACAAACGAAAATTTACTTCGAGATTGACGAAAGTGAAAAATCATCGTTGTTCTTAGTTTGCTTTTGTTAGGACAATTGAAACTCCTGGAAGGATAGTGAAACAGGTTTTCTATCATATTTCTGGACTTGTGGCGACATCTGGTGACTGGTTTCAAAATTAAATCAAATTGGCCAACCTACCCCTATGTCCAACGAGCCTTGGTCTCTCCTATACTTTGAACGCACCAGAATGTATTCTCCATTATTGGTAGGACTTTCAAGACAAACCTCTCTTTTCGAAACACCAATTCAGAGGATATTCTGTAATTACATTGGCAAATTTTGCAGCTAGTGGAACAACATCAATCTGGTCCACTCGAGATCGCGTGAATTCAAAATTACATCTGGATATGTTTGCTGAAAAACCATTGCCCCTTATCACAGGTGATTATTATTTATTTCGAAAAGACAATGAAATTTTAAATATGTCTCGTGTATCATGTCCATTGTTTGCGCCAATTTTGTCCAACTTTTTGTATTGGCCACCCAAAAGCCCTGATTTAAACCCCATAGATAATATGCGAGGCATTTTAACTACAGAAGTATGTAGGTATGACACACAATGGACAAATACAGACAATTCGACCTCATTTATCTAATTAGCGTTGAAAAACATTTCTAAACAAATATAAATTGAACTTTCTGAGTCAATGACTGCTTAATAAATAAGAGTCGTTTAAAAAAAGTCCTTCATGCAGTGCCGGGAGGAAGAGGTAGCTTTCATATACCTTATTTATTTAATTATATATTTAAAATTAATTTATATTATTCAAACATACGAAGCTCAAATTACTGGAACTCGATTATATAAGATTGAATATTAGTTTTTGTCAATACTAAAAATTAATGGGAATTTTTAGAAATTAGTCATCTTTTATTCAAGCTTGTTTTATTTTAAGCGATTTATAAGGTCGCCAAATTCCATGATATCATGAAGTGTATGCCATTTTAAAACACCACGATGGATAAAAACATGATGGTTAACAAACCAATGAGCTTGGTTGAAATCTTAATTCATGTGCACATGCACACTCACATCGAAATCGATTAATATATACGAGTGCTGTCGCGGGAAATTGATTTTTTTTAAATGTCACCCACATTAGAAATTCAAACTCTATCTCAGGCATTTTTTAAGGTAAAGACAAAACAAAACATACTCCGCAATTCATTATTAAGATTAAACGCTTTAGAAAGAACCCTTTTTCAATTTCTAATTTTTTGTTTGTACATCATTATACATTTAGAAGATTTTTGACAAACTTAAATGGCCGCCATTTTGAAACAAGATAGCGGATGAAGTTGGCCAGTGAACTTGGTCAAGACATTGGTATGTATTATGTACGCACAGAGTTATATCCAAATCAGTTTTTAAATATACGTATTATCGCGTGACAAATTTCAGACCGTTTTAAAATGTCAACTACACTGGAAATTGAAAGTGCTATAATTCAGCAATATTTCATGATATAGATTAAACAAAAATGCTCTGGAATCTTTGCATCAAGGACAAAAACACAAAAGGAAAATCTTTTTCAACTTCTTACTTTTTTGCACCTAATTTTAAAATTTAATTTAATTTTAATTACTATTCCGCCATTTTGAAAAAAATGGCAGATGGAACTTTTCTACGAATTCGGTCCAGACATCAGTGTGTTCCATGTAAGCACCAAATTACATCCAAATCGGTTTATAAGTACCCGTATTATCACGTGACGAAAATCAGACCATTTCAAAATGAGGGCAACACTAGAAATTAAACAGTGCTAAAACTCAGCCATTTTTTAAGATACAAACAAAACAAAAAATGCTCTGAAATCTTTGTATCAAGGTCAAATGCATAAAAGAAAAATCTTTTTCAATTTTTCATTTTTTTACCTAATTTTAAATTTAATTTTTTTTAAATTTAAATGATTGCCATTTTGAAACAAGATGGCGGATGGAACTGGCCAACGAACATAGTCCAGGTCACATTATTTAAAATGCACACACCAAGTTACATCCAAATCGATTCATAAATACGCGTGTTATCACACCACAAAAATCAGATCATTTCAAAATGTCAGCCATACTAGAAATTCAAAGTGCTATAACTCAGTCATTTTTTAAGATATAAACAAAATAAAATGTGTTCTGGAATTGTTGTTTTATGCTCTAACACATAAAAGAAAAATATTTTTCAACTTTTAATTTTTTCAAATAAAATTTAAATTTTAAATTTAAAAAAATTTAAATGACCGCCATTTTGAAACAACATGGCGGATGATGCTGGCCAATAAACTCGGTCTAGACATTTGCATGTAAAATGTACATACCAAGTTTCATTCAAATCGTTTCATAAATACGATGGTTACAGCATGACAAAAATCAGATATATATAATATATGTCAACATTTGAGCGGAGGGTGGTTTTGGGGTCTGGGAGTCATGATCAATGTAAATATACCAAAATTTTCCGGAAGTGCTTTTCTCCGGACGGCTGCAATAGGTAGCTTTTTACTTTTTGTAATGAAAGCTATCTAAAAGATGATTTTGTAAAATATTAATTTTTTTCTTTACAAATACTTCATTTTGTCCTTATAATTTTTTCCATGTTTCACGTCATATATTTCTTTCTATCCCTGTTTTATAAATTTTATTGTAATTTAATTTCACATTAACCCATTAACGCCCAGCGTCTTCGTTTGAGGAAGGTTACAAAAACAGCAAGAAAGCGGTTTTCCCACCAGTAAAGAAGAAGAAAAATGTATACCTTATTTCACGAGACAGAATCCTTGATAAATTTAGATAAAAGTTAATTTGCTTTTAAAAGTGGTGGGAAATACAAAATTTAAATTTTAGCGAAGAAAATAATTCGGGTGTTAATGGATTAATATGTCCCTAATGTTTGCTAATTACGAGTAGTAATTAATATTTTACTGTGTTTTTAGTTGATAATTACTTTAACACATATTACTCATTTTTCAACGTGTTCTTATAATTTCTTCCATACCTGTATGATATAAAATTCCAATAATGAATGTTCTTAAATGCCACATTAAATAAGTTACATGTGTTTGTTACGTCATCAAAGGATTTTTTAAATCAACACTTTATTTATGTTTTTACTTATATTTTTAATTTTATTTAAAAATATCTTTATGCATGATTACATGCTAATTAAGGCTTAGGCCCTTTGGGGCCCGGTTTAGGATCTTTTGGAGATTTTTATTCAGACATCATTAATAAATTGCTCTCTCATAATCTGATCTTTATTTTGTGACTAGTATTTCTATTTAGTTACTATCCCGTTTCTATATTCCAGTTAAAAGCCTGGATCCTACTACATCGTGTATAAGGCCGATACGAGAACTTTTCTGTAGCATACATTTTTCACTTCCTAACTTTCTTCCCTTCTCAGTGCAAAATTTTAAAGTTGAATTTTGGACTCCTCTCCCTGAACAAATACCCTCCTATTTTTACTGAACCCAAGGGTCCTGTTTTAAGCATTTTCCCATTATTTTTTGCATTTCTTTAAAATATTATTCTAATGATTATTTCATACTTTATGTTCAATTTTAAGCAATTGAAGATCTAAAACACCAAATACTAAGACATTTTAGCGTGTTTTTTCTGTTAAAGCCCTACGCTTAACTATCAGCTGGTTCTTGTTGGGGTCCCTATTATAACTCCCTTAAAAAAGGTCTGATTCACTAACTTTTTTCTAATACCTTCTAAAGTTCGCCAGCTACTATATAAATGAAAAAAAACTCAGACTTCGGCTACCACTAATTTTCAATGCTAATCGTCGTAAAGCTCTTAGAGCATCTTCTTTAGAAATGACTCGAAGAGCTTGTAATTTTCTTTTCCATAATTCTAGCATTTTGTGATTGAATTAAAAACCACTAAAATGTATCTTTATACCCAAGTTCATGTGTTGGTGACACATCGTTTGTGTCAGCTTTGCTAAGGATCTGTTGCAAAGATTAAGTAGGAAATTACTATGAAGTCCTTGTATCTACAATGTTTATCAGTTTTGATTTTAAAAAAGCCACTTTAATGGCTTTGAGTACCCATTTTGCAAGAAAGTGTCGAGATAAATTACCCTGGCTACTCTTTCTTTCATCAAGCCCTGAATCGGATTAATTCGGATGTAGAATAATTCTCAGATTATGCACACGTTGATATGCTGTACATACGACACATATAGAACTAACGGACATGCATATCATTTATTTCTGTATATCAGATAAAGCACAACGCAGTGAATATTTACGAATCTTAATTCAAAAGTATACAGATTTTAATCAAATACAAAAACTGTAGAAATAAAAATTACAATTAGTTTAGTTTCACTATGCATAAGAATCCTTATTTTACTGTCTTTAAAATTCTACAAATGTGTATAATCTTTAAGACCTTCATTAAATTTAATTAATATTTACCTAAGAAATATATTTTGGATTTTAAAATATTATAATGGATTCATTTGTCAAAGTTTGAATATTTGATGAAAAGATGATGTAATTAGAAAGAGGAAATAGGCATATTAATGATGATTAATTTCTATCTGAGTACATTGACGCATGTAATACATAAATCTGTGTAATGGTTCTTATACAAATATTTGATAGCGTGAATGTTATACTTTGAATAGTATGTTATATTACATAAATATGATATATGATGTGCAGTTAAAAAGATTTTTATAAAAGTAATAAAATTTTCTAATTTAATTTTCTAGATATATTCACGCAAAATGGTGGTATTTACGAAAACGCTTTAATGTTAAATTTATATTGAAGTTTGTTTAATTAGAGGCTATTACCAAAGTTTAGAAATGTTCCTTTTTAACGTAAACAAAGAATCAACTTTTCTCTCATTTTCAGAAAGTAAACTTCTCATGCATATTATAGAAGACTTTTCAACGTTTTAAAAATGTAATTTAACTAAAAGCTATTTGTTCCACCTTAATCAGTTTACTCTATATCTTAAACCTACATAAAGCACAGTTTGTTAAGAGGCATTTAAGACATTCTGAATCGTCTGAAATATCTAAGAATATTGAAATCCAAGATTTTGATAGAAAGATGATATTATTATTCCTCAAAAGCATAAATTATTAATAATTAACGAAATCCTTTATGAGTATACCAATGCATATGATATATAAATATATGGTTTCTACACAAATGTTGAAAATTCCTGCAGAAATAAATAGTACATAGCATGAATAACATATAATGAAAATACAATGAAATATATTAAAATATACTAAATAAAAATAATGTTACAGCGTATATAGGGTTCTTTTGATCTTATGGTTAGACAACTTCAAACTCTTGCTTATAGAAAAGTAGAAAATAATTTATTTACAGAACTTCAGAACAACAGAGTCTTCGAAACTCACAAATATTTCTAGATATTCAAAAATAATTGTTCAAATCTATCGTATAAGTGCAGATATAGGTTCCAGAGACTCTTTATACAACGTCTCAACACTAAATCACATTCAAAATAACGTAAATAAGACTCAAGCAAACTTGCTTAACAAACGCGTTGTTCACTCAATGACTGACTGGTAAATAATAACAACAGCTCGCATCGCTTCTCTTCTTATATAGGCTCGATAACTCTGTGCGGGAAATTTTTAGAACCATCTCGAAAAATCCACGGAACAACAAACAATGTATCAGTATATCTAAGGGGGGTTACCATAGAGAGGAAAGGGTTACCATCGCCAACAATCGCCAAGTTTGTCGCCAACTTGGCGATGTCTTCAATATTTCGCCAATCTGCCGTAGACATACACTGAAAATAATGGACAAGTTTGCTTGATAACAGAGACAATGTAACAAAAAATTATTAGTAAAGGAATGAAGCTTAATAAGATTATTTACATTATTTCACAGTACAAACACTATTTACAAAATTCGTAACACTACCCCCTCCTCAAAGACTGCACGTCCCGGGCAGTGCAATCCCTGAGTTAGAGGAAAACACTTAAAATAAATAAATAAATAAATAAATAAATAAATAATAATAACAATAATAATAAAATTTACATAAATAAGAACTAATTACTATTTACATATTTACAAAAAGTGACTTTCATGACCATGGTCTGAAATTCCAGTTTAGAATTTTTAATCACTTTGGCCAAAATAAGGGGCTAGCCGGTTATAATGTACGAACTTGAGCTTGGTGTGTGGCGATTTTCGTATGCGTACGACGACGTCATTCAGCCTGTTGACGACTGTGTAAGGACCGTCCGAGTTTCTTTGTAATTTTGGTCCCTTGTAATGTCCTTTGTAATTGTAGTCCCTTACGACGTATGGGATTCCACAACCAAACTTTGTCACCTTCGTTGAACTCATGTCCAGCTGCCTTTGTGTCGTACCGTGTCTTCATCTTTTCCGATGCCAGTCCGATTCGGTTCCTCGCTAGACGATGAATCTCCTCAATCCATGCCTGGAGTCCATCCACGTATTCTTCAGGCGACAAAGGAGCGTCAGGAGGACGGCCAAACAAAAGATCCGCAGGCAGACGAAGATCACGACCAAAGAGCATTTGAGAAGGGGAGTAACCAGTGGCCTCATGAGTGGCACTCCTGTAGGCAAGCAGGAAAAGAGGCAATTTCTTGTCCAAGTCCTGTTGGTCTCTAGACACCAGGAGAGAGAGGCTATTTAGGATGGTACGATTGAAACGCTCCACCATGCCGTCCGATTAAGGATGTAGGGGTGTAGTTCGAGTTTTGTCCATGCCGAGTAGTCCACACATTTCCTTAAACACAGTCGAATCGAAGTTTCTTCCTTGATCGGAATGGATTTGAAATAGAACTCCGTATCTGGAAACCCAGTGTTGAACCAGTATGTCTGCTACGGTTACCGCCTCTTGATTAGGAATGGCGTAGGCTTCAGGCCACTTAGTGAAGTAGTCCATGACAACAAGGATGTACTTATTGCCATCAGATATTCTAGGAAGAGGACCCAAGATGTCTAGAGCAATTCGTTCGAAAGGAGCTCCTACATTATAACGCTGCAATCGTCCACGGGTGCGCCTCTTTGGACCTTTACGTGCTACACAGGTGTCACAAGTTCGACACCACTTCTTCACGTCACTGTGAACATTATTCCAGTAGAAACGCTCTCGAACCTTTTGCAGGGTCTTCATTACACCAAAATGACCTCCTCTGGGACTACCATGCAGTTCTTGAAGGACCATAGAAATTCTCGACTTAGGGAGTAGTAGTTGCCATCTACATGTATTTCCATCGTCAGACTCCCATTTTCGGTACAAGATGCCGTTCTTCAAATGTAAGGATTCCCAGAGAGCCCAATAACGTTTAGTCGTAGGATGGTAATGGGCCATCTCTTGCCAGCTGGGCTTCCTGTTGGACTCCTCTTTCAGCTCTAGAATTGGCTTAATTTCAGGATCAGCAAGTTGATCTTTACGCAGGCTCTCGTCACTCCTCGGATCTTGCGATGATGTAGACCCAGTTGTAACTTGTCTTATTATAGGACCTTTGGCATTAAATTTCTTCTCAATCCGGTCGCAGTACCTACAATTCTCTGAGCAGGGTCTTCTAGAGAGAGCATCTGCATTTCCATGTGATGAGCCTTTTCGATGGCGTATCTCCATATCGTACTCTTGAAGCTTTTGTATCCACCTGGCTATCTGGCCTTCAGGGTTCTTAAAATTCAATAGCCAAGTTAGAGAAGCATGATCAGTTCGGATCAGGAATTTCCGACCGTAAAGATAATGATGAAAATGGTCTATGGCTTTCACTACAGCAAGAAGCTCTTTTTTTGTTACGCAGTAGTTTCGCTCTGTCTTTGATAAGCACTTGCTGAAATAGACGATAACACGCTCCTGGCCGTCGATTTCCTGGGACAGTACAGCGCCGATGCTTTCGTTACTTGCATCCGTATCAAGTATAAACTGTTTATCTATTTGAGAATACGACAGAATTGGAGTGGATGTTAAGGCCTCCTTGAGCTTTTCGAAAGCAGCGTCACATTCCTGTGTCCAGATAAATTTTTGATTGGCTTCTGTTAATTTATGAAGTGGTCTTGCAATCATCGAGAAGCCTTTGACGAATTTTCTGTAATAGGTGCATAATCCTAGAAAACTCCGAAGCTGGTGAACATCTGATGGACGATTCAATTTTTCACGGCTATCTTCTCCGGATCAGTCCTGACTCCATCCGCCGAAATGATGTGTCCAAGGTAGGCGACTTCATTTCGAAACAAACTGCACTTCGAAGGGCTTAACTTCAAATTAGCTTCCTTTAATTTTTGTAGCATCCGCCTGAGGTTGTTCAGATGTTCATCAAAAGATTTTCCTATGATTATGATATCATCTAAATAAACAAGACATGCTTCATATGACAGCCCCCGGAGAACCGTTTCCATAAGCCGTTCGAAAGTTGCAAGTGCGTTACATAGACCAAAAGGCATTACCTTGAACTGCCATAATCCTTGTCCCGTTGTAAAGGCAGTCTTCTCGTGGTCGTCCGGATGGATCTCTACCTGCCAGTAACCACTCTTCAGATCCAGAGTCGAGAATCAAGTGTTGCCCGCAAGTGTGTCGAGAGTGTCGTCGATCCTTGGCAGAGGATAACTATCCTTTTTAGTGACGTCATTCAGTCGGCGGTAGTCTACACAAAATCTTGTAGAACCATCCTTCTTTCTTACTAATACAATGGGAGACGCCCATGGATTTGTCGATGGTTCGATGACGTCATTTTCTTCCATATCCTTAATTAAATTCTGCACCTCTTCTTGCTTGGCAAAAGGTAATCGTCTAGGGTGCTGTTTAATAGGAGAGTGATCTCCCGTGTCAATTCGGTGTTGTGCCATTTTAGTTCGTCCAAAGTCTTCAGATGTTTGGGAAAATAAACTTTGGAATTCTCTAATTAAATTTTCCGCAGCTTCCATCTGTTTTGGATCTAAGTTTGTATTTTGTAACAAATCCTTGACTAAATTATCTGAAGATTTCTCAGAGTGACTGGAATTTTGACTTATGCACGTCACAGGAGCACATGACGCTATCACCTCTCCTTTCTTGATAGTCCTCGTCTTATCACTGATGTTAGCAATTCTGACTGGAATGGTCTTCTTCGAGAGGTCCACCACAGATGAAGCCACCAATACTCCTGCTTGTTTACTATTGTCCTCGGGATAATCTATATGGCCAAATCGATAATTAGTTTCATTGTTAATTACAGCTGGAACTAAAAATTCTGTTCTTGGACCTAGATTGATGTCTTCTTTGGCTATTACTGTTTGTTTATATTCAATTTCGTTATTTAATCCAAAAAGGCTTATTTCTTCAAATTTAGATAGCATTTCATTATTTTTAAAATCAAGTGTGAAGCCAAACTTCTTCAGAAAATCTAGCCCGATTATGCAAGGATCTGTTATGTCAGCCACATATGCCGTATGATAATATTTGCTTCCTCCAAAGTTGATGGTTAAATTCGCCTTTCCATATATGCCAATCTTGTCGCCCGTCACAGTTTGCAGGGTAACGCATGGTGGAGTCCAGATGAGTTTACATTTCAATTTTCGAGCCAAATCTTCTCTTATTATTGTAACATTGGCTCCTGTATCCACAATCATACGGCATTCAATCTCGTTAATAAATCCTATCACATATAATTCATTATCGCCGCCATTCATTTTCGATATTTGAAGGATCTTCAGGTGGGGCTTTTTATTCTCTGATCTTGAATTCATCTCACGTTCGTGGACTTTGGGGCAATTTCTTCGGAGATGTCCTGTATCACCGCATCCCCAGCACGTGAGATTCTGTCTTCTTGAGCTTGTTCTTCCGTATTTTAAAGCTTCAATCTCTTGATTTAATTTCCTAATTTCTTTCAAGACGTCGCTCTCAGTGTCTAAGCTTTTGTTCACCGTTGACCCTCGGACTGAATGACGATCTCTTCGGCTGGCTTGTGTAGCTGCTTCCAACTTTAAGGCATATAGTAATGCAGCCTTTAAATCCTGCACATCTGCCATTCGTACCGCTCTCTGCACTTCTAGATCTTTTATTCTGTCTACAAAATATTGCAGTGAGAGCATTTCCCGTACATTTGTTGGACAGTCAATGAATGCTAAATTTGCAAGCCGTTCAATTTCCGAGGCAAACTCTTGAAGGGTTTCACTCGATTTTTGATGGCGGCTCTTTATTTGTATTGTAGCATAATCTTTGAAGAATTTTTCGCCGAATCTCATTTCAAGTGCACAACTTAGTCTCAAAATTGAGTTGCGTCATATCGGGCAATGTTTGCAGCACGTCGGCGGCTTCTCCTCTCAAAGATGCTGCCAGTTGACAAGCTTTCACCTCGTCACTTCATTTGTTCGCCTCGGCTACAATGGTGAATTGGGTTTTGTAAACTTTTTCCGTCGTATGTCGACAGCTTAACGTGCACAGGAGAAGCAGGCGGATTCCTAAATTCTTCATAATTACCACTGGACGCTGAAAGTTTCTTCTCAAGATCTTGTACTTTTTTATTTAGCTTTTCATCTACTTCACCTAGTATTTTCTCTTCTACTTCCGCCATTTTCCTTTCCATTTTCTTTTCAACATTACTAACTTCATTCTGAATTTTCTCTTCTACTTCCTCTATTTTCTCTTCTACCGAGCCTATTCTTCTCTCTACCGACGAGAACTTTTCTTCTAAAGTTTTCTTCATTTCTTCTTGGCCTTTATTAATCTTTTCAGTCACATCTTCTTGGCATTTGTCAATTTTATTTGCCAACTGTTCCATTCTTTCTTCGTTTTTATTCATTTTTTTCGCCAACTCTTTTTGGCCTTTATTCATCTTTTCCGCCAACTCCTCTTGGCCTTTATCCATTTTATTTGATAATCCATTAATAGCTTTCAACAACTCATTCAGTTGCTCTTCCGTTGCTCTCGTTTTCGCCATAAGATCCCAAATTCTGACACCAAATGTTTCAGCGTATATAGGGTTCTTTTGATCTTATGGTTAGACAACTTCAAACTCTTGCTTATAGAAAAGTAGAAAATAATTTATTTACAGAACTTCAGAACAACAGAGTCTTCGAAACTCACAAATATTTCTAGATATTCAAAAATAATTGTTCAAATCTATCGTATAAGTGCAGATATAGGTTCCAGAGACTCTTTATACAACATCTCAGCAGTAATTCACATTCAAAATAACGTAAATAAGACTCAAGCAAACTTGCTTAACAAACGCGTTGTTCACTCAATGACTGACTGGTAAATAATAACAACAGCTCGCATCGCTTCTCTTCTTATATAGGCTCACAGCATGTGCGGGAAATTTCTAGAACCATCTCGAAAAATCCACGGAACAACAAACAATGTATCAGTATATCTAAGGGGGGTTACCATAGAGAGGAAAGGGTTACCATCGCCAACAATCGCCAATTTTGTCGCCAACTTGGCGATATATCGCCAAATTTGGCGACCAAAATTAGTCGCCAAAAGTGACGCCAACTTCGCGATATCTTTAATATTTCGCCAATCTGCCGTAGACATACACTGAAAATAATGGACAAGTTTGCTTGATAACAGAGACAATGTAACAAAAACTGATATTAGTAAAGGAATGGAGCTTAATAAGATTATTTATATTATTTCACAGTACAAACACTTACTATTTACAAAATTCGTAACACTAATATATTTCATAAAATCTGTATAAAAAAATATGAATATTCATTTTGACACAAATGTATTCAACATGAAGTGATAATATTGCTTATAAAATAACAAATAACTCATTCCTCATCTAAAAAGAAGTTTTATTTATTAGGTACTTTTTTATTTTATTTATAGAACAAAACAGGAATGTAATATATATATAGTGCATAAGTTTATTCACGAATAGTGAATAAACTTATTCAGCTTTATTTATTAACTATAATCTTAGTAATTTTCATTATAAAGAAAATGCAGTATACGAAAAAATACAAAGACTGAAAAAAGAAATATATTTGTTTCGTTAGGTATTAATTTGTTTCTATATGAAAAAAGTAATGTAATTATTCGTGAGAAATGAGCATTAAGAATTACTAAGTAATTTCTATTTTTGCACATCAATGTATATTCTTTAGAAATAACGAGGTGGAACCCGTCGAAATTCGACGAAAGAAAATCTTTAAGACAGAACTGTTTCATTGATTTATAATAAATCTACAAAATTAGTTACAGGAAAAAATACATCTTATATTGGTCAGCCTAACTCTCAAACAAATATTACTTTAAGCTAAAATTAACAAAATCAATAAAACTCAATTATCCAAATTATTCAACGAAGTAAAACCAAAATTCACCGGATTATATAACAGATGACGATTTTAAAATAGTATACGCGTTTTAATTTCTATTAATTTTAAGAGAAAATGGAGGGGTTTTGTTGCCACAATTACAAAATTGGTACTAAAAACTAAAAAAAAAAAATTATATCTCAAAAATAAATTAAGATACAGCTTTGAAACAAATCGCATTTAAAAGTTCATTTTTTTCACTATATGACGGTGTAAAAATTAAAAATGTATGATGTTTAGAAATGTAAAATTTGCAATACCAAAAAATGCAAAACCGAAATTGCATAGGAAAGTGTTGAGGATCCTCCTCAACACTAACCTAAGATCCCTCCTGTGTTTGTCTGTCCGTCTGTCAAAGCCATTTTTCTCGTAAATTATTGAACGTGAAAATTTCAAATTGGATAAAGTAATAAAGGCTATTAACATCGATCCACATACTTACAAATTACTAATTACTCGAAAGAAGTTCCGTTTAATTTTTGATATCCTTTCTTCTAGATCAAGAAGAATTTTATCAACTCTAATAAAATACATACTTATTTTAAAAGCAAATGATAAAACATAATTAAATTTTGTAAAAGAAGTTCAGATCAAATACTACTTTGTAGGGTAATACATGTGTTTAATAATATTTGCAATACTAATTTAAAATATAAAATTCCTCGATCCAGACATGTAGTATTTCACTACTTAGTGGATTACTTTATTTTTTCTATTAAAACTAAAAATTCATTTGCAAGAAAAGGTGATAAGTGTCCTCAAACTAAGCTAAGTGTCCCAGTACTGGTACGCAAACCTCTCGCTTCTGGTAAGTGAAATATGGATAGCGTTATGTGAAATAAAATACAGTATATTATTATTAAATAAAACTGTTATAATTTATCTTTCTGAAAATTAATTTGTCGAATTAAGGGTTTTAAACGCTTTATGCTTCTTTTTTCTTTTTTTTTTAACATTATTTGTTAATAAAAATGTTTGTTACAGCAAAATCTATAGAATCCGCATTACTATGCCTAATATAGTTTGTTATTTTCAAAATTAGAAACATTTAATAATTACTTTTATTTCAAAAAAATATGTAAATTAAGACCTAATTATTAAAATTAATCAATGAAACATTTAAATCGTTAAAAAAACTGTCTTTAAACATTATGCTTAGCATATAATCAGTTTTCAGGAATTAAAAATATAAAACTAATAGATTCATATGCATACGATCTGTAAATTAAGATTTAGTTTTAAAATTAATCAGCGAAACATTTTAAAATGTTTAAAAATTATTTTAAACATGTTTCAGATTGAAATGTTTGAGGATAGAATCTGAATGTGTGGTAGTAGCAAAAAAGGTTGAGCGATTTTGAGGAGTCATTTTTAAAAAAAAATAATAATGTGTATAATTTGTAACCTGTTTTTACTTTCCGCGTAAAGAAAACAAAATAATCATCATTTATGTGTCTGCATCTGTAAGTAAACATGGTAAAAACAAATACAAAAACAAACTAAGCATGGAATCGCACTTGCAGCTAAAGCAAACAAATATATTTGAACCATATATGGCGAAACTGTCCTTGATTCATCTCGCTACTGATGCAGTTGTGAATTAATGCAATTAAGGGCACATGGAACATAAGATGATTCAAATTTTTGAGTTTTAATTATCAAATAGAGCTAAAAAGATTACAGTGCTAAATGATTAAGGACCTAAAATACTATGGTGTGGGAAGTTTAAACACTGTCAATGTGTATATAATTCATTTTTTATATACTTTGGTATACTTCTTTTTAAATTCTATTTCAGGTAAACATTTGGTTCCTCCGTGGCTGAGTGGTCAAGACACCACGTCGCTAATCCCCTTCAAGCGTAGTAAGCTGTGGGTTCGATTCCCGCTGGTTCCATTGGATACACTCTTGTGCGGAGCTCCTGGCTGTTTCTCCTCCGTGTTATAAAATTTCCTTGTACTATCTCGTCCTTGTATATTGATGATGTCATATAATCAGCATTTCATGCCGAGCTCACAAGTCATATGTATAAGTTCAATTGAATAGTTTAACATTCATAATTGTCAAAAATTGTGTAACTTATTTTTTTAAAATGTCTAACATTTTAACTAAGAGTGTGAAATTCATTAAAATACAGTGTAACCTCGATTATCCTAGGTAATTGGGAAAAGGACCTCAGATATCAGAAATCTCAATTATTAGCGCGATAGAAATTGTGGATAAAAACTTGTCTTATTCGCAAATTTAACATCTCTTAGAATAACAAACATTAGAAATTTTTTTAAATAATTAAAGTAAATATAACAGTTACATTTAATACCTCAGCAATTTTTTCTTACAAAAATTACTTACTAGAAGTAAGTTTTAAAAAGCAAACTGAATGTTTTTTAAATATACTAGGTTATATACTGAAATATGCATTTTCAAAATTAAAACAAATGTCAAAAAATAATATGGCAATATATTTGTTCTGTATTTTTTACTTGACTTACGTAAAAAAAAAATATGATTATAATTATTGTTAAAGAATTGTAGTAACACAGTAAAAATTATTTACTATTACAACTTACAAGCTATGAAGTTACTATTTTATAGTAGCGCCGACTTTTTACCAGTGGCTTACCACTCACGCCAACTTTCAAGCAACAGAAAATTTATTGGTATAACATCATCTCTTTTTTTCCAAATAGCTTAGGGGCATAGATAGTGAACTAAAAAGTACGGTTTTCTTAAGGTTCATTCACAAAAATAAATAAATAAATATTAAAAAGGAAAATAAAAAGACTCAGGATTTATTATTGGTACGGTTAACAGAAAACTTGGTTAATCGAAACTCGATTAATCGAAATTTTACTGTAATGAAAAATATGCTACTAAAATTTTAATAATTTTCAAAGTTTTTAGTAAAATATTTCTACTTTTATTTAATAAAAAAATTAAAATTGCTTCTTATTATTTACAAATAGTGTGTTATACGAAAACAAATTTTAAAGTGAAACATTCAACGATTTTTTTGTGTGTCTTGAAAAGTGTACAGAATAAACATATTGTTAAAAAAATATGTAAAATGTTGATTAGTTCTTAAGAATAATTTTATGTATGAAATTAATTTCTTTTGATATATGTATCAGACATGGTGTATATTTACTATAAAAAATTTATGCTCTTTCTATTTTTAAATAAAATATATCATGTTAAATATTTCCCAAAATCTGCTACATTTTATCTTTCAAGGTGTTCCTCGCGCTTAGCCTACTATTTGTGATTGTGTATCTTAATTCTGTCGTGTCATTTCGATTTTTTTGAAAATTGGATGCACAGTTTAATTACAAGGACAATTTATTTATTTTAAACTATTTCATATTTTATGAAATTGATATATGTTGCTAAGGTTTACTACAAGTTTTTTTTTTTTTTTTTTTTTTTTTTTTTTGTACAATAGAAAGTTGATAATATTTACCGAGAGGCACAAAAGATTTCGGAAACTATGCTGCATCAGAAGTGCTGTATACTATTGCACCAATTTCTGAATATTTTTAAAACTTCGATATAGAACGAAACCGCCTCAATTGCTATGCTTGACGTACAATTTCCAACTTGTTATTTTTCTTTTAAAAAAAACTATGTAGGTAATATGTAATAATCGAACTATTTTTTATTTGAATTTTAATATAAAGTACTCAACCTAAGTACAGATTTAGCTATACAATCATAAATTTTCAAATATAATAAAAGTTGGCAAGGAAGGAAAAAAATGGAGGAATATTTCTTTTCAGACAGGTTTCCATGTGTTAACTGTGTGTTTGCTACCTGGAAGATAAAACATCCTAACAATTGCTACAAAGTTATATTAAAATTATTATATCAAGAAATAAAATATTATGGCTATCATTTACTAAAAATATTTAACAAAATAAAATTTTAAAGAGTAAATAAAATTTTCCCAATTTGCAATGTGATTTAAAATATTTAATAAAACAAATAATGAAAATTTCATTTTAAATTATCGTTTCAGAATTTATAATAAAAAAGTTTAATATTAGTTCCAAAAATGTAATTCAATTAGAGTGACAATGTTTTAGAGAAAAATACAAATTTTCAAAACTATTTGGTTGTGTAATTAATTCAAACAATATTTTTAGTTCTTAACTTTTTTCTTTAAGTTATTTCTACTTTAATTAATAAATTAATTTTTAAATTAATAAAATCTAAAGAATATATTAAATTAATTAGAAATAAACAATTTTATAATATTACGAGATTGTTTTTCAAAAAGAATTTCATTTAGTTCTATAAAACTGTTGTAAAATAAATTGATTTAAAAATTTAAATGTAATTTTTAACTTCTTGTTCTGTTCGTGAAATTTTAATAAGCGATAAACTTTTAAATTCAAAACATAATAAAAATATAACATATAATTTTAACTTATATGGTTTAAAGTTCGATAAAAGTCTTTTTTTCCTTTTCCTAATAAAATTGTTCGGTGTTAACGTATCTGTACGTTAATTTCTGTACTAATGTATGTGTTACTTTTCAATTTTTAACATTTCATCACTTTATAAAAAAAATTAGTTTGTAAATTTAAAAACAGCTTTAAAAAATAATAAATTTTGAAGCATACAAATAACTGAGATTTAAATGTAATAATAAAAATAAATGTATATTTGTGTTTTAGAACGGTTGTTCAAAAATTATTTGATGTAAGTCTTTTATAAATTGAAAAAAGTATAGATCAAGTAAAATATGAAAACTATTTTGAAAAGAAATATTTTATGATTTATTTAAGTTTCAAAAATGTTGCTTTTTTCATTCATAAAACATTTTTAAACTTATAAGTAGATAAATTGTGAATAATTTATCAAAATCTTAAAACTTTCCGCTCAGATTTTTTTCCCATTTTTAGAAAATACTTTTTCGTTAAAAGTATTAACTCTAGCCATTCAAATAGATTAATTAGAATCTAGCGAATGTTTCATTGTCTGAAACATAACGAATGCTGTTGTTTTGAGCACTGTTCAGTTCATAATAATATGATAATGAGCTAAAGAAGAGTTTTTGGAGATGTTTAGAAAATATTCTATTACAGCAAGGATGTAACAGATATTATAATTTTCTTGATACTTTTTGCTCTTTAAAACACATGATTCTTTCAAGAAAGTAAGATTTACTTTAAATTTAAAAAATGAAATATATCTTTAAAATAAAAGAATCGATAACGGTCGAAAGAGAATTAAGATATATTTATTATTATTATTATTATTATTATTATTATTATTATTATTATTATTATTATTATTATTATTATTATTATTATTATTAAATGTTTAAACGTTAATGAAGTCATGCAATAAATCCATAGACACATACTAACATTATTATATATAAGCAGTAACAAAGTATTTATTAAAACAAAATAATACTCAATTAAAAGACATGTACTATTAATAGTATACCACAACAGAAATGGCTATAAAAACATCATTATTTTTAATTGTCGTATTATCTTCTGTAAAAAACAATTTGATAATATAATACAAATATCATACATTTTAACATCTTCAGCATTTGTAAGATAATTAAAATGAAAAATAGATAAATTGTTTACAAAACATTATGAACATAGTAAAAAAAGATCTGGTTATTTACACTATGAAAAGTTACATATAAAGTGAAAATAAAAATCCCAAGTTTATTACTCCGAAAATTTTGGATTCAAGACGGGGTTATGCTCTATTTTATGAAGCTGTGTAGCAGCGTTTTCTAGATGAAGGTCTTGGAGAAAGATAGAAACGTTGACTATCTAAACTTTATTTTAATATTTGTGTAATTTTTAGGATTTAACAATGATTTGTACAGGGCCCGCTTAAGACTTAGAAGAGGGGAAGCTCGACGTCAGACAGCCCCCCCCCCCCCCATTACCCAACTATTTTTTTTATTAAATCCATTTTTTGTATTCGTAAATATTTTGAAATTTTATAATAAAAACTTCGAGTAAATATAACACTATATTAATATTAAAATTAAACCAACTTCCTATATCTATATGAAAGACTACTTTATTGTATGGATAATTATATATTACCAATTAGTTTTTCATTTACCAGTGTAGAACTACAATTAAGAATATTTGGATTTCAACATATGTTAAAAAACAGTTTCTCAAAGAAAATTTTTTTTTACTCTGATTGTATTTTTTTCCTTCTAAAAAGTAGCTTTTAAAAATATTTGGGGGCCCTTTTGTGTTTCAGTGGTTAAGCACGGATTTTATGGGCCTATTCAGTAAACAGGCCCTGGATTTGTACGCTGTTTAGTAAACTTTTGACTTTTATTTTCACGTTTATTTGTAATTATGAATATGTCAAAATATTAAAATAAAATTATTTCAGTTTAATTAAGGCATAAAAATCTTTCTGAAAAAAAGTATAAGCGTTAATTTATAAAAATAAAATAAAATGGTAACACATTAATTTAAATCTTATTTCTATAATTTAATACCTTTTTGTAATTATATGTTTTAAAAAACATACAATGCAACAAAGTTATAAAAACACAAAGAAATGTAATTTTATAAAATGTAATTGCCAGTTAAATTTATAATTTGTATAATAATAAAAAATTATATTTCAGTATGGCTATTCGAAATTTGCAATAATATAATACAATTATTAGTTGCAAAAATATATTTCAGTTAAAGTACATAAATTCTTATAAAAATATCATTTGATTGTCTTTAATAAAATAATTTGTCAAAATCATTTATTTTTTAAATATTTTTTTTTCTATGTAAAAAGTTATTAAAGAGATAATCAGATAAGATGGGATTGAATAATTTGAAAAATATTACGCACATATAATAAATGTATGTACCTAACTTGATCCCCCCTCCAAAAAAAAAAAAAAATCTTCCAAGTATTTTTTTTTTTTTTTTTTTTTTTTTTGTAACTTTTCCCCCATTTTTTTAAAGGTGTAAACCGGTAACTGTTTCTCAAAAAGTATGAGTGAACAGGTGTATGCCCGATTTTGATAAAATATTTTTGTCTTTCATTTAATTTTAAATTCGCTTTTCTCTATGTAGAATGTTATTAAAATGATAAACAGATAAAATATGACTGAATAATTTAACAAAATATAAATCACATATTATAATATATATATATATATATATATACCGTATTTACTCGTGCATAACGCGCACTTTTTTTCAAACAATTAAGCCAAAACTCATAGGTGCGCGTTATACATGGAATATTTTTTTTTTACTGCTTGAAGTAATCACACAATATGCATATGAATTAAGAAAAATGTTCAAAGAAGGTTTTAAAACTGAGAAAATCTTACTTAATAGAGGCATTGTTGCATCTTTATATCACTACTTGCACTTTTTTATAGAGAAACGCTAGCGATGTTATTTAACTGTTAATTAGCAATTCTCATTGCCGTCACTCACTCCTAACCCCCGTCATTTTCTCCCTACCCGAAGTCTAAAAATGTATTTTCGCCTTATTTCTAGCCTAATGTAACGATTTTTTTTTTACTTTCTTTACTTAAATTCTTTTATCTATTCATTTACTTGCAAATTAAATTTATGGTGCGCGTTATATACGCGATTTTAAAACATCTGTATTCTTTCTTCTAAAGTTAGGGGTGCGCGTTATACACCAGTGCGCGGTATACACGAGTAAATAGGTATATATATGTATATAACTTACTTGGAAACGAAAAAAAATTCTTAAAAAAATATTTTTTCTCAAAATTCTTTTTTCTATTATTTTTTGAGGTGTAAACCTGGAACCTATTTCTCAAAACGTCTGAGTCAACACGTATATATTGTTTCCGATTTTTATAAAATAATTTGTTAAGTTCATTCATCTTTTAATTAATTTTATTTAAAATGTTATTAAAGGGAGAATTTTATAAACATTGATTGATTGATTTAACAAAAGATTAAAAACATACGATAAAAGAAAAAAATAGTTAACTTGCGAATAAATAAATAAGGAAATAAGCAAAAATATTTTTTACCAAATATTTTTTTTCTAAAAATCTTTTTTCAATTTTTACCAAATATTTTTTTTCTAAATATTTTTTTCGATTATTTTTAGAGGCGTAAACCTAGAACCTGTTTCTCAAAATGTCTAAGTCAAAACCTGTATATTCTTGACCGGTTTTAATAAAACAGTTTGTTCAATACATTTATTTTTAATTCAACCTTTTCTGTGTGAAACGTTATTAAAGTGATAAACAGGTAAAATGTGATTAAATAAATTAACAAAATGTCAAACACATATGATAAAAAGTATTTAACTTGTTAAAAAAAAAAAAAAGAATATTTCCTACCGAATATTTTTTCCCAAAACTTTTTTTTCAGTTATTTTTAGAGATATAAACTTGGAACATGTTTCTCGAAAAGTCTGAGTCAACACGTGTATATTTTTTACGATTTTATTAAAATAAATTCTTAAATTCGTTATATATATATAAAATGTTATTAAAGTGATAAACATAAAATATGATTGAATAATTTAACAAAATATTAACAACATATCATAAAAGAAAAATATTCAACTTGCCAAAGAAAAATTTAAAAAAAAGAAAGAAAAAATATTTTTTAAAACTCTTTTATCTTTTTTTAGAGGTGTAAACCTCTAATTTGCTTCTCAAAACGTCTAAATCAAAACGTGCATATTTTTGTTCGATTTTAATAAAACAATTCGTTAAATGCATTTATTTTTTAATTTTTCCTTTTTTCTGTGTAAAATGTTGTTCAAGTGATAAAACAATACAAATATGATTAAATATTTTAACAAAATATTAAGCACATACCGTATTTATTGGTGTGTAGGGCGCACGCGGGTCTAAGACGCACCCCTACTTTTACAAGTAAAAATAGCGATTTCTTAAAATCTCGTATATAACGAGCACCATAAATTTGATACGCTAATGAAGAATGACCAAATGAATTTCAGTAAAAAAAAAGTCGAAACAAACATTACACCAGACCATAAAATAAGACGAAAATGCATTTTTAGACTTCTGGTTGTAAGAGAATGACGGGAAATAGAAATGAGTGACGGTAAAGAGAATTGCTAATTAGCGTTTAAATAATGTCATTAGCTCTGTTGTATAAAAAACTGCAAGGGATGAAATAAATATGCAGTAACACTTCAATTAAGTAACATTTTCCGAGTTTTAATATCTTCTTTGAATAATTTCCTGTTTCATATGTATATCGTTCGACTGCATCCAATAGTAAAAAATTATTCTGTGTGTAAGGCGCACCTATGAGTTTTGCCCTAATTTTTTTTAAGTGCGCCTTATACACGAGTAAATAGGGTATGATAAAAGAAAAATATTTACATTTCCATTAAACGAAAAAAAATTTTTTTTTCTTACCAAATATTTATTTTCAAAACACTTTTTACATTTTTTAGAGGTATAAACCTGGAATTTGTTTCAAAACGTCTCAGTTAACGCGTATATATTTTTATCCGATTTCAATGTAATAATTAGTTAAATTTATTTATTTATTAAATATCTTTTTTTCTATGTGAAATGGTATTAAACTGGTATTAAATGGTATTATTAATGGTGGATAATCATATAAAATATTATTAAATAATTTAACAAAATAATAAGCACATATGATTAAAAATATATATTTAACTTGCCAAATTAAAACAGATTATTTCTTACCGAATATTTTCCCCAAATATTCGGTAATAAAATAGTTTGAAAAAATCATATAAATTTACTGACCGATGATTGAATAATTTAAAGCCGATAACGATTGAATGATTTAACAAAATATTAGCCACATATAATACGAAAATTTTTTACCATGCTTCCTCTTCCCCCGCCTCACACACATACAAAAAAAAATAAAATTAACAAATATATATATTTTTTTAATTCTTTTTACCGTTATTTTTATAGTTGTAAACCTGGAACCTGTTTCTCAAAACGTCTAAGCCAACGCGTGTATATTTTTGTCCGATTTTAATAAAATAACTAATTAATGCATTTTTTAATTCACTTTTTCATGTAAAATGTTATTAAAATGATAATCACATAAAATATGGTTAAATAATTTAACAAATATTTATAACATATGATAAAAGAAAAATATTCAACTTGCTAAAGAAACAAAAAAAAGAGAAAAAAAGAAAAAAGAAGAAAAAAAGAAAAATGAGAAAAAGGTAAAGAATATTTTTTATCAAATATTTTTCGACAAAACTCTTTTTTTCCATTATTTTTAAAAGTGCTTATCTGGAAAATGTCTCTCTGTATATTCTTATCCGATATTAATAAAACAATTTATTAAATGTACTTATTTTTTTCTGCGTAAATTGTTACTAAAGTGATAAACAGATAAAATGTTGTTGAATAGTTTAATTAAATTTTAAACACATATCATTAAAAATAAATATTTCATTTGCAAAAAGAACAAAAAATAGTTTCTTACCGAACATTTTTTCCCAAAACTCTTTTTTCCATTATTTTTGGGGATATAAACCTGGAACCTGTTTCTCAAAAAGTCTGAGTCAACACGTGTATATTTTTGTCCGATGAAAAGAAGATGCGCACTTTTAACAGCACTTTATCTGCGAAAGCGGAAAGTTTATCTAGTCTCTCAACGGAAGATGTGAATGTGAGAACACGGGGAGCAACGATTACTTGTGCTCTAGGTGATTGAGGGATGGGGCACCAGGTGGCGCTTCATTACTTGCGTTTTCTTGTCATTCCTAAGAAAGAGACAATGTATTTTCTAAGAATTTATGTCATAAATGTTTTCAATAACAGGGGCAAAGGAATAAATATCAAATTTACGGTGAGATATATCATGACGTTAAAAGGTTTATGGAGAAATAAATGGGGTAAAACGTAAGTGATCGAAGCCAATAAAACATTTTTATCGCAAGAAGTTTGTCTTTCGCGCTTCTTTTTCTGAGTGTGTAACAACAATAAATTACAAATGCAAGTACAAACTGTTCTTAAAAGTTGATTTGTATAAGAAAGAACAAAAAATCGTCTTAATGTAAAAGAAAAAAGCTGTATATTTTTCTTTCAAGAAAAGTTTATTGAATTACTTGGAAGTAATTCAAATTTAGACAAGTTTGAGGTAATATCTTTTATGACATACGAAACCAGTCTATTATCAAATTTTTGGTAGAAGGAATTGTGATGTTAGAAGGTTTATGAAAAGATAAATGTATAGCTGGCAATTTCTGTACATTTCTGAAGAAATTAAGAAAGTAATTTTCGTCTTATTTATTCGCAGAAATATGAAATTAAGTAGGAAAAATAGTACTATTAAAAATACTAGTGTCAAAGAAACGCTGTAGTTGGTAGCTGTAAATAAATGGGTTAAATATAATTGACAAAAAAGAAAAAATGTGTATATTACTGTAAGTGAAAAAAGCTGTCGATTTTTTTCTAAGAAAAATTCCTTGAAATATTTACAAGAAATTGTAGTTTAGATAAATTTGAGGTAAATTTCTTTAATGATATAAGAAAGGAATTTATTATCAAATTTGTGGTGGATGGAATCGTGATGTTAAAAGATTTATGAAAAGATAAATGCACAGATGGCAATTTCTGCACCTTTTTGCCATCAGAAATTAAACAAGTAATTTTCCTCTTATTTGTTCTCAAAAATATGAAATTTAGTAGGCAAAATAGTACTGTTAAAAAATACTGGTGTGAAAGAATCTCTGCAGTTAATAGTTGTAAATAAATGAGTTAAATATAATTTATAAAATAAAAAAAAATCTCTTAATAAATGTGAAAAAAGCTGTAGATATTTTTCGTAAGAAAAGTTTCTTAAAATGCTTACAAGTCATTGTAATTTAGACAAATTTTAGGTAAATATCTTTTATGACATTAAAAAAAGAATTTATTATCAAATTTGTCACAGAGAGAATAGCGATTTTTAAAGGTTTATGATAAGGTAAATGCATTGCTCGCAATTTCTGCAACTTTTTGTCACCAGAAATTCAAAAAGTAATTTTTGCCTTATTTAATTACAAAAATACGAAATTAAATAGGGAAAATAGTACTGTAAAAATATATATGCCCCACCAGTGGCCGCGAGCTTCTGACATCGAAACTGGTAGATGGCAGGAGTTGGGTTCGAACCCAATCGCGACCGTCGGCCTTTCGGGGTTTTCCGTGGTTTTCTTCGAACCTTGAGTAAATACGGGTTAGGTTCCCTTAGAAAAGCCCCCCACGGAGGGCATCCCAGCCATTAGGGCTTATATCCCAAGCGTAGATAATTGGCCGGCATAAACAAAACAAAACAAAACCTGTAAAAAATATACTGGTGTCAAAGAATCGCTGCTGCTGGAGGCTGTAAAAAAATGGGTTGAACATAAGTAATAAAAAAAAATTAAAGTATGTTTCGTTACCAGAAATTTATCTGACACGTTTCCTTTTTTCAAGTGTGTCACCAACACCGCACTAATGTTGTGCAATGCGAGTTACTGCCCCGACGTTACTTTTTCTAGCAAGTTTCTATTGGAAAAATCACAATTTTCCATACAGTGTGACGAATGGTTAAAATTGGCTAAAAGTAATCAATATGCATACATATTTTTGAGCATTTAACAAGTGAGTGCAGTCCCATCACTTCCTCTCTGCTTCCCATATCTCCTACACACAAAAAATGACTATATAATTAAAAAACTAATCTCAATTTTATGTAAAATTATTAATGTAAAATTTGGGGTTAAACGTAAGTGATCGAAGCCAATAAAATATTTATGTCTTTTAGAAATTTTGTGCTTCTTTTTCTGAGTGTGTAATCACAATAAATTACAAATGCGAGTACAAACTCTACTTAAAAGTTGATTTGTACAAGAAAGAAAAAAATTATCTTAATGTAAGTGAAAAAAGCTGTAAATTTTTTAACCGACTTCAAAAAAGGAGAAGAAGTTATCAATTCAACGCGTATGTATTTTTTTTCTATGTATGTTCACCTATTACTCCGAAACTATGCATCCCATTTCTGTTATTTTTGTTTTAAATGAAAGAGGAGGCTCTCGAATTGGTACCACTTCCGTTTCATCGAAATTGGTTCAGTACTTTTTTAGTAATTAAGCAAAAAGTAATAAAATTAGTGATTTTTCGCTAATTAAAAATATTGAATAAGTTCGCTGAATGGGGTGGAGACAGAATGGCCGAGCGGTCTAAGTTGCCTGATGTAATCTCTGGTTCTCAAAAGAGAGCTTGAGTTCAAACCCCGCACCTGACATACGTGTATAATATACAGTATTTTTTTCGTATTATAATTTTTTCTTAAACGACTTAAAAAAACAGAACAGGTTATCACAAATTCGAAGCGTATGTATTTTTTATGTATGTTCACCGATTACACCGAAATTATCCAACCGATTAAACTAGTATTTGTGTTAAATGAAAGAGGTTACTTTCAAATTATTACCACTTCTATTTCATCGAAATTAGTTCAGTACTTTTTTAGTAATTAGGCAAAAACTAATAAAATTAATGATTTCTCGCAAATTAAAAGTAACATGAAAGTTGAATAAGCTCGCCGAATGTAGTGCAGTTAATATGGCCGAGTAGTCTAAATCACCTGATTTAAGCTCTGGTTCTCGAAAGAGAGCGTAGATTCGAACCTCACACCTGACATATGTGTGTAATTTACAATAATTTTCCGTATTGTAATTTTTACTAACCGACTTCAAAAAAGGAGAAGAAATTATCAATCAGACGCGTGTGTATTTTTATTTTTTATGTATGTTCACCAATTAATCCTAAACTATCCAACCGGTTATTTTTTTTCTGTGTGTGTCTTAAATAAAATATAGATTATACTCGAATTGGTACCACTTCCGTTTCATCGAAATTGATTCAATATGTTTTAGTAATTAGGCAAAAACTAATAAAATTAGTGATTTCTTGCAATTTTAAAGTAATATGGACGTTGAATAAGCTCGCTGAACGGCGTGCAGACAGTATGGCTGAGCGGTCTAAGGCGCCAGATTTAAGATCTGGTGCTCTAAAGAGAGCGTGGGTTCGATCCCCTTCCTGACAGACGTGGATAATTTGCAGTACTTTTTTCCGTATTATAATTTTTATTAACCGACTTCAAAAAATCGTTAACTTTAAACTAAAAAAAGTAAAATAAACTTTTCAAACAAAAATTGAACCGACTTCAAAAACTACTGCAAAGTGAAAAATAATTTTTTTTTACATAATAGTAATAAGAAATTAAATTAAGAACATAGTATTTACTATGCGTATTATTATATTTATGTACATTATATTTGATTTTTTGGAGTCGGTGCCAGCCATGCCAAGTTCAAAATTAAAATTAATTATCCAATGCAAATCGTTAAAGAATAATGTTAATTTTCTTAAAACTAAATATTAAATCGTAATAAAACTCGTAGATACTTGGATGTGTGTCTATTGGAAAATTACATGTAACTTGGCTTGGCTGGCACCGATTCCAAAAAATCAAATTAATGTGCATAAATATAACAATACGCATAGTAAATAGTATGCTCTTACTTTAATCTCTTATTACTTTCTGTAAAAAAAAAAAAAAAAAAAAAAAAAAAAAAAAAAAATCACTTTGCAGTAGTTTTTGAAGTCGGTTCAATTTTTGATAGAAAAAATTTTTTCTATAAGAAAAATTTCTTGAAATACTTAAAAGTCATTGTAATTTAGATAAGTATGAGGAAAATATCTTTTACGACATGAGAAAGGAATGTATTATAAAATTTGTGGTTGACGGAATCGTTACGCTGAAATGTTTAAAGCAAGAAAATGAATTTATGGCATTTCCTGCAACTTTTTGTCATCAGAAATTTAAAAAGCAGTTTGTGTCTTATTTAATTGCAAAAATATGAAATTAAATAAAAAAAAAATAGTACAATTAAAAAATACTAACTTCAAAGAATCGCTTCAGTTGGTAGTTGTTAATAAATAGGTTAAACATAGGTGATAAAAAATATGTTTCATTACAAGAAATTTATCTTAGACGTTTGTTCTTTCAAGTGTTTCACCAGGACCTCACTAACGTTGGGGCATTGGGGCGGCATCCTCAAACCTACTTTTTATTGCCATTGGAATAATCCCGGTTTTCTATATAAGGTTTTCAAATGGGTAAAATTGGCTAAAATAATCAATATGCATGTATATTTTTGTACATTTAACAAGTGTGTGCAGTCCCCTTATCTCCTGTCTACTTCACATACCCCCTACGCCTACACTGTTATAAATTTGAAACATTTGTGTATCGTCACTCCACCACTTTTATAGAAAACAATTGTTTTATTGTATTACGGAGCATTCTCAATGGTCAAAAAAAGAGATATTCTATAAAAGCAACGGAGTAACGTTGCAGCAAAAGTTTCAAATTTTTAATAGTGTACACACAAAAAATAACTATATCATTAAAAAACTAATGTCAAATATATTTTTAAATCATTAATTTAAAATTTCGGGTAAAACTTAAGTGATCGAAGTCAATAAAATGTTTTTTCTTGCAAGAAGGTTGCCTTTCGCGTTTCTTTTTCTGAGTGAGTAATAACATTAAATTACAAATGCGAGTACAAACTGTTCTTAAAAGTTGATTTGTAGAGAAAAAAGAAATTATCTTAATATAAGTGAAAAAAGCTGCAGATTACTTTTATAAAAAGAAATTCTTGAAATACTTACAGATATTTGTAATTTAGATAAGTTTGAGATAAATATATTTTTAGACACTACGGGGCTCTGCCCTTTGCGAGCTATGCTCGCCAACTGCCGTCCAGACACCCAAGATTTTGAAAGCGCGTTAATTTCATAGGCTTTGAAATATTTGAATTATGATTTTAAAAAAGAAGTGCGATCGCCCTATAAATGCGATTCCCATTCATATTTCTTCGACAAAGGCATTTAAGGCCAATTCAGTTGCTATCAGGAGATACATTTCATTTTT
This sequence comes from Maratus speculifer, assembly GCA_964019185.1. Lineage (NCBI taxonomy): Eukaryota > Metazoa > Arthropoda > Arachnida > Araneae > Salticidae > Maratus > Maratus speculifer. The sequence continues at coordinate 175,667,678 of OZ025292.1, read as the reverse complement.
CGTCTTTGATTAAAAAATTAGTTAAAACATTGAAAATAAGCTAATATAAAATGAATTAAGTAACTACACTTTTATAAATAAAGGTGACAAACCGATTGCATTTGGCACCTAGGGCTGAAAAGGAGTTACCATTTGACACCCCCGGACTTGAAGTGTGCTTGGGGTGCCGCTTGTTCTCTCAATGGCTGATTGGCGGTAATTAGGGTGCCGCGCAATGTATACCGTTGGAAGATTTTTACCCTTTTGTCATTTGCGCATACTCTGTGATTTGTATCTTTCCCTTTCAACTCACCGTCACTGTTGGATCAAAAAAGCAATATCTCCCTACGATGATTATCACCGCTATGCGCTATCATAATTTCGTTTAGAACTTCGGATGGCTAACTTTTGGCGAGCTTTTTTATATAAAGCAACCTTTGAATTTCAGGACATTTGAAGTTTTTCAGGTAGACTTTGAAAGTGAGTTCGATGGCCGAGCGGTTAGAGCGCTGAGCTTGCAATCAGACGTTGTGGGTTCGAATCCTTCGAGGGCCAAAAGTCGGTTTAGGTATTTTTTAATTTTTTATTATTGGGAACTATGGATTAAGGGTGCCACCTTTTCGTCCTAATTAAAGGTGCCATTCTGGCTCCCCTAGGGGTGTCCCCATTAGTTTTAACAGTGTAGTAAACAGAGTCTTTGTCTCACGGTATTTAAGTTATATAATGTATAAATATGAATTGTAACAACTGATATACGTTTATATTTCACATAAATATATTTTTATTCATTTTTTTATTAGATAAGATAAAGCAATATAAAATGTGTAGTGTATTTTGGAAATTTGTGTTGTTAATTTCAATATTTAATAAAACATTTGTTATTCAACATTAATCGTGCAGAATTAATCCCGACGATTATTTTTTTAGTTTTAATCATAGTTAGAGTTATGTAGATAATAAATGTGAAAAATATAGAAAATAACAACAGGAATTTAGAAATATTTCTTTCATGAGGTGGTTGTAATATCGACATAATATAAAAGCTATATAAGAGCAAGGACTGTCACTATCATTTTGAGAGCATTATTTTTTAAATCGGTTCGTTAGCTCGCCTTTCAGTAACACAAAATTTGCGTTTTTCGAACGTTTTTTGCTCCTGTATCCCTTTTGGGGCAGTTACACCGACATAAGATATAGCCTAAGTTGGAGAAAGGAATGTCATCATCATTTTAATATCATTATTTTTTTAATCTGTTCGTTACTTTCCGCGATTGCTTAAAAATTGCAATTTAAAACATTTTTAAAACGATTTTCGTGCATTTTCACCTCTTTTAAATTTTATGATTTTTAGGAAATGTTCCTACAGACCATTTATATCTAATAATTAACAAGTTAAATTTCATGTTTCTAGGCTCTACAGTAAAACAAAAATCGCTTTTTAGAACGTTTTTTGCTCTTGTACCCCCTTTGTGTTAGTAGCATCAACATAAGATGTAACCTATATTTATTTGGGATGAACACCGTCAGTTTGGTACCGTTACTTTTGAAATCGGTTAGTAAGTTCCCGAGATTGCTTAAAAATTGCACTTTGAATGTTTTTAAAACGCTTTTCGTGCACATTCTGGGTTCACCGTAATATTTAGTGTATAGTACTATAAATAACACATCTCATGAATATGCATAGTTCGAAATATATGCTTTGTAAGAACAAAAATTTCAAAATTCCAAAAAAGTAGTTCCGGATAACTAAGGTTACTAAAGTTTAATGTCCTTTGTTGCACTATTGCATTCTAAATACATACCAAATTTCAAGCCTCTATCTCGATTTAGTCGGTACATAGATGTTTAAAACTGTGGATTGATAACTTCATAAACATTAAATGCTATAATACTGACTTGCTTAAAAGAAATCTCTTATAATTCCATAAATGATAATCATATTAACAATGTATTTTTTCAAATTAAGCATCGCATTTTCAATTAAAATAAATATTTGAATTAAAATTGAACAATGTACAGTGCCATAAAAAATCGAAGAGTGTGGAAAATATCTCGGCAAACTAATAATCCGATAAACTTAATTCATTGTGAAAAATTGATGATTTTTTATTGTCTTTTATAACCCCTCTTTAAATTAAATAATTTCGAAATGCCTTTTACATCTTTATTGAGAACGAATATTTCGAAAGTTAAAAAAAAGTAGTTCCGGTTAATCGACATTACTCCAAATCAATAGAGTTCATTTCATTATTACATACTATTTGCATACAAAATTCCAAGTTTCTGTCCCAATTTGTTCCCGATATAGAGCCATTACATACTTACACACAGACAGTCGGTAACCTTTCATTTTATTTTATTTTATTTTATTTTATTTTATTTTATTTTTTCTAAAAATATCTTTTTTGGAATCTTCAAAGACAAAAACATGTAAATCCACCAAAAAAAAATGTCTTTCTCTTTTTTAGATTTTTAAAACTATTACAAAATTTACCCTACAATTGCGTATGATGGGTAAGTAATAATAATAATAAAATCGAATTTTTTTTTACCAAAACAACCATTTTAATGCAACTAGATACCTCAAATGGTATATAACGAGTTAAGTATATTTTGTTAAAGAAATTTATTTTTCTTGTTTTCTTTCCTGTGAAAAAGCAAACAATTCTTTCTATTATATATAAGGAAAAAAAGAATTTTCGTGACACAAGTAAAAAAAAAGGAAAAAAATGTAGTTTTATAAAATTGGTGAAATATAAAGGAGAAATATCTTGCTATATCATTGCTATTTTTTTTCAGTGTAAAGTCAATATTTCTGTCACAGTGTCTTTTTACAGCAGCTATTTTCGGTCTAAAGACAATGAAATTTGATCCCACAAGAGCTTATCAGATGAAAGCATTATTGGAGAAATATGGGGTTCGTATAAAGAAAATAAAATCAATATTAACTGCATATGGAAGTTAAGTATATGAAACGTGTTCAAAATTGCTGAACATTTTTATTTCTGTGCAATATCTCAGCACAGCAATATGTAATAAAGTAGGACAGTTTTCTATCTTTTTCATATATGCTGAAATTCAAATGAGTAATTGATCCTATTTAATCACGAAACAGCTGAAGGCTGTTTCGTGATTGATGCGATATTGGGTTGCAACATTAACTAGTTAAAAGAGGAACGAAAAAGCATGCATCACATATTATTAACCCTTCACTTTACGATTGTTTCTATTTTTATAAAAAAAATTATTTGAAATCGATATATTGGTCTAATAATGGAAAAAATCTAAAAAATAAAAAAATTTCAAACTTTCAGCTATAATTTGATATTTTATTACCTGTACCCTATATACACAATTGGATTTTTACATATTGTATAGCTATATTTTGCATTTAAACAGAGTGAAATTAATTAATTATATATAATTAAGATTCTATAAATTTCTTTGTATTAATGTTAGCAGCATTCAATTAAAATAATTAAAATAAATTTTGCCGTAATAAATCGATCGATTTTTTTTTCTGAAAAAAAAAATATTTTTTTCTGTCAAAAGCGGTCATCTGAGAGGAACAAAATATGTGTTATACCATTCTTTAAGCTGTTTTTGATTAGTTAAAGTGATCATATTGTCCAAATTCATGCGACATAATGATAATTTTAGTATTTTTATTTATTGCCAGATGAGGCATATGGTGCAGTGAAAGATTAAACATTTTGCAACGCATCCAGAATCACGTAATAAAAGGTCACAGTTCACTAAATTGTCTGGAAAACACTTAACGCATTTAAATTCCTGATTTCAATTATTATCATGACCAATCATTAAAATGTACGACTTATACTGTTCAGCCCTACGGATTATCTACAAATATGTATGCATACTACACGTACTATGCTAAAAGTTAGTTCAGTTAAACGCATAGTATAGTTGAAAATTTTTGCTCAGAAATTTCCGCTAAAAAACGGATTTTATTAATAACTTTTGAGAACCTTGTATACGATCTATAGAATTTATACACATCAAGTAATATTTAATAAAAATACTTAAGTTTGGAAAGTCTTACCGAAACTGAAAGCAATTATTGTTCATAGACTTGAATAGTTCAATATTATTTCTTATTTTAATTCCTTAAAATACTCGTGCTGTGTTTATAACCTTGTAGACATATGATAGTGTTAAGTGCTAGGCTGAGTTTCATTCCAAGTGGTCATTTTCTTCTATAGCCAAATTATTTTTTTTGTGTCAGGAAATGAACGATAAGTTTTATGAATACCAAATTCGACAGTAAAAATCTTTTAGTACCCTCCAACGATATACATCTGTTTTACTATGTTTAAAATACTATAAAATCATTAAAGTACATGGAAAACGATTTTCCCCATAGACCATAATGTAACGGAATTATTTTGAGTGGTTATTTAAGTGAACCGAAAAGCCTACATACTTCACTTTCAATATCGAACATTATATGATAAATCCCAATAATATATATAAATTTCATGGCAATCAAGCTGCATTAACAGGAATTAGAATAATGCATCTTTTTATTCGCGGGCATATATTATACTTTTTTAAATCATTTGTCTTTTTAGGTGTCTTTATAATTATGTAAATTTATCTAATTTGTCACTCAAACCCTATATTTGTCATTCAAATCGTCCGTCTGTCCGCATATGATAACTTAAAAACTACCCGACCGAATCATTTGAAATTTAGAATATATAATTATTTCATGATTTTGCCGAGTCTTTTCCCATTATATTAAAATCGGATGCATACTTCAATTACAGGGACTATCAAAAGTATTCGATTACATTACGGTCAATGGTAAAAAATAATTTCAAGTGCAAAAATTTAATGGCACTACACTCTTTCGAACATAATGAAATTGATATGCGTCTGTGAAATATTTACTAAAATATACATTTTGTACAATCTGACGTGAAAAGAACATTTTTATTAGCATACAGGACCACACAAAAGAATTTTGTAAAATAATGGTATTTGGGGAAAGCATTTTTTGGGTGCGTTTTAATTATATGAAACTATTTTACACTTTATGGAATATATATGTGTTTCGGAGGTTTACCACAAGATAATTCCTGTACAAAAGAAAACACTGAGTACTTGCAGGGACACGCAAAAGACTTCGGGTAATGTATTGTATCCGAATTATTGCATATTTTAAAATTTCATTATAGTATGCACGCACCTCATTTGCTACGTCTGATGTTTATTTTCGTTTTACAAAGTATATATGCATTTACGCAGTCGCAAAATATTATTAATAGAATCCTAAAAACCTACATTCCGGTTTCAGAAAACTCGATTAATACACGATGAAAACAGCTATCAAGGAATGTCTCCTTCAAGTGCATACTCAAAATATTTAGAAAATAAGCAAGTTGTAAATTGCACGTGAAGCGTAGCAAACAAGCTGCGTTCGTATGATAACGAAATTTAGAAATATTCAGATTTTGCTGTTATAGTATACAGTACCTCGGATACAGTATAGTGGTCGAAATCTTTTGTGTGTTCCTGTAAATACTATCTACGTTCTATTATACAGTAAGTAACTTGTATTAAACCGCAGCAATGTATATCAATTTCAAAGAATATAAAATCCTTTAATATAACTAGAACACGCCCCAAACAATATTTCCTTGTATACCATAATGCAGTGGAATACTTATGAGTAGCACTGCAAATTAATAATAAATATACTTTGTATCATGCATTGTACAGAATGTATATTTTAGTATCTACATCATATTTTCATGTCAATTCTATTATATTCGAGATAGTGTAACATCATTAAAATGTATTTGAAACTATTTTTTTACTGGCTGTAATCGGATGGGATACTTTTTTGTCCCTGTAATTAAACTATACATCCGAATTTCATAAAATTTGAATTTACTCGACAAAATTATGCAACAATTATATATATTTAAAATCTCAAACGATTTGATTGAGTAGTTTTTGCTCAGTTATATGAGAACAGACGGACGGACGAATAGACTGAACGATGACTATAGATGCTACATATTTATATACATACCTTTGACGCACCTAAAATATTCAGATCTTGGTGTAATTATATGCAGTATTTCAGATACAGTATAGCAGCCGAAATCTTTTGTGTGTCCCTGTAAATACTATCTGCTTTCTATTATACAGGAAATAACTTGTAGTTAATCCACAGTAACGTATATCAATTTCATAAAATGTTAAATAATTTAATAAAATTAAAATGCGCACCAAATAATGTCTCAATATATAATTATGCAATGGAATATTTTTGTATGGCCCTATAAATCAATAACATATATTCTTTGCACCGCAGATTGTACAGAATGTGTATTGTAGTATCTACTTTATTGATACATATCAATTTCATTATGTTCGAAAGAGTGTAAGACCATTAAAATGCACTTAAAACTTTTCCCCCATTGCCGTAATGTCTCGAAATCCTTTTGATTGTTCTTGTAATTGAACTATGCATCCGATTTGACAAAATAATTTAATAATTATATATATCTAAATTTCAAACGGTACGGTTGAGTAGTTTTTGAGTTGTTTTATGCGGACGGATGGATTGAACGACGACCATATGTGCTACGTATTTACATAATTACGAACGGACCTAAAAATGCTAATTTTACTACTCATGTCTTCTATCCTTATAAACAAAGACAAAAAAAAAATCTGTGCGTCATTTTGCGAATACACTTGAAAATCACATTTATGTTATTTTGATTTATTTATTATTTTATATAATAAATAATAACAACAAAATAATATTATGATTGAAATTAATATTATTATGTTTCTCTTTCATATATAAATTCAAGTATGCAGCTCAAAATATTCAATTAAGACTAGAAAACTCCTAAAAAAACTATTCTTGTTTGAGAAAAGTGTTTTGATTTTACTGGGAAATTCGCTATGAAATGTTTTTTGAAGATAAGTGGTAGTAAAAAAATATAAAATTCATAAATGATTTTTTTAAGTCTCGAAACTGTTTTCTCCAAAGTTAAAGAACGCTTTTCGGAATCACTGTTAACTATAAGAAGTTACTATATGTTTCAGTACATAGTTTTATTACATCTTTGTACATTACGAAATGTATATTTTTTAAAGTGCAGCTATGGATATCCTTTATGAAGTATTCCTAAATACCTAAATTGATTCTTATTATTGGATATATTTTTAAATCCTCCTTCTGTTTCTAAATCATTATTGGAAATTTTTCGGTAGAAAAATTCTCATGCCTTACATTTAACAACATTTCGAAATTTAATTGCTTAAAAGGCGCACAAAACACAGAGTGAAAAAATGTGCAAGCCGGGACTTACCCCCCCCCCCTCCCCCCCCCCGCAGGTCAATAATGTAGGACACCGATTTTCTATTAGAAGCGCGGAGTTGGAGTCGGAGTCGGGCACATTTTTTAGTAAAAGAGTCAGAGTAGGAGCCGCTAGAAAATAAGCCGATTCCGATTCCAGCTCTCTTTGTTAGACAGTTCGAAGTGAAAATAAACTCTTTTTAATAATTATATTTAACTTTAAACCCACAAAATATATTGTTATTGTTTTTTTATTACATCTGGCTGCCCAAATTAAAGATTTCCAATATACTGCCCGGGGTACTCAGTAGAGAAAAATCTTTTTTAATTAAAAACTAAAGTAGATCTCGAATTGTTTTTGAACTAGTAAAATTTTTATCTTTATTTATTTTTTCTTTTCTATCGAAATTTTTCTGCTCTGGAGGACATGAATGTGCATCAAAATTTAAAATTTTCCTCTTTTCAAATAAAGATAGTAGAATTTCTGCTTCGTTTTTTTTCTTTAGATTTCAATAGTTATATTTTTAGAATTTGTACGACGCAATAGTAAAATTTCTGTTTCGTTTTTTTTTTCTTTAGATTTCGATAGTTATATTTTTAGAATTTGTATGACGCAAAATTGAAAAATTAGTAAAACGGATTTTTTTCCTTTTCTCTTTCAAAGTTATAAGAACTTAATACTGATATAGTAATAGTAAAATGTTCATCTTAATTTTCGTATATTTCCTCATAATTTTAACCAACAGTAACATTAGTATGTTAGCCAATCCGGAGTCTGAGTCAAAGTCGGTCATTTTTCCCACCAACTCCACAGACCCTTTATCTACCAATAGTACCACATGGGATTATACACACTGTGGCACTTCTCACTATCATATGTTATCCAAGGCTACAACTGCAGCATAAGATTGAATAGCCCTCCGTGAACCACCGATTCTATGGCATACACGAAACTAAACAGAATCCAGCATCAATGAAATTGAATAAATCTACATAATTATTCAAAAATTGTCTATGCAGAAAATTTCTCATCCTTGCATTCAATATTATTTCAAATTTTAATTGCTTAAAAGGTGTACATTAAACAATGTGAAAAAAAGGCCAAGCCGGGACTCAAAACCGGATCATCGATATAGCGCACCGATGCTCTACAAAATGAATAACATGGAACGATACCTAACCCGGCACTTCTCAAGCCATATGGTAGGCCTCCCTACCTAACTGAAACTGAATCTGCTATCATATTTTGACGATGCTACAACTGTAGCAGATTTTTTCGTGAATCTCGTTTTGATTTTTACCACACCTGTCTATATTAAAATTTTAGATATGTTCCTAAAAATCTTAATAATTAAACTTCTCTTTATTATACACTATCTTTTCATATATATAGGGTGTTCCCAAATTAGACCGACGATTTCAGATTTGTGATAGAATAGAAGTAATGAAGAGGATAAAAAATTGCAAAATAGCGCAAGTCGAAAGCTGCTTATTTAGTCATAAATATAGTGTTTCACCATAACTAAAGTTGGCTTCAAAGTAATAATTCTGCGGAAAATAAAAAAAAATTGAAAAGAGTTTTAGAAAAACTAAGTAATGGCAAGTGAGGCAATATAAACTGACAATCGCAATAAAAAATTGAGAGAGTCAAGTACATACTGCTGGTTCGTATAATAGAATCATATCACTTTTTTTGGTATCATCATACTTACAATAAAAATGAGTGATGATCTTCTGTATAAAAATGTTCATTATAATATTTTTCATTTCTTTCTCAAATTATTACCGTCAACTCAAATAAACTTATATCTAGTTGCTAGCACAATATTAATCCAATTATTTAGGTAATTAAATACTTTAATAATAGAATAATAAATTTTTGTTTCACAAATTAATTCAGTTATTTTTATTGACTTTTAAAACTTTACAAATCTTGAAAATCCCTACAATTATTATACTCATCTTGAGCAATTTAATAGAATAATACATAATCTTAGTAATTAACATGATTAACCGGTAAGTCCAATAGATATTGGCCCCTGTTTTAGACGCAGATACGATCAATTACGATAAACTTGCAGCAATTACTAGAACAAAAAAATTATTGAAAAAATACCTGGCATATTGTCAGTGTCTGTTTAGCCAAACTGGACATCTCGGTTAGATTACTTTTATGGATTTCCAAAGAATTGCCCCTCATTGACGCACATACGTTTCATTAAAACTGAGTGGATTATGGTGCATTTATGTCTAAAAAATATCGCCTTTTGCCAGAAATATTTTACTTAGGAGTATATTTATTTAGTTTATTTAGGTATTATGAACCTTGTCATTGACATAAACATATCCGTATGCTCAACATCAACATAACTTAGGCGATCACGCAACTACAAAACACTTGTCGTGTTTATAAGTCATAGCCTAAGTCATGCTCCGTTAATATAAAAAAGTAATCCAAATCGTCATGATGACAAAATTAAAATTGACTAAATCCTATATATCTTAATACTGGGGTGCTCTCCATATTAAAACTTTTTGATTGAAGTCTTTGAATTTAGCATTTTTTTCTTTGATTGCCATTAAGAAGGGATTGGTGATAAAGAACAACGCTTTGATTGAACGATTGCGTCTTCCTTCCAGATGCCTTTCTCCTTTCTTATAAATTTGGCAGATAATCTATATATCTATCAAATACTTTACACTATAAATCGTCATCCAGACAGTTTAATTTCAGCTGAAAGAAACATACATATAATCGCCAAAAGAAAAAGAAAAAAATCATAAATGAAACAATTAATGTAAAAATTATAATATAATAATATTTCAAACATAAGTATATCTCTGGGATTATTTTGGAAATGTACAAATTGAAAAGTTTAATTTTTACTCTTTTCATTAATACAAAGAAAAGCAAATTTCATTATATTGGCGTACGACATACCATTTCTAGTACAAATGTAACATCAAATCTTTTACATGTGAAATCAATAGTTATTTACAAATATATGCAAAAAAGACGTGTGGCACTCGGGGACTGCCGCGGTAAAGCTATTGCATAGCATTTTTTATCAACTTATGCAATCATAATTTTTTATTTACTTTTTATTTATGCAGTTTTTTTGTCTTTGATATTAATTCAAAATATACTTTTTGAGCGTGATCACCGATAACAAAACATTTTTTTTTCTCTTTTATTGAATAAATGAGAAATTAATATCGTTTAAAATATTTTTATTATCTTAAAACACATGTAGGTTAATCAGGAATTTTTATAATTGAAAATATACGTTTATGGTAGCTGAAATAAAAAACATAAGTTTGAGACTTGATATTCTCAAGATATCTGAAAAATACCGCTTTAATGTCTGCCGAAGTCTACCGAAGGATACCGTGCCGAAGTCTGTCAAACTCAAGCGACGTTAGCCGGAGTGTTAGGTTTTTCTCGTTACGGAATTTCTAGATTCTTTCGCCGCGCTCAAAACCCGCGATAAAAGATATGCCAAACAAAATTTACCAAACAAAATTTGGCCGCGCTACGAAAATTAGATCGCGAGTTACAAGCATTATAAATTTTCCGATCCTCACCGTGGGGGTCTCCTGTCACCAAAAATTAACATTGTCTTATTAAAATTACCAAACGAAATTTGGCCGCTCTAAGAAAATTAGATCACGAATTATAAGCATTTTAAATTTTGCGACCTTCACCGTGGGGAGGGGGGGTCTCCTGTCACCAAAAGTAACACTGTCTCCTAATAAATTATCAAACAAGATTTGGCCGCGCTACGAAAATTAGATCGCGAGTTATAAGCGTTTTAAATTTTTCGACCCTCACCATGGGAGATCTCCTGTCACTAAAATTAACATTGTCTCACTATAAATTACCAAAAAAAATTTGGCCGCGATACGAAAATTAGATCGCGAGTTATAAGCATTTTAAATTTTTCAACCCTCACGGTGGGGGGTCTCCTGTCACCAAAAGTAACACTGTCTCATAATAAATTGCCAAGAAAAATTTGGCCGGGCTACGAAAATTAGATCACGAGTTATAAGCATTTTAACTTTTTCGACCCTCAACGTGGGGGGGGGTCTCCTGTCACCAAAATTTAACACTGTTTCATAAAAAATCATTAAACAAAATTTGGCCGCGCTACGGAAATTGATCGCGAGTTATAAGCATTTTAAATTTTTCGACCCTCACCGTGGGGGGTCTCCTGTCACCAAAAGTAACACTGTCTCATAATAAATTGCCAAACAAAATTTAGCCGCGCTACGAAAATTAGATCATGAGTCATAAGCATTTTAACTTTTTCGACCCTCACCGTGGGAGGTCTCCTGTCGCCAAAATTTAACACTGTTTCATAAAAAAATAATAAAACACAATTTGGCCGCGCTACGAAAATTGATCGCGAGTTATAAGCATTTTAAATTTTTCGACCCTCACCGTGGGGGGTCTCCTGTCACCAAAAATTAACAATCTCCCATAATAAATTACCGAACAAAATTTGGCCGCGATACGAAAATTAGATTGCGAGCATTTTAAATATTTCGACCCTCACCGTGTGGGGGTTCCTGTCACCAAAAATTAAAACTGTCTCATAATAAATTACCAAACAAAATATGGCCGCGCTACGAAAATTAGATTGCGAGTTATAAGCATTTTAAATTTTCGACCCTCACCGTGGGGGGTCTCCTGTCACCAAAAATTAACACCCTCTCATAATAAATTACCAACCAAAATTTGGCCACGATACGAAAATTAGATTGCGAGTTATAAACATTTAAAATTTTTCGACCCTCACCGTGGGAGGTCTCCTGTCACCAAAAATTAACACTCTCATATAATAAATTACCAAACAAAATTTGGCCGCGATACGAAAATTAGATTGCGAGTTATAAGCATTTTAAATTTTTCGACCCTCACCCGGGGGGGGGGGGTCTCCTGTCACCAAAAGTAACACTGTCTCATAATAAATTGCCAAGCAAAATTTGGCCGCGCTACGAATATTAGATCACGAGTTATAAGCATTTTAAAATTTTCAACCCTCACCATGGGGGATCTACTGTCACCATAAATTAACACTGTCTCATAATAAATTACCAAAGAAAATTTGGCAGTGCTACGAAAGTTAGATCACGAGTTATAAGCATTTTAAATTTTTCGATCCTCACCGTTGGGAGTCTCCTGTCACCAAAAATTAACAATCTCTCATAATAAATTACCGAACAAAATTTGGCCGCGATACGAAAATTAGATTGCGAGCATTTTAAATATTTCGACCCTCACCGTGTGGGGGTTCCTGTCACCAAAAATTAAAACTGACTCATAATAAATTACCAAACAAAATATGGCCGTGCTACGAAAATTAGATAGCGAGTTATAAGCATTTTAAATTTTTCGATCCTCACCGTGGGGGTCTCCTGTCACCAAAAATTAACATTGTCTTATTAAAATTACCAAACGAAATTTGGCCGCTCTAAGAAAATTAGATCACGAATTTTAAGCATTTTAAATTTTGCGACCTTCACCGTGGGGAGGGGGGGTCTCCTGTCACCAAAAGTAACACTGTCTCCTAATAAATTATCAAACAAAATTTGGCCGCGCTACGAAAATTAGATCGCGAGTTATAAGCGTTTTAAATTTTTCGACCCTCACCATGGGAGATCTCCTGTCACTAAAATTAACATTGTCTCACTATAAATTACCAAAAAAAATTTGGCCGCGATTCGAAAATTAGATCGCGAGTTATAAGCATTTTAAATTTTTCGACCCTCACGGTGGGGGGTCTCCTGTCACCAAAAGTAACACTGTCTCATAATAAATTGCCAAGCAAAATTTGGCCGGGCTACGAAAATTAGATCACGAGTTATAAGCATTTTAACTTTTTCTACCCTCAACGTGGGGGGGGGGTCTCCTGTCACCAAAATTTAACACTCTTTCATAAAAAATCATTAAACAAAATTTGGCCGCGCTACGAAAATTGATCGCGAGTTATAAGAATATTTATTATATGAGATATTTGATATGAGATATATATGAGATATTCTCCTGTCACCAAAAATTAACACTCTCATATAATAAATTACCAAACAAAATTTGGCCGCGATACGAAAATTAGATTGCGAGTTATAAGCATTTTAAATTTTTCGACCCTCACCCGGGGGGGGTCTCCTGTCGCCAAAATTTAACACTGTTTCATAAAAAATCATTAAACAAAATTTGGCTGCGCTACGAAAATTGATCGCGAGTTATAAGCATTTTAAATTTTTCGACCCTCACCGTGGGGGGGGGGGTCTCCTGTCACGAAAAATTAACACTCTCTCATAATAAATTACCAAACAAAATATGGCCGCGCTACGAAAATTAGATTGCGAGTTATAAGCATTTTAAATTTTCGACCCTCACCGTGGGGGTCTCCTGTCACCAAAAATTAACACCCTCTCATAATAAATTACCAACCAAAATTTGGCCACGATACGAAAATTAGATTGCGAGTTATAAACATTTAAAATTTTTCGACCCTCACCGTGGGAGGTCTCCTGTCACCAAAAATTAACACTCTCATATAATAAATTACCAAACAAAATTTGGCCGCGATACGAAAATTAGATTGCGAGTTATAAGCATTTTAAATTTTTCGACCCTCACCCGGGGGGGGGGTCTCCTGTCACCAAAAGTAACACTGTCTCATAATAAATTGCCAAGCAAAATTTGGCCGCGCTACGAATATTAGATCACGAGTTATAAGCATTTTAAAATTTTCAACCCTCACCATGGGGGATCTACTGTCACCATAAATTAACACTGTCTCATAATAAATTACCAAAGAAAATTTGGCAGTGCTACGAAAGTTAGATCACGAGTTATAAGCATTTTAAATTTTTCGATCCTCACCGTTGGGAGTCTCCTGTCACCAAAAATTAACAATCTCTCATAATAAATTACCGAACAAAATTTGGCCGCGATACGAAAATTAGATTGCGAGCATTTTAAATATTTCGACCCTCACCGTGTGGGGGTTCCTGTCACCAAAAATTAAAACTGACTCATAATAAATTACCAAACAAAATATGGCCGCGCTACGAAAATTAGATCGCGAGTTATAAGCATTTTAAATTTTTCGATCCTCACCGTGGGGGTCTCCTGTCACCAAAAATTAACATTGTCTTATTAAAATTACCAAACGAAATTTGGCCGCTCTAAGAAAATTAGATCACGAATTTTAAGCATTTTAAATTTTGCGACCTTCACCGTGGGGAGGGGGGGTCTCCTGTCACCAAAAATAACACTGTCTCCTAATAAATTATCAAACAAAATTTGGCCGCGCTACGAAAATTAGATCGCGAGTTATAAGCGTTTTAAATTTTTCGACCCTCACCATGGGAGATCTCCTGTCACTAAAATTAACATTGTCTCACTATAAATTACCAAAAAAAATTTGGCCGCGATTCGAAAATTAGATCGCGAGTTATAAGCATTTTAAATTTTTCGACCCTCACGGTGGGGGGTCTCCTGTCACCAAAAGTAACACTGTCTCATAATAAATTGCCAAGCAAAATTTGGCCGGGCTACGAAAATTAGATCACGAGTTATAAGCATTTTAACTTTTTCTACCCTCAACGTGGGGGGGGGGGGTCTCCTGTCACCAAAATTTAACACTCTTTCATAAAAAATCATTAAACAAAATTTGGCCGCGCTACGGAAATTGATCGCGAGTTATAAGCATTTTAAATTTTTCGACCCTCACCGTGGGGGGTCTCCTGTCACCAAAAGTAACACTGTCTCATAATAAATTGCCAAACAAAATTTAGCCGCGCTACGAAAATTAGATCATGAGTCATAAGCATTTTAACTTTTTCGACCCTCACCGTGGGAGGTCTCCTGTCGCCAAAATTTAACACTGTTTCATAAAAAAATAATTAAACACAATTTGGCCGCGCTACGAAAATTGATCGCGAGTTATAAGAATATTTATTATATGAGATATTTGATATGAGATATATATGAGATATTCTCCTGTCACCAAAAATTAACACTCTCATATAATAAATTACCAAACAAAATTTGGCCGCGATACGAAAATTAGATTGCGAGTTATAAGCATTTTAAATTTTTCGACCCTCACCCGGGGGGGGGTCTCCTGTCGCCAAAATTTAACACTGTTTCATAAAAAAATCATTAAACAAAATTTGGCCGCGATACGAAAATTAGATCGCGAGTTATAAGCATTTTAAATTTTTCGACCCTCACCGAGGGGAGTGTCCTGTCACCGACAGTAACACTGTCTCATAATAAATTACCAAACAAAATTTGGCCACGCTACGAAAATTGATCGCGAGTTATAAGCATTTTAAATTTTTCGACCCTCACCGTGGGGGGGTCTCCTGTCACCAAAAATTAACAATCTCTCATAATAAATTACCGAACAAAATTTGGCCGCGATACGAAAATTAGATTGCGAGCATTTTAAATATTTCGACCCTCACCGTGTGGGGGTTCCTGTCACCAAAAATTAAAACTGTCTCATAATAAATTACCAAACAAAATATGGCCGCGCTACGAAAATTAGATCGCGAGTTATAAGCATTTTAAATTTTTCGATCCCCAAGGTGGAAGGTCACCTGTCACCAAAAGTAACAGTGTCTCTTAATAAATTACCAAACAAAATTTGGCCGCGCTTTGATCTCGAGTTATAAGCATTTAATTTTTTCGACCCTCACCGTGGGAGGTCTCATGTCACCAAAAATTAACACTCTCATATAATAAATTACCAAACAAAATTTGGCCGCGATACGAAAATTAGATTGCGAGTTATAAGCATTTTAAATTTTTCAACCCTCACCCGGGGGGGGGTCTCCTGTCACCAAAAGTAACACTGTCTCATAATAAATTGCCAAGCAAAATTTGGCCGCACTACGAAAATTAGATCACGAGTTATAAGCATTTTAACTTTTTCGACCCTCACCGTGGGGGGGGGGTCTCCTGTCGCGAAAATTTAACACTGTTTCATAAAAAATCATTAAACAAAATTTGGCCGCGCTACGAAAATTGATCGCGAGTCATAAGCATTTTAACTTTTTCGACCCTCACCGTGGGAGGTCTCCTGTCGCCAAAATTTAACACTGTTTCATAAAAAAAATCATTAAACAAAATTTGGCCGCGCTACGAAAATTGATCGCGAGTTATAAGCATTTTAAATTTTTCGACCCTCACCGTGGGGGGTCTCCTGGCACGAAAAATTAACACTCTCTCATAATAAATTACCAAAAAATATTGGCCGCGATACGAAAATTTGATCGCGAGTTATAAGCATTTTAAATTTTTCGACCCTCAGCGAGGGGAGTGTCCTGTCACCGACAGTAACACTGTCTCATAACAAATTACCAAATAAAATTTGGCGACGCTACGAAAATTGATCGCGAGTTATAAGCATTTTAAATTTTTCGACCCTCACCGTAGGGGGTCTCCTGTCACCAAAAATTAACAATCTCTCATAATAAATTACCGAACAAATTTTGGCCGCGATATGAAAATTAGATTGCGAGCATTTTAAATATTTCGACCCTCACCGTGGGGGGGTTCCTGTCACCAAAAATTAAAACTGTCTCATAGTAAATTACCAAACAAAATATGGCCGCGCTACGAAAATTAGATCGCGAGTTATAAGCATTTTAAATTTTTCGATCCCCAAGGTGGGAGATCACCTGTCACCAAAAGTAACACTGTCTCATAATAAATTGCCAAACAAAATTTAGCCGCGCTACGAAAATTAGATCATGAGTCATAAGCATTTTAACTTTTTCGACCCTCACCGTGGGAGGTCTCCTGTCGCCAAAATTTAACACTGTTTCATAAAAAAATAATAAAACACAATTTGGCCGCGCTACGAAAATTGATCGCGAGTTATAAGCATTTTAAATTTTTCGACCCTCACCGTGGGGGGTCTCCTGTCACCAAAAATTAACAATCTCCCATAATAAATTACCGAACAAAATTTGGCCGCGATACGAAAATTAGATTGCGAGCATTTTAAATATTTCGACCCTCACCGTGTGGGGGTTCCTGTCACCAAAAATTAAAACTGTCTCATAATAAATTACCAAACAAAATATGGCCGCGCTACGAAAATTAGATTGCGAGTTATAAGCATTTTAAATTTTCGACCCTCACCGTGGGGGGTCTCCTGTCACCAAAAATTAACACCCTCTCATAATAAATTACCAACCAAAATTTGGCCACGATACGAAAATTAGATTGCGAGTTATAAACATTTAAAATTTTTCGACCCTCACCGTGGGAGGTCTCCTGTCACCAAAAATTAACACTCTCATATAATAAATTACCAAACAAAATTTGGCCGCGATACGAAAATTAGATTGCGAGTTATAAGCATTTTAAATTTTTCGACCCTCACCCGGGGGGGGGGGTCTCCTGTCACCAAAAGTAACACTGTCTCATAATAAATTGCCAAGCAAAATTTGGCCGCGCTACGAATATTAGATCACGAGTTATAAGCATTTTAAAATTTTCAACCCTCACCATGGGGGATCTACTGTCACCATAAATTAACACTGTCTCATAATAAATTACCAAAGAAAATTTGGCAGTGCTACGAAAGTTAGATCACGAGTTATAAGCATTTTAAATTTTTCGATCCTCACCGTTGGGAGTCTCCTGTCACCAAAAATTAACAATCTCTCATAATAAATTACCGAACAAAATTTGGCCGCGATACGAAAATTAGATTGCGAGCATTTTAAATATTTCGACCCTCACCGTGTGGGGGTTCCTGTCACCAAAAATTAAAACTGACTCATAATAAATTACCAAACAAAATATGGCCGTGCTACGAAAATTAGATAGCGAGTTATAAGCATTTTAAATTTTTCGATCCTCACCGTGGGGGTCTCCTGTCACCAAAAATTAACATTGTCTTATTAAAATTACCAAACGAAATTTGGCCGCTCTAAGAAAATTAGATCACGAATTTTAAGCATTTTAAATTTTGCGACCTTCACCGTGGGGAGGGGGGGTCTCCTGTCACCAAAAGTAACACTGTCTCCTAATAAATTATCAAACAAAATTTGGCCGCGCTACGAAAATTAGATCGCGAGTTATAAGCGTTTTAAATTTTTCGACCCTCACCATGGGAGATCTCCTGTCACTAAAATTAACATTGTCTCACTATAAATTACCAAAAAAAATTTGGCCGCGATTCGAAAATTAGATCGCGAGTTATAAGCATTTTAAATTTTTCGACCCTCACGGTGGGGGGTCTCCTGTCACCAAAAGTAACACTGTCTCATAATAAATTGCCAAGCAAAATTTGGCCGGGCTACGAAAATTAGATCACGAGTTATAAGCATTTTAACTTTTTCTACCCTCAACGTGGGGGGGGGGTCTCCTGTCACCAAAATTTAACACTCTTTCATAAAAAATCATTAAACAAAATTTGGCCGCGCTACGAAAATTGATCGCGAGTTATAAGAATATTTATTATATGAGATATTTGATATGAGATATATATGAGATATTCTCCTGTCACCAAAAATTAACACTCTCATATAATAAATTACCAAACAAAATTTGGCCGCGATACGAAAATTAGATTGCGAGTTATAAGCATTTTAAATTTTTCGACCCTCACCCGGGGGGGGTCTCCTGTCGCCAAAATTTAACACTGTTTCATAAAAAATCATTAAACAAAATTTGGCTGCGCTACGAAAATTGATCGCGAGTTATAAGCATTTTAAATTTTTCGACCCTCACCGTGGGGGGGGGGTCTCCTGTCACGAAAAATTAACACTCTCTCATAATAAATTACCAAACAAAATATGGCCGCGCTACGAAAATTAGATTGCGAGTTATAAGCATTTTAAATTTTCGACCCTCACCGTGGGGGTCTCCTGTCACCAAAAATTAACACCCTCTCATAATAAATTACCAACCAAAATTTGGCCACGATACGAAAATTAGATTGCGAGTTATAAACATTTAAAATTTTTCGACCCTCACCGTGGGAGGTCTCCTGTCACCAAAAATTAACACTCTCATATAATAAATTACCAAACAAAATTTGGCCGCGATACGAAAATTAGATTGCGAGTTATAAGCATTTTAAATTTTTCGACCCTCACCCGGGGGGGGGGTCTCCTGTCACCAAAAGTAACACTGTCTCATAATAAATTGCCAAGCAAAATTTGGCCGCGCTACGAATATTAGATCACGAGTTATAAGCATTTTAAAATTTTCAACCCTCACCATGGGGGATCTACTGTCACCATAAATTAACACTGTCTCATAATAAATTACCAAAGAAAATTTGGCAGTGCTACGAAAGTTAGATCACGAGTTATAAGCATTTTAAATTTTTCGATCCTCACCGTTGGGAGTCTCCTGTCACCAAAAATTAACAATCTCTCATAATAAATTACCGAACAAAATTTGGCCGCGATACGAAAATTAGATTGCGAGCATTTTAAATATTTCGACCCTCACCGTGTGGGGGTTCCTGTCACCAAAAATTAAAACTGACTCATAATAAATTACCAAACAAAATATGGCCGCGCTACGAAAATTAGATCGCGAGTTATAAGCATTTTAAATTTTTCGATCCTCACCGTGGGGGTCTCCTGTCACCAAAAATTAACATTGTCTTATTAAAATTACCAAACGAAATTTGGCCGCTCTAAGAAAATTAGATCACGAATTTTAAGCATTTTAAATTTTGCGACCTTCACCGTGGGGAGGGGGGGTCTCCTGTCACCAAAAATAACACTGTCTCCTAATAAATTATCAAACAAAATTTGGCCGCGCTACGAAAATTAGATCGCGAGTTATAAGCGTTTTAAATTTTTCGACCCTCACCATGGGAGATCTCCTGTCACTAAAATTAACATTGTCTCACTATAAATTACCAAAAAAAATTTGGCCGCGATTCGAAAATTAGATCGCGAGTTATAAGCATTTTAAATTTTTCGACCCTCACGGTGGGGGGTCTCCTGTCACCAAAAGTAACACTGTCTCATAATAAATTGCCAAGCAAAATTTGGCCGGGCTACGAAAATTAGATCACGAGTTATAAGCATTTTAACTTTTTCTACCCTCAACGTGGGGGGGGGGGTCTCCTGTCACCAAAATTTAACACTCTTTCATAAAAAATCATTAAACAAAATTTGGCCGCGCTACGGAAATTGATCGCGAGTTATAAGCATTTTAAATTTTTCGACCCTCACCGTGGGGGGTCTCCTGTCACCAAAAGTAACACTGTCTCATAATAAATTGCCAAACAAAATTTAGCCGCGCTACGAAAATTAGATCATGAGTCATAAGCATTTTAACTTTTTCGACCCTCACCGTGGGAGGTCTCCTGTCGCCAAAATTTAACACTGTTTCATAAAAAAATAATTAAACACAATTTGGCCGCGCTACGAAAATTGATCGCGAGTTATAAGAATATTTATTATATGAGATATTTGATATGAGATATATATGAGATATTCTCCTGTCACCAAAAATTAACACTCTCATATAATAAATTACCAAACAAAATTTGGCCGCGATACGAAAATTAGATTGCGAGTTATAAGCATTTTAAATTTTTCGACCCTCACCCGGGGGGGGTCTCCTGTCGCCAAAATTTAACACTGTTTCATAAAAAAATCATTAAACAAAATTTGGCCGCGATACGAAAATTAGATCGCGAGTTATAAGCATTTTAAATTTTTCCACCCTCACCGAGGGGAGTGTCCTGTCACCGACAGTAACACTGTCTCATAATAAATTACCAAACAAAATTTGGCCACGCTACGAAAATTGATCGCGAGTTATAAGCATTTTAAATTTTTCGACCCTCACCGTGGGGGGGTCTCCTGTCACCAAAAATTAACAATCTCTCATAATAAATTACCGAACAAAATTTGGCCGCGATACGAAAATTAGATTGCGAGCATTTTAAATATTTCGACCCTCACCGTGTGGGGGTTCCTGTCACCAAAAATTAAAACTGTCTCATAATAAATTACCAAACAAAATATGGCCGCGCTACGAAAATTAGATCGCGAGTTATAAGCATTTTAAATTTTTCGATCCCCAAGGTGGAAGGTCACCTGTCACCAAAAGTAACAGTGTCTCTTAATAAATTACCAAACAAAATTTGGCCGCGCTTTGATCTCGAGTTATAAGCATTTAATTTTTTCGACCCTCACCGTGGGAGGTCTCATGTCACCAAAAATTAACACTCTCATATAATAAATTACCAAACAAAATTTGGCCGCGATACGAAAATTAGATTGCGAGTTATAAGCATTTTAAATTTTTCAACCCTCACCCGGGGGGGGGGTCTCCTGTCACCAAAAGTAACACTGTCTCATAATAAATTGCCAAGCAAAATTTGGCCGCACTACGAAAATTAGATCACGAGTTATAAGCATTTTAACTTTTTCGACCCTCACCGTGGGGGGGGGGGGGGTCTCCTGTCGCGAAAATTTAACACTGTTTCATAAAAAATCATTAAACAAAATTTGGCCGCGCTACGAAAATTGATCGCGAGTCATAAGCATTTTAACTTTTTCGACCCTCACCGTGGGAGGTCTCCTGTCGCCAAAATTTAACACTGTTTCATAAAAAAAATCATTAAACAAAATTTGGCCGCGCTACGAAAATTGATCGCGAGTTATAAGCATTTTAAATTTTTCGACCCTCACCGTGGGGGGTCTCCTGGCACGAAAAATTAACACTCTCTCATAATAAATTACCAAAAAATATTGGCCGCGATACGAAAATTTGATCGCGAGTTATAAGCATTTTAAATTTTTCGACCCTCAGCGAGGGGAGTGTCCTGTCACCGACAGTAACACTGTCTCATAACAAATTACCAAATAAAATTTGGCGACGCTACGAAAATTGATCGCGAGTTATAAGCATTTTAAATTTTTCGACCCTCACCGTAGGGGGTCTCCTGTCACCAAAAATTAACAATCTCTCATAATAAATTACCGAACAAATTTTGGCCGCGATATGAAAATTAGATTGCGAGCATTTTAAATATTTCGACCCTCACCGTGGGGGGGTTCCTGTCACCAAAAATTAAAACTGTCTCATAGTAAATTACCAAACAAAATATGGCCGCGCTACGAAAATTAGATCGCGAGTTATAAGCATTTTAAATTTTTCGATCCCCAAGGTGGGAGATCACCTGTCACCAAAAGTAACAGTGTCTCTTAATAAATTACCAAACAAAATTTGGCCACGCTTTGATCTCGAGTTATAAGCATTTTAAATCTTTCGGCCCTCACCGTGGGAGGTCTCCTGTCACCAAAAATTAACACTCTCATATAATAAATTACCAAACAAAATTTGGCCGCGATACAAAAAATTAGATTTCGAATTATAAGCATTTCAAATTTTTCGACCCTCACCGGGGGGGGGGTCTCCTGTCACCAAAAATTAAAACTGTCTCATAATAAATTACCAAACAAAATATGGCCGCGCTACGAAAATTAGATCGCGAGTTTTAAGCATTTTAAATTTTTCGACCCTCACCGTGGGGGGTCTCTTGTCACCAAAAATTAACACTCTCTTATAATAAATTACCAAACAAAATTTGGCCGCGCTACGAAATTTAGATCGCGAGTTATAAGCATTTGAAATTTTTCGATCCTCACCGTTGGGCGGGTCTCCAATCACCAAAAGCTACATTATCCTACCTTATTTTATCTTAAGACGATTTTTTTCTATACACATTCTATCAGGAATTTTCATCATTGAAACTATAGATTTATGGTAACTGAAATAAGAAACATAAGTTTGAGATTTGATACTCTCTAAATATCTGAAAAATACCGCGTGAATGTCTACCGAAGTCTACTGAACGATACCATGCCGAAGTCTGCCGAGCTGAAACGACGTTACCCGAGTCGCCGCGCTCAAAGCCCGTGATAAAAGCTATGCAATAGCTTAAAACCTATGTATATTTCTATTTCTTTGTACGTTAGGAGTTCTTGATGTTTGAATTTGAAGTCCTTAATTTTTGTCATCACTAAAAGAAAATGTGATGTGAATTAAATATGTTGTTAAAAATTTTACAGCTTGTAAATTTTGCAGCAACTGTATTGGCAGTCACGCAATTTCTTGAGTTATAATTCATTGCCCGTCACATAACAAAAATTTTTATGCGTCTCTGTAGATGTACTATAAATACAACAGCCACCATAATTTATTAAGAACATGCTATTGTGAAGAAAACATATAAAAAGCAAAGAAAAACATCTAAAATGAAATCCACTAAGATAATGTTTATTTTTATTTCAATTTTCATATACATCAATAGAACCTATTTCATTTTTGCTCATTTCGCAAAAAAATGAAATATTGTTCCATAATTTTATTTTATTATTTGTTAAAACAAACGATCAACAATCTTTAATTATTCAAATATTTGATAATCTATTATAACTAATATTTAACTTAAAACATTTTCCTTTAAAAGTTATTGTGGAAGAAAAATCTTGACATTATACCCGACATAGTACAATTAATATTTTCGAAAATAAAGCACAAGAAATTTTCCTTTGTTTAGTTAACTAAGCTGTATTATGCATAATTATTTTCAAACTCAAACAAATACATTCTTGGGATTATTTAGAAATGTCAACTTTGAAAAGGTTTGTCTTTCACCTTTTTGTTAAAAAATACAGACCGAAACTTTTGCACACTATTTACATTACCATTGTAAGATCTGATTTTCATTGCGGAAAACTTACAAGGAGAAGGTCAATTTTGATTAATCACAGATTTTGGTTATTTAAATGCATGTTGTAATCAGACCCCTTAGCCTCAGGTTCAATGGATTCTATACAACGAGAAAAAGTTGAGTGTGTGTGTGTGTGTGGGGGGGGGGTTTCTAACAAACATTATGACACAATTTAAGTTCTAATTTAAGTTGTATATTTTCCCTGAGCCATCGAATGAGGCGAACACGAAACTCAAACAAATCCGATTTGTTTAAGTTTTTTGAAATCTGGTGTTTGCTCCATGCCCAATATTCCATCTTATGCTGCATTTGAAGCCTTGCCAACATGTAATAGGGAGGAATTCCATGCTGGATACCACTCCATGTGATTTTGTGATTTAGTCAGCAGAACGTCAGTGCGCTATACTAATGACCCTGGTTCGAGTCACGTTATGGAAACTTTTTTCACTAGGCTGGCATTTGCACCTATTAAGCACATAAAAAATTGAAATTTTATTTTCATTTGAAATAGTGAATGTTAATTTTTTTATAGTGGATTCTTTTTTTTTTTATGTTGCTTTTAGCGACATTAAACAAAAAAATACAATTTTTTGAGAATGAAGTGGAAATAAATACAAGCTTGGAGAATATTAGAATGAAATACTTTACTGACAATATTGATTTAACACTATTTCTACCTAGAAGTGACATAATACACCTCTCGGATTTTAATTTAAAATTACTCATCGAGTTTAATAATTTCTCCACAATTATGTTTTTACTTCTCTTACAATATGTGTTAAATTAATTCAGTGATACCATTTTCCTCCTGACCATCCTGGATATAAAAATATGCATTTGGTTTACACATTTCAACCATGAGGCGTCTTTTGACACATTAAAGATTTCATAACATCTAATTTCTAAAGATTTCATAATTTCTAACTTTAAACAATTTTACACATGAATATCAACACCATTTTACAGCACCGTATCAATTATAATTAAATAAGAGAATCTTGATATTAGTTGTAACGTAAATTAGAAGAGTTGCGGTAAACTGTTATTTACTTGTTTTCCGCGATGTTGCATTTTAGTGTAGAAACTGCAGCGACTAGATGTAAAAATGTAGTAACATGTTTTGATCTTCAATTCTGGTAGTGAGTTCAATAAACATGATTTTTTTTCATTCATGTAAAATTGAATATTAAATATTGAATAATGAAAGAAAATTACTACAATGCTGTTTTTATTATTATTGTTGTTTTTGTTGCTACAAATATTGAATTTATTTACATGAGACTGAAAGTTTATTAAATAATATTAAAATGTTCAATTTTCTTATAAAAATTAATAAAGATGAAGTAGATAATATTTTGTAATTGGTGTTCTTGTGGGTGTAAAACATGTTTGATTACATTTACGTATATTTATAGTTTTTAAATTGTTGAAGTAATCTATAATTTACAATGAATTTAAAATTAAACATTAATTAAAAAATCTCTAATAAATAATACGCGTCAATAAATATTAATATATTGCTCAAATTATCTATATTTAACTAATAAGTTGAAATCTAAAGAGTTTTACCAATTATTTACATTCAAACGCAAAGGTGTCAAAAGACACCCTTTGCTTGAAAAAGGTATACACAAATTTGTGATAAAAATATTGTTAATTAATAGTTTCTAACACTATTTGAACTAAAAAAAATCGTTCAAATTTACAGATAAATTAAATTAGATTAGAAAAAACTAAAAAAGATAATAATATAGTATAAAATAGATATAAACTAAAATATTTTATTCCAATTTTATCCTTTGTGTTTGATTTCATTTCATGCCGTATAGATATATAATAGTTTTAAATATTACTTATAAGGGCAAGTAATTAACCGAAATTTTAATCAATGTTTTTTTTTTTTCAGATATCTATTAAGTTTTGTTTAATACTTTAATATTTCCCGTGATGTACATTATGTTCTTTTATTTTCATATGGTCAAATGTTAAATATTTGAATCTCAGCATTGTTTGCTAATAAATATAAATCTAACCAAACATGATTGCTTACTGTATTTTAGTTTCTTTTAAAGATTTTTTAACAAAAGTTTGAGTAATAGGAATACTGCTTAAAAGAAGAATGTTATATGATTAACAGCATGTGATTTCATTTATTTTTTGTATTAAATAAAAAAAAATTATTTTTTTTTACTGTACTTTTAAATGAAATAAAGTTATTTTGCAAAATCGTTGTAAAATATTGTTCTAAAATATTTTCTATTTTCCCACTTAAAAAACAATGCTTATTAACTGTCATAAATTTTTAATAAGTACTAAGCTTGATGTAAGTATTAAAAATGTGTATGATCTACGATTTCTTTATTAAAGTGTTATCAATTTCGCATCATTCATAAAAAAAATTATTTCAATGCTTGAACATCATGTTTCATTATTTAGATTCAAAAATTTCTTATATCAAAATCGTAGAAGAAGCATTTACAAGAGAAGGAAGCTTAAAAGCTGATTTAAATTGTATAGAATTAAATGTTTGATTAAAATTATAAAAAGTTAAAAAATACTTAAATATACTTTGTGAAAATAAATACACCAATTTGAAGAACAATAAAAATAATAATCAGTATTTTAGAGATGGCAAATTAAAACCAAAGATTTGATAGAAAATGGTACATGGACAGACAATTTAAAAAGAAAATTATATTATATTGTGTATATTAATAAAACTGCTGTAACACCCCGTATTTTTGGAAGAATTAAAGATCACAAGGAGGGGAATCCAATACAGCCTATAGTCGCTAAGTGTCACAGTCCTACTTATCCGTTAGAAAAAGCTTTGGTAAGTTATTTAATAACTATTATTCCACCTTCCAACCTAACTGTTTCATCTTCTAAAGAGTTTATTAGTAACTAGCTGACCCGCCCGGCGTTGCCCGGGTCCGTATTAACAATATTAAACGAACTTGAAATTTGTATGATTTTATCAATAACTGGAAGCATGCAGAAATGCATTGTCTGAAATACGTCGCAGCTGACTTTGTGAAAAATCGGTTTTAAAAACAACAACTAATATTAAGCTCTAGAAATACTTAAAATGAGCAATGAGAAACACGGGAGGGAACATGTATCCAACGATTGCGTTAGTTTCGTGTTAAAGTGTTGATATTTACCCGTAAAAATCACTGTTAAATCACGTAACTAATTATTTTTTTCGCATAGAAATCCCAAGTGAAAAATTTTGAATTTCAAACTAATTATATCATTCTTAAATCCGACTATACCGTGAATGAATCGATACGCGATGATAAAAGATTGGTATATAGTATTATAATTTCAGAGCCATTTAACAAAAGTGTATATTTTTAATCAAAGCATGCGTAATGTTTACTCTGTGGACAAATTCCTAACCGTAAACTTTTGTACCATAACCATAATCTGTCTGTAACCTAACTGCGACTTAACATTACCCTACCGTAACTTAAATATAACATAAATGTAACCTAGCCGTCACTTTGAAATATCAATATAGAAGCATCATTTAAGATTTTGCTTGAAAAGTTAACATTCTTTTGTTAATGTCTTAAAATCGTCTGCACTCTGAAATCTATATTTTAGACTAATATTTGTTATTTAAGTTTTCGCGCATGATTTTAAAAGAATGTTTTCATAAATATATTTTATATATTGACATAGAGTTATTAATATGTTGTTAAATTAAAAACATATTTTCATCTACGTTATAAAGTATTAAAAAGTTCTGAAAAAAAAGAAAGCTTTTAGTAATACAATTTTTAGTTCAAATCAAATGTTTTCAATATTTTATTTAATTTTATTTTGACATTTAAATTATTTCGAATTTATCAATTTCAATTATTTTAAAAGCAAACATTTTTTAAAAATAAATAATATAATAGAAAAAAGACCATTTTAAAAAATTACTATTTCTTCATAAAATACGCTTCAGCTGTTATTCAATTCTTTCAATTCGTCTTATTAATACAAAATCCCTTCCACATGCTTTTGTTTGGGACATTAATATTTGAGCGATAAATGGTTTAATATTGCAACTCTTTTTTCGGTTTACTTCACCACCACCTATCTTTTTCCTCCATGGTTTGCAACCGCTGTGATAAAAAATCATTATTTAAACTGACAGTTTGCCAGTCTATGAGTTTTAAAGGTCTGTTCCAGCTTTTTAAATTATTTATGCGAAAATTTTATGCAACCAACCAACCATAACTAAATGAAGAGAAAAAAAAGAAGAAAAAAGGCGATTTTTTATGAGAGTGATCTTTGGAATTTAATTAATTACTCAGTTAATAAATAGAATTTCGAAATTCTGAAGCTCAGGTGCATCAGGAGAGACATTGGGCTACTCTCATAAAAATTTTGAGCTTCGTACGTCCCATAGATTTTGCTAGCCATCGCAGACACACACACACACACACACACACACACACACACACACGCAGACAGAGCGATTTGTTATTTTATTAGTATAGATATCAAAAATTGTGAAACAACAAGCAATTGAATTTTGGCTAGTCTGGACACAATTTCTTTGTATCCATCCATTGATTTGGCAGAAGTAAATGATTATATTAAAGATGCTATAAATAACGATACACCACTAAACTCAGCTATGAAACAAACTATTATATCCAGCTTTAATTTGATAATGAATAATATTGTTTTTACTTTTAACGGTAGTTTTTATAAGCGATTGAAAGGTGCACCGATGGGCTCCTCCATCTCTGGCTTACTAGCGGAAATTAAACTTAGACCAATGGAAAATAAAATTATGGCTGAGTTTCAAAATAAATCAAAAATATGGTATAGATATGTAGATAATATTTTTATCATTTGGGATTCAACTATGGAACAATTACAGGTGTTCTTGGATGAAATCAATACAATCGATAAAAACATACAATTTACATTAGAAATAGAAAAAAATGGAAAACAACCCTTTCTTGATACTGAGCTCATAAAAATAATTTGCTTATTGAAACAAAAGTCTATAGAAAAGAAATTCGATCAAACAATACCATTTCATTCAATAGCTCTTCTCCCAGTAATTATAAAGCTGCAGCATACAGATTTTATATAGACCGAGCTTTCAATATCTGCAGTAAAAAATATATTAATCAGGAATTAGACACAATCAGAAATATAGCAAATGATAACGGTTTCCCACTCAAGTTTATAAATAAAGTTATTTACCAAGCTCAATACGGCAGAAGTAATAGTAAATTTAATTATAACGAAACAAAGTTGCACAAATTTCAATATTTTCCTGGTCTCTTTGAATGTCTAAAGTTTAAATTAAATAAATACAATCTACATTTAATTGCTTCCCCCCCCCTAATAAATTAAGCACAAGACTTTACAATAGCATCGATCCTATCCCCATTGAATATTCAGCAGGTGTATATTTAATCAAAGCCACAATAATGGAGAACAAAAAGAGAACAGATTACATTGGAATGACAACCAGGAAATTTAAGAAGCGTTTGTCAGAACACATTGCAGATATCAGACTTAATCGATGCAATACCGCTCTCCCTAAACTGTACCAAGAACGAGAAGTTATAATAAATTTCAAAAAAGCTAAATTACTAAAGAAAATATCAAATGATCAGAAGATTAAAATCATGGAATCAATTGAAATTTTATGTCGAGCTAACAATACTTGTAACGATACTTTGTCGTACGATATTCCAAGAATATGGTACAATCTGCTCAAAATCACTTGAACCCCCCCCCCTTTCTATCGAATTCGGAACATTCCGACTTCTCCCCCCCCTTTTTTTACGTTGTCTTTGGATCAATCCACTTCGTATAAAAGAACTCAGCCTTCGACTTCTACTCTTTTGTTGTTTTAACAATGATGATGAGCATGACATGCTCGAAAGTACTAGGTTTTGTTAATAAAAAACACCTTTAAGTAATCTGAGTATTTTATTTTGGTTTTATGTATAAATAAGGTGAATTAAAGGATTCGACATATGTGATATGTTATATCATTTTAATCTTCATACCACAGTATGGAATAGGAAGAATAAAATCGCTTCTGAAATCAGGAAAACAATTCTATATAAATATTTCCTTTTTGGAGAACATCAAACAGTTTAACTCATAATTATAGCATACAAAACCTTCAGTTATAAACAATTAAAATTAAATCAAACTTACCTTAACCATTCTCTTTTAAATGAGATTAGCAAACTTCAAAATAGAAGATTCTGATTGTGAATTTAATGTTTCAGCATTTAATCAGAAATTTCGCATTATGAACATGGTTATTATTAAGAAGGTCTTTAAATATTATTTTTCTTTTTTTAATTAGACAAAATCAATTTTATGAAAAAATACTAATGGGTGATTCTCAAAATAGGGGACAATTTATGTCTTTCGGAATACAAAAAAAATTGAGAGGTTTTCTGTCATGTTTTTATATTTACATATGTTTGTCTTAATATTATTCATTATTTGCACTCAAGAATTACTCACTTTTTAGTTAAAAACACCTTAAAATAACAGAATAAATGTTCAAAATGTCATTAGCATGGATGTCCACAGCAGCTGTGCCTTGTATATACTAGCTTTTTCAAGAGTTAATATCATGTTTATAAAATAAAACAAATGTTATTCTTTCTTTAAATTAATCAAGGAGAGGATTTATCCAATAAATTTCTTTTTAAAAATAAAATTATAGTATATAAAAAAAGAATTAAAGTTTGTCCTCCCTATTCTATTTTCAAAACAAGGTCATACTATAACAGCTGGTTATTAATCAAAGTTTCATTTTCACATATGACAATAGTTTGAAAATATAAAGTTTCTCCTTGGCAACAAGTAGCCATTTTATCCCAGCCTGAAAATAGAAGCATGTATTGTATTTTAAGAATAGAAGTTGAATTTTAGGGGCGTACATCAATTGTATGTCATTAGAATGGATAATAATTTTCATGTTTATTTTATAATTAAAATTTTTATTTTACTTATTTGCATAGGACTTTTGTGTTTTAAAAAGCCCCAGAAAGGACTACTGCATTGTGATTATATTATGGCTCATAATCTTATTTAAATTAAAATTTGTCATTAGCATGGACAAATATCAGTGTCATTAGCATGTTTTTTCTGTCCATGCTAAAGACTCCTATGTGCATAAATGTAACCATTGCTTATATTGTATCTTTTATAAAGTTTAATTTTACATATAAATTTAGGTATTACATTTATTATCCCTAAAATATGCATTAATTCTGTCAGAAAATCACTAAGACAGCTTCTTACATTGTTAGTGTCAGAATGTTGCTCATGTAAACAAAGTTTGTTCTTTGGTAATTTTTTTATTCTCCTTATATGTATATATGTAAAAATGGAAACCATTTGCTGAAAAGGAAGGCTAATAAATATAGAAAAAAATATTTAAACAGGAAGAAAATAAAACTTTTTTAATATATTTATTCCATGCAATTTGTTTTGTCATTAGCATGGCTCAAAAAATACTAATTTTTTTTTTAGTTAATTTTTAAATATTTAGCTCTGCTGACTACATGTAAAGTATACCTAATACTATATTAACAACACCTATTTTTTTCAGAAATTTTGCTTACAGTAATTTTTTTAAGATTTCACTTTTGAAATTGTCCCCTATTTTGAGAATCACCCTAATATATTTTCTATTTTCTCTATTTGAACTATTAAATTAATTAAATTGGGTAGATTTTTGTCTCATCCGTGTTTTGATTTAACAGGTTTTAATGCATTAATGATCTTACTTACTTAATACTTACTCACTCAAAGGGGGGAAAATCTAGTTAATCACGTTTATCGAAAGAAGTTGTACAGAAGGTTAAAATGTGTCTCTTTTTTTAAAATTAATGAAGATAATATTGGATTTCCGGCATTTCTTTGAACATTTCGACTATTTACATTATCAACTAAACTATAACGATTGAATCATTAAGATTCATTTCAGAATTTTTGTAAAGACCCCGTATGTTAGTCGATAGAATAATATACCGATAAATATTGGACAAGCACACATGAGATTAACTATGAGTTTCAGATTCCTTGGGAATTTTTAAGGAAATTGGGATTTAAATCATTTTTTAATTTTCAAAATTTTCTATTTCTAAACGAGATCTGAAATCCTGCTGTAGTACGAATATTTTATTAGCAACTTAAACTGAAAAAATTGAAAGAAAAATCTTATTGAATGTGTGAGAAAATACTATTGGATTCTGAAATTGGATTCAGCATTGCTTCATCATAAATATTAAGGATTTTAAAGAATATTTAAAGAATTAACAAGTTATTAAATTAGAAATTTCGAATACTATAGAATAAATTACGCTTATTTTTTTATACTTTGTAAACTGTATAAGAAAAAAAATAATGATTAATAAATAAATTTAAAAGAAAAAAATATATATTTTATTTTACGGTACTACTTTACGATAGCATTTTTGGATGTAGCATATATTTGTTTTCACATTTAATTCTGTACCGAATTACATTGTTTAAAAAAACAATATGATCGATGTGGTTCATATTTAATTTTTATGAATATAATTAAAGTGGGCTATTGATACTTTCTTAATGATATATTTTATTAACTAGTGGGTTTCTGCACCGTACCTTTGTAACTAACATAATTATCTTACATTCTATTTTAATATATCATAATTTATTTCATGTTATTTTTTATTTGTTATTTCAGATTACTTTATAGTAGTGCTTGTTTCACCCCGTAGTGCCTGTACGTGTGCTATAGTAGTGCTTGATGTCTGTAGCTTATTTTTGACTGCCATGTAAATGTTTAACGAGAAATAAATCTAAAGTTCATCGCATGTCATTACCCTTTACAAGATGTCTTAAACAGAATGAACGAAGAGAATCCTCAACTACGCTACGCAAATTACATTTTGTCGTACACTTTACAAAAAAATTATTCAATAGTTCAACTTAAAATTACACATAGAAATAAATTATGGTCTGCAGATATGCACTGTATATATATATATAGAATAACCTGAAAAAATTAGTATTTTAATTAATTTTTTTACATGTTTTTTTTCATTACAGACGCAATTTTGCAAATAAAAAATGAAACATCCCGTAACCCTAATAGCATGCATAATCACAGTGACGTCACAGTGACGTAACTGTGAGCCACTTTGGTCACATCACATCTGTGACCAAAATGCCACCACTTAGTGCCGTCACATTGTGACTGAAATGTGACTTTCTTAAAAATCTTTAGAAACTTATAAATATCCTTCAAAACATTTTATTTACTTTAAAAGACACGTTTCTGGCAATTTAAATATCGTTGCTTTTGTCACAGTTTCGTCACAAAGTTAATGTCAAATTAGTCACAAATTACACATTTTTCACAAATTTGTCACATTGTGACCACTTTGTGAAATGTCACAAAAGAGCTCTAAAACGACCATGCGACAAACGACGTTGCAGTGACGTCCTTGTGAAGTGGCATTGCGACTTTGTGACCATCGATTGTCGATGTGACGTCACGTGACGTCGATGTGAAGTCACAGTGACTAAAATGTGAAGTCATTATGGCCGTTTTAGAGCTCGTATTTGACGTTTCACAAAGTGGTCACAATGTGACAAATTTGTGAAAAATGTGTCATTTTTGACTAATTTGACATTAACATTGTGACAAAACTGTGACAAACGCAATGATATTTAAATTGCCAGAAACATGTTTTTTAAAGTAAATAACATGTTTTGAAGAACATTTGTAATTTTCTAAATATTTTAATAAAGTCACATCTCAGTCACAATGTGACGTCACTGAGTGGTGGCATTTTGGTCACAGATGTTATGTGGCCATGCATGCTATGAGGGACGTACATTTTCACAAGAAAAAATAAATCATTGAGTTAGTAATTACAAATAGAATCATTATTAATTAAATAAATAAAATATATTTCCATTATTCTACCAAAATATCTCAAAAACTGCTTTCAGATTTTCAGACTATTCTCAAATATTTTAACCACATAATAGTTTCATGATTTATTTTATGAAATTTTTAAAAAACCCTTTTTTAGAAAAATTATAGCATATTTTTAACGAATTAAAATTTGCGAAAATTCAGTCATTTACATTCAATTATGAAGGTATTTTTCAGTGTTAAAAATTCAAATACACAATTTATTTTTATTTTGTGAAATCATTCACGCAGACGATACTTACGTATTATAAAAAAATTATATTATTATTATTTTTTTGCGAAGTTTCAATAAAAGAACGGTAAACAAATGAAATTAATTATTATTTTTTATAATTTTGCTTCAAAAATATTTTTATTTATATCAGTTTTATATCATAAATAGAAAATTACGACGAAATTCTTAGTTATTTGCCTGAATTTACATTACTAAAATTAAAATGTGTCGAAAAATAAAAAAGCGCTTCTTGCTTAATAAAAATGCAAAGCAATTAAAAAATTGTTACTGTCAAATATTTATTTTATGGAATAATACTTCGCGAATCCCAACAAAGCGAGGTTGTTGCTAGTTTTATGATCCCAGACATTAAATATTTATGGTTTGGCTATTTCATGATGTTAAAATGGCAAAAAAATGTTTTAAAATCAAAGAAATATTAAAAGCGATGCATTTTTTTGCTATTATACCAGTTATCTTTTATGTGGTGTATTTTTTACAAGCGCAGGCTACCGCAAGCACACAATTTAATCAGTACAGTGACACCAATTTTTGAAAAATACTGTGTGGACTCAAACGTTTTTGAATACAACAACACATATAAGAGAGAGAAAGGGGAATTCGCGAACAATTAAAGATGATAATTTGAAATAAATATTTTTTTCTGAGCAAAATGTAGAAGTATTATAATCTAATGATTAATTATATTATATTCTTATAAATTCTATCTTCGAAAAACTAAAAATAATAATTTGAAGTAAAATTAAGTGGGTTATTTTTTTCTGAGCAAATTGTAAAATTATTCTTATTTGATTAATTCTAATAAATTAAATTATCATAAATTCCTTCATATAAATACATTAGTAAGTATTATAAATAACATAAAACTTGCTAACAACTGAAAGTTCAAAAGACTAAAAGTCACGAAAAATGTTCATTTTGGAGGCCAAAGTCCTTTATCAATTCAAGATATAAAATCCGATAGCAATATATGTCAGAAATTCGTTTTTAAAGAGAAATTTAATTATAAATTAGCAAAAGGAGCTTTAAGTGTTCCTGTATATCTATTGGTGACTATTTGTCAAGCAAAATTATTTTGAAAACGTCAATGAAACCAAGTTTTACTTGAGTGATAAAAGAAACAAATAATGAAATTGATCAGTTAAAAATAGGTGGGAGGAGAAATCAAATTATTGGGTGGTATCGCATCCCATGAACCTATATAAGTTGACGTTTCTGAATGAGTATAATTTGTTATTTAAGAAAGAATGCGGAAAATCCTCATATCAATCACCCAACGCCAATTATAAATGTCACATCTTCAGCTATAAACGAAGTCCGATGCAAGTTAATGTGATTCTATCAATCACTTACTTGGGAAATTTATTGATTTCTGGCAGCCCTATGTGACTACTTAATACGACAATTATTAACGCTACTGTGCGGTGTACATTATTAATCGTTGTTTAACTGTGTCGTTTTTTATAACTTCACCAATATATCTTTTTTTCAAAACTATCTATACTGGTGCATGTATAATAATTCCTTCCTTGATCGATTTATTTTTACTATGATTTTACAGTTTATGTGAGTGATACACTGTTGCCAGATTTGGGATACTAAAAAAGTCCCCGGGTTGTTTGACTAACACCACTTTTTTGAAATAGAAATATTCGGTCTATTTAAAAATTGGATAAAAAAATTCTAAAAAATAAGGGAAATTATATTATTTTTAATAAGTGGTGGCAGTCAAATAATCTGAATTGAAAAAAGTCCCAAATCTTTCAACATGTATTTGATATTTACAACAAAGTATTCAGCAATAAATGAGATTTGCTAGATTTTTATTTAGTCTATTCGCAACAACTTATTTAGTGCATGTGTCCTGGTTTTCACTTCAGTTTTAAGTTAGCCTTATTGCTCAAACTTTGAATACGTAATATAGTTCATTTACTACTGATTTTGTAATAGAACGTTTGTTGTCCGGGTTGTTGTCCGCCTTTTATTATTTAAAGGCGACATTTTCTCTGCACGAAGCTTTTGACACATTTATGAACTCGTTTTTAAGTGTAAAAATATAATATTTGCTAGGATCACTATATTAAAGAGATTTAAAATAGAATAACTTTTTTCATTTATCAATAATAAAAATGACGTCTTAGTCTATGAAAAATACACTAAAAAAAGGGAGTTACCTTGTAAAAAATAGAATAGAAGATTTTTTTTTCTTTTGCTGTTTTTTGTTTGTTTGTTAAGTTTTGTTTTAAGAGAGAGAAAGGAGAGAAAATCGATCTTGGAAAGAGAGAGGCTGTGAAGAGCGAATAACTAAAATTAATAATTTCAAGTTAAATTAAGTGTTTGTTTTATTTTTTTTCTGAACAAATTGTTACTTGGTGATTAGTTTTTTTTTAAATATGTTATCAAATTCTTTCTTATAAATACATTAATAATTATCATAAATAACATAAAACTTGCTAACAGTTGAAAGTGCAAAAAAGTAAAAGTAAAAAAAAGCGTTCATTTTAGTCACTTAAATGCTTTAACAATTCAAAATATTAAACCCATACTAAAATAAGCACGAAATTCGTTTTTGAGAGATATTTAATTATTAATCTGCAAAAAGTGCTTTTATTTTTCCTGTAAGTCCAATTGGCAACTATTTGCCAAGCAAAATTATTTTGAAAACATCAAAAATACCAAATTTCATTTGAATGACAAAATAAATGAATAACTACATTATTCAATTAAAAATATGTGGGCGCTGAAATCAAATTATTGTGTAGGCTCGCACCCCACGAGCCCATATAAATTGGCGTCTCTAAATCAGTATAACTTGTTATTTAAGAAAGAATGCGGAAAATCCTCATATCAGTCACCCAACACTAATTATAAATGTCACATCTTCAGCTATAAACGATGTCTGATATAAGTTAATGTCATTCTATCAAACACTTACTTGGGAAATATATTGATTTCTCGCAGCCGTATGTCGCGCATTATTACGACAATTATTAACGCTAATGCGCGGTGTACTAGTTATGGATCGTCATTCATTCGTGTCGTTTTTTGTAACTTACAAATGTATCATTTATATTTTTTTTTAATTTCAAAACTATCTATAAACATGCATCTTTAATAATTCCTCTTTTGATGGATGAATTGTTGCTATGATTTTATAGTTTATGTGCGTGGTACACTGTTGCCAGGTTGGGAACAAAAAAAGTCCCCAGATTGTTTGATTGCCACCGCCTTTTTTTTAAGACAGAAATATTCATCCTATTTAAAAATAGAACAGGTACTGAACAGGTAATTTTCATTTTAAGGCTTCCTAGTGCATCCAACTTCATGTCCAGTGTACACTTGAAGTGACTTGCTATTTTTGACCCATTAGGAATAAGTATAGCTGTAGTATATACTACTCAAGTTAAAAAAATACTAAAATTAGGCGGAAAAATATATTTAAAAATAGGAAAAGAAAGTGAACTAAGAAAAGGCAAGTAGAAAAATTACTTTTAATAAAAAGAATAAATGAATAAGTAATTAATAAAATAAAAAGTATGTAAAACTGTAGTTATAAAACTACGGAGTAACTGAGGTAAAATAATATAAAAAAGGAGTTAAATTACGTGAAATCAGTACAAGTTAAAAAAAAAAATCAGGACAGGACAAAGCTACAGTTTAAAGCGAAGCAAGTGTCAAAACCATTGGAAAAACATAAAAAAGGCGCATTTCAGGGCAGTTTTTTTTAATAAAAAGAGACAAAAGAAACAGAGATGAAAACGAACACAAGTTCAATCAGAATCCATAATCATGGAGTATTTGGGTCACTTACGGTTTTTGGGGATCGTTTAACACTAGAACCGCCATTAGGAATCAAAATGACCCCTGCCAGATTGATAATACAATGAAACTCGTTTAAGATACGCCCGCTTAAAATACGACCCCGCTTAATATATGAATTATCTTCGGTCCCTTGAAAACTGCCTATTAATAAAATTAACCGCTTAATATACGTACGCATAAGATACGATCCTGCTTAATACAAGAAGAAATTTGGTCCCTTGATGTTTAAAACCCCGCTTAATATACGAAATGATACTTATGTAATCCGTTTATCACGTATCTTTAGGCCAGAATATGTAAAATCTTATTTATTTTTTATAAGATGCTATTTTTTTACCTTTTTTCTCTCTAAAATATGTTCTTTTGCACTGCTTTTCCATTCAGAATTGTGATTGGATCCCTATTTTTCAATAAAATACAAAAACAACTACCCCTTTTATGTCTTTTACCATCATACTCCCCCTTACAGAGCAGTGGTTAGATTTGAAATTTCATTGGTTGCTCTCTCTCCTAAATGGATGAGAAAGTTGTTGATGAAACCAGTTTATATTTTCATGCTTTTTATTTTTTGTACCGTTTATCTCGCTGATTTTTATTATTATATTATTTTCATTATTATAAATCGCCCTCAGGAGTGCCTTTTTTATGAATTTCTTTTTGTCACTTGCTTTTTCGCGGTACTTTTTAAAATGTTAACATCACAAAATAAGAGCAGCATTAAGAAGAATGTAAAGATTGGGATTTATTCGTCAAAGTTAAGGAGCAGGTTGTGATAAGTGAAGTTCGCGATATCGCGGATATAAACGAGGACGTCAAAAGTTCCGATGAACCTAGATCTTTAGAAAAAGTAGAAGATGGTGCGGATGAAGAAACAGATATACCAACCATACCATCATTCGCATGTGTAATGAGCTCGTTCAGCTTATTTTGACTGTCTGCCTCTTCGATGGATGCAGGTCCCTCCGTTGAATATTTTTTCTACCACATCCACAAGACAGAAAACTTCCTAATAAAATTTCGCCCTATGTTGCTCCAAACAGAGGTAAACGACTTTTTCTCAAGAAATTAAAATTACATCACGATTTTTTACAATGTATCGAATAATTATTGTTACATGCATACGTTTAGTTTGTGTTTAAAAAAATTATTATGAAAATTTATTTTTCTTCTCCTTTA
The DNA here is from genome assembly GCA_964019185.1 of Maratus speculifer. NCBI lineage: Eukaryota > Metazoa > Arthropoda > Arachnida > Araneae > Salticidae > Maratus > Maratus speculifer. The sequence goes on along the minus strand of OZ025292.1, from coordinate 175,628,385 downwards.
AGTATGTACTGTATTTTAGTTACTGTTTTCCAAAAGTTAACAAAATTTCCATTTTATTGTCTTTTTCTTAATTTGGCAGAGAATACTATATAAAGTAATTTTATTTTTTTAACTGCATAAACAGATATTTAATAAAATTTTGGAGAAAAATAAAATTATTCTTCATTTCAATATCTTAAACTAAAATTATCATAATAATTTTTTGAAACACAAACTAAACGCATGCATGTAACAATAATTATGATGGATGCTGGTCCCTCCGTTGAATATTTTTTCTACCACATCCACAAGGCAGAAAACTTTTTAATAAAATTTCGCCCTATGTTGCACCAAACAGAGGTAAACGACTTTTTCTCAAGAAAGTAAAATTACATCACGATTTTTTTACAATATACCGAACAATTACTGTTACATGCATACGTTTAGTTTGTGTTTCAAAAAATTATTATGAAAATTTATTTTTCTTCCCCTTTAAATATGTACTGTATTTTAGTTACTGTTTTCCAAAAATTAACAAAATTTCCGTTTTATTGTCTTTTTTTCAATTTGGCAGGGAATACTATATAAAGTAATTTTATTTTTTTTTAACTGCATAAACAGATATTTAATAAAATTCTGGAGAAAAATAAAATTATTCTTCATTTTAATATCTTAAACTAAAATTTTCTAGAACATCTAAAAATTGTTAGAAATGCTAAAATAAGAGTTATAAATGACTAAAATACGTTAATACAATGTGCACTGTTTTTATATGCATTATTATTCGACAAACTCTGAAATCCGGATAAGATACGATCCCGCTTAAGATACGAAATGCTCTCGGTCCCTTGATTCGTATCTTAAACGAGTTTCACTGTAGTTGATTCGAATCAGAATTTTTTTCATAAGATATGTTAAATTCATGAAGCAGGGAAATAGGCTAATTAAATAAGATAAATAATTAAAAATTAAAATTCTGGTGAGAAACGCTTTTTATAAAAACTTGAGTAAAATAGCCGGCGATTCTAGTGTTAGATAAAAAATCCTGATAAATAAAGCGAATTATACTATTTTTAAAAAATTGAGGTATTCAAAAAATCTGAATTAAAAAAAGCCCCCAATCTTAAAACATTGGTTTGATATTTACAGCATAGTATTCAGCGACAAATGAAATGTTGTGGTAGTTTTTCTCATCAATCAATACGAAACAACTTATTTGGCACATGTTTCCTGATTTTTTATTCAGTTTTAAGTTAACCTTATTGATCAAACTTTAAATACATTATGTAATTTATTTATTACTGATTTTGTAACAGAACATTTGTTTTCCAGTCTTACTGTTATTATTTAAGAGGGATATTTCCTTTGCACAAAGCTTTTTGACACATTTAAGGACTCGAATTTACCGAAAAAGTGAGTTACCATGCAAAAGATAGTGTAGAAGATTTTCTTCTTCAATAGTTTATAACGAGGCTAGTATGTGAAAACCAAGTTTTCCAACAAAGTTTTTCAAGGACGAATTTTCTGTGTGTGGGGGGGGCGGACAAAATTTTTGGATCTTCTTTTAATTATTTTTTGTTTTAATATCTCGCGACCTGTTGTCGTAGTCTGTTATTTGCCAGTTACAATATTAAAATAGATAAAATTTTCTAGATGTTTCATATTTAAAATATTTTATACATTTAATATCAAGCGCAATATACCATTTCAAATACATTCAGACCTCGCTATCCCGACACCCCGTTTTTACGTCACTCCGCTTATTACGTCAGTTTTTCAAAGTCCTTATTTTCTGTATAGAATTTTAATATAGATAAATTCCGGATTTTATTCGTTGAATAATTTTAACTCCGGATATCCCGGCATTTTAAGAAAATTGTCCATTTTTCTTAATCCATCTTACAAACACGAAAATTTATCCGTTAGAAAAGACCTTAGCCAATTTTTTCAAAAAAAATGTCTAAAATACCCATTGACAGAAAGGAGAAACTTTATTTCAATTGTTTATCTGAATCAAAAAACCCCACACACTATATACGACAGATTCAATGAAGTAAGGATTTCTTCCAGCGCGTTCTCTATCCTCCAGTTCATGATTACTCATTCACTGTGTTTAACACTGAGAGCGCAATACGAATTCACTTAGGCATTGTTTAAAATTTTATTTCCACACTTTATTTGTAGTTTTTTTAATTGTCTCCAGCAAAGTGGTGAGAAATCTTAAAACAGATAATAAGTGTTTAAAACATGCTGTTTTTATCCAAATTCATCAGTTATAGAGTATTCGGAAGAACACACACTCTTCGAATATTGTTTAAAGAGTTCTTAGAAACTGAAATATATATAACGGGGAATGCCCAGATGTGCATCGATTTTTAAAAGGATGTCACTACATCACCAAATGCAATGCTTTCTGAAAATTTTAAAGAAAAAAAAGAGAGACATTTCTTTAGACTCGGGGATCGAGAATGATAAGGAGCTAGAACAAAACAAGCCTCCAATTACAATTAAAGCATTGCATTGAAACGATCAGAAATTATCTAACATCCATTTCTGAAACAATAGATAGCTTTCAAAATTCATTGTATAATGTAGAAAAAGTATTGTAGGAAGAACATTTAGGGATACGCAAACCACAATTCACCAATCTATCATGTAACAATAAAAAAGCAAGTCATCAGAAATCCGGGTTTTTTTTTTTTTTTTTTTTTTTTTTTTTTTTTTTTTTTTTCAATTTCGTTGTTGTGTTTGTTTTGTTTCATAATAATGTTCTGTTGATTAAAAATGCAAGAGCAGGTGTGCATTTAAAATTGTCTGTAATTAATCAAAACTACAGTTTTTTATAAACACATTTTTTTAGACTCTAGTTACCACGACACTCCGCTTATGACGACGCTGTTTCCTGGTTCTGAAAGTGTCAAGATAACGAGAAATTTTCTTAAAAACCGTAATTTTTTTCGATTACTAATTTGTTTTCCATAGATTTAATCGAGTATGTCAAATTCTACATATTGGTAGCAATAAATGTGTTATCAGAATGGAAACTAGCCTTTTTTGTATCTGAGGCAAAGATGGATTTTGCAATCCCTCCCCCTTGGCTTTTAAAAAAATTATTACGAGAATTTTACTGCTCGAATAAGCGGATTATTTGAATTTTTTAAGTGTGTAATCATGAAATGTGTAGTCAGCTTCGTAAAATATCGATTCTTAAAACCTTGGAAACCGAACCAAAAAAACTTAAATATATTCCACTTTAAAGAGGTTTTCGTGTGAGCAGATATAATAGTTAATATTCTTTCTCTTGAAAAAAAATTTTTTTTCTTAAAAAGCGAATCCCGAATAGACATATTTCATTATCAAAGATTTTATGGTAGTCGCACCACATAAAATTGAGGTGTTAAAAGTTGTAGTGACATGAATTATGAGACTAAAGTAGTCACACAAAGACATTCGAAAATAATTTTAAACCTATGGGAGCTTTTTTCACAAATAACTTTTATTACTTTAATTTATTTATTTTATGGGATACCTTAGATCAATATCTAAAGTGCTTTTGTACTTTTTAAAGTTTTATTGCACATTTTTTCAATATTCGAATTCTTTCAGTTTTGCAAAACTGTTTGGAACCTCTCCTAAACTGATGATGAAGATGAAACTATTGCAATATTATAGAAAAATGCAGGAAAATGGTGATGAATGGGAAGTATCTGGCTCTATATCTCTAGATGAACCATGATCCAGATATGTGTATCATTCAGAATAAGGATATTTCTTTGAAACCATATGTGAACAATCGAACAATAGTCATTAAAGATAAAAAATATTGTTAAATAGCCTGTAGAAATTATTATGATTAAAAAACATTTTTTAATTTAGCTTAAGCAGTCATATTGCGTACCTTACTTTATTGTATAGGGAAAGTGTACTTCAATGCGACAGGGGGGCAATCCGAAAACAAAAATTATTATATGGTCTGCAATCAGAAAAAAATGTTATTTCATTTGATAAATGGTATCAGTAAGATTGTTAAACAAATGTAGTTTTAAACAGTTCATATCATAGAAGATTAGAATATTCTGAACAGTAAGTCTTAAAAAGCTAAGTAAGATTTTCTGTTTCAGCTTTAAAGCAATCAATAGGTAATCTTAATAAAGTATCATATATTTTTGTATGCTAAAATTATATAATTCTTGTTATATTTATATTTGATGTATGTGGAAAAAATATTAACAATATTTATTAAAACTTGCCTTTTACCATTTTTTTTAAAATAGTGATCTAAAATATTTTACTGACGGAATTATTTAATTTCACAAGAGATAAACACATAAAATTAGTGAAATAATCTGTTGGAATATTTATTGCAGCTGTTTTATAAGTGAAAAAGTATTTTTTAAATAACAAAATATTTATTTAGTGAATTGTCCCTTTTTCAAGGAACTACAATCCAATGGTTACAATTTTTAAAACAGTAAAACATTAAATCATATGTTATCAATTATTAGTAAATAAAATATACCATCGTTTTTTGGAATAAAATATGTTTTACACAAATTTTCATACTTGTTATATCTTCCGTCAACTGAAATGAAAAGACTACCACAAGTCAGGAATAATAATTATTTTAATCGTGTGTAGTATTGTAATAGTTAATATGCTTATATTTCACGTGATGTGTACATCATTGTAGTCGTTTTGTATACAGTTATGTAAATGTACAAAATTAATGCGGTTTTAACTGGTAAAATAATCTACGGTTGTCCCAGTGAACCCAGAAATTTGTTTAGCACAACTGAAAGAGTAAACAATTATCTATATTAAGTATCAAGTAAAATTTAACTTTTGCAATTTTCCAGTACTTTAAGCCGACATTATGGCGTCCGTTCACAAGTACATCAGTATATAGAAGGACGTGATTATAAATCTTTTTGATCTATCGAAATAATATTTGTAATAATAAATTACAATGGAAATTTTAATTAAAGTTATAGTTCCGTTGAATATCAGTTTTACGAATACTGAAAATAGCTTTGACGAAGCTTTAAAAACTAATCCAATTGCTAATAAAAAGCCAATACAAAGAAATAAAAATTTCTTTTACGCTTTTAAGCAATAAATATTAGAATCGGAAGGCTGTAGATAATGAGATATTCGATTTACTTTCGAAAGATGATAAAATAAATCAAAGTGTTTATGATAAATGAATGAAAATATAACTTCGTGTACAGAAAAGTACATCATTTCTGGCAAAAAATCTCAATAAGAGAATATAGAATTGCGATGCATTTAACTGAAATAATACCTTATGTGCCTAAAGATCGTAAGTGCGATTCAATGTTATCATATAATTTTACCATATTATCATTATTTACCACATTATTGTGTGTAATAACAAATTTAACAACTCTCATTCATATGCTTTTATTAAGTGTTCGTCTTAACCAAAATGACATTTAAGACAATCAATTACTAAAAGTTAATATTCTGCTGTTGGTGGAACACTCTCTACAAAATCAGATGAACTAGATTTTTCTGTAGTATAGGGTAATTATAATTAAATTTTAAGTTTCAATACGCTCTAAAAAGCTAACCACTAACTAAAATGACGTCATAATTGAACGGCGTATTGTTGAAGAAGTGGGAGAGAATATGAACAAAAAAAAGTAGTTCCAAAATTTAACGGCAGATGGTGCTAGAAGCGTCAGAATTTTGACTACAAATGACAAATCGTAAAATAACGGTTAAGGTGTAAGTTATACGAAAAAGCAACGGTACTGTTCAGTGTGCATGATTTTACAGGTTTGATACTGTTAGTTATGTAAGCCCATCCACCGATATAGCAAGGACGTATCACATCGGATGGGAAAAATCGCTTTTTAACTGTCCTGAAGCCAAAAACCGCATGAAAAGCATCTATCTAATTAGTTTTTAAGTGTCCTTAGGCCAAAAACAGCGTAAAGAGCATCCATCCAATCGGTTTTTAAATTTCGTGAGACTTGCGCAAAACATATTAAACTTGCTGTCTACCGTTGTGTGTATCGAAATTGAAAATTGAGGATCAACATGTTCCACAACCGATCGAAGAGTCATCGGGGTCAAGTTCAGAATGTGTTGCGCAATAAATGTCTTGAATTCAGCTAGGTCGACGATCGGAGTACTGAACACATCTTTCAGATAAACCCTCAGCCAGAAATCACACGAATTAAGATCAGATGTTCTGGTCCACAAGGCTGTAAGGAAATGACGACTGATAATTCTAGCATTTTCGAAATGCCGCCTCAACAACTACTTCACTCGATTTGCAATGTCTCACTCGAGTGCTATCTTGCATAAAAATGATGCTGTTGCGGCCATGAGTATTAACGTAATTAATAAACTCACATGCTTTAGTAGACAGTAACATACTTTATTTTAAGATATTACGAAAGCGTTGCTTGCTCTTCAAGCAAAAACAAAACAACAACTGGGTAATTCTCAAAATAGGGGACAATTTCAAAAGTGAAATCTTAAAAAAATTACTGTTAGCAAAATTTCTGAAAAAAAAATAGATGTTGTTAATATAGTATTAGGTATACTTTACATGTAGTCAGCAGAGCTAAATATTTAAAAATTAACTTTAAAAAAAATTAGTATTTTTTGAGCCATGCTAATGACAAAACAAATTGCATGGAATAAATATATTAAGAAATTTTTATTTTCTTCCTGTTTAAATATTTTTTTCTATATTTATTAGCCTTCCTTTTCAGCAAACGTTTTCCATTTTTACATATATACATATAAGGAGAATAAAAACATTACCAAAGAGCAAACTTTGTTTACATGAGCAACATTCTGACACTAACAATGTAAGAAGCTGTCTTAGTGATTTTCTGACAGATTTAATGCATATTTTAGGGATAATAAATGTAATACCTAAATTTATATGTAAAATTAAACTTTATAAAAGATACAATATAAGCAATGGTTACATTTATGCACATAGGAGTCTTCAGCATGGACAGAAAAAACATGCTAATGACACTGATATTTGTCCATGCTAATGACAAATTTTAATTTAAATAAGATTATGAGCCATAATATAATCACAATGTAATAGTCCTTTCTGGGCTTTTTAAAACACAAAAAATTCCTATGCAAATAAGTAAAATAAAAATTTTAATTATAAAAGAAACATGAAATTTAATATCCATTCTAATGACATACAATTGATGTACGCCCTTAATATTCAACTTCTATTCTTAAAATACAATACATGCTTCTATTTTCAGGCTAGGATAAAATGGCTACTTGTTGCCATGGAGAAACTTTATATTTTCAAACTATTGTCATATGTGAAAATAAAATTTTTATTAATAACCAGCTGTTATAGTATGACCTCGTTTTGAAAAAAGAATATGAAGGACAAACTTTAATTCTTTTTTGATATACTATAATTTTATTTTTAAAAAGAAATTTATTGGATAAATCCTCTCCTTGATTAATTTAAAGAAAGAATAACATTTGTTTTATTTTATAAACATGATATTAACTCTTGAAAAAGCTAGTATTTACAAGGCACAGCTACTGCGGACATCCATGCTAATGACATTTTGAACATTTATTCTGTTATTTTAAGGTGTTTTTAATTAAAAAGTGAGTAATTCTTGAGTGCAAATAATGAATAATATTAAGAGAAACATATATAAATATAAAAACATGACAGAAAACCTCTCATTTTTTTTTTTTTTTTTTTTTTTTTTTTTTTTTTTTTTTTTTTTGTATGCCGAAAGACATAAATTGTCCCCTATTTTGAGAATCACCCAACTAAGAAAAACACAGACAATTTGCGTTTCTGTAGTTACATACATTAGCGAACTTATGTGATGCCATATTCCAAACATAAATGACAAGTAACTCTAACATACCCCCCGACATTGAAGGGTCAACTTCAATAAATTATACAATACAAAATATTAACATCAACATCACAAATGCTTAAGTAATATGATACTATACAACAATTTTCTTTTAACAATGAAGAATACAATTATGAACATACAACAATAGGAAAACTAAAAATAAAAATACATAACAAAACCTTTTTTTTTTTTTTTTTTTTTTTTTTTTAACATTTTGTAATTAATTTTCTGAGAATTGTTGTGGCAATAACGCAATTTTTGAGATACTTCTTTTAAGTAGTCCCCTAGCGGTTTTAACTTCTAGAACCCTAATCTTACCATCTGCACCTGGGAAAATATTTATAATGCGTCCTAGTAAGTATTTATTTGTAGAGAGGTCATCTTCTTTTACCAACACAAGGATTCCTATGTTAACATTATTTTTTTTTTCAAATTGCCACTTGGAGCGTTGTTGGAGCGTATTTAAATACTTTTTATTGCAACGATTCCATATCAATTGAATGTGTTTTGAAATTCTATGCCATCTAGATAGTCTATTTTCGTTAACATTAATTAATTCTGGTTCAACGATGGCTGCCATAGGCCTTCCGATTAAGAAATGGCCTGGTGTTAAGGCCTCCAAGTCATTCACGTCTGAAGACAATGGAGTGATTGGCCGTGAATTTAATATAGACGCTACTTGAGCAATTACAGTTAATAACTCTTGGAACATTAGCTTTGCATTACCTACCGTTCGCTTTAGATGATATTTTACCGATTTTATTCCTGCCTCCCACAACCCGCCAAAATTAGGTGCTCTGGGTGAAATAAATTTCCAAGTAATATTCTTTTCTGACAAATAATTCGCTAACTTCTCCTCAGTATGTCTTAGTAAATTATGGAGTCTAACTCGGCGTTAGCACCAACAAAATTTTTTGCATTATCTGAAAAGATTACTGCGCACCTTCCGCGCCTAGCAATGAACCTTTTTAAGGTGGTAATGAATGCATCTGTAGTCAATTCTGACACTAGTTCGAGTTGCACTGCTATAGTTACAAAGCAAACAAAGATTGCCAAATACACCTTATTAAGAATTCCCTTTCTCTGTCCCTTATATTTTATGAAAAAGAGGCCACCAAAATCTGTTCCCACGTAATTAAATAATGCGCTAGGACGTACTCTCTCTCTGGGTAGGGAACCCATGATTTGTTGTATGGTTGTGGGGTTGCTTTTACTACAAGTTACACACTCATGCAATATTTTTCTAGTTAAATTTCTTCCCCATAGCGGCCAGAATTTTTGCCTCAAGTAGCATAACAATGCTTGTGCACCTATTTGAAGATATTTTTATGATAGTAAACTGCAATTAGGCTACACAATTTACCCTTATCTGGCAGAATATATTGATGTTTTTCATAAAACTTTAGGTCTGCATTATCTACACGCCTTCCTACTTTTATCACATTACCTGCATCTAAAAAGGGATTTAACAATCGCAATTTACTTTTCTTAGAAATTTGCTTACCTTCTAACAATGCAGTATATTCTGCCTTAAATTCAACTTTTTAAATTTCCCAAATTAAAAATATTTCTGATCGTGATAATTCTTCTATACTTACGTGTCCCTTTCTTTTTTCAGCTAATTTTCTTGTATTATCTAAGAGCCTGAAAATATAACTTAAAACACGTAATATTTTAGTATAATTGTTACTGATACTTAAAATTTAATTTACAAATTCACTAGAATTTAAACTTAGTAGTGCTGTACTGTTTTTCAATTTTAATTCTTCTGAAAAGTCATTGTTTTTGACTTGTTCTAAATCAATGTTCTGCTCTGATTCAGTGTCTCGTTTTCTTAAGAAGAGAGGGCCATGCCACCAAAGTTCACAATCAATTAATTTGCCGAAGGTTAGTCCTCAAGATACAAGATCAGCTGGATTGTCCTCTGAGCGTACATGTCTCCATTGAAAAGTCTGGGTCAACTCTTGAATTTTGTAAACTCTGTTGGCCACAAAAGTTTTAAGTAGATCAGGAGGAGTCTGAATCCACGCTAAGACGATGGTTGAATCACACCATAATATTATTTTACTGATGTTCAACTTTAGCACATTCACTATCTTAGATACGAGTTGAGACAATAAGGCAGCTGCGGACTATTCCAGTCGTGGGATTGTCAAAGGTTTCAATGGTGCAACTGTAGACTTGCTGCACAGTAAATTTAAAGATGTATTAAATTTTGTGAAACAGCGTAGATAAATGGCTGCTCCATTTGCGAGCTCGGATGCGTCGGAGAAGTTCAATTTCCGAACGTCCTTCGTTTAAAACAAAACGATTGATTTTTAAATTGTTTATATTCCGAAGCGTTCTGATAAAGCGTCACCATTCATTTTTAATGTCATCTGGAAGTGGATCCTTCCAATCTAGCTTTAACAGCCAGAGTCTTTGTATAAAAATCTTAGCCTTACCTATTCCAGGACCGAGTAATTCCAATGGATCGTAAATACGCGCTATGTCGGATAAAACAGTTCTTTTTGAGTATACAACTGGTTCCTTAACTGAGGATTTAAACAAAAAGCAGTCACGAACTGGATTGTATAACAATCCTAGAGTTTTAGTGCTCTGGTCCGCATTAGGATCATTGAATGTATACTCTTGATTGCTAGTTGCGATTTTCAAGAGTTCGGGGTGAGTAGCACACCATCGGTGCAAATTCATGCCACCACGTTCAAGCAATGCGATTAATTGTGCCTGCACTTGTTGAGCTTTATTTAAAGTGTTAGTTCCTGTTAATACGTCGTCCACGTAGAAATCTTGAAGAACTACACGTGATGCTAGCGGAAAATTGTCCTTTTCATCAGTTGCAAGCTGATTCAAAGTCCGCGTGGCAAGATAAGGCGCATTCGATGTACCGTATGTAATCGTCTTTAACTTAAATATTTTGACTGGTTCTTCTTCATCAGTTTTCCACAAAATTCGAAGCAAATCTCTCTGATTTTCCGAAATTAATATTTGGCGATACATCTTTATGATGTCAGCAGTAAAGACGTATTTATGAGTTCGAAATCGACAAATGATATCGAAGAGCTCATCTTGGACTAATCCTCCGTTTAACAAAATATCATTTAAACAAACACCACTGGTAGTAGCTGCACTAGCATCGAAGACAACCCTTAATTTCGTGCTTGATTTCTCGGGTTTGTATACCCCATGATGCGGCAAATAATATGAAAATTCGGGCTTATTTTCCAGCAAGATTTCTTCTAAGTTTCCCAAATCGTTATATTCGTTAATAAATTCTTCGTATAACAGTTTCTTGGCTGGATTGTGCGCAAATCGCTTAAGTAAGTGATTTAATCGTTTAAGTGCGTTTTCCTTTGGTTCTCCTGGGCCCCACCAGTGGCCGAGAGGGTCTGACCTCTCAACTGGTAGACGGCAGGTGCTGGGTTCGAACCCAATCACGGCCGTCGGCCTAACCGTTCGGAGTTTTCGTGGTTTTCTTCGAACCTTGCGTAAATACGGGTTAGGTTCCCTTAGAAAGACCCCCACGAAGGGCATCCCTCCCCCTGGGCCTATATCCCTAGCGTAGATAATCGGCCGTCACAAAATACACCACCACCAACTTTGGTTCTCCTAAACATGCAAGCCCACGAGTTTTAATAGGCATTTCCACAATATACCTACCATCTTCTCTTCTAGTATGTGTACGCAAGAAATGTTCCTCACAATACTGCTCTTCTTTACTTTTTATCAGGTTTTTATCATGGACCGCTTCAATTTCCCAAAATTTTTGCATAGCGTTGGATAAATCATCCACAGATCAAAGAAGACCACAATAATTATTAAAATTTTGTTGCGGCATAGACGTATAACCACTAGCAACATAGCCAAAAACAGTTTCTTGAAAAACCAAATTTTGCATATTTATTTTATTTTGTCCAATTAATTTAAAAAATACTTCGTTTGCTAATAAAACATGTATTGGGCTGGTTTACCAAATTGTGGAGCAGCTAACTGAAAAGTTTGTAAATGCGTAATAGGCATGATGTTTAGATATGTAGCTGGTGTTATGCGCGTAATTTTAGGAACAACAAAACATTGCAATATTTCATTAAAACTTCCGTTTTTATTTGCCATGGTTCTTATAATACTTTCCTTTATATTCATAACTGAACCATTTAGCCCTGAAACTGATGAGTTTATTTTCCTTTCTTTCAAGAACAATAACTCAGAACATTCCTTTGTTATAAAGTTATTTTACGATCCTGAATCTAACAATGCTCTAAGAGGAATTAATTCTCGTCTAGCATTTTGTACATATATTATCGCAGTTGAAAGCAGTACTTGTTTACTAGAAGAAGACGTCATACTCATTACAGTATTGTTAATAGTTGAATGCGTGTTATCAAATGAATGTGTATTTTCACCCAAAGCGGTAACAGACATCTAATTATTTGTGTAACTATGAGGAGTAAATGCGTTTGCGGTTGGCGATAAATTACTTCTAATAGTATTTTCCTCTTGAATTGCTATAGTCTGATTAGTATCAATATTTTCCTCACCGCGTTCCAGGTGGATCAATGTGTGATGACGTTTGTTGCATTTTCTGCACGTGCTTGAACTTTTGCAGTGGCTAATATTATGAACTGTTGAGAAACAGTTGAAGCATAATTTTTTCATGTTAACAATATTAAACCTTTTTTTTGCAGGTAAATTTAAGAATTGGAAACATTTCATTAAAATGTGATCGCCTTTACACATTGAACAAATGTGTGGACCTTCTGCTAACAAAGTCAATCACTTAGAATTAAATGAACGTTTCTGATCCTTACTGAAAGGTTTAACAGACGAGACTTTATGGATATTTTCCAAAAATTGAGATCGTTTTTCCAAAAATAAAAGTAATTCATCTAACTTCGGAACTTCTTTTGAACTTATCGTCATTTCATAATTTTTTCGAGTATCTCTATCTAACTTTTGGAGAATGATGTTCAATATTAAAACATCTGAAAGATTATTTTTATTATAATTCAAAATCTTCAAGGCGCGAATGCTTTTTTTTAACATTATCGACTAGATTTCGAAGATCTTTAGCGGAAGGCTGTGTAAGTTTATCTGCGTTTAAGAGTGAATTGATGTGTTTTACTGTAATTGATGATTTCTGTTACTACTCTATCATTTTCGTATCTGTCTTTTAATGCTTGAAATAAAGATGAAAAAGTGGCTTCTGTGCTAATCAAAGCTCTTGCACCACTTATTAATGCTGCTGATAAATAATGCAACTTTTGCGCATCTGATATTTGCTCATTTTAAGTTATTAAGTTGTTAAATTATAATTTAAATAGACCCCATTCGTCTTGTTTTCCGTAGAATTTCGGAAGAGGTATATCAGGTAATTTAATATTTATCGCGTTGTTTATTTGAGTAGAATTTGATTGGATTTCATTGGAAACTTTACTTTGTTCTAAGTGTTTAAGATGCTTATTAATTTGAAATTTGGCCTTTATAATTTTTTCCTAGTATTCTTCGCTAGCGTTAATATCAATTTCATATTCTTTTTCTAAACTAATACCAGATTCTATTTCTTTATTTAGGTTTTTTAGAGTTTTTTCTCTGTCACTTAATTGTTCTGAAATTTCTAAATAACTATCAATATCAATATTTTTATCGTTTATCAAAGCTTCTAATTTACTAATTAATTTCGTAATTGAAGTGCGTAATGTTGCACGATTCTTTTTTAATTTTTCAATATTTTCCATGTTTAAAAAAATTTATAATAACAGCAAAAAGAATAATAAATTTTTCATACCTTGATTGATGCGGGCAGACGATTTTCTTTCTTTCTTCTTTCATCAGGCCAGCTTGTGGAATAATGTTCTAATAAAATTCAATGACGAAAACAGTTCATTATTATCGAACTTTTTTTTTTTCAAAGTGAAAAAAAAGATGTACAGACTCCGGTAGACGTGACTAGGATAATATGTTGCGGCGATGCGTATTAACGTAATTAATAAACTCACATGCTTTAGTAGACAGTATCTTAGTAGACTGTATTTATTTTAAGATATTGCGAAAGTGTTGCTTGCTCTTCAAGCAAAAACAAAACAACAACTAAGAAAAACACAGACAATTTGCGTTTCTATAGTTACATACATTAGCGAACTTATGTGATGCCAAATTCCAAACATAAATTACAAATAACTCTAACAGATAATATCCAGACATCGCTGTTGCAGAGTTGGAATGATGTTATTGTGTAAAAGAAACTCATACCACTGACCATTGACGGTAACGGTAAGCGAACCAAAAGCACCCGTCTCCTCGAAAAAATATAGCCTTTCGATAAATGATGCCATAAATCCGCACCATACATGAACTTTGCAGGATGGAGGGGTACTGGGTTCGTTGCGGATGGAATTTCTGTTACCCATATTCGACAATTCTGTGAATTGACATAATAAGTCTGATGGAAATGGCTTCGTCTGTTCACAGAATTTTCCACGGCTAATCATTGCTCACTTCCGTGCGAACAACAAATTCCAAACCAGAACCCTCTCTTGCTGTTTGGTCAGAAGCAAACAAATCCTGCACATAGCAAATTGTGTATGGATAGCATTGCAGGATGTTTCGTAGAATGTTTTCCACCGTGCTCACAGCCATGTCCAATGTTCGGGTAATTTTCCGTGCAGTGCATGGTTGCACCCCACCAATCGATTCCTCCAGTACTATTGTGGCCACTTCTTTAATTAACTCTGAAACAGATCTTCTCCTTCTTCTACCAGACCGCACAGCAAACGAATCTGTATTTTGGAATTTCTTCATCATTTACTCGAGACCCATGGCAGTCATAGGTCTAACGCCTTTTTTCCATACCCTTGAGGGTCCTGAACTTCTGAAGAGCTAAATATGCAGAATCACCGTTTTTGTAACATGGCTTTACAAACAGGGCTCGGTCCTTCATTGACACACTCACAGCGAACGTCTATAATGAGCAAATGCCATGTACCCAACGTTTTTATAAAACCTGGAATGGCCATGCGCATGCCAGGTAATTTAATTTACATCTTTTGACGCTTACAAAAATTACAAAAATTTGGAACTTTTTTTTTTTGGTTATTTTTTTTCCTCTTTGATAATGTACCGTTCCATCTTGACGTCATTCTAATCAGTGGTTCGTTTTTTAGAGAGGGTTGAAACTAAAACCTTTATTATAATCACCCGGTACTTTATATACCATAAATAAATTTATTTTCTTCAGATAAATCGGGATCATACTGTGTCTTTTTTAAAATAAACCAGAATCCTCACCAAGTTATTAATGGATCCATCAAAATTTTCTAATTTTAATTTCGGTAACATCACAGATTTTTTTATTTATTGCTTTAATATGTGAATTATTCAATGACTTCTGCATTCGTTCAGATTTTATATTTAGAACAGAGTACGCATTATGGCAGTAAAAAATGAAAAAACATATTTTACAGAGCATCCTTTCTCGCTGTGACTCGTGTCGAGTTTTTTATAGGTCATATTGACCTTTAATTGAAGGGTGGTTACAATCATTTTCGAATGATAATTTCCACAAATTTCTTAAATTCTTTTTTTTTTGAATCACCGAGTAATATATTTACGGATAAGTTGAAAATCGGTGTTCCTTTCAGATATAGGTTTGTTTACAACAGAGTGTGCATTCTGGCAGCGGAACGTGGAACTACAAAATTTCGCAGAGCGTGTGCAACAGGCGTACTATACTCAGCTGCAGGCTCCAATAATCCGTGCTGTGACCGACTAGTAGCCCAGTATGTTTCTATAAAAAATACTTTTCCCCCCTGGAGATGGAAAGTAGAACTAATGAGCTTTGCAGCGAATGTACGATTAGGGCACTTTTAGGTTAGAGTTATATAAGTTACAGTTATGCCAATGTTGCAGTTAGGTTTCGTTTAAGATCAAGTTACAGTTAAGTTAGATTTAGATTATATTAAGTTAGATTTGATTTCGGTTACGTTGCAGTTTGCTGCGCTTAGGTTGCAATTAAGTTTTTATCCCGGGTGAAACATTATGCATGTTTTGTTTAAAAAAATGCTTAATATCTCCAAAATGTTAATACTGTATACCAATCTTTTTAACTAATTATTGAGTATAAATTTACCTGGACGTACAGAGGGATTTAAAAATGATATAATTAATTTTAAAATAAAAAAATTCACTCATAATTTTGACGTGAAAAAAAAGTTGTTACGTGCATAACAGTAATTTTCAGAATTAAATATCAATATTTTAGCATGAAAATTACTCAGTCATCGGAAACATATCGACTCCTTTTCCCCCTCCCCCTATCTCATTTCCCGTTGCAATTATTTAAAACTTTATTGCCACCAATTATCATTTTTTTCACACAGTTAGCGGTTACGTATTGTAGACAAAATTCAATTAAAAATTTTAAATTAAGTAAATTTTGCATTCCTTTAAGAATATTATCACAGACCCAAAAAACGCCAGACAAATCGGTTAGTGATGTAATAAAATTAGGAAATCTTCTTGTTATTTGTAGAAAATATTTAACAACAGAAACTGAGGAAATTTTTCCCTTTTTGAAATCACAACATGTAATTAATTATTATTATTTTGTTTAGGGTTTTGCAATTTTTTTTCGTTTACTCATACAATGAAATACTTTTAAAAATATTCAAGCTAAAATAATTTAACCAGTGCTAGCTCTAACTTATCATTTTTCAAAAACTCAGATGTACGCATCTTACTCAATCACAATTGTTAAAACTTTCTATATTACCCTAATTTAATTTAGCTTTTTAGGAGAATGGCCACATTAAAAGTGATACCTTACTTCTTTTAATAACTATATCTTACGGATTGAAAGTAATCTCTTCAAATGCCAATAACATATTTCATGTACAAAAAATAGAAGACTTGTGCAATCTGTAGTATTTTAATAATATAACTGAAAGAAAAGGAAATAATGGAAGAAGTTTTACTTTTATTTATTCACATTGCAAAATTCTTTATTGTTGTCTTGTACATTTTTTATGTGTGTCTGTACATTTTTTAGCTTATGAATTTTCCTTTTGTTCTTATATTAAAAAGAGTTATCTCCAATATTCAATTTAAATTGCTTAAACAAAGTTTATTATAAATTACCTGTGACATGCAAAAAGTACTTTTAGCTAGTTTGTAATTAAGTTCACTTAGCTATTTGCATTATATGTATGTATACTGAGTATAGGGTAAATCTTGTAATTGTTTTAAAAATCGAAAAAAAAATTGACGATTTATACGTTTTAGACACTAGAGATTTTGAAAGCATACTTTGGGAGGGAAAATTTGCCGTCCGTTTGTCTATCTGGCTGTGTCTGTAAATGATCTATCTCCCGAACAAATTGAGAAAAAACTTGAAATTTAGTGTATACTTAGTATGTTATAATGAAAAAAATCCTATAGAACATCAAGAATCTTGATTACCCGGAACCTTTTTTTTCACTCTTAAAACATTCTTTTTAATAAAAAGTAACTAAAAAAATTCGTAATTGTTTATTTCAAGGAGAAAGTATACAAGGCTCAAGACTTAATCTGACGTAGTAAACTGCTAGTTAATATGATTATGGTTTTTGGAGTTAAAAGGATGTTTCTTTTACGCACTTTGGTACAACAGGATTATGCCGTCGATCATAATAACTATCTTCCAAATGTAAGATTAAATGCTAATAATAACTCATAGTATATGTCACATTTCCTAAACAATAAACATGTTACATGTGTTTGTTACGACATAAAGTGATTTTTTATTCCACGTTTTACTGATATTTTTATTAATCTTTGACAAATTTATTTGTTCCTTCGTTATTTAAAAAATAATAATTATTATGCCAATTTGTAAAATTTTTGAGTAGTTTAGAGATTTAGATAATTTGCCGAGATTTGTCAACGGGATAATCAAATAATACCTGCAGTTCAATAATAGAGCATTACTATCCTTCTCTCTGAATATATAAATAAAGAAACGATTTGGAAATGGGTCAGAAGATTTGAAAATGGACCAATGAAAATCTACATAGATATTGCGGAATGCAGGAGGGTTTACCATTGGGGGTCTCCTAATGTAACCATGTTTCTCGCCATTTTTTCGATATTTCAGTTATTTTGCTAAATTTCCAGTGTCACACATTCTAATCCAATAGGATCCCATTTTGTTAAAAATATTTATATATGCATTTATAAAATTTTATTTTGGAATTGTAATGCATTTTATAAATATTTTAGACTTTTTTTAAAAAAATATTTTATAATATACATATCCGTGATAGATAAGTATTACGATGCTCCCCAACGACTAATTTATTTATTTACTACCTGACCTGCCCGGCGTTGCCCGAGCCCGTGATGTTATTCAGTTTTCAAATGTGTTATTTGCTTTCTAAATTACCCTTAAATTAAACTCAAATTTCTATGATTTTATATCTTTAAGTCCATTTTGTCAAAATTTATATTTTTAAAAGGAAAAATCTCGAAAAGGTATTGAATTGAAAACACGTGCTGTTTGGCATTTTATTTTCTATGTAATTTAATTTTTTGGAAACTATGCGTACCGAAA
This sequence comes from Maratus speculifer, assembly GCA_964019185.1. Classification (NCBI taxonomy): domain Eukaryota; kingdom Metazoa; phylum Arthropoda; class Arachnida; order Araneae; family Salticidae; genus Maratus; species Maratus speculifer. The sequence continues at coordinate 175,609,926 of OZ025292.1, read as the reverse complement.
GCGAACGAAACCGCGACGGAACGGATTAAATCTCATATATATATAGTTTTAAACAATTTGCACCCTAGATTATAAGAATGCTTTAGCTTTAAAAAATATTTTCGGTTTGTCAGGATGTATAGACTTGCGCCCTGCAAAGGCAAAACCGAAATGAAACAATCTGGTTTTTATTGATTTCGTCAAATATTTCGCACTTTTTATTTTGTAAAAAGTATTTTTACTCGTCCGAACGTTACAGATTTTTTTAAGAATTAGTAAATTTGGTCTATTCAGATGCTTTTAAAAGATTGTGCTGAAATATGTACGCTTAGTTACTTTTAACGTAGAAAAAATATTCCATCCGTGAATCGCAAAGTGCCTCCTTTTGCCGGTATATTTGAAAGGGTTAATTCTTATATTTTAAAAACCGATTGCATCATAGATTATAAGAATAATTTCAAGCTTAAAGAATGTGTTTTTTGTTTACCGGTACCTATAGGACTGTGCTTTGCTAAGGCAAAACCGCAATGAAAACGATCTGTTTGTTATTGATTTCATCAATTTTTTCGCACAATTTATTTTGTAAAAAATATTTCTATCAGTCCGAAGGTTTTGAATTTTGTGTAGGGAGTATAAATTTAGTCTATTGAGAAGTTTTTAAAAGATTGAGTTGAAATATGCACGTTAAGGTAATTTTAGCATAGAAAAAATATCCTCTCTGCGACCTTCTTTTGCCACTGTCAAAATTCAGTGTTTAAAATTCAAATTTTTTAAAACCAGTTACACTATCGGTTAGAAGAAAGTTTCAACTTTAAGACCACTTGTTTGGTTTGTTTACATCTTAAAAATTACGCCCTGAAAGAGCATTGACAAAAGAGTGAAAATGTTTTTGGGAAAAACGACTATTTTCGAATATTTCTTTTTAAAGGGTTAACTGAAACATTATTTCGAATTGATTATAGCATTTGAGACCTAAAAGTACAACCTTTCGAAATATGTCTGTTAAGTTTAACTGCGTCGAGCAGTTTGGTTGATTTGGATTTAAACAAAATGATCCAAAAACAGAAAAAACGCCGAGAAATGCTTCTTCTTTTGTTTAGGTGCGTAAATGAGTTTCTGCGCATGTGCAAACATTTTCTTTTCCCGAACATTAAAAAAAGGACTTTTTGATTAAAGTGAGTTCTACTTCATAATTAATATATCTGAAATTAATCAAAAAATTAAAATTCGGAGCTTCAGGCTCATCAGGAGACATATTGAGCTACTCTCGTAAACATTTTAAGCCTCGTACGTGACGTAGATTTTGTTAGCCATCGCAGACACACACACACACGCATACAGACAGGGCGATTTTTCATTTTATTAGTGTAAGATTATTTTTATTTTTTATAGATCTTTTTCTCGTTTAAGGATAATCTCTTCTAATACAAATAATACATATCAAATACTAAAAACAAGAAAGTTTCGTCCTATCTATCTTAAATATTTTAATCAAATAAATTTGTTTATTTTTCAGAATTTATAATAAAAAACGTTGTCAAAATTTGTTAACATTTTTTTATAGCCTATGCAAAATAAGTAATGGTTTGTTTCAAAGTACATTTTTGTTGTTTTCTTTTATTAGCTTAGTTTTTTTTTTAATGTAATGACAAATAGTCATATATTAACTTCATAAGTGTACAATAAGTTCGTAAGTATATTTTATAAAAAGCAACGTTGAAATCTAGCCAGAAAGAAGGATAATGCGCTGACGGAAAAGACGCGAATCGATATTGTAGAAAAACAATGTTATTATTATTCCGTAGCAGAAATTGTGTTTTTAAATAATGCGAGGAATACTATTAAGAAATACTAGTATGCATTAAAAATCGATTTACTATATCAAAAATACTATGACTCTCATCACACTTAAACAAAAACGTATTTTCATTTACAGTTAGTAAAACAACAAGGAAAATTTTGTAATAGAATTTTAATAAACTTACTTAGTTATGCGTAAATTGTAAGGATGTTTCGAAAATTGTTTGAGGTAGATACTATTTGCATCTAAACTGTGATAAACTAGATCTTGCTACTTCAAAATAAATGCATTCCATATAGCTGACCAGATTATAGTACTTCCTGTACAATTCCAGTACTAACTTTGATGTCATGACATTTCACAAACGGCAAAACTACTGTGCTAGAATATTCGATAAAACATCTGCATTTTTAAAGTAATTAGGAATTAAAATTCAGATTAGGTTTAGAGTCATATGTATGTATTTTTGATTGAAAAGTAGATGGCAACACTCATGTGTTATTACAAAAGATGTTTCTTTTGCCATGAGTACTGAATGATGCTCTATATAATCTCCCTAGCAATCTATTGATTAATCAGGCAGAAGACGCGTATGTAACTGTGATATTGAAGGTAACGCAGAGTGACGTTAGTACGCAGTTTAATCACTCTAATTAGTTTCATGAAAAAAAAATGTACTATAAATTAGAAAAACAAATATTCGATTAAAAACAATAAGTGCATTAATTGATTAAGAAAGAATAATTTTTTAGTTTAGAAATTTTTTTAATGCTTGACGGTTTTGCACTCAACTATAATCTTGGAAATCGCGCGGGGTGATCATTTTTATATTAAAAATATACGATTAATTAAGAAAAAATCTTTATTATGAACACTAAATATATTAATCCCTTAAGATAAACATACAAAACAATAGATACATTTCAGAAGAGAAAACTACACTGCCTAGAATAATAAATTTCGGAGCAATAACAATCGCTTGGGGAAACTATCGTACCCCATGGTTAGTCATATTTAAATTACCTCATGTTACCACATGGATTCCAACAAATGATTGTTTGATACAAAAAAAAGAAAATGCAAATAAAATTATTCTACACCTAACAATGAGAACTTTCAGACAGGAAGACATTGGATGGATGAATGATTGACGAGAAACATTTCCTTCGGTATTGGTGTTTTTACATGAATGAGGTGAATCTATGCTCTGCACGATCTCTCTATGGTTAATAAATGTTTATTTTTAAATAAATGACTAGAGATTATTGTTAATAATTCTGCTAATTTATTTTGATATACAAATTTTCTTGCATTTAATCATAATGAATTAAGTTAATTTCAGTATTTATTATATAGCGTAAAATCTTATACCAGGTAAACAGTCAATTCTTATCTATTCAACAAGTTTCATGCATTTATTTATTCATACATATGCTTTTTTAAATTTTGGAAAAGATGTTGACATTTTGACAAGCTATTTTAACTAGCTATTATCATTATCCTTCTTTTTGTTGTTTTTTTTAATGCACTTAAAATAATTGTACTTGTATATATCTAATAGAGACTAATTTATTAAATCTACTGAAAAAATGTTAATGCACCAATGAATAAACTAGCTGATTTATTTTATTTTATAAAAGGAAGGAATTTTCATGATAAAGATACTGTGGGGCAAAAAAAATAAATAATTCAATCATGTTCACAAAAATAAATCAATAAAAGGATTAATTGGGAAACACGCAAAGCACGGCTGAAATTCCCGTAACAGGATAAAAATATAAACTTTTTGTATTTCAGATTTAAAAAAAAAAAGTCTTTTAAGGGGATATGGTATTGTTAAACTGTCAAAATTTTCACATTTCTTTTAATACACATTTTAATTCCGTAATCCTTTCTGAACAACATATTTAAATAAACTGCATTAAAAAAACTCCCGTCAGTTTACTAGTTATGACATTTTAAATTAGGACTAAATATGTGATGTGGAATGTGATAATAAAACTTTGCGTTGCGTTTATTGAAAACTATTGAGTTTTGTTACTATGCGCAGTGTTACTAAAAAACTATGCATAACAAACAAAATAAATTCTTACCACAATTCATTACTATATTTTTTACATTTTAAAACCAGAAAAAAGTAAGATTTTATTTTATTTTTTGTTTTGTACTCTGAAAACATTTTTTTTAATTTAAAATCTTTGATTATTTCTATTATTAAGTTAGTTTTTTAATTTAGTCAATATTTTTTACAAATATTCTCAATTTAGTATGAAGGTAACACTAGTATGTATATATTGTCACGAAAATATCCTCTTAATATGCATATTTTCAGATTTTATTTTGTACGCAAGACATGTTATTTTTTTCCTCAAATTATCCTATTTATTTTTTAACTTGTCATTTTAATATTTATTTATGAATGTACAAGAATGTATATATATATTTTAATATAAATATTAATATGAACTTTATATTTAAATAAGGTTTAGTTTAATTTTTATTTTTGACTTATTATACAAGATTTGAAGCTTGGAACTTAATATTTTTTTATAACTTATTTAAAGATACCCCACCACCTAAATCTCTGAAAACAAAATGAAACAAAATTATAATATAAAAGGGTTTTTGCAGGATTTAGCGGTTTTTTCATTTACTTGTGATTCCAACTAACAATTTCTATTTTTAGAAAACTCCGAAATCATTATATTTTAAAGTTTTAAGGAAACATTTATGAAACATTCGTTTCTTTTGTTGCACTAGTTATCTGAAACGTTTCACATAGTATTTAATCAGTTCTTACTTTCTAGATTATGAATTTTAACGATGCAATCAATTTTCAATTAAATATTATTGTTATGCAATTAAAATTTTACAAGCAAAATTAACAGAATAGTATAATTCTGATGTCACTGTTAAAAATTTATCATTTTTATTTGTAAAATATGTCTGTTAAAAATGGAAATGTTTACTTCTGAATGAACAGCATTCGGAAAACATATATTTGGATTCAAAAAATTAATTTATACACTAAAGAAACTCCTCAGAAACGTTTCGTAAACTCAACAAAACAAACAAAAAAAAGAAAAAAAAACTTTATTTTAAAAAACATAAATATTTTGGTTTTTTGGCATTCGAAAGCTAAGCATGGTTTTTAGAATAGTGAATAATTTGAAAGAAGTTATAGTGCATTTTTATTTGTAGTTATATTGTAATTTCCTGTATTAAAATATATTATATTTTGCTTTAATTCTTACAATACTTGTCTTTTTTTACTTAAAAAAAAGACAAATATACATAAGACAAATATACAAAAGACTTTATACAATGCATATGAAGACTACGGAACATGGAATATCTGAACAAGTAAAAAGAAGGAATTTTGTAAAGTATTTAAAAACAAATATTTTTAAAAAATAGCCACAGAAAGAATTTTTTTTTCAGTAAATGTACACATTATAGTCTATATAAAAATAAAATATGTATATAATTTCACGGATAAATTAATTTTCGAGAACTAATAACATTTTTATATATTTATTGTCTGTTCTGTATACTTTTCTAAAAAGCTGTTGAATATAACATTTTAAAATTTGTAGTAATATCAAAAAACATATTATTTAAGAAGAATAATAAGATATTTTCATTTGGCTTAAAAGAAATAAATTTAAAAATATTTTATAATTAGACTTTGATATTCCAAAAAAATAAAAAAATAAATAAAAAATAACGCATATTTTTAATTATTTGAAAGAATTTTTCACTGATATCTAAAATGTGAGATATTTTTAGAGAAAAAACTTAGTTACAAAATTTTGAAAAGTTTCAATTGTTTACTTAAAATAGAATTTGTAACAAAGTAACAAAATTATAAAAAAGAACACATCTCGAAGAAATGCAAATTATATATGGGCAATTCCATTTTTTAAAAAGCTAAAGTAGACAAAAATAGAAGTTGTATAAATTATTAAACATGAGGTTTTGATTCACCAAGTGGCACTGTATTAGTGAAGCTTCTTAAGAAATTGGAGAAAAAATTGTGTGGTCTTCAAACGATTTTTCAATGATCAGTAAAGAAGAAAAAAATTGCTTCTAGAACCTTCGTTCGACAACAGGAGAAGATTTTCATTTGAACATAACTTCACAGAGTATAACTTAATATAATTTGTGCTTGTTTAATGATAATAAATATATTTATATAAGTTAAAATGTTTCTTCTTACTAGAAATAAGCTGTGATTGTCGTCTTATTGCTAAAAAAATAACCATAAAATTTTGATAAATTCAGAACTGATATGTCCCTAACTTCTGGTGATACGTCTGTTACAACAAATATTTATATAAATGTGACAATTTACGCAATATTTTTTTATTCATAAGAATCTTATGGTGTCATATTTAAGTATCATACTTTTGTTGCTTGGAATAAATTACAGCAAATTTTCTTGCATGTATAATAGCAGAAAATTTTAAATTCTATAAAAGCATAAAAATATCATTCATATTCATTCATTCAAATATCATTCATTCTGTGATACGTTTATTATTGAGCAACAACAACAACAACAACAAAATATTGTTTCTGGAAATCTTCATAATTTAATTTCAATTTATAGGAGCAGAGTAATTGTTCTTCATGAAGTTTATGTAATAAAACAAAGATATAACATATTTAATACCTTTGTAGGGAGTTTTATGTACCGTATGATACGTCCATAAAAAACATACATAAAAGTGATACGTCCATATATGTATGTACACAAAATTTTCTAGTCTTACTTTAAAATCTTTTTTTTTAGGCCGATAATTAAAAACTAAAAAAATTCAACTATTTTATGTTCCAAGTGCCCTTAAATGTTTTTATGGATAATCTTTCAATGATACATTCACAACTATATCTAGTCAAAGTTTAGTATTAAATAAAATATTTTTTTTATGAAACAAATCCATTGTTTTGTAAAAAGACAAGAATAATTACCATACTTATTATTTAAATAAACAAACTGTTATATTAGCTATTAAAGTTATTTAAGTCGTCAATTAAGTGTTGATTATTTAGATTGTGTAGAGAAGGATTTATTTTTCAGATTTCAGATTTTGTTATAATCAGGAGTACACTTAAAATACAAATCCTTTTGTTATTTGGAAGAAAAAAAATTGTTTGATTTCTTTAAAGATGATGATACTTATCAAAAACGTATAAAATTTCAAAATAGCCATTTTTATTCAAAATATATATCATGTATATGATGTATGCACTTCCATTTTAAAATTTCTAAAACAAACATCATTTACATACATTTAAAATTCTAATTACCTTTTCGAACTCATTTGGTTTATGACTTTCCGTTGCAGGAACAAAATACATACAGATTTCCTTTGAAGTTTTAAATTTGATTCTTTTCTAAAGTTTGCTGGGTGTATTTACATAAGGATTTTATTAAATCACTCAGTTAAATTCAGATTCTTACATGAATATTTACTATCGCGCATTTTAGGTAGATTTCATAAGAAATACTACCTATTGCAATCGCACCAGTTTATCTATCTATCTATCTATCTATCTTTATATCTCACTTTTTTATGGACACGATAACTTCTATAATTTCTCACCAATCTCCACCAAACTTGTACATAAAATCAAAGGAGATAAAATCTTGGCTAAGTTCGTTAATGGGCAAAATCGGACCAAGGGGGTCGGAATAGGGGGCGTTTTTGTGAAAACCGAAAAAACGCCATAACTTCTTAATTAAAGTAGGTATCGAATCGGTTAACAGTTTATATTACTTCTTAAAAATGGGCCAAAAGTATATGCATGACAGATTTTTGATAAATTTAGAAGTGGGCTCAAGGGGCGAAAAAAACAGGGATTTTGAGAGAAAAAAACTCATAACTTCGTCAAGTTTCAAGATATCAAGTCCAACTAAATTTTTTGTAAATGTTCTTAAAATTATCTAAAACTTTTGTATTTACAAGTTTTTGATAGGACCAACTTTTACCGACGAAAAAAATTAAAAACGAAAATAAAAAGGGCGCTGAAGAAAGAGAAAAATCCATAACTCCGTCAATTTTTAAGATATCAAATCTGATTAAATATATTTTACATCTTCTCAAAAATATCTACAACTTTTATATTGACAAGTTTTTCATAGGATCAATTCTGTATCAAAAAGAAATTAAACAAAAATAAGAGTTGGAGAAAAAACCTCAAATCCAAACTGCTTATATTCTGACTCATTTTTAAATTCATTTTTGATTCTAAACGCATCCAAATGGTAGATCCTCTTATTTAGAAACTGTATAAAGTGACGCATTGGTCAATTTTCTGATAAAGACAGAATATATTTCAAAAAAGGCTACCAAAAAGGGTATTTTGAACAGAATTTCCGAAAGTCATCCGGACTGAAAATTGAAGGAAGTATTCAAATAAGAAATTACGTTTTTTTCTGACTCGTTTTTAAATCCATTTTTGTTTTCAAACGCATCCAGTTTACAGATCCTCTTATTTAGGAACTATATAATGTGATGCATTGGTCAGTTTTTTGATAAAGACGGAATATATTTCAAAAAAGGCTACCAAAAAGGGTATTTTGAACAGAATTTTCCGAAATCAATGTGACTGAAAATTTAAGGAAGTGTTCAAATAAGAAATTTCGTTTTTTTTTTTACTCGTTTTTAAATCCATTTTTGCTCTCAAATGCATCCAATTTACAGATCCTCTTATTTAGGAACTATATAATGTGATGCATTGATCGGTTTTTTGATAAAGACAGAATATATTTTTAAAAATGCTACCAAAAAGGGTATTTTGAACAGAATTTCCCGAAGTCTTTGTGATTTGAAAATTTAAGGAAGTTTTCACATAGCAAATTGCGTTTTTTATGACTTGTTTTAAAATCCATTTTCGCTCTCAAACGCATCCAATTTACAGATCCTCTTATTTAGGATCTATATACTGTGACGCATTGGCCAGTTTTTTGATAAAGATAGAATATATTTTTTAAAATGCTGTCAAAGTGAGTATTTCACACACAATTTTCCGAGCAATCATGAATAAAGAATTAAGTATGTATTCTAACAACAAATAGGTTATTTTATGACTCATTTTTAATTCAATTTTTTTCTCAAATGCATTCAACTGACAGTTTTTTGTTATTTAGGAGCTGTATAATATACTGTTTTGGTCGATTTTTTTAATAAATTCAGAATCTATTTCAAAATATGTTGTCAAAACGGGCATTTGAGCTGAATTTTTCTTAAGATGATTCTGATAAAACCAGTTTTTGAAGTAAAATGAAATTAAAAAATTTTCATAAACGGCCAGATGAAGTTATTAAACTGGATTTATCGCTAATCATACATTTTTTTTGTTGAATTGAGCACTCTTCGAAATCTACCTCCGCCTATAGGCCCAGCCGACAGGGATTTTTTCTTCTTATTGCGTATTAAGATAAATATGCAACCATTATTTTTAAAATAACAATAATAAATGTTAATTTTTATGAAATTAGATTTCTGTAATTTTTTGAATTTAATAAAGAAATTAGCAATATTTGATGATGTCCAATAAGTCATTTCTTCTTTTAAAATTTTGTGCCAAATAATAGATTATATGGCCAAAGATGATCGGCCACTCGCGATTTTAGACATTTTGTTAAATATCTAGAAAAATACATCAAGCATTATCCTGAAACTCTAAGTGTGTAAACATAATAGTACAAGTCATACATTTCCGTGAAGATTTCTTCCCGAAACACTATAGGGGACCGTCAACAAATTTAAAAAAAACGAAAATTTTCTGAAAAATCCTGTCAAGACTAATGTCGCAAAAGCGTTCAAACTGTAGATTGTGATTAGATGGATTATTATAATATTTGTGTTTATTTTTATGCAAATAACATGTATACTCATAAATAGATTACACTTTAAAAAAAAATTTTTTTTTGGTTATAATTTGCAGAATTCCTAATATATAATAATGTTCTTTTCCCAAAATATGACAAAAGGGAATTGTACACAATACCTTGTAATCAGAATTAAAAAATAATAAAAACTGTATGAAAAATGAGGAGGTATACAAAATAATTACTCATTGCGTATGTGTGAACGCTATTAAAATTTAATATATATAGTGTGTTAGTTAAATGTATAGAGCAACATGTATGAAAAATGAGGAGGTATACAAAATAATTTTTCATTTGCGTTTTCATTGAACACTATATTTTTTAATTTATATATTGTGTTAGTTAAATGTATAGAGCAATTTTTATGAAAGTCTCAAAAATATAGCTTGGAAATTCTGAAAAGAATCGTCGATAGAATATGTTCAAATTCCGATATTCCCAAAATGAAGCAAAAACATGAGACGATATATCCATTTATCCATTGATTATTGTCAATATAGAATAGATAATATGGCATGGACTACTCTATATTTGGACACAACCCCTCATTTTTTTTTGCTTCATTTAGAGAACAACGGATTTTGATCTTTTGATATCAATGATCACTTTTAGAATTTTCAAGCTATATTTTTGAGACTTTCACAAAAGTTGCTTTATACATTTACCTTAACACAATATGCAAAGAAAATTTTGATAGCGTTCGTGCATGAGCAATGCAAAATTGTTTAGTATACCTGCTCATTTTTAATACATTTTTTATTATTTTTTAATTCTGATTACAGCGTATTATGTACAACGTGGTTTGCGATATTTTCGGTGAAGAACATTATTTTTTATTAAGAAGTCTGAAAAATATAAGCAGAAAACTTGGAAAAATTTGGGATTGCTTTTATAAAAACCTTAATTTCTCTATTAGTATACAAACTACTGCATAAAAATGAACACAGTCCCTTAGAAAAAGCCACATAACCATAATCTATAGTTTGAAATGTTTTGCTTCATTTCTCTTGACAAGGTTATCCAAAAGGTATTCGTTCCTTTTTAATTTATTGACGCTTCGTTATGGAGTTTCAGCAAAAAAATCTTCACAGAAATGTGTGACCTGTACTATTATATTTACACACTTAGACTTTCAAAATAATTCTTCGTGTATTTTTTTTAGTTATTTAACAAAATGTCTAAAATCGCAAATGGCCGAACACTTTTGACCGTTTAGTGTATAAAAATTTCGAAAATGAAATTTTAATCAAACACAAGAAGATGTCCAAATTAAAACATGAAAATTGTCGAATCTCTCTTCTTAAAATGAAATTCAAGAACTCTGGAAGAATATTACAGCAATAATGTATTTTAAGTGGCATTTGATATGAAATTTGTGTAAAAATACATTGCATAATATACGATTTCAAATAAAAAAAAGAAATATAAAATAAGCAATTTTTTAAATTGACAGCATATACTTTTTTTTAACTAAAAGAAATGTGGAATTAAAAACAGGTAGCCAAATCACGATTTGCAAACCTATCTTCTTTGTACCAAAATATTTCGAGATTTAATGTACAAGATACAACTATCTTTTAAAAAATAAAGCAATTTTTATTAAAACGTCCTGAGTTTAGTGGCCTTAACAATTAATTCTCCTTAAAAACTGCTTGTTTTTTAGACAATCGAGTTATATTTATTTTTTTAGTTTGTAAGAATGAAAACAACTATTTTCGCTAAGCGTGTCATCTTTTTTGCCTATTATAATTTTTCCACTAATATTATTATATTTTCAATCATTTTTCTTTTTTACAAACTTTTTATTTAAACTGATTTACGTTAAAATAAATAAAAAGCTATTTTTTGCTAGTCTTGCTATGGCGATAAATTGCCAAGTATTATTTTCATCATCATCAAATACATTTGGTTCATTTAATTTAAAATACAATTTTTTCTGTATTTTCATTTAAAATACAGAACTTTCATTTAAAAGGCATGCATTTAAATAAACTAACATAATTGAGTGCATAAATTGATCCTACTAACAAAATTGAGGCATTATAATCTATATATATAAAAGAAAGTCTGGATTTCGTATTAATCACAGCACAAAAAAATCTGCCGAACCTAAAATCTTGAAAATTGGGGTAAAAATACTTCTGATAACATCGAGTGCCGCTAAGAAGGGATTTTTGAAAATTCCACCCCTAAGGGGGTTAAAAAAAGGAACGAACTTTAAAAAAATTCCTTAAAACTCGGCTTTTGTAGTTATTTTTCAACTGATAACATATTTTAGTGTATTTCTTCATGCTGAATCGAATGATATCAAGAAAATTCTTTTAAGTTCAGCAGTTCTCGAGATACATCACATTTTCCTGATTTGGCGGTGTCTTCGGCGCAAAAACCTGAAATTTTCAATCCTTATCTATATATATAAAAGAAAGTCTGGATTTCGTATTAATCACAGCACAAAAAATTCTGCGGAACCTAAAATCTTGAAAATTGGGGTAAAAATATTTCTGATAAACATCGAGTGCCGCTAAGATGGAATTTTTGAAAATTCCACCCCTAAGGGGGTTTAAAAAAAGGAACGAACTTTTAAAAAATTCCTTAAAAATCGGCTTTTGTAGTTATTTTTCAACTGATAACATATTGTAGTTTATTTTTTAATACTGAATCGAATGGTACCAAGCAAATTCTGTTAAGTTGAGTAATTCGCGAGATACATCACATTTTCCTGATTTGGTGGTGTCTTCGGCGCAAAAACCTGAAATTTTCAATCCTTATCTATATACAAGGTGGCCAGAAATAAAACACCCCTACTCTGACCTCCATGGATATCGAACTACTCAGTGTAAAGGCTCAAAATTTTGTACACATACTATTCAAAATATGGGGAAACGGATTTCACGAAAAAAAAATTAGTTCCTGAAATCACCGATAGGTGGCGCTGCACAACTGGAACTATGATCAAAAGACACAAATAATAATAAAAATTAAAATGTTTATGCGGAATGGAATGCTTCCATGCTTCCTTTTTAATTTTTCTGCCCCTTATGGAAAATAAAAATAGTAAAGAAGCTAGAACTCCCGTTGTAACTGCAATTTCATACTGTAACCAGAAAAATTTGCGAAAAGCATGGGTAGAAGCCATGTTCTGGGTATAAAAGAAGTTAAAAGGTGGGGAATGTCATTCTTATTAGTGATGGCTGTCACGCTGCCAGAACGCGCTTTGCTTGTGAAGTTGTTTTACGAGAATAAAGGAAATGCTCCAGCAGCACTTCGAGAGTTTCGCCGACTTAAGGATTTGCGTAAGGGACCATTGCTTCCACAAGCTCTCAGGAGAATGATCGCTCGATTCGAGGAAACTGGACATCTTGGAGTTCAGCCTGGTCGAGGACGCAAACCGGTTCGTTCAGATGTCGTTGAAGATGTTGCCACCGGTATTGTTGAACAGTCAATGGATAATGTTTTAGGCTGCAGTAGTGCACGTGCAGTGTCACGACACTTGGGTGTTCCCTATAGCACAGTGTGGAACATACTCAGAAAAATGGTGCATTGTTTCCCGTACAAAATCCGCCCTAATCAACAATTGCTGGCCACAGACAGGGAGATGCGACTGACCTTTGCATTGACATTTCTTGCTAGAGTTGAAGTGGATGCATCGTGGCCGTGGCAGATTCTGTGGAGCGATGAGGCCCATTTCCACCTCAGTGAAACAGTGAACACCCATAACTGTCGCATATGGGACACGACAAACCCCCGTACCTTCCAAGAGATTCCACTCCACTCACCGAAAGTTACAGTCTGGTGTGGATTCACAGCCACATTCATCCTTGGACCGTTCTTTTTCGAAGAGGTTACTCCCAATGGCCTTGAGACATGTACCGTGACGGCCAACAGGTACAAAAGGATGCTCGAAACATTTGTTGTACCCCATTTGCAGCAGCGCCAATGCCTTGACACCATTACTTTTATGCAAGATGGAGCACCTCCACACATTGGACTCCCTGTGCAACAGTTTCTTCGCCAACATTTCACCAATGACAGAATAATCAGTCGCGCGTTTCCGACAACTTGGCCATCTCGTTCACCGGATCTTAATCCGTGTGATTTTTGGCTTTGGGGACACTTAAAAAACCTTGTTTATCGAGAACGTCTGGTAACCTTGGCAGATTTGAAAGAGAGTATCAGTCTGCATGTGAGAAGCATCTCAGATGACCAGTTACGATCCGCAGTTGAACAAGCTGTCCACAGACTTCACATTTTACATCTTCAGGAAGGGAACCATATTGAGCAGCATTCCCTGCATCGATAACGTCCTTGTTTCATGTATGCTTGGTACTTTCAAATAAAATGTGTTTAAAACGTGTTTTTGTGTCTTTTCAGCATACGTCCAGTGGTACAGCGCCACCTATCGGTGATTTCTGGAACTAAATTTTTTTTTCGTGAAATCCGTTTCCCCATTTTTTGAATAGTATGTCCACAAATTTTCAAGCCTTTACACTGAGTAGTTCGATATCCAGGGAGGTCAGAGTAGGGGTGTTTTATTTCTGGCCACCCGGTATATAAAAGAAAGTCTGGATTTCGTATTAATCACAGCACAAAGAAATCTGCCGAACCTAAAATCTTGATACTGGGGTAAAAATACTTCTGATAATATCGAGTGCCGCTAAGAAGGGATTTTTGAAAATTCCACCCTTAAGGGGGTTAAAAAAAGGAACGAACTTTAAAAAAATTCCTTAAAACTCGGCTTTTGTAGTTATTTTTTAAATGATAACATATCTTAGTGTATTTTTTTATGCTGAATCGAATGATACCAAGCAAATTCTTTTAAGTTCAGTAGTTCGCGAGATACATCACATTTTCCTGATTTGGCGGTGTCTACGGCGCAAAAACCTGAAATTGTCAATCCTTATCTATATATATAAAAGGAAGTCTGGATTTCGTATTCATCACAGCACAAAAAAAAAATCTGCCGAACCTAAAATCTTGATATTGCGGTAAAAATACTTCTGATAACATCGAGTGCCGCTAAGAAGAAATTTTTGAAAATTCCACCCCTAAGGTGGTTAAAAAAAGGAACAAACTTTTAAAAAATTCCTTAAAAATCGGCTTCTGTAGTTATTTTTCAACTGATAACATATTGTAGTATATTTTTTAATGCTAAATCGAATGGTACCAAGCAAATTCTTTTAAGTTGAGTATTTCGCGAGATACGTCACATTTTCCTGATTTGGCGGTGTCTTCCGCGCTAAAACCTGAAATTTTCAATCCTTATCTATATATATATAAAATAAAGTCTGGATTTCGTACTAATCACAGCACAAAAAAATATACCGAATTAAAAATCTTGAAAATTGGGGTAAAAATACTTCTTATAACATCGAGTGCCGCTAAGAGTGGATTTTCGAAAATTTCGCCCCTAAGGGGATAAAAAAAGAACGATATTTAAAAAAAAATCTTAAAAATCGGCTTTTGTTGTTATTTTTCAACTGATAACATATTTTAGTGTATATTTTCATGCTGAATCGAATGGTACTAAGCAAATTCTTTTAAATGCATTAGTTCGTAAGATACTTCACATTTTCCAAATTTGGTGATGACTTCGGAGCTAAAACCTAAAATTTTCAATATATATATATATAAAGTCTATATTTCGTATCAATCATCGTCCAAAAAAATCTATTGAACCTACAACTTTGAAAAAGAAATATATAATCTGATTAACATGATTATGTACGCTGTAATTAATTATCTCAATATATATAAAACGCAAAGTGAAATTTCTTTCCGGCCGCTTATAACTTAAGTTCTACTAAGGTACCCTGGGGTAACAACGCCAGGCGGGGTAATAACGCCAAGTGCTTATATTTTGCATAATTATGAAATAATCAGGTAAATGACACCCATGTGCTCTGCGCAAAAGGGTTTTGAGTCATATAAATCGCAAAAAACAGCTTCAAGTTAATTTGTTTCATTTTTAGATCTTATTCTTTTTACAAACAACTAAAATTAACGCTTGATCTAAAATTTGCGAGATACGTTTTATGATGTGAAGACTATCTTTTTATCCGGAAATACTTTGTTAATTACATAAATTTGTAGTGTATTTCATGTACTTTTAAAATGTTGTTGAAGATTTTGGATATCTTCTCGAGATAATTTGTAATTTAAAATGTACTGCGCAATAACTATACCGGGGTAATAACGCCAATCCTTGACATTAATACCCCGGTTGATTCCCTACAGTGGCAGAGCTACATCCTAAATATTGACTCAAATAAACACAGTTAAAACTGTGCAATGTTTCTCATATTTCTAATAAAACGGTCCTTTTTAAGCAAAAAAAAACTCACTGTCTGATATTCTTTTTCCTCATCCCCCCCTCCCACACCACACCTTTATTTTTCTTACACTTTCACAAAAAATTGAACATTTTCAATAGCTTAGAATGCAATTTGTCAATTTCTAAGTTTGTAGAGTTCGTATTTTTAGAATTGGGCTATCTACATGCAATTATTTCATCTTATTTCATAGTTTTGTTTGCATGGCGTTATTACCCATATAGGTAGGTAATAACGCCAAATAGCATGGGTCAAGAAAAAACGCCATTACATTTTATGAATACATATCTGTTAAATTATTTTATTTTATATAGATAGTCAATGAGTTGCTGTATCAGATCCTATATTTGTTTGAAAAATACAATCTAAAACTAAGCCGTGAAAATTGGTAGAACCTTAATGTGGCATTATTACCCAAGGGTACCTTACATAGATTTTAATGGAACTTACATTGTGTTTTATAATTTTTCAGAAATTTTGTAATAAATTAAATATAGCATTCTACGTTGTTTAATTGACTACTTATGGAGATGTTTCAAATCATATGAATCCAATTGCAAAAGGTTGGCTTTATTTGAAAGGTTCAGCTGAATGAATTTTTGTTCGATTTAAACTGTTAATATGTTAACCGCTGCGTCATTCATTGGTGACTAACATTGAACTTTCCGTTTAGATGACTGACGTTTCACCGATGACAAACATACTAAATTATTATATAAAACTAAAAATTACTATGATATAAAATTTTTTTTTCATTCAAAGTTTCTTTAAAAAACATTGACCAGCGTAGCGGGCGAAGGCTGCTAGTAATAACATAATTACGAGTCGTAAGTAAAAAAATACAACTCAACCATCATTTTTTTTTCTTTTCGTAAGAAAGCATTTAAATCAGGAACTGAGAAAAATTTTGCCCGATTTATTACGGTTTGTTTAAAATGTTTCTATTAATCTCAATATAATATTTTTTAAATATTTTAGGAGAATCTGTATTTTGAAAGTCGAAGGTTACTGACTCCCCTTAAGACAAGAAAAGGGGAAATTTACT
Source organism: Maratus speculifer (assembly GCA_964019185.1). NCBI lineage: Eukaryota > Metazoa > Arthropoda > Arachnida > Araneae > Salticidae > Maratus > Maratus speculifer. Next base: position 175,592,872 of record OZ025292.1, on the reverse strand, counting down.
CTTTTAGTTATATGTAACAAAATTCTACTTTCCTTATTATAGTAAAAAATGGTTGCTTAATAACATAAACTATTAGAAAAAGCCTTTGATATACTTTCAACTGATGCTTATCAAACAAAAAAAAATTTTCTCTTTTCGACGAAAATAAACGCAGTGGATCAAACTTCTGTATTGTCAAACATCTCTGATTTTGCAAAATTCTCTTCGATTCGGAACTGAATGAATTATCCCTTATCAAGTGAGTTAAAAATAAAAAATTTTACAGACAAGATTATTCGATCTGCGAGAGATAAATTTTCAATGACTGATAGATTCATATATCAATCTGTCCCTGTTCTGTCACTAACTATATCTAATGCACAATCCTTATCTTTGTATAAAAATCTAAACAATGCAATTTCCCACAAATAAATTGTAGCCATTACGAATCTTAAATTGTTAATAAATTTTCAATTAATAAATCAATATTATAGATAATTTATTATTTATAAATTCATTAACAAAATATTAAATAGTTAATTGTAAACATTTTATTTTATTTATTTACTTATTTATTTATTGGAATATTTTTTTCTATCATTTTAATATTTTTCATGTAAGATTATCTTTTATAAGAATTGTCCCTTTTTTTTAATACTGAATTTACTTAATATAGATTATATTATATTACATTTCTACAGTAATTAATTAAATTATTTCGATTGCGTAAATATTTTTATATAATAAATAAAGAATGCACGATGTGTAAATTTATTTAATAGATTGCTTCCTTATTTGTGAAAAATTCTTAATGCTTTATTTCCTCATACGTTGGATTGTTATATATATAGAATCCTGTCTACTTTTAATGGTATTATATACAAACAAGAAACTGCGAACATTCTTTTCATAATAGACCAATAACAGAATTAAAAGTGTTGTTATATTTAAATTATTTTTTCAATGACATTTTTATTTACGGTTACTTTGAAAACAGCATTCCTTTTTTTTTAGAGAAAACTGTTTATATTTAAGAAATCTTTCTTATATCTGCACTAGATTTTCTACATACCATAATAAAAACAATTTACACAAAGAAATGAAATAATTTCATAATTAAAAAAAAAATTCAAAAGATGACCTAATTCTGGGAGAATTCTAAATGAGTACTCATATTATTAATGCTTTTTTTTTTTTAGAGTTAGAAATAAATTTCTGTACATTTTTTTTCACAAAATACAAATAGATGTTATCGCAGTAGAGAGAGATGCAATAAAGAAGTAACATATACGCAAGTTTTCAGACGTTGGAAATTGAAATTTTTCTCCTAATGCATGTTTCTAAAGAATGAAAGCAGTGGGTCAAAAAATGTGATATTGGATAATGCTTTATTTTATACGACATAAAGAAATCTGATTGATTTTTTAAATTAAAAAATCAAATGTTTCTTGGTCGACAAAAATATAATATTCCCAGGAATCAAAATTTACAAAAACCTCGTCCGACTTACTTAAACTTACGAAAATAATTCTTTATCTACAGTATTCACAAAAAGCAATATATTTTGGAGATTCAGAAAAGTATTTATAAAAACAATCACTTTTGCTATGACGAAAAATTTTTGGAGCAGTTTTTAGTATCCGTCAGTGAAACCATGAAATTTTATTAAAAATATGTTTTTCCAAATAACAAAAACAGCAAAAAATATCTATATATATAATCATTGATAATTTTTTTTTTAAATTATTCGAAATAAAGGAAGCTGCACTTAAAATATACGTTCCTTTATCTGTAAAAATATAATATAGTTAGGGACTAAAACTTGCAAAAATCTCTTTGCTGTTAAAAATCTACAGATTTTGCCTCTATATCACTCTCCGGCTCTTATAGAAAAAGGTTACTTGGTTATAGTATGGAGCACTCACACTGGTAAGAATAGACATATTCATAATAGATATAAAAAAGCAGCTGAGTGGCTATACAGAAAAAATTGCAGATTTTTAACAGTGTCCCGACTTAATTACGATTCAAAAAAGCATTCTTTAGTTAGAGAATCCTCAATATATCTCAATCATATATTTAAGCGATTTAGAAAATCATTTATAAAAGCAGTTATTTTTTGCACCAAGAACATTTCCGAGCAGTTTTTATAGCGTTTTCATCTGTTGATCATGAACGTTTACTCAAAATATAGTTTTTTAACACGTTCACTGCCGCTGTAAAGATGTGATGCTAGATAATGCCGCACTGTAGAAGTGGGCTTTTCCCAGAAGCTGATTTACTTTTTGTAACAAAGAATCAGTGAAAGATTTTCCCGCGTCAGCACGTGACTGGTTATTGGACATCACCTCACATACCGCGCTGGTGCGTGAGTGGCCACTTAACGTTAAATCACATGCTTTCGCTGCCGCTCACGTGTTAAAGGAATTTTTAAAAAATACAATCTTGTATAATGTTTCTAATTATTCGGAATAAAGGGAGCTGCACTTTAAAATAAAAAAAAATAAATGTTTCTTTATCTAAAAAAATACAACGAATAAAGAACGAAGATTTAAAATAACCTTTTACGACTTATCTACAATTCAGAAAAGTGTTCTTTAGCTTTAACCCCCTCCCCCCCCCCAAAAAAAAATTATTTTAGTTATTTAAAAAAGCATTTATAAAAACAGTTACTGTTGCTGACACGGAAATGTTTCATAGCAGTTTTTATAGCATATTCATCTGTTAAATCATGAAATTTCTTTTTAAAAGTATTTTTCCAAAGAACGAAAAAAAAATCAACCATAACGTCTTTTTTATTTAATCATTCGAAATAAAGGAAACTGCACTTTAAATAAATAAATAAATAAATAATACTAATAATAATTAATAATGATAAATGTTTCTTTATTTATACAAAATACAGTACAGTGAAGAACTAAAATTTACAAAAGTCTGTTTATTGTTTAAAATCTGCAGCTTTTGCTGTTATGTCATTCCCTCCACTTTATATTATGGAGCCACTCTCATTGGTCAGAATAGAGATAAAAGAGCGTGAAGCGGCTATGCAGAAAAAACTGCAGATTTTTAACAGTGTTCCGACTTACGATTCCGTAAAGCGTACTTTATTTAGAGAATCCTCAAAAAACAATATAATTTTTAGTTTATTGAATCATTTATAAAAACAGTTACTTTTATTGACATAGAAACGTTTCCGTTTTTTAAAGCTTTTTCATTTGTTGAATCATGAACGTTTAGTCAAAATATATGTTTTTAAAGGACGAGAAAAATATAATCTTGTATACCGCTTCATTTTGTTCGGCATAAATAAAACTGCACTTTAAATTTAAAAAAAACTTTTTTTTTTTTTTTTTTTTACAAAAATGTAATGTAGTAAAAAAACGAAAATTTACAATAACCTCTTCCGACTAACCTATGATTCCGAAAGGTTTTTTTAGCTATATAAAATCCTAAAAAAACGACTTATTTTGATTATTTAAAAAAAACATTTATAAAAACCGTTACCTTTGTTGCCAAGGATATTTATCCGAACAGTTTCTATTACGCATTCATCAAATTAATCACGAAATTTTACTCATAATATATATTTGAATACATGTTCGATATTTTACGTACGACACATGCAGTTCGGGTGCAACTTCTAAATATGTAAAACAAAGCTGCTTGAATAACGCTTCTGAATTAAATATTAAACAGGTTAGAACATTAACTTGTTTTTGTTTCATTGAACTTTGAAATGCGCTTAATAATTTATTTCCATCCTGTATTTTACTATATTAAGAAACATGTGCAGTATTTCATAAGGTGCACTATTATGTAAGCATATTTTTAAAAAATGCAAAAACTAGATAACTGTTTAATTTAAAAAAAATAAAAATAGAAAACATACTATTACGGCATATAAATTTACTAAGTTCCTTTGCAATATATGTGGCTTAATTATTATATACGATGTTGAGTATGTAAAAACTGTATCTCAATTTAATTTAGCTTTAAACCATAAAGCTAAGATAATTTTATTGTTAAAATTAATTAAAAATTACAAAAAAATATTTAATGAAGGAGAGCAAACTTACAATGAATTTCTAAACTACCAGATACACAATTAGTTAATAATCTAATTCTTTTATTACGAAATATTTCTAAAATTAAAATTTATTTGATATGAATCCTCTCGCCATATAGTTGCGATTCGTCAGTATATAACTTAGTTATTGAGTGAATCCCTTTCGTTTAATCTTTGAGTTCTGTTTAAAATACTTGGTTCATTATAAACAACCTTTAAATTGAAATTCATTGTTAGAATTTATTGGATTGTTGCATAAATTCAGAGCGGGATAATACTTTACGATTTTTAATTATAATAGATATTAAGATAAATTTTAATTACCCACTACTGTATGATTTTTTTTCGCAAATAAAATTATTTGTCTTTTATTTAAAGAAATAGTGAACATAATAATTAAGATTTTTCTTTTCTTTATGACCTTTATAAATAATGATTGATATGATATGATATCAGTCATTATTTAATTTATTATTTATATTAATTAATTTATTTAATTTATTATTTTGAAATAAAATATAAACATTTTCGAAAAATAATACTTCGTTAAAGAAAATAATGTATAAAATTTCATATTTAAAAAAACTTTATTTTATGGGAAAAATAAATAATTGAAAATCTATAACTTACTTTTGTTATGCAGTTTTAAATTTTAATATAAATATGTATTTATTTTGAGATAAAATTATTTCTATAGTTATAGATTTATCTACTTTATATTCACTATTTTTTTAAATAATAATTCCTTGTTTTATATACGGTTATCCAATTGTATGAGGACAAACTTATAACTACCGAAAGAGGTTGAAAACAAAACTGTTTTGCATGCAACACCTTATACAATTTAATCCACTGTAAATCACGCTCAGACTTATTTAAGAAAAGTATAGGTGATTTATAAAACAAAAATATTCATTCAAATCTTAAAATTTGTTGTATTGTTTCTTAATTAAAAATAAAGTACATTTTTTTCTCATCTTGAAAATCCACTTTCCGTTTTTATTGATTATTTCTTCAACAGATTCATTAAGTAAAAATGTAAAATTTAGTGTAAACCAATATGGTTGAACGCATTCACGGCTGTGAATATGAATGTAATTCTTGAAAGTTGAATGTAATCCTTATTCAGTAAATTAAAAATGTGATAAATGAAAGGAATTATATTACTTTAAATATTACTTATGCTGCATTGAAACCTGGAGCATAATGAACGTATTAACACGGGCCTGTCAGTGAGAGAGTTAAGGTATGTGCCTAACATCAAATCGCTGTTTTTTCGAAAATTTTTGATTTATTTTTCATATTACTGTTCTAAATTAAAGTTCAAACATTTATAATTCAAAAAATGCCCAACTTTTTGTTCAGCGATAATTAAAAGCAAAGTTGTAGCCTAAAATATAAACCGGAAATGAACATTCTGAAACCAAAAAAGATCATTTAAAGACACACAAAAAGGTAAACAATAAGTTTTAATACAGAAATATATACACACGCATAGAATCAGCTACAATTATTCTGGATTTTAAGTTATAAATTTTATACATATTTTTTTCTGTTATATTAAATTTTAATTTGCGTTTTCTGGAAAGCTCTGTTTTACATTGTGTACGTTTATGAGAAATATCATTTCTTAAAATAATTTAAGGATATTGAAATAAATTTTTTAACAACGTTCTGATCATCTATTGGTATGTTATGAAGCAAAATATAAATTGTAAATTTATATATTTTAATTTAAGGGAAATATTTTTATTGCAAAATACGCATTAAAAAATCATGTTTTACATACAAAATGTGGCATATCTATATTATAAAGGCCAAACGTATTTTTGAGCAACGCATACGTCATTTTACGAATGGCAACACTTTGAAATTTGAAATGCAATTTCATTTTTGTAATCTTTGCACTGCAAATTTTTGAACTTCTAAACATCATAAACATCGTTCTAAACATTTTCAAAGTTGACACTGTCGTATAGGGTAAAAATGTACTTTTAAATGCAATCTGTTCCAAAGCTGTATCTTAATTTGTTTTTAATATATATATATATATATATATATATATATATATATATATATATATATATATATATATATATATATATATATATATTATTTATTTTTAATATCATTTGTCTAATCGTGTCAACAGAATTACTCAATTTCTATTAAAAGACAAGGGAAAAAAGCCATGGAGGAAAGAGATTGGTGGAGGAGAAGTGAGACTAAAAAAAGTTTTGCAATATGAAATCGTTTATCACTCAAATTTTAATATCCCAAATAAAAGCACGTAGAAGATATTTTGTAATAATAAAACGAATTGAAAGAAATGAACTAGAGCTGAAGCATATTTTAAGAAGAAATAACAAATTTTTAAAATGATCTTTGTTCTATTATTATTTATTAAAATAAATGTCTGCCTTTAAAGTAATTGAAATTGGTCAATAATTAAATATCAAATTAAAATTAAAACGATATTAAAAACATTTGATACGAACAAAAAATTGTATTACTAAAAGTTTCCTTCTTTACTATAATTACTCAAATGTGAAACAAGCCTTTGTTGATAATAATTTCAGTCTTGCAGCTAAAGTTTTCCAATCCGGCGAACTTATTTTGTTTGCAAATAACAATGTGTACAAATAGTTCACGTATAATTAATTCAAATAATTAATAAAGAGTTTCTTTTATGGAATGAAATTTTCAAATAGATCTCCATTGCCTACATCAATCGCTGCTAATTTACTTAAACATCTTTATTTCTTTTTAACAACATATTAATAATTGCATTTAAATAAATATTTAAAATATAATGATGAAAACATTCTTTTAAAATCATGAATGAAAATTTAAGTAATAAATGTTGATCTAAATTCTATTGATTTCTGATTGCAAACGATTTTAAGATATTAACAAAAAATGTTATCTTTTCAAGAAAAACGTTAAAAGAATTTTGTTATTGATATTTAAAACACATATAATAAAATAATCAAACAATTTTTACCTTTGAAGCAATAGATTGGTTCCTGTTACATTTTCCAGTCGAGTGTTACAGCCAATAATGGCACAAATTGTCATTTTATTACGAAGTTTTAATCCCCTGTTTAACAACAACTTCGACCATAAAAAACAAGATCAAAGAAATACGAACTTAAACCGGTTTGGATTGATAGGCCCGTCAAAGAACGTGGTTTTTTTGGTGCTGAATTGGACTTAATGTTGCTGATTTTAGCTTTATATTTTTGGCATCACCCCCAGACCTAATACTTCTACTCTGTTAATTTCTCTTTACTCTATGGAAAAAAGCAGATTACTGTAATTTTATGTTGCCATTTTCTCATTAAAAGTGAAATAAATTTTAATTAAAATACCTACTGTATTCAGAATATCGTCTGTTATAAAACCCGGTGAATTTTGGTTTCATTTACAAACTTTCATTGATAATTAAAAGAATATAAATAATTTAGTATCTGTTTCAGCTAAAAGCATCCAAATTCATTGGATTAAAATGACTTCAAAATGATCAAATTAAAATACCAATTTTTTTGACAAGGTGAATAAAGATATGGAAGATACCTATATAAATTTTGATATATCGATGATAAAAAATCGATGATTGAGTCAAAGTGGAATAAATCTTTTTTTTTTCTTTTTGAATATTAACATAAGAGTCTTAATTGATAACTTTATAATAATAACAGATCTTTGAATATTTTTTACTGATTACTTGTTTGATTAATATTTAATTTTAACAATTTCTACAACTGAGTTTTATCAAAATAATACTTTGTCAACTTTAGATTAAATATCATTTATTTAAGAGTTAGACTTACCAATATACGGTGCAATTTTTATTGTAACTAATTTTGTAGGTTTATTCTAAATCAATGAACTATTTCCTTCTTAGATATTTTCTTTCGTCGAAACTCGACGGGTACTACCTTGTATTAATAAATTTAAAACATATAACAAATATTTTGTTTCATTTCACAGTTCATTTGTTTGTTCATGTATTGTTAAAAAAAATATGTAAATATATTGAATAGACTTCCCAAAAGACAAAAGGCCCAGCATATATGAAATTAATTTCTGAAATTTCACTAAATGTTGCTTAAATTTGAAAAGTTTGTTTAAATTCCATTAAAGTTTTATATGTATTCATATTTTAAAAAAAAAATCCCGATGGTAGGCATAACTTAACATCCCAAGGTTTATATCGCAATTTGAACGGTTTAGATCACAGCAAATTCAGTCCACTTCTTCATTTTACTTATCCTTCATATGTAGTATAGGGTAAGTCTTGCAAGCGCTTTGAAAATCGAAAAAAAAAATTTTGACGGATTTACATATTTTAGATAGTGGAGATTCCAAAAAACATATTTTTAGACAGAAAAACCAATTTGACGTCCATCTGTATGTGTGTCTATAAAAGCTCTATCTCCCAAACAAATTGAGATAGAGACTTGAAATGTAGTGTGTACTTGGTACGTAAGAATGAAAAAAATCTATTGAATGTCAGAAACCTCAATTATCCAGAACTTTTTTTTTTTTTTTGGATTCTCGAAATATTCGTTTTGATGAAATTATATAAAACTTATCGATTTTGTTTTTATTTTAAGGAGTGTATTTAGTGTGTACTTAGTACGTAAGAATGAAAAAAGTCTATTGAATATCAGTAACCTTAATTATCCAGAACTTTTTTTTTTCGAAGTATTTTTTACGAAATATTCGTTTTGATGAAAGTACATAAAATTTTTCGATTTTTTTTTTATTATTTTAAGGAGTGTGTGTAAAAGACAATAAACTATCACAAAATTTGCATAAAAAACGAAGTCAATCGGATAATTGGTTGCTGAGATATTTCTAATTCTATTTTCCATATTCTTTAATTTTTCATGACCTTCATTTGATTATGAGACGCTCATTCCGACGCAGTAAACCGTTCGTTAATATGATAATTATTTTTGGATTTATAAGGACGTTTCTTTTACGCAATTAGGTACTATATGAATAGTTTTACTTTTTACGTATTTCGTCGAAATTGGTCCATCAGCAATGCATTAATAAGGTATTACTATGCATTAATTATTTAAATATATGGTTAAATTAGTTTTAATTAACGTTTAAACGTTTAAATTAGTTTTTGGAATTGCAATGTATTTTATAAATAGTTTACATATATTTTATTTTCATATTTTATAATATACATATCCATGACGAGTAAGTATTACGGTGCCCCCCCCCCCCCCCCAACGGCTAGTTTATCTCTCTTGTGTAAAAAAAAAAGGACGATATATCTACATATATTTTCATATTAATAAAATTTTACTATCCTTGACACAATTAATATACAAAATATCATTTATCTATTTGAAGCAGTATGTCTATTATTATAAAATCTATTCAAGCTAATAAAAAGAACGAGTGCTTAAATTATAATAATTCCCTATTTTTGAATTATCATCAATAACATGAAGAAGTCATCTTACCTCTGTCAATATTTTACAAAGAAGTCACGCTTAAAATATGATGCACATATAGACACATATATAGAATAAACAATTAGATAGAGGTGAGAATATTGGTTAATTTTTGGCTCTAACAACTTTTCAAATACACTGCTCAAAACAATTAAAGGATATTGCAGTTTTAGGTGGATTTTGTATCTGGGAAATTTTTTAGCTGGTTGATACATGGTCGACAGACATAGTAGGTTATATGACAATAAATTACACATGTTTGGCAGAAAAAAAATCATTTTATTGAGCATTTGTGTACAAAAGGAAAAAAAACACAATTTGTGCATATGAGAAAAAAAGAATAAGAAAAGGTGTTTTCTTCAAAGAAAATCATTTTCAGTAGGGGGTATGGTTTCCACGGGCGGCCAGCAACGTTGAACACCTTTGAGGCATGGACTCAATGAGGTTATTAATGACGAGTTTGGGTATTCTGCCCCACTCTTCCAGAAGAGCTCTTTCCAGTTCTTGGAGAGTTTGTGGGGGTTGTTGGCGGCCAGAAACTCGTCTTCCTAGAGCGTCCCAAACATGCTCGATTGGATTCATGTCTGGAGAACACGCTGGCCATTATATTCGAACGATTCCTTAGTCGAAAAGGAAATCCTCCACCAGGTTTGCACGATGTGGCCTGCAGTTATCGTCCATTAAAATGAAGTTATCTCCGATTGCTGCAGCGTAAGGGACTACAATAGGTCTGAGGATCTCATCCCTATATCGGCGACTAGTCAGAGCTCCCTCTCGAATGATGTGAGGTCAGTGCGCCCGTCAATGGAGATGCCATCATACACCAACACTCCTCCACCGCCAAATCTGACACTTTCGTGCACGAACGCAGAATTATTCCTACTGCCACGGTCCCTCCAGATGAAAATACGCCTATTATCCGGATGCATAGAAAAACGGGACTCGTCAGAAAACAGAATATTACTCCATTTATTTCTCCTACAGTTGACATGCTCGGTTGCCCACTGTCTGCGGTCGCGACGATGCCTTGATGTTAATCTAACACATACCATCGGTTGGCGAGCATACAGACCTACAGCATGGAGCCGGTTTCGGACAGTCTGAGTTGAAATCGTGGTGCCCGTAGCGGAGAGAAGGTGTTGTTGGAGAAGAGTAGCGTTCATGTTTCGGTGTCTCCGAGCTGTTAACGCTAAATACCGATCTTCATTGGGCGTTGTTGCCCGTCTACGACCTTGCCCTGGTCTTCGGCCTGCACATCCACTCTCCAAAAAACTATTCCAGATCCTGGAAATGACACTTTGTGACACTCCAATGGCTTGCGCTTGAGTTTGGCCCCCTTCTAACCTACCAACAATTCTCCAAGCTTCTGAATCTGTCAAATGACTTCGCTGAGACATCGTACTCATCGAAACAAAGCAATCACTGAATGCCGATCATCCTTGTCTTCATTCTCTTTTATCCAGTTGAAAGTCAAATTTCATTCGCTGCCGCTGAAGCGACGTTTTTGACGTCGAACTCAAAATTTGCATACTCCACAGTTTGAAAACCAGAAAAATTTGCATTTGTAATTCTCTTCTTCTATTTTCGGCAAAAAAATTTCGTTTATATCTTTATTTTACATAAAACTTCAAATATCCTTTAATTGTTTTGAGCAGTGTCTAAACAAATTTTCGAATTTCTTTTTTTTTTTTACATTCATTCTGTTTATAAGAGTATATTTAGAACAGTGTGTGAAAAATTACTAGTGGTACAGATTTCGTAAAGTGTTCTTAAAACAGAATTTGTGGTCGAAATTTAAGATAAAACGACAGACACCTCATCTGCTTACTTGTGACGGGATGAACAGCGTCCTTTTGTGTATTAGCACAACGTTGGAGCGCAGTTACAGGTATTTTGTTGCGTAGCTTCACATTTCACCGTCGTCTGCTGCTTCTTTGGAGCATGAACTGAGTTCAAGGGTTCCTCTACGCAGTATTCCGCATTTGCTGAATCACAGACTTCAGTGGGCTCAGTAACACAGTTCACGGCTACCCAGTGGCAACAAGTAGCTTTTTTCGATGAATCTCGCTACAATTTGAAGTACAATGGTGGAAGAATACGCGCCAGACGGTACGGAGAGGAACGTCTACTCGCTTAGTGTGATATTCAGTATCCTACCACACAAACGCTTGTCATTATAGGTATGAAAAGCTATTGGGTATAATTGTCGATCCCATCTAGTGCACATTGTGTCATGATCGCTACATAATGAAAATTGTGGATCCACAGGTGCTCTTCTTTCTTCGTTGCGTTCGGAGCTATATTTCAGCAGGATAATTCCCGTGCACATGATCGCATACTGTACAAAGCTTCTTCAGTGCACAACAGGCTTCTATTTTTCTATGGCCTGATTATTACCTGAGCATGTCGTTCATCGAACACATCAAAGATTTCATTAATCGGAGACTTGCTGATTCAGCTGGTGGGGAACACAGTGAGACTGAACTTTGGCTTCGAGAACATTCAAAATCATCCAATGCCACGATGTGTACATGCTCATATATTTCAGCATGCTGTACACATAAAATACTAATATACGACGTTCTTTTTGTTTTTGGCTTGTAAATTTAACTTTTTATTTGCAATACTTTCAGTAATAATAATACTTGAAATAAATGTCATTAATTTTTAACATTTTCTCCATTTGTTTGTAATTTTTAGAAACATGGCTGAATAATATTTAATATTTTTTATTAAAAATAAAGGAGGTTTCTGCTATTCTTCTCTTCAAGATTGCCTCTTAAAAGCTATCCCTCTTATGATAAAAAATTTAATAGAAACTAAATAATACATAGTATCATTGTCAAACCACTGAACCATTGTAGAAATTTTATTAGTAAGACTTTTTCATTCTAAAAGGCTACGTTCGAACGAATTACAACTCATAAGTGTACAATTTTTACAATTCAACAACAGTAAAATAAGTAAACTTTTCACATGTTTACTTTTATACAACTGAAGTTGATACATATCTTAAAATTTGACTCATTTATTAGATTTAATTTTTTAAAAATTGATCATTTGTTTTCTTGAAGAACAATTTTCTACTTATGAAATGTCCCCAAACGAGACGCATTTTCTGTATATTTATAAGCATTTAAAGAAAACAACATTATTTAAAGTACCGAAAAGTTTTAATTATAAAATTTAGAGTTGTTTATATTTTATTTTTAAAGCTTTATTTGAGTTCTAAGTTTTTTGATTTCCAAATAATTTTATAATCTTATAATACCCTTATTCTACTACCGTCTTTTTAAGTGCATTCGTAATTATGTAAATACGTAGCACTTATAGTTGTCGTTCTGTCTGTCCGTCCGTCTGTCCTCATGTAACAACCAAAAAACTATCCAAAGGAACCATTTGAAATTTAAAATATATTATTATTATATAATTTTGTCGAGTAATTTCAAATTTTATAAAAATCAGGTGTATTGTTCAATTACAGGAAAAATCAAAAGTATTTCGTTACTTTAAGGTCAAATGCAAAAAATTGTTTCTAGTGGATTTTAATGATGTTACACTCTTCCGAAAAAATTCTATTGTGGTATTTGTATTTACATTAGGGGTGTTAGTATTTACAGGGACACACAAAATTTTTCGGATCCTGTATTGCATCCGAAGTACTATGTATGTTTTAAAAACTTCGTTATATTGCAAACGCACCTCATTTGTTACATCTGAAATAAAATTTCCGACTTATTTATTGTGTTCCGTAAATTATTAATTTACTATTGAAGATCAGCTTTCTTATGAATATTTCAAAATTAATTCTTTTCAATCGTATTATTGTAGTCATCCAGAATTCCAATATTATCTCTACCGAATTATTTTTTCTATTATAAAAGATTTTTTCGATTATAAAAAATCTATTACGCATATTTACTTATGATATTTAAAAACTAAAGCTTCAAAACCGTAAGCAAAAAGATATTTTAAAACAGTTTTAGAAAAAGAAATTACTTCAATTGATAAGCTTTAAAATTTCAAAATAATATTCAACTATCTAAAATATTTTCATCATTCTAAAATAATTTCTGTAGAAAAAAATGCAAACGTATGTTTGTTTTCTTTTTTTAACGTTTTTGTATGCAGACAAAAAATTTCAATGAAAATTATAATAAAATACAGCGTTTTGTATTCATTTTCAATTATACATTTTTCTACTGTTCTTCTTTTAACTATTTATTGTTATGCAAGCATCTTTAATTTTATTTTTGTTGTTTCCTTTACATAGTTAAAATTAAATTATTTTTGAAAACCCAATTTGCTTCTAAACGTGCAATTTTTATGTTTTTATGGTCGTGAAATTTTAATTTTAAATTTCAGACATTTTACATTTGTGACGTAAATCCAAATAGCTTTTAATTTATTCTTTCTCTGGGTAATTATTTTATAGGTTTAGTGAAATTTGGATCAAGTGACTACTTTTATACGAATTTCCTAAAATTTACTCCTTAAACATAAACGTTTTGGATCAAAAAAAGTTTCTGATCAATATTCGATATATATTTCCCAAGATTTCTAAACATTTACGTTGAATTTCACATTTTCTATTATCTACACCCTAAATTAAAATTCAAGAAACAAATTATGTCTGTGTATGAAGGGTGTGACTTTTCAAAAATATCTATACAAGGTAATACATAATGATAGGAACAACAGACTATTTCTTGAAATATTTCCTTTAGACACATCCTTGAAAATGCAAAGTTTTATGAGAAAGGGTTCAAAATTTTAATGGAATAAGTTTCAACTCCATGGGGATGACTATTTGAGAAAATACAAAATTAAATTTAATGTCTTGATTATTGATTATTTTTAATGTCTCCCGTTGAGTGAAATTTCCAATCTTGAAATTTATCTTTAATCATTCTTGAATTAAATGCAAGAAAAATTCATCTCGATATCTGCACAACTCGCAGAGATATTAACATCCAAAATTCCTGACTTAAACCATTGACTCTGAACGATGCGTTTTTATACATTTTGAATATAAGATATCAATCATCTACAAATTTTATCTTATTAAAAGTCGATTTAAGACAGTGCCGCTCCTGTGGATATATGCTGTTTTCAAAATATGCTGGAGGTCTACACTAAAGGTCTGAAAGGATCGAAATATACATGTCCAGTTCCAACCCTATCCATAGAAAAAATGTTCGACCCGGTCTAAATAAATTTCTACAAAACATAGAATTTTTTCTGTTGATCTGGTTATTTTTTTTGTTTCGTATGAAAGAGTTATTATAGATACTTATTACATTTTTTGTTGCTTATAATCTTCCTTTTTTAAAAAGAGCCAAAGACATTTACTTTTTCAATGAATCTCTATATGTATATAGTTTCACTTATCATTTAATATAATTAATTCATATTTCATATGCTGTAGATATTTAAAAATAGTTTGCAGTAAAATCTAAGACAGAATCACATAGGAAAGAATAAAATGCGTTATAGTCATGATCCTATCTTAGGAAGTTTAAAGGTAGTCTCTTCTTTTTTTTTCAGGTATTATTATAGTCACTTTATATGGTTCAATACATTCTTCCTTTTAAAACAGGATTCCTTCATAAGAAAGTTCTTTTTCACTGGCTTTACGTCATTTTTTTCCTTTTACTCTACTAATTAATGAATTTTTAAGTTTAATTCTAAAGCAATAGCTATTTAAAAATGTATGCATTTTTTGCAAAAAAATTTTGGCCTGAACAGAATTTTAATGATTTTTATCACAAGATTAAGTTAAGACAGAGATGTCAAAACAGATTTTGTCGTGATGACGACTGTAAAATTTCGCCCAATGCAGATTTAGAAAGAAAAAAAATCCCTTTCGGCATGGCCTATAGGCGGAGGTAGATTTCGAAAAGTTTTTATCTCAAAAAATAAATAAATAAATAAATAAATAAATAAAAAATAAATAAATAAATAAATAAATAAAAATAAAAAAATGATTAGAGATAAACCCAGTTTAACTACTTTATTCAACCGCTTTTAAAAAATTTTTAATTTCCTTTTTCTGTAAGAACTGGTATTATCAAAATCCTCTTAAACGAAATTCTACTCAAATGCCCATTTTGGCAACATATTTTGAATTATATTCTTACTTTATTAAAAAAATTGACCAATAGGCTCATTATATAGTTCCTAAATAACAAAAAACTGTTAATTAAATTCGTTTGACAGCAAAATTGAATTTAAAAATGAGTAATAAAATAATGAATTTATTATTTTAATACATCCACAATTCTTTAATCAAGATTGCATTGAGAAATTTTGTACGAAGTGCCCACTTTGACAGATTTTTTTAAATATATATTTAGCCTTTATCAAAAATCTGACCAATACGGCACATTACACAGTTCCTAAATAACGAAAAACTGTCAATTGAATGCGTTTGAGAGCAAAATTGAATTAAAAAATGAGTCATAAAATAAACAATTTGTTATTTGAATACAACCTCAATTCTTTTATCATGATCGCTTTGGGAAATTTTTTTGCGAAGTGCTTACTTTGACAGCTTTTAAAAATATGTATATTCACCCTTTATAAAAAAAATCGAAGAATACGCACATTATATAGTTCCTAAGTAACAAAAAACTGTCATTTGAATGCGTTTCAGAGCAAAATTGGATTTAAAAATGAGTCATAAAATAACCAATTTGTTATTTGAATACCCACAGTTCATTAATCATGATCGCTTTGGGAAATTTTGTGCGAAGTGCCCATTTTAGCAGCCTTTTTTTGAAATATATTCTGCCTTTATCAAAAAACTGGCCACTCCGTCACATAATATAGTTCCTAAATAAGAGAACCTGTAAATTGGATGCGTTTGAGAACAAAAAAAGATTTAAAAATGACTCGGTAAAAACGCAATTTTTTAAATTTCTTTAAATTTCAATCATGATAATTTCGTGAAATTCTGTTCAAAATACCCTTTTTGGCAGCCTTTTTAAAAATATATTCTGCCTTTATCAAAAAACTGGCCAATACGTCGCATTATATAGTTCCTAAATAATAGGACCTGTAAATTGGATGGGTTTGAGAACAAAAATGAATTTAAAAATGACTCAGAAAAAACGCAATTTGTTATACTTAATCAATTTTTAATGACGATAATTTCGGGAAATCTGTTCAAAATACCTTTTTTGGCAGCCTTTTTAAAAATATATTCTGCCTTTATCAAAAAATTTGTCAATACGTCGCATTATATACTTCCTAAATAAGAGGATCTGTCATTTGGATGCGTTTAAAATCAAAAATGAATTTTAAAATGAGTCAGAATATAAGCAGTTTGGATTTAAGGTTTTTACTCCAACTCCTATTTTTGTTTAATTTATTTTTGCTATAAGAATTGGTTCTATGAAAAACTTGTCAATGTAAAAGTTGTAGATCTTATTGTGAAGATGTAAAATAAATTTAATTAGATTTGATTGCTTAAAAATTGAGTAAGTTATGGGGTTTTTTCTTTTTCCTCCCCCCTTTTTCTTTTCGTTTTTAATTTTTTTCATCAGTAAAAATTGGTCCTATCAAAAACTTGTAAATACAAAAGTTTTAGATAATATTGAGTACATTTATATAAAATTTAGTTGGATTTGATATCTTGAGAATTGACGAAGTTATGAATTTTTTCTCCCAAAAACCATGTTTTTTTCGCCCCTTGAGCCCATTTTTAACTTTATCAAAAATCTGTCATGCATAAACTTTTTGCCCATTGTTTAGAAGTAATATAAACTTTAAACTGATTCGATATCTATTTTAATTAAGAAGTTATCGCGTTTTTTCTGTTTTCACAAAAACCCTCCCTATTTCCACCCCCTAGGTCCGGTTTTGTCCATTAACAAACTCGACCGAGATTTTAGGCTCCTTGATTTTATGTAAAAGTTTGAAGAAGATCTGAGCATAATTATGGAAGTTATCGTGTCTAGAAGAAAGTGATATACACCGATAGATAGATAGATAGATAGATAGATAGATAGATAGATATATAAACTTTTTTACTGATGGTGGTTTTGGGGTCTAGGAGTCATGATTCGTGTAGATCCGCAAAAATTTTTCAGAAATTCCAACATGGGAGAGAATGCAATAGGTAGTATTTCATACGAAATCTACCTAATATTTCATACGAAATCTACCTAAAAGCTAGTCCAGGTTCTTTAAGAAAAAATACGTTAGGCTGTGCCTGGCGATTCTTCAGAAAAATGCTAAGTTTGGTCCTTGCTAGATCCCAAACTACATACATTTTTTTTAACGGCCCTGCCGTTATTGCATCCTATAAGACATATCGTGGGTGGTTTTCAATGTTTTATAAAGATTTGATTGATTTTTCTTCAACGATAATTTTTTTAATCAATTGTTGGAGTCAAAAATGAATTTTTCGGGACCAATTAGGTAAATTTAGCAGAAAAATTGTCTTTTTTTTTAAAACTAAGCTGCTAATTTTGCATGAAAGTGAATGGCTATTGCATTAAACTACGTGTATAGCGATATTTTTGGCAGTATGGCAATGCTTTTAATCATTTGGAAAATATATTGATGATACTGATACGAATTATAAATATGATTTCACTCACTATTTCTGTTGTCACTGTTATTTCAGACTTTCTTTTCATGGCCTCCGCATCTCAAAAGACTCAAATAATTTTTTTTAAGAAATTTAACCTGGATTTTATTATCTACTCTCTTAAAACGAAAGAGTGGATTTGGCTGCTCAAGAAAGAGTTCTAATTTATTGGATCGTGAATGAGTTGATTTTTAACCGATTCAGTCATCTTGGTTTGACTTTTTCTCTTTCTAATCCACTCATACAGCTTTAAAAATAAACAACTCAACTCAATAATGAAACAGCTCTTTTCCTGCGCTGATTTTCGCCGCTGACTCGTCACGTGACCTTGCAAGATAAGATGAAGACTTCTTCCGCCGTTCGCTAAACAATTTGCTGAAAATGCCTTTTTTACGAAGTAAGTAAGTTTTATATAAGTATTTTACTTTAATTATGCTTTCTTTTAATAAATTTCCCTTCTCTTTTTAACAGACTAAAATTCATAACAGTATCATACCTTGAAATTAAAATGTCGTGTCACGCGGTAATATTGAGGATGTGTTTAATGCATTTCTATATTAATAATTGGTGTTACAGTGCTGCTACAAAACTTTCGTGCTTTAATAAAATAAATTAGTATATTTAATCAGAGTAAAAATTGTTAATGCAATGTAAATATCTCGTTATTTAATTGCCTTGTATTAAAGTTTTGTAATTATTATATCTTTATTCATAGAAATTTATCAAAATATTGTATTTACTTCTTGTTTGCAGTGTCTTAGTAAAAACGTGCTCCGGATTACATATATATTTATATAGAGAGGCTACATATATGGCATAATATGTAGTTTTTGAACACATTTTCCAAGATTTTTTTTTTTTCATTCTTAATGTTGAACTTGTGTTACTGTTTTGTTTGGCAAAGTTTCATACTATTATTGGACAAAATTATTGCATGAATGGTCTGTATTATAATAATCTGCTTAATATTTATAAGTTGTTACATAATGCATGCAGAAATAATAGTTTTCTTGTGCCTGCTTCCCAGGTAGCTTTAAATCTAAATGAAAATTTATAAATAAAACGAAAACAGTGGACAAAAGTTTGTCTTTCTATACTGGTAAATGCAAGTATTATTTCCTAAATATTATGCAACGATAACCAAAAAGCAAATCCTCTTTCTCTTTAGAAAATGCCTTGTAATATCATTGCTTTCCCTTTCCCTTAACATTTTTTATGCATAGCCCAGTGGTAGAATTGATTTTAAAAAAAGTTACTGGTCCCAAAGACCAGTACGCATGAAAGTTTACTGGTCAGAAATAGTCATCAGTAGCCTGCTACATAAAATTCTATAAAATACTTTTAACCATCCCCCCCCCCCCTCTTCACACACACACTCCTACTAGAATGTAAATTAACCAAACTTCCTTTGCAGTTATACAAAATATTTGGCATAATAAAATGGAAAATTACTATTTTATAAAAAAGTATGTAGTATGTAAACTAAAACTATAAAATTGCGTATTTTATTTCCGATAATTTATTTAACAGATAGTAAGGATTAATGCAATATTTTCTTATAATTATTTTTTCAAGTAATATTTTATGGTTTGTGTTTGGTACGGTTTTCTCAGGCAGGAAAATTCATTTACTTGTCAGAGATGAAGTGGGTGTGCAGTGGTGTAGCTAGGATGGGTGACATCCCGGGACAGATGTAAAAGGTGTCAAGCCCCCCCGCCTCTTCCTCCTCCTTTCCAATATGTCATATTTTTTCAATCTCAATTCTACATTCTTATAAAAAATAACATTACCATTCCTTATTTACCTTTTGTCCTTCTGCATAAAAAAACCGCAGCAGTGAATCATCACTCGACCCATAGTCTGCATAAGTCAATGCCGTGTCTATACGTAGAAGAAAATTCTTTCTTTTAAAGTTTACTTTTGTTACCCACTCGTTGAATCGGTTGGTTTTTGTTCCCTGGTGCATATCTTATTTAGACACACCATTCTGTATAAAACTTCACTTTAGCAAAGAAAAAAAAAAAAAAACTAGCTGTATTGCATCGTGAGCTAAAAATCTCATTTTATTTCATAATTAGACTCCAAAATCTTATAAAATTGTATTTTTTATTTGCAAATAAAGATTTGGTGTCACCCTTTAGAGGATGACACCCGGGCAGGGCAATCGCTAAGACTTTTAATTGGTGGGGGAGAAGACCTTAAATTGCCAAGTCAAATTTTCATATTTGCCAACTCGTTTTATAATTTTGCCAAGTTACCACACTTAGAAAATGTAATACAGTTCTTATTTGTAAAAAGTTTAATAATATTTCCAATTAGAGTTGTAACTTTTGCAAATTCTATCAAAAATAGAAAATGTACTACAATTTTTATTAAAATTTTAATTAAATTTGCCAAGTGTAGCAGCATTTACGAATGTTTGGGGGGGAGGCTCCCCCCTGCCCCCCCCTTAGCGAGGCCCCTGCACCCGGGTAATTTTCATAATCAAGAAGAATTTCTTTTACAGCTTGACTAAAATCTTAAAGATCAATGAGTTATGTGTCTCTATATTCAAAATCACCATTACATATACATGCATATTTATTGATAAAAATAGACATTGGATTATAAACTGTAACTTCATTTTAAAATGATTTAAATTAAATATTTACAATAAATTTATGTAAAAAATAAAAGAAATTTAAATTTAATTTAAACAGTATTAGCAAACTGTCTTATGTTCTAAGAATAAAGTGCTGTATACAGTGAAGAATTGATACTCTGAAAATCTTTATAACTAATCTTTTAATTACAGATTACAATATGCTCTTTATGTATTTAATGTAAATTGAAAGTAGTCTGATAAATAAAATATTCTTCTCCATAGCTATCCAAATAATAAATTTCAAATACTTCTTGAGATTTTGTTTCTTGAATGACAATTTGAAGTCAACATTTTTGGTCATAGATTTAGTAGATAACTAACAAGGGGGAAAAAATCACTATTATTAAAATGCTATAAGTAGCATCCAATCTTTGAAAACTCTCTTATTCGACTTCATATTTTGATTTTAATGCTTAAGATAACCTCCCCAATTAAGATTGGGTATTTCCTTTACAGTTTGAAATCTTATGGATTGTGTTATGTTATTGCGTTAAATAATCTGCAGTTTTCAAAAAATTAAGATTTTTCTATTGAATATTGAATATTTTTAATCTATTTTATATTAGATCAATTCACATGTTCGAAGCTTTTTCTAAAGAGAAATAAATATATTCACCAATGCAGACTGATTTTAATCCTATACCCAAAAAATGATCTAAACCTGCTACATCCAATGCTTATTGCTGATATAAAGTGTTAAAAATAGAAGTTATTTATATTCAATAATCGACATACATAAATTATTAAGAAAAAGAGAAAATGTCATTAGATTTCTTCTGAAAAAAAAAAACAATTTTCTTTTTTTAGAAAAAAACCAGTTGGTTTAAACTAAACCGTTGTTTAAACCAAAAGGAGTAAACAGTTGTTTAAACCATAGTTAAAAACAATTGGTTTAAACCGTGCCAACCCTGGTCTAATTGTCGTAGGTTCTATCTTGTATTATATAAATATGCAAATATATAGAAAAACAACTAAAAATCCACAAAAACCTGTATTGGTTGGGTATTTGCCAACGCTGATACATTTTGAAAGTAGCAACAAAGGTGAATTTTCAACAACATTTTATAATGTTGCTTTAAGAACTTTCATTTTAAATTTGTTTTTAAAATGGTGTTTTATTTTAAGATTGTATCAGAAGTTACGCCATGATTTAAACAAGCAGATAAGTGTAATCGCACAGGTTTTATTTATTCAATTTCCATTTTATTCATGATTGGCTGAATTTTCAGTAGTGCAATATTTATAAAGCTAAAATTTTTAGTGTATGGTTCATTTTTTGTTTAGACTATGGATGGGAAATTTTATAAAACATTTAATCTGAAAACTGCAAAATATTTTAATATGTTCATAATCATTCCTTAACATTATATTTATTGCTATTTAATTTAATTTCAATATTTTCTTTTAACACAGGAAGATGATTTCATGGAGCAGTAAAATTCTACTGTGAGGAGTCAAATTCAACAATCTTATTTAATCTCAAGGATCTTCAAGAAAGCGTCTATTTTGCCTAAGATTTTAAAAGCTGGACAAACCAGTGGACAGATTACAATATGCTCTTTATGTATTTAATGTTTAATGCAAATGGACTGTTATATTTATAAAGGTCCTGTTAAAGATATTATTGAAACTTGTTTATCTGATGTTGGAAAGAATTGTTATCAATTAATGTTAGGTTTATTTTGTTCTTGCTAAATAAAATGTTTTTGTTGTTAAATAAAATTAGTTTTTTTTTCTTTCTTGCAACATTCTAAATTGCACATTTGGCTCTAACTTTTGACATAAAATGCTGCAGTCTTATGCTTTTATATTTATTTAAAAGTTAGTTGATTTAAGAAATATTGAATAAAATAAAAAATTAAAAGATTAATTAAGAAGAAATAAGTTATTCTTGAATATAAATTCAAGTTTTAACAAATGTTTTAAATGATATAAAGAACAATTGCACATGGTCAATAAATCCATTTCTCAGTTATTTCTGCATTTAACTTTTGTACTACAATATTTAGTTGAAGGTTCTTCATACAATAAAATAATTGTCCATAATCCAAATTTTAGCTATACAAGTTTTTTAATGGCATTCCTCCACATTTCCCAATTGCAATGTGCTTATATAAATGCTATGGGTAACAATTATTTTATCTAAGATTTCAAAGCCATTTCAGATTTCAAACTAAAGAATTAAAATATTTTTTTTTTAATTTAGTCAGTTTAAGAAATATAAGATTTTGATTGAGATTTAAATCGAGGAATAATTACAACAAGGTATCATGGGTTGATGTTTATCCATTTAAAATATTTCCAATTTCATTTATTTAAACCCTGCACTGGCCGTGTGTGTGGGGGGGGGGAATACTTTTTTAAATTTAGGTTTTATGTTTTTTAATACTTTCTTTTTCAAAACTGGTTCTAAAACTCCTATTAATAATTTTAAAAAAAACTAACCAAAATTGCAAAAGTAAAAACTAACCCACTTGCAGATCATCCTCAAATATTCTATGCCCCCCCCCCAAAAAAAAAGGTAAAAATTTTAAAATCCAAACAAGATATTTGAAAATAACTTCTGCATAGGATTATCTAAACTCTTAAGGGGAACAATCAGCTTCTAACATTGTGGTGCTGAAGTTGAGTCGTTGGGCTGATATCAAGTTTATTTTTTCAATATTTTTTTAGTAAGATGCCTAAGATTGGTTTATTTGATTCAAATCGTAAATTTTTAATAAAAAAATAATTGTTATTTGCAATTAAATCAGATGCTAATGAAAAAATTAAAATTGTATATAAGCATATCTGAAGCTATAAGTATCATTAGAAAATATGTAAACTTGAAATTGCCCAAGAAAAGAAAGGAAAAATCCCATTAGCACCACAGCATCAGAAGCTGATATTCTGTTTAATGTTGTTCGGGTGCTGTTGTACAGTTATGCAAATTTAGGCAGTTTGCATGAATAAGTGTTTTCAAATTTGCAATTTTGAGATCACCAGTATTTTCAATTTAATGAATATATGTACTTTTAAATTTAACAAAAGAAAATACTGATGTTAAAAATTTCTGATTTGACAGAATAATAAAAAATTCATGTAAGCTCTATTTAATTTTGTATAACGATTCAATTGCATTTTCCCCTAAATTGACATAGGAAACAGTTTCATTGAATTAGAAAAAAAAAATGTTTTTATGATTCATTAGAGAACTTTCAGTCATATAAATTAGAATGTTTTAAGTCTTGTTAATTAAAGACTTGGAAGAAATATTGGAGAATCCATGTTACAGTTTTCCAATCTCTCTCTCTCTCTCTCTTTATATATATATATATATACCCTTGTAATGCCAATAAACAGAAATTTAAATCCGAAATGAGAATTTAATTGCAACACTTTAAAATGTGGCAATAATTCCATGTTATATTGAATTTCATTGATAAAAATTAATCGAGGATTACTGAATTTAGTTTTAAATGATGTGATTTTATTTAGACGATTTAGAAATCTCTTGAAGATTTTTGTAATTTTAAGCAATTTTGCTTTTCTTCAGAGTGAATTTATTCAATTCTACAAATTCAAGGAGTTTTGGATTAACTCTTAAATGAGTTGATTTCACTTCACTCAAATACGAGTTGGCTGCAGCTAACTCAAGTGCTACTCGATTTAATCCTAAAGACTTCATTTCACTCAAGTATGATTTGGTTACAAATCGCTCAAGTGCTACGAGATCCAGTCTTAAATGACTTCATTTCACTCAAGTATGACTTGATTACAAATCACTCAAGTACTACTGGATTTAACCTTTATTGATTTGATTTCACTCAAGTATGAGTAAAATAGAGATCACTCAATCATGAGTTGATTAAAAACAGCTCATTCACTTGAGTTGTTTCAGCTCTTCTTGAGAAGGTTCCTTTCAACATGGGAAAAGAGTGGATTTCAGCTCAACTTGAGTTAATTCAGCTTTTTCGTTTTAAGAGAGCAAAACAATCAAAAGATCTTTACTCTCTTTCCTTTGTAACTGGTACCCAAAGCTTCATTATAATGTCAGAACAGTGTAGAGTTAAACAATTAATCTTTTTACGTTACAATATACTGATTCCAAAATCCTCAATTCAAATATGGAATAGAAAAAAAATTAATGTAAAATAATGAGCAAAAAAATTTAATGTCGGTTACATAACCTGAAAATAGTCATTTGCATTAACTATTAGTCTCTATAAAAATTATTAACTACAATAAATTTTTATAAAGTATAAAATAGTTTTTAACATGAAGACCACATTTTATTGATATCCATTTAATCATTTTTTATTACAAATGCCTTTGTAGAAATTAATACGTCGGTAATTTTAACCTGGCAAGTGAAAGAGAAGATGATTTATTGTAGAATCTATATTTTATGATTTTTCCTTCATTATATAAATAAATAATTTTCTCATTCATTTTTTGACGAAACAAAGCAATAAAATTAAAACATACATACACTGTTAAAAATAAAGGTGACAAACCAGTTGCATCTGGTGCGCAGGGGTGCAAAGGAGTTACCACTTGACACCCGCGGGCTTGAAAATGTGTTTGAGGTGTCGTTTGATTCCGCAATGGATGATTCACGCTAATTATGGTGCCGCGCAATAAATACCGTTGGAAGATTTTCACCCCTTAGTCATTTACGACTTCCCCGTCAACTCGCCGTCGCTGGTGGATCAAAACAGTAATTTCTCCCTTCGAAGACTATCACCAATCGTTCGCTATTCCGATTTCGTTTAGAACTTCGGATGGCTAACTTTTAGCGAGCTTTTTATATAAAGCAACCTTTGAATTTCAGAACATTTGAACATTTCAATGAGGCTTTGAAGGTGAGCTCGATGGCCGAGTGGTTAGAGCGCTCAACTTGCAATCAGACGTTGTGGGTTCGAATCCTTCGCGGGCCAAAATCGTTTTCATAATTTCTTTTTATTATTTGGCACTCTGGATTAGGGGTGCCATCTTTTCACGATAATTAAAGGTACCATTCTGGCGCCCGTTGGGGTTTCACCAGTGAGACAAGCTATTCACCCCTAAAAGAGGCAGTGTGTCACCTTTAGTTTTAACAGTGTGTTTCTTAAAATTTTCTTATTAATAACTGAAAAACAGAACAAAACCATTTTCTACTTGAAACAAATAAACATTTCCTTCGCAATAAGTCTGAAATTAATTTCCTTTAAGTAAACATATGTAATTATAATTATTGTTTAATGTGAATTTTATAAATTTCTTCTCATTTTCCTTTTTTCCTACTTCAAATATTTTAAAAATAAGTTCATTTTTTATGCGACGTTTCTTCTCATTTATCTATTTTCAGTTTGAGTATTTAAATAATGTAAAATTATTTTATTTAAATATAGCTTCTAGAAATTTGAAAATTTACTTGCATTATTAAATTCTTCTCTTTCCAAAAACTTTCCTGAACTTTGAGGATTCGAAAAGAGGATTTAAGTTTATTGCATTCTTCGTGTAAAAATTTGCGTATTTATTTAAAAACTATCGTTCTTCGTACCGAAAGATTTTTGTAAATTTTTAACAGTATATCTATATATGGCATATGATTTTTTTAGATTATTTTTTTATTTTAATCGTGTGAAATTCAGCTTGTAAGATCCAACTCTGCAATTTCAATTAATTTCATTATATTTAGCAAATGAACAAAAAAATAATCAAATACATTATAATTGTATGTATTAAAAGTGCCATTAAAGTAATGCTAATCGCATTATTCATGTGCATAAATACTTGAGTAATGTAAGCTGCAGACAAAATGGCTGTTCTTTCCTAGCGGAATGAAAGGATAGCTCTCCTATTTTTTGTTTTTAAAATTTTAGATATTTCATTCTAAGCTGATTTTACTCAAATTGTATAAAAAGCTTAAATACAAACCCAATGCGAGGAGATTCGTAGATACTAAATTTGAATGAAAATTTCTTCCAATTAGTCAGCAGCGAAGTTCGATTTCTTATGGTGACCTATTTTTGGTCTCCAAATTTGATAATATTTTGCAAAACATCACCAAATTTAATGATAATGTGACGCTAATATATGAATATATAGTTTTATACTTACGAAAATAATTGTAAGGATGAAAGTAGAACTAGTGAGAGTTATAGGCCGATGTGTTTCTGTTTTTAATTGATTTTCGCACGTCGCTATTTATGCAGAAAAGATACTTTATGAGGTAGAAAAGAAAGTTGAGAACTAGAGAGATTGCGGCAAAGACAGTTTATACTTGGGGAAAAGAAAAACTTCTGTGATAATAGTGCATTTCTGAATAGAAAAGGGTGAAGATCGAGTGATTATAACACCAAATACACACAATAAAATGGGGTATTTCACAGTTGTCAAGGATGTTATTTGTTAAGATAAATCATGCCTGTTTAACTGATTGAAAAACAAGATCCATATCTCTAATTAGTACCTCTTGAAAGGCATACACAGGTATTTGAAGGTGGGCAAGGAGTTAGTTCCTGATGTTCTTTAAAGCATACCCCAAGTCTCTACAATGCAATTGGTTATATATAAATTGAATATTTGAAACTGAGTGAAAAAATCCCCAGGCTGAGAATCGAACCCAGATCTTTGGCTTACAGGGCCAATACTTTTACCATTTAATATAAGTGGGCCGACGACCAGCGAGCATTTTTTGCTCAGAAAACTTTATTGATTATAACATCTGAAGATAACTCAACAGAATAAACCACAGATAAAGGAACTCCATATAAACGATGTATAAATAGGTATAAAATGTTATTTTAACACAATCAAATTGACTGGTAAAGTTATCATACGATGCCAATAATAAAAATATAACAAAAGTACTTAATTCGTATGATAACTTTACCAACCAGTTTGATTGTGTTAAAATAACTGGTTAGATAGGATTTAGAAAATGTTGTTACTTTCTTCTGTTTCTTACTAAAGGGAAGATGATACATTCATCGACTTGAGACTGACGACAAGAGGTTAAATAACTGGACTGCCTTTTCTAAACACAGCGTCTTTCCTGCATAGCTAACGACTAGAAAAATCAATAAATGTCAGAAATACATCAGCTTATAATTCTTCTCCAGCTACTTTCGAACGGGTAGACGTGTACATTTCCTTGATCCACATAATAAGAACTTTCCAAAGGCACTCCTCTCGATAAAATCCCGATCTAGGACTTGGGGACCTTCTCTAATTATACGAATATAATTGGAAGGTATTCTTAATAAAGACTATTTGACCGGGGGAGCAACAGAACAAATAATCACCTCATCAAATTCAAGGCTGAAATTCCAGAATTAGTTAAAACTCAATTCACTTATTAAAACGCAATTCATCGGACAAGTCATATCTTGGTAGAAAATACCTGGTAACCTGATTTTTTTGTTTGACTCTTAGGTTTACCACTGTGTTTTCTTGCACCCTAATGCATGAAAACATCGAAGACTGCGTGCTGAAAATCATAATGATTAACCTACAAGCTACCACTATAATGGGAATTTCAGATGTTTCTCACTAAGATATGATTTGGCAGACCGATTACGTTTAAATATGCGAATGGAATTTAAACTAATTCTGGAATTTCAGTCGCGAACTCGATAAGATGGTTATCTGTACTTCTGCTCAAGCCAATTGGTGGGTCTCCCCATCTACCTGAACCTGAGCCTGCCACCTCTTGATTTGTATGGTATCGAAAATCATTAACAATTATTCTCTTTTGGTCAAGGAACTTTCAGGAAAGGTATTTGTTTTGGCAATTTAAACTATACTTTCAGATTTGACGATCATGAAATTTATTATGTTCATTAAAAATTAAAAGTCGTTCTGAAATAGCAATCAATTGTATTTCAAATTTATCTTACATTTGTCAATATCAGAAGAATGATATTCAATTCCAAATCATTTAAACAATACGGTCGGTAAATTTCACGTTTTTGCGCATAAAAATGAATCCATTAATGGACAAAAAAGCTTTATATTTAATTACAGAAAAATATACTTTATTAATAACATTAATCGGAAACTATACCCAACTTTGAGTCCTCACTTGCATTTTTCATCGGCCAGGAACAATTCTGAAAAAAGCAGAAAACTTGGCTCTTCTGCATTTTTTATTTTCTTGAAACCATACCGATGCAACGTACATAAGTCAAGAAAAAAAGTCGTTTCATTTAATCCTTGTCCAGTTCTTTTTTATTTTAGAATACGTAGTTTTTTCTTTATATTTCTTTTAACTCAGTTGGAAATTCTTTATATTTTTGTTCATTTGCGGAGGAATTTTGGAAATAAGTACTTCATTAAATAGCTTCTTTTATTTTGAAAACTTATAAGCATTTTATTTAAGCAAAAATTTAATATTATCAAAAACAAAAATTAATATAAAGCGTAAATCCCTAATTAAACAAATATAACAGCAGCAGAAATAGATTTTAGGAATTTCTTTATATTATTTCAAAATTATATCTATAGAATATATTTAACTCCGTCAAAGAACAAATTTTATTGAGAAGATTACGTTTAAATTTTACATCCTTTCATATGAGATATACACCAGAATTTTAATAAGTTCAAATATATGTCTTTAATATAATTCTGCATTTAAAGATAAATAAAAAAACATATGTTTCTAGTATTTTCTAAATACAGTTGATTGATGTATTTTTCAAATATTTTAAATGCTTTAAAAAATATTCTGTAATTTTTATTTGGATATACTTTTTTTATGTTCTTCAAATGTGACTATCAATTGATATTCAGATGCTACGCTAACTACTATAATTACAGAACATAGTAATTATTACACTCGTTCGTGCATTATTTCATTTTATAAGAGAATACGAAAAATGCAGTTGCATCTAAAAACTCATGATAACTACTAACGTCATCCAAAATTTAGATATTAATTTCTTACGGCAAAAATGGAACATTGCAACATGTTCCTAAAATGCTCTCATTAAAAAAGAAAAAAAAAACAATTGCATCCAAAACAAAAATAAATACGAAATAACCAAGTTTAAAAACTTGTCTCAGTTATCCTGTGCAAATCAAAAAAATAATAATAATAACTATGAAAATGCATGTAAGCAATTCGAAAGTAAAGTTGCCATAGATTTAAGATTGACATTCGAGTGTTTTCACACGACTAGTATAGCCTCTTAAGTTAAGTAATATGACCTGTTAATGATTCTGAGTGTGGAGCAGCATTTGGAATAATTCTATTTGTTAGAGTATTGGCTTTTTTCGATTCAATTATTTACTTAAATATCGCTCATTTAATGCCGATATAATAATGTTATTTAATTTTTACGTTTAGTTCAAATTTTTAATTCTTTTCGGAAATACATATCATACTTGAATTTTACACTTCAGCAATTTTCGCTAATATAAAGATTTGCATGTTTACTCTTTAGTGCAGTTCTGTATACGAGGTATATAATTTATGCACAACGAGTAAAATTCAGTATTTATTTTTAATTCTAAAACGCACACCGACATTGAAAACACATTTCCTGAAATTGTGGCTCAAAGACAGTACGATAACTAATTTCCTTTGTGCGTCCGTGTAAATGTACAATAAATGCCCAGAAAAAACCGTTCTGCAGTACTCTTCTTGTAAAAAAAGTAAACAATATATATCACTTTTAAAGGATTTGAAATAGCACAGTGTCATTAAAATGTGTTGAAAATGATTTCATACAATTGAAAGAAACGGAATTATTTAGAGGGTGTTGTAAATGAACTAAAAATGCTACACATTTCATATTCAATGCTTAACATCGTAACCATCACTAACATATACCAATAGCATAAAAACCTGAATATGTTGACGTGTGTTTCAGCGTATATAAATAAAGAGATATACATACAGACAAAAATAAAGTATATAAATAAAGAGAGATACATACAGACAAAAATAAAGAATATAAATAAAGAGAGATACAAAAGACATACAGAAGGACGACTACGTAAACCAAATTCATGAGTAGTTTTTAACTGCGTTAAAAAGGCTAGAAACTTTTACAAAGAATAAAGAATAAATAATTACTCATATTTATTGGTTTGATAAAAGCGATTAGAAATTTAATTATCTTATATATATATATATATAGGAGTGGTGGTGAACAAAATGTATAACAACAAGTGTTAAACAACTTAAACTCTGATTAGCATGGCTTTGTATTTAGTATCCATATTTCTTGCATTTCAAAATAACATGTTGTAAGAAAAGTATCGGTACTGATGTATGTGTTTGTTTGATTAAACCGATAAAGTTCGTACAGTGTTTCTGATTAAACCGTCGATTGGCAATTATATAATCAGTTTCCTATTGCAAGAGTTAGATGCAATCACATAAAAATCGGCCGATGAGTTTCGCTTTAGCCGTATTTTAACAATTTCAAACTATAGCAATTAATTTGTATTTCAACCATTTTTTAACAATTTTCTAACCTGTGGTAACTGATAAGTATCGTTTCTACAATGAAATAAATCAAGTAATAAAAACTATTAACCCCATGTAAGATATACACGGCCATACGCACACGCGACAATGGCCAAACATTTTTCGCCAAAAATGACATTAATTTAACGTCAAATTTAACGTAAAAAGAATTGCTAAAATCAATGCCAAAAAGGCACAAATACAAAGATTTGGAAAATTTTTCATATAACAGCAGTTATTAAAATATACACAACTAATTGGCATATGCTAACCAGAGCCGTTTAGTGCAAAATTAATTAAAATATCATAACTATTTTTGCAATTTAGATACATTTTTAAATAATTGTTGTCCGGAATGATAGTGTTTGCTGCAAAATTTGGCAGTTGATTCGATTACAGAAATTTATTTCTGTAATTGAAATATTTTAGTAGAATGAATTAAATATTTTTTAGTTTAAATTTTTTCAGTTACTTTTGGATTACTTGGTTTCTAAATGTAAAATATTATGTAAAATGTGCACGAAGTCGAATAAACCATTCCAGACTTTATGGTATCAAAAGTATCACAGTTAATATCATCATACATTAGAAAAATTAGCTAATTTCTAAAAATGCAATATAAAAGAAATATTTGTAAAAATGAAGGTATATAGCAGGAAGTGATTTCAATGATTCGAACCAAAAGAAAAATAATAAACAAATTAGTAATCATAAATATATATACTTATTAAGATCAATCATACTGGTGTTACTCCGATGTTGACTGGGAGACTGAAAGATCATAAGCCAGATTTACCATTGAAACCCATAGTTTCCCGCTGTGTTGCACCCACATACTTTTTAGAAAAGGCTTTCGTGATCTTCTTGAAATCGATACTTCCTGTTTCAGAATTTGCAATTTTGTCTACAAGAGATTTTATTGATAAAGTTAAAGTCATTCCAGTTAATACAAACACCATTATGGCTAGTTTAGACGTAGTTTCATTATATCCTTCCATCAATATGCACGAAGTCATAGAATACATTAATTTGATAATAGATCAAAATTCAAATATATCTCAAGATATCAAAACCTCCCTTAAATCTGGCCTAAACCTAATAGTTTTCAGTAACATTTTCATTTTTAATAAGAATATTTGCTGACAGCTGCATGGTGCGTCGATGGGGTCACCAGTTTCCGGTTCGTTTGCTGAATTCGCGTTAAGACCACTAGAACAAAAAATTTTTAATACGTTTAATTTAAAACCTGAACTGAAACTGAAACTGTTGGTTCCGTTATGTTGATGATGTTTTCATCTTATGGAACCACAGTTTGGCTAATTTATATGTTCTTCTACAAGATGTCAATAAATTAAGCAATAGTATTAATTTCACGCTTGAAGTCGAAGAAAACGCCACCCTTCCATTTTTAGATGTTCAAATTAATAGATGCAATTCAAGTTTAAAATTTTCAGTTCATAGAAAACCAATAAAAGAAAATACTGTTATCCCATTTTCAGCCAACATGCCTTTCGAATACAAAATATCTGCTTTCAGGTCATTTATTAAAAGAGCTTTTATGATTTGTTCAGATGACACATTAAATAAAGAAATTGATTTTATACAGAAAATAGCTTTTGACCATGGTTTTCCAGCAAAATTTATAAATAAAATAGTTCAACAGTACAATACTCCTCCCACATCTGGCCAACGACAAAATAAACTTATGGTTTACAGAAAATTTCATTATATCCCTTACATATTTGAAAAAGTAAAAAAGATCGCACAAAAATATAACATAAAACTTGCCGCCATTCCTCCTCCATATCTCATTGACCTCGTTAGAGATAAAATCGACAAAATTCCAATAGATCAAAAATCTGGTATTTATGAAATCCCCATCACTTTATCTAATAATCTTAAAAAAGTCTACATCGGCATGACAACGCGGAAACTTTTAATTAGAATTAAAGAACATCGCAGAGATATAGAACAATATAAACAGAATACTGCCCTTGCTCGCTTCTACTTGGCGAACAAGGGTTGCCATATTAATTTTGAGGAAGCCAAAATCATAGTTCCATGCAATAACCCAGTTCAAGGTAAAATAATAGAATCCATCGAAATCATAGCACGAGAAAATAAATCATGTAATGATAATTTATCCTACAATATACCAAAAATATGGCATAACATCATAAAACCTTAAAATTTTTATTTCCTTGCAATATTTTAATTTTTACTCACGTGTAATTGGCAACATTTTTTTTTTTAATTTTAATTCATTTAGTTTTTAATTTAGTAGAAATATTATCTCTCGAATAAGATGCAAACATAGTCCTTCCATTTCATATTTTCCTGAAGACGCCCGCAGAAGACGGCGCGAAACGTTGAAAGTTTTATTTTATTTTAATATATACTAATGTATATTAAAATTCCTGTTTTTTGCACCACTGAGCAATGTGTTATTATTAGTTAAATTAGTAATCTTTTATTTGTTGTTGTTGTTTAAAATAATAAATTTATCTTAAAACACATTTATAATAAATACAAAAAACATAGCAGTTTTCTCTAATATTTAGTGAATAATCTCTTTTTTTTTCAATAAAAGATAGCTATTGTATCGTTATTTTTTCATGAAAAGATACCTTTTTCGAAGTTTAAAAATAAAATTAACCCATTTACTAGTTAATATTTTCGAAAAAAACTTTCAAATAAAGCTCTTTTGTTTTGAGTCTTTTGCAGAATTTTTAATATTTTGTCATTGGTTTTTCAAATCAGACATTTTTGAAATAACTTTCAAATAAAGCCTTTTTTCCAGAATTTTTAATATTTTGTCACCGATTTTTCAAATCAGAAATTTTTGCTTAATGAAATCAGAAAAATGCTCGGATGGAACAATGCAAAATTTACAATAAAAATTTATTCATGAGAAAAATAAATCATGATTTGGAATCATTTGACCGTGCGTAGTACGGAAAAATTAGGGAAGCGGTTAATAGTTATTCTAAAAATCACAAGAAAAGGTATATTAAAAATAAATATAGATGACAACACACACGCTATATTTACAAAATGTGAGATTTTCTCTAAAAATACTTAATTAATTGAAATTAATTAAAAAAAGACAGACGGACGGACGAATGGATTGAATGACGACTATGCTCTGTAAAACATTTGTGTAACATTACTCCATAAAACTGGTGCAGCAAATCTGCCACCAGTGTTATGGTGTGATTTTCTTCACTTATATAATGGTGTAATTTAAGCACATTTCTTTGCTGTAACCTTACATATTAGTGTAATGTTACACCGGTAATCTTGGTTATCGTTATTCCACCATAAACTTGGTGGAAACCTGGCTGCAACCAACTTTATGAAGTAACGTTACACAAATGTTTTACAGTGTAGATGCTACGTATTTACATAATTACGAACGCACCTAAAAACATTAATTTCAATTGCTAAAAGTGCTCTTTTGAAAATACTTGTTTCAATTGAAACATGTAAACTGTCAAAATAAACCTATTTTTACTAGTTTTAAAGTATTAACTTACTTTTTTTAGCAATTGAAATTATTGCAATGATACAAGGTGTTAATTTGATATAAAGATCTGAAAATATCTAGTCAGAATGTATATACAAAATATATGTGCTTTTAATGCATATTTCTCATTTGCTTTCCGTGAATATATTTGAATGATTGCTAGTTTTGGAATTTTGAAATGATTTAATTTTGAATGGATTTGAAAGCAATTTTGAAAAATATTTAGAATCTTGCGCAAATGCGTTATTTCCCTGTTCAATTAAATCATCTTCGGAGTCTGCTCGATTTTAAGTTTTTGATTTATTAAAATCATTTATTCCATAAAGAAAACTGAGATAATTTCACATATTTCGTGGCGATATATTGGGGTAATTAATGGTATTTAGAAATGGAAGTTTAGAAACATGATTCCGTTCATGAAATTGTTCTAAAATAAGTGACATTCTCAGGAAATAGAAAATGTTATTGCTCGTGCAATTTTCTTTTTGCTTGTTTATTTACGATAGAAAAATTCATTATGTATTTTGCATTTAAAGAATGAATTCTACTTGACAAGAGCAAAATATATTTAAGAGGGGGGGGGATAATTATTTTATTCCTAGAAGAGTTATATGCCTTACTAGTCAGAGGATTTAACAATTTAATTTCGTATCTGAAGATTCATTAAGGCCTATGTATAAGTATATCTTCAACTCCTTAAGGGAACTAATCTTTCACAATTATCTTTGTATAACGATCTGAACATAATTAATAGTTAGTTCCAATATTAAATTCGTCTATTTATATGCTTTAAAAATATTTTTAAGATCAATGACAATAATAATAAAAATCTCAAATTATATACACAGTTCAGCAACTTTATACATTATGTTTTCTGATCTCAATCCCAAATAAATTTCTTCTTTAACGAATTCTTAATCCAATCAAACGTAAATTCTTAGCAAAATGAAATCCGATTATTTCGATGGAAGCGAAATTTTATTTATAATATCTGCATTCTTGTCAAAACTTAACTGAAGCTTACTGTTAGGACACGAAAAGATTTTTTTTACTATTTATTAGTCTGTCTGCTCCACGATAAATATTTCAAAAATCATCAGATTACTTTGTGAATAGGTTGGCATGTTGGCGAAATAGCCGGATTTAACTCTTTAGTTACTTTCTTCTATACTTTACAAGAAGAAAGCGTTAGATCCGTAGAAATTTCCTAATTTCGGTTTTCAAAGAATTTGCACATTTTAGGGATCAAAGAGCCCGAAAAATATGTTTTTACAAAATGTGTGTAGGTGTGTTTGAATGTATTTGACCGAAATATTTTAGGCACTCTACATCAATAATTAATGAACGGAATTTAATAAAGCTTTAGAGTCAGTTGCTAACTACATTTTTATGCAATTCGCCCAGCAGATGGTGATTTTTTTTTCATTTTTTAAGATTTCCGAAATAGTACTATTTTTAGAAGTAGTGGATGAATTTTCATCAAATTTCAGCTTCCGTTGGTCAATGATATAAATTGTTTAGTTTTTGGTGCAAATTACTTGGCTAATAGCGCTGATATGCTTACTTTTTCTGGAAGTAATGACATGCATAAGAAAGTTTTGTGATTGCCACATCAGACTAGCTAATGAAAAAATGATTATCTGATTAAATGACTATCTTTTGAAAATGATTATCTGTAGTACTAGAAGTTTTTCAAAGCGTATTTGAATCACTTCTGGGATTAAATTTCTATTACAATTAAGTCTGCAGCTTCTAATGAGCACGTGAAAAGAATTTCCAATATTTTAATCATATATGCATTGCTTTTTTCTTAATTTGCATTCACTTCTTGAGTCAGTCATGACTGATAATTATAAACAATGAAGTTTATATCAATAAATAGTGCCTCATACTGCTGTTTTCAATGAGTAATGCTGGAATTGATACAAGGTAGAAACGAGATTTCTGGTATACATATACTTTCAGACCGGCCACAATTTTGCAGCATTTTTACCGAAAAGCGAATTTAAGAGCCTCAGATGTTTGGCCGAAAACGAAGACGAACCGAATTTTTGGTCAATCTCTAATAAGCATACACATACGAGTATAAACATATATAGGGGAGACTGGGGTACAAAGAACCAAGGGGAACAGTGGTCCACCCCTTATTTTTTATGTTATTTCTGTTTTTGAATGTATTTTGGTACATACGTGGCAGCCTTGCAGTAGTGAATAGAAATTTAAAACCATGTGCATAGCTGCCATTTTAGTCATTTTATTCTTGTTATTTGGCTTGAGACAAGTAAAAGTAAATATTTTCAGTTGAACATATGCTATACATATTTTTTTACGTTAAAAGATTTGTAATTTGGAAGACATTACTGAGTACAATAAAAAGGTAAGACAATATATAAAATATTTATTGTGAGTAAAATAATTGAATATAAAACATCTTTTTTTTAATCAATTTTTTGTCAAAGTCACAAATGGGGTACAATGTACCCCTGTCCTGTATTCTGTGTTTTCTAAAATAAAAAATTATATGTGAAATTAAGATTTAATAAATTATTTTATTTTTTGTATGTAAACTAATGATTCATATTGTGTAGTGCACTTTTGAAATATTATCTATGTAATATGTTTTCAAATTTCAAAATCAACTCAAACATCAAAAGCTAGTAAACTAAATATTTTATTTATTTGATTTTTTTAGCCTTATTTCCTTTTTATAAACATTCAGTTAATTCTAAATTCTTGCACTTTTACAAACATGCATTCACATCCAAATTTGTGAACCCCCTCCCCCCCCCCTCCAAAAAAAAAAAACATAGATTCAAATGCTGAAAATCAAACCAAAATATATTTATCTTTTCCAATATTGTTGATCGATCTCTTGTAAATGTTTACGATATTGTAATGATTCTTCCAGATTCTAATGTTTCATTAAAAAGCAGCAGGCTTTAGTGACACATCTTTTGATGCATCGTTTCTATCTTTAATAATCGTTAAACTTATATTATATCTATAAGTTTAAGACATGAATAAACAAATTATTATATATTCTATGCTTCTCGTTATTAAAAAATATACTACACTTATATATTTTTTCAGAATTACATGTAGTCCATAGAGCCCCAAGCTGTGGACCATTGTACCCCGGCCATGGGGTACAATGGTCCATTTTATCACTTGCTTTTTAAAAATATATATTTAAAAAAGTACGGATAATTGTTATTTTTGAGTATATGTAATCTAAACTATAATGTATAGATAACATGCATGCATGTGAGGTTTTTTTAAAAAATGAATATTTTAAGAGTAAACAGTCAAAGTTAACAAAAGTGGTCCATTGTACCCCGGTCTCCCCTATAGTAGAAGATTTTTATAACACAAACATAAAAAAGCAAGCTATTGCATTATATGGATCCCCTTTGACAGATTATTAAATTTACGTTGTAAACATGTCCAAATATGCGGGAAATTTCTCGAAATATATAAGAGTATCTTTATATTGCATTCCTTTTACCAAGAGTTATCCAGATTATAATTTTTTGCATAATGTAAATCATTCCACACAGTGTTAAATTTACTTTATAAGCACTGTCCAAAAGTATGTGGACGTTGAAATCATTCATTATGTTACTCATTTCCAAAAATGTTTATCATATTAATAGCAATTTCTTCATTAAAATGGGTTTAAATTGAAAAAGAAAGTTAAACTAATGTATTAAATTTAGTCCTAAAGAGCAGCAATATTTTACAATGTGGGAAGGCATGTAATTCTTTACTACAAAATTCATTGTTTTACGCCTGAAAAGTTGTGCGTTATATGGAAAATCGCGTTCTAAAAACCTCCTAATTTATATAATTGATATGAGAATATTGCTATCAGTACTGCTACATAAAGTATATTTGATGCTGTATGTAATTGATTAAAGAAGTTTTCTAACAAAATATTACTCGCAACATTTTATTGTGATGAAATACACATATTATTAACAAAGTTTGATTCTAAATCCAAAAAGTGGTATTATTGCAGCTAGGAATACTTTCATGGTCACTAATAACATTTTCATCTTTGGAAAGCAAGAAAACAAGAAAGAAACAGAAAAAGAAAACAACATAATGACTAACACCGGATGCAAAATGAATGAAGATGAATGATGGAAGAACTATTTTTAAGTGAAAGGCGAATAGCGTGACTTAATAATTCAAAGTTGTAAAGCTGTTCGAAGTACGCTGAGATGAAAATAGAGAAAATATACAAGAAAACTATAATACTCCAAAACAAACAAATGAAAATAAAAATTCATAAAGTTTTTAAATTTCTTTCGTTTGATAAATCTTATACTATAATATGAGAGAGAATTGTGTGTGTATATATTTTTGTATGCAAATTTTATTTTAAAAACGGATCTAATAAATCTTATAATAAGATTAGTCTTATAATAATCTTAAAATAAAATTTTGTATTTAACTGTTTTGGGGCACGAAAAGATCATTGTTCTAAGTCACATGTTAGCGAAATTTGAATTAGTGGGTAATTTTTGGGTCATAATGGGTCAGGAACAATGTAAATATATCTAAAAAACAACTCGATCAATTTTAACTAAATTTTGTGTCAAAACAATCATTTTGGGTCACTATGGCTCAAGCTAATTTTTAAAAAAGTGATCCAAAAAAATCTCTTTAAATTTTGTATTCTATTGTTTTGGGGATTGAGAAGACCATTGGGTTACGTCGTATGTTCGACAAAGTTAGATTAGTGGATCCTTTTTAGTTATTGTGGGTCTAGTTCAATCTACACATATCTAATATGACTCAAAAAAGTTTGACAGGTATTTGTTTATACCATTAGTGGCACAAAAAGATCATTGGGCTAGATCACATGTTCAAGAAATTTCGATTAATGGGTCACTGCGGGTCAAGCTAATTTTTAAAAAAAGCGGCTTTAGTAATTTTCACTAAATTTTGCATTTTTTCGTTTTCGGTATTAAGAAGACCAATGGGTTAGGTTGCATGTTCAAGAATATTTGATTAGTAGACCATTTTAGGTCACAATCGATCCGTGTCAAGTTAATTTTTCCTAAAAACGGCTCAAACGATTTTGACTAAATTTTGCCTTATACTGTTACAAGAAATGAGAAGATAATCGAGCTAGGTTACATGTTCGAGTAATAGTGGGTCATTTTT
Organism: Maratus speculifer; assembly: GCA_964019185.1. NCBI lineage: Eukaryota > Metazoa > Arthropoda > Arachnida > Araneae > Salticidae > Maratus > Maratus speculifer. The sequence goes on along the minus strand of OZ025292.1, from coordinate 175,552,965 downwards.
GGTCGCTATGGATCCCAGTCAAGCTAGCTGTATCTATCAAACAGCTCAAATGCTATAGACAGAATTTTGTATTATATCGTTTTAAGAGCATACACTAGTCACGCAGTAAAAGCCGAACGCTAATGATAAGTCTATAGGCGCAGTCTTTTCAAATATCTCTCTGAAATTTTAATATTTTTGCATGATTTTTTTGCACAAGATAGCTGAGGACGATCCACAACCGGCCTAGTTTTTTCTTTTTCAGTTTTGGTTTCAGATTTTCTTTAAAAAATTACTTTAGCTTTCGAAACCGGTTTAAACCGGTTCTGAAACTGAAACTATAGTAATATAAAAAATATATAACCAAAATCGAAAAAGTAAAAACTAGGCCGATTGTGGATCGTCCTCAGCTGTCTTGTGCAAAAAAATCATGTAAAAATATTAAAATTTGAGCGAGATATTTGAAAAGAACGCTCCCATAGACTTTACATTATCATCCGGGTCTTTTTGAGTACTTTTTCTGTGACTATTGTGGGGCCTTAAGAGCCCAATGTATGCTTATTATTAGTTGTTATTTTTGTTAGATTTAAAACACTAAGTGTGTCTATAATTTTGCTAATTCTTTTAATAAAAAATTTGTGAAAAATATCGTGTTAATCAAAAATGTATTATTAACCGAAGCAGGGTGCTATTACTTATTTTACAATTATCTTTTAAATTGCTATAAAATAAAAATTGGGAGTAATTTGAATTATTTTAATAAAATTTTGAATAAAACAAAATTTTTAATCATAAATTTTAAAGATTATCGTGCTAAGATATACTGCAGCGATAAAGAGACAGTTCAATACTACTCATGCTTAAATATGATACATACAATTATAAAAAAAAATTTATTTACAGAAATAAAAAATCAAGTTAAAAAAATATACAAAAATACACTGTTATATTAAAAATATATGCACAAAATATCACTTTCTAAACACGTCAAATCAAATTGTTACTGTCTGACAATAGCTTTTCTATTTATTACCATAGTCTCAGTTCTTTTATTAACACTACACTGCTCAACAGCCGAATTGAAAAAGTGTTAATGCGTAAATGCAAATGCGTACTACGACAAATGTTTCTAAAAAATTTCAAAACTTCAAATGGATGATTAATCAAGCATAAGAAAATGAGCTCAAAAACTTCAAAATACTTTCTAAATTATCATTCATTTTGAATTAGTTTTAATTCTTCTTATAAATTTAACAGTTTAATTATGAAGTTTAATGAAACTGGTTTAGTTATCAATTTTTAAATTATTCCTAAAAGTACATATATATTTTTCAAATAAAAAAATAGACATACAAATATAACTTGGCATATTTCAACTTTCACGCGAGCAAAGCAGTGTGTTTTCTAGAAAATCTATAAATAAGTGAGTCTATAGCTTTTATTACTTTTGCCAAATTAAACTTTTCGACATTCCATAATTTACGAGTAAAACAGCCGTAACACACGGACAGAAAAGCGCATGCTTAATTTTATAATGATTCTATTTGTACTTTTGAAGCGCTGAACCTTAAAGCTGGAAAAATGTGAAAAAAATTCATGATGTTGCACATTATTCTCTAATTATAACAACTGTGAATACGTCATTATTCGCTAGTTATAGCATTTTAAAAACGGGTATTACATTTGAGAATTACTTTGTATATTACTATATTGAGACATTCCAATTGTATGTTGTCGCTAATACTACTTCTAACAATTACATCCGATAGACTATATTATATCAGCAATGTCGTATTAATTGATCGTCCCAGGATAATAACCCAAGGTTAAATGCACTATATCCGATAAGTAACACACTGGAGAGAATCTAACAACATGAATCAATTGTACCCTGCGTCAAATAGCCTAGCATAGTTAAACGTACTTCAAATAAATATCCGTTACAGTTGTATGCACATGATTAAGTTTGTGTGTTAGTATAAAAGATGTGTATAGAATTTACATTAGACACATTGATTTCATTAGCAGATGTGTTATACTTATCTTTAATGTTGGATGTAAATTTCGTAGAGCTCGGACAGACAAACGGAAATGCACATAATCTAAAATAACAGAAATATAAAAAAAAAAATGTTAAAATTTGTATTAAAAATATCATGTATTTCTGATACAATCATCAGAAATAAACAAAAGAAAATTCATCAAACAAATGCAACAGCAATTATTATTCTAAAAGTCACATCGTTTTATATAGTAAAGGTTTTTTAAATGCAGCATAACTTTTGGAAGGCTGAAAGAGTTGAAATTAGAAAGAGCATAAGTTATACAAATGTTACATTAAGTGTTAGCATAAATTAACAATAAAATACAGAAAATGTAACTGCGTTTTTATTCAGTTTTCAAGGAATATTTATTCGTTTGATACTCTTCCATATTCTTTCAGAAGTATGTGTATTTAGTTTTCAAAATTTTTCGTGTAATTTATTATATATATATATACATATATATATATATATATATATAAGGTACCTGTATCCAATATGGACACCCTAAGGAAAATGTATTTTTTTCACCCCCATTTACAAGTCATAGGACTCCAAATATATGTGACCACTATCCTTGGACTATTGACTATAATTATTAAAATTAGCGACCTTGTAATTGTTCTGATTTAATATTAATGATAAAAACAAAAAAATGTTTACAAGTGTCCATATAAGGAAGTACCTGTCCCTGTTATGGACAGGTGTTTCCTTATTCACTCTCTACACAGTGTGTATGGAAGAACCACTTTTCCAAGGGATTTTAGAGGAAAAGGAATAAAAAAATGTATCTTAAAGTATTCGGAAGAGGAGGGAGGACAGTAAATATTTTCAGAACATGCATTTTAGAAAAGGGGGGGGGCATTCTCGGTTTTTACCATTCGAAGACCCATGCAAAGCCCCTCAGTTACTAGTAAATATTATGAAATAATATTGTTGGTTTTGCTTAGTTTTCTTGCATCTGTCTGAGAATTTACATCTGTTATTACTCACTCCTCACAGCATGGACAAATGGAATTTTTTTCACCATGGGCAGTAAGTCCCAAATAATCCTCATGAACGTTATCTGCCACATGTGATGCATGGCCGCATGTTTGAAAAAGCATCAATACTTTGAAAGGCTTTGAAATCACCCACTCGTGAACAGCCAACCTTTCGGTATAGGAACTTAATGCCCACGAGGGGAAACATCCATCCAAACAACCCTAACCCATTTTTTAAAACTTAAAGAAAAAAAAGAAAAATGTATATATATATACAATTAATTCACTATAGGTTACCCTATTTTTTCAGGGCGAACCTGGTATTATACATTTCATAGATGCTTAATCGCAAATATATATACATGAATACATTTAGACAAATATGGGAATGACTGACAATTTCCAATTTAAGTTAGAATTTGAATACATAAATATAGTTAATAAAAGTTAAATGAGGATTTTTTTTCCTCTGAAAATAACTTAGAGTTGGAAATCGTGAGTACTGACAAATGATACAAATAATTCAATATGCTGATTACAGAATTTCATACAAACTAAAAATTGAAGCTACGTACGTTAAATTGTCGACAGACAATTGTATATGTTAAATTTCAACTTAAGTGAAAGTCTATAGTTAAATGTCTTTGTTAATACAAGAAAACAGTTAATTCAATTGATTGTAATTATCTTTTAATTTTGTGAAATTTTCTGGATTAAATAAAGTTTGCAGGAGATTTTGTCTAAGAGTTTTTCGTCTATCAAACGGGAAGGAATTGTTCAGCAAAGAGCATTTTTTATATAGATAATGTATTGGATCACCAATTCCCTTTCCACATGGGCAATTTGGAGTGTTTCGTTTACCTATTTTAAATACGAAACTTGGGAAACTACCATGTGCACTAAGAAAATATGGTAAAATTATTTTGTCGCATATAAAGTCTGGGTCCACTTTATTTATGATTTTATATGTGAATCGTCCCTTGGTGGAAGAGGACCATAGTGACTGCCAGTCTTTTCGCATTTTATCTTGTAAGAGACGTTTTACTAGTGTTGTTGGATAGTTTATTTGCGTAATTGATAAGTCACTTGAAATTGCTGCCTTGGCCAAAGAGTCTGCTCTCTCGTTACCAGTTGTACCAATATGTGCTTTGGTCCATTGTACAGTTACCAATTTATTAGGATTTGATATTAACAATTCATATATGTTCAGAATCAGTTCATTTCTAGGGAATGTTAATTTAAGAACGTCCACCGCTGAGTGACTGTCTGAGTATAAAATTAATGAGGTATGTGGTGATGTTATGAACCAACTTATAGCTTGATAGATAGCAAATAACTCAGTTTGGTAAGCAGAATTAAATTGGTGTAGACGAAAAGCTTTATCTAATATGAAAGAGTTATTGTGTTCAACTGTGAATGCTGAAGCTGATCCTGAGTCCATAACTGAACCGTCTGTGTAAATGGTTATATCGAAATCCTTGGAATTAACCGAGATATGATCTTCTAGAATGTTTAAATTAGTAACTTGGTTGTAATTAGGGAATTCAAAAGATTTAGTTTTTATCATTAGATTTGTGTTTGTTAGTGTAACTGATTGATGAATGAAAGGACGTTCACCATTTATGATTTTTGAATAGGACAGTTCTTTTGCAAGTACAAGATGAATAGGTGTACAGCCGGTTAAAACACAGAGGGCATCAGTTGAGATACTTCGATAAACTCGGATGATTCCCAATAGTGCCATTCTTTGTATTGACTTGACTTTTAGGAGACCGGGACTTTTGATGTGGGCGAACCAAATCTCTGAACCGTATAATATTTGACGGAGGATAACTGTATTGTACCAGATTTTTAGAATAGCTGGTTTTATTCCTTTGTTGAAAAATTGAAGATTCCCAAAACCTGAACAAAATAGTTGAACCTTCGTTCTAAGATGAGCTATGTGATCTGTGAAGGTCAATTTGGAATCGAAAATTAGTCCAAGATAAGTCAGATTTTTCTTGATACTAATCGTTTTTCTGTTAAGTTTGAAAATTGAATGACGTTTTTCTAGAAGATTTCTACCTAAGAGTATGGCTGTTGTTTTTTACTGCGATATTCTTAAGGCAAGTCTTGTGCAAAGTTAGAAAAATTGATTTATTTTCTTATTGGCATCATCTTCTAGCTGATCTCGTGTATTACCGTAGGCCAAGACAGCAAAGTCATCCGCATATACAGTGAAATCCTCTGCTAGAAGATGAAGTTGTTTGATGAGAATGTCGGCAACTAAAAGCCATAGTAAGGGCCCAAGACAAGAGCCCTGGGGGCATCCTTTACTTGATATAAACCATGATATCACCAAACCATGCAATAGGCCATTATAGCGGTTGGAGATGTAATTCTTTAAAAGAGATTTCAGATAATTTGGGAGCGGGGAGTTATCGATGATTTGTGCTATTGTTGCCCAGTTAATTGTGTCAAAAGCCGCTTCAATATTGAATGATATCAGTGATCAGTACCTCCGATTACTTAAGGTTTCTGTTGCTTTTCTGATAATATTTTTTAGAGCATCTATGGAGCTCCTTCCTTCTCTGAAACCAAACTGAGCTTTATGAAAGAAATTTTTGGATTCTAAGAAAGTCATTGTGCGGACTTTTACTAGTCTTTCTAGCACTTTGCCTAGCATCGGTAAGAGAGTAATTGGTCTGTACGCTGAAAGCTGGGCTGGATCCTTGTTTTTCTTGCGAAAAAATATCACAGACCTTTTTTCCAGGGTAAAAGAAAATGTGCTAGTTGAAAGCATTTATTGTACAGGGTGCACATTAAATCCGGAAAGTTCTTCCGCATAATTTTAACTTTTCGAGCTTCGATGTTGTCGTAGCCTGGGGCCTTTTTGTTGTTTTGTTGATGAACACAACATTTAAGTTCTCTGAGCGAAATCTTATTCTGTTCTATTTGAGCTTGAGGAAATGTTTGACTATTGACAAATGAGTGAATGTTTTCTTCTAATAAACGACCGTTTTGGTTAAAATGATGATTCATCAGTTGTGTCTCTATATTGTGAAACGTGTCCGTTATTTGAGATGTTTCTAGTATTGTGGAGATTGGATCCGTATTCTTAAGGTATTTTTGTTTAATTATTTTGAACGCCGTCCCATATACTGCTTTGGTTTTTGTACAGAAATTCTTCCATGCCGATGTTTTTTCTTCTTTTATGGCAAGCTTGTATATCGCTCTTTCCTTTTTAAATTCCGTTTTGTATTCTTGATTATCTGGATTTCTTAAAGAGCGTTTATGCATTGCATTTAAACGGCTTCGCTGTATTTTTAGTTTATCGGTGTACCAGTGGAATCTAACTTCACGCTCCAGTTTTTTCTTTCGTAAAGCTGCATCCATTGTAAAGCAGATTACATCCTGGAAATCCTGCGTCCAGCTGTCTAAGGCCGTTGGAGAGTTAATCTTGTTCAATTCCTCTAGGAGATTATTTGAATAGTTTTGAAATACTGTGATAAACTTAGTAAAATTGATATGTTTGGTTTTATAGCGATAGCCCTGTTTGGTTATTGGCGAGATGTGTAATTGAAAAACTATATAAACATGATCGCTTAGAGAATCATGAGTGGTGTCTGTTTTCCATGAATTAATCAAATCCTTGATCTGAGGGCCCCATAGCGTTAAGTCAGGGTTGCCTTGTCCATTATCTGTTTTGAACGTGTAACTATTATCTGGATCATTTATTATGGTTAGATCGTTCAAAGCCAACTAATCCAATAGTATCTTTCCTCTGTCGGTGTTTCTTATGTAGCCCCAATCACGCAATCCAGCGTTGAAATCACCACCTAATAGAAGTTTGTCGCAGTCGGACACTAAGTCAGACCAGGCTTGTAAATCTAGCTCCAGATTCCCGGATGGTCTTGAATACTGGCTGCCAATTTTAATATAAGAGTCTTTTGGATATTTATTCTGATTATTATTTTGACTTTCGGGGGAGGATTTATTTATTGTAAGATTTATAAAAACGCTGTTTTCCAGTTGCAGTGCTTGAACGTGATAAAAAGTTGGATTCGTAATTAAAATAGCCGCTGTGTGGTTTCTAGATTGGTATATTGAATAACTAATCGGTAGGCCTGTGAAGCTATTTTTAGTTGTGTGATAATCCTGAATAAGAGCAATGTCTATTTTTTCTTTTTGAATATACGTTAAGAGTTCTTGATTGGCTGCTTTGCAATGGTTAAGGTTAATTTGAACAATCTTGATATCTGTAATTTTTATTGATTGTGAAGAATTCAAGAAGACAAGTTCCGGGGAGTGAACTAATGGTGGCTGTTCATTTTGTGAATAAGAAGACCAAGAAAATAAGTTGTTTGTTTCATGATCATTTGAAGACGAAACAGATGGAATTTGAATTTGTTGTAATTGTGTGGAATGAGTGCTTGGAATTTGATCAGAGGTTGGTGAAGCATTACTTAACGAGTTGAACCTGAAGTAAAGTTTTTGATGAAGTTGTTTCTTCTTTGTAGGTTATATTTGTAAATTGGGCATTTATTTGAATCGGCTGAATGTGGAAAATAGTCGTCGGAGTGTAGGCAATTGACACAGTGAAATTTCGATGGGTCACTTTTTGTCGAGCATGTAGATGAGTTGTGTGTTCGAGTGCAGTATGCGCAGGATGCTTGGAATCCGCAATTTACCTCTAACTAGGGAAGTGCACGAAGTGTGAGTCACCAATTTTGACAAAAGTGGTATCGTTGGAAAGATCTCATCGAGAGCAGCAAAAAACTCAATGGAACTACCCGTCGCAAATGAGTCGTTATCGAGATATCCGACAATATATGTGACGCAACTAGCACATACTTAATGGGGCACTGTAAAAAAATTTAGTCTCGATTTTAGCTAAAGTGGCATCGTTGAAAAGATATCATCGTGAGGATTAAAAAACTCAATCGAATCACCGGTCGGAAATGAATTGTTTTCGAGATATCCGACAATTTGTGTCACATTTTTAATACACACTTCTAGGAAACTGCATTAAGTGACAGAAATTGCCGGATATCTCGAAAATCGCTCGTTTCAGATGGTTTGTTCCTTTGAGTTTTTTACTTCTCACAATGATATCTTTGCAACGACACCATTTTCATTATAATCGAGAAAACATTTTTTTGCGGTCCTCCATTAAGTGTACACTAGTTAAGTGACATAAATTGCCGGATATCTCGATAACGGCTCATTTGCGACGTGTAGTTCCTTTGAGTTTTTTACTGCTCTCGATGAGATCTTTCCAACGATATTACTTTTGTCAAAATCGGTGACTTATACTTTTTGCACATCCCTAGTTAATGCAGTTTCCTAGAAGTGTGTATTAAAAATGTGATACAAATTGTCGGATATCTCGAAAACAATTCATTTCCGACGGGTGATTCCGATAAGTTTTTTAATCCTCACGATGATATCTTTTCAACGATACCACTTTAGTTAAAATCGAGACTAAAATTTTTTACGGTTCCCCATTAAGTATGCGCTAGTTGCGTCACATATATTGTCGGATATCTCGATAACGATTCATTTGCGACGAGTAGTTCAATTGAGTTTTTTGCTGCTCTCGATGAGATCTTTCCAACGATACCACTTTTGTCAAAATCGATGACTCACACTTCGTGCACTTCCCTAGTGAGTGTCCGTAACGCTGGCAATTAGCACATCTTATTACCGGGCGATATTCGGAAATTTTACATGAGTTAAAACCCATTAGAAGACGTCCAGATTTCATTAAGTAGAGAGCAATTGTGTCATCCACTTCTAAGACTAGTTGGTAAGTCTGTGCTTTCTCCCTTTGGATTTTTTTGGGAATCGTTATTGGGAATTCTAAATCTATGTCGTCCAAGATTTTCTCGGTGACTTCCTCTGGTTGTATAAAATTTGGGATTCCGAGTATGATTATTTTTTTCGATTTTATTGCCTTATATACTACTTCTGTCATTGTTTTAAGGTGTTGTATTTCTTCTATTATATGCAGCAGTTTATCTGTGTCGTCTTCACTTACTGATTTGATTATGAGTGTGTTGCGATCTCTCGCTTCTTCACAGAAAATCGTAGGCAAATCTTTGTGGTTATTTGTTTCTTCATTTAATATTGAGCGAATTGTTGAGAGTGACACGTTTGAGTTGCGCAATCTTTTCAGCAGAATTGCTGATTTTGAGGATGTCGTTGGATTCTTGGCTGGTGTTTTAATTTTGTCGGAATATAGAGGTTCTGAATAATTTCTGTTTTGTTGATTTTCAGCTTTACTTTGATCATCTTGTGTTTTCAAGTTACTCATGATTTCTTCTGTGTTGTTTTGGATTACTTGTAACTTGGTTTGAAGATCTTGAAATAATTCCTTGCCGGGTGGAAAATTTTCTGACGTTTCATTTATTCTTTGTAATTGTTTCTGTAAATCTATTTCTATTTGTTGCAGTTGTTGGGTCTTTTCTGTGATTTCTCTGTGTAGCTTTTTATTTTCTTCTTTAAGATTAAGTGTTTTACTGCCTCGGTGATCTTTTGGCATTTTCAAATATTCTAATAGCTGTTGTTTTCTCTCTTCGCTTTGTGCCTGTGACTTAGTCAGTTGCTCTTCTTTGAAGTTCAAGTCTTCTTTTAGAAGTTGGAATTGTTCATTCCAAGTGTCTTTTTCTTTTTGGAGTTGTTGGAGTTTGTTCTGTAAGTGAGGTATTTTTTTTAGATTATTCTCTATGACTGCTAATTGATCCTGGATTAATTGATAATATTTTGTTGCCTCGTCCCTGGAACCTTTGACGCGCGATTTCATCAGATCATAAAGAATCTTTATTAGTTCTGATGTTGGCAATTTTCCCGCTTCTTCAGGAACAAATTTCTGAAGATATTTATTTTTCTGCAGAGAGTTATACTGCTTGATACTAGTCCTGGAATCTTTGTCTTACTTTTTTGAACTGGTTGTTCACTCTTTGACTGATGTTCCATTCTTGGGGATGTAAGATCAGGGAAGGAAGAGGATCTATCTTTACGTTGGATTCTTTTAACTATTTCCAAAGACTCATCCATATTTATTGAATTATATGATGGCTATTTTGTACTATCCCTTATTAATAGCTACGTTCAAAAAGGTTTTTAAAATTTTTCAAGTGTAAAGTATGCAAAACACCAGGCTTCGTCAATGCCCCCTACATGTCTCGTTGAAAGAAAGGAATATAGATGGTTTATAGCATAAACCGGTGAACTTGTTCACCGTAAATGGCTAAGATAAAAATTAAAATTAAGTTAATATAAAAAAAATTATAGACTAATTTTGAATAGTTTTTGGAATAAAGAGGGTAATATTTAATGGAAGTGGTCTGAACGAAGAATGTAATGAAATAACTAATACGTAGTTGAAATGAAAAATAGTGCTGCTAATAAAAAAGAGAAAAATTTAGTTTGTTTCTGTGCTTATTATTGTCGATCCCTGCCCTTGACATTTTCATGTACTACTGGACATATATACCAGATGAGAAGCGTGTAATGAATTAACTTGAGTAAATATACTATTTTTAACACAAATATACAAATATATACATACACATACATACACATATACATATACATACGTATACACACACATATACACATATATATACATATACATACATACATACATACATACACACACACATGCACATATACACACACGCACATACATATACACATACACACAGATATATACACATACATATATATATTTATATATATATTTTACATTAATATAATTTTTTATTTTATTTTATTTATTTTATATATATACAGAAAAATCCCGGTAAGAAAAATGCATATATGAATCTTGAGTAAATATACCAAGTTATAAATAGTTAACTGCTCAGTTATTTCAAAATAAATACTGTAAAACGATTAAAATATGTTTGGAATCACTCTCCGCCATAGCAAAAAAAAAAAAAAAAAAGACAGTAATAGGAGCAAAATGTAAGTTGTATTGGTGTGCCACATACTACGCATCATATAATGATCTACATTTAAATTACAGTATACATGGAACATTATACAAAATATTTAGACTTTAGGAGAATTGCAATTTTTGGAACAGGGAGGGACCTCCTATGGGCGAACCTGTTATTGAGGTTTACCTAGCAGCGCTTAAGCTGAAAATCTCCCGGCACCTATAGTATAAAATGCTCCATGGAGGGGGGGGATGAAAGTTAACTAGTGACAAGCGCTCTTAGAGACAAAAAGATAGAGGTGCAACATGCCTATATTACGGTGATAATTTAGAATAGTCCCGAGAGTAGTTTAGAAGATGAAATTAACCCGATAAGGGGCTGGGGCGTGGCCCAAAACAGTAGGAGATATCAAATGAAGGTAGAATTGAGCTGTGGGGGTCAGCAGCTCTCAGTAGACATGTTACACCAAAAATTGAAGACTCCCCCCCCTGCCCCTCCAGGAGCGGTCCCCTTACAGTTACCGCGGAAATTCAAAAGCCAGAAAAAAGTCTGTGCAAAGCCAGTCTGGCCAAAACATTTCTCCTCGCTGTAGCTCCCATAGAACAAGAGATATAAGCTGTTAAAGATTGAAAAGAAGTAAAGAAATGAGCCTTTTTGAGTGAATGACCAACAGGGGGGGTCTACAGCCCCGGGGGTGCAAAATTAATAAAAAAATTTAAATGAAGGTGATAGACAATTGAACGAGCGAAATTTTAAGGTATATGTTAGGGGGGGGTACGTACCCTATCCTCCCCCTGGACTGGCCTTCAAAGACAAAACATTTTAAACTTTAAAAAATTGTAATCATTTCCTCATTGATCGATAAGATCTTTTAATGAAGAGGTCTGGGAGGGCCCAGCAGCCCTAATAGCCACTATAGATCGAAAAAAAAATCAGAATGGATAAATTGAAGAGGATTAAGTTAATAAAGACAAGGAATAATGCTTTCAGAGTATAATACACGCTGTAATGGTTACCCCCAGACCTTCATATCTGCAGCTAAACTACTAAATGCCCGTGATATTACAAAATTCATTAAATCCAGAGAATAACTGTGTGGCAACACCATACCTCAAGCCTCTAGAGCCTTTAATACCATTGAAACCTCGATTGAAACTATTTTAAATAAATAAACTAACTATTAATAAGGAATAACAAGAGATGGCAACTGGACATTGCCTCTCTAAACTTTAGTTCTTTAAGCTCTCTAAGTTTATATTTGAGTTGATCCCTTAGATCAGCAACGGACCATAGTTTAAGAACTGGGGGTACCAGCTATAAACTTCTCAACTTGTGCTGAACTTGGGCGGGATGTACTAAACGCAAGCGTCGTAATGGGTGACATTTAAAAACAATGATAAACACTTTATAAAAAACACTATTAGAGACACTTAAAATATTCAAAAAACAATAAAAAGCATGGCGGAGCAAAGTTCAAACATTACTGTAGACATACAAATGCATTATTTTAAGTTAAGAGAAGATTTAATATTTTTAATTGATTTTTTAAAAATAGTTATTCTCTATTGGGACAGCAAAAGCAAATTATAAAAACGTACTCAAAACATATTTCAAAAGTTTATTTGAATTACTTAAAATAGTCAAAATGCTTTCGGATTAGCGGCGGAGCAAAGATAAATCATTAAATTATATATAATGATCACTTTTATTAAGATACTATTATAATTTAGTATGTTACAACCCGTAAGACATGGTGACGTCACAGTGACGTCGTTGTGAAGTCACACTGAGACTTTGTGACTGTCGATGTGACGTCACGTGACGTCGATGTGAAGTCACAGTGATTAAAATGTGACGTCGTTATGGCCGTTTTAGAGCTCGTTTGTGACGTCACATTGTGACCATTTTGGGAAGTCACGGTGTGACCAAAATGTGTCATTTGTGACAAAATTGTTATTAAAACTGTGACTATTTTGTGACGATAGTGACAAGGTTGTGAAGACAGTTTGCGATTATTTTTTGATTTGTGACAAATTTGTCACATGTCAGTAACTTTCTTTAGGTACATTCTTTTTATAGCTGCTCCCAAGTTTTAATTAAGATGTATCGCCAAAGTATAATAAAGTTATAGATGTAAGTGATTTTACACGACATAATAATGTTCATAACTGTATAATTGTGTCCCAGTGTGACTTCACAACATTGACAATGCTGCCACCGTCACAAAGTTAGTGACAAATTTGTCACAAATCAAAAAATAATCGCAAACTATCTTCAAATACTATCTTCTATAAATATTAAAATACTATCAAAACATGCAAAGAAGAATTATGAAAAAAAAATTAAAGCTAAATATTTATTAGTATATTAAAGAACAAAAAACATTAAAGGGCTATACATTAGTTGAAGGCTGTCCATCACAAACACATCTACCTAATAAAAGTTCCAACGATAAAATAGAACAACAAATACGTTAATTGTAATTATTAATATTTTATTTATAGTATTAGAGAGTAATAATTATAAATAAGAGACCCACTGTAACACTAGAACGCCCGGAGGGAGTCGATTCGACTCTGACCATGCGTTTAAATTTCAATTCTAGTCAAAAAATTTTTCCAGAAATAAGTTAAATTCAAACCACGAGGATTTACTTTAAATAAATCAATTAAATAATGTTGAATAAAAATTCTGGTGAGAAATACTATTATCAAACTTGAGTAAAATTTCCGGGCGTTCTAGTGTTAATCACGATGTATACTAATACTATGTATAATGGATATTGTGAAATTTACCTCTGTAAAATCATTCAGGAAAGGAAATAATAAAAGTGTCTAGAATGGAAAATAAATAATAAAATACAGTAATTAATTGCTAGCTTCATACCGTTTAAGTATTTGCGTTATTTGTTTTAAATACAATCGTGTTTAAATTCTTATTGATTGCGTAAATTCCAAATTTTCATTCAGACTTCTAGTTTTTTCTGAAAACATTCCAATAAGAATATTTACAACTGAAACGTTTTCACCCACTATCCATTTAGAAATTTTATAACATTTCACAGTTTGAAAAATACATTAAACAATCATTATTTTTTCGATATGAAACATCTACGATTTCTTTTAATTATACTTCTCGTTCCCTTATAAATTCCTCTTCTGAACATATGTAATTTTTTAAATAAATTTATGTAATGTTTCAGAAGATTACTTAATACAAAAATTAAAAAAATATGTTTGCAAATAATTTTAGGTAGATTTCGTATGAAATACTACCTATTGCGATCGTTCTCATGTTGGAATTTCTGAAAAAATTTTGCAGATCTACACCGATCATGACCGCTAGACCCCAAAACTACCATTAGTAAAAAAGTTTATATATATATATATATATATATATATATATATATATATATATATATATATATATATATATATATATATATATATATCTGTCTATCTATCTATCTATCTATCGGTGTATATCACTTTCTTCTGGACACGATAACTTTCATAATTATGCTCAGATCTTCTTCAAACTTTTACATAAAATCAAGGGGCATAAAATCTCGGTTAAGTTCGTTAATGGGCAAAATCGGACCAAGGGGGTAGAAGTTAGAAGCGTTTTTGTGAAAACAGAAAAAACGCGATAACTTCTAAATTAAAATAGATATCGAATCAGTTTAAAGTTTATATTACTTCTAAAAAATGGGCCAAAAGTTTATGCATGACAGATTTTTGATAAAGTTAAAAATGGTCTCAAGGGGCGAAAAAAAACAGGGTTTTTGGGAGAAAAAAAATCATAACTTCGTCAATTCTCAAGATATCAAATCTAACTAAATTTTTTATAAATGTACTCAAAGTTATCTAAAACTTTTGTATTTACAAGTTTTTGATAGGACCAACTTTTACCGATGAAAAAAATTAAAAACAAAAAGAAAAAGGGGGTGGAAAAAGAAAAAAATCCATAACTTAGTCAATTCTTAAGCAATCAAAACTAATTAAATTTATTTTACATCTTCTCAATAATATCTACGACTTTTATATTAACAAGTTTTTCATAGAACCAATTCTTATAGCAAAAATAAATTAAACAAAAACAGGAGTTGGAGAAAAAAACTCAAATCCAAACTGCTTATATTCTGAATAATTTTTAAATTCATTTTTGATTTTTAACGCATCCAAATGGCAGATCCTAATATTTAGGAACTTTATAATATGATGTATTAGTCAGTTTTTTGATAAAGGCAGAATATCTTTCAAAAAAGACTGCCGAAAACGGTATTTTGAACAGAATTTCCCAAAGTAATGTGATTGAAAATTTGAGGAAGTATGACAAATTGCATTTTTTCTGACTCATTTTTAAATCCATTTTTTGTTCTCAAACGCATCCAATTTACAGGTCTTCTTATATAGGAACTATATAATGTGACGCATTAGCCAGTTTTTTTTATAAAGGCAGAATACATTTCAAAAAAGGCTGCCAAAATGGGCACTTCGCACAAAATTTCACAAAGCCATCATTATTAAAGAATTGAGGATGTATTCAAATAACAAATTGGTTACTTTATGACTCATTTTTACATTCAATTTTGCCCTCAAACGCATTCAATTGACAGTTTTTTATTATTTAGTAACTATATAATGTGAGTATTCGTCGATTTTTTGATAAAGGCTAAATATATATTTTTAAAAAGCTGTCAAAGTAGGCATTTCGCACAAAATTTCCCAAAGCGATCATGATTTAAGAATTGAGGATGTATTAAAATCACAAATTGGTTATTTTATGACTGATTTTTAAATTCAATTTTGCTTTCAAACGCATTCCATTGACAGTTATTTGTTATTTAGGAACTGTGTAATATACAATATTGGTCAGTTTTTTGATAAAGGTTAAATATATATATTTTTAAAGCTGTCAAAGTGAGCACTTTGCACAAAATTTCCCAAAGCGATCATGATTTAAGAATTTAGGATGTATTCAAATAACAAATTGATTATTTTATGACTCATTTTTAAATTCGATTTTGCTCTCAAAAGCGTTCATTTGACAGTTTTTTGTTATTTAGAAACTATATAATTTGCGTATTGGTCGATTTTTTAATAATAAAGTCAGAATATATTTCAAAATATGTTGTCAAAATGGGCATTTGAGCCGAATTTCTCTTAAACTGATTTTGATAAAAACCAGTTCTTACATAAAAATAAATTAAAAAATTTTCAAAAGCGGCTAAAGAAAATTGTTACACTGGATTTATCCCTAATCATATTTTATTTTTTGTTGTTGAAATGAGTACCCTTCGAAATCTACCTCCGCCTATAGGCCAAGCCGACAGGGATTTTTATTCTATTTAAAGCTTCTTTATTAAAAAATATAAGATTTTATGTTTATGGAAACATATTATTTTAACCAGATATTTTAAATAAGGAAACAACGCAGATTAACGTGCAGTTAAAATCACTATCTTTTAACAACCTAATCCAAATTATTAATAATCAAGTGTTCTATGTCAACAGAATAAATAATGAATGTATTATATTAGAATTAATGTTTTATAGCATGTTTTTGAGTAGCTAATTAAAATCGTTCTAAGAACAATAATAATAAAAAGCAACAATGAAAAATATTTTTCCATACCTTTTTTCCATCGAAGTCATTCATTCTAGTTATTCTTTTTGTCGCACAAACTAAATCCGATAATAATTAAAGTGGCAAAGACCAAATCATTTTCACAGTCAAAGCCCCATTAATTTTCTCGGACTTATATTTTGCCGCTTAGAAGAGCTGTAGTAGACCTTATTTAAATTATTAAATCCGTATCAGTACCAAACTATCCACAACTGCCATAAATTCCAGCCAACTAACTTCTTGCGTCTATCATCAATTTAAAATATTTCTGTTTACGTTTATTTATTCTTTCCACTGAGTAAGAAACCACGGAGTAAGTTTCTTACTCCGTAATCCTTTCGTTTGCAGACGATTTTAATTTTCCACGCGGATGGCCGTTTTGTTTTTTCTTTTTCTATACAGTATATTCGGAACTTAAATACGCAATAATTTTATGAGTGTGTCTTTGATTAAATTTTTTTATTTAAAGAATTTTTCAATGTATTTTTACCTTTTATTTTTATTAATTTCAAAACAATTCAAGTTAAAATAAATTATAAAACCGTTTTTTGTAAATAATAATATTCATAATTAGAATTCATTTGATAAAATATTGTTTTTAAAGAATAAAAATGATAGATTTAATGGTAATATAAAGAAAAAAATAAAAAATAAAGTTTGTATCACATGCAAAAATACATAGTATCTTCTTAATAAAAAAAGGGGGGGCTTATAGAGGATGAAAAGATTTTATTGGTCAATCACTAATTATTTTCATATTAATATTCTGCAGAATAAAGCATCTTGTAAAGTAACTTTTTTTTTTTTTTAACATACCTCTAAAACAAAAATTTGAAATTCGAATAAATAGTTATGTGACCTACATGCACATCATAAACTGCAGATTTAATTGTAATAATAAAAATTGTAGTTTGAAAATGCAGAAGTGATTCGAATCCCTTTGAAAAATTTCTAGTAGAACAAATGATCATTTACAAAAATCATTATAAAAGATAAATGTAGTATTAGGCCTAAAATATTTTTTTATCAGATAAAATCCGTATAATTAGAAAAGCATTTTGAGTCGCTGATGAATTAACCCGTAAAGCATGGTGACGTCACTGCAACACTGTTCTGAAATCTAATTGTGACTTTTTGATAATCGATTGTCGATGTGAAGTGACAGTGACTAAAATATGAAGTCGTTATGGCCGTTTAGAGCTCTTTTGTGACGTTTCACAAAGTGGTCACAATGTGACAAATTTGTGAAAAATGTGTCATTTGTGACTAATTTGTCATTAATGTGGAATTTTGGTCACCGATGTGATGTGACCAAAGTGACTCACAGTGACGTCACTGTGACCATGCATGCTATTAGGGTCGTTATTTGCAGTAACATTACAGTGACGTCACAAAAACTTTTTCAATTGACAGAAAAGTACTTTTTCCATTAAATAACATCTTTTGAAGAAACAAACATCTTTTGTATTTTTTTTTAATTTTTCTAAGAAGGTCACATTTTAGTCACAATGTGACTTCACTGAGTGGTGGCCATTTGGTCACAGATATGACGTGACGTACGTTATTTGCAGTGGCATTACAGTGACGTCACAAAAACTTTTTCAATTGACAGAAAAATATTTTTACCATTAAATAACATCTTTTGAAGAATTTTTGTATTTTTTTAAAATTATCTAAGAAGGTCACATTTCAATCACAATGTGACTTCACTGAGTGGTGGCCTTTTGGTACAGTGACGTCACAAAAACTTTTTCAATTGACAGAAAAACATTTTTTCCATTAAATAACATCTTTTGAAGATTTTTTGTATATCTTTTTTAATTTTCTAAGAAGGTCACATTTCAGTCACAATGTGACGTCACTGAGGGATGGCATTTTGGTCACAGGCGTAACGTCACATTTCAGTCACAAAGTGACGTCACTGAGGGGTGGCATTTTGGTCACAGATGTGACGTGACCACAGTGACGTCACTGTGACGTCACTGTGACCATGCATGCTTTGTGGGAAGGTAAATAAAAATGTAAACAATGCAATTTTCAATGGGGGGGTATTTAAAGCACTTGCCATTGCGTTAACAAGCTATTTTGAAAGATAATTTAAGCATAGTAAATAAATAGAAAACTTAAAAGAACTCTATCTAAGACATTGAAGAAACTATAATAAACGAAGAATAATACCTAATATGAGATTTTAAATTAATATAATATATATATATATAAACACTTTAAAAATGATATCTATCGTAGCGATAGCAACGGAAGGGATTGACAACAGTTTATTAAAGTACCCATAACATCGTTAATATGTTACGTAGAAAAATAAATTATACTTCAAAATATTCAGAATAGATTTGAGTATCATTAATAAATGACAAGATAGCAAAATAATTTAGCATATTTAGAGTATAAGCACAGAAAGTTATCAGTGTAGTTGCAATGGCTGGTTGCCTGGGGACGAGATTAAGTAAAAAGCTTAAAAGTTTAAATAACTATATCTCGGCAACCATAGCATCGATTTTGATCGAACAAGAGCCAAAATGATCAACAGCACTTTAGAAAAAGAATGAGATATGATTTGAGGCCCTGACTTACCTGGTTCCTAAGCCTTTAGTTCTCCATGATGAGCTCAGCAAAACGCGACATACTACGGTGATGGCAGGCGAAGGTCTCATGCATCAATACTGCAAAAGAAGCAGTAATAGCTCTCCTTTGTTGAGGAAGTCATACCATTGGTACCTACGATTTCGCCAACATATATCCTACTGGGGGCGGGGGCGCTTCTTTTTATTTTTCTGCAAGGGTTTTTTGGAGAAGGTTTTTGGGAGATTGTTCAAATGGCATCTTGTTGAACAAAGATTTTACCACTTTGATGCCTTTTCAATTTGTTGCTTGGCAACGTTGAATTTTCTTCTTTCTTACAGTTGTAGTCGATGGGGACATAAGCTGTCCATATTAGGAACCGGGCGTAGTTTTACTAAATCTTGTAACAAATGAATAAGGAAAATATTTTTAAGCAAAATATGCAATAGCAATCGAAAATATGTTTTATTAGCTTTCTAAAATACTCTACTTTTCAACATTTAATGTAATTTTATTATATCTAATAAGAATTTAAGCTTATAAGTAATTAAGATCAGCACATCTCGAAACAACAAGTTTCCTCCTAAATGGCGAACTACGCGCTTTTTTTCACTTTCCAGCCTTAATTATCTTTTCAACTGCTTTTCTTCGCGAAAATGTTGAGCCATTTCTCAATCAAAATTATTACCTTTAAAAATATTAGGAGTGTCCATATTGAGAGCCCTGTCCATATAGGATACAAATACCTTATATATATGTATATACATTTTTTTTTTTTAGAAATTGTAAAAAACCGTACTTTTTATTATTATAGTTTCTTGTAAAAGCTAAATAAACAATGATTCTCAAATCTTTCTGAATGCTCTTGAAATAGAAAACAATAAGCTAGTATAAGTCTAAAATTGCATGTCAAAAGTGGCAAATGATTTGCGTATCTTTGTTTCATAGATATTCAGATCTTGGTGCAATAGCAATTGCACTGTTATTTCATCAATACAAGATTTATATATTTATATGTACCATTTTATATATACAATTATTAGTCCGGGTGCTACGCATCAGAAAACTGCAAATCGTGATAAGAATATACCGCTTGGTGAGTATATACTTTATGATAATACAATGAATATTAGAGGGGGAGGCATCTCGTAAAGTCGTCGGAATTCAAGATGGCGGCCGTTATTCAAAATGGCGTCATTTTCTGAATTTTCTTAATATGCGTATTATAAATGTGCATTTCACGTCGATTTCGATGTTTTTAAAGTCAAATTTTCGTTTTGGACACCTTTCAACATCATTTAAAAGTGTATGAATTCGGTTTATCTGTCTGTTTGTCTGTCTGTCCGCCTGTCCTTCCATGCTCTAGCTCGCTTAAATATACTCAAATTGCCATGTAAATTTTATATGTTAAATGAAGTTTATAATAACATGGTCAGAGTAAAAAACAAAGCGTATAGCTTTTATGGTCCATTTACAGGGCACTCAAAGTATTTATGAATTGTCTAGCAGTCAGTCTGGCCCTACTCTTTTTTGCTTAAATTTACTCGGATTTCCGTGTAATTTATAAATGTGCTATCTCTAAATGTAATTTAAAGCAGTGGTAAACTGCAAAATGTTCTATATCGAAAATATAGAGTGTAGAATTCATATTTCGTTTACAGGCACACTCAAAATAATTCTCTTAGATTTTGATCTATTGGCGAAAATACTTTTTAGAGTGTTTTAATGATGTTAAACTGTTTGAAACATATTGAAATTAAAAGATATCACTGAAGTGCAGTACAAGATACTTGCTGTACAGTATGGTGAGCGTAGAATTTATAGTTAATTTACAAGCTTTCAAAAAAGAATGCGTTTACAGTGCTGTCTATAACCATAATGTTGTGTATGTACTTTTCAATTTATAATATGCTTTGTTAAAATTTGCCAAATAGGAACGAATTGCAAAATGTCATATGATTATTTTTTGTTTGAAATGCAGCTTATAATGCACATTGTAATTGCGATGATTAATCACCAATCAAAATAAGATGAATCAAAAGTGATCCAAAATTTCAATTTGAATTTATTTTCCTTTCTTTTTGTTTCGATTCCTAACTCTTTTCGCAGACTCATTTCTTTCTGATCATCCTAATTATGTACGTTAATTACCAATCCATCTAAAAGATCTGTTTGATGCAGATATTAATTTACCGGACGTACATCGTGCATTTTTATCGGGACATTTTGTGATAAGAAAATCAATCAAACTCTTCTCAGCTATGGGCATATATCAAGCGCAAGAACAAAAAAACGCTGTTCTCAGAGGAGAAAGAGGTGCCGTATTGCAGGATACATCGATATTTATACGTTGGATGGTATCTGGACCAGAAATCTGTAATTTCATACAAGAGTTTGAGTCTAACATTCAAGCAAATCCCAAGACAGAAATCGATACCATCATGAACAATATCACTTATTTCAAATGAAATTTTTCTATAGAGTGCTAAGGTTCAAGCACTCTGTAGCGTACTAAAGGAATTAGGGAACCCATTTTTAGAAGATGGTGAAGACTTGCTTGTAATCGAAAGCAGAGTTATTGTTCATAAGGATATTAATGAATCAATTTATTCAGCTGAATCAACTGATATTGACCAATTTCACAGGTTCATTAAGGGACGCCTAGTAAAACAATTCTCATCAATATTTCAACCTTAAAAAAAAAAAAATTCCAGTGTTTAGTGCTCCGGCGAAAAACATAAACAATAAAAATACAGTCTTGAAGGTTTTAAAAACAGACGTCCAATTGTTTTCGAGGCTTTTAATAGTTATACAGAATCGTCAGTTAGATTTGCAAGTTTTTTTCAAATATGAAAATCAACCATTTCTATTTGCATTTTCTAGCAACAGGGAATTTAGACCTAGCCATAAGTGTGACTTACCACATATTTTAGAGGAAACTGTTGGGAAAAATGGCAAAGTTTTTCCAGGAATATGTGATGCTTTAATATATTTGAGCCAGGTCTTACTAACATTTTAAAGCCTCAACAAACTTCAAACACATTTAATGATTACTACATTAACACATTTTATCCTCACTTACGTAACGACATTGAGAGTTTTATATGTCAAAGAATAGATTTGGGATAGATATATTACACCAAGTTTTAAATGAGAAACAAGACAGAAGAGGGGTGCAGGGACCAGATGACAAGTGCAACCACATGTTAGATTTCTTAAAAGTTTGCAAATAACAAAGAAGAGCTTTTTAATCAACTTGGGACGCCAGCAATAAATACCATAAAAATACACAAGCTTTAATATAACCACTTCAGGAGAAGAAGTTAAATCGGGAAGAAGTTAAATTTACTGCTGTAAATTCCTTAATTGGAATGACTTGCCCTGGTCACGAAGAAGTTGATTGAAGAATAATACTGCATTTCAAAGACATGGTTGAAAAAGGACTGAAAAATATTGTTATATGCTCTATATACACTGATGTATTAGTTTTAGCGATTGCATATTTTTTTATCATTTCAGATAAATTCCTAGAAAATATTTGAGTTGCATTCGTAACATGGAAAAAATACAAATTTATTCCTGCTCATACTATAGCTTCAGCAGTTGGACGAGAAAAGGCTTTAAAAGAATTGCATTCTTTCATGGAATGCGACAGCAATCCGGGTTTCACAGGAAAGACCAAAAAGTCAAATAGGAAAACATGGATTCCATTTAAAGAAACTACTGCTGCATTTTCATACCTATCAAAACCACAAACTTCCATTCCTGAAAATCTTTTAAATCTTTTAGAAAATTTCGTAGCATTGTTGTACTGATCAACAAGCAATAGCATAAGTGTCGATAATGCAAGATAAGAATAGTTTATGGCAAAAAATCGTTCTTTTGAACATCATCCGCAAACCAAGGGTGCACTTTAACAACATATTTTACGCAGTGCTTTCCAACTTGGATACATTTGGGGACAAGCAGATCAGCGTGAAATAAGTCCACCCTCTCCAAACAAATCGGAATGGTGGTTGGATAATTTATCATTGAAAAAATACTGGTTGGAATTGCCAGAGATTTCAGACTCTTATGAAGAATTAATAAAATGTAAATGTAAAATATGTAAAAATGAATGTGTCTGTAGAAAAGTTGGACTTTCTTGCACATTATTGTGCAATTCCAAAAACGAATGTGAAAAATATGATTATACCAAGTGAAGTTTCTATATTCTACAGCTTTATATGTAACATTAATTTTTTAATGTATTGAATAAGTAATGTGTTGATAAAATAGTATTTGTATTATTTATATATTCCTTTAATTTTTCTACTGTAAATGACAAAAAAATATTTTAATAATTGTCCTATTTTCATTTTAGGTACATTTATAGTATTATAAAGAGAATTTTCGAGTTATAAAAAGCGGAAATTAAACATAAGAAATAGGCTTGTAAGATGCCGAGGAATATAACTGCAAAACATGTTAGATAATAGTCGTCATTTTGAATTTCTATAAATTTATACGATGCCTCAAATTCTTATATGTGTTTTATTAATATACGATAGATATTCACCATTCGGGATATCCTTATCACAAAATGAAGTTTTGTCCCTCCTAGCACCTCCACTAATTATACTTGAATTACATCGGGATCTTTATAAAATTTATATACAAATTATAAACGCATACTTTCTTGTTTTAGTGTGTCACTTTTAATAAACGATAAATTTGCACATCTAGTAGCACACCATTTAGTAAGTATTTGGTAGTTCATTGCAGTATTAACATTGATGAAGATCAATTTGAATGAGTTTTAAAGAGTATAACGTCATTAAAACACATTGCAAACGATTTCGCCGCATACACAATATTGTAATGCCATCTTTTTAGCACCCTGTAAAAGGACTATAAAAGCTATACACTTTATATTTTACTCCGAACATGTTATTACAAACTTCATACAACATATAAAATTTGCCTGGCAATCTGATTACATTTAAGCGAGCTAGAGCATGAAAGGACAGGCGGACAAACGGACAGATAAATCAAATTTTTACACTCTTTTATATAATGTTGGAAAGAGTTAAAAACGAAAATTTGACTTTAAAAATATCGAAATCGACGTGAAATGCACATTTATATTACGCATATTAACATAATTCAGAAAAAGACGCCATTTTGAATAACGGCCCCCATCTTGAATTCCGACGACTTTACGAGATGCCTCCCCCTCTAATATCCAT
The DNA here is from genome assembly GCA_964019185.1 of Maratus speculifer. Lineage (NCBI taxonomy): Eukaryota > Metazoa > Arthropoda > Arachnida > Araneae > Salticidae > Maratus > Maratus speculifer. The sequence goes on along the minus strand of OZ025292.1, from coordinate 175,528,600 downwards.
TGTATTATCATAAAGTACATACTCACCAAGTGGTATATTCTTATCACGATTTGCAGTTTTCACCTTATTTTTGTCGCGTAGCACTCGGACTATATATATTAAATACAGTAATAAGGAAAAAATACGTCTCCATCTTAAAGATAACGTGATCATCAATCATCATGGCAATCTAGAATCATTACTTATCACGAGATATTATTGATTTAATGACGCATGATATGAACTGATAGAACGAAGTAAACTTTTATAATTATCTTTTTAAGATTTGATTCTGTTTTCAATAAAATATGAATTGACTAAACAAAATTCGTCAACGATGACATACATTAAATTTATATTTATTAGGTTTCTTTTGATAGAATAGTTTTTTTTTTTTACTATCACATGCGAATAGACTTATAGACAAATAGACGGTAGGACTAGACGACGAGCAATAGGTGCTATATATTTATATAATTAAGAATGCACCAAAAAATTCCTCTAAGTTGATAGAAATAGATTAAACAATATTTTGTGAACCAAACAAAAGATAACTAATAATAACACATTGCTCAGTGGTGCACAAAACAGGAATTTTAATATACATTAGTACATATTAAAATAAAATAAAACTTTCAACGTTTCGCGCCGTCTTCTGCGGGCGTCTTCAGGGAAATATGATGCACCACTGAGCAATGTGTTATTATTGGTTAAATTTTATGGTGCAACTGTCCTATATATATTTACAAACAAAAGATTTTAAAACTATTAACAAATGTTTAAGCTGAATTTGTTTTAGTTAAGCAAAGGAGTTTCCTTTGTTCCTATTATTATCCAGACCTCAAATCTCACATTCTGTACAGAAAATATTTCATAAGCAATCAGTTATGCATAAACAAATTTTAAAAAGCAATGTTTATATAATATATTCATTTGTGTAAGCAACACTGATAAGAAAGATCGAAGTTAAGGATTGAAGCTCCATATCTGCAGATATAAATTTATATATTTTATGTTTTTTTAATTAGAAAAAATTGTGTCTTCAATTAATTATTTTTCAAAATTAATTATTAATGTGAATAAACATACAATTATTATTTTCTTTCTTCAGATGAAGTACGGACTAAAATCATGCTTTTTTTTTTTAAGGTATCCTTGGGTAATAATGCCAGGTGCTAATATTTCGCGAAACTATGAAGGAATCCCAGAAAATGGCTTATTTCTGAAATAAGCACATAAGAGTCAACGCCTAATTTAAAATTTAGAAGGTAAGTTCTGTGACATGAAGAATATATATTTATTAGGATATATTTTGTTTGATACATAAATTTGTAATGTATTTCATATACTTTCGAAATGTTGTTTAATATTTCGTATATATTCGCGATTTAGCTTGTAATTTAACCCGGGAGTAGTCGCGGCTTTTTTTCGAACGTGATTAGTCGCGCTCGGTCTATTCGCCGTCATTCCCTTTTGACCGAAGAAACAGAGGAAAAGTGCCGTTGTTCCGCGAAGATCGAAAACAGAGAATTTAAGGGGAAAGTATAGATTGAATGCGAAAAGATATGTGTAATATCGATTAGTACGCATTTACGTCAAGTATATATTTGGTTAGCATTTAAATAAATGTTTTAATAATTATTTAATATATGTATATATATATAAATGATAAACGTTTTTATACAATCTGAATGATTTTCTAAAGATACAATAGATAATGAATAAAAAAAAATTTCAGTTTTTTAAAAATTTGAAATCGTGACACATATTTTTTGAAATGACAGCAATGCAGTCAGTTTAGTTTTGACGATAGTCTGGTACTAGGAACCAATTGAAGTTGAAAAAATACATCTCAAATATAATTTTTCTTACTATTTCGACGTGAATATAAGAATAGAAGAAAAAATAACCCTTTTTTTAAATTATTAACATAAAAACAGAAGCTACTTTTCATATTTTTTTCCTTTTCCTAAATCTACTTCGTATCGTCGTAATTCTTTTTTTCATGTAAAACCTTAGATGTTTTATAATTCAGTAATTTTTCTCAAATGAGAAAATATATTTGAACCAAATGAAAATGTATGAATAATATAAAGTAATACATATATAATATTTATTTTCTAATAACTTCGTTTCATCTTTTTTTTATTTCAAAGTTTGTAAAAAAGATAAGAATTACTATATAATCTGACTGAAATTTTGAAGATACAATAAATAAAGAATTAAAAGATACTTTCAGTTATAACAATGAAATCGTGATACAGATTTTAAAAAAAAAGCAGCAACGCACTGAAGTTCGTTATAACGGTGGACTGACACTAGAAGCCAATTAATGTTGAAAAAATAAATCTTAAATATTTTTATTACCATATCTATACAGATATAAACAAGTTGGAAATTGCACGTGAAGCGTAGCAAATGAGGTGCGTTCGTACGATAACGAAGTTTTAAAAATATTACTTTCATTTATCAATCTCATAAAATTGTAAATAGTGAATTACAATTAAAACGCTCATCAAACAATGCTCTTCCTATACCATTATGTAATGGAATACTTTTGTGTGGCCTTGTCAATCAATAACAAATGTTCTTTGCACCACAAATTATGTAAGATGTATATTATAATATGTACTTTATAGTTGCATATAAATTTTATAAAGTTCGCATGTGTGTAACACGATTAAAATGCATTTGAAACATTTTTCCCATTGACCGTAATGTAACGGAATACTTTTTATTGTCCCTGTAATTGATCTATGCATCCGATTTTCATAAAATTTGAAATAACTAGACACAATTATGTAATAATTATGTATTTTAAATTTCAAACGTATAGAATATATTTGAAACTTTTTCCCCATTGACCATAATGTAATGGAATACTTTTGATTGCCCCTGTAATTGATCTATGCACACGATTATCAAAAAAATATGAAATAACTCGACATAATTGGGTAATAATTGCGTATTTTAAATTTCAAACGATTAAAATGCATTTGAAACTTTTTTCCCCATTGACCGTAATGTAATGGAATACTTTTGATTGCCCCTGTAATTGATCTATGCACACGATTATCAAAAAATTTGAAATAACTCGACATAATTATGTAATAATTGCGTATTTTAAATTTCAAACGATTAAAATGCATTTGAAACTTTTTTCCCCATTGACCGTAATGTAATGGAATACTTTTGATTGCCCCTGTAATTGATCTATGCACACGATTATCAAAAAATGTGAAATAACTCGACAGAATTATGTAATAATTGCGTATTTTAAATTTCAAACGATTAAAATGCATTTGAAACTTTTTTCCCCATTGACCGTAATGTAATGGAATACTTTTGATTGCCCCTGTAATTGATCTATGCATCCGAATTTCATAAAATTTGAAATGACTCGACAAAATTATGTAATAATTATGTATTTTAAATTTCAAACGATTCGGTTGGGTAGTTTTTGCGTTGTTATATGCGGACAGACGGACGGACGGACAGACGGACGGACTGAACGACCACTATAGGTGCTACGTATTATATAATTACGAACGCACCTAAAAAAGCAGATAAAATAATCCCTTCTTTGTAATTAGTAACATAAAAGCAGTAGTTGCATTTCATTTCTTTATTTTTTTATATATTTTTTCTTTCCGTTGATTCTTTTTTTAAATGAAAAATATATATGCACTAAATGAAAATATATGAATAATATAAAATAAGAAAATAAATAATAAATGTATTAAGAACTATTTTTTCAAAATTTGTAAAAGGGGTAAAAATTATTATATACTGGGACTGAAATTGTACAGATACAATAAATATCGAATTAAAAGAGAATAAATTTTGAATAAATTTTCAAATGTAGATATTATATTTGATATAGATAAATCGTTTTTTTTTTGGGGGGGGGGGGGACTGTCAACATTGATTTTGACAATGTTTCATTTTTTGGCGCCAATCAATATTAAAAAGATGCAATATTTATTTTAAGTAAATATTATTTTGTAATTATTTACAGTATTTATCAAAGTATAATTCAATTTCAATGAATTTCGCTTTTGAAAAGAAAAACATTATTAATGAAAAATGATTTCTGTAATTAAATGCCAAGAAAATTAACTTTATTAGATCTTAGCACTAGGCACTCTTTAAATTCGGGTTTAAAAAAAAAGAATTGCTATGGCGTTGTTGAATAATATGTATTTTTATTAGCAACAAACATATTTTAGAAACGTAGTTATCCATTTCTTGTATTTTATAAACATTACCTGAATTATAAAAAAAAAAAAGTTTTTTACTTGCATACGTTGTAATCTACATTAGAAAATTCGCATTATTTAGTACACTCGACACATATATTGTAAGTATGTTCTTTGCAGATATACGAACTACAGTGTTGACAAATTTGTTTTGCCTTCTTTTCTGCTTTATTGTGCAAAAACTACATCTTTCAGTCTTCGCAGATCGAACATTTTTTTAAAATTTTATTTCTATAGTCCTTTATTAAATTAAACGCAACCATTTTACGCGTATTTTTCGGAAAAATAATTTGAGAATTTATTCCCGCAATATTCATAAGCTTAAAAAACAAAATAAGCTGTTTTTTATTACTTATCCTTGCTTATTCTTACATATTATATTAAAAAATTAGGTTGTTGAGTTTATATTTATATATTTATATAGTTCACAATTTCCCCTAAAACAGAATCATTAAGAAACAGTTTTCAGAAATCAAATATTTTCAGCAGAAAGAGAAAAAAAGAGAGGGAGAGGAAATGGGACTCCCCGATTCCAAGAAACCCCCTTCTGAGAAATTCGGGGGAGTAGGAAAGAAGATTGCTAGGGCGAAAAAAACATCGGCTACGTGAGTAATCGCATGCCGGTCAATCAGACCGAATTTGACTTTAAAATACAATAAAAGCATGAAAAATCGTAGGAATCACTCTTAATTTCTCTAGGCAGAACGTCGAACAGTGAAGATCAGCTACGCGGCAATTCACCATTGTAATTTTAAGGGGAGATGGGTTAATCAGCAGACAAAGAATTCGAGTGGCGAAAAGACCGACGTGCGACTAACCGCGGGTTAAAATATACTGCAGAAAATGTATACCTGACGAATAACACCATCCACTGGTCTTATTATCCCGGATAATTTTTATCGTGGCAGATTTATATATATATTTTTTTCTTTATTCTATTTATTTTATTTTATGCATAAGAAATCATTATTGTCATTGTTAAAACTAAAAAGGATAAAATATGTCATTTGCATGTCCGTTGTATGTCCTAAGTGCTGTTAACTTTATCATGTCAGAAGAATAAAATATCGTTCAGAAGAATAAAATACATTCTAATATCGCAATTAATGGCAATTAAAAGTTATTTGCCAATTTGTAGGGCTGTAGATTTTGTATTTTAAGGTTTCTGCACCAAAATTATTATCATCTCAGACAATAATAATTGCGGTACGTTATTACCTTTTTTATTACCAGCATAGGTGGGTAACAACGCCAAATATCATTAATCAAAAAATCACGCCTCTATTATTTTAAGAATATATATCTGCTAAAATATTCTTTATTGCATACACAGTCAATACGCTGCTGTATCAAATCTTATGTTTGTCTGGAAAAGAAAAAAAACCTTATAGTCATTCTTAAAGGAAGCGTCTTATAAACGAGGCGTGCTTTTTAAGCGATCAATTTAAACCCAATACTTTTATACACAGACAAAACATCGGGTATTTTTAACAATAAATCTTATGGAGAGATGAATTCGGACTGATTTTTAACTTTATGTAGATTTACTATACGTTTTGTATATTTTGCTGTATGCAAATTTGAACATAATTTAACTTTTCTTTAGATATTTAGAAAAATGTCCGTGAATTATCCATATAAAAAAAACATTGAGCTATCAAGAGCCTTTAACAGATGTATATTTCGTGTTTCTTTTCTACTCTAATACATATTACCGAAAGTTGTTTATCAGAGAAACAATTTATTTTTATATACTACATATATTTCAAAGAAGACAAGCTCAATTTTTCTAAAGTCGTTTACTTCTGAATTTTATATTTTGTTTGCTAAACCAGTATTTACATTTCTCCAATACTATAAGTTATCTGTATGTTCTGTCCTAAAGGCTTTGTCTGTTCTACAGACAAAGTTAATTTAATAAAATGAATATAATAAACTTTGCGAAACCTTTTATGTGATTTAGAATAATTTTTTTCTAAATATTAAAGATAAAAAGAAACGTAACTTTATGTATTGCAATTATTTTTATTGTTTCAATAAAGTTACGACATGTTGAACATTTATTCTAATAACGAAACTTTTGTTGCAACAAAAATAGATAATCAGACTTAAATAAAATAAGTCGTAAATTGCACGTCAAGCGCAACAAATGATGAACATTCGCACTATGAGGAAGTTATAAATTATCTAAATATCTAAAAATATTTAGATTTTGCTGTAATAGTATGCAGTACTATGTAGAGCTAGACAGTGCGGATACAGTATAGTAACTGAAATTTTATGTGCGTCCCTCTAAACACTATTTGCTGTCTATTATACAGAAAGTAGCTTGTAATGAACCTCAGTAATGTACATCAATTCCGTAAAATGTAATATACTTTAATTTAATTTAAACTCGTCCCAAACAATGTTCTCCTCTGTGCCATTAATGCAATGGAATACTTTTGTGTGACCCTGTAAATTAATAAACAATATTCCTTGTACCGCACATTGTACAGAATGTATATTTTAGTATACAGTTCATAAAGTCATATCAGTTTTATTATGTTCGAAAGAGTGTATCATCATTAAAATACATTTAAAACTATTTTTTCCCTTTCACCATAATCTAACGGAATACTTTTGATTTTTCCTGTAATTAAATAATGCATTCGATTTTCATAAAATTTAAAATGAACCGGCAAAATTATGCAACAATTCTATATTTTAAATTTCAAACGATTCGGTAATTTTTGCTGTGATATATGGAAAAAGCCTTGCAGACAGACGGATAGACGGACGGATGGACTGAGCGACGACTATAGGTGCTACGTATTTACATAATTACGAGCGCACATGATTAAATACTAAATATTCACGGACGTGATTATCGAGAACAAAAAACGCATTTCATTCTTTTGAATTTTAGTTTAATTCCAGGGGTCAGACACCGGCACAATTAACCCGAATCGCATTCTTTCCAGATACATCTTTATGTATATATATTCAAGAATGAGGGGAATAATGCTTGTCAATAATAGCAAGAACCACAATTTTATCTCTGATTCCAAAGAGAATTATTTACAAACGTGCTTCAAGTTTATTCTGTGCAAAAATAGGTTTGCAATAATATGTTATATTCAGATTTATTCGTGATCTTAAAATGCGAATAAAATCTAAATTAGTTTATCAACTAGCATCATTTATTTTTCAAGATTTGTTCAAAACTTCAGTTATATATAAATATTTATGAACATTAAGTAACACGACGGTTACTTAATCTTTTTTATTAAAAACAATTTTAAGGTTTATGGAGATCACATTGCAGCATCAGCCATAAGTATGTTGAAATTTTTTAAATAATTTAAACTCTAACAGATATACAACTTAATTTGTTACACAAAATTTAAATAAATATTCTTATCAACCATTTGGAAAATGGCTGTTGTTCTCGGTCTAGAGATCTAAATCCTTGTGATATCCGCATTTTATTCGTTTTCTGATTGATCCATGTTTATCCATGTCTTATGTAATACAATACTCTTTATTAAGTAAGCCACGTTTAGATCATCATAAAAATGATGTTTTTATTAATGGAATACATCTCTTGCCACGATGTCAAGAAATATTATAAACTACAAAAGAAAAAAAATAATAAGTCAAAAGCAAATTGAAATACAATATTTAAAAGTACATATTTTACCCTGTACGAAGGTGTAAAAATTGAAAAGGTGCGATGCTTACAAGTTTAAAAATTTAGAGTACTGAAAATTGTAAAACCGAAATCTTATTATTTTTTCTTATGATTGTTCCAGGAATATAAATTTTCAATTCATGACATACGTAATTCTGTTATTATGAAAGCCACGTTTTCATCATCATAGAAGTTATATTTTTATTCATTCTTTTTTAATCGAATTTGTTTATAAGCCTTAAATTTTAGTCTTTTAAAAGAATCATTTATTGTGTTATCCACTGCCGTTGTCTTAATATTTTTAATACTATCCTTAATTACTCTTTTTATATAATAGTTTTTTAATGTTTTTTAAAGCTTGATTTATAGAATATTTTTCGAATTTTTCTGTTTTAATCATATTACGATGTTTATCTTTAATTACGGGTTACCTTACAAATTGTGAAACTAGACTTTTAGCTAAAATCAGTCCTATTATACTAACAATGCCGAAATAAATGAATCTCTATCAAATAAGTTAAGCAAACAAAGCAATGCATTTCTAAATTAAATCCCACAGAACTTTGGATCAATTTCAATTTGCCAATAGAAAAAAGCTAACCATACAAAGAAGAAATAATTGTTTCTCCAGTAACCTAGAGTAGTAATCAAATATTTTTTTTAATTACAAGACCCAGTTCTTTGAAATCTATAAGAATGTCGTTGCAGGTATCTTGAATATGCAGCGCGTTTCTTAAAAACATTTCTTATAAGACAATCGCAGATGCTTTTAGTGTTATCTAGGAGAATAATTTCTGTAAATAGAGCTAATGAATTCTCAATTACTTTATCATTTAAACTAATTTAAATAACTAACTGTAACATAGAACAATAAATCCTATTTATTATTATGAAACCTTGATTATTCAGAGAGTTTCCTTTCTAAAAATTTATATTTTAAAAAAAAATCTCAAGAAATATTTGTAAAATTCTTCCTGATTATTTTATAATACTTTTTTAGCAATGAATTTGTTAAAAACATGAAATCACATGGGTCCTCTGGGCCGTGATTTTAGAGATTCTGACAACTCAGCTTTCAAAAACTAAAGTTCATATGAATTAAAGTTTTAAATCTCTGTAAATGTGCTCAGCTATGTTCATTCTTGTAGACAAATATTTTCAAAGTTACATTTAAATGTCTCAAAACAATATGCACCTACATATTTCATCTTTTTTTATGCCTGAGCCCATTTTCCCCTAAAAGTGAGCAATAAATCTGTGAAAAATGTAAACATGCTATTTTTTATTGGTTTCAATAATTTTCAAATGATGCCACTTGATTTTATGTACCTCTCTTCATCTGAATCATAAAATTTCAAAGTTTGGTTATCTCATTTTAAAAAGTTTGATACACGCTGTTTTTTTAAATTTATATTTTATATTTTCATAACATATACCGTAATTTCCATTGCTACAAGTAAAAAACAATAGAGAAATTAATTTTCCGTAGTAAGAGAAACTCCAAAAAATTATTTATAACTATTGGATGATAGTATTCTAAATGATTCAGTTACCCCTGATACATAACCCAATTACCCTATTTTGGGAAATTTTATGGTGTAGCTGGAACACTGGTTTTACATTTGAAACATGAAGTAAATATTCATGGATACCAAATAATAACAATGTATTTATGAATCTAATCTTTAAAAAAGTATTATTTAATACAAAATACTTAAAGTATTTAAAAAAAAGCCGAAAAATTTCAAATAAATTGACGTTGTTTGTTAAAAAAGAATCCTGAATTTTCGATAACCTATTACAGAAAATACTATGATTGAAGTAACACATTTTTTTTAAGAAATAGAGACAGGGATGAAATGTTCACACTATCTAAAAATTAAAAGTCATCTACGGTTTTTTTTATAAAGTAGCCTAAGGACCAGTGACCGCGTAAGTCCAGTTACTACAGCTTACATTATATTTATTTATTTATTCAAATAATTCTGCATAATATACTTTTTTAAATTCTTTAATACATGATGCTTTGTTCTTTATCCCTGATTTATACTCATTAATTAATTAAATTCAAGCAAATTTCGTAAGAATTTTTGTATTCTTCCCTCTTTTTATGTCACAGGCCATACACTAAATTGATACCAAAGCATTTTAAACCAAAGTAATTGATTTTAAGCACATTGACATCAACATTTTAAGATTTTTTTAACCTGTCAAAGCGAATTTTCTAGAAGTCGGAACGTAGCTAGCTCATTTTATTGTGTTCGATTTAGTATAAGAGGAAGATATAATAACAATACTTTTTATTCTATATCACCCGTAATATGAGGAAATTTTCTTGCTCGTTTAATGTATAAGAAAAAAGAGTGCTTTTCTTCAGGCTGCAAAAAATTCAATGAAAATATAAAAGTATACCTGATATTACCCAAATAAAAGTACAATTTTTAAAGAACTTTATTATACTGGTTAAAAGAGACATCTACCAAATTATTTTAATATTTTAAAAGTGTCGTAAAAGTTCCGTAGAAGTTTCGTTTAATATTTTAGAAGTTTCTTGCCACTCAGTGTCATTTGTGAACCTATCTCCATCTCTTGAAAATTGATCTAATTAATGGAGGACTTCTTTTTGGATGCTCTAGGTTAAACTAACTTCCAATCTGAGATTCCAGTGTGATATCAGTTCTGTTAGAGATAACAATGAATCATCAAATCATATCATTAAATGATATGATATCAAATGATATCAGTATCAAATAAGTTAAATGAAAATAAGAATGTATTAATCACCTAAATCACATAGATCAGCTGAAATTTACAAACAAGAGCACTCACAAATAAGAAATTGCTGCTTCATTTACATTATTTTCTACATCTTCTCATCGATAAATTCTAAGAAATGTTTAACAGAATTTCAAATTATTTGAAAATTGAAGGGATTCGTTTAAAGCTACCTAAAATATGCAGGATGTTTCTTGGAAAGATTTCTTACGATGCAAACCCTCTTACTTTTAACTAAATCATGTTGAATAATTTCTGTTAAAAAAAAAAAAAAAAAAAAAAAAAAAAAAAAAAAAAAAAAAAACTAATGGTTTTTAAATTACACTTTCACTTAGACATGTCAGTTTCTAAATCTTATTTAAAATTTTCAATGTTTTATTAATGGGAAATTTCCTTTATCCACAGTATTTATAAAAAAATCTTAACTAAACCAAAGTTCTTCATGATTATATGATATTGTAATAATTTATTTTAAATAATTACAATCTAACTAGGATGTATTTATTTAGAATAAGATTAGTTATTTATTTATTTATAAATGAATAAATCCGGGGCATACTTATTTAATTTTTCTGGTTCAGTTATATTTTATTATTTATTCCTAATTAGTTTTTTTACTCCGTCTTCTTTTTATGTTACAGGTTGTCATAATCGGTTGGTACTCATCTCCGCTTCTTGTCATGATGAGACATTTTTTAAAGTTATTAATTTAATATATATCGAACCACATTATGCAAAAAATCGGAAATCGCAAGTCAAGCATACCAAATGAGGTGCATGCGTACTATAACGAAGTTTAAAAAATATTCAGATCTTGGTGCAATAGTATAAAGTACTTCGGAGAGAGTATTGCAGCCAAAACCTTTTATGTGTTTTACTTAAATACTATCTGCTTTCTATTATAAGGAAGTAACTTGTAGTAAACCTCAGTAACGTACATCAATTCGTAAAATGTTGCATAGTTTAATACAATTAAAATTTGCCCCAAGCAATGTTCCCCCTATACTATTATGCAATAAAATACTTTTGTGTAACCCTGTAAATGAAAATTCGAATAACAAATATTCTTTGCACTACAGATTATACAAAATATATATTATAGATATTATATCATATAGATATAATAGATACATAAACATGTTTCAAAGAGTGTAACACCATTAAAATGCTCTTGAATTTTTTTATCCATTGACCGTACTGTAACAGAGTACTTTTGATTGTCGTGTAATTGAACTATAGATCCAAATTAGATAAAATTTGAAATGACACGAAAAAATCATATTGTAATTATGTATTTTAAATTTTAAACGATTCGGTTGGGTAGTTTATGCATAGTTATATGTGGGTCGACGGACCAATTGAACGACAACTATTAGTGTTATATTATTACGAACACATCTAAAAAACAGCTGTGCAATCTGTTATTTGAAATATAAATATTATATCATACTTAAAATGTTGTATGCTTTTCTTCAAATTTCTGCAACTCAATGAAAAAGATGTTTTAAAAAATAAAATTATAAGTAATATTACATTTGAATACTATTTTTATTTATCCATTATACGTAGTATAGGGTATGTCTTGCAATCGTTTTGAAAATCGAAAAAATCTTTTGACGGATTTACACGTTTCAGATACTGGAGATTCCAAAAAACATATTTAAAAAAATACTTTTGATGTCCCTCCGTCTGTGTGTCTGTAAACGCACAGTGTGTCTGTAAACCTCTCGAACAAATTGAGATACTTGACTTGATATTTTCTATGTACTTAGAATGTAAGAATGGTACAAAGCCTATTTAATACCAGTAACTTTGATTATTCGGAACTATTCTTTCGGACTGTCGAAAAATTCAGAGGTATATAAAAGGTATATAAAAAAAGATATGAAAGGTATATAAAAAAAATGGATTTTTTTTTTATTTTAAGGAATGAATGTAAAAGACAATAAAATAACACAAATTTTGCTTAAAGAACGAAGTCGATAGAATTATTATTTGCTGTGATATATGTAATCCTGTTTTCCATATTCTTCGATTTTTCATGACCCTGTATTTCAATTAAATTTCAATTCAAAGATATGTATTAATAGGAAAAAAAGACACTTAATCCGACGCAGTAAACTGTTAGTTAATATGATTATTATTATTGGAGTTATAAGGATGTTTCTTTGACGCAATTCGCTACTACTTGAGTTGTTTGGCATTTTATATAATTTGTCGAAATTGGTTCATCGGCAATTCATTAATACAGCATTGCTATGCGAATTAAAAATATTAAAATATAAGTTTAAATTTTGTTTTGAAATTGCAAAGCATTTTATAAATAGTTTACATATGTTTTATTTTCATATATTATTCATATCCATGATGGGAAAGTATTACGATGGCCTCTAACGACTAGTTATTTATAAGCTTTATTATTACATTGGTTGCATAAAGTGTCTAAAATATATTTTCACATTTTACGGATTGCGTATATAATTTATTAATAGTCCTCCCTGTCACACTTTGAAAGCCCTCCAAATTTGTTTGTGTGTGGGGTATTTCATACATAATTTCTTCATGGACGCTCTGAGATAAGCTTGTAAGTTGAGATTCCATTGCGATATCCATCTTATTGTAACAACGAATAATAACTAAAGACATATGTATTAAAATAAATACAAATTGTTAAATTGTACACTTAAAAATAATGCATTTAAAAAAAATCAACGTTTCGATGTTGATAATTTCAACGAAACGTTGCTCATTTTTAAATGTATTTTTAAATATATTATTTTTAAGTGTACCATTTAGCAATTTGTATTCATTTTAATACATATTTCTTAGTATAATTTATGGTGAATTTGTCTAATTCATAATTAAGGAATAACAAGTTCAAAATCACACATCAAGAGAAGCAAATGTTGTAGGTTCTTACTATAACGAAATTTTAAAAATATTCAGATCGTGTTGTAATTGTTTACAGTATAATAGCCGAAATCTTTTGTGTGTTCCTATAAATACTATCTGATTTCTATTATACAGGAATAACTTATAATAAACTTCAACAACGTACATCAATTTCATAAAATGTGAAGTAGATTAATATAATTAATACGCGTACCAAACTTCCCCTTACCATTATGCACTGGAATACTTCTATGTGACTCTGTAAATTAACATAAAATATTCTTTATACCACAAATTGTACAAAATGTATATTTTAGTATATATTTCATAGATGCATATCCATTTTATTACGTTCGAAAGAGTGTAACAGCATTAAAATGCACTTAAAACATTTTTCCCATTGGCCGTAATGCAAAGGAATATTTTTGATTCTCCCTGTAATTAAACTATAGATCCAATTTTCTTAAAATGACTCGACAAAATTATACAACAATTTTTATTTTAAATTTCAAACGATTCAGTTGAGTAATTTTTTCTCTGTTATATGCGGACAGACGGATGAATTGAACGACGACTGTAGTTGCTACACATTTACATAATTTCAAACGCACCTAAAAAACAGAGCCGTATAACTTGATTAGTGAAAAAAAAAAAAACGTGAATACTGGTGACAATTAATAAATCAAGTAAAAAACTTTGTAAAATCACCATAAACTGAAAATAAAGTAGGACACATTCCGAGCTACAACAATAACAGCTCGCCATCAGCTAAATCGACACGTGTTCCGCAAGGGCACAGTCGAGATAAAGTGAAAGAAACAGGGAGGAGATTACAAAGAGTGCGACGGGTGGCGCTACTGAAAAACCCAGGTGGAAGAGAAAAGTCGAAATAAAATGAAATAAAGAGGGAGGCGATTACTAAGTGTGCGACAGGTGGCGCTAGTTGAAATAGCCCCGGTGGAAGTGAAAATTGATGCTAAAATAATAAAAGACAGAGATAATGGTGGAAAAAAAAGAAAGAAAGAAAAAGAAAGAAAATAATAGTAATAGTAAAAATAGTAAAGAAAATAAATAATAAATTAAATTTTAATAAATAAATAAAATAAAGAATAAGTAAAAATTAAAAAATAAATTAAATAAAACAAGAAAAATGTATAAACAATATTAAAATAAATAAATAAATAAATAAATAAATAAATAAATAAATAATAATAATAATAATAATAATAATAAATAAATTAATTAAAAAAATAAATAATAATAATAATAGTAATAATAATAATAATAATAATAATAACTACAAAGTGATTTCCACGCAGGAGAAAAGTAGGGGAATGAAGAGAGATCATTGACAAGAATATTAGAATTTTTACAAATAAAATAATTTTCGTGAACATCTAAGTGAGAAGGAAAGGCAGGATTAGAAATAATTCTGGCCATGGAAAAATTGAAATGATGACCGGAAGACCATCAATGAAAGCAATCGAAGACCTGGATAAATCCTGATTTACAATGTACCTGTGATGCCCAATCTTTTCTTCAACGCTCTTCTCGATGGAAGAGTAATGGAATTCGCGTAGCCTTCTTTCCAAACAGTCAAATGCCCCTTAAACAGGGACGTTAGTGAAAAGGGATTTAACAACTAAGGAAACCATTTTGTATTTACAATGAGAAAGACGTTTAGTTTTATCAACAAAGTCAATAGAGTTTTTAACAGTGTGAAAGTAATGGAAGATAAAGGAAGATTTTTTTAAAATATTGTTTATAAATTCTTCTTGTTTTATTTAATTAATTTATTAATTTTTACTTATACTTTATTTTATTTATTTATTTATTTTTAATTATTTATTTATTTTATTTACTATTTTTACTCTTATTATTATTATTTTCTTTTTATTTATTTATTTATTTATTTATTTTACTCCTTTTTAGCTCACAGGCTATCATAGCCTGATAGCTTATGTGCCCGTCCGTTCTGTATGTACGTGCGTTCGTGCGTAACGCGATTAACTCATGATAAAAATATCGGATCCACTTGAAATTTTGTATATAGGTATATCCTGATAAGGCGCTTCCCTGATTAGTTTTTGGAGTTCATTCGATAAGTATAAGAGCGAGATCGGGGGGCTCATGCCCCTCCCCTTAGTTGATATAAACGAGATTTTCATGCAGAATTAACAATTTTCGTTCAAAATTTAGATATAGGATCATTTTGATGAGGCGATTTCGTGAATGTTATTGGGTGTTCATTGAATAAGCATAAACAGGGGGATCGGGGGGCTCATGCCCCCCTCTTTAATTGGTATAAACGGGATTTTCATGCAGAATTAACAGTTTTCGTTCAAAATTTAGATATAGGATCATTCTGATGAGGCGATACCGTGGCTGTTATTAGGTGTTCATTGAATAAGTACAAACAGGGGGAACAGGGGGCTCATGCCCCTCCCCTTAGTTGATATAAACGAGATTTTCATGCAGAATTAACAGTTTTCGTTCAAAATTTAGATATAGGATCATTCTGATGAGGCGATACCGTGGCTATTATTAGGTGTTCATTGAGTAAGTATAAACAGGGGGAACGGGGGGCTCATGCCCCTTCCCTTAATTGATATAAACGGGATTTTCATGCAGAATTAACAGTTTTCGTTCAACATTTAGATATAGGATCATTCTGATGAGGCGAGTCCGCGACTGTTATTAAGTGTTCATTGAATAAGTATAAACAACGGGAACGGGGGTTCTAATGCCCCTCCCCTTAACTTGTATAAATGGATTTTTCAATCAGAATTGTCAGATTTCGTTCAAATCTCTGAATAGTTTTGGAAGTTTAATGGTTAAGTATAAAAGAATGGAATAACTCCTCTTCAATTATATAAATGCTAAATGGGTTTTTATTAAGAATTGTCCGATTTGCTCTGAATTTTAGATATAGATTTTTGTCAGCCATAATCATTCCCTTAACACTCTACAAGCATATATACATATTGTAATAGAATAATATAGCATGACTTACTGGGTTTTATTTTATTCCAATCTTATCTTATCTTTATCTTATTTCCAATCTCTTTATTTTGTTTTTCCTTATTCCATGGCATATTCTATTTTTCTTAGTCGGTTACTTTTTTGTTTACTTTCGATTTGAACATTTACATGTGCGTTCATGATCGTTTTTCTCCGTCTGATCGCGATTTGCGATCTTCGCAAATCGCAACTTACGAGTAGCCGGATCTCCCTTTCGCAAGACAGGATCG
Source organism: Maratus speculifer (assembly GCA_964019185.1). NCBI lineage: Eukaryota > Metazoa > Arthropoda > Arachnida > Araneae > Salticidae > Maratus > Maratus speculifer. Next base: position 175,511,771 of record OZ025292.1, on the reverse strand, counting down.
CATTCACTCAACTCCGGCGGACGTAAAGGGGGCGTTGCTCTCTTGTGATGTATAGGCTAGCGAGGGGTATTTAAAGCAGTTGTTTTGTTTTGACTGCCGGTGGTCTGACAATGTTTAGGCTGGCAAATGCCGTTCGTTATCTTAAATGTTAGTTATGAAAGTTCTGTTTGCAGTTTGTTTTGCTGGTGAAAGATGGTGTTGTTTTAAAAATGAATCCAGTTAATCGATAGTGAAAATATTTCGCTGTACATTTGTTGTGATGAATAGTTTTGACATCCAAGACTTTTATTTTTCTTTGGACATTTTACGGACATTATTTTTTCGTCATCACCTGAATTGAGAAGCCTGTTTTTTTTAGTTATGCTATAGTGAGTAGTTTATTTTTGCAACCTGTACCGGTCATTTTTCTTTATCTTACGTCATGCTGTTTAATTAATTAAGTATTTTTTGTTGTGTTAACGTATGACTTTAATTTTGTAGATAATATAATTTCGGAAATTACAGTTTTTGGTTGATTTTACCAGATATAGTTTATCATTGTTTATCATTTTATATATACATATATTTTTATTTTGAATATGTTTTTTTGAAAATAAACGTTAGATTATTTTTAATTAAATGCTTCTTTACTGACTTTATGACACTACCACAGATTGCCAATATTTATTTCAGGTCACCAATTTTTTTATCTCTGCTTTAGTTTTATATAATTTTAGAACGGTTCTGGCTTCAGAACCGATCAATTTTTTAATATGATAAAGCATGTACTTGATAGTTTAGGAGGTTCAATGATTAAGTATGAACAAGGAGAAAGGGGAGAGCTGTTTCCCCTTCTTAATTTTTTTTTCGAACGGAATTAACGGAAATACAAGGCTGTAATGTACAATTAGTATGCGTAGCCTGTAAGCTCAATGCCATCAGTTTAACTGGGCAATATTCTTTTTATTCTCTCTCTTTTATTATTTTGGCATCATTTTTTCTCTTCCACCGGGGATATTTCAGCTGACGCCACCTGTCGCACTCTTTGAAATCTCCCCCTCTTTCTTTCACTTTATCTCGACTTTTCTCTTCCTCCTGGGATTTTCAGTAGCGCCACCTGTCGCATTCTTTGTAATCTCCTCCCTGGTTCTTTCACTTTATCTCGACTCTGTGCCCTTGCGGAACACGTGTCGGTTTAGCTGATGGTGAGCTGTTATTATTGTAGCTCGAAACTCTTCCTACTTTATTTTCAGTTTATGGTGATTTTACAAAGTTTTTTACTTGATTTATATAACCTGACTGATGAAATCATTACATTTCTAAATGAAATCGCTCAGAACTTTGTTTTAATTTCAATCTACAAATACAAGTGAGCTAAACATACAAAGAAAAAATAAATGCTTTCATCGTATTCTTTTTTAAATCAGATCTCCAATAACTCATTGTAAAGAAATCTAACTAATGCTTAATACAATTTCTTGTTCTTTGAGAACTGGGGGGAAATTTTATAAAGGTATCTAAAATATACAGAATGTTTCTTTAAAATATTTCTAACAATACAACCATTCATTCTTTTATCGACATTCCGATGAATAAGTTCTATAAAAAGAACTAATGATTTCTCAATTACCTCACAAATTAACACAACAATAGTCTGCACTTCCGTGAATGTTTTATTGGTGAAGCAGTTTATACTTTATATATGTTATATAAAATTTTTACTTATACAATTATTATTAATTAAATAAAAAAGTATATTAAATTATTACTTTACTTCACAGGAGATTTCGTTTATCAACAGTATTTATTAAAAAATATAATTAAAGTAATATCCTTTTTTACTGTATGATATTGTAATCATTTAATTCCAATGATAAAAATCTAACCAGGATGCAGGAATAAAATTAATTATTTATTTATTTGGGCATATTTTTTAATTTTTCTGTTTCGATTATGCTTTATTATTTATCTCTAATTAGTTTTTTTACTCCATACTTTTTCTATGTTACAGGTTGTCATAATCGGTTAATACTCCTATCCCCTTCCTGTCATGATGGGACATTTTTTATAATTATCACTTGAATTTATATCGAACCACAATATGCAAAAAAAAATGTGCAGTATTTCACTTGTTAATATAAATATTATATTATACTTAAAATATTGGATACCCTTCTCCAGGCTTCTAAAATTCAATGAAAAGTATATTTTAAAAGATAAAGTTATACGCAATATTACCCGAATAAAAATACATTTTTATTTATAAACTTTATTACACTGGTTGCATAAAATATCTACTAATTTTTTTCACTTTTTGCGAATTGCGCATGCAATTTCTTAATAGTTCTCCTAGTCACACTTTGGAACCTCCCCTAATTTGTTTATGTGTGAGGTATTTAATACATAACCTCTTCATGGATGCTCTGGGATAAGCTTCTGAATTGAGATTCCAGTATGATGTCTGTCCTATTACAGCAACAATGAATGCAAGTTGGACATTCATCGTCAAGCGTTGCAAATGATATGCATTGATACTATAAGGAAGTTTTAAAAATATTGCGATATTAGTGCAATAGTACTTCAAAAACAGTAGGGTATCCAATATCTTTTGTGTATCCCTGTAAATACTATCTGCTTTCTATTATACAAGAAGTAACTTGTAATAAACCTCAGCAACATATATCAGTATCATAAAATGTAAAATAGTTTAATATTATTAAAACGTGCCCCAAACAATGTACCCTCCACCTAGAACCATTATGTAATGGAATACTATTATATCATTTATAAATTAATAAAATATACACTTTGCACAACAGAATATACATAATGCATATTTTAGAATATACTTCATAGATGCATGTCAGTTTTATTATGTTCGAAAGAGTGTGACATCATTAAAATGCACTTGAAACTAGTTTTTCCAATTAGCCGTAATGTAAAGAAATACTGTTTATTGTCCCTATAATTAAACTATGCATTTGCTTTTCATATATTTCGAAATGACTCGGCAAAATTATACAACAATTATATAAGTTAAATTTCAAACGACTTGGTTGGGTAGGTTTTTCTTAGTTATATGCGCACAGACGACCGGACTGAAAGACGACTATAGGTACTATGTATTTACATAATTACGAAAGCATCTAAAAATCAGTACCAAATTAGTTAAGCGATGAAATCAATGCATTTCTAAATTAAATCTCACAAAACTTTTGTTCAATTTCAATCTACATATACAAACAAGCTGAACATGCAAAGAAGAAATAAATGCTTTTATCGCATTCTTTTTTAAATCACATCTCCAATAGCACATTGTGAAAAAATCTAACTAATGTTTAATACAATTTTTAGTTCTTTGAGAATTGAAGAGATTTTTTGAAATGTATCTAAAATATACAGAATCTTTCTTTAAAAAGATTTTAACGAAACAGCCATTCATTCTTTTAACGAAATTGAGATAAATAATTTTTGTAGAAAGAACTAATCATTTTTTTAACAACTAATAACTTAAATCAACAAATGTCTGTACTTTCGTGAATGTTTTATTAATGAAGCAGTTTTTACATTACATTTTGTATGAAAATTTTACTTCGCGATGTTCATCTAAATTACTTTAGTTTTTCGGCATATTAAACATTTCTCTATTTTTTAAAAACATCCATTTTTTATGCTTACCGAATTTCCTTAAAATTAAAACTCGTATATTATTATTCATCTTATTCAGAATCTTAATCTAAAACTTTTAATTCCATCATAATTTTTTTACAATACTCAAGCTATTGTATTCTGAGAAAAGCTTTTATTTTCGAAATTATTTTAATAGCCGTTTTCTAATTTTTATTTCAAATTTTATTCTACGTATGAGCTTCCCGCGCATTTGCTGGTATCAGACTTTTTACACTGAGATCCTTCCGTTAGCGGATATGGAATTCCTTTCCTAAAACACGCCGCTCTCTTACGTATACGCTTTTTCCCGAGCGGTTCGTTACTAAATGTTGCATTTATATCTGTCTTCCAAGGCGATGCCAACAAAATCGGTCGCCGTAAGTTCGAAAAACAGATTTTTTTTTTTTTTTTTTTTTCGCTTCCCATACTGCAGAAAAAAAAAAGCAAACGATTTTACGGAGACTCTACTAGCAGTCGGGATGTCGCCAGTATTAATCACTGTTTTTTAACAGAAAATTTCTGTAAATTCCAGAAAATTTTCAGAAAAAAAGGAAAATTTTCTTCCGTTAAAAAAATAGTGAATTATGCTGGCATCACGACTGACATTAAAATCTCTGTTAAATCGTGCGTGTGTTTTGTTTTGTTTTTTGTTTTTTTTTCAAAAAAAGTTACCCAGTGTTCTGTACGTTCTGTAGAGTTTAAATTCACTTTAAGATCTTTATTACGATGTAGCTATTCATTCTTCATTCTGAAAACTTTACAAAATCTCTCACTGTGTGGCGATTATTTTTACTGTTCTTTTTTTTCTTGTATAAAAAAAAAAATCCTTCCATAATCAACTTGGTATTTTTCTCCTGAGAAAATCATCGGAATAACCACCATCCACCGTTAGATATTTAAAATCTAACCATAGAATTTATGACGCAACTATAAAAAGGAATACTTGTGTTTTCAATTAGAATTAGATCTCAGCCATGACCAATAATTTCATGTAAGTTGACAACTTCTAAAATAATACAAAATTTCACTAGCTGCCAGTATTCTATGAATTTACTGCATCGATCTAAAACCTGTCAATATTTTGATGAGAAATTTATACAACTATAGCCTACAGAAAATTTATTTAAGTATCTAATTAAAAAATTATAAAAATCTACATGATTAGTACTATATTAATACTATAGAAATTTTATAGTAATCTTTTAAAACAGTAATTTTTTTTCTACTGAGGTTTTATGGCATATTTTTCAATACATTTGATGAACCATGCTTAATTTTTCATTCCTAATATCTAGGTACTCTAGGATGGACATTTGAGTTCATATTCCAAATAGAGTTTTAATAGATTAAGAATGTCTAAAAGAATAAATATCCCTGTCAAATATTTTCTACGAAAAAATAGATGTATCTGTCTACTACACGATAAAACTCATCGGATGTGGCAATCCCAAAACTTTCTCCTATATCATCCATGCTAATATTTCAAAATTCCATCTCTCAGTGCCAAAATTAAATATCAATGTATGCCCATAATGAGAATTGTAGAGATATCAAATTCCATGCATTAGTTCTTGAGATATGATTATCGCTAAATTAATCTAAATCCTGCTAAATACAGCAAAGCAGCGCGAATTCTTGTGTGGGTTACACGTAAACCTGATTTGCAGCAACTTATGTCAATATGTAACTGAATCTGAAGTTTGACGAATATTCGTGCATTAGTACTTGCGATAGAGTTACGGCGGAAATTGTGAAAAAATGTAGCATTTGTTTGACAATTTACACCAAAATGAAAACAACACAAGTTATATTAAGGAATAACTGAATCTGAAGTTTTTTGAAAATCCATGCATTATTTTACAGATAGAATTATTGCGGAAATCGCAAAAAATGCAGTTTACCTATTTACAGCAAAAATTCGGCAACGTCAATTCGTATTACGGAATTACTGACACAGAAGTTTGAGGCAAATCCGTGCATTAGTTCTCTAGATTCGGCTGTTGCGGAAATCGTGGAAAGTGCTGCATATATCCACATAATGAGCGATTTTCGCCAAAATGTTGAAAATCTCAATTCGAGTCATGGACTAACTGAATCTGAAGTTTCATGAAAATCGTGCATAACTTCTTGAGATATAGCTATTGCGGAAATCGTGATAAATGCTGTATGGCAGCGCCACCTGTTAAGCGATTTTCAGTGTAAATGATCAGATCTGCAATTTATACCTGGAACTAATGATATGTAAATACTTAGTAAATTCCCTGCATTAGTTCTTGAGATAAAACTCCCACAAAATTTGTGTCACATACAGGCAGACTCACTGACAGAAATTTTATAAAAACATATTTTTGGTATCTCTGACCCTAAAACTTGTAAATCCGTCAAAAACGGAAGTCGATTTTTTTTCTTTATGAATCCAATACGTTCTTCATGTAAAGATAAAAAAAAACCTCTGTAACGTTGTTATTATTTTTTAAGTATAGCAGTAAGTATACGGGACGAAGCCTGCTAGTTTCTAAACAAAATTATACAAAACACTAAATCAGTCGGAATCTGAAAATACAAATAATCTGAACCTCGCTCTTAAAAATCTTGTCCTAGTATGAACCAAATTTTGGTGCTCAGTAGCTGCTATCATAAGATGGTGAAACCTCGTACCAACAATTTGGAGTTTCCTATTTCAATCTCGTTCCAACTATTGGAACTATGCTTCAACAGGAACTCCAAATATTGGTCAAGGGTACTCTATCTTACAGTGGCAGCTACTGAGCACCAAAATTTGGTTCAAACTAGGACAAGATTTTTAACAGTGGCAGAAAATGTCTAATTGCTTTCATCGCACTCCTTATACTAAATTCTCCAGTATCCAGAGAAGAAATGTAATTGAGGATGCGAGTTATATAGAACATATATATACATACACATATAGAACAAATATACATGGAACATACAGGGTGTCCAGCAAATAACATACTGATTTCAAATTTAAATTTCTCAAAAACAAAAATCGATAGAAGTACGCGGTAAACGGCTTCTTTATTAGGTAAGCTGCAAAAATGTTATACTAAAGTTTGGAACGGTGAATATTTTTAAAAGATTATGTTCTGATTGCAAAGAATGTTCGACTTGACGTTTTTCTTGCTTTAGATTGCTTGTAAAGAACGAGTTTTTCGGGGTACTTAGCCATATTTTTAAACCTAATTTTTTGAAATTTCTGAAATTCCAAAGATTTTGTTCCAAAAAACTTTAAAGTATGGCGTTGTCCGCCCAAAATCTCATTCAAACCAAGCAATTTCAAGCAAGAAAAATGTTAAGGCAAGCATTCTTTGCAATCAGAACATTTTTTCAAAATATCCGCCATTCGAAACTTCTGTACAACATTTTTACAGCTTTCCTAATAATCAAACCAATTATCGCAAAATTCTATTGATATTTGTTTTTGAGAAATTTAAAATTGAAATCAGGGTGTTATTTGCTGGACACCCTGTATATAACTCGCCTTAAATAAAACATTGCATTTTGGGAGATCGCGAAAAACCTCTGATTGCGTTCAATGATTTGCATTGAAACTAGGATTTTACATTATTCCTAGAATAAGGGATAAATAAATTAGAGATTGCATGTCAAACATAGCAAATGAGGTGCGTTTGAGCTATAATGAAGTTTTAAAATACTCAGATCTTGGGATAATAGTATACAGTAATAACGATACCCTATTGTATCCGAAATCTTTTGTGCATCCCTGTAAATGCTATCATCTTTCCATTATACAGGAAGTAACTTGTAGAAAACTCCAGCAACTTTATAAATGTCATGCAGTGTGATACAGTTTAATGTAATTAAAACGCGCCTCAAACAATGTCCCTCTTATAGCATTGTGTAATGGAATACTTTTATGCAACCCTGTATATTATTAACAAATATTCCTTACACCACAGATTGTACAGAGCGTATATTTTAGTACATATTTTATAGATGCACATCAGTTTTATTTTATGTTCGAAAGAGTCTAAAATCCACCCGAAGCTACTTTTATCCCATCGGCTATAATGCAACGGAATACTTTGATTGTCTTTGTTATTAAACTACAAGTCCGATTTTCATTTAACTTTTAATGACTCGTAAAAATTATACAAAATTTTTATATTTTAAATTTTAAATGATTGTGTTTGATAGTGTTTGTGTTGTTATATGCTGACAAACAGACGGACGGACGGACGGACGGACTGAATGATGACTATAGGTGCTAGGTATTTATATAATTACGAACGCACGTAAAGGGTTTTTTGTAGATTTCAAGTTTTCAATGCTGGGTCACTAACAGAATAGATTGAAATAAAATACTCGATTTCTTAGGTGTGTTCATAATTATGTAAATACGTATCACCTATATTCGTCGTTTAATTCGTTTGTCTGTCAGCATGTAACAACGCAAAAAGTACCCAACCGAATCATTTGAAAATTAAAATATATAAATATTGCATAATTTTGTCGGATCATTTCAAATGTTATAACAATCTGATCAATTTCCGAGTCATGTTTCATTTGGTTAGGCGTGTTTTGAAACTTGCGCCCTCATAAAATTTTTAATATGTGTTCCGTAAAATGGGGTGAATAGGAACAGCGGGGTGAATAGGAACGAAACTTCCTGGTCATACAAATAAATTCATTATAAATATATGTGATGATATTTTTAGTTGCTAATTTTTTTATAAGAAGGTAATAACATTAAGGGTAGGGAATTTTAGTTTTGACATGCTTGCACCACTACTGGGGTACATAAAAAAACTTCAAGAGGATCCTCAAAAACCTCATTTTTTCAACGTCTTCAAAACTTTGTTTGTAACTACAGAATTTTTCGTATTCTAAACCTAAGAGAGGGGACTTTTAATTAATGATAAACCTGTAAACGATATGCTATATTAAATTCTACTTATTTCTAAACTACATAATGAAAAAATGCAAAATGACTTGTAACATCAGAGGTTTAAGATTTACGGAGTGAATCGGAACACGTTTTCTCTCATGGCTTATTTTTTTATACAGTAATAGTTTCATGTAATATATGAAAACATCTGTAATAATATGTATTGTGGCAATATTTTGTTTGTTCTAATTACTTGAAGAGTTTAAAAGTGCCAAGAAACTACTTGGTTAAACAAAAAATTCAACGTCTAATCCAACAGACATGGAATACACAATAAAAGAATTTAAAAACAGCAAATTAGTTAGAAAAACTGTACAGAGTTATTCTGTGAGATCCACAACATTAAACCAACATCTCAAAATGAAAAACCAATTAAAAAAGAGAGGTGTGCAAATAGTATTAAGGGCTAAGTGTGAGGGCGTATTAGTAGATCGTATTAATAAATGCAGCGATTGAGGCTACTCAATGGATTCACTTACCTAATGACTACTAGTAAAAAATAACACAGAACATGGATGAATTTGTATTAAATTCTACATTTGCAATTCGATAATAATTTCCTAAAATAAATTTTAATTTTTCTTGATTTCAAAGTTGTTTTCTAATTTTTAAAAAGGCATATCTTTACTTGTATATGAAATAAAGGCTTGGTTTCACAGTAGCTACGTGTTCCTATTCCTCCCTTATCAGTATTACCTGTTTTATTAACTCTATTAAAGTTTGAATCGGGATAAAAAAAAGATTATAGCATTTGTTCCGATTCACCCCTATCTGCGGGGTGAATCGGAACACCATTAAAAAAATAAATAATATATATAAACAGTATAAATGTTCCGTTTTTGCTTAAAAAGTAAAGAACAAAACAAGACCGAAGTTTCTAGTAAAAAAATAAAAAAATTAAAAAATCAGTTGTTTCTTATTTTTAACGTTAAAGTTGAAAAGTGTTCCGATTCACCCATTTTACGGTTCTCCTTCTAAATTCTGGTTATAACGTGTAATCACGGAGCCTCTTTAAAAAATACTTATAACACAAAAACGCGTACTTTTCACTTTTCACACTTTTTAATTATTTTTGTGAAAAAGGTAGTGTTTTTCGATTGCCCAACAATTAAACTCTACATATTAATGAGTATAACATTTATTTTCGTGAATATTTCATTAAGGCGCAACACTAGTCACAAAAAAGACCCAAATGATAATGTAAAGTCTTTGTGAGAGTTCTTTTCAAATATCTCGCTCGAATTCTAATATTTTCACATCATTTTTTTTACATAGGATAGCTGAGGACGATCCACAACTGTCCTAGTTTTTACTTTTTCGACTTTGCTTTTTTATTTTTTATATTATGATAGTTTCAATTTCAGAATCGTTTTAAACCGGTTTTGAAATTTAAAGTATTTTTTTTTTTATCTGAAATCAAAATTGAAAAAGTAAAAACAAGGCCGGTTGTGGATTGTCCTCAGCTAACCTATGAAAAAAATTCATGTAAAAATATTAAAATTTGAGCGAGATATTTGTAGACTTTACATTATGATCCGGGTCTTTTTCTGTGACTAATGTGGCGCCTTAAAGGGGGATTTTCCTTTATCGTATTTATTAGAAATTCTGAATGAAGATTTATAAATTTATCTACAATCATTTCATGGTAATTTTACAGCATATATTATTTTACAAAGCAATTTAATCTTTATTCAAAACACGCATCATTCTAATTCCTCTGATCATAAATTATAAATTTATCTCTGATTATAAATTTATCTACAATCCTTTCATGGTAATTTTACAGCATATATTATTTTACAAAACAATTTAATCTTTATCCAAACCGCGCATCATTCTAATTCCTCTGATCGAGCTATCGATTATCCTTTATCCCTATTTATCGGATGCCTTAGGATCTTTAAAGTTTAACATTCAGGAGGATGTTAGAGCTATGAAAGTAATAATGAATAAAAAATAAATATCACTTTCGTACAAACTGACCGAATAAATTAATATTTTTATTTTAAAATTAAATAACACAGTATATTGTATCAAATTGAATCTTAAATTACAAAAAACACATACAAAAAAAAAGATAAATAATTGCTTTTAAAGTAAGTGCCCAATTTTCATAAATTCATAATTTAATTAAAATGTTAGTTATATATATAATGTAATTGATAAAATAATTGATAAATAATTGCTTTATATATCAGATGCCTTGGGATATTTAAGGCTTATCTTACAGGCAGATACCAGTCCTATATAAAAGTAACAATGCGTAAATGAATAAATATCACTATTGTATAAATTAATTGAAAATATTAACGCATTAACTTTTAAATTAAATGACACATAATTCTCGTTCAATTTTAATGCTAAAATACAAGGAAGAAAATCATAAACAGAAGAATAATTGCCCTACTTTCATAAATAGATAATTTAATTGTTAAAATATTAAATTATATATGTATTATAAGTAATGAATTATTTGTTAATTTAAATAATAGATAGATAATTGTCCTTTTTTATTGGATACCTTACAATATTTAAATTTTACCTTTCAGGGTGATTTTAGTCTTATGAAACGAAAGTGAATAAATATCGCTGTCCTATAAATTGGGCGAATAAATTAAAGAATTTATTTCTAAACTAAGTCACACAGAACTTTGGATCAATTTGAATCTTAAAATACAAAAAAGCTAAACATAAAAGGATAAATAAGTGCTTTTTCTTCCCACTTCCCCAGTAACTCAGAAAAGAAAATTAATAAATATTTAGTAAGATGTTTAATTCTTCGAAAATTGGAGGGATTTCTTTGAAAGTGCTTTGATTATGTATAAAAGTTTCTTGAAAAGATTTTGCATAAGTCGAACATACTTTTAACGAATTCGAATTGTATTATTGATAAGAAAATAATAATGAGTTTCCAATTTCTTTCTCACTTGAAATGATTATTAAAGAAATACTCGACTCCGCATACTTATAAATATCATTTTTTCTCTCGAAAAATCATTTTTTCTTTTATTTTAGTGACTTTTTCTTTATCCGTGGTATTTTTTAAAGATATAAATAATTATTTGTGAAATTTTCTATGATAAGCATTATGTTTTTTCTATCAATTTTTTCCTCTAAAAAAAATTAAAATATTTTTATTCGGGCAGTATGTTTCCTCTTTTCAACGAACTACTTTTTTAATACATATCTCTTAAATTTGTAATTTAAAAATATTTACTTATTTAGTCGCAAACCTTTTTCTTTTTCCTAAAGTTTAAAGTTTATAAAATTTCTGCCAACATATAAACATTATTTAAAATTTTAAATGTTCGTGAAGTTTTCCTTATACTCTTGCGTCAATGATTGAAACAAAGTCAGTTATTAATTTAAAAAAAAAAACATTAATAATGAAGCAACACTTTTAAATTAATTAAGTAAAGAAAACATTCAATAATAATTAAATTAACAATAATTAAACGTTTTAAAGTTGCATATTTTCAAAGATAAATGGTTATTTATTAATTACCCAATAAAAACATTGGATTTAATGCCTCGTATTTCTTGGTACAGAAATTCCCTCGTGTTGAACTTTTACCTACAATTTTTTTTATTAATTATTTTGATTATTATAACTATCGCTGAAATAGAGTGAAATGCAGCATACAAGCACCAATTATTTAGCAATTTACACCAAAACTGAATCAAAATAAATCCATCTGAAATTTATTTAAAAATCTAACTCAACCCGAAGTTCGATGAAATTCCATACATTAGCTCTTGAGATACAGTGTTAACAAAATTTCTCTCACATACAGGCAGATACAAACTCTTGCGGACAATCATTCTCTAAAAATAATTGAATCGTGTTCATGGCCGTCTAAAACGTACAAATCCATAGAATATCAGAATCGAAATTTTTCCTGAATGCAATAAATTCCTCCAATACATATAGAGGAAAATAAAATCATCAAAAAGGTTGTAAACAAATTTTATTCTATTAAATCTTAGTAATAAGAATAATATCGCACAATATTTACAATACATAATGTACTGGATAAAAAAAAAAAAAAAAAAAAAAAAAAAAGTCGAATGATCATATATACATTGATTATGAAATAGGATAAGAAACATTTGTAGTTGTTTCGCTGCTTTATTGTACAATTCATTGATTTTATTATTAAAAAATAAAATTTTAAAACACAAAATACAAAAAAATACAAAATTTTTAAATTTTTGCATTTTTTTGTATTTTAAAATTTTAAAATACAAAAATATCAATCTGTTTTTCCTGCATTAAAAATGTTTCGTTTTCTTTCTTTTTTTCAATATATTTATTATTGTGTTTTCTAATTTTTTCTATAGATGTTGATTAAAAAAAACTCTATTTAAGAGATTATAAGTTCGAAAACAAATACATCATCCCAATATGAAATGTACTTTATTTCACTTACTAATAAAATAAAATATATACCATGTAATGACCATCAGATCTCATGGAAGTAGGGGCCAGCCATATTAACTCTAGATTTACCATTATATTGCACAGGCGGTTGACAGAAATTTTTTTTCAATATAGTCACACTATTTAATTAAATAAATGAGAAAAACACTCGCTGAAATGTTCAATGAGCGCTATCATTCTTCTAAAGGCTTCCTAGAGAAACGCTCCCAACTGTCAATGACTTGAACTCTACGAAATTCTTACATATCGGGACAAACACCGTATTTCTAAATCTAATCGAATACTCGGTTATTTATTTATTCTATTATACATAGTCCTCTACATCTGACAAACTGTCAATGTTCATATCATCTTCGTCTTAAGATCACGAATAATAAGTCAGCTGATCCTATCTCCAATCAGCATTAATAGGGATTATTTCACTATTTCCGATGTAATAATTCTGATGCAAATCAACTTTCTTGGCACAAACATTCTATCTGAAACTTTCTAAATGTACAAACCACGTGCATAACATGTAAATAAAAAAAACTCTGGCATAGAGATGGCTGATAAAAATAGAAGCTACTCCACAAACAAAAAATTTATTAAAAGAAAAAATGAATTTATTGACACATTATTAATCTATGACGCAGAATATTGTAGTAGAAATTTTAATAAAATCATCATCATAATCACATTATCTAAGGTCATGGAGCATCTCTTTCTAAATTTTAGGTAATTCGAGGGAAGCTGTATCATTGCATATATTCTCACTGTGTAAAAAGATCTCGATTGATTCTGGATAATGAATGAAAAATAAAATCTTAATGAATAAATTATTCTGCTATTTTTAAAATCAATCTGTAAAGATTATTTGCTACATAATCTGATCCATGCTGCAGATCTCTTGTTGTATTTGATGTCTGCTGTTATATTTTTGATTCTAGTTTTAAATTTTCTGCTCGTCGTACCTATATAAAATTGCTTTGTTCCATGTTCTTTGGTGAAAGAACATTTATTTACAGGATAATTGGTTTAATTGAATTGATTTTCTTACACACTTATTTTTTAACTTTTAAGAAGGTTTTTGCAATAAGAGTGGTATGAAATTTATTAAATTTATATTTCAATCGTTCGAAGAAGCTCAAGTAAATATTGTAACGTTCATAACTTTGAATTTTGTACGTTGAAGTTACTTTTCTTCTTATTCTTCAAGCTCACAATGAATCTTTCTATAGTGCTTTCTTTTTATTCTTTATTTCTGGCAATATCGTACATATTATTTATTTATTTATTAACTACTCGGTGGTAAAAATCGTAGAAATTTTTTGAATAGATTGCCAAAAGGCAGAAACTTTGCACGAAAACGACGCTTGGACAGGGTACACGACATTTCGGTCCCGCCATTTCGGTCCCGCCGTTTCGGTCCAGAGACATTTCGGTCCCGAGACATTTCGGTCCCTGGTCATTTCGGTCCCTGGTTATTTCGGTACCGAGACATTTCGGTCCCTTGCCATTTCGGTCCCTGGCCATTTTGGTCCCTTGCTATTTCTTTACTAGTTACCTTATAACTTGGTTTCTGATTGATGAAAGCCTACTAAACGCTGTAAGATCAACATTGCTCGGGCTTTTTCTAATATTTTTATTCTCCTGCGCCCCTTCCCTCAAATTTTATACAAAGCTGAATATAATAGTACAATAAGTTTAATCTACTGTAACTCGTGATAATAAAATCACAGCGATTTGAAAATTTTATTAAATAATGTTATATAATTTTACACTGTCTTCATTATTATTATTTAACAGAATGAATATTTTAAGTTTTATCATATATTCTTTGTATTAGGTATTTTATCTATACAAAAAATTAAAATACATTCACAGTTCAACGTATTTCATTTCCTCCATTTTTCACTTGATAATGGTGGTCAAGTGAAAAATGGAGGAAATAAAATACGTTGAACTGTATATGAAAATAAAAAAGATAATGAAACTTATATGAATTTATATATTTGAACACTGGGACTCTCTGGACCAATTTTTATGGACAAATTTATATATTTTTAACTTGAACTTTGAACTATCATTATCATCATCATTTTTTAAACATTTTAAAGGACTCGATGCAATATACTTACTTTTTTAAAAAGGATTTGTGAATTGGATTTATTGTATGTAATAAATTGTACAGAATACTATATTAATAACTGATATAATATAAATAAACCTGTTGAAATATACATGGAGTATTATATGTTTATATACCATTATTTGAAAAAGAATTTTGGATTTTTTAGTAGTTGGACGTAGAAAACTCCCCCATTTTGAACTAACGATAATACCTGATATAATTGGTAAATATGCGGATATAAAGTTGTTAATACAGGTATTAAAGAACTTTTAAAGATAAAAAAACTTTGGTTTTTTTTCTTAATCTATTTTGAATAGTTTCATTAAGCTTGTTTTAGAAAATTTGACAGATGTATTGTATAAATGTGATACATGGGTAGAAAGCAAAAATCGTTTTAGTCATAAACTAATTATTGTGGGTTATTTTAATTTATAAGCGTAGTTATACAGTATTCGGCTGCGTATTGATTTAACTTTAGCTGGATTTTCCATGGATTACTTTCATTTTATTACTCTGTCGAAGATTATCAAATGATAGTACAGTCCTCCCCACTTAATTCTGTCGAGGATAGTCGAATCCCGCTTATTCGAATAAAATCATCCGGTTCCGATTTTATTCCTGTTGGATTAATGTTATTTCCCGTTTAACCGAATACTTTTCATGAAATATCCCTCTTATTCGAATAACAACTGAGTGGGTAATTTGAAAAATAGGTGCGCAAAATTTTAAACGCAATAGGTGCGCAACTATTTAAACGCAAACTTTTAAATAGCTCTTTTAATAGCGAAATAAAATAATTATTTAAAAAATAAAATGTTTTAGTCAGTCCCGATGCAGAACTTAAAAAATAATGTGGCTTTATCGTAATTCCATGTTAAAAACCCTTAAAAAAAAGCCATAATCTAAAAATGATGTGCCGTTAAATAATAGGATGAAATAAAGATTTTTAAAACTATTTGCAGATTTTTTTTTCATTATTAAACACATATTGTACAAATTATATGCAACTGAAAATGTGTAGGCCATGGACATTTGCATATGCGAATTAAATTCGACTTATAAGTGTTTTTAAACTACCAGATCTTCATGATAGAGGAACTTCTATGTAAATCCACAGAAAACTTCCTTCCCTCACTCCTAAAAACAATTACTTCTGCCATATGAAATTTGCATGGCGTTTGGATCGCTGCAATATATTTGAGTTTGGATCCGAGTTATACGTGTAAGCGGTTTTTGGGTGCTTGTTACTTCTAATTAATCGCATTACATTAAAATTTTATGTGGATTTCAGTTAAAAAACCAGTGTTGAATTCAAACACTTTTCTCCGGGAGGGACTTGTGTGGCTCCGGAGGAATTCAATAGAGTCCTGGAGGGGGGAATTACACTTTTTTCCACTGAAAACACAAAATCTCAAAATTTCCGGGGGGGGGGATTTGGTAGCTCCGGGGAGAATGACCCGCACCTGAATTCAACTCTCTAAATGTTCCCTATAAAATTATGTCAGATATTTCTCGTGCACAAAATTTCAGCCTACTGAAGAAGGGACCGAAATGTCTGAGGACCGAAAAGTCCAAGGACCAAAATGTCTCGGGACCGAAATGGCCAAGGACCGAAATGTCTTGGGACCGAAACGTCTCGGGAACGAAATGTCTCGGGACCGAAACGGCGGACCAAAACGGCGGACCGAAACGGCGGGACCGAAATGGCAGGACCGAAACGTCCTGCTTCCGCTTGGACATTACAAGATATATTGAATTGATTGATATGGGTTTTCTGCAAACATAGCATTTTATTCCCTGGTGCGTTTTTATTAATAACATACATAAATAAGATATTCTGCTCTATTTCCAAAATAAATTTATTTTTAGAATTAATGCTATTAATCTGGTTTAAGAAGTTATTAAGCAAGCTATCGGTATGTTGCCTTATGATGAAATTATCCTCCACGTACTTGATTCATGTATAAACCGATTTTTATATATATCCATTTCAAGTGGTCGTAGTATTATTTCAAGGCCCGTTTTTTTTAAATCTAAATTTTGTTGTCAAAATGAAATAATTAATCTTGCTTATAGGATTAAGAATACTTTTTAATATAGTTTTCATATTTTTGTTAATATCTTCAATGCAATCAATGCTGTTATATATGTTATATAGTCTATATGTTATATGTTATATATTCTTGAAAGAATATTTTGGGTGTCAGTATACTAGTATAACGATATTAGATCAAGTCTGTCTATTAAAAAATGCTTGCGTAAATTAATGTTATTCAAATATTGAATGAATTCAAAAGTTTAACTAATCACATGATTAGAGCCGGTCAAGATATTTTTCATTTAAACTACAAAATTTTTTCGAAATAATACGTGGGGGATGAGTACTTAGTTACTTGAAGACTTAGTTATTTATTGACCTTATTGGCAGGCCTATTTTGTGGCTTTTGAGTCTCTCTGTAGTTCTTCGGATTATTGTTAACTTATTAATTCTGATTGTTACTTTCATATTATCAAGCCAACTTCCATTTTTGATTAATTAATTAACATTTTTGTTAATTATGTTAAGTGGATTTTTCTTAATTTATACACAGTCCGTATTTTTATTACACTGTACTATATTTTTATAGCTATCTATATTTAATTTATATATTCTTGTAGCTAATTTATTAGATTTAACCGGTTGTATTAAAATTATTTTTTTATGAAGCTTCATACATACTGTTATAATTTTTCAACGTTATAAACTGGATGTTACGTTTTAAAAAAAAGTAATAGCTTCATCAAAGTCATGACGTATAAATTTTTCAAGACGCTTTTCTCAATACTATACGTATGTCTAATACTTATTAGCATATTAATACTTAATTTTTCAAATTACCACATCTATCTTCTTCTTGAATATTTTCTATTGTTTCATAATCTATATTAACAGTTAATTATATATATATATCCCCCCTCCCAGAAAGACGGGTGAAAAAGTAGGTCTGAGACCTGCAATTTCACAGAAAGGGAGATGATGCAGACTTAGCTCACGAAGTTGTTGATATAAGTAATAATAATTAGATACTGAATAAAAAAAAAAATTTAAATTAATTTCTCTTTTTTATATAAATATAGAATTCAAATTTAAAAACACCAAGGTGATGCGTGGAATAACTTCAAATTTAAATACAATAAAATAGGCTAAATACAAATACAAGATGTAATCTTGTTTAAAGTACACATCATAAAGTAATTTGAAAATATAAGCAATTACCCATAGTAATAACATAAAAATGAAACATAAAATTGAAAAACAATAACGTTAAATTCTTTTTTAACAATGTCAAATCTAGAAATCAATTTTTAAAAGTTTATTTCAAAAATCTTCTTAAAGTCATATTTGGAATGGCATAGTTCATTACCTCATTTTAAGGATGTCTAATTCATTTAACTGTCCAAATTCATCAGCTAACATTATAATATTAGTTCAGTTTTTGTGTGAGTAAGTCCTTGAACATTCATAACAGTTCCATTTTGGAATCTTTGTGAAAATACTTTTATAATTGTATTTTTAATTAATAACACATTTTATAATATAGTAATAATAAAATTTAACAATGTAAATAATAAACAATATAATTAAGAAACATAATAAGGAAAAATATCAATAATAATAAATATCATAAGTGTAAGTAAATCTCATAATGGGTATAAGTAAATCTCATAATGGGTATAAGTAAATCTCTTAATAAGTAATAATAAATATCACAAAAGACATTCTTTAAATACTTAATCTCGTTTATCTCATCTCATATTTTTGGGATGAAATATAGAGAGAAGTGGAATAAAATAAAAAATGCAATCAACTATGAAATCATTTACTTAATCTGGTAATCCGAGTACAGGATTAAGTAGGAATATGTACAAAAAAAAATTAAAATATAATATGATAAATTAAAATAAAGATAAATAAAAATTTTGTTCATGTTTGAGAATGCACGTGACCTTTAAACTACTAAGATTCTTAAAAAGAAATATTAATAAATGATAAAAATAAAAAACAAGATCTATTCATGTCAAATAATTACGCAATAAATATTCTCTCGGTGTGATAAAACATTGCAAGATGCAAGTAGGAAAGAGAAAAAGAAACAAAATTATATTATAATTGACATGTAATTGGACTGGAATGCAGAAGCAAAGAAAGAGAGAAAGAAAAAAAAATATATTAAAATAAAGTGATAAAAATTTTGTTACTTGGCAAATAATTAATTTAATAATTGATAGATTAAACTTAATATTACAAATAGGTTCAGTTGAAAGAAAGAAAAAAAAATATTCTAAGTAGAGTAATTCAGTACAGAATAAGAAATTTCCACTTTGTTCGTCTACGCCGGCATAAATAAACAAATATAAAAATTTCCAGACAAGTGACACTCTCGCTGCAGTCAAGAGATATCATTGCCATTCTGTGAGAATTACAGGATATTATCTGAATTAAAATATGAAAAGAAATTTACTGTTTAAGAGAAAAAATTATAAAATGATAAACTAGAGATATAGTTTAAGCTACAGTTTTTACCTGAGTTTGTTGTTGTTGATTAGGGGGTTGTTGCTCATGACTTAATTTAAATTTATCAGGGGAATAATAAGGCCTTAATTTAGATACATGTACTATTTCTGAACTTTTGAACTGGTTTTGCCTATCAATTTCAAAATTTACTTCGGATAATTTGTTAAGAATTTTATAAGGGCCACTAAATACTTGTGACAACTTTCTAGTATTAGGGTACTGAAATTCTTCATAGATAACTAGATCTCCTATTTTAAATTTTGGTTCGATATAATCTTTATCATAATATCTTTTATTTTTTAAATGAAATTCATCAGTTCTTGTTTTAGCAATTTTAAGTGCTTCATGAACAGGGGGATAATAATTTTGTTGTAAGGGGGAGTCATAGGGTAATTGGCCAAAAAGAAAGTACGCAGGTGGAAATTTGGTAATAGAATGGGGTGTATTATTATATTCATTAATTACCTCAGTTAAAAGCTTAGTCCAGGGAATTTTAGAGGTAGTGGAGTTTACTTTACATTTTAATCTAGTTACTATTGTCTGATTTACTCTTTCACATTTCCCATTCGTTTGTGGATGATGGGCAGTGGTCAAACGTTGTTTAATATTATGATTTCGCAGGAATTTTTTGAATCTTGAAGAAGTAAAAGCAGCATTCCTGTCACTAAGTATTTTTTGAGGGGACTGTACACTTGAAATCTTACTAAAACAGAATAATTGTTGAGGGATTTTGATATTGAAAATTTGTTTCAGACAATTTGTATAAGTTTCTGTAGTGAAACTTTTGGAAGGAAATGCCCAAACATATCTTGTGGCATGGTCTATTATAATATGGAGATATTTTTTTGTAGAATTATAATAATTGAACCCTCCTACAGTATCAACAGACAGACAGTCAAAAGGTTGATCTGTAGTGGGCATAGCTTGTAATAAGCCAAATTTTTTCTGTCTAGGTTTTTTATTTTTCTGGCAAATATCACAGTATTTAACAAAGTTAGTAATGTCTTGGGTCATATCTGGCCAATAATAGTTAGGAGAAATTAAATTTTGCATTTTTTGAACACCAGGGTGACCAAACTGTTCATGAGCAACATTAAGCAATTTTTTTCTTAGGGACATGGGAACTACCACTTTACGAAAACCTTTTCTTTTAACTATAATCAGTCCATTGTCATTAATATAATTTGATCCACACACATTTTCTTTTTCTTGCATCTCAATAATCTCTTTAACGTCAAGAAGAAAAGTAAGGGGCTTACAAAAATGAGAAATAGGGTTTCGGGACAACATGTCGGCTTCGACATTTGTAGATCCCTTTAAGTACTCTATTTTGTAATCGAACATACTTAACTTCAATGACCACCTAAATAATCGACCTCTTAAATGTTTGACATTTTTTAACCAAACAAGAGATGCATGATCAGTATGGATGGTAAATTGTACACCGTGAAAGTAATGATAAAATTTATCTAAAGTATCAATGACACTCTAGTTCGGTAATGAAATAATTTTTCTCATAACTTTTCAATCCTCTAGAAAAATAAGCAATTGGATGTAAAAAGTTATTATGGTCGGGTTGTTTAAGAACTGCACCTACCGCTACCTGAGAAGCGTCAACAAACATGTGTAGGGGAAATTTTGGGTCATAAATCTTTAAAATTGGTTTAGCAATGAGGGCATCTTTTAATTTTTTAAAAGAGTTTTGACATTCAGTATTCCATTCCCAAATAGTATCTTTCTTAAGTAATTTATTTAGGGGGTGTCTAATTTCAGCATATTTGTCAATAAATTTATGATACACATTTATAGAACCAAGAAATCTTTGTAATTCTTTAGTGTTAGTAGGAGGTTTTAATTTTTTAATCGTTTCTATATTAGTATTAGCTGGAGTTAAAGTTCCATTTTGGATTTCATACCCTAGAAAATTGATTTGTTTTTGAGCAAAAGTACATTTAGATAATTTTAATTTAATATTTTCTATTCGGCATAAATCAAAAATTTGGATGAGATGCTGTATATGTTCATCTATTGATTTAGAAAAAATAATTATATCATCAAAATAATAACAAGCAAAGTCTATTTTATATTTTGTAAGAATTCTTCTAATTGTCCTGTTGAAAATTGGGGGGCCTACCTTTACACCAAAGGGGAGAACATTCCATTCCCAGAGCCCACAATTAGTAGTAAAGGCTAACTTTTCGGAATCGGCTGGGTGAATAGGTATGTGCCAATAGCCTGAGGCTAAATCTAGTGTAGAGAAATATTGGGCACCACTTAATTTGTCTAAAATTTCATCTATTCGGGGTAAAGGTTCAGCGTCATTTTTCATGATAGAATTTAATTTTCGGTAGTCAACACACATTCGGGTTTTTTTACCTTCATCTCGTTTATTTACTAACGTAACTGGAGAAGAGTACGGGCTATAACTTTCTTTAATTAACCCAGCAGCTAATAATGATTGGATTTGCTGAGATATTTCTTTTTCATCAGCAGTGGATGTACGATAAGGCCTCAAAGATATTGGTAGGTCAGATTTAAGATAAATACGCTGAGGTTCAATATTAATTCTCCCTACATCATATTTATTTTTTGCAAAAATATCTAAATAATCCCTTAAAAGTTCCCTTACATTTTTATTTTGAATAGCATTCAGATCCCCCAATAGATTATAATCATCATTATTAGTTCGCGACAAGGATTGAGGAGTTATGGTATTTCCATAATCGGGTTGCACAGTAGTATCATTTTTTATAATATCAAAATGAAGCAATTCTAAGTTATCACTGGATATGTTGACATATGGGTTTAACGAAATATTGTCTTGTAACACCTGGCTTTTTGCACAATCAATTTTTAATTTAAATTTGGCACAATCAGGTAAACCTAAAATAGCATAGTCCAAATCAAGTTGACTTACTAAAAAATTAACATATCTCTTTATATTACCAAATTTAATACATAATCGACAAGATTTATTAATTGTAAGAGTTCCTTGTGCCTGTCTGATAGTAATAGGGGTAACATTATGTAAATTACCATTTAAATATCGAACAAATTTGAGGGGTAAAATTGAGACAGTTGATCCACTATCCACCACACAATACACTTTGTTATTGCCCACATATCCAGGGATAAATAATTGTCAGACATTATTAGTAGGGGGTGGTTGAATATGAGCAGGAGTTTGAGCTTGACAGGAATTTGTGTTAAATATACAACTCCTCTCCCAATGATATGCATTTTCTATGCCTCTGTTTAAACATACTCTGCACGGACGACTAGGGTAATTGTTTTGATAATGAGTTGCAGGCATTCTAGGAGTGAAAAACCTAGGATTAAAATTTTGGGATGGATTGTTTGGAGTAGGTCGAGTCCAATGTCTGGGCTGAGGATTGGGATTGTGCATTGGTCTAGTTTGTTGAAAATTTCTATTGCCGTTATTAGAGGTATGAATTGGAATCGCTGCTAATTGTTTAGCAATGCGAAACCATTCACGAGTATTGGAAGGAGGGTTAACCATCAAACAATTTTGATACTCCTGCTGAAGGCCATCAATTAATCCCTGTATAATTAAATTTTCCTCAAGCTGAAGTTGCCTTCCAATCTCAACTTTCTTTCTAAAATAAGAATCCAAATCACTTAGATCATTTAACTTTAAGGAAGTAAATTCAGAAAATTTTGGAACTCTAACTTGAATGAATTTTTCACTTAAAATCTCGACAATTTCTTCATAAGTAGCACAATCCAAACAATCATTGATATAAGTTTTTAGCGCTTCCCCCTTTAAATATTTTGAAATATTTTGATGTTTCCACTCATTATCTTTCTTTTCTACCGAACATTCTCGATCAAAATGTTTAAACCATTTAAATATATCCATGCCCAACCCAAATTCAAAAGGGACAATATCAAGTTTATTTTCTGACATTTTTTCTTCTTTTACTAATCCTGATCTTAATAGCATATAAGAAGGATAATTCATATGGAAAATATTTAAATGCTATACTTCAATTATTAAAATTCAATTACTATACTTCAAATACCTCAATAAATAATAATAAAAATAAATAAATAATAAATAAATAAGTAATAAAATAATAAATATCGGGTTTCCATACATGGGAAATAACAAATAATTTTAAAAACAAAAATACTTTTCTTTACGTATGGAAAATAAATTTTGCAACAGAGTATTTTTTTAACAACAAATTAATCCATCTTTCGATTTAAAAAAAAAAAAAAATAACACCTTTAAAACTAAATAAAATTACTATGAGCAGAAAATTTTAACTAATTATAAATTAAGAACAAATTTATTTTTTAATATTTGTAATAAAAGAGAGAGAAAAAAAATCAAGAATTTAAACAAAGAAATTATCATTAAATTTCTTAATCAATAAAACAATAAAATAATAAATAATAACTTACAGACATGTTCGATGTGGCCTTGTTCAAATACCTAATTTTTTATTAAACTAAACAAAAATAAAGAACTTCGTAGATACGACTCACAGGTGTAAATTTCAATTATCTTGTATTACTGATGGAATCTACCGTAGTTTCGCAACCATACAGCAGGTGTTCATTTATTATGAAATGAAAATTTATCAAAATATTTATGCACTTTTACCTAGAAAATACAGTAAATAAATAAATAAAAGAAAATGATGTTGAATTGATTTCATGCAGGTGATCTTTTGTAATTTTTATTTTGCATATCTCACAGTTTGGTTGCATATCTCTCAGTTGAAAAGTTTCTCACTAGAATGCGAGGTATATTTCACATTTAAAATATTTGTAGATGTAGATACCACACATAATTACAAACAAAACTTTATAAGACGATCTTTTTTCAGCTGAAAGGTTTATCATTTATGCACATGAAGATGTTTTTCCATGCAGGCCATCTCGTCGTAACATGGGTGGAAGTAGACGCAGATGAGGTTAAAGATGCGTGCAGCTAACATCTCAAAAACTCTGACTGTTAGTAACACACATTGAGTCTTATTGCAGGAAACAAAATTACAATATTAGTATTAACACACAGCAGCTGATCCCATCCATCTTCAGTCTTGGACATACCATTTAGATGGAAGATATCATAGTTATTTTTTTTTTCTGTATTAAATGTTAAGATGAAAACAATACCAGGAAAAATGTAGGAACAACTGTAAGTGTATGAAGAGCATGCAGCTTATTCTCAAAAGTTTTACGCCGGTTCATTTTTCATCCTGCCGGCTAAAATGTAATAAAACGAGGACGATGTTCTATAATAGTGTATAATCACTAATAGAATACCATGTTGGTTGTAGAATACTACTATTCACTAAGATTCAATAGTGGGATGAGCAGTCGTTCTGGTAAGTGGATAAGCCATGGATTTGTTCTCGTAGGAGTTTCTCCAATAACAATGCAAGAAAATCAGTGTTTTAGTTCTTTATTATTTAGAGCGCGAACTTAAGTTACTCCACAGATCACCGTTCCACACATCTATCACTACGGCCTTCGCTCACTAAGCTGCAACATTCCGGCGTTCTACAATCTCGGAAAAAATGACATTTCTAATTCAGCGGAGAAATAAAACGCGCGTCTTGATAGTTTAAAGAAAAGGTGCATTCTACTCTCCTGAAAAGCCAAATGAAAAAATCATTTTCACGACAAAACTAGCGCCCTCCTACTCCGCGTCAATCATTTTAAAAATCCAATCAGGATGGACTCGAGCCTCTAACGGACAAAATGATCAATTCTAATTGGCCGTAATAGGCGGTCTACTGGCAAGAACTATATTTTTTCCTCGGAACACTAAGCCCTTTAGCAACGCGTAGTAACACTTGTCACGCGATGTTAAAAAATAAAAAATAAAATTAAAATCGCAGGAATATGCCAGAAAGTAAAAAGCTTACGAAATACTTCCCGCCTTTTTGAGAAGCAAGAAATAATTTATTAATAACTAAAGTAAGAAAAAGAATTTTAGCTGTTACAAGACGAAACTAAGATTGAAATATGTTCCACAAATTTAGAATTGAAGCTAAGAGAGAATAAAAAAAAAATGGCGCAATTTTTTTTTTTTATTTATTTTATTACATATATATAAATAATATCTCTTTACAACGTATTTTTAATATTGTATTTTCGTTTAAATATCACCTTTTACATAAGAAAACATGAAGTATTTCAATTTTTTACATTCATAAAATATCTGTGTCAATGAATGTTTTGTGTAGATTTTCATACCTGAACATATATTCATAACATATATTTCATATCATAACGCAAATTTTCTCAATTTCTTTTTTTTTATTGTGTATCTTAAACGCAAATATTTCGATTTTTAATGAAAACATTAGTATTTTTATCTGCACACCGAAAAAAATATCATTCGGGCATCTCGAATGTGAGTTATGGATCTAGAAAAAAAATTCCATGTCATCCATAAATTCTAGTTTTCTTTGCTCGAGACGTCTAGCATCTCCTATTAAAATTCAAGGGAATTTTCCTATAATCTAGTGTTCAAACTTATGCAAAAATCTTTGCAAATAGATGCGAATACAAGAGGTTTGTTTTAGTTACTATAATTCTAGTTGAGCAAACTAATCCAAAAAACAATATTTTCTTTTTATTGAAAGGATTCAATGACGTTTCGCTTTCTAAAAAACAAGAGAAATTCTCGGTCATTTCATCAATTCAGTTCAGTATTTTATCCTATTTTCATGATTCGAAAATCTACAATTTTAGTTTAGGAATTCAGAAAATGACTAACTATTCATTATAGGTGATAGCATAATATATTTTTTTCTCAGTGCACGATTCCCTTCCGTTTCATTTCCTTTTTTTCTTTTTTCATTAATTTGCAAATTTTCACTTTTGAACAAAATTGAAGAGGGTTTATAACTTTATCCCAGTTGGCGTGTACAAGTAATTCTTTTTTATGATGTCTTATAAAATGGAACATGTATATAAAAACAATCTCGCGAAAGACCACATTATTACCATTGCTTCTCTATAATTTTCAATAATTAAATAAAATAAGGAAAAATTCTCTTACCAATGATCTAATTTAAGAACCATCCCAGTCCACTTTTCAACTCTGTCATAAAAATCCGAGAAAAGGTACTGAACACACCTCACATTTATAACGACTATAGTGTTTCAGAAAAAAGGAAAATTATACTATTTTTATGTTATATTTCACTTTAATGTAAGCTTCCTTTGATGATGAACCAGATGTTTCTTATTTATAAAGATTTTAATTTGTTTTCTTGATTCAATATAAGTTATAAGTACAGAAAAAGAAAAAAGCACTCTTCCCGTACAGAAACAAACATCGTTTCGATACAGAATACAGAACAGACTGAAATCAAAGTGAGTTTGCACAAGGTCGTGATATATATATATACAGGGTGATTCCTAAAAGATGGGCAGAACTTTAAGGGGTTATAGTACACTTAAAGACAAATAATATTAAATAGGAGACTAAGGGTCCCAGACGTATTCCCAAGGAGATAGGGGGCATTAAAGTTTAGGGTCCGAAATTTCAAATGATTATAAAAAATGGAAAAATTGGTCGATTCGTTTGCGGTTTTTGCAAAAAATTTTCTTTATGCCAGTATTTTCTTGAAATAAAATTTTAAAGTTCAATTTCAAAAAATGCCGATAGGGGGCGCTTTAGACTTTGGAGTAGCAAACAACTATTTTTTAACGTTATTTTTTGTATTTCTTTAAATGATTTCGAAAGCTTAGACTTAAACTTAAATTTTGATCTAAAAATCTGAGTCCTAACGAGTAGTTAAGTAGCGTAAACTGAAATTTGAAATTTGAAACCCTTCTCCCCCCAGAACAAAAGTCAGTTATTCCCGATCATTGTGTCGTAGATTAGGCTCTAACTACTGCCGCGTTTTGCTAAAATTATTCTTTATGTCAGTATTTTCTTGAAAATAAATTTTAAAGAAAATTTTCAAAAAATTCCGATAGAGGGCGCTTTAGACTTTGGAGTAACGAACAACTATTTTAGACCGTTATTTTTTGTGTCTCATTAAATGCTTTCTAAAGCTTAGACTTAAACTTAAATTTTCAGCTCAAAATCTGAATCGCTGAGCGTGGTTCAGTAGCGAGGGGAGGTGCTTCAAATTTCAACTTCTGAACATAGTTCAGTTTGCACTACTTAACCATGCCCAACGATTCTGTGCTGTGATACGAAGCAAAAATACAACTTTCGTCAAGGACTGCATAGTCGGAATTCACTCATAAAGGCACTGGCACAGTTGGAAACGTCGCTCATGCAAACGTTAAAGCTCCATTCCTGACGCTAGTCACCGGGTGAAGAAGGAGACAGAAAGTATGCAAATGTCAAATGGGGAAGAAGAAGAACACGTATGCAAAATTTCGACACGATTCAGGCACAAAAACCACTGAACGGTGAGTCAAGTGTAAGTCGCTGTAGTAATAAATCGGAAGATGGTGCCCTTCACGAATAAGGAAAAGGCTGAGATGCATTTAATTTACGGAGCGGCAGATGGAAATGGTGCAGAGGCACAACGAATGTACGGAGAGCGATTTCCCAACAGGCGGTTGCCTAACCGCAAAACTTTCGAGCGCTTGCACAGACAGTTGTGTGAGACGGGATCATTTCTCGCTTCCCGGTCGAATGCAGGTCGTGCAAAAAAGGACGAATCAGTAGTTGTTGCAGAAGCCATTCTGGACGTAGTAGCGGCGCAGCCAAGTACAAGTACACGAACAGTGGCTAGGCAGGTGGATACCTCACAGTCCATGACTTGGAGGGTACTGAAGGATGAACATTTGCTCCCGTTTCATGTGCAACGAGTCCAGAAATTGTCTCCAGGGGATTATCCAAATCGTATTGAATTCGCCCGCTGGTTTCTGCAGCAGAACGCGCTAAATCCACATTTTGGACGAACTGTGCTTTTCACCGATGAATGTACCTTCACACGTGAAGGTACATTTAACTCACACAATGCACATGTATAGGCGGATGTCAATCCACATGCTACGTATCCACATGCTCATCAGAGACGCTTTTCCATCAATGTTTGGGCAGGAATCCTCGGAGACCATACGGACCGTACCTTCTTCCTGAACACCTCAACGGTAAAACATACCTCACATTTCTGCAACATGTGCTGCCAGACCTGTTAGACGTTGTTCCGCTACGCATCCGGCGGGTCATGTGGTTCCAGCACGATGGAGCGCCAGACCATTACGTACGAGACGTCCGCAACTATCTGGACATCACATTTCCGAACAGATGGATTGGTCGAGGTGGTCCTGTTGCTTGCCCTGCTCGCTCGCCAGATCTTTCACCCCTCGATTTCTTTTTTTGGGGACAATTGAAGGCTCTTATGTATGAGACACCCATTGAATCCCCCGAGGAACTGGTCGCCAGACTTTCCGCCGCTGTAGGGGAAGTGCTCGAAAAGCCTGATGTTTTCGCGAATGTTCGCCGTTCCATTCTTCGCCGTTGTTCTGCGTGCATAACCTCTGGTGGTCACAATTTTGAACATTTATTGTAATTACATGTTAATAAATATGCTTTGGTAACATAATCCTAATTTGTTTCTTTTTACTTCGTATCACAGCACACAATGTGTGGACATGGTAAACTGAACTGTGCTCAGGAGTAGAAATTTCAAACCCCTCTCCCCAGAAACTTAACCACGTCTAACGATTCAGATTTTGGGCTGAAAATTTAAAAAGAATAATTTTATCAAAACGCGGCAGTAGTTAGAGCCTAATCTACGACACAAAGATCGGGAATAACTGATTTTTGTTCTGGGGGGAGAAAGGTTTCAAATTTCAAATTTCAGTTTACGCTACTTAACTACTCGTTAGGACTCAGATTTTTAGATCAAAATTTAAGTTTAAGTCTAAGCTTTCGAAATCATTTAAAGAAATACAAAAAATAACGTTAAAAAATAGTTGTTTGTTACTCCAAAGTCTAAAGCACCCCCTATCGGCATTTTTTGAAATTGAACTTTAAAATTTTATTTCAAGAAAATACTGGCATAAAGAAAATTTTTTGCAAAAACCGCAAACGAATCGACCAATTTTTCCATTTTTTATAATCATTTGAAATTTCGGACCCTAAACTTTAATGCCCCCTATCTCCTTGGGAATACGTCTGGGACCCTTAGTCTCCTGTTTAATATTATTTGTCTTTAAGTGTACTATAACCCCTTAAAGTTCTGCCCATCTTTTATGAATCACCCTGTATACATGCTAAGTGCAAAGGGGTGGCGGCAACAAAAATTTTCATTGTGAATATACATATGCACGTACATTGCAGAAGCATTGAAATGAAGTTTATAAAAATTCAAAGAAAGAAAGAGTCTTGATTATTATTTCAGTTAGATTTTTTTCTCTTTCGGAGGATTCTCGTACAGTAATATGATGTGCTATTACTCATGTACAATTTGGAGAGCTGTTTCGCAATTACAAACTCTTATAATCTTTGATATATTGTCTGTTGTTGTTTGAAGGAAACTTCATATGTACAGTCCCTTTCTATGTCCATAAATAACTGACCCCTTCAATTCTAACTTTCCGCTAAAAAAGAAAAAAAAACGATTAAATAAGTTCAGCGTAATAGTTTTCCATCACTAAAATGTACTAGTCAGACGTTATCCATTACAAAACTGTAAAAATTCCAATATTTCGTGAATTTGAACAATTTTACTTAACATTTGAAGTAGTGTAGCTCCTACTGTAGATATGGTGGGAAAATTGGCTTTTCATGTTCCTCAGCCTGATATCGCCTGGAAGCGACACTAAAAAACACCCTTTAAAATAATTTAAATGCTTTTAGAATAGTAAGAATTGCATCTAGACTTTTTAAATAAATGTGTGCATATTAGAAGCATCGATATATTGACTGATACATCTTTGAAAATGTTTCATAGTAATTTCTAATTAGTTTTTGTTACATAGGGTAAAATTTGTCTCAGAACTGAGGAGGTTATTAGGTCAATTTGTACAACAGCCATAAAAAGCAGAACTACTTTATCTTTTATTCAAAATAAGTCATTTTTTGTGAACTAAACATAATCAAACTAGTCGTTTTCACTTTTTTCGATTATGTTAAAAATTAAAACTTTAAAGAAATGCTGAAAAAAAATATATGGAAATTTTACTATTCTTCGAAATTATTACATTGTATGGCGTCTCTACATTTACAGTCACATTTTTTTTAATAGACATATTCTTCTATTCCATGCAAACTCACATATATTACTATTTCTAGTCAATGAAATATCTCAAAATTACTTTTCAAGATTTATAAAAAATAGGTATATAGTATTTGAACATTTATTCCAGAGACGAAATTTCCCCCGTATTGAATTTATATAAAATACTGCCTGCAAAACACAGAGTAAATTACTAATGATTCTGAATATTTTTAGGATTTTTTATGCGTTATGTATAACGAGAAAAAAATTAGATTGATGCTATATTTTTATTTTTTACGTGAATTTTCGTACATTTTCCTATTTCCATCCATAAGCATAAGTAAAGAAATGCTTCGATGGAAACTCGACAGTAATCTTTGCATTTCTTTTGAAATGTATTGAAGATAAAATGTTTCTTATGTGCATCAAACGCAGTGAAAAATGACAATTTTTTTTTAATCTACGAAAATGCACAATAATCACGAACGCAAATGTATGCCGTGTCACTCAAGATTTAAAAAAATGTTCCTTTATCTTTAGAAACATCAGTAAAAATTTATTTTCAAAATTTAAAGATGAATTTACAAATATTTATAGCTACCCGTAATTTTCGTAAAGGTTTCCTTGTACATTTTACAATGCATCAATCAATTCTCTGTACCCAGAAAATTCATTTTTTGGATTCTATCAATTCTGCAATTGATGATCAAATATCAATTCTCAAATTTCAGCTCCAGAAAAGAATTTGTACATGCAATTGTAACAAAATAATATTACATTTCATATAGATATTAATACTGTTAATATTGTAAGTTTGTTTGTTAAACGTGTTTTTGTATTTCTATTGTTATGAAGTTTTAGAAATATTCACAGATTGGTGTAATAGTATACAATACTTCAGATATAATATAGTATCCGAAATCTTTTGTGTGTCCTGATAAATAAAATCTGCTTGCTATTATATGGGAAGTAACTTGTAGTAAATTTAAGCAACGTATATCGATTTCATCAAATGTGGAATAGTTTAATTTAATTAAAACGCGGCCCAAGCAATGTTTCCCCCTACATAATTGTGTCAGGGAAAATTTTTGTGGGGACTTGTAAATTAATAAAAAGTATTCCTTACACCACAAATTGCACAAAATATATATTTTAGTACGAACTTCCTTGATGCATATCAATTTTATGCTGTTTGAACGAGTGTAACATCATTAAAATGTACGTGAAATTATTTTTTTCCCGTTGGCCGTAATGTAACAGATTAATTTTGACTGTTCCTGTAATTGCATTATACATCCGATTTTCATAAAATTTGAAATGGCTTGAAAAACGTCTTCAACAATTATATATTTTTTAAATTTCAAACGATCTGGATGGGTAGTTTTTACGTTGTTATATGTGGGCAGACAGATGGACGGACAGAACGACGATTATAGGTGCAACGTATTTACATAACTATGAACGCACCTTAAAAGGGTATTATTTTAACTTTTATTCCAGAAACGAAATTTGCATCACATTCACTAATATAAAGTACTTCAACCAGCACAAAAAGTGAACTACTAATGATTCTGAATATATTAAGATATTTTATGTTTTATGTATAGAGGGAAAAAATAATGCCATGTGATATTTTTACTTTTAAAAAAGAAAAATGAGTTTTTGTACATTCTCCTATTTCCTTCTCATCAGCATAAGTAAAGAAAGACTTTGATGAAAACCTGACAGTAAACTGCAGTAAACCTGCATTTCTGGTGGAATGTATTTAAGATAAAATGTTTCTTATATGCACCTAACACATTTAAAAGTGACGGATTTTTCTTAATCTACGAAAATGCATAATACTCACAAATGCAAATGTAATCAT
This sequence comes from Maratus speculifer, assembly GCA_964019185.1. NCBI lineage: Eukaryota > Metazoa > Arthropoda > Arachnida > Araneae > Salticidae > Maratus > Maratus speculifer. Next base: position 175,479,040 of record OZ025292.1, on the reverse strand, counting down.
TACATAACGTGGAATCTCTATATTTACAGTCGCAGTTTTTGTACTAGACATACTTTTCTATCCCAAGGAAACTCCGATATATTACTATTTCTAGTCAATGAAATATCTGGAAATTGTTTTTTAAAAGATTTATTTAAAAAAATGAACTATTTAAACTTTTATTCCAGAGGAAAAAACATTTTGATGTAGTATTTTTATTTAAAAAAAAATCGACCATATTCCTATTTCTATCCCATCAGCATAAGTAAAGAAAAACTTTGATGGAAAACTGACAGTAATCTCTGAATTTGTGCTGAAATTTATTTAAAATAAAATGTTTCTTATGTGCATTAAACACAGTGAAAAATGATAGAGTTTTCTTAACCTACGAAAATGCACAATAATCACGACTCAAATGTATGCCGCGCTACTCAAGGCTCAGATGTGTTTTTTCATTTTTAGAAACCTCAGAAAACATTTATTTTCGAGATTTTAAGAAGAATTTGCAAAAATATTTTTTTACAGCTACCCATAATTTCCGTTAATGTTTTCTAATACTTGTGCATGGAATTGTAATAAAATAATATTAATTTTCGTAATATTGTTAATGTTGTTAATATTCTATGTTTGTTTGTTAAACATGCTTTCTTAATATCTAAATACTTACAAGATAATTGATAATATCCACATAAGTGATATTCCGATTTGAAAAAACTGATTATTGTGATGTGAAAGCTATTTGGAAACTTTTTCAAAAATGTCGAGTAACTAATAGAAATTTATTTTATAAATTCTTCTTTAAATTTCAAAAGTAAATAGTTTACCGAGGTTATTGAAATTAAAGAAACAATTTTAGGAATCTTCGGTGACTTGGAAGAAGTTATTGTGTATTTTTGTTCCTGATTATGATATATTTTTGTAGATTAAGAAACAATATCTGTCATTTTTTACAGTGCATGGCCTTTATTTTTAATAAAGCCTTCCATTATAGTTGAAAAGTTTGTATGAATTCGGTTTGTTTAGTTGCCTGGCTCTTTTCTGACTAGCGCATATATATGCTGTATGGCATGCAATTTTTTATTAGTTAATAAGATTTACTAAGGAATGCTCGCTATTGAAAATGAAATGCGTAGTGTTTATAATTCGTTTGCAGGACACATCAAAGAATTACATTAAATAAAGGTCTACGGTAAAAATTCGTTTGGGGAGCATTTTATTTAAATTGCTTATTTAGATATCTCATTTCACTGTTACATCATTCCTACACTGCAATTCTGATAAAAATGCTCCTTTATTTTTCCAGGTTTTTCCTGACTTTTCTCAATTAAAGTTTGGCTTATATATTATTTCAAAATCTTTCACAAAAGACTACTTTCATCTATATAAATGCTAAAAAGATGTATGTCATGTATGAATTTCTGATATTATACTATTTTTCTTATTATAGTATATTTATATAGTTTGCATAAACTTCGTATAAAAATTTTAGTTTGGTGAATAATTAATTGATTTTAATTTCTTTTACAACGATAATCCAGTTACTTATATTTGGAAAGTAGTAGATCAAAAATATCCCGACTTTTTCCCGGCCATTTCAAATATTTAAAAAATTCCCTTATATATCCTTGACTTTTTGCCTAAATTTTCTAAGTTTATGTTTGTCATGTTTTCCCTGGCCAGTATAAAATCTTGTTATACAAAAAATTTAAATTCCGTATTAATATCTTGTTAATGTTGGAAAGTGTTTCATAATATATGCATTATGCATAATGTATTGTTCTTCTTTATTTAAATAATGATTTTATTTTTTAAATGATACTATTTTTTGTTTTTCAATACTTTTTTGTACATTGTAAAACATTAAAATATTTTTTTGTGTACATTTGAAGTATAATTTAAAGTTTTAAAATTTTTTTCAGAAAATTTTATGAAATAATTTACTTGGAATCGCCAATTTTACTTACAAATGTTTCCTATTTTTCGATTTAGAAAAATACCTGATTTGTTCTAGCGTACACGTAAATATCTCTTAAAATTTGACCTATCATTTTTCAGTTTTGCAGCATATCTAAGTTCCAATAAATTTACACGGGTAAAATTACCGATGACTGCCGTTTCACATAAAAATAAAAATCCGAAGACGATTATGTTTATTGTTGCTATTGTTGTAGTTCATTAATGTTAATTATAACATATAGTACGCGGAAGATTCGAAGTGAAACATATTATAAGATAAAACAGAGTTTTTTAAAAAAAATACGCGAAAAAATTATAATTTCTTTCTGTTTAAAGAATAGAAAAAAGTAACTGTCACCGCCACCACTGTACATGATATTTTTTGTGACCGGATACTTGGCAATCTCGTAAAGTTTTTTTTCTCTGCAATTTCTTTTAAATGGTAATAAAAGAGGGATTTTCTAACGTGGTATAATTTTTTTGTTGCGTATATGCTTATAAGCCTTAAAAGTATCAATTATAACTTAATTTCTTAAAACTGGATTTTATTTGTTGAATTATATTAATTTAAATAAAGCTTCAACTGCAGTGAAACTTACAGCCTAGTGAACGGATATATCCGGTCGCGGCAGTAGGAAGGTTAATAAATTACAGCATACACAAATATGGAAATTAGTAGTATTATAAAGAAAATTTTTTAATAACTATGCTGAAGCAAATAATTTTTTTAACTGAAGAATTATTTTAAAATATATTTAAGGTTAGGTTGATCAAAATGGCTTCATCAAAAAAGTTTTAAGATAGCGAAAACTTAGGAATTTCTTTTTTTAAGGATGTGCATTAGAAACTTAAGGTGTGCAGATAGTCTAGTCAAATTAGGTTTTTTTTTTTTTTTTGGATATAATTTCGAAAGTTTTCAAACTTGATAATATTGCTTGGGACAATCTACTAAAACATAAATGGAGGGTGAGTGCTAGGAGGGGGGGGGGGGTAGGTAAAAGAAGGTGCCTTTTTTCGGGGTTTTGTTAATATCTTGTAATGTATAAGTCCTAGCACAAAAAATAAAGACATTTAAATTCTTTACAAAAGTGGTTATATACATTTTACTCTATTGTCCATAGTTAATTAGATAATTGCTTTCAGAAATGAAGAAATTTGCGAAAAGTCACAGAAGTGCTGGAGAACGGATCAACGACACTTACATTGTACCTATTTAATTTAAACTTAAACGAGCGTTAATAAATGTTGTTTTCAGGATAAGAAGATTCCTGAAGAATATCATCAACAAATGACATTCTTCTTAAATATAGATTATATTATATAGATTATATGTTCCGTAATCGTATTTACAGGTATCTTAAAAAGCGTTTCTTACTGCCAAATTAATTCCCTTCTGTAACTTTTTTGGTACACTTTTTTTAGATAGATTGTATACATGCTTCGCCACCAATGAGAATCCGTAATTACCGAATAGGAATACGACAAGCTTGTTTGAAACAGCTGTTTCATGATTGGACACAGCGACAAGTTTTGGAGAGGAGTTTGATTTGATAAGACCATTGAGCAAATAATAATGCGATCTACGAAATGATTTAGCGATCGCCACATGGACGAGAAATTAGGCGCAGAAATATTGTGATGGCAGCACTGATGGGAATAACAGTGGTCAAAAGTAAAGTGGATTGTATTAGTTAATAAAATTTCGTTGTTGTTTCCAGATTATGAAATTAGTTTGTATCATTGTGTATGATGTTATTTTTGAATCCAAATTTCACACCAGTGATATCCACAGAAAACCAAATGATTTAGAAACTGTACCCTGAAAAGAAGATCTGGTGAATGAGACCCATTCCATAAATTTGACATTGGTAATTCTTATTATTGCTGTCATCCAACTATTTCTGATACGGTTTAGTAGCTACTACATCCCCGATGCCATTTAGCGCTCATATTTGAAACAAAAACCACGAATCTCAGCTAAAATACTCCTGACATTACTTCCAAGGAAGTCTTTCTGTAACAGTTGTTTCCATTTACAAGTTGCTGAATTTTTAAATCAGTCAATTCATTTCGGGATGACATGTATATCAACTACTAATATTTCTTTTTCTGCGAAAGCTTAGTGTAAGTCAAGAATAACTCACAAATAGACGCTTGAACAAATTCGTATCTGAAAAATCATTCTTTTTCTTGAACCAAATTGACAGTCAGTACTTTGGATAATACGATGTCTGTTAGGAAATCAACTATCGATCTTCCAGTACATAAAGAAAATTGTGAGAGTTTTCTTTTTATTGATTCATTGCACGTGCCTCATATAGTAACAATTTACAGGGCGGCAACAGGTAAAATTACTGAGCTTAATTGTCTCTCGCTGGGGTGTCGATTATGAGTATTTAGCAGATAAATCTTATTCATTACATTTTTTTAAAGGTCAAAGTTTATGTCTCATTCTTTAAAAATTCGGGTGGTAGCTAGTAAAATTAGTGAGATCCAATATCCCAAAAGCGCTAACAAACGCAATTTTGATTTGTTTGAGACAGTTCTTTTGGTGTATGAACAATTTTACGTTTTTTGCTTCATTTCATATACAGTTGAACCCCGTTATGGCGAACTCGGTTTATAACCAACTCCCGAATATAACGAACAAAAATTTTGGTCCCGTCGTTTTCCTATTATATTTAATGCTATTTCATCCCTTTATAGCAAACCTCTGGAATCTTAAGAATCGGTTATAACGAACTTTTTTCTGGTCGACCATGATTTTTTTTCTGTCTTTACTTTTCCACTGATGTGAAAAAAGGTTTTCGACTCTAATTTTATAAGAAAATGCATGCTGACTGGTAAAACAGGGTGCAAAAGGATCGTTCCTTAAATTGTTTGCTCATTTATCCTAACATTTATCCGAACTGGGATTGCTCGCAAATGTTTAGATTGTCGGCGCTTTACTGTATTTCTATTTGTCTTAATTTTTAGTTAATTTATTTAGTATTGTGCCAGTTTAATGTAATTAATTTTAGTCAATTTAATTCATTAATGATCATATCTAATAGATTTTATGTCCTTTTTCTTAATACATCATTTTCGAACATATAGGTATCGGGTACTAACATACTTATTTTATAAACTCTAACATTTTTTAACGGTTTGGATATAGCGAACCACCGGATATAGCGAACAAAAACTTCGGTCCCTTGAAGTTCGTTATAACGGGGTTCAACTGTAGTATCATATAGTATATAGAATTATCGTAGGTCTGACGACTTCTCATTTTTGTAATTTTTTTTCTGTTTCTGTGTCTTCGTTGATTGTATGCAAACCATCAGTATGACAATGGAAATTCTTAATCTCCTTGGCACTGAAAAACCTGCAAAAAAATTAACACTCCAGAAACGATTCTTTTCATTCGCATGCGCCATAAATTTGCGTCAATGCTTCATTAGAACTGAGCAAACGAGTATTCAGTTAAGTTTCAGAAGTTGCGCTAAAATTTCTTTCATTGTCGCGATTACAGTGTCTGGGTAAAACCGTTTGAACACAATGGAGTGATCCTTGGAGTGGTCACTTTTTTATCTACCAGTATTTTTTTTTAAATTACGAAAGAGATATAAAAATTACGACAAGAATAGCAATAAAAAACTCACCATAAACTGGGTTTCTACGACATTATAAGGTAAATCTAAAGTTACAATTTTCATAATCAAATAGTGAAGACATAAATTTTGATTTAGTCTTTGTAAAAAGACTGAACTGAGATCTGTATTATGGCTATATTTTTTAATACATTTTGGTTTTTTAAAAATCTATTTAGAACTGTACATAAGCAAAATCTATTATATTATTTGGAATCTATGTGCTATTAAAAATAATTTGATACCCATTCGTGGGTTTATTTATCGTATTAAATTAATTTTCCAGCTATAATTAAATCTTCAACGAGTTAGCATTTGCACTTATCTAAGTTACAGCGACAATTCAGGTTAAGAAAATTATGTTCTCTGAATAGTGTTTCAAGATGCGCACTCGTGGTAAATTGTTGAAACGGTCTCTCATAATGTATTTACACATCCTTGAGTATGGCAATGTAATAGATAATGACAGATTTCCATTATTCATACTTATGGGGTCATAAGTACAGAAGGGGCTGTTTAGCGAATAATATTAATTTTTTTGTCAAACTTGATAAATTTGCTAGATAAAAAATACACCTGATAGGTTGAAACAACTTTAGAAACAAGTCGTATGTTTAAAGAACATTTGTAGTTTAAATCATTCGCAACTAAATTAAAAACATTTCTGTATATTCCGGACATTTAGAGTCATGTGACACGTATTCCATGGATTATCAAAAAATAATTTTTCTCGAAGTTTTCAAAAACTTTACAAAGATTGTCGAAAGCGCTAATAAAATGATATATTTCAAAGAAATATTTTGTTTTCTAACTTTCTTTTCCAAAATCATGAACAAATTTACTGAACGATATTGTTATGATACACATAATCAACAATTCCTGTTTAGACCAAAATACTATAAGACAGCTAAAATTTATTGTAAATATGCCGTGATTCTCTTAGAAAGGTACTTTAGTGGTAAATTACCTTTTGGTCATTTCGAGAGAAACCAATTTTTATTATTCGAATTTACAAGATAAATGTTCTTGAAGTTTTAATTTTTTATTTACACCTTTGCTTCAAGTATATTTCAAGTATTTTTTAAGTTTGATATACGACATTTAACTGCTGTGGAAAAAAATTAACAAAAATGAAGCAATCGTTGATTTTGGATTTTTTTAATTTTACGGAGCTGAAATCCTTTTCAATTTTTTTATTAGTATTTTAATGCATTAAACAAATGAATTAAGTTCAAAAGAGTTTCTTATATACAAAATAGTACTTTTCTTACCCTACAAAAATATTAATAATTCAATGGTAAAAATTTATAAATAAATAAAACATTTATTTAAAATTTGCCAAACTTTTACGAAAATTCTTATAAAATTAGATTTTTTATTAATTCAGTTTATAAAAATAAAAAAAAAAACATAAAAAATATTTCGGCTAATTAATTCTTTCATGTGATTTATGATGAGGATAACTTTCTTTTTTTTTATAGCTATAGTCAAATGGAACATTTTTGTGCCTTTTTTAACGCGTTTTAGATTTTACATTAAATTTGAAAAAATATGCATCTCTGAACTTTCTGTTTTTCTTTTACTGAAAGAAATTTTATGATCTAGAATTTTTTTATATATGCAAAATATAAAAAATTGTACTGTTTAAAATGCATTACAGCTTGAAATTTTATTTAGTAACCAACAAAAAAAGTGGAAATAATCATACAGCATTTTAAAGTTTTCTTGTAAACGTTTTGATAAAAATGTATATCATGAAAAGTAAATGTCTTCTATCATAATGAAGCACAAAAAAATCATTGAATTTATAAAGATTTTTGATAAACCATAACTTTAGTGGCAATTAATTTGTTTACTTTGCCTATTATTAATAAAATTGTCTGAAATTTTATATTCGCAGTTTACTTTTTGTGAACATATGCACTTAGAGCTAAAGTAACATCATGAAATTATTCCCAAATTCCCCAGACTGTTTGGTAAGAACAAATGTGTAAATGTTAGTAATCATAAAACTTCAGATGGAAATAACATACGTATTGTAACATATTCCTGAAATTTAACTCATGTACTTATAATATTCCTATTCATCATCGTGTTGTTTACTATTAGTGGACTAAACGTGATAATGGTGCATTAAAATAACGCCAAATCCACCCTATATATGGGATGAGTCTAAATTGTTTTCACAAAATAATAAGGGTAATAATACGCATCCAGAAGAGCAATGATTATCATGGAACGAAAATCAAAGAACTTATTTAATTACAAATACAGAGTGATTCATCGTAACTGAATTCCATTTGACGGTAATTAAAGATTTATAAATAAATTTGATAGATTTGATAATAATTCAAAAACAATCTTCAGGAAAAATAACAATATTGCAAAGAAACTGTAATGGTATGTAACTTGTTTTGTATTACATGTGATAACATCAGGGAAATTTCTTAAAAAACAGGTTGTTCGAGCAAATTATGTTATTGTGTGGACAAGTAAACACACTCTAAGCTGTGGAGCGTAAAGTGCATACTTCTGGCGCTTATAATAAAACATTTTACCACTTTATATTTATTTATTTATTTATTTTATTTTATTTTTTACATTTACTACAAAATAATACTACTTTTTTTGGTCAAGCACTTCAATACCCTTTTTAGCGATTTTCTCACATTACACTGCGAAAACAAATATGTTTTTGGCATCTAGAATCACAATTGTGTCTCTAGAAAAAATAGTTCAATATTATCCCTTTAAATTCTAGTTCTCTTTGCTAGAGAGTTCTAGATTCTCCTACTGGAATTCAAGAGCGTTTATCTTCTCGTAGTCAAAATGTATTTAAAAATCGATGCAAATCGATGCAGACACAAGTAACAAGTTAATTAACAAAGTCCCATTTTTATGTGTCAAATGCAACCACAAAGACATAAAAAAGAATTATATACAGGGTTTCCAGCAAATAACACCCTGATTTCAAAATTAAATTTCTCAAAAACAAAGATCGATAGTAATATACGGTAAACGGTTTTTTCATTAGGTAAGCTGTAAAAATCTTATACAGAAATTTCAAACAGTGAATATTTTGAAAAAATTGCGTTCTGATTGCATAGAATGTTTTGATTTGACATTTTTCTTGTTATAGATTGCCTGCAGAGAAATATTTTTTCAGCTTACAGTGCAATATTTTAAAGATTTTTCGAAGTAAATTTTTTGAATTTCGAAATTTCAAAAATTTAATTTAAAAAAACTATGAAACATGGCAATTTAAGCCGAAAAACACATTCTCTGGCAGCAATCTAAAGCAAGAAAAATGCCAAATCGAAGCATTCTATGCAATCAGAATGCAATCTTTTCAAAATATTCACTGTTTGAAATTTCTGTCTAAGATTTTTACAGCTTACCTAATGAAAAAACTGTTTACCGCATATTACTATCCGATCTTTGTTTTTGAGAAATTTAATTTTGAAATTGGGGTGTTATTTGCTGGACACCCTGTATATATATATATATATATATATATATATATCTTTTTTTATTTTTAGGCATTTAAATATACTTTTGAAAATTTCTGTCTGATACAGAGAAGCTAAATGAACACAAACTTCTTTCTCTTTAATTATTTTTTTTAAATCTCAATTGCCAGAATTGCTAGAGACACATTGTAAAATTATGGTACAGTTGTTCCACGTAACATCATTAGAAATAAATTTTATAGTTAACATGAAATTACAGCACAAAAAAATAAAAACTTCCGTTTTATTTTATACCTGTAGAATCACATTGATTATTTCATTAGTAAGATTAAAAATAAAGAAATTTTTCAAAAGTATAATGTTTTCAATTGCAAAGATTTTCAATGTCTTCCGAAATAACCGATTTTTATAGCCTTTTAAGAATAGAAGAGTTTTGGTAGAATTTAATAGCCTTACTGTCTAACCCTAGTAGGATAATATTTGATGGGATAAAATTAATTACCGATGCCAATTTATGTCGAGGGAGGATCAACATAATTGTGTGGTGCAAGCTCGGCCTCAAATCACAGACTAATAGGAAAATGTATTTTCTTTTTCTTTAGGATAACTTACACAATTATGTAGGTCCGGTTTTAAAAAGATAGACCTAGATACAAATGAAGAATATTGTCAAATCTCGAGTAATATTTCCTTCGCTTTAGTTGAAATAGAAATAAGGGAGATGATTTTGAGTTAACTGAGCAGTAGGGTTAACATGAAAAGGGTTATTTGTAATCAAAATAGTAAAAATCTTTAAAATAAATCTTGTGTGTATTCAATTTTGTGCATTGGCGTGTTTTACAAATATTTTAATATTTAACATAGGTTTTTGTGCTGTCGGCTCTTGGCCAATGTAGGACGAGGATCATGGGAGAGATTTCAATCATCAAAATCACACGCATATTAATTAGGAAACATATCCAGCAAATACACAGGAAGCGGAAAAATTTGTATGCGTTCTGCTGACAAGAAGTCTTAAAATTTCTTGCAACATATAGTCTGGTGCTATCCTGTTGAAAGAAAGCTCCAGGAATGTCTTGAGGAACCGGAATGACTTCGGACTCCAGCGGTTCACTGACATATTTGTTGCTGTTCGGATTACCCACAATTTTAACAGCTGCGACCATCCAAGATGCGCCCAGATTATAATGCTGGGTGTTCACCACCTATGCCGTTTGAAGATGCATTTCAGAATAGAGCTTCATCTGTTTAAAGACTAACTCAAACGCGACCAACATAGTACCACAAATTAAAGTGGAATTTGTCAGAATAAAAGATTTTTTACCAATATGAATACCAATGTCTACTGTAATAAGCACATTGTAGCAGCAGGCATCGATGGATTTGCTTGAGAGGGATTTTCTACAAAGGAGTTCTTCCAAGCATTCTACTGTACAGCTGACGCCAACGAATTGAAGAAGCAGGCAGTGATATTTCTTTAGCAGTTGCCCAATCTGCTGTCAACTGTTTAAATGAAGCTGGACTCAAATTAAATAGCTAGTATCGCGCATTAACACCACAGTCCATTTCGTTTGTCCCGTTTGTCCACTTCCATATTTCCCAGTTGCCTGACCTCGTCAGTCCACTACTTCCAAACTCGGGTCACTCTCCTGCTGTTACACAGTACACAGGCTGCTATTGTACGATAGTAAAAGCTTTTATCACGGAGGCTGAAGATTCTTTCCCGTTCAAACTCCGTCATTTGTGTCGCCCGCTTTCATCGAAGAGACACGGTTACGTCTTGCGTAACGTTTATCACTAACAAATAATTCTAGGCAAATTGCAATGTCTCACTACAGCCGTCTATTCATAAGGTTTCAGAAGCAGTCGTGAGGCGTTGTTCAGCTCACGCGTACGAGGTGAATATAAAATTTTTATCACTTGCATAACACACTTATACTTTGCATTCTCTGAAATTTTCATCTTAATCACGTCATTCCTTCATGATGCTGTAATTTCCTCCAACAAGAGAATAAATCGCAATTTTTTCTTATAATTAAAATTACTCAGCATGTATCACCTTGACACCTTAGGTCCTGCTGAAAGCCTTTGCCTATCTAAGAGGAATATTTTGTGGACAAAATAGCTTGAGTACAATTAACCCAAATTAAGCCGTTGATTGAAGCATTTTTTTTTTATTTGTTGCATATATAAGACTTCAAAATGGCATTTAAAACAGACCAAGAGTCTAAATGTCTGGCATCAAATATCACAAAAGTAATAAATTTACAGTTTTTAACATAATTAGTATCTTTTTTAGATATAGTTTGGTTTTAAAACAATTATGAAAATTTTCATTTTTAAAATTCAAGTAACTCGGATTCAAGCTATGTCGTGGAGTTATCATAACTAGTAAATGTATAATATGAAATTTAAATATCTTAAAATTAATAATAATTGCGATTTGTTCTCACCTCATTACAAATTAATAAGATAAAAAAACATTTTTTGTAGTTTTTGATGTATATTTTTATTTTCGTAATAGCATTAAATTTCTCTTATAATTAAATGTTTTTTAATACCAACCACTGGTAATGTGTTATGCCTCAATGCATTAATCAAAAAACTGTTTTTTTTTTCTTTTTTTTTTTGTATTTAATTTTTTATTGTTTTCACTCAGATATTTTTTTCTGATAAAAAAAAAATACATTGCTTGGTGGGTAAACAAAGAAGCATCAATAAAATATTTCAAAATAATATTTTATTCAATAGCTTTCAAAGGACACTCACGGTACTTCTTGAGAAAACCTACGGCAACGCATCCATACATGCATGATGTATAAACAATTTAAAGAATACTAACTAACCAACCTTAGGGTATTTGTATTCAACATCTATAAAATATATTTTCTTTCCATATGAAATCGCGCTTTATGTGAAACCATATTATGAATTGCGAAGCGGGATTAAAAAATACGCTTTCTAAACAAAATACACAATACTTTTATTGAAACGATCGTCTTGCTATTTATTGCATGACTATGTTCGTAATTTATTATTTCAGGAAGATATCAACACCTCTGGGTATTTTTTGTATCTGTAAATGTTTTGAATCGGAAATTTTAACACTGAATCACTAAACAATCACAGTAGCTGCTGCATTTAAATTGAATTTGTTTGATATTATTCTGTTTATGTTTAACTTTTAAAAAAGCCATTTGTGCATATATATTCATATAGTTGCTTTCAAGAAATGCAGTGGAATATCGAAATTTTTTATGAAGACATGTGCATACAAAAAGTTTTGAGTAACTCTTAATTTTAATTTTAGTGTATGTAAGTAAAGTTTAAAAAAGAAAAAAATATCATGAGTAACGCATTAATTATTAAACATTTTCAGTTATTGCGGAGTATTTTTTTTTTTTTTTTTTTTTTTTTTTTTTTAGAATCTTATTTAGGAATTCTTCGTTTTCATAAAAGTTTTTTGTAAATAATAAAGTTGACCTTACAAAATAATCTGTAATATATTACTGTTTATTTGTTAGTCATATTAGATTATGGAAATTGTACAATGAAACTAAAATCAGTTATTTACATTTGTATGGATCCAAATATGTTATAAATTTTGGAACTTTGAATTTTAAATTAATTTGTGAAATAATATTTTTATTTATTTTTTATTTATTTTTGTAACTTTTAATTGCATTTTCTATAATGATGACAGTTGAAATACTCCATGATTGTGAAAATAAAAATAAATAAATAGATATACAAGTAAAAAAAAAGATAAATTAAAATAATAGAATAGCGTTTTCTACATGAGCAGATGGGCACAATATTTATGTTTTTGTTACGTTTGTGTAAATCTATTTAATGATTTTAGTTTACATTCTCTTTTAAATAATGTAATATTTATAACATTTAAATAAAACATTGACATGTTTTACCTTTCCATTTACTATGTTTGTAGAAAACACTTAATGCATTGTTGTTATTTTTGATATTATAATCGATTCGTATGAAATATCACTTTCTGAAATTTTTTAAAATGTAAATGAGTGTACTTAGACAAAACATGGAGTCTGAACATAGCATATGCTGAAATTGGAGTGTTTTAATCCAAAACATGGCAATACTTGCTTGGTCGAAGTCGCTTCGGCAAGTTAGTAAAATAAACATTGGCTTGGCGATAATAACAAGCTCGACACAGTTTTGTGAAAAATCTTCTCGAACATTTTCATTGTTCGTATTAGATTGTGAGGTGGCAGCACAGATAATCACCTTATCGATTTTACACGTAAAAAACTAGAAATCTCTACTCCCAAGGCCCGTCAAGCCATATTTTGGTGAAAAACGATAAAAAACCCGATTTTAGTGGTTGTTTCATAGTTTTACCACCGTAATTTCCTGCACTGAAAAGTATGAAAAGATTGGGAGCAGGGAAACATAATGGTAAGCCTACGAGTAAACCTCTAAAATTGGATTTTTAGGTGTTTACCACCAAGATAGGACTTATCAGATCGATTGCGTTTTAATTTTTGAACCGAGATTTAACTAATCCTAGATTTTCATCAAAAAGTTTATGAGATGAGTGTCTGTAAGCAGCAATGTTACAGATCCTAAAAAAATATCCACTACTATCTTGAAATTAGTACACCCAGCTCAAGCAACTTAAGCTGCACATGGCACTTGTAAAAAAAAAAATGTTAAATAAAAGTTGGATGGTAAAATTATCCTCCCCCCTTAGAAATTTATCATGGCCATAAGCCCAAAGCTACTCCCAAGGGTGGGTGCCTATTGCCTACTATTGTTGCTGCCTTCCGATCTATATCTATCCTTTTTTCTTGTTATATTAAACTACTGTTACCTTAAAAATCACGAAATTTATAAATTTTAACTTTGCAATTTTCAGAATTTCCTTCTGGCTAATTTTGCAATTGGCCGCTTGTGCTCATATCGTTGTGCTAAAGATGTCTTCATGGAGAACTTTTGAAAGAAAAATGATTACAATTATCGATTTTGTACAAAACAAATCTTGAACACTTTGGATGTTTAAAGCGCCGAAATGTCACAGTATCGAATCCATGAACATCGGTTCTACTTGTCATTTAGTAAACATCTTGCTAACCACTGGACTGAGTGAATCATTTTTTGTAATGATAAATTTTGTATTTTCAATAACATAAATATTTTCCAAATGTAAAATAAAATACGATCCTCCCCCTCTTTGCCCTAAAAAAACTCAAGAAAGAAAATGCATTTTTGTGCAAGCTAGTTATTTTTGTTTGACTATATTTTATCACACGACTCAACAATCGTAATTTTCACGAAGAAAACAGTGACATATAATATTCAGAATTGAAGAAAACACCTAAATTCAAAATTCGGTTTGTAAATTTGCAAATATTTAGCTAGAAACAGTTCTTCCTGCAGTGAAAAAAAAGACAATTTTTCTTAATCTACAAAGAAGTACTGTAATCACGAACAAAAATATAAAATAACCTCGTCCGAATCACTCAAGATTTTGAGAAACATTCTTTTATCTATAAAAACCTCATTAAAATATACAAGTTTGAAAGTTTAAGCTGTCAAGAATAATGAATCTTTTAATGCTTATTTTTTTCCTAAACAAAAATGTCTGACTTCAACGTATTTACCCCTTCGTGACGGGAGCCTTTTACGAAATTTTTAATGTATTGTCACCGGTTTTAAAAAACAGAACTTTGTGCTTTATTAAATAGAGAAAATACTCCGATTTTATAAGGCAAATTATACGGTAAAACTTTACTTGTGAAGATAAATAACGATCCTTAAGCCTTTTTGCTGTACGTATACATGTCGCTCGTCCCCAAGTGGTTAAAGGTACATTTCAGGTTATGTACCCTTTGCTGTTGGCTAATGTACCACATTAATGCTTTACAACCCTTTGATTTTTAATGCAAAGTTCAACTTAATCTGTAAATTAATAAGCAATTTAGATAATTATAAAAGAAATTACTAGAGAAAAAAATTACTAAAAGCTGCTTGAGGCAAGTTTTATAATTTCTATTAAAGAGCTTTTGTTAGTATTTGAGGACTATAGCGTGTAAGAACAATATAAATGGAAACAATATTATTTTTCTATGAAAGAAATTTTAAATTGAATTGTTTGTATAATCCTTTCAACTATAATAGGATTTTAAATCGCCCTGTACTAGATATAAGTATCATAAGATACAAGCAATTATCGAATTCCTTGAATTTCAATGGAAAACACGAATCCGAATGAAGTACGTAAACACTCCTAATTAGCATTGTTGTTAAGAATAACTTGCGCAAATGCTACTTAAAACAACTGTTTGCAAAACATTTTTCCCTAACATTTTTCATATTGCAGATTTAAAATTATTGCATCCTCTTAAGAGTTACTAATTAAAATTCGATGTGATAGTTTAAATCAAATCTGTTTCAAAATAAATTTAATGCTGTTGTGACAATATTTCAGTTTTATAATTATACACTGATAAAATTTACATTTATAGAATAAACATGTTCTTGATAATCTGAACTTAAATTTGAATTAAATTTTAAATATAAGAGGTAAGAAATATTTTACGTAAGTATTTGAAATTAATACTGTAATGTATGCATATTAATGAATGTTTTTCCGCTTTTTTGTTAATAAATAAATCGACAAATAAAACAAGCATATCAATGCATATATATATATAAGATGTGATTTCATATTTTTATTAATACCTAAACCGTAAAACGTTATATATATGAGTTGTAATTTTCAAACTAAATGAAAAAGTGTTTTCTAGGATTTTAATAATGAGCCTTAGGCTTGAGGTGCTAATGCTCTGCCAACTGAACGATATAAAGTTGCGAAATTTTACTTTTTTATAATGCTCTTACGAGGAAGGTCTTCATAAGCGCATACTCAGATTTTTTATTATTATTATTTTGGAATATTCTCCTCATGAGGCTACATAATTTATAAGACGAATTCACGTGGATTATCTATACTGTTAAAAAAATTCTGAAATTCACAAACATTTTTTCTCTGAATTTCACAGAAAAGCTCCCTTTTAACAACAAAAGGGTATTTTCCGTTACAAATTACAAAATTCCATCATATTTCCTGAAAAAAACGAAACGGATGGAAATACAAACAAAAAACGGAAACACTCCGTTGTGTGGGGCGCTCCATGGCCCAATGGTCCAGGCACCACACCGCTAATTGCCTGCGCCCCACCACCGGCCGAGAGGTTCTGACCTCAAACTGGTAGACGGTAGGTGCTGGGTTCGAACCCAATCGCGACCGTCGGCCTAACCGTTCGGAGTTTTCCGTGGTTTTCTTCGAACCTTGCGTAAATACGGGTTAGGTTCCCTTAGAAAGACCCCCACGGAGGGCATCACACCTCTTAGGGCCTATATCCCATAGTGTAGATAATTGGCCGACATACATGCAACAACAACAACAACAACAGCTAAATGCGTGCGAGCGCAGATTGTGGGTTCGAGTCGCATTGTTGCCATGGAATAACGAAACATAAAAAATTCCTTTTAAATTACATTTTTTCTGTTTATTTTTTTCTCTTTTTCTTATTAAAAATCTTTTAATTTATTAGCCGAAAAATAAATAAAGAAAGAAAGAAATAGTGTACGACAATTTTAAAAAAATGTCTATATATATATATATATATATATATATATATATATATATATATATATATATATATATATTTGTAAAAAAAAATTTATAAAAAAATTTTTATTCCAAAAAAAACAGTGGTTTTAAACAGTGATTTTTTTTAATTTAAACTATTTAAAAAATTAAAAATGATTTTAAAAATAATAAGTACTATGCATCAGTCTAAAATAATCCGTTTACAAACATTCTAAGGAATATATTTGAAAGGACATCTTTAAAAAGCACAACAGATTTTTCCACTAACTCATAAAATACATACTTTGTACCGTTTAGCATCAGCTCATTGCATTGGCTCAGTTTGTAAGAATTTGTTCCGCAATCTGAAGGTCCCGAGTTCAGTCCTGAGGACGGCGTGAACTAAATTATCCAAAATAACAATTAAGTAAAATAACATAGCAGCTTAAAATCCCTGGGTGATTTCGAATTCTTTGAAGATTAATCGGTAAATCATTTTCAAAAATCATATTAAATTATTACTATTATCATTAATTATTATTTGGCTCAGTTTGTAAGAATTTGTTCCGCAATCTGAAGGTCCCGAGTTCAGTCCTGAGGACGGCGTGAACTAAATTATCCAAAATAACAATTAAGTAAAATAACATAGCAGCTTAAAATCCCTGGGTGATTTCGAATTCTTTGAAGATTAATCGGTAAATCATTTTCAAAAATCATATTAAATTATTACTATTATAAATTAAACTTTGTAACGGAAAGATGCTGATTCTTACACCGGAGTTTTCCCTTCTTGTATCTCCCACAACGGAAAATCTACTAGCGGAACGGTAAAAGTTCGGCTACTATTGCTGCCGGTAGTTTCACCTGGAATCCACAGATTTATTTTTAACATTGTATATCAGATGTCTGCACGGTCCAAAATTTCCAGGCTCGGACCCAGGCCGTTGTAAAGTTACTTTGGCCCGGCCCACTGTAAAACTCAAAAGTTCGGACCAGCCCGACTCGTTGTGGCCCGAAACAATTTCTAGTTTTCTAAAAAAATCAGATTTTTATCATATAATTAAGATTCCTTCAATGAATACTGTATGCATATCTATACAGCATTCATATCTCTGCCGGCCCGGTTCGTTAGAAAAATCAGAACCATTCCACTGGGCCGAGTACGGGCTACGGGCCAAGCCAGGTCTTGTGTAGACCTCTAAACTATATCGTAAAAAATCTTTGTAGATATTTTTTGTCAATTTACCTACGATTCGCGACCCAGCGGAATTTTAAAGCGTACATTTTTATTGTAAATATAATTTAAATTAAAAAATATTTACCCTTTATGCTAAACTAGTTTAAGTAAAATCAAATTAAGATTGCTTGTTCTCAAATCCTGAAAGGCAAATTTATGACATAGGTTTTTTCATCTTTGTGCAGAAACGCATGAAATTGCCAATTTTTGCTATTCAGAGACTATGTAATCGAAATTTTCCATTTTTTCGTAAACGCAAGAGATCTTTCAGAATAAACTGTCAAACTGACGTTTTGAACAAAATTTCCAGACGAAAATAGAAAAATCAATAGTCACGTGATAGTCAGTCGCTCATAACTCGATATATTATTTACCTATCAATAGTGGAAAACTTCTTTCTACTCCAAATAACTTCCATAATCAGTTCTGTCAATTTTGAATACGATTATGACCTACCTACAATATTGATGATTAACAATCATTTTTGGAGATCTATCTACCTGTCCTGGATAACATATAAGAATTGGAAGAATGTTGCGCCTGTGAATACCAGTAGCAGACTGTCAGTCTGCATTCTTCCAATGAAAAAGTGTGTCCAGCAATTTAATTCCTTACCATACATACTTTAACTCGATGGATGTGATTTTTATGTCTTAAATCAATATCTTCTCAAATCGCTCCAAGACTGACCAAGAGACGGGCTACGCCTTCTGAGTTATGAGACATGAAGGAATAATTTATACAAGACAGGTGAAATTACGAATCAAAAATTCCATGTATCCGGCAGAACTCTTGGCGATCAAGGTAGCCATTCGAGAATCAGAAAACTCGAATCGCAAAAGCATCACCATTTATTCCGTAAGCTGTTCAAGTCTACAGGGTTGGAAAATATATTTACCTCTAATAATCTACTTTAAATTATAATACACGCTCTGAAACATGCAAATTCACAATACCTAGTTGGTTCAGGTTCAGGGCCCTTCTGATTGGCTCGCTAGATTCAGAATTCAGACCATACTGATTTTTAGAGTCTTGGAATTTACAATCGACTACATCATGCATCGCATATTCTCGATGAACATATTGCATGAATCTCATAGTGTAGAATCTTTTAAAATGCATCAAATTGATAAAACCGCAATCATTATAACGAATATTAAAAGTTTTTATTAAATAATTGCTAATGTTGTTTAAAATAATTTTTATATCTTATTTAAATGTTCGAAAATAGAAATTTTCAATTTTTTTTATTCAATGTAATAAAACTTAATTAATAAACTTTTGTAATTTAAATACTGAAAAATAAAATAATATTTTTTTCATTCGAATTATTTTTTATAACTTGAATGTCGAAAAACACAATTCTCCATTTCTTTTAAATTTTCACTATTTGGAGTTGAATTGAGGTACAACAGTATTGGAACCAAACAACATACCCCATAGTTACCACTCATTCATTCTTAATCAGCTTAGAACGAAAATTCTAATCTACCGACTATGAATTCAAATGTATTCAAAGTCAGTATGACCTGGATATATGAATTTGGTAGGTCAATTAGAAAAGTTCTCGATCTGAACCGAATAGGTATTATGAACATGCCTACAACTTTCCCTCAACACTTTCTTTTTTAATTGGAGACCCTGGAATGACTCGAAATGATATTTCAAATGAGTATTATCAAAATATATTTCAAAATGTCTTGCTGCCAACTGACTAAATTTCCAATAGTTTCATTAATATCTAAACTTTTCATTACAACTTCCACTATGAACTTATTCTTCTACGAAAGAAATAACTGTAAATAATATGTACGGTAAACTTTGTAAAACTTTACCTAATTATAAAGTAGGAGAAGTCTAAGTTCGTCTCTGAGTGGGGCTAGTAGAGCTTTAGCCCACGCATAGGCCTCCTCACTTAGTTGAATCTAGTTCATTTTGATATCCCCGTTAACTTTATTAAACTGTGAAGTTGTATTATAGTATTCTGAAAATGTTGAAAAGTGTTTCATAATCTATGTTCTGTGGATAATTTTTCTTCCTTGTTTAATTATTCCTGGAAGAAGCTCTAGAAGATCTGGAATCATACAAATCAATAATGATAATCATGTTCAAGTATAAATATTTAATTTCTAAACTGAAATATAATCTTTTAAATCTATTAAAAGCATATTAGACATACCCAGGGGTATAAAAATTAAATATTGCGAAATGTTTGGAAAATGTTGAAGTATGAATAAAATTAATCTGGGATATTTCAATATTTGAGATCAAATTACTGCACACTTTCATGGAATAATGATATTTATGAGTAAATTGAATGTGTTTCAGTCATTGGGAACATTTAAATATCGAGATGTTTGACGTGCAGTCTGTTTATGCAATACTGAAAGTAACTTTTGACAAATAATTCCATCAAGCATGGGTATGGAGACGTGGGGACAAGCTAAATATTCTCTAAAGATTATGTTTGTCTGTTAATTAGGATTCTTTCAGCATTCTATTTAATAATAATTAAAAGTTTTTAAAAAAGAAAAAAATACTTTTGTAATATTATACTGAATGATATTTTTGGAATTTAGAAGTAGAAATTATTTTTAAATTTAATAAAAACTGTAAATGATGCATTAATCATAGGTTATGATAAACATTCTAATAGATTCAAAATAATTTACTTTATTAAAAGTACTATTTATAGGCATTAGTTTTAGATCTTTTAAAATATTCTTGAAAATAATTTTATATACATAAAATACAATTGTCACCATCAAAATAAAAGTTTGTATAATCCGAGAGTTAAAACTGATAACGTTTTCGTCCTTCCTAGGACATCTTCAGTCAGCGTAAGTGGAAATCATTTTCTCTTGAGCTTTATATACCGTGCAAATCCCCCGGTCTCCCCTCTTTCCTTCTGTTTTTCCCTACTTTTTCGCCAAGCATCTTAACCCATCTGGGGTCAATGGCTGCATGTGCCATATCATTACATGATTTTTCTTTTGTAGCCATTGACCCCAGATGGGTTAAGATGCTTGGCGAAAAAGTAGGGAAAAACAGAAGGAAAGAGGGAAGACCGGGGGATTTGCACGGTATATAAAGCTCAAGAGAAAATGATTTCTACTTACGCTGACTGAAGATGTCCTAGGAAGGACGAAAACGTTACCAGTTTTAACTCTCGGATTATACAAACTTTTATTGTGGTGGTGAAAATTGTATTTTATGTATATAAAATTATTTTCAAGATTATTTTAAAAGATCTAAAACTAATGCCTATAATTGGTATTTTTAATAAAGTAAATTATATATGAAGGCATTATACTTGTGATTGTGGTTATCTACAATTTCCTGAATAGATTCAAAATAATATATCTAACTTCACCCTAAAGTTATATCTAAATAAACAGATTAGAAAATGCAAAACACAATTAAAAATTAAATTTTTTCGATACCTAGTTACAGATTCAAAATGATAAAAAATCTTTTGAGCAACCCTGAAAATGATCTATGGATTTCTACATGCACTACGTAATATGCAAAAATTTATCTCAATCATGAAACACATAACCAGATTAAAAATTCTTTTACTGTAGTTTCCGACAATAAGTAGAAATAAATTAGATTTCTCTCGTGCAATTCTGCATATGATCTATGAAATGTATATTTCGAGTTACATGCAGAATATTAGTTGAATTAAAAATCACCTGTGAAAATTATATAATTAATTTCCAGCAATATTTCTCAAACGCAGTGTTGCAAACGAATTATGTTGTGTATCACTGTAAATGGATAATAATGTCGAAACGCACAGAAGATAGAGCATAAAATATTTCCAATGCATCGAAATTTGAATGTGAGAATTTACTACATTATTCTGCACCAATAAACGAATCAACAGCAGCTACAGATACTGCCGAAGCACGTGTTTTCATCTAAGACATTCACAAAAACTTCCAATTGTAGAAAACTTTGCCAGTACTTTTTCAATTAACATAGGGTTCTGATTTGTAGATTTGCTCGAAAAATTTTCCGGCTAAATGTGAGTTACAATTGAGAAATATATCTGTCATAACCACTAATGCTGCTCCTTTGATTGTAGTTCAAAAATTTTATTAGCAGCATTACTAAAACAAGGAAGAACCCGTCGATTTCCTCGACGAAAGAAAATGTTTCAGAAGGAATTGTTGCATTGATTTATAATTAACCTACAAAACTAGTTACAATAAAAAAAGAACCTTATATTGGTAAGTTTAATTTTTAAACAAATGATATATAAATTTAAATTAACAAATTACTATTTCTATAAAACTCAGTTGTAGAAATTATTAAAATTAAACTTTAATCGATATGTAAACAATAAAATATAATATAGAGCTTTTATTAAAATAAAGTTAGGAATTAAGGCTCTTATGCTTGGTATTCCAAAATAAATAAAAAAATATTGCCCAGTTAAACTGATGGCATTGAGCTCACAGGCTACGCATACTAATTGTACATTACAGCCTTATATTTTCAAGGGTTAATTCCGTTCGAAAAAAAAATAAGAAGGGGAAACAGCTCTCCCCTTTCCTCTTTTTTATATTTAAACATTGAACCTCCTAAACTATCAAGGACATGCTTTATCATATAAAAAATCTATATCCAAAATTCACAGCTAATCAGATAATTCTTAATAAAAACCCATTTAGCATTTATATAAATTATGAGGAGTTATCCCTCTCTTTTTTACTTAACCATTAAACTTCCAAAACTATTTAGAGGTTTGAACGAAATCTGACAATTCTGCTTGAAAAACCCATTTATAAATTAAGGGAAGGGGCATTAGAACCCCCGTTCCCTCTGTTTATACTTATTCAATGAACACCTTATAACAGCCACGGAATCGTCTCATCAGAATGATCCTATATCTAAATTTTGAACAAAAAAAGTTAATTCTGCATGAAAAACCCGTTTAAATTAATTAAGGGGAGGGGCATGAGCCCCCCCTGTTCCGCCTCTTGTACGTATCGAATGAACTTCAAAAATTAAGCAGGGAATCGCCTTATCAGGATATACTTATATACAAACTTTCAAGTGGATCGGATATTTTTATCATGAGTTATCGCGTTACACACGTACGAACGAACGAACATACATACATACAGAACGGGCGGGCACACAAGCTCTCAGGCTATGATAGCCTGTGAGCTAAAAACAGCAAAATGTATTCCGCTTTGACTCAATCTTTGGATTTTTTCCAAGTGAAATTTAAACCCGACATTATTTTTACCATCTCGAAATTTCCATATGCACCGCTCTTATCCGTGTTAACGCTTTTTAAAAAATGGTATTTTAATTTGATCATTTCAAGCTCATTTTAACTCAAAATTTGAAATCTCGATTGCTACTGGCTGTAAAAAGACACTAATATATTTATATGTGTTTATGTATATACTTTTATGTATAAAAGAAATTTTCTGAAATAATAACATGCAATAAGTACGATACATTTTATTCCTGTGACGTTAAAGTATAAACAAAGTGTTGTATCGACTTTAAGAAAAGTTTTTAATAAACTAAAAACCTTTTGATTGACAAATAAAAGCGAAATAAGACCAAATTCACAGGACTTTATAACTATGTCAAGAATGAAAATTCTTCACATAGCACGCATTTTAAATTCAATATTTTTTTCACTTTTTACGAAAAAGTAGCAGCAAAAAGGTTCAATAATTTGCTTTTTCCACATATTTTTAATAGCAATGGAATACGTCTGTTGCCACAATTACAAAAACGGTATAAAAAAACTACAAAAAAATAATATAACTCAAAAGCAAATAAATATGTAGCTTTCAAACAAATTGCATTTAAAAATACATTTTTTTCCTATACGATGGTGTAGAAATTTAAAATGTGTAATGTTTATAAACTTAAAAATTTACAGTAGCAAAAATTGCAAAACCGAAATTTCATTTCAAATTTCAAACGGTTGCCATTCGCAAAATGACTTTTGCGTTACGCACAGATACGTTTGGCCTTTATTATATAGATAGATAGATAGATAGATAGATATGCTGAGAGAGACTTTTAGGAATGAAACAGAGCAAAAAATATAGGGTTTTTTTCTATAAAATTTATGTGTTTAGCTTTTTAGCATGAGTAGCAGTAAATTTCTCATAATCAAGTTCAGTACTGACACAAAAGTAATGTATTGTAAAGAAATTTCTGCTTTTCAAGATGAACATTAAATATTTATAAAAAAAAAGATTCTTAAATTTATTTTTAAAATCATATTTCTTTAACTTGTTTATATTTATATGCTATCCTAACGTTAAATTTCTTTGAAGACAAACTGAAAACCTTTCATTCTTTGTTGCATCCTATAAAATCTATTTATTTAAAGACAATATTTTGCTGATAAACAAATTCCTTTTTAGTAGCAACTAAAGCTCACTATTTTATTTCCTAAGGGAGAAAACAATGTTTTTGTAATAAAACTATTTCCTGAAAAAAATTTCAAAAGGTCCGACAATTTATACAGTGGAGAAGACTACTGCAGGTTTTATTCTTATACTTTTTATATCAGATTATTATTATTTCTTTAAATTTACATTACATAATTTTTTAACGGGATTAAGTAAAAAACTTGTCGTTGGGGGCCACCGTAATACTTTTCAGTCATGTGTATGCACAGAAATAAAAAGTGAAAATAAAACATGTGTAAACTATTTATAAAATGCATTGCAATACCTAATCAAAATATAAATTCATATTTAAATATTTTTATCAAAACGACATCCTATTGAATAACAATGGAAGTCTATGGGAATTTGGCGAAATACCAGAAATATCCCCAGTTTGGCGTCACTTTAGGCGAGTAATTACTGTAGGCAAACTTGATGACACATAGCCAAGTTGGTGATTTTTTTTTTTTTTTTTTTTTTTTTTTTTTTTTTTTTTTTTTTTTTTTGATCGACGAGATAATCAAGTAATACCGAGTTACGTAAAATAAACATCCTTATAAATCCGAAAATGATAAACATATTAATTAACAGTATATTGTGTCAAATTAAGCATCTCATTTCCAACTAAAATATATATTTGAATTGAAATTTTAATGAAATACAGGGTCATGAAAAATAGAGTGTGGAAAATAGGATTACGACTATCTCGGCAACTAATTATCTGAAAGATTTCATTCTTTATTCAAGATTTGTGTTTTTTTATTGCATTTTACATTATCTACTTAAAATAGAAAAAAATAGAAAATTTTTATGTACCTTTAATCAGAACGAACATTTCGATAGTCCGAAATAAAATCATTCCAGATATTCCAGGTTACTGATATTCAAGAAGCTTTATTTCCATTATCACATTCTAAGTACAAACCAAATTTAAGGTCTCTACCTCAATTTGTTCGGGAGCAAGATAATTTACAAACATACAGATAGACGGGTGGCAATTTTTTTTTTCTAAAATTATATTTTTTGGAATCTTGAGTGTCTCAAACGCGTAAAATCGTCAAAAAATTTTCGATTTTCAAAGCGATTGCAAGTCTTACCCTATACTACGTATGATGGGTAAGTAAGAAATATTCAATTTGTAATATGTTTATACATAATACAACTGCGAAATCAATGGATACTACTATTTTCATTATAGCTGTTTTTCTTTTTATTAAAGGAGAGTTTATTTAAAATGCAATTCAGTTTGCAATTAAAATGGCTTCGCTATACAAATATAAATAGATTTAAAATAGGGGAAGATGGGGATACTTGAGCCACTTTTTAAATTTTAATTTTTTTTAATTTTTTATAATTTCTTAGAACAAAATAAAATATTGAAAATGAAAATTTGATAATTTTTATTCAACTGAAAACCACTTTCAAATAATTTTGAACTATTTTTCTTTGTCTAATTAATTTTTACTTTTTTTTTACATCGTTGCTCAAGTATCCCCATGGAGGGGATATTTGAGCCATGGTGAAGGGATACTTGAGCCAGTACGAAAAAAAACCTACAAAAGTAATTTTTTTCGCTTTATTTTTACACAAATATTTTACAGGATGATAAATTATGATACATAAAGTCCTTCAAAACCAATTGAGAAAACAAAGCTAGTAATACGATATTTTTTGTCGTTATTGTTGGTGATCGAAGGATCATTGCAAAATCTTTTTACTTTTAGCTACATGGTAACTCAGTAGGGCCCTCTATTGGTGACAACAGTCATTTCTTTGATTAAAAAAACTTACAGTAACAGATGATGTTACAAATTCACTATAAAATATTAATCTTAATATATTATATTAAAAAATAAATATTTTAATATGTTGGACCTGACTAATTGACGTATTGGAGATTATGATTTTTAAAATAGCTTTAAAAAAATTTAATGTAATAAAAATTAAAGTGAAAACTATGTTTACATTTATCTAAACAGGCTATTTTTTTAGTCAAAATGAAAAATAAAATGGATATTTTCATTAAAAATACACATTTAAAAAAAAATTTTAAGTCATTATTTTTTAAAGAAAAAAATATCAATTAGTGAATATAAGAACGCAATTTTATTTTTTGTTTGTTTCATCCATGTCTAATTTCCTAGTGGGGATGGTTGAGCCATGGCTCAAGTATCCCCATTTTCACTGGCTCAAGTATCCTCATTACCACCATTTTTGTTTATCAGTTTTACTAAGTAAAGCATGCAGCTATTCGAACTAGTTTAGATTCAAAATACAATTGAAATTATACTTATTAAATTTATCCATATGATCGCAACTTTAAACCAAACTTTTAATACAGTAAAAAAAAAAAAAAAAAAAAAAAAAAAAAAAAAAAAAAAAAAAAAAAAAACATGCACTTAAATATTTATTTTAGACAGGGAAAAACAACTATTAACCACCATACTTTCAAAATGGTGCCAAGGAATGTTATTTCTTTTTTACATGCTCAGACCTATAAATATGTTACCATATTGCCAGTTTTAGAAAGAAAAATTAACCAATTGTAGAAATAATAGGGGTGGTTCAAGTGTCCCCTATGCTCAAGTATCCCCACTCTCCCCTATTAGTTTTTCTGGTGTAGCAATATAGAAACGCACAGAAGATAGCGCATAAAACCTTTCCAATGCATTAAATTTGAATAAAATAATTTAGTATGTTTTTCTGCAGCAATAAACAAATGAAGAGCAGCTACAGATACTGCAAAACCATATATTTTCTCCCGAGACATTGACAAAAACTTCCGATTGTAGAAAGCATAATAAGTAATTTTTCACTTAATATGGAGTTTTGATTTGTAGACTTTTTCGATAGATTTTCTCGCTAAATGTGAGTTATATTTGAAAAGAACATCTGTCATAACCACTGTTAGTGATCCTTTGATAGTATTCCAAAAATTTGATTAGCAGCATTAATGAAATACGATGAGAGACATAGCAAGATAGCGAAAATATCTAAGAAATGCTTTTGACCGTGTGTCATTCATTAAGCATAATTTATGTAAAGAAGCGTCTTCAACAATTTTCACCATCCGATGACTGTTAAAAATATTATTAATTTTAGTTAATTAAAAGGACTTAATCATATACAGTTTTGGTTACAGCAGTTTCCGAATGCTATAAAAACGGAACATGAGAACACTATTTTTATGCAACATTTGTTGAGAAGTGTAAAAATGGTTTTAAATTATTTTTCACCTGAAGAATGAAATTCAAAGACAATCTCATTTTCTAATTACAAGATTAAAAGAAATTCAGATATTTTGCATTTTTATCCGATATTACTAGCGATTTAACACATAACTGTATAAGTGTGCAAATTAGCACTGGCAAAATCTGCAAATATCGACGCTTTTTGAAAACATGCTTACATTTATTTGCTTTCTTTAATTAACAAAGTGAAATTTTGATTAAAAAATTATATCACATTTCGATTTTTTATTAAATTTCGTATCGGAGTCATATTTCATAACGAATTTATATGCCGTTGAAGTAACTAAATTTGAAATTGCATTGGTGTGGAGTATATTGCTAAACCGAAGTTCGGGACTGCTTGTTAAATCTGATTTTTTTCTATAGATTGCAGGTTCTCATTTGAATTTTCTTTGTATCACTGAAATATGAATTAGCTGGTGTCTATGCTATTCCTTTTAGAACTGAAAGCAGTAGAATAATGGAATACATAGGAATGGTGTAAAGAAATTCAAGAGCATAAAGCAGCTATAAAATTTTGTTGTCATTCTATAGTTAACTCACTCTCGTTTAAGTTTTAATCAGAATATCACAATAGATTTTGATCATGCAAAAGTTATATACCCAACATCCAATTACTATGCATCCATTATCAGAGAATCCATGGAAATCCTGAAAAAAAAAATGAAGTATGTAACAACGATCCATCGTGCAAATCCCCGATATATTGTTCAATATCTACTAAAATCAAGAGAAAATTGACGTAGTAAAGTTTATGGTACGGTGACTGAATAATCTTCTACCTGAATTTAAGCTAAAACTCTGTTACTTCTATTGTCCAGCTACGCATTTAAAATGAAAATAACGCATAAAAGTGATTAAATAAAATAAATACTGCAATTAATATATAATTTTTCTACTTAAATTCAATCTAAGGAGCAGTTATTTTTACTTTTTATTCTAATAATTACTGACCTTCTCACTTCAAAATATGAAATAACATGTTTGTATAAATAAACGGCAATTTAATTATTAAAATATTCTCTGATGAAGGGCTGGGAAAAGCTCGAAAGTACTAAGATGCTCCAAATAAAATGTGTTTTTAACGTTTAACACCTCTTTCATTATTTTAATTTCTTTTAAGTGAACCAGTGAGCTTTTTTTTAAGTTCATACTATGTATTTTACAAATGAACATTTAAAATTATCAATTGGTTGAGAGCTATTTTCTTTAAAGAAGCTCTCTTCTTAAATTTGATTTGAAAATTTTTATCGCATATTTTTAAATATAGGCATGTTTGAAATTCTTGTTTCATGTCAAATATATTTTAGGCCTTTTAAATGAATATAGAACATCTTTATCTGAAAGTATACTACTTTCTCAGAATAAAAAGATGAATAAAATAATGTAAAACAATCTCGATATTGTTATTTCTCTCAAAATGCCCCATTTGAATATCTTTACAAAAATTACTTCTAGTTGGGCGAACTGAATTTCCTCATGCTGTTATTCTAAACAGCTTTCAAATGTTCAACAGATTATAGCATGTGCTAGTGCTATCATTAATGCGTCTGGGTATTGTCAAGAGCGTATACATGTCCAACGTAGCAGTACATGTTTATTGGCACTCGCTTTCAATAGGATAAAACTCGCGTTGATTGTACAATAAAAACTGATTTAATTCTGTGTACAATAGTAATTCTAAACTAATGTCGCATTTATATTGCATTCACGTCTCTTCTTATAAAGTCCTCATTATATATTGGGTTGGGGAAAAAGTAATTTCGCTTTTTTGTATTTTTCAAAATGAATTTATTTATATAAATTTAAAAAAACTAATGAATAATATCTGTGCTGTTTTATTCGATGACCTTCTACCATTTTTCTGGTAAAACCATAAGTCCGTCACTGTAGAGCTTCTGAGATTTGTGGGCAAAAACCTGAACAAGGTGATTTTAATAAGCTTCTTTTGAAGCCAGCTAACATCATTAAGAAAGTTCTGCAGAGTGCGGAGCAAATGATAACACTGGTCAACAACTGTTTTGGTGCCGGGGTATTTTTAGCTGATTTTATATGAATTTGATGTCCTGAATTCAAATATGGCATTAATTTTTCTCGATCAGCTCAGTTTTTTAAGATAAACAACTTTTTGTGAAATATAGGTTTCATTATTTTAAGGTAAATCCATGCATTAAAAAATGCATGTAAAAATAAAATAAACACAGGATTTTTATTTTTTATAATACACAAATGTTAGTTTTTATTATTATGATATACACATATTCAAATAATTTTTTTTAATTACATTATACAAATATTTTTACTCACAAAAATAGAGAAAAACGTCACTGATGAAACTTGATTGTCACTGAATGCTTCGTAAGCTTCTTTTCCGTGACATTCTGGAATAGATTTTAGAACAGTGTCTTTTTAAACTTAAACTGTAATCTAAAACCCTTTGCATATCTCATCTTTTTTGGTAGCCGTCCTCCATAGTCTTAATATTGTGGTGAAATCTTTCGGGCTGTTTATCACTTTGCCTTCTTTATTTTCAAGAAAATGCTCTATATGGCAATGTAAATAGTGCACTTTAATGCTTCTAGTACACCCAAGAGATTTAAAATTATTATGCTTTTCATTTACCAGTTCTACATAGATTTCTCCTTTGCATTTGCCCGGAATGTTTTTGTGAACTGCCACAAAAGAAGTCCAGGCTTTTTATTCAGCGTCATTCGTTGAATTTACGAAAGCAGGATCCTTAATCAGTTGTCTTATTTGTTGTCTGTTAAACACTCCTGCTTTAATATCTTCATAACTCGGGAGTTTTTACCTTATATATGCAAATCATAACCCATTCTTATGGATAATTTACACAAACTGCTTCATAGGACAGAGATTGATATGCAGTGCAGAAAGTATGATTTTCTTTCGCGCAACTAAAGTGTTATTAATGACATTCCTTTCTCCATCAACATCCATGTTTTCTTTCTTAGGCTTCTCTTTTCTAATCTAGTGGTGTGTTTTATCCCTGCTGTCCCAAAAATATAAAAACAATAGTATTTTGTGTAAATTCTTTGCTGTCCAATCATCTGTAAAGTATTTAAGAAGAGCCAATTTTTTTAACAGTCCTCTAAATTCTTGACAAAATACAAGATTGTTTTTTTAAGAGAAGAAGGGTAGTAGTCAATTTTGTCTTGTGTGATAAAATGTAAGTTTGGTTCTTTGTTCTAATAAATTTTTGTCTTTTAATCTTGAAACCAACCAGTAATTCAGAAGCTTCTTTTAAAACATTGAAATCTCTTTTGAAATCATTTAAATCAACCTGGTTGAAAAATTTAGGCATTGATGACGTCTCCTCATAATCACTGTTACCTTCACAGCTATCTAAAAGATGATCAGCAGAACAATATTCATCCTCACTAAGCTCTGGTAGTTGATGAAACGTTGGATCGGTAGTTTCTCTGAGTGAGGAAGTGGGGGTCTTGAAGACACTAAAACAGGATAAGTTTTCTTATTGCAATTGATTTGATTAATTCAAATAGTATTCCAGTGCTAGGTAGAAATAATAGTCATAGAAATGGTTTTGGAGTTCTCTTCAAACCATTGGTAAGCCGAATTTGAGACTTATTCGTTTCCGTCAGCTCACTGTCATAAATGTTCTGTACAAGTTTTACAGACCTGTTGCGGTGCGCAGATTTTATCCTGATCACCAAGTCTAACCCCATGTATCCAAGATAAGCTCTCTTTACAAAGTCAGTTACATATTTTCTGTGTTCTTTAAACTTTTATTCTCCGCATATGTAGCAAAACTTATCTGGATGATTTATACAACTTTTTCTACTTGAACTCATTTAAATTCCATTCTACAACGCAAGCATAACAATCTACAGCACTACGAGTTTTACGTTAAATTGATACGAATTCTACCTTAAACACAAATATCATGGAAGTTCAAAAACTTTAGAAAGTCAAAGAAAGCCAGTTTTGTTTCCATGGAGCAAACTCTGAAACTAACCTTATCCCTTGGAGGCTTTTACATTTGGCTTTATAGATGGGCGGCGCGAAATCATAAACATTTGCAGATCCTCACTTTTGCTTGCACATTTCTTTTTTTCAAGATCTTGTGGTATTTCAACGTCCTTCTAATCGCCTTGAGCGTCGTTACAGGGCTATGTATCATAAGGTCAATTTAAGTGTTCAAGGTCACTTTAGTTCTAAAAAATCTTTCGCTCGCTTTGCATATCTAAAAAAGTAGAGCTGATAGAGAAAAACTGATTGCATATTTGGAATCAGCGTCCCAAAAATATCCAAAATCAGTTGTAAAATCTCAGGCACCAAAAAAAAATTTTTTTTGTAGGCCTGTGTAATCGGTCGAGGCCAGGTCCGGACTATACAGTGAGTGCATTAAAACTTCCCAGCAAAGCTCTCCCAGTTTTTGCCGAGTGGCTAAAGATGTGTGTGATTTAGCGTTGTCATAATGGAAGACATCTCCTTTCCTATTGATCAATTCTGGCCGGTTTTTTAATCGCCTGCTTCCATCTCATTAGTTGTTCACAGTAGATGGTTGAATTAATGGTTTGGCCAGATTCGAGCAGCTCATGATGGACAATTCCTTTCCAATCCCAACACTCAGCATCACGTTCCTTGGCGTCAGTCCGGGTTTACCACCGTTTGTGAAGCTTCTCCGGGCTTCAACCACGATCCTTTTCGCATATTCTTGTCGTACGTGATCCACTTTTCATCAACCGTAATCATTCGTTTCAAAAATGGGTCTATTTCGTTCCGTTTCAGTAGCGATTCACAAATGAAAACTCTATGCATTAAATTTTTCACTGTAAGTTCATGGGGATCCCAAGAATCGAGTTTCTTTTCGTATCCAATCTTATGTAAATGGTTCAAAACTGTTTAATGATCAATGTTTAGTCCCGTAGCAATGTCGCAGGAAAAAATATGTCGGCTTACCTCTAGTTTTTTTTATTTCATCGACTTTTTCAACGACTGACCGGCCAGGGCGAGGTTCGTCTTTAACATCGAAATTTCCGAAACGAAAACGAGCAAACCAAAGCAGACACTGGCGTTTACTTAAGCACTGATCATCATAAACACCACACAATTTTAGATGAGGCAATGTGCATTTTTCTCTGTTCGGATGTAAAAAAGCAAAATGGGACGAAAATAATCTTCTGGAATCTCCATTTTCAAAACGCAATACCTTTTGACTGATTAAGCAGATGACGCTACCTTTATATCTAGACTTTGCTGAAGACTGTTATCTTTCAAATGCTGTATAATACTTAGTTGAGTAAGTATTACTCGAGATATGCGACTTTAAATTAATCTATTAGGAGAAAACGAAATTTTCTCCAGCCCAATGTATGAATCAGAGTGTTTTCGGGTATAAATACCGGTACGTATAATCTTAAATACTTTTTTGCCTAGCTAGAAGCAATTTTGTAAAAAAGTACTAAAATGTATTTTTAGGCGTTGTAGAAATCTATGCAATTTGTTAAGCATTTTGTGTGGTATGCACAAAAAAAATATAATTTTATGTACATTGTTTATTTCTTAGCCATTTCCATTAATTGGAAATTAATGTTAGGAAATAGCAATCGAAAGCTTGCAATCATTATTTCTGCATAATAATCTTCATGATAGATTCTTATTACAAATGTTGTAAAAATGTACTATGAAGATAAAATCGGCTCTTGAACCATTGAAATAGTGTTCCAATAAAACATTAGAACACTATTCCAAGGATACGGGTTCGATTCCCGGCTTGGATATTTTTTCCTCTGCTAGTTTACGCTTAGTTAGCAATGTGATAAGTTTCACATATTTAATATTCAACAATTTTGATCTTAATTTTATTGCCTCAAATGATGTGGGAAAACATCAAATTAAAATTATGCTTGTGCATTGTACTATAATATTTTTTCATAAAAATAATTTTAACTCAAGTAATCTAAATCTATTTCAAAAAACCCATAACTCACGGAAAATAAACCAGTGTCTGAAATTTTATTGGCAAAGATAAAAAAAATTATACTTTAAAGGGTGTATGCTTTTAAAATACTTTAGTCTTTTTTTAAAAATAAAATACTTAAACCTTATATTTAAATGGCATAAAACAACAGGCGCATGTGTTTTTTATAATGTTGTAAATTATTAAGCATGCAGATATTCAATAACTGAACCAGTAGGTGACAAATAGTGTCAACAATTGGTTGAACAGTTTAAATATTAATTGAGTTTATTAGATGAATTTAATTTATTAGTACGAGGGTCGATCCAGGAATAAGATTCCTATCTTATATTCTGGATCTTAGATATATGTGTCGCATTTTTGTAGAAGGTACTACTCCAAATTCTGTATCCCAATGTCATAGAACTTCTGCGCCAACCCATTGAGAAAGCTTTTCATTTCTTCTTTGACGTCATCGTCGCTCCGGAAGCATTGACACTCAAATGTTCTCTTAAAATGGGGAAGAAGTGATAATCATTACGCGAGGTCCAGACTATAACGTGGGTGGTCATGACAGTCCACCCAAATTATGTCTAAAGTTCCTAGGTTTGATGGGAGACGTGAGGTCGATCGTAGTCGTGAAGCAGCGTTATCCTTGCTGTCAGCTGTCGGTCGTCCTCGCTGTCGGTTCTGGAAAGATCACCTGAGTTTTCTATGCGAAAAAAAAAGGCAAAGCACAGAATGAATCTCGGATGTGGCGGGATCGACTGTGGGAATCTCCATCTCGGATGACTGCTGATGCATGAATGGGCGGCGGGCACAGCGAAGGGCGGTGAAATTACATGTCAGATGTTAATTATTCTCTTTGGGAACCTTATATTTGGATCGACCCTCGTATGTTTTTTAAACAGTTCTAATGATAGATTTTAACTTTTTTTATGTAAGCAATAACTGAGAAACCTGTCGGAGACTAATGACATGATATTCCTGGTATTGGTTTTTAACACAATTACAACCCCATAAAACTAAATTAACTGTTAAGTGCCCCTAATATGCCGTATGCATCTTTTAACTAATTTCTATAAGTATAAAATTAAGAAAAGTTTTGGATGGTTGCATTCGAATAGTTTTCAAACTCACTACCTTAATTTTAGAAAGAAGATGATTGCATAAAAATAGCACTTTTTTAATTATAAAAAAATATTTTTCATTGAATACATTTATTAATTCCAAAATAAAATAAGATTTCTGAGTTTCAAATGGAGAACATTAATTTTCAGAGTTTTACGTCTGCAGAGAAGACGCTACAGTTTAAAAATTATACCAACTGTAAATTTGGAATAAGTAATATACACACTGGGAACCATACTGAGTCCTTTGGAACAAAGGACTCAGGGAAAGTAGTAAATAATTTCTTAAATCTTCAAAGTTCCAAAAGAAGTCAAAGTCTAACGGTACTAATGTTAAGTCTATTAAAATTTCATGCATATTTCTCACCCAAAATCACTTGATTTAATTTTCTTCTGCAATTATAGATTAAGTGAATAGACTCAAAGGTATTTATAGGATATTTCTACTCAAAAATATTTTTTTTATTATGAAAACTAATGTAATGTAACTAAACTTGATAAATGTATATTCAAAAAATTTATAAATTATGATCTGCATTTATTTTTGAATAGAACATATACCAATTGCCAGAAGCATCAGTGTGTAAATTTATAGTTATTACAGTCATTACACTGAAAAAAAAAATATACCGCCTTCAACTAGAACGAATAAGTAGTCACTTTCTAAATCCCTGAACTAGAAATATAGATATCGGAGTTATGCGTATAAGCTGCAGAAATAAACCAAATCGACAAAATGTCCGAGAATTTCTAATCTAAGATTTTCTTGGTGATTAAACGGTATTTTACTATAATTAATCGTTTGAATTGCGAGAAATTATAACTTGATTTTTCGATTAGATTTACAGAATAGACTATAGTTATTGAAACTGAATTCTCGTGTTCGCATTTATTTGCAGAGATTTTTAAATAAATTGCACAACGAAATTATGGGAAAGCGCTCTAGAAAATGAGGGGGAATACAGCGACCTGTTACGAGAATATATTTTTCGGTTTGGTTCCTTCCTCCGGAAAAATGAACGTCCAACTCAACTCAATTGCGTAAACAAATGGCGGGCGAGGCGAATGCAGAAGAAAGAAGAAAGATATTTGTTGTTCTTTATCAAATAGCTAACTTATAATTGAGAAACTTCAAGGTATGTGCAAGTTTTACATGAATAATTGTTTAGCAAGCAAATTGATATTTTGCTTGTTCTTAGTATTCATTTTTTAAATTAAATTTCTAAGTTCGTTATATTTTCGTGTTCTATTGTGGAATTTATTCTCACTAATTACAGCGTGTATTTTTAATTTAATGATCAAAGTTAAGTCATTTTCAATTATATTATCACATTTTTTAACAGAAACAAATTTAATATGAAATAAATCTCGTTAAAATATTTTCATTTGTGATAAAGTTGTAAATAAAAAATTTAGTTCTAGCTTGTTTCTCATGCAATATATTTAAATGAATTGCGATATTGTTTCTTGTTAAAATTCCTTTTGCCTTGGTCATATTATTCTGATATAAAGTTTGTTGTAGCATTTTAGGAACAACCTGAATATTTACAATCTAATCTCCGAAAAAGATCGAAAACTTCAAACACGGTTGTAGGATGCATTAAAAACTTCCTTGCTAAATCAAAAGTTGAAAAGTTATTCTTATTGACTTGACAACAATTGACTTTATTTTAGTCTCTCCCTGATAAATAAACAATAGGATCATTCCATAATAACTTACGTTACATTTTGAACAACTCGCAGTAATTTTAGTGATATAACACACAAAAAATTTTCTCAAAATGCAAATTTTATGTGGTTTGCTAATTAAACTTATCCAAAACCTAATCTAGATTAAAATTAGCTCATTTTAGTATTATTTCTTATATTTTGGTAGTTTTATTTACTATGGTAATTGCCATTACTGAAAAAGAAATGTAAGTTATCATATAAAGTGTAATTTTCACTATCATTTTTTAGGTAATCTTCATCCAAATTGGTTCTTCTCTCCTTCATATATTTTTTTGCCATTAGTCACTTGTTTGTTTTTTAGTTAGTACTTTTACTAAAGCAAAATTTAATTTTCCGAATAAACTCAAGGTGTATTATTACATCTTGATCGATTTATCTAAAAGGATTTTGGCAATAAAAATTAATTTACAGAACGAACTTTTTGGTAATTTGGCAAACATTGTGCTTTTGAGGAGGGGGGGGGGATAGTAAGCAGGGTTGGATTTTTGACATGACAAAGGTTTAAACCGATTAAAACCGTCAAAAACCCAGAGTCACAATCTGCTGCGGTGCATTAGAGTTTGTTTAGGAAACAAATTTTAAAACTAGTAACAGTTGCCATACATTATGTTGAAATTTAATTATATTATAGTTAATTAGCAGGTCTTAAAATATTTTTAATTAATAAAAATTAAGGTAAAAATGACAATTTCAAATCTCAGAAATTTTATCTCAAAATGGAGATGCAGAAATATTTACCCAAAAATTATGTTAAAATATCTTGTCTGTTTATTATTATTATTATTTTAATACTTTAAAAAATGTAAAGTTATTTAGTGTGCATTTTGACATAGTTAATATTTATAAGGAAGAAGTTAAGTGTTACAAATACAGGATTTTCAAAAGTGTCGAACTTGATACCGACACTTAGTGTACAAGTGTTTAATACATAGATACATAGTGTTTAATATATATGTTTTTTAATGCTATACGCATTATATACATAGTATCCAGTAGATTAATTTAAATTTAAATATAATGCATATTTATATTTATTATTATTACGCATCATTATAAACCATTTTTATCTCTAACCCCCTCCCCTCCCTAACACACATATTAATAGTACTACAAATACAAATGTCTACTTTGAAAGCAAGATAAGACAAGAATAATTTTTCAACAACTGAATACTTAAGTTATTTAAAAAAAATTTATAGTATTCAGTGGGGAAAAAAAAAAATAATAATAACTATTTGTATAAGCTTATTTTTCAGCGTAGTAAATAAATAGGCTGAATATTGTAAATAGATATTCAGATATTAAAGAAAAGAGTTAATTTTTTATTATCTTTATGTTAGTTAAAAATTCCAAAAATGACTGACGATTTAAAATTTACCGATTTTTCTGAAAAACTAACTAACAATTGTAAAAGTCAAAACAGAAAAAATATTACACTGATCTATGAAATACTTCTATAGTACAAAATATTATGTAGTTTTTTTTTATTATTATCGAATTAAATACACAATTAAAAAAACATTCATTAAATATTTCCAATTAATTTGATTACATAATCAAAATCAATCCAAATGAAAGTTATCAAAGTAGAAATTTAGTTCAATAATCAAATTCATTTGCCCACGTAGCATACGGTAGCACATAACCAGTTTTGAACATTTTTCTGTTCCTTACCAATAATAGAGTTTTGAATGAATTCGTCCAAAATTGGAAAACATTTGTTCTATTGCAGCAGAACTGGCAGGGCATGATAAAAATTGTTCGGCTAATTCTACCAAATCAGAAATTAGACCAGACTAGAAAAATTTGCATTTGTTTATAACCTTCTAATATTTTGTTTACTATTCAAAATGCTTCTTCAAAAATTTTAATTTATTTTTTCTAGGTCATATTTAGAAACATTTTCTTTATTAAAAGCAAATAAATTTTATTTAATATATGTAGATATACATATGTAAATAAATATTTTTATTTACATATAAATATAGGTTTTTGACAGTTTTTGACATGACGGTTTAAACCATGGTTAAAACCATCAAAAACTGTCGCATGTCAAAAACTTGCCAACCCTGCTAGTAAGGCATTATGCTAATATTCTTCATTCCACAGTTTTTCTTGCTTGAAATTTGTCATAATTTTACCATCAGTATTATTACTGATAATGCCTTGAAATATCCTTTTGGTTAATCTCATGATCTTCTCTTAATCTGCTTTATTAAAACCAATATTTAGCTAGATTGATTTCTATTAAGATGCTTTTCAGTTTTTTCGATTTATGACAATTGAAGGCCAACTGCTTTGACTGACAACTGTCACAAAAAATTCGTAATTGCTACTATTTGGAGCTATATAAACTATGATGTTACGAAAATCAGTCTTAAAGCTAAGGGACAGTATGTATATGTATTCATTTAAGGGTCGAGGAGGTCTGACATATGATATCAAAAGATATCTCTTGGGGGGGGAAGGGGGATTTGTCTTTTGATATTGTTATCCTTTTTAATCCACTCAAAAATTTCTTTTTATTTGTAACTTGTTTTGATAGAAAGTAGCACATTAACTTTTTTTTAGTCTGTTGTGCATTTTTTTTTTTTTAAATATAAAGTTATTATTAAAATCACTAAATTATTATGGAATTTATTTAATTCTGATGATAAAAAAAATGTTAATTGTGACTATGGGAGGAAAAGACTGAATATTTTAAAATTATTGCAGAAAAAAAACCCCACAAATTTCGTTAATTTACTGCACATATGCTTTTCCATTTACCAACGTAACACCAAAATGACATGATCCCGGGCACAGAATCGGTGCAACACTGCGACACACATCACAGACTCTTGAAAATGTTTGAAGATTATTTTTCAACTGTTAGTTTTTTTAAAAAAATGCTAGAAATCATTTGCTATGTACCAAAATTTGTCTAGGTACCCATAAAAAATGCAAATAATCACAAAAATATCAAATTTCATCAAAATACCACCCCCCCCCCCAAAAAAAAAAAAAAATCACCTGCAAATTTTGTAAATAGATGTGGAAAAAAACAGAAATTTCATCAAGAGAATGCAAAAAACAACAAATTTCTTCAAAAAATCTCAAAAAATTTGTCAAAAAACTGCAAAAAAAAAAAAAAATGTCTCGGTATCTCAAATAAAACAAATTTCGCGAAAGTATTGTAAAAAATTAAAATTTTGCCAAAACATCTAAAAAATGGCAATTTCTATGAAAAAATTTTTTTTAAAAAAAGGCAAATTTTGACAAAAAAATCTCTAAAAAATGGCAAATTTGTAAACATATTATGAAAGAAATTCAAAATATTGTGAGAAAACAACAAATTTTGACAAATGATTGTGAGTAAACAATAAATTTCGTCAAAGGATTGGAAAAAAAAGCCTCAAATTTCATCAAATAATCACAAAAAAGATAAATTTAGCAAAAAAACAACAAATTTTGCAAAAAGATCTTCAATAAAACGGCAAATTACATTGAAAAATTGTGACAAAATGACAAATTTCATCAAAAGAACTCGAGAAAACGATAAACTTTACCGAAAGACCTCAAGATGACAAATTTTATCCAGGTTTCATAAAAGACGCGAATTTCGTCCAAAGATCTCAAAAAGCACATATAAAATTTGTCTAAAAAGGTAAATTTAGCTAAAAATAGCAAAAAAAAAAAAAAAAAAAAAAAAAAAAAAAAAAAAAAAAAAAAGACAAATTTCTCAAAAAACAAACGAAAAATGACAATTTCGCAAAAAAAAAAAAAAAAAAAAAAAATCATGAAAAAAGGATAAATTTGATAAAACGGCAAATTACAGTGATAGTGAGAAAAAAACGACAAATTTCACCAAAAATCCCTGAGAAAACAAATAATTTTGTCCTAGTATCATAAAAGACATGAATTTCGCCGAAAGATCATGAAAATACTTTAAATTTGTCTAGGTACTTCAAAAAATGCAAATATTGGTAAACAGATTGTGAGAAAACAACACATTTTGTCAAAAGATCACAAAAAAGGTAATTTTTGCAAAAAAAAAAAAGGTGAAAAAAATGACAAATTTCTGAAAATAACCAAAAAAAAAAGAAAAAAATCACGAAAAAAGGATAAATTCGATAACACGACAAATTACATCGAAAGATTGTGACAACAAAACGACAAATTTCACCTAAAATCCCCGAGAAAACAAATAATTTTGTCCTAGTATCATAAAAAACATGAATTTCGTCAAAAGATCATGAAAATACTTTAAATTTGTCTAGGTACTTCAAAAAAACGCAAATATTGATAAACAGATTGTGAGAAAACAACACATTTTGCCAAAAGATTGAAAAAAGAGGCACATTTCATCAAAAGATCACAAAAAAGGTAATTTGTGCAAAAAAAAGTGAAAAAAATGACAAATTTCTAAAAATAACGAAAGAAATGTAAAATTTCACAAAAAAAGCACGAAAAAAGAATAAATTTGATAAAACGGCAAATTACATCGAAAGATAGTGAGAAAAAACGACAAATTTCACCGAAAATCCCTGAGAATACGAATAATTTTCTCCTAGTATCATAAAAGACGTGAATTTTGTCAAAAGATCGTGAAAATACTTTAATTTTGTCTAGGTACTTCAAAAAACACAAATATTGGTAAACAGTACATACTTAAAACAGTAGCGATCTTTTTTCAGCACAGCTAAAACTGGTCTCTACGCATACGCGCTTGCGCAGAAATCTGACAACCTATCGGAGAAGACTATTTACTCTCTGTATACGCATTTGCAAAGCGCCTTGGTAAATATGGCATAAGACTGCATTTTTGCTATCACTGTTTAATGCAATGTTATGATAATTATATTTTTTTTTTCTTTACTTATCTTATAATGATCGAAATACATTGGCTTTTTTCACTTTACATAAGTTATTTTATTTTCATTTGTATTCTTTTTTTGTGTTAAACGCTATTCCCTCCTTCAAACCTTGTGATGTTAGGCTTAATGTAAAATTGAAACATTCAATAGTTAATGATTAAAGTGTTTATGTTCTTAGCCGATAAAGTATTTTCTATATTGTATATCATGATTGAATGCTATGCAAAAAAGAGGGATCTCTTCTGATAATTTTATTTTTCTTTGTTGATTATAATGATCTTCATATTTTTTGAAAAACATTGTTAAGAGATCAAGATCAAGCGATTGGGAAAAAAAAATAGCAAATTTCATCCAAATATTCCCTCCTCCTTCTCAAAAAAAACAGCAAATTTTGTCACGAGAACACTTTTTAAAAAAAGGGAACTTCGAGTCAACAAAAAGAAAGTGAAACATTAAAGAAATATTAATGATTTACAAAGCTGTTTATAACTGGGATTATTTTCATTTCATATGCAATTCTCTTTTATTCGACAAAAACAATGTAATGTAAATACTTCCTAAACCTTATGAATTTGCTCAAAAATGAAATTATAAGGGGGAAAAAAATCACCGTTTTTTGATATAATGTATGATAAACTGAAGCAAAAAATAAATAGTGATTTTGATTTGCGAATCTGTTTACATCCATGAAGTCAAAATATCCGCCGAAAATCGCACCATCAAAACACAAACAAAAAACAATGTGATTTCCAGCCTTTTTTTTGTATATACTTAATATAAATTTGAAATAAAATGATTTATCGGCCAAGAACGTAAATAAACACTTTAATCATTAACTATTATTGAATGTTTCAATTTCATATATATGAAACATTTCTACAATTAAGCCTAAGATTGCCGGCAATAACATTGCAAAGTTTGAAGGAGGGAATAGCGTTTAACATGAAAAAAGAATACAGATGGAAATGAAATAACTTACGTAAAGTGAAAAAAACAATGTATTTCGATCATTATAACATGAGTAAAGAAAAAAATATAATTTTTATAGCATTGCATTAAACAGTGTCAGCAAAAATGCAGTCTTATTCTTATCCCATATTTACAAACGCGCTTTGCAAATGCTTTTACAGACAGTAACTACACTCTCCTCCGATTGGTTCGGAGCGATTTCAGTGCAAGCACGTATGCGTAGAGACCATTTTAAATATGCTGACTTTTTTTTGGCTACTGCTTTAATTAATATATATGATAAGTAAAATCCAGGGGTGCAAAAATTGTTTCTACTCCCAACATTTCTCCCAATCCACATGAAAATTTTACAGTGTATTTATAGGAAAATTCTGTATTACGTAGGTGTAAAAAAAAATTTCATATATTTCTCATATATTCCGTGATCTTTTGATGACATTTGTATTTTTTATTTGTGACTTTTGGGGAAATTTTTCTAATCTTTCAATGAAATTTGGGGGAGGGGGGGGTTCTGCCCCTATTGACAGAATGTTTGTTTTGCAATCTTTAGATGAAATTTGTGGTTGTTTTGCAATCTTTTGATAAAATTTGAGTTTTTTGCAACCTTTTGAAAAAATTTGCAGTTTTTTCATTATTTTGTGACTTAATGTGTGTTTATTTTGCAATCTTTTGACAAAATTTGCATTCATATCATGATTTTTTTGATGAAAGTTTGGGTTTTCTAATAATTTTTGGGTTAAAAAAATAAATAAAATAAAATAAGAATTGGAAGTTTTAAATCTGAATAAAATTCAGAACAGAATCGCCCTTGAATAAATGATACACATTTATCTGAGATTGATTTTGTGAAAGTAGCCATATGGATCTTTTTATTTGTAGTGAAAGTTATGTAACTAAGGGAATTATGACAGAATTAATTGTTAAAATCAAAATCATTTGTATATATTTCTATAAAATTCCTCCTGATCGTAGATTGCTGGATTGGACATATTCTGTACTAAAAAGCACCTTAACACTTCACAAATGAATTACTTCTGCTCAATATTCATTACTAGATTTTATCTTTTTCCTTTCCAAAATACTTTATTGATGTGAATACATTCTATATTTATTTACATAATAGATCACAATTCTAAATTTTATTATTCTGAAGTGTTAAAATTATCTTTGTTTGGTATTTACGTATTAAGGCCTCTGCAGTTACAGATTTGGCGATTTTTAATTTACACCTAAATTTTTTGCGACAAATCATAAAATAAAACACTTTATTTAAAATTAAAACACTTTCGAAATCCAAAACACTATATTTAAAAACAAAGTAGGGATGTACCGAATATTCGTTATTCAGCCATGTTGCCGAATATTCGGTTTGGCCGAATATCGAAGTATTCAGCTGAATCCAATACTTAATAAAGCCTTTTAACCACTTCACCGTCTGCCCCGAGATAAGTCGGGGGTAAAAGCACTGTTTTCCCATACCCGTCGCCAGTTAAGTGGTTAAAATACATTAAAAAAAAACTTTTCACAATTTCTACTTTTAACTGTCAGATTATTAATATATTTAAAATAATAAG
Organism: Maratus speculifer; assembly: GCA_964019185.1. Taxonomy (NCBI): domain Eukaryota; kingdom Metazoa; phylum Arthropoda; class Arachnida; order Araneae; family Salticidae; genus Maratus; species Maratus speculifer. The sequence goes on along the minus strand of OZ025292.1, from coordinate 175,435,250 downwards.
AAATAAAATAATATTTAAATAATATAGAATGTTTTTACAATATTTATTTGCTGTTTGTAAAGTTTAACTTAAGAAAATTAATCATGAGAAGGATTAAAATTAGAATTCTCCTTAGGAATAAATGATGCAACTGCAGATGCAAGTTCCTAAATTCTATTTAGTAAATAATCTGTTTCTTGCTTTTCCCAAAAGTCCTTAAACAAGAAAGGAAAACTTTTGAGATTAGTAATAGCTATCAAGGCAGACAATTTTTTGTTTATGGAATCATAATCATAATCAACTTATTGAATCATAAATACATTGTACTTCATCTCACTCTAGATCAAACTTGTGTTTTTGTTTGTTGCATTAACAATAAATAAGATACCATAACTGTATTTTCATATTTTCAACTCGCATGTTTTGATTTCTGTAAAATATGATACGATGGGAAGGATGGAAAATGCCACTATTCATAAGAAAAGAACTATGAGCTAGACATTCCTTTATTCAGAATTAACTTGAAAGTATTTATACTTTATTTTGAAAAAAATCTGCCTTGAGTTATTTAAAAAGAATAAATATGAGACTGTACAGTTTTTCTTCAACTATTTTTTCATTATTTATCTTTGATTTCAAAATGTTTGTTTCAATTCGTAGAAGAAATGAAATTTAAAATTTTACTAATTGAAAAAGTCTCATAATTATGCTTCTTAAATAAAAAAAAAGACAGATTTTTTTCAATACCGAATTTCTTATAAAAAGCTCTTATTTATCAAAATATAAATTTCTCTTATTAAATATCATGTAAAATTGTTTTAAAAAGTAACATTTTAATACTTTTAAACTTTGAAATATAAAAAGTATTTGGAAAGCCGAATATTCAGTATACTGCCGAATAGTTACTATTCGGCTGGCCGAATATTTGGCATTCGGCCCAACAATTACTATTTGGCTAGCCGAATATTCGGTATTCAGTTTAGCTGTTGGCCGAATATTCAGTATTCAGGCAAAATCACTATTCGGCGCATCCCTAAAACAAAGTAACATATCAGATTTTGGTGGAAAATGGGCCGATATAGAGTCACTTCTGCTGCGGTGGCATTAATACTCGAGTACCTTTGCTTTTTACCAATTACTTGCAATAAAATAACTATCTATAATCGATTGACAGAAACTTAATGCTATGAAATCCTAACTGATATTATGCATATCACCATATGTACTTATCATTAAAAAATTATATGTAGTTATATATTAGTTTTATAGGCTAATGAAATTTAAACAATTTGAAAATTGTTCTGTTGTAATCAATACTTCATATATGATTGATTATTTTATCTATTTTTTAGGTGAACTTGAGTCTACTGTGGCAGTTTTCAGGTTTCAGCACATGGCTCGTTTTGGTCCAGTCATCGAATTCGATAAATTCTTTCATATTTCTCCCTTATGTGGTTAGTCACAGTAGAAAGCAGAGAAATGAACAATGGATCAGGGGATAAGGAGTTTGATCCTACCGGAAGGAAAAATTTCTCTTTTGCAGGATACCAGTCCCCTTACTGTAAATGTCATTAGAGATAGAAAATACTACATCGCCACAATAAAAAGGCTTACAGTAGCCGACAGTTGTATGTTGATGTAGTTAACGTCCACAACATGGATGATGATTGGAACTTCCAACTTTGTTTGAACTATAATAATAACTTTTATTTAAAAGAGTTACTTCATTTTAACATTTTTTTAACACTAGAATTGAAGGCTTTGTTTTTATGTATGTTTTTGGAATGTTAATAAATTTAATATTTTACTCTCTATATCGTTTTTTAAAAAAATTCTTTAGTTTATTTACATGTTTATACTTTTTATTTTTAGCATTTTCCAACAAAGTTGAAAAGTACTTATGCACTTGGTTTGTCTGTCTCGGCCGTCTGTCCGCACTCTAACTCTCGTAAATACACTCTGATTGTCATAAATTCTTTGGATGTTAATGGTGGTTACCTGAGCACGAACCCTATTGAAAATTAAGGTTCTGCCATGATTAGTTTATTTACAGGGATAGTAAAAAAAATTTCCATTGCATTATGTCCTATAGGGGAAAATCGTTTCAAATGAATTTTAACGATGTTGCACCCTGTCAAACATCTTCAAATTTATATGTATCTACAAAGTGCATTAAAATGTACATTTTATAAAATAAACAATAAAAAGAATAGTTATTATTCATTTACAGGGCCACACAAAAGAATACCAATACATAATAATAAGAGAATTATTTGAGACATATTTTTATGGTAAACGATTTCATATACAGGGTGATTCAGCTCGTCGGTGACAAACTTTAAGGATCGATAGAGCACACCTAGACGAACATTTTTGAATAGGGAATGTAGGGTCCCTGACGCGATGGTAAGGCGCTAGGCGCTTTCGAAAATTTGGGTGCCGAAATTCGAAACGTCATAAAAACTAGGGAAATGGTTAGATTTTCTTGCTTGTTGCGTCGAAATGATTCTGTTTGTTTAGACTTTCTTCAGTACCAATTTGATAAGCGTATCTCTTAAAACATGGATAGGGGGCGCTGCAGACTTTGGAGAGCTAGACAACAACTTTAAGCCCGTTATTTTGATAATTTAACACATGCTCGCCAAAGTTTATACTCTAACTTAAAGTTTGAACCCAAAAGTAGAGCCCTGCAAAAAGCGTAAGAGCCGGAATAAAATGTCAAAGTACAGGGTGGTCGAAACTCGAAGGCTCCTAAGAGATAAACAAACAGATTTCTTGACTTATGGCATGCATTTTCATGATTCTGTTTGCTGGGGCTCTCTGAAACTCAGTTGAACGGTACAAAAAGAAACATCGATAGGGGGCGCTTTGGGCAAAAAACATAATTCGTTGACATTTCGGACGCTAACTGGAAACGGGGCGCTACGATCAGTTAGAAACAAAACAAGAGAGTAATTTACTTATCATAAGAAGCTATTAAAACTGCAGTTTTTTTTTGTTTTTTTTTAACAAACATAACTGGTTTCAATCATGCACAATGCGCGCAATAAAATTTACATAAGGTGCTTTTTGCTGATTTATGCAAAAGATATCGTACCATATCGATATGCAAAAGATACGTAATGCGTAGACGACAACGCGAGATGACGTAGTTGTATGCGCAGACACGTCTTTTGAACGTGCGGTACCTACTTAAGCTTCGGGTTACTTGTCTGCAGATCGGTAGTAGGATGGAACGGTACACAAACTCTGAATTGGCTGACATGCATTTGGCGTATGGCGCTGCTGGTTGTAATGGACGAGCCGCTCAGCGGTTGTACGCCGAGCGTTACCCCAACAGGCAAATCCCCTGCCATGCCTTCTTCGCTCGAGTACACCAGAGGTTGTCCACAACGGGATCTTTCGACGGAGGCAGGCCTGAACGGGAGCGATCAGTGAGCACCCCCGACAACGAAGAGGCTGTGCTTAACCTGGTTGAGGACAACCCAGGTCTTAGCACGAGAGATATCGCCAGACATGTTGGCATTTCGCAAGCAACTGCGTGGCGCGTCTTACGTTCCCGGAATCTGCACCCCTACCACATCCAGCGGGTGCAGTTGCTCAGAGAGCAGGATTTTGGCCCTCGAGTGGAATTCTCAAGATGGTACTTGGCGATGAGATCCAGGGATCCCCGTTTTGTAAACAGCATTTTGTTTACGGACGAGTCCACCTTCAGCCGGGAGGGAATGTGGAACGCCCACAACAGTCATGTGTGGTGTGATGAAAATCCACATGAAACCAGAAGCCGAGCAGCCCAGGAGCGTTTCTCAGTAAATGTGTGGGCCGGCATTCTGGGGGATTGCCTCATTGGCCCTTATTTGTTACCTGAACGGCTGACAGGTGGAAATTACCTGATTTTCCTGGATCAAGTGCTGCCGCAGCTTCTGGAGGAGGCGCACGTACCGGAAGGTTCGCGTCGCCAGATGTGGTTCCAGCACGATGGAGCTCCGGCCCATTACACGAACGACGTGCGTCTCCATCTAAACGCAAGGTATGGCCAGCGGTGGATCGGGCGTGGGGGTCCAGTTCACTGGCCTGCCCGATCACCAGACCTCACCTGCTTGGATTTCTTCCTTTGGGGTTACCTGAAGGCCGAGGTATACCATACACCTGTCAGCAGTGCTGAAGAACTTGTGGCGCGCATTGTGGCAGCTGCAGGGCAGATCAGAGATACTCCTGGCATTGTTGGAAACACACACTCCTCAATGCGACGGAGGTGCGAAGCCTGCATCATGGCCCAAGGTCGAAATTTCGAGCATCTTCTGTAGTGTTATTTTTTGTAAATAAATTTCCAGTATCATTGATGTTTTTGGTCTAAATTTATTCAGAAGTGTTGAGCAGAGGTAGAAAATGTGTTTTCATTATTACTAACTGATCGTAGCGCCCCGTTTCCAGTTAGCGTCCGAAATGTCAACGAATTATGTTTTTTGCCCAAAGCGCCCCCTATCGATGTTTCTTTTTGTACCGTTCAACTGAGTTTCAGAGAGCCCCAGCAAACAGAATCATGAAAATGCATGCCATAAGTCAAGAAATCTGTTTGTTTATCTCTTAGGAGCCTTCGAGTTTCGACCACCCTGTACTTTGACATTTTATTCCGGCTCTTACGCTTTTTGCAGGGCTCTACTTTTGGGTTCAAACTTTAAGTTAGAGTATAAACTTTGGCGAGCATGTGTTAAATTATCAAAATAACGGGCTTAAAGTTGTTGTCTAGCTCTCCAAAGTCTGCAGCGCCCCCTATCCATGTTTTAAGAGATACGCTTATCAAATTGGTACTGAAGAAAGTCTAAACAAACAGAATCATTTCGACGCAACAAGCAAGAAAATCTAACCATTTCCCTAGTTTTTATGACGTTTCGAATTTCGGCACCCAAATTTTCGAAAGCGCCTAGCGCCTTACCATCGCGTCAGGGACCCTACATTCCCTATTCAAAAATGTTCGTCTAGGTGTGCTCTATCGATCCTTAAAGTTTGTCACCGACGAGCTGAATCACCCTGTATAATCAAATTGATATACATTGCTGAGGATTAATACGAGTTATTTCATTCATAATACTAGTGCATAGCATTTATAGGAACACACAAAAGATTTCGAATAGTATATTCTACCCGAAGTCCTGTATATTATGGAAGATGGCTGTTGGATGGATGAAATGCATTTTAATTATGATATATGCTTTTAAGTTTCACTTAGATGTATGCATATTATATGGTTTATATAAATGCTAATTGTTACACAAAAGTTCTTGGAAAAGTATTGAATATGTGTGTAATTTACTTAAAGGGGGTTTTTAAATATGTTATGCCTTTTTACGATGAACTGCATTTAGTTTACTAAGAAATGTATCGATAAAATGATATACAGCATCCTGCAAAGAACTGGATACATGGTCATCTTTGGATGATAATTTTTAGAAATTTGATTTTAGTAGTTTAAAGAAAATATATTTTACAGGCTAAACAAAAGTATTCAAGTATGTTTCCATCTATTGATATAAATTGCTGAAAGGAAAATTTCAACCAATTAGGCATTTTCTTGTTAAACTAAATTTTACCATTATATAGTCTATATATTAAAAGACAGATCAAATACAATACTTTTCGAAAATATTGGAATCGATACTTGGATATGAACAATCATTACAGTTTAAAGATTATATGGGGGGGGGGAGAATTACATACTTTTTTTAAACTGAATGTTTATATATATATGAGTAAATAAAATTTAATAAATATTAATGTTATTTGCTGAGAATTTTATAAAAACCTATATTTATAGAAATTCATTCGCTCAATTATTCCGGAGTCTGTTCCAAGATATATGTATAAGGAAATGAGTCATCTTTCAGTAAGGTACATTTTGAATTTCACATTGCAATTTTTGTTCAAATAAAATTTTCGCTTAGTAGCATTTCCGTTTTGGATCAGACTCCAGAATAATTAAGAGATGTTGGCATCTATGCAATATTATACATTTAAAATTTATTGTATCCTTCAGTGAAGTACGTACTCAAGCTACTGATGCTATGCAAAATCATGCATAAATGTTGCCCTCTTAATTTAGGAATCCTTCCATTTGATAAATTTTTGCCATTGGTTCTGTCACCAATATTTTCGAATTACTTACAAATTTTAATTTGAAGATTTATATTTCATATAAACAATTTTTGTAATAGGTATCCAGGCAGTATTGGTTGTGATCTTATTTTATGTTTTAGAAAACAATATTTTGTAATAAAAGTTTTTTTTTTTTTTTTTTTTTTCTAAAATTTACTTTTGAATGACATGGTATAGGAAATTCTGGTTTAATAAATCAGAACTTCCTATTCCCTGCTAATTCGGTTTAATAAACCACAACTTATAGTTATGCAGTTCGGGCCTTTTTCAAAATCTCGCTTCAACCCCCCCCCCCCGTTTTTTTTTTTTTTTTTTTTTTTTTTTTTAATCCTTGTTCAAGAAACCAGAACTCAGCAATGAAACTTAGGTCATTATAAAAATCTAGCCTAAAAACTATTTTTTCTAGTTCAGTAAACTCGAATTTACAATTTTGTTAAGATCTTTTTATAAATCTAGCCTAAAGCCTATTTTTTTTCTATTTTTAGTCCTAGCCTATTTTGAGTTTGTAAAACCAGAATTTTCAATTATGACATTGCTTTCTGCTTCAGGAAACAATATTTTGTAATCAAGAGGTCTTAAAATTCCAGTTCTAATATCTATCTTTGAAAGTCAGGGAGCTAGAAATTCTGATTCATGAAACTAGAACTTAGTTGCGCCATTTTGAAAATCTAGCCCGAAGGCCGTTTTTTCTGGTTCTGGGAACGAGAAAATTCTGGTTTACTCAATCAGAATATTAACTAGAACACGCTAGCGAAGGGAACTAGAATTTATAGGGATGACATGGAACTATTTTTTCTAGAGCTACAATTTATTTTCTAGATACCAGTGGCATATTTTTTTTTCAGTGTAGTTTTCGAGATGATGAGAAATTTTATTTTTTGAACAGTTGCCGAGCGGAAAAAACAAACTTTTCTTCTTACCAAAGCGCGCAGAAAAAAAACTAATTATATTTTAGCAAATATAATTTATTTTTCTTTTATATAGGGAGAATTCAATTTCCTTTTATTCTATCCATTTTGCTATGTGATTTGAATGTTGGCAAAGATCCCAGGCTCCTTGTACAAACGTCAGAAATGAAATATGTATGAATAATATATAATTTTTATGGTAACTACCATAGTGTCTCATGTATTTTGCATTTTGAGATCTTGATTTTATATTTCTAAATTTATACATACACCCTCAACACAACTTCATTTATACCCTACGAAGATTTAAGAGAAAGTATGTAAAGTATATAATAAATATTGATCCAAGCTGCACTGAACCAAGAAACTCAAATATGAAAGAAGTAGTTGTTAATATTTAAATTTCGAAAGTTATGTAGTTTATAATATGCAGACAATCACTACTTCAAAAATTGCACTTCTTTAGTGCAAGCAAATACAATTCACAATTCAATGATGCCACTCGTATGTTTCTGTGACAGTTTGTTGGCGAAATTATATGGGGTGGTACGGGTTTCTTTTCCAGAATTTATACCATAAAAAATGCTTATTTTTATGGTGTGTATTTTTTGTCGTCCGATTATCTACACTAGGGATATAGGACCGGGGGGAGTGCCCTTGCTTATTTTTATGACTTTGAATGTTAAAAAGAGGAAAATTCGTGCATGTTTGGATAAAAGTGAGTTTTTAATGAAATTGAGTTTTTAGTAAGAATCTCGTTGTTCATATGAGGAACAAAACATTTTGGATACATTTAGATATTCATTGAAGTTAATGTTTGTTCTTATAATAATAATAATAATAATAATAATAATAATAATAATAATAATAATAATAATAATAATAATAATAATAATAATAATAATAATAATAATAATAATAATAATAATAATCAAACAATCAACCTTAATCTTGGTATATTTATAAAAGTTATATCTTTTTAAATTTTCTTACTTTTACTTTATTAATTTTACATGACTTATTGATGCAAAATGTAGTATAATTTTTGCACAAATTTGTAAATTTCAATTGTCTGTAAATTTCAAATGCATTTTTAACTAAAAATTATCAATTACAATTGAAAATACTTTTAAATATTCATCTCACTGCTAAATTCACTTCATTCATGTTAATAAAAAAGAGAGAGAGGGAGAGAGATGCATTATTTTTATGTTTGTTAATACTCAAATATTCTATCTCAAAGAACATTTGGTTCCAACCGAAAGAATTCCTCTAAATTTTTAACCGAGTCTTTAAAAATCTAATGATTTACTTTTTTCAGTTTCAGATGCAGTTAAAAAAAAATTCTTCCTCGAAAAACATTGTTTATCGTACTTCTTAATTTTTTTTTTTTTTTTTTTTTTTTTTTTTTTTTTTTTTTTTTTTTTTTTTTGCTTTTATTCAAAATAAACAAGAAGGAATGCAGGAAAAAAATTAGACACGGTTGAATATTATGCAAAAAAAGGAGACTAAAGTAATTAATTTGACTATCCTTCTGTATAAATTGGAATAAACGAACTATAAAAATATCTTTTGAAAATTTTATACTGAAAACCTAAAAAGGAAAATTTACATAACTTTTAAGGATTCAGCAGTTTTAGATTGAAACCTTAAGAATGCAAATAGTATGACTTGAAATAGTAAATATCTATACTTAACCAATTCTGTTTATGCTCCATTTCAGGTTATTTCAAGCGATTTTTGTTATTGATAAAGGTTATTCATTCTTCATAGGAAATTTTTAATTAATTTTTTGAGGAAATATTGCGTTTTTGTTTATTGATAGAAGTTTCTCGAAAGAAAATCAATTTGATATTTTGTTCTAAGATTTATTTCTGTGCCCATGTTAATAAATTTAAACGTGAATAAAAACAAATTCAACATTGATCAGTGTGAAAAGAAATTCTTAAGAACTTGCTGATTCAAATTAGTCTAACTCTAGATTATTGCGGACAAATTATCAATAAATTTAAAAATACGTAATATTTGAAAATATTGTACTGGTAGTTCCAAAATTATGTGTCAAAAATGCATGGAAGGGACCTAGATAAGCAGATTTCGTAGAAAAATATAAGTGCGGAAATTGCGCGTTTAGGTATTAGAGAGCACTGTTGGATTCAGTGGAAAAAAGCAGTTTTCTGGTTTGATTCGTCACTCTCCGCTCTGATTTCAAGCAACATGTGTCGTTGTTACACCAATGTGATGGTTGCTATTTCATATACCGGGCTGAAAATAGAAATGGAACGGCTGCTCAAAGAATGTACATGGAATGATTCCATATAGGTATCTTCCAAATCTCTGAACATTTGAGCGTCTTCATTGGATGTGCAAAAATGGATTTTTTTTTATTTGCTTCAAGGCGTGATACGGGACGGGCACCGAAAGTTATTTCAGAATTGTTGCCGACAATGAAGCAGCACTATACACTGTAGGGGATAGTCCTTCGAGAAGCTCGAGTAGCTGTTGAAAATACATTGTATGGAAGCCATTTACTTATACAGCCCCAAGCGAAAATGCATGTCAGCAAATTCTGCATTGGTGTTACGATACATGTTGCTCAAAATCTGTGCTGAGATTGACAATTCGTATACGCAAATTGCTTTCATTCGATGATCAATACAGCGGCCTCTTTTCGCACAACGCATAATTTTAAACCCTACATTTGCATATAAAACCCAGTTATTTAAGTCCCCTCTACCTGGCTTTACATATCTGAAATTTAATTTTGAAATATCCATGTGTGAAACCTAAAGGTAAAAAGAAAATTATGTATGAATGTAATATAGTGTAGATCCAATTTTGGTTCTGCTTTGTACCGATGTTGGTTATTTTGAACCGGATTTTAAAAGAGCTTAACGGCTATTCGAGTAAGTACATCAAAACAGTTTTTTTCCTCAAATATGAATAGTATTTCTCGAAAATTCATGTAAGTGAATTTGCGATGTCATTCGTTGATGTCTTTTGCTAAAGTTTCAAGTGATGCTCAATATTTCTACTAGAACATTCCCTAACGTTCTTAACTTTTTAACGTTCATTCATCGGTAGAAGAGAAATATTGTTTGAATAAAATATATTAAGTATGATTAAAAGGTTAATTATTGTTAAATGTTCGATAGCCGTGGTACAATTGTGATCAATGATTCAAAATGGATCAAAATAAAGACATTAAGCCATCAGCGATCAGTTGAACATTTATAGATACCCTTAAGTAAAAAATAACTACGTCTTGAATAATTGTCTGCTACACTAGTTTCCAAAAATTAAGGAAAAATCACAAAAATAGCGATAACTCGTTCAAAAGGAAAGCAATCCATATGAAACTTGCATATATTGTTAAAATAAGGTGCTGAATAAAACTACCAAATGCAAATTAGTGGCGCTGTAATCGCATTGTGTCATCCGTGAGACACATAAAAATGCACGTTAGAGAGTAAGGCTGCAGTTGTCGCTGTGATAGTGATATTATAAATCTTGGATAGTCAATTCATTACAATGATCTTGAGGCATCATTTGCCCGCAGAACTGCCATTTATAAAAAATAGAGCAATTGAAAGATTGGTTGCAGTACAAAGTCAGGCAGCGGTGGCTAGATTGCTAAATGTGAGTCCTTTGGTGGTTCATAGGCTTTGGCAACAATTTCAAACCACTGGTTCGGGTTCAAGAAGGTTCAACCAAGGACGGCCAAGGGTTTCGACAAGCGCCGATGACCGATATTTGCGGTTATGTGTACGAAGGAATAGAACCGCAACCCCATCCCACCTTAGATCCTGCTTTGCTGCAGCCACTGGAAGGTTGGTGTCAATGTCTACTGTGCGTAGAAGGCATCACGAGGGTGGACTTTACGCGAGGCGACCAGCAATTTGTGTGTCGCTCACCTCACGTCACCGGAGGGAACGTTTGTCCACGCGACGGTTGGTCAATGGAGACGCGTTCTCTTCACGGATGAGTCCCGGTTTAGCCTCCAAAGCGATAGTATGCGTTGTTTGATTTGGAGAGAACAGAGAACACGCTATCATCCATCAAACATTCGTGAAAGAGATTCATACGGAGGAAGCAGCGTCTGCGTTTGGGATGGTATCGCTTTGGATGGATGCACAGATCTCCATGTCATTCCACATAAAACCGTGAATGCTCACGTCTATAGAGATGACATCCTTCATGCTTATGTATTACCTTATGCCGGTGCAATAGGTAATAATTTCCTGTTACAGGACGACAACGCAAGACCGCACAGGACTTGCATCGTGGAAGATTATCTTCAGCACCAGATAATTCAGCGCATGGAATGATCAGCTCGATCACCGGACTTCAATCCCATCGAGCATGTTTGGGGTGCTTTAGGGAGACGTGTCGCTGCTCTCATTTCCCCTCCTCTGACCCTTGGCATGATTACAACTGCTTTGGAAGAGCAATGGCTCTTACTTCCCAGCGAACACATTAACCGCATAATTGACAGCATGACACATCGCTGTATGTGCTGTATTGCTAATAGGGGTGATCATACGGCATATTAAAGGTACTTTTCCTTTACCAAACTGAGTTTGATTGGCAAACTGATTTTGTTAATTTTATATTTATGCTATTTTTTGAAACACCATAATTGTCTGGTAATTTCTTTTAATATTATTTTATACCTTACTATGCGTTGTATATTGTGGCTGAGTTTCATAAAAATCTACAAGTGATATTTTGAATTATCGCTATTTTTGTGATTTTTCCTTAATTTTTGGAAACCAGTGTATATTTTGTTCACTCTCTCGCCTATGCTAGAAAATTGTAGATTGTATAAAATACATAATATTCAGGATTTTCAAAAATTGAAGCATTCGAAAATACGATTTATGATAACTTGCATCACATAACTTCAGCAATGACGAAATTACCACTTTTTTATCCCCTTTGCTAGAAATAAGATAGGATTCCAACAAGCAGAGGGTTTTTAAAGTTTCCTCAATTTTCTCACTTAAATAATATTTTATAAAAATGTAACGCTGATTAAATGTTCTATGCGGTTTTTTCATTTTCTAATTCTGTTTGAAAATAATCTTACGCTTTTAAAAATTGTGTGCTTGTTTGATCCAACAGTTACTGCTGTATTAGTTATCCATAATATGGTGAAATTTTGTTTCAAGGTTCGGATCTCTACTTATACAGGGGCTGCAAATGCTAGAATAACATTTCATCACCTTAAAGATGATGGCACTGTAGCACCAAAAAATGGTTCAAACCAAAATAAAATTTTTAACCGCATGCTTGCAATTCAAAATACTCACTAAAAATGAGTCAGAAGCAATAACATATGTTTAAGATTGTATGAGAGAAAGTCAGTATGTAGGTTACAAACCGATATGAGAGGTCAGAAATTAGTAGTACACTGTTTCCAAATGGGCTCATAAGTGACAGCTATAAACTATAAGATGTTAATTTCGAATTTATGATACAACTTTTGTATAAGAAGAATAGGCATGTTCAAATAATCTTGGAGACGAACTAAGTAATAGTCTTGTTGATAGTGCGACAGAAAAAACAATGTGGAATGTTGATGAAATGTTTTGATGTGACAGGCGAACAGCAATAGTTCAGATGGTTCGTTAGCCATCATGTCTATACCAGTCAGTATTAGGCTTAAACCGTGTACTCTACTGCAGTTACTTTTGTTTTTCGAGATCACTTCGTTCTTCGACAACAAATTTTGTACGCTACTGCTCTTCTTGCCCAACTCCTGTCTCAGAAATTCGAAATTAACATCTTTAGTTGGATAATGCTGCTACCTATTACCATATGTGGCAACATTTTACTCTTCATTTCTAATCTCTCACGTTGGTTTGTGACCTAATTGCTGGTTTTCCGTCGTATGATAAGGTGTGTGATAAAAGTTTTATATGTTACATTTGATAAGCTGCTTTTTTATTTAGTTTGATAATTTTCATTTTTATGCAGTGTCTAAAAATCCGCATTCTTTCATTTTCTTGCAATAGGTTAACGCAATCTATTTTAGGAGAAGATGCATTACTACGTGGGTGTTTTAATTGTTATTGTGGCTGTTGTATATAAAGCATTTGTACTGAGATGGTTGATGTGAAATATCGAAGCCTAATGTCTTACTTGCCTATATGCTCAATTTCAGAATCGTAGCTAGTATATTAACAAGTGAGGGTGAAATAGTTGTTTGGAGCTAATGAGCTAGATTTGTGACAGTAGGTGAGACATTATTTCATCACTATGATCTCGAGTTCGCATGTCTGCATTCACATCTCATCCACTTTTAAAAATCAAGCCCCATAAGCTCCAAACCAGCCTTTCACCTCCACTTCCACCGTTTCACTTTTCCCTCTAAAAAACTATGTGCATATAACAGCTACAGTTCTAAAATTGAGCCTACAAACATTAGGCTTCGATATTCCACAGCAACCATCGTAGTACAAATATTTTATGTACACTAGGTACAGTAATTAATGAACCACCCTCGTACAAAATAATATTTTACTGTAAATTAATTAATAATCCGTAGTAATTCACGCCTATTTTATGTTTTATGTCATTTTTGTAAAAAAAAAATTAAAAATGGAAAAATATTCAAGATTTTTTTTTCATAATAAAAAACCATTTCAAATGGTTTTTTTCGTAATCTGTTAACGAAGTTTGACTTCTGTTCTTGTTTAAATAAATTTAAACACACATTAAAAAAATTATCACGCCTAATTATTCTTATGAACCTTGAATAAATGATTTTGAATCTTGTTTTTATTTCAAAAAAGAAAGTTTCATTTTTATCAATGTGACCACTCATTCTCTAAAGGGAGAGGGGAAAGACTAATTACATAACAGAAGTTTACCTCACAATCATCTTTCATTGTAAACACTTTGAAACTTGTCAGCGAAGTTCGGAGGAAATTCATCAAAAAGTTTTCAGGTAGAAGCTTGAACAGATGAAACTAATCACAGTACACACATGCGTACAAACAATAATTTATATTCACTGTGATAGGTTGGTAGTAAATTCTCATTTGAATAAATTGCTCTTACTTCAGTGATGATTACACATTATCTTATTTTCTATCTCGATTTCTGGCATAAAAAACTAAACCATCTTGTGTAGAAATTCTAGAATCAAAATAGAATTCGGAATGAGTTAAAGAGAAAATATTACTTTACTAGGATATTTTTTACACATAGCTATTAAAGGATTATAAAAGCGGTATTATCTATAGTACTAAATTCTTTAAAATATATTTTTAATTGCGCTATGCATATGCTAGCGGAACAGTGCTTTAATATTTTATAAGTTATTAAAAATTCATATAGGCTAACTCTACTATAAATGATCGTAGAAAAGAAATGGTCAGTCTAAATATTTCCAAAACTTCATGATAGATTGCATCATAAACTTTCTTCGTAAAAAATAATGCAATAAGTTCATTCATTGTGACGTGCGGCCCTGTTTTTCGATTATTATAAATAAGTGTAATTTTAGTGGGATTTTTTTTATTTAGTAGATAAATATTTTTATTCAATTAGTTACAAAGTGTTTTGCAGCACATACGTTATATATATATATATATATATATATGTGTGTGTGTGTGTGTGTGTGTGTGTGTGTGTGCGCGTGTGTGTGTGTGTAATAAATATAATTCGACGAAATAACTAGGTTGCATAAACTCTAGGAATCCGCAGCAGCACGAGCAGAGTAGTCGCTCCGACAGTTGGCGAGCAGTGGAAGAACTTCATTGGGGTATTTCCCCATTATAAAAACAAACACCATCAGTCTTCAAGTTCTTTATTTATGAACTCATAAAATAGGTAAGCTCTTCCCCGCCATCACCTTAGCACACATCGACACTACAACCTTCGTTTTCCAGTCCACATCATCAGATATTCTAATTCAGCGGGAAAATGAAACGGGCGTCTTGATAGTTTAAAAGGCAATTGCATTCTAACGCTCCTCAAAAACCAAATGAAAAAAATACATTTTCAAGACAAAACTAGCTCCCTCCTACTCCGAGTCAATCATTTTAAAAATCCAATTAGGATTAACTCGAGTCTCAACGTAAAAAAATGATCGGTTCTGATTGGTTTTAGCAGGCGTGTCTTTGGCAGGATCTATATTTTTCCTCGCAAATAACAAGCCCTTTAACGCTCTGTAACGCGCATTAACACCGGTCACGCGATGTTAAATAAAAAATAAAATTAAAATCCCTGGAATATTCCAGAAAGTAAAAAGGTTACGAAATACATCCCGCCTTTTTGAGAAGCAAGCAATAATTTATTAATAAATAAAAGAAAAACAATTTTAGCTGTTACAAGATAATATATTACGAAACTAAGATTGAAATATGTTCCACAATTTTAGAATTAAAAACTCAGAGAGAGCAATATATATATATACTTTAAGGATTCTTTTCATTTAAGCCAAGGCGTAAAATGGGAAAATGACGCTTTAAATTTTTGGGAAATATTTCCTTCAAATTCAGGGTAGATGGCCACATCAGATCGAAGATAGATGACCACCTTTAATTAATATTTCAAAATTATACGCAAAGGGCACTGTAACAAATGTCAGATGTTTTGAATACATAGAAATGTATTGTAATCAAAAACGAAAATAAACAGTTACCTCTTCTAACTCACCTAAGGTTTCGAAAACTGCTCCTTTACCTTTAAAAATCTCAGAAAACTATTTGTTTTCGAAATTAAGAAGAAATTATAAAAATTAATTTTTATTAGCTCCTTTTTTTTTTCGGAAACGTTTCTAAGTAGCTTTTACAGTACAATAATCACTTTTCTCAAATCAAAATATCACTTTTTCGGATGCTACCGATTCTCAAAGAATCATTTTCAGCTGCATAACTGATTTTGTGCATGCAGTTGTAGCAAAATAATGTTGATTTTCATATTAATGTTAATACTGTAATTATTGTAAGTTTTTCTATTAAACATGTTCTCTGAATATCAAAATATTTTCGTATGAATTGATAGAATCTGTAAAAGTGATATTTTGATATGAGAAAAGTGATTATTATACAGTAAAAGCTACTTAGAAACGTTTCCGAAAAGAACGGGCAGCTAATAAAAATTTATTTTTATAAATTCTTCTTTAAATTTCGAAAACAAATAGTTTTCTGGGATTTTTAAAGGTAAAGGAACGATTTCCGAAAACTTAGGTGAGTTAAAAGAGATTACCGCATATTTTCGCTTTTTATTACAGTACATTTTTATATATTCAGAAACATCTGACATTTTTTACAGTGGGGCTTTAACTAAAAATAAATATATTAAAAATAATTTTGTAATTTCTATGTATATATTAATATTAATTGATGAAATTGTTTAAATTTTAACAAAGTATTTATTTGTGTTAACAAAGTGTTTTTTTTTCTATTTTAATTTCATTTTTTCTTTCATGTATTTTATGACTATCTCTCATCCGCTTAAAGGCGAGATGAACATCTGCCATTTAAATTTCATTTTTTTGCCTACTTTCTGCTCTAGATATTTAATTATTTTTTCCCAAAATATGAGTGTATGTGCATTAATATTTCTTATATTTACATCCTAAGAATAATTGTATCAATCTTTAAAAACTATGACCATCTATCCTAGAACTACCTTAAAAGACTATACAAAATAAATTGTATCTGTTTTAATGTATGTATGATAATAGCTGCAAATATATTTTCAATTATGTTATTCACGTGTTTTCTTGTTTAAATGTATACATAATATGTGGTGTGCATAAAAAAAAATCTGTAGATCATACATAGGGTTGTACAAAACAACTCGAATAACTTAGTGACTTTGGTGAAAGTATATTTTTTTATATGTTATGCTATTACTAAATTGTATACCTAAATTGGTTGAGTTAACAGATATAAATGTTAGAGGTTAATAGCTTTGCTGATGCATTATACATTTAAATATTTCTTTAACTACATCAAATTTTGAAATTTCTTTACAATAGTCTGGACATACTGGAAAGTGATTCGTAATCTCCGATTGACGCAAAAATTTCCGGTGTGTCGTTGATAATATTTGTAAAAATTATAATCAGTTTGAAGAAAAAGTTTTCTTGATTGTCTTCCCTAATTCTTTTATATATTGATTTTTAAAAAGTAACTAATTAACTAAACATAAACTTTAAATAAATTTGGACAAAATTCGCATTTTAGTGAGCTGCATTTTCCGATAAGAACATCGCAAGCACATGGGTATTAAACTCAGATATATGTGTGACTGAAATAAGACTTAAGACACTTAAGTATTTTAATCTGGGAATCAAGACATTATACATGTCTTAATTTAAGACAAATCAATATCTTACTATGAACATAGTATAAGCAGACTGAGAAAAAACTGTAAAAATTAGCAAACGTCTTAATTTAAGACATTTTCTTTTTGGAAATATTTCCATTTTAAAACACTTTGTCTCTTTCGTTACATAATACCTGGAGGCTCTCTCAATTGCGCATGCGTTTTAGATTTTTTTTTTTTTTTTTTTTTTTTACTTGACATTACAAATATTTCGAACTGTACGCGTAGATTTTAATCAATAATTTGTTTTTACGCAATTTTTTTTTACGTGAAATTTTGTGATCTTAATTCGTATCTACTTAGTTTATTTATTGAAACCATACACCCGTCTTATGTGCTTTATACCGAATGCTTAAAGAGTTTGTCGACTTTGGTAGCTCAATAGAGAGGCCACTGAGAATTTACGGCAAAGGTTTTCGATTCAACTACTACCCTGGGCAATTCTGCACTCAGAAAAAATACACTTTTGAATTTTTCATAATACTATACAAACCGTGTATTAAATCTTAGGTATTAATCTACTAACTTATTTCAATATAAGATCCTAGACCTTCCTAATTTAATTGCGTGTTTTAAATTAATATTTTTTTTATTTAAAAATTATTTAGTTTAAGATTCTCTTCTATAATATTTATTATTAAAATTTACTATAATTCTTAAAGATGTAAACTTTGAATTTGTAAGCATGAGTTTTAAATTCTGAAACATTGTTTTTAATAATACGTATATTTTACCCTACAGAAGAAAAACATAAATACACGTATAAGATTTATATATATATATATATATATATAAGCTTCGATTAGATGGAAAAGTTACCTTAACAAATAATATATTTTTTAATAAACCTGATAAAATGAAGGTTTAATTCATGCAATAAAAATTTTATAATACTACAGTATTACGAATAGTTATTATAAAACATTGATGAAAAAATTCCTTTTATGCTTCTTTAACTCATATAGCTTAGAGGTATTCAAAACCTTTCTATGCTGTAAACACTTTATTATTTTTTTAAAATTTATTAAAAAACGTACAACTTTTTTTTGCTGTTTCATGTTTAGAACTCGTATCCTTCTAAAAAATCATTCAGAGAACATTTATGAAAAAATATTATTTTATAAAATGTAAATATATTGACTATATCTTTTTGAAATTGCATAGAAAGTTAATGCAAAAAACTCTCTTTTTATTTATTAATGCATTTATTATAAATAAAAAAAAAAACTAAAATAATAGCTAAATAAACATGAAGCTATTTCAAATAAATTTTAAAAAGTAAAATATGGAATATACAAAGTTATTTCTTGGAAAAAGCTGACTGAAAGAAAAATTTATTTTTTATGGAATGAAAAAACATTTGTTTGTATTTAAACACTTGAGTAGACTTAAATAAAAGTTTATTAATGCGTGTATTAATACTCAAGATATGATTTTTTTATCCTGTTTCAGAATACAAAATAATTAAAAGTAAAAAAGTAACTTTAATAGAACGAATAAAAATATTATGAAGAAATGTCGCAGAATTTTAGAATATGTTTTTTTTTTATAATGAGTTCTTAAAAAGATATTGAAAAATAATGTAATTTAATTTTGGTAAATTATTCGCTTTATGAAATTTTAAAAACTATATCTGTAAGTTTAAAATATAAAAGAAATTTTTTAGATACTTAAAAATCTGAATTAACAAATCGGAAATTTTACGTGAAACGAGGAGAATGAGGTTTGCTCGTACTATATCAAGTTTTATAAGAATTCAAATTTTTGTACATTAGCTGTTTCAAACGTAAGCAAAAATCATGAATACAAATTTACTACGGTTATTATTAAGTTATGTAATAAGAGAATAATATTATTCTATTTTAATATGGAATAATTATCATGGAAACCTATAATCATTACAATTCATGCAATATCATTGAGTTATATATGAATAATAGGATTTAATTGAATGGAGGAAACTTTTTTTAATATCTCTTAAAGTTTTGATTGAATTTTCATGAAATTTGAAATTTGTTGACAAAATTCAGTATCAATTATGTATGTTACGTTCAATTTGATTAATCGGTGGTTATTACTAAAAGTAACCAGTTATTATTAATAATAACCAAATGATATCTAAATAAAACAGTTAATACGATACTTTTACGAGTATTTGTCCAATTAATTTGTTATTATTAATAATTAACAATCAAGGTTGGTTAATATAATAAATTTCAACTCGTTTAGCTCGAGATTTTATTTTATATATACGTCGTTTCTAAATATCCATTGCTAAAAGTAAGTATTTCAAGGCTGTATAGTTTATTTTATGATTATTTCAGTGTTTAAAATTTTTATCTAATTCATTCGGTAATTATAAAAATAATTATTTTAAAATGTTTAGTCTTTTTCACTATAGATATACTAATAGAACAATAGAACTCTTACTTCTTACTAATAGAACACGTCAGTATTATTGTCTCTTAACAATTATTTTAGTTATTAAATTCAAACAGTTATGATAGTACATATTTTTGCTAAGTATATATCCGTTCATAAGCTTAATTAATCATATTGAACGAAATTCATCTGTAATCATTAATAATATCCTGTTATTATTAATACTTACAGAATTGATCTAATTAACCGTAACACACATTTATATATGTGTATATATTAAATTTCAAACAATGGGTTATGCATAGAGACAGACCAGACAAAGGTTATATATATAAGATATATAAGTCTTACTTATTTATGTAACTATCAACCCAGCCAAAATATAGAGTTATTGTTGGGGCTTTTTAGTTTACGTTTCTTAAAAGTTAATAAAACTTTATATTTAACACCATTTAAGCTATTCGTACTTTTAAAAACTAATATATAAAAGTTTAAAAATTACTTCATTTTTCTTTAAACTTCTTTAACGATAATTAGGTTGTATACTAATAACGTTATCTGAAAAAAGTTTTTACTTTAATTTTTATAATATTCAGGAATAATATTTTCATTATTTATTATTTATTTTTAATTAATAAAATTAATCTTTTAAGTTAATTAAATGTTTTTTGGCTTCTTAAAAAAACCTATTTAAAATTTTCAGAGCTAATTTTTAATAATATTATTTTTTTTAATTAACGAAATAAATGTTTTAAGTTAATGACATTTCTTGTATTTTTTTTTTAACAAACTATCCGAAATTTTGATTTTTTGAATCTACATTATTTTTAATGGCAAAACATATTTTTTATTTTATTTATTCAGAAATTACTAAAGTTAAAAGGAAGATTATACACATAAGACGAGTTATTGATGTAATAAATCAGAATACTTGACGGATTATCATTGTTGGTAAGTTTGGAATTAAAAAGTGATAAGCCATATTATCGGTACAAAATGCATTTAAATGTCTATGACGATGTATATGTTGAACAATTTTTATAAATATAAAAATGCAAAATGCAATTACAACCTAAATGAAAGTTTCAAGAATACATTTTATTCTTTTTTGCATACAGTATTAAAAAAATGTAAATATCCAAAAATTTTGCTGTCAATCTGTTGCAAATTTAATTTTCTTTACCTTAACAGAAATAATTTGTTTAGTGAAAATTTCTATATCTAGATACTGTTTTCTTTCAAAGATATTCTCAAATCCATATGCACTACTTATTTTTATCTGGGTCAATCAACTGTTGTTTGGTCAGCCAAAAAAATCAACTGATGTTTGCCCTAAAGATAAATTAAGAATATATAAGGTACCCTGGGGTAATAACGCCAGACGGGGTAATAACGCCAAGTGCTAATATTTTGCATAATTATGAAATAATCTGGTAAATGACACCCATGTGTTCTGCGCAGAAGGGTTTTGAGTCATATAAATCGCAAAAAACAGCTTCAAGTTAATTTGTTTCATCTTTAGGTCTTATTGTTTTTACAAGCAGCAAAAATTAACGCTTGATCTAAAATTTGCGAGATACGTTTTCTGATGTGAAGACTATTTTTTTTATCCGGAAATACTTTGTTAATTACATAAATTTGTTGTACATTTCATGGCCTTTCAAAATGTTGTTGAAGATTTTGGATATCTTCTCGAGATAATTTGTAATTTAAAATGTATAGCGCAATAACTATAACAGGGTAATAACGCCAATCCTTGCAATTTTAACCCCGGTTGATTCCCTACAGTGGCAGAGCTACATCCTAAATACTGATTCAAATAAACACAGTTAAAACTGTGCAATGTTTCTAATAATTCTATTTAAACGCTCCTTTTTAAGCAAAAAGAAGCTCACGGTCTAATATTCTTTTGCCTCACCCCCCCCCCTCCCCACACCACACCTTTATTTTTCTTACACTTTCACGAAAAAATGAACATTTTCAATAGCTTAGGATGCAATTTGTCAATTCCTAGAGCTGAGAGTTTGTATTGTTAGAATTGGGTAATCTACATGCAATTAATCCAACTTATTTCATTGTTTTGTTTGCATGGCGTTATTACCCATATAGGTGGGTAATAACGCCAAATAGCATTGGTCAAGAAATCACGCCATTACATTTTATGTATTCATATCTGTTAAATTATTTTTTTTATATAGATAGTCAATGAGTTGCTGTATCAAATCATATATTTGTTTGAAAAATACAAACTAAAACTGAGCCGTGAAAATTGCTAGAACCTTAACGTGGCGTTATTACCCCAGGGTACCTTAAAATAAGTTTCAAATATAATAATAAACGCGGGATTCCCATATTACAGAACACAGTGCTGGAAAAAATTTAAGACCACGTGCTAATTTTGTTGCTTAAATTAAAATTCCGAAAAGAGTTACATATCTTAAATTTAAACAAATATCTAACATATTTCCTGAATTAAATTAAATTTTAAAAGAAAAGATTAAATTAAATTTCTTCAAGTGTTAAAGTCCTATGATGTTAAGAAATAGGAATAAGTTGTTTAGGTTAAGCATTAGGGTGGGCCGAAAAAAACCTTTTTTCGATTTTCGATGATAGCGGGTGCGGAAAAGTGGCCACTGGTGGCACTCAGTTCGCACAAAAAATTTGAGATTTTTTTTACTTTTCCTTACCCTGCCGCAAATGGCTTGAAAATTTGCAAAAATGCTGATTTTTGAACTTTTTTAGCTAAAAAGTTAAAAATGTTAAATTAATTTATTTTGGCTGTATTTACTTGAAAAGGCATCTTTACCGTACCAAATGCTTAAATAAGTTCTGATAATGCATTATTTAATTGCTAAGTGTATTTTAAATAAGCCGATTTTCATAGCTTTTTCACGTATAACAGACAAAAATTGAATTGGTTTGAATCGTTCGTTAATTTCTCTCTTATTTATGTTCCTTGGTCTTTAAATTTTTTCTGTGCGTCAAAAGTCATATATTTGGGCAGCGGACAATCAAAAACAAAGCTGGAAGATGAGAAGGGGGTGAAACAGGACTCTAAGCGTGCGCAATGTCTCATCGTAATGTTGAGGGAGTGAAGGAATATATAAAAGAGAAGAGAAAATGCGATAAGGGATTGTTATTATTTTACCGTGCTCAAAATCTGCGACATTTATTCAGTGTGGATGTGGAACCTTTTCCTAGAGAGATTCAGTACTTTTTGGATCGTTTGACGTACAATTACAGTGTTTTGTGCGTTTTATTACGACTTAGAAATGGCTATTATGAAGGTCCATGGAATGGTCCATGACCAATGTAAAAGACACGCGACAGCATGAAAAGTATCCTTTTTGGGCACCATGCTTGTTGATAGACTTGCAATTGCCAGCTTATACTGATATCATACGCCACTACTACTGGTTGCAAAGCGATATGGCAGAAAATCGAAAAATCCATTATTATTCAATAGATGATGTTATTAAAATGGTAGATGAAAAAGAATCCGAAATCTGAATAAAAGCCAGTGTTTTCCTAACGATCAATTTACAAAAAGATAAAAACTATTAAAAGGAGTGTAAATCATTGGAGAAATTTTGAAATCGTATGGGCTTGAAAGTAAAGACAAACCCGCGAAGAATTCGTACGAAATGGTGAAACCTTTTAGTCGTTTTTAATCTTTTTGCGAATTGATCGTTGGGAAAACACTGGTATGGAAGCTTTTTTTCAGATTTCGGTATCTTTTTCACCTACCATTAAACTATTATTCTAAACTATCACTATTAAAAGAAGTGTAGATCATTGGGGAAATCCTGTAATCGTATGGGCTTCGAAGTAAAGACAACCCGCGAAGAATTCGTATGATATGGTAAAACCTTTTAGTAGTTTTTAATCTTTTTTGTAAATTGGTCGTTGGGAAAACACTGGTATGGAAGCTTTTTTTTTCAGATTTCAGTAACTTTATCACCTACCATTTTAATAACATCATCTATTGACTAATATTGGATTTCTCAATTTTCTGCCATATCGCTTCCCAACTAGTAGTAGTGGCGCATGATATCAGTATAAGTTGGCAATTGCAAGTCTTTCAATAAGCATGGTGCCCCTAAAAGGATACTTTTCATGCTGTCGCGTGTCTTTGACATTGCCATGGACCTTCATACTAACCATTTCTAAGCTCGTCTTAATAAAACGCACAAAACACTGTAATAGTGCGTTAAATGATCCAAAAAGTACCGAATCATCCTAAGAAAAGGTTTCACGTGTCACGTCTACACTGAACATATGTCGCAGGTTTTGAGAATAGTAAAATAACAATCCCTTATCGCAATTTTCTCTTCTCTTTTATTTCCTCCTTAACTCCCTCAACATTACGATGAGGCATTGCGCACGCTTAGAGTCCTGCTTCACCCCTTCTCACCTTCCAGATTTGTTTTTGAGCTATGCTGCTGTCCGTTGCCCAGATATATGACCTTTGACGCATAGAAAAAATTTAAAGACCAAGGAACATAAATGAGAGAGAAATTAACGAACGATTCAAACCAATACAATTTTTGCCTGATATACGCGAAAAAGCTATGAAAATCGGCTTATTTAAAATACACTTAGCAATTAAATAATGCATTATCAGAATTTTTTTAAGCATTTGGTACGTTAAAGATGCCTTTTCAAGTAAATACAGCCAAAATAAATTTAGTTTAACATTTTTAACTTTTTAGCTAAAAAAGTTCAAAAAACAGCATTTTTGCAAATTTTCAAGCCATTTGCGGCAGGGTAAGGAAAAGTCCAAAAAATCTCAAATTTTTTGTGTGAACTGAGTGCCACCAGTGGCCACTTTTCCGCACCCGCCATAATCGAAAATCGAAAAAAAGTTTTTTTCGGCCCACCCTATTAAGCATCTTCTTTTAAATCTAGCATAATGAAATGATGTCATGACTGCAGCATTTTAAGTGGGACTCATCTGTGATGAGGTTTATAGGGTACTAGTTGCCAGATTTCACGTTTTTGAATATGCAACTGCTGCTTTGATGCGCAGGAAATCATTGAGTAAAGAAGAAAAATGGTAAATTAAGGGTTTTTTCAGATTGCAAAAAGGTTGAGAGGCATTTTGCCTTATAAATAAATAAATATAAAGCTTTTGTGATCAATTTTTGTTTTAATCTAATAAATTATTTCGGAAATAAAAGAAGCAGATGACTAACAAAACTGTTAGCTAGGTATAAATAGGACGTTTTTAGAATGGCGGATCGTGATTGTGCATATTCTTCTATTATAAAACCTGCAACAAATTTTAATCAATGTCCAGAACTTTTAGAAATGTCTTAAAAATGCCAAATATTTGAGTTATGCTAAATTTAAAAAAAAAAACAAAACTTTAAAAGCATTAAATTGATGCACGGCTAAAACCCGCATTTTTCAATGTCTTAAAATGAAATCTATAAGCAAATTGGTATTTATTGGTGAAAAAATATTCACCCTTCATGGTACAGATTATTTAAGCTATTATTAGTACGATTTACCAAATGATCCATGTCGGCTTTCAAAACGGGTAAAAGATAGTGGCTCAGTTCTGATTTGGGCAGGCTATAATCTAAAAGAAAAAGCAAGTTTGGCTTTCACCATGACAAATATGAACTCCTTTGACTACCAAATTACTTTTGGTAATGATTTTGTTCCAATTAAAAGTGGTCTTATGAATCAGAATTTTCCATTGCTTCAAAATTGCCCTTTTATTCGCAAGTCTGTGTCAACTTCAGATTGGTTATCAGCAAACTACACGAAACCTTTAGACAAAAGTCAAGACATTATTGTATTAACGTCCATAGCAAGCATGTTGGAAATCTTGGTTCGTCAGATTTATGTCAAAAGAAAGCAAGTTTGATTCGATTATATAACTGAAAGCAGCCAGTTTGGAAATATGGAAGCAAATGCCTATTTCTACACGTATAAGCCTGGACAAAACATTCCCATGGCGTCTTATTTAAGTCATCAGTGTTTAGATGACACAAACAAAGTATTAAAAATATATGTACGAATTATTTATGTGTATAATTTTGATTTTAAATATACTGGCTTTAAACTTTTTTGCACCAAATTGTTTTATCTATAAATTAAATTTTGCTTAGTTTTAAAAATATATTATCGTAATTTAAAACAAATAATTAGACTGTATAATTTTATGTGAATAATTTTGCAATGATATTGATTTTTCATTAAAGTATCAGCTTTACTGTTCTTGTTGGTGGTGTTAAACATTTTTCCAACTCTGTATAGGTGAAAACCATTATATGATATATCATTTTTTATATTAACATCCTTTTTTCTCTTCATATATTAAAGACACACCAATGAAGGCGGTATGTTTTTCAACGGTCCTAGAACCGGATTTTGCAACAGAATACTTAGCTGTATCTCTCAATTTTAACACGTTTTTTCATAAATAGAATTGAAGTTAATACAAAATTAATGAAAAACTGTAAATGCGAAAATATAGTTTAACATTAGAAGCTGTAAATTTCAAATGTTTCATACAGACACAGTTTTAACTAGAGATTCAAAACATATTGTCAATGTTGGATATTACGATTAAAATAAAAAGAGTTTCGTCTGGTTTTGGTTTGTACATTGTCCCATAAGAAAAATTTGTGCACATCATTTAAAAGTAGACTTTATTACCTATCATTTGTTACCAGTAACTTTCTTCTATGATAATTCATCGAGGAATTAGTACGGGGTGTTTATTTTTTCTACGACTGTACAAAGAATAATTGAATGACTCGCATTTACTTAATCATTCAGTGATTTTCTTATCTAGGGAAAAAATAATCTACCTGTTTTTACGGAAATGTTTTAGTAATTCATTTTATTCCGAGAAATGTGACAATTTTCCTGTTATAGGCTCAGAAATTTTGTTTGATTCTTTCTATGTTCTCCAACAGAATTTCTGATATTTACCACGACACAAAATATGATCAACCATGTAATCGTTTTGGAAATTGATGATTTAAAGATAGTTGAAATAGTAAATTTTTGAATGGTTTTATTTTCTTAAGTTTCTGCTTTAAAAAGTTCACAAACAAAATTATATGAATCTTTCGTACTAAAAATGATTTGTATAAACAATACTGTTCGAAGGAAAACAACCTCGTGCACAATGTTCGTGTATTTGTCGCTCGACATTCCCGCCGAATTGAATGTCTGTGTTCGTTTTGATTAAACAGTTGAGTGTATGAGCAAATGCTGTATAAAGTCAAGTTAGAAAACAAATTTGTCAATACCATTATTTTCGTTTTACTTACATTTCCAAGCATTCCAAGGAAAGACAGTAATTTTTATTAAGTTAAAACAACTTTATGTACTGCTTTTTATGAAGAGTGTTTTTGGACTGTGAAACAAATATCCATATTATAAGAATAAACTAGTTATTAACTTGTTACGGGACAGTTCTTTTGGCAACTCCTTTTTTGTTATCCTCATTCAAATTACCAGGACATTTAATTTATAATATTCATTGAATATTTTTTACTGGTGAATTTTTCCGGGCAGAGTGTCTCTTTATGCACAATAGAATTACATAATTTCATTAGCAACAGTACTCATAGTCAGATTAGAACTTTTCACATAAACAATGTCAATCCACATTTCAGAACTCGTAAATGCTCACCAATACAATGCAACTGTAATTAATCAACAAACATTATCTAAGTGATAAAGAGTACATTGTTAAAATTCTGCAACTTTCGTTGCATAAACACTCACAATTTTTATAGAATATCTCTATTCTGACCAATGAGAATGCTCCATTATATCGTCAAGCAATCGTTTTTTTATAGAAATGACGGAGTGACTGCACAACAAAGTTGTAGATTTTTAATTGTGTAGCTCGTTTTTTTTAATTACTCTCGAAGAATCAAATTTCATTGCTTGTATGTTGCCACATACTCTGTTACTTTTAAAGTTCCTCTAGCTGCCAGCTTCTCTTATCTGTGACACACAATAAACGATCATATATTTAAATATTTGACATGCCTCTGTAACGAAACTTGTATACGGTACTGTCTGTGTTAACTTTTTGACGGTTTACTTTCAAAATTATTTTAAAATTGATGGTATGTACTCTACAATGTATGTTCTATAAATTCCTAAAGTTAAAAGAATGTGTCATGGAATAACTCTCTAAAGAATACATCGGAATGCAATAGAGATTTTTAGGCATCCTTGTTGAAAATTGCTATTTAAATTTGGTAACTGCTTTTTTATTCAGCACTTTTGCTGGAATAGAGTTGCTTGGGTGTTGTAGAATAGGATTAGCCACAGTCTTTCGGTGAAATTTTTCTTGGAGTCCTTCCAAATTAAATATTCTATCGAAACTATTTTAATCAAGTATTTTTAGATTTTTTTTTTCTCCAGCCCTACGTTTTTAGCTTTCTGTGTTTTAACCTCCTTTCCCTGTGAATAGCAATAAATAAATTAAACAAAAATGTACTGTACTGTAGAGTAAAATAACCTATAAGCTATAATTTATACATTAGAGTTGGAAAATATACAGAAGAAATTTTTTTCTCCATATTTATCAGTAAAAATTGCCCAACAATGTTTTTAATAACATACGTAAGTATTAAAAAAATTAAGATTATTTAAAAAAATTCTTTCATTTAAAAGCAGTTATTTCAAGCAATTACTGTCCATAGTCAATAATATATCTGAATTCTTTTGTCTGTATTCTTATAATAAAACTATAGTTATTAAATACACCATTCATTTTTAAATGAAAAAAAAATGCAGTACATAAAAATAGGAAACAAAATTTCTTTATAATCCAGGTAACTATTTGATATTCGTTTTAAGACAGTTGACCCTTATAGGCGTACCTAATATAAATTTTCTTTTCTTGTCTATAAAAGAATACCATGTTTCGTATTTAAAATCAGAAAACTGAAGAAGTAAATTTTAATAATATATAAATGTTGTGATTATTCATATATATTTTAAAAAAGATTGCGGACAGTTAGACAGACAAATAAATTATAAGTATAAGAAAAAATAAAAAGTTTTTTTAACAGAAGTTAGAGCATAAAAGTATATTTCACTGTGATGTGTTATTCACTGATTATTGACTTAAAAATTCAACTATGCTCATCAAAAAATTGATTAAAACCACCCACTTGTACATATATCCTTAAAGCTGTCATATATCATCTCTTTTAGAACCATATTAAAATCATAGTTTCGGTTTACTCGACTTTTCCATATACTGCAGTTTAGGATATTTTGATGTTTTCTCTTTAAGAAGTATAACAAAATTATTAAAGTTATTTAGTAGCATTTAAATAAGTTTTGCCGAATCTGACTGTGCATTGTACTTCCCTGTTTTTGAATATCCCAGTCCAAAAGAAAAAAAAACTCTTTTAAGTACATATAAATAGAAACATAAAAATACTGCATTTTCAAAATCTGCAGTTACTTTCTTAATCAAAATGCAAATTAAAAACTTTTTTTGTTATATAACAATTTTAATTAAAGGGACAGTGAATATTATTTAAGAATAATTAATTATTATTTACAAAGAGGTACTTCTGCCAAAGCCTTTAAAATACCAACTCTCTTAAATAAAAGCATATTTTTGATGGAGTTTTACATAACTATAAAAAATTTATCTTAGGCAAAATATAAATTAATGAATTTCTGAAAGATTTTCTCTCAAAATGTGAAATAAAACTTGATTTCTTTTAAGATTAGTTTGCAAAACACTGAAATGGTTTTAACCTTTATTTAGAAATAATTGATTAAGCATTCTTCAAAAGAGAAACTTTAAACCTCTTTCTTAAAGGAGACATTATCTTTTAGCTTTATCACTTTTCTAGTCATGATTATTCCGCTAAGATTTTTACTAGAGAAGGGATTATATCTGTAATTATTACAGTTTAAGCCAATTACCAGTTCCAAAAGCTGACATGACTTTTCGAGTTTCGAATACATTTTCAGAGCTAATTATTTTTGTTCTGCTATTTTGCTAGTAAATTTATCATCTACTGATTTATATTTATTTTTGTTCTTATATTTACAAAATTACATAGCATAAAGACAATCAGATAAAAAACACCAATTTTTAAACTCATTTCAACTTTGTTGAATATTTTTGTTTCTTCCTAACTTCTAATTTATCCATTTGAAGCTTAGGAGTTTCCCATAATATTTGTGAAAAGCATCGGACAATCTCTCGCTAAGAAAATTTTTTAATAACCACTTTGAATTTTATGTATATTTTTGAAGGAATTTAGATTTGAATATAGAACATTGAGCTCTGTTAATTAATTACTTAATCATCCCACTATGGGTAGCAATACACAAGTCCCAGTGAACAATTTTTATTTCTAATCATAACACTTTTATATATATATATATATATATATATATATATATATATATATATATATATATATATATATATATATATATATATATATATATCCAGTATAACTCAATTTCCAGTAGAATATACAGCTAATTTAGTAATTACGAAGAACCTGCTTTCAAACAATTCCATTAACTTTTTAAATCTTAAAATTATACTAAAAGAAAACAAATTAATAAATGATATGTATAACAAACGGAACCATTTAAATTTTAAAGTTAATAATTCATTCTTAATCATTTATATATAATAAAATGTTTATGCTCTTCTCATCTTATTAATGCAAATATTAAAAAGCTAATTTATGATGCACTAAATAATGGTTATCGTAAACATGCATGTATTCTTTAATATATAATTAGTCATTACATGATCTTAATAATAATTAACACAATGAGTAAAAAAATGTATAAAAAATTATTAAAACGTAAAAGTAATAATAAAAAATAAAAAATGTAAAAAGCATAATATATATATATAAGGATGGCTGGATGGGTAGATGTTAGAGTAAGTAGGAGGGCGATGATGTCTGGATAAAATGCCATGGTTATTTATTTTTAGAAAAAGAAAAAGAAAAAAGAAATTGAGAAGGGGAGAGACATTTACTAAATTGCAAAACATTTTATACCGGTTGTTCATTTGACACTAATGTACGGATATTTGTATAGTTACATTATATTTTATTAATATTATTTATATTATTTAATCAATTTCCATGATTAACTTGTACCTAACTTTTAAAAAATTGGTTTCTTAAATTACTATTTTAAAGTGCATTAAATGCCTGTATTACTTATCTATTTTTATTTCTTATTTCCCCTTATATTAAGATATTGGGTTTAGGTTAGCATAGTCAAATTAAATAATTTTGTTTACATACTAATGTATGGTATATTTTATCTGTTAACACATTGCAAATGTATTTTAATTTTTTTAATTTTTTATTATTTTTCTCTTCTTATTTTTTTATCCAAATTAATAATTTTTTTTTCGTTTTTGATGATTTTTCTTCATTTAATTTTGGCCAAATTCGTATTATTTTGCTTTTTCATGGCTAAAACGAAGATGAAACCACACACTTCATTTATAGCTCCAAGGTATTTGGGGATTGAAAATTCTGTTTTGTTTCTGCTAATTCCATTTGTATTAATTTTATTCATTTATTTAATTTTCCCCCCATGTTCAATGTGGTAAATTCAATGCATCATATTTCGTAATACAATTAACGTTTCTATATATTTATATTCGAATATTTTAAAGAGAAATTCACAACAGTTTTTTTTTTTTTTTTTTTTTTTTTTGCATTACAATTGAATCTTAAAAAATGTCACTAATCCTGGCTTTTGATTAAAGGGTTAAAAAAGCATTAACTCCAAGATCAATTAACAGAAATTCACAACACTCCGTATTTGATGATATGTAACTGCGTCGATTAAATTAATATTTTAAAATGATATAAACGAGAATTCTATGATTTCCCCCAGCAAAATAAAAACAAACAGCATATAAATACAATGTCTAAAAAAATTTTTGACAGTAGCAATTTCCCATTCAAATGTGACAAATATCGGGACAACGAAACACGGTCGCGGCTCAAAATTCGCGATTAACTACTTTAATTGAAATATTGGAATTAATTTTATCACACCTACCTGTTGTCGGATCGTCTATGATTTTGGTCGATTTCTATAGAATTGATCTACAACATAGCCCCATAAGATGATAAGTCATGACTAAATATAGGCTCTATACTGTAGCAGAACTGACATCGAGTTGTTGTGCCAACTGTCGAGTTGATGTTAAGTCTTCCATTATTGTTTTGGCAGCAGTGATGCTTCGGGACGAATTTCCTGTATTTTGTTTGAGCATTATGCCGACTATCTCATCAGCGATTAACTACTTTAATTGAAATACTGGAATTAATTTTATCACACCTGTTAATCTGTTGTCGGATCGTCAATGATTTTGGTCGATTTCTATAGAATTGATCTACAACATAGCCCCATAAGATGATAAGTCATGACTAAATATAGGCTCTATACTGTAGCAGAACTGACATCGAGTTGTTGTGCCAACTGTCGAGTTGATGTTAAGTCTTCCATTATTGTTTTAGAAGCAGTGATGTTTCGGGACGAACTTCCTGTATTTTGCTTGGGCTTTATTCCGACTATCTCATCAGCCATTCAAACAGTTTGTTTAAATTTGGCAATTAATAATTGAATATGGTTTTTGAAACTTCTAAATTCACTACACCACTTCTTCAGCATTTCGGCAGATCTCTGGTCTGAAAAAAAAGCATTTTGACTAAAAAACCGCGTTCTTCGATTGAGTATCGAATTGATAAATTTTGGTATAAACAAAATATTCTTCAACAATAACCAGTGTCAGTTAATACTTTACTTTTTGAGTCCGTATGTATGCATGCGCAATTTCACGTCACAGGCTTCACTTATTGAAAAATTCAATTAAAAGATTCAGGTAAAGTATTAAAAGGTCTTTTAAAAATCGGTAAAACACACTACAATCAACTATTTTTTCTTTGTATAGGAAATCTAAATCACACTAGATTATTCAATAAAAAAATACGACATCTCATTTGAAGTTAAATACGGGTTTTCTTGCATGGCTTTGACACTAACAAAGATATTTTTCGAAATTTTTAGTAGAATAACGTTTAAGACATTTGTCGTCATACGAAGTACTAAAAGTGAACTGTCATTCTGTATTACTGTATGTCCTTTCTGTTTTATTCCTATGCAGTATTCTGGTAAACAACTTTAATATTCAAACAATACAAGCTATGTTTTCTAAACCTTACTTGAGTATGGCAGTACAATAAAAATCCACCTAATGAGAGAAAAAATGCAAATCTGAACCTGGTGCGATTTGTAAAATCTTTTCTTTGAATCTTAAATAAAAATCATTTTTTTCCTCTGAAGTATTTCTATTAATATCTGATAAAAAGTAGAATACAAAGACATCGGTAAAAGGAAGAACTCTAAGCATATTTTTTAAGCCTCTAAAATAAGAATACTTTTCTTAGTTCTCGTTGAAAAGCAGGAAGGCAAAGACTTGTCTGAGTTGCAAGTGCAAATTTCCATATGATATCATATAATCGTATAAAAATTCTTAAGATATCAGAGTTCATTTTGTGCAAAAGGGAGTATTTTCAGTGTTCTTTACTAACGTCAAGATCTCCGCTTGAAATCAGCTTGAAAATATAAGAATATAAAACGCTGAATTATCTGATGTGTGGAATTATTTTAAAAGATTCCATTGTGGTTTTACTTCAGAAAGATTTTAAAAGGTTTTTTTAGATAAATTTCCTCTAGCACTACACTGTGAAAAACATATATATTTCTTAGTTCCTGTTGAGAAATAGGAAGAAAATACTTGTCCGTGTTGCAAGTGCAAATTTTCAAATGATATCACATGATCCATACAAAAACTCCCTAGGTATCAGAGAGTTCATTTTGTGCTAAGTGAGTATTGTGGTTTTACTTCAGAAAGATTTTAAAAGGTTCTTTTAGATAAATTTTCCTCTAGCACTACACTGTGAAAAACATATATATTTCTTAGTTCCTCTTGAGAAATAGGAAGAAAATACTTGTCCGTGTTGCAAGTGCAAATTTTCAAATAATATCATATGATACATACAAAAACTCCCTAGGTATCAGAGAGTTCATTTTTTGCTAAGTGAGTATTTTCGGAAATTCAATACAGTTACCAGTATCTTCGATTAAAATCTGCTTGAAAAGATCAGAATATAAAACATTAGATTACCTGATGTGTGTAATTATTTTTAAAAGATACCATTTTGATCCCATCTCACATCTGAAAGATTTGAAAAGTTTCTTCTAGATGAATTTTCCTCTAGCACTGCAGTGTGAAGAACATCAAATCAAAACACAAACCGCATGTGTATTAATTTTTAGAGTTTCGTTCCTCTGAAGAATCTCTATTCGTCTCTGTACTTTGTCCGTCTGTTCGCCTGTCTATCACAGAGTCCATACATAAAAACTATATAAAGCAGAGAGTTCAAATTTAGTGTACAGGGTGATCATAAAAAAAACTTATAAAAAAAGACATATGGATCTCTAGCGGCTAATCCGTTCAACCGGTCGAGGTCAGATTTCAGATATAGTTATTCAGAGGTATGAGCTCGAGATTCTGTGAACGGCAACAAAGTGGTACACACGGTTACAGTTATAGGTAAAGAAACTCGACATTTTCTGTGGAAATCCCCTTTTTCTTCGCAAAATGCTTAACGCACACGTAAACCCTAAAGAGTGTTGGAACTGTACGTGTATCACAATAAATGGACTCGTTATGCACGCACAAAAACAGCTCTGCAATTGACCCCCCCCCCTCCCAAAAAAAAACACGATCAGGGGAGACGGAGGAAATCTGCATATGATACAAAGTCAGAACACAAATCGGAGAAAAAGGAAACTTTTATTTTGATTACACATTTTCAACATGGGTGCCATCACAGGCAATAGGAGTGAGGTCGGAGGATCGCAAAAGCCACTGAAATAAAAAATGGCGTGAGCTAACACGGTCTCTAAAATGTTGTTCCAGGACCCTGCCAACAGACTTTGGTATATGTGGAAGTGCACATCTTGCATCCAAATGAAGTCATTCAATGCATTTCGCTGCAGCAATTCTGGTATGATGCAATTTTACAGCATTGCCTTACAGCTGGAGACTGGTACAAAGCAAGTTACAAATCCCGTTGGTGTCACTTCCTCAAAGAAATACGGCTTGAGAATGTCTGTGCTTGCAATGCCGCACCACACAGTAACTTTGACGTCATGTAACGATACAGGTGCCACAGCGTGCGGGTTCATGTATGCTTAGTGACAACAATTTTTTTGTTGACGTTGCCAGTTAATGTGCAATGTGCCACGTCTGTCCATATTATGCAAAGAAGGCAGTCATTATCTCCATCATATCGTATAATAAATTCATTAGCAATGTCTATATGTTGTTGATGGTCCCCCACTTCCAACATCTAGACGCGCTAGTACCGGTAAGAAGACATGCGGATTACAGGGCGCAGTAGCTTTAAGACCTTTTATTTCGGAATATACAATACAGGAGATACAACTCCTTATGTTTTCATATCTCCTGTAGTCACTATGTACTGCACTGCCTTAACAGTATCCTCAGGAACAGTTGGTCATCCGGATCGCGGTCTATCACACGTGGAGCCAGTTTCTTCGAATTTCTTTACTAAATCCCGAAGAGCATGTGCGCTACATGGACCACGTATTTAATGATGGTTTCAACGGTAAACACGCAAGGTTTTTGCAGCATTCATCCCATTTTGATATGAGAGTTTTTACCAATTCACCACGAACTTTCGCTGGAAGAGTAATTTCCCATATGCGAGCACCCGACTGAAGAGCTAACATTCCCAACCCCCCTTTTATCCTTTTGTACGCTGATTGGTGTTGTGCCACTATCATATGAAATTTCCTTCGAAGGCCCTATTTTTTTTTTGGGGGGGGGGGCCCATTGCAGAGCCGTTTTGTGGCATCATGGCGCATCCGTTTATTGCGATACATGTACGTTTCCAATGCTCTTTAGAGTTTTCGCATTTGCGATAAAAAAAATGGGAGTTGCCATTTGAAAATTTCGAGTTTCTGTAGCTATAATCGTAACAGTGATCGCCAATTTGCTGCCATTAATAGAATACCCAGTTCATACTTGTGAATAACTACATATGAAATCTCATTTTGATGGTTGAATGGACCGGTCGCTAGATTTTAATATATCAGCAAAAATGTTTATGACTACCCTGTACTTATATCTGAATACCTCTTGTCACACAACAAACCAAAAAATTTTGAAAAATACTATTATTTTAATATAAATATTTTTTTCAATATCATCAGTTCCTTTTTAAATATTTTTTTCTTCTAACGCAAGTTTCAATAGATATAAAAATGATTACGTAATGTAACAAAAATTAATGGATTAAATATTTCACATGAAAAATGCACTTATTTGTTTTTATTTCATCATATTATATCATATTTATCATCTATTTTGAGATGCAAAGTGAAAATTTTTTTATTTATTAAATACCCCCACAAACACTCGACTTAAGGCCGTAAGCTGGATTCGTCGCGGCCAAAAGGAGTTAAGGCCATTTGTACAAAAACAATGGTGTACCGCAAGTGAGCCGCCGCTAATTGCGGCAGCTATCGCCGAGCCGTTAACGGCTCCGCAATGACAGAATTGTTGCATTTACTTTGCCGGTAAATTCTTAGAGGTCGGTTTCGGGCAAAAAAGTAATGGCCCTCCAACATCTAGAAAGCAGAGGGCTAATATAAACTGACCAGCATTTTTATTTTAAGAGAGAAAATGTATAATTTTTTCTCTTTATTTCTTTCAAAAATTACTTTATATCTGGGTTTTAATAAGCATATGCATAATTTACGAGATTTATATTTAAAACAATAAAATAGATGACATATTTTATTTAGTTTGAAAATATTTTTACATAAAAAATGAATTGTCCCCAAAATGTATACAGAATTCCAAGTTTTTTCTTCACCGGCACACTTTTACATTCATTATTCATAAAAATAGTTGAAAAAAAAGAACAAATATTTAAAATATAGTAAAATAATTTAAAATAAATATTAAAACAGAAAAACGCCTTGGATTGTGTCTAAAACAGTCTACGTTCAGCCCCCCCCCCCTCCAAAAAAAGAAAGAATGTATTTTGATTTATTCACATCTGCAAGCGCGGAAACAAGGGAGAGATTATAGTGCTAATAATTCTCCCTATATAAAAAGAATAATTTAATTTACAGAAGATAATTTTAAAATTACCTTCTCTCTAAATTAAGTATTAAAATGTATATATGTATGTTTTTTTTTATAAACACGCTGGAATGAAACACACTTGTAAATATTTTGCTTAATATACAAAGCACAATATGTCACACTGGATACACTAACAAAAAATTTTATTTTAAAGGAAAAACCCTTTAAACGTTGAACGAATTCCAATTTGAAGAAATACCTAATGACAGCACCTATTTAAATTCATATTTGTTCATAAACGAATGAAATTGCAGGAGCTGATAGTAAGAAACTATGTAATCGAAAGATGGCTTATATTTTTTGGTAAGATTAAAAAAAAAATCAGCAAATATTATTTAACTGGACATTTTCAATCTATGTTCTGAAGATACTGTGAGACAGAAGGAAAAACGGTTGTCATGTGGCCACAACCGCTTACTATCCAATAATTTATTAATTTATAAGAAAATAGAAAACGTAAATCTCTCTAGTTATCAGACTAGCCAGTTTAATGCCTTTTCCCTTTCAAAATTATTCAAAAAATGCATAAATGTTTAGCGTTGTTCAACAGGGAATTTGACAGTCGTCTAAAAGCTGAACGAAATCTTTTGTAAAAACAAAACACTATATAAAGTTATTTATATAAATATAGATTATATTTTTAAATATTTTATAAGATATAATTTATATTTACAGTAAAATATGTCTAAGACATGTCTTAGACAGATTTATAGTTAATAGACAGTTATATAGTTAAAGGTACCTTTAACTATATAACTATAAAAAAATATTATATCAATGTATGTAATTGAGTGTGTGTATGAATGTATTTTATTTAAACCAGTGTGGCATGGCTCTTATTTGTTTATGAAGGGTTACATGTTATGATAACATAAATTCTACGATTTCAGAAATTCACTAAATATAATTATATAATTATATTTAGTGAGGGGTCAAATAGTGAGGGGTCAAAAGGGTCAAATTTTTAACAGTGTATTTACACATATTTCGAGTTAAAGATAAAATCATAAAAATTTCAAGTTCGTTTAACATTATTATTACGGACTCGGGCAACGCCGGGCGGGTCAGCTAGTTTTATAATAAATATTTACCTTTCTTTTCCATTCACGCGAATGTTTGTCATATCTATAGTTTTTTTTCCTTAGAAACACAAAAGCATTTAGTAATTATTTTTATATTCAGTTGCTTTATATGTTATTAAATGTTAATCTTACACGCTAAATCTACATTTCAGAAATAAAATATGTATTTTTGTGGCAATATTATCTATACAGCTAAAGTAAAGATGACAGTACACGAATCATCGCTTATAAAATTTACGAAGAATCCTGCAGATGGGTTCTAGTTATAAAATAAATGACATAGATACTTTTCCTGGAAGGAAAAAGAGTATAAAATTCCATTTTGTATTTATAAGATTTATAAAATTTACTTTTTTCTGAATTGGGGCGGCAAGATGAAATATGAATTCTGTATTTATGACGTTTATAAGAAATTATGGAATTATATGGTCCAAATATTTTGCAGTTAATATTTTAAAGTCTTCAAAAGAAACGTGAAGACTTATAGCGTAGATATTTATTATTTTCACTTTTTAGTAAAACACTTATACAAGTTTTATAAATGCATATATGAAATTTTGTTGCAAAGTATAAAACAGATCAATACAACATATTATGTCAATTATTAAATATTTTAATGTGTCGTACCTTGAAACAAATGCACTATAAAAATCGAAATTAAAATGCTCTTAAATTTTAAACAATCAGTAGTAAGTTTAAATAAAAGTCAAGCATTCTGAAATATATTTAAAGCTGTTCTGTCATCCAACAAAAGCTAGTTTCTCACACATTTCTGAGTTCATATTTGTTCGGAAATGTATGAAATTGGCAGATGTTCTTATTCGTCTATGTTATCGAATAACGTTTTTCCTGTTTTAGTATTTGGAGAAAAACTGCTTGCCACGTGATAATAATCGTTTATAACTCAGTCAGTGATTTTTTTCATAAAAACGTAGGAAAGTCATTCGATCCCAAATCGCTTTAATAATTAGACTTCCTAATATTTACACTTTGTGTTTAAATCTGAATGATAAAATGTGACAGAAGGTTTCTCGTTTTAGAACAGATAATTTCAGAAGCCCCATTGTCCATTTCCGTCTTATGCTATATTAATTGTTCATTAATTTATTCACTTTTTTATTGTTTAGGGGAAGGAGAGGTAACGTTAAGAGTGGAGAAGGATGATGAATTTCACATTTTTGAAAGCTAATCACAGCAATTAACATATCAAAGTCCCGAAAAAAAAACCATTGAGGAGAAACATGCACATCATAAAAATATACATGCGAATTCCAATTTTTAGAGAAATTTTTGTCTTTTCAATTAAAACTTCCGTAATCAGAATTGTAAATTTTAGGAAAATTTTTATAATACAAATCGAACTTATGTCAAACTTAATTTACATGCAATTTTATCCTAACGTTAAGTTACCATCCTACAATTTTTATGCAAAATTCAAATTTGTAAACGTGATTATATTGGAATCTTTAGACCTACATTAAATCCTTATTCACGTCTATAAAATCTAAGCATTTTTTGTTTCTGATGCTCTTATAGCATCCATTATTAAAATGAACCTATTTTGATACAAACATTATGATTATCTTCATAAAATCTCTTAAAAATACAGTTTCTGTCAAAGAAAAATAATTTTTAACGATTAATAACTTCACCCTTACATATTTTATAAGCTATGTTTATCTTTCTTTTCTTCATTTCTTAGGGGAAGGAGAGATAAGATGAAAGATGGTGAATTCTAGATTTCTCACAGTTAATAGTCCAAGAGCCGACCACACAAAACCCTAAAACATCGAGCACAAGAAAAAATCCTTTATATTATGGAATACTCATAGGGGAATCAAATTATCCATGTTTGCCAGAAGCAAAGTGGTGCATAAGCCAAAAATGAATACCATTAGGGGTTGACTCGTAGATTTAGTATTATGTTTTCGTGCACCCAGTTTTCTGTGTTTTCATGCTTTTGATTGTACGGCAAACACAATGATAGACCTACGAGTGAATCACTAGTTGTATTAATTTTTGACATATGCACTACTTCACTTCCGGTAGGCATGGATGATTAGATTTCCCTATGACTACTCTTCCATAATACAAAGGATTTTTTCTTGTGCTCGATGATTTAGGGTTTTGTGCAATCGGCTCTTGGACTATAATCATAGACGCTAATACATCGTGGCCGATAAAAGAGTGCCATGGAGACGAAACATCCGCATCAGTGGGATTAATATACGAATGCCTACCTCGAGGGGAATTTTTGCCCTTTGAAATAAGACTTTCATAAACTGCATTGCAAACTTTATAACTTTTTTATAATGTGAATCAAATTTATGTCAAACTTTTTTTACATGTACTTATTCATAATGTAAATTACCAACATAATTTTTTTATACAAAATTCAAATTTCTAAACGTGATTATATTGAAACCTTTAGACCTTCGTTAAATGCTTATTTACGTCTATAAAATGTAAGCATCTTTTATGGCATCCATTTATAAGATGAACCCATGTTGATACGTTCGTTATCATACACTTCATAAAATCTTACGAAAACAAAGTTTCTTTCGTAAAAAAAGTAATTTTTAACAATTAGACATTTTGTCTTTATATATTTTATTAACTCTATGTATATTTCTTTTCTTCATTTCTTAGGGGAAGGAGAGATAAGATGAAGAATGAGGAAAGATGATGAATTTCACATTTTTCACAACTTATCGCAAGCGCTAGTACATCGTGGCCACCAAAAATGTTCCATGGAGGTGGACATGCACTTAACTAGGTTCATCAAGCGCATTCACACTTTGAATAAAGTTATATGCATTGTGCATTAGTTCATTTTTAGTATGTTTCCCTATAAAATGTTTAACCATTACAACGTGATTATTCTACTGTAAATTTTTCAGCTTTTTCACTTAAATATTTTGTCGATACGTTCGATAGTTTGCTAGTGTTGATTGTAACTAATGCATTCTAAAATCTACTAATAAACATGTGGTTTTATTTAATTTCTGTATCTCTTAATTTTAAATACGCTGTAAATTATAGTATTTATCTTTTCAGTTAACAGATTTTGTTTTCAATGCAGTTGCTTCGTACTTTGGCAGTTGTTTCGTAAACAAGTGAGATGGAAATTTCATTTTTCATAGATAACATTGCAGTTAGAACCCTGTCAAATTCTCGGAATTTCAACTGGTAGACGGTAGGTGCTGGGTTCGAACCCAATCGCGACCGTCGGCCTAACCGTTCGAAATTTTCCGTGGTTTTCTTCGAACCTTGCGTAAATACGGGTTAGGTTCCCTTGAAAAGACCCCCACGGAGGGCAACCCACCCCATAGGGCCTATATCCCATAGCGTAGATAATCGGCCTACAAAAATACACCACCACCTTGGAATTTCAATGTGCTCAATATAATGCACTGTAGAACCTACCAGTAAGCACGTGTTTTTATTTAATTCCTGTGTCTCTTAATTTTAAATACACTATACAAGGTGTCCACTCTCA
The DNA here is from genome assembly GCA_964019185.1 of Maratus speculifer. Classification (NCBI taxonomy): domain Eukaryota; kingdom Metazoa; phylum Arthropoda; class Arachnida; order Araneae; family Salticidae; genus Maratus; species Maratus speculifer. The sequence continues at coordinate 175,393,652 of OZ025292.1, read as the reverse complement.
ACGGTGGCTAATGGCTCATTTCTAAACTGTTAGTCATAGGCATATAGTTCCAATCGCAAAAATGCTTTAAAATTGTTTAAAAAATTGCTTAAAAAATTGTTTTTCAAGCAATTTAGAACAAAAAATTTTTTAATTACGAAAATTAACTTTTTATACGGTCCCCCGGTTCTATTAGTGATGCTTAGTAAAAATTTCGCATCACCCTATCAAGCAATACAATAAAGTTCCCATTTATCTAACATTAAAATTGGCCGAGTTATGAAACTTTAAATTTCATGATTTAAACCACTTTTCTGTAATTTAAACCGAAGGAGTTGAACTAAGTTTCCAGGGAACGTATACTAAGTGCTTAAATTATTATAAAGGACTTCTATTCGCTGTCCAATAGCTAATTCGTAAACCATTTGTTACAGACATATAGTTCCAATTACAAAAATGTTTTAAATGAGATAGAGAAACATTTTTAAAGCAATTTAACTGAAGGTTCTACCACCGTATAAGTCTTACGGTAGTCTTAATTTTTATTAATTAACTTCTAGATTGGTTAAAATAGTTGAAGGCGTGAGTTTTAAAATTCTCTTTATCAAGAAAAGCAAATTTTGGGAAATCGCGATTTTATTTTCATAAGCTTTTATTTTGCTTAAAACTTTCGTATGTATTAGAATAATATTAAACACAATTATTCAATCGGTATAATAATTATAACAGATGTAAATTTTACATCTGTTTACATCTGTTCGTATGTAGTTAAAAATTTCTATTTAAATTTTAATTCACTTCCAAATATCTGATAGAGGTTCAATTTGCACACTTATTTCTATCCAATTACAATGTAATATTAATACAATTTTAGATGTGTACCATTAATTAATTTTATAGGATTACACCAAATTCTGTTAGGTTAAAAAGTCTAATAGAATTTTAAATATATGTCAATTTGTAACGAATTGTGACTGTTCTTTTCATAATTTAAATTAACAACCTTTCTGTTATTTGTTTACTTATATTTTTAGTAAAAATTTTGCTTTAATATGTAATCATCAACATAAATTTAAAAATAATATTGTAAAAATCATTTTACCCTCAATGTTTACTGTTAAATTTTATATCTTGCATTAATTTTTATTTCCAGTAAATTTCTGACTGCCCCCTACTTTGCAGCAAAAAAGATACTTCAACTTTAACCAGCTATTTCTCGGTTAGTTTTAATCGCAGAGGAATGGGACTTTTTTGTATTACTTGTTAGAGTTTTGGTAAATATTTACTAAATATCACTTATAGGACCGGAGGACTATAAAAAAATTAATTTTTGTAATTTGTTAATAAAATTTTTTAGACTTAAATCGCTTGAAAAACAATTATTTACCTATTTTAAGCATTTTTGCAATTGGAACTATATGTCTATGACTAACAGTTTAGAAATTAGCTATTGGCCACAGTTGAGAGTGGACACGCTGTAGTTTATTTTATTTTTCTTTTGATTAGCAGAATTTTTTTTCAATGTAGTTGCTTCCTGTGTTTTGTAAGCAGGTGAGATGCAAATGTCATTTTTCTGGAAACATTGCAGTTATAGAACCCTCTCAAATTCTCCTACTTTCGATGTGCTCAACATTATGCATTGTATAATCTACAATAAGCACGTGTTCCTATTTAATTTCTATCTCTTAATTTTAAATACACTATAGATTATAGTATTTTTTTTTCTTTTTTTTTACTAACAGATTTTTTTTTCAATGTAGTTGCTTCCTGCTTTGACAACTGTTTTGTAAATAGCTGAGATAGAAATTTAATTTTTCATAGGAAATATTGCAGTTAGAAGCCAGTCAAATTCTTCGACTTTCGATATTCTCATTATAATAAATTGTATGTATATTAAATTGTAATTAAGGACGGTTTAGCTCATTAGAATCTAGTAAATAAAAATTACGATATGAGTTTTCAGTTTAATAATTTTTTTATAGTGAAAACGAATTATTCATTTTGCTGCCTTTGTTGAGCGTTTTGTTTCATTAAATTTTATACACTAACTTAAGCAAATGAATGTAATTTTATTAATGGCACTTATTATACTTTTTTTTGGAAATAAAAAAGAATGGTTTCGTGAGTTAGTGTTATTATACAAGTTTGAAAAATCATGCAATGAGTTATCTTTCAAATACAATATCGTCATATCAGTTAAAAGTCACTCTTTGTCAAATCAATTTTTGTCACTCTCATATGTTAGCAATAATCTTTTAATTTAGGCAGACCCAAAGAGGTTTATATAGTATGAAAAATGAAAAATAATTGCAAAAAAATTTAGAATTGCAGCAAATCGTTTTTAACAACTAAATAACTTTTTTGACACTAATTCTATCATACATAAATGATAGATTAATAGAACACTGAACTTATATAAATTAAAAAAGTTTTAAATGTGTGACCATGACCAATTACTGTTTCAAAATATTAAGAGGTAAATAAAACTATTGTTCATGGTGTAAATATTTTTTAAACACTGTCTTTATCACACATAAATCGTTTATAAAATAAATGAACGTTTCGCAGTTTAACACATTAAAAAAAATATGTAGAGTTTTTTTATCTTAAAAAATTAGACTTACGTTAAAACCATATTCATATCCATGGAGTGCAAACATATTTTTATGTTTCTATGACTCAAATTAACTGAAATTTGTTGCCAGTATATTTGACACATTATGAAATAAGAAACTAATAAGAAATTTCCTATTTTCATTGTTTATAAGCGAGAAGGCCACCGCCAGCTGGGCACCAGTCCAGAAATCCTCTTAAAGATGACTAGACTTCATTTAATAAGATTAAATGATTACACATTTATTAATAACTATGCTTTTTCTTAAAAAGTGATTAAAGTTATCCTTAAAGATATCCACTCAATAAATAATACATTACTTCAATTTAGCTAAGTACCATTTTTAATCACTGTTAATGAAGTACTTCACATGATTTAACAATATAGTGAACAGAATTCTAGATTCAATGGGATTTTTGTACCTGCAATCTATATAATGTATTTCGCAACATTTCATGTTATATATGATATTATTATAAAAGGAGCATTTCATTCGAAATCATAACAAATGAAATAATATGAATACATTCAACTACACTGGTAAAATGTATTACATATAAGAAATAATAAAAAGAATATTGCCCAGTTAAACTGATGGCATTGAGCTCACAAACTACGCATACTAATTGTACATTACAGCCTTATATTTTCAAGGGTTAATTCCGTTCGAAAAAAAATTAAGAAGGGGAAACAGCTCTCCCCTTTCCTCTTTTTTTTATACTTAATCATTGAACCTCCTATACTATCAAAGACATGCTTTATTATATAAAATATCTATATCCAAACTTCAGAGCAAATCGGATAATTCTTAATAAAAACCCATTTAGCATTTATGTAATTTAACAGGAGTTATCCCCTTCTTTTATACTTAACCATTAAACTTCCAAAACTATTCAGAAATTTGAACGAAATCTGACGATTCTGCTTGAAAAACCCATTTATATAAAATAAGAGGAGGGGCATTAGAACTACCGTTCCCCCTGTTTATACTTATTCAATGAACACCTAATAACAGTCACGGAATCGCCTCATCAGAATGATCATATATCTAAATTTTGAAAGAAAACTTAATTCTGCATGAAAAAGCCATTTATATCAATTAAGGGGAGGGGCATGAGCCCCCTGTTCCCCCTCTTATACTTATTGAATGAACTCCAAAAACTAATCAGGGAAGCGCCTTGTCAGGTTATACCTATTTACAAAATTTCAAGTGGATGGGGTATTTTTATCATGAGTTATCGCATTACGCACGTACGAACGAACATACATACAGAACGGGTGGGCACATAAGCTCTCAGGCTATGATAGCCTGTGAGCTAAAATTGTACATTTATTTGTTACTGAATATGTCCGGTATTTCAGAACTGAAAGCATTGGATGTCATATTTGAAAAAAAAAATTTCCTTAAAAAAAATGAAAACATCATTTTGTTCAGAATTGAAAGTGTAATTTTTCTCAGTGAATGTTAATTTGGAGAAGCGGACCAGAGTAGCATGCGAAGCCAGCTACTAATGTAATATAAAACTATAACGAAATTATTGAAAATGAAAGTACATATCTTATAATGAATACGAAATATTTAGTTCTCTTATTTTCATTATTTTACTATCAAACATTTTCCTTACTGTTTACATTTCAAAACAAGTTTTCATTAAAAAAAATTTCTTTTTTATTCATTAGACTTTGACTTTTATTTACCTTTAATGAACACTAACATCTTCTATTGGATGCTTCATCCCGCACAAAATGTTTTCAAGTCTATATTAAACAGATATAATACTTGTTTGAATGGTTATTTATTTAGAAAATGAAAATATCTCAGGTAAATAATTGAGTCTCCGTCGACGAGTGGTTATGGCACCATGCCGCTAATCGCTTGCGAGCGTCGCGTCACACACACTCTTTACATGGAGCTCCCGGTTGTATTTCTCTTGTACTCTAAAATTTCTTTGTGCTATATTTTCCCTGTATATTGATGATGACTTATAAGCAGACATTCATGTCAAGTACTCAATTCGCATGTACGTTGTTCAACAAATAAATAAATAAATAAAGTAAATAATTACAAATATAAGCAACTGTACGTGCTTGGCACAACAAGTGTACGATTTTGGTCCTATTAAAACAGAACATTTTTTTTCAATAAAAAATCAGTTTTCTATGAGATATCTATACAACAATTTTTTATGGTAGTTAGGTATTTATAATATCTGTAACTTTTTGCATAACTACAGGTGGCATGTGGTCAGGGGAAAAGGCAGTAAAAAAGGGGGGAAACTACCAGTATTTTTTTTATAGAAAATGCTTGCAATAAAATAAAGGATTAAAGAAGACGAATTTCTCTTTAACGAAATACTGGCATTTAATACCTTTTTTAACTGTTTTTTCCTGACCACAGGCCACCATGAACTAAAGAAATTATTAAAGCAAAAGTAAGAATAATTTATTAATTACAAGGAAAAAAATGTATGTCCGTTTCTAATCCATAAAGTTTGAAATAAGTATAGCTAATTTTTTAAAAGAACTAGATTCAGGAGTATCTGATTGATTATTTTCCTAAAGATATCTAAATTTAAGGAAATTACCATAAATTCCAATCTAGATTCGTGATAAACTACAACATTACATTAAAATTTCGCAAATTTTGAATTAAAAAGATTTCTTTTTGGCCCCTAAACTTTAGGAACCAGAAATCTACTAATATCTTACTACCAGCCGAATTGCGAGATTTTTGATTGGCTTTTCTCTTAAAAATATCTGTAAATAAGAGAAAGATTTCCAAATCATGTTGAGCTCCGTGAAACACTGAATAGTTTTTCGGTCTCAAGAAATGTTTTCGTATTATTTTTGTTTCGAATATCTCTCTGACCACCTTGCCAATTACTTTTTTTTTTTTTTTTTTTTTTTTTTTTTTTGAGTAAGACAGATTGGAAAACTTTTTTTTTAAACTGAAAATAACGTTTAGGAAATATGCATCAGCTAAAACGAGAATTTGTGTAAATTATTCAATAATTTAATTCCTAATTTTTCTCCTTTAAATATAAAGTGTAAATGAAGGTATTTTTAATAGTTTAATTCGGCATGAAATGCAGAAAGAAAAATATTTTTTTTTGTTATTATTGTTGTTACGAATACGGATTTATACTTATGTTTAAACTTTAAAGATTTTTTTTTGGAAACATTTCTTCTAATTTGGTGTCAAAATCAGCGTGCTTCAAAAAACTGAAGCAGAGCAGGTTAACTGTCTGTGAAATAATTCTGCTTGACAAATTATTGTACTACATTTTAAAATACATCTTACGCGAACAGCAAGTTCATAAGATAATTATTTTTCCAAAACGATTTGCCATTTTAGCTTGATTTGTGTTATTTGCAATAAATTGAAAAAAAACCCATCTTGTGCGAAAAAATGAAATTGACTCGTGAACATTTTCGTGCGTTCATTTTTCATAACTTTCGACGTGGATTGTCAAGATAAGAGTATTTCCATGAACTTAATTTTTTATAAAACGATAAAACACCATCCTAAAGCACTGTAAACTGGTGTAACAAATTCATTCGTGATGTTCGCTACATGACGTATTCCGTGAAGGTCTAACAAAATCGGTTTTTGTGCCAGATAATATTGATGATGTGCGTGAACTGAAAAAGCAAGATCGTCATGTGACATACCGTGAGATTTAGAAATCTTTAGACATTAGTATGACATTCATCAATAAGATATTCCCTGAGCGCTTGGCAGTATAAAATATTTATTCACGTTATACCCCGCAAAATCTAAAAAATTCTCAAAAGAAAGCTTGTGGTGATTGGGCCAAGAAAATGCTAAACAAATGCTTTCAAGTTTAATCAAAAGTAGTGTATAACATCTACACAAGTGAAGAATTGTGAATCTATGCATATGAGCCGGAAACAAAACAGCAATCGACCGTATGGGTCTTACAAGATGAGCCAAATCCAACAAAAGTTCGAAAAAAAGCATATCGAAGCAAATGGTTGAATGTTTCTTCAAAATTAGAGGTCAGGTGGCGACAGTGGCATTAAAGCAACGCAAAACAGTTAGTTACGAATGGTATTTGACCATTTATTTGCCAAAAGCCTTCGAAGAAATTCGAAAAAGCAGAATAACAGGCGAAAAATTTATTTTTCATGTCAATGTGAGCTCTCACACGCCGGCCCAAACAAAGGAATTTCTGAAAGGCCAAAACATCAAACTGATGGGTCATCAGCCGTAGAGCTGTGATTTGTCACCCAATAATTTTTTTTTTTTTGTTCCCATACATCAAAAATAAATTACGTGGATAATAATTTTCGACCCCCGAAGAAGCGGTTGTTGCGATCAAACCGCATGTTTGGAATTACCTCCATAGGAGTGGAAACAGTGTTTCGGAAATTGGTTCAAACGGATGTAAAGGTACTTTTCATTATGGAACCTTTCATACCTTTCATTCATGAAAGGTACTTTTAAAAGCAATGAGTTCAATATTGATCATAAATATTTGTGTTTTCATTACTAGGCCAGAAATATAAATAGGAACCCTCCTACTTTCATTGCGATAAAGGACCGAAATCTATAGATATCGCGGAAAAGCCCAGTCTAATTGCTGAAGACTATTTGAAATGTATCCTGCCTGCAAAACAGCTCATTGGGAACATTTTAGTACTATTTTTGTTAGGAAAAATACATCAAAGAACAGTTTAGAGCGGAACAAAATTTTTCATTGCCCCTTCTGACCATCGAAAAAGAGTGACAGAAATGAGCTACCTTTTTATACTCTGGTAATATTTAGCCTGATAATTAAAGACTGTTATGCATAGAATAAATATTAGAATCTTGATATTTAATTTCTCAGGCCATAGATCAAATTTAAAATCTAAATGTAATACATTAGTATTTAATTTATCTTCACTTAATTTATATTAATTTATAGTTTATTATAATATCCTCTGTTTATTTATAATAAATCCGGTTAGTTGTCAAAATTTTATTTTCATTACCTGCATGCTTCATAGCTTAATTATAATTTTCGTTATATCTATTTTATTCTATCATATCTACAAGCTTATTTGATACCAATTGTTTTAGAAAGTTTTTTAAAAAGTTTTAAATAGCTGACGAACAAATTACATTTCTTTTACTTTTTTATTAAGTTTATTTAATTAAATAGATAAATAATAAACGCATAACAATAATATTTGAAAGCAATATCAAACAATTTATCAGCTAATATTTCCCAGTATCTATTAATAAATAATGAAATTTTTCCTTAAGTGAAGCCTATCTAAAAAGTTAATGTAACGTATAGCCATTACTTAACGATAAAATGACAGTTTGCGAAATAAAACAAGTGTTACTTGCGCTTTCTAACAGCAGCGACAGTTTATTAAGTTTTCAAGCTTAATAGAGAACATCACGTAAGGCTTCCTTTTCTTCAGATAGTCAGTTAATAAAAAGTGTTTTAAATATGTTTTTAATGACAGTATTTTTACTGTTTTGTAAACGGAATTTTTTAGTATTTTACAATGTGGTCGTAAAATAACAAATATGTGTCTCTCGTTGCAGTACCGTTTAAAACATATTTTAATTTCATGTGTAGATTGTTTTAAAGTACACACTCAAGACTGAGATATAGAACAACAACTAAATACTCACTCAGTTGAAATGATAAAATTTAAAAAAAATTGAATGGCACCGCTCACATATTTTTCATTATAAAATGCTTTACGCAGTATAAAAAATAAAGTAAAATAAATAAATGCCATTGAATCAGTATCTGTAGTAATAAAACGATGACATAAGACGAAGGCAAACAACAGAAGTGGATGTGCTGTACACATTTTGACATTAACGTCTATAACCATTTAAAATTTTCTTTTCACCATGATCATCTAAGCCAATACCATCCAATAGATAATGTTATGGCACTGGAAAAACGGTAAATTTGATGACATAATTGTGGAGCAATTGACTTTTCAATATGGACATACTCTCTCATTACTATACAACATTAACTTTTAACACGACTTCTTGCAAGAAAATTTCCATTTATATTTATCAGCTTTAGAATAACGGACAGGTGTGTTACACCTTTCTGTAAAGGTAACAACAAAAACTTCCTAAGTTACTTTTTGTCTTTCAAAAGATAAAAAAATTTAAAAAGAAAATATTTACGGCGATCTGAAAAGTTATACTTTATTTAATAAAATTTCTGGGTCGAAAAATGATTGTTTGATCCGCGGATTATACGCAGGAAATTAGGTTAACTAAATATGCCGAATATGTATGATTAACCGTATTTGTTTCAATTTTAATGGATGAAATATGCTAAAAATTTTAAAATGTCTTTAACATTTATTCATAATATTCATATGCAAAAATTAGAAATTATCTATTTACGGAAGACATGACTGTGACGTTACGCCCACTTGCATTATTTTTACTCTACACAGTTAAAAATGAGCATTGTGCTGCATGGTCATGCCGCCACTCTAATAGAAAACGGTTACTTGTCTGTATTATGGATCATCCTCATTGGTCAGAATAGAGATATTCTATAAAAGCAGCGGAGTGAATATGCAGTTTTTTTTTTTCACCATAACGCTTTTTACTCATTTTTATTATATGTAATTAAATTTAATCCAAGTGTTTATATACATGTACTCTAATTCATGTGTTTGATAAAACTATGCAAGAACTATACACAAGTTAAAAGTGTCTAGATTTTTTAGCTATCAAAAAAATTATACTTTTTTGCTGAAAACCCCATTAACTCTTCTATCTAACTAGAAAAAATTCGGTAAAAAATGTTTTGGATGGTAGAGTATATTTGCAAATAATTTGTGGCAAACCTTTTTAAACAAGCTTTTAAGTGTGATCGCAGATCGCACAGAGGTTTTTGTTTAAAATTTCTTACAAAAAAACTTATCCTTTAATTAATGCATTCAAACTGTTAATTTATAATTGTTAACATCTTACACCGAATGTAGCATCAATAAATTTAATTTTAAAATAATTATAAAAAGAAGTTATTTATTTTAATCAAATTGAAAATATTCAATTCAAATTATATAAATGAAATTCAAAATTCCAAACTTTTTTTTAATCTGTGAATTAAAAATAAATTGTAGCTATGTAAATAGAATTTTCAATTTTTAAAAATGAAAAGAAAAATGTTTAAACGAAATTTACTGTTCTGAATCATTAATAAATCGTAATAGTTTTTAAAATAGGAATAACTATGAATTCCAAAAATTATTATGAATGTCAGTGATAAAAAGAAAAAAAAATTAATCCTTAAATTGGCAAAAAATACTAAATTTCATTTAATTAAATCTGATATGAAACTCGATATATCACTTGATATGAAAATTTGAAGTTTCAGTACCGGGGATCGATCTTAGTGCCTTCTGTTTTTAAGAGAAACGATTTAAGTTCGAGCCCCGACATCTACACTGAAAGCGCAAAAATTAAAGTTCTGTTTTACAGTTTAAGTTGGAAAAACGAACGGATAATATTGATAAAATTGGTTTCATTAAATTAAAAGATTTTTTCAAAATATTATGATTTTTTATATGATTCGGAGGATTCAGCTGTAAATACACAAAATTTGAAGTCTCTGACTTATACAGTTTTTGTGTGTGATAGGCAGGCAGACAGAGAACAGAGATGAATAGGACTATGATAAAAGAATAGGTGAACGAGATCCTAAAAAATGAATTAGTTTCAGAAAAAAAATTCTTAAAAATTGAAATTGATCTAAAATAAAAAGTTTTAGTCGCGGGAAAAAACTTGTCAGTCATAAGTCTTGAGCATAATCCAGTGAATATGGATTCAAAATTTCATCAAAATCCGTCGGGTATTTCCTATAAAACTGGTCTCAGAGCGCTCAAATATTTTGCATAGAATTACACCCAGTTCTGTCTTCCTTTAAAATTAAATTTTCTTGTGCAAATGATAAAAGTTAAATTTACTTAAAATTTTACAAAATAAATAACAAAATTAAAAAAAATTTTTTACTCTTTATCTCTCAAATACTTTAAGCAATTTCTTTTCTTGAAATTTCATACCGATTTTCTTTTGATATTAAAAGGCGATGATGCCTCAAAATTTGGCGAATCAAGGATGGATTTCAGATGCATTTCAGGTGGAAGTTTCAGATTTTCACTTCTTTTAAATCAGTTTAATAGACAGTTGATATTTTATATTAAACTAACTCGTTAATTACGTAATGTTAATTTTTTAAAATCGCAAAAAACTGATTTTTTAAAATAGCAAACAACTTACTTCTTAAATTAGAAAACATCCAAACCGCATTCCCTTTCTGTAAATGCTGCGGGCGTTAAGAGCTCCCGTCGGTAATTTTTTTTTTATAATTAAAATATATTTACTTAATCGGATACAAAACTAATGCGCAATGGAATATAATGACATCTTATACCAAATTTTTTTGTTACCTATATACAGTAAATCTTTAAAAAAGAAATTTATATCTAGTTATCACAATCTATCTACAAATGTGGTATCATAAAATTTATTTTCAAAACGACAAAAGTAATGGCAATTTAAATAAACAAACTACGAAGTTTTACTTTGTGTTTTCTTTCTTTTGTTAAGCACATTCAACTAAATAAAAATAAGACAAACATATTTATTTTAAATTACTCATCAGTTTCATTATTTGTGAATATTTTTGATGATTTATTAAGGGTATTCTTAACTGCTCCGATCAACAAGCGCAGAACGTTTTGACACATCTACAAATTCATTTTTTAACAGAAATATATAAAATTGGCATGACTGACTATGGAAGCGATTTTGAATCGAACTTATTTTTCCATTTTATGATAGTTAAATTACCTACCCAGTTCTAAGCTATTTCAATAACGTGATAACCCATTTTTCTCCTACTTTTCGACCGGTTTTTCTGCTTTCGTCGGGAAATGTGCACAAAAGTGTCAACTTCGCAGGCTTGTTATAAAAAAATCTATTGTGTTTTTTTAAAAAACAGAAAATTGAGTGCAATTAGACAGTTTCTGAATAATAACACCTGCTATTTTCATGCATTTCCGAACAAAAATAAATTGAAGCATGTATCGAAAAGTTGCCCTTTTTGATTTAAGAACACCTTTAATAAGCTGAGAGCCCGAACAGATTATTGACAACACATTTTTATCAATTTTTAAGAGGCACCAGTACCTTTGAAACCATCTCTTCAATTTTGGATAATACTGTATGTGGATGGCACAGTATTCGAATGCTAAAAGTTAAATAAATTTTTAATATAATCTTGTAAAACTGTCTATTTTAGTAAAATATAGTTAAACAAATTAACTGTTTAAAATACCTACTACTTTTATAAATATGAATATTTTTGTTTCAATTTTTTCTTCCATTTTTTCAGTTTTTGGGGAAGTTTTATACTTCATATTATTGTTTCCCTCGTATATAATAAAAAAGTTGAAAATTGCACGTGAACGTAGCAAATGAGGCGCGTTCGTATGATAACGAAGTTTTAAAAATATTCAGGTCTTGCTGATATAGTAGAGCGTACTCCGGATACAGTATAGTAGTCGAAATCTTTACGTTTCTGTAAATATGCAGGAAGTAATTTTTATTACACCTCAGCAACGTATATCTTATTCATAAAATGTGAAATAGTTGAATATAATTAAAACAAGTACCAAACCATGTTTCCCCGTATAGCATTATATAGTGGAATACTTTTGTGTGGCCCTGTAATTTAATAATGAAAATTCTTTGCATCACAGATTGTACAGAATGCATATTTTAGTATATATTTCATAGATTCATGCCAATTCTATTATGTTCGAATGAGTGTAACATCATTAAAATGCATTTGAAACTTTTTCCCTATTGACCGTAATGTAACGGAATCCTTTTGATTGTCCCTGTAATTGATCTATGCATCCGATTTTCATAACATTTGAAATGACTCGACAAAATTACGCAATAATTATATGTTTTAAATTTCAAACGATTAAAATGCATTTAAAACTTTTTTCCCTGTTGACCGTAATGTAACGGAATCCTTTTGAATGTCCCTGTAATTGATCTATACATCCGATTTTCATTAAATTTGAAATGACTCGACAAAATTATGTTATAATTATGTATTTTAAATTTCAAACGATTCGGTTGGGTAGTTTTTGCGTTGTTATATGCGGACAGACGGACGGACAGACAGACGGACGGACGGACTGAGCGACAACAATAGGTGCTACGTATTTATATAATTACGAACGCACCTAAAAAGGAAAGGAAATTCAACAAACTCTATTTTAAATAACTATACTTTACAAAACTTATACAAAATTTTTTAAATACAGTAGAACACCTCTAATTCGGACGCCGTTAATCCGGACCAGTCTGGTCATTTATTTTTCAAGTTTGAGAAGCGATTGGCTAACTTCCATAACATTAACTTGTTTCATCGTCGTATTCCTAATGAAAAAAAAACTTTTTCTGAAATCTTTTCGGAAGAATTAAACAAAGTTAACTTTTTTTACTGATTGTAAATATTCAATACGTTTAACATGAAGGTGATTTTCTGTAAGTATATTTTATTCTAATTCATTTTTTTCTAATTCTCCGGATAAACCGGATTTTCGATAATCCGGATAGAGTCTGGTCTCAATTAATCCAAATTATCGGGGTTTCATTGTAACAATAAATTTCAATGTTGGATCCATGAACAAAAATATTAAATACACCGTAGGGAACAAGTTTTAAAAAAATCAAACTTCTATCTAAACTAACAAATAAAAAGAATATTGCCCAGTTAAACTGATGGCATTGAGCTCACAGGCTACACATACTAATTTTACATTACAGCCTTATGTTTTCAAGGGTTAATTCCGTTCGAAAAAAAAATTAAGAAGAAGAAACAGCTCTCCCCTTTCTCCTTTTTTATACTTAATCATTGAACCTCCTAAACTATCAAGTACATGCTTTATCATATTAAAAAATCTATATCCAAAATTCAGAGCAAATCGCATAATTCTTAATAAAAACCCATTTAGCATTTATATAATTTAAGAGGAGTTATTCCCCTCTTTTATACTTAACCATTAAACTTCCAAAACTATTCAGAAATTTGAATGAAATCTGACAATTCTGATTGAAAAATCCATTTATACAAGTTAAGGGGAGGGGCATTAGAACCCACGTTCCCCCTGTTTAAACTTATTTAATGAACACCTAATAACAGCCACGGATTCGCCTCCTCAGAATGATCCTATATCTAAATTTTGAACGAAAACTGTTAATTCTGCATGAAAATCCCGTTTATATCAATTAAGGGGAGGGCATGAGCCCCCCGTTCCCCCTGTTTATACTTATTCAATGAACACCTAATAACAGTCACGGAATCGCCTCATCAGAATGATCCTATATCTAAATTTTGAACGAAAACTGTTAATTCTGCATGAAAATCCCGTTTATATCAATTAAGGGGGGGGGGGCATGAGCCCCCCGTTCCCCCTGTTTATACTTATTCAATGAACACCTAATAACAGTCACGGAATCGCTTCATCAGAATGATCCTATATCTAAATTTTGAACGAAAACTGTTAATTCTGCATGAAAATCTCGTTTATATCAATTAAGGGGGGGGGATGAGCCCCCCGTTCCCCCTGTTTATGCTTATTCAATGAACACCTAATAACAGTCACGGAATCGCCTCATCAGAATGATCCTAAATCTAAATTTTGAACGAAAACTGTTAATTCTGCATGAAAATCCCGTTTATATCAATTAAGGGGAGGGGCATGAGCCCCCGTTCCCCCTCTTATACATATCGAATGAACTCCAAAAACTAATCAGGGAGGCGCCTTATCAGGATATACCTATATACAAAATTTCAAGTGGATCCGATATTTTTATCATGAGTTATCGCGTTACGCACGAACGTACGAACGTACATACAGAACGGACGGGCGCATAAGCTCTCAGGCTATGATTGTGACAACTCCAACTGCCTAAATTAGATAATCACAGCCAGAGCTGTCTCAAAAGAATTATCAACGTTACACGTTGATTCTAAGAAAAATCATATCATGAAAATTAGGTAAGACATAAAAAAGGCTTACCTCCAAAATTCCAATTCTTCGGGTATCGGGGCTCAGAATGTTCGAATGCCTTCTTCTGCAGCATAAATATTAAAGACTATTTTCACTCAAAAAACAAAAGTCCGTCTTCATTTTCATATTTTAATAAGGACGATCACAGTTCACAAAAACGGCACACACAACAATAATATTTACAAATGGCCGTGACACTTTCACTATTACATCTTGGTTCTACAACTTCTACCTTCTAACTACAAAACAGAAAAAAAAGAGAATAAAAATTAATAAACAAAAAAGTTCTTAGTCTAATAAAAAAGTTCGACGGAATAAAACATTTCGGCGCATGCGCCGCACCTTTACGTAAGAGAAAAAACAGAGTTTCAGTTTTTAAATTGCGCAATAGTTCTTTCCCTGACAGGTGGTGGATGAAAGGAATATAAAATAAGTTCCAAATCCCGACATCCTCCCACCTTTGAGTTTCAGGGGTTCAGCTGGAACTCAAATTTTCCACTTAACTATCGGTTTGATAATGCGTCCATATCTTGAACGATGAACTAAAGAGTCAGAATTTCGGTTCTTGACCGAACTACTGGGAGGATCATTGGAATGTTCTTTGTTTTCGTCCGAAGAACGTGAATTTTTCATGTCGTTGAAATGGCTTCTCATGAGATCATTATTTTGTGACACCTCTAAAGGTATTAGTCTACTTGTTGTTCTGATGAATTCACCACTTTTCATCTTTACCTTGACAAGTCGTACTTGTCCATCCTTAGATGGGAAAATTTCAGTTATTTTGGCCAGAGGCCAATCGAGTCATTTGTTATTGTCACTAGTTACAATCACTACGTCGCCTATTGCAAAAGGTTTCTCCTTTTTGTTATTTTTATTTGGTTGACGCAATTGACCTAAATATTCAGATCGAAATCTTTTACGAAGGTCTTCTCTTAGTTTTTGTTGGTAGGCATGCCTTTTATTCAACGATTCAGCATCCAAAATATCTATATCAGGTGTTCCACTACCTTTTACTTCTTGCAGAAATATTGATGGAGTGAGGGGTACAAGATCATTGTTGTCTTCGGAAACGTAGGTAAGAGGGCGGCTGTTGATTATACTTTCGATGTCACACATTACGGTTTGCATCTCTTCATAATTTAGCGAACTTTTTCCTGAAACTTTTCTCAGTATTCTTTTTGTCATTCCAATTAGTCGCTCCCACCACCCTCCCCACCATGGAGCTGATGGTGGAATAAATTTCCAAATATTTTTTCTGGATATACTATGATTTTGTACTGAATTCCAATCTATTTCTTTCAACAAATTTTCGGCCCCCACGAAATTTGACCCATTGTCAGTGTAGATAATAGAAGGCCTACCTCTACGGGCAATAAATCTTCTCAAAGTTAATAGAAAGTTTTCGGTTGATAAAGAGGTGGCTAACTCAAAATGAACTGCTCTGAAAATTGCACACATGTAAATTACTAGCCATATTTTCCTATTTTCTTTAAGAATAAGCGGGCCGGCATAATCCAGACCAACGATTTCAAAAATGGCAGCTTCTCGAACTCTATCTACAGGTAAGGGAGGAGTGGATATTTCTTGTGGCTTAAAATCGTATCTTCTGCATATTACACAGTTTCTAGTGATTTTTCTTACAGTTTTTCGAAATTTTAAGATCCAAAAATCTTTCCTCAAATTAGACATTAAAATTTGTACCCCGGCATGTCCTAGTTTTAGGTGTCTAGATCTAATTATTTTTTCAACTACGGGATGGTCATGAGGAAGTATGATAGGGTATCGAAAATTCATCGTATCTTCTTTCAGCAGTATACGTGATTTCAACCTTAAAACTCCAGTGGAATCCGTGATAATCTGGAACGATTTTAATCGATTATCTAGGGGGCCACTAAACGATTGTTCTTGAACTAATTTCAATAATTTACTTTCAGCTTCATTCTTCTCTTGTACAGTTAAAGTACTATATTCTCTATCTTCTTTAGCTTTCTTGCAGTTTTGGCAAAATCTGTATATCCAACTAACTATGTTAACTAATTTTTCATACGATGAAAATTTTGTAAAAATTTGTTCATTGGGAATATCTATATTGTTCGCGCTAATTATTGTTTTTCTTCTTTCGGCATCTATAATTTCAAAATCTGGAAATATTTCTGATTTTGGCCACTCGTTAATTTGTTTCTTTAGCCACTGTGGTCCCTCCCACCATTTGTCTCGGGCTAAAACCTCAGCGGTACAACCCCTTGAAGGCAGGTCCGCAGGATTTAAATGGCCAGGAATAAAATGCCATTTTGAAGAATCACTTAAAGACCGGATTTCTGATACACGGTTATAAACAAAAGGCGCCCAATTTTCATTTCTTTTTATCCGATAAAGTGCATTGGCCGAATCAGTCCAATAAAAAATGTCAATATCATCTAATTTTAAATCCGTTTTGACACTATTTGCTAATCTAGCCCCAATATTGCAAGCCAACAATTCCAACCTCGGAATGGAAATTGTTTTCATAGGAGCAACTCGGCTTCTTGCTTGAACCAATTGACAGAAATTGTCATTCTTACCTTCAAACCGTATAAATATACACGTAGCATACGCTATTTTGCTAGCGTCACAAAAAACGTGCAAAGAATGCAGTTTATCTGCATCCCGAGAAAAACACCTAGGTATTTCAATAGTCCCTAATTTTTCTAATTGTTTTTTCCATTTTTCAAATTTTCTCTTGATAGAAATAGGTAATTCCGTATCCCATGTCACCTTAGCTTTCCAACACTCTTGTAATAATATTTTATGTTCTAATGTTACAGGACACGTGTATCCAATAGGGTCAAATATTTTGTGTACAGCCGATAAAATGTTTCTTTTGGTTACTTTGCGTTCATCCTCGGAAATTTCCTTTAAATCAACTGCTAAGGTGTCCCTACTAAAATCCCACATTAGACCCAAAACAGGGACTTTTTCCCCTATCAAAACTTCCCGAAAACTATGCTCCCACCCACGAAGCTCGAATTTTGCATCGCTAAGAAGGGTTTTTGACTCTTCGACAAATCTGTTCAGTTGTTCCTTACTATCTACACTCGTAACACAGTTGTCTACATAAAATGATTCTAACAATTTAAGCGCAGTGTTTTTAAATTGCTCCGGTGCGTTTTTTAAATGATATTCTAATGTGGCACCTAAAAGATAGGGGCTACAAGAAATGCCAAATACTACTCTTCTATGTTGAAGAGTTATCATTTTTTGAGGGTCCCCTTCTTCATACCACAGGAATTTCAAGAATGAGCGATCTTTTTCTGTAATGCCAATTTGCAAAAAAGCCTTTTTTATGTCAGCAATTACCCCAATTTTTCCTAATCTGAACCTATTTAATATAGAAGGAATCAGTTCTACGAGGTTAGGCCCCTTTTCAATAGAGTCATTTATAGACGGCGAATCCTTTTCCCGAGCTGAACCATCGAAAACTGGCCGCACCTTTGTAGTGGAGTTTTCTTTAAACACCGCTCTATGAGGAAGGAAATGCTCACTACCTAATGTTTTTCTCGGATCAACTTTTTCTATTATTTTCTCATCTAACCAGTCATCGAATACTTGATTATAATCGCTTAATTTTCCTACCCTTTTTAACGAATCGACGCATGTTTTTAATCTACGCCGAGCGATATTTTCGTAGCTGGGTAAACGAGGGTGGCCCTGTATCCATGGAAGACTAACCTCATACCTACCCTCGTCATCTACTCTAATGTTACTGAGAAAATGTTCTTTAGTGGCTAATTCTATTTCCTCTCTACTCTTTTTCTCCCCAGGATCGCGAATTCCTAAAGTGTCAAGTTGCCATAAGTCGGTAATTTTAGCCTCTTTGACATGCAGCGAAAAAATTAAATTATTCATATTCTTATTTTCATAACCTTCACTTTTCCCAAGAATTGTCCAACCTAAACGAGTGTCCATGCAAGCCAATCCGCCCTGTAATTGTTTTAAATGTCCGGTATATAATTTCCCGGCGACATCTGCACCAATTAATACATGTATCTCATCAGGAGAAAATTCATATAATAAATCATTAACTTTAGTGACTCTATCAGTCAAAACTATTCCGTACCGCTTTATTTCCTTAATAAAGGGTCCTTCCGGTATAGGTGAAATTTCAGAGCAAATTTTTTGTTGGTCTAATACCTCAAATTTACATCGGAAACTATTATCCATATTTCCCAAATTAATTAAATATCTATCGTGTAGTTCTTCACATTGTTGCCCTCCAAATAAGCTATGCACTATTCTTTCTTTACTTATGCTACTATATCCTAACATTTTAGCAGCAAATTTCGATATGTACGATCGCTGCGAACCCGTATCATATAAAATTCTAACATTTCGTACGATATCCCCATTGTATATACGTACAACCAACGTTTGGAGCAAAACTCGTTTTCTAGAAGTTGTATTCGCAAGCATACAATCTTTATTAGCAGTTGAATCCTGTTTAGAATGTTCGCCTAAATTAATTTTACTCTTTTCTGTGCACATGAACTGGTGGTGATTTTTCCCTCAATGCGAACAGTTAATTTTACTTTTACAAACTTTTGCTAAGTGGTTGACATTGAAGCAACGAAAGCATGCTCCTTTTCTTAATAAAGCATCTTTTCTTTTCGCCAGTGTCATTTTCCATACCGCTCTACAATTTTGACTACGGTGTTTGTTTTCGCAAAAAACGCACTGTTCTTCCGATTTTTTATCATCCGCATTATACAGTTCGGCCGCCGTAGGAAGAGAAAAATGTTTATCTTTTCTATCGAATTTTGTTTCTCTGTTTACTAAAACATCTTTATCGAAAGAAAACCTACTCTTAGCTAATTTAACCTTTTGCTCCATCTCAACTTCAATCTGTAAAAATTGCATTAAAACATCTAATTTATTAATTCCCTGATTTTTATCTTTATCCTTAACAGTTAAAGTACCAAGATGTCTTTCCCATAATTTAAGAATATCTGAAGGCAATGCCGATTCGACCAGTGGATATAAAATCGACGAATAATTTTCGCTCGATACTCCTAACATTTTCAATGACCGAAGATAAGTTTCGATTTTATCGTATAATTTAACAAGAGACAGTTTTTGCCCTTGTCCCAAGGAATTATTAATAACTAATCCTAAGACTTCGCGAATATATACTTCAATTAAAACATATGTCCTACCAAACCGTGCCTTCAACGATTGTATTGCTTCTGGATAGCTCTCGGCTGTGGGGGGAAAGGAATCCACTATTTCTCTGGCTCGCGATCCTTTCTGTGTAGCCATTATTAGATACTGAATTTTGTCTTCATTTGTTATGTCCCTATCTTCATGAATTTTCACAAATTGCCCCCAAAAAGTTAACCAGTTTTTAATTTCACCGTTGAAAGGCTGGAGCTCTAATTTAGGTAACTTAAATTTTCTTCTTGTTGCCATGTTATCTAATGTTAAGCAATTATCTGGATTAAGAGTTTTTTCTAATTTTTGTATATAACGCGATAATTTATTTTTGGTTTCATAAAATATCGTATTATATTTATCGATAGACTCATATTCAGTATCAAAAGCATCTTGCTTACAGGTTGGGTCTTCAGACAAATTATCAAGAATTTGTTTATCTAAATTCACAAGTTCATTTTGTTTTGCTTCTAATCTAATCAAAACTGAAGACAAGCTATCTAAATCATCAAAATTAGCCTGTATAAGGTCTTCAATTTCTTTAGTTAATTTCGTGAAATTGGAACGCACTGGCGTTCTTAACTTTCGTAATTTTTCCATAATTCTAATCCAAAGGTCCCGGGTTCGAATCCCGGCAGGGATGCCACTTTTATGTGATAACTCCGACTGCCTAAATTAGATAATCACAACCAGAGCTGTCTCAAAAGAATTATCAACGTTACACGTTGATTCTAAGAAAAATCATATCATAAAAATTAGGTAAGACATAAAAAAGGCTTACCTCCAAAATTCCAATTCTTCGGGTATCGGGGCTCAGAATGTTCGAATGCCTTCTTCTGCAGCATAAATATTAAAGACTATTTTCACTCAAAAAACAAAAGTCCGTCTTCATTTTCATATTTTAATAAGGACGATCACAGTTCACAAAAACGGCACACACAACAATAAAATTTACAAATGGCCGTGACACTTTCACTATTACATCTTGGTTCTACAACTTCTACCTTCTAACTACAAAACAGAAAAAAAAGAGAATAAAAATTAATAAACAAAAAAGTTCTTAGTCTAATATAAAAGTTCGACGGAATAAAACATTTCGGCGCATGCGCCGCACCTTTACGTAAGAGAAAAAACAGAGTTTCAGTTTTTAAATTGCGCAATAGTTCTTTCCCTGACAGGTGGTGGATGAAAGGAATATAAAATAAGTTCCAAATCCCGACAATGATAGCCTGTGAGCTAAAAAGGCCTCAGTATTCATCGATCAAGTAAGTTATAAAAATATAAACAGGGAGATTTTAACGTTTTCATTTGCATGGATAATTGCGCTGGATCTATTAACGAAATTTACAATGTCTCGCGACATAATTGCCTCACATGTAAAAATCTGGCGTCAAAATATTTACAATGTAAAGATGCTTCCAATTAATATTAAAACAAGTGGCTAAGAATGATCGGAGATCGCACAGAGGTTTTCGTTTCATATCTTCTTCAAAACACATTTTTCATTAAATTAACAAATGGAAAACAGTTTTTCGGCACGATTTTGGGATTTCTTCGCCCATCGCACCAACCAGAACAGAATATCCCCTAAATGAATCTTCCCCTAAATGTTGCCTTGATGACATAGATTTGTTGATTTCTCTATCAGAATCTACAGATTTAGTGAAGGTACGCGAGTAAATAAAATCCTGTCAAAAACATGAATGTGAAAGAATGCCAAGTTCGTTAAAGGTTTCGCTAATAAAAGAAGTGAGATCTAACTACAAACCAAGTTCTTTCGGAGCTCCTTAAATCATAACTCCTGTCATGCATAATATTATTCAATTGCTTAAAATGATTTGTTATGTTACTTGTTATTCAATAGAGCGACTTAGCAAGTTTTCTCTTATTCATTTTTTTCTATTTAGTTGATCAGAAATTAAAGTTGATCCCTTCCTTAACTTATCAATATCTTAACTTCAATATACTTATTCGAACACTCGATTGACTAGATCTTTGCCAATCAGATTCTAGATTAAATTATACTCCGACTCAAAGATTAAAGTTGGTATCTGAAAACTTGCCAAGTCGCTCTATTGAATAACAAGTAACATAACAAATCATTTTAAGCAATTGAATAATACTATGCATGACAGGAGTTATGATTTAAGGAGCTCCGAAAGAACTTGGTTTGTAGTTAGATCTCACTTCTTTTATTAGCGAAACCTTTAACGAACTTGGCATTCTTTCACATTCATGTTTTTGACAGGATATCATTATTTTTTGTCAAATAAGTACGTATTTATTTCCTTTTTGAAATAAATAGGTTAAATAAGTTAAATTAGTTTTATTTAATATTAATTAATCTTTCAGCTTTTCCTGCATTTATTCACTGTTTTTTTTTCAGTCAAATTTAAAAATTTAACATTAGGACTGCTTATGTTCCTTTAAATTCTACTAATAAGGATGTTTCTTGTACGTGATTGGGTACTACTTGATTATTTCGTCAACCAAAAAGTTTGTAGCCAACTTAGCGAAATATCGCTATATTGACGACAAAAATTACACACCAAAAGTCATGCTAACATGGCGCTATTTCTGGTATTTTGCCGAATTCCCATAGATTCCCATTGTAATCTGGTAATTTATCCAATAATTTTGTTAGAGCAAGGACTGTCGCCATAATTTTCGCATCTTTTTTTTTAAATTGGTTCGCTAACTACTAAAGAATGCTTAAATATTGCTATTTAGAAAGTTTTCAGAACGCTTTTCGCGCATTTTTACCCCTTTAAAATTTTGTAATTGTTAACAAATGTTCTTAGGGATCATTCATATCTTATAATTAATGAACATGCCAAATTTTATGTTTTTAGGCCCTTAACATACAGACATCGCATTTTTAGAACGCTTTTTGCTTTTTTACCCCCTTTGGATTAGTGGAATCGACATAATATATAGCCTATATTGGAGCAAGGACTGTCACCATCATTTTGATATCATTACTTTTAAGATCGGTTTGTTGTTTGCTGAAATTGCTTAAAAATCCCAATTTAGAACATTTTAGAACGCTTTTCGCACATTTTCACCCCTTTTGAATGCCGTATTTTTTATCAAATGCCCTTAGAGATCATTTATATCTTATAAATAATTAACATGCCAAAATTGCTTAAAAATCCCAATTTAGAACATTTTAGAACGCTTTTCGCACATTTTCACCCCTTTTGAATGCCGTATTTTTTATCAAATGCCCTTAGAGATCATTTATATCTTATAAATAATTAACATGCCAAATCTTATAGTTCTAGGTCCTTCAGTAACACAAAAGTTGCATTTTTAGAATGTTTTTGCTTCTTCACCCTTTTTTGGTTAATGGTATACACATAAAATATAACCTATGTTAGAACCGGGACGAATACCATCATTTTGGTATCATTAATTTTGAAATCGGTTCGGTGGTTTCAGAGATTAGCCCTGATACTCGCCAAAAGTGTTGCCAACTTGGCACTATTTCTGATATTTCGCGAAATTCCCATAAACTCTGAAATGCCAAACTTTATGTTTCCAGTCCAGTCCCTTAATATACAGACATCGCATTTTTAGAATGTTTTTTGCTATTTTACCTCCTTTGGATTAGTGTAATCGACATAAGATATATCCTATGTTGGAGCAAAGATTGTCATCACCTTTTTGATATCATTACTTTTAAGATCGGTTTGTTGTTTGCTGAGATTATTTTAAAATTGGTATTTCGAACTTTTTTAGAACGCTCTTCGCGGATTTTCACCCATTTAAATTTGATATTTTTTAGCAAATGTCATTAGTGATCATTTATATCTTATAAATAATGAATATGCCAAATTTTGTGCTTCTAGGCCCTTCAGTAAAACAAAAATCCCATTTTTAGAATGTTTTTCTCTTCTGAACCCTCTTTTGGTTAGTGGCACAGACATACGATATAGTCTATGTTTGAACCGGGGCGAATACCATCATTTTGGTACCATTACTTTTGAAATCGGTTCGATAGTTTTAGAGATTAGCCCTGATACTCGCCAAAAGTGACGCCAACTTGGCACTATTTCTGGTATTTTGTGAAATTCTCATTAACTCCCATTGTAATCCAATATTTATCTCCTAACCAACCATTAATATTTAATTAATGGTGATTTCTGATTTTTTCCTATTTATAGATCCAATAACCTACCTCTACACCAAATTTCAACTTCCTAAGTCACCTGGAAGTAGTCAAATATTTCTATGAGTGAGTCAGTAAGTCAGTGAGTCAGTGGTAAAAACAGTGGTTTTCAGACGTCAATTTCTCGTGAACGGTAAAAGATTTTTTAAAAAAATTTAGGATTCGGAAATTAGAAGATGGTCTTACACGACAGAAAAAATTGCAAGTGTGTAGGTCAAATAGAATTTAAGTTATTGAGGGGTCAAAAGTGGTTCGAAATGGTTCGGGTAATATAACCCACGGCCAGTGTGCCGCCTTTTACTTTGTGAACGTGGCTGACACACTGCCGTGTGTCTAGATTATGAATAAAAGTAAAATATTGCAAAGATTAGTATAAATTTAAGGGAGACCAAACTGGTCACCAGAGGCGGCTCTTAATTTAAATGAATAATAATTTAATAAATATAAAAAATATTTCATTTCGAGTGTCACTATAGATGATAAATATGATTTACTATAATGAAATAAAAACAAATAAAACCGTTTTTACGTGATCTATTTATTTATTGAAGGTACGCGAGTAAATAAAATTATGAATAAAAGTAAAATATTGCAAAGATTAGTATAAATTTAAGGGAGACCAAACTGGTCACCAGAGGCGGCTCTTAATTTAAATGAATAATAATTTAATAAATATAAAAAATATTTCATTTCGAGTGTCACTATAGATGATAAATATGATTTAGTATAATGAAATAAAAACAAATAAGACCGTTTTTACGTGATCTATTTAATCCATTGATTTATGTTTCATACATAATAATTTTATTTAAACTAGCGTGCAACAATTAGAAGAAATGAAATTTTTATTTTGAAATTTAAACTACTGCAAATTTTTAAGTTCTAAATATCGTACAATTTCAATTTTTACACCATCGTATAAGGATAAAAATGTATTTTTAAATGCATTTTGTTTAAAAGCTGTATCTTAATTTATCTTTGATATATTAATTTTTTTGTAGTTTGTAATACCAATCTTTTAATTGTGGTAAGAGAAGTACTCAATCTCTTTTAAAAGTAAAGGATAAAAAAGGAAATAATTTTTATGTCCATTTAAACTTGCGTGACAACAATTAGAAGAGAAAAAACACAATAAAATGAACTGATGATTTAAAAAATAATATTTAAATTAAAATAATAGTCTTTTTAAAAAAATTTATGATTTGTTGTGTGACAAGAGGTATTCATACAGAGTACACAAAATTTTAACTCTTTGGCATATATAGTTTTTGTGTGCGAATTCTGTGACTGACAGAAGACAGAGACGAATAGGGTTTCATCAAATAAACGAAACCCTAAAAATAATATCAATATTTTGATCAATTTCAAGATAAGAGGAACTGGGGCACATTGATGCACCCCCGTTACTGCTCACGAGCTCATTATAGGAAGTTTCCCAACAAATTTAAAAGATGACGCTAGTGTACACAACTACATACAGAACGGCTTGGCATGATTCAGTAATTTGATGAAATAGGACAGTTGATTTATTGTTTTTTTTTTGGGGGGGGGGGATCAAAAATAAATTTGAGTTGTACAATTGCAATGGTATTAAACAATTGTTTCAGTATTTTCAACCGAAAAGAATGCTCTACCTGGTTAGTAAAGCTACTGTTCATCAGTTCCTCTTCTTTATTCTTAGATAAATTATGAAAAATTGGATTTGAGATTCATGTTATTTAAAGTAGCTGCAAGGGGCACATTGATACGTATCAATATGCTGCATGATAGCTACAGACAACCTAAATCTTCTAGCTCATTTTTTCATTACATTTTATTATTTTTTATCATACACACCTTAATCCAACTAGTTCATGCCAAAAACTTCTAATATTAGTTTTTATTAAAGTGAAATAGCTCTAATATTTTATATTAAAAAATTTTACAGTATTTTTGCAAACAGAAGACGTACAAACTTACCCAACCCCTCAGCCTTTGTAGTAGAACTAACAAAAGAAAAAACGACAGCCTGGCAAATCTTGAATTTATATCTATTCTTCAGAGGAAAAAATACTTTCGACATGAGAAATGTTAAATAAGAGAAGCTAGCTGCAGAACATAAAAGGATGATTATATTAGAAACAAAAAATTTAATGTAATTACCCTTTATTTTCAGTCTATAAAACGATTTATAAACACAAAACCTGGTGTTTTTTTCTTTTTCCTAAGAAAGGAGGTAATGCTGGGGTTGAAGAGCCAGGTATGGCAAAGTTGCTACTGCCAACAATCAGACAAGGGACAGACAGAACATCAGGTCCTTATTCATTTAATTTGGATTGCTTTTATATTGTTTACAAATAAATTGTGAGTGATTTGAATTGCTGTAAATAAATATAAAATGGTTTTCTACCTCGTTTTCTATGAAAAATATGCATTGGTGTTATTTTATCTTCATTTTTCCCAAACGTATCAAAGTGCTCCATGAGGTGAGGTCTGCCCCGGGAAAGGATCACATTGATACAAATGACTTTTTTATTTTTTTTAATTGCATGCAAAAATATTATATAAAACAACGGTTGTATATTTTAATAACACACTGCACAAGTTTTGCTGACCCCACATGGAAAAATAACTTGAAGTTTCTATTTTCGGGACACCAAAATTTTTCAGAAAAAAAACCTTATCAATGTGCCCTAGTTCCTCCTACTATGTACCGTTAAGTAACTGAAAATTTTAATAATTTAACAATGTGTTTTAACTAAATTTGAATGCACTAGGTCAAAAGTCTTTGGTATTTAACAATCATTTCTCGTGGTGTATTCTCATATGAATAAAAAAGAGATGTTTACCACAGAAATAAATATATTGTAGCAGTCAATAAAATTTATCCCTAAAGTCTAGACTTATTTAGGAAGTAGTTGTAAAATATAACCATCACTTATCGATATATATCACAACTTACGAAATAAAAGAAATAGTTGTTTGAGTAACGCTTACAAGCTGCAATAAATGCCTCATATTATTTTTTCTATTTCTTCATCTTATCAATAAATCTAGTGTTAAACACATTTCTTCCTTTTAACTTTTTATCAATTCTTTTTGCAAACAAAATATTTGTCTTTATTTTATCTACCCATTTACAGTAAGAGTTGATGTATTACATTTATCCTTCTGGAATATTGCAATATTTATCTTTTATCAATGTTATAAAATTAATAATTACGAGGTAGAACGTGTCAAATTTCGACGAAAGAAAATATTTAAGAAAGAACTGTTTCAGCAATTTCTAATAAAGCTACAAAGATAATTATCGCAAAAAATGCATCGAACATTACTCAGCTGACTCTTAAAACAAACATTATTTTAATCTAACGTTATTAAAATCCTATTATCTTAAACTTTAATGGGCAGTATTCTGTGACGCCATAACTGGTGAAAATGATGTTTTTTATAGCTTCGAACAATAAAGAATAGAACCTATTTCTTTGTGTATTATTAGCTGGAAACAAATTATAATCTATTTATATTCTTTTAAAAGTGTAAACGAAACATTTTGAAATCGTCTGCACGTGGTAAATACAATGAATAGCATTCTTGTGAAAGAGAGAAAAGGGTCCATTTTTTCTAAATTATTAAAAACTTAAAACTTTATTCGAATACTTAATTAGAAAAATATACTAAGTATGATGAAATTATCAATTGAGGATTTTATGGTATGTATTACAGAATAAAATGTCAGTAAAAAATATTTCATCCTATCACAATCATAAACATTTTTTATGTATAAAATCTAAATCTTGCATCATTTTCACATTCTCAAAATTTACACACACACCTCTGATATCAGTATTCATCATTTTAAAAATATTTTTACGTGCTATATATTATTACAAAGTATTTTTTTTTTCAAATTTGAAATCACGTTTGTCAGCTCCATCTTTGCATAAAAATATTCCCACTGTTGACTTGAAGTTTTAACCTGATTACCGCCGATTAAAGATTACAAAAATGCATACCATTTTAGATACATTTGCCGCAAAAAGTTTATTTTTATTTAAGAAATCAGTTTTCTTTTAAATATTATGTCCCTTTCTCTCATATTTCTCTTATTTTAATAGTTTTGAAAGGTAAATGCGTGTTTTTTTTAGTTTAACATTATTTTCCTTTAAAATTTTTAAAGTTATTTTTAATTAGAATGAGAAATTGGCATCATTAAAATAAACAAACTCCATTTTCTCATTTCTCTTCAAAGTTGGAAGTAAACTAAATGCCAACAATTTAAAGAAAGTTCCCAAAAAAACATTGAAAGTTAAAAATAAAATATAAAATGAAAACAAATTGAAAAATAACTAGAATGGGATCATCTACAATCAAACAGCTTTTATTTAAAAACAAATAACCAGAAACCTCAGGTCTGGTGACTAAAAAAACACCCTGGTGTTTTATATATATATGTATACTTTTAAAGAAAAAAATATTTACATTAGAGCGCCTATTATCGAAACACCAATTAACCAAACATCCAGTTATCCGAACAGCCTACTTCTCTGATTTTTTTAACCGAACTTCCTAATAACCTATTTATCTCTCTCTCTCTTTTAATATATACACACTCACACACACACACACACACACACACACACACATATATATATATAACCGAATTTTAATTATCCAAACACCCTGTTTTACTCTCATTTTTCCTTTTTACGATTTAGCATGTGGAACCGGATCCCCGATTAGTATATTAGAGAACTAACAACGAATAATAAACTGCAGAAAATGAAAATGTACGCTTTGAAAATAACCCACAGGTCCATCACATAACAAAGCTTTTGAATATTTGGAAACAGATATTAAATAACTCGAACTGTAGAAAAGCGTTATCTTATTCATCCAATAATCCAAGAGCCGGCAGCACAAAAACTTAACGTATGGAGCAGAAGGAAAAAAAATTATTTTATGGAAGATAAGAAATAAGGGAATTTAAGAATCCATGTCATCCGGAAGAAAAGTGGTGCTTAAGCCAAAAATTAATACCACTAGTGGTTTACTCGTATGAGCATCATTGTGTTTGCCGTACAATCATTTCATACCTTTGATTGTACGTCAAACACAATGATAAATCTACGAATAAACCATTAGTGGTATTAATTTTTGGCTTAAGCTTCACTTCACTTCCGGCAGACGTAGATAATTAGATTGTCATATTATTGCTCTTCCATAAAATAAAACTTTTTATCTTGTATTCGATACCTTTGGTTTTTGTGTTGTTAGTTCTTGGACTATAACGTATTTAAGAATAACTCAAGAAATGATACCATTGAAAAGAATGTCATCTTTGAAGCAACCAACGATTATAAGCTTCATTATTCCTT
The DNA here is from genome assembly GCA_964019185.1 of Maratus speculifer. Classification (NCBI taxonomy): domain Eukaryota; kingdom Metazoa; phylum Arthropoda; class Arachnida; order Araneae; family Salticidae; genus Maratus; species Maratus speculifer. The sequence goes on along the minus strand of OZ025292.1, from coordinate 175,364,248 downwards.
TTACGTAAATCATAATATCGAGAGTTCAGAAGATGATAATAAAGAAAAAAAAGTGAAGGTTTCAATATAGTGAGAAATATCTCTCGAATTGTCTGTCCATTTATACGAACTTTTGCTTATCCGAACTAGGATCGGATTAGGAGGAAATTTTTGTAAAATAATGATGCGTTGAATGTATATTTGACTTTCACTTTACCATTTCTCTAGAAAATTGAAGAAGCACCGTTAATCTACAAAGATATCAAACGACCAGCAGTAAAAAAATCCTCTTTTAGCAGTTCCACTTGAATACGGTGAAAGAAGCATAAAATTACAACCCATGCAGACTTGTGATTGGTCAATCTCGTCTCGGGAACAGCGCTAAAACCAACGAGATGGATTTATACCTTGTTCGCTAAAACTATCCGTTTCTCTTAATCTAGATTCACGAATGGCAACATATCAGTGTTTGTTTGGCTTTGGCGGGCAAGGATGAATTGCGTTTGCGTTCTCGGTATGTTTGATCTGCGTGAAAGTAAGTTCATTTATGCTTTTATATGTATTTTACGCGATTAATTTTTATATTATTAAATGCTAAAATCTAATTTAGATTGCCTCGTATATTGTTCTATATATCGTTTACAATTCTGTGAAAATTTCTGGAATATCATCCTTATGGCTTAAAAATCTGCGATGTGTTTTGCCAAACTCATGGGTGGGGAAATTCATTATTTTACTCTCTACAAGCGAGAATTTCTAATAATAATTTTTTATAGAATTTGTTTTTCTATAACTGCAGGCTATAAAATATGTCATATTGGGAAATGTAACTATGGAATTGGTTAAGTATTGTTGAATGATTAATATAAAATGAAAAAAAAAAAAAAAAACTAGAATATAATAATAATACTGGAATATAAAAAATATATTTTTTTTAAGAAATTTCTTAAAGGTGTCCACAACTGGCACATTTACTCTATCTGTTATTTAAAATTAAATTTTGATTCATATATTGGGAAATGAAGCTATAGAAATTGCTAAATATTGTTGATTGATTAATTTAATATCAGAAAAAAGAAATAATTATAGCTGTTTGAAAATAAATTCCTTAAGTGTCTCCGTTACTGGTACATCTACTCTTTATTAAAAAACATCTGATTTTTTAGAATATTCAATGTGTATTATTTATATCTGATTTTTTTAAATTGTTAACTTAGGATTATTATAAATGTTTGCACGCTTAATTTAAATTAGAAACTAAAGCATGCTTAGCACAAGAGCATAATAAAAAATTATACATGGTCGATGTGCCAGCTGCCAGTAATGGGCAGTTCTTGATGCTTTTTGGAACATAAAAAAAAGTAACTATTAAATATTTAGCTTTAATTATTTTTTTTATAACTCACTCTTGCATGTTTTATATATTTGGGTTATTGTTGAAACTTTTAGTCAAATCAGTCAGAAAGCAGAAAATGTTTCAAAGCTCCACTGTTTATTAGTGAAAATCTTAAAGAAAATTCTAAGGACTGACTTTATTTAATAAATTTGTATATTTATTTTCTTGCAAAATTTGAACATGTTTTTGCTTGAGTAGCAATAGAAATGTTTGAATTTTATTTACCAATAGCAATTTACAAATTTTCATTTATTTTTAAGATGTTAAAAGCGGGGGGGGGGAGGATTGTCCATTACTAATATGCTTAATTAGTTATTTTCCAGTTATGGGCACCTCGTGTAAACATTGCTAAAAATTCAATTTTATTTTAATGTTTATAGAGCAAAAATATTTTGACTTAACAGAAATCTTAAATGATCAAATTTAATTTTTTAATTACATTTACCAAAATGTAATAATCCCAAAACTTGTATCAATAGCTGATTCTAAATTATTTTATGTGGTTAGTAAAATTTCAATACTTTATTTATTTGTTTTTATTGTATATAACTCTGTCTTGCATATTTTATAATATGACAATCAAACCAGTTGGGAAGCAGAAAATATTCTTTCAGGGCACAGTGTAAGAGAGGCTCATAAGGTGTAATCCTTCCCCATTTAAATAAAAACAATTAAGTTACACAAACTATTTATAGTCTATTTTGTATTTTAAATATTTCCCTATTCACCTCCACCTCAAAAAAAAAAAAAAAAAAAAAAAAAAAAAAAAGTTATGAAGTAATCATAAAACAATTAAATCTGCAGATTCAGTGGTCTCAAACATCAGTTCTGTGTTTTATTTTGAAATTATTTTATTTGGTATTTAAAATACTCAACTTGCAGTATAATTTATTTTACATATGTAATATTAACTATTATAAATGGTGTATAAAATTTTCTATGGAAGGTTAATTGATAAAAAAGTGAGACGATAATATTCCAAAAATTATTATTATTATTACCCTTTAGGTACCCCATTGTCTCAATAATTTGATAGTGAAATTGCCTTACATTTTGTAAAACTATCCATCTAAAATTATTAAAATGTTTATCTTCTGATAATTATAATAATTGATGCAAACATGAATGATTATTAAATCTGCAGATTTGTGGCCTCAAACATCATTTCTACATTTTTTTTTTTTTAATTTTTTATTAAGTGCTGAAAATATTCCTTTCACAATACATTTCTTTAAGATTTGTAATATTTATTATTATAAATTATCAAGTAATCTGTGGAAGTTTAATTCTTAAAAATAGTGAGATGAAACTGTACACTAATATTCCAAAATTTATTATTATTTACTTTTTTTTTTTTTTTTACCTTTTACTGTTTCAATAATTTGATAGCAGTTTTCGCCTGATATTGCCCTAGTATTTTAAACTATTTATCTACAGCAGGGTTGGCAAGAAACCAATTTCTTTTTTTGTTTAAACCAGATTCCCCCCCCCCCCTCCGTTTTGTTTTACTAATTACAAGTGCAATCATATTTATTGATAAAAATGTACACTATTGGATTATAAGTTGTATAACTTCATTTAAAACTAATTTAGATTAAATAATTACAGTGAATTAATATAGAAAATTGAAAAAAAAAATCGTATTTTAATTTAAGCAGTCTTGTGCTCGAAGAATAATATGTTCTACACAGTAAAATATTAACACTATGAAAATCTTTATAAACAATCTTTTGATCTACATCTACCCTGTACTGTTTATTAAACAAGCAGAAAATATCAAGTTTGTTTTTATTCAAAGTTGGCAAAGAACCTGTTTTTTTTTTTTAACTTTGTTTTTTTTAAACCAGATTTTTTTTTTTTTAAATATCCTTTCTTATTACATGTACATGCATATTTATTGATAAAAATAGACAATGTTGGATTGTAATTAGTATAACTTCATTTAAAATAATTTAAATTAAATAATTTTAGCGAATTTACATAGAAAATTGAAAAAAAAAATCATATTTTAATTTAAACTGTATAAGCAAACAGATTTATGTTCAAAAAATAAACTACTCTACACAGAGAGGCATTGACACTCTGAAAATATTTTTAAACAATCTTTTGATAACTAATAATGAACATTTGGATGCAGTTTGATAAATATAATATTCTTTTCTGTGGTTATTCCAATGATAACTTTAAAAATTCTTCTTGGGTTTGTTTTTTGAATGACAATTTGAAGTCAACCTTTTTGGTCATTAGATTCATCAGATAATGCAAAGAAAAAAATGTTATTATTAAAATGCTAGCACCCATCTTTGAATACTCTCTTATTTAACTTCACATTTTGATTTTAAATCAAGGTTGCAAAAAAGCTGGCTAAAATTAAAAAGCCAGGCTGGTGGCTTTCATTGGTTTTAACCAGCTTTTTTTTTTTTTTTTTTTTTTTTTTTTTTTTTTTTTTACCATTATTGGCTTTTATACCATGAAACATTTTAATTATAAGCTACACATTTTTAAGTGTTTTCTAAGTAGTTTTAATGATGCTTAACTGAATTTAAGTTTAATAAATCTATTTATTAAAATGGAAAATTGAAATTTTAATTCTGATTCATTTTGAAAAATTGGGTTAACCCAATTTCTCAATAATGAAGACATTAATACTAGAATAACACATTGGTGGAGTTGCTAGTAATTTATAGTCAGAATTGCAAGTATGTCAGTTAATTTATAAAATAGCCATACCAAGTCCTTTTTTCTGATTTACATTGATCTTTAATCCTATCCTTGTTTTTCCATTTTTATTGCTTTGTAAAATTAAAGAGAACAATAGCTACTAATTACACATTTTATTACTAATTTTAAGAGTTACTCCTTCCCCCTCTGCCCCTTGTATGAAAAAAATAAGCAAGCGATAGACCCCTCCCAATTGCTTAATGTAAGATTTTATGACATATTAACATCAAATTGTTTGTCATACAAAGTTAGCTATAAATTTATTATATTAATCCAGCATATTTATATAAATAGATATATATATATAGGGGTTGTGGTATCGAACAATAACGAAATCAGTTTAATATGTTGTCACTTATTAAATTAAACAGCTCATAGAATACCAAATAGTTTTTAATGCATTATTATTTATAATCTTTAAACGAAAAAAATAATAATAAGAAATACAACAGTTTTTAATTTATTTAGGCACATACCTAAAAATTTAAACCAGAATCATAGCAATATGTGTTCAGCATTTGCATTTCTATTCTGGTTGTCTTGATTTTGAATCAATGTTTCTGCATTGTCTATTATTAAGTTTTCAATGTAGTGACAAGCTAGAATGTTCATTTTCAATTCTTATTTATGCTCCATATCTTTTTTCTCAAGTTATTCAACATCTGCAGAACAGTCATTCAAGTAATGATCTTTTGATTTTTATTAATTTATAGTTTCTTCGATACCTAGTGCTTATATAAGAATTCTCCTGTCCCCCCCCCCACTTATCTGCAAAAATAAGCTGACACTGGACCCCCTCTTCCCTTTCCTGCTTATGTAATTCTTGAATGACCTCTGATATCATGTAATCATCCTGTCAACTCCCCTCCCTCCTTCCTTAATGATATCATTATCAATGTCTAAAATTACTTTTATTTTTGCTGGTGTTTTTTCATTTGTTCAATGTGATATACAGATATAATTATGCATTTATTATTTGTATACTTCATTGATTCAAATGAAAAGAAGCGAGTAGAATATAATTATGTATGAATAATTTTATATCGTATACCATTTAAAAGAAATATATTCTATTTTAAACTATTTAATTGTGCTTTTGCCTTTTGTTACATAATGCATTCAACAATAACAACCTTCTTATACCTACCCCACAAAGGGGGGGGGGGGAGGCAGTAGGTAGGATTTTTGTAAACAAAACAGGTGGATAACATTTTTATTTTCACTTTTCTTTACTGGTAAAGACAACAAGTATCATTTCAAATGTACTTCAGAAATAGTTTCTGAAACAGTGGATTATACATGCATCAGGATTGCTACATTACTTGGAGAACCTGGAAGAAACTGGCCATATAAGTAAGAAAAAAGTCAGGAAATTTCAATAATTCTTACAAAGTCAAAAAAATTGATAAAATTTCGATGTGATAGCTATAAAATTATCGCCTTTGGATTGGAATACCAGAGATGAACTTCTTCTGTAGTTTGGCAAATTCAATGAAAAATATTCTACCTGCACCCTCTGTTATCCTCACTCTCACTATAGCAGATAGCTTACAATTTTTAAAATTTAGTATTACAGATTTTAAAACATTTCCCAACATTGTTTTCTATTTTCGAGTTACAATAAACAACTTTCACAAGACTGCATCTCCTCGCTGAAGTATCTGCTTCTGCTTCTTTTCTTGCTTTGCCTCCTGTTGGAAATACAGTTTATCTGGGTATTAGTGATTTTCTGATACAGTTGAAGTAAATGGTAGCTCAGTATTGTATAGGAAGTTTTAATAGTTTGTCGGAAGCTTATAATGATTATAAATTATTAAAGTAATTCCATTTATAGTTTTCAGAGCATTTTTTGAATTTTAGTATGCCTGTGTTTGGGGGGGGGGGGAGAATATAAGAAAATTTTTTACTAGTCATCAGTATTTAAGAAATTAGAGTGTAGATTGATGCAATATTTGTTTTACCCACATCATCTCCACTAAGCACTACTCTGCTAGATTAGTATTTTCGTGAAATGCATATAGAAAAATCAGGGAATTTCATCCCTGTATGATTAGCAACCCTGATGCATAACTATATGACATAAAAATAGGAATGCCAAATGTTGGAAGTATTCCACATTTCTGAATTAGATAAGATAATTTTATAGTCATTTAAAAGTTTTAATTACTTTGTATTTTGATAAAAACAGATTACAAACTATGTTGAAATTTTGAAGTAAATAACTAGTCACAAATAAAAAGAGAAATTTTTGGTTTGGATCAAGCATGATAATGATATAAAAAGACAAATTACCATTCTTTCTAGAGATACTTTAAGACATCTTGTGCCAGATTACCCCCCCCCCCTCTTCCTTAAAGTGATAACATATATTATATACACCAGCCCCTTATCAGGCTGTTCATGTACTTGCTTTTAATTGTTCATCTGTTTCTTTTCAGGGTTTAATTGAAGTTTTTTGATGTCCTGTTTTTTTATATTTCTGATGTCTGCCGTTCTGATGTTTTCATAACAAGAAATCTGGTATAATGCTTTCAATTCTCTTAGTTATATATTTGAAATTTTGCCAAAGATACATTGCAAAAGATACATTGTATTTCTATTTAATTACTGATTTGCTAGTTTAAATTATTATTAGCTAGTTTAAATTATTATTTTAATGAGTTATTTTTTTTTCATTTGATTTAAATCCATAGTTTGAAGAAATTGTTTTATATAGAATTTAGATCAAGATTTGTTAAGAAAATTGTGTTTGATCATAAATATCTTGCACATTTTGGAAATAGAGGACATAAACAATGTTCTAGCTGACATTTGACCAACATTAGTAATTTGGCGAATTAAAAATAAAATACATTCGCCAAATGAAAAAAGTATTAGCAAAATAGATTCACCGTGTAGCTCAAAAAAATTATCTTTAATCCTTTAATGTACACCCTTTTTTTCAATATGTTCTAAAATAATCTAAGTTTTTATAACTGTGACAGTGATTGTTATTAATCTAATTTCAACTATGTGCTACAAATATAAAATATATATACATATATATATGCATATGTATGAAAACGAAAAAGAAAAAGAAGAAATTGAACACTAGCAATTTGGCGAATCTAGTCGCTTGTTTACTTGCCAAATGAAGAATTTAGTCGCAATTTGGCGCATTGGTGGACGACAGCGAGAACACTGGACATAAGAAAGCAGGCATAAGTCCATCCTTTTAACTAGATAATTATTTAATCAATCATTTGTTTACTAATTGATATTCATTTTTTTTTCAAAGCATATTAATAATTTAAAATTTGACTTTTTGTTAACATACTAAGATATGATTTCTTTCTATTGATTGTTATAAATAAACCATCTAAATTTATAAATTAAATTTATTCATAATTTTTTGTGTATGATTAAATAAAGCAGATGTCTTTTATTGGCAACTAAAAAATGTTTTCTGTCGTATCTATGCATACAAATGTGTGTGCATGAATGAAAGTGGAAAAGATCTATATATATATATATTTTTTTTTTTTTTTTAAATATTAATAATATAAATGTGGTGGATCCAAATTAAAATGGAGTTCTTCTGGTTATCTTCCAAAAGTTTATTAACTTTTTGAGATCTAGAAAATTGTGCTTTGTAATGTTAAATTCACACCAGAATTTTTGAATAATATTTTTCAATAATAAAAAAAGCAATTTTATAGCTTTGTTCACCGATGTTATTAAAGTATAATTTGTTCAAAAATTCTGGTATAAATTTTGATTAAATTTAAATGGAATAAAAACTATCTCACATTATAAAAGGTTAAAATAAAAATCCCTATATGATTAATAAAATACTCTTGATTAAATTAAAAATAATGATTGATAATTTCTCAACATTAATGCGTGGAAATTTTTTCAGAGAGAAAGTTCACCTTGAATATAACATATCAAATGAAAATCAAATTTTGAATTATTTAAGAGGTGCAAATGCCAACTTAGTGAAAAAGGTTTCATGCTGGGAATCGAACCCGGGCCATCAGTATAGTTCGCTGACGTTCTACTGACTAAACCACATGGAACGACACCCAGCAAGGAACTCATTGCTATTACTTGTTGGCAAGGCTACAAATGCAGCACAAGATGGAATACAATCCACGAACCACCGATCTGGGGCAATCACGAAACTCAAATGAATCCAGCATCGAATGAATATCGATGATTCAACGATCGAACATCGATTGTTTAAATTGATGCTGGATTAATTTGAGTTTCGTGACTGCCCCAGATCGGTTGTTCATGGATTGTATTCCATCTTGTGCTGCGTTTGTAGCCTTGCCAACATGTAATAGCGAAAAGTTCCTTGTTGGGTGTCGTTCCATGTGGTTTAGTCAGTAGAACGTCAGTGCGTTATACTGATGGCCCGGGTTCGATTCCCAGCATGGGAATTTTTTTACTAAGTTGGCATTTGCGCCTTTTAAGCAATTCAAAATTTGATTTTCATTTGAGATTTCTCAACATTTTAATCAAAATTTATTTAATTGCTGTTTTTATTCCCAAGTACTTGGATTTTGAAACCAACAGTTATGTTGAGAGCAAGCACACATTGACATCTATTTGCAACAAAATGTGGACCAGTAACAATCCCTAAACAGATTTACACATGGTTGGAATGCCTTCAACTTTGAAGGTCTGACAAAACTCAATAGAACATGGTGATCACATACATACAACTTATAGACCTTTTAAAAGAGCCATCAGGGGCATAAAAGAAATAAAAAGGAATGTCAGTTCTGTAGCCTGTTAAAACAACTTAGAGTTAACACTAACATAATAATATGCAACAATTATTTTATTATTCAATGTAAAATTTCTAAAACATACTAATTAGGTGAAACAATTGCCAAAAAAGTTTGTATTTTTCATAAATTTAATTTAAAAACTTACATATTTTATCCAATTTGATTCTATGCAGTTCTTTTTCGCAAGAATGTACTATCCAGTGGAATGCAATGAGCTAAGGGTTGTGGTTTAAGTAATCTGCCAGGGTGGGGTTTTGATATGACAAGCATGAAAAACTAACACACTAAACAAATTTTAATAACAATATGTAAACATTAAGTAAGCCAATGATTTTATGTAATATTTTAATAATTATAAAAAATATATTGAAAAAAAAATATTTTCGAATTATCAATCAGATGAAAATCATTTTGTGCAATTAAATAGTTCAGATTAATTTTACCCCTCAACATGCTGTGGCACATACCTGTTCAGCACATTTATTTATAGCCCAATAATTTATGAGTCTGAGTGTATGAAGCATTAGAAAATGGTCTGTTTTGTAAATCTTTCATGGGCGCTGTTTGTAGTCTGCAAACAATTAATTTTGCTGCCCAGAATGCCAAGTAGTACCAGTAATTTTTTAGTATAATTTTCATCTCATAACAAATGTGATAAGGAGTCTTTTATTATTATCAGATAAATTTGTTTGTGATTTGTGTGAATTGGTTGTGTAAACAATTTTGGAGCAGAAATGTCTTGTCCCTGAAAGGGTTAATTGATAGTCAGCTAGATGGACTTGATAGCAAAATCATTAATAGATGAGAAAGTTTTAAAGGAGGTTCAGACAAATCACTATTGCATCTAATGATACCATTTCACCATTTGGGTTCCTTCCTATGACACTAAAGTTAGGGGATTCTTAACTTTCATAAAATATATCAAAATAATCAGCACTGGCAAGTAACCACAAATTCTCTTTGAAGCTAAATGTGGGCTAAATAAATTTGTACCCCAGTCAATCCTTGTCCTTGATGGTCAGGATGCAGGTATTGTTTCATGATTTAATTCCTTGTATTATGCAGATTTTCAGTATGAGGCATAGGTTAATTTTCTTTTAGAAGACGAGCCAATTTCATTCAGTTTTATAATAAAAAATATTTTTATATGTTCAAACAAAGCATATTTTATGAAGGATTTACTTTTTTTTTAACTACTTCTTGTTTTGTAAATGTTTTGCATTACAAAACACAACATTATAATAACATTAATAATCTGATTTCAATGTTAATGGAATGTTTATCATCTAGATTACAGTAAAATTGATGCATGTTATCTTGTTATATATATATATATATATATATACACTTTATTTTTGTACTGAAAATTTATCTCAATGTATTTTATCAAAGTATTGTTATATTATAGCTAAGTTTAGTGCATTTAATGTTTTCTTTAAGGTACGCAATGTTGATATTTATATATCTACATTAAAAATATCTGCACTTTTCTAAATTTAATTTCTTACCCCCCCTCCCCCCCCCCAAAAAAAACCTTAAGCTTTTAAAAATAATAGTGAAATTAAAAAGATTTTAAATAAGAGAAAAAAAATGTTCTGTTCATGTGAACATAGTGTGTCCTTTTTAGAAAAGCACAGTTCTACCCTCCCCCCCCCCAAAAAAAAAAATAAATAAATAAATAAAATAAAATAAATAAATAAAAGTTTTACTCTTTTAAAAAGTTACACTTAAAAATAATATACTATGTATATATACTAATTATTGATGTACATTAAATAGTAAATTTTAAAAATTATGTGTAATATTGTTATGTGTGACATTTAATGTGAACAGAAAATATACAATATAAACTTAACTCAGTCTTTCTTAAAAATGCGACTAAAATAATAAGAAATATGTTACTATTTCGTATGATTACTTTACCAATCAGTTAGATTGTGTTGAAAATAATGGTATGTTACTATAGTTAAAAATATATGTTTTATTTAAAACTTCTTAGTATTTTGTGTTGTAATTTCAACTTGTAATATCTCTTCTATTATTTTAGTTGCCTTTTAAGTAAAACAGTGACATTTTAAAGCTCATATTGTACATCTTTTGTCTGGATCAAGGTGAATTTTTTCAAATCAGTGAAGTATTTTGGGTTTTTTCACAAGAGCATTTTGACATCATAATTTAAACCCATTATAAATTGAAACATGTCAAAAATCACTAACCCAGTAGTCGGCTTTTTAGCTTTTAGATGATTTTATAAAATTTTCTATAAATTACTTTGTATTGAAAATATATTTGAATATTTTTTATCAAAGTATCGTTATATTATAGCTAAGTTTAATGCATTTAACTTTTTCTTTAAGGTATTCAATGTTGATAAATCCTGTGTGTGGAACAAACTACAGCAAATCGATTGGAGCAGTTCATTATATTATTGTATCATATTTCTACAAAAAAAAAATTTGAAAAAAAAATTATATTTATTAATATAACCATGTATAATAATTTAATGTAATTTATTTATTATAATAAATGTATTTCTGTGTTTTAATTGTTTGTTTTCTGATTATTTCTGATTCACAATTATCTCTATTTTTTTACTATAGTAAAATCAACAAGCTTAAGTTTTAAGTACGTTTTTTCTAAATACACATGTATCTATATTTTTTATTTTCTGTGCCAGTGGCTAATATGTAGAAGTTTTGTTAAATACTGTTTGTTCATAATTGTAAAAATTTATAAATTTATTGGATTCATTTTAATTTATCAATCAATCTTTTTTTTTTTTTTTTTTTTATCATATTGAAAATGATACTTAATGATTTTCAATTTATGCATGTTTTTTATAGTCAATTAAACTTCTACATATTTGTTTGTGTAGGCCCATTAAGTTAACTTGTATTCCACTTCAATACTAAATGTAAATTCATACATTTAGGATAATCAATGATTGTGCTGCAACTGTATAAGTCATTTAGAGAATAAGTTGTGAATAATTCGATATTGTCTTCAGTTTTTTTGCAGTTGTATTAAATTTGTTACAAAATATTTATATATATATAGGAAATATGTTTAAAAAACACAAGTATAGTAATATGTATATTCTTTGAATATAAACTCAAAATCTAAATATTCAAAACTTATTCTGCAATAAATTATTCATAATTTCATTAATTCTTTAGTCCCCAATGGCACTTTAAATCACCATTAAAATAACTTGTTCCAAGATTCATTTGGTGCATTGATTGTAGTAATACAATTTAGAATGAACTATACTTATTTTACATTATTTTGTTCTAAAAACATTGTTGGTTGCAAAAAACAAAAATATTTCTAAAAGGATTATTTATTTTGCATTTTCATCTTTTTAACTATTTGGCATTGAAAGAATAGAGGGGGAGGGGGAGAAGTTTAAGTTTGGAAATATTTCTGTATTTCAATTGTAAGAGTATTATATTTGTACATTTCTTGATTTTATAAATTACAAAAAAACAAAAAAAAATTGATTGGAGCTATAAATATTGCTCAGAATCCCTATACATTCAAATTTAATTAATTTTATTTAGCAAAATTCTTCTAAAATTTATTAAATTATTGTGTAAATCTTCTAATGTTCAATCTTCTAAAGCTTCAAATGTTCACGAAAAATGCTTTGGAAAACGAAAGTTTCACAAATTCATAATTATGAATATAAAGGATTAAAATCCCAACATACTGTAGTAAACTTCTCAGTAATTAATTTATTTATAATAATTAATTAATTGATATTGTAAAAAATCTATTAAGTTAACTACATACAGAATTTCTGAAAGTCTGTTATTAGTGTTCTACATTTTAAACTATATACAAAGTTTTGCAAGAATAACAAAACACTATTTTTTCATTTTTAAAAAATCACAAAAGTTTGATTTGCTAGGAAGTAGCAGTTTCAAGCATTTAACTGAAAATAAGAAAATTTAGATAAATTTGTATGTTGAGAGAAAATAAATTCTAATTTACAAATGACAAGAATCTTAGAAGTAATTGTAAAATTTTGGTCAATTTTTAAAATTTTATTTGAAAATATATGATTTTTAAAAAAATACATTGATGTTCTTGTTTAATAAATATCGATATTATAATATGAAAAAGAAACCCATGTTATACATGGATAATAATTTATATTGCATGATTAAGAAATTTTATTCTAGTGCAGTAATGAATTATTTGTTATATGGCTAAAAGAAAAGTTGGTTCCTGGTTGGGCATAATCAGTATTACATACTATTCTGTTTATATTTTTTAATTTATTATTTATTGTACAAGAACAGCTAATTATTTATTTTATTTTTTTAAGACTGAGACCAATTTGATACAATTTGACATGTACTTCTGATATTCTTGTTACATAAAATCAGAATTTTTATTTCCAATTTATTACATACATTTTTAATTTATAGTTTTATAACCGTGAGAAATATATACGAGCTTTTTTTGTCTGATTTTTAATAAGGTCAAATAATCATATATATATTTTTGTTATATAAACTTTATATACAGTGGCGCCAACTTGTATGGGTCCATCGGGTGCAAGCCCACCCAATAATTTGATATCTCCATCCACCCATTAATAATTGAGCCTACCTAATAAGTTTGTATTTGTTCAAAAAAAATGAGCTCACCCAATATTTTTCAAAAGTTGGCACCACAATATATATATATATAAAGCTTATATAACAAACTGAAAATATGGTTAAATAACTTTTCTAACTAAATAACTAAAAGACCGAACATGTTCAGAGTGTTTTTGAATTTGACTGACAAATTCAGAGTAGTTATTGTGGTTGTTTAACTGTATTATGATTTTATTAACATGTGGCTGTAAAATATTTCTGTACTATCATTTGATTTTATTATGGATTTATTAGTATATGCTTATAAAATATGCAAGGTGTTATCGAATTTGGGCAACAAAATCAGAGGGTTTCTAGTAGGCATCAAGAGAATGAAAATTTTTCATGGAACATGGGGTGGTTTCAAACCACGTTGAGTGAGAGAAAATCACAAAAATAGCTAAATGTGTGTGTTGAGTAGAACAAATAAATAGGAAAACATTTATCTGATCTCAGCAGGAATATAATGCATTACATTTCGACATCAGAAAAGACATGACAAGGCATTTTTACAGGTATTGTTCAAAATTACATGTGCGAATGTCATTGCACAGCAATCCTGTAGATGCCTGCTGTGCAATTACCTTTGTGGGCTCAATTTCAAACAATTCCTATGAAAATTCCTCATCATGTCCTTCTGATGTCAAACTGTAATGCATTGTAATCCTGCTTAGGTCAAATAAATGTCTGTCTGCTTATTATTTGTTCCACTGAATGTAACATCCTTCATAACTACTTTTGTGAATTTCTCCTCTCAATGTGGCTTGCAACCATCAGATGTTCTATGACAATTTTTCATCCTCTTGATGCCTACTATCACCTCTCTGAATTCACTGATCAAATTCAAAAACATCCTATATATTTTATGGTCATATATTAATAAAACCATAATGCAATCAAATGACCGTACATACATATTTTACAATCATATGTTAATAAAATCATAATACGGTCAAAAAACCATACCATGTATATTTCACGGTCAAATGATCATCGGATACAATTACGGTCTAATGACCATTTCATACAATTACGGTCAAATGACCATTTCATACAATTACGGTTAAATGACCATTTCATACAATTACGGTCAAATGACCATTTCATTGAATAACGGTCAAATGACCATATTATACAACTACGGTCAAATGACCATTTCATTGAATAACGGTCAAATGACCATATATATATATTTTTACGGTCATATGACAATATATGTATAATACGGTTAAGTAACCGTTATCTTGAATTACGGTCAAAATGCCGGACAGAATGCTGCCGTTCAAATGACCGTTTTCTGACAAAGAAATTTTTAACAGTGTTAGTTGTTAAAGAAGATGGAATATTTTAATTACCCTTCTCATAAAATTAATTAAAATTTCAATATTGGCAGAGACTTGTTTAACCATGGAAATGATATGTTCATATTTAAACTTAGTAATTCAATGTATAACCTAAAATGAAAAAAGCAATGTGATTTTTAAATTAAAATAGAAAAATGCCTAAAAGATTTTCTTAAACTAAAAGGTTTTGATTTAAATAATTTGCAATTAATTCTACAGAAAAAATAGACCTATGTGTGCATACGGGAGAAGCAATAGGACAATTATATATGCTATTCTCATATAAAAATTAACCACGAGTAATTTTCACGTCAACCTAATAAATTTCAGTTGAGACGAAATTGATGGGAAAATGCCGTTCCAATTATAATGAATACGTTACAATCATGGAAAAAACATTGTTGTAACAATTTTTGCTTTGTGAATTACGATTAAAGACGACTTTTCATTAGTCCATATGACTTTTTATTACAAACTTAGATGTTAAATCTGTTGCATGTATGGCAATTTGTTGATTAGGTGTATATGGGCATACTCGTCATATTTTCGAGTTTTTTTTTAAATCTAATGAACAAAGTTTGAACGAAAAAAATTTAATAAAATAACTTTACTTCCATGTGGTTATTAATTAGCTTCTTTTATATACTAAAACTTCTAATTTTATTTGACAAAAAACGATGTTTGGAAGTTATGATGTTCATTTGTATGGCCGAATAGCTGCTAATCTTCAATTTTTGTCAAATAGACATATTTCGAAACAAAAGAAATTATTTATTAAAATGTTTTTTTTTTCTACACAGTACTTATGTGATTTCATTTATTAATTGAAGTTTGTGGTTCAAAATATGTTTTTTCACATAAAAAGGATTTGAAAAGTTTATAGCCTTTTCTTTAAAAATCAATCATAGAATATTTTTTTATTCATAAAATAGAAACTATTTGTTGTATAAAGTGTTGATCATTTTTACGAATAACATTCTTAATTATCACTGCTCAGAAACAAATACAAATTGCACAATCACTATTTAAGTAAACTAAACTCATTTGCGCCATTACGTTTTTATCTGAATCATGTGAAGTCATTTGGTGTCAATGCAATTTCATTTGTATTGAGAAAAGAGATTAAAAGTTAATATAATGGTACTTAATGATTTAAAAAAAATACCTTTTCATATCCAGCTGTTTTATTAGCTTTTAATGTTTATACTGATTTACACGGTTTATATACTTTCGCAGAAATGTGTATTTTTTCATAGATTCTAATGCACTGAGTACGGGAAAATTATTGTAAAAAATCTGTCACGCGTCTAGTTTTTAAAATATTTATTAAGTACTTTTAAAAAATTTACAACATGAAATATAGAAAAAAAAATAGAAATGATTGATTTTACTCTTCTTTTTTATACTTTTCTTAGTCTCTTTTAAAATAGACAATGATAAGCTCCCTAACATGCTTTCGTCCCAAAAAATATCGTGTCTGTCTTCAAAAAAAGTGTAAAGTTTTCATGAAAACGCTCGCTCTTCTCGTCACTCATGGCGCCCAAAATTTCTGGGGGAATATCCAGGTGGGATTGAAGAAAATATATCTTCAGAGACATATTCACACTTATTGCATGACAGTTTTTCAATAAAACAGGAATATTTTTTTTTCAATAATTTTCATCTTTATGGTTTCTTACGAATCCGTCGACGACCGTTTTAAAAGAATCCCAAGCATTTTTTTTTCATTACTAGATAAAAGTTTTACAGTTCCTTAACTTGCATCAATTTATGTATCTGTAGACCGTCAAAAATTCCGTGTTTTAATTTAGCGTCTGAAATACTTGGAAAAATTCTGTGTAAATACACTAATTGCCATAAAAATTTGCGCACCAATAAATAATTGCGAGATCGTAATGAAACTTGATATGAAGGTACGTATCAGACAGACATGCAAAAGATTAGAAATGCAGCGTGGTTGCGCATTCCGTAATGCCACTATAGGGAATTGAACTTTGTCCTCCTTGCAGTATAAAGCGAATAAACAAAACTTGTTTAAGTGTACCTTTTATTTTGCAAAGGAAACGCTGAGGTAGACATGCCGTTACGCAGCCATCGAAGACAATATCAGCAGCTGTCAGAGCTGGAGAGGGGAAGAATCATCGGAATGATGGAAGCTGGGTGGACAGCTCGGCGAGTACCTCGTCAAGTAGGCCGTTCTGATTTTACTGTGAGGAGATGTCGGGACCAGTGGACTGAAGAGACGTCATGGACGGTGTCGACAGACCATTCGTCGAGAAGACCGTCACGTCATACGAAACGCACGCTTAGAGCTAACTGCTTCATTGGCCGCTATCCAGACACAGGCAATACCTTTCACTACGAATCCCTGTGTCTTCCCGAACTATCGCAAGGCGCCTGGCTGAAGGACATCTGGTATCACGGTGCCCATTACTTGTGCTACCAATAACACCCACCCACCGACACCTCCGCTTCGAGTGGTGCCGCGCACGACGGGATTGGACTGCAATGGAATGAAACCAGATCGTCATAGGCGACGGGTAGATTCAATTTGAGCAGCGATGACAATGTGTGTGGAGGCCCCGTGGTGAACGACTCAATCCTTCCTTCATTTTACAGCAACACATCGGTCCCACAACTAATGTGATGGTATGGGGAGTCATTACTTACGATACACGCTCACCCCTAATATTGATCCGTGGCACAATGACAGCCCAGCGGTACGTCCAGGACATTCTTCAACCACATGTGTTGCCGCTCGTGGGAGGGCTACCAGGAGCCATTTTTCAGCAAGACAATGCTCGGTAATATACAGAAAGAATGTCACAAGCCTGCCTCCGCCACATTATCACACCTGGCCTGTTCGATCCCCAGATTTCTCACCAATCGAGCATATCTGGGATCATTTGGTACGGCAAGTTGGACACCCTACGAGATTGGTTGAACTCGAGGCGCGTTTAGGGCAACTGTGGAACGAGATGTCTTGGGACATCATATGGAACTTGTACGCCTCAATGCATCGTGCATTCGCACTAGAGGGGGTCCAACAGACTACTAAAATTTCCATTCATTTGCTTTTTTTCTGCAATAAATGATCTTTTTTCTCTTTACTAATCACTTACTTATATCACAGTAGTACTTACGCATATAAAATTTCGTTTCATTTGGACGGCTTTTTCTTGGTGCGCAAATTTTCATGGCAATGAGTGTATTTAAAAGCACTACTGTTTTTATTCATGGCTTTAAAAAAATTTTATTAAACCCAATTTAATGTGATATGTAGCAAAATTATATTTTGCGATTATATTTCAGATTTATATTTCACATTCATTTTTCCTGGAGTAAATTCATTTCGGACAGGAGAATATTTTTTATGTAATGGTATTTTTTAGCTAGACTATTCAACAGACAGAAAAAATATGAATATTTGGTATACCCGTATCTACATATTTTTTTGTCAACTTTTATTATTAACCCGCAACATAGTTTTCTCGGATGCTATCTATTTTCAAGTAAACATTTTCATGTTCATCAAACATTATTTAATTTCTCAATTACTAAGATTAGTATAAAGGGCTCTTAAGTATTCCTCTTATATTATATATTTCCTAATCACTGAAAATAGATATGATTCTGTGAATGAAAACGACATGTCACATTTAAGAGGAAACATACATTTTCTCTTATAAAATAGTTTCGTTCTATATAAATGTGTCGAAATGGTTTTCAACAATTTTATTTATTTCTCTGGTTCTTAATCTCAAGCTATGAGGCTTTAAAATTATCATGGCAAAATATAAAAAGTCAGTAAAAAAATTATGCTATTTTGACGCTTTTGTAGTCTTTGAGTTAGAATGGGGAGAGCTCTGACACCGTAGCGGCAAGGCAATTGTCTCAAATGATCCAAAATTCAAAGCCAACAAACAATGGTTATAACCAGGTTCATGGTTATAAGATTATGCCGAATTACCGCTAAAATCGATCAATACTTTTTAAAAACGAAGAGTAGACAAGCAGAAATCTTTAGAATGTTAAAACTTCTTCAAAAACTCTCTGAAGGAACGAAAACAACTTTGGTTCAAAAGAGAATTGTCCCAGCATAAGTTGCGATGTGTACGGTATTTAACACAAGAAAACAGAATGTGCTAATGTGCTCAAGGAGTCAGACACCTGACAAGTACTACACTTATCATTCACTAAGCCGAAACGGAAAAGAAGAGCAGGAGTGATCAACATATTACAGACGAGACGAGAGATCAATACATCCTCATGACGCCTGGCAGCCCAGAAGTACAGTTGTTTTAGAGTGGGGATGTCCCCATGAGACTGGAAATACTTGCATTTCCGATACTGCCGATTCCACTCAAGAAAGGTTCTCTGTCTTTGGTATCGAATCAGGTCTTCCGGTGAAAGCCAGTCCAACAATACATCAGAATTTGTAGTCTTTATTTATTGGTTTAAGAATGAAAAAGGATATTTATGACGTCATGTTTTGTTAGTGAAAATTGCTATTGTTGCTAATTGTTTAGTACTTTAATATTAACTAGATTTATAAGCCATTACCTGGAATTAATCTTCAACAATAGTATTTTCATCTGTAACAATATTATAATACATCTATATTCATTGTTCTCCCATTGTTGAATCCGCAGAAATTGAACAGTGGTAGGTACAGAAACAAAGCGAATTCTTGAACAATGCTTTCGATCTGTAATATACAATAATAAAAGCGACATTAATTTTACTATAGAGTCTAGACCCCGCCCCAAACAACGGCTCTTATCACAAATGCATCCAAAAAATTTCCCATGCTGCCGATAATGGGGTTTAATAGTTTGATATATGCTTTAATAACAACAATTTTGCTAATTTTAGAAATTTTTTCCATGCGACATTCATGCGTCCAGAGATTAATTTTTCGGTTTTAAGTCGTTAGTTAACGGGGGTTTGGCGAGTTTTGTACATTTTAGTGATTCTTGCACAGCAAATTCCGTAGATCCAGTGTTTTTTTTTTTTTTTTTTTTTTTTTTTTTTGCTTGTTTAAATGGGGGCGCAGAGCTCATACACGCGTTAGTGATTCCGCTGTTGATGAGTTTCATACATTTTAGTGATTCCTGCACAGCGAGTTTCGTGGATCCAGTGATGTTTTTTTGGATTAAATGGGCGCGCAGCGCTCATACACGCGTTAGTGATTGCGGTGTTGACGAGTTTCGTACATTTCAGTGATTCCTGCACAGCGAGTTTCGTGGATCCAGTGTTTTTTTTTTCTTTTTGGTTTTAATGGGCGCGCAGCGCTTATACACGCGTTACTGATTGCGGCGTTGACGAGTTTCGTACATTTTAGTGATTCCTGCACAGCAAGTTTCGTGGATCCAGTGATTTTTTTTTTGGTTTAAATGGGCGCGCAGCGCTCATACACGCGTTATTGATTGCGGCGTTGACGAGTTTCGTACATTTCAGTGATTCCTGCACAGCGAGTTTCGTGGATCCACTGATTTTTTTTCGTTTTAATGGGCGCATGTTTGTGATGCACGTGCGTGGACGCTGATACACATGTTTGTGATTGCGACGTTGTCGAGCTTCATGCCTTTTAATGTTTCCTGCACAGCGAGTTTCGGGGATCCAGTGATATTTGTCTGTCTGTCTTTCTGTTTGTTTGTCTGTCTGTCTGTCTGTTGGTTTGTTTTTCTGTCTGTTTCTTTGTGGATTTGTTTGTTTATTTGTCTGGCTATCTGTTTGTCGGTTTGTTTGTCTCTCTATTTGTCAGTTGGTTTGTTCGTCTGTCTGTTCGTTTGTCTGTCTGTTTGTTTGTCTGTTTGTTTGTTTTTGTCTGTCTGTCTGATTGTTGGTTGGTTTGTTTGTTTGTTTGTCTGTTTGTTTGTTTGTTTGTTTGTCCGTCTGTTTGTTTGTTTGTCGGTTTGTTTGTTTTTACGTCTTTTTTTGTCGGTTTGTTTGTTTGTCTGTTTGTCGGTTTGTTTGTTTTTACGTCTGTTTGTTTTTTGTCGGTTTATTTGTTTGTCTGTCTGTCTGTTTGTTTTTTGTCTATTTGTCGGTTTGTTTGCTTTACGTCTGTTTGTCTGTTTGTCTTTTAGTTTGTCAGTTTGTTTTTTATTTGTCTGTTTGTTTGTTTGTTTATGTCTTTGGGTTTTTTGTCGGCTTGTTCGTTTGTTTTCTATCTGTTTGTATGTTTGTCTCTCTGTCTGATTGTTTTTCATTTGTTTGTTTGCAGTATCATCAAGAAACGGCAAAAAACCACATTTTCCTTATAAAAAAGAGAAATTATCGGCAGCATGGGGAATTTCTTGTGTGCATTTGTGATAAGAGCCGTTGTTTGGGGCGGGATCTAGACGCTAGTTAAATTTAGTGCATTAAAAAATTACTACGATTTTGTATGGGAGTTTTTTACATGGGAGGAAAAACCTTATTAAGGTTAGAAAAACCATTTAGTTGATATTATTAACTTCTTTTGAACATTCTTGTCAATAATCAACCTTCGTGCATCGAAAATAAATTACAATGTCAAAAAATAACAGTGAAAAATTTGTCATCCAATATCTTGAACAAAATGGCTTCAAGTTTTTAAAAGATCTCGTATCAGGAGGCTATGCGGATGTTATTTCCGTTCTTACTCCATCTACAGAAGAAGTAGCAGTAAAAAATTTGGGAAATAGAAGATAAAATTTTGCAAAAAAATTAAACATCCATATTTGCTTGAAGTAGTTAAAGTTCATTCAATAGAATCATTGAACATCAAGTTATATTTTATGCCAATAATGCCTAAAGTTCTTAATTTTACTGTTCAAGAGAAAACATTCAGAAAAGATCCTAATGCGTTAAATAGAATCAAAAAGTGGCTTCGCCAAGTCTTTTCGCATAGAATTATCTTTATAAGTCCGGATTATGTCATATGGACATTAAGAGTGATAATGTACTCCTTGATATCGAGGATAATGCAAAATTATGTGATTACTCAGGGTTGAACATCACCAAGTATACCATCGATCGATTTTGCTCGCTTGAGATTTATCGCCCTCTAGAATGTTTTATACCGGATGGTGTCAGTAACGTAAAAGGCCAGAATTATGACCTTTGGACATTAGGTGTCTTATGTTTGAATATATTGACAGGACATCACTTTCTAAGAAAGATGAAACGCATTAAAAGTGTTCATCCTGGCTGGTTGACGCAAATGTGGCCGGTTTTGGAGGAAATGCTGAAAAAAGCCGATTTCAAATACCTGATGAGAAGAGCAGTACCAAATGTTGGTTTGTCCGAGAGCGATGTCCACCAAGCTTACATTTCATAAAGTTCTTCCTGAAATTCCGGCCTGAAAAAAAGACCTGATGCAGCTAGAGCCATATAATACCCGTTTTTGAAGATCGAGACGAATTCGTTTTACAAAATTCTGAATGAATGTTACATCAAAAATGCGAATATTTTTACAAAAGTAGAACATCAGTTTGATCAGAAAAGTCAAGGTGACATTCAATCAAAAAAAATCAAAGCAGAATTTACAAAGCTTACTTAAATAGCACCAACTCCAGTTTTTCCGACAAATTTTAAGTCACTTACGTTCCAACAAGCTATACAAGAAGAAATTAAGAATTCTGGCACAAAATCTTTTGAAGTATAAAAAGATTTCGTGAAAAATAAGGAAAATAGAGAGACTTTTGGAAAGAATATTAAAAAATGGTTCAGTAAAATGTTCAACAGAAATTTTAAATGAAGATAAAAATATATCAGCTTCCTAACTTCTCACTTAAAGCCTAACTACGGAATAGCTGATTATCATTGGCAATTTAATAGACGTTACAGCAATTAATAGAACTATCTTTACAATAGTATAAATGACACCCTCCCAGCCGGATGGAGGTTAACCATATTGAAAGACTTTACATCCTGGTATTATATTCGCTCTGTTGTATTCGGTGACCAAGTAAATCTCTAGTTCGGCATAATTGTTTGTGTTATTATTGCCTAGGTAACCAATAAAAACCTTGTGTGGGAAACTCAATCATTAAAATACAACGTTTAAACACACAATAATTAAAAATTCTGAACATACGTATACGTTTCGCGAGTACTGGGGACTCGCTTCCTCAGTGTTGAAAACGGTAAAATGTATACTTGCTTAGGTATAATTTTTTTTCTTATTTTTCTGTGAATAAAAACTGATATTTTCTTCTAATTAAAATTGTTGTCTTCTTTTAATGTAAATCAATTGAATCGAAAATTTTGGAATATGAAAAAAATAAAGTTTACAAATTTTCTAAAAATGGTAAATTCATATTAAGTTCAATCTTAAGATATAGATCAATGTATAATCTACATTATGCAAAATGACCTCCAAAAAAAGTTAAGCGATACAAGAGAAATTTTGTCAGAAATTGAAAAGAAAAGAATTTTTAACATTTAGAGATAAACCATTCAAAAACATCCTATTAATCACTGCTTGGAAAGTAGAAAACGGGAATATTATCGCATTTGTTAGGCAGTTTATTTTAAAAATTTTGGAAGTTTTTTTTAATCATTATTCTATAAAAAAAAATCGATTTCTGCTTAATTAACAGCCGTATTTCCCCTACAAAAAAAAAGTTTTATAATTTTTGAATACATTAAAATGACCATATTTATTGAAGAAAAACGGTCAAGTGCGATTGGTCAAGTACTCGAGATCAGAGGGCTCCGTACGATAACATATGTATTATTACACTTTTGGAACGAGCGACTGGTATACGTGCCACCTAAAGTTCTTGCAATCCTTTATTATTCCCACCAGTTATTTTATATTGTAAAGTTTACCTTTCTTAATTGGAGCATTTTCACGACTCAAGTAGATAAAATTTTCTCTTTTGAAAAACCGGCGGTTAAAGATCAAAAATTAAGCAAAGTGCTCACATCGAGAATGAGTTAACTGCATTATTAAAAGAAAATCGTTTCTGAACGAATAATAAGGCTTCGTAAAAAAGTATACAAAATAGGGCTGGTTATCGCTGTATATATTAGAAAAGTATGAATGGATATACCATAAAAGTTCAAAGAGATATAAAGCCTAAATAATTTCAAATATTTCTAAACTGTATAATTTTTTTATCTTATCCTTTTCTATTTATAAAGAACTTAACATAGTACTAATAATAAACGTTAGTGCATATTTAAACTTCATTAGGCATTTCATAAAACTAAATTCAGCTTACTAATAACCTCTTCTTTTTCCAGTGTAGCTAACAGAAAACTCTTGTCCAATGTTTAAACTTGACGTTGTGCTAAAGGAGTTTATGTAAAAAGGAACTTGCAAATTTGCAAAGCCGCTTTGGCCCGTGAAGTGTTTTTGGAGATAGGTTTGTAATTAACTTGCATAAATTTCTAATTCTTGTATATTTAAATATACAAGAATCCTAGTGAGCGACCCACTCATTGCAAAATAGTCGTGAACCCTATGGTATTTATAAAAGGTTCGCATGCATTAGGAATTTTTTTTAATTGGATATTTTAATACCCGTCGAACTTTTTCTAAAATCGTCGAACTCTTATCAACGATGCTTTTATACTTCTACTGCAATAAGTGCCTCCAACGCTCCTTTATACTTTGCTCAATTCCCACAAATCAAAAGTTTTGTGTGACAGAAAAATGTACTTTTTTAAAAACTATGCGATCTAGAGTAATCGCTGCAGTTTTCTTGCAAAGTTGAAAGCAACATCTATAACTTCTAATTTTTTTCATACTTTTAATTTCAGTAGGTTTCAAATCAAGTGTGGGAAAGGGGATATATTTTTCCACTATATTTTCGACGATATCTCTGAAAATATAATACCTAAAATTAAATAAATATGTTTTTGAGTTTAGCCTAAAGAAAACTTTTAAAAAATCATCACACGATATACAAAGAAAAGATTTTTTTCTTCAAATAACTTAATTATCCTCTTATCCCCTCTAATAAATACATTTGTAAATATTTAATAATCTGCAAATATGTGGATCAATAGTCTTTCTTAATTTCCTTAATTTGAGCTTTCTATGTTTCATAGTTTATGAGTAAAATGGCTGTTACAGATGAAGGAACTTAACATTGTATCCGCGGAAATACACAAAATTATTCATGAAAAATTGCATATGAAAAAAGTACTTTGCCGTTGGGTCCCCATACCTAATTGAGCACCAAAAAGAGGATCGTGTCATAATCAGTAAAGAAACTCTTAAATTGCCAAATGATGGTATCCACCGCATCATTTCTAAAATGGTAACGGATGATGAAACGTACATACCGTTTTTTGACATTTCAACGCGTCAAGAAAGTAAAGTATGGGTCTTTGAAGAAGATCCCAAGCCGACAATGGTGAAAAAACAACGCGCACTGAAAAAAAAAGACGTATGCCGTTTTCTTCAGAAGTACGGGATTGGTCTAAGCCATCAAGTTGGAAGGACAGAAAGCAGTAACAGCAAACTGGTATGCACTAAATGTCTTTCAGAAATTCTACAAGATGTGAATGTTAAGAGACTAATGCTTCACCATGACAATCCATCTTCACATACAGCCGGATTAATAGTTGAGTTTCTTAAACAAAAACGAATTAAAGTGACAGAAAATCCGCCGTATTCACATAATCTAGCTATGTGTGATTTTTGGTTATTCTTTAATCTAAAAAAGAACTTACGTGGACGTCGTTTTCATTCAAAAGAAGAGATTGATGTGATTATAAATGCATTTTTTTATCTATTCCAAGAAATGAATAACTTGAGGCATTCAATCTGTGGAAAATTCGTCTACAAAAGTGCATTGATGCTGGAGGAGACTACTTTGAATACACCTATTTTTTTGTAAGTATAACTTTAAAAACGTAGTTGTATCTCAAAAATTCACAGTGACCAGAGATATCACATTGAAATTTACATGGCAGATAGCATGTTGTACAAAGATCAAACGATCAAAATTACAGCCTTTTGTGAAGTTTGGATGAGGACAAAATTAGTAGTTAGTGTAGTTGCCACTGTTGGCTATAACCACTACCACACGCTTCGACATAGAATCCAAGAATTTTTGGACATCTCCGAGGACTTCAACAGTCCATGCGGCTTCTACATACAGTCAAAGTTGATCTGATGTAGTAGCGGGTGGTGTATATCAGGCCAGTCGATGTGCAAGCATGGACCACACGTTTATGATTGGCGATACATCGAGAGAATAAGCACACCAAAGAAGCAATTCAATCAGATGTGTATAGAAGAACTCTTGAACATTGCGTGACACGTGTGGTCTCGTGTTATCCTGCTGGGATATAACTGATGGCAAGCGCTGAATGTAGGACCACAGGGCTCTATAACCTTAGAAATATAGCGCTGACTGTTCAGTGTATTGGCAATGCGTACTGCATTAGTGCGGCAGTGAAATCGAATGGCGCATCAAACCATTATACCGGGTGCAGGACCGACGATGCATCAGCAGCCTCTGACCCCAGTTTCTCCAAACTCGAATCCGACAATCGCAATATTGCAGGCAGAAGCGAAATTCTTCAATAAATACAATATCACTCCATTTCTTGTCCATATCCGCGTTCCTCGCATCGTTGGCTGCACAAACGACTGTGGTTTGCAGTCAAGGATAAACGGAGCAATGGACGCCTTGCGGACATTCCATTATGCTGCAAATGGCGCAGAATGGTACGAATGGACTTTGCAGATTGAATCTATTGTGCTATTGTTCATGATGTGGCTGTGCGACCCATTACTGCCATGCGTACAAACCGTTGGTCCGTCGTTCCCTCCTGCATCCAGCGATTACAAATACACATTATAGTCACTTTGTTTCGTCCAATATGTTGACCGATTTCCCTAAAGGATAATCTGCAATCCCTATAGGCTACTATTCTTCCTCTGTCGAATTCAGAAACTTTGTCAAATGACGTTCGATGTCTTCCACGACGTATAGGTAAACAGCTTACGCCAAAAGAGTACGCACGAAAAAAACAATTGCCGTACTTCAAATCGCCAATCTGCTATTCCCTTATATAGCGCTTGCGGGTGACGCTATAGTCGCCCGTGATGTGCGTCTGTGCTGCAATGCTAATGATTTGCATATTTCATCGCCACAAACGCATGCTGTAAATTTCACATGATTTGCCTGCACCCTGAAGGAATTCAGGCTGTTACATTTTGTGTGGCCAGCAATATAGTTTGAAACATGAAATGAACTGTTTTGGTGTTTTAAATGCTTTTTTTTTATTATTTGTATATATTATAGTAATTAATTTCTTATTGTAACAAGTTTATCTCGCATGAATACTTTATATGGACAGTTAAAGTAAATAAAACATAAAATAAAGTTGCATGAACTTGTGAGACATTCTCACATTACATAACACATTCTAATATAAAGTAGAACTAAAAATAATGCGTTATAGCTTATGAAAAAATTATGAAAACTTTCCGACACATACAGAGTACTATAAGAAAACTTCTTATTTCACTAAAGTGAAAGATGATGTCCGATTGAACAGTTTGGAAAAAGCATAATGTATTTAAAACCCGATTTCTGGTGTTGCTGTTATTATGAACAATCGTAAAAATATAAAAAAATTTGTGCAGCCCTGCATATGATATATTGATGCACATATATACAGCATATTATATTTAAAGTTGATTGATTTAAACGCAACGCATAACACAGTTGGAAATTCCATCAGCAATTTCTACAAATAAACGGATGTGGCGAAAATTTTCTGTCCAGATCCCTGCATTTGTCAAAACCCTGTATATAATTTACAGAGTTTATACATGCCAAGTAACATTTACAAAAGGATTAAATTTATAAACGCATAACACAGCTAAAAATGTACTTCCAACAACTATTGTTAGTAAGCTTCATTAATTCAATTATTGTTTATTTTTTCTGCTGTCAAATTCTTTTCGATATCCTTTAATAAACGATAGGTTCAATGCTCACCATGCTCGATAATAGGAACTTTGTCGTACACTCAGGGATAAATATCAATTTCAATATATCTAAAATTTTGTAATAGCTTTAAAATACACCGAAAAAAAATTATCTATAGACAATAATGTAACTGAATTCTTTTGAGAACCCTCTAAATGAACAGTTAACGCTACACATTTCATTTCGATGTTGAATATACTATAGCCATATCCAATAACATATACACATTTCATGGCAATCGGGGTATATTTTCAAGAGATAGTTCACAAACGGACGGACAGACGAACGCATACGCAGACAGACGGACACACAGACAGGTAAACCGAATTCATATAAACTCTTCAACTATGTTGGAAAATGTTAAAAAAAACTCCAGATAAGTATATCAGATCATATTTAATGCTTGCCAGTATGCTGTAACAACAGTCTACTCAAAATCAAAGTTCAATTGCCGAGATTCAGTCACATTGTTAAAAACTCTGTAAAAAAACACAGAAAAAAGCCAGACTCCCTGAAATGCATTCCATTGAGTCCATCATTTTACCGACTTTTCCCTTATATCACATCTAATTCCCTTAGTGATTACGTCTTTATTTAAAGATTTTTTTATCTTTGTTAAAACTTATTATTCAAAATACTCACTTATAAAACTTTTGTAATTTTATTAGAAATATTATAAAAGAAAATTTAGTTAGTTTTTATTTTTTTTGATAAGTTAAAATAATTTTAAAAAGGGAAAAATCTTCTCTTTCGTGCCATTGGGGATTCCTATCAATTTTTACCCCCTGAATCTTAAAAAAATGTCGTTTTGAACAAAATAACGGAAAGTTCTATAGCTCAGTCAATAGCGTATTCTCCCACTGCGGACATCTAGAAACAAATTGTACAAAAAAATAAATGGTGCAGCAGTTCAAAATAACTCGAAAAATTCAAATCATTTCATGATCACTGAAGATTGAGTGGTTTGCTGATTTTAAAAACTAAATAAAATTATTATCATTAAAAATTAATTTACAGAGTCTTGCGTGATTTTAACGATGTTATTTTACAGAGACTATAGTAAATTTACCGAATAATTTCCTTGTTATTTAACAGGACCTCTGTTTTTCTAATTTCTATAAATTTATAGAAGACTGAAGATAATGGATAACCCTTAGATTCTCTGTAATTACAGAAAAAAAGTTTAACAATGTGCTTAAGCTCATTTCTGTTTTTTTTTTTTTTTACTTCCTCCCAGCTAGAGACTATAAAACTTATTCCCCATTGGTCATCGATGACATCATTGCTTTTGTCATGTATGTTTCGTTAGCTATTTTTTATATTCATGTCTTCAATATGTTGGAAATTACTCTGTACCAGCAGCTTGGACTTTAAAATGCGAAAGCTGCGATTAGGTATAATTTCCTAAATGTGATTATTGAATAATTAAAACTGAAAAAAAATAATAATATCGAAGTATTTATTGTTCTGAATCACTTTAGCGTAAAATAAAATTGGCGACAACCCGGAATTTATTTAATTAAAAAGTCAGTAAGATTAACTGTTAACAATAACATCATTATAGATATCATAATAGATATCATAATAGCATAATGCTAAATTATGGAAGTTTTATAAATATTTACAATTTATAAATATATTAATTTGTCTCCTTTAATTCGTTTTCATTAACTATTTTTGCAAGAATTAGCTACTCGATAAAAAGTTTATTTTTCAATAAGTTCTTTTATGCGCTGTGAAATTAAAAAGCTGTATATTTTTATAAAATGTTAAGTAATTCATAATTTCTTCAATACATCTTTTAAGATAATATAATTTGAATTTTAAAAAATTATAAAAAAAAGTGTAACAAATATTTTCAAACTTAAACATTTGTTGAAAGATATATTCACGTTATTTTTAAAAAGGTTACATATTTTCGTTGTTAAAGTTCCTTAATATTTAAAATTTGTTTATAAAATGGTAACGAACATACTAACAAAATGTCAAATTTCTTTGAAAATAAGTTTTTTGTATTAAAATTTTGGGAAAGAAAATATCTGCAAAGTACACGTAATATAATTTTAAGTTAATTAAAATGTGAAATTAACGTTTAATATCTTATAACTTTAGTTAAAATATAAAAGTGCATTTAATTATGGTTTGCAGGCATAAACGGAATAAAAAATTGCGTACATTTTAAACTTAATTACGAAAGTATATGATGAAACTATTATGACGTAGAATCCACAAATGTGTCTAAAAATAACCCAGCAGTACTTGACATTTCATTATCATTTTTTGAATACATAAAAGTAAAATAAGCAATAAAAAGAATAGGAAATCTAAATAAAAACTACACAACGTACAAATTTATGCCTCTAAAACCGTTAATATTGAACTGTTTAATAACCAAAGAATGCAATATACTAGAAACATTGTTACATAAAAAAATTTAAAAAAAAAATTTTTTTTTGTTACAATGTACATACGGTAAATGAGAATGCATTCCATGGAATTCAATTCTAGCCAAGTATCAAGAAATAATGTACATTGTAAAGCAAATTCTGCTAAATTCGAAAATTACAACCGAATCAGTTTTTATTACTTAGTGCAATATTTTAGTCCTTTTTTCGGTAAAAAGGCTTTCTTAAATATTTCAGAAAGCAAAGATCATGTATTTCGAAACAGCCCAATGCACATTAAGTATTTTTTGCCGTAAAACATTAAAAAAGTATATAACACACTAATA
Source organism: Maratus speculifer (assembly GCA_964019185.1). NCBI lineage: Eukaryota > Metazoa > Arthropoda > Arachnida > Araneae > Salticidae > Maratus > Maratus speculifer. The sequence continues at coordinate 175,333,722 of OZ025292.1, read as the reverse complement.
AAAAAGTAGGATAGAGCTATGCGTATTTTTATATTTTTATTTAATTATTTATTTATTTGCTGCTGCTGTAAGGTAATTCTGTCTTACAGACGCAGCAAAAACTTGTTCGCAGCGTCATCTTGCACATCTCTGTGCCTTTAAGAAATAATAAGCAGTGTTATAGTTAATCTCCAGTTAATTCCTTACTTTTACTATACAAAAAGGTTTCTAAAAATAATATTAAAGTTACACTGGTAATCCGATTTTCTATACAATTTCCTTACTTTGAAGGAATTCCTTTGCAGTCTGATATAGTTAAGTGATGAGATTTAAACGAAAGATATTATAAAAGAAATATAGAAATTATGTCAAATAAATTATAAAAGAATAATTTTCTAAAAGAGAATATCGTAAGAATTGAGTTATGAAGGATTTTGTTTTATAAATAATAATTTTAATTATAATACGAGATCCAGCATCTTTAGAAAATTAATGTTTTATTTACCTGTAATTTGATCAGTAAGATGAATATATATCCAAAGGTGATGTTTAATACAATACAATTTTCTGTAATAAAATCGGTATCGTTAAATCTATACTTATATGAAATAATTTGTCCTCACTTACGGATCATCAACGCATAGCTCAAACTACTGAACTTAGAAGCATGAAAATAGGGGAAAATATACTTCTTATAATGTAAGCGCACTAAAATGAGATTTTTCAAAATTCCCTCTCTAAGGAGGTAAAATGGGAGATAATTATAGAACATCTTGCTATATCTCAGCCGCCTTTACAGGTAAGAGCGTAAATTTTCAGAATATAGATCTACTAAAAAAAAAATAATTAAATACATATTTCAGCAATTTTACAAATTTCACCCCTAAGGAGAAGACTCACATTTTTGAATATTTTGCATTTCTCAACAGCCTTTTTAGGTTAAAGCGTGAAATGGCGGAAAATAAATCTACTAAAAAAATAATTAAACAGGTGTTTCAAGAACCTTAAAATTTTTATACCTGAGGGGGGTCTAAAGTGGGATTCGAAAATTTTAAACTTTTTTTTGGACACGTCATGAGATATATCATCTTAAAACCCTCGGACCACTCTTTCAGATTGTGGATATTTCTTCCATCCTACCCAATTTGTCCTCCCGGGCGAGGACAATTATCAAACTTTTTGAAATCGCAGTTTTTTATCATTTGAAATCGGATTTTTTTATGGAGCCCTAAGATAAATAATATAGATAATATATGAATATTTTAAACACAGAGACAGCTGGATGCTTTCCAGGGGAGGGGACGATAACTAAAGCCCTAGGACGAACTTTTTCAACTTTTGCCAATACCTCTCATGTGCCATATCATTGGAAAGTCTGTGACTACTTATTTTATGTTATACACCTCGCGATTCCCCCTCTCCACTTTGTACCTATGGGAGCATTTTTTAAATTTAGCTGACACTCTTCATGTGATATATCGTTGGTAATCCCTGGGACCACTTATTCATATTATGCATTTTTCTTACCACTCTCTCCATTTTGTCCCACATGGGGGGTATGTTTAACGCCTTCTAATAATGGGAAAATTACAGAAATGACCGTGAATTACAAAGGAAAAAATCAATAAAAATATTGAGCTGATTCACCATTTTTTTATTTCCTGTTGTCCGTTTAATTATTTATTTTTATTTTTCTTTTATTTTTTTCTTTTTTTTTTTTTGACAATTTTGCTGTGAATTGCCAAAAAATGTTAATTTTTTTATACACAAACTCTCATATTATTTTATACTTACACGCGCCTTATGTTTTTTTTTTTTTTTTTTTTTTTTTTTTTTTTAGAAGGGGACGTTATCACATGACATTTTCACTATTGTGATTCCCTTATAGCCTCCCTTTGGTTTGTTGTTTTTTAATTCTGTCTGTTTTTAGTTTTCATGTATTTACCAAAATCCACTTCATAGGTATGTGAAAACAATGATTTTTATGAACGATTGTAAAACATCTCGATTGTCGATTCTCGGAAGTCATCGATGACTGAATCGATTGTTCTTTTTATGATGACAATTTTTTTTAGTAGTAAATTTTCGAGAATCGTTTATCACTAGCCATATCCCAGGAACAACTTTTGGTAGAAGCGTGAAAATCTCAATAACAAACTTTTTGAAAAATTTTTAAATGTTTTCTTCTTTGATTTCAGAAATTTCCCTCTCCCCTCCAAAACGAGTAACGAGAGGTACGAAACTGTAAGGTTATTAAACCATACCTCAGCTGCAATTTTAGATATAGGCATGTATTTGAGATAATTAATTTTCGAAAACAAATTTAAACATGTAATGGAGTGGTCGTACTTCTAGGACATTCTGCGATATCTCAGCAGCAGTTTTAGGTGGTAGAAGCGTGAAATTTAAGATTGCAAATCTACTAAAAAATAGTTAAACATAGTGATTTTAGAGTTATTTTGTATACTGTGTTGGTAATATCGAATTTGAATGTGAGATTACGTGAGTAAGACAACAATGATAACTATTTGATTAGGTATTATTATTATTATTATTTTATCTTTACAAGATGCATTTCGTTTTATTCAAGATTCTTTTAAAGAAACCGACCAGTGTAGCGTGCGAAGGCTGCTAGTTATCATGTACACATTAATTGTTCTCAAGCAGTATATCACGAGGTTCTGTGACGAATACGATCTACATTCACCGACATCAGAATAATTTCACGAGAACAATAACAGGATTAAATACGATTTAAAACTACAACTTATTTTTAAAGTGATAAAAATCACTATAATAGAGTAAAAAAACATGGTTGTTTTACACAAAATATACAGTTTCATAAAGTACAACACAACACAAAAAAAGTAAAATTCAATGTAAAATTCAATTAGATGTAAAACTGCATTAGATTTCGGACACTAATTGGAAAACTTTCAGTAGCACTTGGGTTCCTCTGATTTTCAGCGAATCTGAGCCCATGCCTTGAATGCTCTCGAATGAAAAACAAGCAGTGATACTACCTGTAAAATGCCTCTTACTATGAGCATTCTTGGACAGAAAATATATAAACAATTGTAAAGTTAAAAAAAAATTAACTCTAAGGATTTAAGGGGTTTCGAGAGTCTTACTTTTTACTTCGTTGTGTAATATAGCAACATGTCGCATTTAACTTTTTACTCAGTCCCTATGAAACATTAATGCACAAAACTTTTAATGTACACAACTCAATATCTCTTCTATTTAAAAAAAAATTAATATTTTATATTGAAATTTTATTTTATTTTATTTATGTATGATTTTGATAAAATTTTAAAAATTGTTCTTTGACTTACATCCACTGCCCACAACATTTCTCAAAACACTAATAAAGCAATTTGCATGAAATTTTATAATATCTTTATTTTAAATTAAAGAATAACTTATATTTCAAATTTAGTACTATAATTGCATTATTTAAAATTGGGAATTTTTTAATTAAAAACGATTTTTTTTTCAAAATTTTATAATTTAAATTAAATTTTTAAATAAATAAACGGCTTTCAGATGACGTATACGTTCAAGATACATTAGTTTTACATCATTATCAATACTTTGGAGGGCTCTTGAACCAGTAGTTTTGCAACAGTCTTTCGAGCAGATGCTAGTCAAAAAACGATTTTAATTTTTTTATCAAAATTAAACAGAAAATAAAATAAAATTTCAACGTAGAATATAAAAATTAATAATTTTTTAATAGAAGATATAGTCAATTATCGATGTTTAAAATTTTATGCATTTATGTTTTATAGGGACTGGAAAAAATGAAATAAAACATATTGCGAAATTGCATTACCAGGCAAAAGGTAAAATTCCTGAGACCTCTTAAATGGTTAAATTAGCATGAAAGTTACTCACTAGTTCGAATACAAGGCAAAAAGACACAGAAAAAAGAAAGAGTCAAAAGCCGCATGTTTAAAAAAAACAAAAGCATTTTTAAGAGAGTTTTGTGAGTGTGTGTGTGTTATAATGCAACACTCTTTTTTTATACACTTCGCGGCTTACATAGAAGAAGTAAGATGTATTTTTTATATAATTGGATTAGAAGAAAAGGAAGTATGAAGAGAAAATTTCGCCACATGTAAGTTACTCAAAAAATTTTTCTTTTGCCCCTATTTTCCAGATGATAAACCAGATAACCCATTAGATTTAATGCTTGAAGAGATTGATTCAAACTTTATCTTCTGAATGTTTACCCTCTGCCTAGTTACACATTTGTAAAGAATTGTTAATTTCTTTCTCTAATACTAAAATCATGCTTATAGATAATCCTAACTAAAATATTAAAAAGCTTTATTTTGGTAAAGACTTTTAAAATCAATTCAATTAAATGACAAACTAGTATTTAGAACAAAAATTTTATATTTTATTTACAAATGTAGAATGTAAACTATCTCATAATTTGTTTTAATCAACACAATTAAAAAAGTGGTTTAAATTGAATACATTGCAATTTAGAAAAGTTGACTTAAATTGTCTTATATCTTATTTTCTGAACTTACTCATATTCATGATCCTTGAATTATTGTCAAATATTTGAAAAAAGATGCTCGTCTATTTCTGATTTTTTTTCTCCGAATTTTCGTACTACCATCAGTTTCAGCAAAAATATAAAAATAAAAATAAAATACCGACGGATTACATAAAAAGTTGGACATTTGGATGTAAAAAAATTCTTCACTTGTTCTGAAATAATAAAACCAATATCTTCATTAGTTTTCAAAATTTGAGTCAATTGGCGAAAAATGTCATCATTTCTACAGTCGCAAACAATTCGTTGCTATGTCCCCCCCCCCCAAAAAAAAAAGATATAACCACTTCTTCGCCACTGTGTATACCTTGCCTTTATATATATATATAGATAGATAGACAGATAGATAATTACAAAGTAAATCAAAATTCTTTTAACTCTGATAAAAGAGGGCCCAAAGAAGAAAATAATTAAAAGAAGTAGAGAAAATCAAAGATCTGACTGCCACTGCGAAAAAGAAGAAAAAAAATATCTCTTCGACTAATATCTTTATTAAGTATTACACTTACCTTGAAGTCTTCTAAATTGAATTTTTGTCGATTTTTTTATTATATAAAAAAATCATGTTGCATATCTAAAACTAGTGTTATGTTTTCAAAATTTTCTTTTCCAAATCAAAATTTTCATACATGCTATGATTTAGTAGATCCTAAAGTTAACAAGCTGATTCACTAAAAAATTTTGTACTTGTTGTGAAATGAACAACCAGGATCTCAACTTTCACTGTATTTTTTTCTGTGGTGTCAGAGTAATGATGTGATAATATATGTGGCACTTGTATCATGAGATTATGTTCAGTTTATCAGAGTTAATTTTAAATTTTGTATAAGACTATCAGTCCTTACCTTTTTTGGAAAATTTAATTTCCGTAATTATTATTGACAAGATAAAGAAGCGATTGACAGGATAAACATCATAGAATAGCGATTATATCGATGATAGCTTTTCTTGTCATTTGTTTCTTTGGCGTAGTCTCATAGAATGCTCATCATATGAGCATTCGCATAATATGATTTTGTCCTAATTTTTCAGCCCTTTCTTTAAATTTTGCAAGAGTCTTTTGCTTCTGCTATGTTCATAGAAGATTACATTTCCATAGTTATATTATCGACAGGATAAATACAATAGTTAAATTTACATCATTCATTTGGACGGTGTAGTCCAGAATAAACACTTTCATTCGACACTCGTATGATACAATTCTTCCCTTATTTATCAATGCTATCGTTAGATATCGTAGGAATTACCGTTCCATCACGGTTTAAGAAATTTTACAGTTTCCATGGTTATTATTAACATTATAGATTATGGCATGATACGGTCATCCCCTCATTACAAAATAGCTGTTCTCGAAGTGATCAACAATATTTTTTCTGGTCATTTTGTTTGGTTGGTGTAATTACATACAGTCATTACAGTCATGATACATTACAGTCATGTACATTACAGTCATGATATGGGCAATGATATACGATTATGCCCTAATTCATCAGCACTGACTTTAATTGCTGCAGAACACCATCGTTCCTTCTCTGTTTACAGGAGCTCTTTTTTTATTATTATTATCAACAACATGAGGTACTTTTCATCATTAAATAGCTGTTCACGAACGACTGAATATTTCACTTTTTAGTCATTTATTTGAGTTGATATAATCCCATGTAATGTCCATCATATGCCCACTCATATAATACGATTCAGCATTAATTTGGCAGCCCTACTTTTACTTTTTGCAGGAGAATAGCCCTTCTCTCTTATCTACGAAAGGTCGTAGTTCCCATAGTTATTATCAACGGAATTAACGGTCCTTTCCATTACAAAACAGCTTCTCGGGAAGAACTGAATAAATTCTTTATCATTTTTCTAGATGTCGTAGTGGCGTGAAGTTTTCTAGATGTCGTAGTGGCATTTTATGGGAATTCGTATCCTAGATTTGGCCTTAATTTAAAATTTAACAAACTTCCAAAAGCGGTTCAGAAAGTGAAAGTAACTTTATAGGAAATACCTGCGACCAAAATCGGAAAAATAATCAAGGAGCGAGTTTGAGAGGGACCTCAGCTATCTAACGGAAAAAAATATTTTAAAATGTCAAAATGGGAAAGAGTTATTAGAAAAATGTAATCCCATAGGGATATCATTAACACGTTCGCTGCCGTTTACGTAAAGATGTGATGCTAGATAATACCGCACTGTAGAAGTAGGGTTTTCCCAGAAGCCGATTTACTTTTTATAACAAAGGATCAGTGAGAGATTTTCCCGCACCAGCGCGTGACTGGCTATTGGACATCATCCCACATACCGCGCTAGCTCGTAATTGGCCCCTTATCGTTGGCGCCATATCACGTGCTGAGCGGCAAGGAACGCGTTAACTCGCGAGTGTCTTTGCGGGCAGGGACAGGAACCTTAAGGGGGCTGGTCACTCATCTTCGGAATTCACCTCGCTAATGTCTATGGGTGTTTGATGCATTCGTGTATTTAAAATATCTCTTGGGGAAATTCATATTTTTAACTTCTTTTGCTGCGTACTCTTCTTAAAGGATGTCTTTTTTTCTTAGTTCTCAAAATATTTCAAAATCTATGTTCAATTTAACATTATATGTGGTAAAAGCTGGCAAACTGTAAACAAGATTTTAACACTTCATATAAAATTAATATACTTTAGAAAAAAAATTGAAAACTAAGAAAAAAAGAGACATCCTTTAAGAAGTAAATACAAAAAAGTTGAAGTTAAAAATATTAATGTCCCGAGGAGATATTTTAAATATACGAGTGCATATAACACCCATAAACTTTACATTAGTAAAAGGAATTCGAAAGCTGAGTGACCAGCCTCCTTAAGAAAGCCAGACCTATTTATTAAATTAATGTATTATGAATAAAAGTATGTTAAAGCGCACATGTCTTGACAAGTAAAATGAAGTAATTTTTGTGAAACATTTGACAACATGCATTTTACTTTAAATAATAGAGGTAGAAATTAATTTTTTTTACAATAAACATACACATTGTAGCCTTATATAGAGATCAAAATAAATTTATTTCATGCATGAACTAATTTTTGAGAAGTAATTTTTACATATTTTTTAAACAATATATCTGTTTAGTAAACTTTTCAAAAAGCTGTTGAATATTCCATACACATGGATTTCCTAATACATACACATAATTCCTGACACATAATTTCCTTTAAATTAGTTGTAGTGTCAGGGAGCATACTATTTGAGAATAATAAGAAGTAATTTTCCTTTTGGTTAAACAAAAATAAAATTACGAATATTTTATTAAAAAGCTTTGAAAACTGTAAAAATTTAAAGACTATGTTTTTCATTATTTAAAAAAAAATGAAAAATTTGAAAAGTTTAAGTTATAAATAATATTTATTTTTTTAATTTGGCCATTCAATATAAGATTGATTATTTATTGGCTTATTAGAAATATTTTTTATAAATTTAACCTAACAGTTTTTTTAAATATCGTCATTTGTTGAATGCGACGGGTTCCGGCTCCTAAATATTTAAAGCAATTTTAGCTTTCCCAGAAATGTATATTGCAATGTGTAAATGTATATTAACGTCTTAGAAAAATATGACACGATGTAGCCTAAAAAAATATTAATTTTTCAGAAGACATTCTGTCAACAGTCAAATATAACTGATACTTTGAAACATAAATCAGCTATTCTCACTTTCTTTTAATACTAAAAAATAATTCAGTATATTTCTATGAATAATATATAACTCCAATCATTTTACACACTTATGAGATAAACAGATTTCTGCAGAAAATGTATTCTGTCTGGCAAATTTTATTTTCCTATTAACTAAACATAAGAGATTTGCGAAAAACATTTTAAATACATTAAAAAAATACACGATTTTGATTACTTTCTTGAATGCTTTTAGTAAAGCAGTGATGACAAAAAAAAAATGAAAATGTATTCATAATAGCTTTTTCTGCCGAAAGGCATTTTTAAAATACAATCTTATTTACAGGATTATTTATACTTTCTTTATTGTTATTGACATACGATAAGCGTTATTTTCACGAAATAAATCTATAATTCAATTACAAGCGCATCATTTTAACACCTTTCCAACACGATTAAAACAAGCAGGAAATTTAACTTGAAGCGTAGCAAATGAGATGCATTTGTACTATATCGAAGTTTTTAAAATATTCAGATATTTATGTAATAGTATGCAGTACTTTGGATACAGTATAGAGGCCGAAATATTTTGTGTCTTTCTGTAAAAACTGTCTCCTTTCCATTATACAGGAAGTAACTTATAGTAAATCTTTGCAACGTATATCAATTTCATAAAGTATGAAACAGTGGTACTACTATGTTATCCCGTCGACCCATTTCGCCAAATTATACAAATCGCCAAACTCATAGCCAAATTATACATGTTGACATAATTTTCATTTTAAATAACGAAAAAAAAAGTGTATTAGTAGAATATTAATAAAAATACAAATAAAACGGCGAAATAAAAATTACTTAATGGTGTTTTAAACACTTGTATCGTATTTAATGTCATTGAGTGCGCATTCACAATCATCTATAATTGGCACTTAATCTTATAGTTTGCCGATGGTTTTTTGATCGATGGGATAACAGAGTAGTACCGAAATAGTTTAATACACTGCTCAAAACAATTAAAGGATATTTCAGTTTTAGGTGGATTTTGTATCTGGGAAACTTTTTAGCTGATTGATACATGGTCAACAGACATAGTAGGTTATATGAAAATAAATTACACATGTTTGGCAGAAAAAAATGCATTTTATTGCGCATTTGTGTACAAAAGGAAAAAAACACAATTTTTGCATATGAGAAAAAAAGAGTAAGAAAAGGTGTTTTCTTCAAAGAAAAACATTTTCACTAGGGGGTATGGTTTCCACGGGCGGCCAGCAACATTGAACACCTTTGAGGCATGGACTCAATGAGGCTATTAAAGACGAGTTGGGGTATTCTGCTCCACTCTTCCAGAAGAGCACTTTCCAGTTCTTGGAGAGTTTGTGGGGGTTCTTGGCGGCCAGAAACTCGTCTTCCTTGAGCGTCCCAAACGTGCTCGATTGGATTCATGTCTGGAGAACACGCTGGCCATTCCATTCGAACGATTCCTTCCTCGAAAAGTAAATCCTCCACCAGGTTTGCACAATGTAGCCTGTAGTTATCGTCCATTAAAATGAAGTTATCTCCGATTGCTGCAGCGTAAGGGACTACAATAGGTCTGAGGATCTCATCCCTATATCGGCGACCAGTCAGAGCTCCATCTCGAATGATGTAGAGGTCAGTGCGCCCGTCAATGGAGATGCCACCATACACCAACACTCCTCCACCGCCAAATCTGACACTTTCGTGCAAGAACGCAGGATTATTCCTACTGCCACGGTCCCTCCAAATGAAAATACGCCTATTATCCGGATGCACAGAAAAACGGGACTCGTCAGAAAACAGAATATTGCTCCATTCATTTCTCCTCCAGCTGACATGCTCGGTTGCCCACTCCCTGCGGTCGCGACGATGCCTTGATGTTAATCTAACACATACCATCGGTCGGCGAGCATACAGACCTACAGCATGGAGCCGGTTTCGGACAGTCTGAGTTGAAATCGTGGTGCCTGTAGCCGAGCGAAGGTGTTGTTGGAGAAGAGTAGCGTTCATGTTTCGGTGTCTCCGAGCTGTTAACGCTAAATACAGATCTTCATTGGGCGTTGTTGGCCGTCTACGACCTTGCCCTGGTCTTTGGCCTGCACGTCCACTCTCCAAAAAACTGTTCCAGTTCCTGGAAATGACACTTTGTGACACTCCAATGGCTTGCACTACTTCGGCTTGAGTTTGGCCCCCTTCTAACCTACCAACAATTCTCCAAGCTTCTGAATCTGTCAAATGACTTCGCTGAGACATCGTACTCATCGAAACAAAGCAATCACTGAATGCCGATCATCCTTGTCTTCATTCTCTTTTATCCAGTTGAAAGTCAAATTTCATTCGCTTTATCTTTATTTTATATAAAACTTCAAATATCTTTTAATTGTTTTGAGCAGTGTATATTTAAACGCGCCCCAAACAATGCTTCCGCATATCCATGATGTAATGGAATGTTTTTGCGTGGCCCTGTAAATGAACAATAAACATTTTTTGTCCCACATATTGTACACAATATATATTTTAATGCACTTCGTATCAATTTTGTTCTGTTTGAAAAGATGTAGCCCCATTAAAACCAATAAATGCACCTATGCTTGAAAACAAATTTTCCATTGGCTGTAATGTAACGGAATACTTTTGACTATCATTGAACTATGCATCCAATTTTATTAAACTTTGAAATGACTCGACGAAAATATACAATTGCATATTTTAAATTCCAAACGATTCAGGTTGGTAGTTTTTGCTTTGTTATATGCGGATAAATGGACGGACGGACTACACATTGTAAACAAAACATTGTAAACACCGCACAATTAACGACACTTTAAAACAACACATGTGAAACACTTTCTACATGGTGCTTTTAAAATTGCTAAATTTTACAAAGGAAATAAGAAACAGTTTGGTTTATAGAAAAAAATGCATGATATTACCGAGTCAGTTGATTAATTTTATCAATAAATATCAATAACTGCATTTGTGGAAAAAATATGCATTTTTTAACATTTTTTACGCACTTTTTTTCTTGACATAACACATTCACAGGACAATCGAAAACCGTTTTAATTAGAAGTGTTAATTATTATGTTTATTTAGTGTTGCAAAAGTGTTTCACGAATTCGCAGTATACAATGTTTCTGTATTAATGGCTATTCAAACACAGAAATATGAAAATTATGTACTGTATTAAGTTCAATTTATTATCTGTCCTGTTTCCAAGCGATATTTTTATCTGTCCTGTTTCCAAGTAATATTTTTCACTGTCACCATGCTTGAAATATATTTAATTTCATGTTTGTTGCTTCTGTGAACAACATATGAAATACCTATACCTTCGAAGGAAATTCTAAACTTCCAAGTAGAACATTTTATAACAACAGCATACTGTAATTTAAATCTAAATTTTGTTACAGAACTAAATTTTAAATAATATTTTAAGAAACAATTTGAGCAGAATGCCAAAATATATTCGCTAAAACAATTATTCATACTTTTTATTTGCTAGATTTAGCTTAAAGTTTAAATAGACAAAATTTTTTCAAGCATTTAATTAATCATTACCTATATTTTCTAATGCAAGTATTTTCAAAAATTCAGAACAATTTGCTTTGGAATATGAAATTCTATTCATTCATTATTTGGTATATAAATATTTAGTAATTTAAATTCCCCTACCCAGAAATCGCATAAACATCTGAATAAGTTTAAATATATCACAATATAACGCTCAAATTTTACATTCATTTCTACCGTTTCACATAATACATATGTCACATTTGTATACCCTATTTTGAAAAGAAATTTTAAAACAAGATACACATCAATGTAAAATCAAAGTCATAATACAATATTCCATCTTAATTCAAACGCAATCTTCACGATATGAATTTTAAGAATATTTTCTGCTAACTTAAATATTGATAGATATAGAATAATCCTATAAATGTATAAAATATATGGGCCATTTTCACCATTCGCTTACATTTCAGAATTTTATTTTTATTTTTTAACTTAACCCGTCAGTAGTCGCGTGTCGGTCTTTTCGCCGCCCGTATAACTTAGTTTCTCCTAACTTATATCAGATTACAAATACAACGGAGATCTACCATGTAGCTGACTTTGAAGCTTTCTCGACCACCTTGGTGAAGTAACAGGACACTTCTGTTTTTCTTTCAGGTACATTTTTAGAAACAAAGTTGAAATTGGCGAAAAAGTCTACGTAAAAATCACTAATGTCAGTTCTTGTTACTTTTTCCAATTACTCCAGATCTCATGAATAACATGCATAATTTAAGAAAACTGCAAATTTTTATCTTCGTTGTAATGTTATTTTCGTATATTAGGTGAAAAATATTTCTTATTTTACTTATTTGGTATGCGGGGGGCCAGCGGCGAAAAGACCGAGCGCGACTAATGACGTTGTGAAAAAAGTCGCGACTACTCGCGGGTTAATAATTTGTTTTAAAAATGGACACAGGTGTTAAAGTAAATGTTTCAGGTACATGAGAAAAAAATTGATTGTGCACTTTTCCTGCAATATAATAAGTAAATGCTGTTTAAAGTTCGCTTGTAAGGCAAATTGTCAAGTCTGTTACCATACAAAATTACTGAAAATACTCACTTTAAATTTATTAAATTTCTTAAAATCAACTTACTTTGATGTGACTTATGTGATAAGACATGATATTTATCAATAATACTTAAATTAAATTGAAATGAGAGAAAGTTTTAGCCACAAGATTTTTATCACATAGAAATTATTCAAGAACTTTTTCTAATAATTACAGTATGTATTCATGTAAATTATTAAATTTTAAGAAAATTGTATATTTGTTTCTTAATTGACTAAAAAATAAAAATAGAATGGTGAAAAAATGATAATCATTAAAAAACCGTGGGGTAACAGACTTGACATTTGGTAACGGACTTGACACTATGTTAAAAATGTCCGAATTATTTTATTTAAATTTCCTAGTAATTTTGTTTTACAAAACCCGCAGCCACCGTTAGAGAATATTTTCACTAATTGCCATTCAATTCATCTCGAATACGTCCCTCGCGATAACTGCGAGGTTTTGCAAAATCCATAGTATTAAATATTCAAATACGTCCCGAACAGTGGCTTCGAAGTTTTGCAACATTTGTAGTAATATTCAACATCGTTTAAGTAAACAGAAGACTTTTATGACTTATTTGAAATAATTAAAACTCTAGTAATCAAGATTTTCCCTATAAATGGCCGTGGATTTCATAGACTGATAGTACTAGGAAATTTTAATAAAATGCATATTTTAAGTATATGAAGTATTTTTATTTGTCAGCTTTTAAGTAAGCAAATAAGGATTTTAAAATTTTTTACTGTAGTTTGTGATGTTACAAGACTGCTAGTAAAAATTTAAAAGTAATACAACAGTATTTGGTAATGCCTAAATACATTTTGCAAGATGTTTTCGATAAAATATGCTATTTTTACTAAAATGGTTTTAAACTTAATAAAATGATTTTTTTAAATAAATGAATCAAAAAGAGTTATTCTTCAAATATTATTTTATTATTTTAAATCAGAAATTTCCAAACACCTTTTATAACAGAAAGCACATAGTTATGTTTTTCAAAGAATATAAATCATTCGACAAAATTTATATCGTATCGAAAGTTGTTCTAAAAGTTTTCAAATAACTTAATAAATATGTTTCTAACATGGAAACTTACTTTCTAAAGCAGTTTCCTCAAAATATAAAATATTTACGTTTAACTCCGAATAACTTACAGATTTGTTTAGCTTTCTTTTGCAAGTCGACATGATTTTTGAATTTTTTTTCATAGATAACTTACCAAATCTGAAATTGGATTAATGTGTTCTTTCGTAATAGATGATTAAAATTGTGTTTCGAAGAAAAATGATAAACTCTTCAAAAAAAATGTTTGTTCTCTAACTCTTTGTTAATTTCAAAAAAGAATGTTCTCAAATCCAAACAAACTGTTTTTATAACATATTTTTATTCACAAATATAACAAACTGGCTTATTTTGAGACTATGTAAGATGTTTATTAAGAGACTGTGTAACCGAACTTTTTTTTCTTTTCGGTAAAAACAAAAGACGTTTTCGAAAATCCTGTCAAAGTTGAATTGTTAAACCGAATTTTCGAAGTGAGACAGCACAGGAAAAAAAATAAAATGCCGTCCTGAGATAATAAATAACATAAATGAAGATGTTTATCTCATTTATCAGAAAATTAAAAAATCTGCTCGATTACAAATGCATTCAATTACAATGCATTCCTATCTTCAATTATCATGCTTTTATATTTAAAAATTGAATCAGAATTTTTTGCATAGTTAAATGTGGGTAAATATTGTTTTAAGAATCACCAAAATAATCACCATCTTTATTATATTTCGTTCATGATAAATATTATATTTTTCTCAATAAAAAAGGGAAAACAATTGCAAAATCCCATGAAAAACAATTGATACGGATGTACTTTTCTCGAAATTTTCCAAAGGGATTTAAAAATAATTTTTAATAATTATATTGGATTATAATAAGCTATGTTGTAATAATATATTTTAGTTTTATTTGTAATTAAATTTTAATTCAAATGAAAACCTAGAAATACAAATGATTAAGAATTACACTTTTAATTTCTTTCCTAGCGTTAAATTAATAGTTTAGAGCTACTGATGAAACTAAACTCGCTTAAGTAGTTCCCAAGTTTAAGAGAAGAAACTCGTGTAAAACACTGTTTTTTCCAAAAAAAAAATGAATGCAAACGAAAACACTTTAAAGTACAGTAAAGTACAAAGTAATATTGAATCTACAAGAATCTACAAAAAAAAAATTTTGTTGAAAAAAGCAAAATGGCGGTGCTGTAGCTGCTAAAACTTTGATCCTTTGATTTTGGTGCGTTTTGTAATTATATAAATACACAGCACCTATAGTCATCGTCTGGTCCGTTCGTGTGCTTGTCTGCATATAACAGCACAAAAACTACCCAAAAGTATCGTTTGAAATTTTAAAAATATATTTTTGTAGAATTTTTTTGAATCACCTTAAACTTTAGTAAAATCGGATATCTAGTTTAAATATAAGGACATTCAAAAGTATTTCATTGCATTAAAGCTGACAGTATGAAATAGTTTCAGGTGATACTTAATGGTGTTTCTCTCAACGAAACATAATGGAATTGATGTGCATTTATGAATGACACTAAAATGTACATTTTGTAGAATATTCCGTACAAAGAATATTTATTATTCATTTACAGGGCACCACAGAGCCATTCAGGGAGGAACATTATTTGCGGCACATTTTAATTATGGTAAATTATTTCCCAAATAATAAAATTTACATACTACAACTTACTTTCTGTGTTTTAGAAAATGCATTTCCATATTGTAGAATTAGGTACTGTTTTTCAAGTTATTAAACAGTACAGTTTTCTTTTGTTATTCTTAATGTGTTGGAAAGTGTTTCATAATCTATGCTTGACGCATGATTTTTTTCTTTCTTTTTTATTTTTGATATAAAGAATTAAAAAATTTTGTACATAATCTCTATTATATAAATAATAAATTATTCTTCAGTTTTTTCTTTTTTTTTTAATGACAGATGGATTGAAAATATATCAGACTTCATCGTTTTACGCTGCATATATCAGTCAAAAAATCTATTATTAAATGTAATAATAGATCTATTTAAAACGTCATGCACACGTTTGTGTATTGCATATTTGAAAATCTTTAAGAAAAATAACTAAGTAAAATTTTAATCTTTTAAAAATTTGTAGGGGTTTTAAAAAACTAGATTATCAACTGCGTTAACTAAATTCTACCATATTATGTAGTATATATGCAAACCTGTGTACACCCTACACACAAAACAATTTCGAAATTTAATTGATATTTAATTCTTTTAATACAATTTACTGATTAAGGAAGAAATCACACAGGTAATAATTTTCTCAACTGAGTGAAACTGAAACCAGAAGTTTTGACTTAAATTACCATAACTCTTAGTATTTTTCCAAATTTATGATATAATTTTATTTTATTTCATTAACCACTGTCAGAATTGAAAAAGTTACTTTCTTTAAAAATCCAATGAACTTAATCTTTCTGTAAAATTTTTACTTTAGAGCAGAAAATTCAGACACGTTTTATAATATAAAAAATATCATCTTACATTCAAACGGCATAAATCGTTTAAGTTTGAACAAATTTGTTCTTTAACTTTAATCGTGAAACTTTATTCTAAAAAGTTTCAAATAATTTTATATGTTTCTTACAAGAAAACGCACTTTCTAAAGCCGTAATCTTGAAATGTAAAATACTGAGCTTTCGCAAGTAAAAAGTGAATAAATTTTCACTCAAGTTTTCTTTTGCAAAGAAAACCATTTTTGAAAGTCTTTCAAAGATAATATATCAAATATCAAAATGATTTTAAATTTTCTTTTAGGTATAAAGACTAGAATCTATATTGTAGGAACTTTTTTGACCTACAGTCCCTGGCCAAATTATTTGGCGTATTATTACATTTCTTGTATAAAATCATATTACTAGCTTCATAGAGATGATATTAATTAGTTAATAGTTACAATTGATTACATACATCATCTGTTGGATTATAATCAATAAAAAGAATGTTAAAGACTTTAAAACTATTTATTTTTGGAAATTAATCTCCTAATTGATCAATATATATTTTTTTAAATAATGCTTATTTTTTTATGATTTTACAGAATTTTTAATCTTTCATCACCAGTTTTTTGAAACAGAAATTTTTGCTTAAGAATCAGAAAAATTTTTGGATTAAATAGTGCAAAATTTACAGTCAAAATTTACCGGTGAGAATAATAAATCGTGATTGAAATATGGATGCCCATACCTGGTAAGGGAAAAACATAGCAAAAAACGTTGCCCGTATGACGTATAGAAAAATAAGGTAAGTGGTTAAATAAACTTGCTAAAATTGCTAAACTTAAAACTTGAAACTCAAAAATTTTTTTAATATTTTCTAAAGCCTGCTTAGGGGATAATCAGTCCCTCTGTTCTTCGTGGCATAATGTTATTATAAAATTGAATTGTTTCTTGCATTTACAGGGTATGATTCCAGACATGAATAATTTTATCTACTAAGACTCCCCTCAGATGGATTAGTCTGAGCGATATTGCTTAGAACAGAGTTTTAATAATAATATGCTAAAAGAGAAAGAGAGAGAGAGAGAGAGAGGTGCTATTTTTAATTGATTATATATTGTCACAAATTCAAATGACAAAAAAGAGCAAAGTGAATGGTACAATTGCAAAATATTACATAAAAATTCCTATACACGGGTAAAAATAATGGGAAATGAAACTATACAAAACAGCCACGCATGGGTATAAAATTTGAAGTGATAAATAATACATTAAAAGTAATACAAATAATAAAGCACTAAAATATCTTGTATCCAAATTTAAACTCTTTGAAATGACGTCAAGAATATATACACCAATTTTAGTACCTAAAAGTGGCGCAAATCATGATACAATTGTAAAATATTACATAAAAATTCCTATACATGGGTAAAAATAATGGGAAATCAAACTATACAAAACAGCCACGCATGGGTATAAAATTTGAAGTGACCAATACATTAAAAGTAATACAAATAATAAAGCACTAAAACATCTTGTATCCAAATTTAAATTCTTTGAAATGACGTCAAGAATATATACACCAATTTTAGTACCTAAAAGTGGCGGAAATCATGATGGTTAAGTAGAATAATGGAATTTTGTATATGGTGTGTGGAGCCCTTAAATCGTTAGAACAAAATAATTAATATATATAACAATATAATATCTACATAAATAATATGATATCTATATAACAATATAATAATAATATAATACCATTTTGTAATCGAATTGTTTTGCGGCGTCCTGTAAATGAATAATAAATATTTTTTGCAATGCATGTTCTGCAAAATATATATTATAATGCTCTTCATAAATGCATATCAATTTGATTAAGTTTTGATGGATTTAATGTCATTAAAAAAGTACTATTTCATCCCATCGGCCGTAATGTAACGTAATACTTTTGACTGTCCCTGTATTCGGACTTATTTTCCGATTTTATTAAAATTTGCAATGACTCAACAAAATTCGGCAACAAATAGATATTTAAAATTTCAAACGATTAGATAGGATAGTTTTAGTGCTGTTATATGCGAACAGACAAACAGACGGATCAGACGACGACTATAGGTACTACATATTTATATTAATTAGGGACACACCTAAAAAAAACAGTTAAATTTAAAAGCGCATACCGAAACTGAAAACGCATTTCCAGAAATTATTGCACAAAGACAGTATTATAAATGATTTCTTTTGTGTGTCCTTGTAATTGGATTAAAAATGCTATGAATGTCCTGTTATAAACGTAATCGTAATGAAATTCAGTGGTTTATATACGTTTCACGCATTTGCAATAGCGTAATTTCATTAAAATACTCTGCAATGGATTCCCCCCCCCCCCCAATAGATCATGATGTAATGAAATTCTTTTAGGTGCCCATGTAGATAAACTATTAATCCCACATACTTCATATACAATTCCAAAGATGCTAGGGGACCCTAAATAAGGTTTACCAATTGCATATAAATTGGCGTTTATTTACGGATGTTAGAGCGTGGACAGACGGACCAAGCAAAAGAAGACAAACCGAATCCATAAACACTTTTCAGCTTTGTTGGAAGGTGTAAAAAAAAAGAAATCTCACAGGCTCAAGATCGCAACCACATCAATTCATTTAAATTCAAAAAAAAGAAAAGAAACAAAAAAGAAACAAAGAAAAGAAAGAAAGAAGCTCGTCAAATAAATTAGAATTGGTTATGAAACTCTTCCATAAAATTGGCGCCAAAATATCGTTATTTGCATCATATACCCGGCTATTGTTGTTTGTTTATTAATAAATTGTATATTTATTTTTCTATATTCATTTAATCTAGATTTAATCGTGTTTCTTTAATTGTTACTTCCTTTCTAAAATAATAGAATTTAATTCAATAATAATTTTTGTCAACTTTATGCCAAACCCGATGCGTATATGATATCTCTGCCCTAATTTCATGGTACTTTTCCAAAACTTTCACCTTGGCGTTTTTATAAATCATGGTCCAGTTTGGGCTTCAGAAATTGAGATTTCAAACCTGATGATCGTTTATGCTTATTTGTATTCATAAATATGGCACACATGTCATATTTACAGTGGCGGTCAAAAGTTTCCGGCCAGCAAAAAATTTTCAGTTAATTTGTAACTATACCCGTATGAAGAGGAATCTCGACGTGATACTTATACCTTTTTTTGACATAATTGTTAGGAACTTACTTATATAATAACATGCAATTATCAATAAGTTAATTGACAAAATTAAGTACAAAGGAAAACGCATGTTTTCAAAAGTTTCCGGCCACGTTTGCAAGTTTTTAAAAAATTGTATTGCAAATAGAAAACTACAGTGATTAACAATATTTACAATTAGTATTTTATCGTATCAGTATTTTATTACCTTTAGTAATAAGTTCTACGGCGCAGCAACGTGACATTCATACAATCAAAGGTTAAAGATCGTCTATGGTACGTTTTTTCCACATTTCTTGCAAATTTTTGGAATATTTATAGTTCGGCAGACGTTTGCCAACTTCTTTCCAAAGATTTTTTATTGGATTAATGTTGGGCGTTTGGACTGGCCATTTCACAAACGAAAATTTTTTGTGTGAAAACCATTGCTTGTCAAGGCTTGCATGTATTTCTTATGTCGTTATCATCTTAAAACAAATAGTTGCGACAAAAATTTTCCTCTAATAAGGCAGCAAATAATATTGCAAGATTTCTCTATGCATTACATCATTCATTTTGCTGTGGATTTTGCTGTGGAAAAATGTCTTTCAAAGAAAAAGAATAATTCACTCAATTAACGATTCCAGCATGCAAAATAAAGACTAATGACATGCTCTTAATTCGATAATAAAATAAAGAAAACACTTATTCTATATAGAACTTATAGTATAGTGAGACATTCTGATTTTTATTCAAAAATAGCATGCTTTTAATGCTTAATGGAGGATAATTTTCGCTTCGGAGTACGTTTTAGTAACAAGAGGAAAAAAATTAAAGAAATGTTTTAGGAGTAACTGCAGCTAAATCTAATAACATAAAAGTTATAATTTTCTGTTTTTTTACACGAGCAAAAATTTTAAATTTCCACCACACTATATTTTACCGTTAAAATTGAGTAATGTCTTCATTGAGTAATGTGTAACTTTTATACCTTCGAACAAGACATTTTGATAGCATAAACAATGAATTGCGCTAAATCTATATTATGTAAGAATAGATACTTTCTATGAAGACCTATTCAGTTTAAAGTATTCGACCAAAAATAAACTTTTTTTAAGAGCAAATGGCAATCCTTAGTACTTTTAACTGTAAACACAGCCATCGACAGAGAATATAAAAATACAAATATTCACATCTTAATTTTCAAATGCCACATAATTGGTGCCAAAAGGAGTCATCAATTACGTGACATTTAAAATTGAGATGTTAATATTTTTTGTATTTTATATTCTCTGTCCATGGCTGTGTTTACAGTTAAAAATACAAAGGATTAAAAGTAATTTAACACCTTATATATATATTTTTTTTGACATCTTTAAGTAATTTACACATAGTTAATCTTAAGAATATCTCACCGATCCTCAAGTGATTAAGTGATTAAAGCAGCATAAACTACAAGATTATCATCTTTCATCTTTGCATGGTTCATGGTTTTTTTACATAATACGATTTTGCGATAATAGTACTTAATATTATAACAATGAACATGCAGTCTATTGTAAAGTTTTAAAATAAAAAATTCTTAATTAAAAAATTACTAGACATTCTTGTTAGACGCTGATTAAAATGTTTTTATAACCGGGAAAATATTTCTTCATAAGAATCCACAGAAATCCTCTATGTTCATTTCAAACACACTTTAAAGGATAACAATTTTTTTAAATTAACTATAAAGACAATGGGGACAAAATTAGGTCATCCTTATTGATTTCTTCATCATTATACCAAACAAAGATAGAGAATTATCGAATTTTTCGTGAAAACAAATCAAAAAAGTAAAAATAAAATTTCTGTTAAGATGTGCATCAGCAAATTAACAAGTTTTTATGTAAAATGTCTTACAAAGAAAAAGAATAATTCACTCAATTAACGATTCAAGCATGTAAAATAAAGACTAATGACATGCTCTTAATTCGATGATAAAATAAAGAAAACACTTATTCTGTTTAGCACTTACAGCATAGTGAGACATTCTGATTTTCGTTCAAAAATAATATGATTTTAATGTTTAATGGAAGAATAATTTTCGCTTCAGAGTACCTTTTAGTAACAAGAGGAAGAAATAAAAGAAGTGTTTCAAACATCTTTTATTTTTTCCTCATTGAGAAATTGCTGTTAAATCTAATAACTTTAAAAGCTGTAATTTTCAAATTTTTTAGATGATCAAATATTTTAAATATCCTCCACATTATAATTTTGATTTTCACCGTTAAAAATGAGTAATATGGTTACCATCTGCTCTTAAACAACTAATGATATATACTTAACCTCTTCAGATCTGAGCGTAAATTAACTCTACAAATATATATTTACTGTTTTTGCATAATCGAAAAGATACTATAGATGACAGAAAGAGTCATTCTTATGAAATCAGTACTTGAGGGGACTGGTAATTTAGATTTACAAATATAGATATACAGTGGCTGTCAAAAGTTTCCGGCCAGCAAAAATTTTTCAGTTAATTTGTAAATATACCCATATGAAGAGGAATCTCAAAGTGATTTATACATTTTATTGACATAATAGTTAGGAACTTACTTATAGAAGAACATGTAAATATCAATAAATTTAACTGACAAAATTAAGTACTATGCATGTAACGAAAAGTACTATGCATGTATATATATAAAACTTGAAAAATAATTAAAGTGTCTACAATTATATCTGAAACATGTACAATCAAAGCTGAAAACTGTCCTAATAACTAAAAGGATGTCTGAAAAAGTTAAATAAATGTCCAAGTCGATCAGGCTCTGTAGAAGGTAATAGTTCGGGGTAGTATCCCATGCTATATATTAAAATAACATCAGAGCAAAAACAGAAACAGTCCATGAAATTTTACTCAAAAAGTGTATTTAATAAACGAATAGTTCTTGTTAAGTTCATTGTAAATGTCACACAAATTTCAGTAATTCGAACGAGACATTACTATATTTCTGATGTTCCATTCAAGAGAACGATTTTTAATGTAAGTAAAAGAAAATGGCACAACTTGGCATCTATCAAAGAGAAAGTGTCGAACATCTCCACGAATACCGCAGATACATTTATCAGAACTCCGTTTACCAATTTTATGTAAATGAGCTGGAAAAGCACCATGCGTCGAGACAAAATAAGCGCAAACTTGGGAATAACATAAAAAATCCTTGTTGACTTGTTTAAAAATGCCATAGGTATCTCTACCCTTCGTACTGTTAGTCCATTGATATTGCCAGTCTTGCATACATTTATTCTTGAAGTGATATTTTAATTTACTGATTGGAATAAGTATGTCCACTATTTTGTCATAGATATTTTCCTCTATTACGGATTTAGCCAAATAATCAGCACGCTCGTTACCTTTAATCCCAACATGTGCTTTGACCCAGCCTAGATGTACTGTCTTATTTTGTAAAAGTCGCAATTTCGTAAAAATGTCAAACAAAAGGTAATTGTCGGGAAACAGACATTTAATCGAAGAAACTGAAGAAAGACTATCCGTATAAATATAATGATTAAAGTTACTTTGTTGACACCAATGCAATGCTTCAGAAATTGCCACAAGCTCAGCTTGATATATAGAGTTTAAAATATTTAATTTGATTCTAAGCTCATAAATTATCTCATTTCTTTGAAACACAGTAAATGCCGCTCCCACACCTCCAGGCATCTTGAGCCATCTGTAAATATAATTGGATGTTTATTAGCTGGCACTGAGCGAATTATTGGATTAATAAAATTTATATGGTGATTCTCATAAAAATTCGGATAATAATAGGATGGAATTTTCTTCATTACTGTACTAGACGTAGCCACCATTCCATCAAATGAAATTGATTCATCACCTGAGATAGTTGCAAAATAATGTGCTGAGTTTGACAGTTCAAGAGCAATTGGTATGATACCAGCTAAGACGCACAAGGCCTCTGTTGAAATTGTGCGATAAGTTCTAATTATTGTCAAAAGGCAGACACGTTGGCATAAAGACAAACGACTCAAGCCAGGAGACTTTAGATCGGAATACCATATTTTATGCCCGTAAGAGATCTGCTTTTTCAAAACCGTATGATACCAAATTTTTAAAAAATTTAGTGATATCCCATATCTCTAATTCTAGTTTTTCGAATATTACAAGTGAAAGAAGTAACTTTAGTACGTACCATATCTAAGTGGTCTACCCAACTAAACGTACTAGCTAAAAGAAAACCTAAGTACAGCATATTATCTCTCACCGGAATACTAAGATTATTATGTTTGAATTTTGTCTTCTCTTATTCATGGTGTATTTGCCAAACTACATAGCGACAGTTTTTGTATTATTTAATTCTAGATTGTGATTTTGAGATACTGATGTAAAATCTTGCACACATCTATTAACTCTATTCTCCAACATCGATCTAGTGTTTGCACCCTCTACTGAGTCTTCAGCATATGAAATCAAATTTATTGACAGAGCTTTACTCCGTTTTAGCAAACTGTCATCAACTACTGTCCAAATTAACGGTCCCAAACAGGAACCCTGTGGGCAACCAAAAAATAATCGGAACCAGCGAATTCCGTTAATAAACTTAAAACCTATAAGCCGATTAGAAATATAGTTTTTAAACACATCCTTTAAGTAATCATAAATAGGTAAATTATTAATAATATCTGCCGTTAAATTCCAATCCAGACAATCAAATGCTCCAGAAATGTCAAACGAAACTGCTACACAATACTTAAATGTAGCAAGACCATCTTTAATTTTCTTCCTTAATACTGAGAGAGCTGTCAATGTGCTTTTCCCCTCACGGAATCCGTATTGATCATCGTCTAAATATGATGCTGCCTCTAGCATTGTCATTATTCTAATTTTTAATAGTCTCTCATAAACCTTACCCATAATCGGGAGCAATGTTATTGGTCTGTATGAACTTGAGGAACCTTCAGGTTTATTACGTTTTTTAAAGAAAATGACAATTCCTTTCTTCCAGCAACGTGGGAAATGAGCAAACCTAAGACATGTATTAAATGGTAAAAGCATTAAAGAGTAATATTTATTGCAAAGGTTCTTTACTATCAAAGCATCCACATCATCGTAACCCGGTGATTTATTATTATGTTGTTTAATAAGAACAGTTCTTAATTCGCGTCTAGTAAAAGGACGGAAATCATCATGATATTTATAATCTGTATTGCTTATGAACTCATGAATATTATCAGGAACAGCATTTATCTTGAAATGATCTGACATTAATTGGCTTGCTATATCGTCATAAGTATCAAATACTGTAGAATTTTCCAGTGTTGTAAACACCATATCCTGGTAGTTAAATTTTTTGCCAGATACAATTTAAAGATATTGCCATATGCATCGTCTGTACGTTGACAGAAACTTAACCATCTTTTTTGCTTGGTATGCCTAATACGTCTTTTATATTCTCTTCTAGCCGTTAAATAGGCATCTCTGTACTGCTCGTTGCCTAGATTTTTTCTGTATCTTTTATAGAGAGCGTTTACTTTATTTCTATGTATTTTTAACTCTGGAGTAAACCAAGTTGTAGATGGCTTATGAGATAAGACACCGCGTCTAAAAGACTTGTTCATGACACTGATAAGATAGTCATTGAAATTTTGCAGCCAATCCTCCAAGGAATCTTAATCAAAAACCCTTTGAAGAGATGTATATAATAGATCATGTTTTTCTCAAAATACTTGTTGAACTTATTCATTGATTTATTCTTAGTCTTGAAACGAGTAAAAAGCCTTTGTAATGGATTCATCCCCAGTGAAAACACCAGATATCTATGATCACTGAATGAAAAAACTTTATCGTCAACTTTCCAGTCCACTAGGTGTGGGAGAATATCAATACTAGCTAATGTGATGTCAGGTCTACCCTTTCTCTCGTTTTGAACAAGAGAGTGAGGTGCATCTGTTGCGTTCAGCATACGAAGATTGCTCATCATTAAGTACTCCAGTAAGACATCCGTTCTATCATTCTCATGTGGATATCCGAGTGTAAGAATTGGAACATTAAAGTCTCTTTCGATAATCATGCGGGAACAGTTCTGATAGTAATTATACCAACATGAGAGATCCTCCTCCAAATCACTCGAAGGCGCCGAATAGATGGATCCAATTATCAATGGGCCTTGCTGTAGAGTAACCGTTATAAAAATTGAATTGTTTGAAGAGAAACCTTTCACATACGCAAAAGCATCATTTGTGCATAAAATCATCGCTGTAGATGAAATAGAAGAAAAACAGATCCACCCAGGAGGAAGGCCGACAAAATTGCCATCTATTACATAAGGATCCTAGCAAAGGAAAACATGGACCCCATTACTCTCCCCGTAACACGCCAAAGCGTCATTAGCGTCTGAGCAATGGTTAAGATTTATCTGTACAAAAACTAAATCCTCTACACCGATCTGAACAGACGAGACAACCATTATAATATTTTGGAAAGCAAATCGTTACGATAGGATATGAAGCTAGGGCACTCGCGACTATCAGATCGGTGTGTGGCATCTGTAACATCATCCTTTTGTAAACAATTAGCACAGGTCTCTGTTTCCACTGTGCAATCTCTCAGACTATGTCCTTCCGCACACTTGCTACATTTCTGATCTTGATAACACTTAATTGCCGAGTGCCCAAAGGCTTGGCAACGGAAATAACGAACTACAGGGATAAAACCCACTACACGATATCTCTCCAAGTTGATACATAAACGTCTGCGCAATAACAAAAATTTCGAGCTCTCCTCATCTACATCCAAAACCAGTTCACACGACCCATTTTGATTGCATACCGTCTGATTATTTCTACATCACCACTCTTATTTAAACCACCATCCAAAAGAGCCCTCTCAACCGATTCCACCACATCCACTCCATCTACTTCCTTGTCTACACTTAAGACCAAGACTCTTTGCCGTCGACGCCTTGGAACTGTAACAGTAATTCTTTCTTTAATAGTGTCTGTATTCTCTACAACATTCTTTAACTTTTCTTAATCCGATTTTGATGAAACCTTTAAAATGAGCTGGCCTGTCTTTGTTGACATTACGTCTACCGGAGTAGGCACATCCTTAACATCCTTCCAGAGTTTCCTAAGGTCATTCTTAACATCCGTCACCATTCCTCCCTCTTTTGGAGTTATCATTACAGTAAAACCCAGATCACGTGTCACAGTCTTCTTCTTCGATGCGGGAATTTCCGACACTATCGAAGTATCCTGAGAAGCAGAGAATCTTCTAACTAATGCCTCATAAGCTTTGCTGTCCGTCATCATTGTTCTCACCTTCGTCTCATTTGCCACACTCTCCCTATGGACTTTCACCAAACGCAGGTTAACGTAGTCAAAGCACTTCTTGACCATTTGCAAAATCTCTATTGTCACTTTATTAGAACCACCACTCTTCTGCTTTTGAGCGTCTAACGTGTCATAAATAAGAACATTGACTTTCTGAATTGCTGCTGGGTAATCCTCTTCCACCAACTCCTCAAAAAATTTGTCCAACTTATTCATAGTAACTTTCTGTAAATCAAGTAACCAAAAAATATCGCAAAATTCCTCCCTAATAAAATGAACAGCAATCCAAACACAAAATAGGCAGAAACCAAACTCACAAGTCAATCCCAGTGACCACCGCAATGCCCGAACATATATATATGATCCCTCCTCATAAGGTTGGAATCCAACAAGTAGAAAATGCAAAAGCTATAACTATCGCAAAAAAAAAAAAATCAAACACCGTAAAGATTAAACTAAGTTAAATACCGCAACCTGCGAACTTGATATACCAGCAAAAGGATACTATCCTCTGACACAACACAAAGTTCAACAATCAGCTACAATTCAATGCCTTAAAAATTATCCCCTAACACGTGACACAAAACTATGAACAACGGAAAATTCAAATTATCCTTTAACTCGTGACATAACTCAATAAGCAAGCAATAAAATATTCAACTAAAACAACCCCAAGCACAAGTCAAATAAAATAAACAGTAATTAAACACAGCTATGGTAACCTAGCAACAGAATGACAGCCAAGTGCAACTCCAAATCAAAGCCACAAAAGAGGAACACTCCACAAAGGTCAATCACCTCCGAGAAAAATAAACTTCAGTCCAGAAGAAGCAAAATTACTCAACTCTACTAATTTTCAAGATGGCGATGTAAACAAAGATGTGCCAAACGCCCACTGGAAAAATGTTAAACAATATAAAGAGGAAATAATTAACATACAGACGTACAACTAATATGAAAAGAAAGACGAAAGCCAAGGTAAAGATTACTTTAAAAATATTTTGTAAAAATATACTAAAAATATGTTAAATTGAGAGAGAAAAAATGAAACTGAAGCCGTCACCATGGAAACGAGTTTCGGCGGCAACCGGAAAATTTCAAAGTCTTTCAAACTCTGAATAATTCAAAACAATTGACAGATAATATATTATATCAAAGGAAAACACACAAATGAATACTTTGCATATGCTAATAAGTATAAATAATTATATTTACCAGAATTATAATACTTTAAACCAGAGCACTAGAAAACACGTCCGACACATATGGCCGACAAAGAATTAAATCTCACATATGCCTAACTTTTGAAGCAATTGCTTCACATATGCCTAACTTTTGAAGCAATTGTACTTCTTCTTTGCTGAAACTATCTGGTAAATAAATGGAAGGGACTAACTGGCCGAAAACTTTTGACCGCCACTGTATGTGTAAAAATATAAGCTACACGTTAGCGCGACTTTTCCCCGCCAACTTGGTGGAAACGTTGTTTTTGAATATTCCTATAAGTGTTTTACGATTTACAATTTATTGTGATATTTATACTTTTTATTACTTTTATATTTTTTATTTATATTTATTTACTATTATGTTTATTATTTATAACTGTTTATTCATCGCTTTAACTATTTTTTTTGTATTACTTGATTATCCCGCCGACGAAAAAAATCGCCTAACAATAAGATAAAATGCCAATAATGAATGATCGTGAATGTCGCATTCAATCGCATTAAACACGATACATCTGTTTAAAATGTCATCAAATGATTTTTTATCCCACTTTTTATTTGTATTTTTATCAATGTTTCACTAATGTTATTTTAACTGCTTTCGTTAAAATAAAAAATATGTCAATATGTATAATTTGGCGAAATTGATAAACGAGATAACCAAATAGTACCAATATTATATTTAACACGTATGTTATTTAAACACGTCAGAATTGTTTCCAATTTGCATGGGTGAAATATAAAAAATGCTAAGGACGATTATAAAGTGCTATTATAAAGATTACTGCAAAATCTCAAATACTAAGTTACTGAGAATTAAGTTTATTTTGCCTTTGAAATTAACAACTACAAAATTATATTCCAGTTTTTTTCTTAATTTTGAATATAATTTATTGTACTTGAAAATTGTTTGCGTATTTTCCTTGCTCCATGTGCTTAAATTTGGGAATCTAACGGAAACATCCAGCCGATGCAAAGTGACGCACACCAAATTTCTGTGACGTATGCAAATAAATTGTGCTTTTGTATCAATTTTTTAAATATAATTTTAAAACTATTTTGAACTAATTATTGAAAGTACGTGCATTCAGCAGGTTAATTTCATAGGTACCTTCTAGTACAAACAGAATCTAAATCCGAAAAATATTTTTTGAGATTTGCTTGACGAAAGAATTTTGTTTGACTTTTAATATTGTTACATACTATGTGTATAAGACTTCGCTTCGCTCAAACAATAAACTGGGTTTAATTTGTTATGACATCTTTGGTCAATTCCCTCTTCTTTAGCTAAAAAACATTTTCAATGGGATTCATGTCTGGTGAATTACCCGGTCAATCCAACACAGAGATATTTTATTAAGAAAATATATGTTAAGCCTTAATTTAATAAATTAAATCTCTATTACCACGCTGAATGAGTTTCTGGGGTTAGTACATACCTAATATGCTAATATAAAATACTGCATCTTATAATTTGACCAGGGACTGTATATACAATTTTGTCTGCTATATTTTAAAATTTGTTTCATACTCATAAATAGGACAATAAAGACTGCTTATAAGACTGCGATAAAGACAAATTTTATGACTGCTTTAAGAATTTTAATCCTTTGCACTCGTATGTCTAGTCTGATGTCATCTTTCTTTGCAAAATTTGTTTTTGGCATCAGAATAAAATAAAGTAAAATATGCCTTATTTAAGGGGAAGGGGTGGTCTGAGACATAAAATAAGGTACCCTGGGGTAATAACGCCAGGCGGGGTAATAACGCCAAGCGCTTATATTTTGCATAATTATGAAATAATCAGATAAATGACACCCCTGTGCTCTGCGCAGAAGGGTTTTGAGTCATATAAATCGCAAAAAACAGCTTCAAGTTAATTTGTTTCATTTTTAGGTCTTATTGTTTTTACAAGAAACTAAAATTAACGCTTGATCTAAAATTTGCGAAATAAGGTTTTTGATCTGAAGACTATATTTTTTATCCAGAAATACTTTGTTTATTACATAAATTTGTAGGGTATTTCATGTACTTTCAAATTGTTGTAGAAGATTTTGGATATCTTCTCGAGATAATTTGTAATTTAAAATGTACTGCGCAATAACTATACGGGGGTAATAACGCCAATCCCTGGCGTTATTACCCCGGTTGATTCCCAACAGTGGCCGAACTATAGCCGAAGGGGGTTTATATATTAATATAGGACAGCATTATCATCATTGTTGAAATGGTAAGAATAAGGGGGGGGGTGCCAATACTTAAAAATAATCTGTCTATTTTATTTTTTATTATATTATTATTTTTTTTTTTTTACTAATGTAAAAAATAATTCTTAACTCTTGTAAATAAAACTATATCAAAATGTTTACGAGATGCAAATTCGAACATCTTCAAAATCAGGTTTCTATTAAATTTCCACTGGATTGTTCAATTGAGTTTGAAATTTTAACTGTCCGCTTTCTCAGCGTTCGGTTTTTCAAAACTTTATAAATTTAACCTTTAACTGATGTGACAGAAATTGTAACGTATGAATTTGATGCGGTTTGTGAGACCACAAAATTGAAAGATGAATAAAAGGCGGGAATAACTCATAGGATTGTGTTTTTGTACTAAACTTTTTATACAAGAGTATTATATTTAATTTTCACCTATTTAGTCTCTGGTGATAGTACTAAAATTCCAAATGAAACAAAATTTGGGTAGTGTTTGAAAAATTAAAAGAAAAATAGTGGTCTACGAGACCGGTAACATTAGTTAAAGGTTAAAATGCGATCCATGATTAAAAATCATAGAATACTGTTCCTGCGCTAAACTTTTTGTACAGAATTAATTCTAATTAAATTTAATCTATTCAAATATTTCTAATAATATTACGAGAACTCCAAACGAAAGAGACTTTCAGTTGTAACTATAGTTAAACTGGGAAATACAAGTTAAACGCTATTTTTGGGGGCTGGGGAGGGGGTACAGTGTTCAGTCAGATTGCTAACAGCAGTTAAAGGTTAATTTTGTTGCTAATATAGAGATAATGATATTATGTATAAAATTGAATAAGAGATCTCTTTGGGATAATATTTTTTAATCAAAAATTTTATTCAATTTATTAAAAATTTATTAAAGCATGCTCTTTAAAACGTCGACAATTTAACTGCAGGTTTGGAGAATCCGCATTAGTGTGGAGTTATGGGTTGAAAACTATTTACTAGATTACTATAATAGTATTAACCCTTAACTGCTGTGACAAAAATTGTCGCATAACTTAATGTGAGCGGCCTGTCAGACCGCTTAATCTAACGATGAATAAAATGTTAAATTAACTTTTAGAATATTATTTTTGTATTGAACCTTATATACAGGACTATTATAAATAAAATTCAGCTATTCAAAAGTTTCTAGAGATAGTAATAGGACTCCAAATGAAACAAAATTTTCCCGGTATTCATAGTTAAACTAAAAATTGCAAGTTAAACTCTGAAACTTGAAAAACTCAGCGGTATGTGAAACGCTAACAGCAGTTAAGGTTTAACAAAAATATTTATTACATATAACTCTAGTTATTATAAAACTTCATATGATTAAAATATTACATTATGAATGGTTAAAACCATGCAATGTTTCTTATAATCATATTTAAGCGGGACTTTTTAAGCAAAGAGAGACACAGGGTGTTATATTCTGTTGAAGCTTCCCCTCACTCCTTTTTCTTTCACTTTCACAAAAAATTCAATATTTTCTATCGCATAGAATGTATACATGGGAATATAAATACTGATTCAAATAATCCGTGCAATGTTTCTAATAATTCTATTTAAATGGTCATTTTTAAGCAAAACGTAGCTTAGAATCTGATATTCTTTTGCCTCTTCCCCCGCCACCACCACAGCTTTCTTTTTCTTTCAGAGTCACAAAAAAATTGTACATTTTCAATAGCTTAGATTGCAATTTGTCAATTTCTAGAGCTGTAGAGTTTGTATTTTTAGAATTGGGCAATCTACATGCCATTATTCCATCTTATTTTATAGTTTTGTTTGCATGGCGTTATTACCCATATAGGTGGGTATTAACGCCAAATAGCATTGGTCAAGAAAAAACGCCATTACATTTTATGAATACATATCTGTTAAATTGTTTTATTTTATATAGATAGTCAATGACTTGCTGTATCAGATCCTATATTTGTTTGAAAAATACAATCTAAAACTAAGCCATGAAAATTGGCAGAACTTTAACGTGGCGTTATTACCCCAGGGTACCTTATCTACAAATTTAAAATTACACTAAATGTAAATTACTTTAAAAGGTAACAAAAAATATTTAAAATATTCAATTCTCAGAAAAAACATACTCTGCAGAACCATAACCGCAGAAAAACCTTTACCGAGTAATATGAGATATTGGAAAATGAAGTGCATAATAGGGCTTTTCGAAAAAGTCGGACATGCGCTTTTTCGCTTTGGAGTAAATTTAATCGCCACTCCTCCTGTAAAATTGAAAGATATAGTTAGTACCAAAACTGAAAAATCTAGTTAGCACTAAAAAACATTTTATCCTTCAACATAAACAGAATTTGTATCAGATTGCTTAAAAAATCATAAAGTAAGCAATATTCAATTTTCTTCAATATCTATATTTTATTTTCCCAATGTTTTACGGATCTGAAAATTGAATTACACTTTCTCCCCTTTACAGCAGCAATTATGTGACATTTGAAAAATAAGACGTTAAGAAAAGTATTTGTATTTTCTTTTGAATTTTCAGTTGAAAGTATTTAGAATTAACGTAATTTAGCATTTTTTTAAATTATTTCTTGTCATCTTTTTAAAAATTTTACACATAGTGTAATTTTATGTTTACTTTTTTTTAAAGATGAATTTAGTAGTCTATTTACTGATCCAAGAATTTTCTAAAAAAAATTATTGTATAAAAGATAAAAAATATATAAATATTATTTCTACTTGAAATGACGTCTAAGTATTTTTTCTATCTGAACTGAAAAAGGAAATATTAAATTTATTGTTTTGGTTTATTTTCAAAATCTAGCTAAGCAATGGTTATCAAGAAAATGATTTTTTGGAAAAATGCATTTTTCTTCATGATGAGTTTTTCATCATTTCTCGTCTTTAAATAATTATAAATCAAGAACCGTTAGAGATAAATGATTCAAACTTGGAACATTTCTTTTTAAATTGTTTTAAATTAATTTTTATTCAGTAAATTTGAAAAAAATTACTTCTAAAAATATAATTCTTTTTAAAATTACATTTTTTTTAAAAATTTTTATTTGAAATATTTTTAATTTTTATTTAAATTAATATTTTTAAAAATGCTAAATCAAAGTTAAAGCTTATGTATTTTTGTTTATTTAAATAATAAAAAAATCAATTTCTACAAACAATATTTCGAGTTGCAACAATTTTAAATTACCCAACTTTTTTAATAAATTTTAAATTTTAAAAAATATATATGGGTAGTTTTATTATGTGATTTTTTTGTTTATAAATTATACGGTTAAACATCACAAAAAAATTCAAAATTTTAAATCGATAAATAAAAATAATTTTAAAATGTGTACAGGACGACCCAATTTAAAGCTGTTCTAAAATCAAAAAGGACAACTTTATTCCATATGTTTTAATTTATTTTTGTTGAGAAGTGCTGGAAACTATGTAGAATATTCGTAAACGCTTGTATTTCAGAAATTGTCGAATCAAACTCATTATCCCCTCTTTTTCTCTTTTGCAAATGCGATAGTTTTTTTAGAGTATAGGGTCGAATTGGGCGTGTTCAACTGACTTTCCTTTCGAAAGAAAATGGCCATTCAATCAGGCATGAAAAACGTGTCTTTCATTTAATCAATATCGGTTATAACTTAATAAGTAATTTATTGATCGGAGAAAAAGGAAAATTCAATTAGATTGCAAATAACTTAAATGTTCAGGCTTTGCAATAATATCTTTCCACTATAAAATGAATTTCTAAATGTGTCAAAATGTTTTGCGCTTGTTGAGAAGAGCAATTGAGAACAGCTTTAATTAGAGCATTTTTGACATTGTGTAACTGAAAGTAACTTCTTTTGAAAAAGGTGGTTCTGACCGAATAAAATCTGTGTAATATATGTCGGAGACGAAAAGGATAAATTATTTTAGGATAACAAATCATTTTATATATTGACAAGTATATTTTGACGTTTCACATATTATTTGCGAATATCGCTTAGAATGTTGTTACTAAAACTCTTAAAGTATTATATTTCATAATATTTAAATAAATGCCTTCTATATGTACAAGAAAATGTGATTGTTTACTGTAAACTGTGTCAGCACTTAAAAGGCGTCTTCGCTTAAGAATTTAATAAAATTAATATTTTTGAAAAAAATTTACCCCAGAGGAAAACTTTCAAATACATGTTATTCACGTACGAATAATTTTACTTTCAAATGACGAGACATAAATCATATAAGCGTTTTAAACAAATTTATTCCAAGGCGAAATTTATTTTGAAACTTTCAAATAACTAAATAAATGTATTTGTCACATGAAAACGCTTGGATAAGTGCATGAAATAGATGCACTTTTCTTTTTCGAAGGCGACATACTATTGAAATTCTTTCACGGATAACTTGTCAAAAATGGAATGTTTGACGATATTTTTAGGAAGAGTTGATTAAAATTAATTTTAGAAAAAAGGAGAATTCCACCTGCAAAGGAGAAGAACAGGAAAAGAATGGTTTTACTAAAAGAAAAAAAAACGTTGTTTAATTTTGTTTATTAATATTTTGATATTTGTTTTCTTTAATAATTTTTTTACAATAGAATGTTTTTTCTTTTAAGGTGCAGGTATTTAAGAACTAGAAATGTTATGAAAATGTTACAGTTTGTTTGTTAGTAAATTTTTTAACCTACTTAAATTTTTAAAAGACTATTTATACAATCTTACTCTTTTGAAATGTGTTTTTTTTTTAAGAAATTAAATCCGTATAATTTTTATTAATTTTAAGATATGGGCAGTTACGTAATTGAAGAACCGCACACAAAATATTACATACCCATCTGCATAAGCAATTTCTTTTTATACTTAGGAAAGCAGGGTCTTATTAAAATGGTTGTCATAAGAAAACTTCTTGAAAAATGTATTTTTCTTCATGATGCGTTTTTCATCATTTATATTATTTTAATTGTTATAACACAAGAGCCGTTAAAGATAAATGGTTCAAACTTTAAATACGTCTTTTAAAATCGCTTTGCTTTAATTTCAGTTCAAAATTTTTTTTTTTTAAATTACTTTTGAAAATATGACATTTTTTAAGTTGCATTTTTTCAAATTTTTACTTTAAATACTTTTTTTTATTTAAATTGATAT
This sequence comes from Maratus speculifer, assembly GCA_964019185.1. NCBI lineage: Eukaryota > Metazoa > Arthropoda > Arachnida > Araneae > Salticidae > Maratus > Maratus speculifer. Next base: position 175,298,254 of record OZ025292.1, on the reverse strand, counting down.
TTTTGAAATTGCTGAAAGAAAATTATAGCTTATAAATTTGCGTTTATATAAATGAAAAAAAAATAAAATTCTACAAATAATATTTCGAATTATAACAATTAAAAAATACTTTATTTATACATTTTTCCACTTTTTTATACATTTTTTATTTTTAATTTAAAAAAATGTGAGAAGTTTAATCAAGTGATTTTTTTTTGTTTACAAGTAATATAGTTAAACATCACAAAAAATTTCCAAATTTTTACTCAATAGATAAATAATATTTTAAAATGTGTTTAGGACCCTCCTTAATTAGAGCATTTTAGATATTAAGTAACTGAAAATAATTTCTTTTGTAAAAGTGGTACTGACCGAATAAAATTTGTGTAAAAAATGTCGGAGTCAAAAAGGTAAAAATTGTTTTAAAAAAAAAACGCTTTGTATAATTACGTATGTTTTCACACGTGTCACATATTGCTTGTGAAAATCATTTAGAATGTTGCTACTAAAAATTTTAAAGTAATATAATTCGTAATAATTAAATAAAGTTTTCTTAATAATGATAAAATCCGATTGTTTAGTGTAAACTGTGCCAGTATTTAAAAGACGTCTTGGTTTAAGAATATATTAAAATTAATAATCTTGAAAAACTTACTTCAGAGAAAAACTTTCAAAAACATATTATTAACGTACGAGTAATTTTACTTTCAAACGACGCAACATAAATTATATAAGCGATGTGCACAAATTTATTCCAAGGCGAAATTTATTCTGGAATCTTGAAATAACTAAATGAATGTTTTTCTTACAGAAAAACGTTTGGATAAGTGAATGGAATATATGTAGTTCTTTTATTTTTTGAAGGCGACATACTATTGATTTTCTTTTATGGTTAACTTATCAAAAATTAAATGTTCTATGATATTTTTGTAGGAAGAACTGATTAAAATTTTATTTTAGAGAAGAAGGAGAAGCGCAAAAAGAGAATTCCACCCGGCAAAAGAGAAGAACAGGAGAAGAAGGTTTTTACTAGAAATGGAAAACCGTTCGTTGATTTTGTTTATTTATATATTAATATTTGCTTCTAAAATTTGTACAATAGAAAGATTTTTTTTTCAGTTTAATGTGCCGGAATTTATGAACTATAAAAGTTATGAAAGTGTTAAAGTTTGTCAGTTTGTAAATTGTTTGACCTACTTAAACTTTTAAAGGAATATTTAAACAATCTTACTCTTTTGAAATTTTCTTTTCTTAAGAAATTAAATATGCATAGTTTTTATTAATTTTAAGCTATGGGCAGTTACTTATTTGAAGAACCACACACAAAATAATACATATATATCTGCATAAATGATTTGTTTATATACTTAGGAAAACCGAGTCTAATTAAAATGGTTGTCATAAAAAACTTGTTGGGAAAATGCGTTTTTCTACATCGTGAGTTTTTCATCATTTCTCTTATTTTAATTGTTATAACTTAAGTAACATTAAAAATAAATGGTTAAATTTTGAAATATACCGTTTAAATTGTTTGGCTTTAATTTTGATTCAGAAAATTAAAAAAAAAAATTACTTTCGAAAATATAATTTTTATATTAAGATACATTTTTTTCAAATTTTTACTTTAAATATTTTTAATTTTTATTTAAATTGATATTTGTTAAAATCTGAATCAAAGTTAGAGCCTATACATTTCTATTTATATAAATGGAAAAATGGAAAATTCTATACATAATATTTCGAGTTATAATAATTTAAAATTACTTCCCTTTTTTAATTAATTTTAAATTTAATCATATGATTTTTGTCTACAAATTATATGGTTAAACCTCACAACAAATTTCAAAATATTAACTCAATAAAAAAAATATTAATAATGTATCCCGGACTACCTGAATTAGAGAATTTTTGATAGTGTGTAAATGAAAATAACTTATTTTAAAAAGTGACGCCAACTGAATAAAATTTTGTAAGTGAGGCCGGAGTCGAAAAGGTTAAAATTATTTCAGGATAAATTTCATTTTTTTATATGTACGTGTATATTTAGAAGTGTCACATATTGCTTGTAAAAATAATTTAGAAGATTGACATCAAAACCTTAAAAGTATTATATTTCGTAATATTTAAATAAATATTTCCTATGTGTACTATAAAATCTGATTATTTACTGTAAACTGTGCCAGCACTTGAGAGATGTCTTAGTTAAAAATTTAATCAAACTAATATTTTTGGAAAACTTTAAACTCAGAGGAAAACTTTCAAAAACATGTTATTGACGTACGAGTAATTTTACTTTCAAATGACGCGACATAAATCCTGTAAGCGATGTGAACAAATTATTCCAAAGCGAAACTTATTCTAAAATTTCCAAATAACTGCTTGAATACGCTTGGGTAAGTGAATAAATGAAGTTTTTTTTTTTTTTTTTTTTGGCAACGTAGTATTGAATTTTTTTCATGGATAACTTATCAAAAATTTAATGCTTTATGATATTTTTAGGAAAAACTGATAAAATTTATTTTAGAGAAGAAGGAGAAGCGCAAAAATAGAATTCCACCTTGCAAAGGCGAAGAACAGGAGAAGAAGGTTTCTTCTAAAAAAAGAAAACCGCTATTTAATTTTGTTTATTAATATTTTAATATTTCCTTCTAAAATTTGTACATTTGAAAGAATTTTTTTCACTTTAATGTGCTGGTATTTATGAACTATATAATTTATGAAAATGTTACAGTTTGTTTGTTTGTAAATTTTTTCACCTACTTAAGGGGTCATAGGACTTTTAAATTTGGAAATAATGAAAAAAATGACTACATTCAACAATTAATGTCTTAAAATGTATATGTTTTTAAAATACAATTTTTGAGGTGATGAAAGTTATAATAGTGTTATTTCATTTCATATATTTATAAAAGTACAATATGCAGAATTAATATTTATAGGGGGCTTCAAACTGTCAGACATTTGACGAGCAGAAAATTGCCATGAAAACTTACGCGCAGGATTACAAAATAAATTTTGCATCTAGATCAACAATTTTGATGCCCAATTATACTCTAGATTATAATAATTACTCTGAACCTAAATAAATTTGTATTTAAAGCTTTTTTATATTTTTAATGAAACATTTTATTTAGCTTATACAAAATTTTGTAATTTTCAACACTATAACCACCCATAAATTTTTTTCAACAATAAATACCTAAAGTTAGCTACTAAGAATGTATTTATTAAAAATACAAAACATTTCTCAATGGTGCACAAAACAAGAACTTTAATATGAACATGTACAATTAAAATAAAATAAAATTTTGTATTTTTTATAAATACATTCTTAGTAGTTAATTTTTATGGTGCAATTGTCCAGTATATGTTTACTTAAATTTAGGTTCAGTTTATATAGACTAACATAACATATGTCTTCTGAAAATTTCATGAAAAAATATTGAACAGTTTTCAAGTAATCCTGCGCGCTATGCTCGAAAATCTCAATCTGAAAAAAATGACTTTAAAGTTTCATTTTACCAAAACAAATCATTTGGCACTTCGTACGTTTTAGGCTATAACTCGAGTAATTATAGGAATTTTTTAATGCGGTATATTTTATAATGTTCAGAAACGTTTATCCATTAAAATATATTTTTTTGGAAAATCCGAAATTTTTCAAAGCTTAAAAGTCCTATGACTCCTTAAAGGAATATTTATGTAACCTTACTCTTTTGAAATTTTTTTAAAGAAATTATATATGTATAATTTTTATAAATCTTAAGTTATAGGCAGTTACACATTTAAAGAACAGCGCACAAAATAATACATACATATCTCCATTAGCAAGTTTTTTTATACTTAGAAAAACAGAGTCTAATTAAAGTTGTCCGCTATTGAAACAAAATTTATATAATTTTAATAATCATAAATTATTATTCCATAAAATACAAAATATTTTAAAAATATAAAAAAATAATGTTATTACTAATTAAAGGATAAAAAATATTGGTCATTTCATGTATTGTAAAAAAAATTATACTTTTGTAAAAACCTGATTAATTGTTTCCACGAAATCATATGCGCAATCTGAAACATTTTTTTATTAACATTTTCTAACAAAATTGAAAGGCGTTTATGCATTCGATTTGTCTGCCCGGCTGACCCGTAAGTATACTCGGATTATCATGTAATTGGCAAACATTGTTTAGGGTCCCTTAGGCATGTTTGGTAATATATATGAATTATTTGGGATTAATTGTTCATTTACAAGAGTACTCAAAACAATTGCATTGAATTATGGTCTGTTTGGTAAAATCAATCCTTTACAGACTATTTAAATGAAATTATGCTATTTCAGCTTCGTCATGCCCTTTTAAATCTAATTGGTTTTTATTTGCATTCTCTCTGTCGGCCAGCAGTTGTACATATAAAACGAAAGACATATAAAATGTAGAACAAATAGTCGTAGTCTGAATCGTACGTCTGTGTATCGGCCAGCATATAACAGCACACAAACTACTCAACCGAATCATTTAAAATTTTAAATGTATATTTCTTGCAAAATTTTTTTGAGTCATATCAATTTTAGTAAAGTTGGATACATGGTTCAAATACAGGGAAAATCAAACTATCCTGTTACATTGCGGCCGATAAGATAAAGTTGTTTGAAATGTTTTTTAATGATATTACACTCATCAAAATAAAGTAAAATTGGTATGTGTTTATGAAAGTATTAAAATAAACATTTTAGAGAATATACCGCAAAAGAATATTTATTACTCATTTACAGGGCCACATAAATGAATATCATTGCATAATGGTATAGGAGGGGAGGGGGAGCATTATTTGCGGCATATTTTAACTATCTTAAACTATTTCATATGTAATAATATTGATATACGTCACATACGTTTGCTACAAGTTACTTCCTGTGTAATAGAAAATGCGTGTCCATGTTGTTGAATTAGATATCATATTTTACTTAGTAAGCGGTACAGTTTTGTTACATTAATTATGATGTATTGGAAAGCGTTTCTTAATCTTTGCTTGACGCATGATTTTTTCCTTCTTCCTTTACACTAAAAACAATTTTAAAATGAGCGTTTGCAGCGTAGTATACGTTCGTATACGAAATTCTTCTTTATCATAACTTTTATTTTAACAGGAAAGTTTTAATGCGGTTTTCAATCGATGTAATCAATTGACTACAGTTTAATAAAAATGTAAAAAATAACTGTTTTCTTTTTCTATCGGGTTCAAAGCCTCTTATCTCTTATATAACGCTCTTGATTACAGCTTTCATTCTTAACAAAGGCGGCATTATTTAATACAAAAGGATCCAACCGAGATACATGGCTAACAGAATGTAAATAAATATGATTAGTTTTACGAAGACTAATATTTTTTTTACATTTAATTATATATATATATATATATGTTACAGTCCAAACCCGATTTTAGGCCAAACTAGATTGACCTAGGCCAAACCGGTCTATCCTAAAGCCCATCGGATAAACTAGTTTTTCCTAGGCCAAACCGGTCTATCCTAACGCCCATCGGATAAACTAGTTTTTCCTAGGCCAAACCGGTTTATCCTAACGCTCATCGGATAAACTAGTTTTTCCTAGGCCAAACTAGTCTATCCTAAGGCCCATAGTACAAACTAGATTTTCCTAGGCCAAACTAGTTTGGCCTAACTCTTATAGGATAAACTAGATTGGACTGCTGTTTATTGGTCTGAACTAGTTTATCCTAGGCCGATCTAGTTTATCCTAGGCTAATTCAGTTTGGCGTGATTTCATTGAATTCGATGACCGCCTCAACGCCAACATTCTTGTTTGTCCTAGGCTGATCTAGTTTATCCTAGGCCAATGTACTTTTACGTGTTTTTAGCTCACGGGCGTGAAAGCCAGAGAAATAATGAGCTCACAGGTTCTGTATATGCATGTACGCATGTATGTGCGTATGTGCGTACGTGTGTACGTAACGCGATAACTCTTGATCGAGATATCCGATTTGCTTCAAATTTTGGATGTAGGTTCATTCTGATAAGGTACTTTTCAGATTAATTTTGCTAATTCATTGGATAAGAAAAAATGGGGGCGAACGGGAGGCTAATCCCCCACCGTTAATTTAGAGAAATGGATTTATCATGCAGAATTATCAGTTTTCATTTAAAATTTTAGATATAGGATCATTGTGAGAAGGTGCTTCCGTGATTAGTTGTGGATGCTTATTGTTTAAGTCTAAAAGAAAGGGGAATGTAGGTAACACAACATAATTTAGGTAAATGGTTTTTGACAAAGAATTGACGAATTTGCTTCAAATTTTGGATATAGGTTCTTTCTGATAAGGTAATTCCCTGAATAGTTCTGGGGGTTTAATGGTTAAGTATAAAGGGGAAAATGAAGAATTACCCTCTTACCTAGGAAAAACTGGTTTATCTTATGGACATTTAAATAAACAAGATCGGCGTAGGAAAAACTAGTTTATCCAATTGGCGTTAAAATAAAATAGTTTGGCCTAGGTTAATCTAATTTGGCTCGAAATCGGGTTTGGTCGCTAAAAAAGTGTCTCTCACAAGAATAAGTATAAATGTGTGTAAAGAGTCATTGTTTATAACATCAGTACAGAAATTTAACGTGTCCATCGTAGAGACATGATGCATTAATAAACTTGGTGTTTGCTTTTTTTTTTTTGCTGACTTGTGCCAACTGAGATCAGACTTGCATTTATTCTTATTCTTATTCTTATTCTTATTATTATTATTATTATTATTATTATTATTATTATTATTATTATTATTATTATTGCATATTCGAGCCAGATCGGAGCTGAACATAATTTGGAATCGAACAGCGTTTTCCATTTTTGAGAAATTAATTACCTCTCGACATATAACTATTCTTGTCACGGCGTCAAGTTTTCCTTTTCGTAAAGTCGTAAGCAGAAATTCGATTCAAAACGTAAGTTTAATAGTATTTTTTAAAGGTACATCGCTTTTATGATAAAATAGTTAACGCCATCCGATTACATATTTTATTAATGAGAATTCCTGTTAATGCCATTTCCAAAAATAAATTAGTTCTTAAATGTGTTAGGATGCAGCTCTTTTGGATTTGGGAAAAGTCTTAAGGAATGGCAGAGAAACATATTCACAAATCTACTTTTTATTGAACAGATTCAATAGTTATGATATTTATAACTCTCCTTTTTTTTCTTTCGTTCTAAACTACATACTAATTATTTAATGAATCCAAATTTGAATATTGAAAGGTTTAAGAATTAAAATAATCAATAATACATCGTGTATTTGCCATTTTGTGAACATATCGTAATTTAAAAATACATTGTAAATTTATCCAATTAATATGTATGCAGTATGTTTTAAAGGAATTCTAATTGTATGTTAAGTAAAATCCGAATTTTCAGAAAAAATTGAGTAGGGCCAGATTGAGCCGGAGCTGGCCTCTTTTCACTGACTTTTGTACAGGCAGGGTTTGGGCGGAACTTTTAATTTTTACACAGGGTCACGGCAAAATGACTTTCCTTCGGGAAAGGCGGGGCCCGGACCTTCGAAATTCCGGCCCGTGCAAACCACTGAGATTAGTCAACAACCCTTCTAATAAATTACATTATATAAGGGTGATAACAAAACCACTTTGAACAAGGTTAGCTATGGAGCAGTAGTCGGGTTCAATATTAAAAAGAATATTGCCCAATTAAACTGATGGCTTTCATTCACAGGCTGTTTACACTAATTGTGTATTACAGCCTTATTTTTTTAAAGAATAACATCCTCGAAAACTAAAGTAAGTTGGATTACTTTTTCCCATTTCCCCCAATTATACTTAACCATTGAACCCCCAAATCTAATCACAGATACGCTTTATAAAATTAAACAATTATCTAAAATTCGAAGCAAATCAGATAATTTTGCTTAAAAAACCATTCATCTGATTTAGGAGGGCAATTCTCCACCCTTCCCTTTATACTTAATCATTAAACCCTCCAAACAATTTACGGATTCGCCTTATAAAAAAAACTACATTCAAAATTTACGGAAATCGGATAAATCTGCATAAAAACCCATTTATCGAATTTAAGGAAGGCGATAAAACGCCCACTACCCCATTATACTTAACCAAAAGAAAAAACCCAAATTAATTAATCAAATGAATTCATGTCCAAAATTTTAAGCAAATTTTATAATTCTGTATTATCACAATTTATCTAATTTAAGGGAAAACATAAATTGTAAGTTTCCCCCTTATATTTAACCGAAGAAGCACCAAAATTAATCAATGAAGAACTTCATCAGAATAAACAAATCCAAGATTAGGGGCAAATCGGTTAATTCTGCATGAAAAACCCATTTGCCAAAATTAGGCTGGATTCCCCCCGTTCTTCCCGTTGTTCTTATTCAATTAACCCCCAAAACTAATTAGGGAAGCGCTTTGCCAGAATGAATTTATTTGTAAAATTGAAGCAAATCAGTAAATTCTGCATGTAAAAAACATTTACATAAATTATGGTGCGTTACACCTATTCCCTCTCCCTTTATACTTAAACAATGAACACCCACAACTAATCATGGAGGCGCCTCAAGAAAATGCTCCTATATCTAAAATTTTAATAAAATATGATAATAATGCATGGAAACCCATTTATTTGAATTAAGGGTAGGGGCGAATCAGCCTCTCGTTCTCCCCCCCCCCCCTTATTCTTCTCCAATGACCTTCCAAAATTAAACAGAAAAGCTCCTCATAAGAATAAACCTATATTGAAAGTTTGATGAGAATCGAGTATTTCTATCAAAAATTATTGCGTTACGTACTTACGTACATACATAGATACAGAACCTACGGGCATATTAGTTCTCAGGCTTTGGTAGCCTGATGAGATAAAACATGTCAAATTACATTATTTCTATCAAGAGTTATCGCGTTACGCACATACGTACGTACATACATGCATACCTACATACATACAGAACCTGTGAGCCCATTATTTCTCTGGCTTTGACGCCCGTGAGCTAAAAACACGTAAAACTACATTGGCCTAGGATAAACTAGATCAGCCTAGGACAAACAAGAATGTTGGCGTTGAGGCGGTCATTGAATTCAATAAAATCACGCCAAATTGAAATGGCCTAGGATAAACTAGATCGGCCTAGGATAAACTAGTTCAGACCAATAAACAGCAGTCTAAACTAGTTTATACTATAAGAGTTAGGCCAAACTAGTTTGGCCTAGGAAAATCTAGTTTGTCCTATGGGCCTTAGGATAGACTAGTTTGGCCTAGGAAAAACTAGTTTATCCGATGAGCGTTAGGATAAACCGGTTTGGCCTAGGAAAAACTAGTTTATCCGATGGGCGTTAGGATAGACCGGTTTGGCCTAGGAAAAACTAGTTTATCCGATGGGCGTTTGGATAAAACGGTTTGGCCTAGGAAAAACTAGTTTATCCGATGGGCGTTAGGATAGACCGGTTTGGCCTAGGAAAAACTAGTTTATCCGATGGGCGTTAGGATAGACCGGTTTGGCCTAGGCCAATCTAGTTTGGCCTAAAATCGGGTTTGGCCTGTAACATATATATATATATATATATATATATATATATATATATATATATATATATATATATATATATATATATATATATATATATATATATTCTTGTACTGTCCCTTAACGGCTCTAAAAAGCAATTTTAAATGAAACATAACAATAATTAAAGCTTCAGAACTTCAGAATTTACAAAAGTGATACTTTCGTATTAGCCGCATGCTGGTATGTAAAATCCGAAGGAATTACGAATATTTTACTGCTTACAACAGCTTAATTAAGATTTTTTTTTAGAATTTCATAGGTTTAAGAACTTAGTTTGATTGCATGTGATTTATTTATATTATTTTGCTACAATATTTAATAATTGACGAATTTTTAATTTCATGTGCAATGCATTAATGCTTTAAATAGAGCAGCAAGCGATATATATATGTTACAGGCCAAACCCTATTTTAGGCCAAACTAGATTGGCCTAGCTCAAACTAATTTATCCTAAAGCCCATCGGATAAACTAGTTTTTCCTAGGCCAAACCGGTCTATCCTAACGCCCATCGGATAAACTAGTATTTTCTAGGCCAAACCGGTCTACCCTAACGCCCATCGGATAAACTAGTTTTTCCTAGGCCAAACTAGTCTATCCTAAAGCCCATAGGACAAACTAGTTTTTCCTAGGCCAAACTAGTTTGGCCTAACTCTAATAGGATAAACTAGTTTAGCTTGCTCTTTATTGGTCTGAACTAGTTTATCCTAGGCCGATCTAGTTTATCCTAGGCCAATTCAATTTGACGTGATTTTATTGAACTCAATGACCGCCTCAGCGCCAACAGTCTAGTTTGTCCCAGGCTGATCTAGTTTATCCTAGGCCAATGTAATTTTACTTGTTTTTAGCTCACAAGCGTCAAAGCCTGAGAAATAATGGGCTCGCAGATTCTGTATGTATGTATGTACGCATTATGTACGTATAAGCGTACATATGTATGTAACTCGATAATTCTTGATTGAAATATCCAATCTGCTTGAAATTTTGGATGTAGGTTCATTCTGATAAGGTACTTTTCTGATTAGTTATAGGAATTCATTGGATAAGAATAAAGGGAGGGGTGAACGAGAACCTAATTCCCCAATGTTAATTTAGAGAAATGGATTTTTCATGCAAAATTATCAGTTTTCATTTAAAATTTTAGACATAGGATCATTCTAATAAGGCGCCTCCGTTATTAGTTGTAGATGTTTATTGTGGATGTTCAATGTTTAATTATAATTGGGGGAAATGGGAAAAGGTAATCCCCCTTACTTTATTTTTCGATGGTGTTATTCTTTTAAAAAATAAGGCTGTAATACACAATTAGTGTAAACAGCCTGTGAATGCAGAGCCATCAGTTGAATTGGGCAATATTCTTTTTAATATTGATCCCTTCTACTGTTCCTTTGCTAACCTTGTGCAAAGTGGTTTTGCCATCACCCCTATATAATGTATTTTATTCGAAGGGTAGTAGAATGTAGTTTAGGTTTGCACGGGCTGAGATTTCGCGTCCCGGGCTTCACTCTTCTGGAAGGAAAGTTATTTTGCCTTGACCCGGTGTAAAAATTGGAAGCTCACCCTGAGTCCTCGTGTACAAAGATCAGTGAAAAGTGACTTACTCCGGCTCGATCTGGCCCTACTCAATTTCTGCAAAAAAAATCAAATTTTACTTCACATACAATTAAGATTCCTTTAAAAAAATACTGCATACATATTTATTGGATAAATTTACAATTTAATTCTAAATTACGATGTGTTAGCAGAATGGAAAATTCACGATGTATTATTGATTATTTAAATTCTCAGACCTTTCAATATTAAAATAGGGATTCATTAAAAAATTAATGTGGTTTGGAACAAAAGAATAAAGGAGAATTATGAACATCATAACTTTTGAATATGTTTAGTAAAATGTAGATTTGTGTATATATTTCACTGTCATTCCTTAAGGCTTTTCTCAAATCCAAAAAAGCTACATCCTAAGACATTTATGAACTGATTCCTTTTCGGAAATGCATAAGATTAACAGGCATTCTCACTCAGAAAATATGTAATCGAATGTCGTTAACCATTTTTTCATAAAAGTGATGTATCTTTGAGAAAATACTATTAAATCTACGGTTTGAATCGAATTTCCGGTTATGACTTCACGGAAAAGAAGAGCTTGACGCCGTGACAAGAATAACTTATATGTCGGCAGATAATTAAATTCTCAAAAATGTAAAACGCTGTTCGATTTCAAATTGATGTTATAAGCAATGACTCTTGACACACAGTTATATTTATCTAGTGAAAAATAAGTTTTTACCGGCCAAACCCGATTTTGAGCCAAATTAAATTAGTCTAGGCCAAGCTATTTTATCCTAACTCAAATTGGATAAACTACTTTTTCCTACGCCAAACTTGTTTATCTAAATGCCTATAGGATAAACTAATTTTTCTTAGATAACAGGGAAATTTCTCATTTTTCCCTTCATACTTAACCATTAAACCCCAAAACTACTCAGAGAATCGTCTTATCAGAAAGAACCTTTATCCAAAATTTGGAGCAAATCCGTAAATTCTACATCAAAAACCATCTATCTAAGTTATGGGGATGGTTGCCTACATTGCCCTTTCTTTTACACTTAAAAAAAAGATCCACAATTAATCACGAAGGCGCCTTATCAGAATGATCCTATATCTAAAATTTTAAATGAAAACTGATAATTCTGCATGAAAAATCCATTTCACTAAATTAACAGCGGGGGATTAGCCTCCCGTTTGCCCCCCTCTTATACTTATTCAATGAATTCCCAAAACTAATCAGAAAAGTATCATATCAGAATGAACCTACATCCAAAATTTGAAGCAAATCGGATATTTCTATCAAGAATTATCGCGTTACGTACGTACATACATACATGCGTACATGCATACATACAGAAATTGCGAGCCCATTATTTCTCAGAATTTGACGACTGTGAGCTAAAAACACGTAACATTACATTGGATAAACTAGATCAGCAGAAGACAAAGTAGAATGTTGGAACTGGGGCGGTCATTGAATTCCATAAAATCACGCCAAATTTAATTGGTCTACGATAAACTAGATCGTCCTAGGATAAACTAGTTCAGACCAATAAAGGACAGACTAAACTAGTCTACCCTATAAAAATTAGGCCAAACTAGTTTGGCCTAGGAAAAACTAGTTTGTCCTACGGGCATTAGGATAGACTAGTTTGGCCTAGGAAAAACTAGTTTATCCGATGGGCGTTAGGATAAACCGGTTTGGCCTACGAAAAACTAGTTTATCCGATGGACGTTAGGATAAACTAATTTGACCTAGGCCAATCCAGTTTGGCCTAAAATCGGTACATATATATATATAACCATTAATTATAAAACAATATATATCAATAAAACACAAAAAATGAAATTAATATAAATATATGAGTGGGTGTGTATGTATGTACATAACAATTTCAAAATATTGCAAATTATGATCTATTTTAAATATAGTATATATACGTGCGTGTGTGTGCGTATGTGACACAATCGGTGACGTTGGGAAAGTATTATAAGTTCGAAGAGTGAAGAAGGTTAGCTAATAACATAATTTTGAGCAATAAATAACAATATATAGGCATCGATATGGTTACAGAAGACAATGGACAAAAAAAACTAGAGTCTCTCCTAAAAAAATAATCAGTTGCAGCAAAAAATCTTTATTTAGCTAATAAAAGTTGTCTACAGTTAGATGGAAAAGATACTATAGAATTAAACATGATCACATAGTTGGTTACATAAAATTATGTCAGCAAACAAATTAGCTAAAAATTTTACTAAATTAATAGTAAAATGTTACATTACGGTTTTAACATGCCCTACAACTGGATCCGAGGGTTTTGAAACAAGAACCATGATAAAAAGTTCTACTTTGACATGATACAAGGTATTTAATAGGTAGAGCATAGGAATACAAAAAAGTCACAATGTGCAGAGATTGTAGTCTGTAGATGAGCTTAATTCGCAAGTCGCTTGGTACACCCAGAAAAGAAGTAAAATCCCCCAGAAAGCGTGCTAATGCATTCAAAGCGTCCTTCAAAAAAACAAAAAGATTATGATTATGAAAAAGAATATTCTATTAAAAAATTAATTTAGGCTGAGAAAAATATTGGCGTGCATTTAAAAAGAAATTTGAGAGTGAAATGTAAAATGGAATAAAAGTATGATATGCATTGTAAACAGAAAACAATAAATTAATAATAAATTAATTAAAGGACATAAATTTAATTAAAAGGGATAAAAAATTTAAAACAAACTTAATATAATTCAAAACTTAAAATATGTATATATGTATTTAAATAATCGTAGAAAATTATTTTTAAAAATCATAAAATATCAGTAAATTGATATATGATTTCTAACAAACGGAATATTCTTTTTCCTATTCAACGTTTTAATAAAAATTAAAATCATGCCATTTTTAGAAGTTTAAAAAATTTCCGTTAAAGCAAAATATGTTGATCAATTGATATCATTGTCAAAATGACGTCATTGTTACTCACGTAACTTTTTATTTTACCATATACATTCAAAGAAATATTTTTAGTCATTTCTTTACCATTTCTGTTAATAATGTACATTGTAAGATATAAGCTGTATTTGGCAATCATGAATTAATTAATAAACGATTTAAAGATGAATGCATTAGTCAAAGTCTGATCAGGCCACAGTGGGGCACAACATCCTTTTTGTTAAATGAAATTTTTTTTTGTTCCTATTATCTCGCATGTGTTAAAGCTGTTGATATCATCACAAACAGTCAAGTGCCGATAACTTTCATATTTAAAGTGTCATCGATTTGCGATTAGCGACAAAATGTCCATCTTGCAAGCTAAATTCGCATTTCTAAAATAAACTACGGAAATTTATGAGCACGTTTTCTAACCTTATGAAAACATATAAAGTAAAAAACATATCACAATGAAATCTACTATAAAGTAAATAATTTATTTATGTGTGACATGGTATAAGCATGCGTATTTGGAAATAGGCAGAGATATGGAAACATATAAATGTATATGAATAAAAAATACCTTATGGAATATATTTAAGTATTAATGAGATACACACGTCACGTGCCTGAAGAAATTATTTGTAATAATCCTAATCAGTTAAATGCACTTACTTCATTTTTCTACAGTGGACGAATCTTTATTTCATAAATATTTTCGTGCGCTATTTTATTAATTATATAAAATACAAATTTATGGCATTATCGGCATTAAAAAAGATTTATATTTTTCTTTATTTGTTAATTTCTTACACTTCAGATAAAAATCTCAAAACAAATTTCAATAACATTGATTCAGTGAAAGTATAGTTTTAACTGCTCTATTTGAAATTTGAAATGGTCTTGAAATATTATACTATATGAATCTAATAATATTACGTGAAAAATATAAGGATAATAAATTCACTAGTTTACAAAATTAAACTTTTTGTCTGTTGCTGCGAATTCTGTGATTGATAATGTTCACTTATGACTTGTTTTTGTCAAATCTAACCGAAAAAGTTTTTGAGCAGCTCGAGTTACTTTGTTTTTAATTTTTATCATTTACGCATATATATTAATCGATAACAGGCGTATTTTACTGTGTTAAGATTACTTTCTCAAGTTTATGCGTCATGAGTAGTTCAAGGAGATGTTGTTTAAACAATCCAGATCATTTTTGCTATACATGCGGAGAATATGTGTTTAACAATTGTAGAAAAGTTATATCAGAGTTGGTGAAAAATACCTATTTTGAGTAGTTTGGGATGCTCTTGGATAAAAATGAGGTCTTGGGCACCCAATTGTGTTTGTAAATCATGTGTGGAATATTTAAAATTATGGAAAAGTGGTAAATGAAGTGCCTTTAAATTTGGAGCACCGGCTATTTAGCGAAAACCACGAAATCATCTCGAAGACTGTTATTTTTGTAACCTGAACGTAAACGGTTTAAACACTAAAAATCGAGCTAAATGGTAATACCCAAGTACTAGTTGTGTTCAACGTCCAGTGAAGCGTTCATCTGACTCTTCAGAGCCTAAAAATATATCTGAACCATTAGAACAAGATATTGAAGGACCAAACTCATCACAAAATGATGCTGATTTTGAAGATATGTCAAATGAGCCAAAATGCTTTTCCCAAAATGAGTTAAATGATCTTGTAAGATATTTAAATCTTTCTAAACAAGCTTCAGAATTGTTAGCATCAAGACTAAAAGAAAAAAATTACTTTCTTCAGATATAAAATAAGTTTTTTATAGTAAAAGAGATACAGAATTACGACGTTATTTTTCCGAAGAAAACGGTATTACCTTTTGTTCAGATATCAAAAACTTTTTGATAAAAATGGGCTTGAAACAATACGAACCAAACGACTGGCGTTTATTCACTGACAGCTAAAAACATAGCCTAGAATGTATTCTATTAGATAATGGAAATAAATACACTGGGGTACATATTGCCCATAGTAAAAAGTTAAAGGAAGAATATTGTAATATTTCGCTAGTCTTGAACAAAATAAAATATAATGACCATAAGTGGCAAATTTGTGTCGATTTAAAAATGGTAAACATTCTTCTCGGTAAACAAAGTGGTTATACCAAGTTTCTCGTTTTATATGTCTTAGCGATAGTAGAGCTAAACAAGAGCATTCGGTGAGAAAAAACTGACCCTTGAGAGAAAATATGGAGCTTGGAAAGCACAATATTGTCCACTATTCATTAATATCGCGTGACAAAATTATCCTTCCACCATTACATATGAAACTGGGCATCATGAAACAGTTTGTAAAATCATTAGATAAAGACGGGAACTGCTTTTCTTACATTTGCCAAAGATTTCCTCAGCTCACTAAGGAAAAGATTAAAGCCGGTATTTTTGATGCCCCCCCCCCCCCAAATCAGACAACTTACGAAATATACTCAATTTAGAAATTCTATTACTGCGTTAGAACTATAGGCTTGGACAGCTTTCGTCTCTGTGATGCAGAATTTTCTCGGAAATAAAAAATCTGAAAATTATATTGAACTTGTAGAAGACCTTCTGCTACAATTAAAAAAATATGGGGTGCAATATGAGCATAAAACTCCACTTCCTCCATAGTCACCCGGACAGGCTTCCGGAAAATTTAGGAGATATGAGCGAAGAGCAGGGAGAGCGTATGCATCAGGACTTTTGCGTCAAGAGCGCTATCAGTTTTTCTGGGATATGAATATGATGTCTGGCGGTTGTTGGCCTCTGATACGTCATTTTCCAAAGTCTACACATCGGAGAAGAGCTTTAAAACGAAGTTTTTTAGAACTCAGTGATTAATTATTTTTTTAGTAAAGTTTTTCTTAGTAAATACATGTTTTTTCTGCTTAATACCTACATAGCTGAAACTCAGAAACTAGAGCTGATTAAAATATTCTAATTATATTTTTGAAAATAGCATATCATATGTAGTCAGCAACAGCTAAATTTTTTTCGGCAACAAATGTACTGTAAACTAGTATTATTTATCAATCATTGCAGAAAGACACAAAAAATTTAAACTTCTAAATACAATTCCATACTAATGTAAGTAATCAAATTCATCAATAAGAATACATATTCCTGATTAACTACATAAATCTTACTAATTTAATTTACATGCGTGAAATAACTTCCATAAGTAACAAAATTTGTCTTCGTTGTTTAGTCAATTATCTAAAAAAGCTTATTGTAACGTTTTGTACTATAATCATAATAAATAAATAAATAAATAAATAAATAAATATAAAATCCGTCCTAGTACCATTCAGATTTCCATATAGTCTAAAATCTTATACATGCATTAAATCATATTATTTTCTAAATATGGAGAGATTAAATCATTTACTAACCCTTGTGAAAAAAAAATTATAATTTTCAAGTTTCTTTATACAAAATTAACTGTATTCATGTTTTTCCTTCAGAATGCTTTCTTCTCAAAACATGTTTTTTAAGAAACTATTAAATACAACTGCATACTGATTTAACTAAGATAAACACAATTTTTTCTTAAATTTATGTTTCAAACTTTGATTTTCCCACACAAATATTGTATGATCGAATTCTAGTTATATCAGTTTCAGGATGAGTTCCATATCCTGTTCCAAAATAGCGCAAAAAGGCCATTTTAGTACAATGCCAAATTTTTCAAGGAAGCGGAAGGACATGGTTTTGAATTATCACAAAAATACATTTTTTCATATTATAAAAGTTAAGAATGTATCATTTTAAAATATATTACACATGTAATTATGTATATACAGAACGTCCCGCAAGTCCGTGAACAAACTTGGAGGGGAGGTAGGGAACATCGTTAAGAACCATAATTACACAGGAAAGAATGAGTGGAAACATCACCCTCAAGTGATACAGAGATATATGTAGTGAACTGTAGAAATTGAAGGTTGTACGATTTTCATTTCTAAGAAATAATCCCAGATGGAACCATCGCTCGGCAGGTATTTCTAACCACGATTTTCCAGCAGAGAAAAGTGACTGTTGGGCTTACGAATTTTAAAGAATTTGATTATTAATGACTTTCTGACTTCTCTTTCTTCTTTTTACCATATCTGTACAATGTAGATGTTTTCTGGGAGCCTGAAAGTGTAGGATGAAAATTTAACAGCACCGTTTTCTTGCTCCACAATCATTTAAATATCTAATTAATTGTTACGTAATTTTAATTATGTTTCTTTATATTTTTAGTAAATGTAACCAAGAATTGTGAGCGCATTAAATGATTCTACAAAATCATCCAACGGGTCTTCAAAAATAAGAAATTAGTTACACCAACTTGTACTAATAAATTATCCACATATTTTTTTTTTATTTGCAACATAATAAAACTTGAAGAACCCCCCGTGAAATATGCGTCGATAGTCGAATTTGTGGAGGAATGCTCAAGTCAGGAGCCAATTATTTTCATTTATTTATTTATGAAGAAGAAAACTGTAATATATTATAAAGGGGCAGTATTAATTGATAACTTAAATTATAAGAATATAAAGACAAAGTAAGACAACCATAAAGAAAGCGCTGTAAATAGCTTTTTACATTCAAAAGAGTATAATGGATGATTTACAAGAATCAGAGAATATGTTCTAAATTACTTCCATTGGTATTGATGCAAGTGTGACACCTTTGCGACATGGATTGGTGAACATTTTCGAAGATTCCAGTTGTTGCATTGTTAGTAGCTGACACGATGGAGATTTGTGCCTTTGCGTAAATTTCAGAATTTACAGACGTATCACAATATGCACACGTATCCACAATGCTTTTTTACCCTTTTAAGACCGGACGAGATGTATCCCTTGAAATTGTAATGCCGACTGAAAGTAAAACTTGTTCTACAAATACTACCTGTTGATAAAAAATTATACTTTACTTTTTCTACATATCAGAATGATCGTCCCATTCGTTTTTTTTTTTTTTTTGTTTTACATACGACTGAGAAATAAATTTTTAAAAGAATGTTTAACCCTCACAATCGTGTGGGTTAGCCATTTATCCCAACTCGTCCCACCTCGCCCCGCACAGTCGTGCGGGTTGGTCTTAAAGATTTAAGCCATCCTACAGAAAATAATCAAGAGGAGATAAATCAGGCGAGATGGGAGACGGGGAATGCAACAGAACCACCCGGCCCAATCCAATTATTTCCAAATGTCCGATCCAAATGGTCACTTACGCACCTTGCGGAATGAAATGGCGTCCTATTATGTTGAAACTACATTTAGAGTCAAACATGTTCTGGGCATTATTAAGCATTTGCAAAAGAACATCCTAAATATAAACAAGATCTTTGCGAGCGTAAAGGCTAGATAGTTAGATGTATGGCCCCACTAAACTGTCCGTCACGATACTCGTCCACACATTAACAGTAAAGTGTTATTGTACAACTCATATTCCGGTTCTGTGTTCGTTTGATTATGTCGTTTGATTATGTGTGATTACTGCCCGTTTGATTCATGTTGATCACACGCAGTCGGTGTCTGCAATGAGGAAACATCGCGTACTAAAATTGAGAGCTCGTAGACACAGTGCCACCTATAAATTTCTGCCAATGCACTCCTGTGTAATAGCGCTTCTTAACAATTTTTTTCTTTCTCCCTTTCAATTTTGTACAAGAAGTTCTGGAACACCCTATAGGTATAAATATATAAATACACATTATATACATATATATATACTTGCATATATTTTTTAAATTTTATACTTTTCACATTTTACATATTTATTATATGTATGAAATTAAAACATAACATTATGTTATACACATTATTATATACATTTCAAGATTTACAAAATGCGCAAAATATGTATGTACATAGTATTACACTTATAGAAAGATATTGTTTTAAAAACCTGGAAAATTATAAACTTAGAAAAATTTATTATAAAAAAATATAAATGCAAAATTATTACTTATACACCAATTACCAGTGGCATTCAAGTAAGTATAAAAAGGGGGCAATTCTAAATGTTGGGGATTACAACAATCGCATAAAAAGATTTATCGCGAAAAACCAGAACATGATATGGATGAATGCACTTAATGTATTATTCTTTAACATTACTTGCATGTCTTTAAGTACAAGTTTTTAAAAAAAGTAAAAAAAAAATCGTCCTCTATATTTGGCGTACGGAGAGTAGTGTATGCAATCCAGATTCTAATGTAATTATTTGAAAATATCACTATTATGTGTAATTAGGTAATGTTATATATACTGCATATAAATACATATTTTCTTCACACATTTATTATATTATATTAATTCTGTGTTCAGATACTATTTATGTGATATTACCAATATCAAACTTTGGCGTGTCGAAGATACAGTCAAGACAAACTATTTTAACACAGTGTCGTTTTGCAACTAAGAACTTTGTTAAAACAAAAGAATATTCTTGACCATGTAAGCACATTTAAGACAATTAAATAGCGTATATGTAATATTTTTGACAGAATATTGTTGTGAAAGAATATAATTTATGTCTAAACAGAAGCTAGTTCTAAGAAATTGTTATCGTTAACAAAGATAACATAAAAATAAATGTAACAAAACTGAAATATTGCAAAAATTATATGAGTAAAGCTTTCAAGATAAGCTGAATACGTCATATTAATCTTTTATTTATTTTTTCCTTTAATCAATTCTCAGACAGTATTGCTAAATCTATTGTGTTTAAAAACATAACTAAATGTGAAAATTATATTTTAGTTTTTTCAAAGCAGACATTTCTTAAAGAGCCAGTTATTTTCTTTAAACAGGCCAAATTAAAGCAGAATATAATTAACATTTTTGTAAAAATAAACTTTAATAAATTAAATACCATAAATTTATTATATTTTCAATAAAATAATAAGTAGATTATGATATTTTTTTAAAATATCATCAGGAATATCTTATAAAAATTGTATCGGTTTAACAAATATTAATTTTTTAATTAAACTCTATTCATTTTTAATTAAAATAAAAATATTTTTATATTCGATGTTTTAATATATCGTTATTTCGATGTATTAGTAGAAAAAAAGAGATACAATATTGTTTTTACTTAATCATTGTCCTGCACAACTCCTGATTATCCGCGGTCTTTATTTTTTAATCCTTTAAAAGAACAAGGTCAGAAAGCCACTCAGTACACTACTTCAAACAAATAAAATATCTGCCGGCTCGGCCTTCAGGCGAAGTTATATTTCGAAGTTAAATGCTAATTTCACTAACAAAAAGTAAATTATAATTAGAGATAAACTCTGTTTAACAATTTTATTTGGCCGATTTTAAAAAGTTTTTAATTTTATTTTTCTCTAAGAGCTGATTTTATCAGAGTCATGTGAAGGCAGTATTAAAAGACAGTTTACCGAGCTCAACAATTCCAAAATTTCTAACACTGTTTCAGTCTCATTAAAAAAAATTAAACTTGCTGAAGGGATTTTTAAAGATATTTATGAGCGACCTAGTGTTTTTATTTTTCATTCTATTAATTAGGACTTGATTTATAAATAATTATTTTCTCGACCAAATTTTTCTTTTCTATCACTATCTCTTCGGAAAATTCGATTCAAAATGCCCACTTTGCTAGTGCATTTTTTAAAAATATATTCTGTCTTTATGAAAAAATGGACCAATATGGCATATTATATACTTTCTAAACAAAAGAACCTTCTAATTGAAAATCAGAAATGAATTAAAAAAAAATTAGACAAAAAATAAGAAGTTTGAATTTGAGTATAAGCCCAATTGTTCCAGCACTATCGCATGAAGAAATTCAGTTCAAAATACCCACATTAACAGCATTTTTTTTAAATATATTCTGCCTTTAATAAAAAGTAGACCAATACGGCAAATTATAATAGTTTATAAATAAGAGAAAGTGCATGTATTTGAGAGCAAAAATGAAGTTAAAAAAAGAGTCAGAACGTAAACAATTTGTTATTTGTTATTTGCCTTTAAATCTTCCAGCATGACTGTTTCGGAAAATTAGATTCAAAATGCCCAGTTTGACAGCATTTTTAAAAATATAGTCTGATTTTATTAAAATATCTACCATTACTTCAAATAATAACCAATATAGTTTCTGAATAAAGGAACCTGCCAAATGAAAGCGTTTGAGGGTAAAAAGAATTTTAAAATGAGTCGTAAAGTAAGCAAATTGGATTTAAGTAACCTTTAATAAGATAATTTTTCTTCTGCTCCTATTTTTATTTGATTTTATATACTATAAGAATTGTCAATCAATATAAAAGTTGTAGGTGTTATTGTGAAAATATTTAACAAATTTAAGCGGATTTGAAACTTTGTAAAATGAGAAAGCTATGATTTTTTTTTTCTTCAACTCCCTCTGCCCTTTTATGTTTTTATTTTATTTTTTATTTTATTTTTTATTTTTATTTTCGTTAAAAGTTGGTTTTATCCAAAATTTGTGGGTTTAAAACTTGCAGTTAATATTAAGAAGATTTATAATAAATTTAATTAGATTTCACATTTTAAAAATTTACGAAGTTATGATTTTTTTTTTCTTAAAAACCCTATTTTAACACTAGAACGACCAAGACCGTCATTTTGACGGTTTTCAAATTTCGTGCTTAAAAAATTGATATAATTTATGGCGAGTTCCAAAACTTTATGATACGACTTTTAATAAAACATAAGAATATTTAAATATTCATACCCAATTTCCTCTCACCCACTTTAATTTTCGTAATCAGTATGACCTATACCTATTTATACCAAGACCCGTCAAATTGACGGCTTTGGCAATTAACAAACTCATCCCGAAGGGATGCGGACTTCCCCATTTTCCAAATGGTCTAGCCTTTTTCGCCCATGCGCAGTCTGCTACAGGCTTCATATCAAACGTATCAGTAACTGTTAAATGTAATTAGGACGCGATCATTATCAATTGTACTTCTAATGTGATAACGTTCTTATTGAAAAGTGCAGTCTGTGAATAGTGTAATCTGTATAAAGTCTAATCTGTTAAAAAAGTATGAATATATTTTTATGAAAAAAATAACATTTATTTTTTGTAAATTCTAGTCAAAAATGAAACGATTTCGAGAAAGAAAAACAATATTCGGAGAATATAAAGAACTTACTAGTATAAATGAAGACTGTTCGGACACTAATTCAAGTAATAATACTGACTCTAAAAATTCTGGAGATGAAATTGAAGTACGAGATATTGAAGAAAGTGAAGAAGAAGAATATGAAAGTGAAGATTCAGAGAGTGAAGATGAAATTCCCCAAAAGAGCCACAAACGCAGAAAGCGATTGCGAATAATTTCAGATACTGAATCGGACAGCCAAAAATAAACTGAAAAAAGACAGGAAAAAGAAATTGCTCTCGACGGTACTGAATGGGAAGAAATAGAGAATGGTTGTGTTGGTAGACTCCCATGACACACTATATTCAAGAATACTTCAGGCCCAACTGGTTATGCGAAACGAAACATTATGCTTGGTAATGTTAGAAGTGCATTTAGACTTATAATTGATAATCGAATGATGAAGCACATAAAAACTTGCACTGAGCTAGAGGCCAGAAATGTTTTACAGAAGGACGATTGGAAAATTACTATTGAAAAATTGTATGCGTTTGTAGCTATTTTGTGTGCTCGAGGAGCCTATGAAGCGAGAAATTTGAAATTATCCTATTTGTGGTCAGAAAAATGGGGACATTTTTTCTTTCACGAAACTATGAGTAGAAATAGATTTCTAGAAATTATGAGATTCATTCGTTTTGACAAAAAAAGTGAGAGGAGTGTTCGCTTACGAACTGACAAATTTGGATTAGCTTCCGAAATTTGGAAGTTCTTTATTGATAACAGCCAAGCTTGTTACAAACCAGATCAGAATATAAGCGTAGATGAACAATTGTTTCCCACAAAGGCAAGATGCAGATTTCTGCAATATATGCCCAACAAACCAGGCAAATTTCGAATTAAATTTTGGTTAGCTGTAGACGTGCGAAGTAAATATCTTATAAATGGCTTTCCCTGTTTAGGCAAAGACGAACTTAGACCATCAGGAGTACATTTGAATGAATTTGTAATTTTGAATCTTGTAAAAACTACGTAAATTGTGGAAGGAATATAACAACGGATAATTTTTTACAAGTATGCAGCTCGCAAAGAAGCTACTGGCCAAAAGAAACAAGTCTTGTTGGAACTATACGAGCAAATAGAAGAGAATTGCCGAAAATAGCTAAAGTTAGAAAAAGATAACATGGCTCTTTTCTCCACAAAACTCTACAAAGAAAATGATATTATTTTAACAGTTTACAAAAGTAAGCCTCGTAAAAAAGTACTACTTCTTAGCTCAAAACATAAATCTGTAAAAATTGCTTCTAATCGAAAGCAAATTCCTGCAACTGTGACATTTTACAATGAGACAAAGCTTGGAGTAGACGTAGTTGACCAAATGGCCCGCAAATATAAATTAAAAGCAGGGTCACGTAGATAGCCTTTGCAGGTGTTTTATAATATTTTGGACTTGGCAGCAATCAATGCGTGGATTTTATATAAAGAAACTTGTGATAAAAATATAACTAGAAAACAATTTTTATTTCAATTATCCGAAGAACTCTCCAGTGAATACAGGTGCTGCAGAAAAAAAGTCTCCTCCCAAAAACAAGAATGGAAATCAATGGATTGTGTTCTAAAAAATTCACAAAATATTCCTTATGATCGCAAATCTTGCCAAATTCGATTATGCAACAAAAACAAAGCGATTTATACTTGCAATGTATGCAACAAATATGTTTGTGGTAAGTGTTCATCTAAGATAACATGTACTTGTAAAATATGTGCCTCATGATTATTTCATTCATATCAAATATGCTGTACTATAAATGCAAATAGAAAGTGTTTTTTTTAATTAATAATTAATGAATTAATACATTAAATGTTATTTTTGTTAAATTATATGTATATTTAATTTATATTAACTAAGTCAAATATCTTTGTGGAAAGTGCTCATCTAAGATAAGAGACACTTGTAAAATATCTGTCTTATAATTAGTATTTCGTGCATATCAAATGTGATATACTGTAAATACAAATAGAAACTGTTTTTGTTTAGTTTCTTTATATTTATCATTAATGAATTATTATATTAAATATTGTTTTTGTTAAATTATATTCTTATATTTACATTAACTAAGTTTAATATGTTTGATGCAAGTGTTAATCTAAAATAACATGTAAAATTTGTCCCTCATAGTTATTTCATGCCTAGCAAATGTACTAAAAATACAGATAGAAACTGTTTTTTTATTGAATTTTTATTAACTATTAATGAATTATCATATTAAATGATGTTCTTGTTAAATTATATATTTTTACTTACATTAACTAAGTCAAAAGTTACAATGAAAGCCGTGATGAAAAATCCGTCAATTTGACGGACACGGTAAAACTAGGTATATATGAAACTCCGGTAGTTCTAGTGTTAATTACAAAGAAACGGGTATTGAGGAACAGTTTAGTTGTACCATACATCTAAACATCTCGACTAAAAGCTCACAAGCATCTTGTTTTTATTCAGGAAGCTTTTCTGTAAGTGCTTAATGATTCCCCGAACTGTTTGACTCTGAATGTGGTTTCAACATGATGGAGCGCCATCTCATTCTGCAAGGGGAGTAAAAGATCATTTGTGCCGGACATTAGGAAACAATTGGATTAAACGCGTGGCTATCCCATTGCTTCCCCCCCCCCCTCCGATCATCTGATTTACCTCCTCTTGATTATTTTCTATGGAGCACCATAAAGAGCGTTTTTTTACGATACGACCGTAAATTCTGAAATGGACATGATTGTATGAATCTCTAATGTTGGGACTAACAGAACAACCGGAATCTTCGAAAATGTTCGTCCCTAGTTTCTCACTAGCTTTTAAAAGCATTAGCGATTTGGTGAATAAGAAATAAAAAACAGCAGCCAAATGAAAAAAATACTAGAAAATTATATTTGGCG
This sequence comes from Maratus speculifer, assembly GCA_964019185.1. Taxonomy (NCBI): domain Eukaryota; kingdom Metazoa; phylum Arthropoda; class Arachnida; order Araneae; family Salticidae; genus Maratus; species Maratus speculifer. The sequence continues at coordinate 175,272,172 of OZ025292.1, read as the reverse complement.
TGAAACGTTAAAAAATATATGTTTAACCCTTTACTGTATCCCTTTTTTCACATGCTTTGAAATAAATTATTATTATTATTATTATTATTTTCAATTGTTTATAAAATAAAAATTCGACTATCCACTAAGAAAAATATTAAAAATAAAGTAGTATATTCTAAATGTCTCTTAAATGTATAACACTTTCAGACATTCTTTTAGCAGAGTAAATAATAATTCAAAACAGTAACCTTTTATTTGTAATAGTGAAAGTATATACTAAAAACTTTCAACTCTAACCAAGAAAAAAAATTGACCGCTCAGTAATATTTTGCATAAATAGTATCATAGAGAGCTAATTTCAAAAGTAGCAAAATATTCCTCTACTTGGCTCTTGATATGAATATATAAATATATATGTATAAAGGGTGTTCCGCTACCAGACCGACAAACTTTGAAGAGTGATAGTTGACATGCAAACAAACATTATTAAATAGGAAACCACGGGGCGCAAAAGTCTTTTGTAGGAGCTAGGGGTCATTAAAGTTTAAGGTCCAAAAATTCAAACGATGATAAAAAACGAAAAAAGGATCGATTCGTTTGCGGTTTTCGCTAAAATTAATCTTTATATAACGAATTTTTGTTTAAAAAATTGTAAAGGTTATGTTCAAAAATTGTCGATAGAGGGCGCTTTAGACTTTAGAGTAACGAACAAATACTTTTTGCCGTTCTTTTGTGCATGGGTTTGAACTTATTCTACAGTTTAGATTTTAACTTAAATTTTAAGCCCAAAATTGAAAACATGGGGATTGGATAGCTAGCAAAAATTAAACAGTGAACCGAGGGGGAGATTTTAAATTCTCAAAAACACTGAACAAACTAATCGATTTTGTTGCGGTTTGCGTGTAAGTCATTCCCCTGGTAATTATTTTATTCAAAAAATGACATACAGCTTTGGTTTCCTCATTTTTAGATAGAGGGCGCTTCCGACTCATCTCTGACATTTCAGTGGCATTACTCCTTGATGTTTTACTACTACATCACCATACTTCCAGGAAATGTCAGGGATGCAAAAACGACTCGGGATCACACAGGATTGTAATGTTGAAAATGCCTTTTTTGCGAGTTATGGTTAAAAGAAGCAGAGAAAAAAGCAACAGAAACAAGCAGAGAAACAGCAACATGTTAAAGTGACAGAACAAAGTTTATTTAAAGGTTTTACTAGAAAAGGTAATCAAAAATACGACCAGAAGTAGTCCGGCATGCTTGACAGCAGTGTCGTATGGAATTCCTCTCGCTTTGAAAGATTCCTGGCACTTTGATAGATTTCAGGCAGCTACAGAAATACGAGCTGTGAGATCTTTAACTGATGGTACGAGAGTCTCATACCCCCAACTTTTCACTTGACCCCCAGCAGAAGAAGCCCATACTTTATATGTTCAGTGATCTGGCAGGGCAATAAACCGGGCCACCAAAACCTATCACCGCTGTCCATATGTTACGTTGAGGTGTCGACGTTTCAACGTTACATTCCAATGTGATTCCGAGTCTTTTTTGCATCCCTAAAAGTGCTATTACACGTGTCGTGCTGCAACATCAAATTGCAGGCGTCTCCATGTTATCCTATGGGACCAGGAGAGTCGCTTGGTTAGCACGCGATTCTCTTGTGTCGAGGCGTCTTTGACACCTGGAACAAAGCGAGTCACCAGTAAGATCCAATCAAATGCTTAGAAATCCAAATGATGGTAAAGACTCTTCTCGAACAACCAATGAAAAGCTAAGAAAATGATAAAACGCAGGCGATTTTTGTCGCTTGCAATTTTTACGTATAATAGCACTTTAACACTTCCTGGAAGTATAGTGGTCTAGTATTAAAACATCCAGGAATAATGCCACAGAAATGTCGGAGATGAGTCGGAAACACACTCTATCTAAAAACGAGGACACCAAAGCTGTGAGTCATTTTTTGAATAAAATAATTACCAAGGGAATGACCTAGACACAAACAGAAAAAAAAAATCGATTAGTTTGTCCAATGTTTATGAGCATTTAAAATCTTCCCCTCGGTTCACTGTTTAATTTTCGCTAGTTACCCAATCCCCATGTTTCCGATTTTGGGCTTAAAATTTAAGTTAAAATCTAAACTGTAGAATAAGCTCAATCCCATGCCCAAAAGAACGGTAAAAAGCATTTGTTCGTCACTCTAAAGTCTAAAGCGCCCTCTATCGACAATTTTTGACGTAACCTTTACAATTTTTTTAACAAAAATTCATGATATAAAGATTGATTTCAGCGAAAACCGCAAACGAGTCGATGATAAAAAACTTATTCTACAGTTTAGATTTTAATTTAAATTTTAAGCCCAAAATTGAAAACATGGGGATTGGATAGCTAGCAAAAATTAAACAGTGAACCGAGGGGGAGATTTTAAATTCTCAAAAACACTGAACAAACTAATCGATTTTGTTGCGGTTTGCGTGTAAGTCATTCCCCTGGTAATTATTTTATTCAAAAAATGACATACAGCTTTGGTTTCCTCATTTTTAGATAGAGGGCGCTTCCGACTCATCTCCGACATTTCAGTGGCATTACTCCTTGGTGTTTTACTACTAGATCACCATACTTCCAGGAAGTGTTTCAGTTTTTTTCGTTTTTTATCATCGTTTGAATATTTGGACCTTAAACTTTAATGGCCTCCGGCTCCTACAGTAGACGTTTGCGCCCCATGGTTTCCTATTTAAGAATGTTTATCTGCAAGTCCACTATCACCCCTCAAAGTTTGTCGGTCTGGTAGCGAAACACCCTGTATACAGGGTGTCCCTAAACTCATGGTATATACGCTAGGGGGTGATGGAACACATCAAGACGAATAATTGTAAATAAGGTCCCAAACGTTTTCCAAAGGAGATAGCTGCCATTAAATTTTGGGGTCCAAAATTTCAAATACACATAAAAACGGAAAAATTGGTCGATTGATTTGCGGTTTTCACTAAAACTATTCTTTATTTTGATATTTTCTTGAAAATAAATTATAAAGATAAATTTCGAAAAATGCCGATAGAGGGCGTTTTAGACTTTGAAGTAATGAAAAACTATTTTTTGCCGTGATTTTTTGCATCTCATTAAATGGTTTCGAAAGCTTAGACTTAACCTTAAATTTAAGACTTAAACTTAAATTTAGAGCTCAAAATCTGAATAGTTGGGAGTGGTTAAGTAGCACAAACTTAACTGTGTTCAGAGGGTTTAAATTTCAAAGGATTATAAAAAACGGAAAAATTGGTCGATTGATTTGCGGTTTTCACTAAAACTATTCTTTATGTCGGTATTTTATTGAAAATGAATTATAAAGATACATTTCAAAAAATGCGGTAGAGGGTGCTTTAGACTTTGGAGTAACGAACAACTATTTTTTACGTTATTTTTTGCATCTCATTAAATGTTTTCGTAAACTTAAACTTAAATTTTGAGCTCAAAATCTGAATGATTGGGAGTCGTAAATGGAACACAATCTGAACTGTGTTCAGAGTGTTCAAATTTCAAATGATTATAAAAAACGGAAAAATTGGTCGATTCGTTTGCGGTTTAAAATAAAACTATTCTTTAAGTCGGTATCTTCTTGAAAATAAATTTTAAAGATAAATTTCAAAAAATTCCGTTAGAGGACGCCTTAAACTTCAGAGTAAACAACAACTAATTTTAAACGCTATTTTTTGTATCTAATTAAATGCTTTCCAAAACTTATTAAATGTTTTCGAAATCTTAGATTTAAACTCAAATTCTGAATCGTTGGGAGGGATTAACACGCGCAAACCGAAGTGTATTCAGGAGTTGAAATTTAATCCCCCCCCCCCTCTCACTCGAACACAGTTCACTTTTGCGCTTCTTAAACACTCGCAACTATTCAGAATTTGTTCTCAAAATTTAAATCTAAGCATTTGAAAGCATTTAGTGAGGTTTAAAAAAACAACGGTTAAAAATAGTTGTACGCTACACAAATGTCTAAGGTGCCCTCTATCGGCATTTTGTAAAATTTATCTTTAAAATTTTTTTTAAAAAAAACACTGATTTAAAGAGTACTTTTAGTGAAAACCGCAAATCAATCGACCATTTTTTTCATTTTTTATAACCATTTGAAATTTGAACCCTCTGTTAGGAATTGATAAATTATTATTTCATTTTACTTCACAGAATTTGCAAGTTTGCAATTGTGATATTTAATTTATTTATGAAACGCGACTCGTTGCTATGGCAGCGTAGCTGTTTTTTAATTGCTTTACTTTTACATTTTTTTTATCTTACAAGATGAAAAAAAAGTTGGCATCAATTTTTTGATGGAAGGAAAAAGATTTTTTAGAGAGAATGTTTATATTTTTTGTTTGTCGTGCGTGTCTTAAGTTTTATTGGAGAATTATGTTATTTTTATGAAAATGCACGCAGAAATGTGTATAGGATCATCTTTCCAGTTTTTAGTACGGTGATCAGAAATTTCCAAGGCAAATTAATTTATATTTTGTATATATGTAAATACTTTGAATTCAATATTTCTTCATATTTCACAGTCATACTATAATTCTATGTATATAATAAAATTTATTAAAAAAGAAAATTCAAGTATAATTAGAGTATTTTTGAATCCAATAATGAAGTTTAGATTGTTTACAAAGCACCCTCTGAACACAGTTCAGTTTGTGCTACTTAACCATTCCTAACTATTCATATTTAAAGCTCAAAATTTAAGTTTAAGTCTAAGCTTACCAAACCATTTAATGAGATCCAGAAAATAACGGCAAAAAATAGTTGTTCGTTAATCCAAAGTTTAAAGCGCCCTCTATCGGCATTTTTCGAAATTTATCTTTATAATTTATTTTCAATAAAATACCAAAATAAACAATAGTTTTAGTGTAAACCGCAAATCAATCGACCAATTTTTCCGTTTTTTATGTTTATTTGAAATTTTGGGCCCCAAATTTTAATGGCTGATAACTCCTTTGGAAAACGTTTAGGCCAATGCCACACGAGCGGATTTGAAAAGCAGCCAAAAAGACGTTCTCTATTGAGAGCATGGCAATCTAGTGTTCTGTCCACATGAACGCAGACGATACGCCGCGTTCAAATATGCGCAAAGTTTCGCTTCGATGCCTAGATTTTCCCCCATGCCGCTGGCGGTCGTTTGCGTTTTGAAAGCTATGGAATACCCTATTATGGTCAGACGGCAAGCGATTTAAACGCTGACTTTCGATTTTTATTTTTCAGAAATTCATGAGTTTTTGTTTTAATTGTGCATCGAATTTTCTCGCTAGAATTTAAAGTGGATTTAACATACGTGGAACAACTGAGATTTTGCGAAAACTATAAAGTATTTATGAATTTATGTGAAATTTAATACATTTTTGGGAAATTTATTTTACATTTGGGAAAAGTAATATTTTGTAACGATATGAAATCCAATTACTAAAATGTAAAACAGGCATTTTTTTAGTAATAACTTCTTCAAATCTTTCTACATTTGTTTTTCTTTCTGGGGAACTTGTTTCATTTGCAAATTACAAAATTTTAAAACTCAACATTAGATTAATTAATGAATAAGTTAGAATATGTTAATCAATTTGTAATCAATGTTTTTAGGAATACAATTTTGTGAAAGAATATGTTTTATTATTACATATTTTGAGAAGGGGCCTGTTTCATTAAATAAATTTGTGTAAAGAGGAACTAATTAGAACGCAAAATTTTCCTGGATCGATCTCTGAAATTAAAATCTTTGCAAGCTAAATCTGATTTTGAAAATCCGGTATGAAAAAGTCGACAACAAAACTGAGACTTTGTGGTCATATACGGTACTGCGAACATTTATTTTGAAAAATGTTGTAATTTATATTTATTATTATTTTATTATTATTTCTTTTTCATATTCTTTGTATAAATATGTATACCATACCAGGAAATTTTACGACTTTTCCGTCACTGCATTGTTTTTTAATATATAAATTTGTCTTGTTTAATCATCGAATTTGAAAACTATGGTGTATTCTTTCAAAAGGTTTTTAATTGAAGGAAGATGATGGTTAAAAAAGTTGAGATTTTTGTAAAATGTGTTTTGCTATTTGAATGAGTTTTTTGCTTGATCGGGCCGTGAAATGCGTTAAAATAAATTATCTGGGTTATATCTTTAACAAACTTAAAGCTTTTTACACTTGACCTAAAAATTGTGGTCCCTATAAACTTTATAAATTTACTATATTATGCTGAATGTACTAATAGTTTTTTAAAGCAAATATCTTGCAGAGATAAGCATTAATGAAATCTAGTTAAAAGAAAAAATTGCTTCTTTTATATTTTTGATGCAAATAAAATTATTTTTGGTAAAAATGGCGCGTTTCTCTTTTTTTTCTTTTTTTACTACTACTTTTTTTGGGGGGGGGGGGGGTAAAACGTTTGGATAGCAGGAAAGTTAATATCCTCTTGTAAAATATTACATGACTATTTGCATATGGCGATAAATTTGGAAATGTTTAATTTTTCAATATTATCAATATACGATTTTTGAACCATAGAAAGAATTTTCTTATTCAATTTAATTTTTAATATTATATGTTTCGTCAGCCTTTATGAGGTTTCAACTATATAAATAACAATTATATTTATTAAATTTTTAAATGCATTTAAAAATTAAAAAAGAATTGAAAACATGAAACATTCTTCGTTAGACTAAAACGCGCATTATTACTGGAAAAAGGAGAAGCAGCGCTGACAGACTAGAAAGGGGCAATGTAAGTACAGTAGTGGCCAAAATTGTGGACACTTTTAGGTATCTTTCATTACGAAATGTAAGAAGCTACCTACTGCAACTGTCCGATGGAAAGCACTTCCGGAAAATTTTGGCATATTTTCATCGATCATGACATCGATCGTTAAAATAAGGGGTGTGTTAGCTCCCCCATCCCCCATTTATACAAATGAAGTTCTAAATCTAATAATGGAAATTCCTTATCTTAATGAAGCTAAGAAACAAATCGCAGCAATTTGGATGATTCTGCATGAAAATCTGTTTATCTGAAATAAGGGGAGGGGGATTTGCCCCTCTTTTCCCCCTTTTATACTTAACCAATGAATCTCCAAATCTAATAAAGGGAATGTCATATCGGAAAGAAACGTATATCAAATGTGAAGCAAGTTGAATAATTCTGCATGAAAAATCCATTTATCAAAGCTAAGGGGGTGGGAATTAGTCTCCATTACCTCCCTTTATATTAACGAATGAACCCCAAAAACTAATCAAGGAAGCGTTATATCAGAATGAACCTAGACAAATTTTTTAAGCAAATCGGATATTTATATGAAGAGTTATTGCGGTACATACATGCAAACATATACAGGCCCAGCGGGCACATTAGCTTTCAGGTTTTGATCGCCTGTAAGCTAAAAAGCTGTTTTAAAATACTTTTAAATAGTATCTATTTCCTTTAAGTGATATATGATATAAAGCTGTTTCATATATAAAGTGATATTTTATTGACTTCTCTTCATTTGAATCAATAAAGTATGCGAAAAATAAATGTAACCATACTTGCATATCACTTCAATAAAAGAAAAAATTTCGAAAAATCAAAGGAATTCTTAGACACTGATAACGATATCATAATGGAGGAGGGATAATCGAGGTTTGATAACGTGTGATATCGTAAGGAGAAAGGATGAGGTTCAAAATTCCAAAATGTTTAAAACGTTATGTATATGTGCACAGCTCCAAAAGGAGTAAAAGTCTTGCTTTTGTTCATACGACGGTAGCACATGCTTCTTGATTAATTTCACGAAATTTCACTCTTTGGAAATTTGTCATTTCTATTTTTCATTTATGTAGCTAAGATGTTTGTTTTGCTATTATGTTCTGTAGCAACTTAAGAAAAATCAGTTTAGTGTTTTATTTAATAATAATAATAAAGAAGAAATATTATCTAAATTAAACTTGAATAACAATTATCATTTTAATAATATCTGCACCCATTTGTATTTCTTAAATATGATGGATTTTTCATTTAACATCAGATATATTAAAAATAAAAGACTCAAATGAATTTAAAGAAAATTTATATATTTTTTGGGTGTTTTAAATAGAATGTTTTGAATAGTCCGTTAAATTATCTGTCACGGATCGTAGAATGAACCCACTACCCTCTGTGTATAGTTCTTTTTTCTAGTTTCTTGTATAATTCATATAATTTGTGTGGGGCTATCAAATTTTGTAACATAAATTTACGAAAAAATTATGTTTGTCTTAGTTAAATTATATATATCTATATTTCAAAGTTTCTTTTAAAATTAAAAAAAAAAAAAATTCGAAATGTTTATAGCAGAATGTATTTTGAAGGAAGCAGATGAATAATGATAATTTTGTTTAAATAAGCTTTGTTCCATGTAGGCAAACGATACGTGCTACCTAAATTAAAATGTCAGTGTTGAGAAAGTAAAAAAAAGTGAATTGTTTTTTTTTTTTTTTTTTTTTTAATTCCAAAGTTGTGTTTGAGATAAGTGCAGACGATAATGCAGCAGTGAGCTGCGAGTGAGTGTTATTCTTTTAATAAAGTGTTTTTTAAAGAACCAGTGCATATGGAATAATTTGTGTAGTGTGTGCATTAATAATTAACATGGACCGCCGAGCCGTGAGGTGAAAATAATTATTTATGTGTGTGAATAATCATCGAATTTGAACTATGTGCTGATGTTATATTAAGAGTTCTATTATAGATCTGTCAACGTTCAACATGAGAATCTTCGAATAATATCGTGCTGAAACAAGTGAAATATTGTGTTTAAGATGATAAATTTAAGAATTATAATGAGTCTTCCTCGGAATTTCGCAGCGATTCGAGTGAGGTAAGAGCAATTTTTTAGTTTATTTTGATTAAATTATGTCTGTTATTGATAATCTAAATAAATACGAGCTTAAGCTTGTAGTTGAGGAATTGGGTTTAACTGCTCCTGAAAGTAGTAAAATTATTGATTTAAGAAATATTATAGAGAATAGTGAATATTACTCAAATGAGCAGTTATTAATAAGCATCGTTAATTCGGTTGTTGAGGAGTATAAGTCACGAACAGAAACGGAGAAAACAAAATTAGAATTAGAAAAAATTAAATTAGCGCAATTAGAAAAAGAGTTAGAATTAGCAAATATTCGTAAAGAACCATCCCAAAATTCGGAATTTGAAAAAAATTAAACTAGCTCAGTTAGAGAAAGAATTAGAAATAGCCAAATTGCGTAAAGAATCTCGGGAAAATTTGCCGTCCGTAACAGAAAAATCGGAAACGGAAATAAGGAACAATAACTTGGAAAGTTTTATTAAAAGATTAAAACATTAACTATTCCTTTACCAACGAGAGCTGAGTCATTTAATCTTTTTTTTCAATCTCTTGAGAAAGCGTTTCGAACTAAAAATGTACCTGAAGAGTTTATAGCCGAAATTCTGTTAAATATTCTCGGCGAAAAAGCGAGCAATTTAATGATCTATTTATCAGAGGAAGAGTTAATTAGTTATGATAAATTGAAAAATATAGTCTTAAGGGAATTTCAACCTACTGCACAAGAATGTTTAAACAATTTCAAGAGTGCGCAAAAATTACGGTCGCAAAGTTACGTTCAATTTGCAGCTAGGCAGAGTTCAATTTTTCAGTATTACTGTAATTTGCGTGAGGTAAATGATTTTAAATCATTATGCGATCTGATTGTTTCAGATAAAATTTTCAGTTCTTTAGATCGCGAATTAATGAATCATATCGCAATTAAACAATCAGAGTCATATTTTAAACCACAGCAACTAGGAAGAGAATGCGATATTTTTTTGTCGATTAAAAATAAATCTAAAGGTGAATCAAATGTGTATTCGAGAAATAAGATAAATGAAAATAAACGTATAGCGACAAATAAATTTCAAAATCGGCCTCAAAGGAGCGCTTCAAATATATTTTTTTCGGAAACAAAAAATGTCAAATGTGTCTTGTGTAAATCTAATGAGTATCACGGTTTACATTCTTGTCCGCAATTCAAAAAACTGTCCATTAAAGATAAAGTAGAAGTTGTGAAATTAAATAAAGCATGTTTCAAATATTTAAATTATAATTGTTACGCACAGAAATGTAAGTCTAAAAATTGTGCTAGATGTGAACTACCGCATTCTGAACTAATAAATTTTCCTAGAGAAGAAAAGGAATTAAATAATCAAAATAAAAATGTTGGTCATGTGTTTCAATCGGCAGGAATAAAAAATTCACAACCCGAGGAAATCCTTTCCTACCTTCCGAGTCAGACTGTCGCCTCTAGTTTTGTGAAAAATAAAACAAAATCCGTTTTATTAAATACGGCGCGTATTCTCATTAAAGATAAGTTCTCGGAATGGCAGGAAGTTAGATGCTTACTAGATGTCGGTTCACAAGCATGTTTGATTACTTCATAGTGTGCTAATCGATTGCAGCTTAGAATTAATAAAACGAATACTTTAATTTCATGTTTGGATGACACTTCTATGACAATAAAAGGCTGCGTAAATACAAAAATCGCGAATAGAGATAAAAGTTTTGAAAGAGAATTGACTATGTTAGAAGTAAGGAAAATTACAGATTTAATTCCGCAACAAGTGGTTAACATAAATGTTGAAGTATCAGATTTAACTATATTAGCAGATTATAGATTTAATTTCCCTGATAAAATTGATATGTTGTTGGGGGCAGAAATATTTTATGAGTTATTATGACCGGGACAAATATATTCTCAGAGTTCAAATTTACTTTTGCCAAACATTAAAAAAATTTTGGGAAGTTGAAAATATCGAAGTAGAGTTATCAAAAAGTAAGGAATTTGAGATATGTGAGCAGCATTTTGCGCGTACGCATTGGAGAAATGAGGAAGGGAGATACGTGGTGAAAATGCCTTTAAAGGAAAATCCTTCGTGTTTAGGCCAATCTAGGGAGCTTGCTCTTAAAAAACTCAAATCGCTGTGGACTCGCCTATCAAAGGATAAGAAATACTTCAAATTGTATAAAGATTTTTTAAATGAATATCAAATGTTAGGGCATATGAAGCAGGTTAAAGAAGTGAAAGAACCTGACGTCGTGTATTATGCTCCACATCATGGTGTTTTTAGACCAGAAAAGTCCACCACAAAACTGAGAGTTGTATTTAACTGTTCTGCCACAACAACAAATGGCACATCACTTAATTCATTGCAATATAATGGCGGTGTTATTCAGAATGACTTATTTACGATAATGGTTAGTTTTCGAGAGCATACTTATGCACTGACTGCGGATATTCAAATGATGTATCGAATGATCAATATTGATCCTAGTCAGCACGCATTGCAGAGAATTTTGTGGAACGATAATTTCGAGGAAGAGCCTAAAATTTTTGAACTACAGACCGTTACATACGGTACGGTTAGTGCGCCTTATTTAGCAATGAAAACGCTCAACCAGCTATCGATTGATGAAGGAGATAATTATCCTATGGCAGCATCGGCTCTTCGTGAAAATATTTACACGGATGATATTTTGTGCGGTGCACCTACGCTTGAAGAAGCCAAAGACTTGCAGCGACAGCTCATAGCGATTATACATAAAGCAGGTATGAGACTCCATAAGTGGGGTACAAGTGATAAAAATCTTTCGCTGACATATGAAGAAGGGTACAAATTTGAAAATGAAATTGAAACTAAAACGTTAGGGGTTTCGTAGAACCCAAGAGATGATTGTTTCTCTTTTCGAGTTAAGGTGGAATTGAGCAATTCCTACACAAAGCGAGAAGTCAACAATCACGAGACTATTTGATCCACTGGGACTTCTTGGTCCAATTACATCTAAAGCCAAAATACTAATGCAGAAATTGTGGAGAATCAATATTGACTGGGATGACGAGCTTCCTGAATCAGAGTTTCATGAGTGGCATCAATTTCTTATGTCATTTAAATGTGTAAATAACATAAAAATTTGTAGGCGTATTATAATTGAAAACCCAGAAATTATAGAAATACACGGGTTTGCTGACGCCTCAGAACGTTGCTATGGGACAGCAGTTTATTGCAAATCCAGTGATTCCTTAGGAAATGTGATGGTGAATTTAATCGCTAGCAAGTCGCGAGCTACATCGATAAAGAGTCTAATTATTCCAAGATTGGAATTATGTGCAGCAGTGTTGCTAACCAAACTGGTAAACAGAGTATTATCATCCATGAAAGTAATAGTGATTAATGTTTTCCTTTGGTCAGATTCAATGACTGTGTTAGCATGGATTCAAAAAGAACCTATCAACCTTAAGCAATTTGTTCAAAATCGAGTGGCTAACATACAACAAAACTCTAGTGCTGAACAGTGGCATCATACTTGCTCAGAAGAAAATCCTGCTGACAAACTTTCCAGAGGTATGGATCCTGACAAACTTGCAAACTGTGAATTGTGGTGGAAGGGACCTTCATTTCTTCAGAACAGTGATTATCCTCAACGTACAATAACCATACCAGAAACAAATGATGAGTTCAATAAAGTGCTCAAATTTAATGTTAAAATCTTTAATGAATTTAATGTTATAAATTGCAATATCACCGAGAATTGTTTTGTATATAACTTGATTAATCTTAGTAATAATTATTTAACGATTGTGCGTGTTCTTAGTTATATTTTCAGATTTGTGATGAATACAAGAAACCCTCTTTATAAGTGTAATGGACCCTTGAGTACGTCAGAATTGGAGCTTGCAGAGAGACATTTAGTTAAATCAATACAAAATAATGAATTCAGTGCAGACATACAAAGTCTTCAGACTAAAGGATCGGTAAGTCCGAGTAGCAAGTTAAAAGGCCTCAACCCTTACTTAGATGAATTTGGAATATAATTCCAAGGGTTGGTGGCAGGTTAGATAATAGTAATTTAAAATTTTCAAAAAAGCACCCGGCGATTTTACCAAAGAGTAATAAATTTACTGTAATTGTTAAAAATTATTATCATAAGAAATACTTGCATGTTGGTGCGTCAACTTTACTATCCTTAGTAAGAAATAAATTTTGGCCAATAAATGGTCGTGCAATGTGTCGAAAGGTGGTTCATCAGTGCATTCCATGTTTTAAAGCTAAACCAGTTATTACAAATCAATTGATAGGCGATTTGCCCAGGGATAGAGTCCAATCAGACTATTGCTTTAATATTTCGGGTGTTAATCTGTATGGGCCATTTATGATCAAAATTGGTTATGCACGTAGGACCATCTTACAAAAAATTTATGTTTGTATTTTTGTTTGTTTTGTATTTAAGGCTATACACATAGAAATTGTTTCAGATTTAACTTCCGAATCATTTATTGTGGCACTGAAAAGATTCATAGCACGCAGAGGTAAATGTGCCAAATTGTATTCTCATAATGCAAAAAATTTTATTGGGGCAGATAAAACACTTAGGGTCTTTTATGAATTAGTAAGAAAACCTGATGAGAAATTAGCAGCATATTTGTCTAGTGAAGGAATTGAGTGGAAATTCCCTGATCACCCAATCACCCAGATCACCCAATTTCGGGGGTCTGTGGGAGGCCGCAATAAAATCCTTTAAATTTCATTTTAAGAGAATTGTGGGAGGTGCTAACCTCACTTATGAGGAATTTCTTACAGTAGTGATACAAATAGAGGGAATATTAAATTCGAGGCCTTTGAGTCCATTATCAGATGATGCAGATGACTTTGGAGTCCTAACTCCAACTCATTTTCTTATAAACAGACCATTGAATGTCATTATTGAGCCTGATTTAACCAATATAAAAGAAAATCGCCTCAAAAAATGGCAAAGAATAACTAAAATTGTACAACTTTTTTGGCGCAAATGGCATCATAATTATTTAAGTGAATTACAACAGAGGGGTAAGTGGAGATTTGAAAAGGATAATGTAAAAATAGGAGATCTAGTGTTGTTAGTAGAGGAAAATATATCAAGCAATAAGTGGCCTTTAGGCAGAATTATTGAAGTATTTTACGGTAGTGATAAGAAAGTTCGCGTAGTTCAGGTAAAAACTCAGAATGGAATTTTTAAAAGATCGATTAGTAAAATATGTATTTTACCTATGCCTGAAACCCATAGTACTTAAAAAAAAGTATATATATATATATGTGTGTGTGTGTGAGTGTTATATTGTTTTTTCTTTCAATTTTATATTTAAGTAACATATATAGTGACCTTTTGTATTTATTTGTGTAATTAGTGTACTTAGTAAAAAAAAGAGTTATTATTGAATGTGAAACATGTCAATGGGGGCCGGTATGTTCCATGTAGGCAGACGATACCGTGCTACCTAAATTAAAATGTCAGTGTTGAGAAAGTGAAAAGAAGTTAATTGTTTTTTTTTTTTTCAAAGTTGTGTTTGAGATAAGTGCAGACGATAATGCAGCAGTGAGCTGCGAGTGAGTGTTATTCTTTTAATAAAGAGTTTTTTAAAGAACCAGTGCATATGGAATAATTTGTGTAAAGTGTGCATTAATAATTAACAAGCTTAAAAACTCAAAATTTTTCCACAAGAGTTAGTAAATAGTTTATTTTCTTCATGCTTAAATTCGTCTGATGCGGCAATCCCAAAACTTCCATCCTTCCAATCCCATACACGTTAATACTTCCATAAAAAAATAAACATATCAGCGTCACCAGTTAGGTAATTTACAGCAAAATTTAATCTGCAACAACTTATTTGAAGTTCCAACTGAATCTGAATTTTGATGGAAATCCGTGTATTAGTATTTGAGATAGAATTATCGCAGAAATCGTAAAAAACTGAATAAAAACGTCACCTGTCGAGCCATTTACTCTAAAAATTAAAGAATTCCAATTTATATCAGGGAGTAACTAAATTTGAAGTTTGGTGAAAAATCGTACAGATCCTGAGATAGAGTTATTGCGGTAATCTTAAATAAAACCGTACAGCAACGCCACTTGGTGTGCGATTGAGACCAAAACATAATCAGAACCAAAATACATCAAGACTAATGGAATCTAAAGTCTTATGAAAATTCGTCCATTAGTTCTTGAAATATAGCTATTGTGGAAATCGTGAAAAAGGTAGCAGTGCAGCGCTACCTAATTTGCGATGTACACCAAAACCTAACAAGATCCAGTTTATATCAAGGTCTAACAGAATCTATAATTTTGTGAAATTCCGAGCATTAGCTCTTGACATAGAGTGCCTACAAAATTTATGTCACATACAGACAGACATATTTACAGACAGACATTTTGTAAAAACATGTTTTTTTGGAATCTCTGACCCCTAAAATGTGCAAGTCCGTCGAAAGTTGGAATTCGAAAATTTTCACGAATTCAATACTTTTTTCTTGTAAAGATAGAAGAAAGTAAAAATTATACGATTAACTTCATGCATATATAAGATTTTAAGAACATATGCAAATCTCAATGGTATTACGACGAAAAAAAAAATTTATGATCGTAACACAAAATGTTGCAATACGCCCAATCCACAAAAAAATGGACACGAGGATGAAAATTTAAATTTCTTTAAATATGATTGAAATTTTATATATTAACTGTTAGGAGTGTACTATTTCATATTTTATCAAAAAAGAATTAAATTTTTGTCATTAACATACTTATTTTAATTAATAAAGTGACACTATGACTTTGTAAAATAGACTGCGGCAAAAATCTTTACATTTCATGGTCTCGTACAGTTAAACAAACATTCTGAAAATCTCCAAACTTGGATATATATGATCGGAAGCAGGACGTTTCGGTCCCGCCATTTCGGTCCCGCCGTTTCGGTCCCGCCGTTTCGGTCCCGAGACATTTCGGTCCCGAGACGTTTCGGTCCCAAGACATTTCGGTCCCTGGCCATTTCGGTCCCGAGACGTTTCGGTCCCGAGACATTTCGGTCCCGAAACATTTCGGTCCATGGTCATTTCGGTCCCGAGACATTTCGGTCCCTGGACTTTTCGGTCCCTTCTCCTGCAAGCTGAAATTTTGTGCACGGGAAATATCTGACATAATTTTATAAGGAACATTTTAGAGTGTTGAATTCAGGGGCAGGTCATTCCCCCCCGGAGCTATCAATTACCCCCCCCGGAAAATTTGAAATTTTGTGTTTTCAGTAATAAAAAAGTGTAATCCCCCCCGGAGCCACAGAAGTCTCTCCCGGAGAAAAGTGTCTGAATTCAACACTGGTTTTTTAACTGAAAGTCGCATAAAATTTTAGTGTAATGCGATTAATTAGAAGTAACAAGTACCCCAAAACTTGATCAATTATTTAGAAATCGATGGAGATTTCTGAAAAAAATTCACAGATGAATGGGATTTTTTAAAATTGCCAGAATGTTTTGAATTCTTGAACGAGGAAACGGGGAAGTTAACTTGGAAACTGATAACTAAATTTATAAAATAATCCAATTAACTTATGATATTAACACACCCCATAATAGTTGTAAAATTTTAACTTCTGAGATGCATGTTTCCTCTCCAGGGAGACAAAGGCTTTTAAATTGCCAGGAGAAAACAAAGAGTTATTGTTATATGGAATTTATATTCTGACACTTAGCATATTGTAGGATTTCATCGCTGAAGCCAATTTTCAGAATTATAAGTGTTTCATTATTTTGCACCCCCGCCACTTCCCGCATAGGAGCAAAAATGTTGAAATAAATAAAAAACATCTGTATCTGGTGGTATTTTACCCCCTGTGCCAAAATTATCATTGAATCCTCTTTTTGTTTATGGCATTTTTTATATATTGTTTTTGGTTACTAGCATTTAATATCCTTTTAAACTTTTCCGTTTTTAAATTAAGAAAAGAGTTTCCAGATTGCAACGCGTGGAGGTAGTTAGCATTGCAATTATTTTATTACTTAAATATATGACACGAGCAGAAATAATTATTAAAATAATTTGTAACCTAAAGATTTTTTTTTTTTTTTTTTTTTTTTTTTTTTTTTTACATTTTAGAAAAATGAATTACATCTTGAATTATTAGCAATTATTTTTTCATGACAACAGTTCTTTTTTTATTGTTATTATTATAATCTAGAATGTTTATTATATTGACGCTCCCCTGTTTTTATTAATGTTTTCCAAAACAACGGCAACAGCAAAAAAATTATATTGCCATACTTTTATGCATATATCACCTTTATACAACACATCTGTTAAATTTTCTAAAACCAGCTTAAGGAAACTAATTACAAAATTATTAATGTAATGCGTATTGAAATTTGTCATTTCATTTAAAGCTGATATTATTATATAAAATAATTATTTTTAACATTAAAATATAAAAACCCTCATAAAAAATATGAAAAAAAAGGCCTTCTGTCAAAGTAAGTTAAATTAAAAAAGGTAACTTAAAATATTATGTCTAGGTGGTAAATATCTTATCTAACAATCTTATTTAGTTATGTTATAAGTTTTGAATATTTCAATGTCATTCATAAGCTGTAATAATAAGGATAAAAAATATTCCATTCTACTTTTTATACTGGTTGAATTGATACTAAAAGCGTTTGAAATGAAGATAACAGTAAGAGGAATAAAAAACACCGAGAAATGCTGTTCTTTTCAAAACATTCATATTTCTTCTAAAAAATGCCAGCGATTATGTGGGAGGTCCGTCCGCATTTGAACTTCAGAGTATAAAGGGCATTGTAAAGAATAAAGGTTTCATCTGACATGTGTATAAAGATCAAGATACGTAGAATAAAGCTAACTACCTAGCTCTTCTATCTATCTTGTATAAAGATGACTATTTGTTCAGATGGGCGTTGACAATTGATTGACATGCAGAATTTTTGCTTAAAAGAGGTTAATCGTAGTACTTAGCTGATACTTATATGCATACATTTCCAATTTTATAGGAACACCAACATAAAAAAAAGTGTTTAAAAATTCTCGGCACACGGTTTTGATTTGTTATTTACTTAATGTTATACATTATTTTATTAAATGATTAACATCATCTTAGAAAATTTGAAATCATTAATAATTATGTTGTTAAATTAAAAAATTCTCAAAAATTAAATTATTTTTATCAAACATATTTATTAATAAGGATTCAAAATTATTTTAACTATTAATTGTCTAAGTGACTTATTTATCAATTACTTGTTTAAAATTTAGTACAAGAACTATATAGAAGTTATAGCAAAACTGAAAAAAAAACATATTTTTTAAATTTCAGCTACTATAATGTTATTAACTTCATTAGGATGTATAAAAATGATAAGGATTCTCAAAATAAATATGTTATTTATTCATTTATTGGTTACTTTATCATATTTTTCTTACTCTTTAAATATAATATTAATATATGATTGATTTTTGCGAACTGTAAACTATAACTTTGTTTCAAAAAATTTAAATCTGCATCTGGATACTAATGTTACCTAAACCTGTTAAGAAATATTTTTACGCATTGTTACAGTGTTGCATTATTATATTTAATTAATTATTACGTTATGTTACTAATTGATTTTTCAAAATAATAATAATAATAATAATAATAATTTCCTTTTTTGAAATAAATAACAATTTTTGAATAATAACTTATGGTGATGAATAATTGCTATAAATTAAATCTCAAAACAGTTAGTGATTTCAAAATGAAAATCAAATTAATATTTTATTAAATTTATGTATTTTTAATTTAATGAATCTTTATATAATTAAATTGATAAAATTATGAATATGCATTTTGAATTTTACTTTACATAAACTCAATAAATAATCTGTTTTATATTCAATTTATCATTATGTTTTGTAGTAGTTATAAACTGAAGCTTATCGTTTACCTGTTTATTTTATATATAAAGTTACTGAAATTTAAAACTATTTATTCAATTAATAATAAAATTAAAATAAAAATTGTCAATTTTTTTCTGTGAAAGTGGGAGCGAAAAGGTAATGGAAATAAATAAATAAACGATAAATTAAAAAAGTTTAGTTTTGTCAGTTAAAAATCGAAAATAAAATTATTTAAAATAATAGTTACATTATTATATAAAATTAAAAAATAATCATTTTATTACAAAGAAATAGGGCCACTTTCAATAAAATTAACTCACAAAAATTGTCTTCATAAAGTAAGAAAACTGTTTTAAAAAAAAAAAAGGCAACTAATAATTATTACATAAAAAAAGGTCGTTGGAGCATTGTTATTTTTTTAACAAAAATTTTTTATAGCACGCCTAGTTACGAAATCACTAATTTAAAGATTCTAAGAAAGTGTGCGAAAACAATCAATAAAAATAAAAGTTAATCAATAAAAATAATAGTTTACAGTATAGATAAAATACCTAATACAAAAAATATATGATAAAACTTAAAATATTTATTCTGTTAAATAATAATAATAAAGACAAAGATTCTAAGAAAGTGTGCGAAAACAATCAATAAAAATAAAAGTTAATCAATAAAAATAATAGTTTACAGTATAGATAAAATACCTAATACAAAAAATATATGATAAAACTTAAAATATTTATTCTGTTAAATAATAATAATAAAGACAGTGTAAAATTTTATAACATTGTTTAATCAAATTTACAACTCGCTGTGATTTTATTTTCACGAGTTACAATAGGACTTATTGGGCTATTATATTCAGCTTTGTATAAAATTTGAGGGAAGGGGGGCAGGAGAATAAAAATATTTAAAAAGGCCCGAACAATGTTGAGCTTACAGCGTTTAGTGGGCCTTCATCAATCAGAAACCAAGTTATAAAGTGGCCGGTAAAGAAATAGCAATGGACCGAAATGGCAAGAGACCAAAATGATTAAGGACCGAAATGGCAGGGACCGAAATGGCAAGGGGCCGAAATGGCAAGGGGCCGAAATGTCCAGGGACCGAAATGTCCAGGGACCGAAATGTCTCGGGACCGAAATGTCCAGGGACCGAAATGTCTCGGGACCGAAATGTCTCGGGACCGAAACGGCGGGACCGAAACGGCGGGACCGAAACGGCGGGACCGAAATGGCGGGACCGAAATGTTGTGTACCCTATATGATCTGACAGCTATTATTGAGAGTTTTTGTCTGCAAAGAAGTGTTCACTAATCTTTATTACAAAAGGTAAGCATATTTAATTACTCTTAATTATCGTGTCACACCCGCAACAAAAAGTTACATTTATATCTCTACAGAAAAATATTTTTGATTTAAAGTTATGAAACTTTATATTCAAAAATAGTTTATTAAGATTATTTGAATTACAGACACAAAAAAATTAATTAAAATTTTAATTATATTTATTGAGCGTTGCGGGCGTGACATGTCCCTGTTGCGGTTGTGGCATTTAATTAAAGTCACACCCGCAACGTCTTTTAAAATTGATTACAAATGTATATTTGAACAAATTATATGTAAATTTATATAAGAATAATATGCTGAAAAGCATGTACTTGGCAGCTTTAACTATATCTTTTGATTTAATAGAGTGAATTCCTGTTAATAATTAAAAAATTGCATCATCTGAGCATGTGACACTGTGTGCAGTTGATTAATTCAGTTTGGATGGATTGATTAAATTGTTGCTTT
Source organism: Maratus speculifer (assembly GCA_964019185.1). Classification (NCBI taxonomy): domain Eukaryota; kingdom Metazoa; phylum Arthropoda; class Arachnida; order Araneae; family Salticidae; genus Maratus; species Maratus speculifer. The sequence continues at coordinate 175,251,644 of OZ025292.1, read as the reverse complement.
CATAAAAGAAAATAATTTTATTAGTGATATATGATTAAGAAATTAACTTAAAAGTTAAGATTTTTATAGAAATTAAAAAAAGAAAATTACAAAACAATATTTTAGCAATTTTCTTTAATTTTGTTTTGTTTTTTATATATCTTTTTTTTATTTTGTTATTTGATAGTATTTATCTAATATATATTTTTTTATTTTTTAAAATAAGTAAAGCAATATTAGGGGAAGATTTTTTTTTCTCTTTTAATTCAGATTAAATAAAAAGTAGAAGTAAGAATAATAGAGACTGTTAAAATATTTATTAAGTTAGCATAAAATGTGTATAGTCAGTTTGAAATTAACCAAAATTTAACATAATTAACTTTATGTAAGATTAGAATTTTCAAGGGATAAATATTAACAATTTGTTAAGCATATATTTTTGGACTTGAAGTGCTATATTTATTCAGTTTACACATTAATTTCTTCTCTTTTGCAGAGAATGAAGGGTACAGAACGATCACAATATCATCGAAAAAAATTAAAGAAAACCCTTTTAAATATGAAGCATACCTACAACAAGAGAAGGAAATAGACAAAGCAAGGAGAGAAAAGAAGAGACTATTTAAAAAAAATCATGGTAAAGGATGGCAATCCTTTTGCATTTCATCTCATGGTAAAGGATTTGTCGACGGGGATTGGTGCAGTTGCCAAGAAAATGGTAACGCTAGCAACGCTCTGCGACTATAAATTCAGCTTCAGATTTTGCCATGTGTGTAGAAAAAGTCCTAAAAAATATGAAAGAACTTTGTTGAATGTGAAATTTCAGAAGATATTGTGAAAATGTTTCATGCATGCTGGCACCAAGCACAATCAGAGCTCAACATTCAATCAATACATCATGTTGTTTCTATTGATGTAAGAACAATATAGCAATAACTTCATAAAGTGATCACAAGAGAATTTGTTTGTTACCATATTTTGTCAAAAATATAATATCCAACGATAAGAGTGCAGTTGGAGATTTTGTAGAAATTGTTTTGTTCTCCTCATAAAAAAAAAAAAAGTGAAAATTTTGATGGACAAATAAGACAAATGAATAGGGATGATATAAAATAAGAGTATCTGAAAAAAATATTAAGAAAATGTGTATATTTGGCTCAGTCAGTCAGATGTATCCTAGGAAAAAAAAGAGCATTTTTGTAAAAAAAAGCTATGACCGCCAAAAATTATAATATACAACAATAAATGTGCAGTTGGAGATTTTGTAGAAGTTGGTTTGTTCTCGACATTAAAAAAGTGAAAACTTTGATGGACAAATTAGACAAATGGATGGTGACTATATAGATATAGAATATTTGAAAAAAAAATTAAGAAAACATGTATATTTGGCCCAGTCAGTCAGATATATCCTAGGAAAAAAAGAGCATTTTTGTAAAAAAAAGCTATGACCACCAAAAATTATAAATGAAATTTGTTTGATATTTTCCTCTCTAGATATTATAATTGTAATATTGATTAATTCTTTAATTAAAAAAAATCTGCCTTGAAAAGATTTGTGTATGTCATTATTTTATTGGCTATACAAGTCACACCCGTAACAGGGCGTCACACCAGCAACGAAAATTTGGAATATTTCCTACAAAAGCAAGAATTGAGTAAGCAATTTAATTTTTTCATAGAATAATTATTTAAGTATTACTGTCTAATATTTTAAAAAAATCAATTCACTCAGTTGTCATAATTCACAGAGTTTTGCGTTTTTGCACTGAAAGATGAAAATGCATGTCCTTTTTATGTCACACCCGCAACAGGTGGAAATTATTATTTTTTTATGAATAAATGATACATCGGACAATTTTCAGATTTGGATAAATGTATGCGTAGGTGGTTTACATTGAAATTCATACAGATTGAAACCAATGCTCAAAAATATTTTTGCTGGTGACTAATTTAAGCTGTGTAAATGTCACACCCGCAACTTTGGGTTGGTCGAATAAGCTTTTAAGGTAATTGATTAGGCAATGAAGCAAAAGTTTTATGATTTATTGAAGTTATTTCATACATGGAATTTAAATTAGCAAGATTTATGCAATTAATCAGAGATTGATTTATTGAATAAGATTATTTTCATTAGTATCGATTTCTATTTAGAAGTTTCTCAAATATGAAATAATTTTAAATGGTTATAGATGAAAACTTTCTTAGAAAAAATTTTAATAAATGTAATTTCATATACATAAGCTTAAAAGTTTTGAGTCTTTCCAGAATTATTAATTTAATAATTTATTATCCCTATATTTTTTCTTTAATATTATTAGATTCATATAGTATAAAATTTCAAGATCGTTTGAAATTTCAAATAGTGCTATTAAATGTACTTTCACTGAATCAGTGTTATAGAGATTTGTTATGAGATTTTTACCCGAAGTATTAGAAATTCACAAATTTGAAAAAATATAAATCTTATTTTAATGTCGATAATACCGGTAATGCCACAAATTTGTATTTTACAAAGTTAATAGAATAGTGCACGACAATATTTATGAAATAAAGATTCGTCAATTGTAGAAAAATAAAGTAAGTGCATTTAATTGATTAGGAAAATAATTAGATAATTTCTTCAGATACGTGGCGTGTCTATCTCCCATTAATGTGTAAAAATATTCCATAAGGTACTTTTATTTATATGTTTTCATACCTCTGTCTATTTTCGAATACGCACACGTCTACCATGTCATACATAAATAAATTATTCAATTTATGGATGATTTTTCTGTGATATATTTTTTATTTTATATGTTTTCACATGGTAAAAAACATGGTCATAAGTAAGTGTAGTTTATTTTAGAAATGCGAATTTAGCGTGCATAATGGCCATTTCGTGTCACTCATCACTAATCGATGACATTCTAAATATGAGATCTAAAGACACTTGACTATGTGCGGTGATATCAACAGCTTTATTGGATGAAAGATAATGGAAACAAGTTTTTTTTTAACAAAAAGAATGTCATGCTTCGATGTGGCTTGATCAGATCAATACTTACCCATACATAGCCAAACACTTACACCAAAGCTTTGGTTCAATTCTATGTATAACTTCATAAACTTTTTAGTGGCACAATATTGAAAATGGCACAAAAATCGCCATTGCAGCGTCCTATTCCGGCAGAATATTCCAAAATTGAGAGAACCTGCTTACCACAGCCAAAAACATTTTTAAAAATTTTGGTTCAATTCTATGTATATCTTCATACATTTTTGATCGTAGAATGGCGACATTCGGACACATGCACAGACACGCGGACAGATAATCATTTTCTCTCCTTTTTGCGGATTTTTTTTTTCAAATACAGATAAGATAAACTACCCACAGCCAAACTCTTAACAAAAGATTTGGTTTAATTTTATGCATAACCTTATACACCTTTCGGTGGTACTGTTGAAAATGGCGCAAAAATCGGTATTGGTACGCCCCCTTCCGGCGGATTTTTTTACAAATTCAGGGAGGACCAACTTGCCAGAGCCAAACACTCGCACAAAAAATTGGTTTAATTCTATGCATAACTTCATACACTTTTCGATGGTACAATATTGAAAATGATACAAAAATCGCTGTTACAGCTCCCCCTTTTGGTGGAATATTTAAATATATAATGTATAAAAATTATATATGAAATTATAGGCGAAATATATAAAAATTCCATTAAAACTATTTTTACTTTTTTTAAAGTTTTCATGATTTAGCAATTTAAAAAAGTACAATATATCATTTTATTAAATATATTTTTTAAATGTTTCACAATTCTTGACATATTATTAAAATCTGTAAAATAATCTCACACTGTGAAAAAGAAAAAAAAAACATGCTTTAAACTGTCCAGTCATTGAACGTTTCTTCATATAATTCAAAAATATACATATATAAAAAAGCCCCCACATTGTTAGATAACAAAATTTGCAGCGAAATGGCCAGTCATTGATCTATTATCATAGAAAATTTAACTTTATTATATATCATGGTATATTTTAAAGTAACAATTATCTATAAAATAATGTTCGAATGAATAGACACACTGTAAAAAAAAAAAAAAAAAAAAAATGTAAATTTACGGTTTTTTTACCGACAATTATCCTGTAAATATACGGAATGCATCATTTTTTTCACATAAACGGTTAACTTCCTTAATTTTTTTTGTGTTTTACAGTCAAAAACCGTTAATGTAATGGCAAAGCCCATTGATATATGAATAAAGTCCGTTTTTTTACGGGCATTGTCTGGAATCTCTGCTGCACCTTTTTTTAGTGCAGTTTGCTGTAGATTTTTAACAGTGCACTCAACTTTCCCTATAAAATCTGTCAATAGTTTTGAAATTATTTAAATATCTAATAATGCTAATGTGAGGGAAAAATATACAGTTTTTGCAACTTGGTCTATAATATTTTCGCAAAATGAAACTTCAGTCGGTAGTACCATTTAGAAGCTATAGTGTTCTCTTACACACACACGTACATCATGTATCATCACAATATATCGATTAATTATGAGTGTACTAAGTGTTGCGAAAGTTAAAAGAGAGTAACCGATTCCATGTAATCGTAAAATGCCTAAAAATATGTATGAAGAAAATAACACAAAAATGTACACAGGTGCCAGCAGTAAATCGATTGTCTTAATAAGGAATTTTCTTTAAATGGAAAAAGATATTAACTCAAAACATAACCGATAAAAGATACAAAAGTGTACTTGTAAATATGCAAATGAGAATTAATCTAATAGAAATCACGTATAAATTTATTCGTATAAATTTATTCATCAATTTGGTAAGTAAAATGAATTATTGAGAAAATTTCGCCTGTGAATTTGGTCAAAAGAAAAGTGGCAATAAAAAGTTTTCGAAAATTCCGTCTACAAAACATCTAAAAAAGAAAATGATCTCCAGTAGGCAGTAACGTATTCTTCATTCAAGTTGGTTTAGTCAATCGAATAAAAAATCCATTGACTTAATTAAAAAGTTTTTTTTTTTTTTTTTTTTTTTTTTTTTTTTTTTTTTTTACAGGCACCGTTATTTTGTACTTCTTAAGATGCAAACATTATCACCCCTATCGGTGGCTTTTTCTTTTTGACACCAATTATTTATGCTCATAGAGTAAAAAAAAAAAAGGAATAGAGATGAAGCATGGTGGCTTGGAGTCTCGCCAAAGATTTAACCTTAAAATCCGATACATAAAATTCAAACAAAGGCGCATACTTTTGCAAAAGGAAGAAGAAAACTTTTAGTAGCATAGTTTTTAATTCATGATACAATGAAATCATTCATTCAAATCATCAAATCATATCATTTTCATTTAGAGGGAAAATACACGACTGATGTCAAAGAATTCGGTCTCTATTTCACTTTATTGTTTTCTTGGGCCGAATGAAAGCATTTAAATTTGAATTACAATGCACATCAAATTGCAAGCTGTTTTTACAGTATACTCCACCTCCTTCTATCTTTTTCTCCATAATTTCTGTTGCTAAAATAAACCGTATTCTGATAGAACTGTTAGAGCAAATCGCCTTTCCATATCCCATTTTGTCCTTTTTATGAATTTGTAAAGTTTATAAACGAACTTCTTACCGACCTTGTGTTTAAAATAATATTAGCAGTAATAAAACAAAAGTTATCCTAAAAGTTAAACAATTCCTGCATTTTTATAGGTTTTTCATAGAAATAGAAAGTATTCCAAGGATTTTTTATCACCTTAACTAAGAGATATTGTTTCTGAAACAATGTCTGCATAAAAAAAAAAAAAAAAAAAAAAAAAAAAAAAACATTCTGTAATAAATAAGTCGAAATTAATCCAGTAAAAAACTGCTGAAGAAACTTTTCTTTCCGAGCCAATGCAAATTTACATTCTTTCTAAAAAAAATTCTTGTGGAAAAAAAAGTTTGAAATTCTTCAATAAAACACTTTAGATTTTTTTTCTTAACTAGTTGACTACCTCACTTGTGAATTAATACGTCCGATTGCTAATTACTGAACATCTTAACTTCATTAACCGTTTATCAATATTCATTGCAAAAGTTTTATTTCTCACAAAATGCCTGATTGCTCCATTTTTTGTTTCTTTAATTCGAAGGATAATGCTAACTACTTTTATAATTACAGCTGTATTCTTAAACATTGTCTAAGTTTTCCTCTAAACTAAGATACAGAAAAAAATCTATGCCAAAAGGTTAAAAATGTGTTTTAAATTCTTACAGCGAAAGAAAGAATGAAAGTAAAAAATACCTTTTAAAAAATTACATTGTTTCATAAGTATTTAATGTTTATTTTCAAAATCATGCCTAATTTCATCACTACAATTCATGATTTTTCCAAAACATTTTCGTTACAAGAGAAAGAAAAAAAATCATGCATCAAGCATAGATTATGAAGCTCTTTCCAACAGATTCAGAATAATTTATTAAAATTACACTGTTTAAAAAATTAAAATATTACGTCGCATTTCACCATATGGAAATGTATAATGCATTTCAAAAACGAATTTCAGCTGTTCTTATGTTAAATTTGAACATTATCCGAATTTTTAACAGCCCTATATATGATATAGAAACCTCTATCTATTAAAAACATGCATTCTAAAATTTAGTTCTTTTAAGAGATACATGTATTTCAGTTGAAAATTCCTTTTCAGCAATTTCCACTAATAAAGAGAATGGTATGCGAATACTTTTACGCAGCCCTGTATAAGAGGTAAAAAATTTATATAGAGAGAGTAATATGCAAAAAACTAATTAAATTTAAAAGCGTATGTCGAATTTTAAAACGCACTCTCCAGCAATTATTGCGCAAAAACAGTACTGTAACCAATTTATTTTGTGTGTCGCAGTAAATTAATTAAAAATGCTATGAATGTTCTGTCTTAACGTGATCGTAGTGAAATTTGGTGATTTACATCAGTTTCAATACATTTGAAATAGCGCAATATCATGAAAATACTCTCCAAATGATTTTCCCTCATATACCATAAGAAAATCGAAATCTTTTGAGAGTCCCTGTATATGAATCATTAAACGTACATACTTCATATACAATACCAAACATGCTTTGGTGACACTAAATAAGCTTTATCAATAGAGTTAGAGCATGAAAAGACGGCTAGAAAAACAGACAGACATAAAAATCGAATGCATAAGCACTTTTCAACTTTATTGGAAAGTGCTAAAAATACATACATTAATTATATACATAAAATACATACATTGATATGGACAGTGAACCTTATCATAAATAGTTAACCCCTTTTCTTACGATTAGTTGAAACAGTAAGCTAGTAAATATATTTAAAAATATGTAGTTTTTCTGATTTTTAACAATTTCCCATAGTTGTTTATGAATTCAGTTTGTCTGTTTATCTGTCAACCGACTGTCTGTGTTCTAACTCGCGTAAGTATAGTCCGATTGCCATGAAATTTATATACATTATTATGTTGACAATGGCATGTTCAGTACTGAAAATATAGTGCGCTGCATTAATGATTCATTTATAGGGACACACAAAACCATTCAACTACATTACGATCTGTGGAGGAAATTGTTTATAGTGTAATTTAAACCTTTCCGGCGCAGACAAATTTTGTTCGTAAAGTGAGAAATTATATAAACTGGCACCGAAATTTACAAACGAAATTAAAAAAAAATTAAGAACTCCTTACTTTAAGCTTTCAATGTAAAAGCAAATTTTTATTAAAATCCTTATATCCTTATATATATTATAAATGTGAAAGTGTGTCCGAAAAATTGGAATGAACTTGGCTTCAAAACGGATGGATTAATGTCTTTGAATCTTTGCATATAGATAGATTTTAGGAGTGGAATGAACATAGGCTAATTTTTATTTATATTATTCAAATATTTTCCTTAATAATTCAAAATTTAATTATTTTTCATACAAAATCAATAGGCATTTTTCAGATACAATTTAACCATTTTCTTTTCCTGTTGCCAAGAAAATAAAAAATTGGAATAATAATTTTTCAGCGGCAATGAATTTTTAATAAAAAACTTCCACGCGAAAAATTATAATAAAATAATTTAAAAGAAAATAAATATGACGTCACGTTTGAAATAAAAATAAAAGGTGTATTTTTTATAATCTAGACACACGGCAGTGTGTCAGCCAAGTTCACAAAGTAAAAGGCGACACACCCGCCGTGGGTTATATTAACCGAACCATTTCGGGCGAATTTTGACCCCTCAATAACTTAAATTCTATTTGACCTACACAATTGCAATTTTTCGTGTCGTGTAAGACCATCTTCTAATTTCCGAATCCTATACATTTTTTAAAAAATCTTTTACCGTTCAAGAGATGTTGACGTCTGAAAATCACTGTTTTTACGACTGACTCACTCACTCACTCACTCACTCATAGAAATGTTTGACTACTTCCAGGTGACTTAGCAAGTTGAAATTTGGTGTGGAGGTAGGTTATTGGTTCTATAAATAGGAAAAAATCAGAAATCACCATTAATTAAATATTAATGGTTGGTTAGGAGATAAATATTGGATTACAATGGGAGTTAATGAGAATTTCACAAAATACCAGAAATAGTGCCAAGTTGGCGTTACTTTTGGCGAGTATTGGGGCTAATCTCTGAAACTACCAAACCGATTTCAAAAGTAATGGTACCAAAATGATGGTATTCGCCCTGGTTCAAACACAGACTATATTTTATGTCTGTGCCACTAACCAAAAGGGGCTTCAGAAGTAAAAAACATTATAAAAATGTGATTTTTGTTTTACTGAAGGGCCTAGAAGCACAAAATTTGGCATGCTAATTATTTATAAGATATAAATGTTCACTAATGACATTTGCTAAAAAATATCAAATTTAAAAGGGGTGGAAATCCGCGAAGAGCATTCTGAAAACTTTCTAAATAGCGATTTTAAAGCAATCTCAGCAAACAACAAACCGATCTTAAAAGAAATGATATCAAAATGATGGTGACAGTCCTTGCTCCAGCATAGGCTATTTTTTATGTCGATGCCACTAACCCAGAGGGGGTAAAAGAGCATAAAACGTTCGAAAAATGCTTTGTCTGTATGTTAAGGAACTGGAATTATAAAGTTTGGCATTTTGGAGTTTATGGGAATTACGCAAAATATCGGATATAGTGCCAAATTGGCGTCACTTTTTGCGAGTATCAAAGCTAATCTGCGAAACTATGAACCGATTTCAAAATCAATGGTACCAAAATGATGGTATTCGTCCCGGTTCAAACATAGGCTATATTTTATGAGTATACCATTAACAATAACAGGGTGAAGAAGCAAAAAACATTCTAAAAATGCAACTTTTGTAATACTGAAGGACCTAGAAACATAAAATTTGGCATGTTAATTATTTATAAAATATAAAATATAAATATAAAATATAAATATGATCGCTAAGCGCATTTGCTAAAAAATACGGTATTCAAAAAGAGTGAAAATGCGCGAAAAACGTTCTAAAAATATTTTAAATTGGGATTTTTAAGCAATCTTAAAAGTAATGATAGCAAAACCGATCTTAAAAGTAATGATATCAAAATGATGGTGACAGTCCTTGCTCCAATATAGGCTATATCTTATGTCGATGCTACTAATCCAAAAGTGTTAAGGGTGTATTCGAAAAAAACCCTTTTCCATCTTCAACAGCTCGAAATTTTCTAATACAATTTCAGACACATTTTTTTAATTAGAAGCATGAAACTTGTTGGGGTGATTCTTGAAGAGACGTATTAGGTGGCGTGAGAAGTCATTTTAAGCTCAATTCATTAGAATTCGATTTATAAACAATTACTTTTTAAGCAGGACCCTTTTTTCGTTCCTAGATCTCGCGCTTCGGAAAAATCGGCTCAAAATGCCGTTTTCGATTGATTTTTTTTAATATTTTCTGCATTTACCAAAAAATCGACAGATGCAGCACCTTATAAAGTTTCTAAATAAGAGGATCTGCAAGTTTGATGCGTTTGAGAGCAAAAGTGTGTTTAAAAATAAATCGGAAAATAAGCAGTTTGAATCGAAATACACCCTTAAAAGAGTAAAAAAAATTCTAAAAATGCGATGTCTGTATGTTAGGGCTTAGAAACATAAAATTTGCCATGTTCATTACTTATAAGATATAAATGATCACTAAGAACATTTGTTAACAAATACAAAATTTAAAAGGATAAAAATGCACGAAAAGCGTTCTAAAAACTTTCTAAATAGCAATATTTAAGCAATATCGGGAAGTTAGTGAACCGATTTAAATAAAAGATGTCAAAATGATGCCGACAGTCCTTGCTCTAACAAAAGTATTGGATAAATTGCAAGATTACAATGGGAGTTTATGGCAATTTGGCGAAATACCGGAAATAGCGCCAATTAGCATCACTTTTTGCGTCAATTTCGCGATATATCGTTTAGTTGGCGACAATCTTTTTTTGGTCGACGAGATAATCAAGTAGTACTCAATCACATAGAAGAATCTCCTTATTAGTGGAATTTAAAGGAATATAAGCAGTCCTAATGTTAAAATATTTAAATTTGATTGAAAAAAACAGTGAATAAACGCAAGAAAAAACTGTAAGATTAATTAATATTAAATAAACCTAATTTAATATTAAGCCTATTTATTTCAAAAAGGAAACAAATACCTACTTATTTGATAAAAAATAATGATATCCTATCAAAAACATGAATGTGAAAAAATGCTAAGTTCGTTAAAGGTTTCGCTAATAAAAGAAGCGAGATCTAAATGCAAACCAAGTTCTTTCGAAGGTTCTTAAATTTTAGCTCCTGTCATGCATAATATTCTTCAATTGCTTAAAATGATTTGGTATGTTACTTGTTATTCAATAGAGCGACTTGGCAAGTTTTCAGCCACCAACTTTAATGTTTCAGTCAGAGTACAATTTAATCTAGAATCTGATTGGCAAAGATCTAGTCAATCGAGTGTTCGAATAAGTACATTGAAGTTAAGGTATTGATAAATTAATTAAATGATCAACTTTAAATTCTGATCAATTAAATAGAGAAATTTGAATAAGAGAAAACTTGCCAAGTCGCTCTATTGAATAACAAGTAACATACCAAATCATTTTAAGCAATTGAAGAATATTATGCATGACAGGAGCTAAAATCTAAGAACCTTCGAAAGAACTTGGTTTGCAGTTAGATCTCGCTTCTTTTATTAGCGAAACCTTTAACGAACTTGGCATTCTTTCACATTCATGTTTTTGATAAGATATATTTAACAAGGATATTTGTTTAGTTAATGGGAATTTTTGTGTAAAATATGGTGACATAAATTAAAAGTAAAAAGAATGAAAAAGAATTATATCTTTAATAAAATGGTTCACTTATGAAAATGTGACGTCATAGTTGAATTAAAACAGGTACTTTATAGCAGTCGTTAAAAATACAAGGGGTATGAAAATCAGTAGCTAATGGAGCGAGATAAATAATGACGTCATATTTAAAATGAATCAGAAATATTTTTTACTTATACTAATTAATAAGTTATAAGTTGCATACAAATGAATATTTTTATTCAAAACTCATAATTATCAATGAAAGAAATTTTTTATGGGGAAAAGTCGGAAAATAAAATCACTGATTAATATATTTTTGGCTCGATTTTTTAACACTTTCGAACAAAGTTGAAAAGTTATTATGCTTTCGGTTTGTCTGTCTGTCTGGTCGCTTTCCAACTTTCGTAAATTTACTCAGATTTCCATGAAATTTTTGGACGTTATTAACGTTTACCTAGCACGAATACCTATTGAAAATGAAGTTTCTACCATGATTAGTTTATTTACAGGGATAGTCAAAAAATGTCCTTACATTACGGCATTATGGGGAAAAATCGTTTTAATTAAATTTAACGATGTTACAGCCTGTGGAACATATTCAAATTCACATGCATTTACAAAGTGCGCTAAAATATGCATTTTGTAAAGTATGTAGTGAAAAGGACACTTACTATTCATTTACAGGGTCACACAGAAGAATTCCATTGCATAAGAATAAAGGGAGGAACAGTTTCCGACATATTTTAATTATGGTAAACGATTTCATGTATAATCAAATTGATATACGTTGCTGAGGCTTAATGTAAGTTATTTCATGCATAATACGAAGTGCATACCATTTACAGGGACTCGCAAAAGATTTCAAATATTATATATTCTATTCAAAGTACTGTATATCATGGATGAAGACTGTTGCATGGATGAAATGCATTTTGAATTATGATATGTGCTTTTAAGTTTTGCTAAATGTATGCATATTAAATGGAGAGTATAAATGATAATAGTATAAATAGTTAAATTTAGATATACAGGGTTACACAAAAGATCTCGATAAGGTTACTGAATATGAGCGTAATTTAATTAAAGGTGGTTTTTAAATAAAATATGCATTTTCATTTTGAACTGCATTCAGTAAACTAAGAAATGTTTGTAGTATTGTCACATTAACTCTCTACCTATTTTATTATCTCTGTTTTTTATGTATTTGTTAGTTCCTAATGGCAACAATTTTTTTTATATTCTAATGTTTTTTATATTTTGTCTCGGATGGAAAAATGATGACTTTGGAGTTGCGTTGTGTATTTTGAAATATTAATAATTACGCCATACATATATTTCTGAGCTATTTGAGAATAAAAAGCCAAAAGTGTAAATATGAGAAGTGGTTTTGCATTGAAATAATAACTACGCAAACATTGAGTTAATTACTTCTGATTCGATATTCCAAAACGGAACAAGTATATAGATAAAATGATATACAGGGTCACGCAAAGAACTGGATACAAGGTTGTCTTCGGATGATAATTTCTAAAAATGTAATTTAGGTAGTAATAAGGAATATTTTTGTTTGAACTAAATTTTAGAAAGATACTTTCGTGTGTTAAAGGCACTTGGAAAACTACAGGGCTGAACAAAAGTATTCAAGAATGTTTCTATCTATTAGTATTAATCGCTGAAAGGAAAATTTGAACCGGCAAAAAAAATAGCAAATAGGGATTATAAGAAGTTTTTACCATAAATTCGCGATAAAAAGTTAATTACACATGCTTTTCATCATCGAAATTTTTTGCTTGATTGATCAATTATTTCTTCTTTAAATGTTATGTGAACGAAGTCACGGGTAACTGCTAGTCCTTATATATATATTATAAATGTGAAAGTGTGTCCGAAAATTGGAATGAACTTGGCCTCAAAACGGATGGATTAATGTCTTTGAATTTTTTTATATAGATAGATTATTGGCTTGAAATGAACATAGGCTAATTTTTATTTATTTTATTCAAATATTTTTCTTAATAATTCAAAATGTCACTATTTTTCATACAGAATAAATTGAAAAATTTTCCATAATGTTTAATCATCTTTCTTTTTTCGTTGCCAAAAAATAAAAAACCGGAATAATTATTTATCTTCTGTAATTAATTTTCAACTGAAAGATTTTCACGTGATAAAACAAAATGAATTAAATAAATGGACCCTATTCTGTTTTTCGGTTCGAGGTTAAAAACCGCAATTTTACCAATTGTGACGTCAGAGGAATACTGTTTTTCTTCTTATATCAGGCAGACGATTATGTAAAATTTCTTTTACACTTAGAAGACTTCACAAGAATATAACTTCACACTTTACAAGAAAATAAATATTTTAGCAGTTTTTCCAGATATTAATCCGTAATCCTAATGAACCTTTTTCTTTCTTTCGGTTCGAGGCTATACAATCCAATTTTTTACCAATTGTGACGTCACAGGACTACTTTCCATTAAGAATTTTAAACTTATCAATGTAACGTCATATCTGAAACAAAGTATAAGTTTTCAAGTTTGCATTTTAATAACACAATGTAATTTAGAGTAAGTGCTAAAAAGAGACGACTGTGACGTCACATATTAAAAATAAAATAAACATGCTCTGATGTTGTAATGAAATGAGATTGAATTATGACATCAAAAGTTATTATTTAAAGAAAATTAAGTTTATCGTCTGAGCGTGGTTAGTATAAATATTTAATTTTAAAATGAAATAAGTTTTTTAAAGATTAAGTATTAAATTATTAGAAAATGTTAATAATTTATACATATCGTAAATAACGTAATGATCAATGAAAAATACTTTTTACCATTCTTAGAAAGTAAGAAAAACTCAACTAATAATTAAAAAAATATATTTTTGTGTGTTAATTCTTAAAATTGTTCAGTTCTTCAAATATAAATAAAAATCACTTTAAAAATGTACTATCGGGCTTAAAATCTAAAGATTTAATGTAATTGTGAGAAAATACATTCCCTCAGTCAATATCTCAATTTCGCATAATGCGCTCGAAGTGTGCTGGAAACAGGTTTGTAAATGGATATTAATTCCACTTTTTTTTAGCTCTTAAAAAGTAAAAATATGTTGTCACTTTTAAGAATATTTTTTTACAATAAATTTCTATAAATTTTTATGGTTTGCAAAACATATATGTACAAATTATACAAAAATGCCCCCTAAAACACAGTTTTGAAATAGATTTTTCCTAACACTGTTTTTTTTTTCGTTTTACGGAAACTACCTCCATTTTGACACTTTCTAACATGGTCTAAAAGTGTTTACGACTTCAGCCTGTCTGTATACTGGATGCCGAGTGACTGGGGTCTGCCGTCTGTTTGTCCGTGTTTCAACTTGAGTAAATATAGTAGGATTCATACGAAAATAACTTACGTTATTGAGTTTTGCCATAGCATGTGCGGCATTGAAAATGCGCCAGGTAGCAATTATAGCTGAATCACAGGAGCACTCATAAGGAGACTTTACATTATGGTTTGAGGAGGAAAAATCATTTCTGGTGTATTTTGATAGTGTTACATAATTTTAAATGTAATAAAATTTACATGCATTTTTAACGTTCACAAGAACATGGTTAACATTGAATATGTTAAGTGTAGTACTTATAGTGTGCGTTCAGGGAGCTCAAAAGTATTTCAATATATAATGGTCTGTGAAGAAAAACCATTTGCAGCGCATTTTAATAATGTTATTTTATTAAAGTTACTTTAATAATATTGAAATTGTTATCAGTTTCTGAAATGCACGAAAACAGGATTTCTATAGAAAATGGGGTGAAAAGATTTAACATTCATTTAAAAGATCACAGAAAAATGTTCGGTAATATAATAGTCCACGGGGAAAAATATTCTCAGCGTATTTTAATTGCGTTGCACTATTTCAAACATGATGAAATTAATATACTGAGATTAATCAATACAATGATAAATACTGAAATTTACTACAATATGATTGCAGTTAAGTATGATTTGCATCACATTTGTTGTTCATTTACACAGACGCATAAAAGATTTTGGACCTGTGTCCAGATCTCAGATATTGTATCTAAAGTATGGTCTATTAGAAAAGAATGCTGAAGAGCTTTTACAATTATCGTATGTATTTTAAGGAAAACTAATGCATCCTGAAGTTCAGCTACATTTAGTATAATAAGAGATGTTTGTAGAATTTGAATAAATCATGTATCGGACTATACAATAAACTGGATATATGGTCACCTGTGCATTAGCGATTCCCGGAAATATGAATTCAATAATTTTAATCGGGTTTTTTGCTTGAATAATTTAAGCTAAATATGCGGTCGTATAAATATTTGCACGTAGTAAACAGGACTGTAAAAAAGAATCCAAGTAAGTTTCTGTCTATTATTAGAAATTGCTAAAGGTGAATTTTAATCTTCGTTACTCTTTTTCTAACTAAGCAAAATTTTAACATTGTATTTAGAATATTTACAAGCACATAGATCATATACACAGCTGAAGAAAAGAATGGGCCGGGGAAGTTATGTATTATGAAAATGTTGGATTTTTTTTATTACCTAGGTTTAACATATGATTTTTCTTTCTTTGATATGGAATTCTGAAATACACTACAACATGATTTGTGTACAATTGGGGTGCGTTACACTTGTTCTACAGTATAAGTGGTTGCAATTTCATTTTCGCGATTGCTCATATTATCTAACACATTTCCATTTTATTTGACCGAGTTCTTTAAGTCCCCCATAAAAAAACTACTGCATAGCCTCCTATAAGATATGTGTTATATATATTTTAAATTATTATTAATGAAACGTTTTGTTTAACTAAAGCGTTTATCTTTTTTTAATGCTACGTGAACGACGTCACGGGTAACAGCTAGTATATCATAAATGTGAAAGTGTGTCCGAAAAATTGGAATGAACTTGGCTTCAAAACGGATGGATTAATGTCTTTGAATCTTTGCATATGGATAGATTATAGGAGTGGAATGAACATAGGCTATTTTTTATTTATTTTATTTAAATATTTTCCTTAATAATTCAAAATTTAATTATTTTTCATACAAAATCAATAGGCATTTTTCAGATAAAATTTAACCATTTTTTTTCCTGTTGCCAATAAAATAAAAAATTGGAATAATAATTTTTCAGCGGCAATGAATTTTTAATAAAAACCTTTCACGCGAAAAACTATAATAAAATAATCTAAAAGAAAATAAGTATGACGTCATGTTTGAAATAAAAATAAAATTTGTATTTTTTATAATATTTTTAATAAGGATATTTGTTTAGTTAATGGGAAATTTGTGTAAAATATGGCGACATAAATTAAAAGTAAAAAGAATGAAAAAGAATGATATTTTTAATGAAATGGTTCACTTATGAAAATGTGACGTCATAGTTGAAATAAAACAGGTACTTTATAGCAGTCGTAAAAAATATAAGGGGTATGAATATCAGTAGCTAATGGAGCGAGATAAATAATGACGTCATATTTAAAATGAATCAGAAAGATTTTTTACTTATATTAATTAATAAGTTATAAGTTACATACAAATCAATATTTTTATTCAAAACTCATAATTACCAATAAAAGAAATTTTTTGTGGGGAAAAGGCGGAAAATAAAACTACTGATTAATATATTTTTGGCTCGATTTTTTAACACTTTCGAACAAAGTTGAAAAGTTATTATGCTTTCGGTTTGTCTGTGTGTCTGGTCGCTTTCTAACTTTCGTAAATATACTCCGATTTCCATGAAATTGTTGGACGTTATTAACGTTTACCTAGCACGAATACCTATTGAAAATAACGTTTCTACCATGATTAGTTTATTTACAGGGATTGTCAAAAAATTACCTTACATTACGGCATTATGGGGAAAATCGTTTTAATTAAATTTAACGATGTTACACCCTGTGAAACATATTCAAATTTCTATGCATTTGTAAAGTGCACTAAAATATGCATTTTGTAAAGTATGTAGTGAAAAGGACACTTATTATTCATTTACAGGGTTACACAGAAGAATTCCATTGCATAAGAATAAAGGGGGGAACAGTTTCCGACATATTTTAATTATGGTAAACGATTTCATGTATAATCAAATTGATATACGTTGCTGAGGCTTAATGTGAGTTATTTCATGCATAATACGAAGTGCATAGCATTTACAGGGACACACAAAAGATTTCAAATATTATATATTCTATTCGAAGTACTGTATATGATGGATGATGACTGTTGCATGGATGAAATGCATTTTGAATTATGATATGTACTTTTAAGTTTCGAAAAATGTATGCATATTAAATAGAGAGTATAAATGGTAATAATATAAATAGTTAAACTTAGATATACAGGGTTACACAAAAGATCTCGGAAAGGTTACTGAATATGAGCGTAATTTACTTAAAGGTGGTTTTTAAATAAAATATGCATTTTTATTTTGAACTGCATTTAGTAAACAAAGAAATGTTTGTTGTATATATATAAACTAATATACAGGGTCCCGGAAAGAACTGGATACAAGGTTGTCTTCGGATGATAACTTCTGAAAATCTAATCATAGTACATACCAATGTCTTGACCGAGTTCACGGGCCAATATTATCCGCCATCTTATTTCAAAATGGCGGCCATTTAAATTTGTCAAAAATCTTTTAAATGTATAATGACATATAAACAAAAAATTAGAAATTGAAAAAAAGGTTCTTTCTAAACTATTTATCTTAATAATGAATTCCGGAGTATTTTTTGCTTTGTTTTTACCTTGAAAAAGCCTGGAATATAGTAGTTTGAATTTCTAATGTGGGTGACTTTTTTTTTTTTTTTTTTTAAGTCAATTTGCCCGCGACAGCACTCGTAAATATTAATTGATTTCGCTGTGAGTGTACAATTTCACATGAACTAAGATTTCGATCAAACTCATTGGTTTTTTTAATCCATCATGCTGCTTTAAAATGGATATCGTGGAATTTGGCGACCCTATAAATCGCTTAAAATAAAACCAGGTTGAATAAAAGATGACTAATTTCTAAAAATTCCTATTAATATTCAGTATTGACAAAAACTAGTATTCAGTCTTATATAATCGCATTCCACTATTTTGAGCTTCGTATATTTTATTTATATAACTTAATTTAAAATAAATAAATAAGTATATGAAAGCTACCTCTTCCTCCCGGCACTGCCGGAAGGACTATTACTTTTGAAAATATGCTTCAAACATAATTTTTTATTCTACCTCATTAAAATAACCCAGTTCTAAAAGTAAATAAGTCAAAATGGCTTATTTTTAATATTTTCTAACATATTTGAAGTGTTTAAAACTCCTATTTGTCTGACCGACTATCTGTCTGTCTATCCATGCGCTAATTTATAAAAATGCACTTCGATTGGCACGTAATTAATATGCATTATTCAGATTTAAATTGGCAAGAGCAATATGGAAAATAAAGGGTGTAGCATTTATAGTTCGTTTACAGGGACACTCAAAAGAACTTCCGTTTCGTTTTGGTATATGAGAAAAAGTTGTTTGCGGTACATTTTAAAGGTGCTACACCATCACAAACCCGCTGAACTTGTTATACTTCAAGGAGATGCACTACAAAATACATACTTTAGAATACGGAATGCATATGGTACGCCTTTATCATTCATTTGCATGGATATAAAAAAGAACTCAGTTACAATATTGTTTTTGAAGTACGATTGGTACAAATGCGCTTTCACTTCCGATATTGTTTTTAAATTTAACCAGTTTTCGCATGTTACTTAATGTGTATAAATTCTCTAAATCACATACACGGTTGTTCGAGTTCATTTCTGCTTATTAAATTGCTCAAGAAGATTTTTAAACTGGTTATATATTTTCCCAGTCTAGTTTCTAACTGATCTAAATTTAGCATTTTATCAAGCATATATAGAAATCTGCGAATGATAAACGCTATATGGCCATTGATCTTCGGACACTTTCAATTTTAGAAATTTTGACTAATATTTGAAGAAATATTTGTCAGATTTTCCTCGAATTTCAGGATTATGAAGACTATGTTTAACTTCATATTTGTCAACGACGATTTGATGAGAGGAACGATTTGAAGGCAAGGAAAATAAGCGCTGAAAAATAATAATATTTTGGATCACCCTATAAAAAGTGAACGAAATGATATATTGCTATATATTGCAAATATGTGGATACTGTATAAGGTATGTATTCATTTGTCTAAAAACAGCATGTATATTTATAAAAATATAATGATTTTTTAAAAAGTTAAAAAAATTCTGACATGTTTTCTTTATATCATTTAAGACTTTCTACCAAATTTAACGCCAGTTTCTGAAAATTTCACAAAACGTAGTAAATATAATATAGTGCAATTAGAATATAAATATATTAAACATTTGATGAAATGTAAGCAGTTATATTTAAAAACAATTCTGCGCATGTGCGCACGATAACATATATATTTATTTATTTATAACTCCGTAGTCAACTTTACGGAGCAACTCGTAAAAAAAGGCTAGTCAAATATCATGAAAATTCTGAAAGTTGTCAGCGATTGAGTGAGATAATTTTTAGTTGTTCTCTAAAAAGAACTAAATTATAAGGGGAGTTCTCTAAATTGCCCTTTTTAATGTAAGTTTTTATTTCAGTTTTTATTTATATTTTACTTCTTTTTGGAAAACAATCTAAACAAACCTAATCCAAGTAAAAAAAAGACTCAAAATATAAGACATTCCTGCTAAATCTACCCGTTTGACATTCATTAAATACAAACACCTTTTCTGGAAGCCAGTTAATAAAAAAATGACAATTTGTTTAAAATCCCTTATCATGCAGCAGTCTTTAGAAAACAACTAAATATCGGATCACTTTATTGCCGATATCTTTCTGAATTTTCACGATGTTTATCTGACATTTTTTAATGAGTTTCTGGATTAGTGCTGACCATCAAATCATAAAAAAAATTGTCGTGCGTGCATATGCAGTTTTAAAAAAAAATTCATACAACTGCTCGTATTTCTTTAAATATTTAGCATATTTACATTCTAATTGAGTTGTGCTATTTTTACTACAGTTTGTCAAATTTTCGCAAGAAAATCGTGTTAAATTTGGTAGAAAACTCTGCCTGATAAAAGCTAAAAACATGCCATAATGTTTTGTACTTTTACAAAAAATCAATCTCTCCATGAGTATGCGTAGTATTCATGCACAAATGAATACACATATTCGTAAACTATAGCGATAGGTTATTCGTGCATTTTATTTTTCAGGGTGGCCCTAAATATTATTATTTTCTGCGATTTTTTTTCTGATGACTAAGTTGTCTTGCTGATCCGTAGAAGTCAAACATATGAAGTCAAACAAGAAGTCAAACATATTATTCATAATGATGAAGTTCCAGGGAAATATGAAGAATATATCTTTCAAAATTTGACAAAACGTCTAAAATTGAAACTGTCCAATAATGGTCCAATCGGCCATGTAGTCTATAATGGCCTTACAAAGACCTTAAATACCTTTCTGACTATTGGTAGAAATTTTTGAAACAATGTTTTCAAAAGTATGTGTATTTAACAGATTGTTGTCTTATATGTCGCCTTTCACCATTATTAAAAGGGGAAGTTTTCATGTTCCTTGCTGAATGTGTTGTAAAGTGTTTCATTTTCTAAAGTTTAACAAATGTCTTTTTTTTAATAACATTATTCTATTTAAGAGAAAATGGCAACCACATTACTCAATTTTAAAGGTAAAAGTAAAAAATATAGTGTAGTAGAAATTTGAAATTTTTGATCATTTAAAAAAAATAATAGAAAATTACAACTTTTAAAGTTATTAGATTTAGCTGCAGTTACTCGTAAAATACTTCTTTTATTTTTTTCCTCTTATTACTAAAACGTACTTCGAAGTGAAAATTATTATCCATTAAGCATTAAAAGCATTCTATTTTTGAACGAAAATGAGAATATCTCACTACACTGTAAGTGCTATATAGAATAAGTGTTTTCTTTATTTTTATTATCAAATTAAGAGCATGTCATTAGTCTTTATTTTGCATGCTGAAATCGTTAATTGAGTGAATTATTCTTTTCTTTGTAAAACATTTTACATAAAAACTTGTTAATTTGCTGATACACATCTTAACAGAACTTTTATTTTTATTTTTTCGATTTGTTTTCACTAAAAATTCAATAATTCTCTATCTTTGTTTCGTATAATGATGAAAAAATCAATAAGGATGACCTAATTTTGTCCATATTGTCTTTATAGTTAATTAATAACTTTTTGTTATTCTTGAAGATGTTTCAAATTACTTCGTCATTTCAAATATACATTAAGGTTTTCTATGGATTCTTATGAAGAAACCTTTTCTCGATTATAAAAATTATTTTAATCAGCGTGTAACACGAATATCGAATATTTCATATTTCATGTATTCGCATCGTTTTGTATTTCGTAATTCGAATATTTTCGTAATATATATTCTTTAAATAAAAATATGTTTTAGAATTTCACAATAAACTGCATGTAAACAATGAATCGGCTAGTAAACAATGAATTGCGCTAAATCTATGTTATATAGGAAAAACTACTTTCTAAGAATAGCTTCCGAGTTTGGGGCGATCGTCCTTAAGTGAACTTTGGGGGGGAGGGGTGTTATGACGACAGAACAGTCCGTATAGAAATAAGACATTGTAACTTAAAATAACCTATTGTAAGACATACATAATTATAATGGAGAACGCCTATATAACTAAGCAAAATAAATAAATAAATAAATAAATAATGGTTCGTGGTCTAATAATGAGATTCCTGAAAATATAATCTAACCTCTCTTGGTGAAAAAACATCAATAGCACTGGCGATAACTAATAATTAAAATAATATACTTTGTAGAAATCGATTAAGCGACCATTAAGCGAATAAAAAAGCAGGGCGTGTTTCGAGCTATAACAATAACAGCTCGTCATTAGCTAAAGCAACACGTGTCCTTAAGGGGACTGAGTCAGAGATAAACTGGTAAATCAGAGGTAAATCAGTTTATCTCTGACACCGTCCCCTTACGGACACGTGTTGCATCAGCTGATGACGAGCTGTTATTGTTGTAGCTCGAAACGCGTCCTACTTTGTTTTTTCGTTTAATGGTGATTTCTACAAAGTGTATTATTTTTATTACTAACCTCTCTTGTGTTACCTGTGATTCCAAAGAGCATTCTTTTATCTTTAAGGAAGCAAAAGTGTCTTTTGTTGCATGTTGTTTTTGAAAATGTTTCCGAATAGTTTTTATAATGCATTAGTCCGACTTCTCATTCCGTTATCAACATGAAATAACAGTTTTTGGAATGCTATTATTTCTTATGTAAACATTTTCAGCGCAATAACAGAGTTTATGCGTGGAAGAGAGATGTTCATTTCATTGAACATAAAAGCTTTTACTTGTGAATCGATAACATTCAAAAAAAGAATATTTCTAGTTGGAAGCAGACTAAAACAAAACTGATTATAACACCATAAATATTATTAAGAAACCCTTCGAAAAATTACGGAAGACAATGAAAACTTTTATTTCATAAATATTTCTTTAAATTTCAAAAATCTATTGGTTTCTCGGCTTTCTCAAGCTAAAAGAACGCTTTTTTGGAATCGTCACTAGTTCGGAAGAGGTCAATGAAGCGGTTTCGTTCTCGTAACTTATTCTATATCCATAAACGTATAAAAATAGAAAAATGATGATTAGAAATGCACAAATAATGCATGAAAAAGCAAAGCTGTTGGCTCAGCTTTGCTTTTTCTAGACTTTGAGTCTTGTACTGATGAAGAATATCGATAGTACATTCAAAACGGCTGTTTGGGGGTTGTGCATATATAACGGTATCAACATTTTGGAAATTTTGGATACCTTTCCCCTCTTTCTATATCAAACGTTATCATCCCTCGAAATCCCCCCCCCCCCCACATAATAATATCGTTATCGATATCTATTTTGTTTACTTTTAGAATTTATTTATTTTATTTGGAATAGTATATAAAGCTGGTTACATGGATTTTTTTAATTTTTTATTGTTTTAAATGAAGGGAAGTTAATAAAAGACTGCTTTATAAATAAGATATAAATCACTTTATATATGAAATATATATCAAATAACACTTAAAATAAATAGTTACTTTTTAAAGGAATTTTATAATAGCCTTTTGTTACATAATGCATTTAACAATAATAGTGTCTTCTTGCACTTTCGGTTGCGGAGAGGGGGGGGGGGTGGTAGATAGAAATTTTTATCTACAAAACAAGTGGACAGCATTCTTTCTCTATCTTTTTTATTTTTTAGTAAACCCAAGTTTCATTTCAAATATACTTCGCATATGGTTTCTCAAACATCGATTATGCATGCATTCACATATGAAGAAGAATAAAAATGTAAAACATTGGGGAATTCCATGTTTTAGAATTAATAAATTTTATAATAATTTACTAATTTCAATAATAGTTTTATATTTTCACAAAAATAGACAACAGTTTAAAAAAAATACCATACTATTTTGAACCAAATACCATGTTACAAGTAAAAAAAGAAAATTTTGGCTGGATCAAAAAGGATATCGATATCAATAGACAAACCCCGCTCCCCACCCTGCTTCCCCTAGAGATATCTTATGATATCATCTGCCAGACTCCCCCCCCTCCCCCTAAAAGATAACGTTACTTATGCACAGCCCCTTGCTACCATTTCATGCATTATTTGTGCATTTCTAATCGTTGATTTTCAATTCATATACATTTTTGCACAAAGGTTTTATTTGCTATTTTAATACATGAATAAATGTTTTTTTCTGTTTTCAACAGCACAAATTGAAATAAATAATAGCATAATGAAAAAAATCCCATAAAATACCAATGATAAATGAATACAGCGGATTTAATATCCTTTTTAATATACAGATCCAATCAATTGTGAAAGAAACAACCACTTAATCTCTAATTTTTATACTTACTTCATGCGGGTGATTCTTAAACATACGCAGAATCTCTATCAAACCGAATTTCTGCGAATCAAGCAGAAGAATCAACACTTTCTTACTTAATTAGATTGTTCGGAATATTTAAAACTCTGACAATAACCATTGCGAATTTGTAATAAAATCTTAATGTAAAATAACTCAATTTAATTTTTTACTAAATAACAAGGACACAATAAGGCGGATTTTTTTTTATTAATATGCGTAAATTTTAATGAAAATATATTTATTCTTCGACAAATTAAACGCAAGAATTGGATTAAAAACTTTTATAACAAGATAGGTGATATATATGTATTTATTGCTTCTCTATGTACTGAAGATATGTTATGTCTATACGATGCTTCTCCAAAAGAAAAAAAAATTTCAAAAGAAAAGCAACAGACTTTCACATTAAGGGGGTGGTAAGGTTAATTCGAGGGGAAAAAAAGCATATTTTTCTATCATTTTTTGTAAGGATACAATTAATATTTATTTATTTGTATAACTATAGTATAATTATATGGCATTTAAAGAGTATTCTGTGAAATTTTCATTAAGAAATATTAAAAAATGAGCCGATGACAGCGAATCTTCGAAGACGTCCCCAAAAAAAGTTGATTCGCGGTGAACCGCATAACTCATGACTGGATCAACTGAAAGTAAAAACCAAATTGATTTAATTAGTTGATAAGTTTCCTCAAGGAACGCAGTCGGGTTTTTTATTATTATTATTATTGATTTTTCAATTTTTTACAAGGCTTGGAAGTCAAAATACTGATTTTTCATCAAAAATATCTCATATTTTGTTTTTTAAAGGTAAGTTAAAATAAAAAATAAAAAAAACTCGACAGCGTTATCTCGTAATTTATATAAAGAAAGAGTGTGTAAAATTTTAAAAAGATCGGTTCAGTAGATTTTGAGCTACAGAGTTCACCGACTTCGAAAAAGCGAAGTGTTAGAAAAACACGTTTAAAGTTTCACAGACGTTTTTGTCGAAATAGATATTTGTAAATTACTGCTTTTTTCATATACTTACACAGAATCATCAATGCCAGGCCCATAAAGCGAAAAGCTGTCGGAGATGATGTCCAGAGCATCTTGTTGCTCTTGTCTACGACGAATCCTGCCTTTTTTGCTCTCTTTTGCAGCCTCTCGCTCCGCTTTACATACTCGAAGACTATCTGTTGTTCGCGCCCATTCATGAGAACTTGTTCCAGTCTTTATGCCCATTTCTTACAAAAATGACAGCTAAGAAAAACAGCCTTCATTAAATGTACATGCTGCAACATTAGCTGCAATTTCAACGACGTTGGAGGTGCCATTCTCTGTTTTTGGAGTAATTTTCCAAATAAGCTGCTTAAGGCTTTCATTATTGTTCTGAGTGAAACCTCCAACACATCGTTCCAGAAGTGCATCTTTGCTTAAATCCTCATAAATAGGTTTGATGGCTTCTAGCACATTACTCGGAAGTGCGGTGTAACTGTGTTTGAATGACTCCAGACCTTCTGTAGCTGCAGCGTTCTGCCATTCACACCATGAATCAGCACCGCTCGGACATTTTTGGTGTTGCGGATTATCGTCTGTGGAGCTGTAGTGAAAATAAGTTGACCAAATGGCATCTCTCATTTTTTCGACTGAATCGTGATTGCGTCGAATAGCCAGACCATTATATACAGTTAATTTGTCAATCATTTTAGCTGTAAGGTTACCTTTGCCAGAAAGACTTTTTCTTTTCACTATTTTTCCAGCCGCAGTTTTATGATCAACAACATTTTTTTTCACTAACTCTCTCAGACGTGTACCCATTCGCTTCTGAACGTGTCCGACACATTCTTTTTTATTTATTATAAAATTTTCACCGTAAGGTTTTGAATTTAAAACACCGGTGTAAGTTTTTGAGTCTCCGTCTCCGATGTAATTGCGATACTTTACTCCGTTGTCCATTGAACGTTGAAACATGATTTTGATCGCATCGACTTCCATGTTCCCAGATGGTCCAATATGATTAGCATGGCATTTGCCTTCATTTACATGAGCTTTATGCCACTCTTCATATTGCACAGAATCAAGCTTGTTTTCCCAAATTTTACACTCATGACAATAAAGGCTTTTGACACAAATGTCTAATACTTTTCCAGTATAATGTCCGATCAAGGAAGCCACGCCATATAACGAAGAGAAACCTCGTTTTTTCCAGGTTCCGTCTCCTGATACAGTCAACTCCGATGTATTTTCGATCTTATGTGCTTCAGATGTTGCTTCTTTTTCTTCATTTACAGCAGAAGAAAAAAATCTACTTGCGATATCTGCTATACTGGAGCACATTTTCATAATATATAAGCTATACGTTGGTTTTGACAAAAAAGTACTTGACAAATCCATCAGGGCACAAAACTTTTCACAGTCAGCTAATCCTAATCCTAAGATTCGCATCACAAAAGTAAATCTATAATTAATTTCGTACACACCAGATTGAATTCTTTCCGCAGACGGAACAAAACGAGCTTCTTTACATTTTTCACACGTAACTTTGATATTGAATCTAAGGCCTTCTTTTCTGCACGAATGAAAACTAATTTTTCCATCGCACTTCACACAATTAACTAAAGTAGAAATAATATAAAAAACAAACACAAAATCCATGATCCGATAATGTTTTTTGAAATTCTCCGGCACATCTGTGGAAGTGTTCTTTTTTTTTTTTTTGCTGACGCACTGTTAGCTTCGACATTGTTTTTCTTGCGTTTATGTGGCGGTACAATTTTTCTAGGTTTATTTAACTTTGAACAGGTATTTTTCCGATCTTCTCGGGTAATTTTTTTTTTTTTTTTTGGCATTTTGCGCTTAAAAAACTTAAAATCACAACACAAAATTACGACACACGTGTACACACGTGTACGTGTACCTTCGTAAAGGTCCATTATTTTGGCAGTATGCCAGGACAGGCCTTTGAAACCTGGTCAAGCAGTAGCAGCTACTTGGTAGCTGATTGTTGCGGCCACATTCCTCAGTGTGAAATCGGAGGGCGGAGACTTACAAGTGTATATCTCCGTCAGTTTTACTTCAATTGCTTTCAAATTTTCACAGAATAATCTTAAGATGTTATACATTAATATGAAATAAAATAAAATAAAAATGCAAAAAAAAATACCTTACTACGCCCTTAATGACACATTGGGTATGTTTGCCATTTGGCAACATACTCAATTTAGGAATAGATAACACCGATAGTGGACTAAAAAATGGGGTCTTTTTCAGACTTCGTTATTGGGTCGGTTAACAAAAACGCCGTTTAATCGAAGCTCTGTTAATCGAGGTTGTAATGTGTTAAGAAACCCTTAGAAAAATTACGGACAACAAAGAAAACTTTTGTTTCATAAATTTTTCTATAAATCTCACAAATTTATTGGTTTCTGAGATCTCTAATGATAAAATAACACTTTTTTGGAATCGTGGATAACTCGGAAGAGGTCAATGAGGCGATTGTGCTCTCGTTTACTTTCTTGTTTTACATCAATAAATATTTTTATTAGCATCCGATGCTATTTCTTTCAGACAAGCTAAAAATGTCGTGTCATCAGCCCTGAATTTTCTACTGAACCGATTTTGATAATTATTTTTTTAAATGAAAGCTATTTATTTGTAG
The DNA here is from genome assembly GCA_964019185.1 of Maratus speculifer. Classification (NCBI taxonomy): domain Eukaryota; kingdom Metazoa; phylum Arthropoda; class Arachnida; order Araneae; family Salticidae; genus Maratus; species Maratus speculifer. The sequence goes on along the minus strand of OZ025292.1, from coordinate 175,223,663 downwards.
TTGTGCCCATTTTAGCTATTTTTTAATTTATTTGCATTTTTATATTTTATTTTTAATTTTAAATGCTTTTTTACGATATTTCTTAAAAATGGTGGCAACTTAGTTTAGCTTTTCTCTCGATAATAAAAAATTATTTTCCATTATTTATTACTTTCCACAAGTCAAAAACTTTATTTCATCAGTGAACATGTCCTCGCATTTAAAAGAAAAAGTTAATTGTTTTCGTAAAATTTAACCACAATAAAATGATTGCATATAATTATGCACTAATTGAGGTAAAAAATATATTTACTGAGAAATAATATTAATAATGTAAATAAAATAACAGAAAATAATTTATGATAAAAATTAATGTCTAAAGCAAAGTAAGAAATATTTCAAATGAGGAAAATGATGGCATTCAGCAACCAAATAAAATGAATTTACAATATTATTACGGACGCCTTTTTCATATTACTAATAACAGTAACTTTTAAAAACATTTGAAGAGAAAATGACGTCACTATTTAAAACATCGCATTTTTACTCATAACGATATTAGATTTCAATATCTCTTTTCATTATGGACACTGAGATTGAGATTTCACTTTCAGATGACTTCAGTTAATGAAAATAATGTCATAGTAAAAATAAAATTAGTTTTTTTTTTTTTTTTTTTTTTTTTTTAGCTTTTGATGCTATTTTTTTTCAGACAAGCTAAAAATGTCGTGTCATCATCCCTGAATTTTCTACGCAACCGATTTTAATAATTATTTTTTTAAATGAAACCTATTTATTTGTAGTTGTGCCCATTTTAGCTATTTTTTAATTTATTTCCATTTTTGTATTTTATTTTTAATTTTAAATGCTTTTTTACGATATTTTTTCAAAATGGTGGCAATTCAGTTTAGCTTTTCTCTTGATAATAAAATTACAACATCAATCAAATACAATATTATTACGGACGCCTTTTTCATATTACTAATAACAATAACTTTTAAAAAGTATTTGAAGAGAAAATGACGTCACTATTTAAAACATCGCATTTTTACTGATAACGATATTATATATCAGTATTTCTTTTCATTTTGGACACTGAGATTGAGATTTTACTTTCAGATGACTTCAGTTAGTGAAAATGTCATCGTAAAAATGAAATTAGTTTTTTTTTTTTTTTTTAATAAAATTATTTTTCTGTGAGTGCATATGAAATAAAATTTCTGGATTTCGCCGGCACTCAGATTACAATTTTAACTGAAGATCTGCGAATATTTGCATGCAAAATTGTAACTGGCAAACTTGACATTAAGTTTGGAAATATATTTATTATATAATTATTTATTATATAATATATTTATTCAATAATAAAATTTCTTTTGCTTTTTTTTTTTTTTAACCAAATTGATTGGGTCTTTTAAACATTTCATTCGTCGAATTCGACGAGATTCCACTCGTTTTATTGTTAAAATGCATTTCCTTTTTCTCAGAGTCTTATAAAAAAGCGTTTAAACTAAAGAAAAAATCCGTTTTTTGATGAATCTATTCAAAGAAGAAGTAGCACGTCAAATTGTATTTCTTTATTATTCCGCAATTCCAATGTCTCAGAAAGAAGTTGCTAATCAATTGGGTATTTCACGCCGTTCTGCTTGCTATTATATTGATAAACACAAGAAAAAGGAAGTTAGTTCATTGCATTCTAAACGGGATCGCCCTTCTAAAAAACCTCTATCGATTTTTGTTTCTTTCTTTCTAATCGGAGGCGAAATTGAATTCTGCAATGGCAGAATCTACATTCAACTTGTTTATTTTTTTTTTCATTTTTACAATATTATAAATTGGAATAAATAACATCGTAAGGAAAAAAATCATGTAAAATTCTAATGATAAATGAATACAACGGATTTAATCTTATGTATAACGTACAGAGGAAATTGTGAAAGAATACATCCACTTACTGTTTTTCTAACTTCTATACTTCCTTCATGCGGGTGAATCTTAAACACACGCAGAATATCTATCGGACCGAATTTCTGCGAATCAAACAGAAAAATCAACTTTCTTACTTAATTGGATTTTCCCGATTATTTAAAGCTGTAACACTAACCATTGCGAATTTATAAAATCTTAATAAAAAATAACTCAATTTAATTTATTACTAAATAACAAGAACGCAAATAGATGGATTTTTTTTATTAATATGCGTAAATTTTAATGAAAATATACATATTCTTCGGTAAATTAAAGAAAAGTATGTAATATAAACTTTTACAGCAAGATACACTAATAAAATTTGTTCTGTGAAATTACAAAGAATCTACGAGTAATCCATTATTATATTAATCCTTTCTTATATAAAATTACAGAAACTAGAAAAACCGCGATTCTATTAAATAACAGAGAAATTATTCGGTAAATTTTGAACAGACACTGTAAATTAACATCGTTATAAAAATATACAAGACTCGGTAATTTTACTTTTAATGATAATAATTGAATTGTTAAAATTAGGGAATCGCTCAGTTTTTAATGAACTTCAAGGACTTGAATTTTCGATGAAAATTTGAACTGCTGTGTTATACACAATTTATTTCTAGCCATCCTGAGGTTTGAACCCGAGACTATTTTGATAGTGGAAGAACACCTTACCTCTTGAGATATAGGAGCGATTGCTGTTGAGTACAAAGCATGTCTTTTATGATTCAGCGGAGAAAAATTCCCACTAAATCTAATGAGTTGATTTTTCCCTTTCTAAATTATTCTAAATAAAAAATAAGTAAAAAAAATAGTTTTTAAACAAAATTTTCTTCTTTAATATTTCTAATAAAATTACAAAATAATTTTATAAATGTTTATTTTGGCTTACAAGTTTTAACAAAGGTAAAAATATCTTTGAATAAAGACATGGAAATCCCTACAGGGAATTAGATGTAAGATAAGCGAAATGTTTGTAAAATGATGACCGAGAAACTCAATAGAATGCATTTGAACAAGAACTAGAATAAAATTACAGAGTCTTGCTTTTTTCTGTGTTTTTAGCGAAATTTTAAGAGTGTGGGCAATGCATATGGACTACTGCTCCACATGTACTACAGATATGTCATGTGTGTGCAATGCTTGTCCAAAAGAAAAAAAGAAAAATTATTTTTTCAGGTGAAAAGCAACAGGCTTCCAAATTAATGACCATACTTATTCATTTTTAAATCACGATATTAAATTTCAATTTTGTAATATAATATCTTCTGAGAAATATACCTTACATATCACAATCAAATTTCATACTGCCTTTATTGGGTTTAATTACAGTTTGGAAAATTAAAATATAACCTTCAAGGAAAGTGATGGTCAGTATTTTTACATTTCTAAAGACACTTTAAGTGTCTTTAAGTGTCTTTAAAACAATAGTCTACATTACAAATTTTAAATTTAATGTCGTAAGCCTGATTAAAAATGAATATATATGGTCATTAATGTCAAATACTATTGCTTTTCTTCTGAACAAATACTTTTTGTATTTTTATTTATTTATTTATTTATTTATTTTTGAAAAGCATTGCATAGACATGGCACATCTCGAGCATATAAGAGCATTGATACATATGCATCGCACATGCATATGTTTTACTGTTCTATACGCTGGAGATATGTCATGTCTATACATTTCTTTTCCAAAGAAAAGACAAAAAATATTTGTTCTAAAGAAAAGCAATACACTTTCACATTAATGATCATATGTATTCATTTTTATTCAGACTTATGGCATTAAGTTTAAATTTTGTAATACACTATCTTCTAAGAAATATACCTACATATCACAAAGAAAATTCTTGCTGTTACTGCTGGGATTAACTACAATTTGAAAAGTTAAAATATATTCTTCAAATAATGTGATCATCAGTACATTTTCATTTCTAAAGACACGATGTCTTCGGATTAGTTAAGGACCTAGTCTTGATTTGCATATGAGGAAACACTTTCAACATTATTTAGAATATGTATCAAGATATTTTTTATTCACATATTACGCACAAAAACAGATTATATCAAGTTGTAATTTATAGAAATGTTTGAAAATTAATTATTTTTTATTATGTTTAGATAATTTTGTGCACAACATTATTTCCCATAAACTAATCACTTTATTCCTAAATAAAAGTTTAAGTCGCACAACAATGCGTGAAATACATACATATATTTATTTAGTTATTTATTGTACAGCTACATAAGTAGTTCTGAAATAAATTATTAGATTAGTGTGCTTTTTCTACTTTGTTGCTTTTAAGAAATGAGTATAGAAACAAACTGTGAGAAGAAAATGACTTAAGATTAAAATTAATCATTCTTTATCCTGATGTAAATCTCACTTATTATAAATAAACATATTTTTAATTACCTTTGTTATTTGTGTGTTGTTTTAATTATTATTCAACTTCACACATTGGGATTATTAATCCTTGTTTTTGTTGGCAAGCGTATCCTTCACATGAATATTTGACTTTTTCGTAAAATAGGATAGCTGATATCTTATAGAAGTTATACAACAATTTCTATACTGATATATCTTTATAAGGTCGGTTGCTTGGTCGGTTAGTAAAAGTTGGAAGCCGCTATTGTAGTAGATTGTATAAAATGAATGTCAATGGCTGCTTGATATTTTGGTGTTTTTAGGTACTTTGTAACTATGCAAATATGTACACCTATTGTCATCGTTCAGACCGTCCGGCCATCTGTCCGCATGTAACAGAGCAAAAGCTAACCAACCGGATCGTCTGAAGTTTAAACTATCTAATTGTTGCATAATTTTTTCGTTTTAAATTTTATGAAAATTAGATGTATAGTTTAATTACAGGAACAATCAAAAGTATTCAGATACATTACGCCCAATAAGAAAAATAGTTTCAAGTACATTTTAATTATGTTAAAATCTTTCAACTTAATGAAATTTATGTGCATCTATAACGTATATACTAAAATATGCATTCTGTATAACCTAGGATGCAAAGAACATTTGTTATTAATTTACAGAACCACACTAAAGTATTCCATTACATAATGGTATAGGAGGAAACATTGTTTGGGGTGCTTTCTAATAATATTAAACTATTTCATATTTTATGAAATTGATATACGTTTCTAAGGTTTAGTATGAATTACTTTCTGTATAATAGTAAGAAGACAGTATTTACAGTGGGATACAACATATTTCTTCCACTATTCAGACTGTATCCGAAGTAATGTATACTATTACATCAGGATCTGAATATTTTTAAAACTTCGATGTAGAATGATTACACCTCCTTCGCTATACATGACGAATAATTTCCGACTTTTATGCATTCTGAGGAATAGCTCCATTTATAGGTCATATTTTTTAGCTAAACTTGTGCTTCGAAAACTTTCAAACTTGAAAACTATTTCCGCCTAAAACGCACACTGTTAAAAATAAAGGTGACAAACCAGTTGCATTTGGCGCCCAGGGGTGAAAAGGAGTTACCATTTGACACCCACGAGCTTGAAAATGTGTTTGGGGTATCGTTTGATCTCTCACTGAGTGATTCACGCTAATTAGGGTGCCGCACAATGCATACCTTTGGAAGATTTTCACCCCTAAGTCATTTTCGCAAGCTCTGTGACAACAGCAATTTCTCGCTACGATGACTATCACCACTATGCGCTATCCCAATTTCGTTTAAAACTTCGGATGGCTAACTTTTGACGAGCTTTTTTATGTAAAGTAACCTTTGAATTTCAGGACATTTGAACATTTTATCGAGACTTTGAAGGTGAGCTCTATGGGCGTGCGGGTAGAGCGCTGATCTTGCAATCAGACGTTGTGGGTTCGAATCCTTCGAGGACCAAAAGTCGGTTTATATATTTTTTTATTTTTGGGCACTCCTAATTAAGGGTGTCATCTTTTCACCCTAATTAAAGGTGCCATTCTGGCTCTTCTAGAGGTGTCACAAGTGAGACAAGATTTTCACCTCTAAAAGGTGCAATGTGTCACCATTAGTTTTAACAGTGCATGCTCAAGCCGAATTACTTGACTTTTTTTATCGAATTTGAAAAAGTGTCAGTGCCTTTTGGATCACCATGTATTTCTAAACAGCTTAAAATAAGAAAGGATATTTATTATATTGCACTGACTTAATTTATTGGAACACGTTTCACCAGCTAGTTAATTTGCGAAACCCTGATTATTAACTTTGGATCGCGAATATATCAAATTTATGTTTCTTCTGTCTCATAATTAATTGTCCTTTTCCTCCTAATTAATTAATTAGCACAGGATCGAAGTTTCAAGCTCTCTGCAAGTGCATATTAACTTCTAACTAATGAAGGTTTTTACTAGTTTATGTATTTGTTAATTAAAAGTAAAATATAGTTAGTTTCTAGTAGTATAGTTAGTTATAGTTGGTATCATTATATCACTTAAAATGTATAGATGAGTGATTAGATATTTCCTTTTATTACACGCTTTTGATTAACATAACTTGTTCATGTATATTAAGACAGAATATTTTAATTCGTTTTTCTACTCACTTCCTGATCTGTTAGATTTCTAGAAATCGTATACGGCTGTATACTTCCAGTGACAACGGACTACTTTCAAATTTTCAAAACTTCATGGTCAATTATTAAGTTGATATTAACTAAATTTGTACTTTTCCAAAATAGAAACCTTGGCAAGAATCTTGAAAAAATGGTTTTAGGCGATAGAATGAAATTTTGCTTCATATATCCTAGCAAGGTAATATGTAATAATGTGTTTCATATACGCAAGCATTTTTTCCATATACAGGGGTTGGACAAAAATATGGAAACACCTTAAAAACAAAATACGTTTCCTTGCCTAGTATTGTGTACGGTACCCGTTGTTATTCAAAACAGCTTACAGTCTTCTCGGAATGGATAAATACAGTTTCTGTATGTTTGTTAAGGGAATATTGTACCATTATTTCTGTAAACGGTGGCAAGTTCAGATAACGATGTTGGCTGTGGGTAGCGAGAACGCACTTTCAGCTCCAATGTAGACCACAAAGGTTCGATAATATTCAAGTCTGATGATTTTGGTGGCCTGGGGAGATGCGAAAATTCATCCTCGTACTCAGAAAACCAGTCCATGACAATGTGAGCTGTGTGAACGGGGACGTTGCCTTCTTGGAAGATACCATCATCATTGGGGAACACAGCTTGTACCATTGGATGGACTTGATCGGCCAAAATGTTCACATAAGTCTGAGCAGTAATACGTCCTTACAGAGTTATCATGGGGCCAGAAGAGAACCACGATATGACTACCCAAACCATCACCGAACCCCCGCCATGTTTCACTCTTGGCAACAAGCAGTCTGCATTATAGGCTTGAGATGGCGTTCTCCAGACGTAAACTCGGCCAGAAATGGGGAACAATGTGAAAGAAGACTCATCAGACCATATTACGCTCTTCCACTGCTCTATAGTCCAGGCTTTATGACTTAAACACCACTTTTTCCTGTTAAAGGCATTAGCTTTACTGATGGATGGCTTTTCAATTGCAACACGGCCAGCAATTCCCTATTTATGAAGCTCCCTTCTAATTGTTTTGGTACTCACAGGATTTGGTAACACGACATTCATTTCAGCAGTAACTTTTGCAGCTGTGGACTGCTTATTTTTCGCGATAATACTCCTTAATGATCGTCTGTCACGATTACTCAGCACACACTTTCGTCCGCGCTGTGATTTAGCGAATGATGTTTTTTCCGCATTTCAAATATGCGGAATAAATCTTCGACACAGTACCTCTTGAAACACTAAAAACCTCGGCTACCTTGATTACGGAAGCACCCACCATACGCGCGCCAACAATTTGTCCACGTTCGAAGTCGGTTAACTCTGACATAATGCAATGATAATCTCACATAACAGTGCTCCAACAACGACTGAACGGTGCAGCGATTTTACGAAGTTGTATAGGTGGCGTCAGTTGGCGAAAACTTCAGTGCCATCAACATAGTTCATTATAATCAATCTTTCTTTTCAAACATGAATTTCAAAAGGTGTTTCCATATTTTTGTCCAACCCCCTGTATCTATCTTTTTATAGAAAAGTCTAAAAGAAAAAAATTCTAAAAGTCTAAAAACATTTAAACAAATTATTGGTGTTTGAAAAGTTTAAGAAATTAGTTGAATTCTTTTTTGCACACTTTAAGCACTTAAAGTGTGCAAAAAAGAATTCAATTAATTTCTCAAACTTTTTAACAAATGCCCGCATTACATTTTGAAAGCTGCGATATTACAATAACATCTTTTTCAACGTTCAAGTAACAATATTGACACTAATGATCACAGAAAAAAAAACATACGTTGCGGAGTGACTAAATGAATCAACTTAATCCGATTATGAAAATATAGTTTATGTAAACAAAATATTTTACAAATTGTCTTTAATACAAAAAGACAACGTTAATGACTTGCGATTATATCTCTGCAAATTAAAGACTAAAGATAAATGAGAAGAGATCACCAGACGCTGCTAAGACGGTGCATTGAAATATTGACTGTTAGTTATTTTTTCGTTGTAAATAATTAGTGTAATGTTGCTCGTCATTAATGTAAATGTCTTTCATCTCCCAAATAAATATTCTTTCTTAATTAAAGATGTCCCCGAATAAATTTGAAGCTGTCGAAATACAAGAACCAATACCGGATCAGATGAGATTAGATCTTTTCTTATTTCCTTTTATTCCATTAATGATTACAAAAGTAAATTCTACGTGAAAATCTAATGATAAACAAGCGTAACACAGCCGTGATGCGCTTATGAAAAAAAATTTTCACCATGCTCTAAGAAGCAAAACCCAAAACAAAACTCTTTCTTTTACCACAAACCGAGGTCCCATAGTTTAAATCTTATAAATTTTCAGCGTCTTTTTTCACCAAAAGAGAACAAGCGCGTTTTTACCAGAAAAACGTTGAAAAATCATAAAATCGGAGTAACTTTTCAGAGTTTTTTCGAGTAAAATATTTTTGGTTTGTTTTTTGCTATTGTTGTTTTTTTGTACTTACCAGAGCATGGAAAGCTTTTTATAAATGATATAATGTTTTAATTAATAAATAATAATATATTAATCTTTATTTATCTTTTTAAAAATAATATAATATTCTTCTGCGAACAAAACTTACTGAATTACAATTACTTCGAATTTTATGAATTTTTGGCGTTTTATGACATCAAAAATGAAAAAACAGCGTTATTAGAGAAAAAAAAACTCTTAACTTTGTAGATTTTGGTAGGACAAAACTATAATTTTCATTATTTTACTTCTTCAAGAGTGGAGAGTTTTCCTCAATATCGAGTAACTTGAGCTGAGATGTCGTATTACGTAGTTTCCATTTGCGCAGGTACTGTTGGGAAACGCCGCGCTGCTCAGTTGTAAACAAGAGGTTTCCGTATTGATACTTTAATTTCCGATTGCGCTTTTTTTTTCTTTTAATGTCTCTTTTTTATTTCTATTTCATCTCAACACTTCTGGAAAGTATGCAAAATCCTTTACGTGAATTCTCCATTGTCCTATACAAATCTTAGTTTAAATACCGAAGAGAGAAATCTGATGTTTTCAGAGAGCACTTGAACATGTCCTTTCTACAAAGCGTAAATGGCTGCCTGAGCCAGCTTTTTCACAATATGGGGGGACCAGGCTCTTCCCTTGCCCATCTTACCATACCTTAGGATAAGATGCCGAAATTCAATGTTTTACAAAAAAAAAAATTCGATGTTTTCTATAAAATCTGTAAAATGAAATATGTTTGTAAATCATACATAAGAGTGCAAACTTTAAGAAGAAATTGAAGAATAATAAATAAATCAACAGGCAATTTTTTTAAACAATTAAATCAAAAACTACGTCATATTCCCCCAATTTACCCTAAATTATAAGTTTCAGAGCTCTGTATATAAATTCGTACTTTTTTTTTTTTTTTTACTAACTATTTTAATGTAAATGAATTTACATACAATGTATGGCTACATATGAAATATTTCATACAATTATAATTATATCACTAGAAATTAATGATTTAGAAAATAACTATTTGTTTAAAGATAAAAAGAACTTGTTTTATACATTCTTTATTATTAACTTTGTTATTTGTATTTTTCTATTTACATATATAAAAATTATAACTAAAAACCAGTATTTTATTGTAATGAATTGTTTTTTTTTTTTATTCTTTAAAACAATAGCTTTTATGCACTCTGTAATCAATCAATTCAGTTACTTATTTGACAACTTGCAAAGTTTTGGGCTTCTTAAATGTTCAAGTTGAGCTACCTTCTTTTACATAACAAATTACTTACTGCTTCCTTATTAATTAATTGCGAACATTTTGGAATTTACAAGTATTCTGCAGTTAAATTATATTTCTTTGATTTTGAAAAACTTTATTCTTTATTTATTGGGTTAATTATTTTTTAAAATTTTTAATTTTTTACTGAATATATTTATATATATATATATTTGCATATGTGATCCGTGGGCAGGTAGGATTATATTCGATCCGAATCTGAAAATTTCTTTTCAAAGTCAACGCAAAAACAGACCCGAATTCACCAAAAAAAATCCGTCAATCAGAAATCCGAGACGAAACCCACGTATACCAAAATATATTAATCCGGTTTCGAACAGAACCAAAAATGAAAGAAAATTAATCGGTGTTTTTATGCAATTGTGGTACTATAGTCTACAATTATAACTGAACTGTTAATTTTAACTTTTATTCGGAAAAATAAACATATTAATATGATGTATATATAATGCGCATATATATACTAGAGATGGGAAATATAGTTATTTTTGGTTAACAGGTTACATCGTTCCACTCTTTTACAGGTAACAGGTTCCAACAACCTGTTATTTTTATAATAGGTAACTTATGGTATTTTAATTAGAAGTCATTTCAAACAAAACGTTTTAAATAATTTTTTGACGTAATTTTAAATACTATTTTCTACGACGATGAATCAAAATCAGTTTGGGATTAAAAATTTAATTAATTCACTCATTTTAACTTCGAAAGTTTCGAGCATGCAAGAATAAATTTTTATTGTTTTAGTTGTTAGAACGTGGAGAAACTTTTTCTAAATAAAGCTTATAGAACACAGGCATTGGCGAGTGTTTTTTCAACATATACCATAATGTAATGGAATTCTTCTGAGTGGCCCTGTAAATATACCAAAAAAGAAAAAAAAACGCAGTCCCTTTTCAATACCGAACATGCCATACTTAATCCCACTAACATATACATCCATTTCATGACAATCGGACTATATTTACGCAAGTTAGAGCGCAGGACAGACAAACCGAATTCATAAACATTTTTCAACTGCGCTGGTAAGTATTAAAAAGGAAAATTTTCATCCGCGACTTAATATCAGCGATGTCTATCGACGCATATTCAAAGGGGCTGTCCATAAATGATTATACTTTTTTTTTCAATATTTTTTGTCCCCCTTCCTCCCCTTTGTCGCAAATTGCCACACTTCACCTTACCCCCCCCTACCTCTTGTTCTTGTCACATGTCACGATATATTACATAAACATGTACTTCAGGTTCAGAAACAAAGCACTACGTTATAGATCATATTTCAAACTTTATTTTTTAACTGAGTGTTTTAATGATATTCATAACCATAACAATAAAAATGATTCAAGTACTTTTTTTGTTTCAAATAATGTTAAGATTCACTACAAAAACATAAATAATATAGAATAGTAATAAAATATTAATATGAAAGAGCAACTGAAAATAATAGCATTTTGAAATTTGAAATAGAATTTAATATATTAGGTTTTTTAAATCATATGCTTACTTTAGGAACACAAAGTACTTTATTTTTAAAATAACTTCTAATTTAATCTGCTTATTTTTAATGCTTTTATTTTAACCAAAATGTGTGACGTCACATTTCTTCTTACTCCCTCCCACTTCCTAGTCACAAACTGTCATAGTTTCATGAATCTCCTAGCCCCCCCCCCTTCCCCCTCCAAGCGTGACATCATTTGTGGACGACCCCAAAGCTGTTTGCACAAGTACACAAAAATATTATTTATATACTTTTAATCGAATGCAATTCACCGAAACAAATTTCGTTCGTACAAATATGCTTTTCAAATTAATTACAACTGTACCAAAATTAAGTTATTTCGCAAATTGTAGGAGACTATTAACTTTTTTTCTTTTTTCTACCCAGCGAAATAAAATAACAGAAATAAAATCTTTTAAACACAAATACAAAACAAATATAATAAAAATATTTGGCCAAAAAACAAAATTTATAGTGCCAAATCCCCCTCCCCTTCCTCTCCCTAAAACAAAATTCCATGAATAATATCCGTTTTAAAAATTCAAATACGATTAAACTTCCCATATCTTTCATTCAACACTCGCAATATCGACACATAATCTTTCCCTACTTGAAATCTTTTCCTACTACTTTCTTCATTTCCATACCATAATGCGATAATTTCATCCCACCAAACCATAAAGAATAAACAAACACTTTAAATCAAATGTCATTCACTCAGGCAAAAATTGTTTATTCTGTTATATTTATTATCAGTTTCTTTTTTCAATTTGAAACGCTGTTGGATCAAATGTTACAATGACCGAAGAAAATATTTACAGATAAATAATTGCCAATATGTTAAATTATCTGTTTTTGTTGGAAGTTAGCCAAACGATAAAATGATCATTATCTATTTAGAACCAGATTTACTGCTGCGACATGAAAATATATCAGAATGAATGGAGGAATATTAAAAAAATATCTGTTTTTGATTTTCAGTTGCGGAAATGCAAAGGAAACGATTCAGGAGATTTTTAGTGAATATTGCGCTATTTTAATGGTACGGAATTGATTTCTTTACTGAAGCAAATGAATGAAGAAGCTGTCATTTAAAACCATATGTTATTTAATTAACAGGGACTTTTCAATAGCATGTTAATGCAATATTAGGTTCCAGCACAGTAACAGTGTTTTTTATCCTAATACGTTAAATAATGCCCATCTCTAATATATACACGTAAAAAAATATAGGGTAAAAAAATCACCCACTAAAAAATGTACTATTGTTATTATTCATTTATTAAATGAACTAGCGGCCTTCGCCCGCTACGCTGGTCGGTTTATCTAAAGAAATCTTGAAGAAGTAGTTAGATAAGGTTCAGACATACATTAAAAAAAAAAAAAGCAAGTCGATCATTCAAAAAACGTTGGGAAATATCAAATATTTACTGTAATTTTTTAAGAAAAACAAAGTTTCGAAAAAAAAAAATTAAATCGAAAAAAAAATTACACTGACATATTAATGCAAGGAAATTTTCCCAGAGAGAAAATTCGCCTTGAATACAATATTTCAAATTCTTTTAATTGCTTATAGGCGTTAATGCCAACATAGTGAAAAAAAATTCCATGCTGGGAATCGAACCCGGGCCATCAGTATGGCGCACTGACGTTCTACCGACTAAACCACATGGAACGACAGCCAGCTTGAAACTTTCTCATACTTAAGTAGACTGGCGAAAACATAACGATAGCGCGTTTTAAAATCGCACAGTGACATCTATTGGATTTTATATGTACTAAAAAACGTTATGTACTAAAAAACGTGAGCAGCGCACCTAATAGTTTCTTTTGTTTCTTTTTGTTACTTTTTTGTCTGTTGTCCGATTTTGATGAAACAAAGCCTATACACTGCCCGGGAGTGTGCATTCTTCATTAGTGAAAACCGCATAAAAATCCATTCAGTAGTTACGAAGATAACCTCGAACAAACAGACAGACAGACAGACAGACAGACAAAAAATTCAAAAAAATTTTTTTTGTGTTTCATTGGTTTTCTTTTATCGCCCTGACTCCATTTTTGTCAATTATCTTCAATGTACAGACACACCGGGTCCTACTGTTTTATTATATGTATAGATTATTGTGGTTGAAATTATTCTAATATAATTACGCATGCAGCGCTTATTGCAGTTCTAAAAAATAACCTTCTATTTATATTGTTGGACTGACTGAGATATCATACCAGATACTGGGATCGTTAAAGGTTAATTGGGTGAACAAGTTCTCCAGATTCGCCCAAGAGTGCTTAGTCAGTAGCGCTGAGCTTCACAATAATACGAAGGACTAACTCCCTATTCTGATATATTGAGTCCAGCGGTCCACCCATGTTATACAATGGCAAAAATTTCCGAAGAAAATTTTTGGAAAAAATAGATTTCTTCCCTTAGAACAGTATGGGGTAGATATTTTCAAATTGGATTTTTTTTTAAAATTACGACAAATTTGCTACAATTTTCACTGACATATATTTTTTATTAACCAAACTACCGATTTTACTAAAAGTCATCCTAAATTTCAGTTTGATATTAGTTAAAAATGAAATTTTAGCTAAACTCAACAACAAATAATGAAACATTTCCTAAGTATTGCTCATAAAAATATCTAAAAGATATAGAAATAACCAAAAATAATAAAAAGTTTACATAAAAGGTAGAAAAAATTCTTATAATAGTAAGAAAAATGGAGGACTCACAAAGAAGGTCTCCATACGGGCATACGCCGAAAAATCTGAAAAAATTACAGAATGTTCTTCTCATGAGGATATATATACGATTATAAATTTCGGCGGAACCTCCCTTTCCTGTCCGTAAAAAAATAATGAAAATTTCTTTATTTGGAGATTTATCATCCGTTGGCGATAAAAAGCAATTTCAAAAAATGTTTTTTATGTCAATTACATTTTAAAAGGAAAAAGATTCATGTTCAAATTGTTTAGGTAAATTAAATATCTTTGGTTCTGACAGTTTTAGGTTGTTTTAAGTATAATTTCGTTATATCGATATTTATATGATTTTATTTTCAAATTTAACCATCAAAATTTGAGATTTAAATTTAAACTAATTAAAATTGATTCAAGTTCAAAGTCCAGTTGAGCATTTCAATTTGATTTTGTTGCCATGGAAACATCTCGCTTTTATGTTTGAATACTCTTAAATGTATAAAATAATTTTTCTGAATAATGATTTTTAATATCTGAAAATATTTTTTACAGAGGTAATAAAATAACTACAGCAACATATGATACATACTTGCAATACAACATATTTATATATATGTATATCTATATATTTAAAAGACCTGGCTGTTTTTTTAGTCATCAGCCCTGAGCTTTCTACTGGTCCGATTTCGATAATTATTTTTTTAAATGAAAGCTGTTTATGTGTAGATGCGCTCATTCTGGCTAATTTTTAATTTATTTCCACTTTTATACTTTATTTTTAATTTTAAAATCTTTTTCGTGACATTTCTTCAAAGCAGTGGCAACAGGTTAAGCTTTTCTCACTATAATAAAAATTTATTTTGCTTTATTACTTTCCACCAGTCAGGAGCTTGATCTGATCGGTGAATATGTAATCGCATTTCAAAGGGAAAAAAAATATGGTTTTCGTGAAATTTAATCCTAATAAAATGATTACATATAATTATTCACTAATCGCAGTACAGTACACAGATTATTTACTGAGTAATATTCTTAGGTATTATGCAAATAAAATAATAGAAAATAAACTTTAATAAAATATAATATCTAAAGTGAAATTTTGTCGATGGAGAAAATGTCGTCATTCAGAAACCAGATAAATTTATTCCATGAATATAATATATATTGTGATAGCTGTATCAAATGATGATGTCATATTCACTGACTTTTGCTCCTGCATCTAAATAAACTGAACTTCTATTTATTTAAAGGTCAGTGGTGTACACAAATGAAAATATTTCTATTAATTGCGTCATTTTTATTTAATTATAATAAATATTTTATGAAACGAAAGAATTTTTAAATAACTGCATAAATTACGCTTTTATTTCGGAAAAGATGAGTGTTTCTGAAGGTGTAAATTATGTCATATTAGAAAAAAAAACAATAAAACTTGTGATATGTCAGTATTACGATATTTCTATTTTACATAATATCAAAAATTAATTGACGTCATTTCGTTGTATTAAGTTATCCTTCTATAGTAAAAAAAAACTAGCCTTAAAAGGAATGACTCCTGGAATGATGCTGATGTGGAAGATTTCCGGAACTAACGAATCCGGGTTGTCCACTCCTTCCATGAGTCGAATAGACCAATCAGGAAAGGGCTCCGTCTATGCATCGCCGTACGGGTTACCATAAACAGAGGAAAGGTTACCATCGCCAACAATCGCCAAGTTTGTCGCCAACTTGGCGATATATCGCCAAATTTGGCGACCAAAATTAATTGTCAAAAGTGACGCCAACTTGGCGATAACTGTAATATTTCGCCAAATTTTCAATTTCTTTACAACACCAGTCGTTTGATACATCATTTGAGAGGTTTGCAACTGCTTATTCATATAATGGATGTCTTGTGTGTTATCCCTCATTCTGCTCCCCAGGGGGGACACATTTTTAATTTCTTTACAACACCAGTCGTGTTACACAAGATTTGAAAGGTCTGCAACTGCTTATTCATATTATGGATGTCTTGTGTGTCACCCCCACACTCTGCTCTCCCCAGGGAGGGGGTCACATTTTTAATTTCTTTACAACACCAGTTGTGTGACCCATCTTTTGAAAGGTCTGCAACTGCTTATTCATATTATGGATGTGTTGTGTGTCATCCCCCACTCTGCCCCGCAGGGGGGCAGATTTTTAATTTCTTTACAACACCAATTGTGTGACACATCATTTGAGAGGTCTGCAACTACTTATTCATATTATGGATATCTTGTGTGTAACCCCCCACCCTCTGCCCTCAGAGGGGGCGCATTTTGTAATTTCTTTACAACACCAATTGTATGACACATCATTTGAAAGGTCTGCAACAGTTTATTCATTTTATGGGTGTCTTGTGTGTCACCCCCACTCTGCACCCCTGGGGGGCACATTTTTAATTTCTTTACAACACCAGTCGTGTGACATATCATTTGAGAGGTCTGCAGCTGCTTATTCATATTATGGATGTCTTTTGTGTATCCTCCCACTCTGTAAAATGTGCCCCCGAGGGGGGCACATTTTTAATTTTTTTACAACTCCAGTCGTGTGACACATCATTTGGAAGGTCTGCAACTGCTTATTCATACTACCCCATTCATGGGGTATTGGCGAGCGCAGCAAGCAGGGGTAGCCAATAATTTGGAATCGCGAAGCGATTACGCGGGGGGTTGGCGAGCATAACGAGCAGGGGGGCGGGGCCCCCCTAGTTATTTAAAATAAAAATAAATAAAATGTTTTCTGCATATCAGCAACAAACACAAAAAATTTATTCTTTTTATTAACAAAAATATCGTTTTTCTTTTCGTTGACATGACAATAAAATTAATTTTGACAAGTTCATGGAGGCTACCAATGAATAAATTAAATTTATTGCAAGTGCTATAAATGTGTAGTGGATTGGTTATGCAGTTTAGAAACTCCCTATTTCTATTATAATTAAAATGTTTTATTCATATTATAATTATTGTACAGTTACCAAGCGATATTTAAACGGAGAAGAAATAAACTATGCAGATATTTTTGAATTCGTCCTCTGAGGTATTATATTAACATCATAAGTAACTTGGCATTTAAATAATGTTTAACGTTTAGAAACCGCATTAAAAAAGATTTGTATCTGAAGTTAAGACCAATATAATAATTTATGAGTTGTTTTCCTTATTTTTTTGTTATTTTCTGAAGTTTGTGTATCTTCATCATGAAAAGTTATGTTATCTCTATTTTAAGAGGTGGTAATTGTTTATTTCGCTCAGTATCTTATTGTGTATATAAGACTGATATAGATCATATCTAATATATATTCTTTTCCGTCGAATTTCGACGGGTGCAGCTAGTAATATATTAAACTCTCGCATTGTTTATGTTTAAATTCATTAAATATCATTTACGTACATTCTAAAAATCCAAAAGTTTTCAGTTGCATTTAAATCGTTTGCTTTTGGCGGGAAAAAGTACTGCTCGCCAAACCGCGTGACAGTTTCATCTTTTTACGCCAAATATTTGAATGTATTTTATTTTTTTACACAATATCTAATGTGATTCCGCCGCTAATTTTGACTGATCCTTTATTACATACATGAGTAGTTTAATTAGTATTTTTTTTTTCAAAAAATTCTGGGTATGCCCAGTATGGAGACCTTCCTTGTCAGTACTTGCGTGCATTGAAAGTGTGATGCGGTCACGCCAGAAAATGGATCAGTAAGTTGGCTTTTCGTATTATTGTGAAGCTCAGCTGTCAGTATAGCATTGGCGACTTCAACCATGATATCCCTGGTTCAAATCTGACCCCGGACTTTTTCAAACAATTGGAAATTTATAAATGTTATCACTAATGCATGTTTTCTGTAGAATATGGGCTCCAAAGTATTCTTCGTTTATTTACAGGGTCACACAAAATAATTCGGCTATATAATGGTCTTCGAGGAAAATGTATTTCAATTATGTTACACAATTACAAATATGATTGAATTAATATACATTAGTGATGCTTATTACAAGATGTTTCTACTAAGATATGATGCACATTCAATTTATCTTTCACTTACAAGGAGACATAAAAGATTTGGGAGACAATGCTGTATTCGAATTCTTATCTGTTAAAGATGATTGCTGAAAACTCCTTTACAATTACTGTACTATTTTTGAGTTTAACTAAATCTGTTCATACTACATGATGTCCATAAATTCTATAGAAAATATACAGGGCTGAACAAAAGAATTCTAGGACACAAAAATAACACATTACTGAGAAGGAGCATGAATTGTTCAAAGATGCTTTTGAAATTAAGTTATGCAACTTCAAGTTGATTTCCAAGCTACATTTAATATGATAGAAAAAGATTTTACATACACAGGTCTGTGCAAAAGAACTGTCGCTTTGTTAAAGCATTGAGCTTTGTGTGTTCAAAATGAAATTTGCAGAAAACAGTTAGTATTTAAAATCAGAGCTATTTTTTATGTTATTTTTAACAGTGTACTAATTCTTATATACCAAAGAAAACCAATTTTTAATCATATGTAACTCGTCCACAATAAAAAAAAATTTCAATTATTTGGATACATTCAGTCTAAAGAAATGCGGACATTTATTGACAAAATCAAAATAGTTGAATATTCCCCTTTGAGTTAATAAAAATCTGTAAAACCATAATTTTTATGACGATCAAAACATGGCTTACATAATAACAGAGTCCTATATTGCGTATGCCATGGATAACACATTAATATTCCTGGTTCAATCAGAAAACGAATAAAATGCGACCATCACAAGGATCCAGATATCGCTATTCTTCACCGAGAATAACAACCATTTTCCAAAATGGTTAGAAAAGTTCAAAATGTCAAGAAGGGATTAAATTGGCCCTATTTTACTACTGAGAGGGTTATCGAATCATCCTGTGAATTAGAGCGCATTTACCAAATTTTTCGAAATTGCCAAATTATTATTTGAATTTATTACTTGAGACTTGAGGTTCGCCAATATTCATCTAAATTATATGATTCAACACTTTAATTTAATGCAATATTTTCTTACAAATATTTTTGAAGCGTATAATTTAGTCGGTGTAGGTCGATACAGATATTCTCACGTCTTTATAAGGAACTTCAAAACTTTTAGAAAATCTCAGAAGCTATTCAATGAAATTAAAAAAAATTAAAAATCAGCATTTTAAATTGTAAGGCATAGGACCTTAGGGACGAAACATGTCACAAATTTTAGAGTATTTTCAGCTTTCCGAGGAATTTTAATTTCTCACAGCTTTATTTGTATCGCATCCGCAAATTCTTCTCGGAAATTTTTCATTTGTCAATATTTCTTTGAAAGTTGTATCACATTTAGATATCTTCTTTTTTTATTTTTATGCAACGCAGAATTCACACGCTATTACAAATATTCTACTTATTCCAAAAATAACTTTAATGCTAACAAGGAAGGTCTCCATACTGGGCATACTCAGATTTTTTTGAAAAAAATACTAATTAAACTACTCATGTATGTAATAAAGGATCAGTGAAAATTAGCGGCGGAATTGCATTAGAAAACATGTAAAAAAATAAAATACTTTCAAATAATTGGCGTGAAAAGACCAAAGTGTCGCACGATTTGGCGAGCAGCACTTTTCTCCGCCAAAAGCAAACAATTTTAATGCAACTGAAAACTTTTGGATTTTTAGAATCCGTGTAAATGACTTTAAACATAACCAATGACTGAGTTTAATATGTTATATACATATATATATATATTAAATTGCATATATATACACATATATTATTTGTTGCTGTAGTTGTCTAATTTACATCTGGAAAAAATATTATCATATATAAAAAATTATTATTCAATAAAATTATTATCATACATTTAAGCGTATTCAATAATAAAATCTAGATGTTTCCATAGCAACAAAATTGAATTGGCAATGCTCAACTGGACTTTGAACATGTAATAATTTTAATGAATTTAAATTTCGTTTTAATTCTAGAATTTTGATGGCTAAATTTGAATATAAATACATATAAATATCAATAAACGAAATTATACTTAAAACAAACTAAAGCTGACAATAAAAGATATTTAATTTTTCTAAACATGTTGAACATAAAACTTTTTTCCTTTAAAATGCATGTGACATAAAAAAAATCATTTTTTGAATTTGCTTTTCGTCGCCAACTGATGATAAAACGCCAAAAGAACGAAATTTCATTATTTTTTTGCAAACAGGGTACGGAGGTTGCACCGAAATTTTTTTTATAAACGTATATATCCTCATGAAAAGAACATTCTGTAATTTTTTTCAGATTTTTCGTAGTATGCCCGTATGGAGACTTTCCTTTTAAGTAACAAAAATAAAAATACAGAGTTCTTATCTTTAAAAGGACAAATTAGGAAAAGCGTTCAACTTTTTCAAAATGTTCAACCTATTTAAAATTAATATTTTTGAAACAACGATGTTAATAATAATATGGATGAAAACTTTATTGTTCCGACCGTGACATCTTTACAAAGTTATAAAAAGAAATAAGTTAGACAGAAATTTTTGTATCAGAAGTAACGTCTGATTATGTGTTTGTGTTTCACATATATGCCTCCGAGAATTGGTAAAATTGTAGATTGAAAAGAACACCAATAATTTACAGAAAATCCAAGAATGTTATCATAATTTTCGAAACATGAATTTGTATCGCAAATATTATTATTCTTTTGTTGTTACACTGCAAATTCTCAAACACACATATTTCGGAACATTTTTGTCCCCAAATTTACAACACATTAATGTGTCGTGAAACGCCTTTTATGTTGTAATTGTGTTCTTAATAAATTGCAAAAGTATTGCTATCTAGAAATGTGTTCTAAAATTAGAATCATTAATTGTATTAAAGTAGTGTTATAAGTAGTGTCGATGAAAATAGTTTTTTAAATAGTGTTGTGCTGCAGAGAACTTTGTCCGTAAATTAACAACACATTGTAAGCACACAATTTAGAATACTATAAAAGAACACATGTAAAACTCTTTCAAAATATTTTCTACATAATGCCTTTAAAATTATACATTTTTCAAAATGAATTTTTGAAATATGGTTGAAAACACATTTTCTTCTCTTGTAATATTTAACAACACTCTTTGCACATCTTTTTATTTCGAACAACACATTTGCAACACAATGGAAAACGGTTTTAATTATAAGTATTGATTTTTATGTTTAGTAAATGTTGCAAAAGTAATTCAAGCGTTTGCAGTGTAGTTTTTAAGAAATAATAATTAAAGTGATAACAATGAAATCGATCCATTATTGGGGACAAAAGGGAAAAGTGGGAAATAATAGTAATTGTTATTTTATTATTATTGAGTGACCTTCTCTCGTTAAAAATTAAAAATTAAAATTATTTTTAATTTGAATCGGTTCCCGAAAAGAAAAATTCCAGTAGTAGGGGAAAAAACATTTTCAAGAAAATTCAAACAAATGAAAACATATTTTCATATATTCAAGCTTCATGAATTCATTTATTTGGCAGAACAAAAATCATCTATTTACAAATCGATGTACAAAAAACATTTTAGTCATCATATTTGAGTTTTACAATTTACATTAAACTAAATTGCTTAAACAAGTTTGTAATCGACGTTGCCGATATCTTGATAGTTATCACTCTAGTTTTAATTCATGTCTGACTTAAAAAGTTTTTGCATACGGACTCAGTGATGGACAGACAGTCAGAGGACAGAAACGAATGGGATTACGTCAGATGAACGAAACCCTAAAAAATGCAAACTCCTCCAAATGGGATCAAAATGTCCGGATCTTAATGCAACGAGGGTTGAATCATCATGCCTGTGAATTAAAAGAAAAAATTAACAAATTTTTCAAGTTGACAAATTATTGTTTGAATTTATTATTTGACATTCACCAATGTTCATCTAAATTATATGATTCAACGCCGTAATTTAATGCAAGACTTTCTTTAAAAGATTTTTTGAATATATAATTTAGTCGGTATAAATCGACATAGATATCTTCATGTCTTTATAAGAAACTTCAAAACTTTTAGAATATATTTAAAGCTGCACGATGAAATTAAAAAAAATAAATCAATATTTTATATTGCAAGTTATAGGGCCTTAGGGACGAAATACGTCACGAATTTTAGAAAACTTTCAACTTTCCTAGGAATTTTAATTTCTCACAGCTTTATTTGTATTGCATTCGAAAATTTTTCTCAGAAATTTTTCATCCGTCAAAATTTCTTTGAAAGTTGTATCACATTTAGATATATATTCCTTTTTTTGGTTTCTATGCAACGCAGAATTCTCATGCCATTATAAATATTCTAGTTATTCCAAAAATAACTTTAATGCTAAGTAGCAAAAATAAAAATTCAGAGCTGTTATCTTTAAAAGGACAAATGAGGAAAAACGTTCAACTTTTCCAGTGTTCGAACTATTTAAAATTATCTTTTTTGCAACAACGATGATGATTATAATATGGTTGAAAACTTTACTGTTTCAATCGTGATGTCTTAACAAAGTAATAAAATGAAATAAGTTAAACAGAACGTTTTATAGCAGAAGTAATATCTGACGTGTGTTTGCTCTGAGAATTGGTTCAATTATAGATTGTAAAGGACACCAATAATTTACAGAAAATGCCAGAATGTTATTGTAATTTTCGAAACATGAATTAGTATCGCAAATATTATTTCGTTTTTAGTTTTAAAGAAATAATAACTAAAGTGTTAACTAATTCATTCCATAATTAGGAATAAAAAGGAGAAGTTGGAAATAATATTTATTGTTATTTTAGAATTATTAAGTACATTTCTGTCATTAAAAATTTAAAAAAAAATTATTCTTAATTTGAATTGGTGGCGAAAAAAAAAAACTCAGGTGCAGGGAAAAAAACATTTTAAAGAAAATTTAAACAAATGAAGACATCTTTACATGTATTCAAACTTCACGAATTCATTTATTCAGCGGAACAAAAATCATCTATTGACAAATTGATGTACAAAAACTTTTCTACCAAAATTGAACCGACTTCAAGAACTACTGCAAAGTGAAAAATAAATTTTACATAATAGTAATAAGAAATTAAATTAAGAGTGTAGTATTTGCATGCGTATTATTATATTTATGTACATTAATTTGATTTTTTGGAGTCGGTGCCAGCCAAGCCCAGTTACATGTAATTTTCCAATAGACACACATCCAAGTATCTGTGAGTTTTTTTATGATTTTATATTTAGTTGAAAAATTTAACTTTATTCTTTTACGATTTGCATTGGATAATTCATTTTAATTTAGAACTTGGCTTGTCTGGCACTGACTCCAAAAAATCAAATTAATGTACATAAATATAATAATACGCATGGTAAATACTACACACTTAATTTAATTTCTTATTACTATTATGTAAAAATATTATTTTTCACTTTCCAGTAGTTTTTGAAGTCGGTTCAATTTTTGGTAGTAAAGTTTATTTTTCTCTTTTTAGTTTCATGTTAGCGATTTTTTGAAGTCGATTAATAAAAATTATAATGCGGGAAAAAAATATTGCAAATTATACACGCACGTCAGGAGGGGAATCGAACACACTCTCTCCTTAGAGAGCCAGAGCTTAAATCTGGTGTCTTGGACCGTTCGGCCATCCTGACTGAACTCCATTCGGCAAGCTTATTCAACGTCCACATTACTTTGAATTTGCGAGAAATGATTAATTTTATTAGGTTTTCCCTAGTTGCTAAAAAAGTACTGAATCAATTCCGATGAAACGGAAGTGGTACCAATTCGAGTGTAACTTCTTTTACTTAACACAAAAAAGACAAATTAATCGGTTGGGTAATTTCGGAGTAATCGGTGAACATACATACAAAACTAAAAATACAAACGCCTCGAATTGATAATCTCCACCTCCTTTTTTAAAGTCGGTTAATAAAAATTATAATACGGAAAAAATTATTGTAGACTATACACGTATGTCAGGAATGGGATTCGAACCCATGCTGACTTTCGTGAAACAGAACTTAAATCTGGCGATTTAGGCCTCTTGGCACTCCTGACCATGAATTCGGCGAGTTTATTCAACTTCTATGTTACTTTGCGAGAAATCATTAATTTTATCAGTTTTTGCCTAGTAACTAAATAAAGAATACTGCCCAGTTAAACTGATGGCATTGAGCTCACAGGCTACAAATACTAATTGTACATTAAAGCCTTATATTTTCAATGGTTAATTCCGTTCGAAAAAAAATTAAGAAGGGGAAACAGCTCTCCCCTTTCCTCTTTTTTTTATACTTAATCATTGAACCTCCTATACTATCAAAGACATGCTTTATTATATAAAAAATCTGCATCCAAAATTCAGAGCAAATGAGATAATTCTTAATAAAAACCCATTTAGCATATGTATAATTTAAAAGGAGTTATCCCCCTCTTTTATGCTTAACCATTAAACTTCCAAAATTATTCAGAGATTTGAACGAAATCTGAAAATTCTGCTTTAAAAACCCATTTATATAAATTAAGGGGGGGATTATAACCCCTGTTCCCCCTATTTATACTTATTCAATGAACACCTAATAACAGTCACGGATTCGCCTCATCAGAATGATCCTAATCTAAATTTTGAACGAAAACTTAATTCTGCATGAAAATCCCATTTATATCAAGTAAGGAGAGGGGCATCAGCCCCCCGTTCCTCCTTTTATACATATCGAATGAACTCCAAAAACTAATCAGGGAAGCGCCTTGTCAGGATATACCTACATACAAAATTTCAAGTGGATCGGATATTTTTATCATGAGTTATCCTGTTACGCACGAACGTACGAACGTACGAACGTACATACAGAACGGACGGGCACATAAGCTCTCAGGCTATGATAGCCTGTGAGCTAAAAAGTACTGAACTAATTTCGATAAAATGGAAGTGGTACCAATTCGACAGTAACAGATTTCATTTAACACAAATACTAGTTTAATTGGTTGGATAGTTTCAGTGTAATCGGTGAACATACATAAAAAAAAATACATACGCGTCGAATTGGTGATAACCCCCTCTCCTTTTTTTAAGTCGGTTAAAAAAAATTCTATTAGGGAAAAAAATTCTGTATAGTATATACGTATATCAGGAGTGTGGTTCGAACCTACGCTCTCTTTCGAGAACCAGAACTTAAATTTGGCGCCTTTAACCGCTCGGCCATTCTGTCTGCGCTCCATTTTGCGAATTTATTCACCACTTTTTATTAGCGAAAAATACTTAATTTAATTAGTTTTTGCCTAATTGCTAAAAACATGCTGAACCAATTTCGATGAAACGAAAGTGGTACCAATTCGAGAGCATCCTTTTTCATTTAAAACAAAAATAACAGAAATCGGTTGCATACTTTCAGAGTATTCGGTGAACATACATAAATAAAAACATACGCGTTGAATTGATAACCTCCTCTTATTTTTTGAAGTAGGTTAAAAAAGTACATACGCGTCGAATTGGTAACTTCCTCTTCCTTTTCTGTAGCCGGTTAATAATAAAAATTGTAATGCGGAAAAAATATTGTAAATTATACATGGATGCAAATCATGTCAGAAGTGGGGTTCGAACCCAAGCTCTCGTTCGAGACACAGAGATTAAAACTGCGGCCTTTAACCGCTCGACCATTCTATGTGCACTTCATTCCGAGAATTTATTAAACAGTTTTAATTTTCGAAAAATTTCTAATTTTATTAGTTTTTGCATAATTACTAAAAAAGTACTGAACCAGTTTCGATGAAACGGAAGTGGTACCAATTCGAAAGCATTCTCTTTCATTTAAAACAAAAATAACAGAAATCGGTTGCATAGTTTTGGAGTAATCGGTGAACATACATAAAAAAAAATACATACGCATTGAATTGATAACCTCCTCTCCTTTTTGGAAGTCGGTTAAAAATCACTTGGGTCATTATATTTGGATTTTATAATCCTTATATCCTTATATATATTATAAATGTGAAAGTGTGTCCGAAAATTGGAATGAACTTGGCTTCAAAACGGATGGATTAATGTCTTTGAATTTTTGTATATAGGTAAATTATTGGTCTGAAATGAACATAGGCTAATTTTTATTTATTTTATTCAAATATTTTTCTTAATAATTCAATATTTCACTATTTTTCATACAGAATAAATTGAAAAATTTTCCATAATGTTTAATTATCTTTCTTTTTTCGTTGCCAAAAAATAAAAAACCGGAATAATTATTTCTCTTCTGTAATTAATTTTCAACTGAAAGATTTTCACGTGATAAAATAAAATGAAATAAATAAATGGACCCTATTCTCTTTTCTGGTTCGAGATTAAAAACCGCAATTTCACCAATTGTGACGTCAGAGGAATACTGTTTTTCTTCTTATATCACGCAAACGATTATATAAAATTTCTTTTACACTTAGAAGACTTTACAAGAATATAACTTCACACTTTACAAGAATATAAATATTTTAGTAGTTTTTCCAGATATTAATCCGTAATCAAAATGAACCTTTTTCTTTTTTTCTGTTCGAGGCTATAAAATTCAACTTTTTACCAATTGTGACGTCAGAGGAATACTTTCCATTAAGAATTTTAAAAATATCAATGTAACGTCATATATGAAACAAAGTATAAGTTTTCAAGTTTTCATTTTTAATAACACAATGTAATTTTGAGTAAGTGCTAAAAAGAGACGATTGTGACGTCACATATTGAAAATAAAATAAATATATCTGATGTTGCAATGAAATGAGATTGAATTATGATATCAAAAGTTATTATTTAAAGAAAATTAAGTTTATCGTCTGAGCGTGGTTAATATTTAATTTTAAAATGAAATAAGTTTTTTTAAAGGTTAAATATTAAACGACTAGAAAATATTAATAATTTATACATATCGTAAATGACGTAATGATCAATGAAAAAACTTTTTATCATTTTTAGAAAGTAAGAAAAGCTTAACTAATCAAAAAAAAAAAAATATTTTTGTGTGTTAATTCTGAAAATTGTTCAATTCTAAAAATTGTTCAATTCTGAAAATATAAATAAACATCACTTTAAAAATGCACTTTCGGGCTTAAAATCTAAAGATTTAATGTAATTGTGAGAAAATACATTCCCTCAGTCAATATCTCAATTTGGCATAATGTGCTCAAAGTGTACTGGAAACAGGTTTGTAGATGGATATTAATTGCACATTTTTTTTTAGCTCTTAAAAAGTAAAAATATGTTGTGACTTTTAAGAATGTTTTTTATAATAAATTTCTGTAAATTTTTATGGTATGCAGAGCATATACGTACAAATTATACAAAAATGCCACCTAAAACACAGTTTTGTAGTATACTTTTCCTATCACTGTTTTTTTTTTTTTTTTTTCGTTTTACGGAAACTACCCGATTTTTGTCACTTTCTAACATGGTCTAAAAGTATTTACGACTTCAACCTGTCTGTATACCGGATGCCGAGTGCCTGGGGTCTGCCGTCTGTCTGTCCGTTTTTCAACTTGGGTAAATATAGTGGAATTCATACGAAAATAACATACGTTATTGAGATTTACCATAGCATATGCGGCATTGAAAATGGACCAGGTAGCAATTATAGCTGAATCACAGGAGCTCTCAAAAGGAAATTTTACATTATGGTCTAAGGCGAAAAAATCGTTTGTGGTGTATTTTGATAATGTTACATAATTTTAAATGTAATGAAATTTACATGCATTTTTAAGGTTCAGAAGAACATGGTTACTATCGAATATGTTAAATGTAGTACTTATAGTGTGCGTACAGGGAGCTCAAAAGTATTTCAATATATTATGGTCTGTGAAGAAAAATCATTTGCAACGTATTTTAATAACGTTATTTCATTAAGGTTATTTTAATAATATTGAAATTGATATCAAGTGCACTAAAATAGGATTTCTGTAGAAAATGGAGTAAAAAGATTTAACATTCACTTACAAGATTACAGAAAAAAGTTCGGTAATATAATAGTCTACGGAGAAAAAAATATTCCCAGCGTATTTTAATTGTGTTGCGATATTTCAAACATGATGAAATTAATATACTGAGATAATCAATACAATGATAAATATTGAAATTTAATACAATAAACTTGCAGTTAAGTATCATTTGCATCTTATTTGTTGTCCATTTACAGATACGCATAAAAGATTTTGGACCTGTGTCCAGATCTCAGATATTGCATCCAAAGTATGGTCTAATAGAAAAGATTGCTGAAGAGCTTTTTCAATTATCGTATGTATTTGGAAAACTAATGCATACTGAAGTTCAGCTACATTTGACATAATAAGAGATGTTTGTAGAATTTAAATAAATCATGTATCGGACTATACAATAAACTGGATTGGTCACCAGTGCAATAGCGATTCCCGGAAATAAGAATTCAATAATTTGAATCGGGTTTTTTGCTTGAATAATTTAAGCTAAATATGCGATCGTATACATATTTGCACGTAATATACAGGACTGTAAAAAAGAATTCAAGTAAGTTTCTGCCTATAATTAGAAATTGCTAAAGGTGAATTTTAATATTCGTTATACTTTTTCTCACTAAGCAAAATTTTAACATTGTATTTAGAATATTTACAAACACATAGATCATATACACAGCTGCAGAAAAGAATGTCCCGGTGAAGTTATGCATTATGGAAATGTTGGATATTTTTTTTATTACCAAGGTTTAACACATGATTTTTCTTTCTTTGATATGGAATTCTGAAATGCACTACAACATGATTTGTGTACAATTGGAGTGCGTTACAGTTGTTCTACAGTATAAGTGGTTACAATTTCATTTTCGCGATTGTTCATATTATCTAACACATTTTCCTTTTATTTGACTGAGTTTTTTAAGTCCCCTATAAAAAAACTACTGCATAGCCTTCTATAAGATAAATGTTATATATATTTTAAATTATTGTTAATGAACCGTTTTGTTTAATTAAAGCGTTTATCTTTTTTTAATGCTACGTGAACGACGTCACGGGTAACAGCTAGTTTACAATAAATTAAATTGCTTAAACAAATTTCTAATCTACGCTGCCGATATCTTGATAATTATCATTCTAGTTTTAATTCATCTCTGACTTAAATAGATTTTGTGTATGGACTCAGTGACGGACAGACAGACAGAGGAAAGAAAAGAATGGGGTTTCGTCAGATGAACGAAATCTTAAAAAGTGCAAAACCTCCAGATGGGATCAAAATGTCCTTATCTTAATGCTACGAGGGTTGAATCATCATACCTGTGAATTAAAAGAAAAAATTAGCAAATTTTTCAAATTGACAAATTATTGTTTGAATTTATTATTTGAGATTCGCCAATATTCATCTAAAGTATACAATTCAACACTGTACACTGGTGTCCAAAATTTAAGCATAATTGGTAATTAAGTAATTATTTTTAAGTAATGAAAGAAATAGAATCGGAATGTGCTGAAACTCCAGGTGTGTAAACAAAATAGTACGCGTCACATATTTTCGCGAAGAGTTTTCCCCGAAATCGAACAGGGGATGGTCAACAAATTGAAAAAGAACGAAGATCTTTTGGATAACCCTGTCAAAACTAATGTAGCAAAAGCGTTCAAACTGCACATTATGATTAATTGGCTTATTGTAATGTACTGTGTTAATTTTTACAAGGATACAATGTATACTCGTAGAGAAATTAAGGCTTTTATAAAAACAGTCCTAAATCTTTCCAAGTTTTTTGCTTATAATTTGCAGAGTTCTTATTATAAAATAATGTTCTTTTCTGAAAATATGATAAACATCATTGTACACAATACCCTGTCATCAGAATTTAAAAATAATAAAAATTGTATGAAAAATGAGTATGTTTATTAAATAATTTTTCATTGCGCATGCGTCAACGATATCAAAATGTCATTCGCATATTGTGTTAGCTAAATGTATAGAGCAACTTCTGTTAAAATTTCAAAAACATAGCTTGAAAATTCTGAAAATAGGAGCCTATAGAATCAACTCAAAATCCGTTATTCCTAAAGGAAGCAAAAAAATCAGGGGTTTTACCTAAATATAGTTGTACGTGCAATATTGTGTAGGCACTAAACAATGGAATTTGGATACAGCCCCTCATCTTTTTGCTTCATTTAGGGAATAAAGGATTTTGATTTCATTCTATCAACGATAATTTTCAGAATTTTTAATCTTTGTTTTTGAGACTTTCACAAAAGTTGTTCTATACATTTAACTAACATAATATGCAAATGAAATTTTAATAGCGTTCACGCATGCGCAGTAAAAAATTATTTAGTAAACCTGCTCATTTGTCATACAATTTTTATTATTTTTTAATTCTGATGACAGGGTATTGTGTACAATGATGTTTGTCATTTTTTCAAAAAAGAACACTATTTTATATTAAGAACTCTGCAAATTATAAGCAAAAAACTTAGGACTATTTTTATAAAAACCTTAATTTCTCTACGAGTATACATGCTATCCTTGTAAAAATTAATACAGTACATTACAATAAGCCAATTAATCATAATGTGCAGTTTGAACGCTTTTGCTACATTAGTTTTGACAAGGTTATCCAAAAGATCTTCGTCCTTTTTCAATTTGTTGACGGTCCCCTTTTCGATTTTGGGGAAAACTCTTCGCGAAAATATGTGATGCGTACTATTTTGTTTACACACCTGGAGTTTCAGCACATTCCGATTCATATTTCTTTCATTACTTAAAAATTATTACTTAATTACCAATTATGCTTAAATTTTGGACACCAGTGTAATTGAATGCAAGATTTTTTTACAAAAACTTTTGAAATGTATAATTTAGTCGGTATAGATATTCTCACGTCTTTATAAGGAACTTCAAAACTTTTAGAATATCTTTAAAACTGCTTTATGAAATTTTAAAAAATAATAAAATATCAACCTTTTAAATTGCAAGTCATAGCGCTTTAGGGAAGAAACATGTCACGAAATCTTTCCAAGGAATTTTAATTTCTCTCAGCTTTATTTATATCGTATCCGCAAATTTTTAGTTCAGTTATTCGGTTATATTTAGTCTATAAAAACAATCTATAAAAAATATTTAAAAACGCGAACATCAATTGCCCAAAAGCAAATTGCTTCAATGTTTCCCTTTAAATTAATAAAAATCTGTAAAATCATCATTTTTATGATGCTCAAATTGTGGCTTACGTAATAACGGAGTCATATATTACGTACGCAATGGATTAAACAGTAATATTCTCGGATCAATCAGAAAACGAAGAAAATGCGGACATCAGAAGGATTCAGATACCTCTATTCTCGATGGAGAACTATAGCCATTTTCCAAATGATTAAACAAGTACGAAACGTCAAGATGAATGAAAATGACCCTATTTTAGTACTAAGAAGGTTAACTCATCTTAACTGTAAATTACAAAACTTTTACTAAATTTTCAAAATTGCCAAATTAGTATTTGAATATATTACTTGAGGTTTGCCATTATGCATCTAAAGAATATGATTCAATGCCGCAATTTAATGCAATATTTTCTTGCAAAAAATTTTTAAGTGTATAGTTTAGTCGGCATTGATCAATATAGATATTTTTATATAAACTTTTAAAATATCTTTAAAGCTGCTCTATTAAATTCAAAAAAATAAAAAGCATTTTAAATTGCAAGTCAATCGTGGCTTAGGGACGAAACATGCCACGAAATTTAGAAAACTTTCAGCTTTCCAAGAAATTTAGCTCACAGCTTTATTTGTATCTTATCCGCAAATTTTCCTTCGAAATTTTTCATCCGTCAAAATTTCTTTGAAAGTTGTATCACATTTTGATATTTACTCTTCTTTTTATTTCCATGCAACTTAGAACTCACACGCCATTATAAATATTCTACTGGTTCCAAAAAAATCTTTAATGCTAAGTAGCAAAAATAAAAATTCAGAAATCTTCTCTTTAAAAGGACAAATGAGGAAAGGATTTCAAATTTTTCAGTGTTCGAATTATTTAAAATTACCATTTTTCAAACAAAGATAATAATAATATGGATGAAAACTTTACTTTTTCGATCGTGATGCCTTTACAAAGAAATAAAATGAAATAAGTTACACAGATCATTTTGTAGCTGAAGTCAACATCTAATTATATGTTTGTGTGTTTCACGTGTATGCCTCGTATATATTAAATTGCAAATTGAAAAATAAACCAATAATTTACATAAGATCCGAGAATGTTATCATAAACCTTCGAAACATGAATTAGTACCGTAGATATTATTATTTTATTGTTATTATTAAACATAATCAACTAAAATGATAGCAACTAAATTGACAAAATTATGAAAGAGACCTTTATAGGATAATTCCTAAAAAATAATTTTAGTATACATATTTTTTAAAAAATAATTAATCGCAAAACGTCCTGGTGGGATCAAAATGACCCTATCTTAGTACTGGTGCGGTTAAATCATCAAACCTGTAAATTCGAAAACATTTACCAATTTTTTCAAAATTGCCAAATTATTATTTGCATTTATTATTTGAGGTTCACCAATATTCATCTAAAATATATGATTCAAAGTCGTAATTTAATGCAAGATTTCCTTACAAAATTTTTTGAAGTATATAATTTAGACGGTATAGATATTCTCACGTCTTTATAAGAAACTTCAAAACTTTTAGGATATCTTTAAAGCTGCTCGGTGAAATTCAAAAAAAATAAAAAACCATTATTTTAAGTTGCAAGTCATAGGGCCTTAGGAACAAAGCATGTCACTGAATTTAGACAACTTTCAGTTTTTCAATGAATTTTAATTTCTCACAGCTTTATTTGTATCATATCCACAAATTCTTCTCGGAAATTTTTCATCCGTCAAAATTTCTTTGAAAGTTGTATCACATTTAGATATCTACTCTTCTATTCAT
The DNA here is from genome assembly GCA_964019185.1 of Maratus speculifer. Classification (NCBI taxonomy): domain Eukaryota; kingdom Metazoa; phylum Arthropoda; class Arachnida; order Araneae; family Salticidae; genus Maratus; species Maratus speculifer. The sequence continues at coordinate 175,190,208 of OZ025292.1, read as the reverse complement.
TTCTATGCAACGCAGCATTCATATGCCATTATAAATATTATACTAATTCCAAAAATAACTTTAATGCTAAGAAACAAATTTAAAATTCAAAACTCTTATCTTTAAAAGGACAAATGAGGAAAGACGTTCAATTTTTTTAGTGTTTTAATTATTTAAAATTTTCATTTTTGAAACAACGGTTATAATAATAATATGGCTGAAAACTTTACTGTTCCGTTGGAGATGACTTTAGAAAGTGATAAAATGTATTACGTTAGACAGCACGCTTTGTAATTGAAGTTAACATCTGATTGTGTGTTTGTGTTTCCCGTATATGCCTCCGAGAATTGCTGCAGATTGAAAAATACACCAATAATAGAGTCATATGTTACATACGTCATGGATCAAACATTAATATTCATGAATCAATCAAAAAACAAATCAAATGTGGGCATCACAAGGATTCAGATATCTCTATTCTAGACTGAGAACAACAACAATTTTCCAAATGGTTATAAATGTGGAAAAGATTGAATCAAAATTATCCTATTTTAATACTTAAGAGGTATCATACATATGAATTAGAAAACATTTACCAAACTTTCCAAAATTGACAAACTGTTATTAGAATTCATTACTTGAGGTTCGCCAATATTCATCTAAAGTATATGATTCAACGCCGAAATTTAATGCAATATTTTCTTACAAAAAGTTTTGAAGCTTATAATTTAATCGTTATAGATATTCTCATGTCTTTATAAGAAACTTCGAAACTTTTAGAATATATTTAAAGCTGTCGATGAAATTCAAAAAAATATAAAAAATCAGCATTTTAAATTGCAAGTCATAGCGCCTTAGGGACGGAACATGTCACGGTATTCAGAAAAATTTTAGCTTTCTAAGGAATTTTAATTTCTCGCAACTTTATTTGTATCGTATCCGCAAATTGTTCTCGGAAATTTTTCATCCGTCAAAATTTCTTTGAAAGTTGTATCACATTTAGATATCTACTCTTCTATTAATTTCTATACAACACAGCATTCATATGCCATTATAAATATTATACTAATTCCAAAAATAACTTTAATGCTAAGAAACATATTTAAAATTCAGAACTCTTATCTTTAAAAGGACAAATGAGGAAAGACGTTCAATTTTTTTAGTGTTCTAATTATTTAAAATTTTCATTTTTGAAACAACGGGGATAATAATAATATGGATGTAAACTTTATTGTTCCGATCGTGATATCTTTACAAAGTAATAAAATGAAATAAGTTAGACAGAACGTTTTAGTAGCTGAAGTTAACATCTGATTGTGTGTTTGCGTTTTACGTGTGTGCATCCGAAAATTGGTTAAATTGTAGATTGAAAAGAACACCAAGATCTAAGAAAGTTATCATAATTTTCGAAATATAATTTAGTATCGGAGATATTATTATTTTATTGTTAGTTTTAAATTAAATCAACTGAAGTGATAACAACTAAATAGAAAAAATTGTGAAAGAGACATTTATAAAATAATTACTAACTTATTTATTTATATTACTTACATATTTAAAAAAAATTAAATGCAAAACGTGGCGATGGAATTAAAATGACCCTATCTTAGTACTGCTACGGTTAAATCCCCATACCTATCAGATAGAAAACCTTTGTCTAACTTTAGAAAATTGCCAAATGATTATTTGGATTTATTACTTGGCATTCACCAATATTCATATATGATTCAAAGCCGTAATTTAATGCAATATTTTCTTACAAAAACTTTTGATGTATATAATTTAGTCGGTATATATATATTCTCAAGTCTTTATAAGAAATTTCAAAATTTTTAAAATATCTTTAAAGCTACTTGATGAAATTTAAAAAAAAAAGTTTTAAAAAATCAGGATTTTAAATTGCAAGTCATAGCGCCTTAAGGATGGAACATGTCTCGAAAACTTTAGTTAGAAAACTTTCATCTTTCCAAGGAATTTTAATTTCTCACAGCTTCATTTTGTATCGTATCCGCAAATTTTTCTCGGAAATTTTTCATCCGTCAAAATTTATTTGAAAATTGTATCACGTTAGATATGTACTCTTCTTTTGATTTCTATGCAACACAGAATTTACACGCCATTTTAAATATTCTACTTATTCTAAAAATAGCTTTAATGCTAAGTAGCAAAAATAAAAATTTAGAACTCTTATCTTTAAAAGGATAAATGAAGAAAGGAGTTCAACTTTCAGTTTTTGAATTATTTAAAATTACCATTTTTGAAACAACGATGATAATACCGGGTGTCCCAAAAATGACTGATGGATTTTAAAATTCAATAACTTTCAATTTAAAAAAAATTTTCAGGAGGGTTATGTATAATGTTATGTGTAAATGGAGTTTTTTTACCGTAATTTTTTATTTTGGTTCGAATTTCAAACAATAGGTGGCGCTGACGGCGATTGAAAGCCAGGTGATCAGTGCTGAGTGAAGCGTCAACCTGGCCTTCAATCGCCGTCAGCACCCCCTATTGTTTGAAATTCGAACTAAAATAAAAACTCCTGATATTATGCATAACCCTCCTGCAAAAAAATTTTAAATAGCTGTCACCATTTCAAAGTTATTGAATTTTAAAATCCATCAGTCATTTTTTGACACCCGCACTGTAAAAAAAAAAAAATCTATAAAACTACAAAACTAGTTTTTGTAAAGCTACAGAAATCTGCATATTTACTAAAATTTTATCTGTAACCAGGTGTAATATTTACCACCCGCATAGTACAAATATATGAAATGTATTAGTTTCACCTGTCAGCCAATCAGGAAGAGCTTCAGTAGTAACGTAAGCACTATTTACCTAGCCACAGAGGCTTCAAATGCACTCATCTTGAATCCGGTATTGATAAACATTTCTAGTTACTGAGTAAGTAAAGTTTTATTCTGTATGAGTTATATTTTATTATATTTCCTTTCTGCTTGATTCATAATAAGCAAAAATCAAAAATCAGAAACGACTATTTTATTTTTAGTTATTGGCAAGCTAATCTACCAATTATGTTCTGTTTATTACATATTTATCTTTCGGTGAGATAACTATTCTTTACATCTGTGTTTAATACATGTGAAATTTCTAATGTTTTATGTAACAAATCAAATTTACCTGCTCTTTTTCTAAAATTTCACTTCCCTTTCTTGCCCTCTTCTCCACAATACCAAAATTTAAAGTGTTTAAAACTTGCTTTAAAAAAATTATTACTCAATTTGTTTCTCCATAGTGAATAAATTTCATTAATCCTTCTTACATCACATTTATTTCATTAAAACTTCATATGTATTTCGCTTTTAAAATTTTGCTTCCGAATTTTCTTCAAAAACTCTTTAAAACTGCATAATTTAAAATAACATAAAAAAGTACAATCTGTGCTCTATGTGTTAATATATTGTCGTAATGAAATATCAATTAAGTCTTTCCTGTTCTAACCCGACCCCTTCTTCAACTAAAAGAACACATAGAATTACACCCAGAAAGTCTAACACTCTTTTATACCCCAGTGGTAGGAGAGGAAAAAGCCTAAATCGAGATTATTTAGAGGAAAGCTGGAAATTATTTAAATTCATTTTGTTTAGGTCTAGGATAAATGTATTAAGTCCCCCTCCTTTTACAAGGTTGCGTTAAGAAATATGCACAAATTTATAATTGGAAAAATCAATTTTATTAATTACCATAAAAATATCTATTAAAAAAACCTCATGAGAAACACTGTCAATTCAAATGTTGTAGAATTTAAAATTATAAATAAAATGATAACCGATATTTAACATTTTTGTTGAATTTTCCACAATTTTACTTCAAAGTATTGGCTAAATCGCTAAATATGAACTTGAAACGCGAAAAGACGAAGTTATCAGTTTACCGTGCTTGTTATTATGTACATGCATTTTTTTTTTAGTTATTTATGTATTATTTAGAATTGATATTTTTGAGAGTTATGGCTTAATCTCTTACTTGCGGATTATAGCCCAGTGGTGGGGTATAAAAGAAAGGCCAAAAGTCTGGTTTAATTGCAAGAAATCTGGAAATTGTTTTAGTCCTATCGTTATAGATTAGAAATGAATGTACCAAGTTTCCTCCTTTTGCAGGTGAGCTTTAGCCACTACAAACAAATTAACTTTAAAAAATGCATATTTTCATAATTTTTAGAATATTTCAAAAATGACTCGTAAATGATGGGAAATATTGTTTACTAGCAAGAACTAGAAATCGAGTACCAGACCACAGAATACCAGGCTGTTGTTCCACTTTTGAACCATTTCCGAAGATTCCTCGGACTGAAATTTTTCAATAATAAACCAAATTTGGAAAAGTCATCAGCCATCTACACTGTTAAAAAAAAAAAAAAAAAAAAAAAAAAAAAAAAAAAAAAAAAAAAAAGGGCGATTTTACGGAATACTACTGGCAATCTGGACGCCAGTACAGTTTACTGTTTTTTATTCCCGTAAAAATTCCCGTTTTAAATTCCCGTAAATTCCAGGAAAATACGGAAACATTTTTGAAATTTACCGAAAGTTTTCACTTCAAAAACAGTAAATTATACTGGTGCCTAGATTGCCAGTAGTATTTCCGTAAAATCGTCCGGGTTTTTTTTTTCTTTTTCTTTACAGTGTAATAAGCAACCTAGGACAACGATGAATAAATTTTACTGTTTCCTCGATCGATAATCCTTACATATTTTATAAACTAGCAGTTACCCGTGACTTCGTTCACATAACATTTAAAGAGGAAATAATTGATCAATCAAGCGAAAAATTTCGATGATGAAAAGCATGTGTAATTAACTTGTTATCGCGAGTTTATGGTAAAAAACTTCTGATAATCCCTATTTGCTAATTTGTTTGCTGGTTAAAATTTTCCTTTCAGCGATTAATACTAATAGACAGAAACATTCTTGAATTCTTTTGTTCAGCCCTGTTGTTTTCCAAGTGCCTTTAATACACGAAAGTATCTTTCTAAAAATTAGTTCAAACAAAAATATTTCTTATTACTACCTAAATTGCATTTTCAGAAATTATCATCCGAAGACAACCTTGTATCCAGGTTCTTTGCAGGACCCTGTATATCATTTTACATATATACTACAAACATTTCTTAGTTTACTAAATGCAGTTCAAAATAAAAGTGCATATTTTATTTAAAAACCACCTTTAAGTAAATTACGCTCATATTCAGTAACCTTTCCGAGATCTTTTGTGTAACCCTGTATATCAAAATTTAACTATTTATGTATAAATAGTTTATCTATAAATAGTTTTTAATATAACTATTACCATTTATACTCTCCATTTAATATGCATACATTTAGCGAAACTTAAAAGCACATATCATAATTCAAAATGTGTTTCATCCATGCAACAGTCATCATCCATCATATACAGTACTTCGAATAGAATATATAATATTTGAAATCTTTTGTGTGTCCCTGTAAATGCTATGCACTTCGTATTATGCATGAAATAACTCACATTAAGCCTCAGCAACGTATATCAATTTGATTATACATGAAATCGTTTACCATAAATAAAATATGTCGGAAACTGTTCCTCCTTTTATTCTTATGCAATGGAATTTTTCTGTGTAACCCTGTAAATGAATAATAAGTGTCCTTTTCACTACATACTTTACAAAATGCATAATTTAGTGCACTTTGTAAATGCATGTAAATTTGAATATGTTTCACAGTGTGTAACATCGTTAAATTTAATTAAAACGATTTGCCCCATAATGCCGTAATGTAAGGAAATTTTTTGACAATCCCTGTAAATAAACTAATTATGGTAGAAACTTTATTTTCAATAGATATTCGTGCTAGGTAAACGTTAAGAACTTCCAAAAATTTCATGGAAATCGGAGTATATATACGAAAGTTAGAAAGCGACCAGACAGACAGACAAACAAGCATAATAGCTTTTCAATTTTGTTCGAAAGTGTTAAAAAATCGAGTCAAAAATATATTAATCAGTAATTTTATTTTCCGCCTTTTCCCCACAAAAAATTTCTTCCATTGATAAGTATGAGTTTTGAATAAAAATATTAATTTGTATGTAACTTATAACTTATTAATACAATAATTAATACAAAAAATATTTCTGATTCCTTTTAAATATGACTTCATTATTTATCTCACTCCATTAGCTACTGATATTCATACCCCTTGTATTTTTAACGATTGCTATAAAGTACCTGTTTTATTTCAACTATGACGTCACATTTTCATAAGTGAAGCATTTTATTAAAAATATAATTCTTTTTCATTCTTTTTACTTTTATAGTATGTCGCCATATTTTGCACAAAAATTCCCATTAACTAAACAAAATGTTATAAAAAAAACACCTTTTATTTTTATTTCAAACATGACGTCATATTTATTTTCTTTTAAATTTTTTTATTATAGTTTTTAGCGTGGAAGTTTTTTATTAAAAATTCATTGCCGCTGAAAAATTATTATTCCAATTTTTTATTTTCTTGGGAACAGGAAAGGAAAATGGTTAATTTTTTTCTGAAAAATGCCTGTTGATTTTGTATGAAAAATAATTAAATTTTGAATTATTAAGGAAAGTACTATTTGAATAAAATAAATAAAAATTAGCCTACGTTCATTCCACTCCCATAATCTATCCATATGCAAGGATTCAAAGACATTAATTCATCTGTTTTGAAGCCAAGTTCATTCCAATTTTTCGGACACACTTTCACATTTATAATATACTAGCTGTTACCCGTGACGTCGTTCACGTAGCATTAAAAAAGATAAACGCTTTAATTAAACAAAACATTACATTAACACTAATTTCAAAAATATAACACATCTTATACCAGGCTATGCAGTATTTTTACTTTCTTCTATCTTTACAAGAAGAAAGTATTGGATTCATGAAAATTTTCGACTTCCGGTTTTCGACGGATTTATACGTTTTAGAAGGTCCTGAACACATTTTGACTATTTTTAGAAAATGTCTGTCTGTGAGTCTGTCCGTCTGTCTGTCTGTCTGTGTGTCTGTCTGTCTGTATGTGACAAAAAATTTGTGGGCGCTCTATCTCAAAAACTAATGCTCGAAATTTAATAAAATTTTATATTCAGTTAGACCTTGATATGAATTAGTGCCTATTGATTTTTGGTGAAAATTGGCCTGCAGGTGGCGCTGCTATACTACGTTTTTCATGATTTTCAAGATTGCTATATCTCAAGAACTGATGCACAGAATTTCACCAAACTTCAGATTCTGTGACCCCTTGATATACATAGACGCTGATTAAGTTTTGGTGTAAATTGGCCAGCAGGTGGCGCTGCAATGCCACGTTTTTCATGATTTTCGTGATAACTATATCTCAAGAACTAATGCACAGAATTTCCCCAAACTTCAGATTCCGCGATACCTTGAGATACATAGCCGCCGATAAGGTTTTGGTGTGAACCGCCCTATAGGTGGCTCTGCTATGCTACATTTTGCACGATTTTTGCGATAGCTGTATCTCAAGATCTAATCCAGAGAACTTCATCAAATTTTAGATTCTGTTACACTAGAATATATAACATAATTAGACGCTGATTACATTTTGGTATTAACCTTGCAACAGGTGGTGCAGCTATGCTGCATTTTGCACGATTTTTCCGATAGCTATATCTCAACAACCAACGCACAGAATTTCATCAAACTTCAGATTTTGTTACAAAGTGACATATAACATAATTACACGATGATTACTTTTTTTATAAATCCTTCAACTGATGGTGCTGCTGTGCTATATTTTACACTTTTTTTTTAAACTAGCTATATCTCAAGAACTAATGCACAGAATTTCATCAAGCTTCAGATTCTTTTACACCATAACATAATTAGACGCTTTTTTACGTTTTGGCATAAATTGTCCAAGATATGGTGTTGCTGTGATACGTTTTGCAAATTTTTTGTTATAACTATATCTCAAGAACTAATGGACGAAATTCCATCAAATTTCAGATTCTGTTAGGTCTTGAAATCAATGGATGCTTATAAGGTTTTAGTATAAATTACCCAACATGAGGCACTACTAAGCTCATTTTCTCAGAATATTAATTAAATTTTGCGTTTTAGGCTTTTCGGATACCAGAATCTCATTAGGCTAGGTCGAATGTTCGAGGAAATTCGATAGTGGGTAACTTTGGGGTCACCACGTTTTTTTTTTTTTTTTTTTTTTTTAAATATTAAAATGTACTTATCAGATAGAAGAAAGTTTTGGGATTGACACATCCAACTAGTTTTTTTTAATAGGGGACTTAAAGAACTCAGTCAAATAAATGAAAAATGTGTTAGATAATATGAACAATCGCGAAAATGAAATTGCAACCATTTATACTGTAGAACAACTGTAACGCACCCCAATTGTGTAGAAATCATATTCTAGTGCATTTCAGAATTCCATATCAAAGAAAGAAAAATCATGTGTTAAGCCTAGGTAATAAAAAAATATCCAACATTTCCATAATACATAACTTCGCCGGCCCATTCTTTTCTGCAGCTGTGTATATGATCTATTTGTTTGGAAATATTCTAAATACAATGTTAAAATTTTGCTTAGTTAGAGAAAGTATAACGAAGATTAAAATTCACCTTTAGCAATTTCTAATAATAGACAGAAACGTACTTGAATTCTTTTGTACAGCCCTGTATATTATGTGCAAATATTCATACGATCGCATATTTAGTTTAAATTATTCAAGCAAAAAACCCAATTCAAATTATTGAATTCATATTTCCGGGAATCGCTATTGCACAGGTGACCATATATGCAGTTTATTGTATAGTCCGATACATGATTTATTTAAATTCTACAAACATCTCTTATTATACCAAATGTAGCTGAACTTCAGGATGCATTAGTTTTCCTTAAAATACATACGATAATTGAAAAAGCTCTTCAGCAATCTTTTCTAATAGACCATACTTTGGATAGAATATCTGAGATCTGGACACAGGTCCAAAATCTTTTATGCGTCTCTGTAAATGAACAACAAATGTGATACAAATCATACTTAACTGCAAGCATATTGTAGAAAATTTCAGTATTTATCATTGTATTGATTATCTCACTATATTAATTTCATCATGTTTGAAATAGTGAAACGCAATTAAAATACGCTGGGAATATTTTTTTCCCGTAGACTATTATATTACCGAACATTTTTCTGTATCTTGTAAATGAATGTTAAACCTTTTCACCCCATTTTCTACAGAAATCCTGTTTTAGTGCTCTTCAGAAACTGATATCAATTTCAATATTATTAAAATCACCGTAATAAAATAACATTATTAAAATACGCTGCAAATGGTTTTTCTTCACAAACCATGATACAGTCGAGTCTCTCTATAACGAAACTCCATACATCGAATTTCTCTATATAACGAATTTTTATGAAGAACGGTCCCCTTTTCGCATGATTACATTAAAAACAGTCTCTATATAGCGGAATATCTATCTCCATATAACGGATTTTTTCATAAATTGGTCTTAATTTATTCAGTTTTAAAAAACCTTCAAAATCCTATGGAATCAATTTTCCATCACTTATTTTTTATTTATCGTTCAGTGCTGAGTTTTTTTTAATATTACTTTTCTCCTTGTTCTTTAAATCCAACGAATTAATCCCACCTCCCACATATCTTTCCACATCCTTTTAAAAAGAGAGTCAATTCGATTTTACACATATATAAGAGAGGAATCAATGAGAGGCACATAAGAGAGGCCTTCAAATGGAGGAAGATGTTAACTACAATTTTTTATTCCTTTCTAAGTTTGAGCATTATTTTGAGAGCATAACAATTTTAAAATCAAAATAACAAAAAGTTACAGATATCTTCGTCTGAAATTAATGTAAGTCTTCCTCATTTGATTTTCATTAAGCTTTCAAATAAATGTCTGTTTTCTTTTTTGAAACTGCTTAAATAATTAAGAAATAAAATGTTAGGTTAATATTTACTTTTAAACATTTCAAAGTCTTAGTTCAAAAGATCAAAAATAATATTTGTTCAAAGTTAACACATTAAATACGATTTTTAACATCATTCTCTATACATCGAATTTCTCTATATAACGAATTTTTTACTGGAACGATGGATTTCGTTATATAGAGACTCGACTGTATATTGAAATACTTTTGAGCTCCCTGTACGCACACTATAAGTACTATACTTAACATATTCGATAGTAACCATGTTCTTGTGAACCTTAAAAATGCATGTAAATTTCATTACATTCCAAATTATGTAACATTATCAAAATACACCACAAATGATTTTTAAGCCGTAGACCATAATGTAAAATCTCCTTTTGAGTGCTCCTGTGATTCAGCTATAATTGCAATCTGGTTCATTTTCAATGCCGCACATGCTATGGCAAATCTCAATAACGTATGTTATTTTCGTATGAATCCCACTGTATTTACTTAAGTTGAAACACGGACAAACAGACGGCAGACCCCAGGCACTCGGCATCCGGTATACAGACAGGTTTGAAGTCGTAAAAACTTTTAGACCATGTTAAAAAGTGTCAAAAAGGGGGTAGTTTCCGTAAAACGAAAAAAAAAACAGAATTTTTAAGAATTTGAAAACTTATACTTTGTTTCAGATGTGACATTACATTGATATTTTTAAAATTCTTAATGGAACGTATTCCTGTGACGTCACAGTTGGTAAAAAGTTGAATTTTATACCTCGAACCGAAAGAAAGAAAAAGGTTCATTTTTATTACGGATTAATATCTGGAAAAACTACTAAAATATTTATATTCTTGTAAAGTGTGAAGTTATGTTCTTGTGAAGCCTTCTAAGTGTAAAAGAAATTTTATATAACGTCTACGTGATATAAGAAGAAAACAGTATTCCTCTGACGTCACAATTGGTAAAATCGCGGTTTTTAACTTCGAACCAAAAAACAGAATAGGGTCCATTTATTTATTTCATTTTATTTTATCACGTGAAAATCTTTCAGTTGAAAATTAATTACAGAAGAGAAATAATTATTCCGGTTTTTTATTTTTTGGCAACGAAAAAAGAAAAATGATTAAATATTATGGAAAATTTTTCAATTTATTCTGTATGAAAAATAGTGAAATGTTGAATTATTAAGAAAAATATTTGAATAAAATAAATAAAAATTAGCCTATGTTCGTTTCAGACCAATAATCTATACATATGCAAAGATTCAAAGACATTAATCCATCCGTTTTGAAGCCAAGTTCATTCCAATTTTTCGGACACACTTTCACATTTATAATATACTAGCAGGCTAATCCCGCTGCGCTGGTCTATTTTTCAAAACAAAACATGAATCAAACAAAATATTGAATATGATTGTGTTTTTTAAAGCAACTTCACCTCGAATGCTCTTTCACATTTCTGAAAATCATACAAAATGCTATTGTATTTAAAGATAGAAAACCAACGATTTTAAATGCACCAAAAATGCATTAAAAGTAAGCAAATATCTGTTTCGAATCTACTGTCGAGATTCTTCATCAGTGCAAAACTCAACGAGCTAGAAAAAACAAAACTGAGCCAAAAATAAAAACAACAACAATGGAATCAAGGCCCGTTTTGCCAAAATATATTAAAATAATAATAAAATATTATGTTGTTGTATCAGCTTATGCATTCGATAAAATTCGGGCTTTTAAGAAAAAAATATTTCAGTTGACCATTTATTGTAGAGTTTGATAGATAAATCAGGCAATTATGAAAAGAGCAATTTAAATATTGTCTATTCACCATACTTCTAAAATAGCGAGCATTATGATCGCAGAGATTGACCATTGAATTTAAACAATTTTCAAGTGATTCATTTTCATTTGATAGTTTTTGAACTCTAAACCTCTCAACTTGAGAATATGGGTATCTGTGGAAACCTTAATACATCCTCTATCAATATTATATTATATTTCGCAACGTACATCTGCTCTTGACAAATCATTACAGTGTTCCGTTTTTGGAATGCAGCAGAATTAATAAAGTTAAATAAAGTTTTCCTTAGAAAAATAAGGTGAATGGTTTTTGAATATGTGAAATTCATTTTTGATACAGATGTCATATACGCATTACGTTGGCGTGATTGAAACAAAATGAACATTTTATGCCTCTTATGGTAATCCAACTTTGTTTTTAATTTATTAATGAACTATTTATTTACTTTCATTTGCATTTTAAAATGATACAAAATGTTATGCTATATACATAGAAAAGTAAAATAGAAAATAGAAATGTATCTGTCATTTGAAAACGAAGTTTCCGTTAAAGTGGCGCCAGAAATGTATCACCCCAACGTGGTGCATATATGACATTTGTGCCTCTTTCTTACAACATGGGTGTGCATTTGCACCTAAATTTAGTTATTTAGCTCTATTTTTGTAATATTAACTGGAGTTTGTACAATGTATGGTACTACTTGATCATTCTGTCGAGAAAAAAATTAATAGCAGATTATAGGAATAAATGTCAATAATCGATGATCGTAAGTGTATGATAGCAATTGATATTACACGTGATACACGTATTTTTTTACGTCATAAGTGCTTTTTAATTCGACTTTTAATTTGTATTTTTTATTTATGTTTATTGTTCTTTAGTTATTTAAAATGAATTTATGTAAATTTGAATAGTTTGGCGAAACTGGCCGACGTGTTAATCAAGTAGCACTCAATTTACTATTGAAAATATCATACTTCACAAAAAACTCCGGCACAAACCCGGATTTGCAAGTTTTCCTTCCAATACCAATGCGGCAAAATCCTCGTTTTAGAATAGCGAAGAAATGTGTATTTTTAAAAATTATTTTCGCTATTTTAAAACGAAAATATTAATAAATAAAAAAAGTTACTAAAGCACAAAACAATTTATAGAATTTCTAAAAAGAAATTGAAAGTAAATAAACAATTTATTAATACAGAAACAACTATTGCTGGGTTTGCTGGGTTACCATATCAGGCAAAATAACACCGTTTTGGCGATAGTCAGATACCTCAATGTGTATATAATATCTGTGTCAAACATGTTTGGAAAAAACAATAATCGTTATTTATACAGCATGTTTAAATACTGTAGTATAGTGAAAAAAATGTATACATGACATATACGCACCACGTTGGCGAGTTTTTTTTTTTTTTTTTTTTTTTTTTTTTTTTTTTTTTTTCTTCTGATGCCGATTCGGCGAACATTTTGTTTTCAAACACCAGTTGCATATAGAGTTTACAATTATTTTCTGTTACTTTAAATAGAAAAGAACAATAAATTTTAAAAAGTTTAGTTAATAATTATAAAACAAAACTATTTATATCCTTTAAAAAATAAAATAAAATAAAATAAAAATTTATTAATAAATAAACAACAGCCAGGTTACCAAGTGAGGCATAAAATCGCCATTTTATTGCAGTCGCGCAAGTGTGGCGCATGTATGACAAATGTGCCTAGATCAAAATAGTTTATATAATTGGAAAAAAAAAGAAAAAAATTGTAAATAGACAATTTATTAATAAATAGACAATAACATCCGGATTGCCATATCAAGCAAAACAATGACACTTTGGCGTCAGTTAATTACCCAGATGTATATATGGTATTGGCGTAAGAGACAAATCGCACCAACGTAGTGCGTATGAGATATCTGTGCCCAAAAAAAATTAAAAGTTACAGTTAAATTATTTTACAATATCTATGTATGTGGAAAAGCATTTACCCTAAAATTTAAATATTATTCATTTTTGTGGTTATGTATTTCAGTTAAATGTAAAATGTTTTTCTAAAATGCTTTCACTCATTAAAAGAGAGAGAGAATGAGAGAAAATAGTTCTTACGAACATCGCTCCGTCTTGTGATTTTTTTGGTTTAGAATCGCATTGATTGGCGACAAAAGTAGATTGAAACACCCAATTGAACAAACAACATACAAATAACAATTAGAGCTTTTTTTATTATTATTATTAATTCTGCGAGTTTCTTCTGTAAAACACATAACGGGAAAATTAGATTTAAAAATATTTTTTAAAAAAAAAGAAAAAAAAATACTTATGTTTTACCTAATGAAATTTTTGATATGTTGTTTTCTTTTAATCTGGCTCGAAAGAAATAAATAGCCAAATATTGTGTCACTTCAAAACTTTCTTTCACATTGAGTTACTTTTTAAATATTATAAATATTCTTTTTTTTTTTTTTTTCGTTAAAGATAAATATTTTCCTTTCATAATATTATTTTGCATTACACGGATTTTTTTCTTTTTATCATTATTTATTTTAAATCAATGAATTAACAGGGTTTTTTTTTTTCGAAATGTTTATATTATTTTTCATTAGAGAAAGCATTTCATTTCTTTTTTGAAATATAATTATCGCCAAAGGATTAGTTGTTGCAACCCTTCCGTCAAAAATAACAGAAAAATACGAAATTTAATACGAAAAATCAGAGTTATCCCCGTATATTTGTATCATAAACCTCCGCAAAACTATTTCCTATCGAATGATATAATCTGCAAAAAGATCCATCAGGTAGTTTTTGAAAACACTCGTTTGGAAGTTTCAGAACTTCTGCTTTATAATATATATGACTAGTACCTATGCAAAAATCCAGCTTTGTTCTAATTTTTTCCTCTATTTGTAAAAAAAAAAAGTGCTAAAATGACTGGACTATTTAAGCAGTCTTTCTTTATTATTATTAATATTATCAGTAGTTATTTTCTGCTATTATTTGCAAGATATTTGTAATATTTCTAATAGATATAGCCATTTTAATTCTTTTAGCAATTATAATTTTCGCCAAAAACAGCTACTGGCAACCCTTTTGTCAAAAATAACCGAAAAATACGAAATTTACTACGAAAAATCAGAGTTATCCCTGTAAATTTGAATCATAAACCTTCGGAAAAGTATTTCCTATCGAATGATACAATCGGCAAAAAAATCCATCGGGTAGTTTTTGAAAACACTCGTATGGAAGTTTCAGAACTTCTGCTTTATAATATATACTAGCAGGCTATGCCCGCTGCGCTGGTCCATTTTTCCAAACAAATCTTGACTCAAACAAAATGGTGATTTAAAATTTCTTTTTTAAAGCAGTGTAGACCATCACCTGGAATGTCCTTCCACAATGCTGAAAACGATGCCAGTCCCAATGTCATTGCGATATTGAACTATTGTATGCCTTGCACAAAATTTGGGTAACTAAGTACCATCTCTCTTATTTGATCATTTATAGTAGAGTTTGATATGTAAATGAGACCGTTGTGACAGCAGGAATCAAAGTGTCTACTCATCACATTATTTTGTTAGAAAGCATTGCAATTAGGACCGTAACTAGATGTGATCTCTTGGGGGGGCTCAAGAGATTCTAGGGGGGGGGCTCATAATTTTTTTCTCTTTCTCTGACACAGAAAGATAGATTAGTGCATATTTACACTGTAGGTATTATGTTTCTTATTAAACTGTTGTAATAACTTCATTTTGTACTAAGAAAAGTATATGATAATGAAAATTTTGAGTGTATAACTGGTGTAAATTAAACATCATGTTAGCTTCCTATGTACCAATACGATGAGGAAATGTTAAATTACTTATTTTAGATACAATTGAGTAATTCTGCCAAAACTGTAAAAGGATCTCGAAACTAAATTAGATTTTTGAACAAAATTTCATTTGAATTTTCGGAACAGAAATTCATTCAGTGACCTTGGAATCTTTTCCAGGGGGGGGGGGCTGAGTCGCCCATAGCGCCCCCTTAGCTAAGGCCCTGATTGCAATGATTATCAAACTCTATTAATTTTCAAATAGCACATTATCGTTTGTTAGTTCTTAAACTCCCAAATCTGAACTTGCACTATGTGCAGATCTGGAAGCCTAAATACAATCTCACTACATGTTGCATTACATTTTTAAAGATCGTTCTCTTCTGGCAACTCTACTACAGTTTTCTATCTACGTTGGTCTGTTCCAGCAAAGTACATAGCAAAAAAAATGTAAAGAAGGGTGTTTAACTTATATTTATTAGAACAATGAAGCATAAAATGTGTGTTTTAAAGCTGAATTATTTGGGTAAAATTAAAATTACATCAGTTTCACTGCCTCTTCATTTTTTTAAACCAGTTGCAGGGCTGCCACAGGCGACTATTTTTCTAATATAACTTTCAAAATAAATTTTTCTTGCAAATGTTGTCTAAGTGTATGTTAAGGATTTCTGTTTAAAGAAAGTGGTGCCAGTTAGAGTTAAAAAATAGTCGCCTGTGGCAGCCCTGCAGTTGCAAACATGTAGCTGTTAAATCGGGAATAATCTTGATGCTAAATTTTGTAGAAAAATAAACCTTCAGCTTGTAATCAATTTCATTATGATTTTTGGCGTCAAACATTAGTATTGCTTATAACGATTTCTTACAAATGTATCAGACTTATTTCGCGTTTATTGTCAAACTAGCGACCCGCCCTCGCTTTGCTTCGGGTAGAGCAAGTCGTCCAGTCCCATGTCCAAAAGGATTAATACTAAGGTAAAAATAAAAAGCTTTTACTAAGACGGCATTTTAATTATTTTTTAATTAAAAAAACACTTATTGTGACGTAACTATAACAGCCATATGCTGTCGCGAAATTTTTTTGCAGATAATTATACGTACTGCAAAGTCGTAGTACATTATTTTGTTTTATTATTAATAACTAGCAGGGGAGACCGAGCTTAGCTCGCTCAAAATTAACTTTGTGTTCAACTCGATATAGTATTTTCACTGTATCATTAACTCTGTATTATTACTGTAAAACATGTTTATAATAGTATTATTTAGAAAAACAATCAATAAGAAAACTATGTTTTTATGCGTATATTTATAAATTTTATTTTATTTTAAATTTTACTACGAAAGGACATCGATCTAAATCACTTTTTTAGCTCGACTCTGGTTGGTTTAACCATGCATCTCGAATCCTCTTAAGAATGTATAAAAAAATTCTTTACATTCTGAAAGACAATATATTTTGCTAGATATAGCCAAATTTGGAGGCATTCTTTCATTTGGCTCCAAATACGTGTTTTGGTTTTCGTAATTTTTATAGTCGATTTTTTGGCCATATGTCGCCAATATTTTGTCAAATATCACCAAGTTATTGGCTTTTGCCATATTCTCGTGACCCTGACCCGTATTACCCAAAATGAGCCACTAATTAAATTTGATCAAGCATGTGACATAGCTCAATCGTCTTCAGGTAATCAAAAACAGTAGAATATAAAATTGAATCAAAATCGTTCAAGCCATTTTTTAGGTAAAATTAGCTTGGCAGCATTCAGCAATGAAGCGAAATGACTCACTAATATAATTTTGTTTAACATGCGACTCAGCCCAATAGTCTTCTCGTGACAAAAAACGTTTTGTTTCAAAATTTAGGTAAAATTGATTGAGTCGTTATTGTATATAATTAGAATGACCCTAGCTCATTAAGACCCAAAATGACCCACTAATAGAATTTTCGCGAGCATGTGTCCAAGCCAAATGGTTTTCTCTTGCTCAAAAACGATATAATACAAAGTATAGTCAAAATGGTGAGTACCATTTTCTATATAAAATTAGCATGACCCATCATGACCAACAAATGACCCTTATAATCGAAATCTCTTAAACGTGTGGCCTAGCTCTTTAGTTTTAGCATGCCGAAAAACATTAGATACAAAATTTAGATAAAATCGATTGAGCTGTTTTTTAGATATAGTTGGTTTGACCCTGACCCCTTATAATCCAAAATGACCCATTGATCGAATTTTCACAAAAATCTGTCCTAACCCAATGATTTTCTTGTGACCGAAAACGATAAAATACAAAATTTAATCAAAATTGCGCGAAACGTTGTCAAGATAAAATTAGAATGACCCAAAAGTGGCCCACCAATCGAAATTTCTCGAACATGTGACCTACCCCAATGATTTTCTCATGCCAAAAATATGTTGTATACAAAATTTCGTTAAAATCGACCCACCCATTCTTTAGATATAGCTTGATCTTGACCCATTAAGACCCACAAATGACCCTTATAATCGAAAGCTGTCGAATATGTGACTTAGTCCATTAGTTTTCTCGTTTCTAAAAATTGTTACATACAGAATTTCGTTAAAATTGATCCTGCCGTTCTTTAATTATACATAGCTTGACCCAGACCCTTTATGATCCAAAATGACCCATTAATCGAAATTTTTCGAACATGTAACCTAGTCCAATGATTTTATCGTGCCAAAAAAATGTTGCATACAAAATTTCATTAAAATCGATCCACCTGTTCTTTAGATATAGTTTGACCATGACCCATTATGACCCATCATGGCCCACAAATGACCCTCATAGTCGAAATCTCTCAAACATGTGATTAAGCCCATTAGTTTTCTCTTGTCAAAAAACTGTCACATAAAAAATTTCGTTATAATCTATCACGCCGTTCTTTAAATATAAATAGCTTGACCCAGACTCTTAATGACCTAAAATGACCCATTAATCGAAATTTTTCGAACATGTAACCTAGTCCAATGATTTTATCGTGCCAAAAAAATTTTGTATACAAAATTTCGTTAAAATCGATCCACCTGTTCTTTAGATATAGGTTGACCATGACCCATTATGACCCATCATGACCCACAAATGACCCTCATAGTCGAAATATCTCAAACATGTGATTTAGCCCATTAGTTTTCTCATGTCAGAAAACTGTTACATACAAAATTTCGTTATAATCCATCACGCCGTTCTTTAAATATAAATAGCTTGACCCAGACTCTTAATGACCCAATATGACCCATTGAAATTTTTTCTCGAACATGTAACCTAGCCCACTGTTTTTCTCGTGCCCGAAAACCATAGAATGCAATTTTTAGTCAAAATTGCGTGAGAAAATCGCTAGATAAAAATAGCATGACCCACAATGACCCCAAGAATGACCCACTTACCGAATTTTCTCGAACATGTTACCTAACCCAATGGTCTTCTTGTAATCCAAAACGATACAATATAAAATTTGGTCAAAATCGTTAGAGCCGTTTTTTAGATAAAAATGGCTTGACCCATAATGACCCCAAAATGACCCACTAATCGAAATTTTTCGAACATGTGACCCAGCCCAATAGTTTTCTCGTGCCAAAAAACGATTGGATACAAAATTGCCTTAAAATCCATCCAGCCGTTCTCTAGATATAAATAGCTTGATCCTGACCCATTGTGACCCAAAATGACCCAGTAATCGAATTTTCCCGAACATGGGACCTAGCCCAATGGTCTTCTCGTGCCCGAAAATGGTAAAATCCAAATTTTTGCGAAAATCCTTAGAGCCGTTTTTGAGATAAAATTTACCCACACACACACACACACATACACACACACACAATTTTTGCTCGCATTATAGTATAAGATATTCGCAGCGCACGCGATGTAAGAATTTTTAAGGTCTTTTTTCTACACCTTGGGTTACATTATTGGCATTTTAGTAAAGATTCCTATTTTTTTTTATTTTTTTTTTTTTTTATATAATATAGCCTATGTTCACCGGAAATAGTGTAGCTGTCCAACGGTGAAAGAATTTTTTGGTACTACTCTGTTATCCTGTCGACCAATTTCGCCAAATTATACAAATCGCCAAACTAATAGCCAAATTGTACATATTGACGTAATTTTTATTTTAAATAACAAAAAAAAAATTAGTAGAATATTAATAAAAATACAAATAAAAAGCCGAAATAAAAATCAATGACATTTTAAACACGTGAATCGTGTTTAATGTCATTGAATGTGACATCCACGATCATCCATTATTGGCTATTTAATCTTATAGTTTGGCGATAATTTTTTGATCGACGGGATAACCTAGTAATACCGAATTTTTCAAATCCGCCAAGTGCTATCGGAATCTATTCAATTCAAACAAACAATCAATCAAATTTTTCTTCCTTATAATATTGGTATAGATGTGACGTCATTATTTACCGATTTTTAATTAGTTACATATATCCATTCTTCTTGTTCTTTTAACAAATACTTCAAAATTGTAACTTTTAACAAATACTTCCTATGTTATTTAAAGTATGATGACATGTTTTTTCAAATCAAATATTTTATTAATAATTTAATTCTTTCTCGTTCACTTTACTTCTAATTATGTCGCCATTTTTCACAGAGAACCTCTTATTAACGTAACCGATATTCGTACGTCCTATATAATAAAATACTTTTTTTTTCCAAGTATGACGTCACATTTTTTTCCCTTTGAATTCTTTTTATTTTAATTTTTCGCGTGGATACTGTTCAACTGAAAATTAATTGCCGAAGAGAAATTATTCCAGTTTTTTATTTTCTTGGCAACACGAAAGAAAAATGGTTATTTTTTATCGGAAAATTTTTCATTGATTCTGTATGAAAAACATTGAAATTTTGAATTATTAAGGAAAATATTTGAATAAATCAAATAAAAAATAGCCTATGTTCACCGAAAATAGTGTAGCTTTCCAACGGTGAAAGAATTTTTCAAATCCGTCAAGTAGTTTCGGAGCCTATTCAATTCAAACAAACAAACAAATCTTTCGTCTTTATAATATTAGTATAGATGACTAGCAGTTACCCGTGACTTCGTTCACATAACATTTAAAGAAGAAATAATTGATCAATCAAGCAAAAAATTTCGATGGTGAAAAGCATGTGTAATTATCTTTTTATCGCGAATTTATGGTAAAAAACTTCTGATAATCCCTATTTGCTAATTTGTTTGCTGGTTAACATTTTCCTTTCAGCGATTAATACTAATAGATAGAAACATTCTTGAATTCTTTTGTTCAGCCCTGTAGTTTTCCAAGTGCCTTTAAGGGAGACCCTTAAGAAAAAACCCAAAATTTTTATTATTGATTTTAAAGTAACGAATTTTGGTGTACTATTTAAGAATCTTCTTGTAAGGAATAAGTAGCAAAAAAATTCACTTTTTATTAAAAAGTATATTTTTTATGAGGATTTTTATGATTTTTTTTTTTTTTTTTTTTTTTTTGTCGAAAAATACACTTTTTAAAATTACTACTCCTCGTTTAATTTTCAATATTTTGGTATTACTAAAATTTCTTAAATAGTGTTATAGTATATAGAAAAGAACGAAGGAGAGATATTTTTAATTTTCTATTTTAATTGGCTAAAAAAAATAAATAAAAATACGCATGGTAAATTTCCTTAAATTCGTTATAATTTTCATGTTTACCAATTTATGTAAAATTTTCAGAAATAGTTAAAAAAAAATATCTCTCCTTACTTTTGTTGCAAATTTTTTTAAGATTCTGAAAGCATAAATACTTTGTTTCTAAATCATTTTACCACTGAGCCTTAGTACTTTGAACTTAGGCAAAATATGAAAAAAGTCATTCTCAGGAAAACACGTTTTAAATGGCCGCTAGTCCTTTAAACTCTATAGTGAGTACAATTTAAAAAGCTCAGTTTTTACCTGTTCCAAGTATCCCCGAGTTCTGAAATTCTCCATGGATATTTGCAAATATGTATTTTATCGTTTTCTGAGAAAAAAAAATTTTTTTGAACTTTTCATGATTTTTGGTCGAAAATGGGGTACGGGTCTCCCTTAATACACGAAAGTATCTTTCTAAAATTTAGTTCAAACAAAAATATTTCTTATTACTACCTAAATTATATTTTCAGAAATTATCATCCGAAGACAACCTTGTATCCAGTTCTTTGCGTGACCCTGTATATCATTTTATATATATATACTACAAACATTTCTTAGTTTACTAAATGTAGTTCAAAATAAAAATGCATATTTTATTTAAAAACCACCTTTAAGTAAATTACGCTCATATTCAGTAACCTTTCCGAGATCTTTTGTGTAACCCTGTATATCCAAATTTAACTATTTATACTATTACTATTTATACTCTCCATTTAATATGCATACATTTAGCGAAACTTAAAAGCACATATCATAATTCAAAATGCATTTCATCCATGCAACAGTTATCATCCAACATATACAGTACTTCGAATAGAATATATAATATTTGAAATATTTTGTGTGTCCCTGTAAATGCTATGCACTTCGTATTATGCATGAAATAACTCACATTAAGCCTCAGCAACGTATATCTGATTATACATGAAATCGTTTACCATAATTAAAATATGTCGGAAACTGTTCCTCCCTTTATTCTTATGCAATGGAATTCTTCTGTGTAACCCTGCAAATGAATAATAAGTGTCCTTTTCACTACATACTTTACAAAATGCATATTTTAGTGCACTTTGTAAATGCATATAGATTTGAATATGTTTCACATCGTTAAATTTAATTAAAACGATTTTCCCCATAATGCCGTAATGCAAAGAAATTTTTTGACAATCCCTGTAAATAAACTAATCATGGTTGAAACTTTATTTTCAATAGGTATTCGTGCTAGGTAAACGTTAAGAACGTCCAAAAATTTCATGGAAATCGGAGTATATTTACGAAAGTTAGAAAGCGACCAGACAAACAGACAAACCGAAAGCATAATAACTTTTCAACTTTGTTCGAAAGTGTTGAAAAATCGAGCCAAAAATATATTAATCAGTAGTTTTATTTTCCGCCTTTTCCCCACAAAAAATTTCTTCCATTGATTATTATGAGTTTTGAATAAAAATATTCATTTGTATGTAACTTATAACTTATTAATTAATATAAGTAAAAAATATTTCTGACTCATTTTAAATATGACGTCATTATTTATCTCGCTCCATTAGCTACTGATACTCATACCCCTTGTATTTTTAACGACTGCTTTAAAGTACCTGTTTTATTTCAACTATGACGTCACATTTTCATAAGTGAACCATTTTATTAAAAATGTAATTCTTTTTCATTCTTTTTACTTTTACTTACCCATCATGCGTAGTATAGGGTAAGTCTTGCAATCGTTTTGAAAATCGAAAATTTTTTTTGACGGATTTACACGTTTTAGATAGTGGAGATTCCGAAAAACATATTTTTAGAAAAAAAAAATTTCCGTCCGTCTGTCTGTCTGTCTGTAAACGCTCTATCTCCCGAACAAATTGAGATAGAGACTTGAAATTTTGTATGTAATTAGTATGTAAAAATGGGACGAACCCTATTTAATATCAGCAACCTCGATTATCCGGAACTATTTTTTTCGGACTCTCGAAAAATTCGTTCTGATGAAAGGTATATAAAAAGTTTCGAATTTTTTTGTTTTAAGGAATGGACGTAAAAGGCAATAAAATAGCACACATTTTGCATATAAGACGAAGTCGATCGGATTATTAGTTGCCAAGATATTTTTCATCCTGTTTTCCACATTCTTCGATTTTTCATGACCCTGTATTTCATTCAAATTTCAATTCACAGGTATATTTTAATTGGAAATGAGACGTTTAATCCGACGCAATTAATTGTTAGTTAATAGAATTATTATTTTTGGAGTTATAAGAATGTTTCTTTTACACAGTTTGGTACTACTTGAGTAGTTTGGCGTTTTATATAATTTGTCGAAATTGGTACATCAGCAGTTCTTTAATATAACATTACTATGTATATTAACAATATTTAAATTTTGTTTGTGAATTGCAATGCATTGTATAAATAGTTTTCATTTGTTTTATTTTCATATACATATCCATGGTGGGTAAGTATTACGGTGGCCTCCAACGACTAGTTAATTTATGTCGCCATATTTTACACAAAAATTCCCATTAACTAAACAAATATCCTTGTTAAATATATTATAAAAAATACACCTTTTATTTTTATTTCAAACATGACGTCATATTTATTTTCTTTTAAATTATTTTATTATAGTTTTTCGCGTGGAAGTTTTTTATTAAAAATTCATTGCCGCTGAAAAATTATTATTCCAATTTTTTATTTTCTTGGCAACAGGAAAAGAAAATGGTTAAATTTTATCTGAAAAATGCCTATTGATTTTGTATGAAAAATAATTAAATTTTGAATTATTAAGGAAAATATTTGAATAAAATAAATAAAAATTAACCTATGTTCATTCCACTCCTATAATCTATCCATATGCAAAGATTCAAAGACATTAATTCATCCGTTTTGAAGCCAAGTTCATTCCAATTTTTCGGACACGCTTTCACATTTATAATATATATAAGGATATAAGGATATAAGGATTACTTCCGATATTGTATTTGAATTATGTATAGCATATAATGTGATGCATATAGAGTGAATAACAATGCGTATGTATTAAAATTAAGGATACTGAAAGTAAAGAGCAAGGATAGGAGGAAGCGGGGTAGAGCGAACAAATGAGTGTGTATAAGACTTTTCTCTAGAGGAATTCAAGATCAAATAATAGCACGATTATAAATTTCGATGTTTGCGTAAAGGACAAAAATGGTACTAATAAAATGATTTTTGACAAATATACAAATTCATAAAAGTTTCAAATCTTAGAAACATTGAAAAAAAGTATTATAGTATTTACGTAAAAAATCTTTCACTTTAAACTATGGTTTAAGGTTGGCGGTGTTCGCTGCGAAATGAAATGGAAAACAGCTATCATTTATGCAACACTTTCTCGATAACTACTAAATTATAATTCTCAAAATAGACAAAATAAATTCCTAATTACAAAAACATCGTGAAGGCCTCAAGAATTAAAAATGTATATGTACACGTATGTAACAAATGTAGAGAGGATGAATGGGTAACTTGATGTCTCCTTGTTCCAAGCTTTGGATTAGTAGTTAAGGCAAAATTTTGAAATAAAATTGCGAAAAAATTATGAACATGGGTATTCATTTTATAGCAAATTTCAAACTCTAAGACATTTGAATTGTCAATGATTTTTATAGTATTACTTGTTTTGAGATATTAAGATAAGTTTTAAAAAATGTATTTTCTAACGTTAATTTAGAACATGGGGTGAGGATCTATGTTAATTCTAGATCTAAACTGGAGGGATTAAAACAATTTCCAGTTTCCCCTAATTAATTTTGAGTTAAACCTTCTGACCACTGCGGTTAAACTTTAAAAGAGAATTGTGGCATTAATGCTCAGCAAAAATATTAAATGTAGGTGGTCCTTTTACTCAGAGTTTTAAGCTTTACAACATCTGTATTGACCATGTTTTTTAAAGTTAATTCTTTTGAGATATTTTTATGGTACTTAAAAAAACAATTTTATTGTACATCTATATATTTTTTCTAACTCACCTAGTAGGGGAGGAAAATTAAATATATTCATTGTAAATCTAAGCTGAAGGGATTAAACCGATTTCCTACTTTCCCCTAATAACGAGCTCTAAAAACTAATCACTGGGCTATTAGTATTTTACTTATTTCTAATTTTTAGCTAATGTAAATAAGTCACCTAATACTCCTCCTTTCTTTAAAAAAAAAAAAAAAAAAAAAAAAAATTGATCTGTTACTTTATTGTTACAATAAGTAATAGATTATATAGCTTTACCCCTCCTCTCACCGAAAATGACGTTATCTCTTCCCCTCACTCCTTAAAAGCATGCAAAGTTTAGTCTTTTACTGTGATTAATTTTCATTTTTTGCACAATTTGTAAGTCTTCAATAAGTTAAATTGTCAACCGTTTGGAAATTCCTCCCTCCCCTCCTTTAATAAAAAAAAAAAAAGAAAATATGGCTATCTTTGTCGCCATACTTACTTTTAAAATTATAAATCTTTAAATGTCTATTTTCTTTCTGCTGTATTTGTTACTTTATTATGACAGCAATTCACCTGAAATCTTCCCTAATTCTCTCAACCTAAGATTTTATTGCTTAGTAAGGAAGAGTGGGAGTAAGGTAGAGTGGAGTGGAATGGGACAGGAGATTTTTCTGTTTATGTTTCATTTATAAATATTTCACCAGTCACGTATTAGATTAAGGAAAAGCATCCCCAATGTTCAGTTGAATAAAGTAGCTCATTTGCAAAAACTTGCAATTGTAAAAAGAAAACAATTATTTCAAGAACCAAAAGTAAATTTGCTTTATAATTTTTTATGCTTTCTGTATATTAATGACTTGTTTATGTATATATGTAATTGTTTCCCTATTTATAGAGCATTATACTATATATCATCCATAATCATCGCAAATGCGGTAGCGTTTGGTATAATATGTTTAAGAAATAGAAAATGCAAACAACTTTCTAAACTTTCCGGCGAACCAGTTGAGATACGGCAGTGAATCTTTTTTTAAAGATAGAACTCGACGAGACAAATAAAATGATAGCATTCAAAAAATTACTGCAGCTTCCAATAGTTTTTTGTTTAATTTTAAATGAAAAAATGAAGGCAAAAAATTCAACTAAGTCTAGCTAACGTTTCCGTGGATGGATTAACTTCGTTTTTGGTTTATTTTAATCCTCATGGTAAAACTTAAAACAGTTTTTTTTTTGTTGTTGTTCATCGTTGTATGTTTGACGGAAAAGTTACGTTACGTTTGAGAAAACGTACGTGACGGTACGTTTGAGAAAATCGAATTTATGTCTGAAATCTCCAGCTGAACATAGTATTTTTCTGATATTTGTTTCTTCTTGTAATTGTTGCACGTAAGTTTAAATGAACATAAAAATTGTTATGTATGTAACATAAATAAATAGATTAGATAAATCACGTGAAAAAAATACTTATTTGTTGTTATTTTCATGTATCATATTCACTATCTATTTTGACAAGTGAAGCGAAATGTTTTTTATTTATTAAATTCCTATTTATTTAAGCTACTAGTCGCCTCTGGCAACCAAATTGGTCTCCTTAAATTTAAGCTAAGCATTGCAATATTTGTTAAATTCCCATTTTTTTAAGTTACTAGCCGCCTCTGGCAACCAAATTGGTCTCCCTTAAATTTATGCTAAGCATTGTAATATGATACTTTATTCATAATTTTATTTACTTGCGCATCTTACTAAATCTGAAGGTTCACATAACCAAATCAACAAATTTAAGCGATCAGGGCAACATTTAAGGGAAGAAAGAGTTCATTATTTCTTTTCTGTTGGTGCGTTTGGCGAATAAATACAAATTGGCGCCGAAAGACCACTTAGCAGATTCTTTTAAGAAGCGTAAAAATATGGTTTTAAATTTTTATAAATATATATTTGAGCCTTTTTGACGTAAGGGAAGGACGTACCGGTAATATATTCGGTTTGGCGCGACACAAGAGCGGTGCACTCCCAGATGATTCGGACGTGAGAATGTGTCAGCTTTTTTTGAAGGTAAGTTAGATGATTCTAGATCAATTATTACTAATGTTATGAGGGTCAGATTAAAACTCATCCATTTACCAAAGGTTGGTGCTATTCTGACTTCAAAAAGGGAGGCTATAATGCCAAAATATATAAATAGCTCTGAAAAAAACTGATGAACTTTTTATTTTGTTTTCGTAGAAATTATTTCTTTTCTATAAAAAAAAAAAAAAAGTGCGGCACAAATGTCATAAAAAAACTCATTAACGCGTTTTTTTTTTTTTCTTTTTTTTTTTTCTTTTCAGTTGCCAGTTTGACGAAAATATCGTTTTAGAATATCAGTTACATATACATTTTTAAAGAGGGAATAACAATAAATAAAAAAAAGTTTATTTAATAACTATAGAACAAAACAATTTATATAATTTAAAAAAGAAATAAAAGCAAATAAGAGTCATTCCATGTCAGATCACCCAGACTATGGCACCCACCATCACCAATTTTAATATAATTCAGTTAATTTGTAGAATTTATAATGCTGATTCCAAAAATATCAATTATATTGAAATTGATCAAACGGTTTGTGAATTATGAGCTTTTAAATAGCTCCCAAGATGCCGATTTGCCGCCATTTTGAATATCACATGTGACAACAAAAAAGTCCATAACTTCTTTCATGTTTAAGCTAGAGCTTTCAATTTTTTTTTTTTTTTTTTTTTTTTTTTTTTTTTTTTTTTTTTTGTTTAGAATAAAGTAAACTTTCTATTAAACAAATTTTCGTAAACCTCGAACTATAAAAATGCTGTCAGAAAATGACTTTTTGTCATTTTTTAATGTAAAAAAAGGTGCAACTTCAATGGCCGATTTCCCCCAATGTACCTCTTCAATTTTCATCTAATTGCATAAATAGGAAACTCAAAGTGTGTTTTGATGACTGATAAAAAAATTTTAATGGGCGGCTCACAGATTTTTATTTGAAAAAATAAATTCAATTTTACTGACTTTCACAATAACAGAAAACACAAGATAATGTTGATATTCCTTTTATTACCAGAAATATCATACATATTTACATCTAAATGTTTGATAAGGTTTAATGTTACATGAATATATATATTTAATGTGGCTAAAAAAAGGGGGGAATCTCATAGAAAAAAATAGGAATAAAAATAATGGATTCTTTCAAGGCATTGAAGTACTTTAATGACAAATTGAAATCTATTGCAGTCTCAGTAAATTATGAGTAAAAAAGAAATGATGTGAAAAGTTCTACAAATAGGTGCATTATATAACAAAATCATACTTGTATGTAAAACAAAATGTGATAAAATTAAAACTCTTAAATAAAAAATACAGTAAGTAAAAGTTACACTAGTCTCCATAATATCAGATGATTAAGAACCAATGCATCCCCTTAATGCATTTTTTATGCTAATTATGCAACTGTTCTTATTTTCTTCTATTGCATATAATTTGTTTGCAATCAACCAGAGTTGATTTCGAAGATTCATTGCCGAGAACAAGCATCATCTAATAGTCAAAGATAATGTAAATGTATACTTGTGGATGCTTGCAAACTTATCTAATGACTTTTAGAATACAATCTGATTGTATTTAGCATGAGGTATACAAATGGTTTATCTGTAGTGACTTCAAATTTATATTAATATTATTGACACAAAAAGCTGGGTACACAAAAATGCTTTGCTTTCTATGTGAACGGGACAGTCCGGCAAAACAAAAGCATTGGATTTTCTGATTCATTTTTAAATCCATTTTGGCTCACAAACCCATTCAATTGGCTTGTTCTATATATATATATAGGGCATAAAATATTAAAAATACTGTCAAAATGAGCATTTTGATTTGAATTTTCCAAAGCGAAAGTACTGGAAACAGAAAAAATAAAAACACAGGTTGCAAAGCTGCCACAGGCGACTATTTTTAACCGACTTCCGAAAAGGAGAGGAAGTTATCAATTCGACGCGTATATATATATATTTTTTATGTATGTTCACCGATTACTCCGAAACTATCCAACCAATTAACTTGATTTTGGTGTTAAACGAGAGAGCTTGCTCTCGAATTGGTACCACTTCCGTTTCATAGAAATTGGTTCAGTACTTTTTTAGTAATTAGGCAAAAACTAATGAAATTAGTGATTTCTCGCAAATCAGTAGTAATATGGATGTCGAATTAATTTACCGATGCCAGGATGGCCGAGCGGTCTAAGGCGCTTTATTTAAGATCTGGTTTTCGAAAGGCAGCGTGGGTTCGAACCCCACTCCTGACGTACGTGTATACAGTAATCTTTTCCATATTATAATTTTTAAATATATATTTAAAAAGTTAAATACTAATTATACTATTAGGAATATTTTTTATTTAACCGTTAACACAGAGTATCAGAGATTTTTTATTAACTCAATACTTTATCAGTGAAAGAGTACTCAAAAAGGAGAATAGACTTGCAAAAAGTAACATGACATTTAATAAGTTCTCTGAATAGAATGAAGTCCGGACAGCCGAGCGGTCTAAGGCACCTGATATAATCTCTGGTTTTGAAAGAGAGTGTCGGTTCGAACCTCACTCCTGACATATGTGTAAAGTATACAAACAAAAAATTTCCGTGTTATATATTTTTTTAAGTGACTTCAAAAAAGGAGAGGATGTTATCAATTCGGCGCGAATGTATTTTTTTTCTATGTATGTTCATTGATTACTCCGAAACTATCCAACCGATTAATTTGTTTTTTTGTGTTAAATGACAGAGGCTATTTTTCCATTGGTACTTCTTCCATTTCATTGAAATTGGTTCAGTACTTTTTTAGTAATTAAGCCAAAACTAATCAAATTAGTGGTTTCTCGCAAACTAAAAGTAACATAGACGATGACTAAGCTCGCCGAATGGAGTGCAGTCAGGTGGCTGAGCGGTGTAAGACAGCAGATTTGATTTCTGGTTCCTGAAAGAGATCGTGGGTTCGAACCCCACTCCTGACATACATGTACGGTTTACAGTGATTATAATTTTTATTAAATAACTTAAAAAAATCGTTAATTTTTAACTAAAAAGAGAAAAATAAACTTTTCTACCAAAAATTGAACCGACTTCAAAAGCTACTGCAAAGTGAAAAATAATTTTTTTACAGAATAGTATAAGGAATTAAATTAAGAGCGTAGTATTTATCATGCGTATTATTATATTTATGTAGATTAATTTGATTTTTTGAAGTCGGTGCCAGCCAAGCCAAGTCAAAATTAAAATTAATTATCCAATGCAAATCGTAAAAGAATAAAGTTAAATTTTTAACTAAATATTAAATCGTAAAAAAAAACTCGTATATACTTGGATACGTGTCTATTGGAAAATTACATGTAACTTGGCTTGGCTGGCACCGACTTCAAAAAATCAAATTAATCTACATAAATATAATAATACGCATGATAAATACTACGCTCTTAATTTAATTTCTTAATACTATTCTGTAAAAAAAATATTTTTCACTTTGCAGTAGCTTTTGAAGTCGGTTCAATTTTTGGTAGAAAAGTTTATTTAATTCTAACTGGCACCACTTTCTTAAAGCTGAAATCCTTAATAGATGCTTTGATAACATTTAGAATAAAAATATAATTTAAACTTTATATTGTAAAAATACTGGGGCCCAAAGAATATAAAAATAGTTTTACAACAGCAGCCTGGAGGTTGCTTATAAATCTCTGCAAAAAAAAACACATCAATAAGTATCATGTTTTTACTTTTAGAAATGAATCTGAAAATGTGTCAGAAAATTTTATGTTGTTGAGGATACAAAAATAATTTTTGTATACACTGCCTAAACATGATTCGGATAAAACTAGTTCTTACAGGAAAATTAAATTTTCAAAACAGCCAGATAAAATTATTAAATTAGTTTTATATCTAAATTTGATAATTTGATTTAGTTTTTCTTAATGAAACAAGTACAGTAGACTTCCTCAAATCTGGAATCCTAAAAATCCACACATAATTCACAGATGTAAATAATGAAACATTCAGTTCATATACAGGGATAAAATTTGACAATTTTATATGAATTTCATTTTATTTTAATTTGTAAATTTTGTTAACAGTACTGAGTTCATGTTTTTTCCATGAAGGAAGAATAAATTTATTCTGAAAAAATTCAAGATTTTTGTGATATCATTGGTGATCATAATCTTCTTATCTTAAATATATTTATGCATTAATCAAGCTTTTTTGGTTATTAAATATGAATCTGGCTAAACCTGAAATAAAACTTCTTTATTTTTACGATTTCATTGTGAATTAGTAATGTACCTTTATGAGGCTACATTGAATAATTTAGGAAAAATATATTTCATGTTTATAATGAATATTTAATCATCTATTGTTGATTATTAACTTCATCTTTGCTTTTAATTTTTTAATCACTTTGATAATTATCTAAATTTTTATTATTTTAATTTATTACTTATTTTAATATTTTATTACTATATTGTAAAGCATTTATTTTAGTTTTGATTGCATAATTAATTGCTTTCAAATTTCTGTTTAAAAAAATATAAACAAAGTAATGACTAAAAATCGGCAAAATTCTAAAATCTGCATAACTTTTGGTTCCAAACTGTGCTGATTTGAGGGAGTCTACTGTATTTAACTTCAAAATTTACATCGACCTGTTGGCAGGGATTTTTAAAAATATTAATTATCTTCACTTTAAATTATTATTGACGTAGATATATTTTTAATAGCATGTTTATTGTGTATGTGATATGTTATTTTGTATTATTTTAAAGTACCATAATTTTTATTTAAGAGTTTTAATTTTATCACATTTTATTTTATATACAAGTATGATTTTTTTATATAATGTACCTATTTGTAGATCTTTTCACATCATTTCTTTTTTACTCATAATTTACTGAGACTGCAATAATTTCAATTTGTCTTTAAAGTACTTCGATGTCTTGGAAGAATCGATTATTTTTATTCCTATTTATTTCTATGAGATTCTCCCTTTTTTAGCCACATTAAATAATATTTATGTAACATAAAACTTATCAAACATTTAGATGCAAATATGAATCATATTTTTTGGTAATAAAAGAAAATATGAACATTATCTTGTGCTTTCAGTTATTGCAAAAATCAGTAAAAATGAATTTATTTTTTCAAATAAAAATTTGTGAACCGCCCATTAAATTTTTTTTATCAGTCATCAAAACACACTTTGAGTTTCCTATTTATGCAATTAGATGAAAATTGAAGGGGGTACATTGGGGGAAATCGGCCATTGAAGTTGCACCTTTTTTTTTACTTAAAAAATGACAAAAAGTCATTTTCTGACAGCATATTTATAGAATGAGGTTTACAAAAATCTGTTTAAAAGAAAATTTACTTTATTCTGAACAAAATAAAAAAAAATTTTCAAGCTCTAGCTTAAACCTGAAAGAAGTTAATGACATTTTTGTTGCTACATGTGCTATTCAAGATGGCGGCAAATCGGCCATCTTGGGAGCTATTTTAAAGCTCATAACTCGCAAACCGTTTGATCAATTTCAATATAATTGATATTTTTGGAATCAGCATTAGAAATTCTAATAACATACTGAATTTTATCGAAATTGGTGATGGTGGGTGTCATTTTTGGAAAAATCTGGGTGATTTGACATGGAATGACCCATAAACAATTTATGGTACTACTTGGTTATCCCGTCGACCAAAAAAACTATCTCCAAACGACAATATTAAATACCAGTAATGGTTGACCGTGAATATCACATTCAATGATATTTGTCGCGAAATGCATGTTTAAAATTCCATCAAGTGATTTTTATTTCAACTTTTTATTTGTATTTTTATTAATGTTTTACTAATTTATTTGTTCTTTCGTTATTTAAGAAAAAAATTATGTAAATATGCAAAATTTGGCTATTAGTTTAGTGATTTGTATAATTTGGCGAAATTGGTCAACGAGATACTAAGTAGTACCCAATTTATTAATAAATAAACAATAACATCAGCGTTACAATATCAAACAAAATAACGACACTCTGGCACCAGTTAAATACCTCGATGATACGTATATGACATTAGCAGAATTCATGCCAACGTTGTGCGTGTATGGTGTGTGTGCCAAAAATGCGTACTTGGTTTATTTACATTACATACGATGCTACTTGATTATCAGGTCGACCAATTTCATCAATTTATAGAAATCGCCAAACTATTTGCCAATTTA
The DNA here is from genome assembly GCA_964019185.1 of Maratus speculifer. Lineage (NCBI taxonomy): Eukaryota > Metazoa > Arthropoda > Arachnida > Araneae > Salticidae > Maratus > Maratus speculifer. The sequence goes on along the minus strand of OZ025292.1, from coordinate 175,156,780 downwards.
CTCAAACGGAAAAATGTTGCCATTCTAAAATTTTAAGTTTAGAAAATTAATGAATTTAGCTTTAAAAAAAATCCCTATCGAAAGGGATTATTTTAATGATGACGTTTACTTATGGCATATAGATGTACCAAATATAAAATTTGATTTATTTAGGTGATTTCAAATAAAATAATACTAATAAAAGTTTTCATAATTTAATCCAGAATTTATTAGATCAAACCATAGAGAGAGATTTTTAAGATATCGCATACGTGAATAACATTAAAGTATTTTAAATGTATTAATAGAATTTATTAAGAGACATAAAACATTAAACAAAAACATAATTTGCAGAACAAATTAAAAAAACAAAATTTATTTCCTGCTCTATTTAAGCCCGAGAAGGGACAGATATTAAGATATTTTATTTATTTATTTCTACATTTAGTATTAAATTTTTGTATCAAATAATTTAAATTATGTGAACATTAAAAAAATAAAAATGAAATTCAAACAATATGATACTTAAAAACCCTAAATCTTAGACTCTGTTCAAACGAAATTGAAAGAAATCTTAGACCTTTTTTCTGAACATTTGCTTTTGAGATGCGTCTCTTCTTTTTATCGATATCTACCGTAAACATTATACAAAATCAGCAAAACAAATATTTGCAAGTTAAGTTTGGAAAAAAGTCTAAGATTTATTTCAATTCCGTTTGAACAGAATCTAAGATTTAGGGTTTTTAAGTATCATATTGTTTGAATTTCATTTTTATTTTTTTAATGTTCACATAATTTAAATTATTTGATACAAAAATTTAATACTAAATGTAGAAATAAATAAATAAAATATCTTAATATCTGTCCCTTCTCGGGCTTAAATAGAGCAGGAAATAAATTTTGTTTTTTTAATTTGTTCTGCAAATTATGTTTTTGTTAATATCTCAAGTTTTTTAATAACTACTGCATTCAGATGAGCTCATTTCAAAATGAACTGAGGGTACCATCATCAGGACTTCCTTTATGTGGTATCGTATCACAATTACTGATGTAATTTACCCAGGGACACAGCTAGAAGTGAACTATGGGGAGGGGGGGGGTGTACACTCAAGAGAACGTCTGAGGTGCTCTCTCTTTCTCGCTCCCTTCCTCTGACGCAAAAAAATATATTAGTGCATATTCACATTGTAAGTTCCATGTTTCTTATTAAATTGTTGTAATAGCTCCATTTTATGGTAAAAAAGAATATGGTGATGAAAAATTTGAGTGCATAACTAGTTCAAGATTAAACATCATGTTGGTTTCATATGTGCAAGCAGGATGAGAGAGTGTTGAAGCACTTTAGTTACAATTTAGCAATTCTGCAAAACTGTGAAAGGGCCTTAAAATTAAATAAGATTTTTGAACAAAATTTTATTTGATGAAATACTATTACGTTCTCCCCTACGTAGGAATTTCTGATTTATTTTTCCAGATCTATACCGATCATGATACCTAGACTGCAAAACCACCCCCAATTAAAAACTCTATTTATCTATCTCGGCGGTATCTTACGTAGATTTTCATTTCTCCATTGGGTTTTGCACAGATTTTCATTGATCCATTTCCAAATCGTTAACTTTTTTTTTTTTTTGTATCTAGAACTGAATTCTGTACATGCTTTCTGTCTTGATAACAAATATTTCAAAATCTCTGTTTCATTTCCAATATGATGTCATAAATGTGTGCTTTTTAATTCTTAAAATCAATTTAACTTTTTACGATGGAATCACGCAAAAATCAGGTATAACTGTTTTCTTTGGCGATTTTTTTTCTTCTGAATCATGAAGTCAAATTCGGCAGAAAGATCTCTTCTGCATGAAACTGATATTTATACTTAACAATCAGCATTGATAAATTACGTCAGAAGTATAGTTCTAGACATTCACCTCTAGACAATATAATATTCCTCCAACAATACCTCAAGACATGGTATCAATAAAATGTATTTTTTTTTTTTTTTTTTTTTTTTTTTTTTTTGTATTACGTCATATTTATTTATATTCTGTATTTCTTCACTTAGAAGATTCTTGATAAATTAATTAATGTTTGAATTAAAATTCTGCCCAAAATTGAAATTTAACTTCGACAGAATTTCAAACCGCTATCGGAGCTCTGGGCAGGGTTCAGCGTAGAAAAGTTGGAGATAGATGTCATATATGCAACACATTGGCGCGATTGAAACAAAATGGATATTATATGCCTCACATGCTAACCTGCCTATCGTTGTTTATTTACTAATAAATTCTTTATTTTCTATTACTTTTATATTAAAAAATTATGTAGATCGTTTTGTTCTATAGTTATTGATAAACTTTTTTTATTTATCACTGTTTCCCTTTTTAAATATTAGAAAATAATTTAAAAATATATATGTGATATGTACACTATATTGCCATTGATTATGGGACACTTGCGATTTTAGACATTTTACTAAATATCTAGAAAAATACATGAGGAATCATCTCGAAACTCTTAGTGTATAAATATAATAGTACACATCATACATCTCCGTGAAGATTTTTTACCGAAACTCCATAGGGGACCGTCAACAAATTAAAAAAGAATGAATGTCTTTTGAATAACCCTGTCAAAACTAATGTAGCAAAAACGCTCAAACTCTCGATTATGATTGAATGCCTTATTGTAATACACTGTGTTCCTTTTTATGCAAATAGCATGCATACTCGCAGAGTAATTAAGGTTTTTATAAAAATGGCCCAAAATTTTTCTAAGTTTTTCCCTTATAATTTTCAGAGTTCTTAATATAAAATAATATTTTTTTCAGAAAATATGATAAACAACATTGCACACAGTACCCTGTAATCAGAATTAAAAAATTATATAAATTGTATGAAAAATGAGTAGGTTTACTAAATAATTTTTTACTGCGCATGCGTCAAAGATATCAAAATTTCATTTGCATATTATGTTAGCTAAATGTATAGAGCAACTTTTGTAAAAGTCTCAAAATTATGGCTTGAAAATTCTGAAAGTTATCGTCTATAGAAAATGGACAAAATCCGTTCTTTCCAAAATGAAGCAAAAAAATGAGGGATTTTATCCAAAAGTTGTCGAACATTCCGTATTGTGTATTCTATATTGACACTAATCAATGAATATATGGATACAACCCCTCTTGTTTTTGCTTCATTTTGAGAATAACGGATTTTCGACTTATTCAATTGACGATTATTGTCAGAATTTTCAAGTTATGATTTTGTGGCTTTCTCAAAAGTTGCTCTATACATTTAGCTAACATAATATGCAAATGAAATTTTGATATTGTTGACGCATGCGCAGTAAAAAATTATTTAGTAAACCAACTCATTTTGTATACAATTTTCATTATTTTTTAATTCTGATTACAGCGTACTGTGTGCAATGTTGTTTGTCATATTTCCTGAAAAAAATATTATTTTATATTAAGAACTCTGAAAATTATAAGGAAAAAACTTGGAAAAATTTGGGACCATTTTTATAAAAACCTTAATTACTCTGCGAGTATGCATGCTATTTGCATAAAAATTAACAGAGTGTATTACAATAAGGCATTCAATCATAATCTAGAGTTTGAGCGCATTTTCTACATTAGTTTTGACAGGGTTATTCAAAAGATATTCATTCTTTTTTAATTTGTTGACGGTCCCTTATGGAGTTTCGGAAAAAAATCTTCACGGAGATGTATGACGTATACTATTATATTTATATACTTAGAGTTTCGAGATGATTCCTCATGTATTTTTCTAGATATTTAGTAAAATGTCTAAAATCGCAAGTGTCCAATAATCAATGGCAATATAGTGTATTTGAAAACGAAATTTTCGCCAAATTGGCGTCAGAAAAAAAATGTGCCAACATGGTAAGTACTAGACATCTGTGCATAAAGGTGACGCATTATGAATATTTCAAATGTGCTTAAATTTTATTAACTCATAGAGAAAGTGAATCAAAAGAGTTTTATAAAAATATTAACTTAAAGTATAAAAAACAGCTATTTTTCAACAGAAACTCTTTGCGATATTTAAAAAATTAAATCATGTAGTGTTTTATCATATTAAAATAATCGGAATAATGAATTTAATACAAGTTAATTCGGTACTTGGTTATCCCGTCAACCAATTCCGCCAAATTGTATAAGTCACCAAACTAATAGCCAAATTATTTTATAACAAAAGTACAAATAAATGGGTAAAACACTAGTAAAAAGTGGAAATAAAATCATTTGATAATATTTCTAAATACGTATAGGTATTTAATGTCATTGAATGTGACATTCACGATCATCCATTACTGGCATTTAATCTTATAGTTTGGCGATAGTTTTTTGGTCGTCGACGGGATAACCAAAAAGTACCGTTGATTTAAAATTGATTTTATTTAATGATTAATTATTTGTAAAATTACAAATTTAGGCACGATTTTAAAAAAATCACCAAATTGGGAATTAAAAAAATATATATGTAAACATTATGGTTTATACTTGTTTTCATTGGATTTGAATATTTAGGTTAATAGAATTGGCGACTTCATTGCAGTGCCGAAAAGTCTTACATACCAAGTAGTTGACAATTCTGCGGTTTAGCCTTAAAAAATTGCTATGTTTGAATAACCAGTTCTGCAGATTTACTAATTTCATTACATACCAAGGATGAAATACTATTATTATCAAATACTATTATTTTTGAAATTTTTTATTCACCTAAATTTATTTTGATTTTCTTCGAACATATAAGACGAAGAAATTTTAAAAAATGTGGAATAAGTATGAAATCCCAGCGCAAAAGTCATATACGCACTGGGTTTGGTGCAATTTTTTTCTGATGCCAATGTGTCAAAAAACTCGCTTTCAAATACCAGTTACATATATATATTTAAGTTATTTCCTATTATTTTGCAGAGACAATAGGTAGAAAAAAGTTTAATTTACTTTTTTCTATATTTCTTCAGTTAGAAGCTTCTTGATCAGTGTTTGAAAATGGCCTTTTATTTTAAAAATCATGCTTCATTTTGCTTTCTATTGACGTTTCTTGTATTTGTACGAAATGTTTGCAAATCTCCATTTCATTTCTAATATGACGTCGTAAATATACCATTTTTAATTCTTACAAAAATAAATAAATAAATAAATTTTATTTTTCATTTATCACGTAAAAATGATTAATTGCTACAGGAACTATGTCCATTGATCTCTGTATATTTTTTTGATTGGAGGGAATTATTTTTTAAACAATTAGATACTTTGAAGAAAATTTGTGGAAGCGCGTATAAAATGTGGGAAAAAGTCTAGTAAATAACTCGTTCAATGTTAAATTCCCTATTAAAATAACATTACGGAGTCACACTGGAAATAAATAAAGCATAGCACTACCGTCTATGCTTTAATATCAATGTTAGCGGAAGTTTGTAAGGAGTTAAATGCTTCTTACTTAAGTCAAAATATGTAGGCGGATATAACCATAAAATAACATTAATAAAATATATTTTTCTCACTTAATATCAAGAGCTATTCGTTTATTGGCATAAAATTTATTTTAAATAACAAAAGAACAAATAAATTAGTAAAACATTAATAAAAATACAAATAAATAATCGAATTTAAAATCATTTGTTGACTCAACAAACAAGTATAGAGTGTTTAATGTCAAGTGAGTGTAACATTTATGTTTATCCATTACTAGCAGTTACCCGTGACTTCGTTCACATAACATTTAAAGAAGAAATAATTGATCAATCAAGCAAAAAATTTCGATGATGAAAAGCATGTGTAATTAACTTTTTATCGCGAATTTATAGTAAAAAACTTCTGATAATCCCTATTTGCTAATTTGTTTGCTGGTTAAAATTTTTCTTTCAGCGATTAATACTAACAGATACAAACATTCTTGGATTCTTTTGTTCAGCCCTGTAGTTTTCCAAGTGCCTTTAATACACGAAAGTATCTTTTTAAAATTTAGTTCAAATAAAAATATTTCTTATTACTACCTAAATTACATTTTCAGAAATTATCATCCGAAGACAACCTTGTATCCAGTTTTTTGCGGGACCCTGTATATCATTTTATATATATACTACAAACATTTCTTAGTTTACTAAATGCAGTTCAAAATAAAAATACATATTTTATTTAAAAACCACCTTTAAGTAAATTACGCTCATATTCAGTAACCTTTCCGAGATTTTTTGTGTAACCTTGTATATCTAAATTTAACTGTTTATACTATTACCATTTATATTCTCCATTTAATATGCATACATTTAGCGAAACTTAAAAGCACATATCCTAATTCAAAATGCATTTCATTCATGCAACAGTCATCATCCATCATATACAGTACTTCGAATAGAATATATAATATTTGAAATCTTTTGTGTATTCCTGTAAATGCTATGAATTTCGTATTGTGCATGAAATAACTTACATTAAGCCTCAGCAACGTATATTAATTTGATTATACATGAAATCGTTTACCATAATTAAAATATGTCGGAAACTGTTCCTCCCTTTATTCTTATGCAATGGAATTCTTCTGTGTAACCCTGTAAATGAATAATAAGTGTCCTTATCACTACATACTTTACAAAATGCATATTTTAGTGCACTTTGTAAAATCATGTAAATTTGAATATGTTTCACAGGGCGTAACATCGTTAAATTATTTAAAACGATTTTCCCCATAATGCCGTAATGTAAGGAAATTTTTTGACAATCCCTGTAAATAAACTAATCATGGTAGAAAGTTAGAAAGTCACCAGACAGACAGACAAACCGAAAGCATAATAACTTTTCAATTTTGTTCGAAAGTGTTAAAAAATCGAGCAAAAAATATATTAATAAGTAGTTTTATTTTCCGTCTTTTCCCCACAAAAATTTCTTCCATTGATAATTATGAGTTTTGAATAAAAATATTCATTTGTATGTAACGTGTAATTTATTAATTAATATAAGTAAAAAACATTTCTGATTCATTTTAAATATGACGTCATTATTTATCTCGCTCCAATAGCTACTGATATTCATACCCCTTGTATTTTTAACGACTGATATAAAGTACCTGTTTTATTTCAACTATGACGTCACATTTTCATAAGTGAACCATTTTATTAAAAATATAATTCTTTTTCATTCTTTTTACTCTTAATTTATGTCGCCATATTTTACCCAAAAATTCCCCTTAACTAAACAAATATCCTTGCTAAATATATTATAAAAAATACACCTTTTATTTTTATTTCAAAGATGACGTCATATTTATTTTCTTTTAAATTAATTTATTATAGTTTTTCGCGTGGAAGTTTTTATTAAAAATTCATTGCCGCTGAAAAATTATAATTCCAATTTTTTATTTTCTTGGCAACAGGAAAGGAAAATGGTTAAATTTTATCTGAAAAATGCTTATTGATTTTGTATGAAAAATAATTAAATTTTGAATTATTAAGGAAAATATTTGAATAAAATAAATAAAAATTAGCCTATGTTCATTTCACTCCTATAATATATCCATATGCAAAGAGTCAAAGACATTAATCCATCCGTTTTGAACCCAAGTTCATTCCAATTTTCGGACACACTTTCACATTTATCTATACTAATATTATAAAGAGGAAAGATTTGATTGTTTGTTTCTTTGTTTGTTTGTTTGAAATGAATAGGCTCCGAAACTACTTGACGGATTGGAAAAATTCTTTCACCGTTGGAAAGCTACACTTTTTCCGGTGAACATAGGCTAATTTTTAATTGATTTAATAAAATATTTTTCTTAATAATTCAAAATTTCATTATTTTTCATGCAGAATCAATTAAAATTTTTCCGATAAAAAATAACCATTTTTCTTTCCCGTTGCCAAGAAAATGTAATCTGGTATAATATTAATAATAAATTAATTCAATTAGTAATTATGGAACAAAACAATTTGTATGATTTTAAAATAGAAAAGAAAAATAATGAAATAGTTTACTGAAAAATAAACGACTATTACTGGATTACCACGTGAGGCATAAAATCGCAATTTTGTTGTAATCGTGCCAACGTGATCCGTAGATGATATCTGCATCTAAATATTATTGGCAATATTATTGTTTATATAATATGTTTACATTTTTTGGCAATATTACATTATTTGGCAATACTTGATCTTCCATCAACCAAAAAACTGTCGCCAAAGTATAAGGTTAAATATCAATAATGGATGATCGTAAATGTCACATTCTTTTGACATTAAATATGTTTTGCAAATTGTTACGTCGTCAACTAATTTTAATTCGATATTTTATCTCTTTTCCTAATAATATTTTAGTAATTTATTAATTCTTTGGTTATTTAAAATAAAAATTATATCCATTTGTATAATTTGGCGAAATTGATCGACGGAAATCAAATGGTACCAATTGTTTGTTTAGACTCTATATGGATATTTAGGTTGATAGAATTGGCGTACTTATCGAGTCTCTGCCAAGTCATATGCCAAGCAGTCATTAAATCGTGTTTTAGCCTTACTATTATATCTTTTTCATCTGCAATTACTTTACCATCACTAAAAAGGGGTACTTCTAGGTTATCCCGTCGACCAATTTCGCCAAATTATACAAATCGCCAAACTAATAGCCAAATTATACATGTTGACATAATTTTTATTTTAAATAACGAAAAAACAAATAATTAGTAGAATATTAATAAAAATATTAATAAAAAGTCGAAATAAAAATCACTTAATGACATTTTAAACACGTGAATCGCATTTAATGTCATTGAATGTGACATTCACGATCATCCATTATTGGCATTTAATCTTATAGTTTGGCGATAATTTCTGGTCGACGGGATAACCTAGAAGTACCTAAAAAAGAAATATTTTGAATGTGAAAGAAAAATCATTATCATGAAAAAATATTTGCAATTAATTTATCATTCATTCTAATAAAAACAAGTTGGAAATTGCACGTGAAGCGTAGCAAATGAGGTGCATTCGTACGATAACAAAGTTTTAAAAATATTACTCTCATACAGTGGCTCACAAAAGTGTTCGTACACTTAGGAATTTCAACGAAATAGTGCTCTATCCATTAATTAAAATTAATATTTTAGAATGGGTATTTAAGAGTAAGATCTATGATTCATTTATAACAAAACTACATAAAATATTTTAAAAAGATAGTAAAACTTTATTTTGAAAAAATCATTAATCAAAAAACAACAAAAAATTTACCTCACAAAAGTCTTCGTACACTTTTAAAAAATCGCTGTATATTTGGAAATATTGTAATATTTCGCTAAAGTTGTACTTAAAAGGATATTATTTAACACCCACAAAAGTTTTTTAAACATCTGGGAATAGATTTAATTAGTGTTTTTTGTAATTTCTGAATGAAAGTTGATGCCTTCATCGAACATTGCTGTTTTTACTTCGCTTTTTGTTTCAATGCTGTGTTTTACTGTTCTAACTTCCAGTTATCTCTAAATATATTTTACTGGGTTTAAATTCAGAAATTGAGGTGATGTTTTTAGAACTTGTGAACAATTGTAAAGACGCTAGAGGCGAACGTTGAGAGCCATGTGCCTTGTATCATTATCCTGATCAAAAACAAAGTTGTATCTGTTACCCATATATTGGCCTGATAATTTTAAATTGCCTTTTAAAATATTTGAACAAAGATCGTGATTTATTATGCTATCAATATATACAAAATTATCTAATCCTGATACTGCTATGCACCCTCACACAAGGACAACTCCACTGCCATGCTTTAATTGTTCCAACTAAGTTCTTTGAATTAAATTCTTAATTCTTTTTCTCCATACTATTATGCCCTCATTGGAGCCACGAATAGCATATTAGATTTAATCTGTAAATAAAACATTATTTTAATATGATTCGGGTTTATTTATCATTGATTTTACTAAAGAAAGCCTAAGCTTTTCTGTTTTTCGCCCTGACAAAGAATTTTCTACGGTCAGAATGCCTATATAATGCAGCTGGGCTTACCACTCGTCGAACAGTTTCAGGTGAAAATGAAGTAAAAACTGTTTCATTAAATTCTGTAGCAACTTTTATAGCACTTAAACGCGGATTTTTTACGACTTTCCTAATTGTAAGTATTTGATCTCATTGTGTTAACTTAGATTGACGACTTTTTCATACCTAGTTTTCAATCCATTTTTTTTTTCTATAAAGCCTTTTATCGCATACCTATTTCTATAAAGCCTTTTATCGCCGTAGAATGGAATAAATTAACTAATTTTGCAATATTTCGAATTAATTTACTACTATTAGAAAGAAAGATAACTGATTTCGAACGCTATTAGTCGTGACATTACGATTACAAACCATTTTTAATTAATAAATAGAATATTACGGACCAATTCTGAAAAATATAAAGCCACAGCGATTTTTCAAATGTCAATACAATGCAAAAATAAAAATAAAGCGACAAAAAATATTTTTAATAATGAATTTATCCGAAAATGTTTCTGTGTACGAAGACTTTTGTGGCGTGTATTTTCTGTGACATCTTCAGTTTACATTTTTAGATTAAAAAAAAATCCATTAATTTTAAACAAAAAGGCTGTGTGTTATTTAGAATAACTTGGAGATAATATAAAAAATTTCTCGACTTCATATACGAATTTAATTACAGGGAAATTTCTTTTTAGTACAATTTTTTAAAGTGTACGAACACTTTTGTGAGCCACTGTATATCAATCTCATAAAATTGCAAATAGTGAATTACAATTAAAACACTCATCAAACAATGTTCTCCCTATACCATTTTGTAATGGAATATTTTTGTGTGGCTTTGTAAATCAATAACAAATGTTCTGTGCACCACAAATTACCTAAAATGTATATTATAATATGTACTTTATAGTTGCATATAAATTTTATTAATTTCGAATGAGTGTAACACCATTAAAGTGCATTTGAAACATTTTTCCCCATTGACCGTAATGTAACGGAATACTTTTGATCGTCCCTGTAATTGATCTATGCATCCGATTTTCAAAAAATTTGAAATAACTCGACAAAATTATGTAATAATTATGTATTTTAAATTTCAAACGATTAAAATGCATTTGAAACTTTTTCCCCATTGACCATAATGTAATTGAATACTTTTGATTGCCCCTGTAATTGATCTATGCATCCGATTATCAAAAAATTTGAAATAACTCGACAAAATTATGTAATAATTATGTATTTTAAATTTCAAACGATTAAAATGCATTTGAAACTTTTTTCCCCATTGACCGTAATGTAATGGAACACTTTTGATTGCCCCTGTAATTGATCTATGCATCCGATTTTCATAAAATTTGAAATGACTCGACAAAATTATGTAATAATTATGTATTTTAAATTTCAAACGATTCGGTTTGGTAGTTTTTGCGTTGCTATATGCGGACAGACAGACAGACAGACAGACGGACAGACAGACGGACGGACTGAGCGACAACAATAGGTGCTACGTATTTACATAATTACGAATGCACCTAAAAACGGTACTACTAGATTATCCCGTCGACCAAAAAATTATCGCCAAACTATCAGATTAGATGCTAATAATGGATGATCGTGAATGTCGCATTCAATGACATTAAATACGATTCATGTGTTTAAAATGTCATTAAACGATTTTTATTTCGACTTTTTATTAATATTTTACTAATTATTTGGTTGTTTTTTTTTGTGCATATTTTAGTACATTTTTTCATGCTTAATTGAATGGTACTGAGCAAATTCTTTTAAATCCAGTACTTGGTGAGATACTTCACATTTTTCTAATTTGGCGATGTCTTCGGCGCAAAAACCTGAAATTTTGAATCCTTATATATATATATATATATATATATATATATATATATATATATATATATATATATATACCGGGTGTCCTGAAAAGGATTGAACGATTTTAAAAATCAATAACTTGCAAACTTTTACAGATATTTAAAAAATTCTTGCACGAGAATCATCTCAAAGGTCAAAAGTTTTTTTCCTGCGATTCTGGATTTTAGTTCGAATTACAAACAATAGATGGCGCTGAGAGCGCTAGGTGCGGTGTTGAGATGGATATTGATGTCACTTGTCACTGAAACAAAATAAGGAGTTTAAGGCTGTGGAGTGGGTCTCGTTTGACAATGCAATCTTGCTCTTAGGGCCTGATTTTGAACTTTTGTTTATTTGTTTTTATTGAACAAAATACATTTGACCTGTGCACTCGACATAAAGCCCGATTTTGTACTCAGTCGGTATAATTTCAATGAAATGGGTTGTCATGGAAATAAATCCTTCTATATAATAGCAGCGATTGGAAACTGAAAATGAGTTTAACGAGCAGCATACGAGTTTTGCAGACGATTTTACATTTAAAAAAGCCGTATTTTCTCGGATTAAATTACTTTTTATCATCTAATTTAAAGAATACTTTGTGCATCATATTTTAAAATAATGTGAAATGATTTAGTAGGTTTTTTTTTTTTGTTGTTGTTGTTGTTAAAAATTAATCAATTTTCCTATTTTAAAAATTTTTTGATATTCTAAGAAATGCTAGTTTGTTTTAAAGAAATTCTTTAGTAGAGTTTTATGTATGTTGTAAAAAAATTGCGGAAATGGTTTATTCTTTAGAACAAAGAATATTCATAGTATAAACATTGAAAATTTGGTGCAATAGCTGTTGCACTCTTTTGTAAAAATACCCAAATACAAAATTTATTACGATTATGTATATTAAATTCATGGTAGTAGAGAAATAATACTACCTCCACTTTAAATGATCTATAATCATAATGACAACCTAGAATCATTACCTATCACTGGATATCATTGAATTAGTCACGCAGAATAGGTTTTAATAGAATGAAGAAAACATTTATTAATGTCCTTTCAAGCTTTGATTCGCTTTTCATAAAACTTTAAATGAGTAACGAAAATTCTGCAACGAGTATATATATTATAATTCAAAGCATTCTGTTGGGTATTTTCTGCGCTATTATGTGCGGACAGATAAAAGAACATTCCAGATGACGAATATAGGAGCTACATATATAATTATCCTCACAGAACATAATGTAATGGCATAGTTCTGAGTGTCTGTGTAAATGAATCATGAATTATGCATAGTTTGTTTACAATGCCCAACATCACGGCATAATAAATCTTATTAACATATATCACTTACAGACCAATTCAATTATTTCAACGCAAGTTAGAGTTTGGAAAGACAGACAGGCAGACGGCTATCTAAAAAGAAATCATAAAAATTTTTAACTATGTTAAGTTGAAATTTGACATTTAGCAATTTATTCAAATAGACGGAAGCATATTTGAACTCTTTTGTATAGCCCTGTACTTTTCCTACTATCTTTAAATACACGCCATTTATCTAGCTAAAATCTATTTAAAACCGAAACATGCTTTAAACTAATGAAATCACACTTCCAGAGATTACCATCTAGAGCCGGCTATTAATCCAATTTTTGAGTGCCTCTGTATATCATTTCATTTATATTCTTTAAACATATCGTAATATACTTAAAGCTGTTCAACGTAAAAATATGCATAACTCATTTACAAACCATCTAATATATTTACTTACACACTTAGTAAGCAGTGCGAATTCTTTTGTGTAGCCCTGTATATGATTTGCACCAATTATATACAGAGCGTAACATGCAAAAATGTACTGAAACTTTAAAAAAATCATATCAAAACTTAAAACTTCAAGCAATTATCGTTAGTGTACAGCATTTTTCATGCAGCATAGTTTCCGAAATCTTTTGTGTGTCCCTGTAAATATTTCATATTTTCTATTACATAGTAAGAAATTCGTAGTAAACCTAAGTAACTTATAACAATTTTATTATATGTGTAACAAAATTAAAAATGCCGTAAAGTATGTTTCCTTCTATACCGTTATGTTACATAATTATTTTGTGTGGCCCTGTAAATGAATAATAACTATTCTTTGTGCAGCATATTCTACATCATTTTATTTCAGTTTAATTCATAAATGCATGTTAATTTCATTATGTTCGGACGGGTGTAATATCTTCAAAAAGCACTTGAAACTTTTTCCCCGTCGGTCATTATGTAACGGAATACTTTTGACTGTCCCTGTATTGGAAATACACATCCGATATTCATAAAATTTGAAATAACTGGATAAAATTCTTCAATAAATATGTATTTAAAATTTCAAACGATTCGACAGAGTAATTTTTGCACTGTTATATATGCCGACAGACAGACGGACGGATGCACCAGAGACGAGTATAGGTGATATGCATTTATATGATTACTAATGTATCTAAAAAACAGCTAAATTTAAAAGCGCATGCCGAAATTGAAAACGCATTTCCAGCAGTTATTACTTAAAGACAGTACAGTAACAGGTTTCTTTTTGTGTGTCCCTGTAAATAAACGTTAAATGCTATAAATACCAAATACTCTATTCTATCATAATCATCTTATACTGAAATTCAGTGATTTATATCAGTTTCAATACATTTGAAATAGTGTATTTCATTAATATACACTGCAAGTGATTTTCCCCCATAGACTATGATGTGATGCAATCTTTTGGGTGTACCTGTAAACTAACTGTTAATCCCACATACTTAAAATACAATACAGGACATGACTAGGTGACATAAAAAAAGGTTTAAAAGATACCCAGATAAATAAATAGATAAATAAGATATCCTGTTCTCAAAATAGTTACATTCTTGGAATGTAAAAAAAAAAAAAAAAAAAAAAAAAAAAAAAAAAAAAAAAGTCGGTAATTTGAACGTTGTTGTTTCACGCATTTCGATTTCAAAGGAGTCGTACCCATGAAAATAATATTTTTCTCTATTATTGCGCTGACACCAGCAATATCAAAATTATATGGATTGCATTCAAAATCGGACGGTAAAAGCAAAAGTTCATTTTTGAATAAGATCCACTCCATAGCTTTAACCTCCTTATTTTGCTTCAGTGCCAAGTGACGTCAATATCCGTCTCAATACAGCACCTAGCGCTCTCAGCGCCATCTATTGTTTGTAATTCGAACTAAAATCCAGAATCGCAGGAAAAAAAACTTTTGACCTTTGAGATGATTCTCGTGCAAGAATTTTTTAAATATCTGTAAAAGTTTGCAAGTTATTGATTTTTAAAATCGTTCAGTCCTTTTCAGGACACCCGGTATATATATATATAAATACTTTTATAAATACATCCAAAGTTATTCAGACAATACCAATAAAAGAACCAATGAAACCAGTATTTTTACATTCATATTATTAAAAACAGTTGAAGTTTGAAGAGAAATAGAAGGCAGATTACCAAATTACTAAGAAATATGTGGATAAGTGGACATTATATAACCAGAGTAATTCATATATTACCATACAATAAACCAATGAAACCAGTATTTTTACAATCATCTTATTGAAAACAGTTGAAGTTTGAAGTGAAATAGAAGGCAGATATATATATATATATATATATATATATAATTTCAAATTTATCGATTTAGCAAGAACCAGCACACCCCCCTCACAAAACAAAAATCCTTTAAAATTAAAAATTTAACAATCAAAATACAAAAACAATAGGCTGCCAGCCTCGTCAGCGATGGGTTTTATTAGACAAAAGCAGCCGGACACTCGAGTTTACAAAAACAAAATATATTTAAGTGGCAGTGGGTTTCGGCCAGAGCGGTGAATAGCAAAAAATCAGATGTTAAACACCCGATGGCTATAATTCACTCGCTCCCCCACCGGACCCTACGCCACATTAATAAACGAATGTCTCACCTGGAACATTGTAAACGATGCAAAAATATGTTCTCTGAATAAAAACCACATCCCCAACTTAGCTGCCATGCCACAACTCCAAACAAATTAAACAGAACAAAGTAGAAAGGTTAATATGTTTTTAAATATAAAAAAGGATTTGACAAGTGCTTCTGTTTACAATTGAGCATGAGGAAGGACTAGGGATCCCTTCTTGGCTACAACTCACTTCAATGCCAACTTTGAAAAAATCATATTCGCACTTTTCCCATATAAAAGAATGTTGGGGTACTTTAGTAGAGCTTACCACCAAGTATTACGCGTTAACTGCACTGTTCACTCTGCAGTATACTATAAATAAATTTTCTGTGCAATTCTACTCTGCGGACGTGGTTAGTGGCAGTGCATGAATGTGATACCTGCGTAACTAGGTTTTTGGCCCTATGTCTCCTTGCCTTACATTTATGTCTAATCAAGTCGCATCTTTACTTTTAACGTCTTTACACTGCATATTTATATAGTAACTGTGACTGATTTTATATATATATGTATATATATATATATATATATATATATATATATATATATATGGAAAAAGTGCAAATATGATTTTTTCAAAGTTGGCATTGAAGTGAGTTGTAGCCAAGAAAGGGTCCCTAGTTCTCCCTTATGCTCAATTGTTAACAGAAGCCCTTGTCAAATCCTTTTTTATACTTAAAAACATATTAACCTTTTTTTGTGCTCGTCAGAGCATTTTTTAATACTAGTTTAAACTATATCTAAAAGCATCATTTCTGTCTATACAAGAAGTTTAACGTAAAGTATAGGGGAGAATGGGAGATGACAGAAAATGAAGAATTAGGACAAGTCCAATTTCTTTACTTTGTTTTCCTGTTAGTTACAATTTCATTATAATTATAAAATCGTTTTGAAAATTGTTTCTATAGTGTTCAAAAACATTAAAAATGTTTCATTTTCTATTTTATAAATTTAAATTTTGGTTTTTGTGTCAAATTTGATTTTCTCATCTTTGAAAGTTGTCTCATTCCTCCCCACTCTCCCTTAATTTTTTTTTTATATTCAGGTAATTTCAGAGCTTTAAGTGAGTAGTTCAGTTGCATGTCTGTTAATTTAATTATTTATAGAGGAAGTTTTAGCTTTATGTAAAATTAGAAAAAAGAACTCTTTATGTTTTAAGAGCAAACACATTAGTCTTTGGGGCTAAACAAATAAAACGTTATTTTTTTTTATTTTTTTTTTTTTTTTTGGGGGGGGGGGGGTTGTCATTTGACGTCGATGTCATTTCTGATCATCAATTTTTTCTCTTTTTGTTTGTAACATGGTCTTTGGTACAAAATAACATATTATCTTTTTAGCCTGTTAATTATTTTTATTAAAATACAAAGGTATCAAAATAACTGAATTATTATAAAATTATTTAATTCTAAAATATAGTATACCCGAAAGGTTAAGATTTCTATTTTTCTTCATATGTGTAAGCATAAATAATCACAGTTCGAGAATCCGTACGAAAAATGTACATGAAATGAAGCTGTGTTTACTAATAAAGAAAAAGAATGTTGTACTTCTTTTGCTGATGTGAATTTCTATTTGCCGCTCACCCGTCTCTGTTCGGTGCAAGTACAACAGTTCTTTATTATTGTTGCGAAGTGATCTGCGTTCGCCAGTGTATTTGAAAGAGTTAAAATTCATATTTTTAATAATCAACTGTATCATCAATTATAGCATTTCAACTTTTAAAGCATATATTTTGTTTATCGGAACTTTAAAAATAGCATCTTGTAGTAAGTTGCTTAGGGAATAAAAAGATTTTGGAGAAATAGTTTGTGATATTTTTTTTTTTTTTTCAAACGGCTTACTGTAGGCGCTTGTAGATATCAGAAATTTAATATCAGAATATATAAACATGTTAAAATTGGTACTGATGATATATTGCGATAACTGTCGTAAAGTATATGTAAATAGAAAAATTGCCAATTTTAAAAGATAAATGCATAGCAGATATTTATGTACAAATAGATGCAAAAAGCAGCTAATCATTTTTTATACTGTTTGCTCCTGAAGCATCTTTTAAATCTGTGTGTATTTTTACTTAATAGAAGTATTTTTAAGCAAGAACTAAAAATAAATTTAAAACCATAGATTATAAAACACTTTCCAACACATTCAGAATTGTATCTAAAATTTCCAACGCTTAAAAAGGTTAAGTATGATGGCTAAGTAAGCATTTTATAAAACACGTAACGCATTTGAAAACTTAATTTAAAAATTTACTATCAATTATAGGAAAAATATCCGAATTATTTTGTAGAACACTGTATATGATCTGTAGATTTGTATGTACACTACATGGCCAAAGATGACCGGTCACTTGCGATTTTAGACATTTTGATAAATATCTAGAAAAATACATGAAGAATTATCTTGAAACTCTAAATGTGTAAATATAATAGTAAAAGTTATACATTTCTTTGAGGATTTTCTTCCGAAACTCCAAAGGGGGCCGTCAACAAATTAAAAAATATATATGTTTTGGATAACCCTGTCAAAACTTATGTAGCAAAAGCGTTCAAACTGTAAATTATGATTAAGTATGTTATTGTAATAAGCTGTGCTTTTTTTATGTGGATAGCATGTATACTCGTAGAAAAATTAAGGTTTTTATAAAAACAGTCCTAAATTTTTCTAAGTTTTGGCGGATTCTATCAGCTAATTTTGAAATAGTTGTAACATTCGATACGAAGATTAATATTGGTTTTTCTATAATAATATTCATTATAAATTTTATTAAATTTTTCCTTAGTTTTTATGTTAACATTTAACTTTTCTTTTTAGATGCATGAAGAAACTGAAGTACATCTTAAAAACAATGTGAACCTGCTTGACGGCAAAATTTGAGGAAAAAAGCTCTATTATCAATCAAAAAAATCTCGTGAACATCATTCTTGCGCTTTAATATATTCTGCAGCATGAAGTTTTCCAGTTGTTTTATTGTAATGACATTTTGACAATCATATATCAATCATATATCATATGACAATCATATAATAGTGTTTTAACATATGTACACTGTAAAAAAAAATTTCGATAATTACAAAAATTTTTCTAGTAGAATTGTATTCCAAGAACTTTTTATGTAACGGCAACAATAAAAATTCATGTAACAGATACAGATTTGCACTTTGAATCAAACAAATTTTAAGGTTACTAAGAATTTTTTTGGGAAATCGTATTCCAAGAACTTTTTAAGTGACGATAACGAGCATTATAGATAAAATTTTAGTAAAGTTACCAAAATTTTAGTAAATTCTTTTGTAAAGTTACAGATGGTTTTAGTTTTGATTACAAGTTTTGTAGATTGACATCATTTTCTTGTACAGTGTACACATAAAACTTTAGTAAGCATAAGAGATTTCGGTTAATTTAGATTACTAAGGTTACAGATTTTTTTTACAGTGTATACATATGAGCTTGATTATTGTTATTTAGACAAAACATCGCTTCAAAAATATAAAATATGAATCCATAGGTATTTGTATGAATACTAATTATGTAATATTTGCAAAATGTGAGTTGTATGAAAAATAAGCTTTTTTATTGCTATGAATTTAATAAATAGTTATTTAATAAATTTACCCATATTTCATTGTATTTTGTTATTTATTCATATTGCATTTATTGGTTGCACAGATATGGATATTATATATACCAAAAGACAGCTTATAATATTTTTCAAAGCAACGTACATTTCTTTTTATTTCTATTTTAGTTTCCATAAGCTTTCTACTTTAGAAAATTGCTTAGTTATACTGATTATAACATACTGATAAACACTAAAAAGTTCAAAACCTGCCCACAATTACTGTTGATGTATCAAAGATGTATTTTTTCCGTACACATGTTAAGGTATATATCAACTCTCTTATATGTAATTATTTGAGTTAAAGATTCTAATTCCAAAGGAATGTTAACCACATAAGAATTCTACTAAATTCATACATATTTGATCCATTCTACCGGATCTTTAATCTAGGTTAGCTTTAAATTCGTGGACTCGTCAATAATTAATTTTTTCCTCTTTAATATTTCAATTTGAAACAAAACTCTCAAACAAATAAAGTATTAAAGCCATATGTAAAATATGTTATGTATTAAGTGTAGGCGGTGCAAGAAATGTATGAAGAATAAGTCGTGGAAAAAGATCACCCCCTCCCCTCACAAAAAAGGGGGAGGAGAAAGATTCTAATATTTAGTTATAACTTCACTGCATGTTCATCTGAAATAAGAATAAGATGTAAAAAAAATCTTAAATGCGACATTCAGGTAAATACATTAATTTTTTTTGCAGATTTCCTATCTGTTTTTGTGCCACTGAATCGGCTATTATAAAGTGTTCAAATATACCTACCAGGAGTTAATGAAGTATATATATATATATATATATATATATATATATATATATATATATATATATATATATATATATATATATATAGAGAGAGAGAGAGAGAGAGAGAGATAATATCGTGCTTACAATTTGTAAATTTCGTTTGTCACAATTACACCAATAACATTTTTTAGGCATATTTTAAAACTCAATTATGTACTTTACTTTGTTTTTATTGGCTTTTTTTAATTTAACTAAAAACCTTGAGATCTGCTTCAGCTTATCTGCTCATTTAGGTCTGTTGTTATAATGGCCATTTAATATAAAATATGATTTTGTACCTATTGAAATGTCTACAGTGAAACTTTAGTGCGTAACATATACATATATTTATGTCAATTGCTGTGGTAATACTGAAACACATGTCAGGCCATATTGTTTATTTTGTTTCGAAGTATTTTGATACACGAGGAAAACTTCACTCTGGTTATTTAAAACTCTAAAAAAAGCAACTACATATTGAAAGAATTCTGTAACAACTCCAATTATTAGAAGTATTAGTATACAATATATTTATATACACGTAAAATCTTTTCGGAATATTGCTGATAAACCACTGGTAATACAACTGCAAAAATATTTTACCGTTACAAATATATTTTGGTAAATGCAAATACAATGTTTTAAATACAATACTAAAAAATCATTAGCATTTTTACTGCATTAATTCTTGTACTGTTGCAAAGAACTTTCTGGCGAGAATACAAAAACTGGCTCAAATATAAAACAAGAAAAGGTAATTTTTCTGATGGTACCTTAATATATTTCCATTTTTTGTGAAGTACATTAAAAGTTTAGTTTGCAATTTAAAAAAATTCTAAGTAAATGTGCCATGAAATCCCTTGCAAATGTACAAGAAAATTCTCAATAAATTTACTACAAAATCCTTTGAAGAATACTAAAAATCAATAGAAAACTCACAAAATATTGTTTAGAAAACTCCCTAAAAAATCATTAGTACGTTTACTAAATAATTCTTAGGAAATTTACCAAAATATATTTAGTAATCGCCTTAAAATATCGCTAGTAAGATTACTAAACTATATTTAGTACATTTATAAAAACTAATATGAGAAACTCCCTTAAAAATCATTAGTAAATTTATTAAAAATTCTTTTGTAAACTCCCTGAACAATCATTAGTAAGATTACTAAATAATATTTAGTAAATTTACAGGCGATTCTTTCGGAAACTCACTAAAAAAAGGGTTAGTATATTTCCTGAACAATATTTAGTAACAGTTACTAAAGCAACTTTTGTAATATTACACGATTTTCTTCTGTTGCGGTTACATAAAAAATTCTAGGCATCCCAGTTTCCTAGAAAATACTTAGTAACCTTACAGAATGTTTTTTTACAGTGCGGTAATATTAATATGGATGAAAACTTTACTGTTCCGATCGTGATGTCTTTACAAAGTAACAAAAAGAAATAAGTTTGACAGAACGCTTTGTTGCAGAAGTAACATCCGATTGTGTGTTTGCGTTTCACGAATATGTCTCTGAGAATTCGTTAAACTGCAGATTGAAAAATATACACTGTAAAAAAAAAATCTGTAAAGGTACTAAACATTTTCTAGGAAACTGGGATTCCAAGAAGTTTTCATGTAACGTTAATAGGAAAAATCCATGTAACCGATTCTAAAACTTGAGTTTTTGTTGTTACCGTTACAGGAAAAGTTCTTGGAATCCCAGTTTCCTAGATAAAGTGTAGTACCTTTACAGATTTTTTTTTACAGTGTACCAATAATTTGCAGAACATCCAGACATGACATGTTATCATAACCTTCAAAACATGAATTACTATCGTAAATATTATTATATTATTATTTTTAAAGAAAAACAACTAAAGTGATAACAACTAAATAAAATTATGAAAGAGATAAAATTATGAAAGAGACCTTTACACTTTAAAAGTAATTCTGTATAGTTACTAAACTTTTTCTAGGAAACTGGAATTCCTAGAACTTTTCCCGTAAAGGTAACAGAAACAATTCCTGTAACATGTCCTTTTACATAAATTTCTGCTGTTACCGTTGCATGAAAAGTACTTGGAAGCCTAGTTTCCTGGAAAAAATGTTGGTAACTTAACAATTTTTTTTTTTACAGTTTATAGGATAGTTCCCCAAAACTAATTTTTATATACATATTTTAAAATAATAATAAAAATTAAATGCAAAACATCCGGATGGGATCAAAATAACCCTATCTTAGTACTGCTTACGGTTAAACCATCATACCTGTAAATTTGAAACATTTACCAAATTTTACAAAATTGCCAAATTATTATTTAAATTTATTACTTGAGGTTCACCAATATTCTTCTAAAGTATATGATTCAACGCCGTATTTTAATGCAATATTATCTTAGAAAATCTTTTGAAACATATAATTTTGTCGGTACAGATATTCTCACGTTTTTATAAGAAACTTCAAAACTTTTAGAATATCTTTAAAGATACTCGATTAAATTTTAAAAAACATAAAAAACAGCATTTTATATTGCAAGTCATAGCACCCTAGGGATGAAGTATGTCATGAAATTTAGAAAACATTCATTTTTCCAAGGAATTTTAATTTCTCACAGCTGTATTTGTGTCATATCCGTAATTTTTTCAAGGAAATATTTCATCCGTCAAAATTTTTTGAAAGTTTAAGCACATTAGATATGTACTTGTCTTTTGATTTCTATGCAACACAGAATTCACGCGCCATTATAAATATTCTACTTCAAAAATTAAAATTCAGAACGCTTATCTTTAAAAGGACAAATGAGGAAAGAAGTTCAACGTTTTCATTGGTGGCGAATTATTTAAAATTACCATTTTTGAAATAACGATGATGATAATAATGTGGATGAAAACTTTACTGTTCCGATCGTGATGTTTTTACAAACTAATAAAATTAAATAAGTTATGCAGGACGCCTTGTAGCAGTAGTAACATCTATATATGATTCAACGCCGTAATTTAATGCAATGTT
This sequence comes from Maratus speculifer, assembly GCA_964019185.1. Classification (NCBI taxonomy): domain Eukaryota; kingdom Metazoa; phylum Arthropoda; class Arachnida; order Araneae; family Salticidae; genus Maratus; species Maratus speculifer. The sequence goes on along the minus strand of OZ025292.1, from coordinate 175,133,540 downwards.
TTCTGGCAAAAATTTTTGAAGTGTATAATTTAATCGGATAGTTTAATATAGAAATTCTCTCGTCCTTATAAGAAACTTCAAAACTTTTGGAATATCTCAGAAGCTATTCAATGAAATTCAAAAAAAATAAAAAATCAGCATTTTAAATTGCTTGTCATAGCGCCTTAGGAACAAAATATGTGACGAATTTTAGAATACTTTCAGGTTTTTAGGAATTTTAATTTCTCACAGCTTTATTTGTATGATTTGCGCAAATTTTTCTCGGAAATTTTTCATTCGTCAAAATTTTTTCGAAAATTGTATCACATTAGATATCTTACTCCTTTTTTGGTTTCTATGCAACACAGAATTCACACGCTATTATAAATATTCTACTTATTCCAGAAATAAATTTAATGCAACAAAAATTTAAATTCAAAACTCTTATCTTTAAAAGACAAATGAGGGAAAGCATTCAACTTTTTCAGTGTTCGCGAATCATTTAAAATTGCCTATTTTGAAACAATGGTAATAATAATAATATGGATGAAAATGTTACTGTTCTTATCGTGATTTCTTTACAAAATAATAAAATGAAATAGACTGGACGCTTTGTAGCAGAAGTAACATCTGATTGTGTGTTTGATTTTCACATATATGTCTCTAAGAATTGGTTAAATTATAGATTGTAAAGAACACCAATAATTTACAGAAGATCCCAGGATGTTATAATAATTTTCAAAACATGAATTAGAATTGCAGATATTGTTATTATTTTGTTGTTAGTTTTGAAGAAATAACAACTAAAGTGATAACAACGAAATTATTCCATTATTGTGAATAAAAACTAGACATGGGAAATTATAGTAATTGTCATTTTATAATTATTAAGTGTCATTCTCTCGTTAAAAATTCATTTTTTTTTTTTTTTTGAATTGGCTGCTAAAAGAAAAATCCTGATGTAAAATAAATAAATAAATTCAAGAGAATTAAATGTCATTCTCTCGTTAAAAATTCAAAATTTTTTTTTTTTTTTTTTTAATTGATTGCTAAAAGAAAAATTCTGATGTAAAATAAATAAATAATAATAAAAATTTCAAGAAATAAAGAAATGAAAATAAATTTCCTTGCATTGAAACTTCATGAATTCATTTATTCTGCAGAAAGAAAATCATCTGTGTTCAAATTGATGAATAAAAATAATTTTAGTCATCATATTTGAGTTTTACATTTTACATTAAACTAAATTGCTTAAACAACTTTGTAATCGACGTTGCCGATATCGTGATAAATATTACTCCAATTTTAATCCATCATTAACGTGAATATATAAATGCATAATCTTTAATTGATATGCTACATTTGCTAGCATAGGTGTGTGATACCGGGCACGATATAAGTTTGGGAATTAGTTCACCAGGATACTTCAGGTAAATATTAATTTTGATATTTATTTATATTATATTTTAATATTTGCGTCAAAACACAATTTGGTATTTGTAGGCAGTGTTTTAGCAGATCCAGTTCAACATTAAATGACACTTTAATATTATCTAAGCACTGAGTATAGTCTTAGAAATATTCAATTTCTGTCTCGCTTGACCGTATTCAGCTAGACTTATCTCAACGATTACACAGGCCTTTCCAAATTATCTGCGCACATGTACGCAATTCAAGGGAACTCTCTCTCTCTCTCTCTCTTACTTTTCGCTTGTATTTCCAACGTCATTCTATGATTTCTCTTGCCTGCTTGTTCACTGAGGAAATATCAAACATGTTTAGCTTTTGTTCAACTCTTACTTCTCGGCTAGATGGTGTATGTCCAACACATTATAAACCCTCTAGTTCCCAATGCACTGTCAAGCGAGCTTGTCTTTTTTGTTGTTAATTCTTGAAAACAATATCGCAAGCAAATGTAGGTCAACCTATTTACTTCTTAAAAAATTCTAATTAACGTATTAATATCTGCCATATTCTTCCTTTTAAACCTTTGTTGCATACTGTTGAAATTCCCGTACAAATCTGTCGCCTCCTGGTATATTACGGGCCAACTGTTAAAATCGGATGTTCAGGTGTTTTCCACCAAGATATGACTTGGCTGACAGGTTGCATTTTAATATACGAATCGAGTTTTAAATAATTCTAGAATTTCAGCCGTAAACTCTATCAGGTGATTATCTATGCTGCCGCCTCCAAGGCAATAAGTTTTATGTTTACCGTGACTTTTAAAAGAGGTTCGTACACCAGAGGATCAGAGGAGTAATCACTTCACATACAGCGCATGCGTTTAATGACAAAGCATACTAGTTTTCAAAGTCTTGGAAGTACTGATATCGTTGATTAACCAAAATAAAAAATTAAGCTGTTTTGGAAAGAATGCTTTCTAGCATAGTGTTTTGTTGCTTGCCTCAAAGCTGAGGTCTCCGTACAGGGAAATTAAAAAATGGTGGAAGAGTTTTATTTTTCGATATTTATTTAAGCTACCAAAAACAAATCCATCAAGTTATTAACGAATTTAAAACTGGAGTTATAGACGAATTTAAAACCGGGGTTATTGACAAATTTAAAACTGGGGTTATTGACGAATTTAAAACCGGTGTTATTGAAGAATTTGTAGGTGTCAGTTGTTTTAAAAATTTCAATTAAACAATTTAGTCAAATACATTTGTAGTTTGGACACAGTTTGATTTGTCGCGTTTTTAAAAATTGAACAAAATATTTAATAAATATACGCAAATTATGTATGTAAGGTTTTTTTTATTATTCAGAATTATCGTTAAATTTTAATATAATCAATTTATGAGGATCCAAAATACTGCTTATGTTATGCAGTCGATCATTGCTTCGTAGACATTAAAAGTTATTATTGTCAAAATTGGACGGGAAAATTAGAAATTGGGACGGGAAATTTTTATTCTTAAAACACTAAAAAACAATCTTTTTTTTAACATAAAAATAATGAAATATATTCAATGTTTAAAAAAGATAAGAATTCATTATTAGCAATACTTGTTCCTTCTATAGAATTTTGAATCAATATTATCCGATATCATCGAAAAGCAAAACACCATTTTCAGACCTCTGAAATGCGCTTTTTTAGAACATATATAGATTTTTATGCCAACGTTTGTCATATTTTCTTATATGACGCTTTCTTTTTCTACCGATGTAAAAAGCTGCATTTTTCGGATAAATTTGAACAATTTGGGTTTTTTGATCCAGAAATAAAATTTATATTAAATTTCTATATGAAAAATTACATGAAGCTAAAAACTGGGGAGGGGATCAATATTATATTTTAATTTATTAATGGGTAGATGAGTTTAATTTGTTAATGAGTCTTTTTTCATAAAAATAAGTATTTTATTTTGATAAATTAAATTTTATAAAAATAGTGTGAGTTAAAATTTAAAGAAAATACTTATCTTAGAAAATTTGTTATAAGACAATTTGTTTTAATACCAACCTTTTCTAAGGTATTTTTGTTTTTACTTTTTATTATTATATTAAATTTTTAATATTTCTAATTTAGTTTTTATACTACAGTTAGACTTATCCTCACAACGTCTCTTACAGCTGCTATAAAATTCACTACCATTTCATAAGACTTTTCAACCAACACTTGATTTCCTCCAACTTTTCGCGAAATATCCTCCCAACACCCCGTGTGATAGCAAACAGCAATGTCTCCCCAACTTTTTTCCACAGTTCCAAAAAAGTCTGGGCTAGCCCAGGTTTTTCATTCAACATCGAACATTTCAACGAATCGGAGATAAGCGATAAATATTAAAGGCTGGTACTAATAGGATTGGTATCCCGGCTTTTCCTCTAACTTTTTCAAAGACAATTGTAACCTTTTTCTCCCTTTGAACGGGAAAATGTTGGGGTTAAAATCGGCTAAAAAATGTTGTCGCGTCTAAAGTCCGTGAATCTGATAGCAGCTTTAACTGAAAGATATTCATCAATAGATTGGGCGTAAAGCTGATGTCAACTCGGAAGCCTTATCAAAGCGACAGCGCTGTTAAACTCTGTTAAGACAACTGGCATCAGCTAACTTTAAATTTTAATTTCCATTAATCAAAAGTTCATTAATTCTGTTTTAAAGAAAACTCATTCTTGGTGAGTTTTTTTAACAAACTTTAAAAGCAAATATTAAAATATTAAAAAAATACTCTTTAATTAATGTACTTAAAAGAATAAAATAAATATTTTATCAAAACTCACAAAGCCAAAAATAATCGTAAGGGCATGAAGCGATGTTAGAACTATTCTAGGTAAATTAGAACTGTAATCTTTTTATTTTAAATCAAAACTTAAGAATTTTCTTTTATTAGGCGCGTTCTTAATTGTACAGTGTGTCCACTCTTAACGGTGTCCAGTGGCTAATTTCTAAACTGTTAGTCATAGATATATAGTTTCAATTGCAAAAATGCTTTAAAAAAAGGCAAAGAATTGATTTTTTAAAAAAGCTATTTAGGTCAAAAAAAGTTTTATTAGAAAATTACGTAAATTAAACTTTTATAAGGTCCCCGGTCCTATAAGTGATATTTAGTAAAACTTTTCCATTACTCTAACAAGCAATTCAAAAAAGATCCCATTTATTTAACATTAAAATTGCCCGAGTTATGAAACTTTAAATTTCATAACTTAAACCGTTTTTCTGTAACTGAAAACGACCCAACAAACACATAACTTGTGGGCCATTAAAGGTGTCGTTAACGTTGGCCCAAAGTGTTTGGTGACGGCCCGCCATCCTTTGCCGTAACGGCTCCGTCAAAAAACTGTCAAGCCGGCCAGAACGCGGACACAAGATGAGGCCCACAAATGTGCCATAATCTTTTTATCAAAATATCAGACAGCCTCAAACTTGCCACAGTTATTCTTTTAAAGGCCATTAACAATCAGAGCTAGCAATAAGTGTGCCCTAGCCATGCCATTTGTGTTTTGTAAGAATTAAGTTTAGCCAAAAGCTGCCCACAAAAGAGCCCTTTATGATTTATTCTATCCAAAAGCCTGCCACTACCATGCCATAAAAATTATTTAAGCATAAATTCAAAATCTGTTTAATAAAAAATATCTATTAAAGAACTGCTTGAATGATTAAATGTTTTTGCATGAAAAATAAATAGATTAAGAATAATTTAGGTCCAATAAAATATATGTATATATAAATTTACTTTTCTTGAATTTTTCGAAAATTTTCCAAAATACAATATTTTGCATATTGAATTTAATAATTTGTTTATTTATTCTATTATGCATTAAATATACATATATAAATAATGCAATTTATAAACAGTTGCATTTCATATACAATTTGAAAAATAAAATTAGTATGCCAAACATTGTATTTTCAATAAGCTCAAGATAAATAAATTTATATATTTTTGAAAAATGAATCGAAATCATTATTACTATATTTATTTTTCATGAAAAAACATTTGTTATTCAAGCAATTATTCAACAATTATTTTTTATTCAACGCATTTTGAACTTACGCCTAAATAACATATATTCTTAATATGATTTATTATGTACTTTATATTAAAATAGATCTATTTTATGTATATATGTGGTGTTTTGTTTAGCTTATTGTTAAGTCTGATAATATTTTATGTCCATTCATTAAAGTACATGAAATCACAATAATTTTTGCATCATTTTCAAAAAAAAAAAAAAGGAAAGGAAAAGAAAAGAAAAGAAAAAGAAAGAAAAAAAAGAAAGAAAAAAAAAGAAAGAAATAACACAGCTATTTAAAAATAAATAAAATATACAGTTTGATGTTGACATAATCACAAAACTTTTTACATATATATATATATATAGATAAAATCATGTTTCGTATTTCGAAAGTATTTCGAGCAATTAATATTGACTTTTTCCTTTACTCAATTTCTTTTTTGCATTAAAATTATTTAGTTGTTGCTTTTAATGGCATTTTCACCACGGATAAATTATTATCCGGACTTAGAGAGGGGAAAACCCTTTTCTTTGAAAGTTGAATAAAAAAGAAAGAAAAATCATATGGAAACAATTAATTTTAATTAAACTAAAATATTAAGAAAGTAGTATCAAAAATTCACAATGTTTAAAATCCATTTATATAATCCCCACTACAAAACATTTATTGAAACAAAAAAAAAATCAATTTACTGCTACAAACTAAATAAAATTTTGCATTATTTTGGAGAAAACTACAATTAATAAATATTAAATAAATGTTATTCTACCTTTTCGTAAACCAAAATATGTTTAAAAATCAAAAAGTAGCAGACAAAAGCTACTTTGCGTCCTCTAAAATCATAAAAGCTAATAATGCTAACATTTACCCTTTTTTATGCCGTTCTAATACAAAAACAAATACAATAAAATGATGCAAAAAATATTTCAGAGTTAAAAATCTTTAATGAATAGACAAGAAATTAAGACTTACAATATTTTCCGTGTAAATACCTCTCACTTTCAGAGATAAAGATAAATTGCACCTGCGAGCTAACGATAGCGACCGGCAGGAATGAAGTCCAAATATACAAATGATAGATACTTGACAACATCTGGGTGGGCAGAGGGGTGGGTGGATGAGTCAGCGAAAAATAAGAGGTCACTGGCGTGCCCTTGAAAACCGTGAGAAAGAGAGGAAGATGGGAAATCGATTTACAACCCTTTTTTAACGAAACGTTTCTCAAATTTACAAACAACTCTTCAGAATTTCAAGTACACTAACTCTGTCTAAGGCGAAATAGATTGGAATCGAGAAAATTTCCCGTTGTAGACAATATTCCGCCTTAAACAAATTTTACTCTATGTCTGTAGATTCGCAGAGACTTGAAATTTTTGCGAGATAGATTTCCGTCTTACACAGTGTCCGCCTCACAGAGGTATCACTGCAGTTGAATCACCTTTTTATAAATAAAAGATTATATGATGTTTTGAAACAAAACAAAAAAATCATATTATAGAAGTAAAAGTTAAAAAATATGCATATCTATAAAATATTTTTATCACAGTTTTAGGCATACATTTATTTCTCTAAGAAAACAATTTCAAGAAATGATAATACGACCTTTAGTGATTTTAAAGAAATCATTGAAAAATCCTTCCTTAAACTGAGATTCTAGTGGGCTAAGGTTTTAAATTTAAAAAAAATGTTTAAAAAAATGTTTTTTTTTTTTTTTTTTTTTTTTTTTTTTTCACCACTCAATGGCCCGAAACTTTATGACACATTTTGTATTTTTAAGTTGAATGTTCATTAAAGCGATTTTTCATCGAGCAGTTTTCCTTTATTTTTTTTTTTAAATATATGCATGAATTACATATTGTTGAATTTTTATGATTTCCATTTTTCACCATTTCCTGCGCTGTCGCGTCCGGATATTTGGTACAAAACCTCAAACTTGACAGCATATTGTAAAAGATCTGCTACCTTTTCTGAAATTTACTTTTATAGAAGGATGTTTTTCTATTTTAATATTTATTTTAAATTATTTTAATCTATTTTAAATATTTTTCCGTTTTCTTTCTATTATTTTTTAATGATGAGTGTAAAAAGGCGCCGGTGAACAAAAATGTATGGAAGTGTGGATACCATTTCAGATATACACATTTATAAAGAAATGAAAAAAGTTGTTTGATTGCAAAAACAATTTTCATTCATTTCTGTACAAAAATATTTAAATGCATAAGAAAGTAATTTATGTAACAAAATGTATCAAAAGCATGTTTTTAAGCAGGAAAAAAGTAAAACACTTTTGATAAAAAATGAACAAAAGAATAAAAAAAATGTATTGTTCTACTGAAACATTATACATTTTAAGGGAAAATTATCAGCCCCATAACCTCTGCCTTCCAACCCGCTTGCAGAGGCAAAAAAAAATCAAAATTCCTTTTTTTTTAAAACAATTTTTCCATTTTTGAGTTTAAAAAAATAAAATAAAATAAAGCTTTCCTTTTGCTTTACAGATAGGTGTGTGGGGGGGGGAGACAAAGACGATTTAGACACAATCTAAAGGCTTTTTCTATTTTAATATTTATTTTAAATTATTTTAATGTATTTTAAATATTTATTTATATTCTTTTAGTTATTTTTTTTATAAATAATGAATGCAAAAGGGCACCTGAAGAAATTATTTGGAATATGTATACATTTTGGGAACAATATTTATTATTTATAAAAAAATATTTTTTAATTAAATAAAATTATGTCATGTGTTTAACTGTCTTAAATATAAACCTTACAACATATTTATATGTTTAGCAAAACTCAGATTTGAAGTAGTTTTTGAAAGAAATGAAGACCAAAAATACCCTTTCTCTTTTAAATAAAAATGCTGGTTAGATTATAATGGCCCTCTGCTTTCTGAAGTATGAAACGCCATTACACTATTGCCAGAAATTGATCCTTAGGAGTTGGCCGGCAAAGTAAATGTAACTGTTCTCTCATCGCCGATCCGTTACTGGCTCGGCGGTAGCTGCCGCAACTAGCGGCGGGTCATTTGCAGTACCGCATTGTTTTGTTACAAATGGCCTTAACTCCTTCTGGCCGCAAGTCATGTGTTTGTGGGGGAATGAGTAACTATAATAAATTCAATTATATTCTTAAAACACTAATAATCAATCTTTTTTAAATAACCTTGTTTTTATAATTGAGTATAAGCTTTAAGGGAACGTGAATAAAGTGCTTAAAGTATTATAAAGTAGCGTCCATTTCCAACAAATCACTGTCCAATGGCTAATTCCCACACCATTTGTCACAGACATATAATTCCAATTACAAAAATGTTTTAAATGAGGTAATGAAATATTTCTAAAGCGATTTAATCGAAGGAGCTTCCACCGTATAAGTTTTACGGTAGTGTTAATTTTAATAACTTCTAGATTGGTTAAAATAATTGGAGACGTGCGTTTCAAAATTCTCTTTATCGAGAAAATCAAACTTTGGGAAATCGAGAAAAACCTTTAAATGCGTCCATTGATTTCCATTATAAATTGGGAGATTGTAGTGTTAGATTAGTGCAGATAGGTATAGACTGATAGAAAAAACAAAAGCGATAAAGCGAGTTTTGAAATTCACATCTTTAATTGTATTTTTACATATGTTTTATTCGGTAAAGAAATGAAGCTAATTCTTTTCATAAATTTATTTTAAAAAGGTGTGTTATTTTGATAAGATTTTATTTTATGAAAAACATTCATATGTATGTTTTCCTAGTTCAAAATTTGTATTCAAATTTTAACTCACTTCCAAATATCCGATCGAGGTTCAATTCGCAAACTTATTTATATCCAATAACAATGTAATATTAAAAAGATTTTAGATTTATTTATTTATTACCCATTTATTTATTTTATAGGACTACACCAAGTTCTATTAGATTTCAAATATGTATCATCTTATAACGAATCATGACTGTTGATTTTCATAATTTAATTTAAAAAAAATTCTATTATTATTATTTTTTTTTTTTTTTTTTTTGCTTATATTTTTAGTACAAGCTGCATATTTTGCTTTAATATGTAAACATCAACACAAATTAAAAATAATATTGTAAAAAAGTTTTTAATCTCAGGCTTTAATGTTAAATTTTGTATGTGACGTTTATTTTTATTTCCATTAAATTTTTGACTGACCCCTATTTTGCAGCAAAAAAGATGCTTCAACTTTAAACAGCTTAATTGCACAGGAATGAGACCTTTTTATCTTACTTGTTAGAATAGCGGTAAAAATTTACTAAATATCTCTTATAGGACCGGGAGACCGTATAAAAATTAAATTTTCGTATTTTTTTAATAAAATTTTTGGGGGTGCTAAATTGCTTTAAAAATACTTCTTTACCTTTTTTAAAACATTTTTGCAATTAGAACTATATGTCTAGGACTAACAGTTTAGAAATTAGCCTTTGGCCACCTTTGAGAGTGGACACACAGTATAAATACTTAGCACCTATAGTTGTTGTCTGGTTCGTCCGCCTGTCTGACCACATTTTACAACTCAAAAACTACCAACCAAAGGGATGGAAATTTAATAGATATAATTGTTGCAGAATTTTGAAGAATCATTTAAAATTTTCTGAAAATTGAGTCAAAACTTAAAAAGTTGGAAATTGCACGTCAGTCGTGGCAAATGAATGGAAATTAATCATTATAAGAAAAAGGGTAAAATGTGTTATAATGTTTTCTGACATAATTGTTTTCAATAATTAAATTAAAAAATAAAGAAAAATGGTTTTTACTTGTTATTTGCCTTGAGTTGCCCTCCCTGATCGACAAATTTCCTAAGAGACTAACCTCCCGCGATATCCACCGGACATTCCTCTCCGTCGAATGGGGAAACAGCTTCTTTCCCCGAAAGGGTTCCCTGAATGGACTGCTGCATCCCTCCCTATTTTAACTATTTTCATTAGCTTATACGCCTTATCATAATGAACCTACATCCAAAATTTGAAGCAAATCGGATAATTCTGAGTAAAAAGTCATTTATGCAATTTAAGTCCCCAGTTCCCCCCTATACTTAGCCGTTAAGCCCTTAAAACTATATAGGGACCCACTTTATGAGAAAGAACCTATATCAAAAATTTGGAAATACATCGGATAATTATGCATAAAAAACAATTTATCTAGTTTAAGGGGGGATAATCGTCCATTTTCCTATTTATACTTAGCAAAAGAACCTCATAACTAATCAGAGCTAAACTACGCCTTATCATAAAGAACCTACATGCAAAATTTGAAGCAAATCGGATAATTCTGCATAAAAAGCTATTTATTTAACTTAAGGAGGGTTATCCTCTGTTTTTGCCTCTATACTTGGCCATTAAATCCTTAAAACTATTCAGGAATTCTTCACCTAATCAGGAAGAACTTATATTTAAAATTTTAAATACATCGGATAACTCTGCATAAAAACCGTTTTATCTAATTTGAGGGGGAGATAATTGCTTTCCTCCCCTTTTAATAAGCAAAAGATTTCCATAACTAATCATATATACGTTTTATCATAATGAACCTATATCCAAAGTTCGAAGCAAATCGGATAATTCTGCGTAAAAAAGCCATTTATTTAATTTAAGAGGGATTATCCCCCGTGCCCCCATCTCTTTATACTTAGCCATTAAACTCTTAAGAATATTCAGGGATTCACCTTATCAGAAAAACCTATATTTAAATTTTCAAATACATCGGATAATTCTGCATAAAAAACGATTTATCTAATTTTAGGGGGGGGGGATGTAATTGCCCATCCTCCCTTTATAATAAGCAAAAGAACCCCCATAACTAATCAGAGATACGTCTTATCATAATGAACCTATGTCCAAAATTTCAAGCAAATCGGATAATTCTGCGTAAAAAACTATTAATTTAATTTGAGAGGATACCCCTTCCCCCTTTTTTCTTAACCATTAAACTTCCAAAACTCTTCAGGCATTATATACTACTATATATATAAACCTTATCAGAAAGAACCTAATCTAAAAAATGACACACGTTGGATAATTCTGCATAAAAACCCGTTTATCTAATTTAGGCGGATGGTGTGTGTGGGGGGGGGGGGAGGGGGTAATCATATGTCCAAAAATTGAACAAAGCATTTAATTCAGCATGAAAAACCCATTTACCTTAATTAAGAGCCTCCCCCGATCCCCCCTAAATACTTAACACGTTCGCTGCCGTTTACATGAAGATTGTGATGGTAGTTAATGCCGCACTGTAGAAGTGGGTTTTTCCCAGTAGCCGATTTACTTTTTATAGCAAAGAATCAGTGAAAGATTTCCAGGTGCTAGCGCGTGGCTGGCTATTGGACATTACTCCATATCACGCGCTGGCGCGTGAGTGGCCCCTTAACGTTTGCGCAATATCACGCGCCGACGCGTGATCGGCAGCGAATGCGTTAATCAATGAATCCCCAAAATAAATAATAATCCCCAAAATCAATAATAAATCCCCAAAATCAATAATAAATCCCCAAAATCAATTCTTTTGTCCCTTTTTACCCCCCCCCCCCCCCGGTAACTTTTTTTCCGCTTTTGTAGTTTATGTCACTTTTTTCTGATAACTGTTTTTCCGGTTACTTTTTTTCCGTTTACCCACTTGCCTATTTCGAGCGTTTTTTAAATAAGAATTATTATTAATTAAAAAAATTGTCTAAAAGTAGTACCTTTAAAGTAGTAGTAAGTAGAAAGTAATTAGAAATTTGGCGCCCGCGAAGTATGTGCGCCCGGGGCGACCGCCCTATTCGCCCCCTCCTTTCACACGGCGCTGTTAATATTTTTCCAGAAATATAAATATAAACGAATTATATACTTTCCAAACATACCTGGATTTTAAAAATGCCTGAAAGAAGTCGAGATATTTTAAAAAATTATCTGTAATATCCATCTTTTTTATAATTTTCTTCTCGACGCACAATAAAGGAAACTCAATGCTTGTGGAATTATGTAATGTCCACCCTTCAAAGTATGCGAGCATGCGTTTTTTGTGATTTTCCTGGTATTCGAGAGTCGTCCCGTTTCCAAAACAAGAGCAAGAAACAGATGTAACTAATTAAGACCCCCCCCCCCCAATGGTGCAGTATTGAAAAATCCGATTCAGCATTGACAGTGACAGGAAATGACCATTCCTTTTAGCCTTCGGCTGATTTCCAATAGTATAAATGAATGCCCGCTTTTTCCGAAATGAGTGACCAGTTTTCGATACTCATACTGTTACCATGTGCTTTCCCCATTTTTATAAGAAAATATATTACTGCCGCTTAAACAAGGTCAAACTTTTAAATAAAATTTGATTAAAAAAAGTGGCGAATTTCGAACAAAACAAATAAAATTCTAACTTTAGTTTTATTTTAAATGATTCGGTTCATAAAAATGTAAATTTCTGTATTTTTGTCATGGCTCTGAGGGAGGGGGGAGGTTCAATCCAACCCCCCCCCCTCGCTGCGCCACTGGAAGTAACGATGCAGCAAAAGTTTCAAATTTTTAATAGTGTGTAGTTTGCAATGAAATCATTTAATTTTCTCCTAACTGCATTTCCATTATTAGAAAAAGATCTTGTGTATTTTTAATGTAAAGCAGTTTAAATTGATGATTTATTACAGAATAAATTAGATTTATGGCAGGTACACAACGACTGCGTAAACTCTATCGCCATCTATCGGTGTTTTCCAAGTTCATACCACACATTTATAAAGGCGATCGAGTGAATTTTCTTATTACTTAACTGTGAGTGTGACTGTAAGAATAATTTATTTTAAATATTTGTTTACAAATTTTTTTGGGACTACGTTAAATTCAGGAAGTTTCCGTGGCGGGATTTTTGCTGCAACCCTATGTTTGGCGCAGTATTTTGGCAATTTAGATTTTTGATTACACTGGCGTGGGCGTTCCTACCTCCTACCATGTGCTTTGTTGTTTGGTGTAAATTTGGATTTTGAATTAGTTTTAGCTGTAAAAATATTTGACATTAAATTCATTTCAGCTCAACATAAATGCAAGAAATAAGTTAATTAATACTCAACATCAGTGTAAGTAATTAAGTCATTTTTCTCTTAAATGCAGGATCTTTCCTGGCTGAAATCTTTTTCGTTATAAGCTTTATTTCAGTTATAAATCAATGTTAGTAGTCAGGATATTTTTCTATGTTGTTTAAGTGCAGTTATTTGTTTAATTTGATTTTAGATTATTGTTTAATTTGATTTTAGATTATTGTTTAATTTAGTTTTGGATTATTGTTTAATTTGAAGGATACTTTAGTTCCAATGGATCATTCCTGTCTGAAATCTTTTATGTTATAAACTTTATTTTAGCTAAAAATATCAATATTAGTAGTAACGATGTTTTTTTTGTGTGTGTGTTGTTTAAGTGCAGTTATTTGTTAAATTTTATTTTAGATTAGTAAGATATTAGGAAGATACTTTAGTTCGGATCCATCGTGCCAGAAATCTTTTATATTATAAAGTTTATTTCAACTTAAATCAATATTTGTAGTAAGGATATTTTATTTATATTGTTTAATTACTATTATTCGTCTAATTTAATTTTAGATTATCTAATTTAAAAGACTATTTTAGTTCAAGTGGATCATTCCTCTCTGAAATATTTCTTATGTTATAAACTTTATTTCAGCTATAAATGAATATTAATTAGTAGTAATGATATATTTCTATGTTGCTTAAATACAGTCATTTGTTTTAATTTTATTTTAGATTAATGTTTAATTTAAGAGGTTACTTTGGATCCTTCCTGCCTGAAATCTTTGTATGCTATAAATTTTATTTGAATGCTCAACATCAATGTAAGTAGTAAGTCAATTTTCTTTTAAATACAGTTACTTGTTTGATTTCATTTTGGATTGTTGTTTAATTGGAAGGTACATTAATTCCAATAGATCATTCCTGTCTAAAATCTTTGTGTTATAGATAAGCTTTATTTCAGCTAAAAATCAATATCAGTAGTAAGGATATTTTTCTATGTTGTTTAAATACTGTTATTTGTTTAATTTGATTTTAGATTATTATTTAATTTTGTTTTTATATTGTTTAATTTGAAGGATACTTTAATTCCAATGGATCATTCCTGTCTGAAATCTTTTATGTTATAAACTTTATTTTAACTAAAAATATTGGTATTAGTTAGTAAGAATGTTTTTCAGTGTTGTTTATTTGCTCAATTTTATTTTAGATTAGTAAGATATTAATTTAAGATGATACTTTAGTTTGGATCCATCATGCCAGAAATCTTTTATGTTACCAAGTTTATTTCAGCTATAAATCAATATTTGTAATAAGGATATTTTATATTGTTTAAATACTTTTATTCTTCTAATTTAATTTTAGATTATTTAATTTAAAAGAATATTTTGGTTCAAATGGATCATTCCTGTTTGAAATCTTTCTTATGTTATAAACTTTATTTCAGCTAAAAAATAATATTAATTAGTAGTAATGATATTTTTCTATGTTGTTTAAATACAGTTATTTTTTAATTTGATTTTGTATTATTCTTTAATTTTGATTTTATATTGAATAATTTGAAGGATACTTTAGTTCCAACAGATCATTCCTGTCTGAAATCTTTTTTTTTTATATTATAAGCCTTATTTCAGCTAAAAATCAATATCAGTAGTAAGAATATTTTTCTGTGTTGTTTAAATACTGTTATTTGTTTAGTTTAATTTTAGACTGTTGTTTAATGTTGATTTTATATTGTTTAATTTGAAGGATACTTAGTTCCAATTGATCACTTCTGTCTGAAATCTTTTATGTTATAAACTTTATTTCGGGTAATAATCAATATTAGTAGTAAGGATGTATTTCTGTGTTGTTTAAATACAGTTATTTAATTTGATTTTAGATTGTTTAATTTTGAAAGGTACTTTAGTTTCGATCCTTCCTGCCTGAAATATTTGTATGCTGTAAATTTTATTTGTATAGTCAGCATCAATGCAAGTAATCAGTAAGTCAGTTTCTTTTTTAATGCATTTTATTGTTTAGTTTAATTTTGAATTATCGTTTAATTTTAAGGGTATTTTAATTAAATGGATCATTCCTGTCTGAAATCTTTTTTATTGTCATGAACTTTATTTCAGCTAAAAATCAATATTAGTAGAGGCTGTTTTTCTGTGTTGTTTAATTACAATTAATTATTTAATTTGATTTAGATTATTGTTTAATTCAGAAGGATATTTTAGTTTGGATCCTTCCTGCCTGAAATCTTTGTATGCTGTAAATTTTATTTGTATACTCAACATCAACTTTTTAAACACTTTTATTTGTTTAATTTGATTTTGAATCATCATTTAATTTAAAGGGGACTTTATTTCAATGGATCATTCCTGTCTGAATTATCTTTTAATGTCATAAACTTTATTTCCACTAAAAATCAATATTAGTAGCAACGATATTTTTCTGTGTTGTTTAAATACACTTATTTGTTTAATTTGATTCTAAATTGTTTAATTTAGAATGATACTTAAGTTCCAATGGATCATAAGGTACTTTGTGTCTTATGGATCATGCATGTTAATAATATATTATTAATGTATATGATTGTTTTAATTTAATTTTCTAATTTGTCAAAAAAGGTATTAGATTTCTTAAGTTGGTATGTAATGTCTCTGTGTGTATTCCTTTTAGATTTGTAATTAATTTATCATGTAGATTGCAAATTTATATATAATTAGTGAAAAGTAATCATTTCAATTAATTTTATGATAAATTTGCTGCATTATCTTTAATCTTAATATGCATGTTTTAATTTCCCTGTATTTTAAAATGTAACTGTATATAGTACAAGGTTCATGTTTTGTAATCGTATGGGTTATTCTCTACAATACTGCAAATTTGACCAAGCAGTCTGACTTGAATGTTACATAGGTAAATTTTCATAAAAATTGGATAAATTGCTAGTAATTGGTCAATTGTTGAAAATTAATAGCAGCAGAAATCGTTATAAAATTTTAAATAAAAGTGCATATTCCCCATTCACTTTATCATTAACTCTTAACAATAAATGTGAGGGAATGATGAAATTAAGATGTTTTTACTAACTGTCATGAAAAATGCAAAATTATGGAAAAAACCGAACTGATTCCTTAAAGAAGAACACATAATATATAATGTATGATAAAATTAAAAATTTTGAAAATTGCTTAAAATTTAGCATTCTGTGTGAGGGAATGACTGCTAATAAAAATACTCCCCGATTTTCTGATTGAAAAAAATTTCTAGAAAATTAACAAAAACTTATACCACCAATTTATGTTGCTGGACTGACAAGTACTCAAATTAGCTTCCTCTCTGTGAAGAATGCTAGACTGCTGCTCATCTTTAGTGATAGGATATTTGCGATAATAGCAAGGTGTGAGGGAATGATGGTCTAACATGGGGAGACATATAATTGATTGAGTAGACTACATAATTATAGTTAAAAAAATATTTTTATTTTTTGTAAGGTGCCAATTAAGAACTTTATTTTGCTTAGGGTGTTTTTAATTGTTTTTATTTCTGAATGGAAAAAATCAGGCAGTAAAGTACGGTAGTATGGGTAGGGGAGAGGTGAGGGAATGATATTTGCATGACATATCTTAAATTTTTAAATATTAAATTTGTTTATTTTTAAATTTTATGCCCTGCCCCTAGTAAACAAACTTTAGACCTTCGATTAAAAGTATAAATAACTAAAAATAAAATAAAATTTAGAGCATTTATATGGCTGGGAACCACTTTTTGCACTATTGCAGAGAATAACCCGTATACTTATTCTTTGTATTTAGTTCATGAGGTTTATCTTTGGAATATTTCTACACAGTATTTATTTATTTTATTTTAATTTTTCCTTCTGAATTTCTAGATATGAGCTACTGTAAGCTAACCTTAGCTTAAGTTTTAATATTATAAATTGGCTTCTGTATTTTGTTAAAATGTTGATTTTTAATTTTTTGAAATGTAATGTGAAGTATTTAATGATTCATTAGTTTAATTAATATTATCTTAATCTGCTTTTAAATTTAAATCTGCAATCTTTAAATTACATTATGTACATTAATGTATTTTTCATTTATGTAGCTTATTTGTGTAAGGTGAATCATTGCTTGCTATAATTTTCAATGCATAAATTCACTTTTGTGGTATAGTTCATCGTTCAGGAGAAGGTGCCTGTCAATCATTCATGACGTAGTAGCGGACGAGTCCATTAGCCCTCGAACGGTCAAACGGTTATCGCAAGGAAGTGTAGTTTGCAATAGTTAAAGCTCTTTTGCTATTTTGGCGCATTCTTTTTTCTCTGGTAGAACAGCGTTTTTTTCTAATTATGTGGTAGCTGTTTATCATTTTGCTTAAATGACCAGAGATAAAATTAATTCTTTTATTTTGTGTACATTTTTTATTGTGAGGACATTTTTTTGTAAATTAATTTCATAGGAAAAAATAAAAATTTCGGAATACTGATGAAGAAAAATGCATGTTCTTTGCCTAACACTTATTTTTGTGATTAGTTCGGTTTATATTAATAAAACTTTTGCAGACAAAAATATGGAAAATGCTAGTTTTAAACAGAAATGTTCGATAAAAATGACGAAACAGATAGTTTTTTAAATTGGGTTATTATTTATCGTTGAATTTTGTAGAGATATTTTCGTTAAAGTTTAATAAAAATAAAAAACTATGAACCGCCATTTAACGGTCGTTCGTATGCATATATTTGAAGAGAATCTGTGGTATGCAGTGTGCAATCATTTTTAGATGTGACAAATTTTTGGAGTTTTTAGTTTTTAATTTTTATTGAAAATGTTATTATTTTGGCAGAGATTAATTTCATACAAGCTGACCGGCCCGGTGTTACCTCGTCCCGTGATAATAACTAAACCCCTTCGCGACGGGAAAATTTTACGAAATTTTTAATGTTTTGTCATCGGTTTTTACAAACAGAAATTTGTGTGTTAATAAATCGATGCTGGTTTCGATCCCAATCGCGGCCGTCGGTCTAATCGTTCGGAGTTTTCAGTGGTTTTCTCCGAAGTTGGATTTCTTTGTAATTAGGTTCCCTTAGAAAGATCTCCACGGAGGGCAACCCCTTCCCCCTTAGGGCCCATATCACAATCCAATTACAGAACATCTCAACTGGTCATTTAATTATATATCAATATTTTTAAAACAAAGGATATTAGCGCCTTTTTTAGACTCTGTGGCGTCGTAACAGGTATGACGAAGGTCGCTCGTGGGGATGCAAAACCCCCTAATATAATAAATTTTTATGTCCCGGATTTCAATTAAAGGGGGGGCAGAGGATATCAAGATTCAATTTTTATTTATTTATTTATTGAATAAAAATGCATATGAAATATTTCGTGAGAGAAATGTGAAATAATATACTGATTTATAGTTTCAAATTAAGTTCCCCCCTCCCCGTGGTTTTTGTTTAATAAAGGCTATGCTGTTTCTTCAGACATAACAGCTACATGGCTACATATAATAGATTATTAATTAATTTTCAGAGATGAATTAAAAATGGGTCATATGCCTTCAAGGGGAAAGTGACTCGAATTATCGTTTTCGTACAAGGAAAACCCTGAAAACCTTGCACAGTCACCCCGCTCAGACTGCGCTGGTATTGAACCTGGGACTGGGAACGTAAGTCCAAGCTTCTCATTTTGTAGCCAGCATGCTAACCACAGGGCTGAGTGGAACCCGACTATATCAGATAAATTTGTTTGCTATTGCTTAATAATTAAAAAGAAAGTAATAATAATAATTTTTGTTTAAAAAAAAACACGGAAATTAAAATTAAGGTTTTAATAAGGGGAAATAAAAATGTAAATGGAATGTGAAAAATAGACTATAGAAGCTTATAAATTATAAAGCTTCTACACCACTCATCTCTGAATCAGATTCAGAACAAGAAGAACCAAGTTCATTATTACTGGTTGAATCATCAAATTCATAATCCGTTTCCGAATCAGAATTATCGGTAGAAGAAAAAACAGGTATATGGCGAGGCGAGCTCGCATAGCAATGTCGGAAAGGTAATTGGTGATTTTTTTTTTGTCCTAATGTAACCCTTGTTCCCAACCCACTCTGCCTTTTTCGAAGTGGACGTTCCTTCGGACAGGGAGAAACCAGCCGCCATCTCCTGACCTACGGACTATAACAATATATGCATATATATATTTTTTTGATAAATGTCACATTTTATACCAATTATTGCACTTTTCTGCAATGGTGTTAAAATAGCATGAAAGAGCCAAATTAATTCTGAATTATTAATGTCTAAAGATGTTAGTAAGTGAGATCTCAAATTATATAACCTTTTATTAAAAAAGAAAAAAAAACTTAGCTGGGTAAGTACATAGGAAGAAAAAATATAAATATTAATTTTCCAAGAAGTTTTAAAAGCATAAATGCATTCTATACCAGGTCTATCATTTGTGAGGTGAATTGAGATCTCGCTGACCATCACATATAGGAACTAACTCCTCGCCTAGTCCTATGGGACGAAAAGAGGGCATGGGCAGGGCCTAGGGGGCGGATCCCTAGGCGCTCAACCATGGACAATTTTTTTTCAAAGTTCATGTAATATTTTTTTTTTTTCACTGCAATCTTTATTACTAATCAATATTTATCAAAACTTTTCTTTTTTAGATGTTCATTTTATATTTCCACAGTTTTTCTGAAATTTCTTTTCTTCATCCAGTAGCTGGCCTTCATTAAACCTTATATTGAAGCCGAGATGTGTTGTTTGTTTTAGAATTACATCATTTGCATTTCTGTATTAGTTATTTCAAAAGAATGAGATTTTAAAAGCATAGATGACATCTTTACCAGAATGAAGCACTTAATCATCTGATAAGGTGAAAGAACTCCTTTCCTTTTTCTCAAAAAAAAGAATTTTAAAAATAGTTACTGAAACATTCAGAAAAAAATACATGAAAAGTTAATTTATTCTAACATATCTTCTCTAATTATAGATACTCGTAGTATTGAATAGTTTTAATTCATATTAGTCTTGACAGATTTTACAAATGTTTAACTAAAATTGTAAGGAATATATTCTGCGAAAAACTAATTTACATATGTGGTATTGTTTGTGTAAATTTAACGTTTCTGTTTAGGCAATTTCATACTATATAACTATATAATTATTTTCAAAATTCTCTGAGTATATTTTATTTTTCAAGCATGAAATCTAAATGCAAAAGTTTTTTATCTCATCTGTGTCTAAGATTTTAATGTGGTTTGAGTGAAATATTCTCTTGCAGAAAGAAAACATTTCTATTATACAAAACTGGAAACAACTCTTTATTACTATTTAATTAAGTACAGTCTTGGGGAATGTTGAATATCTGTCATTCTTTTCAAAGGTATAAAATTATAACAATCACATTACTTTTTATGGTTTTATGTTGCATCTCATTGTTAATTTTTTAAAGAATTGCTGTATGTTTTATTTCAATAAAAAACATATCTTATGCTTTGGTTTTTATTTATTGTTTAAAAGGACTAATTTTCTCATTAAATAAAAAATTTAAATGCAATCATGGTGGCTCAAAATATATTAATTTGTTATTGATACAATTTCTTTATTTAATTTTTTTTTCCTTTTACTACTTTTTTCATTTTGATTGAAATATATGCTATCATGTCCATTATAAATATATAATTAAACACAATCATGATAAAACAAAAGTATTAAGATTTTTAATTTTTTGTTCATTTTTAGTTTATCTAAAAAGGTTCGTTTTTCATGAGGGGGGAGGTGCAAAAGATTTTTCAGCAAGTACTGTAACTGAATGTCTGGACAAAATGAGAAAAATCCACCAGCGAAACAAGTAAAACCTGTAGTCGCATGACTTAAAATTCGATAAGTAATTTATCAAATGCTGAAAACTCATTTTGCTTCTTGTTCTTAATCACACTAATAGTCAGATCTGCCAATTTTGTGCCTGTATGTTTAAAAAGTGTGTCAGGAAATTTCGCATTTGCTGATGATGGGAGCTTTAATACCACGTTAAGAGGCTACTTTAGTCAAACGAAAAGACAGGTTCGCTAATGCTAATCCTATGAAAGAAATTTATACAGATATCTTGGTCACATTTCAATATTTTTTAGTGATTTGTTTATTTTTTATCTATTTTGTTTTATTTTATTTGCATTGGATAGTTAAGACTCATCTGTACAAAGATTATTTTTTATTTGTTCGATTTTGATTACGTATTTTTTTATTAGGGTGCTTTTACTTTCGAAACCGGTTCCAAACTTGAAAGTGCCTTCATTAAAAATGTCTGTAAACAAAATCTAAAAAGTAAAAAATGGACTTTGTACTGATCGATCTCAGCTACCCATTGCAAAAGAAATCATTTTAAAATATTGAAATGCGATCGAGATACCTTTATAAATTTCTACCGTAGGAATAACATTAGCAAGCGGGTCTTTTTGCTTGACTGTAGTAGTCTCTTAAGGAAGTCCAAGACACAAAGATCTTGGAAAAAAAGACATTTTTATCTTTATTTAAATGACGAAATCTGGATGTAAATGGGATAATTAGGTCGTAAGATATAATGCTTTTGCTACTGTACTCTATATGGTTGCTCGTTGCTGCGACTTCTTACAAGATTTAAATGTAGTTATTTTTTAGATAACTTAGATAGCACTTTAAAAATAAAAACAGAACCATTATAAAATCACTCCTGTGTCTGTCACATTAATTTTACTCGTAAACTATGGATTGTAGAAAGTAATAAAGACTCTTGAACCATATATTTATGAATTATTAAACATTCACAAATATATTTAGGAATAATTTAAAGAGGCTAAATAAAATATAATAATAAAAGTTCGTTGTAAATCGGGTGCAAACTTGCATACGCTAAACTCAAAAATGCATTTTGTTTAATTTTATTAATTATATTTTCAGAGATATTGTCTGAAATATAGTGTATAAATATGACTCCCCACTTATTTTTCGAATCTAAAATTATACATACACACACATATATATTTTTTTTAAATAGAAGTAGTAGAAAAACTATAGCGGTTACCCTAGGTTATATAATTTTTGAGAAAAGTGCATTTTTCCATTGCACACAAATTCCGATTTGTGGACTGCAGCAAAAGTCTTGAGCAGCACTGGAAGTACCTAACATAGCAGATGTGTAAAAATCATTGTTGACAATGATTTTCGAAAGAAAAACGTCGGTAATTAGCCGAGATAATAACCTTTAAAAACAGACGTTTTGGGCATAAGGGAGGTGTATTTACCAGTCTATGTACAATCGGCTTTTAAAATTTAGATAACAATTTTTAATGATATATTTGTATAATCATACTTGCCAACTTGTACGGTTTGGCCGTACAATGTACGGATTTTGTTCTAAGTGTACGGATGTACAGTACGGTTTTGCCCGCGGAGAAATTCAAATTTTGCGAAAAAAATCGCCGAAATGCCCTTATTTTGTCAATATTTCGTGAAAAAATGACGAATTCGTCGATGTTTTTGTCAACGAACTTTGTCAAAAGATCGCTGAAAAGTGCAAATTTTCTGTGCGGATCGCGGAAAAAACGGCGATTTCACCAAAATATCTCAGATAAGACTGATTTCGTCTGAAAATCGCGGGGAAACGTAATTTTGTCTAAAGATTGCGGATATAATGCCGATTTCGTTAAAAGATCGCGGGGAAAAAACGCCGTTTTCGATAAAAGATCGCTTAAAAATATTTTTTCAAAAAATTGAAAAAAATGCCGATTTTATCCAAAGATCATGGAAAAAACGCCGATTTCGTCAAAAGATAGCGGTGATAAAACATTTATTCGAGAAAAGATCACGTAAAAATGCAAATTCTGTCAAAAGATCATCGAAAAAAAACGCCGATTTAATCAAAAATCACGGAAATACGCCGATTTCGTCCAAAGATCGCGGATAAAACGCCAATTTCGTGACAAGATCGCACAAATTTCATGAAAGAGTAGCAGAAAACAGTGGATTTTGTCAAAGAATTGCAGGGAAAATGCGGATTTTGTAAAAAGATCGCGTAAAAAACGTGAATTTTGTGAAAGGATTGCTGAAAAATGTGCATTTCATCAGATACCCAGTAAAAATGCATAATCAATGCTGGTAGATATACTCTTCCTTCCACCCCTCAACTGCTGTAATCTTTCAGGAAATTTGCTGTGAATTTAATCTGCCCTTATCTATTACAGATCATCATGAAGGACAGTTTTTTGGAAACACATTCCCAGTGTATGAAATTGGAAAAACATTTTCTTGGCCAACCTCGCGTTTTTAATTTTTAATATAAATAGAAAAATAAATATAAAAATAGCATAAAAAATATTGTTAAGAAATTATATCACTTTTTGCATTGCATATGCATATGTTATGTATTTTTAAGCATGTAAAAATACATCGAGAAAATTGTAAGGATTTCAAAATTGGCAGGTATGTGTAATGCATGCCCAGTAGCATTACATAAGTAATAAACATCAAATTGTTAAAAACGGACTTATTGAATTAGTCATATAAATACTATGTGATTCGCGACTAGTTTGTATTTGAATGGATCTCTCAATACGCCTCCGGTATCTAAAAATTAATTAAAAATTCTACATGGAAAAGTGCGGTGCGAACCAAGGCAACTTTGCGACCTCCTTTCGAAGCGCGCTAAGTACAATGTCAAGTTTAAGCTTTGAACAAGAGTTTTGTTTAAACTCCGCTGTAAAAAGAAAAGACTACTACTATGCTAAATTTAATTTTATGAAATGTCAAGTAAAGTTTAAATATGCACTATTTTTTGTCAATACCAATTTAAATTCATCAATATATATTAGGATAAGGTTAAAAAACGAGTTATACAAAATAGCAATATTTGATATTTAGGTTTACAAAGGATTCTTCTTAATAATACAGTTAATTCATATCCTCTGAGCGCGAAAAATACTCGCGCTTGATCGTTTATTATATATATCTCAATGTAATCACACTTAAATTTCAGTAGGAATTTCTATTAATGTAAAATTATGATGACTTCAAATAAACATGCATTCTTTAAATTTTCTTCATAGTTTTTAATTTAAAGAGGAAATTTTTAAATATAATTTTCACACTAAAATAATACTCATGACAAATTTAAGGAAAATTATTAGATTTATTAAATAAAATAGCTTTGTAAATGAGATTAAAGACTAATATTTGAAGGGAAGTTTTTGAAATCAAGTGTGCACTGTTTTTATATGTTGGATGGCGTAATGCTGGGAAATGTGAGCGTTCTACACTTTATTTTTTCACCACTATGTCACAAGTTTGAACACAAGTATAAAAATACCTTAATTTTCTTTTTAATTACAGGTATAGCTTGATATTTATACCATAATACGAATTCATATAACAATGATATGTAGAAATTAACAATGCACAGACTTTAATACTGTACCATAATACTGTTTTCTCGTAGAATTCACACTGTATAAAAATATTTAAAATATCAAATATTTCACTTAAACAGTTTCTTTTTAACACCTCTCTTAAAATCGATTATAATGTAGGCAAAGCCAAAACTTAAGTCATCCAAGTATAGATATGTTGCAGTAAAATAAATCTAAGATATCTTGCCTACGTTTGAAGCGCTTTTTTTTCTTTTCTTTTTTCTTTCCTTTTTTTTTTTAATAAGTACAATAAAAATAAAAAACACATTTTTAGTTAATTTTTAATATAAAATGATGATCAAACATGAAATTCTAATCCGGTCTTTCCTCGAGGCCCGATATACAGGTCGCACCAACAAAAAAATTAAACGGATCGACCGACCTCCGACCTGATATAAAAGTTTAAACGCTGCCGATATTATATGAAACATTTCCAATGGTATGACGGGGGCGCTGATTAAGGTCCCACTGATTAAGGTCCCGGTACGTCATTTTGACGTCACAAGAAACCGGGATATAAATCCAGTGCTTGAGCATTTCACTTTTCACGAAACCCTGATTAACGTCCCACTGATATACATCCCGCTATCAGACCGGGACCTAAATCCAGTCACAGAGAATTTTACTTTCGTCGAGACCCTGATTAAGATCCCCTATACGTCATTTTGACGTCACAAGAAACCGGGATATAAATCCAGTGCTTGAGCATTTCACTTTTCACGAAACCCTGATTAACGTCCCACTGATATACATCCCGCTATCAGACCGGGACCTAAATCCAGTCACAGAGAATTTTACTTTCGTCGAGACCCTGATTAAGGTCCCACTGATTAAGATCCCGCTATACGTCATTTTGCTGACGTCAGAGTAGATGGGACTTAAATCAGGGGGACTTAAATCCAGTGCTGAAGCATTTTACTTTCGACGAAATCCTGATTAACATCCCTATGATATATATCCCGGTACGCCATTTTGATGACGTCACAGTAGATTGAAACTTAAATCAGTGCTAGGAACACATTTGTTTTTTCGTAAGAATTCCTAATTTACGACCTCATGATATATGCTCCCACATGCCATTTTTATTTCAAAACAAATGGGATTCATGTAGGATAGGTCACTAAATGTCTGTACATATTATCATTATTATTATTATTAATATAAAGTATTACTATTATTATTATTATTATTTTATTTTCTCTACCTCGTGATGTTGCATTATTTAGAATTTTATTCCAAACATGTAATTTATTTTATAAACGGATAATTTTTTCCAAATCATTTCTTTAAGGCAGAGAAGTCAAAGGATACGTAGTAATCTGAAAAGTTGTGATTTCGATTTAAAGCTATTGTGCTGAACTATATTACTGAGCTATTAATATTGCGCAAAATCAATTTGAATATACTCATATGATTTCATTAAATATTTTAGACACATATTTTAATGATTAAAAAAAGACGAAAACAGATTTTGCATTTGCTAAATTATGAAAAATATTTATATATAAGATAGGATACTATAAGATTTTTGGTAAAATTAAAATTTAATAATAATTAAAAGTAAAACTTTGAAATCTTTAAACTGTTTAAAGATTTCCTATCCCGTTGTGAAAGTTTAAGCTAAAAAAATTCATATTGTATTATGAAAATTGGTTAATAATAATTATTGTAAATTGCAATGTATTTGGGATGTTCAATATTGCTTTGGAACCATCACTAAAAGCACTGTTTTCACTCTGATTAGTAATAAAAAGTTATTTGGCATTTATTTGTCAGATTGAATCTTCATTCGCATTCTGAATGCCTGGATTTTAATAAAAAATACTTCTGTAATAACGAATTTTAGCCAGATAAGCTACAAGTAAAACTATTTTTTATTACGGTTGTTCGAAATCGAAAAGTGCCGATTTCTTAGAATTTATTTTTGAATTTATATTTAGTCTCAAATGCATGAGATTCGTCGTTATGATGTAACAATTACTTATGATTCAAGAATAGAAAAAAGAAAAATATATTCGATCCCAAATCACTTGAATATCCTTCAGTTCTGTATTACTGCGGTTTTTTTTTTTTTCTTTTTACCAGGGCAAGTGATATGAATTTGATTTGAAGGCTCAATGAAGAGCTAACATTTTTATAAACTGTTATATTTTACGTGCATTTTGAGGAGGTACTTTACAATTAAATTATTATGTAATATTAAATACTAAAATAAGTTAAAGAAGGATGTGTGCATAGTGAAAAACTGTATAAGCTGAAAATTTCATGGTTTGGGTGAAAGGAATAGTATACAGTCATGGGAAATGAAAACAAAAAGTAAACACACCTACTTACGCTTCAATAAATTATCGTAGAAGAAAGTTATTGGTACCAAAGGATTGGAAATAAAGTCTACTTTTAAATGATGCATGTAAAATTTGCTTAGGTGGGTGGGCATCTACATATTAAAATGAACAGAAACTTTATTTTTTTTTCAATGGCAATAGCCAAATTTAACAACATATTTTAAATCTTTGGCTCAGTTTATGCCTAGAAAAAAAATGTATATTTTACTCAATTTAACGAAACATTTGGGATGGCAATAGTCGAATCCTATTAAGCCACTGAAAGGGTCTTATTGGTAAAAAAATAATATGCATTAACAGAAGAGATATATTTATTCTGTAGCATTTAATAATCGAGTACAGAACTTTAATTTAAATACAATCTATAAATTACGCTCGTTTTAAAATAATTAATTTCTCGGAAAATAATTGTACTACGGAATTTATAAAAATTTGAATTTAGGATAATCGAAGGGAGTAAAATCTATTTATGGCGGCAAACTTGTGCATTGGTATTGAATTAAAGAATTTTATGTGAAAATGACTTCCTAAGCGATTTTTACATACATCATTCAAAAGTAGATTTTATTTATAATCTTTTGGTAACAGCAACTTTCTTCTAAAATAATTCATTGCACGGTTGATAGGGGATGTTTACTTTTTTTCCCCATGATTGTGCGTCGAAGGTTGAAAATATCTCAAACTTTATGAGAAGTATTTTTACCAATTTTTGGAGCGAAATATTATTATTGTTATTTGCATCTGCATGTGTTTGTGAAGATTTCTATAGTACACATTTACTTTTGGATTTTCCCTGTTTCGCAAATTCGCATTTACATCTATAACTCTTTCAACCATAAACAAAATGGAGTGATAACTGAATGTTCTGTATAATAGTTCTATATTTCTAAATTTACTATTACGATAAAATATATTAACAGGTTATGCATCTTCACAAATCTTCTATGCAAAAAGAAAAAAACAATCTGCAATTAAAATTGAAAAATTAAACTCTATCCCGGTTATAATTCAATCTCAGCTATTCTAAGCAAGATTAAAAAAGTCATTTAAAACTATTAATATGCATGTGAGAAAAAAAAAAAAGTAAAACCCGTTCCCATACATTTAACATTAGCGTTCCGATTTCTTCAGGTGACTGCTCAAGCTAATGTTAACCATATGGATTGTTGTTAACGTATTTCTTACTAGGATTTTAATTATTATTTTTCATAGATATTTTTTCCCTTTTATGTATAAAATACTTGCGGTCGGTAAAATTTATTGTGTGTGAGGAGCGGGGGGAGGGGGGAGCCTTGATCCATGTTTACTCCTGGCATAAAAAAGATTTCGAACAAAAGATTTCAACAATTTATCGCTTTAACATTTAACATACCTACAGTTTTTAATGATTATTTTCTGTTAACATTCATTTTTCTAAATGTGGCCTAGCAAGTGCCACCAGAGCCGTAACCCGCGAGTCAAGCCAGGGGGGGGTGGGGGGGGGGGGCTCTGAAATTTTTCTGGGGGCTAACATATTTTAACAATCCATATCTTAAGAAAACTAAATTTAGCAAAAACTGATAAAATGGAACTGTCTGTAGCGGAACCTGTCTAAAGTGAAACCTCTGTATAACGGAACTTTTCTACAAGGAAACAATTAGATACAAAATACTTCATGATCATCGGGAAATAAATGTATATATATATATATATATATATATATATATATATATTATTTTTTATGAAAAATAAAAACTTTTTCTGAAACTATTGCAAATTAAAAAAATATTTTTACATAATAATTAATAAGAAATTAAGAGCATGCCTATTTACCATGCGTATTATATTTATGTACGTTAATTTGACTTTTTGGTGTCTATGCAAGTGAAGCTAAGTTCAATATAAGTATCCAACAGATACCCATCCAATTATCTATGAGATTTTTTACGATTTAATATTTAGTTTAAAAAATTTAATTTTACCATTTTTGTAGCATTTTTTCTCATGTTATAAATGTTTATTTTCAAGTAAGATTAGCAACTATAGCTATGGTTAATATCAAATAGTGTGTTTACATTGGCCATTATGGAAAAAATATAGAAAAAAAAAAAAAAAAAAAAAAAACATAGATTTTAAAATATGAGATTCTATTTCAGAGTTGATAATATATGATATAAATATTGCAATAGTTTTTGCAGTCGGTTTTATTTTTTAGTAAAAGAATATACATACATATATATTTCATTTTTAGTTTTTAAAGTTAACAGTTTTTGCATGATTGTTTTGGTTTAAATTACAGACTTAATGAAATTGAATTTATTATTCTTATTTTAATTTCATATGTTAAATATGTTTAACTAACAGTAAGTCGTGGTTTATTTAATTTTATTAATATTTAGTTTTCTGGTGAATTATTAGATCATTTTAAAGTCACGGCTGTTCTAAATACGATTTAATTTAGTGATGATATAAGTTTGTCTTTAAAACTAATCTTGCCTGACCTTATTTTATTAAAAATAGGATTTATAAAACCAACTACTTAACAATTCACAATAATTAAATTTACAATTCTGTGTATAATTATATAGTTTCAAACATGAATCATTATTTCAAATATATATTAATTTAATATTTTTGAAACATAACTTGACTTTGCCCCGTGGAGACAGGAGCCTTTAAAAAAATTTTTAATGTTTTGTCACCGGTTTTTAAAAAACAAATTTGTGCCTTATGAAATAGTGAAAGTGCTCGGATTTAATAAGGCAAATTTTACTGGTGGATATAAACAAGGATTCTGAGCACTTTTTGGCGTCATATACATGGGTCGCTCGTCCCCAAGGGATTAATAACAGTTTTGTTTAAAAAAAAAAAAAAAAAAAAAAAAAAGATTGTGATTGTGATTTTAATTTTATATTATTCAATGCTGTTTTTTGCCGCATACGTTTTACTTGTTTTTCCTAAAATTTGTCCAACGTCATGTAAAAACAAATCAAAGTAAAGCACACTGACATAAACACCGATTTTCGAAATATGTGAACTAGAGGTCTGCACGGGCCGAAATTTCCAGGCCCGAACCCGGGCCGGCCCGAAAGAAAAAAATATTGTCCCGGTCCGGTCCGGCCCGGCCCGAACGAAAAAAATATTGGCCCGATCCGGCCCGGCCAGAAAGTTAAAATTTCGGCCCGAGCTCGGCCCGGTCCGGAAAAAAAGTTAAAAAATCGGCCTGAACCCAGCCCGGCTCGGGTGATTTTCTATAGAACATTGATCTTTACTCTAACGGAAGAGTTCAGACCACAAAAATTTATCTTAGTCTTTTTTTTCTTTCACATTTATAATCTCTATTTATGCTGAAGTGTCATAGGCTGCGATATTTATGTTTTTAATGAAACTTTGTTTGTTGTATGTAAATGTTTCAGTTACCATTAGAATTATTAATCCATTTAAACATTTTTAAAAATGTAAAATCTTCTAAGACATTGAAAAGAAAAAAATATGTTTCCTTCTTAACAGATGTAAATCTTTAATGTATTTTTTTTTCTCGCGTATTGTTGTTTTCATTTTGCATGAATGAACATTTTAAAAGAAATTTGCATTTTTCAGTTTAAACTAGAATTCCGTTATAATATTTTTTTTTCTTATGAGTTTAATCCGGTTAATTCTATTTTAAGACGCCTAGTGATCTACGATTCTTTAAAAAGAAAAAATTCAAATGTTTAATTGTAGAATAATGACGACTTAAAAGTATATGCCTATTTTGCAAAACTTTTTGGACCAAGCCAAACTTTACTAATTTATGAACAGATTTTTCCACGTCAAAAAAGTATTTTCACCCAAGAAAATTCAACAGGAACTGATTATTTTGGTCCGTGAAGACTAGGAAGAGCGAAATCAGTCTCGGCTTCGTACGGAAAAAATAAGTTAGGCTCCACCCGGCCCGATACTCCAGGAAAAAAAAATGAAGGCCCGAGCCCGGCCCGAATGCTGTTAATGGAAATCGGCCCGAACCCGGCCCGTGCAGATCTCTAAAGTGAACAACTTTCATTAAATGTAAAATGACTGTTTATTATTAAGTGTTTTACCATTTCAATTGATCTTAAAAAATATTTTTCTTTCACCCAATAACGAGAATATTCATGATGCATCCAAGAAATGATTTTCTTACCATTTGTTTAAAAATTTCATCTTCTCACATACAGACGCCTAAGAATTGAATACTGTTTCCCGATTTCTTATAAATGCCATATACATAGCTGCCAACTTTTACGCATTTTTCCTACCAAAAAATTTCATAATAAATATTTTCTTATTTAATCTTCGAAATCTTATGATTAAACAAATAGAAAATTTCTGTACAATTTTAGTGGTAGCAAAAATGCGTAAACGTTGGCAGCTATGGCCATATATCACGAGTTATAATCATTTACTACACGACGTCGAGCATTTTGTCATTAAATGCCATAAAAATCAACCGATGTCAAATCTGCCATCATTTTTTGACAGATAATTTTTCTGCTACAGAAAAATGTAAAATGCTGTTTGATTTCTTATAGTCTAAATACCTGCAAATATCTTTATAAATAAAATTATTTCACGATTATGCCGAAAAGTGACTTTTTTAGATTGTAAAAAAAGCTTATAAAACACAATCACAGCTTTATTTTTTGAGACTGAATAACCAAAATCCAAAATATCTGCTAATTTTATGCCTTTATAAATAAAACTTATGCTGCAAATGTGTTAAAATGTAGCGGATTTACACTACAAAATAAATTTAATGTACCATACACCAAATAATTGAAGATATTTTTGTTGTAATCTTATAATAAACTTAACCTTAATCATGCTTTTTTGCTTAATATGTTTAAAGTTATATGACAAATTGAAAAAAAGAAGTTTTCATTGAACACACACACACACAAAATAAAATAAAATAAAATAAAAAAGATGAAAATTCAAAAGCAAAACAAATGAAAATACCCTTTTCCTACTTTCTTAATATATCCTTTCCAACCCCCATAACATGAAACAATTACTGGCTTTCAATTATTTTTTTTTTTATCCCACGTGTATAAATTGACATTTTTTATTTTTCTAATTTTCAAACATTCTAGTTTCCAAGTGATATTTCATCGTTAACTAAATCTACTAAAAACTACGTATTGTCAACAAGCAAACCATTAAAATTTAGAAACAGGTTTTTAATGTTTAAGTCAAGACATTGATCATTGCTTTACTAAGTATCGATCAATTTGAACAACATGTGTCCACTTCCATTCATCCTGTATAAGACCGTTGCTTTGTAAATATAACGATGTACTAACACATGTGGTGACCAGTTAGTTCATCTGGACTTAATTTTTTTCCGTAGAAAGAAATGTTCCTTTAAAATATGTTTCGAGAATTGCAATTTACCGCTAGCAAGATAACAGGAAACAACTAATCTAATAGGGTTCCGGATACAAATTTTTCGGCGTATTCCCATTTTACTCAAAACAGTAAACACTCTAAAAAAATTTCTTGCATTTTTTTTAAGGAAAGCTAAAATATGTATTTTGTTTAAAAAAAAAAATAGAAAGTAAAGAAATCGTTAGAGGAGGCTCTAGAGGACGGTAGGAGGGGCTCGCCCCCTTCCTGCCCCCCGTCTGGTTATGGGCCTGAGTGCCACTTGTTAAAGATAGAAAAAACATTTTCGAATGTCATACTTAGCGTGTCATACACTTTAGCTTGTACTAAGTAATACAATCTTTCCTGGAATTTTAGTTTTGTCACATGTGCAAAAAACATGTGCTCGGAAATATGTTGCTAATTTAATGTCGGTGTAATCTTTTATTTCGGTTTCCAAAGGATTTAAGCATTAGAAATAAATCAATTTTGTTGCTTTATTAGAAGCAGAAGTTTAGTATAGCCTCAAAATTAACAAAGAAATAAAAGCTGTAGCTTATTTTTCTCTATTCTAAAAAAAGTAATTATTAATGCTGCCGTTCGTATTTTTTCCCCGCTTATTTTTAAAAAAATATTAGATAGAAAATTGTGAAAATCGGTATAAGATTGGTAGAGAAAAATTCAATAAATTCGCTGAAGCTGATTTATTAGCTGATATTAAGCTGAGAATTATTTTAAGCGCTTCTTAAATTTGAAATTAGTCAAGGTAGTTGCATTAAAAAAAGGCTTCTAGGATCAAAAATTACGTATAACAATTTAATAATCTTTCACAGACCTGACAAGTTTGCGGTGTGGAAATATTTTTTTAATTTGACTAATTTTATTTTACTTTTTACTTTTTAAAAATTTTTATTTAAATATTCATTAATTGATTAGAAAATTATTCTATATAGTTAAAAAGCCTTTTTTTACTATTGTTGCCAAATGTAACAAATCGGAATTTGTATGTCAAACGTAGCAAATTTGTTGATGCACTAGTTCGTGCTATAACTAGTTTTATAAATATTCAGATCTTGATGCAATAACCTGTTGAATTCTTATGAAAAAATCCACGAACACGAAATGTATTACAATTATATATGTATTGAATTCAGCAATACAAAAATAATAGGACTCCATTTAAAAAAACGTTATCACCATGGAAACTTAGAATCATTACCTATCATGGGGAATCTTTCAATTAATTACGTATGATAGGATTTAACAGAAGGAAAAAACTTTATTAAGATTTTTTCAAGTTTTCATTCGATTTTCATAAACTTTTACACGAATCAACAAAATGCTGCTGCTCTAAATTACATTTTAAACATATTGTTTGGGTTTTTAAAAACTATTATAAGTGAACAGGCGAGCAAACAGACTGTGGATCATATGACGCCTTTAGCGACTATAGGTGCTACATAATTATAGAATTACGAACGCACTTAAGGGTGTATTCTAATCTAAACTGCTTATTTTCTGATTTAGTTTTAAATTCAGTTTTGCTCTCAAACGCATCCAACTGCAAATTTCCTTATTTAGAGACTACACAATGTGACATGCTCTCAATTTATTTATAAATGTGGAAAGTATTGCAAAAAATGCTGCCAAAATTGGCGTTTTGAACCCAATTTTCGGAAGCTGGAGAAAAAAAAATGGTGATACTGAGAAAATAATTGTTTATAAATCAAATTCTAATGAATTGAGCTAAAAATGAAAGCACACTGCCTTTTATACATCTCTTCTATAATTAATTTAAGAAATTTTATGATTTTACTTTTAAAAATGAGTCTGAAAATGTCCCAGTAAATTTCGATCTGTTGAGATTGGAAAAATATTTTTTCGAATATATCATTAAATTTTACAATTCCAATACCACTTGACAAGTTACTTATTTTTTGTTTAAGAATAATAGCACAAATGATAGTGTTGCTCTTCAATTATATAAAAAAAAAAAAAAAAAAAAAAATTACGAGTGAATATTAAAATTAAAAAAAGCTATAAAGCTATAGTTGAATTATTGTGTGCTATAAGACTTATAGTATAGAGAAATTTAATCAAATTTAAAATGATAGTTTAAAACGCATTGTTTTAAACAATTTTTTTTTCTGATGTCTTTATGAAATTTCGAGAAGCCGCAACATTGTTTATATATCCATTTTAGGCGAGCTGAATTTTAAATATTTAATTGATCTTATTTAATCCTCCACGAAAACAGCCGTTCTCTATCGTGTCCATTTCTCTTACAAATGAAATGACGTGTTAAAGCTATTTATTTTAGATTTTTTCAATATGTGTTTTTTAGACGGATGTATTTTAAATGAAATGAGTGAAATGTTTACGTTTTAAATAAAATGAATGTGATAAGAATCATGGCTATCAGAACAATATTTATCGATTCATCACATGCGCACGAATAACATAAAAATACTGCTTTACCTTGCAATTGTTACAGCAGACTATCACTAAAATAGTTTATAAAATACATTGGTGTCCCCTCTCCAGAGAAAGACCGTTCCCAGGACTGAAAATAATGACAGAAATTTAAAATATCATGATAATATTTAGTATATATTTAAACTAAAATATTGTGATAATGAGAGATGTATTTACTGCTAGCTGTAACCACTGATCATGATTGGAAAGTAGGTGTTTTTTTTATAATATGCATTGTATAATAGGTTTATGTTACCAAGCGTGGTTTAACAAATACTTAACTTTAAAAGGTTTTTTATATTGGTTTTATCTCTTTAAAGAAGTCCCATTCCATACTCGAGTCTACAGAAAATGGGGTAAATTTGAACAAAGTTTTTTCGATTATCTTACGGCATTTTCTGGTTATACCAGCATCCTGCCAAAATGCATGCTAACGTTCTATTCATTACAATCCTGAATGTACAAAGTACTTTTTTCTCTCTCTCTTGTAATTACGTCAATGATTCTCTATTTATTCAAAGCTAATCTATTTTTTTTTTCTTTTTTTAAGAAATATTATTTAATCGTAACCTTGCAAAACTTAGCGAATATTTTAGCAATCTGTATAATTTGGTGAAATTGGTCGACAGAATAATTAAATAGTACTGGAAAAGCTCACATACTATATGAGCGAAGGCATGGGTTAAAGCTAGTGTATTATATAAATAAAAATATATAAATATAATACAAAATATAATAAAACTTTAATATGTAATTTTATAATAATAATAATTTTTATTATGTAATGTATAAATTATTCTATGTAGTTGAAATTATTATTAATCAAATTATATATAATCTAAAAAAAATAAACACTATAAGAGATAGATTCGGAGTTTGTTGACACTCCCTCCATCCTCCAGAAAAAGAAGAACAAGGGAAACTGAATTAAAAAAAATACATTTAAATACCTAGTGTTTACATTCTAATTCTCCATATCTTCTAAATTTTTTTTCATTGAGGCAATGACACATTTTGAAATAATTTTTAAAGCTCCTCCCCCCCCCCCACACACACACAATCTCAGTCACGAGAGAGCAAAGGAGGTTCAATTTTCAAAAAATCAGCTCAATCTAGAATTTATTTTCTAAGATTAACCATGTACGAGGGTGGTTCAATAAGTATTGTCCCTAGTATAATATGAAGTGTTTTATTTCGATGGTTGATGTGAAATATCCAAACCCATTTTTTTAAATGTCTATATGCTCGATTTCAGAACCGTAGCTGCTATATTCACATAGTTTTGGATTGAGCGGTAAAAAGAAGGGGGGGGGTGAAAGGCTGGTTTGGAGCTTATAGGAATAGCTTTCTGACAGTGGATCAGACGTGGCTACTGTTGTTCGAATGCGAGTAATAAATACATAAAATGCGAGATATAAATATATAAACAACTTGCCCACGAAAAAATTGAAATGTTAATGTTAAACTTATTAGAACATCCTTCTTAAATACTAACTTTTATTTTAATAGCTTTTTTTTTCTCATTTCTTTGCTTAGAATAATTGAAGTTGAATTCTAACTGGGTATTTCAGCTTACATTTTCGATTTTGATTGCTGATATTTATATAAACTTAATTTCACTTTTAGTACTGGTTTCAAAAGAAAATACATTGCAACGAAAAAAATCGAGCTCAGCTATGCTCAGAAAAAAAGTAAAACATATTAAAATGAAAACAAAAATTTAAAAAAAAAAAAGAAAAAAGAAAAGAAAAACTTCTCTAGGTTTAACATTAGTTTGCTATTTTTATTTTTATTTTTTGGTATTTCATTTACATGTGTACTTTTGTATTAAACGAAAAAAAATGGTCATCATTTTTCAACATAACCTATGTTCATTTCCGGGCTATAATTTATCTATAAGCAAAGCTTCAAAGTCATTAATCCATCCGTTTTGAAGCCAATTTCATTCCAACTTTCGGACACACTATCACATTTATAATATACTAGCAGCCCGCCCTCGCTTTGCTACGGGTAGAGCAAGTCGCCCAGTCCCGTGCCACTACTGACACCGGAAATTGTTACTGACACTTCATCCCATTAAATTCAACTACTAAAACATTACCCTTCTTTTAGGTAGTCGGGTAAAAAGTAGCCTGTATGTTGATCTAAGGTCTCAGATACCTTCATACAAAATATCATAAAAATCGATACATCCGTTCTTGAGTTATAAATGGTGTAAGGAACCCCACTTTGTTTTATGTATATACATTATAATCTATAGTATTCGCAGAGCACGCGGTGTAAGGATTCTTTAAGGTCATTTTTATACACTTTGGGTTACATTATTGGCATTTTAGTAAGAATCCCTTTTTTTTTTTTTTTTTTTTTTTTTTTTTTTAATATAATATAGCCTATGTTCACCGGAAATAGTGTAGCTTTCAGACGGTGAAAAAAAATTTCAAATCCGTCAAGTAGTTTCGGAGCCTATTCAATTCAAAGAAACAAACAATCAAATAAATCTTTCCTCTTTATAATATTAATATAGACAAGGCAGAACCCGTCAAATTTTGACGAAAGAAAATGTTTAAGAAGGAACTGTTTCATTAAATTATAATAAACCTACAAAATTAATTATAGTAAAAATGCATTTTATATTGGTACGTCTAAGTCTTAAACAAACGATATTTATCGTCAAACTAACAAAATACTATTTCTATAAAATGCAGTTGTAGAAATTGTTAAAATTAAACTTTAATCGTATATGTAAGCAGTAAAAAATAATAAAGATATGTTATTATGATAAAGTTATTAATTAAAGTTCTAATGCTAGTATTCCAAAATGATAAAAAGCAAAATTTATTCAACTTTGACTCAATCACAGAATTTTTTTTTTTTTTTTTTTTTTTTTTTTGTGAAATCTAAGCCCGGCATTATTTTCACCATATCAAAATTTACAAATGTACATTTCACATCTGTATTCACATTAAAAAAAAATGGCATTTTAATTTGATAATTTTGATTCAAAACTTGAAGTCTCGGTGCTATTAGCTGAAATAGATATTAAACTGTTGATATTATTTTACGTGTAAATCAAATTGTGTAAAGAAGTCAAAATTCACCGGGATTTATAACAGAAGATATTTAAATTTCTATTTTTTCCCTTTTAATGAGAAAATGGCAACATAAAGATACAGTACTCAATTTTTTCCCTTTTTAGCACTTTCCAACAAAGTTGAAAAGTGCTTATGCATTCGGTTTGTCTGGCCGTCTGTCCGTCTGTCCGTCTATCCGTCTGTCCGTCTGTCCGCGCTCTAACTCCCGTAAATATACTCGGATTGCTATGAAATTTTTATACGTTATTGATGTTTACCCTAGCACGAACCTTATTGAAAATGAAGTATCTACCATGATTAGTTTATCTACAGGGCGAATCAAAAGTTTCCCATTACATTACGGCCTATGGGGAAAAATCGTTAATATACTCGGATTGCCATGAAATTTTAGGACGTTATTGAGGTTTACATTAGCACGAACCCTATTGAAAATGAAGTATCTACCATGATTAGTTTATCTACAGAGAGAATCAAAAGTTTCCCATTACATTACGGCCTATGGGGAAAAATCGTTAATATGCTCCGATTGCCATAAAATTTTAGGACGTTATTGACGTTTACCCTAGCACAAGTCCTATCGAAAATGAAGTTTCTACCATGATTAGTTTATCTACAGGGCGAATCAAAAGTTTCCCATTACATATTTTAAATATATTAAGCTTTTTCATGTATAATAAAATTAATATATGTCTCTGAAGCTTAATATAAATTATACGCTACTGTCTTGCATAATATGAAGTACATAGCATTTACAGGGCCACACAAAAGATTTCAAATAGTATATTTTTTCCGAAGTACCGTATATGTGTCCGATGATGGCTGATGGAGGGATGAAATGCATTTTAATTATGATATACGCGTTTATATATGCGCTAAATATATGCACATTATATGGTGTGTATAAATGTTATAGTTGATATACAGGGCTACCCATAAAGACCTCACCAACGTTACTGAATATGAGCGTAAATTATTTAAACGTGGTTCTTAAATAAGCTATGCATTTTTACGCCGAGCTTCATTCAATTTACTGTGAAATGTTTGCAGAATATAGATAAAAGGATATACAGGGCCACGCAAAGAATTCGGTACATGGACGCGTATGAATGATGATTTATGAGAATGTGATTTCAGTTGTTTTAAAAGTGTTTTAGTTTACAATAAATTTTAGCCTAATGCTGACGTGTAATAAAGGTACAATGTAAACTACAGGGCTGAACAAAAGTATTCAAGTATGTTTCCATCTAATGTTATGAATTACTGAAAAAGAAATCTCAAGCTACTGGGTATTTTCTTGCTAAGCTAAATTTTCCCATTATATGAACTGACATATGAAATACAGGGCTGTTCTAATGTACTGGAATACATATTTGGGTATATTTGGCTATACACTATTATTTCCCTAAATAACAAAGTTTTGTTAAAGATTTCATTAAATGTTGGAAAGTGCTTCATAATCTATGCTTAACGCATGATTTTTCATACTTGTTTCCTTTGCTTCAAATAGAAATGGAGTACTCCTGTTGCCACAATTAGAAAGGAGTTATTAAAAGATACAAAAAAATTGATATTTCAAAAACAAATCAAGATACAGCTTTCAAACAAATTTCATTTAAAAGTACATCTTTTTTCCTACACGATAGTGTAAAAATTGAAAATATGCAACATTAAGAAATTAAAAAATTTTTAGTAGCAAAAATTTCAATACCGAAATTCATTTAAAATTTGAAAGTGTTGCTATGCGCAAAATGACGTATGCGTTACGCACCAGATACGTTTGGCCTTTATAATATAGATATAAGGATGTGATTTTTTTTTAAATAAAACAAATTTCTAATAAAAGAGAACAAGATTCAAGAAAAATATGATGCCAAATTTCGTTTTTTCTTTCTTTCTTTCTTTTTTTTTTCTTTTTTTTTTTTTTTTTTTGACAAGTCTATTTTTTTTATTTCGTCAAGACCTCTACACTAAAAAAGTACCAAAGAAACAATTTAAAAATTAAAAAATAATAATAACATGAAAATATGCACGATAATTCAGAAAAAAAAAAAAACCATACAGTAGGCTCTCGTTAATTCGAACTCGTCGGGACCACAAGAAATGTTCGAATTATCGGGAGTTCGAATTATGGAAAGTATGAAATGAAAACATGCTTAATATGGTCCTCTTACAAAGGAATTAATGTTATAGTGTTTTTTTTAACTTATTTCGTCTGTTATCATCAGAATATGACTTAATATTAAATTAGAATGTATAAATACGTAAACCAATTAAGTGATTAGAAACAAGCACAATGGAAGAAAATTTTTAAGCGTCACTGATGGACAGACGAGGCACTAAGAAAGTGGATGTCAAATGTATGGGAAAGAAAGTTATTCAAATGGTCTGAAATTCGTGAGAAAGAAAGGAAG
This sequence comes from Maratus speculifer, assembly GCA_964019185.1. NCBI lineage: Eukaryota > Metazoa > Arthropoda > Arachnida > Araneae > Salticidae > Maratus > Maratus speculifer. The sequence goes on along the minus strand of OZ025292.1, from coordinate 175,092,976 downwards.
AATGAAAAATCGGAATTCTCGTTAGTTCGAATTAAACGAAGTCAAGATAAAATGAATTCGAATTAATGAAAATGTTTAACGTTATTTTGCCATTGAAAATTTCGGGACTTCATGTTTAGTTCGAATTAAGCGAAGATTCGAATTATCTGATTTCGAATTAACGAGAGTCGACTGTATTTTATGCAAAAATTATATGTTTTCTTGAAAATATCTAAAAATTAATCATAACATAAAATATAAGGCTGCGGGCAAACAACATTATTTTTTATTACACTAAAAGAGCAATAAATCTTTCTTTGTTTCCGAACGGAACAAAAGTTTGGTAGTTTTGAAACATCTTTAAATGATTTTTGAGGGACTGACTCTACCGAATTGACAAAGGAAGGGAAAGTTTATCTCCCCCATCTTCAGTCGTAAAGCTGTCAACTGATTTCGAGTTCGATTTCTGTCTTAAAGTTCAGATTCAGTGCACTGAAATAGCAATTTATAGGGGAGACTGGGGTACAATGGTCCACTTTTGTAAATTTTGACTGTTTATTCTTAAAGTATTGATTTTTTTTCTTTTGATAAAGTACATGCATGTTACCTATACATTAAAGTTTATACTGCATCCACTCAAAAATAATAATTATGCATACTTTTTTTTATATATTTTTTTTAAATAGCAAGTAACAAAGTGGACCATTGTACCCCAATGCCGAGGTACAATGGTCCACAGCATGGGGCTCTATGGACCACTTGTAATTTGAATAAAAATATATCAGTGTAGTTCATTTTTTAACAATAAGAAAGATAAACTATAACAAATTTGTTTATTCACATTTTATTATTCATTTTTATTTGTTTATTCACATTTTATTATTAATTTTTATTTGTTTATTCACTCTTTTAGCTCTAACTAAAGTAACATTTTTTTTCTTCATTTTTTTTATCATTAAGTCATTATACCGGTCGCAGATTGAACAATTAAGTTTATTATCTTCTACAATACATTTTAAAGCCTGTTCCACAACTTTATGTGGCACAGAACCTCTATTGGTTTTCCTAGGCTTGTTTCTTGGCATTGCTAAAAGAAATATGAAAAATGATATATAATCTTTTTGTCCAATGATGCCACTTAAAGTTAAATATAAACCTTTATAATAAGAAATATATATATATCTAAATATATAACTAAGGAAAAAATATAATAAATTTTTCCTGTCTACTTTACATCATCTGTATTTTTTTAATGAATTTTACCTTATTTAATTATTACATCCAGACACAAACTAATAGGTAGATATATTTTTGTTTTTCTCATTTTATTATTTTATTTAAATATAACTCATTATGGATGCATGTATACATAAGTGCAGGAATATTAAATTAACAAATCATGTGAAATTAAAAAAAAAAAAACCCTCAAATGCACAAAATGTTTTGTTTACTAATTTTGGTGTTCAATTTGGGTTAATTTTTAAATTTGAAAGCTTTTATTATATAGATAAATATTTCAAAAATGCATTTCACAACATGAATCATTAATTAATTCACACACAGAAATAAAATAATTTATTAATTCTTAATTTGGGCTAATTTTTATGTTTGAAAGCATATATTATGCAGATAAATATTTCAAAAATGCATTACACAACATGAATCATTAATTAATCTACACACAGAAGTAAAATAATTTATTAATTCTGAATTTCACATATAATATTTAACTTTTAAAAACATAAGATACAAAACTAGGGTACAATGGATCATGGTCCATTGTACCTCAGTTTCTGATGATCCATTGTACCCCAGATGGAAGTTTGACAAAAACTTGATGATAAAAAAAGAAATTTAAAATTCTATTATTTTAGCTATAATAAATATAATAATGTATTGTCTTACCTTTTTATTTTGTCACACAATATCTTTCAAATTACAAATCTGTAATAAATAAATGAAGATATGTTTCACTGAAAATATTTACTTTTGCCTTACTCCTCCTGTGTCAAATCAATTATCAAGCATAAAATGGCTAAAATGTCAGCTATGCACATGGTTTCAAACTTCTTTTTACTACTTCATGACTGTCATCTATATACTAAAATATGAAGCTTTCAAAAACAGAATTAATATCAAAAATAGGGGGTGGACCATTGTACCCCGTGGTCCATTGTACCCCAGTCTCCCCTACATCAAAGCGCCGATAAGAAAGATCAAAAATAGCGACGCCTGACCGAAATAAGTTAGTGCTATATGTGCCTGACCCTTAAGCGTAAAATTTTAAAGTACAGTGTTTTCAGTATCGTAATTCTGAATGTTTTTGGTAAACAGACGGAATTTTTTTTAACTAATGAAATAAAATGATAAATATGAATGATAAATAAAAAATTATAAATATTGTCTATATTCTATAACATCGTTATAAAAGCGCGAGAAGCTGGTGTATTTTAAAAATTATACATTTTCCAAGCTGATTTTAAAGTATGTAATTAATAGAAAGAAAGTTTTTTCATTATTATCCTAATAAATCATCAATGATGACATGAGAAATATATTCCAGATTAAAAGCACGAGGTAGAGAAAATAAAATAATAATAATAGTAATAGTAAGCAATAATAATAGTAATACTTAATAATATTAATAATAATAATAATATGTTATAATACAGACATTTAGTGACCTTTCCTACACGAATCCCATTTGTTTTGAATAAAAATGGCATGTGGGAGCATATATCATGAGGTCGTAAATTAGGAATTCTTGAGAAAAAACAAATGTGTTCTAGCACTGATTTAAGTTTCAATCTACTGTGACGTCATCAAAATGGCGTACCGGGATATATATCAGGGGGATGTTAATCAGGATTTCGTCGAAAGTAAAATGCTTTAGCACCGGATTTAAGTCCCCTGATTTAAATCCTCATCTACTCTGACGTCAGCAAAATGACGTATAGCGGGATCTTAATCAGTGGGACCTTAATCAGGGTCTCGACGAAAGTAAAATTCTCTGTGACTGGATTTAGGTCCCGGTCTGATAGCGGGATGTATATCAGTGGGACGTTAATCAGGGTTTCGTGAAAAGTGAAATGCTCAAGCACTGGATTTATATCCCGGTTTCTTGTGACGTCAAAATGACGTATAGGGGATCTTAATCAGTGGGACCTTAATCAGGGTCTCGACGAAAGTTAAATTCTCTGTGACTGGATTTAGGTCCCGGTCTGATAGCGGGATGTATATCAGTGGGACGTTAATCAGGGTTTCGTGAAAAGTGAAATGCTCAAGCACTGGATTTATATCCCGGTTTCTTGTGACGTCAAAATGACGTACCGGGACCTTAATCAGTGGGACGTTAATCAGGCGCCTCGGTATGACTTTTGCGAGAAAGTGTATAAATTTGCAATAAGAGCCACTGCTAGTTTAACAATATTAATACAGATGTGTAACATGCCCAGTGTAGAGATTGGGATCGCACAGTTACATCGTGTCCGTTCACAATCTTAACTTTTTTATATAGGATTGGGGCTGCACCAGGTTCAGACTTAAATATGTATTTTTATACGCAGTTGAGCATAAACCGAACTAGGTTTATTTGTTCCCATGATGGGTCGGCTGGGCAATTTATTTTATAAAAATAGTAAATAGCGATAATGAACTTCTGTTTAATGAAATCATTAGAAATATATCTTAAGAGTTCTAAAATTTCCTGCTCTACCAATATAAAACTTTCTGACTCATTTTAAACTGTAAAGGCATGAAATTGACAGGCTTAACTATTGAAGTGATTTGAAATAGAATACTGTTTTCCATTGTTAACAAATAAATAACTAATCGAGATATAAGCGGTTCTTGTTGCGTGACAACAAGTTTTTCTCCTTTATCGTGCAATCGCGTCTGAAAATTCGATTAAAAATGCCATTTTTGACAAAATTTTTTAAAAAATCTTTCGCTATTAAAAGATGGAACCTTATTTTATTACATTGTTTCATAATAAAGACACCTGTCAATTTTATGTTTCCTAAAAAAAAGAGAAATGAATAAATAAATCATAAAGTAGTTTTTTTTTTTTTTTTTTTTTTTTTTTTTTTTTATAATTTGAGAGCAAACAGCCTTGATAAATTAGAGAGAAATATTTTCAAACATCTACTTTTTATCATATAACTTCAAATTAAAAGTTATGATTTTTTTAATCCTCTTTTTTTTTCATTCTAAGCTATATTAATTGTTTTAGGGGTGTTTTTAAATCAAAAAGGGCAACTTTATGATATAAGTTTCAGTTTATTTTTATTCGGAAATACATGAAACTAACAAGTGTTGTTGTTCAGAAACTATCTTTCGAACGTTCCTCTTAGCCCGCACAACTTTGAAGAATGTCCGTAGTAGTTATAGCTGCCACCACCGATATTATTAGGTGATATCGGTCGCCTACTGTGAGGATTGTGTAAATGAACACCGACGCTGTCAATTAACTGAACTAATAGTTTATTTATATTATATGTACACAATAAATACAGTATTTAGAATTATAATTCGGATATAGATGATCCGGTTCAACATTAAATTAAATACAGTAAAAAGTTGCCTGTGTACTGTTCAAATTACACCTTCTCCCTCACACTCAATGCACGTTAGATTAACTTTATCGGAGATCAATTTCGAATCTCCCGACACACGGATACTCGGCCTACGCTATCCGGCCCAGAGCACTACACACCAGGACGTCTGTGTCCCTTGCTCTCCAGATACGAACGGCCTACGCTATCCGGCCCAGAGCACTACACACCAGGACGTCTGTGTCCCTTGCTCTCCAGATACGAACGGCCTACGCTCTCCGATACAGAGCACCCTCTGCAAGGACCTCTGTCCTACACTACTCTCTAGGTACGAGCCCAGATACGAACTGCCAAAATCTCAGACAAGACTTGCCCTTCTCAAAATCACTGCTTTTCCCCAATGTAAACTCCCCTGTGGAGCTTATCCATTGGGCGCATTCCACATTGCTTTCTTGATTCCTGGCATGTTTCTTGTTTGTTCATCATTCACATACATCGCTGACGGATGAACACGCCTCTCGACAATATTCTCTTTCTCACTTCACCACCTGCACATGATCACCTGTCAATTCTCATTTTAACAAAGAAAGAATGTCATCTTGAAAATTCCAGTACACAGCCGGTACAATACATAAAATATTAAGATAGAGAAATAACAGATATTCCAATCTGTAGCAGATGTTGTCTCAGAACCTGACACTATCTAATCGCGCTTATTTTCCTTTTTTTCCAAATACAATAGATTTTTTAGAAAATAGTGTCAAAGTGAACATTTTGAACTGTGCGAAATAAGAATAACCACATAAACTGGGATGAAAAATATGTTTGTCACGTGATCAAAATCGTTTATAACTGAATAGGTAATTTATTGATCACACAATAGAAAACACAGTTTGATTTCAAATTGCTTCAATAGTCAGGATTTCCAATTTTATATCTTTACGTTAAAAAATAAATGTGTAAAATCATTTTTGCGCTTACGGCTAATTGAACAGAGCAGTTGACAACAGCCTTAATGAATCTTTATTTTAATGTTGAAAATCTTAGAATCTAAGGCATCATCAATGTTGCTATTGTGCATTTTCTGTCTTGTGAATAGATGATAATCTAAAATATTCTGTGAAATTCTCCCAGAAATATGTATGCAGTATTCTTTTTATAAAATCTCAATTGCAAGTTAACAAAGATCGGAAAATTATGTGGAAATTTAGCCGTGGCTGATTGAATTGATTTTTGTTGGGATCGAGCTTGCTTTCATTGTTTTTTCCACGACCAGATCATAATATAGTTCTTGACTCGGGTCAGGAAATTTCAGTCCGTGCTTATGCCTACTATATACAATACAGGGTGTCCCTAAATTCATGGTACATACGGTAGGGAGTGATAGAACACATCAAGACGAGTAATAGTAAATAGAAAACCAAGGGTCCTAAACATTTTCCAAAGAAGATATCCGCCATTAAAGTTTGGGGCCCAAAATTTCAAATAAACAAAAAACGGAAAAATTGGTCGATTGATTTGCGCTTTTCACTGAAACTATTCTTTATGGACGGTATTTTCTTGAAAACACATTATAAAGATAAATTTCGAAAAATGCCGATAGAGGGCGCTTTAAACTTTGGATTAACGAGCAACTATTTTTTGCCATTATTTTCTGCATCTCATTAAATGGTTTGGTAAGCTTAGACTTAAATTTTTAGCTTTAAATATGAATAGTTAGGAATGGTTAAGTAGCATAAACTGAACTGTGTTCAGAGGGTTCAAATTTCAAATGATTATAAAAAATCAAAAAATTGGTCGATTGATTTGCGGTTAAACTATTCTTTATGTCGGTATTTTATTGAAATTAAATTATAAAGATAAATTTCAAAAATGCCGATAGAGGGCGCTTTAGACTTTGGATTAACGAACAACTATTTTTTGTTCAACTATTTTATTGCTTCGGGTGGGACATGTTCTCCGGCCACCCTCTAGATTCAACACTGCAAGAATGGATTCTCCACACGGCGGCTTTTGGTATTATACGGTGCCGCCCATCGTTTTGTACCAAACGCCGTGTAAGGATCGATGATCCATTCTGTGTGACGTTTTAAAAGTCATGAACCGGCCGTATATTTCATTGGTCGCGGTTTAAAAGCATTAGTAGTTCTAGTCGTTGTCATTTTCCACGTCACATCAGTGTCTCGCGTGTCACTCATATTTTTGAACTATATTGTATGTTGTTAATATTTACGTCAATTTGCGTTGAGATCTTGTTAAGCTTTGGGTTTGTGCATTAATAGGCTAAGTTATTATTGCATAAATACCATGGAATCTGCTAATAAAAATGGAAAATTTCAACAACATTTTCCTTCTTCAGTAACAGAAATAAATAGTTTTTGTATGGTTCCAAAACTTCTGGCTCTCATGATGCGCATCCTCTCTGTAAATATTGCGCAAGCTCACCTTGGAGCCTAGATATGAGAAAGGTGACATTATGGGGTTAAAACTTGACGGATTGAGATGATTTTGGATAAAACCAAATCGTCAAGTTGTCGTGGCAAGCCTTATCGCTAAGTAATATATTTTAATTTGTCTCACTTAAGGCTTCTATAATAGGAGTTCTAGTTTCACTCATATAATCAAAATAGTCTAGGTAAGTATCGCCAAATCTGGAGTAAAAAATTATTTGATTTGCCATAATTTGGACAAACGCGTCTGTCTCAACATCCATTTCCACCTCTCTCATGTTTAGGCTTCCCCGTGCACTCTATGGAAATAGAAAGCACATGTGTTTTAAATTATTCTCAACCTGTATCGAACTCATCGATTCAGGTGTCAATTTAAGAAAAGGACTGCCACTGTGGTTGTGGATCCAATAACTGTGAATAAGCAAGAAACACCTGTCCGTTCTTTATGAATCCTAATGTGCACATGCATTAAAACAATTTGATTGGTTGATATGATTGGCCTACGCACAGATTAAGTAATTACACAAAATGTGTAAATACACTGTTAAAAATCTGCTGCATTTTGCTGCAACGCCCTCCACCACTTGTATATAATATCTCTATTCCAACCAATGAGAAAGCGCCATTTCACGGCCAAGTAACCGTTTTCTATACAAGCAGGGGAGTGCGTTGCAGCAAAATGCAGCAGATTTTTAACAGTGTACTTAATCTGTGGGCCTACGTTGCTAAGATGAATCCTGCTGTGATCGAACGACAAAAATGAAGTGTTTTTTTTTATAAAAATGAAAGAGTTTATTTGCAAACATGGAAATGTTTGTTTGTTGCTCATTGGGGCTCCATTTGAATTGAAGAAATGTGATCTATTAAAAATATAATGAAAAATTACCTCTGTTTTTAAAGACTATCTATTTTCTGATCAATAAGGACCCTACACAGACGTTTATTACACTTCTCATTTGTCAGGAAATAGATAGTCTTTGAAAACAGATAATTTTTCACTCTATTCTTAACAGTGTGGAAATTAGATCTAGGCCGGGATCCAGATAATTTTTTTTGCTGATTAGCAAAACGGAATAATAAGAAGCCTGCATTTTGCGAACTTCTTGATTTTTTTAAAAAGTACTGGTCAATTTTGGTTCACTAAACAGTGAAAACTCTCTCTGGATCTCGACCCTATAGAGCCTATCTAAGAGAGGCGACTTAAAGTGCTATTACACGTAAAAATGCCAAGCGACAAAAATAGCCTGCGACTCGTTGTTTTCCAAGTATTTCATTGGCTGTTTGAGAAAGAGCTTTTCCATCATCAAATTTCAAAGCATTTGATTGGCTATTACTGACGACGCGACTCGCTTCGTTTCAGGTGCCAAAATCTCTCTGACAGTTGCTTGTTTTCGGTACGAATCTCCTGCATATTCACAGTATCCGCTAAGAAACTCTTCGGGAGGGTTGAATTCTGATGAGGATTGGCCGACTTGTATCACGTGACTTGGCGGGAAATGACTTGGCTACCGTCTGTCAAAACGATGTAAATCGGATAAAGGCAGGAATGAATGATATTGGCACAGCACATTTGACATATCGCCATTTCCCGCCAAGTTATGCGATACTACTCGGCCAATTCCCATCAGAGTTCAACCCTCCCGAAGAGTTTCTTTGCGGATACTGTGAATATGCGAATCCCCTGGAGCCATAGGATAATATGGAGGCGCCTGAAATTTGAAGCGACTTTGACGCTTCGTGTAACAGCACTTCTTTTACAGTGCTAAAAATATCGTAAAAAATTACTTCTATTTTTAAAGACTCTATTTTTCGACAAATGAGAATGCTGCATAAACTGACTGAGACTATAGAGCGTTATCATTGGTTAGAAAATAAATAGTCTTTAAAAACATATAATTTTCACGATATTTTTAACAGTGTATAACATTTATTTGGTTGAAACAATTCTGAACAAAAGCTAATCGTCAAACGATTTTGGCAAACAAGTCATAGTCGCCAACCTTATACTTGCCATCTTGTCTCACAGGCATACCTGAACTTGTCTAGACGATTATCGCTAAGTTACGAAATAGAAAATGCTTCAATTTGCCATATTTTGGACAAACATGTCTGTCTAAACACAGTCTGAGCTTAGTATGTCAGCACACCATAGGCGTAGAATTGTATGGGCCCATGGGGCTCGGGCCCTTCCAATAATTTTTCCAGATGGGCTGTATTTTTTTGGCTTCAACCATTATAGAAAAAATTCAAATTTTGAAATAGAATTTTTCAGCGTATATTGTTTTCCAAAAAAAAAAAAAAAAGAAAGAAAAAAAATCTTTCTTTAAATTTGTTAGTTATTTTTATAATTTATAAACGACAAAAACAGCCTAAAAAAACTTCCACCGTATATTGCTTGGGTGAAACGAAGCAGCTCCATGGAGTTTTTCTTTCTTTATTTATTCTTTGGACGGTGAACATGGTTTCTAGGAAGTATCACATTTTCTGATTCGTGCTACATAGAGGGCAATAAATAAAGTAGACTGTGTCCGATACGTTGCGTTTTCTCAAACATATCTAGAAGGGGCCTTTTGACCTTGGATAAAAAGATCATGATTTTGAAGCTTCCAAGAACTCGGGAGATGGCAACTGGGGGAGTAAAGAGGAGTTTTGCTACTGACCAAACCAAAACTGTCAGTTCAATAGTGTCGAATGAAAAATAGGCGGGAAAATTTCAGATGGACAAATATCTATTAACATTGTCTAAAGTTACCAAGTCATCTCTTGCAGTAACGGATACGTCTCAAGCATTTAGTAGTTCCGATAAACAGTAAGTATTCAATCCTATTTATTATTTTAACCACTTCAACGGCTGCCCCGAGATAAGACGGGGGTTAAAGCACTGTTTCCCCATACCCGTCGCCGGTTAAGTGGTTAAATAATTCATTTTTTGTTGTCAAAGTTATCTGATTAAAAGTCTTTATAGACCTGTGCCGGGCCCGAAACTTGAACTCGGGACAATTTTCTTCCACTGATCGCAACCTAATAAAGTAGAAGAATTACATTCCCCCATCCACTTCTGATATGTGGTCTTCTTCTACTCTTATGAGTAGTTTGGCGATTTATATAATTTGCCAAAATGGGTCGATGGGATAATGAAGTAGACCCGCAACTCCGTAGTAGAGCATTATTATGTATTAAAAATATTTAAATATACGTTTAAATTTTATTTAAGAATTACGACGCATTTTATAAATAGTTTACACAGATTTTATTTTCATATTTTATATTATCCATAGCCATAATGGGTAAAGTATTATGGTGGTCCCCAACGACTAATATCCTCTTGTTTACACGTAAAAGAATTTTTGAACTAAACCTAGTAATGTAGCGGGGGTTTCTTTTCAGAAAGGAAAGGGGGTGTCTAGAATTTTTCTTCATGTTTATATATATGTATAGTGAAACCTACTAAGACTAAGACGGAATTAGAAGGCGTAAAATTCCATTTGTTTGGTTTCTGGTTTCTGCCTTAGAAGGTGTATTGAAAATTAGAAGTGTACTTCAAAATCATAAACTGTAGAAGTACCTTCCACGTAATTTTTTCAACGGTACTACAGCATTTTTCTGATTAAGATCAGTTCTGATTCAGAGTAGGTCCGAGGTAGGTTCACAGGTCCGGTTCAGTTCTGATTTTTGATGTATTTACATATATATATATATGTTATATGTACATTAAAACCTGCCAAAACGGAACATGTCTATAACAAATATTTGCAACTTTTCATCTGGACTCCGATGGAAGGATTACCATACAATCATACTTATTATGGTCTGCAGGAACCTGTCAAACCTATTGTTTTGATCCTTTGCAGTTGCTTTTTCACAGATTTCACTTTATAAATATTTAACCTTTTCTATAAACGAAAGCAGTCTATAAAAGGATACTATCTCAATCTGAAACATTCCATTGCCATAACTAAATTAATTCCTGAAAAAGTTATCTGCTAAAACGAAAAACCTGTCTAAAACGGAATTTTCCCTTATTTTTGAAATTTCGTCTTAGAAATTAATGTTTTTGTATTCACGGTGAAATAATTAATCCCTCGTTCCAAAGGGGTTCAGATCCCCCTTCCCCTCCCCCCCCCGACTACGTCACTGAATGAGCCCCTCCAATAATTTTGAAAACTCTACGCCTATGCAGCACACATCCCCAGAGTGATGAAGACTGATTGCGACAGTTCTTACTACCCAACACTCGAATTCAAACGGTTCCTTCCCGCCACAGAAACGACCCGCAAGAACCGAACACCTATAAAAGGAATCGGACCCAGGATCTCGGACGGGGAATTATTTTGAGGGGGTTCTTCAAGATCAAATACTATAATGATTGAAGAAACACTTCTTCTGACATCATAATCACCACTTTGCTCAGTTATTTTTCGCCCTCACTCCTGAATCGTACCAACTTACAAATCCCCCGTGGAGTGGCACACGCTGCATACCAATCCATGCGATCGGACTAGATGTCTTTAGCGGAACTGGGAGAGGTGAGGAAAGGCTCCCCTGGCGACACAGATATCGCCTCTCTCGGGTTTTTCTACCGATCTCTTTCCTCACCTACGAAACCCACACGCGGCTCAAAACCGAGAGTTCAAGAAACCATATTAGGTGTCATTAGCGATCACAGGAGGGCATGGAAATCTTTTTTTTAGACGGGATAGACCAAGCCTCACTAGGGATTTTGAACGTCCAGTGTTCCACTGGCCATACACAACTTGACTTCAGGGTAAGATGGGAAAGCCGCTATAACTCCAGCCCTTATCTCACTGCTTCTGTGCTTCATGAACACGTGCTCCTCACCTTGCAATGGTGAGGAGCACGCTTGCTACCAAAGAAGGTACCTCTTGCCATCTCTGGAGGACACAAAAACACTTTCAAAGGAAATGAAAGTGATTCCCGGCTCGGGGATTAAGAGCGTGAAAGTTAGGACACTGCCAGGTCTTCATTACTGGACGCAGTAAGCTCCAATTGAGCATAGTCACCCAAGACCTAAATCGGACCCAAGAATTCGCCAAGGCTAGATGCGCTACCACATTAGCCGGTGATCGATCTATGAAACGGACTTGCTGATCGACTCCCGAGGAAACGGCACGACGTTGGGTAACCAGTACCACTTTGGTGCCGACAGCGACCATTCTCTGGTCGACGAGGTCACCTCTATTCTCCACATATCTAGGGATCGGCTGACAATAGCCCCAGCTGCAGTGGACACAAAGGAGACAAAATTTCCTGAATAAAGGAGACACACCAGCCTCCGGACACTGCTCCTAATACCTATCCCGACTGTAACTCCGGCAGATGCTGCATGGTTATCTGTGGAGTTTCGTCAACACTAGAATCAACGTGTTTTGCTCTTCAGAAGTCGCACTCATTTCTGATAGTTAAAGAGCCGACAGCATAAAAACCTAAGGTATCAAGCACAAGAAAGAACTTTCATTTTATGGAAGAATAGAAATATGGGAATCTAAATATCCATGCCTGCTGGAAGTGAAGTGGTGCATCAGCCAAAAATTAAAACCACCAGTGGTTGACTCGTAGGTTTACCATTGTGTGCGTTTTACAATCATTTAATACCTTTGATTGTAGGACTCCTTTGCTGTCAATTAGTGGACGAGGTCTTATGAGTCACCTCACCACCCAGCCCGAAAGTTGGCTCTGGGATCAGCCTATGGAAAGTATAGTTCGTAACCAAGGTACTGACGAGAACCTTTAGTACTTTCTGAAGAGGGCAACGAGACCACAACATAACGCCCGTTATCCGTGGCTTCCGGACTCACAATGAGTCTCTCGTGGAGGCCGTAGTTCCTCTTTTTCGACCCCCTTCTCATTCGTGTACTATAAACTCAGCCGGACTCCAGCAAACTTACGTTTACTCACTACAGCCGTAAACTAAAATCGCGTTACTTTTAAAGGTAAATAGTTAACTTTAAAAGATGGAGAGAAATGTCATTCGTAAATTAAATATCTTGTTAATGTTAAAGGCATTTAGTTAAATTTACAAGGGAGGGGGCACGTTCCACCACTTGGGGACGCTATTTTGAGTTTTATAAGCCCGCTTTCAGTAAGAATTGGTTCATTCAACCTAGATTATGATTCAGCTACTTTCTGTATTATGGAAATTTATCTTATAATTTCGGATTATATAATCATATAATTCTATATCTTGGACCAAAACTCATACTTATCGAGCCTATATATGGGCTCGATTATTATGAGTTTTGGTTCATTCAACTTGTTTTTGAATTGTCTACGGCGTGCGTGGAGCACTTCCGGTATGCACTGCTTTAGTCAGCTGGGACACAGGTTACAGGTTCGGAAAGAGGTTTGTTGGGAACACAAAAGACGCTGTCGAAGGCACTAGGTTCCCGGACACTAACTTCATTTGAAACACTCTATGCTGTCGAAGGCGGTGAAAAATTCGATACTATAGGTTAAAAAAGATTTCCCGAAGATATAAAATAATACAAACTTGAGTTTTATTTAATTTTATTACAACGGGTCCGGTCAATGCCTGGCGGATCATTTATATTATATAAAAAAAATCTAATAAATGAACAGATAAAAATATTAAAAACAAGAGTTGGAAATTTCCAGAAAATCCTACTCGTCAAAGATGTCTTTTATCATCTAGCAAAACACAACACACGGCTTTTATCCGCTCATATGTATAAGAGTGACTCCTATATATGTGAGCAAATTTCTACCTCCCTCAGTACTGATGACGGCACACTATATGCTGCCAAAACCGGTCTACTGTTGATTTAATATATTTGGTGTCTTTTAACGTTGCTCACATTTTGCATTACATTATGTTGCACCAAGCATTATCTCAATAATTAAAACCAAAATGTTTTAATCGGTATATTTATCGATCTTGTAGGCGGTATTTTTAAAAAGGATATTTTTTTCTTCTAAAGCATTTACTTAAAAAACCTCTTCCCCTTTTTTTTCATACAAAGCGATATCATTTTCATTTCACTAGATCTGAAATTACAAATGAAACTTTAGAAAAATAATATGTTTTTGACTATTAATGTTTTACATCAAGAATCACGCAAACTACCAAATGTCCAAATGTATTTTTCGCTGTTTATGTTTAACTACATTACGAGGTGGAACACATCGAAATTCAGCATTTTAAAAAAGGTTTCAAAATATCCTTTTCAATGATTCTTCGTTTCCGTTTCACATCATCTGAAATGCATCAATTATTTTTAGCTAATTATTTTTATGTAAAAACGAAGAAATTATTCTTCAATTATAATTGGACAATCTGCAGATGAGAACTCAACTGATAATTTCTTTGTGTGGTTTCCTTGTTCCCTTTCCATAATCGGGATCACATCCTCTTTTCAACATTTGGAGATACAATGATTGTTATAAGGTAACTTGCACAATGGATCCTTAAGGCCCCTGTCCTCGCTCGAGGAAACGCTCGCGAGCTAATGCTATTCCTATGGAGAAGCATTTTTCTAATAACTCTTTCGCATTTTAACATTTTTGAAAAATTCTTTTGCATTGGATAGCTGTGGTGAATGCCGACAGCGCACCTTTTTTACTTTTTCGATTTTGGTTGCAGATATTATTTTTAAAAAGCACTTTCAGTTTCGAAACCGGTTTTGAAAGTGAAACTAACTTTGTAAAAAATATCTGCAACCAAAATCGAAAAAGTAAAAAAGCGTGCTGTCGCCATGCATCTCAGCTATCCAAAGCAAAAAAAAAAAAAAAAAAAAAAAAAAAAAAATCAAAAAATTCAAAAATGTCAAAATGCGAAAGAATTATTAGAAAAATGCTTCCCTATAGGAATAGCATTAGCTCGCGAGCGTTTCCTCGAGCGAGGACAGGGACCTTAAAAATAATGGAATAAAGTTCCTACCATATTCTGATGCAAAACATATTTCAATGAATTTAACAGGATATTAATATATTAATTTTACATTCAACATAAACTGAATATATGTCTTTTTGTTGGCAGAAAAGGAATACAATTTCCAATTGAATAGTATTGCTACGGCGCTGCATCAGATTGTCACGTAGCATGAAAATTCCTCAGCTGCCTCTTTGCCCGGGCAGGAAAGAGACAAGAGGTCTGCACAGGCCCAGGCCTGGCCCGTCGCCCGTACCCGGACGGGCGGAATGGTTCCAAATTTTCTAACGGGCCGTACGGGCCAGGCCGGGCTAATAAAAATATTTAGCGGACCTACCGGCCCGTTATAAAGATTTCAGGAGAAACGATTAATTATGAGCTATTTTCAACGAATGGCTTTAACGAGAATAAGTATAAATATGCTTCACGAGCCGATACTAGTTTGACAACATCAGTATAGAAATGTATTTTGTAAAGTGCAGAGATCGGCATCGGACAGTTACTTGTTGCTTGTTTTCACTGATTTTTGTACGGAGCGGGACGGGCTTGGTCCACTTTTTGAGTTTTACAAAGAGACTGGCCGAAGTAACTTTTCTGTGGACCGGACCCGGTCTGGAAATTCCGGCCCGTGCAGACCTCTAAAACAGACGTAAAAAGCGTTGTACGAGCGGTATCCCAGCACCAGGTGAAAATTAAATAGGCGCTTCATCAACAGCATTGGATATCGCTACAAAATATCTAACGATAGAATAGATAGAAAAAAATGAGTACATTTTCAAATTGAATATTATTCAAGGGTAATTGAAACTTGTGGTAAAGGTTTACACGGACAAGAATTGCCAATCCTGGACCCTGTTCGGCCCGTTTATATTTTCGCAGTTCACTTCCCGATCCATAAAAAAATCAGTGATCTTGACCCGGCTCGAGTCTGCTGAAAAAAATGAAGTCCAAGCTCAGTATGAAACAGATCTCTACTCTAAGCTGCGGGCATGTGATACTTTTGCCAGTGTTGAATTCAGATACTTTTCTCAGGGAGGGATTTCTGTGCCTCTGGGGGGGGGTGTACTTTTTACCATTGAAAACACAAAATCTCAAATCTTCATGGGGGGGGGGTTCTCATTGCTCCGGGGGCAATGAAATCAGCATTGATTTCTGCATTGATGTTGTAAAATTAGTATCCGCTTGTGCAATGCATTTATATAGGGTGTATCTGAAAAAGTGGATAAAACTTTACGGGCAGGGCCGTAGCTAGAAGGGAATAATAGGAAAAGGGGGCCCAAGAAAATGTAGGAGGGACTCATATTTTCTCTCCTCTCTCTCTTTCTTATGCAGAAAGACAAATGAGTGCCTATTCACAACGTAGGTACTGTGTTTCTTATTAAACTGTTGTAATAACTTCATTTTATGCTAACAAAATAATATGGTGACGAAAAATTCGAGTGTATAACTAATGCAATATTAAGCATCATGTTAGCTTCATATGTGCAAATAGGATGGACAAATGTTTAAACACTTATTTTAGTTACAGTATTTTAGTTTAGTATTTCTGCAAAACTGTGGAAGAGCTTCAAAACTAAATTAGAATTTTGAACAGAATTTCATTTGGATTTTCGGAACAAAATTCATTGAGTGACCACCTTGGAATCTTTTTCTGGGAAAACTCTTTTTTTTTGGGGGGGGGGGGGGTGGTCAGCTTCCCTAGCTACGGCCCTGTATACGGGTGATAGAATGCAGGTGAACGAGCAAATTTCATCATAGAATGTATGATCGGAATGCAAGTGGTGAGAAGTTAAAAGATAATTTTCCACTGTCGCAGTTAAAAAATTAACATAAGAATGAGAGGAGATACTTCAGAAAACTTTTTATTAACAGAAATGTAATTAATGTATATACTCAAAGGAATTGCTCAAAAGATTTTCTGCAAGTTGTAATGCACGCTTCACACCTGTACAATAAAAACTGACACATTTGCAAAGACATCAGGCAATTGCCGAATATTGCCGACAATCGTTGCGACTAGATGCATTATAACCAGGGCCGTAGATAGAAATGAATAATTGGAGGGGGGGGGGGGGGCTCATATTTTCTCTCATGCAGAAAGATAAATTTGTGCATATCCACACTGTTATTACTATGGTTTCTCTTTAAACTGTTATAATAACTTCCCCCGGCGCAGAATCGGCGCAACGCTGCGGCGCACGTCACAGACTCTTGAGAACGTCTGTATAGACTATTTTTCAATTGTTTAGAAAAAAAAATTGCTAGAGATTATTTGTAATGTACCATCACCGTACCACATGCGATTGACGAAGATCCGATTCACGTAAACCTCTTCAGTCCCCGAATACCCAAATGGGTCCATCAGTTTTGTCCCATTTTATTATTGATACTCAAATATAAATGAAATTTCGATATAAGAATAATATGTTTCGAATTCTAAGATTCGAGCTAATGAAAATAAAACAAAAATCTCGCTCTGAAGTCAAACGAGAGAAGAAATAATTCAGCAATAATTAAAAATACTGTAATAATCGCCAGTAGCGAAGAGGTTAAACTATAAATCAGGGGCGATTATGTCCCGAGTTTTCCAAAAAATTAATCCAATCATTTCTAAAAATTAAAAAAATAAAAATGAATTACAAATCCGAAAACTTTGACATAAAATATATTGCGAATTTCGGTAAATGGTCACCAAAAGACAGTCAATTTCTTTAATTGATCGAAGAAAAATCGCCAATTTTGCAATAGATCTTGGAAAATACGCGAATTTCGTCAGAAGATCACGAAAAAAACAACAAATATCGTCAAAAGATACTGAAAAAACAGCAAATTTCAACACAAAGATCCCGAAAAAAAGGCAAATTTTATAAACAGATCGCGAAAAAACGGCAAATTTCGTCAAAAGATTGAGAGAAAACGACAAATTCTGTCAAAAGATTGTGAGAAAACGACAATTTTTGTCCAGGTATCACGAAATAAACGCGAATTTTGCTAAAAGATGATGGAAAAACGCAAACTTTTTCCAGGGATCTTGCTAAAAGGCAAATTTTGACAAAAAATCTCGAAAAAAAGGACAAATTTTGTAAAAAAAAAAAAAAAAAAAAAAAAAAAAAACACGAAAAAGAGGCAAATTTCATCAAAAGATTACGAGAAAACGGCTCGCCAAAAGATCGCGAAAAAACGATAATTTTGTCAAAATATCAGCAAAAAAAAAAACTGTGTCAAAGGATTGCGAAGAAAGGCAAATTTCGTCAAATAACGCAGAAAAACAACAATTTTTGACAAAATATCCCGAAAAAACGTTGAATTTTGTAAACAAATCACAAAAAAACCAGAAAATTTTGTCAAAAAATCGCGAAAAAACGGCAAATTTCTTAAAAAATTGCTAAAAAACCACAAAATTCGTAAAAAAAAATAATTAAATAAAAATAAATAAATAAAAACGAGAAAACAGCAAATTTTGTCAAAAGATCGCGAAAAGACAATAGATTTCTTTAACAGATCGTGTAAAAATGGCAAATTTAGTATAAAGATTGCGAAGATACGGCAAATTTCGTCAAAACATCGCGAAGAAACGTTAAATTTTGTCAAAAGATCTTGAAAAACGGCAAATTTCATCAGTGGGGTGAAAAAAAAAAAAAAAAAAAAAAGAAAGAAAACATAGTGCCGGGAATGGATTTTCTCCCCCTTTCGGAAAATATATGATGGCGTTAAAAATTCTGACGATAAAAAGTAACTCTAGAAAAAAAAAAAAAAAACTTTCCTTTTATGTTAACCACAAATACTTGGGGGATTTGAGTGCATGTAATGTAGTACGAAAGTCTGGAAAGAGGATATTTGGAATTAAGTTATGCAGACTGTTTTTAAAAATTCTACTTGTGTTGCAGACTGCGGAAAAAAATTCTGCTGCTGGAAACTTCATTTAATGCTAAGAAAATAATAGGATGATGAAAAATTCGAGTGTATAGTTAGTGCAATATTAAACATCATGTCAGCTCTCCCTATGTGCAAATAGGATGAGCAAGTGTTGAAACAGTAGTAAGAATTTAGTATTTTTGCAAAACTGTGAAAGGTCTACAAAACTAAATTGGATTTTTAAATAGAATTTCATTTGGATTTTCGGTACATAAATTCATTAAGTGACCTTGGAATTTTTTCAGGGGAGGGGACTCAAAATGTTTTAGGGAGGGGGGAGGCCTGAGCCGCCCATAGCGCCCCCTTAGCTACGGCCCTAATTACAACTAGCGGGAGATCTATTAAGCAATTTCTCTGAACATGTACATTAATTAAATTCCTGTTAATAAAAGATTTTCTGAAATACTTCTTCTCATTCTTGTATTAATTTTTTAAAAGCAACAGTGTAGGAAAATATCTTTTAACCTCTCACCGCTTGCGTTCCGACCATACATTATATGATGAAATTTTCTCATATAGCTGCATTCTATCATTCCGCAAAGTTTTGCCACCCCCTCCCCCTTTTTCAGATATACTCGTTATTTATTCTCACGAAAGTCAAATCAATAGAAAATGGCTTTATATTTTATTTGTTTCGTCTAAACTTTTGTATCGACTGGTCGGCTCGCTTATTATTATTTTTTTCTCAACCTGGCTGGCTTGTTTAATTTTTTTTTTCTGTCCGGCCTAAACCTTTTTTTTTTTTTAATCGGTTTATCCGGCCAGTTTGTAACTTTATCTTTATGAGGCCAGATCGTATAAATATTTGTGGATATTTAAGAAGTTTATTTTTATTGGTGCTTCAGTGACGTAGCAAGGATGGGTGACACCCGGGGAGGATGAAAATGGTGTCATTCCCCCTCCCTTCTGATCCGCCATATTTTTTTTAAATCACAATTCTAATTTATTATAACAATGACCATACAATTTCTTATTTACCTTTTGCCCTCCTGCATAAAAGAACCGCAGGAATGTCTCATCACTCAACCCATAGTCCGCATAAGTCAATGTAGTATCTATATGTAGAGGAAAATTCTTTCTTTTAAAATTTACTCTTGCTACCCACTCGTTGGATACGTAGGCTTTTGTTCCCTGGCCATGTCTTATTTAGACTGTATAAATTTTCACATTCTCAAAGTAAAGAAAACTAACTCTATTGCATCGTACTCTAAAAATTTCATTTTATTTCAGAATTCCTTTCCAAAATCTTATAGGATTATATTTTTTTTATTTACAAATAAAGATTGGGCTGTCACCCCTTAGAGGGTGACACCCGGGGCGGACCGCCCCATCCGATCCCCTCTTGCTACGCCACTGTGGTGCTTTTCTGTTATTTAATTCAGTACTGAATTTAGACACTTTCCTCCGGGAGATACTTCTGTGGTTCCAGGGAGACATTATAGTAGAGTTCTAGAGGGAAATTGCATTTTTTTTATGGTTGAAAATACAAAACCTTCCGGGGGGTGTCCCCGTCGCGCCACCCCCTGAATTCAACACTGATTTAACATTTTAACATTTCCATTTATCTTAATTCTTTCTATAGGCATGCATTTTTACTTTTGTTGGTTTGTACCCCTCCCCCCCCCCTTTTTTTCCCGCTAATAATCGTCTAAAGTAGTTATTTTATTTATGTAATTTATTATTTTTAAAAATATAAGATCTGAATGTAGATCATTAGATGAAACCTAGGCCATTCTGCTGCGCATTTTGATTGTGTGTAAAATAAATAAATTAAGGACCCGAGAACATTTTTTATTGCTATAGCATATTTTTTACTTAGGGCTTAGGGCATAAGAAGATGTAAATTTTGCTTTATATGCTATTTTAGATTCTTGCCAACCATTCAGAACGAATTTACTTAAAAAGAAAAAAGAAAGAAAGCAATATCTTATTTATCAATTTTTGTATAAAACAGATATTTTGTTTTGTTTTTGATACTTTAAAGTGTGAAGGAAAGGAATAATAATAAAAAAAATCTTTGCAAAAGACTGAAAAACCAATTTAAAAAAATGTTACAATGATAATGTCAGTTATGTTGTATAACATATAAAAAGAAACTAAAAGGAGAAAGCACAAACATTTAGAATAATTTTAGAAATCAGCGACTGAGGGGCGTTTTATACATAAATATATATTAATTGTAAATTGCTATGGGGTGGGGTGTCTGGAATAATTATTGGCTCCTTTTACGAAGCCTTAAAATAGCCGCATGCTAAATTTATTCTTTTTTTTCACATTACTTTTTTTTTTTATGTCCGTGCATCGAAAACAACTGAATGATATTCATGTAAAGCAATGAATTTAATCACGTTAATTAAATGAATAATGATGATTTAAACTTTCACTCAGATTTCCCTCCCGGCGTGTCTTATAATTTAAAACGCACGCGCGCGTTTGTGTATAATGAGGGGAGGGGGGTGTCCGTTTTATAAACAGATACATTTTATAGTACACTCAGTGTTTTGAAAAAGTAAACATTTTTTAATTTTAATTTTAAACTATTCATTTTCATACTCTAATATGCAATGTACTGTGTGTATATGAGAGTACGAAAATAAATGCTGTAAATTTGAAATAAAATTGTATTTTAAAAGTTTGAGTATATTGTAAAACTATCTCTCCATAAAACTAATTCCCGTCTCCTTTCTCGACACACAATTCGAACTTTGCATCTTTACAAATAAATTGATTTTATTCTGCTCGTGTGAAAATAATTATGTTCTTTGAGAGAGGATCACAATCTGAAGACCCTCCAAGATAAACAATATAAAATAATTGAAGTAAAACAAATTTATATTTTTATTTATCTAAACAAATATATATAAATATATTTTATTTAATTTGGTTCAGTTTTACGGAAATAAGGAGTATTTAGATTAAAATTGTTATAAAATTGAAAATTAATGATTCTAATAAAGAAACTTTATTTATATTAGTGATAATGAAAGTAAATGTTATGTTATATTTTATTTCTCACTCTTAAAATGTTCTATAATCAATAGCTATGAGGGCAAAAACATTGTTGGAACGTTTATCAACAGACAAGTATAATAAAAGTATTTTTCTGTACACTCAATCATCTGGGCTGTACAGAAAAGACAACTTTTACTTATGACAATGCAACAAAAGACAGGAAGTTTCCTCTCGGAAGTTTCCAACTTGTATTACTTCTTTTTTACAACTGCAACTGCATCTGTAATCTGCTTTCTGGCGGTTTTATGATAGCACAGATAGTGGGATAAGAACGCCAAACTAGCAACCCACCGCTTTAAGTAAGAACCAATCATTATTGAGGGATATATGGAAACTTCCTGAGATTAATGTCGCGTATTTTTTTGTTTCTGACTGCAAATGTGATATAGGGTGTTTTAACCATAAAATAACTATGAAAATTACGATAAAAAATTATACTGCTGTTGCAACATGGCGTTGGATTGCAAATGATGATAGTTGCGGCATTTGCAGGATGCCTTTTGATGGTTGTTGTCCTGATTGTAAGATGCCCGGTGATGATTGTCCATTAGTTTGGGGACGTTGTTCTCACTGTTTTCATATTCACTGCATTATGAAATGGTTGACATCTCAACAAGTGCATCAGCTTTGTCCTATGTGTCGGCAGGAGTGGAAATTTAAGGAATAATGTGACAACCTTGGTGTAAATAATTCCTATCTGATTACTTACTTTTATTTAAAATGACACTTATGCGTGTGACGAACTCCTCTTAAATTCTGATATGAAACAAATAGATTAGTTGATCTTGTACCTGTTGATAATTGATGTCGAATGTTATTTTCTAATAAAATTTCTTTTATCTTATATAATAGAATAATGTTTGATTATTGAAACTGTTAATATAAGGGTTATTCTCTGCAATAGTGCAAAAAGTGAATCCCAGCCATATAAATGCTCTAAATTTCATTTTATTTTTATTTATTTATACTTTGTTTAGAAGGTCTAAAGTTTGTTTATTAGGGGCAGGGCGTAAACTTTAAAAATAAACAAATTTAATATTTAAAAATGTAAGATATATCATGCAAATATCATTCCCTCACCTCTCCCCTACTCATACTATCATACTTTACTGCCTGATTTTTTCCATTCAGAAGTAAAAATAATTAAAAACACCCTAAGCAAAATAAACTTCTTAATTGGTACCTTACAAAAAATAATAAAAATATTATTTTTTACTATAATTATGTAGTCTACTCAATCAATTATATGTCTCCCCATGTTAGACCATCATTCCCTCACACCTTGCTATTATCGCAAATATCCTATCACTAAAGATGAGCAGCAGTCTAGCATTCTTCACAGAGAGGAAGCTAATTTGAGTACTTGTCAGTCCAGCAACATAAATTGGTGGTGTAAGTTTTTGTTAATTTTCTAGAAATTTTTTTCAATCAGAAAATCAGGGAGTATTTTTATTAGCAGTCATTCACACAGAATGCTAAATTCACTCACACAGAATGCTAAATTTTTAGCAATTTTCAAAATTTTTAATTTTATCATACATTATATATTAAGTGTTCTTCTTTAAGGAATCAGTTCAGTTTTTTCCATAATTTAGCATTTTACATGACAATTAGTAAAAACATCTTAATTTCATCATTCCCTCACTCGTCATTCCCTCACATTTATTGTTATGAGTTAATGATAAAGTGAATGGGGAATATGTACTTTTTTAAAAAATTTATAACGATTTCTGCTGCTATTAAAATCTTCAACAATTGACCAATTACTAGCAATTTATCCAATTTTTATGAAAATTTACCAATGTAACATTCAAGTCAGACTGCTTGGTCAAATTTGCAGTATTGTAGAGAATAACCCATAATTCATCTACATATGCTCAATAGGTATTTATTTCTATTAATATGTTTTACAATCAAGTTATTTGCATGCCAAATATTAGCTGTGCTGTATTTGTTTTACAGACCTTTATCAATGCATTAGAGTCAAAAAATGTAAGTGAATGACATTTATACTGAAACATTTCTGAATTTAAAAACTTTTTTTAAGAAGTAAATAAAATAAAATTTGTTCTTGTTTTTTATTAAAAATTATAATAGGTATTAATTAGAGTAATTAAAATCAGTTGTAATTTGATTTCTTACTTCATTAACAAAGCAATAGAATTACATTAAATTATTAATCATAATTTATAAGCTTCTTATAATAAAAATTTGTTTATATTATTAAAAGTCTGGTGTTTTTGGTAAATCTTTCATTCATCACCAAGTATTGATTTTAAACATGAGCGATTTTGTCAAAAATGTAATTTAAAAATAATGCAAATGTTTGTGTAAAAACAAAACAGGGTGCTACTTAGTTATCCTGTCAACCAATTTCGCCAAAATTTACAAATTGCCAAATTAATAGCCAAATAATGCCTATTGACATAATTTTTATTTTAAATAACCAAAAAGGAAATAATTAGTAGAATATTAATAAAAATACAAATAAAAAGACTAAATAAAAACCACTTAATGATGTTTTAAACATGTGTATCATATTTAATGTCATCGAATGTGACATTCATGTTCATTCATTATTGGCATTTAATCTTATTGTTTGGTGATGGTTTTTTGGTTAATGGGATAACAAAGTAGTACCCAAAATAGTAAATACTGTGGTAGCAAATCACACTTTCTTAAGCATCAAAGAGTTTCTTCTAAATAAAGAATTCAACTTTTTATTAAGCAATTTTGCACATTCTCTGAATCAATGCAAAAAGAGAGAAATAAAGGTAGCATAATAACAGGGTGTAGGAGAGCGGAAGCAGGGTCTTTTAAATTTAAAAATCAGACATTTTGTTTATTCAAATTCCTGGAGTTTGTTTTGGAGGATCTATTCAAAGGTAAGCTTTTATTATGAGTATGTAAAGTAGTAATCTAAATTGAGTTGTTTTAAGTATCTTTCCAGAGTGATATAGATTGTTTAGACTTTACACTTTACAACAGAAATTATGTTTCCATAAGGTTCTTTTTGTCATAAAATATTTTGCTTTAGTTATACTAAAGTTTGATGTGTATGTATTTAACATGGAGAATCTTCCCCTCCTTAAACAATCAAATCATCCAAAGAAAACTTTGTTTTGAAAATTTAATCACTGAATTTCACAAAGTTTAACAAATATATTTAGTTTTATGTACTTTTAGGAAATTGTCTTTAATTTTCTTTTTTTAGTGGATGAACTGATAAACATTTATTGTTATTTCAGTTATATTTTTAATATTTTCTAACTTACAAAAAGAAAAGTCATAAACACAGCTTTTTTCATTTTATTGTATAATTAGCTCTCCACTTATGTATCTTAAATTATATAAGTTTTGTGCTATGTTATATACAGGTGGGATAAATCTTGCCTTTTTTCTTATTTCCCACTTTGGTACACCTGTTTTCTGAAATATGTCATTTGTAGGGATGCACCGGATATTGATTTTGCTGGATATCGGATACCGGATATCCGGTATCCGATTTGCCTGCCGGATTCGGATATCCGGTACTGAATATGTTTTTAGTTATGGTGAATGTTTGTTTATTTCTTTATGCAATGCCATCTCAAATAATAAATTGCAAACATGTTTCACACACCATTACAACTTTTAAACATATTGGAATATAATTTACAGAAACTATATATCTTTGACTATCAGGGCTTGAAATTCAGGTTTTCCCAGGCAGAGAGTTTTCTGCAGGGGTGTTAAACTATATGAGAAGGAAGAAATTAAAAAAAAAAAAAAAAAAAAAACCTATTATTTTTTACATGCCATTTAAATATTTATTTTATACCAGCATGACAAAATTCCATTAAAATAATTTAAATCAACAACTCAAGATAATTATCCAAAATGTCTATTTTAATTAAAACAAACGAAAAGAATCAAGCTTTATATATATCATATCTATTAGTGTTATGAACAATTAATAATTGAGTTGCTAAATGAATATTTTAATTTAGATTTTATTCGATTTTGTGTGGTTTAGAATCTTTTGTAAGTTACACTTTTTTATTTTTATTTTATTTATTTATTTTGTAAAATCTGCTAGGCATTCATTTCTAATTTACTTGCAAGAATAATACATTTAGATGATTGTATTGTCAATATCCTGCGGTGATTGCATACCACTTAGTGGAATTATCGTCAATACTGTAATTTCTGACCAGGGTTGGAAAAAAAATCATGATTTTTTAAAAAAAATCAAAAAATCGGATTTATTTGATTTAAATCAGATTTTTTTGATTTAAATCGGATTTATTTGATTTTTTTAGATTTCTATTTTTAATTATTATGTTTTTTAATTTTTACAATACATGGAGCAGTTTTTTATAAAAATATAACTAAAAACGAATAAATAATGTTTATAATTTATAAAAATAATATAAGAAATAATTATATAGTTCAGTAAATACTATATTCTAATTACTGATTGGTACTAAAAATTAAACATATAGGCCTTAATCTAAAACCATTCTATTATTTTGTAATTGAATTGTGCACACTAAATAAGAAATAAATTTAAATAGGTTGTAAATGAATAAAAAAAATAAATGTTCATTTAATGCAAGCTATTTATTAAAGGATAGAAATCACTATTAATTCAATAATTTTTAAGCAAATAGAAATAAATCAGAGATTTAATTGTTTGAACAAAAACACTAATTTATAAGCTTTGTCCACTTCTAATTTATTACGAAGACTTGCATGAAATAGTCCAAAAGAAGACTAGTCGTTGGAGGCCACCGTAATACTTACCCATCATGGATATGTATATGAAAATAAAACTTGTGAAAACTATTTATACAATGCATTGCAATTCATAAACAAAATTTAAATATTGTTAATATACATAGTAATCAGTATTCTCGCTGTCGCTCGCCATTTCGCCAAATTGCGACTAAATTCTTCATTTGGCGAGTAAACAAACGATTAGATTCGCCAAATTGCTAGTGCTCAATTTTTGTTTTTTCCTTTTTTTTTCATACATATGCATTTATACATATTTTTAATATATACATATTTTGGTACTACTAGGTTATCCCATCGACCAAAAAATTATCACCAAACTATAAGATTAAATGCCAATAATGGAGGATCGTGAATGTCACATTCAATGACATTAAATAAGATTCACGTGTTTAAAATGTCATTAAGTGATTTTTATTTCAACTTTTTATTAATATTCTACTAATTATTTGTTTTTTTCGTTATTTAAAATAAAAATTATGTCAATATGCATAATTTGGCTATTAGTTTGGCGATTTGTATAATTTGGCAAAATTGGTCGACGGGACATATTTGTAGCGAATAGTTGAATTTTAATTTATAGCAATCATTGTCGCAGTTATAAAAACTGGGGTTATTTTAGAACATATTGAATAAAAGGGGGTACATTAAAGGATTAAAGATAATTTTTTTAGTTTTACACGGCGAATCTATTTGGTTAACACTCTTTTCATTTGGCGAATGTTTTTTATTTTTAATTAGCCAAATTACTAACATTGGTCAAATGTCAGCAAGAACACTGATAGTAATGCTCTATTAAAGAACTGCTGATTACCAATTTTGATAAATATATAAAACGCTAAACTACTAGTACCGAACTGCATAAAAGAAACATCCTTATAACTCCAAAAATAATAATTATATTAACTAACAATTAAATGTGTTGGATTAAGCATCTAATTTCCAATTAAAATAAACCTCTGAATTGAAATTTGAATGAAATACAGGGTCATGAAAAATTGAAGAATGTGCAAAACAGGATTACAAATATCTCGGCAACTAATTATCCGATCAACTTCGTTTTATAATCAAAATGTGTGTTATTTTATTGCTTTTTACGTCCATTCCTTAGAACAAAAAATTTCGAAAATTTTTATACACCTTTCCTGAGAACGAATTTTTCGAGAGTCCGAAAAAAATAGTTCCGGATAATCGAGGTTGCTGATATTAAATAGGCTTCGTTCCATTCTTACATACTAACTACATACAAAATTTGAAGTCTCTATCTCTATTTTTTCGGGAGATACAGCGTTTACAGACAGACGGACGGCAAAAATATGTTTTTCGGAATCTCCACTATCTAAAACGTGTAAATCCGTCAAAATTTTTTTCCGATTTTCAAAGCGATTGCAAGACTTACCCTATACTACGTATGATAAGTAAGTAAAAATTGTCTTTCTACTGCAACAGATGAAGCCATGGCTGTTGTTATTTGGTAAATAATTTCAATTTCACTGATTATCTCTTTACCTCCCATTATGTAAATGAACTTTCACCAATCATAATCTGTCATAATATCTGAAACTGTTTTTTCTCAAGCAATGATAATTTCTGGAATGGGCCATTTTTTGCTTGAAAATGTGCTACAGTGGTGAAAAGATTTGGGCAATTTTCTTTATTAAATGCCAAATCTTCATTATTTTCCTCTACATTAAGTGAAATTTCATTTTAATTTAAAACAGAGTAACTTAATAAAATGCTAGCAAAATGACAGCCATTAATAGCTTGTTCATATTTTGCTTTAAATGTTATAACTCAGACTTGCCAAGTTCTGAAAGTTAAAAATCAGGAGATATTTTTGTCAATGAAAACTTGTTAATTTGTTGATGTAAACATCTTTAGCAAAAGTTTAAGTTTATATTATATTATAAAAAAAGGGATGTTTTGTTATTCATTAACTTATATAAAACTGTACTATAGTAAAGATCATAAATAAGTTTTAATAGAGAAATTATTAATAATTCAATACATGACCATAGTAACAATAACAAAGCTTAAAGATTCATCGTTTATAGTGCATCTGGATGTAATTCATCACATAAAATACTACTGGTCAAACATACTAAAGAACAATTACACCTGTACTAGAGCTTTTCTCACTGAATCACAGCACATCTGATTATTAAATAACAGAATATTTAAAAAGTGTGAAAAATCAGGAGAGTATGGAGAAACATCTGAAAATCAAAAGTCTTCTGTCAAAGTCAGGAGATTTAGCAACTCTTATCTTTATCTAATACATTTTCTAACTTTTTACCCAAAAATTTTAAAAATTCGTAAGCTTTGATTGTAATTTGATAGTGTAATATGACAAGTTTTAAAACTTAATCCTTGCATGTAGTATCCGATTTTTTGGGGAACATTAATGAATTTGTTTAATTATTAACTTGTGATACAAAAAAGATTCAAATCATTTAGTTGCCAAGATTGGTAAATGAAATATGATTTATAAAAAGTTTGTTTCGCCTCATCATCTAAAATTTATTACAAAAGAACAAATAAAGGATTAGGAGGGGGACACCTGGACTTAACCTGTACCTGCCATATTCTTTCTGATAGCAATCCTGAAAATACCAGAAAAACACCTGTTACTTATTTACACCTATTTCTTATTTCTCTGCTGATTAATTTCGAAAATGAAAAAAAAAATTGATTTAAATCAACTGATTTTTTTTAAAAAAATCAGTTGATTTAAATCTAGATTTAAATCTAGATTTAAATCTTGATTTAAATCGGTTGATTTAAATCATGCCAACCCTGTTTCTGACATTTTAGCTAATTGAATTGTGTTCTTCTATGCAATGGAATTTTAACCCCATATGAAATTCTGAAAAGGGCATAATCAGTAGGTTTCTTCTATTCCATGAGAAATGGTTTATTTAAAAAGGTCATGTCCTAATTTCTGTGAACTATGCACATAAACTATTTATTGTTTCTAAATGTGTTTCCTTAAAGTTTGCCATTTTTTTTTTTTCAATCATTTGGAAAGCGGTTGATGTTACCGGTTGAGAATGGACCTTGGTGTCTGCATTTTATTTTGTTTATTATTGGTCCAGGAAATCCATGACATATGTAGTAGTATGCGACTCTTATTACATGAGTCATGTTTTGATCATCATAAAAATGTTTTTACTGATTTTCATTAACTCAATGGGAAACATTTAAACATCTTGCTTTGAACAATGGATGTCCTCATTTTATTTATTTTTTATTTTATTTTTTTACGAAATGCTTTAAATTTAGAAGAATTTTTATTTGAATAGGAAATCAAAAGGTCATTTTTAATAAAGAAGAAAATAAAAAGTTACAAAATGGGCAGATGCAAATTATCAGATAGGGAAAAAAAAAACGAATCCAAACAGAAACATCGTATGAAAGATTATCTTTTAAATGAAAAAAGAAGTATGATTATCAAGCCCATTGATTACAAAATGTGCGATGATTTCGAAAAATGAAAAAAAAATTAATGCTGAACCATTGATTTAAAAAAAAAATCTTTTTTTTTTTTTTCCAATGTGCAACACAAGATCTAATCTCATTTTGTTTAATGCTGATTCCAGGCTAAGTAGATAGAGCTCAGACTCTAGTGACCATTACTGCCCTTTTAGAAATTTCTTGTTTCGGCAAAAGAGACAAAAGAAATTCACGAAATACGGAACATAGGAAAAATATCGCTGATTTTGTCCACCATGGCAAAAATAAATTTTTAAAATAGTCAATCGGTCTGAAAAAAATTTGAAGTTTGAGGGAACTTGGGCAGTGGGAAAATATAGCGAAATTCATCAGTCATTTACAGTAAAATATTGTGAAATTTGTTAGCCTGTCACAAGCAAATATCATAAAAATCATCAGTAGGTAACAGAGAAAAAACACAAATTTTTCAGCTGGATACAGGAAAATAATTATTAATTTCAGCAGAATGTCACTAAAACAAAAAGGGAAATTTTCCAATCAGTCGCAGATTAAAATAGCTAAATTTGTCACATTAAGTTGAGAAAAAAAATTGTGAAATTTGGCAATCGGTCTCGAGAAAAAAGTTGCAAAAGTTTGCGAGGAGAACAAGCGAGAAAATTGTGAGAAAAATTACAAAGTTTTTCAATCAAATGCAAAAAACCAATCATGAATTTTGTATAATTGCCGTAAGAGAAAACTGTGAGATTTGCCAATGGACAGCGGAAATGTCGCCATTTAACAAAAAAAATAAATAAATAAATAAAATAAAATTTAAAAAGGGATTTTTTTTTTTTTTTTTTGGAAACAGGAATGTCTTGGCCATAAGATTTTTTAAGGCATGAATCCAGCCATCCCATGCCAAAGTTCAAGCACTGTATGTGTATATTAATAATATTGAATAAAAAATGTACTTCAAACATTTAAATATTCTGCTTATTTGTCAATGAAGCGCTGATAATAGCAAATAATTACAATGAAATGCTGATAATTGCTAATAATTTGTACAATGAAATGCAGATAATTTATAGAACAAATTTTACCATTTATCAATATGTTTATTTTATAATTGTAAAGTAATTTCACAAAGAAATACATAGCTTCCATTTATAATGTAAACATAAAAAGGCTTACAAATATACCAATGGTTGAAGAGTTATTTCCAAACATGGGTTTACTTAATGATTTTTTTCATGTTTTAATTATTTAATACTGTTTTACCTTAAGCTACATTTAATTTAATTTTTAGTTAAATCACTTTCAAATTTATAAGCAAAAAAAAAAAAAAAAAAAGAAAAAAAAAACTTTTAATTTTAAATATTTATAATGAAATCATGAAAATAACTAGTTGGATGCACCAATCCCAAAACTCTCTTCTATTCCATATATCTGAATGTTTCAAAAAATATTTACAAATACAGTCGAGTCTCTATACAACGAAATCCATTGTTCAGTCAAAAAATTAGTTGAGTAGAAAACGGCAAAAAATTTTGTACTTTATAAGAAAGCATTATGCTTATCCCAAAGTAGTTTTTATGCAGATGCAGTAGAAGATAACACCAGCATAGATGACGTTTAGTAACAATTCTTCATTCAAATGTTCTCTCACAACAAAAAATGTTCCAAGTCGCCACAAACAACAAACATAAACTCTAAAAGTAATGAAAGTTAGTTTAGATAGATGAAAACCTGCTGAAAAAAACAACCTTTTCTGCAATTGCCCCCCCACCCTTCCTTATTGCTGACTTACTATCCAAACCAAGAAATAAACACCATTTTCAAGACGATAATAGAATAGTTTTATCTTTTAGGATGCTTTGTGATTATTGCAAATCGTTCCAATAGCAAGCAATTGTTTCACTCTTTTCCAAGAACGCAAGCTCACCTTGGCTAAAACAAAGTCAAATATAACCATGCAAAAATAATTTTTTTTTTTTTTTGGGGGGGGGGGGTTGAATGCTTTTTTTTAGACATAAGGAATAAGGTAGAGGATGCTATGTAGCTATGACTTATAAACGAGAAATCAATGAAAAAAATTTACTCTACAAATATCTAAAAAATTGACCGCTCCCAAAAAATTCGTTAAATAGAGAAATTCGCTGGATAAAGTTTCGTTGTAGAGAGAGTCAACTGTATTAATACTACTTCAATATTGTTAGTTCAGTACTATACCAACTTTTATTTTCATCTAGAATTTTTGCTGCAGTCACTTAATTAAAATAAGAATGAGTTAATCTCGATCATTATATTTATTAAAATCAATATTCTTTTCTGTTCTGCTATACATCAGTTGTTTGCGAATAGCCAATTTTAGAAAGATACGAAGTTTGCATTGAAATTTAAAATCAATATTCTTTTCTGTTCTGCTATACATCAGTTGTTTGCAAATAGCCAATTTTAGAAAGATACGAAGTTCGCATTGCTGCACGAACCGCCAATTCTCTGTAAGGATTATGAAAAATCAAAATTATTTTACAAAAATCATTATTACAGTACCATCTTTGGGCAAACTATTTTCAAATTGAAGGAAGACCAGACAGTCATTCCCAGAAATGTATCCAAAGAAATTTGGTTCAATTTTATGCATAACTTCATACAGTATTTGATGGTAGAACAATGAAAATGGCACAAAAATTGCAATTACAGCACCGCCTTACAGCGAAATGTTTCCATATTGAAGAAGAACCTGCTGGTTACAGTCAAAAATATGCACAAAATATTTGGATCATTCTATGCATAACTTCATACACTTTTTGATAGTATGATGGCGACACTGGGACAGACAGATGTTTTGAATAAACATGTTTTTGGGGATATTTGATCCCTAAAACACGCAAATTCGTCAAAAAAATTGATTACAATAATTTCTTCTTTAAAAGATAGAAGAAATTAAAAGTAGGTTTGTTTAGTTGTGTAACTTAAAAACCAATTAACCCATTGTTTAAATTAAAAGAAAGAAAGAAAAGTTGTAAAATCACAGTTTAATAAACAACTTCAAATTTTATGAAGATAGAAAACCAACGTTTAGAAATGCATGTAAGGTAGCAAACAGCTGTTTCGAATCTATTACCATTCGTTCCCATAATAGGCATATAAGACTGTGCTTCCCTGTCGCTTTGCTCAGCTTAGCTTTTTCTAGCATGCTGAGTCTTATACTGATGAAGAATCTCGATAGTAGATTCGAAACGGCTATTTTCTATTCTTTTCATGCATTATTTGTGCATTTCTCAATGTTGGTTTTTTATCTTTATACATTTTTGCACAAAAGCTTCATTTGCTATTTTGATTTCAAATTTTGTTTTACAATCTGAAAGTAGATACAATTTTCTAAAAGATGTAAACGTAAACTTTTAAATTTGTTACAGAGTTTAAATAGTTGGAAAGCTGGCAATTCTTTAAACTTTTGAGAAGTATCTTTTATTCATCGATAGGGAACTTGTAATAATATTTCAATCTTTTGCATTATAAACAAAAGTTTTTCGCATTGTTTGGGATCAAGCGATTACTGTTATTAATATATATTTGGTTTGTTGCATTCTGCCGGATATCCGATAGAGAAGTCGGATATCCGGTGATTGTGATTCGGATATCCGATGATATTTCAGATATTGAAAAATCAGCCGGATATCGGATATTGGCCGAATATCCGTTGCATCCCTAGTCATTTGATAGAAGACTCAAATGCAGAAAATTAATAAAATTTGATATAAAATACAAATATATTCAAAGTATATGTATATACAAACATATTGTAAGAATAGTACGTCTATATGAGACTTTTTTTTTTTTTTTTGAGCCAGGTTAAGGTCAGATATGCCGCATATACAATGATGCTGGTTATACTAATACTAATTACAGTAACTTTTATTTTTATCTTTCTGTATTTTAACAAAAGCCACCTGTACTTTATACCTGTCTTTGATTGCGAATACATTATATATTCTGTATTTGTAATTGTAATTGCAACATATATTTTAAGGAGCTACCTTAGTCATTCAGAGACACTCACAAATTAATGTTCTATTAAAATATCTCAAAACTGAGATTTTTACCATCCCAGATAATCGAATCCTGGTTAATCAAGAACAGGGTTGGCTTTTTACCGGTAAAAGCTGGTTTTTACAGGACATGGTAAAAACCTAACAACATACTATAAACACATAATCCTTGTCCTTAAACTATATTTTATTACTATTGAAAAAACTATTTTTGTGTAATTGGTGTGTATATATATAACACAAAAAGATAAACAATTAATCAGTTCTCTAAAGCTGTTGATATACTATAATCAGGGGTGCAAAAATACCGGGCGCCAGGTCGCCCGGGCGACTAAATTTTCGACACTGGCGCCTAGATATTTCTGACGAAAAAAAAATCGTATTTATAATCTTAAATAGTTATGTTTTTTTTTTTTTTTTTTTTTCCCATGTGAAAAGGAAAAAAAAACGAAGTTCTCTTGTACTGAATCGGACCGATATTTACAGAAATGTTGGGAAAATTAAGACATTGCAAATCGCTATCGGGAGGATCGCATAACATTATTTACCAACAACACGGCTTCCGCCATGATTGGTCGGATGGAGGCTTGCTTCGCCCTGCCGATAGTTTTGCCGGGAAAATAAGTTGAGAAGCTGTGCGCTGTTCGTATGTTGAACGTAGTAATGCGCATGCGCAATTGTATTCGGTCGGGCGCTGTTCTCCGGAATACAGGCATGTTTGGATGCTTAGTAGCGATAAAACCATGTGCTGCATGTTTCGTACTATTGATAAAAAATGAAGCGTTCAGCAGAATCAAATAGTAATGAAGCTAAAATTGTTAAACAAATGCGTTTAACCAATTTTTTTTCAAATGACAGATTTGATAAACAAACTTATTCTGAAGTGCCGACAAAAAATTTGGAAAATTTTCCAATTTCATCGAAAAATGTGGATGTATCACTTGAAAAGAATGTGCAGAAACGAAAGTTTAAAGAAGAATGGTGCAACATACTACCTTGGCTGGAGTATGATGCGAATACTGGTATAGCCAAATGCAGAACTTGTAATTTATTTCCCGATATCGCCGATTGCAATTCAAAAGTTGTAAGTGGATGTAGTGTTCCCTTCAAATTGGAAACTTTCAAGAAACACGATAAATCGTTCCAACATAAAAAATGCGCAGATGCTGAAAAAGCTTTAAATTCGCCGGAAACGACACCTTTTGCAACATGTTTGAAGAAGTGTGATGAAAATATGCTAAACCACCTGAAAAACATTTTCATCTGTGCATATTATATTGCCAAAAATAATAAGCCGTTTTCAGACATTGAAAGCATCCTAGAATTGGTAAAAAAATTGGGTGTAGAAATGAGAACAGAGTATAATAATCGAACACAATGTGCATCATTTGTTTCCCACATTGCAGAAGTTATTCGAAAAGAAATTATTTCTGAAATAAAAAATAAGAAATATATTAGCCTTTTGCTAGATGCCTCAACTGACAAAGGTAGCGTTGAAAATATTTTGCTGTATCTTCGATACGTTAAAAATTATGCGGTGCAAGACAGATTTTTATCTATCATTCCTCTAGATTCAGCAACTGCTGATGGATACTTTGAAACTGTCAAAGATAAATTAAATAATCTTGGTATTGCAGAACTACTGTATAACAATCAGCTTATCGGAATTGGAACAGATGGAGCTGCAACTATGATTGGAGTTGAAAATGGATTTGTCCAAAAAGTTAGACGAAATCTTAACCATTTAATTGGGATTCATTGTGTTGCACATAGGTTGCATTTAAGTATTCTGGATGTCGTAAAAGACATAAAAAGTATTGATGTAATCAATTGTGTGCTAAAAAAACTATATAAATTTTATAATTCGTCAAGTAAACGAATGAGAGAACTGATAAAGATTTCAGCAGTTTTAGAGGAAGAGATTTTGAAACTTCAATATCTCCATAATGTTAGATGGGTTGCCAGCAAAGTAGGTGCTTTAACTGCTCTTGTCAGGGATTGGAAATCAATCATAATTCACCTGGAAACAATTGCTGCTAATGAAAAGGGCAATGCTTCTGCAGAAGCTAAAGGTCTGTTAAAGCACTTGAAATGTTTTAAATTTATCCAAATAACACATTTTTTGTTAGATTTTTTGATAATTGTAAAAAAATTGTCTCTCATTTTCCAGAAAGAAGACATTGTCATTTCCAGCGTTCAGTCATTTGTTAAGAAAACTGTTGAAGATTTAAGTTTATTATCAACCGTACCTGGACATTATGAAGATATATTTGTCAAAAATACATCTCTTGAAGGCTGATGGGTGTAAAACCCCCACATCACTCAAACCAGACAATTCTGTAAAGAAAACGAACTATTGGAAATAAATTATAAAAAAAAGAAAGGAACAGAGGACAGTGGATTTACAACTCAGACAAGAAATTTATAGCGGCAATAAGACTGTGACGGACGCCCATAAATAAATGACAAAACAGAGACATTTTCATTATTGTGTATTTACGACAGGGCAAAAGGGGAAATCTCATCTCCGTGTGTGGTAATAATTATCAACAACATAGACATTCTGACGACTAGGCCTGTAGAAGCCCCTAGAAAATTAAAATTAGGGGGCGTTCAAGTTAATAGTCAATTTAAGGACAGCCAATGAGACTGGAAGGGGAAAAAAATATGTTAAAAAGAAAACTGTGAATGGTCGAAGGATATTCGACTACAGAATAATTAGTATACATTTGATTCTAGAATTTTTGAAATAACAGTCAGTCAGTCAGTCAGTCTACCAAGTGTGCTCGAGTGATAATCTTCGCCAATATGAGCCACGAAAGTGTGCCGGACTTCTACTCATGTGTCTGGATATGCATTTGCCTATGATGTCAGCAACTTTAGAGAAGGTATGCTTTTTACCGAATTATTCCCCCTTCTTTTGCCCACAACTATAGAGTATGATAAAAACAATTAAATAAGAGTGAAACACTTGCACGCCAATTGTCCCGCAGATTAATTCATTATGGTGATGATAACTCATAAATTTATGAAAGCAATTTTCAAGGTTGAAAATATTGTGTTACAAAGCATAAAATGTAATTATGCAGTAATGCCAACAGCTACAAAAAAATGAATAGATTTTTGATTTGATTATTTTGTATCTTTGCATTTATTTATGTGCATGTATATATTTAGTGTATTATGTGTGTTCTGTGTTGTACAAATAAATGTTTTTGTTTTATAAATGACAAAGCATGGTATTAATTTATGGAGTATGTGTCGAAATTACTCTAGGTGCATGCTGATCAACGTTTCATAGGGATCTGATAGCATCAAAAAAAACACAACGCATAAATTAATCTAATTTTTGTCATTTATAAAACAAAAACATTTATTTGTACAACACAGAAGACACATAATACACTAAATATATACATGCACATAAATAAATGCAAAGATACAAAATAATCAAATCAAAAATCTATTCATTTTTTTGTAGCTGTTGGCATTACTGCATAATTACATTTTATGCTTTGTAACACAATATTTTCAACCTTGAAAATTGCTTTCATAAATTTATGAGTTATCATCACCATAATGAATTAATCTGCGGGACAATTGGCGTGCAAGTGTTTCACTCTTATTTAATTGTTTTTATCATACTCTATAGTTGTGGGCAAAAGAAGGGGGAATAATTCGGTAAAAAGCATACCTTCTCTAAAGTTGCTGACATCATAGGCAAATGCATATCCAGACACATGAGTAGAAGTCCGGCACACTTTCGTGGCTCATATTGGCGAAGATTATCACTCGAGCACACTTGGTAGACTGACTGACTGACTGACTGTTATTTCAAAAATTCTAGAATCAAATGTATACTAATTATTCTGTAGTCGAATATCCTTCGACCATTCACAGTTTTCTTTTTAACATATTTTTTTCCCCTTCCAGTCTCATTGGCTGTCCTTAAATTGACTATTAACTTGAACGCCCCCTAATTTTAATTTTCTAGGGGCTTCTACAGGCCTAGTCGTCAGAATGTCTATGTTGTTGATAATTATTACCACACACGGAGATGAGATTTCCCCTTTTGCCCTGTCGTAAATACACAATAATGAAAATGTCTCTGTTTTGTCATTTATTTATGGGCGTCCGTCACAGTCTTATTGCCGCTATAAATTTCTTGTCTGAGTTGTAAATCCACTGTCCTCTGTTCCTTTCTTTTTTTTATAATTTATTTCCAATAGTTCGTTTTCTTTACAGAATTGTCTGGTTTGAGTGATGTGGGGGTTTTACACCCATCATCTATCCAACTTGAAAAAAAAATTTTCGAAAATCAATGTGCCTTTTCATTTCACTGGCTGATAATTGCAATTAAACTTGAAAAACTATAGTCAAATTTTGCCACCAGAGAAAAAAAATTTAACGAAAAAAAATTCTTTTTCATTACTGGGTGTGATATTGTTGATAAAAACTTTCTGCAAGTAAATCTTTACCGTGCATATCTATCTAAAAAAAAAATATAACGAAAGAAAAATCTGATATGTTTCCTAAATGCTTAATTTGAGGGGGGGGGGGTTATCTAGCAAAACATGAATAAAAGGGAGTGAAAATTTACAAGGAAGGCATGCGTAGCAGGTTATAGGTTAATACGGGTTACTTTCTAATAGTTTAACATAAGTTTCATGCAAAAGAAATATAATTTTTAAGACAAAAATACGAGAAAATAACATACCTGTGTGGCTTGCAAAGACCATAACATTCGCTATTCCCGTTACAAACAAGTTTTCCTCTATAGCGGGGTGGCTTATCGGACTTGTTTTCCAGGAAAGCTTATCCATTACGTTTTCAGGGTGTGAGGTACTAAACACGTCATTAGCACCTGTCAATCAAAATGCGCGCTACTGATAGGATGCGTTCTTTTTCGCGCTAGCTCGTTTTTTTTTTTTTTTTTCCTCTTTTTCTCATTTAAGAAAACGTTCGCTTCTCGTGTGAAGAGCAATAAGGTATGCTTTGAGCACATGTGTCTGCAGCGATGTCTTCTATACCTCCTCCACGAGAATGATGAGGAATGTGTATATAACATTACCCATTTTATCAACACTTAACATAATTCAAATTTGTAACATTCAGCTATGATTTGTGTTAATAATCTTGTGAAGTGTAGAATATACACAACAGGGTATATTTGTTTTTTTAGATATTTCATATGATGTACATAAAAAAGGGTTTCTCAACATTGTATATATATTTTACTATTTCGATACTAATCCAGATATGTTATGCTAATAACATTGGTGTTGCTATGAATTTGTGTTATCCTTTTTGTTTTGTTTTGGTTATTACATATTCTACTTTATGTGTTGAAAATATGATGCATTTAAAATAAACAAAAAAATGTGCCAATACATCTCAAATTCAGGTTTAGATTTTTCGGAGCTTTCACATGTTATTTTTTTTTCTTCCTTAGTGTAAAAAAAAAAAAAATTATTCCAAATTTATACTTGGCTTTGATTGCATGATTTGGCATTTTAATGGATTAATTTAATTATTGTATCAAAATTTGGGCATGGGGAAATAATACACAGAAGTGAAGATAATCGGACCTTGGAAGTGTTCACCAGAAATGAATCAAAATTCCAATGAATATGGATACAACAGTTGCGGCAGTGTGGTGTGCACAAAAATGATGTCTACAGACCTCATTTTTTTTTTGACCCAGGGGATAGATGATGGGTGTAAAACCCCCACATCACTCAAACCAGACAATTCTGTAAAGAAAACGAACTATTGGAAATAAATTATAAAAAAAAGAAAGGAACAGAGGACAGTGGATTTACAACTCAGACAAGAAATTTATAGCGGCAATAAGACTGTGACGGACGCCCATAAATAAATGACAAAACAGAGACATTTTCATTATTGTGTATTTACGACAGGGCAAAAGGGGAAATCTCATCTCCGTGTGTGGTAATAATTATCAACAACATAGACATTCTGACGACTAGGCCTGTAGAAGCCCCTAGAAAATTAAAATTAGGGGGCGTTCAAGTTAATAGTCAATTTAAGGACAGCCAATGAGACTGGAAGGGGAAAAAAATATGTTAAAAAGAAAACTGTGAATGGTCGAAGGATATTCGACTACAGAATAATTAGTATACATTTGATTCTAGAATTTTTGAAATAACAGTCAGTCAGTCTACCAAGTGTGCTCGAGTGATAATCTTCGCCAATATGAGCCACGAAAGTGTGCCGGACTTCTACTCATGTGTCTGGATATGCATTTGCCTATGATGTCAGCAACTTTAGAGAAGGTATGCTTTTTACCGAATTATTCCCCCTTCTTTTGCCCACAACTATAGAGTATGATAAAAACAATTAAATAAGAGTGAAACACTTGCACGCCAATTGTCCCGCAGATTAATTCATTATGGTGATGATAACTCATAAATTTATGAAAGCAATTTTCAAGGTTGAAAATATTGTGTTACAAAGCATAAAATGTAATTATGCAGTAATGCCAACAGCTACAAAAAAAATGAATAGATTTTTGATTTGATTATTTTGTATCTTTGCATTTATTTATGTGCATGTATATATTTAGTGTATTATGTGTGTTCTGTGTTGTACAAATAAATGTTTTTGTTTTATAAATGACAAAGCATGGTATTAATTTATGGAGTATGTGTCGAAATTACTCTAGGTGCATGCTGATCAACGTTTCATAGGGATCTGATAGCATCAAAAAAAACACAACGCATAAATTAATCTAATTTTTTTTGGATGAGAATATTTTTTTTGTAAGAAATTTTAATTGGAAGTATTTTGTAAGGAATGTTATCATTTATATTAGGATTATTATTCTTATTCCTTAAGCTGCAGAAAGTATTCTTTTCCCTGATCAGATCCTAGAAACATAATACGATCACTAACAGATTTAATTATAATTATTATAAAATAAAAAAAATTGGTTGATCAAATTGATGCACAATTTTGGGGAGAGAAATATCGGAGAGAAATCAAAGGTACTAAGGAAGCAATATAATTATTACAAATTATTTTTAGGTATGTAAAAATCTCTCCATCAAAGGCAAATTTAAAGAAATAGAACTATCTGGATTTTGTGAGTCAACTAAAGTTCAGATAGAAAATACTAAAAAGAAGCTTATTGATGATGCCTCAAAATATATCAACCAGAGGTTCACTATTGATGAAAATAGTATAGAAATGTGCACCAAAATATTCGATACATTTTCCTGGCTTAGTGGAAAAGAACTTCAAAATTTTGGAACAAAAGAAATTAAATTATTGATAAATCATTTCCAAAAATATTTTATCTCATCGAATATTGATTTGGAAACAGTTGAATGTCTTGTTCTTGATGAATGGTACGAATTTAAGGTACTGTGCAAAGATATGAAATTTAGTGAACTTTTGATCAAGTCTATGAAAAATGATTCAAGATTTCCACATTTATCAATTCAAAATTAATGCAAATTGTGTCTGTCATACCTGTGGCAACTGCATCCTGTGAGCGAGGATTCAGTACTATGAATTTCATCAAGAATAAGTTTCGCTCTACATTAACGTCTGAAAATTTAAATGATTTACTATTAATAAATTTAAATGGGCCTTCTGTAGAAGCATTTGACCCAACAAAAGCGGTTGAACGCTGGTACTTTTCATCAAAAACAACAAGGCATCTGAGCGGCCATAAATCCCATAAAAATTTAGCTGCAAATGAGGACAAACAATATGCTACATCGGACTGATTTATAGGTTAAATGTGCCAGTAATTGACACTCTAAGGAAATGTCATTTTAAATTATTTTTTATTATTAGTGATAATTATTATATTCTTTTTTTTATCAGCATTTCCAATTTTTTTTATATTTGTATTTTGTATAATTTTACAATTTTATACAAGAAATTTTTTTATCTGTCAAATAAATTTAATTAAAAGGAGTAATTTGTATTTACCATTATTAACTTATACCGAATTTTGTTTTATAAATTTGTTATCGATCCAGTAGCAGAAAGTTTTGCAAGTGTCTGCGACAGATACTTCAGGGGCATAAAATAATCTGCAGATAAAGTATTTTACAATTAAAGCATTAATTAATCAAAGAACTTATCTCTAGTATTTTTATTAATAATCTGAAGTTTTTGTATTAAGTAATAAAGAGCTAAACATAATATAAAGCAAAATAAAGGTTCAATGGAAAAATAATCTGCAAAAGAGAAATGAAAATCTGCAACGTCTGTCTCCCATCTCGAACTTTCTGCTACCGGGGTTATCGATAGTAACTGGCTCCTAGATTTTTGAGCTGGCTCCTAGATTTTCAAGAAATTTTTGCACCCCTGACTATAATCATAGATTTTTTTAGATTTTCTGTAATTTTCTAAACCTATATATAACTTTACAGATGTTTACTGTTTCACAAAGCAAATTTACATTTCAATTGTACTCTTTTCCACTTATTTTCAAAGATTTTCTTTAAATCAAAAGATGTAAAAGGCAAAATTTGGTGTAAAGTAATAATAAAGAAATAAATCCCAAATTCCTAATTTAATGGTAAGTCTTCACTCTGTGTTGTTTTTCAACCATAGAGCAATTTTTTTTCAAACTTTTCATCTATGCATAGTAAATTAAGAAATAGACTTGGTGTACAAAAAACTTGTATTTTGTTATAGAATGCTAATAGGCTTAGGACATAGATTGGTAATGTGTATTAATATTTGCACTGACTACATTACAGAACAGTTAAAATTTGTAAGCGTTTTGTTTTTATCAAACTGATGAGGATTTTTAAGAGTGGAAAATGTATTCTTATAATTTTTTGTTTTAATTTAGTTTAATTAAAAATTAGTAAACTAATCACCATTAAGATAAATGTAATAAATATTGTAATGTGCATTTTTATAACAGTATGATAATTTTTAGACTCAGTAATGATAAATGCACAATATCTTTAAAATTTTGAACTCTTGTAGGAGGAAAACACAAATAAAATTTTCTGGGCACTTTATGTTTATTAAAAACCACTATTTTCATACAGTATTCTTTTACTCACTCAGACTATATAGAATCAAAAATTTATACCTAATTGGAAACTAAATTAGTGAATATTGTTGTGTGGCATTATAGTATTTAATACCCAGAAAAGTTTTACCCCTTAGGAAATGAAACCTTGCTAGATAAATTTTCATAAAAATTAGGGATGCAACGGATATTGATTTTGCCGGATATCGGATATCCGATATCCGATTTGCCTGCCGGATTCGGATATCCGGCCGGATATCCGGTACTAAATATGTTTTTAGTTATGGTGAATGCTCGTTTATTTCTTTATACAATGCCATCTCATATAATAAATTGCAAACATGTTTCACACACCATTACAACATTTTAAACATATTGCAATATATTTTACAGAAACTATATATCTTTGACTATCAGGGCTTGAAATTCAGGTTTTCCCAGGAGGAGAGAGTTTCCCTCATAACATTTGCAAATGCAGGGGAGTTAAACTATATCAGAGGGGGGGGGGGAATATTTTTTAAACCCTATTATTTTTTACATGCCACTTAAATATTTACAAATTATATCGACAGGACAAAATTCCACTAAAATAAATTAAATCAACAACTCAAGATAATTATCCAAAATGTTTATTTTAATTAAAACAAAGGAAAATAATGAAACCTTATATATATTATATCATTTTTCACTCAATGTTATGGGCAATTAATAACTGAGTTGCTAAATGAATTTTTCAATTCATGTTTATTCGATTTTGTGTGGCTTAGAATCTTTTATAGGTTACACTTTTGACAAACAGAACAGAGCAACTTTTCTAACACATTAAATTATCGAAAATACTTGGTTATGCTTTTTTCATCTTATTATTTTTTCTTAATTCTTTTTCTTAATTTTCTTAAAATCTGATTGGCATTCATTTTTAATTTACTTTCAAGAATAATGCATGTAGGTGATTGTATTGTCAATATCCTTCGGTGATTGTATATCACTTAGTGAAATTATCGTCAATACTGTAATGTGTAATCCCTGACATTTTAGCTAATTGAATT
Source organism: Maratus speculifer (assembly GCA_964019185.1). NCBI lineage: Eukaryota > Metazoa > Arthropoda > Arachnida > Araneae > Salticidae > Maratus > Maratus speculifer. The sequence goes on along the minus strand of OZ025292.1, from coordinate 175,048,824 downwards.
ATGTTCTACTATTTATTAGAATTTAAACCCATATGAAATTCTGAAAAGGACATAGTCAATAGGTTTCTTCTATTACATAAGAAATGGATTATTTAAAAAAGTCATGTCCTAATTTCTGTGAACTATGCACATCAAGTATTTATTGTTTCTAAATGTGTTTCGTTAAAGTTCTTTTTTTTTTTTTTAAATCATTTGGAAAACGGCTGTTGTTTTCGGTTGAGAATGGGCCTTGTGATGTCTGCATTTTATTTTGTTTTTGATTCGTCCAGGAATATTAACGTTTAATCCATGATATACATAATATATGACTTATTATATAAATCATGTTTTGAACATCATAAAAATGTTTTTACTGATTTTCAATAACTCAATGGGAAACATTTAAACATCTTGCTTTGGGCAATGGATGTCCACATTTTATTTATTTATTTTACGAAATTCTTTAAATTTAGAAGAATTTTTATTTGAATAGGAAATCAAAATGTCAATGTTAATAAAGAAGAGAGTAGAAAAGTTACAAAATGGGAAGGTGCAAATTATCAGATATGGAAAAAAATGAATCTGAACAGAAACGTTGTATGAAAGATCGTCTTTTAAATAAAAAAAGGAGGTTTGATTATTGAGCCCATTGATGACAAAATGTGCGATGACTTTGAAAAATGAAAAAATCTAATGTTGATCCACTGATTGTAAACAAAAAATGTTTATTTATTTATTTATTTTTTATTTTTTTCAAATGTGCAACACAGGATTTAATCTCATTTTGTTCAGAGCTAATTCCAGACTCATGTGATAGAGCTCAGACTCTAGTGACCATTACTGCCCTATTAGTTATTTCTTGTTTTGGCACAGGAAAAAAATTCGCAAAATATATAAATCTGTCATAGAAAAAATGTAGCTGATTTCGTCCATCATGGCAAAAATAAATTTTCAAAAATTGTCGACCTGCCTGAAAAAATTTGAACTTTGAGAGAACTTGGGTAGTGGGAAAATATATCGAAATTCGTCAATCAATTACAATAAAATATCGTAAAATTTGTTAAGCTGTCACAAGGAAATATCATGAAATTCATCAGCCAATAACAAAGGACAAAACACAAATTTTTCAGCTGGACACAGGAAAATAATTGTTAATTTCATCAGAATGTCACAAAAACAAAAAGGGAAATTTGCCAATCAGTCGCAGAATAAAATAGCTAAATTTGTCAGTTAGTTGAGAGAAATAAATTATGAATTTTGCCTGTTGGTCTCCAGAAAGAAAAAGTTGTAAAATTTTGTAAAACCAGCAAACGGGAAATTTTGTGAGAAAAATTACAAAACATTTCAGTCAAACGCAGAAAAACAATCATGAATTTTGTATAATTGTCGTAAGAGCAAACTGTGAGATTTGTCAGTCGATAGAGGAAAATATCAAGAAAATAGTCAGTCGGTCCTGAGACTTGACCCTCACTTCACATAGAAAAAAATTTCAAAAAGTGATTTTTTTGGGAAACAGGAATGACACAAGATTCTTTAGTGCATGAATCCTGCCATCCCGTCCCGAAATTCAAACCCTGTATGTGTATAATAATAATATTGAATAAAAAATGCAATTCTAATATTTAAATACTCTGCTTATTTGTCATTGAACCGCTGAAAATTGCTCATAATATGTACAATGAAATGGCTGATAATTTTTAGAACAAATTTTACATGTTTATTAATATGTCTATAATTGTAAAGAATTTTCACAAAGAAATACATAGCATCCTTTTATAATGTAAAATAAAAGTCTTACTAATATACCAATGGTTGAAGAGTTATATCCAAATACAGGTTTAATTGGTGATTTTTTTTTTTTCATGTTTTAATTATTCAAAAATGTCTTACCTTAAGCTATATTTAATTTTATTTTAAGGTAAATCACTTTGAAATTTATGAAAAGAAAAAATTACATTTAATTTTAAATATTTATAATGAAGTCACAAAAATAACTAGTTGGATGCACCAATCCTAAGACTCTCTTCTATTTCATAGATCTCAATTTTCAAAAAATATTTACAAATATTAATACTACATCAATATTGTTAGTTCAACATCATACCAACTTTGATTTTCATCTAGAATTTTTGCTGCAGTCAATTAGATTAAGAATGAGTTAATCTCGATCATGTTATTTATTAAAATTAATATTTTTTTGTTATTCCGCTATACATCAGCTGTTTGCGAATAGCCAGTTTTAGCAAGATGCAAAATTCCCATTGCTGCATGAACTGCCAATTCAAAAACATTCGAAAAAAAAAAAAAATAAGGGAGGAAATAGCCCCCCCCCATTTCCCCTTTTTATACTTAATCTTTGAATCCCCTAAACTAACCAAGGATATGCTTTATCACATAAAAAAACCTATATCCAAAATTCATAGCAAATTGAATAATTCTTCATAAAAACCCATTTATATAATTTAAGAAGAGTTATCCCCGTTCTTTATACTTAAACATTAAGCTTCCAAAACTACTCAGAGATTCGCCTTATCAAAAAGAATGTACATCCAAAATTTAAAGCAAATAGTATATTCTTATTTATCAAATTTAAGGGGGTTTGAGGTAATCTTCGGTATCCCTTTTATGCTTAACAAAAGGACCCCACAGCTAATTAGGGAAGCATCTTATCACTATAAACCTGTATCCAAATATTAAAACAAATTGGTTAACTCTGCAAGAAAAATCATTTACCTAAATTAAGAGGGGTAGTCCCACCGATCCCCCATTTATACTTATCCAATGAACTCTCAAAACAAATCAGGGAAGTGCCTTATCCAAATGAACCTATATCCAAATTTTGAAGCAAATCGGTAAATTTTATGTGAAAAACCCATTAAACTAAATTCAAGATGGGGGAGTTACCTCCCATTCCCCCCCCCCCCTCTTAGACTTATCCAATGAACTCGCAAAACTAATCATGGAGGTGTCCTCATCAGAATGATCCTATGTCTAAAACTACAGCCAAAAACATGTACAAAATGTTTGGTTCATTCTGTGTATAACTTCATACAATTTTTGATGATATGATGGTGACACTGGGATAGACAGGTTTTGAATAAACATGTTTTTAGGGATATTGGATCCCTAAAACATATAAATTTGTCGAAAAAAAACGATTACAATACTTTCTACTATCAAGGATAGAAGAAAGTAAAAAATGTTTTTTGGTTGTTTAACTTATAAACCAATTAACCCATTATTTAAACTAAGCGAAAGAAAGAAAATTAATAAAATCATAGTTTATTAAACAATTTCAAATTTTATAAAGACTAAAGACAGAAACCAATATTTAGAAATGCATAAATAATGCATGTAAGGTAGCAAAAAGCCATTTAGAATCTACTATCATTCGCTCCTGTAATCTATATATATAAAAGAAAGTCTGGATTTCATATTAATCACAGAACAAAAAAATCTACCGAATCAAAAATCTTGAAAATTGGGATAAAAATACTTCCCATAATACTGAGTGCCACTAAGAAGAGATTTTTAAAAATTCCACCCCTAAGGGGGGATGAAAAAAAGAATGAGTTAAAAAAAATTTCTTAAAAATCGGTTGGTTGGTTGATTTTTGATGTCCGATTATCTACGCTAGGGATATAGGACCAGGGGGGAGTGCCCTTCGTGGGGGTCTTTCTAAGGGAACCTAACCCGTATTTAAGCAAGGTTCGAAGAAAACCACGAAAACTCGAACGGTTAGGCTGACAGCCGCGATTGGGTTCGAACCCAGCACCTGCCGTCTACCAGTTGAGAGGTCCGAACCTCTCGGCCACTGGTGGGGCCCTTAAAAATCGGCTTTAGCAGTTATTTTTCAATTGATAACATATTTTAGTGTATTTTTTCATGCTGAATCGAATGGTATCAAGCAAAATCTTTTAAATCCAGTAGTTCGTGAGATACTTCACATTTTTCTAATTTGGCGATGTCTTCGGCGCAAAATCCTGACATTTTCAATCCTTATCTATATATATAAAAGAAAGTCTGGATTTCGTATTATTCACAGCACAAAAAAAATCTGCCGAACCAAAAATCTTGAAAATTGGGATAAAAACACTTCTCATAATACTGAGTGCCGCTAAGAAGAAATTTTCGAGAATTCCACCCCCAAGGGAGGTGAAAAAAAGAACGAATTAAAAAAAAAATCCTTAAAAATCGGCTTTTGTAGTTATTTTTCAACTGATAACATATTTTAGTGTATTTTTTTATGCTGAATCGAATGGCACCAAGCAAAATCTTTTAAATCCAGTAGTTCGTGAAATACTTTGCATTTTCCTAATTTGGCGATGCCTTCTGCGCAAAAACTTGAAAATTTCAATCTATCTATATAAAAGGAAGTCTGAATTTTGTATTAATCATTGTACAAAAAAATCTGTTGTACCTACAATTTTGAAAGAGAGTTCTATAATCAGGTTAACATGATTATGTAAGATATATTTAATTATATCAATATATATAAAACGCAAAGTGAAATTTCATTCCGGCCGCTTATAACTTAAGTTCTACTAGATAGATTTTAATCGAACTTACATTGTTACTTGGATAATTTTTCTGAAATTTTGTAGCAAATGAAATATAGCATTCTACGTTGCTTAATTGAATACTTATGGAGAGATGTTTTAAATCAGATGAACCCAATTACAAAAGGTTGGCTTTATTTTAAAGGCTCTGCTGAATGAATTTTTATGTGATTAAAACTGTTAACATGTTGAGCGCTACGTCATTCATTGGTGACTAACATTGAACTTTCTGTTTAGATGATGGACTTTTCACCGATGACAGACAGTCTAAAGTATGATGTAAAACTAAAAATTACTATGATATAAAAATTTCGTTTGATTCAAAGTTTCTTTAAAAAACACTGACCAGCGTAGCGGGTGAAGGCTGCTAGATGGTATATAAGCCTGTGCTTCTCTGTCGCTTTGTTCAGCTTAGCTTTTTCTACATGCTGAGTCTTGTACTGATGAAGAATCTCGACAATAGATTCGAAACAGCTGTTTGCAACCTTTTCTTTCATTATTTGAGCATTTCTAAATGTTGGTTTTCTATCTTTATACACTTTTACAAAAAGGCTTTATTTGCTATTTTGACTTCAAATTTTGTTTTACAATCCGAAAGTAAAGATACAATTTTCTAAAAGATATAAATGTAAAATCTTGAATTTATTACAGAATTTTAATATAAATAGTAAGGAAAGTTGGCAATTTTTTAAGCTTTTGAGAATTATCTTTTACTCATATTGATAGGGAACTTATTATTTCATCTTTTGCATTATAAACAAAAGTTTTTCAGTATTATTTGGGATCAAAGGATTACTGTTATTCATCTATATTTGCTTTGCTGCATTCTCCGGATATCCGATCGGATATCCGACAGAGAAGTCGGATATCCGGTGACTGTGATCCGGATATCCGACGATATTTCAGATATTGAAAAATCAGCCGGATATGCCGGATATCGGATATTGGCCGGATATCCGTTGCATCCCTAATAAAAATGACAAAAACAGTCAAACTAATAAGTTTTTTTCATAGGTGGTAAAAACATGTTTTTCCAAAGATGGTAAAAACCATTAGACGGTAAATACCGTCCAACCCTGATCAAGAGTTTACTGTGGGTATTCCAAAAATAACGATTCATTTCTATGGAAACACTAATCATTGATTTCTTTCACAGACGTTTAAATAAATGCTCTTCTCAGAAGACAGAGTAGCCATCGTTTCCTGGAAACTGGGTGATGAAATATGAAGAGGTGCTTTAGCTGTACCATCGAAAATACTATAAACAGCCGCCAGCTAAGGCCAATATCAGGCTACCTGTGGATGTGGGGTCCAACTGTCTCACAAATGCTCTTGATGGTATCGTCAGATGTTGATGGTTGTCCAGGACGTTTTTTATCCATCATGCTATGGTTCACGTCAATTTGTTCACAAGTAGCTTGATACTGGCCTTTATTGGGTTGGGGGCTGTTTATTGAATTTTTGATGGTATAGATGATGCACTTCACATGTTTTATTACCCAGTTTTCAGGAAATGATAGCTATTCTTTCTTCTAAAGAGAACATTTTTTTCAAACACCTGTGAAAGAAATCATTAGATTAGTGTTTTCCTAGAAATGGATTGTTCTTTTCTGGACACCCACTTTAAACTCTTGATTAACCAGGATTGGATTATATGGCTTGCAGATTAACTGGGACAGTAAAAATCTCAATTTTGAGTGATATTTATTATGATGATAGAAAATAGTAAAAAGCACCATGGTTAAGAAATCATGGAGGGCAATTAATTTTATCAGATGAAGAAAATAAAATTATTACAGAAGACAATGATACTACTGACTTGCAGAGAAAAATTTGAGAAAATTAAACTGTTCTGTAAATGTGGATGAAAAAGCAGAGCAAAATGTAATAGCAACAATTTAAAATTTAAATGTTTCAATGTATTAAGCGATGATAATTTTTTGTTGTTAGTCACTTGTCTTTCAGATAAAGCAAGGAATTTCCAAAAACACCAGAAAAGAGATGAAGCTTGTAATTCATAAAAAAATACCGTATTCAGTACTACTTGGTTATCCCGTTAATGAAAAACTTATTTGTGAATGTCACATTCACTAACATTAAATATACTTACATGAGTTTAAAATGTCATTAAGTAGTTTTTATTTCGACTTTTTATTTGTATTTTTATTAATATTCTACTAATTATTTGTTTTATCATTTTTTAAAATGACAATTATGTCATATATGTTTAATTTGGTTATTACTTTGGCGAAATTGGTTAACAGGATAACCAAGTACCCCATATTCTGCATTAACCGGCATGCAGAAGAAAATCGAGGTATACCAGCGTGCTGGATTAACTCGTATTATTTATCAGCATGCTGGAAAATATGAGGTTTCGCTACTGGAGGATGGATATCTGATTTATTTTAGTTTTCGTAATAACATTTTTCATTTTAAGGAAAAGGCATCAATACTTATTTATCTTGTTTCAACAATACTTAATCTTATTATTTTATGCAAAATTTTTGTATATGATGTTTCTACTCCAGGATAATGACATTACATTAGGTTAATTAAATTATCATATAAAATTGCATTTTAGGTATAAGATAGGCACATATTTCTCTGTATATTTCGATAATTATTTTTCTTTTTACATATATAAAAGGAGAAATTTCTGTTCATGAAATAATTTATGAGATAATCTATTGCCACTATTTGAATTTTGGATGGGTGTTGGAAAAACAGATTTTGTGTAAAATGATATGAGACATGAAACATGTTTTTATTTTCTTGAATATGTAAAAAAAGTGGTACTACTCTGTTATCCCGTCAACCAATTTTGCCAATAGCCAAATTATGCATGTTGACATAATTCTTATTTTAAATAACGAAAAAAATAAATAATTAGTGGAATATTAATAAAAATACAAATAAAAAAACGAAATAAAAATCACTTAATGAAATTTTAAACGTGAATCGCATTTATTGTCATTGAATGTGACATTCATGATCATCCATTATTGGCATTTAATCTTTTAGTTTAGTTATAATTTTTTGGTCGACAGGATAACCTAGAAGTACCAAAAAAGTAAATTAGCAATTAGAAATATGGGTATAAACTGTATTTTGCACCCCTTATGTGCAACAGAAATCGCTGGTACTGAAAGTAACTAATAAACATCATTACTTTCTATTTTCAAAGATTCTCGCTTTTTTAGGCATGCCAGGAAAGACCAGGAGCTAATATTAAAAAATCTGGTCTCCTTTGAATTTTGCGACTTGCCACCTAATGCAAAGGAGTATGGGAAGTTATGGTGGTACATTAGTTTAGTACACACCAAGGCTTTAAATGAGAGTGAGAAGATGAAAGCATACCTGCTGAAAAAATGATATTGGAAAATTTGAGTAGTTAATTAATCAAATATTAAATAAAAAATGAAAATAGATCATCTCATCATTTATCATTTCATTCTTCACAAAATAGTAAAGGTGAACTATATTTCTGTTTTTTCATATTCCATTAAGGAAATTTAAATAACATTAACATTTATGTTTATTCTCTTTCTTTTACTATTAAATTAATTTATGAATGCCTTATTGTATAATAATTTGAAATGTTCTATCCTTTTTCTAGAGCTTTTAATCAAACTTTGCACAAACTTGATTATCTGGGCTATTTACTTATTCAAGATGTTGCATTTCTCGATCATCTTGTTTAATTGAGAGCATACTATATGTATATATATATTAATTATTACTAGCTGACCCGCCCGGCGTTGCCCGGGTCCGTATTAGCAATATTAAACGAACTTGAAATTTGTATGATTTTATCAATAACTGGAAGCATGCAGAAATGCATTGTCTGAAATACGTCGCAGCTGACTTTGTGAAAAATCAGTTTTAAAAACAACAACTAATATTAAACTCTAAAAATACTTAAAATGAGCAATGAGAAACACGGGAGGGAACATGTATCCAACGATTGCGTTAGTTTCGTGTTAAAGTGTTGATATTTTCTTAGCAGACGATTAAATACATTATCTGTTTTATATTTCTTCTTAATGATATTCCTCTGGACCGAGTTGGCGCATTGCCAAGATTTGCTTCCTCTGGACCGAGTTGGCGCATTGCCAAGATTTGCTTTCCCCTGTGCCTCAATTAATTATCCTCGGAATTCCTTTTATTTATAGAGATTACATAACTGAGATTGATCTCTAAAAAGGTCTTTTTTCACTTTTTGATTTTTGATGACATTTATTTTTTATGAAGATTTTTATTTAGTTTAAAACTGGTTCTGAAAGCGCAATTTGACCATAGCTGCTTTTCAGCCTAACTTCATTGCAGGGCTGTTTGACAGTTGATGGAAACCAGTCTCTCTTGATCATATGGTAGCTGTTAAGAGTGTGAGTATCGTTGGCTTCATTTCATCTTAAAATTATTGTACAATAAGTAAAGTTAATTTGTTATTATTATTACTGTACTAATTATCAATATTATAGTCTTTCTTTCTTTCTTTTTTTTTCTTTCTGTATTATGTATACAATTTTTAGATATATATATGTGTGTGTGTTTATAATTGTAAACAAATTATTTTTTACTTATTTTTTTTGTGTGTGCGTTTACTTTTATTATAATCTATCCTTTTACTTGATACTTTTTACTTACTTTTTTACTCTTTTTTCTTCCCCTTGTTACCATTTTCCTTTTTCCTTCCCTCCTTCATTGTATCTCTCATACGTTTTGATTATGCTCTTCCGTGATTGGCTGATGCCTTCTACTTTCTTATTGGCTGTTCCTTCAGCTTGCTCCCTTTCCAGCCTTTTCACTTCAATCGTGCCGCTACATACGTAGACGCACATCTTTTCATGCCTGATGAAGAAAGACTAAGTTCTTTCGAAATGCCTTGTGCAATTTAATTTATTTTATGGTGTTTTAAAGAACTTTTTTCACTTCAATGTACTAATTATATTATGTATAATAGTTTGGTATTCCTTGTAAAGTCACAATATGTTGTAATGCTTGTTTTATTCATTGTAGCATATCTTACTTGAGAAAGATTTCCATAATTAAAGAGCCACAAAGATGAAGTATTTTGATGATGATGTGATATTAATTGGAATGATGAGCAAGTATGAATTCTCTTGTAGAAAGCTGTGGCTAGTTTACTGCAAATTATAGAAAATAATAATGCTTTCACATGGTATGAATTTTAATACAGCTTTAGTAATATTTTAAAAAATCTGTCATTTCTTTTAGTTATTTATTTTTTAATTAAAAAGATGTGAAGTATTTTAACTTTATTCTTATATTTATTTTTATTTTAAATATCTGCCCTTCTTAAAGATTTTTTTTTTTCAACCATTTGGAACACAACTGTTGTTTTTAGTCTAGAATAGATATATCTGAATCCTTATCAGGGGTGATTGTGGTCCGGCTGTACACCGGAATTCAGGTATTTTTTTCTTTTTCGATACCAGAATTCCGGTTTTTTTACTATCTACCATTATACCTTTTAATAATTTAATTTTATTGCCTGTTTACATTAGGGATGCACTGGATATCCGGCTCCTGCCGGATATCCTGCTTATTCGGCACTCGAACCGGATATTCGTTCCGGCCAAATATTTTAATATCCAGTTGCCGGATACTAAAACATTTTTTAAATTCTGTTTTTTACATTAAAAAAAAAATTAAAACTAATTTGCTCCTTGGCAACCTTATCTTATTAAAAAGCAATGCTAACAAAAAAAAAAAAAAAGTATATTTTTACAATTATGAAATTATAATGTTTATATGTAAATGAAGATATATTTAAAGTATGACAATATTTTGTCATAACCTATAACAGCAATTGTAAAAACAAAACTAGAATATGTACTTCAAATTTTTTATTTCTCTTAAAAATTGTTCTTAAATTTCTGTAATGAAGTAATTTTACTCCTCTCAAAAGTTTTATTGTAATTTTCACCAGTGAAAATTTAACTGCAGTGTTCAATTATTCTGTCATAACTGTAATTGTAAAACCAACAGTAGAATATCAACTACAATTTCAACTTTGTTTTGCTTTCATTTTTTTTTTTTTTTTTTTTTTTAATTGTTGTAATGAAGTAGTTGACTTTTATAGTTCTTCTCAAGTGTTTTGTTAATAACTTCATTATTAATATCAACAAAAGAGGAAGGTATAAATATCTAATCTAAAAATTTTATGAAGTTGCTATTAGTACATCAAAAATCCGAGTTAGAAATGTGTACATTGGGGCCATCTTATAAGTGCTAAAGTATTGAGGATTAAAAACTATGTAGAAAAATAAAGTTTCCAGCAAACTAAAGAGTTTATTTATGAATATTCATACTCCGGATTCAAAGTGTGTTTCTTTAGAAAATCAAGAACAAAATGGTGCTGATATTAAAGAAGTCATTCAAATTTTGCTGGAACATCAATTGCACAAATTAAGCAGTCAACAATAGAAAAAAATGTGGTAAAAACAAAAGAAAAAAATCATTAAATACACAAATTGCATTTAAAAAAAATAATAATAATATTTTTGTAAAAATTTCCAAAGCAATTGAATTACGCCTTGTTATATAAGTCATCCGTTCATGTTAAAATTACAAGTGATATTTTAAATAAAGTTCATTCTGAAACTTGCTCTACAATGCAAAAAGAGCTTAACAGGAAAACTGTAATGCTCACTCAGAGTCAAGAGGAGTAACATACATAACTATCCCATTTTTGTTAATTATATGTCCACAGAGTAAAAATATTTTTTTCTGTTAGTTAATCGATACAATGCATCTATAAAAACATCAAGACACTACCTAAATCTGGTGATAGAGACTAAAGAAAAGGTAGAAAAAAATATGCATGTAAGGTTAGAAGTTTTATAAGTAATATTGAAAAGGCAAAATAATATTACATTTCAATATTTAATTATTACTATGTTTTTAAGTAACTTTGACTTAATAAGTGAATTGAAATCTATTAATACCTGCATTATATAAAATTACAATAATTTTTTTTTCTTTAAACAAGCATAAAATTGAAATATTATTAAAATTAAAAATGAGAAATTATTCGACCAGATATTCGGTAAAATTTTGTACCGGATGTCTGTTATCTGGTATCCGGCAAAAATCCACATCCGATGCATCTCTAATTTACATCATGAAACCTTATATTTTCTTTATGAATTATCTTAAAGAGGAAACTCTAGCTTATTTTAACAGAATTCAACGAACATCTTTATTTTTCTCTCTAGAATTCTCCTTTATTTTGAATCAGTCAGAAAATTCCAGCATTGATGCGATTACTTCTGCTCCTTTCTCTTAAATGTGGTTCAAGGGAGGAAAGTACTGTTATAGAACACAGCGTCTATTGGCTGTATTGCAGGAACAAAGATACATCATGCATGACATATTTTATTTTTGATGTCATTTTGCTTAGCAAAGCTTTGTTTGTGAAAAAGCCAGAAACACATTTACCAGACAACATTCAGGATTTTCCATTTATAATGTGTCACTAATTCTTATGAAGATCATCATTTAACAGTTATTATTATTTTTTTTTCCTTTTTAAACTGCAAATAAATAATGTAAAAGTATTCATTCTGACTCTATTAAAAATTTGCAGCAAACTGTCCAGTCATTTGACTGTTTTTAAAGAAATTGGTTACTTAGCCATAATTAATTCAATTCTAAAAAAAGAATTAAATTAAGGCTATGCAACTGTTTAAAAAAAAAAAAAAAAAAAAAAAAAAAAAAAAAAAAAGTTGAATGAACAGAGTGACCACAGACCTGGAAAACCGGGAAATATCAGAGAATTTAAGATTTTGGGAAATATTAGGGAAAAATCAGGGAATTCTGTTTAAAATCAGGGAAAATTTGTTGTCATTTTTCCTTTTCTGTAATAGCTCGAACGGTCTTCCGTTACGTACCTGCCATTCGAAACGTGGCTGATTCTCAGAGCGATGAAGGAGAAAACGCTCTTATCTGATTGGTAGTGATGTCATGAAGCCACTCCTTTGAGACCGCTGCCCCACCTCATCTCGCTTCCGCTAATGCGATCGCATCGCTAAATGGTGTTACTGTCTTATTGTTACTACGTGCCTGAATACAGAATAATGAATAATCATTTTCAATAACTGTTTGCAGTCATACACCTCAACATTACAAAACGAAATCGCGTTCGGCGTTCGTGTACCGCGTGTTCATGTATTATTTCGGATCGCATGTGCGGATGGTCATATTTTCTCTCGGATAAAAACTAATTATTTCTAATTATTGTGTCGTCGCGGTTTCAAGTCGATTGGCTTACTGATCCAGAGTTTGTCCTGAGTTAGAGAAGTGCCAAATGATGTGCACAGAGTTGAATGCATAAAATGCCACCGTTCAGTTGCTCTTAGTAATATGGGTCGGACAGCTCTTACGAGTCATGCAAAAGGAAGTGAACATAAAAAAAGGATAAAAGCCGCATTACAGCCAAATATAATGGATTCACTGTATTCCAAAAAAATTGCAAATGAGGAGATTTTGAAAGTTGAAGAAAAATCAAAACCTGACGCTACTACTGCTAATACATCGCTTTCTGATCCGCCATCTACTTCGAGTTCTTCATCCGATAACATATTAGCTGCTCCATCGAAAACTTTGCAGAAATTTCTGATTAATGACCATGTCACTAAAGCAGAAATTCTTTGGTGTATTCAAACCGTAATGACTCATAAATCTATGCGGTCAGCGAGTAAAGATGTAATGCTTTTTCGAGCCATGTTTGCCGATAGTGAAGTGGCACAAAAAGTGCAGTTGCAAAGGACAAAAATTGCATATTCCATCCTCTATGGTATAGCCCCTTATTTAAAAGATGTATTATTAGCTAAACTATCTCAATGTAAATATTATTCTATAGAATTTGATGAATCGTTAAATAAAATTTCTCAGAAGACCCAAATGGATCTAAATGTCAGATTTTGGAATGAAGATTTTGAGGTAAGTACAAAATTTTTCACTTCATCATTTTTGGGTCGTGCCACTTCAGATAACATAAGAGAAGCTTTTAAGGAAGCCCTTTCTCCATTAAATATGAAATCGATTTTACAGATTTCAATGGATGGCCCAAATGTGAACCATAAATTTTTTAAAGATTTGAAAGCAGAATTTGAGAGTGAACATGGTCCAGAGATTTTGAATGTTGGTACCTGTGGTCTTCATGTAATGCATGGTGCCTTTAAAGCTGCCATGCGATCAACAAATTGGTCTATTGTTGAATTTTTGAGATTGTTATTTAATTTATTTAAGGATGTGCCTGCACGTCGGCCAACTTACACCAAACTGTCCGGATCGAAATGTTTTCCCAAGAAGTTTTGTGCTGTACACTGGCTTGAAAATGGTGACATTGCTCAGCGAGCAATTGATATTTTGCCAAATGTCAAAATATTTGTGGGTTCGATGAAAACTGAGAAAAATCCACCTTACGAAAACGCAATAAAGTAAGCAAAATTTCAGATGGTGCTGTTACACAGTTTCGACGTCAGTGTCTTGAATGTTTTAAGACTTTAACTTCCAAGCTTATATCAAGATCACCACTTTCTTTTCCGCTCACTAAAGCATTGACATGCTTTGATCCAGCAGTCGCTGCAGATGAAAATGCTAGGAAGGTGAGGTTAAGAAATTTGTTGACAGTTTTGGATGAAAGTCAGTGGATAAATTCAACAACAGCGAACAAAGCTGATCGGGAATTTAATGCGATATGCTCACAGTCGGAAGTGAAAGAAGAATTAATAAAATTTTCTCGAGTTACTCAACGAGTGGATCACTTTTGGAGGGATATTTTCAATAAATTTCAAGATTCCAAATGCATTTTGGAAATTCTTAAAATGACAATGATCATGTCTCATGGAAATGCAAATGTTGAGCGAGGATTCTCAGTAAACAAGGAATGCCTTATTGAGAACTTAGCTGTAGAAACGTTAATAGCACAGCGAATGATATATGATAATTTTCATGACTGTAATGATATATGATAATTTTCATGACTGTAATGATATTGGGAAATATGAAGTAACAAAGTCTCTGATGCAGTACTATAAAAATGCTAGAGCACGGTTAACAGAAGCCACAGAAAAAAGAAAACGGGAGGAAAGTGAAAAGGAGACTGAGGAAACTAAAAAAAGAAAATTAGCAATAGCAGCAAAGGAGTTAGAAAAGAAAATTTCTGAAATAAAAGAAACTGCAACTAAAGAAGTAAATTTACTAACAGAAAAAATAAAGTCGTTGAAAGAAGGCAATATTTAAAACATTATTTTTGGTACATAATTTTATATAAGACTGAAACTCTGGAGCTGTTTTGAAAAAAAAGAACCTTTTGAACAACTATTTTGAATCTTACTCATAACTTGGACTTTCTTCAAAAGCCAGCAGTCTTGTTTTTTTTTTTTTTTTTTTTTTTAAATATTTATAAACTATATATATTTTATATAACTATATATATTTTTATATATTTATAACTTGAAACTGTTCTCAAAGAGACTAGAACTCAGTTTTTTAAAAATTTAAATCTTATTTATAATTTGAAATTTTTATTCTCAAGAACCTAGGACTTAAGTTTATCATTTAAAACCATTGTACATAAATTGAAGTAGGACTCCAATTTTGAAATTTAGAAAGAAGAAATGTCTTAATGACTTAGTATTTTATTAATTTTTCTTTTGTAATAAATGTCAAAGATAAATTGTACATTTAAATTTGCATTAGTGAATGTTATGAATTATGTTTTTAAATTATTATAAATTAAACCTTCTTGCCAATTGCTATTAGATCATTTTATAAACAAAATAGTTTATTTCTTTGCTAGGGCCGTAAACCATCTTGCCTTCCTCTCAGTGATATTTCATGTATTTTCAAAGACTTATGCTTCTTTTTTACTAATTACATATTTTTATGATTTTTGAAATAAACTTAGTCATATAAAGTACTAATCGCCAAATATGAGTGAAGTATTTCCATAAAATATAAAAATTATTTTACTTCTAATAATTTGCATCATTCTTTTGAAACTAACTTTAACATCGCGTCATATCCTGGAAAATTTTAAATACATCAGGGAATTTGAAAATTATATTTTTGTGGTCACCCTGATGAATGAATAGTTTGTTGCAATTTTTTAACAGTATAATTCTGAATACCCTTATTAATTGACAGCTAAATTAAAAAAAATAAATAAAAAAAATGGGCAAAATAAAAAAAAATAATGAATTTTTAAAAGATTTTCCTAAATATGCAATTAGGTTAAATAATTTAACATTCGAGCTAAACATATATTTAATAGTTTGGCCAAATACTGAATAGATAAGAAAGGTTCAGTGCATCTCTACTATCAATATTTTGGTCAATTTATAATTGTCATTGTTACTCATTTTATCGTTAAATAAAAATCAAAGAGTATACTGCCTTATATACTCCATTACATCCCTGACTTTTTCTATGTAAATGTTTCAGTATAAAATTATTTATATTTTATCCATGTAAATAATAGATGTTTGATAAGCAAAAACTTTTTATCATTAGCTTTCACAAAAAAAAAAAAAAAAAAAAAATTAAATAAATAAAATAAAATGACAAATTGAATGTAGATTCTGCCTTTGCAGAATTCAGTTTCGCCTCCGATTAGGAAAAAAAAAATCGATACAGGTTTTTTAGAAGGGCAACCCCATTTAGATTGCAATGAACTAACTTCATTTGTCTTGTGTTTATCAATATAATAGCAAACAGAACGGAGTGAAATACCCAATTGAATCGCAATTTCTCTCTGAGACATTGGAATTGTGGAATAATAAAGAGATACAATTTGACGTGCTACTTCTTCATTGACTAGATTCATCAAAAACGGATTTTTTCTTTAGTTTAAACGCTTTTTATAGACTCTGAGTAAAAGCAAATGCAATTTAACAATAAAACGAGTGGAATCCCGTTGAATTCGACGAATGAAATGTTTAAAAGACTCGATTGATTTGGTTTAAATAAAAGCAAAAATAATTACATTATTGAATCAATATATAATAAATATATTTACAAAGTAAATGTTAAGTTTGCCAGTTACAATTTTGCATACAAATATTCGCACATCTTCAGTTAAAATTGTAATCTGAGTGCCGATGGAAATCCAGAAATTTTATTTTATATGCACTCGCAGAAAAATAGTTTTATTTAAAAAAAAAAAAAAAAAAAAAAAAAAAAAAAAAACTAATTTCATTTTTACTGTGACATTATTTTCACTAACTGAAGTCATCTGAAAGTAAAATCTTAATCTCAGTGTCCATAATGAAAAGAAATATTGAAATGTAATATCGGGTACTACTAGGTTATCCCGTCGACCAAAAAATTATCGCCAAACTATAAGATTAAATGCCAATAATGAATGATTCTGAATGTCACATTCAATGACATTAAATACGATTCATGTGTTTAAAACTTCATTAAGTGATTTTTATTTCGACTTTTTGTTAATATTTTTATTAATATTCTACTAATTATTTGTTTTTTCGTTATTTAAAATAAAAATTATGTCAATATGTATAATTTGGCTATTAGTTTGGCGATTTGTATAATTTGGTGAAATTGGTCGACGGGTACCTAATATCGTTATGAGTAAAAATGCGATGTTTAAATAGTTACGTCATTTTCTTTTCAAATGTTTTTTAAAAGTTACTGTTATTAGTAATATGAAAAAGGCATCCGTAATAATATTGCAATTCCCATTTATCTGGTTGCTGAATGACATCATTTTCCTCATTTGAAATTTCTCTTATTTTGATTTAGACATTAATTTTTATCATAAATTATTTTCTGTTATTTTATTTACATTATTAATATTATTTCTCAGTAAATATATATATTTTTTTACCTCAATTAGTGCATAATTATACGGAATCATTTTGGAAAATAAATTTTTATTATCAAGAGAAAAGCTAAACTGTGTTGCCACCATTTTGAAGAAATGTCATGAAAAAGCTTTTAAAATTAAAAATAAAATATAAAAATGGAAATAAATTAAAAAATAACTAAAATGGGCACAACTACAAATAAATAGCTTTCATTTAAAAAAATAATTATCAAAATCGGTTGAGTAGAAAGTTCAGGGCTGATGACACGACATTTTTAGCTTGTCTGAAAGAAATAGCATCGGAGGCTGAAAAAAAAAAAAAAAAAAAAGGTAATTGTAATGCAATGTAAATAGAAATATTCTACCTTATTCGCCAATGCTAACTACTTCAAAAATATGCTACTCTTTACATGAATTGATTTCCTGTTCCCATGAACAGTCCTTATTGATATCAATATTAACTTAATAAAAATTAAAAATAGCTTCCTGTGGAAAAAAGTAGTACTGTAGCGTATTATTTTTATCACTATTACATCTGATAAAACTCATTTTTCTTAATGCTGTTAAGGGAAAATGATGTTACATTGTCTTTTTGAAAAGTCAAATATTAACTCTGAAAAAAAAAAATCGTTTAAACTCGAGTATATTTTTCTGAGAGCAAAGCACAGTGTTTTATTTCCTGAAAAGCTTGGTAAAAAAAAAAAAAAATCTCCATTTTGTAAATAATTATTTCTTTACTACAGAAATAAAGTTTATTGGCAAGGATGGTCCAGCAAACATAAGAGATGTTTACAGCAGGGCAGCAGGGAGCAAAATGCTGGATTACAAAATTCTCTTGTGCCAACATTAACATCTATGAAATCAAAATCAATTTGAGAGTTTCTTTCTCTTCAGAAATTTTCTGTCACATTAAAATCTATGGAAAGTTTGCATTTTTGAGGGTATGCAAAGCTACGGGGATGGGGAAGCAGAATCCTGGATTACAAAATCCTTTTGTGCCAACATCAACATCTATGAAATCCCACTGAATTTGAGAGTTTCATTAGTGTCAGAAATTTTCTCTTACATTAAAAATTATGGGGATTTTTGGGGAATATGCATTTTTGATGGTATGTAAAGCTATGAGGATGGGCGATTACAAAATCCTTTCATGTCAAAATCAACATTTATGAAATCAAAGCCAATTTGAGAGTTTCATTAGCGTCAGAAATTTTCTCTTACATGCAGAACTATGGGGATTTTTGAATTATTGATCAAAAATAGAATGAAAACTGCATTGTGCACTTAGCATCTATTACATTTATAACCAAACAAGACTGTTTGTATTACATCAGAAAGGAATTGCATCTGCATTTGGAATTAAAAATATAATTACTTCCATTAATTTTTTTAGCAGAAATTATTGCATTTCAATTATACATTGGAATTTCGGTAAAATAAAAATGTAGTTTCTGGGCTAATGTATTCTGGATGAATATATAGAATTTTGGATAGTTGAAAATAAATATAAAAAAAGGTTATGGTGTGAAATAAAACATAATTCTCTAAAATCTTTTTTTACTTCTACACAAAAATATGTATAATATTTGTTGAACTAAAAATCAATTTTATTTGAAACAATTAAATAAAAGTAAAAATAATTAATATGAAAGATACTCATTTATAAATCTTCAATGTTTATCTTAAGAGATCTGCCTAATTTCATGACTGCACTTAATTTTTTTTTTTTCAAAAAATAGTTGTTAGAAGACATTAATTTGGTGTAAGATTCGATTGCAGCAAATCTCCCCCCCCCCCCCCTCCTCAATTAAAAAAAAAAAAAAAAAAAAAAATAACAATAATTTTTTTTCTAGTGCTACATTCAGTTTTACACATTTTAAATTATCTTGTTTCATAAAACTATTTATTACATTTAAACATTCAAAACATATTTTTAGATTTTCATTAAGCATATTAATGTACTAGGTTATCAAAATAGAGATTAGAGTGATTATATCTTAAACTGTTGGTGATTGAAAGATACTCCCAGTTACAAAAAGTATATAAATAAAGTACAGTATTTAGATATGGCATTTATTTTGCAAGTATTACTATTAAAATATGAAATTTATCTTTTTATATGACCTCCAGGTTTTAAAAGCTATATTTAGGGCTTGTTCTCCATGCTCTGATAAGTAAAACAGTAAACATTCAAATTGTCTGTGACCAAAACTTACCGAGTTATGAAACATTATTCCTTTGATACATTATTCTATTATTATTGTGATACATTTATCTAAAGTTTCATAAACTTTAAAACATCATTACTCAGTGAATTTTGGTTACAGCAGAATATAATCTTATTGTTTTATTTACTATAGCAGAGTGAAAAAATTTCTAAATGTAACATATGCAGTGTTCTTGCTGTTGCTCGCCATTGCGTCAAAATGCGACTAAATTTTTTATTTGGCGAGTAAACAAGCAATTAGATTCGCCAAATTGCTAGTGCTCAGTTTTTGCTTTTTCTTTCTTCTCTTTTTCGTTTTTCCTTCAAATGCATATATATATTTAATATATACATATTTGTAATATTTGTAGCGGATAGTTGAAATTAGATTAATAACAATCGCTGTTGGAGTTACAAAAACTTACATTATTTTAGTACATATTTAAAAAAAAGGGGGGGGGGTGTTACATTAAAGTGGTAAAGATATTTTTTTGTGTGGCACGGCGAATCTATTTTGCTAATACATTTTTCATTTGGTGAATGTTTTTAATTTTTAATTAGCCAAATTACTAACGTTGGTCAAATGCCAGTGAAAACACTGAACATATGGAACCTATAGACTATATATAAAAATGTAAATTTTGTGTTTTAGCATGCATACATTAATGATAAGATAGACTCAGTCTGAACTTAGGCCCAAAATGGTCAAGAGTTTTAATTTTTTTATACCAGATTTAGGGCTTGGGTGCAAAGTGAAAATTTTATCATAGAAGGCGGCAGCCTTCAAGTGACGCAGCTTTAAACCTACCATCGTCAAAACCTACCATCGTCATAAGGGTAGATGCGGAACTTCATATATACAGCTAACTCAACTTCAAAGGAAATCGGAAAAGCCGCCTTCTAATAACTCAGCAAATATTGGTCAGAATGGTCCAATTTTTTTAATATAGTCTTATATTCCCAGTCTAATCCTATCCTATAATTTTTACATTTCTACGTGCCGTATATTTTTAGATCTCGATAACCATTTTTAAACTGAAAACGATGGTGTTTGTTCCTGATAATGAGATCTAGAAAACGGGCTGGGAGATTTTATTAAAACTTATATATAATATGAATCTCTTTAAGATAGAGGGAATAAGCCTTGCCTTGTTTCTAGGAAAACTCTTGTTTGTTATATATTGATCTTGGAAAATTGGACTATATTAGCTCGCGGATTACATGTTATTCTATGGGTTAGCAGACGGAGACACTGCAAATAGGCAAATGTAGTAATGGTCACAGTTAAAACACCCGCATCGAAGCAATAAATGTTTTTGAAACTACAAAAACATCTTATCATGCGCTTTAAAACATTCAATAAATATATACTAAATCAAATTTCTATTTATTTTGCCTTTATTTTTCGTAAGAAGAAAATATTACGTTTCTTACATTGGATATTTTTGCATTTTGTGGAAAAAATATTTTGAATCCTTTTTTAAAATAGGAAAATATTTTTTAATTATACATATTCAATATACTTTTCACTTATGATTTTCTTTTAAAGTTTACAAACAAAAATTATTTTTAATAAATTTGCTTTAGAATTCCATGTATTCATACGCCGTTTAGATAGTTTTGTTTTGAATCGTAATCGAATTCGCTGGCGGTAAGCTTTGTACTTGGCACTTGTTGTTTTTAGCATGTATGTTGTGTAATTTGCGAAATAATGGTTATTATGGTAATATAGGTATTGTGTTATTTGGAGAAACTGAAAGGCCCCTTTTTTGGATAAAATAATATGGTGAATCCAAGTACACGAATCAAAACAAATTGATTCGTGCTGTATGTTGACATGAAATATTCAATTTCAGGAGACGAACGTGAAGCTAAACCATCTATAATGAAAAAGAAAGGTAAATAAATATTTTTTGGCACTCATTATTAAAGTATTATTTAAAAAGTATAAGTGATGTATACATTAGTTAGCATGTTGATTTGATTTCAAACCAACATAAACTATCACAGAATGTGTAAACTATTGCTAAATTTTGGTAAACAAACAATATTTATAATTGACCAACAGTTTAACCAAGTGCTTGTGAATTCTAAAATTCTCAAAATAGATTGTTTTTAAGTTTATAGATGTCCTTATTATATGAATTAACAATAATTATATGAATTAATTAACAATACTAAGTTTTAAAGTGTTGTAAAAATTGTGCTTTTTTATTTCATTTATTAATTTCTGTGATTAATAACCCAGGATGTTAATTTTTAGATTAAAATTGCTTGAATATGTTATTCAAAATGCATTTATTACTTTTTCTTATGCGTTTTTGTCGCTATTAATTTTCATTTTAAAACTGTGCCTTTTTAGCTTAGCTTAATGGCCAGTAAATCCAGGTTTTAAACAATTTTTAAAATAAGTAAGTGCACTTATTATTGGAAATTGTGAACAAACTAGTATTTATCAACAAATTACAGCAGTATTTTGATAATTCAAAAGAAAGTAATGAAGTTAATTTGTTCTTACATGCATTAGTGACTGTGGCTATAAAGATTTCAGAGATTTAAAAACAAATTAGTTGCACTCATTGTTTTTTTTCTTCATGTACACACAGTGCTTGTACAACATGCATTAGTGATTGCATTTTTAATTAATTTTGTGTATTTTACAGATTGTTGCACAGCAATTTTGCTGCAGCCTGAGTGTTTTGTTTTTGTTTTGTTTTCAGGTGCTCTAAGTGCTATACATGCAGTAGTTGGACTGCTTTAACGAGTTTTATTTTAGCGAGTGAGAGTTTTAGGCCCTTTTTTTCTAATATAAACGTTATTGTTTTAATGTATTTGTTTCACAATATTGTCACTGGATTTTTTTAGTTCAGGTATCACTCATTTCTTCCAGATATTGGGAATCTGCATGTTACCGCATAGTTTGCTGCATCTGTTAATTTTTGTTGTTTGTTTTCATATGGGCATAGTGCTCATACATTTGTTATTGACTGCGGCTTTGAGAAATTTCATGTGTTTTAGAGACCATTGCATAAGTTTGCTGCATCCAGTAATTTGACATGCACCCAGCTCTCATTATCCATTAGTGACTGTAGCTTTAACATGTTTCATGCATCCTATTATTTCATTAATAATTTCGAAATTCCATGTTTATATTTTAAAATGTTATTTAGCAGTTGCCACGGAGGTACTACAGCGCATCATTGTAGTCTGCATTAGATGCTGTTCAAAATAGAATTTTTTTTTTTCTTTTTTTCTTCCTAAGAGTCTGATGATTTAAATCCAAGAGTGAAAAATTTTTTCTCAGATCACAAACCAAATACAAAAGTATTGTAATAGTTAATATTACGTTATAGAAATCAATAATCAAAATATAAAAGCATTAGCTTTACAGCTTAGAACATAGCGTTATTAATAAACTGCATTTATAAATTGGACATCTAAAATGGAAAATCTTAATATATTTTTATAATGTTAGAATTTACAAGCACTAAAAGTTGGGTAAGCAAATAATTCTTAACCAAATATTAATGATAACATTGGTTTAAAAAGAAATAACTTATACTTCTATCTTCTATGCTTTAATAATGAGTTTCATAAAATATAAATTTACCCCCCTTTTTTTCTATAGATGTTTTAATTTCATATTCATTGTCTCGAAATTGAAGTATTTCTTTCTAACATTCTTTTACAAAAATGTTTGATAATTAACGCTTTTTTTATTTAAAAAAAAAAAGGCCTTGTTTCTACTAATGAACACAAAATCCTCAAATAACTTTGAATCCATTATTTAAATAAATTGCATAACATACCTAAGAAGAAAACATATTTAAGATTAATACAAGAAATTAAAAATTTTTAATTCAAATAATGTAAAGTTACTAACACACTAACAAATAAATATTTTAAAATACTAACAGCTAATAATGGGCGATAAATAATTACATTTTTTAGTTTTGTCATTTCTAAAGTGTAATTGTTTAAATTCTATTTCAGTTGAACCTCATCCAAACCCTAAGAAATATTCTATCGAACCTTAATTTAATCTGAAAAAAAAAAAAAAAAAAAAAAAATCTGACAATACACACTGACAAGCATAGTTGTATAATATAGACGCACACCATGTGCAGAAAATTTTATGAAGAAACAATTTTTATTTATTTATTTCAACAAAGAATTGCATTAAAAAAAAAAGTGTATCTCAACAAAGAATCATGTAAAAAACCCCCAACATTTCGAGAAAATACCACACGAAAAACATGAATTTCGTCCAAAGACAGCAAAAAAAAAAAAAAAAAAACGTTAATTCAATCCATGAATCGCATAAAAAATACAAATTCCATGAATCGCTAAAAAAAGAAAGCAAATTGCATAAAAAATGGGAATTATGTCCGCAAATTGCTTAAAATGTGAATTATGTCCATGAATCATGTAAAAAAGCGAGAATTATATTCATAAATTGTATGAAAAATGCAAATTACGTCTATGAATCGTGTAGTAAAACATGAATTATGTTCATATATCGCTCAAAAAACACGAATTTTGGTGGCAGAAATCTGAAACGGAAATTACCTCTATAAAACGCATAAAAATAGCGACTTGCATTCATGAATTGCATAAAAAATGCAAATTACATCCATGAATTGCATAAAAACGTGAATTACATTCATAAATCACTCAAAAAATGCGAATCACTTCCATGAAGTATGCAGAAAAACACGAATAACGTTCAGAAATTGCAAAAAATGCGAATTATGTCCAAGAATTGGTAAAAAAAAGCGAATTACATTCATAAATCCTATAAAAACACAAATAACATCAATAAATTGATCAAAAAACACAAATTTTGTCGATAGAAAGCTCAAAAGATGCAAATTATGTCTATGAATCGCATAAGTATAGCAAATTACGTCCATAAATCATGTAAAATGTAAATTACATTCATTAATCACATAAAAATTGCAAATTATGTCTATGAATCGCTCAAAAAAAGCGAATTGCATAAAAAACATGAATTGTGTTCACAAATCGCTCAAAACATGAATTACGTCCATGAATTGTTTAAAAAAGTGAGAATTACGTTCAGAAATTGTATGAAAAACACAAATTATGTCTATGAATCGTGTAGTAAAACGGGAATTATGTTCATAAATCGCTCAAAAAACACAAATTTTGGCAGCAGAAAGCTGAAACGCAAATTACGTTCATAAATCACTCAAAAAATGCAACTCACTTCCATGAATCGTGAAAAAAAATACTAATAACATTCATAAATTACAAAAAATGCGAATTAGGTCCAGCAATTGGTAAAAAAAGCGAATTACATTCATAAATCCTATAAAAACACAAATAACGTCAATAAATCGATCAAAAAACGTAAATTTCGTCGAGAGAAAGCTTAAATGAAAATTATGTCTACAAATCGCAAAAATATAGCAAATTACATTCATTAATCGCATAAAAATCGCAAATTATGTCCATGAATCTCATAAAAAACGCGAATTGGGTCCACAAATCGCTCAAAACGTGAATTACGTCCATGAATTGTTTAAAAAACTGAGAATTACGTTCAGAAATTGTATGAAAAACACAAATTATGCCTATGAATTGTGTAGTAAAATGGGAAGCTGAAACCCAAATTACGTCTATAAATCGCATAAAAATAGCGAAGAGTATTTTGCATTCATGAATCGCTCAAAAAACACAAATTACGTCCATGAAACGCATAAAAATGTGAATTACATTCATAAATCACTCAAAAATTCTAATCACTTCCATGAATCGTGCAAAAAAACACTAAGAACGTTCATAAATTGCAAAAAATGCGAATTACGTCCAAGAATTGGTAAAAAAAGCAAATTACATTCATAAATCCTATAAAAACACAAATAACGCAATAAATCGATCAAAAAACGCAAATTTCGTCGATAGAAAGCTCAAAAGATGCAAATTATGTCTATGAATCGCATAAGTATAGCAAATTATGTCCATAAATCATGTAAATTGTAAATTACATTCATTAATCGCATAAAAATCATGAAATATGTCCATGAATCGCTCAAAAAAAAAAGCGAATTGCATAAAAACATGAATTGGGTCCACAAATCGCTCAAAACGTGAATTACGTCCATGAATTGTTTAAAAAAGTGAGAATTACGTTCAGAAATTGTATGAAAAACACAAATTATGTCTATGAATCGTGTAGTAAAACGGGCATTATGTTCATAAATCGCTCAAAAAACACGAATTTTAGCAGCAGAAAGCAAACACAAATTACGTTCATAAACCACTCAAAAAAAGCAAATCATTCCATGAATCGTGCAAAAAAATACTAATAACATTCATAAATTACAAAAAATGCAAATTAGGTCCAACAATTGGTAAAAAAAGCGAATTACATTCATAAATCCTATAAAAACACAAATAACGTCAATAAATCGATCAAAAAACGCAAATTTCGTCGACAGAAAGCTCAAAAAATGCTAATTATGTCTACGAATCTCATAAATATAGCAAATTACATCCATAAATCATGTAAAATGTAAATTACATTCATTAATCGCATAAAAATCGCGAATTATGTCCATGAATCGCTCAAAAAAAGCGAATTGCATAAAAAATGTGAATTATATCCACAAAACGTGAATTACATCCATGAATTGTCTAAAAAAGTGAGAATTATGTTCATAAATTGTATGAAAAATGCAAATTACGTCTATTATTTGTGTAGTAAAATGGGAATTATGTTCATAAATCGCTCAAAAAATACGAATTTTAGCAGCAGAAAGCTAAAATGCAAATCACGTCTATAAATCGCATAAAAATAGCATTTTGCATTCATGATTTGCATAAAAAACGCGAATTACATCCATGAATCGCTTAAAAAATGCAAATTACATCCATGAATTGCATAAAAATGTGAATTATGTTCATAAATCACTCAAAAAATGTGAATCACTTCCATGCATCGTGCAAAAAAACACGAATAACATTCATAAATTGCAAAAAGTTGTGTAAAAGTTACGTCCAAGAGTTGTGTGAAAAAAGCGAATTACATTCATAAATCCTATAAAAACACAAATAACGTCAATAAATTGATCAAAAAACACAAATTTCGTCGACAGAAAGCTGAAAAAACATAAATTATGTCTATGAATTGCATAAAAATAGCAAATTACGTCCATAAATCATGTAAAATGTAAATTACATTCATTAATCGCATAAAAATTGCGAATTATGTCCATAAATTGCTCAAAAATGCAAATTACATTCATAAATCGCATAAAAAACACTAATGATGACCATGAATTGCGCAAAAAATGCGAATTACACCCAACATTAAATTAATTTGCAGAAAGTTTTTGGTTTTGTACAAGTCTGCCAACAAGAACCTACAAGTTATCCTGAAACCCATTCTAAACCAACAAAAATTTAATGGAAAGATAAATTTGTCCAAGATAGACAAAATAATTTCCATTGACATACATTGACCAGAATCGAAAAATTCCTATTGAAATCTATCCTATACACTCCAAAACCAGAAAGAAAAAAATCCCTCCAAGAGTAACTCAATCTATCTGCTGCAAAATAAAATACATTGAAATGCAACTGAACAAGAACCTGAAAATTACATTTGAAATCAAACCGAAACCAGATTCAACCCCCCCCCCCCCCCCAAAAAAAAAAAAAAATAAAATAAAATAAATCCAACCATATCTCGATTTGGGAAAGAAAACTTAATTTCCATAGATACGCTTCGTCAGAAATCTGGAAATTCCAATTAGTCTATGGGTTAGCAAACCTTAATTCAATCTGAAAAAAAAAAAAAAAAAAAAAAAATCTGACAAGCAGAGTTGTATAATATAGACGCACGCCATGTGCAGAAAATTTTATGAAGAAACAATTTTTATTTATTTATTTCAACAAATTGCGTAAAAAAAAAGTATCTCAACAAAGAATCATGTAAAAAAAACCAACATTTCGACAAAATACCACGTGAAAAACGTGAATTTCGTCCAAAGACCACAATAAAAACATTAATTAAATCCATGAATCGCATAAAAAATACAAATTCCATGCATGAATCGCATAAAAAATGTGAATTAAATGCATGAATCGCATAAAAAATGTGAACTACATCCATGAATCGCTAAAAAAAAAAGCAAATTGCATAAAAAATGGGAATTACGTCCACAAATTGTTTAAAATGTGAATTATGTCCATGAATCATGTAAAAAAGCAAGCATTATATTCATAAATTGTATAAAAAACGCAAATTACGTCTATGAATCGTGTAGTAAAACATGAATTATGTTCATAAATTGCTCAAAAAACACGAATTTTGGCAGCAGAAATCCGAAACGGAAATTACCTCTATAAAATGCATAAAAATACCGAATTGCATAAAAAATGTGAATTACGTTCATGAATCGCCCAAAAAATGCAAATTACATCCATGAATTGCATAAAAACGTGAATTACGTTCATAAATCACTCAAAAAATGCGAATCACTTCCATGAATTGTGAAGAAAAACACGAATAATGTTCATAAATTGCAAAAAATGCAAATTACGTCCCAGAATTGGTAAAAAAAAAGCGAATTACATTCATAAATCCTATAAAAACACAAATAATGTCAATAAATCGATCAAAAAAACACAAATAGAAAGCTCAAAAGATGCAAATTAGGTCTATGAATCGCATAAGTATAGCAAATTACGTCCATAAATCATGTAAAATGTAAATTACATTCATTAATCGCATAAAAATCTCGAATTATGTCCATGAATCGCTCAAAAAAGGCGAATTGCATAAAAAACGTAAATTGGGTCCACAAATTGCTCAAAACGGGAATTACGTCCATGAATTGTTTAAAAAAGTGAGAATTACGTTCAGAAATTGTATGAAAAACACAAATTATGTCTATGAATCGTGTAGTAAATCGGGAATTATGTTCATAAATCGCTCAAAAAACACGAATTTTGGCAGCAGAAAGCTGAAACGCAAATTACGTTCATAAATCACTCATAAAATGCAAATCACTTCCATGAATCATGCAAAAAAATACTAATAACATTCATAAATTACAAAAAATGCGAATTAAGTCCAACAATTGGTAAAAAAAAGCGAATTACATTCATAAATCCTATAAAAACACAAATAACATCAATAAATCGATCAAAAACACAAATTTCGTTGACAGAAAGCTCAAAAAATGCAAATTATGTCTACGAATTGCATAAATATAGCAAATTACATCCATGAATCATGTAAAATGTAAATTACATTCATTAATCGCATAAAAATCGTGAATTATGTCCATGAATCGCATAGAAAACGCGAATTGGGTCCACAAATCGTCAAAACGTGAATTACGTCCATGAATTGTTTTAAAAAGTGAGAATTACGTTCAGAAATTGTATGAGAAACACAAATTATGTCTATGAATCGTGTAGTAAAACGGAAATTATGTTCATAAATCGCTCAAAAAACACTAATTTTGGCAGCAGAAAGCTGAAACGCAAATTACGTCTATAAATCGCATAAAAATAGCAAATAGTGTTTTGCATTCATGAATTGCATAAAAAACGCAAATTACATTCATGAATCGCTCAAAAAACACAAATTACGTCCATGAAACGCATAAAAACGTGAATTACATTCATAAATCACTCAAAAAATGCAAATCACTTCCATGAATCATGCAAAAAAACACTAATAACGTTCATAAATTACAAAAAATGCAAATTACGTCCAAGAATTGGTAAAAAAAGCAAATTACATTCATAAATCCTATAAAAACATAAATAACGTCAATAAATCGATTAAAAAAACACAAATTTCATCAACAGAAAGCTGAAAAAACGCAAATTATGTCTATGAATTGCATAAAAATAGCAAATTACGTCCATAAATCATGTAAAATGTAAATTACATTCATTAATCGCATAAAAATTGCGAATTATGTCCATAAATTGCTCAAAAATGCAAATTACATTCATAAATCGCATAAAAAACACGAATGATGACCATGAATTGTGCAAAAAATGCGAATTACACCCAACATTAAATTAATTTGCAGAAAGTTTTTGGTTTTATACAAGTGTGCCAACAAGAACCTACAAGTTATCCTGAAACCCATTCTAAACCAACAAAAATTTAATGGAAAGATAAATTTGTCCAAGAAAGACAAAATAATTTCCATTGACATACACTGACCAGAATCGAAAAATTCCTATTGAAATCTATCCTATACAATCCAAAACCAGAAAGAAAAAAATCCCTCCAAGAGTAACTCAATCTATCTGCTGCAAAATAAAATATATTGAAATGCGACTGAACAAGAACCTGAAAATTACATTTGAAGTCAAACCGAAACCAGATTAACCCCCCCCCCCCCCCAAAAAAAAAAAAATTATCCGACCATATCGCGATTCGGGAAAGAAAACTTAATTTCCATAGATATGCGTGATCAGAAATCTGGAAATTCCAATTAGTCTATCTTAAACCTAATCTGAACCTGAAAAAGGAAATTCCATATAACCGGAGCCCAGTATCTATACAGGACAAAATATTTTCCATTAAAGCGCAACCTGAACAGAACTTGAAAATTCCATTTGAATGGAACCTGATTGAAACCTGAAAAAAATTTCCATTGAACCTTAACCTAATCCGAAAAAGAGAAAATTATTTCTGCCGATACACATTGACAAGAGTCTGAAAGTTAACATGAAACCTAATCCAAACCCGAAAAGGTATAAACAATGGAAACACAAGTCTGTCCAAGAAAGACCAAATAAATTCTGTCCACATACACCGACAAGAATTTCAATTGTAATCTATCCTAAACCCAGTTCAAACACTACCCCCCCCCCCAAAAAAAAAAAAATCCAATTGTAACCCAATTAATCTGCGACAAAATAATATACTTGAAATGCAACTCAACAAGAACCTGAAAATTCCATTTGAAGTCAATCTGAAACCAGATTCAATCCCCCCCCCCCCCCAAAAAAAAAAAAAAAAAAATTTAATCAAATCAAGATTTTAGAAAAAAAAGGAACAATTTATGTCGATATGTATTGACCAGATCATGGAAATTCCAATAGAAGTCTATCTCAAACCCGATCCGAATAACCTGAAACTCAATCCAATTCCCCCCCCCCTCCCCCCCAAAAAAAAGTAAAATAAAAAAATTAGGAAATAAAAATCTGTTCAAGAAAGACAAAATAATTTCCGTCCCCATCCACTGAATGGGGACTGACCAGAATTGAAAACTAGTACTTGAAATGCAACTCGACAAGAACCTGAAAATTCCAATTCAAGTCAAACTGAATCAAGATTCAAACCCGGAAAAAAAAAAAAAAAAAAAAAAAAAAACAATTATCTAACCAAATCAAGATTTTTAGAAAAAAAAATTATGTAAATAGGTACAGACTAGAGCATGGAAATTTTAATAAAATCTTAAACCCGATACAAACTCCCCCCCCCCCCTTACATAACTAACAAGAAACCTTGATGACCCCACTAAACATAACTAACAGGAACGAAGAGTCATGCATACTGCATCGATTATGATGCATTTTCTGACTCATTCTGAATATTGTAAACTTATTGTCATTCATGTACAATAATTTTACCATTCTGTGCAAAAAAACAAAGCATAATTAACGAGAGTAAAATTTTTTCCATTAAACATGTTTATATACTTTCCATTTTATTCTGAATGCTTTAAACCTATCAGTTTCATTTTTGTACAGTAATCTTCCCATCCAAATCTCCCCCCCCCCCTGTTAGTTTATATATGTTTTGTGCAAACAGCAAAATATAAATAAACTATTAAAATAAAATAAAATTTAATTCATTAAGGTTTTATCAATTACATCTTTCATAAATTCAAAATATGAATCCTAAAAGATATGATATCAAAATTTAAGTGACGCCTTGACGAGGCTTTAAACAATGTTTTAAAATTCCATTTATTTATTTATTGTCTAAATACATTTTCATATCTAAACAATACTTTTCATTTTCCAATAAGAATGAAAAGTTACACATACAGTATAGATTATGAAACACTTTCCAACACATTTTCATTATTGTAAGCCTATCATTTTAATCCATTTGCAGTAATTTTACCACTCTATATAAAGAACAAATCATAATTAACAAGAAAGAAAAACCTGTGTGCAACATAGATTATGAAACACTTTCCAGCATATTCTGAATATTGTAACGGATATAGTCTTAATCAATCTGCAATATTACCAACTTATACAAAGGTTGAAACATAATTAACAAGAATCATGCACGCAGCATAGATTATGAAATACTTTCCAGCACATTCTGAATATTCTATTCCTGATCATTTTAATCCATCTGCAGTATATGTATCATCATGTGTAAAGA
The DNA here is from genome assembly GCA_964019185.1 of Maratus speculifer. Classification (NCBI taxonomy): domain Eukaryota; kingdom Metazoa; phylum Arthropoda; class Arachnida; order Araneae; family Salticidae; genus Maratus; species Maratus speculifer. The sequence goes on along the minus strand of OZ025292.1, from coordinate 175,016,815 downwards.
ATAAACATAGTTAACTAGAATGAGAAATGATACATACAGCATAGATTATGAAATCCTTTCTTAGAAATACAGTGCTGAATGTACATTACTTTCTTATCTTATACTAACGTACTTTACTACAGAGTTGTTTTTAACGAAATCAAGTAGCACAGCATATATTAATAATAAAATATGAAATATCTTTTTTTAAGTGGGTGGGGGAGGGGTATAATTAAAGGTGATCAGAAATCATGAATATGAATTCTTTGCATTAGTCTTTAATTTTTTGTTTTATCTTTTTATTATTAACCTAAAAAAAGCACTGATATCAGTACAAAAAACCCTGAACGGGTTAAAAGCTTGTGACGCAGCACTTTATCTTATATATCTAAGAATTTTAAATTTGGGACTTAAAACTAATGATATCAAAATTTATGTGACGCTATGCTATTAATTAATATATACATATATTAAAATTTAATTCATTAAGGTTTTATCAATTACATCTTTCATAAATTCAAAATATGAATCTTAAAAGATATGATATCAAAATTTAAGTGACGCCTTGACGAGGCTTTAAACAATGTTTTAAAATTCCATTTATTTATTTATTGTCTAAATACATTTTCATATCTAAACAATACTTTTCATTTTCCAATACACTGTTAAATACATCACTTTCACTGAATATATATAATGCACTGAAATGTATTTATTTGAATAAATAGATTTATCTTTTGGGCTACGCTATCCGAAATCAAAAATAACGTTTGAATAAATATTTTTTGCGTCATTGTATCCAAAGTAAGTTAAATAGATGCAAATAGATACAATGACGCAAAAAATATGTATTCAAATGTTATTTTTGATTTTGGATAGCGTAGCCCAAAAGATAAATCTATTTATTCAAATAAATACATTTCAGTGCATTATATATATTCAGTGAAAGTGATGTATTTAACAGTGTATTGGAAAATGAAAAGTATTGTTTAGATATGAAAATGTATTTAGACAATAAATAAATAAATGGAATTTTAAAACATTGTTTAAAGCCTCGTCAAGGCGTCACTTAAATTTTGATATCATATCTTTTAAGATTCATATTTTGAATTTATGAAAGATGTAATTGATAAAACCTTAATGAATTAAATTTTAATATATGTATATATTAATTAATAGCATAGCGTCACATAAATTTTGATTTCATTAGTTTTAAGTCCCAAATTTAAAATTCTTAGATATATAAGATAAAGTGCTGCGTCACAAGCTTTTAACCCGTTCAGGGTTTTTTGTACTGATTTATTATTCACAAACTGAAAAAAATGTTGAACAAGAACATACTGTTTGAAAAACAAGAATATAATCTATGATTGTTAAAATGTTGTACAATTCCTTAAAAATTAGTTTAAAAGGGAATTGTTGTTAATGAAATATAAAAAGAAATATTTCATCTGATTTTGAAACATGAGGACAGTCTATGGTTAATAATGTAAAGAGGCTGTGGTATATTCTGTTTTTGAAAATTTTGATAGTATGAAAGTAACATTTACTAAGCTTCACAATGCATTAATGAATTTTTCAATGTTCTGTTTTCTATAATGTTTTTGTAAGATTTATTTATTTATTTTTCAGATTTATTTCATGTTTTAGTGCTTCATGTAACACAGCAGATCATCCATGATTCTACTAATATTATATTTTTGAATGAATCTAAATGACTTAATTTTCAATCATGCCAAAACAACTGAAGTTGAAATCCCATTGAAACTTTGTACAAAGTAGGTAATAACCAATAATAAAGTTATTTTATTATGGATTATAATAGTTTGTAAATTATCATATACAATAATTCATTATTTATATTATTGCTAATTTGTATGTTTTATGACCTGTCAAATGTTTTTTACTTCAAGAACATGATTGATATCATGTAGCTATAACACTTGAGTTTTTTTTTTTTTTTGGGGGGGGGGGGGGAGTTTGTATTTAGTTGATGTAAGCAATATAATGTAAATTTTACATTATGTATTTATGAGTCTAAACATTATGGCAATGGATGCCATTTAAACATAGACTGTTATACTACATATGTGTGGAAAAAGAAAAACCAAGTTTGATGCCCCCCTCTCCCCTCCAATTTTTTTTTTCCCTTTTAAACCAGGTTTTTTAAAACATTGTTTCTTAATACATATGAATGCATATTTATTGATTAAAAAAAGACGTGTGATTATAAGTAATGTAACTTCATTTTAAAATAATTTTAATGAAACAATTACAGTGAATTTATGTAGAAAATTTTAAAAAAAATCATATTTTAATTAAACAGTCTCATGTTCAAAGAATAAACTGCTCCACACAATGAAACATTGGTATTCTGAAAATCTTTATAATCAATCTTTTAATTATTAATTATAAACATTTGGATGTAGTTTGATAAATATATTCTTTTCCATAGTCATTCAAATTATAAATTTCAAATACTTCTTGATATTTCATACTTGCCAACTTTTATGCTTTAGGTGTAAAATGTATACTTTTTGGAATATTTTTTCCACTTAGGATATTAATTTTTGCACTTTTTTGCAAAGTTTTTTCTACGTTTTATTTTTTCCTCAAAATTTGTGAATTTCTTTCTTGTTGTCTTTAATAATGGCAAAAGCTGAATGCAAAATAGGAGATTGTCAAAAAAATGAGTTAAGGTTTTTGTCAACCAGTAGATGTTATTCTATTAATTGTCATTTTGTGTAAAAAATTGTCCAGGGGCTGTTTTAAATATAAAGATAATATATATGTATAAAGTAACGTATGTCTTTAAAATGAGTTACTTTATGAATTTTATAATTTTTTTATATTTTTCTCTCTCAAAACATCTTTATATGGTCATAACTATATTATTTAACAGTATGAATATGTACTGTAAAAAGTTGTATAAACATTATTTATTGAGTTGCATAAAAGATTGGGTTACATAGGGCTTGTGTTCTTATGAATAAAAATTTGTATGTCAATCGCACATCATTTTATTATTTTCAAAAGTTGGGTGGTATGGTATTTTGTTTTTTAGTGACAATTTGAAGACAACATTTTTGTATTTAAATTCAGCAGAAAACAATAAATAAATAAGATAGGTTGCTAATTATAGCATTTTAATAATAACAGTCTTTGAATGCTCTTTCTTTATATACTTTATATTTTGATTTTAATTCTTCAAGATAATCTCCCCAATTAAGAAAAATCTCTTTTACAGCTTGACCAAAATCTTAAAGATCATCATGTTATGTTATAAATTGTGTAAAATAATCTGCATTTAAGAAAAAAAAAATATTTTATACTGAATATTGAATATTTTAAATCTATTTTATCTTTGATCAATTCACATGTTTGAAGCTTTTTCTTTAGAGCAATAGATATGTTCACCAACACATACTGATTGTAATCCTATGCATAAAAATACCTAAAAACATTATATGTTATGCTTATTGCTGAAATAAAGTGTTAAAAGTAAAAAATTTTTTATATCCAATAAACACGTAAATTAGAAAAAATAGAGAATGTCATTGGATTTCTTCTTTTTAAAAAAAAAAAAAAAACCTGTTGGTTTAAACCGTGCCAACCCTGTGTGGAAATGTATCTTATTTTGGAAATTTATGAATAAAATATAATAAATTTAAATTATTCGAATCATATATCATCATGTTATATAATGGTATAAAAAAAGCTGTTATTCTTGAAACCAGTATTTAAAATAAAACTTGTGTGCATTTCTGATATGCATGGTTCAAGCAACACAAAATGATAAATATACAATTACCTTCATGAGCGATTCATTTTAGCAGATAAAATTACCAGGGCCATCGCTAAGACTTTTCATTGAGGGGGGAGAGGAGCTAAAATTGCCAAGTCAAATTTCAATATTTGCCAACTCATTTTACAATTTTGCCAACTTACCACAATTAGAAAATGTAATATAGCCGCTATTTGTTAAAAGGTTAATAATATTCCCAATTAGTTATGTAATTTTTGCCAATTCTATCAAAAATTGAAAATATATTATAGTTTTTATTGAAATTTTAAAGAAAATTTGCCAACTAAGTTTGTGAATTTGCCAAGTGTAACAGCATTCATGAATGTTTGGGGGGGGAGGCTCCCCCCCCATCCCCCCCCTTAGCGAGGCCCCTGAAAATTACTAGTGCAGACTTGCCAGACCTACTGATTTCAGCAGGAGGCTCCTGATTTTCAGATATTTCTTTATACTCCTGATTTTTAACATATTTCTTCTGATTTTTCACATTTTATGAATATTCTGTTATTTTACAATCAAATGTCTTGTGATTCAATGATAAAAATTCTAATACAGATGTAATTATTCTTTAGTGCGATTTATCAGTAGTATTTTATCTGATAAATTATATTCAGATTCATTATAAACAATGAATCTTTAACCTTTACACTGCCACGACCGGATATATCCGTCCACTAAGCTGCAGGTTTCACTGGAGCTTTATTTAAATTAATATAATTCTACAAATATAATTCAGTGTTAAGAAATTAAGTTATGATTGATACTTTCAAGGCTTATAAGCATATACATAACAAAAAAGTTATACCATGATAGAAAATTCTTCATTTATCAACATTTAAAATAAATTTAAGAGAAAAACACATTACAATTTTGCCTTTTTGTTCGGTGGTCAGAGGGTTAATATTTGATACTGTTACTATGTCATAAAATAATGTTCTTTTTGAAAATATGACAAACAACGTTGTACACAATATGCTATAATCAGAATTAAAAAATAATAAAAATTGTATAAAAAATGAGTAGTTTTACTAAATATTTTTTCATTGTGCATGTGTAAACACTATCAAAATTTCATTTGCATATTGTATTAACTAAATGTATAGAGTAACTTTTATAAAAATCTCAAAAACATAACTTGAAAATTCTGAAAATGATCATCGGTAGAATAAGTTCAAAATCTGTTGTTCCCAAAATGAAACAAAAAAATGAGGGATTGTATCCAAGTTTAGTAGTATGTGCCACATTGTGTATTCTACATTGACACTAATCAATGGATAAATGGATGCAGCCCCTCATCTTTTTGCTTCATTTTCGGAATAATGGATTTTGAACTTATTATATTGATGATCACTTTCAGAATTTTCAAGCTATGTTTTTGAGACTTTTACAAAAGTTGCTCTATACATATAGCTAACACGATATGCAGATGGAATTTAGATAGCCAGGCATGCACAAGAGAGAGAAAGAGCGTAAAAAAGTATTTTTCAAAATTCTTTTCTCCCTAGCACGGAAAAGTTGTGGAGTGGTATCAGTAATACACTCACAAAATTTCAAAACAATCAATTAATATATTTCGGTTCCACTTTTGGGTCAAAATATGTAATTTTAGCCAAAAATGTTGCAGGGGTGCAGGATATGTCCGATCCGGCGATCTAGGATCGGGGGAAATTTCTGCCATCTAGGGAAATTTTGCACAAAATTATACAATTGATTTTGATTTTAACAATGAATTACATAATTACTCAGAACAGAAAATTTCCCACTACAATTAGAAAGATCTGTATGGTGACCTTTACAAAATTGATCTCAGAATAATATATACTAGCACATATATTAAGAAAGTTTGGGGGGGGGGGATCTATACCTATTGTAATACAGAATTTATGTAAGTCTATAACATCGTAAAAGTTTGGGGAAATTTTTATATGGATTGGGGGAAATGTTGGGAGTAAAACCATTTTTTACACTCCTGAAATGTTGTAATTTTTCACTTTTCAGTAATATTTTAATTTTTCAATTTTTTCTTCACCCTAGTGTGGAAAAAATGAAAGAGTACATAAAAACACAAGTCCAAAATATTAGTGTAGTTAAAAATATCTTCCGGTTCCACTTTGGGTTCTAAATATGAGAAATTTTTCGAAAATAATACAAATTTTCACATTTTAGTCATTTTTTTATTTTTTTATTTTTTTTATTCCTGCTGGCATGGAAATTTTTGAAGAATATGCAAGAAATATAAGTAAAAATCTTTAGAATAATAAATAAATATCTTCCAGCTACCGTTTCGGGGTCTAAAAATGTCAAAATAGCCAAAAAGTATGTAAATTTTCACATCTCAGGGATTTTTTATTCTTATCAATTTTCTCTTCTCACTGGAGCGGAAAGTATGGAAAATCATACGAAAAACATAGCAGAAGAGGTTATTGGTGACATTATCCATATGTAATCGCAGCCAGGTTCTTCTATAAGTGCCAAGTATTCTTCAAGCACTCTTTGTTGATGGATCATTCCCTCAATATTCCACTGAATTAAAGTTTGATCTTTTCGACTGTCAAAATACAATCCTTTCAAGGTACTGGTGGATATGAAACTCTAATTTTGGACTTGGCATTTCATGCAATATTTCTTTCTTTCTCTTCTTGTGTTATGCTTGTCTATAACATTGAACATGTCGTCATGTGTCACAATTCCTAAGTCTTCAAGAAGTTCACCTGTTACTGATACTGCAACTCAGTCAGACACTCCCATTGTGTCTCAAGTTTTGACTAGGGCAGGATGACGGGTTGTTCGTGATATAGTATTTATGTTCGATTACAATGACACTAAAGGTTTATCACTAAGATCGTGACACAGTTGTTCATCAACAAGACTAAAAGATTTAAATAACTCTAAGTCTTGGATGAAGCAGTAGCGATTGTTTTTTCCCTTTTATACCATTTTCTGAAACTTTCTTATTCTTTTTCGAGCGGGATCATTCATTTACTATGTTTCCGTGTTGTGGGCCGTGTTCTCAAGTATATCAATTGGGTCTATCTACAATTTCCTTGAAGTTCTTTAATCCTCAAAAACTGTCTTCCAATTCTGGAATTTTTATATCACGTGGGCATTTACATCCTTTTAAAGATGTACACTTGTAAGAAAATTTTTCAAATAGATGTTTTTTTAGGAAAAGTTACAATTTTGACTTCGTCTATTCTTTAGTGTCAAACTTCTTTATACTCGTGTATAACCATTATATGAACCAATCATTTGGACTATTCTTTGCCTAGAAATCATTAGAACTGAAACAGCCTGCCGAATTGCATCAATGATTTCAGCCCATAATCCACTATCACCCCAAAGTTGAGTTCGATTTTTAATTATATTTCGATTCATTTCTCACCAACAGAAAAATACATTATATCTTCATAAGTTAGTAGAACGCCAGTCTTTAATTCTGCAGGATCCCAAAAAATGGGATCAGACAAATCCTGTGTACTGTGCCTTAATTGTAATATTTCTGTGTAATATTTTCCATGCACACTATTAGTTCAACACAATATTAAAAATAAAAATTTTGTAAACACTTTCAGATGTATTATTTTTGAATAAAATATAGAAGCTAAAATTGAATGTCTTCATTATGAACCTATCACAAGCAAAGCATTAAGGGTGTTCTTAGGGCAACTTTGTGACACATGCATTAATTTATTTTTGTTCGGAAATGCATGAAAATAGCAGGTGTTGTTATTCAGAAACTGTCTAATTGCACTCATTCTTTTGTTTTTTAAAAAACACATTAGATTTTTCATAACAAGCCTCAAAGTTGACACTTTTGATCATATTTCCCGATGAAAGCAGAAAAACCGGTTGAAAAGAAGGAGAAAAACGGGTGATTGTGTCATCGAAATAGCTTATAACTCGATAAGTAATTTAATTATCATAAAATAGAAAAATAAGTTCAATTCGAAATTGCTTTCGAATTCAGGCATTCGATTCGATTCATGCATTCAATTTCGATTCAGGCATTAAAATTTTATAACTTTCTGTTAAAAAATGAATTTGTAAATGTGTCAAAACGGTTTTCGCTTGTTGAGCGGATCAGTTAAGAACACCCTTAAATCAAGGTTAACACTGCAGTAAACGAACAGAAAGCTGAACTTATTAGAGGAATTTCCCTCATATCACTTTTAATTCGATTGTTCTATGATTTTTGTGTACATTAATTCCATGTATTTGCCAGTTTAAGTATTAAAAGTCAAACCAGAAGATATTTATTAATTACTTTACATTTTTACACTTATGTTTCTCATATGATTTTCCGAATTTTCCACATCAGCGAGAAGAGAAAATTGATAAGAGAAAAGTCCCTGAGAAGAGAAAATTTACATAATTTTTGGCGACTTTGACATTTTTAGATGCCGAAAGGGAAACCGGAAGATATTTTTTGATTATTCTAAAGTTTTTCCCCTACATTTCTGTTATATTTTTGCAACTTTTTCGTGCCAGCAGGAATAAAAAATCTAAAAAAAAAAAAAAAAAAAACACTAAAATATGAAAAAATGCATCATTTTCAATAAATTTCCAATATTTAAACTCCAAAGTGGAACCGGAAGATATTTTTTATTTACTTTAGCATTTTGGACTTATGTTCCTTATGTACTCTATCAACTTTTCTGCTCTAGGGCGAAGAAAAAAATAGGAAATTAAAAATATCGCTGAAATGTGAAAATTTACAGCATTTTCGGCTAAAATTGCCTATTTCAACCCAAAAGTGGAACTGGAAGATATTTATTGATAGTTGTCAAATTTTGTGAGTATGTTAGTGTTACCATTAGACAACTTTTCCATGCTAGGGAAAAAAGAATTTCGAAAAAAAGATTTTTATGCTCCGCCCTAATGCACAATGAAAAATTATTTAGTAAACCTGCTCATTTTCCATAAATTTTTTTATTCTGATTACAGGGCATTGCGTACAGTGTTGTTTGTCATAATTTCTGAAAAGAACATTCTTTTATATTTAGAAGTCTGCAAATTATAAGAAAAAAAAAAACCTTGAAAAAATTTAGGACAGTTTTTATAAAAACCTTAATTTCTCCACGAGTATACATTTTATCCACATAAAAAAGAACACAGTATTTTATAATGGGCCATTTAATCATAATCTATTGTTTGAACGCTTTTGCTACAGTTTGGACAGGGTTATCCAAAAGGTTTTCACTCTTTTTCAATTTGTCGACTGTCTTTTATGAAGTTTCTGGAAAAAATATTCATAGAAATGTATGATCTGTACTATTATATTTACACACTTAGAGTTTCAGGATAATTTCTCATGAGTTTTTCTAGATATTTAATAAAATGTCTAAAATCGCAAGTGGCCGGTCACCTTTGACCATGTGTTTATTCTTTTTACGTATAAAGCATGCATACAAATAAAGTGTGTGTCTTCAGTGATTTAACATTATGTATTGCATTTCTAGCACAACAAAAAATGGCTTTCACTAAAATCAATGCATTAAATATGTTAAAGAAGTGAATGTTAAATCATATCATTCATTGTTACTGTGAAATGAAAAATCAATGTGCATGACTGTATTTATAAAATGACAAATAAATAAATAAAAGGAGAAATGTTAGAATAGTGTGTCAACACTTTAGATCAGTATATGAAAACAGTTTGTTCAGATTATTATGAATAAAAGTAGACTTCCAAAGAAAGCTTTTTTAAATATTACACCATTCCCAAAATAATCAATTGTGAGATTGGTTTGTAAACAGAGTTTATCATTGTAGGAATTCTAATTTTCAAGAGAATTCTACTAATTAGTGAAGAGAATTCTATTAATTCTCTTCACTAATTAATGAGATTTTTCCAGAATTTAGTCAATTATCAAAATTTGTATAGTGCAAATTCATTTCTTTTGTAATTAGTGTTTCATTAAATGGATTTTTTGTTGATTTCGATGATATGATATAAAAATATAATCACTGTTTAATAGCATTTTCAAATATGATAGTATGAGGGAACAAAAGCAATGAGTAAAGCATCAAAAGCACATTAAAATATTTTATTAAAATAGATTAAAAATTTAATAAATGTCAATAAGCATGTAAGATTTGATTCAAAAGGATAGAGAGAAGAAAAGTATGCATTTTCATGTATATATAGGTAAATAGATATAGATGTATATGTATAGAGAAAGCTGAGCTAAAATTTTTTATATCACTGAGAATAGTGTTAAAATGATGAAATAATTCAGTAGCATTTACAAACAAATAGTTTAAAAAGCCTTATATACAAATGCAACAATTTGAGGAAAAAAAATAGAAGAAAAATCACTGGTCTTCAACACTTCCTGAACTAACTTCTAATAAGGCAGGTAGAGCTTTCCTGTAAAAAATAAAATAAAAATATTTAACAAATTACAACAACTATTTGAAAACTGATTTTTTCAAAGATTAAAATATAAGACTTATAAATAAATGCTATATTTAAAAACAACAACAACCAAAACATGGTCTTTTACAATCCGGTTTAGCATTAGATTGTTTCCTTTTTTGTGATCTTTCCACATTTCATAATCGATGGCCTAAAAAATCCGACCTCTCTTTTTTTTTTTTTTTTTTCTTTAAAAGACGAATTTTTCTTTGGATTTGATTTTTTCCCCGTTTGATAATTTGCATCTACCCATTTTATAACTTTTTTATTTTCTCCTTTATAAAAAACAACATTTTGATTTCCTATTCAAATAAAAAAAAATTCTAAATGTAAAGAATTTAGTAAAAAAATATAAAATACAGACATCCATTGCCCAAAAGCAAATGTTTCAATGTTTCCAATGAGCTAATAAAAACCAGTAAAAAATCATTTTTATGATGATAAAAACATGGCATATGTAATAACAGAGTCATGGATATCAACCTTAATATTCCTGGACCCATCATAAAAAAAAAATAAATAAATAAATAAATGCAACATTGCATGATTTATTCTCGATTGAAAATGACAGCCATTTTCCAAATAGTTAAATAAAAATTCATATGTTAAAAAATATGTTGAATATATCATAACATGCTTAGTACTAAAAGAAAAAAAAATCAAATTGCAATTATATGCTATGTTAAAAACTAGACACAATGTAAAATATAGTTTGAACATCTTTGGTAGGTAGATTTCTATATTTTAAACTTTGATCATGTATAAGTAGTTAGAATTTTACTAAAATGTCATAATAAAATTAACGATAATCCTTTTGACTTAGAAATATCCAAGTTTTGATAGATGGTAAAATAAATTTCATAGTATGTACAACAATTAATTATTCGACTTGAAAAAAAGCTCATCTCTTATGAAATGACAACATAATTTTAGACAGCATCAGCAATAAGCAAATATAAAGCAACCCAGTATTATATTTTTCCAATTATCCTTGCAATTTTTAATTGGATATTCCAATTTTTGAAAATGCTTTATCAGTAATAGAACTAATAATTGACATTATTAACAAGACATCGCAGTAAACCGGACTGTGCACAATGACCAAATACACAGTATTTCTGACATGTGACTTAGGAGGGGATAAATGTAAATGAAAAAGCCTCAATTCAAGTGTTTCATTTCTCAGGTGTTCAAGTATTTTATTTTATTTTTTCTAAAAGTATAGCAGTAGATTTTGAGATATGGTTGGTAGTTTTAACCTAATGGAAATTAACATAATGAAAATTGTTTGAGTGAAGTGATGGAATGTCTTTTTTAGAAACAGGCTTTAAAATGCATTTTTATAGTAATGTAAGTAAATTTTGAGATTTTCTCTATTTTCCTTTTTTTAAGTTTCCTGTTATGAGAGTTTAGTAATAACCATAAAGTATTTAGTAAAATTTTCCTTCTTATCTCTGAACCAATATGTCAGGTTCAGTGAACAATACTATTTAAAACTATTATTATATGATATTATCTTATATATATATATATATATATATATATATATATATATATATATATATATATATATAAATCTATAATATATTTTTATATTATATTATTATATTATCTTGTAATATGATATTATCTGTGTAGTGTCGCTATTCGTGTCACTATCTGTGTACTGGAAATTTTTTAAGTACTATTTTTTTTCTTATCTGGAAGTTAATCTGGGCTATTTTGAGCTGGATAATATTAGTTGAAAGAATGTATTGTATCAATGGGTTCCTCTCTCCATTCAAAATGCATACCTGAGCTAAGGCACACAAAAAAATCACCCTATATCTAGTGAGATAAGACATCACAGGAAAATGACATTTTGAGAGGAAAGATAGATATGTATCCCTGTATGCTCTTGTGGAGTGGAATGGGAAAATGAATGAAATAGATTCTGGTTTTAGGACCTCATGGTGAAAGTTTGACTTTTTCCTTTCTTTAGTAGAGATACTGTACAGAGCATGTTTTAAATTGTGTGAGGCTCTTGGAGGAAAGGGCCAATGTACTGAAAGATTGAGAGTAGTCTCTGTTAAATCTAATTTAACTAGTGTAATGTAAGAGAGATATAGAGTAGTTTAACAATATACAGAGAGTATTTGCTGTATTTAACTTAATGTCGGACCGGATCGCCTATATCCGAGTTCTTAAAATGTAAATATTGTTTTGTTATTTGTAAATAATGTGTAAAAAAAATATTAGTTAAGTTTAATCAAATGAGTTCGTATTCTTTTGATAAATCTCTAATAGCATGCCTGATATCATATAATTATATTGGTGGTGGCAGCATGTCAAAATAAAGAAACAATCTTTAAAGTCGTGTGGACTAACAAGGAGAGGGTCAACTTTGATAATTACAGATTTTGATTATTTTAATATATGTTGTAGAGCAGAATCCCCTTAGTCTTAGGTTCAAAGGATTTTATACAACAGCCCTTAGTTCTTGAAAAACAGGGGGAGGGGGTCTATTATTATAGCAGAATTTAAATATTAGCTTAGTGCACACCGAAGTTCGTCCTTGTAGCTTGATCAGTACGATATTTGTTCACTGTCCCAGTGCCCCGGGTTCGATGCTGGGGTGCGCTGCAGTTGATTTTTTCACTTTTTTTCACAAATATCTTTATAATTTAATGATCACAATAAAAAATGTTTAATGTCACACATTAATTATAATGTTAACTTTTTAAAATTTTTATTTAGTATTTTTTATTTTAAAAATATTATTAAAAATTTCTTATCAATTAATGAGATTAAAAAAAAAAAAAAAAAAAAAAAAAAAAAAAAAAAAAAAATAGATCTCTTACTGACTAGTAAAAATTAAAAATCGTTACAAAATCATATCTTATTTTGGTATTAGCATAATATAAATCACAATCTTTCATATATACATATTGTAAAACATCAATCACTATCGGCATCAACATAACTTTAGTTTTATAAAATAATATCAATCATTAAAAAAAAAAAAAAAAAAAAAAAAAAAACTAGTTGGATGTGCCAATCCCAAAACTTTCTTCTATCTCATACGTACATTTTAATATTTAAAAAAAAAAAAATAGTTACTCATTTTAATGCTTTAATGATTTTAACACAATACCATACCAACTTTGATTTTCATCTTAAATTTCTGCTTCAGTCAATCAATCGGAGTAAAAATGAATTTCCGTCTTTGCACGAGCCGATAGACAATAGAATGATAGGCAGATTTTTTTTTCAAATTCAGGGAGGACCTACTTGCCATACCAAAAAATAATCATATACATAAAACTTAGTTCAGTTCTAGAACTAACTTCATACACTTTTATGGTGTGCAACATTGAAAATGGCATAAAATTCGCTATTACAGCGCCCCTTCCGGGAGTTTTTTCAGATTCAGGGCGATGCAACTAGCCATCATGGGTGCAAGTTTTCCGTCCACAGACGGAATTCCGTCTTTTAAAAGTTCCCGAGGACGGAAGCGGGACGGAAAAATCTCCGACGACGAAAAATGTTTGCGAAAATGACGCGTTTTTCGCCAAAAGATCGCGGAAAAAGACACGATTTTTCGTCAAAAGATTATGAATAAAAGAGATTTTTGTCAAATGATCGCGGAAAAAAACGTTATTTCTGTCAAAAAAATCACAGAAAACAGCGCTATTTCGTATAAAAAATCGCAAAAGGACGCGTTTTTCGTAAAAAAAAATTGCGAAATAAAGTCTTCTTGTCGACGTATCTCAAGAAAAACGCCATTTCTGTCGTAGAATCGCGAAAATGATGCTGTCTCTGTCGAGGAATCGCGGAAAAGATGCGATTTTTGTCAAAAAATCGAGGAAAAGACGTTTTTCGTCAACAGATCGCGAAAAAAAACACAGTTTTTTTAAAAAAAGATTGGTGATAATACGGGATTTTTGTCAAAAGATCGCAGAAAAATCGCTATTTCTGTCGAAAGATCGCAAAAAAGACGCGTTTTTCGTCAAAGAATAGCAAAATAAACGCGATTCCTGTCGAAGGATCGCGAAAATGACGCAGTCTCTTTCAAAGAATCGCGAAAAATACGCGATTTTCGTGAAATTATAGCCGAAAAAACGTTATTTTTGTCAGAATTGCGGAGAAAACGCGATTTTTTGTCAAAAGAGCAAAGAAAAGACGCGAGTTTTGTCAAAAGATCGTGGAAAAGACGCGAATTTTTGTCTAAGGATCGCGAAAAAGTTGTGAATTTTTGTCAAAAGATCGCGAAAAAGTCGCGAATTTTTGTAAAAGGATCGTGGAAAGTCACGAATTTTCGTCAAAGGATCGCAAAAAACGAGTTTTTTTGGTCATAGGATCGCGATAGAGACGCGATTTTTGTCAAAGAATCGCCAAATAGACGCGATTTCTGTCAAAAGATTGGGGGAAAAAGCGAATTTTTACAAAGGTTGATGGAAAAAAACATGAATTAAAAAAATAATAATAAAAAAAAAACGTGGGGGGGGGGGGGGTGATTCAAAATATTTTCAGTCCTGGCAAAATTTCAAACTTGCACCCATGCTAGCCATAGTGATACATTTACACAAAAAATTTCGTTCAATTTGATGCATAACTTCATGTACTTTTGGTCAGTACAATATTGAAAATTGCAGAAAAATCGCGATTGCAGCGCCCCCTTCTGACGGATTTTTTTCAAATTCAGGAAGTACCAACTAGCCATAGTCATACACATACACAAAAAATTTGGTTTAATTCGATACATAACTTCATATACTTTTGGTCAGTACAATATTGAAAATGGCACAAAAATTACGATTGCTGTGCCCCCTTCCAGCGGATTATTTTCAAATTCAGGGAGGACCAACTAGCCATAGTCATACACTTACGCAAAAAGTTTGGTTAAATTCGATACATAACTTCATATACTTTTGGTCGGTACAATATTGAAAATGGCACAAAAATCGCAATTGCAGCGCCCCCTTCCGGTGGAATATTTTAAAATTGAAGGAGAACCTGCTTGCTACAGCCAAAAACATTCACAAAAAATTTGGTTCAATTCTATGTATGTCTTCATACATTTTTTGATGGTAGAATGGCGACATACGGACACACAGATACACAGGCACACGGATACATGGACAGACAGACATTTTGTAAAAACAAGTTTTTTGGAATATCTGACCCCTAAAATGTAAATCCGTCGAAAACCTGAAGTCGAAAAAAATTTTGATTACAATACTTTCTTCTATTGAAGATAGAAGAAATTTAAACAAAAATTGAATTGCACCAAGAACACCTTATAAAAGATTTTCTTTACATGTACATGGCTTTTTTAAGAGTGTGACAGGAAAGCATAAATCAGTAATATTCATAAATTCATCTTTTTCTCTAATCAAGAACAAATATATATATATATATATATATATATATATATACTACCTCTGACAATAAAGTTTGGTGAATGAATTCAGAACAACCGATCTGGCAACACTGGGGAAACAAAACGCTGCACCTGCATAGAGGCAAGGTTGACCATCTTCCCCCACCTTTGTTCAGTTGAGCGTCGTTTATGTTCTGTGTAAGATGTGCTTTACTAAGTGCATGTTCAATATGTTGGTTCTTAACTGAGCACAGGAAAATGAACGAACAAAAGATCAGTTTAAATTTTGGTTTTCAGCTTTGCAAGACATTGAAAGAAATTCATGAAGGATGGTGCAAATTGAACAACCACCATACTCGCCAGATCTCAATCCTCCAGACTTCTTTCTATTTTCACGACTCAAACTCTCTTTGAAAGAGATTTGACCATATTGCTGACATCCAACGAAACGTGACGAAGCTTTAGAACTTCATCCCAAAAGAAGACTTCTTGCAAATTTCCCAGGACATGTACAGCAGATCTCATTGGTGCATAGTTATGGGAGATGACTATTTCAAAGGATAGTATGGTAACTTTCGTTACTATTTCATCTACATTAATGTTACAGGACTATTCACTGAACTTTATTGTCAAAGGTAGTATATATATATATATATATATATATATATATATATATATATATGTATGTATGTATATATACATATATTATCTCCAGTAGTGCCCTCTTTTTATAATAAAATAAATTGTTTAAAAACAATTAAGTTAGTAAGAAAATCAGAAAGAAAAATAATTCAAACATAAGTTAGCATATTACAAATTTGAAAATGCTTAATATGCAACAAAAGTGCGTTGTAATTTATTTCTTGTGCTAAATTTTAATATAATTATGCTTCTTAATTAAATACAATGCCTTATTATTCCTTATTTTTACTTCCCTTATTAAGGTATTACAGAAATGCTTTTTTAAAATCATCAATTGACACAATTTTTTAACATCATTGCATTGATAAAGAAAAATATATAAGATTCAATTTAAAGGTGATTTTAAAAGAATTAAGAGTTTTATGATGCTTTGTACAATGATTTAGTTATGAAAAAAATCACCTTTTTTTTAATTTGCAAATAAATCATTTTAAAAGATTTCTAAAAATAATAATTGATTCACAATTTGCAAAGGACAATCAGAAAATTAAAATCTAAATACAAATATATTTATAAAACCCAAAAAAAAAAAAAAAAAAAAAAAATTAGAAGATAAAATGCAGCATGTTCTGGATATGAACCTGAGTCATCATAATAAAAAACAGACATTGTACCGATCGAGCTATGATCATTGCTGAAATAAGGTTACAAAGTAAATACTTAAGTTATGTTATATCAGACACCCCCTCCCCCCCCCCTTCCCCGTATTTTGAGAACTAGAAGCGTTTAATATCCGTTGAACCTGAGACTAAAGGGCTTCTACCCTACAACATACATAAAAATAATCAGAATCTGTGATTATCAATGTTGGCCCTTCCCTTGTAAGAGTGAATGCGATGTAATATTTTATATCTTTTACCTCCAGTGTTAAATTCAAACACTTTTCCCCAAGAGAGATTTCTGTAACTCCAGGAAGGACATTACAGAGTTCCAAAGTGTGGTAGAATTGCACTTTTTGACCATTGAAAACACAAAATCTCAATTTTTTTTTTGAAGTGGAAGAGAATCTCATTGCTCCAGTAAATTCAATACTGTTTTTTCCTGTTTTACAGTAGTAAATAATAATTTTTCTTACTGCACTCAGATAAATATATCCAAGCCTCATCAACTGTAACTACATATTTGCATTTTTCATTTGCTAAATAATTTTCACATCTGTACATAGTCTTCTGTGAAAAGGCAGTGTTTATTTTTTGTTTTAATGAGCTTGAAATCAGATTAAAGATTTATACAGACTTTTTTTAGACTATTTAGAAACTCCTTAGATGTGAAAAAGTTCACAGAAGTGCTTAAAACATTTCAAAATAAGCACAATACTCCTTAATTTATCACAAAACAAAAATTAATGTTGAACAATGATTTAATTGACACATACAAGAGTTGGAAATGTAACTTATACTTATGTGATGAATGATACTGCTTATATTAATCATCTTCCTTCAGTATATATTGCACAAAATAGATTAGCCATAAAAGAAATAAAACATAAATCTCCTGTTTACAAAGATGAAGTTCAAGTAATTACTGTTATTTATTATTTTTTTTTCGCTTTAAAAAGAAAATTTTCCCTCTTTTTTTAATATGTCCATGGTATCACATATCCCCCCCCCCTTTTTTTTAAATCTAAGTGCATATTATGCATGATCAGTATATTTACAAAAGTGAAGTTGAAATACATAATTACAGTCATTTTTATTATTATTTTTAAGGGAATTTTTTAAGAGTATGTTTCTAAAAGTTAAATACAAGTAATTATTGCAACTTTTCTCACACTCTCTCTTTTTTTTCCTATTGTCTGTGCTACAGTGCCACATGTTTTTTCCCCTTGTCTGTGCTACAATGCTACATCCCCCCCCCCCTCTTCAAAATTTATTTTTTATATCTAGGTGCACACGATACACAATGAATATTTAGGATTTGATCAGTCTCTCTGATCATATGATCATCGATCACAGCATAAAGTAATTTACTAGCAATTTTATACTCAAATTTATGAAACCTGTGAACATTGTGAATTCTGTGCAAATTTAGCATTATGTATTACATTTTAATGGAGTAAAATCTATTTCTCACCAAATAAGGTATTAAAATCAAGGATTAGTGCACATTTACTACATGAAGATGCAGCATACATGAAAAATAAGATTAATTTATTTAAAGTAAAAATACTTGTACTCCTTAGAATTTTTCTAGACTTTTTGGATTTTTTTCTTCAAATATCTGTATGTATCCTGTCATTTTATAGTCTTATTTGCAGTTCCTGGAGAGCAGCCAAACTCAACCTGCAGCCCGGTGATGTTTTATGTGTGGCACAAGACACATAATCATTAATCAATATTTATACAATTGAAATGCATATAAAAAAATATGATTTTCAACACTGTTTTATGTGTTTCTGTGTGAAGATAAATGTATCTAACAGGACAGATTTTAACTGAAAATTGTCTTTAAAGCCATTTTCTTAGTTTAAAATTCTTTTATGCATGTAGTCCTATTTGTTCTACAGTGATGTACACATTTCTTAATTTTCAATAACGTATGAAACATCATTCCAAATTAAATTTACACTATATATTTCTACAATTATTATTATTATTTTTTCCATCAGAATATAGATTTATTAGAGAAAATCTCTTTGGAAATACTGCATTTCTATAACTATGTGTTATATATCTATTATATAACTAATACTACTTTTTAGGTTTAATTTTTGTTGCAAAAAAATGGCAGCGAAAACATTTTACAATACTAATTTCAAACACCAAAGTTTATTATTTAGAAAGAGTGGTGTTAAATTTTTTGGTGATGTTATTTTCATGATTAATGTTCTACATTAGGTGGTAGTATTAACTTTGTTATATTGAATTGTTAAACTACTTTTTTTCTATTAAATTTTTTTATAAATCTTTTTATAAGGGTGCTGCAGCCCATTTGAAGTCTAAAATTTTTGTTTGTGGCCTACGAAAAAAAAAAAAAAAAAAAAGGTTGCACATGGCTGCTTATGGCTACTATAAAAATATTTAAGGATTTTGCGATAGTTGCTTGGAAACTTGAATTTTCTTTTAAAAGATGAGACACAGTTGTTTTAGATATAGTAAGCGGCGGACCTTGTTGAATATGCATATTTTACCTTTATTCTAGTCAAATGTAAACTTTGAAATTTCTTTGCTTTTTATTTCAGGGTTGCCACGCCACCTGGAAAACCGGGAAAACACATGGAATTTTAAAATCCCCTCCCAAAACAGGGAAAATCCAGGGAATTAAAAAAAAAATCTGGAAAACACAGGGAATTTTTTTTTCTACTATATCCAAACATGTATTTTTTTCCGGCTTTCATTTTGAAAGCCAAATATTATCTTACAGTATTTTTAAAGATAAAAAATAAACCAGTGTTGTATATCAAAGTTATAATATATTTTATGTGTCCTGTATTTTAATATAAATATTATTTTGAATGCATAAAGTAAGTAGCTTTTTCTCTTTTCTTTTCTTTTTTATTTCTGCAGTTTTTGTGATATTATGTTCAAGATAATTAATTTTTAGGTAAGATTCTTTAAAATTTTATGTTCTTTAAACTATTTGATACAAAGTTTTTAGATATTTTAACATTCATTTACAAATGTTCCAAAGTATTTTTTAGCAGAATGTTTGAGTATCACTTTACTATTTTATTATTATTATATTAATGTAAAATGTGGGATTCAATAATAAATGTAACAACGTTAAAGGGTTTTTTCATTTGCTCATATCATATGATGTATTATATTTGTTCAACTAATTGGGTAATGATAAATTATAAGGTATCTAATTAGCCTATGTTCAAGTTTGTTTTCTGACAGTATATAGCAAAAAATAATTCTTAAGATGCAGAAAGTGATTAAATCCTATTCTGAACTTATGCCATATAGGTTTTATCTTTCTATGCCGTATAGGTTTTATCTTTTTTCATTTAAATTCAAGTCATAAAGTTAAAATTGTTACAAAAATGTGTGAACACCTTCTGTAAGTATGATATATAAATTTTCTATAACATTAAAAAATGCATATATAAAGACTATTTGATTAATTATTTTTTTAAAAGCAAGTAATTTAAATGTAATGTTCTGTTTTTTAAATTTTTTGAAAAATGTTCCAATATTTCAAAGATTTGACCTACTTATGGAAATCATAAGATCCCACATTTTAATTAACTGTTACAAATTTTGCTCATTTAATATTGATCATTTGAACAAATTTTACAATAAGCATTCAAAGTGATTAATGTAGTATTTTAATAGTGTTTTAAAGTATTCCATTTATCTGCAACAAATTAAAGACTTCCACAATAACACACGTCCAGTACTTCCATTGTTTTATTATAGACAAATTATTTGTAATACTTGTCATATTAATATTTGTTGACATCTGAAATTCAAAAAAGTGCAATTTAGAAAAAAAATATATAATTTACAAGAAATATTCAGCTTTTCTTGATTTTTCTGAATATCTATTATCTATCCAACTGGACTTGTAAGGTTGTGGAAGTCCGTGCTGTATTGTAGCTTTTTGAATGAGTAGACACATGTCATAATTAATATACATGTTAGTTATAGTATTACAAATGCGCAATAATTAATGATAGTAATAACAGAAAAGTTAAATAATTTTATGTATCTGTAGTAAATACACTATATTGCCATTGATTATGGGACACTTGCGATTTTAGACATTTTACTAAATATCTAGAAAAATACATGAGGAATCATCTCGAAACTCTTAGTGTATAAATATAATAGTATTCGTCATACATCTCCGTGAAAATTTTTTCCCGAAACGCCATAGGGGACCGTTAACAAATTTAAAAAAATGAATATCTTTTGAATAACCCTGTCAAAACTAATGTAGCAAAAGTGCTCAAACTCTAGATTATGATTGAATGCCTTATTGTAATACACTGTGTTCATTTTTATGCAAATAGCATGCACACTCGCAGAGTAATTAAGGTTTTTTTAAAAATGGTCCCAAATTTTTCGAAGTTTTTCCATTATAATTTTCAGAGTTCTTAATATAAAATAATATTTTTTTCAGAAAATATGACAAACAACATTGCACACAGTACCCTGTAATCAGAATTAAAAAATAATAAAAATTGTATGAAAAATGAGTAGGTTTACTATATAATTTTTTACTGTGCATGCGTCAAAGATATCAAAATTTCATTTGCATATTATGTTAGCTAAATGTATAGAGCAACTTTTATAAAAGTCTCAAAATCATAGCTTGAAACTTCTGAAAGTAATCGTCTATAGAAAAAAGACAAAATCCGTTGTTTCCAAAATGAAGCAAAAAAATGAGGGATTTTATCCAAATGCAGTAGTACATCCCATATTGTGTATTCTATATTGACACTAATAAATGAATATATGGATACAACCCCTCTTGTTTTTGCTTCATTTTGAGAATAACGGATTTTCGACTTATTCAATTGACGATTATTGTCAGAATTTTCAAGTTATGATTTTGTGACTTTCACAAAAGTTGCTGTATACATTTAGCTAACATAATATGCAAATGAAATTTTGATATCGTTGACGCATGCGCAGTAAAAAATTATTTAGTAAACCAACTCATTTTTTATACAATTTTCATTATTTTTTAATTTTGATTACAGGGTACTGTGTGCAATGTTGTTTGTCATATTTTCTGAAAAAAATAATATTTTATATTAAGAACTCTGAAAATTATAAGGAAAAAACTTGGAAAAATTTGGGATAATTTTTATAAAAACCTTAATTACTCTGCGAGTATGCATGCTATTTGCATAAAAATGAACAAGGCTTATAACAATAAGGCATTCAATCACAATCTAGAGTTTGAGCGCTTTTGCTACATTAGTTTTGACAGGGTTATTCAAAAGATATTCATTCTTTTTAATTTGTTGACGGTTCCCTTTTGGAGTTTCGGGAAAAAATCTTGACGGAGATGTATGACTTATACTATTATATTTATACACTAAGAGTTTCGAGATGATTCCTCATGTATTTTTCTAGATATTTAGTAAAATGTCTAAAATCGCAAGTGTCCCATAATCAATGGCAATATAGTGTATATATATATATGTATTATGCTATTAGTGAGAATAAAGTGTGGAAAATCATGTTTCTCATAAACTGTACAACAGTGTTGAGGAATATGTTTGGGAAAATTTTAAGTCCTTTAAAAGACTCTTCACAAAATAATTTATCCCCAAACAGGGCCCTTCACAAAGCATTTTATCCCAAAAAGGACCCTTCACAGAATTATTTGGCTCTTAAGTAGACCTTTCATAGAATTTTTTCACCTTCAAATTGAACTTTTCACAAATTTAATCATTTAATAATGAAATCTGGCTTGTAAATAAGAGTTGAACTCACCAAAGAGCATATTATTTAGCTTAGCTTTTTATGTATGAAAAGTAGAACCTGAAGACATTAATAATTTAAAATTCACAAAATTCTAATGAAAACTTTCGCAAATATAAGAAAAAAATTCATAATTTCACAAAAAACAGCTGTGTTTTCAGGACCCTGTGAGAAAAGTGTGGACAGATTCCTGGTGTTACATTAAAAGGTTGAATAAGGAAAATATTTGATTTTTACCTTTCCAAAAGAGATTCTGAAGAGGCTGCACTCATTGTGTTACTGGGTAAATTTTTTCCATAAACAGTGCTATATTTAAAAGGATGGCTAAAGGAGTGTTTCTTCAACATGCTTTTTACAAGAATCTGAAATGAAATAAAGGCATATTTTTTTAGTATTTTAAAATACCGTTTTTACCATGAATAATATACAAAATGAAAATTATCTCTGTATTTTACAGAATTCTTTAAAAAAGAAAAACAAACAGTTATGTACTTGTATAAAGGCTTTGGTGTAAAACATAACTGACATTTACTTTTTTTTTAATTCAATTTTCTTGTTGAATTATTTAGCTGCTTTCTGACAATCTTTCAAAAGTATGACCAAAAATGAATTTTTGGATAAATTTTTTTACAATTCAGAGCTTTTGTACATTAGTTCAATAAAATGATATTAATCATTACAGAAAATGTTGCATTGCATATAAGTTAACTGAAGGTCCAATCTCGAAAAATCAGATGTTTTGGTATAAACAAACACAATCATTTCATTTTTAATTTTCGTTAGAAAACTTGAATATCACAAAACGTGCATTTTGTTATCCTGTTTTACACATGAGCCCTTCATATATTCATATAAATATTATTTTATATAGAAATCATGAAAGTTACTGTCTTTCTCAATCTCCTACCCATTAAAGTAAGCAAAACTAAACTAAGGCAATGAATATCTGATTCTTTCCTTATCCATTCCTGAACTGAACAAAAAAAATTTCATTTTGATATCTTCAAAACTCAGAGAGTTATGACAATTTTAATAAATCGTGAGGTTTCAAGGGATCAGACACAAATTGAAATGCGTTAATTAAAGAAACAATGTTGCTGTAATGGGTTCAGGAAACATTTATTTTATTTATTTATTTATAAAGTTAGAATTTTGAATGTTTTGTGATGGTTAACCATATAATTTGTAAGCATCATCACATCACAAGACTTCTTAATAATTTTTTTTTTCAAAAAATTTAGTGTAAATTAAAATTCTTATAATTCAAAATATTATTTGTTGCGTTGAATTTTTTTCCTTTGATTAAAGGAAAATGTCTAATTTTCAATTTTGATTCAGCATTTTAAATAGTATTTATTTATTTAGTTTTTAAATAAAAGTATTTAAAATAGTAATATAAAAAAGGATACAATTTTTTGTAACAAATCATAATTTTAAAAGTAAATTTTCTGAGCTGAAAATTACTTTCAGCACGTTCTGCTTTTTTTTTTTTTTTTTTTTAAGATGTAAAAACACATTGAATTCGCGGGACTGTTACTGTAACCGTCGGTTATGGACTTATGTCAGTTTAAAAATGAGAAATAACTGATATAAAAACATTTGATGCAGAAAAGTGCATTTAGTTTTAAACAAAGATGGGCTCTTAACGTTTAAATGCTTTTTAAAACTTTCTTGGCGATTAACTCCATCCTGTATAGTTTCGATTTCAGATTTTGTTTAAGTTTTGCCTTTCTCACCTTCTTTAATTACTGCTTAAATGCGTCAGTTGATTTAAAACTTAATTTTTTTTTATCATGTCGATTTCAAATTTTTTCATTGTGCAGTGACTCACAGACAGACATTTTATAAAAAAATGTTTTTCGGTATCTCTGAGCCATAAAACGTGTGAATCCATCGAAAACCGGAATTCAAAATTTTCATGAATCCAATACTTTTTTCTTGCAAGGATAGAAAAAGTAAAAATTGGTTTAAAACCATCATAAATTTTGAAACTGAATAGTAAAAAGTAGATTTTTGAAAATATTTCTATGTAATTTATTAAAATATATTTCCAATGATCCAGTTAATAGAAGTGTCATTATCCCTATTACTATTTATACTAAACTTATTGCCTGCGGCAATAAGTTTTTAAGACACTTTTAATGAGAGTTTAATTTATATCACTTAACTTAATAACACATTTAATGAGTGTTTAAAAAGACGGTCTGGAAAATAGATCGTGCCACTTACAAGTTTGGCACCAAGGTCGAGATATTGGAGACATCTAGCATATTTCAAGAAATTTTTAAGCAAAACCTATACGCTTTTATTTTATATCTAAAAGAGTATTGTCTTGGATAGACATTTAACAATGCGTAAATTTATGTCGATCCCTAAATTGTACTTCAAATGAACTGATTTCGCCGCGCTCAGAGGTATGCTTAAGTGGTGTAAGTCACAAATTTTGGAAAATTTTGGATTTTGATATCTTTCGGGGATTTGTAGATATCAAGATGAATTTTTTTTTTTGTTGTTCAGTTCAGGAATGGATAAGGAAAATTTTTCTAATTGGAAGTTTTATCCTGTGGGGGTCGTATAAAAATTTAATTTTCGTATTTTTTAAAATAGACCCCCCATGGAGTTGCAACTTATCTTATCAAAAAATTTACCTTTTTTTATGAAGCTTTGCAATTGGAAGTATGGGTCTAGGAGCAATATTTAAGGAGATAGCTTATTGTTTCGATATTTATGACTCACCCTGTATATATAATTAGGTATTTCATATGCAATACTGGAGAAGTTTGAGAAGTCAAAGTATAGTGAATTTATTAATTAAATCTGTAAAACAATATTTTTTGTCTAAAGATTATTAACTCTGGATGTAAGTATAATAATAAATTATGATACGTAATAATGTAACAGTGTGACAAGAAGTTTTCATATCATTCTTAAGAATAACATTATATATAAATTAGTGATGGGCGATTCTGGAAATTTTGAGAATCGATTAAAATCGATATCGTATAAAACAACATCGATCATAATAAGAATCGATTTCTCAGTTCTAGAATCGATACTAGAATCGATATTTTGATATTTAGGTTCACACAGAGAAGCTCCAAATTACTAATTCCAAAGCTTAGACAATCAGCAGAACCGTAATTACCGCCTCCCACCCCCCACCCCCCCCATCCCCATTTAGGGAGGCATAGAATTAAGCTATTGCAGATTTTAGAGTCGGATAATAAGAATTTTAAATTGATTATCACTTATGGTTTTCACTTACACAAAAACTTTGACAAATTTGAGAGACATAACTCAACTAATAACAACACTGAGTAACTTGACATTAAATCGAGTATAAAGAGTGCCAAGAGCGTGTAACTAGGATGGGGAACATGGAGTATAGACAAAAAAAAACTTTTTTTTTCTAATGCCAACCAAATGTTACACGAGATAGTTTGGAAGAACATAAAATATGTCCCATTCCCAAGGGGGCAGGTAACCCCCACTCTTGACGGAAAGGCGACCATAGCCCAAATGTATCTTTTGTCGAAGTTTCAAAATGAGGATTTACAATAAAATAGAACGAGAATTGGACATTTTAAAAATTGCATGCATACTTTGAACGGCCCATATAGTAAAGATTGGCGAGGAAGGGGGGGGGGGACGAGGGATTAGAACGGACGAACTTGAAAAAAAAACATAATTGACTAATAACCCAAATAACTGAGCTTCTAAGCAAAAATATAGTGTTTAACTTAGTGTTGAATTCATAGGGTGGCCCGCGGGGAACATACACTCTTTGAAACTATAAAAAGTGCTAAGAGCATGTAACTAAGTGGGGAGAGGGGTAGTAACAGAAAAAAAACGAGGAGATAAAAGCTTTATAACGATATGTTACATGAGATGGTGTGGGAGAAACAAAAAATATCCCCCCCCCCACCCAAGGGGGCAATGTGAATCTCAAACGGACAGAAGGGCGAGCCGGCCCAAATGTATCTGTTGTTGAGGTTTCAAAATATGGATTTATAACAAAATAGAACGAGGATTAGACTTTTTTTAAATCTCAGTCTTAATTTGAACGAACCTGTAAAGATTGGTGAGGAAGGGGGGGCGGTAGGACGGGCGAACATGAAAAAAAAAATTTTGAAAAAATAGTGGCACTCTGAGAGTGCCGATAGAAGTGAAACCTTGAACAATTACGTGTGTATTTTTGAATCGCCAGGAAATACTTTTAAATGAATAAAAAAGGTTCTATAATATTAAAAAACATATTCATGTCTATATAAAAAAAAAAAAAAAAAAAAAAAAAACGCGCGATACCATATGCCCAGCTATTGTAGTTAACTCACTATAACTACTTTCTTACACTTTAAAACGCGATAAATACACCAACCAAAATTAGACCATACTATCGATAACTTAATCCTTATCCAAATAAATAATTTTGTATTAATGCCTGTTACAATATCTGTAGATTACTTTTTGAATTTTTCAAATCGGACATTCCATTCAAAAGATATTACGTATTTAAAGATGACAATCTAAAGAAACAATAGCGTTATTGAGTACTCGGTGGCCAAAAAGCTTAGGGATTACGTGTGCAATCAAACGATTGCGGGTTCGGACCCCAGTTTCGCTGATATGTATCAATGGGTTTTTTTTTTTTTTTTTTTTGAAGAAGTTTGAAAAATTAAAATTTTAACACATTATGGGTCCGTAATGTGACCTGAAATGATGGGAGAAAATTTCTTTTGCTAGATTTGTAATGCATGAAGCATAAGCTTTCAATAGACATATTGTATCAAGAAAAAGCCCCTCTGCCCCCCCCCCCAAAAAAAAAAGGTCCTATTGGGAAAACCGGAAAACTGGAAAAGCAAAAAGAACGGCGAAAAATGGTTAGCTATACTAGAATTTTTCTCATCACTGTAACTCCTATAGAAGCAAAGTTATAGCCTTTTAAAGATTGAAATGAAGTGAAGAAAAAAGCAAAATTAGGTGAGTGATCGACAGGGGGGGGGGGAGAATCCACAGCTCTGGGGGTGCCATGTAGCTTAAACTTTTAAGTTAAAAATGGTAGAAAATTAAATGAGCGAAATTTTAAGGTGTATATTGGGGAAGGGTGCAAGCCCCCCCCCCCCCTCAAAAATTTTTTTGTTTCTTTTGAAGAAACAAAAAAATATACCCCCCCCCCCGGCGGGGCGCAGATAAACCCCAAACGGGCGGAAGGGCGACCCTTTATTTATCTTTTGTCAAGAATTTAAAATGTGGATCTAAAATAGAATAGACCGAGAATTGGACATTTTTAAAACTGTATGTATATTTCGAACGGCCCTGTAGGTTAAAACTGACGTGGAAGGGGGGATTAGAAGAGACGAGCGTGAAAAATAAAACATAATAAACTAATACTTCAAATAACTGGACTTCTAAATAAAAATATAACGATTTAACCTAGTGTCGAATTAATGGGGTGGCAGCAGGGGATTATCCCCCCCCCCCAGAAGTTATGAGATTTTATGTTTTTTAATGCACAAATTACGATTCCCCCTCCCTTACAGAGCTGTAAAACTTGATGCCTTTCTACGGAGTCGCAGAAAAATAACTGCATTCAACACTGATTTAGCCTAGAAAAAAAAAGAAAAAAAATCGAAATCGAATCTAAAGATCGACATCGAATCTAAAGATCGACATCGAATCTAAAGATCGACATCGAATCTAAGATCGACATCGAATCTAAAGATCGAAATCGAATCTAAAGATCGAAATCGAATCTAAAGATCGAAATCGAATCTAAAGATCGACATCGAATCTAAAGATCGACATCGAATCTAAAGACCGATCTTACGGGCAGAATCGATTTTACATTTTTACTTTCTTTTGTAACTTTACAAGAAGAGAGTATTAGATTCGTGAAAAATTTTGACTTTCCGTTTTTGATGGATTTATATATTTTAGAAGGTCTTTAACACGATTTCATGGTTTTTAAGAAATATCTGTCTGTGTGTGTGTGTGTGTCACTCTGTGAGTCTGTATACGACAAAAATTTCTGACAGTTCTATCTGAAGAACAAATGCACGGAATTCCACAAAATTTTAGATGTAGTTTGACCTTGATATAAACTGAATCTAATTAATTTTTGGTGCATATAGCCTAACAGGTGGCGCTGCTATGCTGCATTTTTTGCGATTTGCGCAACAGCTATATCTGAATAACGAATGAACGGATTTTCATCACATTTTAGATCCAGTTAGTCCTTGACATGAATTGATGTTTTTTGCATTTTGATGTATATAGCTTCGCAGATGGCGCTGCTATATTGAATTTTTCACAATTCCCACTCAGCGCCATGTGAAAGGGGGGGGGGACGAAAGGAAGCGGTCGTTCCGAGCACGGAAATTTAGGGGGCGCCAAATTTTTACTACTAACATCACTTCTAGCCTATCACAAGAAAAAACTAATAGGGGGGGGGGGAGCTAAATTGGAACTTTGAACCGGGCGCAGTTCTCTTTTCGCACGCCCCTGTTTTCATTTTAGCTTTATCTCAAGAACAAATGCACGGACTTTCATAAAAATTTAGATTCAATTAGTCCTTGATATTATTTGATGCTAATTACAATTTGGTTATACTGCATTATTCATGATTAACGCAATAGTGCTATCTCAAGAACGAATTTTCATCAAAATTCAGATTCAGTAAATCTCTGACATTGATTAGTGTTATTTAGTTCTTGGTGTAAATTGCCCAACAGGTGGCGCTGATATGCTGCATTTTTTATGATTTCGCAATAGCTGTATCTCGCGCTTTCATGGATTTTCATCAAAATTCAGATTCAGCTGGTACTTAATAAAAATTGATCCTGATCAATTTTGGTGTACATCACTCAAAAAAAACGCTATTTTGCAGGGTGGGGGGGGGGGGGTTCTGAGGTTTCTTTAATTCTTCTATCTTAGAAACTAATACACTGAAATTTTGGAATTGGCACATCCGTCTATTTTATCTTCGACTTTTGAAGGAAAATGAAAATTAGATTACCTTCAGAGAAAT
The DNA here is from genome assembly GCA_964019185.1 of Maratus speculifer. Lineage (NCBI taxonomy): Eukaryota > Metazoa > Arthropoda > Arachnida > Araneae > Salticidae > Maratus > Maratus speculifer. The sequence continues at coordinate 174,987,145 of OZ025292.1, read as the reverse complement.
CGATTAAAAATTTTAAAGAATCGATTAAATCGAGTTGGCCGTAGTATCGATTAAATCGATTTAAAAAATCGAAATCGCCCATCACTAATATAAATATATATATATGTGTGTGTGTGTGTGTGTATAAAACTGTTGTAATAAACTGCATAGCAAAATTTACTTGCAAATAACATCACATTGATTTGCATTTATATATAAAAAAAGCAGGAAACAGCATTTTTGCAAAATCCTATGAAAAGCAGTAATCAAGTATCTATTTTTTTTTCCAGAAACTACTGCAAAAATTTCAATGTTTTTAAAAATAGTTTTTGCTGTAACTAAATCATAAACTGATTGTTCAGTAAGAAATAAAAATGGAAATAAGAAATAGTTCCACAATTTCTCCATAAACAAAGGTATGTATCTTTTAAAACATTTTAAGACAATCAGTGCATATATGCATCTTGAAAGATGTATACAGCAGTTATCTTTGTAACCAGCAATATTTGACCTATTTAATTAGGGTGTTTTCTTAATTAAAGATAACATTTTTTTTAAAACTATTTGGAAAAAATAGTTGTTTTTGGTAGAGAATTGAAAAATCTAAAGTATATCTTTATCTTTTGATTGGTTCAGTTCCGCAACTTATTTAATTTTATTCGTTTTCTGATTGGTCCAAGTTTAATGTGCAAAAACGGAATACTTCTGTTGCCACAATGACAAAAAGAGTAATAAAAACTATTAAAAAACTAATAATTTAAAAGCAAATTGTGATAGAGATTTCTAACAAATTTCATTAAAATGTGCGATATTTAAAAGTTGAAAAATTTGCAGTTCCGAAAATTGTAAGGCTGAAATTTCATTTCAAATTTGTTTATGATGGGTCCAGGAATATTTATGTTTAATCCATGTCGTACGTAATATGAGGCGTTCAGAAGTCAGTCTGATTAACTCCATCAAATAAAAATGCACATTTTGAACAGTTAAAATTGCCTATCTTTGATCTACTGCTGTTTTTGTTTTTTTTTAATCATAGGTTCAGGAATATTAATGTTTAATGCATGGCGTACGTAATATATGACTCGTTATCATCATCCTAAAAGTGATGTTTATTATTATTATTAATTTAAATATAGAATTTATTTATAAGTCTTTAAAATTTGAGTCTTTGAAAATATCATTTTTTAAATAGTTGTTAAATTACGTTTTTTTTTTTTTTTTTCTAATTAGATAATAGCAACAAAATAAAATTCTTGTATGAGATTTTGGTTCCGAAGAAATTAACATTACTAATAAATTAATTTTTTCATAAAAACAAAATGACCAAAATATATCTAATATAATTTCTTTTAGTATTTTACCGGAAAATATATGTCAATATCAGTGTTTTCGATAGGATTATGCAACTATTTTTGGTCTACGTTATTCATACTAATACTTATCAAATAATATCTAACTTTTTATTATGACTGCAGATGGCAGCACTATAAATTACTGTAAACTGATCGTTTTAAATTGAAAAAACAATCCAGAAGAATGGAATTTTTATTCACATTTCTGATTTACTATCTTATTTAACAATTATAAAATTATGTAAAACCTTTTTTAAAAAATAAATATTTTATGTACAATAAAGACAGAATTACACAAGATTTCCTACTTAAATTATAGCAATGCAAGACAAAGTTTACGGTTTTTAATCTAAAAGATAGATGGCAGCACCAAATACAATCCATGATCAGTTAACCAGTGGTAACCAAACTACGGTTCGCGACCCACTGGTGGGCCGTGGAACAATCTAGATTTATTACAAAAATATAAATTTTACAAGGTAAAATCCTTAATTTTCACCTTGATAAATATACCAACGAAATATCCATACATATCTATTTCAACTTTGAATTCCCTGATGAGGTTTTACACATAATGTATGGTTGTACACGTAATGTCTGAATATGATTTTTCTAATTTGCCGTTTTTGAAAAAAAGAAAATATATGGAATCAATCTGAATGTAGAAAGTTGAATTAATATTAAAATTAATCAGTATTAACCCTTATATAAATGCCCTCAACAAAACGGCAAACACCAAACACTACTGTCAGAAATTTCACGTACTAAAATCCACTCTTCTGATAATAATTAAACGTATTTTTATTTATATTTGTAGCTTATGTGTTCTTTTAACTATTATGTCATTTCCACACATAGGGATTATTTCTTCCTTTTGTTGATAACGTATTCTTCATACACTATTTAAAACTTTCCTTTTTCGCACGATAGGATGGCCGATAGCTTAAACAGGTAATACAACTATTTCCATATGGATATACATCCTTATATTAAATAGGTCACAGAATTTTTTTAACTTAAAAGTGGGTCGCTTACTCATAAAGTTTGGGAACCGCTGAATTAAACAGTTTTGTTATTTCTTATCCCCTCGAGGACGAACGACATGTATACGTGCCGCAAAAAGGCTTAAGAATCCTTGTTTATCCACACCAAGAAAATTATGCGGAAAAATTTGCCTTATTTAATCAGAGTATTTACTCTATTTAATAAGGCACTTAAAAATCGATGAAAAATACTAAAAATTTCGTAAAAGGCTCCCGTCCGGAAGCGGACTTTCGAGACAACAGTCTTTTACAGAATTTGTAATCTTTTGTCACCGGTTTTTGAAAACAGAAATTTTTACCCAAGTGAATCCAGAAAATGCTCAGATTAAGTAATGCAAAATTTAAAGGCTATAGGGATGCTAGAATTTTTCTAGTGGCTCTAATAAAGGCCAAACGTATCTGTGCGTAACGCATACGTCATTTTTCGAATGGCAACTTGAAATTTCGGTTTTGCAATTTTTGCTACTGTAAATTTTTAAACTTCTGACCATCCCACATTTCCAATTTTTACACCATCGTATAGAGAAAAAAATGTGCTTTTAACTGCAATTTGTTTGAAAACAGTATCTTAATTTATTTTTGAGATATTAATTTTTTGTAGTTTTTAATACAGTTTTTCTAATTGTGGCAACAGAAGAACTCCATTTCTATTAAAAGCAAAGGGGAAAAAGGCAGATTACTGTATTTTTATGTTGCCATTTTCTCATTAACCTCTTTGCATTTTCACATGTCAGATTTTGATCACGAACAAAATTCTATGATTTAGTCAAAATGGAATAAATTTTGCTGCTTTTCATTTTGGAATGCCAAGCATAAGAATCTTAATTGATAACTTTGTCATAATAACAAATCTTTATTATATTTTACTGCTCGCACTACGGTTAAAGTTTAATTTGAATAAGTTTCACAGAAATAGTACTTTGTTAACTTTAGGTTAAAATATGTGTAATGAGTCAGACAAACCAATATTAGATGCATTTTTTTATTGTAACTAATTTTGTAGGTATACCATAAGTCAATGAAACAGTTTCTTCATAGGTATTTTCTTTCGTCGAAATGCGACGAGTTCTATCTTGTTAAGATAATGAATGAAAATGAAAAATTGGGGAGAAAAAAAAATCATTTATAGACTGTTTTTAGTTAGTTTTTTATTTGCTTATAAAAGCAATGTATTTCTAAATGAAATTTTACCAAAGTTCAATAATGATTAAAAATAAAAATGGTTATAAAAGAGTCAATAACTGCAACATGTACTTTACAAATAAATGTCAAGTAAAATAAATTATTTGAAATATAAATAGGAAAATTGTGAACTCTATGCGAATGTTTCTTAAAGGAATGAAAAATATGGCGCGATTATTACTCAAACCCATTAAGAGAGAATTATTAATTTAGGAAAACAGAAGTAGTTTCAAATAGTTAAAGATTATCAGCCTTTAGAACACTGCTATATTCACAAGTGAAATAATTCTTTTTGAAACCGACAATTTTTTTTTTTCCTTTTGTGATCAATATAGCTGGCAATAAAGTAACTTATTACTGATAAGAGTTGATGCTATTCTTCTAAATTGCCGTTAATTTAAACTAGGTTACACTTAAAAGATTTTATAAGCGAATTTGTGTATTGTGTATTTAAAATATAAATAAAAATATGCATTTATCATAATTAATTTCTCTACTATTTTTTAAATATTAAAAGCAAAACATATATGTATTAAAGCTATCTGTAAAATCTTTCATTCTGAATATATTTCCTAGATTTTCCTCAACGACACGGAGTTATTGTAAATTCTGTAAGATGTGTTATATTCTACACTATATAACAAGTTCTGAACAAAGAAATTGGGATATTTTTTCGGGTATAGATAGATTGTAATTTCTGAAATTGTGATTTCAAATGTGTTATGCGCTAAAGCATAGCCAGTATGAAGCCTCCAGAAAAAGGACACTGATACCTTACTCAAGTTATTCTGACCAATCGTACAAACCCTGAACCAAACACCTGAAACCCTGAACAGAAATCGCTTATTCAATGCTGATTTGGACAGGGTTTGCGCCACGTGGTACAGTGAAATAGTTCAGGGTTTTAAGCGGAATCCAGCTTCACTTTTTCGGCCGTTTTTAGCGAAATGCGCAGGCCGTTATATATCTAGTTGGCCATGGTTAAAGACTCATTACATATTACATGCTTCTCCTTTTTCAGACAGCTTGAATCACATGATGCTCAAATCCAGCATCGTGCGAAGAAAAATTGTGCCTGGGGCAAAGTTTCAATTTGGTGCCTCCGTTCTTCCCCCCTTTTAAGTACCTTTCATTACAAAAAGTAAAAAGCTACCTATTGTAGCCGTCCGGAGGAAAGCACTTCCTGAAAATTTTGGTATATTTTCACCGATCATGACGCCAAGACCCCAAAACCACCCTCCTTCCAAATGTTGATATGTATGTATATATTTGATTTATGTCATATAATAACTCTCGTATTTATAAACCAATTTGGATGAAATTAATTGTATGCATAGTACATACCAATTCTCGAACGTGTTCGTTGGCCAGCTTAACCCACCATCTTGTTTCAAAATGACGACCATTTCAATATTTAAAACTAAAAAAAGAATTGCAGAAAAAATTTAAAAATCCAAATTTATTACGAGGGCAATTCGGAAAGTAACCTCCGTTTATGAAGTAAAAAAAAAAAAAAAAAAAAAGCTAATGAAAGGAAACATGTTTCAGGAAGAAAAGGAAACAAGAAGACACGTTCTTCAGCTACTTCTCAACATAATTGTCATATTAATTAAAACAATTATAATAACGGTAAATCAGCTTTGAAATTCCCTCGTCACAGACTTCTGCCGCCGGCCTATTCAACTGCGATTATTTTTAAATTCAACTCGCACCATTCTTTCAATCCAAAGAATTTTAACATATTTTTCTATATACGAGGGCAATTTCCGAATTGCTCTCGTAATATTTTACTTGACCCACTATTTTTTAAAACATTTTTGGTAGTACATTTATCAGCAAATTATGTAGAAAAAAATGTTAAAATTATTTGGATTGAATGAGTAGTGCGAGTTGAATTTAAAATAATCGCAGTTGAATAGGCCGGCGGCAGAAGTCTATGACGAAGGAATTTCAAAGTTGATTTACCGTTATGATAATTGTTTTAATTAATACGGCAATTATGTTGAGAAGTAGCTGAAGAACGTGTCTTTCATACGTAAGTAATAAAACATGTTTCCTTTCATTAGGTTTTTTTTAAATTCATAAACGTAGGTTACTTTCCGAATTGCCCTCGTATATGGTAAAGTATTAGGCATTGACACAAGGATTCCGGGGTATATTTTGTTTCGTCTCTAACTTAAAAAAGGGCTGATATATAGCAGTTTAAAATTCTAGGGTGATTAACATTTTGAAACAAGACAACAATGAAAGATAAATCAGGTATTAATTTATGAGTACTAATATGAATTTGCCAGTTTAACGGCATTATTCGGTATATCAAATTTGTAATGATAGCAGTCCTGATTCCACACTACTTACAAGAGTATCGAGTTTTGGAACTGACTGTATGGATTGTTTGACTTCTTCCTCCGTTACGTCAACTGGTCTGCAGTTTTCTTCTTCAGATGGCAGTGGACTGATTCCATTCTTGGTCACCCAATTATCTTCCTAAAAGAATAATAGTGTATTAGAAATAAATAAATGGCAGAAATTGAGTTTCTGATAACAAATCGATATTGGTTATGTTGAGGGCCATCTTTTATTGATTGCGAATATTTTCAATTTTTGAAAATAGCATGCCGATTATCCGGACAAGTAAGGACCAAGACCGATCCAGTTAATGAAAAATCCGAATACCTGGACAGTTTTAAAAATCGTTATAACCAATTGGTTATAATCATTTTTAAAACTGTATACACTGTAAAACTATTTTTAAAACTGTATACACTGATATTGCTCAAAAGCCAGCGAGATACTTAAGTATCTCGCTGGCTTTTGAGCAGTATCAGTGATTTGGCTAGCAAGAAATAAAAAACAGTAGCCAAATAAAAATATATATTTATATTTGGTATGAAACACGAAATATCTACCTTTAACCTCTATTGCATCCCCTTTTATCCCAAGGTGTTTTAAAATACCATAATTTTTTTGTCATTGCTTAGAAGATAGAAATTCTAGTATACGCTACAAAAACTATTAAAAATAAGTATATTCTAAATGTTTCAAACATTCTTTTAGCGGTAAATTGCTATGAGACTTTGACTATAACCGATAGAAAAAATTCATGATTGGCCAATGATATTTTGCATTACGTTAAATGGTGAATTCAACGTTGCATTTCAGCAAAGCTTTTCTAGATTTGAATTGAATGTTTGGTGATTGATGTTGATAATTTTGGTTGTACCGGCGCATGGATAGCGATAAACTGACAATAGATAAATACTTATCGTATAATCCTCTCTGTGTCTTTGACTGTTGCTAAACTGAATTTGTGTCAGTATCTCTATAAATAATAATATAAATGGCACGGCGCGACTGAAGATAAAAAGCGACATCAATCGTACTGTAACATGGATAAGAATCTCGACTGTAACCACACACACACAAAAGAGTAGAAATTTAGCACTCGTAATTTGGCGAGTCTGATTGTTCATTTACTCTCCAAATGAAGTATTTTGTCGCAATTTGGTGCAATGGCGAGCGGAAGCGAGAACCCTGGCTACGACTATGTTTTTAAACTAACTTCCCTCCACACTTTTCCCAGACTTAGCACTGGAAATTGTAGTAGTGCATATTTTAGCATTTTACAAATGGCGTGTCTAGAATTTATTCCTTTTAAAAGTTAAAAGAAATAAATTCTAGACACGCCATTTGTAAAAATTTTATTTTCTACAAAATTGGTACAAAGTTATACATAAACATTAGACACACATACAAATTATTACATGTATATTCCGGGTGGCCCAGCGGGTAATGTTTGAAACAAAGTCCAATAGATGGCGCTAGGTGCACGTGAGTGAAGCCAAACTTTGTGCGCATGCTCCGGTGAGTGGGCAATTGTAAATGTAAATGTGATGTTCCTTCAGTGTTCGGTGCGCTTTAGCGGGTGATTCTCGTTAGTAAACATGAACAAATATTCGACGGATCTTCGCGTCTTTATTGTGCTACAAATGGCCAGATGTGATGAAAATGTGATGGCAGTTCAACGAGCATGGCAGAAGTTGTTCCACAACAAGAATTGGCAAGGACTTCTTCTGCCATGCTCGTTGAACTACCATCACATTTTCATCACATCTGGCCATTTGTAGCACAATAAAGACGCGAAGATCCGTCGAATATTTGTTCATGCTTACTAACGAGAATCACCCGCTAAAGCGCACCGAAGACTGAAAGAACATCACATTTACAATTGCCCACTCACCGGAGCATGCGCACAAAGTTTGGCTTCACTCACGTGCACCTAGCGCCATCTATTGGACTTTGTTTCAAACATTACCCGCTGAGCCACCCGGTATACACTGTACGAACAAACGCGGAGAGATTGGGAGATGATCCGTCTTTTCGAGGACACGAAAGAATAAAAGAAGGAATTTTTTGACATCCTTCAGAGAAATTAAAAATAAATAGGAATTTTTCTGAGCGAAATAATAATAACAATAATAATATGCGTGGGACACTCGTGCATTAGAAGTGAAACTTTTTATATTCTGGAAACAGTTGATTTTATACATTGCTCTTTTTTTTCGCGTTTTTAATATTTTAGGATTAGGAAATGGTTAGGGAACTGTGCAAATATAACGTTATCATTTTAGGGGAAAAAGGGACGGTCTGGCATATGATAGCCTAAGATATCTCTAGGAGGAGGCAGACTGTATTTTGATATCGATATCATTTTTTATCCAATCAAAATCTTCTCTTTTTATTTGTAACATGGTCTTTTTTACAAAATAGCATACTATCTCTTTTTTAGCTTGTTACATATTTTTACGAAAACACAATGTTTTTATTAAAGTCCCTTAATTATTATTAAATTATTTAGTTCTAAAATTTGGAATACCCCCAACAAATTTGGTAAAGTTTGGCATTTCTATTTTTCTTCATATGTGTATGCTATTCGAGAAACCACATGTGAAGTATATTTTAAATGAAGCTTGTGCTTATTAATAAATAAAAAGAAAGAGAAGGAACACTATCCACTTGTATTGTTGATTAGAATTTCTATTTTCTCCTCCGTTCGGAGCAAGTGCAAAAGGCCTTTATAACCGTTGAATGCATTATGTAACAAAAAGTTATTATGAAATACATATAAACAGTAATTCTTTCTTTTAAGTGTAATTTGATATAAATTTTTTCGTATGCAAAGGGATATTTTACTGACTTTTTTTCATTTGAATCATAAAAATATGCGAAAAATAAATGTAACCAAATTTACATTTCACATTGAATAAAAAATAAATAAATTCCAGACCCCCCCCCCCCCCCACTTGGGCAACGATATTATTACCAGTGTGTGTGTGTGTGTGGGGGGGGGGTCTAGGTATGATAACGTATGATAAGGCTGCAGGTTTCACTGCAGATGAAGGTTTATTTAAATTATTATAATTTTACAAATATAATCCAGTTTTAAGAAATGAAATTATGATTGATACTTTCAAGGCTTATAAACATGTACGTAACAAAAAACAAAAAACAAAAAAAAAATGTACCATGAGAGAAAATTCCTCTTTATTAACATTTAAAATAAATTACAGAGAAAAAAACTTTACAATTTTGTCCTTTTGCTCGGTGGTCAGGGGGGGGGGGGCAGTTAATTTTCGAGACATCCATGTTGGATTTGCCCTCTCGCGCTTTAAGAAGCTTCGCTCCAAAAAGTTTATAGAAGGCGAAGAAAAATGCATGGTCCTTGATCGATCCGGTTAATTGAACAATCTGGTTAATCGGCACTCTTTTGTATCGATTAAATACTGAATTTATTCTGAAAATTTTTGCAATGAAATGTGTAAGATAAAGTATGATAATTAAATTAAGTCTGACAACATTGATGCTGTTGGATATATTTTCTAGATCAGTACATTTGTAGCTTGTTAACAATCTTTTTTTCCTTATTTCTTTTTTTTTTTCTTTTTTTTTTTAAGAAACATTTGAATTATCCTTAATTATTTGCATCTAAATAAAATTACTTACCCTAATTCCTTTCAAATTTATCCGTTGCTTAGGGTCTTTTTCTAACATTCTGCTCAACAGATGTTTCAAATCGTCACTTATGCTGCATCTAAAAATCAATGATTGTAGATAAATAAATAAATAAATAAAAGTAAATAAAAAAAAATTACAACGACCCTTTGAAAAATGATATTTTCAAAGACTAATAATCAAATAAATTGTTTTTAAACTCCGATAAACTACAACAACTAGCCGCCCTTGGCGACCAGTTTGGTCTCCCTTGAATGTTTACTAAGCATTAAATCATATTGCTTTTATTCATAATTTATTTTAATTGCTCATTTTCTTGCCAAATTAGAAGATTCTGCTAGAGAAATTGACGCAGTTGCCATATGCGCACCACATTGGCGCGATTGCAACAAAATGGCATTTATATATGCATCACATGGTAATCCGGATATTGTTATTTATTTATTAATAAATTGTTTGTTCACTTTTATTTTCTTTTTTAAAATGATATAAACTGTTTTATTCTATAATTATTAGCTAAACTTTTTTTTAAATTATTGTTTCGCTTTTAAAATAATAGAAATTAGTTTAAAAATATGTTTGTAACTAGTATTTGAAAACTGAATTTTCGCCAAATTAGCGTCAGATAAATAACTAGTCAATGTGGTGCATATATGACATTTGCGCTGATAAATCAAGAACTCACAAGGAAGATCACCATACTGGGCATACTCAGATTTAAAAACAAAACAAAAAAAAAAAAAAAAAAAAAAAAAAAAAAAAACTACTCATGTATTTAATAAGGGATCAGTGAAAATTACCGACAGAATTGCATTAGAAAACATGACAAAAAATATTTTCGAATATTTGGCGTGAAAAGACCAAAGTGTCACACGATTTGGCGAGCAGCACTTTTTCCCGCCAAAAGCAATCGATTTTAATGCAACTGAAAACTTTTGTATTTTTAGAATCCGCGTAAATGGTGTTTGATGAATTTAAACATAAACAATGAGAGAGTTTATACATAGACTTATTTAATATTAAATTGCATATGCATATAGTATTTGTTACTGTAGTTATTTGACTTACCTCTGGAAGAAATATTTTCATATATAAAAATTCTTATTCAGTAAAATTATTTCCATACATTTACGCATATTCAAAAATAAATGTCAGGTGTTTCCATAGCAACAAAATCGAATTGACAATGCTCAACAGGACTTTTAACTTGAAACAATTTTAATTAATTTAAATTTGAATTCTGTTTCAAATCTCAAATTTTGATGGTTAAATTTGAATATAAATACATATAAATATCAATATAACGAAATTATGCTTAAAACAAACTAAAACAAACAAAACCAAAGATATTTAATTTATCTAAACACGTCGAACATGAAACTTTTTTTCTTTAAAATGCATTGGACATGAAAAACAAAAACATTTTTAGCTCATAGGTTATCATAGTCTGAGAGCTTATGTGCCTGTTCGTTCGTGCGTAACGCGATAACTCGTGATAAAAATATCCGATCCACTTGAAATTTTGTATGTAGGTATATCCTGACAAGGCGCTTCCCTGATTAGTTTTTGGAGTTCATTCGATATGTATAAGAGGGGGAACGGGGGGGCTCATGCCCCTCCCCTTAGTTGATATAAATGGGATTTTCATGCAGAATTAAGTTTTCGTTCAAAATTTAGATTAGGATCATTCTAATGAGGCGATTCCGTGACTGTTATTAGGTGTTCATTGAATAAGTATAAATAGGGAGAACAGGGGTTCTAATCCCCCCCCCCTTAATTTATATAAATGGGTTTTTCAAGCAGAATTTTGATTTCGTTCAAATCTCTGAATAGTTTTGGAAGTTTAATGGTTAAGTATAAAAAAGGGGGATAACTCCTTTTAAATTATATAAATGCTAAATGGGTTTTTATTAAGAATTATCTCATTTCCTCTGAATTTTGGATATAGATTTTTTATATGATAAAGCATGTCTTTGATAGTATAGGAGGTTCAATGATTAAGTATAAAAAAAGAGGAAAGGGGAGAGCTGTTTCCCCTTCTTAATTTTTTTTCGAACGGAATTAACCCTTGAAAATATAAGGCTTTAATGTACAATTAAGTATTTGTAACCTGTGAGCTCAATGCCATCAGTTTAACTGGGCAGTATTCTTTATTTGAAATTGCTTTTCATCGCCAACCGATGATAAATCGTCAAATAACGCAATTATTATTATTATTATTATTATTATTATTATTAATTTTTTTTTTTTTTTTTTTTTTTTTTTTTTTTTTTTTTTTTTTTTTACGGACAGTGTATGGAAGTTCCGCCGAAATTTTTTTTATGAACGTATATATCCTTATGAGAAGAACGTTTTGTAATTTTTCCAGATTTTTCGGAGTATGCCCGTATGGAGACCTTCCTTGTAAATAGTTTTACGCTAGTCTGTCACAGATGATAAATCTCCAGATATTGCATCCGTGGCATTTTTTCGTATTACATTAATTATTTAAAATTTAACAATACAATCCTTTCATTCATTTCATTTATAATACATAATTTTAATTTGAAACTGAAAAATTTAAAATTCACGACTTTTATTTATTTTTTTTAAGTGAAAAGAACAGTAGTAATAATAATAATAATAATAATAATAATAATAATAATAATAATAATGATATTTTGAAGCTCTATAATTGCAGCGAAGGAACAAAACATAAATAAATCCAATTTACCACAGCTTAAATCTTACCAAAGAATATTTTTCATAGTAACCCATAAGATGTGTTTCATTTTGATGTTGCCATTAAACAATTAACAAATAATCGTGATTTTTGTGTCCCATATGTTAGCGTAATATATATATAGATATTTTCTGATTGATCACCAGTGGCGAGATAGTAATTAAAAAATTCCGAAAATGAATGAATGAATAAATAATTAAGTTTTAAAGGTATTAAAATATTGAATTGTTATCGGAAGTAGTTTTTTTTACACATTTTTTAAAAAATAATTCTAGCATATTATAAAGCAAGTTCAAAATCGATTGCGAAATTTAGTCCTTATGTAGAAAACCCAAGTTGAATTAAATAAAAGAGTGTTATAAAATGTTTTCAATCATCATTAGAAAACAAGAACTAATTACACCGGGACCTTAGCAGTGTTTTAGGTATGGCATTTATTTTAAAAAGGATTATATATCTATGAAAATACGAAATTGAACTTTTATATGTCTCTTTTCCTATAACATCTATTTAGAAAAAGTTTTCCAGCATATAAAACGTGTATTTAAAAAAAAATCCCAATTTTCTTATGACCAAATCTTACCGAGTTAGAAAATTTCGAATTATATTATCTGGTTGTAATTTTGGTATTATCTGGAACTAGAAACGGAATATTACGAATTTTAGAGCTGACAAAAGCTGAAATTTCAAAAAAATTATTTTAAATTTTCCTGAAATGACTTGAAATTTGGTACCTTGACAAAAATATGTACATAGATTTAAAATAGTTTACCAAAACTAGATGATCACCTTAAAAATATAAAATCTAGCTCAAATTTCAACAAATTCATTTATAGCCTGTTACTTGCAAACGTAGATTGGAACCACTTTTTTCCCCTTGAAATAAAAGGTACACAAAATCGCACATTAGGTACTCCCCCTCCCCCCCTTAACTGTACATACAGGGTGGCCAGCGAATAAGGCCCTGATTTCAAAATTAATTTTCTCAAAAACAAAGATTGATAGAATTATGCGTTAAACAATTTGTTTATTACTTAAGCTGTTAAAATGTTATACAGAAGTTTAGATCGATGAATATTTTGAAAAGATTGTGTTCTGATTGCAAAGAATGCTTGACTTGACATTTTTCTTGTTTTAGATTGCTTGCTGAGAACGAGTTTTCCGGCGTACATAACCATATTTTAAAGATTTTTCGAACACAATTTTTGGAATTTCTGAAATTTCAAAAATTTAACTCCAAAAATCGTTAAAATATGGCACTGCACCCCGAAAAACGCGTTCTCTGCAAACAATCTAAAACAAGAAAAGTGTCAATTCCAGCATTCTTTGCAATCAGAACATAATTTTTTCAAAATATTCATCGTTCGAAACTTTTGTATAACATTTTTTACAGCTTACCTAATAAACAAACATCTAATCGCACAATTCTATAAATCTTTGTTTTTCAGAAATTTAATTATGAAATCAGGGTCTTATTCGCATGACACCCTGTAGCATTTTTTTTTCTTGTTATTAAACAGAAAAAGTAAATAATAAATATTTATCTTGCAAGAATAACAGTTTCGTGGCACAAATTCTAAATTCTAATATTAAGTAATACATTTTATTTTGTCTTAGAATTAAAATAAAGGTGAAAATTACTTACGTTTCCGGGAAATTCACAGGAGATGATTTGATCTTGGTGTATAGAGCCAAGATATTCGAATCCTGAAATGGAACGTCCCCGTACACGAAGGAATACAAGCAGATTCCCATTTGCCAAATGTCCAGAGCCTATTACCAAAAAGTGGAAGAAAAGAAATTACATTTCCCGTATATTACATTTTATGATAGTCTTACATTACACTGAGCTATTTGTTGCAATATTTTTTGATAAATTTTGATAGAGCAAATGATAACCAAAAAGTAGAGAAAAAGTATAACCTCTTCAGACCTGATGTATCTTATAGTGTACACATCTTTATAATTTTTTTTCATGTATATAAATAATGTTGAAAAAAGAGAAATTGGTGTGAATGGAGTCTGATAAACAGAAGAACTAAACAAAATAGCACTTTGTTTCTTATAGCGCTTTTTTAGCGAGCTATTGCGTTATGTAAAAATGGCTTGCAGCAGAAATGTATGAGAGGTACAAAAATGAAACTGTCAATAATTTTACTGTGCGTTAAGATACCATTTGTAGAGTCCATTAGTAATAAAAAATTATTAAGTATATATTTATTTTTCAATGTTTTTGCTATACAAAAAAGTGAAAGAAAATAAAATCTTAAGAATTTGTCAATAATGTGCTTTTTGAGTCCCCATGTATCATCAGCATTTTATGTACAAAAAAATAAATTTTAATTTTTCCGCTGTTCAATCTTTCTTAGTTATCAGTTTATTAATATAAATCCATAACTACTATTAAAAAAAGTACATAAATAAACCCTAGAATCTGAAGAGAATAAGAAAACTAGTGTAGCAATACGATGAGTTGAATTTTATTGCATGAAATATTTCGATTTCTTGGGAAATGCCTACACTGTGCTTGCATATTTTACACGGTAGTACAGCAATCAAGTTCTTTTGTGTGTCTCTGTAAATAAACAATAAATACTATACACATTATATTATAATCGCAATACAACGGAATTCTCTGTTTTCTAACCATAAATGCTAACGCACTACATTTCAATATCAAACATGCTATAATAAACTACAATAACATATACACTGTAAAAAAAAAAAAATCTATAAAGATACTATACTTTATCTAGGAAACTGGGATTCCAAGAACTTTTCCTGTAACGGTAACAACAAAAACTCAAGTTTTAGAATCAGTTACATGGGTTTTTCCTGTTATCGTTACATGAAAAGTTCTTGGAATCCCAATTTCCTAGAAAATGTTTAGTACCTTTACAGATTTTTTTTTTTTTTTTTTTTTTTTTTTTTTTTTTTACAGTTGATCCATTTCACTGCTATCTGGATATATTTACGCGAGTTAGAGCAAAGGCAAAACTGCTAGATAGACAGACAACCGAATTTTTGAACACTTTTCAACTAAGTTCGAAAGTGTAAAAAAAAAAAAAAAAAAAAAAAAAAAAAAAAAAAAAAAAAAACTATTAATAGAAACAGAAAAAAATGAAGTCATTTGTTCACCACACTCAAAAAAAAAAAAAAAAAAAAAAAAAGGGGGGGGGGGCAAGTTACTAAAATTTTTCTAGGAAAATTATATTTCAAGAACAGAATCATTACAGATTTTATGTAAAGACAACAACATAAATTATGTAACAGACATAAAAAATTCCAGACATCCCAGTTTCTTAAAGAATTTTTAGTAACTTTACGGATTTTTTGATTTACAGTGCAAAAGTATCTGTTGCATGAATTTTTATTGCTGCCTTTACATACAAAATTCTAGGAATCCCAGTTTTCTAGAAAACTTTTAGTAACCTTACAGATTTTTTTATATAATGTAGTAGTGAGAAATGCAAACAAACAATCAGATTTTAATGTAGTAGATTCGCGAAAAAAAAAAAGTAAATAAAAGAGAAAAAACTGAAATTTATAAGAAAAATGTCGAACAAAAGTAGAAGATAGACAACTTCGAGTTATTTTAAAGTATTTATTTTTAAATTGAAATAAATCGTTTATTAGCGAATACCATGAAATAATATGTCAAACCCTTTCTTCAAAAGTGGCACTACTAAAAAAAATTCGTTTATCAGGAATGCGAAAAAAGGAAGAGTCAATGGTTATGTTGCAAACATAACTGCTACTTGATGGCTGGAATTTCAATGCGCTCTCTGGTACCTTAAATGATTGGTAGAGGCGTAAAAACCAAGTAGAATGGCAACCATGACTCAAAAAACTCCATTTTTGAGTTGTGATACTTTTGAAACAAGAGTGCGATATGTTCAATTTATTCTGAAAACTATATTAAATAGTATATTTTAAATTAATATTCACATTTTAAAACATTCCATTTCTTTAATCAGCTAAAAATTCTTTAATTACATAGTTGCAACTTTAACGTAATTAACACTATTATTGATATTTCGATATATCGTGAAACAAAGTCTTGTTTTATATAATTAAAAAATCATTTCAGAAAAAAGTATGCTTTCCGGAACTGCGTAATTTATTAACCCCCCCCCCCTTTTTTAATTCTCAAAACACTTTTTAAATAACCATTTGAGTTGTTTTGGGAACAACAGTTTTAAAATCATTCTTAAATTATTTATTAGGCAGTTTTGAATGAAGTTTAGAAATAAAATGAAATTTAGAAACTATATTTACCTTTCCACTATAGACTTCTCTTGTGCCTTAAAAGAAAAGAAATAGGGATGCATTAAATTTTAATTAATTAACAAAATAAAATATATTACTATTCTTAAAATATAAATATTTTGAGGAAATGACAGTTTATTAAAATAAGAAATGCTCAAATAAAAAAAAAAAAAAAAAAAAAAAAAAAAAAATGCAACATGTTCTGTCGCAATGGATTAGATATAAATAAATTTATTAAATAATGTTTCTTATGTTTTTTTTTCATATATAAAAAGACGAAGTAGAAAAAAAGTTTCCTTCAAAGCAATAAGTTAAGCAATAAGTATAAATGAGAGGTAAATAAAAGTTTTAGTAATTTCAGGATTAGATTATGTCAAGTTCAAATAATGAACAAGTCAAAGTTTCACGTACAAAGTTGTAAAATTTTTACAGACGAAAAAAAAAAAAAAAAAAGAAAATGCGATATATTTTGTATTCAATCATTAGCACTTTTTCTTTTCGCAGTATTGAGAGACTATGCCACTCCCATGACAAAATTCGCAAGCTGTTGCCATTATTATGAAACCGTCATTTTGAAGTTTATCGTTTGCATTTCAATGTTTTTTAATATTGTTTTTGACATAATGCAGCTGAGATTCATCGCTAACTAGGCCTTTTTTTACATTTTCGATTTTAGTAGCAGACTTTTTTTAGGTGCGTTCGTAATTATGTAAATACGTAGCACCTATTGTTGTCGTTCAGTCCGTCCGTCTGTCCGTCTGTCTGTCCGTCTGTCTGACTGTCTGTTTGTCCGTCTGTCCGCTTATAACAACGCAAAAACTACCCAACCGAATCGTTTGAAATTTAAAATACATAATTATAACATAATTTTGTCGAGTCATTTCAAATTTTATGAAAATCGGATGGATAGATCAATTACAGGGACAATCAAAAGGATGCCGTTACATTACGGTCAATGGGGAAAATTTTTCAAATGCATTTTAATCGTTTGAAATTTAAAACATATAGTTGTTGCGTAATTTTGTCGAGTCATTTCAAATGCTATGAAAATCGGATGCATAGATCAATTACAGGGACAATCAAAAGGATTCCGTTACATTACGGTCAATGGGGAAAAAATTTTCAAATGCATTTTAATCGTTTGAAATTTAAAACATATAATTATTACGTAATTTTATCGAGTCATTTCAAATGTTATGAAAGTCCGATGCACTGATCATTTACAGGGACAATCAAAGGTATTCCATTACATTACGGTCAATGGGAAAAAAGATTCAAATGCATTTTTATGATGTTACATTCATTCGAACATAATAGAATTGGCATGAATCTATGAAATATATACTGAAATATGCATTCTGTACAATCTGTGATGCAAAGAATTTTTATTATTAAATTACAGTGCCACACAAAAGTATTCCACTACATAATGCTATACGGGGAAACATTGTTTGGGGCGTGTTTTAATTATATTCAACTATTTCACATTTTATGAATAAGTTATACGTTTCTGAGGTGTAATAAAAATTACTTTCTGCATATTTACAGAAACACAAAGATTTCGACTACTATACTGTATCCGAAGTACGTTCTACTATATCAGTAAGATCTGAATATTTTTAAAACTTCGTTATCGTACGAACGCACCTCATTTGCTACGTTCACGTGCAATTTCCAACTTGTTTTATTTTTGTGAACGGACTTTCACTTTGGAAAACGGTCCTTAAATAGAAAAGGACTTTACAAAACATCTGCAACTAAAATGGAAAAAAGTAAAAAAAAGGTTGGTTAAGTATAGACCTCAGTTATATATATGCTAAAACGCAAATGAGAAATTTGAAAAGATCCCCCCTCCCCCCAAGGATTTAACATACACTATATTGCCATTGATTATGGGACACTTGCGATTTTAGACATTTTACTAAATATCTAGAAAAATACATGAGGAATCATCTCGAAACTCTTAGTGTATAAATATAATAGTATAAGTCATACATCTCCGTGAAGATTTTTTCCCGAAACTCCAAAGGGGACCGTCAACAAATTAAAAAAGAATGAATATCTTTTGAATAACCCTGTCAAAACTAATGTAGCAAAAGCGCTCAAACTCTAGATTATGATTGAATGCCTTATTGTAATACACTGTGTTCATTTTTAGGCAAATAGCATGCACACTCGCAGAGTAATTAAGGTTTTTATAAAAATGATCCCAAATTTTTCCAAGTTTTTTCCATATAATTTTCAGAGTTCTTAATATAAAATAATATTTTTTTCAGAAAATCTGACGAACAACATTGCACACAGTACCCTGTAATCAGAATTAAAAAATAATGAAAATTGTATAAAAAATGAGTTGGTTTACTAAATAATTTTTTACTGCGCATGCGTCAACGATATCAAAATTTAATTTGCATATTATGTTAGCTAAATGTATACAGCAACTTTTGTGAAAGTCACAAAATCATAACTTGAAAATTCTGACAATAATCGTCAATTGAATAAGTCGAAAATCCGTTATTCTCAAAATGAAGCGAAAACAAGAGGGGTTGTATCCATATATTCATTGATTAGTGTCAATATAGAATACACAATATGGGATGTACTACTGCATTTGGATAAAATCCCTCATTTTTTTGCTTCATTTTGAAAACAACGGATTTTGTCCTTTTTCTATAGACGATTACTTTCAGAATTTTCAAGCTATGATTTTGAGACTTTTACAAAAGTTGCTCTATACATTTAGCTAACATAATATGCAAATGAAATTTTGATATCTTTGACGCATGCGCAGTAAAAAATTATTTAGTAAACCTACTCATTTTTCATACAATTTTTATTATTTTTTAATTCTGATTACAGGGTACTGTGTGCAATGTTGTTTGTCATATTTTCTGAAAAAAATATTATTTTATATTAAGAACTCTGAAAATTATAATGTAAAAACTTGGAAAAATTTGGGACCATTTTTATAAAAACCTTAATTACTCTGCGAGTGTGCATGCTATTTGCATAAAAATGAACACAGTGTATTACAATAAGGCATTCAATCATAATCTAGAGTTTGAGCGCTTTTGCTATATTAGTTTTGACAGGGTTATTCAAAAGATATTCATTAATTTTTAATTTGTTGACGGTCCCCTATGGCGTTTCGTTAAAAAATCTTCACGGAGATGTATGACGTATACTATTATACTTATACACTAAGAGTTTCGAGATGATTCATAAAGTATTTTTCTAGATATTTAGTAAAATGTCTAAAATCGCAAAAGTCCCATAATCAATGGCAATATAGTGTATATTTCAGAGTGTCGTCGTGAGACCAGCGCAGGCTCTTCACAATTTGTAGATGCTGATAGTCAGTTATACGAATGACCAATGCAAATTGTGACTGTGTTTTCATCACAAAGAAAGTTTATTAAAATTAACTTATTAGAATGATAAATTATATTTATATTTTTTAAAGTTGTGTTTATTTCAGTTAAGTCTTTTTATTTTTATTTATTTATTTATTTTATCAAATCTAATTTTGCCTGGAAATATATGAATGCACTCAGTTTTCGATTATTTCACGTTATGATTTTTTTCTTGTCTTTCTTACTTTCTCATTTCTTTATAAATCATTGAATTTTAGTGTATTTTCTCCTTTAGAAACAAGAGAATAAATTTCTTCTTTTTCAATGTTTTATCTATAAACTATCTAACACAGATTTACCTAATTATGTATGTGTTTAAAACAAAAAAAAATGTATATATTAGAAGAAATATGCTAACTGCGCTCAAACTATTACACAATCCATCAAGAGATGTGCGAACTGCGTTATATGTATATTAGCAACGCTGTTTTTCGCTTTCTCTTTATTCATAGATACAAATTGTTCTTTAAGGCGCAACACTAGTCACAGAAAAAGACCCGGATGATAATGTAATGTCTATGGGGACGTTCTTTTCAAATATATCGCTCAAATTTTAATATTTTTACATGATTTTTTTTTGGATAAGATAGCTGAAGTCGATCCACAACCAGCTTAGTTTTTACTTTTTCAATTTTAGTTTCAGATTAAAAAAAAAATACTTTAAATTTCAAAACCGGTTGAAACCGGTTCTGAAATTTAAACTATCATAATATAAAAAATATATAAGCAAAATCGAAAAAGCAAAAACTAGCCCGGTTCTAGATAGTCCTCAGCTATCCTATGCAAAAAAAATCATGTAAAAATATTAAAATTTGAGCGAGATATTTGAAAAGAACATTTCCATAGACCCCCCCCCCTTTTTCAGTGACTATTGTGGGGTCTTAAGGCCCCACAATAGTCACAGAAAAAGTACACAAAAATACCCGGATGATAATGTAAAGTCTATGGGGGCGTTCTTTTCGAATATCTCGCTCAAATTTTAATATTTTTACATGATTTTTTTTGCATAGGATAGCTGAGGACGCTCCACAACCGGCTTAGTTTTTACTTTTTCGATTTTGCTTACATATTTTTTATATTATGATAGTTTCAATTTCAGAACCGGTTTAAACCGGTTTTGAAAGTTAAAGTATTTTTTTAAAAAAAAATCTGAAACCAAAATTTAAAAAGTAAAAACTAGGCCGGTTGTGGAGCGTCCTCAGCTACCCTATGCAAAAAAAAAAAAAAAAAAAAAAAAAAAAAAAAAATCATGTAAAAATATTAAAATTTCAGCGAGATATTCAAAAAGAACGCCCCCATAGACTTTACATTAGCGCTCGGCTTTTACCGCGTGACTAGTGTGTGCCCTTAAGGGATACCTGAACCTCATTTTCGGCCAAAAATCATCAAAAGTTCAAGAAAAATTTTATCTCAGAAAACGATAAAATACATAATTGCGAATATCCATGTAAAATTTCAGAACTCTGGGTCACTTGGAACAGGTGGCAAATGAGCTTTTTTAATTGTAGTCACTATAGAGTTTAAAGGACTAGCGGCCATTTAAAATGTGTTTTCCTGAAAATGATTTTTTTTTTTTTTTTTTCATATTTTGCCTAAGCTCAAAGTACTAAGGCTCAGTGGTAAAATTACTTAGAAACAAAGTGTTTATGTTTTTAGAATCTTAAAAAAAAAATTGCAACAAAAGTAAGGAGATATATATATATTTAACTATTTCTGAAATTTTTACATAAATTGGTAAACATGAAAATTATAACGAATTTAAGGAAATTTACCATGCGTATTTTTTTTCTTAGCTGATTAAATAGAAAATTAAAAATATCTCTCCCTAGGTCTTTTCCATATACTATAACACTATTTAAGAAATTTTGGTAATACCAAAATATTGAAAATTGAATGAGGAGTAGTAATTTTAAAAAGTGTATTTTTCGACCAAAAAAAAAATCATAAAAATCCCTATAAAAAATATACTTTTTAATAAAAAGTGAATTTTTTTGCTAATTATTCCTTACAAAAAGATTCTTAAATAGTACGCCAAAATTCATTACTTTAAAATCAATAATAAAAATTTTGGGTTTTTTTCTTACAGGTCTCCCTTAAGTAAAACAAACAATATTCAATTAAACAAAATGATTTTTATGATACTATAATAATTTAAATTTCATACATACTGAGAAAATTTTTAGGTCTACATACTTTCAAGGAGTAATATAATCGAACCACCTGGTTGGTCTTCAAAAAAGCGGCTTTAGGTTTTTATTTATGGTTCTTTTTCTAATGAGTCGAGATGTAACAACCATCAATATTATTAATGATAGTAATATTAATAATTATTAGTAGTAGTAGTGAATTGGTTATTAATCTGTGTTATCACAAAGAGAAAAGCAGTGTTGTGTATATCATTTGAATGCAATCTTTTGTTTTATTAGGATTAAGGTTATTCCGCTTTAGAACTTACAGTCTTACACAAACTACTCCAAAATATATTCTTTTTTTACACCTTTCATATTTAACTATGGAAAATATGTTAAAATAGAATTAAAAAAGAAGAACTTGCATATGTCATTATAAAATACTAGAAGACAACCCGTCAAAATGACGTGTTTGCATTTTTAAAAGGATGATAAAAAATTACAACTGTGGTCAATCAGCCACTTTAGGCTTAAACAATTTTTAAAAATACAACGATTAAACAAAAGAAAAAAATCTATAAAAAAAAAAGAAAATTTTAACAGAAATTTGCATTTAAAACTATAACAAAACTATCTGGTGGATGGTGGGATTGTAATGAACAAATCGTAAAAACAAATTTTAAAAGAATAAAGTAAGGCAAAAAATCAATTATAAAAGATTATATTGTGAAACTACAGCCAAAAAATATACAAAAATACTGAGAGAAAATATAAAAAATATCTAAAATGTATAAAAAAAAAATTTCCTATTTTGGCCCATTTTTAAGCTAATACTTAAAAGAAAACATTTTATTAGATCGAAAACAAATGTCAACAATAAAGAGTAAACAATGGGCGTGTTCGGGAGACACACGCGTCTGTTAATGAGCGCACAGTACTGAGTACTATATCCGCTATAAGATCCACTCCATGGATCTGTCTCCTGAGCGCGCGCGCGCACTCAGCGCGCGTAGCTCCCAAACGCGCCCAGTCATTTGCGAGTCGCGATGTTACAATGGAGTCATTCTAAAGATTAATTCACGGAATTCGTCATTCTTGAATGGCAACATTGTTTGTTTTTCTCGTAATTTAACGTTTTTTTTTTCCGTAATTGCTGGTTGTTTTATTTAGAACTTAAACATTATAATTAAATAGTTTTTGTAGATTTTAAAGAAAATGAGCAATGAATAAATATTTTACATGTATATTTCCATAAGTTGAACAATTAGAATATATGTGAACGGCTCGGAATACTTAAGCCTAACGTGGACGCATTTGCAACAAGTTTATTTTTCTCGTGGATGGGTTGACCCCGGAATCGTTATACACGGAGGGGTTTTATATATATAATTAAATTCATGAAAAAAAAAGTATCTAATGAAAAAAATGAGCTTGCATAAAGAAAAGTCTCCTTCTTGTAAAATAAGGAGAAAAACTCAATAAATATAAAATAAATAAAATAAATAAATAAGAGATATTAACTTTTTGAGAAATTATAAAACATTTTTTTAAATTTGATTCTTTTAGATTTCTTTGCTTTAAAGGAATAGTCCCAGGGAGTTCAAAGCTTTGAGCGCAGTCTATGATTCTCACTTATCTGTGAGCGCAGTTGAGGAACATTCCTTGTGGCAAAACCGGAATAGTAAAATTACCTTTTAAAACTTCTGGTGCAACAAAAGCTGGTGTTCCAGCAGTGTCAGATAAAAAAGCGTCAACTCCTTCAAACTGATTGCAAACGCCAAAGTCAGAAATCTGAAAACAAATAAACATGCACTGTAAGTCTGATTATAATTGATTAGTTTTCCAAAAATGAAATAAAATTCTGTTTTCATGTTTAAAGATATTATATAAATATCCAAAAATATGGGAAAAGATTAATCTTTTGGTTAAAAATTTGTATACTCTCTTACAGGCAGATATATATATATACATACACACATGTATACAGTGTGCCCACTAAAAACCCGTTGTTATTCCAATAATTTCTGAATAACAATAGCTATCATAGTCATAAAAGTGGGGTTTAGGTACAGTAAAGTTAGTATGTGTTGCTGAATGAGACCATTTACGGCGCCACCTAATGGACAGGCTGAGGAGTCAACATCTCGAAAACGAAAGACATAAGGAAAACAGTGATATAAAAAGTCGTAGAGATTATTGATTTAATACGAAAAACACACTGTGGACTAGAGATGTAAATTTTCCGGAAAAATATAAGTGGCGGAAAAAACCGATTTTTTACCGGTTTTTTTCGGAAAAAACGGAAAAATTGGAAAAATTGATTTTTTATGACTGCTTCTCCCAAATAAATTATATTTTCTTAGAGAATGTTAAATAGTAAACATTTTTTCCCATGTATATGCATTAAATGAAAATTATTTTCACTTTATATTACAAAATAAAAAGAAAGTAGCAAAGCCTGCTTTTAAAAGTTTAGTTTTTTTTTTTCAACAGCCTAAGAATTTTTATTAAATGCTATTGTTTGTTATATCATATCTCTGTTGAAATGATTTTTCAGTTACATGTTTAACTACCAATTGACCTAATGTAAAAACCTGAGCCAATATGTCTGCAGTTTGGAATGAAATAAATTATGCATTCCATTTACATAAGTATAGTTTTTAAGTAAATGATTTTAGTTTAAAGAAATTATTGCAGTTTTGTCATTATTATGAATATCAGTATTCAAAAATTCCATCGTTTGTTTAAAAAATGTATATTTTTATATTATTACTTTTTTTTCTTAGAATTATAATTTTATTTCCTTTATAAAAATGTTTAGTTTTGGTATAGCTTTCCAATCTCAACTCAAAAAAGTTTTGATTTAGTTTTATAATCTAAATTCAAACTAAACTAAGTTTTACTTTGGCTTACTCAGGTCTGCAACTAAAAAACAGCATAGGATTTATTGACTGTTAGATTTTTACTCACTGAAACCAATATATATATATATATATATATATATATATATATATATATATATATATATATAATATATATATATATAATATATATATATATATATATATATTAAGTTTAATTAAATGTAATTTTTTTTCTTTTTACCCTGAAATCTGGTATTCTATTCTTGAATAAGAAACCATATTCAATAATGTTTCCACATGGTAATTTTATATTTCTAAGAGTGGAACTCAAAGGTTATGAAAACAGAACACTACAAATAGAAAATGCTCACTATTTGAGGAATTAACAAAAGCAGTTACATACAGAGATAAACTTCTATTATGCTTTAGAAAACTACAAAAATTCAAAGTTTAATCAAGAGGGAAAGTATAATTTGGAACATAATTACTTGTAATAAAATATGGGGTTTTTTTTCATTGCAGTTCTACTTTTCTAATGCTAACTGCCCATGTTTTTGCAACATTACTGTATATTATGGAGGTAAAAAGGAGGTCAATTTTAGATTCAACACCTTGAGAAAACATTCAATTAATCAGCTATAACGAAATCTTGAAAAATGCAGCATAGTAGTGACACCTATTGGACAATTTACACCAAAAACTAAACAACATTAATGTATATCAGAAGCTGTCTGAAGCTGTAGTTTGATTTAAAAAGGAAAATCGTCCTTGAGGTAAAGCTATTGCGATAATCTATAATAATGCAGCATAACAGCATCACCTGTTGTGCAATTTTCACCAAAAAGTAATGAGCACGAAGTTATGTCAAAGATTAATTTAATCTGAAATTTTATAAAAATACATACATTAGTTTGAGATAGAACTATTGTGGAAATTACGAATAATGCAGCATAGCAGCGCCATCGGTTTGGCGATATACACTAATAACTAAACATCTCGAGTTTGTATCAAGGTGTAACTGAATCTAAAGTTTTGTGAAATTATGTGCATCGGTTCTTGAGATAGAGTGCCCATAAAATTTGTCACATACAGAGTGACAGATATTTTCCGAAAACCATCAAAACGTGTTCAGGACCTTCTAAAACGTTTAAATACACCAAAAACTGGAAGTCAAAATTTTCACGAATTCAATACTTACTTCTTGAAAAGGTAGATTAAAGTAATAAATACATACTTCAAAATTTTATGTTGAATTTTTAATTTTATCATTTCCATTAATCGGCATATTATTGCAATAATTTTACGCATGAATTAATTTTTAAAAAGAGATGTTGCATTTAATTACATATCTAGATTTTTTTCATGTAATCAAGTTTTTGTGAAATTGTGAACTTTTTGTATATACTTGTACAAAATATATTCAGAATTTTTGAATAAGAAATTATTACTATATTTAGGTTCCTATTTAGAAATTTTTAATAAGGTTATTTGCATACATATATGCAACTTAATCAGATTCAGCTGCTGTATGACATGAGATTTTTTTTTTCTTCAATCACTGCACTTGCGAAAGATTCAATTTGTTGATTAAATTTTTTCTGAAATGTCTATTTTCAAGAGAAATTTTGCAAAGGGTCTTGTGTTTCAAACAAGAAAAAAATGTGAAGGATCCTTTCAAGTCTTCTCAAACAGATTTCTGCTCAGAGATCAGATTACCCACATTTAAATTTTCATGTGAGACACTCAACATAAAAATAAATGAAATAAAAAGTATGAGAATGTAGCTATTACAAAATTTTCACTATATTATTTCATAAATGAAATTTCAATTTTTCCAGTTCGGAAAAATTGAAAAATAAGCCTTCGGAAAAACCCCGAAAAAAACCAGTTTTTTTTCCCAATTTTTCCGGGTTTTTTCCGACCATTCCCATCTCTACTGTGGACATTAATGAGAAGGATAGAAGGTCAAAAAGTTCATTTATTTTTTCGTGATTTCCTACACTGTGTTGTCACGAAGTTTGAATGGAATGAGAAATGATTATGTTACGAACAAAGGTGCGTCGAAATGTGTATTGTAGCTGACAGTGAGAAGCTTGAACACCTCAAATGATATTGTCATAAGTAGCGGTTTTTTTTCTTTCTAAGACCATTTTGTCACGTCACAATATAATAAATCACGAAAAAACAAACGCGCGTTTTAACTGTTTTGTTCTTCGTATAAATGTCCATATGTTGTCATTTCGTACTATATTGATGATGCTCTATAGCTTGGTAAATCGCCTTTTCTCCCCTTATCTCTTTCTGTTTTCGAGGTGAAAATGCTACATCCGCAATTTCCAACAGGTGGCGGCATAGGCGTTTCATTCAGTAACGTATGGCTGCTTTACTATACCTAGAATTCATTTTTAAGACTATAGTTCTTTCCGTTCACAAATTATTGGGGAGACTACGGATGTTTGCAGGTTATTAAAGCATGCGACATAATTTTAAAGTGTAAGAAAAACGTGCTTTAAGGTACTTGCCTACCTTTAAGATGCAATATTCGGTCAAAAATCCGACTTTCTATATTTGGTTTAATATTAAAATCTGGCATTTTAGCTTTCTAAATCAGTTTGAATTTTGTTTTTATCGTGCTCAGAACTTGAGTTATAATCATTTTAAAATTAGTCATTTAATAAGTAAAATCTGGTTTTTAATTTTAGTTTCTTTTTCACAAAATGAGATTTTTAAGATTTTGCTTTATCCCAAAACATCATAACTCGAAAAATTATAATTGTAACTTTATGAAACTTTGCAAAAATACTCTAAAGAAGTTTATTTAGGTAATGTGCCTCTACTATGCTAGTTAATTATTTTTTCATATTTTATTTGATACAAGTTATGAATCAACATACATTTTCTTGATTTTCCTTTGTGTATAAACAACAGCTTCTATAACTATTTTAAATAACAAAGTCATATTTAGGAAAAGGGTTTAATATTCCAAGAAAGATTAATTAATCATAATAAAATTTACAGAATAAAAATATCTTCATTTAAATTTGAGTTTTGATGTTTTGCAAAAATGCCACTTGCAAAAACAATTTTTATGCTTTTAATTATTTATTTAATTTCATAAAAAGCAATTTTTATGTATGTTTTAAGCTTAAAAATCAAAATATTTAAAAATATACATATTTTTGCATGTTTTTCATAATTTTTAGCTATATTCTATAAGATAATGCACATTAGTAGGCGATTTTTCAAATATTAAAAAAATTCCTTTCGAAGATAGGCAGCTTAACCTTTTCTGGCATGGTGTCCCTAAAAAAGGACATTTAATTTTTATTTTACTAGCACCAAGAATATTTAATTAAAATTTTCCTTTTATAACATGCCTGAAAATAAGAAAGTTTATATTTCTAATAAATTCGTTCATAAATTCTGGTGGAAGAAGAGATTTAATCCACGTCGGAAAAGATTAAAGAATTATATTAATAAGATGTATAAGTTATATTGTGTGCTGTTTATTTTAGAGTTCAATATTGATTATTCTGTGGCGTAATGAATAAAATACCACTTTTTTTCCACTAGGATTCTAACAAACATTCCTTGGAAATGTGCCGAATGTATCTGTATTTATGTTCTGTTGAACATATAAATGAAAACTGGTGACATAAGATGCAAAAAAAAAAAAAAAAAAAAAAAAAAAAAAAAATAGTGAATTAGACTTTGAAAGTCTCTTATATCTTTTATACACTTGCCATTTACGACCTTTCATTCCTTTCCAAAATTTTTATTTGAAAAATTTCTATGAGCATTTAAAATTTGGCTATAGAAATCACTTTAATCGACATACTTATCTTTTTAACTTTCCAACAATCACAACAAAAAAGACAGAAACAAATTTAGACTATATATTCCGAAGTTTTGTCGTAAGCGATAAAACTGAAATGTGAGTTATTACCAGTGAAGCACAAAAATATGTTTCAACCTGTCAAAAGAGAAAGCTCATCTACTTATCTTTAAAAGCAGGTAACGCTCGAGTTGTTATTCTCTTATATTTCACATAAAAATGCCCTTTTAAACTTAACAATGGTAACCCAGAGATACCCAAAAAAGATTTTTTAAAAATTAAGCGCCACCCTTTGTTGAGAAGGGCAGCCTAGTTTTAAGAAATTCGAAATGAGGGTGCCAAACTTGACCTTTCTGGTCTTTCCAGAAAGAAACAAAACCTATTACTACAACCATGCAACATTCAAATAATATATATGAGTAACTGTCAAATACAACACTTTTCTTAATGTGAAAAAAAAAAAAGATCAATACTTCTATTTTTTGAAAATCAGTATATGACTAAAGGCTGCTACAAAAATTCCCTTCCTGTAGCTTTGTGACATTTATTTTATGCTGATATCATTATTTGCAAGTAAATGAAGGATTTTTATTAAATATATTTAAAGAATTCTTTAAATATAGTAATGAAAAATAAATAAGTATGCGTTCTCAACCTGTGGATGACGCGTGTTAACCCATTGAAGGGCGGTGGAATAAAATATATCCCACTTAAATTTATTTGCAAAATGCCACATTGACACCAGAATTTTAAAATGAAATTTTTAATTTTATCAAAAATTTGAAGAAAAGCATTTATCTATTTTGAAATAAATTTGATTTTAAATTCTG
This sequence comes from Maratus speculifer, assembly GCA_964019185.1. Classification (NCBI taxonomy): domain Eukaryota; kingdom Metazoa; phylum Arthropoda; class Arachnida; order Araneae; family Salticidae; genus Maratus; species Maratus speculifer. The sequence goes on along the minus strand of OZ025292.1, from coordinate 174,957,515 downwards.
GTATCGACCAGTCATTTCAGAATTTTAAGCATAGAAGTGCTCCGCCACTCAAAGGGTTAAACGACTAAAAATACAAATATAATAATTATTGCCTTTAGCATTCCAAAACACTACTACCTCAAGCGTACTGTTGTAAAATAATTAACATGAATATACTTTTGACTCTGGTTAGGGTAAATAATTATAATAATTATTAAAAATAAACTATCTATATAAGATGTTCGAAAAGCCTTTCTATGATAACAAAATTTATTCAGATCCGCCATACATGTGAAACTCCTGCAAGAAAATTGTAAAATTAACCAAGTTTTATTGTTTCGCGTTTTCGCAACGGACTATAATGTAGCAGTGTCAGTTGCCAGTAAACCAAAACTGTTCAGAAATAACAAAATAATTCAACTCCTAAGACATAATGCCATTAGATATTGTTTCGTTTTCGATTATTGGACGAGGATATGTCAAAGGCAATGTCTTCAGATATCCTGTATCAGACCTTGCAATTCTGCGACAATGGACAACCACAATTCTGCTGTGATCAGTAAGATTGTGGTTCCACACAGTATTAAGAGTTACCCGTTTGGCTTCCATTTTTGTTCTAAAAATACGACTTTAGACTTGAATTAACTAAAGAAGAATTTTAACTTTATATAATCACGAAAAGTCTTTCACTAAATAAATCTGTAAAAGCCGTTCGTATGGTATATTTTATAATCCGCGTTCTTTATAAGGAATTTGTTTTCAGGAAAACTAATTTTTCGAAATGTATTAGCACTTTACAGTAATCGTGCTAAACAATATAACGCCAAAATTTTTTTAAGCGAACGTGGAACATCTCGACAAGTAGAATGAAGCAGTTATTGCGAAATATTTAAGATCCTGTATTTTACTTAAAAATAGAGATAGAACACACAAAAAAATGAAGTATTCAAAAATGAGTAAATTAATGTACTCATGTCGAATTGAGTATATTAGGATCAAAAGTAAACCTATTTCTTTCTCAATTTTGATACATCACATGCTATAAAACTCAAACGAAATGGTAATTTTGTACCCTACAATGTTTTATTTCACTTACGGTGGCATAAAAGATTTTTATTAATGTAAAATTAAATTATGGGCAGTATTTTAAAATAGCTTAAAAGCACTTGCAAATAATGCTCTTGTCAAAAAAATATTCAATTTGAGTATCTTACTAATAATTTTGCTAATTTTCTTAACAAATAATCGATTAAACGTTTCTTGTTATTACTTGTGCGTGGGAGAAAAATATACTGATACTTATTAACTTTGAAGGTTCATGGGGGCAATACATAACGATTCACATCTGAACTCAACCATGGGATCAAAAATGAGTGGACGTGTTTTTCAATTTTGAGTATATTTGAATTAGAGCTATTTTGAACATGTGGCACACTTAAAGTTGAGTATTTTTTATTCAATTTTGAATACCCATTTTTTCAGTAATATGATTTTTTTAAATTTTGCAATAAATGTATGCATTATAAATTAAAATTAATAATTAAAAACTCAAATGTTTGAACTATGTGTTCCATTGTTCAATGTATTCTTAAATTAACTTTAGTATTTTTCTAAAGATATACATAAAATCTGCAACAAACCAATATCCGATCATCATCACTGAGCAAGAGGTTGGACGGCTTAATATCTCGGTGCACTATTTTCTGGTAATGAACTGAAAAATAAAACAAATACAAAAGAACTGTTTTAAATCTCCTTATACATCGTTCAGTAAAAAAATCTATTTAATTGTTACATAGGTCAATGAAAAACAAACGAGAAAAATTCTCACTATTATTAAAGAAAGTTTAATATGACATGAAGAGCACTTACGGTATTCTATTCCCATAACAATATCTCGGAAGTATTGCCACGCCTTCATCTCAGGTAAAGGATTACTGGTAGGCACGTTTATTACAGGGCTGTGGAGAAAAGAAAGAAAATTTCAGTTAAGCCTGTTCTTAAATGAAAAAGACAATTTTATGACATAAGTTTTAATTTATTTTTGTTTGGAAATGCATGAACCTATCGAATCAAACTTATTTTACCGTTCTTTTTCGAACGCAATAAATTTTTCGTAAAATATAAGTTCAAAGTAGGCGTTTTGAACCAACTTTCCATGCAGAAGCAACAAAACCAGTCAACTAAGTGAGAAAATCGTTACGTGATCAAAATCGCTTATAATTCAATAGGTAATTTATTGACCAAAAAATGAAAAATTCAGTTAGATTCCAAACTACTTCGGCTTTGCAATTTTATATCTTTCCGTTAAAAAATGAATTTGAAAATGTCTCAAAACTTTTGCACTTGTTGGTCAAAGCATTTGAAAACAGCTTTAAGCATTAAATGAGGATCTGTAGAAATTTCTTTTATTAATACTAGTTGATCTACTAACACCTGCTTGAGTATCAAGTATATGTTGATCCAACCCAGGTTTCTCGGTAATAGAATATTGGTGAAAACCACATTTTTTAAATTGAAAACTCTAGTAGATATTTTATGTTTAATATATGTATTTTTAAATGGCCAGCTAACAATAGCCCCCCCCCCCAAAAAAAAAAAATATATATATATATATATATATAGGAAAAATAGAAAATATGCATTCAAATAAACTTTTGGAATTTATTAGAAACAACAATTTCATCGAAGAAATTTCTAAAGAAAGCTATTTAAAGTGTTTTAAATTCTAACAATTTCAGTCGTTTAAGCGTGTATTTATAAATATTGTATGTAATTTGTAATTTATTTATATTTATTATTTCATTTATTGCTGTAGTTTTAGTTTGATTATGGAATGTAACTTGGAAACAAATACTATTAATTTAAGTGCAAGTGGATTTATCTTTTGCAATCTTCTGCAAGTAAAGGAAATTTTTTAGACAAATCTTCCTAGAAAATTATTTTAAAAACCATAAAAAAAGAGTTATTAGGGTGGTTTTCAAATGTATTGCCGTATTAGGTGAAACAAAATTTGAAAAAATAATTTAGTTTAAATATAAAAATTTATTCAGGTATGAGTTGCTTATAGTTTACAACATTCTAAGCAGTAGATTATTTGCGAGTTTTTTTATTTATATTTCAGAAATTTCAAGAAATGTCTTCCCCAGTCACTATTTTTCTCATAAGTGTGACCTTTATAAAACATTCTGATTTTTTGTATCAATAATTTATTAAAAAATTGCTTAAGGCTCTTAGATACGTATTAATAAATCAAAAATGTATTAATATTTATTTATTTCATAAATTTAAAGCATTTGAATAGTTGTTTATGCCATGAGTGTTACTTTGCTTCTTAAATAAAGGGTATAACTTCTGATTAAAAACAAATTTAATTAAAAATTAATTATTTTCATTGCAGTTATAATAAAGAATTAGAAAGTTCTAATAGACAAAACAATTAATTTAAGTGAAGTAACAAATGTATTAATAAAATTCTGATTCTTAGTTACAGTAACGTTCATAAAAGCACTCATGACAAGCGATAAGACTCATCTTGCAGCAATCAGCTTTTTTGTAACAATATATATAAAAAAAAATTTTAAAAGTTTAAACTATGATTTGAGTAAAATAGATAGTCCTTTGAAAATTATTTATTAAGAATTAAAAATTTGAATATTAAATAGCACTTACAAAACACGTGTGCAGACATGAAAATCCTGTTACAATTTTTAAATAATTATAAATATATATAATATGACAAAATATATCCCTGAATCATGAATTTATTATAATAATAACTTAAATATTACACATGATTTATAGTTTTAGAATTACTTAACTTCTTTTCTCATGAGTGTTACTTTTTCCAAGTAACACCCATTTAAGGTAACACTCATGTACGGTAACACTCATGACACTTATTAAGGAATTCTTCACTAAAATAATTTCTAATTGTTTTATTGAAATTTTAGTTGGGCCTATTGATTCCTGAACAAAAAATACAGCATTCCCTAACTTAACATTTTTATACGTTAAAAAATAATAATAAATAAATGGGTAACACTCCTGTAAGAAAATAAAAATACTCACCATATTGAAATGAACATTCTGATAAATAGCAATTCTAAAACAAAATTATCGCGTTCTAAATAAGCGCACTGTAAAGAAGAAACAACATCGTTTTCTCACTACTGTTGCCAACTGCAATATACAAATATTTTGAAAACAAATAATATTAACTTCCCTAAAGTAACACTCATGTCTTGCATATGCGGACACAAAATACATTTAAATTTTTAACTCTTAGATATTAATTTTAAATATATAAACTATCTATTTGTTTAATTAACACAGGATATTTTACTTTTAATCCATATATAAAAAAAATTAAATGTTTGGAAGCATAAAAAAAGATTGAAATTTTGCGAGTTTTTTATTTAGGACAAGTAAATTCCTATTACTTGCTAACTAAAGTACAAAGAAACGATCACTATTTCACAACTCTGAAAAAATCTAATGAATGCATTGAATTAAGCATAAAAAGATGTGCTACTACCTGATTTTAGAATATCAAAAAATAAATTTATTAATATGAAATTTAAATTTAAACATCAGGACATCAAACTGGCAGTTCATGTGAAATTCACCCATTAGTGATATTGTTTCCAAACAAGTTGCATTTCTAAATACATTTGTTTTCTATTCAACATTGTAAAAACTGAAAAATGACGATGTCAAAAAGTTGAAAAATTTGCAATAAAAGCGAAATTTAATTGATTGGTGACGCCTACATTAAGTATAGAAACTTGTGTCCTTTAATATAAGTAGCAAAGTTATTAGGTGGTTTTTCTTTTCTTTTCCTCTTTTACTTGACCGAAGATAACATCTATAATAATGTAATTATCTAAGATCATTTTTATTGTTGGCTGATCGAAAACATATGCATTTCAAGATTGATCAATGAAAGTTTTATTAGTTCAATTAAACTAAAAGGGTATTCCAGGATATTAACTAATCAATAACCCAAAATATACTGAGCATTTCAAAACAAGTAAAGCAATAAGCTAACGTTGTTTTTCGATAAATTTAATTACAGAATAAATCATTATTTATTATTATTATTCCATTTACATAATAAGTAGTAATTATTAAACAAGCCATTATTTTCCTCCCTTATTTCATTTCCATAATGGCATCATAATAGCACTGCACATTTATTAACTCATTTACTGCATATGAAATTTCTCAGATTGCTGTCGTTTCAAGACTGTTGCTAAGATAAACGAAATCATCATCTCGTAAAGTGTATTTTTCTCTAAAGATGGTGATTTTGTTTCAAAAGTTTGTGTTTATTTATCAAATTACTGAAAAAAAAAAGTCTTGACACAAACAAACAAATATAAGAATATGAAGATTTTATGGTGATTTAATACAAATACAGGATAGTTATGCGGTTACATTATTTTGATGAACTGAAAAATTGTCTTAAAAGTATACTTTTTAAATAGACATGTAACATTGTAATACACAACTCTAATAGATTGTTTATGTTGAATATATATATATATTTTAGATGGCTCACTAGCAATAGAAAAAATCATTTTTAAATGAAAAATAAAAAAAAAATATGTATTCAAATAAAGTTTTAGAATTTATTAAAAGCAATATTTTTATTAAAGAAATTGCCAAAGATAGCTATTTAAAGTGTTTTAAATTCTAATAATTTTCATCGTTTCAGCATGTAGTTTCATTAAAATGACTTAAATTTGTATTTTATTTTTATCTATTATTTTATTTATTTATTCGTGGCGTTTTAATTTCGTTATGGAATGTAACTTGGAAACAAATACTGTTAATTTAATTGCAAACGGATTTATCTTTTGAAATCTTCTGCAACCAAAGGTTTTTAGAAAATTCAACTTAGAAAATTATTTAAAAAAATGAGTTATTTGTGATACAGTTTTCAAAATGTTGCATTTTAAAATACTACAGTTTTTTATTCAACAATGTAAAAAATGAAAATGTGCAATGTTAAGAAGTTTTAAAAAATGCAGTAAAAACGAAATTTAATTGTCTAATGTTGCCAACGTTAAATTGACGTCTGCGTTGAGTACAGAAACTTGTGTCCTTTAATATAAGCAACAAAATTATTAGATGGTTTTTCTTTTTTCTTTTCTTTTTAACTTGATAGAACATAACATCTATAATAGTGTAATTATCTAAGATCATTTTTATTATTGGCTGATCGAAAACACATGTATCTCAAGATTGATCAATGAAAGTTTTATTAGTTCAATTAAACTAAAAGGATATTAATTAATAAATAACCCATCATATACTGAGTATTTCAAAACAAGTAAAGTAATAAGCTAACGATGTTTATCGATAAATTTAATTACAGAATAAATCATTATTTATTATTATTATTCCATTTACATAATAAGTAGTAATTATTAAATAAGGCATTATTTGCCTCCCTTATTTCATTTACATAATGGCATCAAAATAGCATTGCACATTTATTATCTCATTTACCGCATATGAAATTTTTCAGATTGCTTTCGTTTCAAAACAGTTACTGAGATACACAAAATCATAACCACGTTAAAAATATTTTTTTCTACAGATGGTGTTTTTTATTTCAAAGGTTTACGCGTATTTCTTACATTATTGTTAAAAAATCTAAAAAAAGTCTTGAAACAAACAAACAAATACAAAAATATAAAAGAATATGAAGAATTTATTGTGATTTAAAGGCGTCAAGGACACAAAAATCTTCAAATTTTCTAAAAAAAAAAAAAAAAA